>JAQSUU010000049.1:0-2717723 GCA_038087645.1 Saccharum hybrid cultivar R570 | reverse complement strand
TCAGAGGTTTAGACACATCCCACGTATTAAAGGGTTATCTCATGTTTGTCAAAGGAGGAATCATGACAATCAAATTCAACATGCTTATATGATACAATTTTTTAAGAAGTGTTGCAGTTTCTTTTTTTATCTTTGTCTAGAACTGTTATCCCATCAGTTTTCTTGCATACCAAGATAAACTTGATATACTGCCAAATTTGTAGCAAAGTACGTGAGCAAATGAACTGTAAATATCACACCTGTGGCAGTGAGCAGTTCTGTAGGAAAATTAATGTTATGCGGTCGTGGAACATGTGTATTTAAACTGTTTTTCAAGTGGAAAGCATAACTAGAAACAGTATCAGAATCTAAAGCTGAACAGTGGTAAGCCTATTAGCATGGATGTGTTATGTTTTTTATGGGGTTAGTAGTTAGTAGTATCGTTTCCTTCCATAACTCCAGCAGCCATGGCAACAAATCGAAACTGTTATGTTCCAAAGTTTTACTTATCTTTCCAAATACATGTGTCAGCTTCTTTCTCTTGATGAATCTATCCTCAGTGTCAAAATCTTTCCTGTTGCACAGCCTGGTGAAATTGCCAGTCGAAGATGCTCAACTGAGCTGGCTCATGTATGGAACAAGGCGGTGGATGAGACTCTTGGGCGGCTTGTTGTGTACCTTAGCTCTCGTGGATGGTGATTCAAGCACCGTGTTGAACATGCAACTGAGGAAGCACGGACTCTTTTTTCAAGCCATTGATGTGCTCATATTTCTCTGTACCCGGATTGAACATGTTTTGTTTTAAAAGAAAAGATACTCCCAATGACCGATTTATCTCGAACTGAGCTGATTCTACCGCACGCTTCCCTGAACAGGTGGATGTTACTTCAAGGCCAATGTTGTGTAGCCCTGGGAAAGCCAGGATTCGTCTAACTATTTTTTTTTGTGACTTGCTTGCCTTTCATTAATCAACCGGGCGAAGCCTCGGAAGCCAAAAGTTGCATCATTGCATATATGTATTGCTAATAAAGAATGTACGTTGCTTTGCTGACTTTGCAACACTCCAATGGAAACTATGACCATTCTAATGGTCAGTTATCTGTCCATCCCCGATCACCCTCAGTATCAATTCTGGTCTTCCATCTGTGACTCAGGTTTCAGTTTGTCATTGAATATACCTGTATGTATAATATCAATCGCAAATTCAGTTTTACTCATGATTCAGTTGCATCACCCATTAGCTGCAGTGAGAAATTGTCATCAAGCACCATATATCTTCTCCACTAGTTTTTTTTCTAGAACATGACTTCACGTGTATTTTATTAAGAAGAAGTTAGAAAAGTGATACAAAGGATTCGTAAGTAATCCCAGGATTACCAACAAAACCCCACAGGCACACACGCACAGCAAGAAAAACACGAGGGGGAACCTCCACCATAAAACCCCAATCAACTAAGTCTGATACAAGAATACAACACAGTAGTAGCAAATGGTGTAGTGAAACCGCAAAGTCGATGGAGCAAGCTTCCAACTGGCAATCAACCTTGACGACAAAGCATCCGCCAAGGGTGCAAGTGCGACAACAGCCGCAAAGCATCCGCTAGAGAAGAGACCATGGCGGCAAAACATCCGCCAGAGACGATGACCATCAATGCGGCAAGGCATCCGCGGATGAGAGGCCATCACACTCACAGCAAACAAGCATCTGCCTGAGAGCGGAGAACGGGACGACATTGGCGGCAAGGCATCCGCCGGATAGGACCATTACGACAAAGCATCCGTAATGAGGGCCATCACACGCTCAGCAGCTGAGCATGGAGACCGAAGCGACAAGGTGGCCAAGCATCCACCCAAGCAACAACATGGCGGCAAAGCATCCGCCAGAGACGACAACCATCGACGCGGGCACACGGCAAAGCATCCGCGGATGTGGGGCCATCACGCTCACAAAACGTCCGCGGAGGCACCGTCTTGGTTTCCCGGCACCGGCAAGCGCACGGAGTAGATTTGGGCACAGAAGCGACCCGCATCTCATGGAGGCGAATGACGGCCACTGTGAACGTGTGATATTGAAAATGAAAATCAAGAGAGGCCAAAGTGTGGTTCGTTGGTCTGTGCATTGGGAGAGACCAGGAGCGAATCAAGCCTGGACGCTGCTGGTGTGTGTTGGTCTGTGCAACATGGACTCTAAGCTCGAGCAAGGTCAACGGTGCCGCTGCTGCTCATGGTTCTGAACATGGACGGAGCCAGCGGGTGGTACAGGTATGGTGCGGCATACCCTAGGCTGATCAGATAGAAAAAATTATAAATTATGAGGCAAATTTTGCTGCTGTATATCGAATTGCTAAATAGGTCTTTGCCAAATTAGATATGAGAATTTTGGTGCGGCGTACCCTATGCCAAAATCATACCTCCGTCAGTGGGTCTGAACCTATGAGCCACGAGACGAGAGAAGTGACTCGATACGGGCACCCAACAAAAAAAAAACAGCACCTGGCATCTGGATAATTTCTGCTAGACCCAACAAACAGCACCTTGCATTTATATAAACAGCCCGGCCCAACTCTCTGGGCCCACCTAAAGCTACCACACACACACTGACACACGTAGCAAACCAGTCCGCGGGCCCTGAAGCAACTACGCGGTGGACTTGGGCGCGCCCGCGGCCGCGCCACCGCGCGCCGCCACGACCCGGCGCCGCACCACGGCGTACGCCACACCGATAGCCACCAGCGCGGCCGCTGCGGCGCCGACGAAGGCGCCTGTCACCGTGTGGTTGTGGCGCCGGTGCGTCTCCACGGGCGCCACGGCCGTCCCTTCTTCCTGGTCGGCCTTCGCTACGTCCGCCGACGATGTTCCTCTGACCGCGGACTCCCTCAGCTGCTGCTGCTGTCCGCGAGGCGCGACCGCCGGCGCCGGCGCGACGCCGGGGTGAGCTCGACGGGTGCGCGCGCTGCTGGGGTGGAAGAAGTCGTAAGCGGCCGGTGACAGAGCGAGGGGGCTCTCGAAGGGGAGCCCGTGCGGGTGCGCTGCGGTGGGCCTCTCCTCGCCGCGCCCGCCGACGGGTAGAAGCACAAGAGCGATCACCGCCACCGCCGCCGCCATTGCGGTGATCTTAGCCATGGCTCGATTTGCACCTTCGGTTGAGCTGAGCTGGAGCTTGATCTTGTTGGTCACATAAGTCCGCAGGCCGAGTGTGATCGAACTTGAATTCTTTGTGCTTATATAGAGGGCGTAGCCGTAAGCAAACAAAGGTACGGTCCGTGAGGCTTTGCTTCTACTTCAATTCTTGTAGTGGCAAGCGAAAGGGGAGCAGAATGATGACAAGGTGTGAAGAGATGGCATGATGTTTTACAGGAGCTTTAAGCTCCAGCCTCCAGGTGCAGTGCAGAAGATATCCATATGGAGGAGGGGTGAGACACATCCTTAATCAGTCTTGTTTATTCTAATTCATCAAAAATATTGTTTATTCAGACTAGTTAAGGGATCAATCATAGTCACTCCGACATGTGCTTCAGAAACAGAGTTAGTTTGTTATTGTTTGTAAAGCAGGTCTTTTAAGCAACTTTTGGTTGCCTTTAAGTTCGCTTTCAGGCTATTAATGATGGAAACATTCTTTGCCACAGAGGGAATGAGCAAAGAGTCCTTGTAATCTTTGGCCTGCGGCAATTGTGATTGAGTTGAATATCTAGTTGATATTGGTGAAGACGTGAAGTTATGCAGTATTTGTTTGAATTAGTGATTGGTTATGATTAGAAGTAACTCTTGATTGGTAAAAGGGCTAATCTGACAAGAACCAAATAACCACACAGTAGTTAATAACTCAATGAACAAAATTAGCAGGCACCAATGCAGATTAGTCTCAGCAAGTAGCTAGGAGGATCTGTTAATTGTACACGCCACGCCAGCCCTGAATGATCCACTCCAGCTTCTTTTACGATCCAGGCCCCAATTTGCACTAGATAAACCATCCAAGGCCCAGAAAAGCCCAGGCAGCACCTGCAGGGATGCAGCAGAGGGCATGATTTTTACCTCCCCTCCCTTGGCCCATCCAGCCATGCCTGCCGCACCAACACACCACGCATGATTGCTGCCTGCGCACTGCCCAGGAGCACCGCCGTCTACCGTGCCAAATCCATCGATTCGAAGAGCGCCCGCCACTGCCGCGGCCTCGAGCAATTGAACAGGCGTGGCATGCAGCCATGCCCCACGTTACGTCGCCTTTACTCCTCCATCTTTTCCACGTCACGCAGGGGCCTTGCAAATTTGCAACGCAGAACCTGTCTGTCTGAATGTGCTGTTATACTAGCAGCCCAGCCAGCCACTCTTCAGAAACACAAAGATACTACTAGTATATTACTAGGAATCTTTCTGAGTATTGGCTACTAGGGTTCTTTGTTAAATGGGATGGACAAGAAGGACAAGGATGCCACATTCTGCATGTACCTTTATGTAAGATGCAACTGTCAATGGCTAGTATGTTAGACAATTGACATTGTTCACAGGGTGCATAATGTTGCTTGGAATCTTGTATTTGTTTATTTGTGTTTGAGTAATCATACCCATTGAGGCATGGCTTAGATTGTATGATAACCTTCTCTTGTTGGAGGGAGTATGGATACGGAAAAGATGGTAAAGAAATGGCTCTCTTCTGCAGTGCTGCTATTGCTATGGTTTGCATTTTCCTTTCCCTCTCGTTACGATATGGCTGAGGTGTGAGATCAGAATCAGAATATTTTGCTACAACTGATGACGGCGCACCAAAGGTCGAGAGGGATTGGAGTGGATTTGAAGTGCAACATGTGAACTAGGGGGGATTGAAGTGCAGAAAAACAAGCCCTATGGACACCTTAAGGATTCATTGATTGAACTAGGAAACTAGCTCATATTTTGCCACATCATTTTTTTGAGGGGTCAACGGGGGGAGAGGCTCTCCACCTGAGGTTAAATTCATTGATCTAGGTCCAGTGGACCCATCATGGTTCGAAATTACACATTTTACAATAGCCCTAGCACAAGGGCGAGAATGTGGCTTTTAACCACAAATAAGAAACAACAACAACAACAACAACAATAACAACAACAACAAGGGCCCTAGCACAAGGGCGAAAAGTGGCACAACCACAAATACAGCAGACTCAAGGATAAACCTAGACACAAGCCGAAAGACGCCAACCGAACGTCGATTTGCGCCTCCGCCGAACAGCATACTCGCCGGTTTCACCGTGACCATTGTGGCCTCCACCATTCCTCAGACTGATGGTGACATCCTCCAGCACATCCGGGCCCACCACCCAGCATTTGATATTCTGACACCATCAAGGAGCGGTGACGAACACGCAAGCCTAGGATCATCGGACACAGCGACCTCCCTTGGAACTGATGGTGACATCCTCCAGCATATCCGGACCCACGTACCACCATCCAACGCCGTCCACGGGGAGAGCCTTGGAGGGGAATGGCGGCAGCGGTGGAAACACCACCCGACATTTGATATTCTTGCACCATCAAGGAGAGCGCCGACGGAGCGGAGGCGCCAGAGGAGGACACTCGTCGAAACATCGGCAACGACCGACCGCCGGGGCCAGCCTAAAGCCGACAACGGCAAGGAGCCCCACATCCACCGCGAGGCTAGCCCCCATGCCAATAGCCAGGCCGCAGCAGCAAGAGGTTCTTCGACGACGCCTTCAAAAAAGAAATCATCGTCGCTGGCCCAACTAAGAGTCGGGCTGAGCTTTCGCCCAGAAGCCTGGCAAAGTGCTCTTGCAGCTGACTCCCTGACGCCGCCCCATGCTGACTGCCATTGCAGGCACCGGCATGGACAACGCCACCACTCTGAATAACCAACGCTCCGCCCTCCCCTACAAGAGGCACAGGGGGAGGGCCCCCGCGGACACGCAGCCCCGCCGCTGGCTTACCCGCGGCCAAACTGCGTGCACCGCGCTCGCACATGAGGAAGGGGACACCCACAGGCACGCAGCCCCGCCGCCGGCATGCCCGCGGCCAAACCATGCGCCCAGGATCCCTGCACACGCACAAGCAGAGGAGCACGGTAACACAGAGCAACACCACCAGACCTGCCATGAGGCCGACTCCGGCGATGGGGGTGGCAAGTTGTGGCCTGGGACTCCCATGCAGGGTCGCACGCCTAGGAGCAGCACACAGGGATCCCGCTAGCCAGGGACGCCGGCAAGCCGAGGGACGGGGTCACCCGAGCACGGGCTCCCACGCCCGGGAGAATCTCGGCACAATCGACGGGCGCTGGCAGCCCCGCCATGGAGCCGAAGCTCCAGACACAGCGTTGATGTCGGCCAGAAGCACTAGACGACTCGCGGCAACCAGGTGTCGGCCATGGAGGCCACGCCCAGCGGACGGCCGTGCAGTCAGATCCGGGACGGGGCTCGCCGGATTCGGCCTCAGGGGACGTGGATCCGGTGCGGCACCGGCCAACCAGCTCACCGTCGACCATGGAAGCTGCCGCAGAGACAGGACGACAAGAGAAAGGAGACGAGAAGAGGGAGGAGGTGGTGCGGGAAGCTGCAGAGGGGAGCCTTGTTGGGCGCCTCCGCTGGCCGCCGCCACCGCTAGCTGGGGGCGGCAGCGGCGGCCGGAGAGCACGCGCGGCGAGGGCCTTGGCGGCGGTGGCTAGGTCGCCCCCCGGTCGTCCGTACGGACGACGCGGGGAGGCAGACGTGACTCGATTTCTCCGCAGGGGGAAGGCCTCAGTGAACCAAAAGAAGCCACATCATTTAAAATACAGTACATAATACAAACTCTTCGATAATCTAACTCTAAACATCTCACTATGGGTCCAACATCATTTCTTTTCCCTCACCCACACCTCACCACGGGTCCCAATAACAACCTCGTAGTTTGTTCAACAGTTCAAGCCTCTCGCTGGGAAATACTCCTTCCATCACAAATTAAATTAGCCGGCTGTGCTGTTGGCTGATTTGTTGTGAGAGAAAAACATTGTTCTGGCTGAAAAAAAAAACAAGCTGAAAAGTACGGATTATAAGCCGGATGAACAGAGCCTAACTTATAGAGTTGTCCTACGTCACATAATTTAAGTTTGATCAAATTTATAGAAAAGAACATAATATTTATAATACTGAATTAGTATCACTTGATAGATCATGAATATATTTTGATAACATACTTATTTGTTACATAGATGATATTACTTTTTTCTATAAAGTTTGTCAAACTTAAGATAGTTTGACTTTAGGTGATTATAAGAATATTGATTTATTTTGCGATGGAGGTAGTAAAACGATAATAGATAGCCCTTTTCTTTCCTTCTATGCTGTTCCTCCCACATAAGCAAAATGCTGAGGTGGATCTCTATGAGCTACTTGAAATATCACTATCCTGAATGATTTCTACAAATACCTTTTCAGCGAATCCATTGTCTTATCTTTCCTAACATCTTAGTATCACACATCTTCCTATTTTAATTCCTATGTAGACATAATAATTTATTGTATAAGAAACCATTTCTTTCTCCTACCTCCATACTTTCTATGCCACATCACAATTTTATTTACCTGTCACTCGAATTAATATTGCGGAAATCATCTTAGTCATCCAATTAGGACTGCCAGTTCTGCCTGTCACCACCAGTACATGACTTCCAAGAGTCTCAAGGCTGGTACATATAGAACATGATCCTAGAGGGGTGGGGAAAGGCTGCGCAGTGCAACTTTTAAGGAGGACAGGAGGTGATCATTATGCTTTATCCGTCCGAGCACAATTGTCTCCGACTGCATGCTCTTCGCTCCAGGCACGACTGATAATCGCAAGATCCAAGAACTCCGACCTTTCACTATCCAGCCTTGAAAAGTGCCCCAGTGCCTCGACAGCACTTGCCCGCATGGAAGTGCTCGTGGTCGAGCGTGGCGATGGCCGCCCCGATGACAGGCCCTACCCAGGCCAGAAGATCCACTGCACACGAAATGATCAATCGCGGTGCGGTGAGAGGGGCTGGGGTTCAAAACTCGATTGCAAGGAAATGTTTTGTTTTTGGATGAGCGTAGCTTCACGATTGAGGCCTCGTTCGTTTGTCTTATAATGGGTACTTTTCAGCTTATTTTTTTTAAGTTGAAATAGTGTTTTTCTCTCACAACAAATTAACGAAAAGTACTTACAGCCATGACTTTTCAGCGAAGGCTCTGAGTTTCTATAGATGTCAGTCTGCTGATTACCGTCTTGCAGTGAACAGTATGTTTAAGCATGGCTGTTGGTTGATGCCCGTGCCCGTGATGGGAATGGTGCCCACTGCCTATGTGCACCGCGATCCGCGATCCGGTCAAAACGGCAGCCGTGCAAGACCATCCGATCAAGCAACTCCTTGTCTCCCTTATCTACTGAAGACATCAAACTTTGGCGCTGCTGCCGCTGCACAGTAAATTCGTTACAAGCTTTTTATTATTATTATTTTTAAAAAGAATCAGTTACTGGAATGTGGCTGGTGGCTCCCGCGCCCGTTTCGCATCGGTTGCCCAAGAGACGGTGTACACGACTAGTCGACTACACGACACTGGTACAGATTCAAACATCACTACCGGTCCATCACTGTCGGATTGTATTGGGCCGGCAGTGATAAATCTTCACTACCGGTTCAAACTCTGACAGACATTCAAATGATTGGAGTAAGGGTCAAACCGGCAGTGAAGCTCATTATCACTGCCGGTTCGTGGCTGGAATCGGCAGTGAAGCTTCACTGCCGGTTCGTGGCTAGAACCGGCAGTGATAATGAGCTTCACTGCCGGTTCGTGGCTGAAACCGGCAGTGATAACACTACTACAGAATAGTAGTCTAAACTCACGTAATTTTTATGTATCCCGGTTAAGTCTAAACTCACGTCCAGTCCGCACCCAGACTTCTCCGCTCTCTCTCTCTCTCTCCGCAGACTTCTCCCCCGTCGCGCACCTCCGCGCGCCGCTCGCTCCTCCCCTGCCCGGATGACCTTCCTCGCTGCTAGCCCCTCCCCCGCCTAGGCCTCCCTTGCTGCTCGCCCCTCCCCACCTACCTCCCTCATGGTGCCCACCCCTTCCTCACCCAAATCCGGAGTTTTGGTGCCCGATGGAGGTGGATCTAGATCCAGCGGCGACGAGGAGGAAGAAGGTGCACCCGGCCACGACGACAGTGGATGCGGGCTGGATTGGGAGGAGGAAGAAGGTGCGTCAGGTGTATTCCTTCCCAATCCCAGGAACATCTGCATTCTTCTCCTTTGTCTGTGATGTACTGAATTTGTGATGTACGAATCCTTTCCTCTCCTTCTCCTTTGTGATGCTGAACCCTTCTCCTTTGTGATGTACGAATCGTTTTGTGGGTGAGTTGATTTGTGATGTGTTGAATCCCTCCTCCTTTGTTTGTGATGCACGAATTTTTATTGGATGAACTGCTTGATGGAGCGGCGGCGATGGCCAACAAACATGGCGGTGGCTGCAGCAACGAGCATGCTCCAGCGAGCATGTATTCCTTTTTTTTGTTTTTTTATAGCCTATCAGTGACGGATGAAATACCGGCAGTGGTAGCTAGAGGCTATCACTGTCGTTTTCCTAGTGCCCGTTCAATGTCCGGCAGTAATAGGCCTTTTGGAACCGGCAATGTTTCCCATTTCTGGAGTAGTGTCAAGTATCACTGCCGGTTTGTAACACAAATCGGCAGTGATTGCTCAAGTATCACTGCCGGTTTGTAACACGAACCAGCAGTGATACACGAGCTATCACTGCCGGTTTGGCATAACCGGCAGTGATGTGATCAGCTTATCACTGCCGAGTTGGTTATGGCGGTTCAAAATCCGCTAGTGAAGGGGGGTTTTGAACCGCCAGTGATGTCCTTCTCTGGTGTAGTGCGAGCACGACCGATGACCGTACCCACGACCTCGGCGGCTCGACGGCAAAGCCCTATGCTCTTTCCACAGGCGTCGTCCAGGACGTTCGCGCCGCCGCCGACCCGCGCCAAGTTGTTCGAGCCCAAGGAGTGGATCCCCTAAGAGCATCTCCAGCAGCTCCTCAATCTAAGTCTCCCAATAAATTGATAATGGAGGTAGCCCAATACTACTTTATACATTATTGGAGGAGATATCAATCACCAAAAGCAGCACCCCCAATACAAATGGTCCCACATGTCAGCGAAAAATTTATTTATTTTCTCTCCCCTCGGTTCTTCTCCCATGCACGCAGTCTCTCCCACGCACCGGCGCACGCATCGCTCTCTCCCCCACTCGCTCCAACTTCTCTCGGCCGCCGTCGCATCTTGCCCAGCACCTTCTTCCACAGCACCGGTCAATCCCCATCCCCGGCACCACCTCCTTCCCCAGCACCTGTCAATCCGCATCCCCATCGCGGCACGGTTGGGGATGACGATTGCCCTAGATCTGGAGGCAGCAGCTCCCTGATGACCACGCCGGCTTCGCTGCAACCCTGCCCACAAGCGGAGTCTGGCCGGCGACAAGCCATCGCCCACGCCTCCGGCCCGCACCCACCACACCGCACGCGTCCAGGCAGAGCATGGGGTGCACGCGCTGCTCACCTTACTGCATCGCGTCGAGCACCTCCGCCATTCATGGCACGAGCTGGAGACCGCCGAAAGCAACAGCCGCTCGCCGGAGAGGAAGGTCGGCGTGCGCGCGGGAAGGAAATTTCCGACGATTGGGATGCGGGTGAGTCTTTTGGGGGAGTTTATCTCCCCATCTATTTGAGGAGAGTTGGCCTGTTTTTTTTTTTTTTTGCCACCAATAAATAGGGGTGGGATTGAGGATCTGCTAGAACAATGATTTTGTGCTAACTCCTCCGATTATGATGGTTAGATCGGGATAGTGGAGCCGCTGCAGATACGAGGCCAGCGCCGGAGACGGCGCCCACGCATTGCGCTGCGCGGGCAATCCCCATCCCCGGCACCACCTCCTTCCCCAGCACCTGTCAATCCGCATCCCCATCGCGGCATGGTTGGGGATGACGATTGCCCCAGATCTGGAGACGGCAGCTCCCTGATGACCACGCCGGCTTCGCTGCAAACCTGCCCACAAGCGGAGTCCGGCCGGCGACAAGCCATCGCCCACGCCGCCGGTTTTGATGCGTCCGCCTGGGCTACTATACACGTCAGAGACCACGGGCTCAAACTGGGACGGATCAAGTGGCACCTGGCCCCGCTCCGCTAGCGTCAGCGTCAGCGAGACCGAAGTTTTGGGCTGGTTGGGCTGGACCGGGCCGAGCTCAATCGACGTCTACTGTTTGTGCGTTCGCACCTGCTGTAGCTCAGAAGTTTCGCTTGCTCGAAAACAAAACACTGACGAAATTTCACGTGAACCGTTTCTACACACTCAAACCGCAGGATTGCTCGTCAAATTCCGGACTCACCGGAGACGCCGGCGATGCAGTAGACGAGGAGGAAGGCCATGGCGCCGAAGGCCCAGGCGATGCAGATGCAGAGGACGCCGACGCCACCGCAGCCGTCCGCGTCCAGCTGGCGCTTGCGCCCGATGACTGTGTAGCCATCGTCACGTAGAGGAACAGCAGCGTGGCCACGAACTCAGCGATCGCCGCGCGGTACAGCGACCACTTCCGCAGCCGGACGAGGCCAGTAACCGGCTGCAGGTGCAGCGGCGGGTCGGCGTAGTCCTTGCCGGCGAACTCTCTCCGCACTCCGCTTGCTTGTGGCGCTGCCGCCGGCATGCGAAATCGTGCGTGGTAATCAACTGAATAACGGGCCCCTTTTCTTTTCCCAGAGAAATATTCAGATGTCAATGTGAAAATTTTTGGGCCAAGGAAGCACAGCAAACGGTTGGGGCTGGCTTCAGATCAGCCCGTGAGGTTAAAAGAAAAAAAAATCAGCCCATGAAGTCAATGTTGCACGTGGGGAAATCAGCACAGGATTCAAACACACAGGCCTAAAAGGGAGTTAAGCTGACCTAGCCATATATGAGCCCATGACCAGCTCGATGCAACTCGGTCTTGAGGACCGAGAGCCCAAATCAAACAACCATGGACTGGATCGGGTAACATTTGTTTTCGTGAATGTTCTGTTGAAAGCCCGATTGACACCCGTCGGAACTGGAGCACTTAAAACCTTTTTCCTCTCCAGTCTCCACGCAGATGTCTTCCCTAAGCTGCAGGCTGCAGCTGGTCATCAATTTAGTAAGAATCGGTGAACCACTGCAGGTCTGCAGCTTTACTTTACCATCACGATCACTGATGAGACATGATAATTGCCTAATTACCTCCGTCTCCGGCGCAAAGTGCCAATGGCCGCACGTCACGGTGGTGCTATCTTTCGGCTCTGAAGTTTATTCCCATCACTAATTAACTCTACAAGTTACTGGCACTGGTACAAATCATGAGGGTAACAGAACCCGTAAAGAAACCCTTATGTTCATCACACACTACTTACTAGTAATAAACTCTGAGATGCGATGTGCCACTTGCCCACATGGCAGTAAACTACTACGCCCGCGCGCACTTGCACCGGCGCAGCAGCTTCAATAATACGCTGGAATCAAGCAACGCAAGCTTTCCCGAAAACACAAAAAAAAACAAAGCGCTGAAGGGCCAAAGCTACGTGAGACGGTGGCGAGTGGATAAGATCGTGCCCCCTGGCCGCCAGATAACATTATCCAGGCCGCGAATCCCCGGAGTATATTGCTATAGTTGATCTCTGAGTTTTTTTTGTCCTTCCTTCTACGCGATCCTTTCTCCAGTTTTCCTTGTTCTGAGGGCAAACTACAGCTGTTCACGCCTTAAACATTCCTGCGATAAACAGTGGCAGTAGAAAACTAAGCGTGTACAGTACCACCCAATAATCAGCAGGCGCGAGACGCACTGAAGAAAGCTCATCGATCAGATGCATGCATGAATGGACAGCCTTGCACCAACACCAAGTGGGCACCTGTACTGTACTGGTAAACTGCTTCGCCAACTGCAGGTCAGTAGAGATCATCGACGCCGACGTGCCGACGGCCGGCGTTTGTCGCGAAACCATCGGGCAATCGGCTCCTTCTCCGAAATCGGTTGCGCAGGGCCAGGGCAAGAGAACTGGAGAAGGCGCCAAGGCGGGCGCTCGATCACATCACTGCGCGCGCGGCGGTCTATGCTCCCTGATGCAGTGCAAGTTGGGGTTAGTTAAAGCCGGCGCGCACGGACGCGCGCGGCCCACGCGCCTGTGCGCAGCGGCCGTGCTGGTGCGGCAAGCATCTCCACTTTGGGGGTTATTAGGAATTTAGGATTTGTACCCAGGCCGGCCTCAGCACTCAAGTGTGCGCGTGTGATGTGTGGATTAAGTGAAGTGACGACGCACTCACCCACAGTGGCGGGATCGATGCGCACGGGCATTGACCGGCATTCCATCCACAGATGCGGCACTTGCGAGAGGGAGAGAGGTTAGTGAACTACTCCATATAAGCTTGGTGAAATGAGCACATTATTGTCTCGTCGGAATAATCCGCCGACGGGGCCGCCATCCGGCGTGTTTGTGCTTCCTTTCATTTTGCGTGTTGGGCGCAACTGTAGGTAGGCCTACGCATGTACTACGTCCTCTCGCTGCAGCAGCTGACCATACGTACGGCTTCAGCTGCGGTCAAATCACCGGTAAAACACTAAACTTGGGAGCCAACTTGGACATCTCACTCAGCTAACCAAGCTTTTGAACAGGTCAACAAGTAACGAACCGTGCATCATTGGTGTTTGGTCAACGTTGGTTGCATGAGAAAGATGGTGCAGGTGGATATATATATATATATATATATATATATATATATATATATATATATATATATATATATATATATATATATATATATATATATATATATATATATATATATATATATATATATAACCTGATCGATTTGACCTACGTACTACGGGTTGTGTTTAGATTAACCACGTCGTCTTGGAAGCACGTCCGTCCCCTCGTGGTCGTGGCTCGCTCCACCCCAGCACACGCGTGACGTGTGCCTGGCGGCAGCCTCGCACCGGTTCAGTTCAGAAAACCCCTCGCCCTGGATCTGGATAGATAGAGATAGAGTACGCGCGTCCGTCCCTCTACAGCTTCACGTCTCCCTGCATAGGGATGCAAGCGGCGCGGGCCTGCCCGCGAGCCCGCATTGCCCGCCCCGCAAAAAACATCTATTGGGCAATGCAGGCAGTCTGCTTAGATATTGCGGTTTGGAGCAGACTGCCCTGCTAAGCCCGGCGGGTGATCAACGGTGTCCTGCGAAAACCTGCAAAGGCCCGCAGCGTACGACGTGGTGATGTTCCAAGGCCGGAAGCTGGCCAGCAAGACCAACGCGGAGAAGTTAGCGCGCGAGCTTGCCAAGGAGCACGCACGGAGGAAGAAGCAGCAGCAGCTCCAATGGATCCTATTGCAAATGAATCTTTACTATCGACGGGTAGGTATGAACGCCGAGGCTTCACACCAATCTCTCGTCTGTGCAAGCTGTGTGCCCGGTCGACGACGATCGAGGATGAGCGACAGCCACCTCTGCCGGCCGGACGGCGACGGCTACGGCGAGAGACAGCCCGAGCAGAGGCAGATTCGTACACGCCGCATAGCGGTCGTCGTCGGACGAGACGAGGAAACGGACGCTGTCGAGGAGCGTATAGGCATGGAAGAAGGCGGAGTGCGCCTTGCCGCGGCAGCAGAGGAGTGACAATGAGTTGCAGGTCATGCCAATACGGCGGTGCCGGTGCCCGGGGCGGCTCTCTCACGCGGCGCCTTCCGGTTGTGTATGTACGTAGCGGGCTCCTGCGGCGCCTGCGAGTCTTCCTGCCAGGCCCACTGGACCCATGCGATCAGCTGCGCAAGTAGTAGCGGCGCCTGCAAAACCTGCAAACGGACGAAGCGGACGTGGCGGTGGCGTGCGGGCTGACCGCAGCCCGCCCCGCTTGCATCCTGATCCCTGCAGGCTGCTCAACGGCTTCGCTTTCGCTTCTCTCTCCCTCCCATCCAAAGTCAACTCAACGGCTTCGCTTTCGCTTCTCTGATGCTGCTCTCTACAGTACTCCTACGCGCACAAAAGTACAGCACGTCGTCTCCTCGCGTACGTACTAAATTACGTACACACCGTCCCTGTTGGGTAGAGAGGGCCAGAGGACCAGTGTGCAGGCCCCTCCTCGCGACGCAGCATCTACGCCGTCCGTAGCCGCTCCTGCAGGTACCAGACGGCGGGTGGTGGTGGATCACAGCGAGGCGCCACCACCGGTTCTGGACCACAAGGCGCAGGACGCTCGCTGCTCCCCTCAACACCAACACGAGTACACGACGCCCCACCACCCCTCTCCGCTCCATTTCAGAGACCGGACTGGAGCGTCGTGGCCTCGGATCCTGCGGGCCCCACCCCCAGTCGAAAGCCGGAAGAAAGCGACAGTCCCGCTACCACGCGGGTCCCGCGGGTCACGTGAACGCCCGCCGGACGGCCTCTCCCGGCGTGACAAGTGCCGGGCATCTTGCGGACTCGACACGCGGCGCTCCGCCGCTGGCCCGCGCGTCGCGACACGGCGAGGGAGGGAGGCCGCAAAAAGGTCGTAGAGGCGCCGGTGCCCCCGTTTCCCCACCTACAGTACGTAGTAGTACAGGTTTAGGCGCCGGTACTGTGAGTTACTGTAACCTCTTTTACAAAAGCCTGGACACAATGCGCATCTCACGTACTAGGCAAATCTGCCGTTCCATCTTGATAAAATCTGGAGAGCGCGTTCACATTGACGGTTGATTTGTAAGGCAAAATAAATTATTTTGCATGAACTTCTTGCGTTACAAACAAATTCATCAACCCTCTTGCATCTCGCGCAATGACTATACTGCCTCCGCACCCCCAAAGCCCCAAAAAATATACAATTTTAGGAGTAGTGTTTTTGTTAAAGTATCTAAAGCTCGATGGATATATAGTTAAAAACATTAACATTTGTGACACCAAATACATATACTACGACAATATCTCATGATAAATTTAATGATACTTATTTAATATCATAAGTATATCATAAATATTAATATTTTTATGTAGTGAGTCAAACTCAAGATAATTTAATTTATTATTATGTTACTATTGCATTCTTCTAGACGGAAGGAGTAATATATACTCCCTCTATCCAAAGTACGTGTCATTTTAGTTTTGTTCAATGTCAATAAATTGAACCATTGCCAATTTATAGAAAAAGTCCACTAATACCTACAATATCAAAATAGTTTCCATTTGATTTTCCTCAACTATGTGATACATCATTTCAGTCAAGTCCTTGAACTTTGATAGTTCATGGGTGAAATTGAGCAAAAAAAACATAATTTGAGGACTAAAACGGCTATGAAACGACCATTCTGAAAGTTTATGAATGAAACTGAGTCTCAAACAAGAGTTGATGGACCAAAATAACTATTTCACCTTTTTGGTCAGGAGTATGAGCCCTCTTTTATATAGTAAAAAAAGTTTAGGGTGTTTTTAGATGGTTGTAAAGTGCGTGTAAAGTTCTTGTAATACTTTTCGTTGTTATTTAGTAAAATTTATCTAATCATAGACTAACTAGGCTCAAAAGATTCGTCTCGATATTTACAGACAAACTGTGTAATTAGTTATTTTTTTACCTACATTTAATGCTCCATGCATGTGTGCAAAGATTTGATGTGACGGTGAATCTTGTAAAAGTTTTGGAATTTTGAAGAAACTAAACACTGCCTCAATCAAATTTATGTCAATATAAGAGTAATAAAACAACACAAATTTGGACCAAGGGGATCAGATATGAAATTCCAATGGTAAACACTACCCCGCCCGTACCCTGACGCTACGCTAGTGTACTACCCCGCCCGTACTATACACGCTCCCGGGCCAGCAACCACCCCGCCCCACTTCCGTCACGGCGCGGCGCCGATCAACCTTATCCACATCTCCCCTCCAGCAGCTTCTCAGTTCTCACCACTCTCCCCGCGCACCGCTATAAAGCCCGCGCCTCCACCCGTTGCCAGACGCGAACCACTTCACCCTTCATAGGTGTTACCCTCCCTCACCCGCGCGCGGTGGTTCGTGAGTCCACTCACAGCAGTCACACAGCAGCCGTTTCTCTCTTCTCTCCACCGGAGGGGATGGCCGGCCGGAGCAGCCTCTCCATGGTCGCGTCGCACCGGCTGTTCGCGCCGGCGGTGCACCCTGTGGGCGGCGCCGCCGCAGACCATGGCGTGGAGCTCGACGAGGCCGACGTCATCTGGGGCGGCGGCGGGGGCGCCGGTTACCCGACGTCGTCCTCGCCGTCGTCGTCGTCGTTCCTGTCCGCCGCGGCCGACCCGTACGCGCGGTCGCCGCCGGTGGCCGCGCCGACCAAGCAGAAGCCGCGTAGCGCGGGTGGTGGCGCTCCGGCTCCGGGGCCGGCGTCGGTGCCCGTCAACATCCCGGACTGGTCCAAGATCCTGGGCGCCGAGTACGCCGGGAGCTGCGCCGCGGCGCGCGCGGCCGGGTGGGCGGCGCACGACGACCGCGCGGACGCGTTCGCCGACGACGTCGCCGGCGGCACCGGGGGCCGACGCTGGGTGCCGCCTCACGAGGTGGTGCAGGTCCGGGAGCGCGCGGTGGCGTCGTTCTCCGTGCGCGAGGGCGTGGGTCGCACGCTCAAGGGCCGCGACCTCCGCCGCGTCCGCAACGCCATCTGGGAGAAGACCGGCTTCCAGGACTGACCAGTGTCAGCCTCAGCACCGTCGTTGCCGGCTCGCCGCCGCCGCCCACCTTTGACGGCAATGCCTACCGCGGCCTCGTTGATCCCGTTCTCGCCTTGAGGAGGAGGAAGAGAGGAGCTTTCGCTTGATTAGTGTGGCCTTAATCCTTCTGGATTAATTCGATGAGTTCTTTTTTCTTTGTTGTATTTCGGTTCTTGTCGTTCTAGTCGTGATCGCTGAGGAAGAAGAGAGTAGAGATTGAAAGCCTCTGTTTTTGGCATTTTTTTCCCGGAGAGGCTCCGTCGATGTACTACCACTATTAAAATTAATTCATCTTTATTACGACTAGTATTAATGATCTGCTTTATTCTACTGCAAGTACTGCAATTACCTGCCAATCCAGAACTCGGCTGTGTTTAGTTCCCTGAAAATGGTGAAAAATATATTGTAACACGTTTTAGTTTTATTTAGCAAATAGTATCCAACCGTTGACTAATTAGGTTCAAAACGTTTGTCTCGCAATATATGTATCGCAAGTTTGATGTGACGGGATTTTTTTTTGCATAGTACATTTTTGTAGGAACTAAACACAGCCCTCTTTTCTTTTATAAAAAAATCTGGAACCCATTTCGATTCAGGATATTTTATACCGTTTCTACTGAGCCTAAATTATTTCCGCAAGAAAAAAAAGTGTTTCGACAACCACATGTTCGTTTCACTGATTTATTATGTCTGAAAGTACTGTTCACTGATTTATTGTGAGAGAAAAATACTGCTGGATGACTACTGATTCTGCTGATAAACTCAAACGAACAAGCTGAAAATTCCCAGGCTAGCGCTCTAGAGCAATTGATGAACATTGCTTAATTAGCTGGGTCGTAACTACTAGTAATACTGGTACTGTAGCTATCCTACTGTTTCAGTACTCTAATCATGAAATTGTCAGTTTGTTTGGTGGTGCATTAGCATTTAGCAGGGAGTAAATGATCCGATGTCCTGTGCTAAGTCTCAGGCAGCATTAGGGCGTGTTTAGGTCCCAAAAATTTTCAAGATTCTCTGTCACATCGAATTTTTGGACACATGCATAGAGCATTAAATGTAGACGAAAAAAACTAATTACACAGTTTGGTAGAAAACTACGAGACGAATCTTTTGAGCCTAATTAGTCCATGATTGGACACTAATTGACAAATACAAACGAAAGTGTCACAGTAGCTAAAGCCAAAAATTTTCGCGAACTAAACACACCCTTAGGGCCTGTTTGGTTCATGAATGTTAGAGTTTAACTCTCATCACATCAATGTTACGGTAAATGCTTGGAGTACTAAATGTAGACTAATTGGATGCATGTTGACACAAATTAGAAGTAATTTACGAGACGAATCTATTAAGCCTAATTAATCCAAAATTAAAAACTTTTTATCAAATAAGACAAAAGTGCTACCGTATTTATTAAATTTTAACACCTCTAACCAACAGACCCTTAGCGTTGGATTATTGGCAATTGCAAAGCATGAAAGGAGATTGGAGGGTAGGCGTGGGCCCCTTCGCTGATTGGAGGCCGTCTTTTTTGTTTTTTGGCCCTTTTTTTGAAAGATTCTCTCAAATAGGCCCCTGACGGAAAGATTTCAAAAAATGGACCCTCATCTTGGCGCCATGGACCATGGCGCCAAGCTACAACGTCATGGCGCCATGTATCCTGGCGCCAAGAGGCATCCGACGTGGCTCCACGGGAATCTACGTGGCGTAGCTTGGTGCCATGGAGCATGACGCCAAGCCTTGGCGCCAAGATCCATGGCGCCAAGCTTTGGAGCCATGCTGCATGGCGCCAAGCACCCATAATATAGCCTGCCCCCCTTCCTATCCCCAGTCATTCCCGTTTTCTTACTCATTCTCTTCGGCTTTTTCATTTAGACACTTTTCCGTTGCTCTATAATCGAGCAATTGGACCGTGAGAAGTTGGATTTTATCCGTGGATCTTCGAGAGGTAGGTATCCTGTCACCCTTCCTTAATTTATTCGAATCGATTTGGTAAAATAAAGGCATATTTTTTACCTATGAACTTCAAAATTTTGAAATACATATGTATTGTTGAACCGTAGGATGCCTAGGCGTGGGAAAGCTAGAAAACAAAGGTATGTGTACATTCGTTTCATCGTATAATAAACCTTTATTTTTAAGATTTATTGTTAATTGTTTTGTTATATTGACCGTATTTATTGAATTATAGCTATGGACGGATGACCGAAAGTCCATACGTCCTAAAGCCGCTCCCTAGCGGTGTCCCAATACCAATGTGTTTTTGTGGTGATCCTTGCAAGGTTGAAATTTCCGAAGATGAGGCAACATATAAGCAGAGATATTGGATGTGTTCTAATTTTGCATGGGAACCAACAGAGCGTCAGCGCCGCAGTACATTTATTGTGAGAAACTGCTTTTGTTTATTAATTAATTTGTGTCATATGAAGTTCTGCTTAATAATTGGATTTCAAACAATTGAATTTGCTGCAGACCCCTCCACCGCTATGTGATTTTGAACAGTGGATTGACACTGAGATCAAGGAGGCTGACATGCGGCTTCTACAAGGCTTGAAGGAGTGGGATGCGGAGCGCCTGGAGATCTTAGAGAAGAGACGTAGAGAGGAGGCAGCAGCGAAGGAGCACAAGGAAGAGGAGGAAATGAGGCGTGTTGCTGCTTGTAGGGAGGAGAGGGAGAGGAAGCTTGAGCGCGTGCGCCGAGCGAAGGCAGCGATGGAGGAGAATCCCGATGCTCAGAACAAGGGAAAGTGGCCTCGTTGTACTCAGTAGTATGCTACTTGTATGCCCAGAACATGGTCGATGTACTTTAGGTAAATCATGTGCCTAGGACATGTTCTTTGTTATTTAATTCGTCGTCATGTACGTCATGTGCACTTTAAGTTTTTGGACCGTGCTTGGTGTTGTGATATGTAATGTTTAATGTTCCTGAGTTACTGAAACTAGTTATCGAGTTGCACATATAACATAAGGAAGTACTGGATTTCATAATTCACCACGCATAACATAGGACATGGCATGTCAGAACTTGTACCAAACAAGGGCACATATGTCCTGGACTAAACCTAACATGCCTTAGGTAATTATAGCGAACAACAAGTACATTACATGGCATATGCATATGCTAGTTTCGTTCTATCTAGTAGTGCGGCCACATAGCGAACTGTGTAGCCCCTTCTCCATAGTACCCTCCCATGTTCGATGGTGGAGGTGGCGGGGGTGGTGGTGGAGGCCCGTTGTTCTTGTGGTTAGGGCAGCTGCAATATGGATCATGGCATGGTCCGTCCTGTGAAACAGCACCACTACTGGCATCGTCTGGTTCCTCGTCCTTGTAACCGTTGCTAACTTCCCTTTCTAGTTCGAAGATACGGTCTTGCAAGTAGTAGATGTACTAAGTATAATTATTTTACTCCAGTATATTTAAAACATAATAAGTAATAGGTCTCTAATAAATATGAATTAACTACTAACTACTAATTATTCACTACTAACTAACTAATTAATTAACTAAAAAAAGATATTAACTACTACTAACTACTAAAAATTACATACTATAACTAAAAATGACGAATTTAGTATACTACTACTTACTTACTAAATAACTAAATCGAAATAAAATAATAACTAAAAAAAAACTAACTAACACTAAAAAAATAATTAGCTAACTAAATAACTAACTAATGAATATATAATTAGCTAACTAAATAATTATCTAACTACTTAGCTAACTAAATAACTAACTAAATTATATAATCAATCTAAACAATATTAACATATATATTTAAACTAAATTTCACTAATCCTAACTAAATTTCATACTAAATTAAATAATAAATAATAACTTCAAAAATATATTACATTTCAATAATCCTAACTTAATTTAAAAAAAAAAACTTACTTGTGGCCGGCGGCGGCCGGCGGCGGAGGCCGGCGGCGGGTGATGCGGCGCCGGCGGAGGGGGCGGCGGCGGCCGGCGGGGGCCGCGCCGGGCCTAGTGGCGGCGGCCGGCGGTGGCGGCGCCGGCCGGCGGCGGCGCGGGCGCTACGGCCGGCGGGGGGCGGCGGTGGCCGCGCGCGGCACGGGCGGCTCCGGCGGCGGCGGGAGCCGGCGGAGGGCGCGGCGGCCGGCGTGGTACGGGCGGCGGCGGGCGGAGCGACGACCGGCGGCGGCGACGGCGAGTGGCGGCGGGGTCGGGCGCGAGGAAGAGGAAGAACAAATGAGGAAGAAAGGAAAGAGAAGGAAGAAGAAAAGGAAGGGCCGTGGCGCCAAGGCTTGGCGCCAAGATCCGTGGCGCCAAGCCTTGGCGCCAAGATGCATGGCGCCAAGCCTACGCGCCACGTAGATCCCCGTGTAGCCACGTCGGATGCCTCTTGGCGCCAGGATACATGGCGCCATGACGTTGTAGCTTGGCGCCATGGACCATGGCGCCAAGCTGAGAGTCCATTTTTTGAAATCTTTCCGTCAGGGGCCTATTTGAGAGAATCTTTCAAAAAAAGGGCCAAAAAAACAAAAAAGGCGCGATTGGAGGAGGCCAGGAGGGGGGCTATATGTCGACACTTCGCATTAACTAGAGTTGGTTAGCACATACTTGTAGGAGTAGTTATTGCAAAGTGAGGAACTGAGAATATGCCGGTTCCCAATTGCCCCCACATGAGAAATGCTATGCCTACACGCACCACACACGGCACTTCCCAGACTCCCTGGCCTAATGTGAAAGAGCATGACTTGGTGTGCCTCCTTGCATTTGGGCCGGATGGTCAGGAGGTTGATCAACTAAACTAGCTCAGTTTTTCTTAAAAAAATAAAGAAAACTAAACTGTGCTCAGCGGTGTGATTAGTGGTTGACACTTGACACTGACATGCGGATTTTTAATTGCAAAATGTTTTTTTAATAATTTTGAGTTGAAAAATGATTTCACTACTTTCCTATGTATCCAACGCATTTTTACAGGTATTTATTTATTTCATATTATTCTTGAGTGAAGAAGACTACTATTTCATGCATTATTTATCTAGACATACTCCCTTCTTCCTTGATTAAATTAACTTTTAGAAAGTTCAGGACAAATTATTGCTATAGAGGAAAATTACCATATCCTTTATTAATCTAATTTCCATCTTTTATTAATTAGATACTAATCGGTGAGGCCTCAGGACATTCTCAGCAGAGAGTTTCGTACCATTGTTTCCAAAAATTTAGAATGTAATAAAACATAGTAGATAAACCAATCACTCTTAATGTAAAGTTTCAGTTTTCTCATAGTCATTTAATTTATGACTTATTTAGAGTTAGTCAAGTTTCATCTCCATGAAACTCTCATTTCTCTCTTCTATGTTGTCATGAAGCTTGCTATGTGGCAACTTATAAAATGCTTACTATGTAATTCATTTGCTTCTATGTGCACTATTTTTTAATCGAAGAATTTACTACTCCACCAATCTAACCCCACCAGTTTGCTCTTCCAAGAGTGCATTGACCAAAACAAACAGGCTACTGAACAACCAGGCTCTAGAAGTAGATTTAATTTTAGACAAATTCTCAGTCTAAGAATTGATTTAATCAGGGATAGAGGGAGTAGGCATCAACATGGGAGCATTGCTAACAACAAAAGATTACAATGCCAGATCCCTTACACAGATATGCTTAAAAAAGAGTAATAAAACGTCTTTGTAAAGAGTCTTACGCTACAATGAGGGGAAACCAATTTTCCAAGCTAATCTGTGCTCCCCCATGTTAAAAATTGTCAATTTCACATGGAAGCAGCACCGAACGCCGAGCGCTTGCATAGGCAGCGATGCAAGTTGAAGCATTCGCAGCAGCCTGCACGGACCACGGTGGTATATATAAAAACTGGAAAATTCCGGCAAAGCATCTGTATAGGATAGCGCCCGCGCTCTGTACATGGCCAAATGAACAGTATCAATACGACGCATAAAACAGAAACTGGGGCACAGCGTTGGATCGTATGTGAATCACGAGACTTGCTACACACGTATTTTTTTCCATGCACGCTTCTTCTAGAATACAGCAATTCCTCGATTGCCGAGAATATATTGGCATTTTTATGTAGTG
This sequence comes from Saccharum hybrid cultivar R570, assembly GCA_038087645.1. Taxonomy (NCBI): domain Eukaryota; kingdom Viridiplantae; phylum Streptophyta; class Magnoliopsida; order Poales; family Poaceae; genus Saccharum; species Saccharum hybrid cultivar. The sequence continues at coordinate 2,693,992 of JAQSUU010000049.1, read as the reverse complement.
TACAAAGTAGAAACCCCGTTTACAGGCAGCGAATATTCGCTGTATGGAGGAAAAAGAGCGATGGCGAGAGAGTGTCGCAATTGCGCGGCAACTCAGCTCAACGCGTGCCGAGCAGGTAATCCGTTGAAAGGCGTGGGCGCCGGAGCAGTACTCCTAGCCAGCGGCAGCGACGCCTCCCCCTCTCCACATCCCTCCTTCCTAAAAGATGCTGAGAGCCTGAGTGAGATGCGCACGCGCCCGTTGTTTATATATATATATATATATATATATATATATATATATATATATATATATATATATATATATATATATATATATATATATATATATATATATATATATATGATTCCGACGCGTAGAGAAGGAAAAGGAAAGAAAGAGACCGTTGGGAGGGAGGTGGCCGCAGAAGGAAGGTCGCAGCGGCCAGTGGATGCTTTTGCTTTTGTTTAATCCGCGCGCGGCGGTGGTGCGGTAGCGGAACGCCGCGTTTCCGTTGGCTTTGGCTGTGGCTGTGGCGCCCTGGACGGGATCACGGGACCTGGAGGCTGGAGCACGGGCACGGTCGCTTTCGTTGTTTACTTGTGGGCGGTAGGCGTTGTGCAGTGCGCTGGTTGACCCACCTTTTGTCGCCAACAGAGGACGAGCAAAGCAAAAGAGGGGCTGGCCGTGCCCGGCGAGCGGTGGTTGCCATCAGTGAGCTGTGTGAAATAGAGTGGGGATTGATGGATAAGATAAGATCCAGTTTGGTTCTAGGGACCAAAGACTAGAGACTAAACATGGAGTAACAGGGGGACTAAATAGCCTCGTTTGGTTTTAGGGACTAAAAGGGATTACATGGTATTAAAGTTGTTGAACAAAGAATAAAATGCCCCTCCCTTCTATTCTCTTTCTCTCTCTCCTTCCTGTCTGCCGGTGCCGAAGCCCTCGGCGGAGGAGAGCACCTCCGGAGCCACCGTCCATGGCTGCCTCGCCAGATCTGGGACCACTCGCCCGCCGCCGGTGAAGAGCAGCGTCGCGAGGTCGCCGTAGAGGGTTCGCCCCCGGAGCTCACCGGGTCTAGTAGGGAGGAAAATCCGGAGGGAGGGAGGGAGGCGCTCGCGCCTGCGCCGGAGCCTGTGCCGAAGCTGTGACCACGCGGGAGCTAGCGCACGGATGCGACCGGAGCACACGAAGACGGGAAAAGGTCGTTCGGGGGAAGAGAGAGAGGCTCGCGAGGGAGGAGAGAGAGGGGGAGGGGTATGGACTGTAAAGTTGGTCCATTAGCTCCAACAGGCCTCTCCAAAGGACTAGTGGACTAGAGACTAAAAGTTCCTCTGGTGGTCCCTCCTGTTTGGATCAAAGTGACTAAAAAGTAGTCTCTGGTCTCTGTTCACATGAAAGCAAACAGGGCCTCAGACTAGCTGAAAGATGGGCGACATACTCCGTAACTGCTGTAGTGTGTCTCGTCCAGGTTTAGGGCCAGACGATCAGTGCTTCCAGAGATCTCACATGCAATGCAATTCCAATCTGAGCTGTATGTGACGACGGGCTGAGGAGTGGGGACAACCCTTGACGTCTCGCTAGTTATCGTGATCAGATGACAGGCAAGAGAGGAGGAATCTTCACGCGTGCGTGAAACGGTAAAGGGCTAAAGGCCAAGCTACAGTAGTTGCTTTGTTCAAGTGTCCATCAAATTAACGAAGCTATTATTATAGTTTGAAAAATCAGCGAGGTGAGCCGCTAGTGTGAGATGTAGGCGCGCTTATAATTGACCTCACCTATTAGTTGCTAGTTGGGCAATCTTCTTGACCACATCCTGTCATCGGTAGCCACCTACCATGTCCATGATTGTGAGCACGTTATAGGCCAACAGTACTCCATCCTTAGGAATTATAGTCAGCATGATGCCCGGGTAAATAGCCCCGATAGCTAGTCATTTGTTCTAATAACACTTTATATTTCTTCTTCTTCTTTCTTTCTTTTATTGTATATGTTCTTTCCTCCATCAACACGAACTCCATGAACTTATCGTCGATGAATTTTTAAGCTTAAAGATATTATTCTCTCATCTTCATTTTTTCCTATTACTATCCCTATGGCGGTGCAGTTTCTACGGATGCCAAATCAAGGTAACCATCAGTTTCAACTCTACTCCTGAAAAAAAAAATCCAAACCTCTCACAAAATTGTTTAATTCCTTGGCCTTCTCCTAAGTTTAATTGTTGGATCACCTTATATATTCTATTGTGGATTTATAACTACATTTTTTTGTCCTAAAACATCACTGGATTCATGATAATGTTGCTCGCGTTTATCGAAGCCACTACTGCATCCAAAGTGGTGTGTATGGATCCGAAGTGCTTGGATGAAATTTTATATACATGCCAAGACATTGGTGTTCAAGTTTTTTTTTATAACGAGCGTTTTTATTAAGTTTAAGAACAACTTACGTGGAGGAGGGAGAAAAATCCCAAAAAGACTGAAATAAAAGAGGACTAAGGAAGCACATAGGCACATGTGCAGGGTTTGAACAGGAGAAACACAAGAGAATCTTGCACCAGAAGCAAGGTTGTAAGCTGTTACATTGGTGTTATGTTGGATAACTGTTGTGCATGCAAAGACCTAAACAAACTATGTTAAGGCTGTCTTTGGTCCGGCTTCTAAAATTCCTTCTACTACCAAAAAGCAGAAAGCCAACCAAAACAGTGTATTTGGCTAAGGTTATAAGAAAATACAGTAACACATAAAACATCAAATTATTTTCATCAAATCTCATTTATTTGGAATTATAGATGTTAATATATTTTATAAGAGCTTATTCTAAAATTAGAGAAATTCGATTTAGTACAAAGGTAAAGTAAACTAAATTTTGAAACAGAGAGAATATTATATGTGTGAACCCTGTGAAGTGTCCTACAAGACGAGTCACTGGAAAGTGGGCCCTTTGGTACCTAGTTCATCCACTCCCACTACAAAAGCACTAACCGGTCACGGTCATTATAAGGTCACTGATAAGATTTTGTACTAACCAATCTCTTTATCGACATTGGATGCGTGGTCCAGCGATTTGAAAGCAATGGATTCCCGTAATGAGCTCGCTACTGCAGCATCATCCTGGCGCTTTTAAAAAGCAGAGATAAGCTAGCTTCGCGTCCGGATCAACCGTTACGGTATATTGGCCTTGTTCTGCAGCAGTACTTTTCAGCAAACAAACGGTGTTTTCTTCTCGTAAAATTTCAGCATAATCATTAGCATAAGCCAAATTTTAATGAAACGATGAGCGGTGGCCTGGTGGGCACAAACTACGTCTGATCGATAGAGACGAAGTGGATGCTACAGTTGTTTCAGCCAATCAGCCGTCCTTGACACGCGCGGTAGGTTTGGACAAGGGGACGGAACACGCAGAGGCCACAGAGTGGTGATCTGTGACCACCTCTCACCAATGCCTTTTCCATAGCCTTTGATCGCTTTTGTGTTGTTTAGACTTCAGAGGCCAGACAGATGTTCCACGGCGCGACGGAGGCTCTCTGAAGCAGCTAGCAAGCCGGAAAATGCCGTGAGACATACGATCGCCACTTGCCACGGTCCCAGAGTCCCAGACCACCGCACGTACGCCCTCCGGCCCCCCGCCGCGCTGGCGTATATTTGGAGATCGACGAGGCCATCGGGGAACGAAAAAGGCTACCCAAACCCAACCCAATCGCGTCGGAATCCTTCACGGGAAGGAAACCCGAGCTGCCGACATCGCGCCCCGCGGCATCGGTTTCAGGACCGAACCAACGGCAGCCGCGCACGCGCGCATCGGTCGTACTCCGTAACTCGCAACGGCGGCCAGGCGTCGCGCCCGCGCATGCGCGAATGCGGCCGCCGCGGCGGACACGGCCTTTGGTTTCCGGGAGCGCGCTCGCGCGCCTCCATGGACAGCGGTCGGACCTGGACCGGACATGTGGCTGGTCGGTGGCCACGGCGGATCGCCGATCTGGATTCCGATGTGGATATGCGGTGTGTGCGTGGAGTGTCAACAGCTAGCATCTGCCTCTGCGTGACTGCGTCAGCGATCGGCTGAGGCATGCTGGCAGACTTTTGAGCTATCGTAGGACGGTAGGAGTGGCGGTGATCATGTGCACAGTCACGCAGTGCTCACTCGTGTCGATGCACGCTCGCCACTTCCAACAGCAAAGCGATTGCTGGGAGCACAGCAGGCCTTTCCTCGCTCGTCTCGTCACAATGGCGACCTGGTGGCCCATGCGAGTTGCGACAAAGAATGGGGGCTGTCGATCGCCTGGATCATTCATCATTCAACGTCAGGAGAAGAACATGCGCGTTACTGTCCACACTCTGCGCCGCCACGTTGCGATCACGAGCACGACGGTTCCCGCCGGAATGTAATCAGCTGTTGTGGGTGCTCAAGTTAACCGGATGGGTTTTATGGCCTGCTGATCTGCACTTTCCGTCAGGGAACGCATTTTGGTTCCGCTCCAAGATTCGTGGGACTGCTGGCTTTGACGTTCCAGGAGGGAACGGAGAGAGATAGAGAGCGCACCCAGACCATATAGTCTGTAGCGTTCTGTATGTTTTTTTTTCAGTAATATAGTCGCATTTCACATATGTCGACATGTATGCCTTTTCATCAGTAATATAGTTGCATTTCACATACTGTATGTCGATAACTTGGGATCTCGATATACTTTACTTTGTTTGAGCCTTTATAAGCTGTGCACTACTCTTGAGCATTATTGTTATCTTTTGTCTAAGAAAAGCGCACTAGCTAGGTCTTGTACTCTTGTTTGGTTGCCTGATGGAGTGAAGGAACATGTTCTTCACTCACTTGTAGGACGCCAAAAACGAAAAGTTCGTTGGTGAGATGACCAGTCTAATCTATATCTATATTTAATATTCAAAAAAGTCGAAATGGATATTCTTCCAACCTTCATATTGGAACAGATGACATGAATCTCCGAGCCACAAATCATTTAAATGACCATATAATAAAGTGCATATTCCATTCCAACACAGCTAGGGTCAAAGTTATGGAATTGTGAATATGATATCTGGTCCATTACCCTTTCGGGCCTTATCTAGCTCCATTGCATACATGGGCCGCCAAACTTCACCAAAGGCCTCCAATTCCAACAGCAGCAACAGCCCACTGATTGGCCAAAAGTCGCGACCGGTATCTCTTGTGGCCCAGGTCTGGCCGCAGTACTTGGATTTGAATTGGACTGGTCCTAGCCCAAGAAGAAAGCTGAGCAAAATGATGATGCCAAGTAAAAACTCTATCAGAGCTTCTCCACCCCAATCCAACAAGCTGCCAGGTGTGGCTATTCTCTCTCGTCCCCGTTTCTCCCCTTTCTACAGTTGACCGAGGCGACTCGTGGGCGATTCTCGATTCCGCCCAGCTCCTCGCCGGATTTCTTCCCTCCGTCTAGGGCTCGATATCGAGCCAACCGTGGTTTTTTCGAGCTTTTTTAGAAATTGGTATAATCTTATTCATCATTATTTCCTGCATTGTTTAAGACTCAACTTCATGACGAGCCTAACGAGCCGAGCCTAACGAGCCGAGCCAAAGTTGAAAGTCGTTCCAAATCAAGTCATTTTCATTTTAAAAGATAAATGAGTCCAATCGAAGCACTTTTGTACCGAGCCACCGAGCCAGCTTAACGAGCTTTTTGTCCAGCCCTACCTCTGTCGGCGTCTTTGGGCGCTGGGATGTGGGGAGTCCGGTTGAGAGTGAGCGGTTGTCCATACTAGTATGTATTTCTTTTTCTTTTAGTTTTTAGGGTAGGTTTCCTGCAACCGGAGGCGTCGGTTGCAGTCTGGGTCACGGTGGTGTCGGTGAGGTCTCCACCGGTGATTTTGCCCCTCCGAGCCAGCTCCGGTGATGCCGATGCTTCATCCGGCGGTTCGCTTGTGAGGTATGTGTACCTTGAACTCGCGGCATCGGGTTTGAATCTCCAAATCCCCTTTTTGAGTTCTTTCTTCGCCGTTGAGTGAGGTCTCCTGTTGAGGCGGGAGGCGTCAGATCCCCTCCTTCGAGACGAAGTTACGACTGTTAGCCGTCCGCCGGAGCATTCAGCGTTTGAAGTACATGTTGTGCCTGGTGTGTCACTGATGGCGATTCAAAATCTGGAAGTTCCTTCGTCTGCATGGGTGTCGGCTTCTTTCTTCTTCTTGGTGTTCTTCTCCTCCGTCTAGTGGCGAGACGGAGCACCGAGCAGAGGCGGCTCCAACTGGCGATGGGAAGATGACCATGAGGACCTCACAAGGATGTAAAAGTGTAGCAATAAAATCCTACCCTTTTCTAAAAAAAAGAGTAAAAACTATCTTTTCTTCTTCTTTCAGGAAGCAGGGAGCTTTCTAAAAAAAGTTTTAGATAAAGAAATTTTATTCCGACATGTGCATGACTCTGTGTGGTAACACGCTCTGAAAAAGAGAAACCATTACGATTTACACATGAGTGCATTGGCACGCTCCGGAAAAGAGAAAATTATCCAAATGAAAAGAAGAACAGTTATCATTCATAAACATTGAGATTTGGACGGTAATAGCTTGGCACGGCGAGGGGTGTTTGGTTTGAGGAGTTAAAAAGGTTAACAAATACTATAGCACTTTCGTCTTATTTGATAAAAAGTTTTCAATCTTGGACTAATTAGGCTTAATAGATTCGTCTCGTAAATTACTCCTAATCTGTACCGACATGCATGTAATTAGTCTACATTTAGTACTCCATGTATTTGAGGGAACGTTGATGTGATGGAAGTTAAACTTTAACGAAACCCTAAGAAGAGTTTCTAAATGCCCTTTCTTACCGCAGTGGGAAATTCTGAGGCCTCGAGGAAGCCCTTGTTCAGTTCCCCTAATTCTCTCCTAAATTTTACTATGCAAAAAGAAGATTTCCTGTCACATCAAAATGTCGGTAAATGCATGGAGTACTAAATGTTGATGAAATCAAAAACTAATTGCACAATTTTGTTGTACTTTGCGAGATGAACATTTTAAGCCTAGTTAGTCAAAATTTGAATAATTTTTACCAAATACAAACGAAATGCTACAGGAATTCTGATACAGTATTTTTCTCCCCAATTCACCGAACTAAACCAGGCCGAAATTAAAAGGCAATCATGTCACTTTGTCGGTGCTGTACTGCTGTGCAAATGAGTACTCCTAGGCGGCTTTTAACGACCTGGTGTACTAGAAGCTATGGTTTGCGTTGTCAACTGACCGCACGTCAGTGGATCGGAAGAACTTAACCACTAGCTAACCCATCCTCTTGTATCATGGCCATCTTTAGTTCCAAAAATTTTTAATATTTTTCGTCACATCGAATATTTAGACATATATATAGAACATTAAATGTAGATGAAAAAAACTAATTACACAGTTTGGTAGAAAATCACGAGACAAATCTTTTGAACCTAATTAGTCTATGATTGGACACTAATTAATAAATACAAACAAAAGTGTTGTAGTAATAAAAGCCAAAAATTTTCACGAACTAAACCCACCCTATATCACGTGTCGTCTCCGTGATACAGTTGTGCGCTCTCCCGATCTTTGACCCACCCTGTATCACGTGTTGTCTCCGTGATACAGCCTGTTTAGTTCAAAAAAGTGAACCAAAAAGTGCTACAGTACCTGTCACATCAAATCTTGCGGCACATGTATGAAGTACTAAATATAGATGAAAGAAAAAACTAATTACGCAGTTTAGTTGTAAATAACGAGATAAATCTTTTGAGCCTAATTAGTCTATGATTGGACACAAATTGCCAAATAAAACGAAAAATGCTACAGTAGCCAAACCCAAACTTTTTCACCAACTAAACAACCCCACAGTTGTGCGCTCTCCCGATCTTTGACCACGCAGTACTGCATCTGATCGATCTGCAGGTCAACACAGACCAGCAGCACGTCGATGACGCATGTGCCCAGCAGCATCCCAGGACCATGCATGCGGCAGTCCAAGAAGACATGAGCTGTGTTTAGTTACCTGAAAAAAAACGCTATGCAAAAAAATAAATTCTCCGTCACATTAAACTTGTGATACATGCATAAAGTACTAAATGTAGATGAAATCAAAAACTAATTGTACAGCTTGATTGTACTTTGCGAGACGAACGTTTTGAACCTAATTAGTCGACGGTTAGACACTATTTGCCAAATAAAGCCAAAATGTGTTACAATACACTTTTCAGCCTTTTCAGGGCAACTAAACACAACCATTGGCATATAGGGCCGGTTTAGTTGCAAAAATTTTTGCAAAACGACACTGTAACACGTTTCGTTGTTATTTAGTAGTTAGTGTCCAATCATGGTCTAATTAGGCTTAAAAGATTCGTCTCGTCCATTTCGTCTAAACTGTGTAATTAGTTTTTATTTTTTATCTATATTTAATGCTTCATGCATGTGTCCAAAGATTCGATGTGACGAGAAATTAAAAAATTTTGCAAAATTTTCTGAGAACTCAACGGGGCCATAATATAATTGCGAGGGGGCGAGAAGCCAACGGCCGGGACGTTGACGCACGACGGCGACCCGTCCTTTGAGACGAGCGAGCCAAAGAGGGTGAATAGACGGACGCCGATGCTGCTGACCTTGCCCAAAGGGCCCGGCCGTCCAGCTGCATGCGACGACCGGGCGGGACTGCGACTGCGACAGGGAACGCGGCGTGCGTCGCTCCACCTCCACTCTACGCCCTCGCGCGCACGGAGCGCGTGCCTCGAATCTCTAGAAGGGAAAGCGACGGCGCCGTGCGAGCAGCAGGCAGCGCGCGGGGCGAGCTTGGCGCGCGCGTGTCGACACCTGCAGACCCGCTTCATCAGGTCTCCATCATTGGCTTCGGCTTAGAGCCTTTGACCGCTGAATGCCGCCGGCTCGGCTCCGGCTTTGGCGCGGATGCGTGGTGTGATTGTGTGACGCAGGCAACGGCCCATGGATACATCGGCAGCGTCTTATCATTGCCGCGTTCGTCGTCCGAGCGAGCCCAAAGGTCCATTACTATCTCCTGGCTGGAAAAGCACGTGCACCCTTTTATTGGGCATGTTGGTTGATTTTGGTTCCTCACCTCTGCTCAGGGAATTTCCTCACTGCTTGTTTGCATGGAAGTAATTGAAAGGAAGGAATAAAAGTTTAAAGGTAGAAGTTTTAGAATTTTTTTTGTTTGTTTTATGGGACCGAGAGTTTCGGTGGGAAGAGGAACGAGTTTAGAGGGCTAACGTCCACTAATCAATTCCTTGAGAGAGAGAGGTGTGGTAATTTGAGTAGAAATTGTGCTCTTAATAAAAAAATACATCCTCACCGTTCATTATGATTTGTCGTATAATTTTCTTCTCAAAACCCCCACAACAAATACGGAATTGATAGGATTAGGCCGACAAGACGGCTTTAATCTCCGGACGCAACAAGGCGGCCTAACAGCCTCACATCTCTCTACCCACCGAACGTACAGTACCAACTTCTATCTTAAATATTCGTATTACTCGTCCGCTTTCCTCTCTCGTTCACCCAGCATCGCTCGCTGCGACTTCTTGCTCGTCGCCTGACGCTAGCCACCCTCTCTACTGAGCCCTACCGCAACCGTCATCCTTGCTGTGCATGTGGAGCCCAATATGCCGGCTCCCCCCTCTCTCACGCTTCCTTCTCTCGTCGCGCTGCTCTTTCTCCATCTCTAGTTGCTGCTCACACGCGCGGACAGGGTTGGCCGAACCGGGAGCTCCTCAGTCGCCATTGCTCCCTTTCCTTCTGGCCCTCCCGCACCCCACTACTAGCTCCACCAATGCCGCATTAGGCTCGTAGTTCCCCCCTGTGCATGCTCGCTGAGCAAATCCACCCCCCGCCCCACTTTTCCTGCTTGTCGCGACCATAGGACAGTAACCGGGGTGAGCCGTCCCTAGTGGCCCTCCACCCACCCAGGCACGCTACCTCTGCGTCCGCCTCGCCTCCCTCATCTCCTACACGCGTTCGCCGGGGTGGATATCTGTCAGCACATCACCGCCGCTAGTGCCGCCCTCCGGCATGCTGCTGGTATGCGCGGCCGACCCTACACTGAGCCTCTATTCGTCCAAGCAGCAAATAGATGTTGTGCTTGAAAGTGAATGTTGCAAGAGTATGTTTTGAGTGTTTCAGTTGTTTTAGATGTATGTTGCAAGTGTTTCATATGGATGTTGCAAAAGTAGATCGGGTTGTTTCATATGTTGCAATGATTGTACACGTACGTTGCAAGCTTCTGTTCCAAATGTTTCATCTGTTTTTCAAACGTATGTTACAAATATGTTTATCTGAATGTTACATATGTTTTACACATATGTTGCAAGTGTTTTATCTGGATGTTGCACATGTTTTTCAATGGCTTTTCAAGTGTTCTCAGGTGTTTTCGCAAGTATTTCATACGCATATTTCAAGCGTTTCATCTGTCTTCACATGTATGTTGCAAATATTTTATCTGAATGTTTCAAAAACAGATCGGGTGTTGTAGTTGGGGACCCACCTGCCACAGTAGGTGTCCGAGCGAGGAAAGTAGAGGGGGCGCGAGCGGGTCTCTGTTTAAGGTCAGGAGGTGGAGTGACGTTCGAACGGCGTGGGCCCTCACGTGGGGAGTGCAGGCCGAGCACTAGCACTGCTGCAACAAATAAGGTACATGAATTTCTTCTCAACTCCGTCTCTTATTTAAGTCATAAAAAAACTCCCTCTCTTATTTCCCTGCACGAACCAAACAACAATTAAGATTAAAATTCAATTTCCTATCTTAGTTCTCTATATCAACTTCCACCGCTAATTCTCTAAAAAAAACTCTGCTCATGGGGAAAAAATCATTAGAGACAATCTCCATAAAGCAAAGCAATCATGGTCACATACTGTGAATTCGCTACACATATTCATACGTATACATAACGAAAGGCTTAATATCACGTACGCAAGTGTTTACACGGGTCAGAAGCTAATTACACATGGTACGTGGATTTTTATACTTTGACGTATACGCCCCGACCCAGAAGCATGATGGATGTCAACTGGAGTGGCTTCATTTGACCAACCACACAATCTCCACGACCACTTTTCGGGCCTTTTCACTGCAATGAGATCTTTGGCTTTTCTACTCGCTGCATTTGCACACCTGTTCACAACTACTTCTTTCCTCGTAAATTATAATTTATTCTAACAATTTTAGAGAGTAAAAAACATATTAAGTTTAACCAAATTTATATGATAACATAATAATATTTATGATATCAACTAAGTATCATTAGATTTTTCATTAATTATATTTTCATAGTATATCTATTTGATGTCATAAATTTTTATAGTTTTTTAAATAATTTTAGTCAAACTTGAGATGTTTTGACTCTGATTCTTTGAATCATTTATAATTTAAAATGAAGGGAGTACGAAACATACATATAAAGAGGAATTGAACGCGACGTCGTCGTCGTGCATCCTCACTTAAACCAGGTCCACCGACGTGATGCCTTTCTTCAACGGAATCCAAACAGATACACTAACGACAAGGAAGAACTAAATAAAAGAAGCGTGGATGTTCGGTGTGGTAATGCCACTCGTATGTAACTTGGCTTATTCGTTTCGCATCCTCACTTAAACCGTACACGACGGGGCTTTGGTATTAAATTTGTGTTTTCATTTGATAGTGCAGTAAGTTGGAGTGTTGGACGTACACACGCGCATACTTCCTTCGTCTCTTTATATCTGTCGTCGTTAGTTTGACTTGATTTGTAGAAAACACGTACAATATTTGTATCTTCAAATAAATTTATTTAAAAACTAGATTCAAAGATCTTTTCAACGATACTAATTATGTACTATAAATATTAATATTTTTTAATATATATTTAATCAAAATTATTTCTCGAGAAACGTAAACGACAGATATTTAGGGACAGAGGAGTACATGCCAGACGTTCGGCCATACGCATAATATGTATATGCATCCTATGCAACGTGATCGAAATCACACAAAACACGTGACGCAGATACGAGCTTTAACTGTGCAAAATGCTTCCACGTGCAAAGAACCATTTTGTTGGAGATTTAATCTGAAAGCAAAACACTACTATCAGGTCAAATGATGGTAATAACCAAATCAAATCAGGTTCTTGGAAAATACCTGGTTGGAAGACTGAAAGCCTTAGTTTGGTTTTGGATAATTGATGGAACATACGGACTAATCATTATTCTAAGTGTGTAGACATGAAATGATACAGTCCCATACCAAGTGGTGAAGCCTAGATGATCATGGTGATGATGGTTCAAAGGATCAAGATGCCGAAGAGGGGGGTGAATTGGGCTTTTCTAAAAAATAATTGCAAAAATTAAATCCTACAAGCCAAACTTCACCCCTAGTGCCTACAAGTGTTCCTTGTGTTTCTATCGATAAAAGTTTTGCACCCTAAGTTCCAATCCTAGACTAGCATGACAATTCTAGGAAAGTAAACAAGCAATAAAAGTAATGCACGAAAGTAAATGCTTGAAAGTAGGGGTTAGGAACACAGCGATGTTTTGCCGAGGCATCGGAGAGTCGCCACTCCCCACTAGTCCTCGTTGGAGCACCCGCGCAAGGGTGTAGCTCCCCCTTGATCCGCGCAAGGATCAAGTGCTCTCTACGGGTTGATTCTTCGACACTCCGTCGCGGCGAATCACCCAAAACCGCTCACAACTTTGAGTTGGGTCACCCACAATCTCTTCGGATGATCACCGAACTCCCAATCACCACCAAACCATCTAGGTGATGGCGATCACCAAGAGTAACAAGCTAGAACTCTCACTTGACCACAACAAGCCTAATGAGAAGATGGATGCACACTTGCTAGACTCTTGTCGCTAGAGAGGATTCTCAAACTTTGATTCGCAAATCTCTATCCTCACTAGGGCTCTTGCACTCCCTTGCACTTCAAAGGTGTTTCTCAGCTGAATAAATGAGCAAGAGACCTCTAAAAGAGGTGGAGATGATGTATTTATACACCCCACAGTCGAAACGAACCGTTACCTGCCAAATCAGCAGAACGCGGGGTGACCGGACGCGCCGGTCGCTCGTAACGGTCGAAAACCGAAACATGTGCTGAGTGACCGGACGCGCTGATCCGTGATGACCGGACGCGCCGGTCAGGGATGATCGGACGCGTCCGATCATGCAAGAGCTCTCTGGAAAACTGACCTGACGCATGACCGTGTCCGATCATAGGTGACCGGACGCGTCAGGTCACCACGGGACCTTACTGGAACATGACCAGACGCGCCGATCATTTTCACAGTCGCGTCCGATTACGCTGTTTACCCTCTGGAACACGTGTCAGACTGACCACCGTGTCCGGTCCTCTCAAGGACCGCGTCCGGTCAGTCAGCTGAAAACGCAGTGAAGATTTAGTACTGACCGGACGCGTCCGGTCATAGGTAAACGGCTCAAACGTCTTCTAAACGCGATGCAACTTGAACCAAGTTGCTTCTAACTGAACTCTGAGCTTTTCTCGAGCTACCTAGTACTAAGTTTGACAAGTGTGCACCACACCTAAACACAAGACTCACCTAGGTCAAGCTACTCGCTCATGCCTCTCTTCATAGTACGGTCAAAGGAAGAAACAAAGATCCTAACGACTATTCCAGATGTGTCTCAACACCTTGACATCCGAAACTAACCGTCCTTAATCTTATCGTTGATCCTTTGAAAACCAAAAAAAATTCCATCAAGGGACATGAATATCATATTGCCCAAAGCAGTTATCATCTCCATGACCTAACTTACCAACGTTTCTGCAAAACACATGTTAGTCATGGTAATTATGTGTTGTCATTAATTGCCAAAACCAACACCGGGGCCTAGATGCTTTCAATCTCCCTCTTTTTGGTGATTGATGACAACACTTAGATTCAGAAGATATGAGTTGAGGTTTTCGATCATGCTTGGTTCACATAAGCATAAAGCTGTAAGCACAAGGGGTTAGTCAATGCTTATGTGTTCCAAGCCAACTAAGTGTACTTATAAGATAAGACATGAAGAGTTAGTACACATAAAAATATAGCTCATATGAAATCGGAGTAAGGCATGGAAGCACAACCTTATGAGCTAAATACCATTTAGTGACATAAAACAAAACATAGTCTCACAAACTCATTGTCACACAATGCAGGGCGAGAAAAGTAAATATGATGCATGAAAGTAGCACACATGAAAAACGAAACCCTCTAACACAACTCCCCCTGAATCTACTCTCTCTCCCCCTTTGGCATCAACCGCCAAAATCTAATCTAGGGATCTGACGGGAGAACAGACGGAGTCGAGTCAGGTGCCGAGGAGCGCGGAGTAATCACAAACTGAGAAGTGTCTTCCTCGAACTCGGAGCTATCAGGCTGACCCTCTGAAGAAACACGCGGCTGTGAAGTGGTCTATGTCTAATCACAGGAACAGGTACTGACGAAGTAGCAACAAGTAGAGCAGTCTCTGTGACCTGAGCCTGAAGTGAGCCAATAGCTGGGGGATCTGTCGAGGCAACGGACGAAGGAACTGTCTCTGTAGTGCCCGTCCCTGTCACAGGAGAAATCGCTGCCTCTGAAGCTGACAACCCTAATGAAGTAGCGAAAGTAGTGTGCGAGGGCGTCGGCTGACCAGTCAACTCGCTATATGTGGCACTAAGATCAATTGAAGGTGTGCCGGTCAATAGGTGAGGGCGAGGCTAGTCTGAAGGAGTAAACCCCGTCTGAATAGGCGTGTAGTTCGAGGACTAGAACGACTGAGGGACTTGCAGCTGTGGAGAGAGGTGAACTGAAGGCTCGGCTGTTCCTGACTCGAAGGTCCACTAGACTGTAAAGCTGAAGTCAGGACAGATGCAGGTGGGGGAACCCCAACTGTGACTAGGTGACGCAGAAGATCCAAGTACTGCTGCTGGCTAGCTGCACTCTGTCGCTGCATCTCATACTGCTGACGTTGCATCTCGACTTGTTGGCGCTGTATCTCAAGCTGCTGTCTCTAGAACTCGTCCTGTCGAGCCTGTATCTGTGCAAACGCGGCAGCTATGTCCTGAGCCTGTCTCTGTAGCTGAAGCTCATATCGCTCCTGTGCCTGGGTCAGCCTCTCAAGAATAGCCACCATGGCTAGGTCTGAGCGGGAGGCTGAACCAGAGCCACCGGCCTCGTGGTCGTGAGGCCGAGGAGACCGATACCTGGGGATGGGCTGATAATCCTCGTCAGTGCTGTCAGAGGCCTCATCCTCAGCTATATTAGCGGGCTGAGCATCTAGATCTGCAAGCTCTGCCTCAGTAAGACCCTATACGGTCGCGTCCTGCTCAGCCGCTGTCTCAGGCACCTCAGGTCTCTCTCTCTGTCCTGGCACAGAGGCCTGCTCTCTCGTAACTGAAGCCCATAGCTGACGAATATCATACTCAGGAAAAACAGTGGTAGTATCAGATATCTCAGCGCTAATCTCTGAAGGCAGCTCAAGTGCAGATCTGATTATGAAGCAAATCCAATGAGCATAGGGCAGCTGACGGTGTCCCTTGAAGCCCTCTGCCAGGGTATCTTCCATCTCACTAATCATAAGATCCCAAATGTCAAAAGGTGTCTGTGAGAGGAGGTGGCGAACAAATCCCTCTCTATAACCAAGCCTGGGAAGAAGAGTACGCCTGACAATAGCATCCAGAACTCGGGCAAGTGGTGTCAAACTGGCAGGTGTGCGACGAGACCCTTCGCCAAAAGGCTCACGGAAGCAGGGTCGGATCAGATCTGTAGGTGGCACAGTACCGCCATGAGGGCGTCTAGGTGGAGCTTGCTGACCGAAACAGAGCTGGTGGATCTTCATGTCTGAAGCTGGGAGTCTAAGAATCTCCCGCACTCTTATGCTGTACAGTCTGCGGTCGCGGCCTCGGAATGCAAAGTGTATGAACTCATGGGCTGGATCAATCCATAGTGAAGCATAGAACTCCCTAACCCAAGTGTCACAGTATGCACCTATCCGTCCAAGAAAATCTGACAAGCCCGGTAGAAAGGACAGGTGCTGACGAAGCTGCTCACCCACTACCTCAACAAGTGACTCAATGCGATAGACCCTCTGTGGTCGAAAAGCAATGCCACTGTCAACATAAGCTCTGTAAAAATCCTCCTGTAGAGGAGTATAAAAGCCCTCTGAAGCTCTAGAGTCCCTCTGAGGTGGGAACCACCAGCTGACCTCAACAAATCTCAAACCTTGCACCTGACGTGCAGTAGCACCTCTCAAGTCAAAGTGCTCGATAGGGGGTGAACCTCTAACCCTAGGAGGTGGACGTCCTCCACGACGCTGGCCCTCTGGCCTAGGAGTCACGTGAGCACGTGTGCGTGTGGAGCGGCGATGCTGTGGAGTCTGAGCTGGCTGCTCCTCTGTCCCCTCTGGATCCTCTGTAGGTGGATCAACTGACATAGCATCTGCATCCATTGTCACCTCTGTGCTCTCAGTGGTCTCAGTAGTCTCTGTACCAAGCTGTCGTCCTTCAAGATAAAAGCGACGGTCACCAATGTGTATACCACTGCTCCTGCCACCCCTCTCTGCTGCATCAGCTGCATCTGCCACTGTCTGAGCTATCTCTGCATCAGTAAGAGTCGTCTTCTTCTTTCTGGCCATGATCTTGATACGCTTTCCACGCGCAACCTCAGACATACGAGGAGGACTGTCGTCCCCATCACTAGGAGCACCACCAGCATTCTTGCAACGAACCATGCTGTCACACTATCGAGAAACCTCTGAAAGATGGTGTACTGACACTCGAGAGGCTTGGCCTCAAACCGTATCCACAGGCTTGGCCTCGGAATCAACAACTGAACAGCAGTCACCCCGACACACCGACAAACTCACTGAAAAGACGGAATAGATGGATCTACTATAAGCAACATATATGATCTAAAAGGTATGAAACCCTAGAGATAGCAAAAGAGATAAGATGTGAAGCGAAACGCGATGGCTACCTCGGATTGACGAGAAAACGGTGACGAGATGAGATGACCTAGGTCGCGAGACTTCTCGAAGCACCGGACGAGCGTTGATTTGCCGAAACAAAAAATAATTAGGATAACGATAACAAAATTTCGGGAAACCCTAACATGAAGATCAAAGATGTGCGTAACCACCTCAGAGTGAAGACGTTCGCGTGAAGAAAATTTCGACGTCAAACGAAGGAGACGCCGCAGCGCGAACCCTAGGGTTAGGGCAACGCGCGATGGCCGAAGAACGAGGATGGTCATGAGGGAAGGCCGGGGCCTGCCGAAGGTGGCATAGGTGGTGGAGGGCGCGGCTCACGACAGTAGCAGCACACGGCGGCGGCGATGGCGCAGGCGCGGCAGAGGCGGCGCTTCGCGGTGTGGGCGGAGCTGCGGGCCGGGCGGTGCTCGTGCGGGTCACCGGAGAAGAAGGAGACGGCAGGGCGCGGCGGTGATCTCCCGCGAGTGGCTATGGTGAGCTTCCCGGTGAGTTAGGGCAGGGAGGCAGCGGAATCGCGAGGAAGAAACGGCGGCGGATGAGGAAAAAAGAAAGAACGCGAAAGTTTATATGAGGGGTTAGATCCGCTCATCACGCGATGACCGGACGCGGTGGTCGATATGACCGAACGCGGTGGAGGCAGCGTCCGGTCACATTCCAGTAAGCTCCTGGAATGACCGAACGCGTCCGATTATCCATGATCGGACGCTGACAGCGTCCGGTTTTGATTTGCCTGAAAAACTAAGACGGATGACCGGACGCGGTGGTGGTTACTGGGATCGGACGCGGTGGTCAACAGGGGCGCGTCCGGTGCAGCGTCCGGTCACTAGATCAGGAGTTGGTCTTCTGGATGACCGGACGCGCTGGTGGTCGCTGGGACCGGACGCGGTGGTGAAGCATCACTGCGTCCGGTCCAGCGTCCAATCACAGTTTTTCGCCCTTCTTCAGTCCAAACTTCGACGCGACTTCTCCCAATCAGGTTCCAATTCAAAGAGACACAAATAAACACCAATTGGAACATGATATGAGTGACCTCACTCAAACCCTCAAGTTTCTTAAATAGTTTGCCTTAGGCTAATATTATTTTTAGGAAAATAGGCAACAAACACCCGAGGAGCAACGTATGGCCATGCAATAGAGTTTTTGAACCCTTGGGAGCGTCAAAATGCTCTCTCTACCCATGGACGAACACAGAGGTTGCTCAAAGCTTAACCGAAAAGAAACGACAAAGCAACAACCATGCAAATGCAATGCAAAGCAAGTAAGTAGAGCTAGGTTGCTTGTCAAGTTTGATCCACGGTTAGGCTTCTTCACTCCTCCAAAGGAGGGTTATCGTAACCGTGTTAGCCAAGCCCTAGATGCATTGCGGGTAATTAAACATGACATATAATACAATGAAATGCTAGGGACAACACAAGCTCATCTTTTAAAGTTACTAAAATCAAGCACATTGAATTCACTTCTCAACCTACAAAAGGTAGCTTCATCCAAAGGTTTAGTGAAGATATCCGCTAATTGATTTTCACTTCTTACACCTTCTAGTGATATGTCATTTTTAGCAACGTGATCTCTTAGAAAGTGGTGGCGGATATCAATGTGCTTGGTGCGAGAGTGTTGTACTGGATTATTTGCAATTTTAACCGCACTTTCATTGTCACATAAAAGCGGCACCTTTTCAAGAACAACTCCATAGTCTAGGAGGGTTTGTTTCATGTATAAGATTTGTGCACAACAAGCCCCCGCGGCAATGTATTCCGCCTCGGCGGTGGACAAAGCCACACTATTTTGCTTTTTAGATGACCAAGATACTAAGGATCTCCCAAGCAAATGGCATCCTCCGGATGTGCTTTTTCTATCAATTTTGCAACCGGCATAATCCGAATCGGAGTAGCCAACTAGTTGGAATCTAGCTCCTTTAGGGTACCAAAGTCCAATGCTTGGGATATACTTAAGATATCTTAGGATTCTTTCTACGACACTTAGGTGAGGTTCTTTAGGGCACGCTTGAAAGCGGGCACACATGCACACACTAAACATGATGTCGGGCCTAGATGCGGTAAGGTACAACAAGCTACCAATCATAGAGCGGTAAAGAGTTTGATCGATTGGTTTACCTCCCTCATCTAGGTCGAGATATCCATTAGTTGGCATTGGGGTCTTGATTGGCTTGCATTCTTCCATCTTGAATCTTTTGAGAAGATCCTTGATATACTTTTCTTGAGAGATAAAAATCCCTTCTCTCATTTGCTTGACTTGAAACACAAGGAAGAATGTTAGCTCACCAATCATTGACATCTCGAACTCTTTTAACATCAATTCACCAAATTCTTTGCAATAGTCTTCATTTGTTGACCCGAAGATGATATCATCAACATAGACTTGACAAATGAAGATCTCTTTATTAAATTTCTTGGTGAATAGTGTGGTGTCAACCTTCCCAATAGTGAAGCCCTTCTCAATGAGGAAGTCCCAGAGGCGCTCATACCACGCTCTAGGGGCTTGCTTGAGCCCACATAGCGCCTTGGTAAACCTATAAACATGATTAGGATATCTAGGGTCTTCAAACCTAGGAGGTTGTTCAACATAGACTAGTTCATTTATGAAGCCATTTAAGAATGCACTTTTCACATCCATTTGATATAGTTTCATATCATGATGTGATGCATATGCAAGAAGGATACGAATGGCTTCAAGTCTTGCAACGGGTGCAAAAGTCTCTCCAAAATCAAGACCTTCAACTTGAGAGAACCCTTTTGCTACTAGTCTTGCCTTGTTTCTTACCACTACCCCTTGATCATCTTGCTTGTTGCGGAACACCCACTTGGTTCTAATGACTCTTGCACCTTTTGGATGCTCTTCAAGTGTCCATACTTGATTGCGGGCGAAGTTGTTCAATTCTTCATGCATGGCATTCACCCAATCCGGATCTTGAAGAGCTTCTTCTACATTTTTAGGTTCAAGACAAGAGACAAAAGAGTGATGTTCAACAAAAGAGTTAAATTTTTTAGATCGAGTCATTACACCCTTTGTAGGACTCCCTATGATGAGATCTTGTGGATGTGCTTGAAGTAGAGGTGAGTTTCTTCGATCAACCATTTGAGGAGTAGGATGGGGAGCATCAACATCTTGTGCTTGTGCCTCGGCTTGATGATGAGAGACATGGGTGTCTTCATTTTCAACTCTCTCATTCTTGTCATCATCTTGAGGCACATATGATGAAGATGGTGGATTGACAATTTGTACATCGTCTTTATCATCTTTAGGCTTAATGTCACCCACCGGCATGTTCTTCATGCCCTCCCTCAATGGTTCATCACCTACATCATCACAATTCTCAATTGCTCCTTGGGAGCCGTTAGATTCATCAAATTCCACATCATATGTTTCTTCAACCAAACCGGTGGCATGGTTAAATACTCTATATGCTTTGGACTTTGATGAGTAGCCAACAAGAAAACCAATATCACAACGTCTTTGGAACTTCCCTAGGTGTTGACGCTTCTTGTAGATGTAGCATTTGCAACCAAACACCCGGAAGAATGAGACGTCCGGCTTCTTCCCATTTAGCAACTCATAAGGGGTCTTGCAAAGGAACTTTTGTAGGAAGAGGCGATTTGAAGCATAGCATGCGATGTTGATTGCCTCGGCCCATAATTTCTCCGATGTATTATACTCATATAGCATTGTTCTTGCAAGAGTGATCAAGGTCCGGTTCTTTCTCTCAACTACACCATTTTGTTGAGGAGTGTAGGTTGATGACACTTCATGCTTGATTCCAATTTCATCACAATAGGCTTCAATGTTGGTGTTGTCAAACTCTTTTTCATTGTCACTTCTAATCTTCTTTATCTTGACTTCAAATTCATTTTGAGCTCTCTTTGCAAACTTCTTGATGCAACTTGCCACTTTGAATTTGTCATGAAGGAAGAAAGTCCAAGTGTATCTTGAGAAGTCATCCACAATCACAAGACAATAAAGATTTTCACCCAAACTCTTGTAAGTTGTAGGGCCAAACAAATCCATGTGTAGAAGGTCTAGTACTCTTGATGTTGACATGTAGGCTTTGGTTGGATGAGTGTTTGCAACTTGTTTGCCGGCTTGACATGCACTACAAGGTTTGTCCTTCTCAAACTTTACATCCTTCAAACCTCTCACTATTTCTTTCTTCAATAGCTTGTTGAGAGTGTTCATTCCAACATGAGCAAGCCTCCTATGCCAAAGCCATCCAAGTGTGGTTTTGGTGAATAAACAAGTCATCAAGTTTGCATCTTTAGAGGTGAAGTCAACAAGATAAAGATTGTTGTATCTAAAGCCCTTGAAAATTACTTGCTTGTCATCTATCTTTGTAACTACCACTTCATTTGGAGTAAACAAGCATTGGTAGCCAAGATCACATAGTTGCCCAACGGATAGTAAGTTGAAACTCAATGAAGCAACATAGAGCATATTTGAGAGAGAATGATCATTTGATATTGCAACCTTGCCTATACCCTTGACTTTGCTTTTGGAATTGTCCCTAAATGTGATCTTGTCTTGACATACCCCATCCTCTTCAAGTGAGGTGAACATACGAGGATCACCGGTCATATGTTGTGTGCAACCACTATCAATCACCCAATGAGATCCACCGGTCTTGTCGTTCACCTACACACAAGAGATCAAGCCTTTTGTTTAGGGACCCAAACTTGAGAGGGACCCTTAACTTTCTCAACTAGTGACTTGGCAACCCAAATTTTCTTTGGCCTATTCTTGTTAGGGGGACCCAAGAACATGACTTTCATCTTTCTACTTGAGTCTTTTCTAAGCATGTAATGAGCATTGAAGGCAAAGGGTCTAGCATGCTTGGGCAAGGGTTGTGGTGGTGGAGTTTTGCACTCATGAGCAAAATGGCCTTCTTGTCCACACTCAACACATCTCTTTGGCTTGGGCTTTGTCTTGCTTTGTTGTTGTTTAGCCTTTACATTCTTTTCTTGGTTTGCCAAATACCCAATGCCACTTCTATCCAACTTCATGACGGTGTTCATGAGTAGCTCACTTTGCAAATGTTGGCCTCTTGTGAACTTGCTTAGCCCGGTCTTGAGATGCTCTTTCTCTTGCTTGAGCTTCTTGTTTTCTTCAATGAGTGACTCATTTGAGGCTTGCTTTTCAAGAGCCAACAACTTCTTGTTCTCAACTTTAAGCATCTCATTTTCACTCTTGAGCTTGACATACTCATCATAGTCATTTGCCTCAACCACACTCTTGCCTTTGCCGCTAGAGCCTTGCTCAAAGTTCTCAATAAATAAGTCATCACATGATGTAGCTATATCAATCTTAACAATTTGGTTAGTAGCATCATATGTCTCAAGAGCAAGCTCATTAGCAATAGTAAGAGTATCATAATTGATTTTCAAAACGGTGTATTCATATTTTAGCAAGTTTAGCCTAGTGATGAGTTCACCATGCTTCTTCTTAATTTTATCATGTTTATCTCTAAGCTCCTTGTTATAAGTTTTGAGCTCTTTGAGAGAAGAAGACATAGTCTCATTTTGATCTATGAGCTCATCCCTAGTCTCATGTGCACTTTCAAGCTTAGATGAGAGTGATTCATTTTCATGTTGAAGCTCATCGTTTTCATTTCTAGTCATCCTTATGATTTTAGAATACTTGTTTAACAATTTTACTAGTTCATCATAAGAGGGTGCATCATATTCATCATCACTATCACTATCATCATCATCATCACTATCACTATTTTGTACCTTTCGATCACCCTTAGCCATAAGGCATAGATGAGTAGCGGAGGATGATGGTGAAGGTGGCGGTGAAGGTGGTGATGAAGATGTCGGTGAAGATGATGAAGGCCCAATCACAAATACGGCGATCTTCTCTTTTTCATTATCACTTTCATCGCCGGAGGACTCACATGATGATTCAATGTCGGTGAGCCAATCACCAACAATATAAGCCTTGCCTCCCTTCTTCTTCTTATAGAACTCTCTTTTCTTGCCATCTTTCTTCTTGTATGGCTTGTTCTTTCTTTTATCATCTTCTTCATCACTTGAATCATCTTTCTTGCCCTTGTACTTGTTCTTGTACTTGTCTTTTGGAGGCTTTGGGCATTGATGAGCTAGATGGCCAAGTTCTCCACAATTGAAGCAATCCATTTCGGAGATTAGCTTCCTTTTGCTACTTGTGAAGAATTTCTTCTTCTTGCCATCGAACTTGATGCCACTCTTGTTGAGCTTCTTTAGCATCTTGGTGGTCTTCCTCACCATGAGTGCAAGTGATTCATCATCAATGTCACTTTCACTTGAGCTTTCTTGCACTATCATGACTTGGCCCTTCTTCTTTTTCTTTTCATGGCTAGCTTTGAAGGCCAAGTCTTTCTTCTTAGAAGATGATGAGCCCTCTTCCGGAGTGATGTGCATGTACATCTCATGTGCGTTGATCTTTCCCAATACTTGTGTCGGTGTTGCGGTGGAGAGATCACTTTGGTGAAGTACGGTGACAATGTGTCCATACTTCTCAACGGGAAGAACACTCAAGATCCTCCTTGCAACATCCGATTAACTCATTTTAGTGAGTCCAAGAGCATTGAGATCTTCTACAAGAACATTTAAACGAGTGTACATTTCATTAGCACTTTCTTTGGGAAGCATCTCAAAAGAATTAATATTCTTTAAAGCAATATGATAGCGTTCCTCACGCTCACTCTTGGTTCCCTCATGGAGAGCACAAAGATTTTCCCACAATTCATGAGCGTTTTTGGCATTTCGCACACGGTTGAAGATATCTTTGCCTAGTGCCCGGTAGATTGCATTTTTTGCCTTTGCATTCCACCGGTCATATTTCTTCTCGTCACCACTTGGGTTAGCGGGATCCCTTATAGGAGGAAGCCCTTCGGTTGCGGCTCTAAGACACCCAACATCTATGGCTTTGAGGTACGCCTCCATACGAATTTTCTAATATGGAAAATCGTCTCCCTCAAAAGTGGGAGGTGGTCCTTCCCCATTAGACATCTTGCTCTAGGCGGTAAAGCCTAAATTAAGAGCAACACGGCTCCGATACCAATTGAAAGGATCAAGATGCCCAAGAGGGGGGGTGAATTGGGCTTTTCTAAAAAATAATTGCAAGAATTAAATCCTACAAGCCAAACTTCACCCCTAGTGCCTACAAGTGTTCCTTGTGTTTCTACCGATAAAAGTTTTGCACCCTAAGTTCCAATCCTAGACTAGCATGGCAATTCTAGGAAAGTAAACAAGCAATAAAAGTAATGCACGAAAGTAAATGCTTGAAAGTAGGGGTTAGGAACACGGCGATGTTTTGCTGAGGTATCGGAGAGTCGCCACTCCCCACTAGTCCTCGTTGGAGCACCCGCGCAAGGGTGTAGCTCCCCCTTGATCCGCGCAAGGATCAAGTGCTCTCTACGGGTTGATTCTTCGACACTCCGTCGTGGTGAATCACCCAAAACCGCTCACAACTTTGAGTTGGGTCACCCACAATCTCTTCAGATGATCACCGAACTCCCAATCACCACCAAACCATCTAGGTGATGGCGATCACCAAGAGTAACAAGCTAGAACTCTCACTTGACCACAACAAGCCTAATGAGAAGATGGATGCACACTTGCTAGACTCTTGTCGCTAGAGAGGATTCTCAAACTTTGATTCGCAAATCTCTATCCTCACTAGGGCTCTTGCACTCCCTTGCACTTCAAAGGTGTTTCTCAGCTGAACAAATGAGCAAGAGACCTCTAAAAGAGGTGGAGAGGATGTATTTATACACCCCACAGTCGAAACGAACCGTTACCTGCCAAATCAGCAGAACGCGGGGTGACCGGACGCGCCGGTCGCTCGTAACGGTCGAAAACCGAAACCTGTGCTGAGTGACCGGACGCGCTGATCCGTGATGACCGGACGCGCCGGTCTGAGATGACCGGACATGCCGATCAGGGATGATCGGACGCGTCCGATCATGCAAGAGCTCTCTAGAAAACTGACCTGACGCACTACCGCGTCCGATCAAAGGTGACCGGACGCGTCAGGTCACCACGGGACCTTATTGGAACATGACCGGACGCGCTGATCATTTTCACAGTCGCGTCCGATTACACTGTTTACCCTCTGGAACATGTGTCAGACTGACCACCGCGTCCGGTCCTCTCAAGGACCGCGTCCGGTTAGTCAGCTAAAAACGCAGTGAAGATTTAGTACTGACCGGACGCGTCCGGTCATAGGTAAACGGCTCAAACATCTTCTAAACGCGATACAACTTGAACCAAGTTGCTTCTAACTGAACTCTGAGCTTTTCTCGAGCTACCTAGTGCTAAGTTTGACAAGTGTGCACCACACCTAAACACAAGACTCACCTAGGTCAAGCTACTCGCTCATGCCCCTCTTCATAGTACGGTCAAAGGAAGAAACAAAGATCCTAACGACTATTCTAGATGTGTCCCAACACCTTGACATCCGAAACTAACCGTCCTTAATCTTATCGTTGATCCTTTGAAAACCGAAAAGATTTCCATCAAGGGACATGAATACCATATTGCCCAAAGCAGTTATCATCTCCATGACCTAACTTACCAATGTTTCTGTAAAACACATGTTAGTCATGGTAATTATGTGTTGTCATTAATTGCCAAAACCAACACCGGGGCCTAGATGCTTTCAATGGTGATGATCAAAAGATGATCAAGTGCTTCACATTTGAAAAGAAGAAAGAGAAAAACAAAACCCGATGAAAATCAAGGCAAAGGTATATCATAGGGGTTTGCTTCCGATGATCAAGACACCATAGAGGGTGCGATCACATTTAGGATCGGTAGCCGTACTATAAAGAGGGAAATTTTTGGGCTATTGATCACTTAAGTGCCACTAGATGAGGATTCATTTGCATATGCATTTAGATCTAGTGGAGAGTTAACCTAACTCCTTCAAAATGATTGTAGAAAATGTTAACACACATGCACATGATGATGTACACTTGGTGGTGTTAACACATTTGCGAAGGAGGTGGAGTTTGAGCAGTAGAGATGGGTTTGAGACCATTTTCTGTTGACCGGACGCGGAAGTGAAATGCCCATTTTCTATTGACCAGATGCGGAAGTGAAATGCCCATTTTCTATTGACTGGACGCGGTGGTCGAATCGACCGGACGCTAGGGTCACGTCCGGTCAGTTCAAGCCACAGGCGAAGTTGTAGCACGTGCACCTGCGTGTCAGGTGCGAGCGATCGGACGCAGTGCGTCAGCGTCCAGTCCGAGTGACTTAAGCAGCGCGCGAGAGCAGTGAAACTCGAAGTGTTGACCAGACGCTGAAGTGTGTCCGATCACCCTCCACCTGACTCGTCCTATCGCTAATTTTGCTCTATGGACCCTTACTAGAAACGACCGGACGCAGCTCCTATAGCGTCCGGTGCATCGAGCGAGCGGCGCGTTCGGTCAGGCTTCGCGAGCGCGTGTGTGTGAGCGATCGGACGCTGGCCGTGCGTTAGGTACATTGCACCTGCGCGTCTGGTCGCTCTTGACCCTTGGCGCATTGCAGGTGACCGTTGAGATCAGGCGTTCGACATTGAACACGGGCGACACATGGATGACACAGGATGATCGGACGTAGGGCAACACGACCGGTCATATCGACCCGCGCGTCCGGTCGGTATGCAGAGTACCCCTTCGTGTTTGTAACGGCTCTATCTTTCGAGGGGCTTATAAATACTTGTTGGCTAGCTTAAGGGCAACGCTCTTAGACATTTTGACATCCTAACATCTGCTTGAGCTGAGCATACTCCCTCCCACTCATCTTTCTTACTTGATTGACAAATCAAAGTGAGATTGAGTGATCTCAAGTGCATTTTCTTGTGAGTTTACATCTAGTTGGCACTTGGGTGAGTATTGGTTACGAGATTCTTGTTTCTCTTGGCGGTTGCCACCACCTAGATGGCTTGGAGGCAATGGAGGAGTTATGGTAAGAGTGGTGCTTGTTCTTGGCCACTTCTCGGTGATTCGTGAGGGGTGTTGTGTCTTCCCCGGCGGAGCACCAAAGGCAACTCTAGTAAATTGCTCGTGTTATTGAGGTATCTTACTTGCAGTAGATTCTTGCGGTGATCTTAGAGAGCTTGGCTTTGGATTGCTAATTAGCCGCCGAACGATGAGGTGTAGGTCGACACAATGGGGACTAACGTGCCGGCAAGCACGTAAACCTTGGGAGAAAAATCGTGTGTCTCCATTGTGATTGATTCATTGGATTTCTCCCGATGATTGGTATTCATCTTATTCTGATTGATTCATTCCTCGTCGTGGTGGTATAAAGATCACATCCCCTTCATTTACATTTCACAAACTAGTTGTAACAAGCTCTTTAGTGTAATTAGTTTTGAGAGCTTGTATTATCTTTGCTAGTGTAGCTTCTCACCTAGTTTAGCTCTTTAGTGTAACTAGCTTTTAAGAGCTCATAGTGACTTAGCCATTGGTTGTATTAGTGATCATAGTTACTAGAATCATTGGATAGGTGGCTTGCAACTCTTGTAGAGTTAGAGCAAAATTGCATTTTGCCATTTGTTATACTAATCTTTTGCTCTAGTGAGTTTGTAGAATTTTTAATAGGCTATTCACCCCTCTAGCCATATTAGGACCTTCCAAAGACCAACCGCTAAATCCCAATACCCAGCTTTGTTCAATGTTGCATGTAGGAAACAAGCAAAGGTTGTAGATATATTAACACGATTCCACTTAATGTTGAGTTTAGAAGGCCTTTAGTGGAAAAAAACCTATTGGAATGGAATCACGTAGCAGTGAGAATGGCTAATATTAACCTGCAACATGGTAACCATGCTTTTTTTGCACATTCATGAAGCTATTTCTCAGTGAGAGAGTGAGCGAGAGAGACGGGATATGAGAGCTAGAGAGCCCGTCTAATGAGGACATGACACTTATGGATACGTTCATGAAAGTTAAAGACAAGGTGAGCTCGTTACTGTGCTTGTTTTTGGAACCAAATACTTGTGCTAAAAACAAACTTTTGCTTCCAATTCCTACTAAAAAAGATGAATTGAAATAGTTTTCTTCTTTAAATACTTTGGGTTACATTGAATTTGATACTCTGTGTGCTTTGAGTAGTTTGGAAGATTTAAATGTGTTGAATTGCTATGGTTGTCTAGATGTACATATTATTTTACTGACAAATATAATTATAAAGGAGAGTATATGGTGCATCGTATCTCCTTTTGTTCAAATATGAAAATCTCCTTTTGTTATCAACAATATGATCAACTAGAGGGCTGCAATAGCTATAATCATGTCATGTCAAGATCCTCGAGTTCTGTTTTAAAGAAACATGTTATATTTCAAGGAGTGGAGCAATATTGGCTACTACCTACAACATGTTCTCAAACTAAGCTCAAAGTAAAGACGGTTTGCTATTAAGAAGGGGAGTATGATGAGGACATGACACCTATAAATACACCCATGAAAGCTAAAGACAAGGTGAGCTCGTTCCTATGCTTGCATAATGATAAAATTAAGAATTTGTTACTACCTAATATCGGTATTTTAAATGTTCTTAGGAACAATGATGATGATGATGATAGAGTATGGATATGCCATGAACAAGACCGATCTTGGAGTGCAAGCTCATCACAGTTCAACGGTTGGTTTGTCGGCAGCCCGACAGTGCTTCGTTGCAAAGGTCATAACTGATCCATTCAAAGTGCGATTGAGGTCGATGAGCACTTTATGGAAAGCTTATTTGATAAGATTTCAAATAGATCTAGTCCAACCTCAATATCACGTCAGTATGGTCTTCAAATCATCAAGAGATATTGTTGATGTTTCTATCGGGTGCTACGATGTTGTTGCGAGCTTGTTATTCAAAGTTGGGGCCTAGGCCTAAGTTGGAGCACGTTCCAAGGGGATGGAGAACACACCAACGAAGCTCTTGGATGTCCTCCTCCTTGGAAACCACCTTAGGAGGCTATCAAGGGTGTCCAAGCCAAGCCAGATGCCCAGGCCAACTTGAGCTCGAGTCTGCCTCGGCCTTTAGGACCAGACTGTAATAAAATGGACGCCCAGGATGTATCCGTACTCTATTTTTAACGATCCACACATGGATGGAAAGAAAATTTCATTAGCTAACAATGGATTTAGTTTGAGGTTCAAATTCCACCGGAGTCAACGAGAATAGTCAAAATAATTCAGCATCCAGAATATGTCAGGGTGATGTGTCACTGTCTTTTGTGCCATTAGGCCATGTGTAGGCCCATAAGGGGGATGCAAATAAGGGTGATTCCATGCCCTTTAGGCTCTATATTCAGTAGTCGCCGCTTGCATTAGGGTTTGGGTTTTTGCTATAGATCAATCTGTGTTTGAATAGTCACTGTTGTAAGGTCCAAATGGCTAGAGGGAGGGTGAATAGCTTATTTAAAAATCTACAAGCTTCACTAAACAACCACGTTAGTATAAAAAGATGGCTAAGCTAATTCTAGCACTAGCTCAACTACACTATGCAATCCACCTATATAATTCTAGTGAAGCAAGGCTATGATCTCTAATACACACCAACAATGCTAAGACACTAAGCTACTTACTCCTATGTGATAAAGGCTACACTAAGCAAACTACACAAGGACTTGTACAAGAAAGTAAAGAGCAAGTGACTTGATTCTTATACCAACGATGTAGAGAAGCAATGCACTCGAAGAATCAATCACAATGAGCAATCACAAGAGAAATCCTCGGCAAAGAGATGACATAAGATTTTTTAACGAGGTTCACTTGCTTCCTGGCAATCTATTCCTCGTTGTGGTGATGCACCCACTTAATGGATCACGAGCTAATCAACTATCAAGAGTTGAACCCTCAGCAGGTGCCACATATCCACTCATAAGATGGGGATCCTCCAAGCCACGTGCTTCACTAGAGTAGCCAATTCGCGAACTCCCGCGGGGAAGGCTCAAGAACCCCTCACAATCAACCTGGTGAGGCTCGAAACAATCTCCAAGGTTGAGCTCAACACCATCGCTACTCCAAGCCATCTAGGGTGTCAGGAAACACCCAAGAGTAACAAGCAATCCACAGCAAACACGAAGATCAAGTGCCACTAGATGCAACTCTCAATGCAATGCACTTGAATCTCACTCAATCTCTCTAGAGTATGCAACCAAGCAAGGAGATGAGTGGAGGGAGTGTTCTCTAGCTCAAAGTGTGCCTCAATATCTCAAATATGCAAGAGCGAACCCCCAAGGGCCGGCCACCTCTTATTTATAACGTTTCACTCAAGAGCTAGCCGTTATCAACTTCACTAGACGATTTTCGGGGGCGTCAGACGCTGCATAGTAGCGTCTGTCGCCAAGCCAATAGACACTACAGGCGTGTCCATCGCTCCGTGCGACGCCATGTGTCCCCATGCGCTCAAAGCTAACGGTTGAAATCCCAGCGTCAGACGCAGCACCAGACGCGGTCTAGAGAACGTGTTTTCGCGCTGAGCCATCGGACACGTACGCTACTAGGCCGACAGACGCAGCGACGAGCGTCTGTCGCTCACACTCTCGCGCACCCGCGCAGTCCCATAGCGTTAGATGCGTCTATCGAGACCGACAGACGCGGCACAGAGAGGCTATTTGCGCGCCAGATCGTCAGACGCGTCCGGTGCTAAGCCGAGTAACGCGTCTGTCACGTTACACCGCGCCGCGCCTAAAACGCACGAGCTGCAACACACGACAGACGCGGCAACAGTGCCATGCACGGCGTCTATCGTGATCATGTCCCCACGTCTGTTGCACCCGCACGCACAGGCAGAGCTAGGGTTTGGCGTCAGACGTCGCACCCCGTGTCTGTTGCCAGCAAGTCGAGCATCTGTTGCTCGTTTCTTCGTGATGCTTCGTCGAAATCTCGTTCCGCTTGATCCGCCCTTTCACTTATGAGCTACTCTCCATATGTGTATCACTAAAACACATGTTTTAGTTCATGAAACACCTCTGTGCTTTCACCACTTTTTCAACCTCCGGCACAGTGGAAAATAGTCATTTCATTTCCCCGAAAACGCCTGAATCCCACGCTCGCAAGCTCGGTGGGAGGGAGAGAGAACCCCAAACCCCTCTCTACCGCTCAAACACCACTGCCTTCGCAAATGTGCCAACACCATCATGTGAAAATCACCATGTGCATGTGTGTTAGCATTTTCACAATCATTTTCAAGGTGATATGTTAGCTCGCTGCTAGATCCTAATGCATATGCTCAAGAAGATGACCTAGTAGCACTTGATCCATGAGCTAACCATGATTGCCCCTCTTGATAGTCGGCTATCAATCCTAAACTCGATCAATCACTTCTCTACTCATCTTAGACCAGCAAAAGTGAACCCTATGATTATACCTTTGCCTTGATCACTTTGTTCCATGTCCATCTCCTCATGCTTGATCACCATGATCATCATTTCATGTCCATGCACCATCTCTTTGTGATCTTGTAGCCACCACTCCATGCCACATGCACCTTCATCACATGTGTTACTTATGCCTAACTTAAACCACTTAAGACATGGCATTAACAACTTGGTGTCATTAATTACCAAAACCAAACTTGGGCTTTCAACTGTTACCGATTTGTGAAACCCACTTTCAAGAGTTTAATCATACATCCACAATTGTCACTTCACTTGAGTTGCGTTTTATCTTGTTCTTGCTTATGTTCTTTGATTCACAGCTGGGATTAGCCTTCTCAGCGAGGTCAATCGGATTATGACACGGTTGATGACTAGAGGATATGTGGTGCTACGGTTGCAGGATTCGACTCTTTGTGATATGAAGCCTGATCGGTGTGTCAATCTCCACCAAATCGATAGTTTCTAGAACTTGACAGAAGATTGGGAACTCCATCCCCATCATAATCGTAGGCCACTTCAGCCATGGCGTCCACCTCACCGGCGGCCTCCTTGACCCCTGTCCCCTTCTCCCCTTCCTCCCCTTCAACCATGGGTGAGCCATTGCGAGATGGTGAGCACCATCCTGGTCGAGGTGAGGAGGACACTCTCTGGGTGTAGCGTCGAGGCTGCGGTTCGACCTGTCATCTAGGGAGTCCTTGGTTGACGCGAGTTATGTCTTGCCATCATTTGAGGTGCCGAACAACGGCAAGGGTAAGGCGATGGCTATCAAGCCTATTCGCCGTCATGCACCATGGTGGGCTCCTTCATGGCGGATGCTCAGCGCTAAGAGTTGCTTGCTCCTACTAGGCATGGCTGTGCGCGGTCAGTCTTGGTACTCCGTGAGGACAGGGGAGGGCCATGGATGGAGGTTATCAAGCAAGGTCGACCGGGGGGCTTCCGCCACTAGGGCTATAACACCCCAGCACCACAAAAGCCCAACATGTCACCAATGTTCCTTCTCTCATGCCAAAGTCTAAAACTCAATAACAAAACCTATGAACAAAGTAAAACATGGAAGCAATAAGAAAACAACTTGGTTAAGAAAGGTTCCACCTCAGATGATTTTATTAAACCACAAAGGATCACCATGACTAATAAACTAATTTTATTACATTAAGCCAAACGTGTAACACCCCTGGTGTTACAAGCTTGCTTAGCATCCCGATTAGATCAAAAAGAAATTGAGTAAACAAGTTCTCGAGGTATACAATTTTTCCCCTCACAAGAAATAGTAAACAAATAATGTCGGTGAATTGGTTTACTTGAAAACATACTCATGAGACCTTAACTAGCAATAGAACGATAGGTTGTTTAGTTAATTGGCTTGAAAAACAATTTTTATAACAAAAAAATAAATCATAACTTGAGCCTTGTGCTTAAGTAAAGTTTTATGCGCGAGTTGTGTAGATGGGAGTGCAACTTTCTTGTTGGGAAATAAATATCATCTATTAGTGTTTTGCAAGCTCGGTAATCGAATTCGAAATCTAACCCCACCCTATTCGGGATCTCGCCCGGGGCGAGCAGAGAGGATGACAAGGTTAATTTGACAGCTAAATTCTATCAAAATTGCCTAGAGCTAGCAATATGTTTTGAGTAGTTGGTTGCCGACCAATCGCTGTCCTCTGCGCCCGGCTCGCCTTGGCGGTTTCCGCGCGGGACCCAGCTGCCTCCTCGTCACATCATGCCGCTTGGGCACGGCTTGTGTATGATGTCGTGGGCGGTTCCGTCGTCCTCATGTCCTCGCTGCCCCCTCTCCCTTTACCCTCCTACCACCGGGTTGGCCTAGCTCACTCGCTCGCGATTGCCACTCCCTTTGCTGCTCTCGCCTTGGCCACGCCAAGCTCCGGTTCAAGCTCGGCCACCGCCGTTTCCATGACCTTGCCGCTCTCCGTGCTCGGCCACTAGCTCCATCATCCGTCTCGCTCCCTGCCCACGCGTGCTTGCCATAGTCGCGCTGCTAGGAGCTGCCGCAGAGCCGCCACCCCTTCGCCCCTAGTTGCCAAGTTCGAGCCCCGCAGTGAAAATCCTCGAGTTGGTGGTTAGCCTGGAGAGTTAGCTTGGCGCCTTATTCTTGCCAAGCTCGGCCGTGTACCACTGGCCGCCAATTTGATGTTTCCGTGGCCGTCGGCTTTCTCGCCGAGCATGGAGAGCACGCTTGGGGGGTAAGGCCCGTAGGACGGGTAGAGGTTCAATTGTTTGCATCCCTAGACCTGCCTTGACCTCCTTTATTCGGTGCTCATCTTGGTTGTGCCGCAATCCTCACCGGTGACCAGCTGACGCGGTCATGCCATGTTTGGTGCGCCACCACTCCTCCACCGCACGCGTGGCCAGGCTCACCCGAGCTGTCTCCGGCTCAATCGCCCCCTCTGCCGTATTCTGGGTAAGCTTCTTTTGCTCTACCATCCTTCTAGGTAGTCGATGGGGGTTCTAGCTCGTCGAAACGGGAGCGCCGCCTTGGCATATGGACCGCCAGCGTGGGCAGGGTACTAGGGAGCACCATAGGCCGTTCTATCGCTGCCTAGGGTTTTTTTGCGTCCTGCGGTGCTTGTCGGCTCGTCAGTGGGTCAGGGGGCTTGCTCCGTCGATCGATGGGAGTGCGGGATGCCGGTCGGAGTCATGCCGGCAGGCTCAGGGGCACCGGGGACCTCCCCGTGGTGAAGGAAGGTTAGTTGGAGGTTTGTATTGCAAAGCGCATCTCTTGTGCAATAGTAAACGAGGGTTCTGCTTGATAATGGAGTAAGCCGCGGACTCTATTGTAAAAAGGCTCAGGTGAGCGTGCGGGCTCACTGCTTGGGCCGTTGCTGGGCCGGCCCGCCGGCACGCTAGCTCGCTCCGCGTAGGACGCGGTGCTCTGCTAGGCCAAATAGTTGCCGCCAGCCTGTTTCAATTTCTAAATGCTTTTCTAAATCAGTTTTTGAGCTAAACTTGTATAATTAAGATAGAATCTTGTAGGTGCTCAAAAATTGCGAAACCAATTTTGTTGCACTCCTTAAATCATGACCTATTTGATGGTCTAGGTTGTTCATATAGTTGTACAACTTTTTTTTTCAGGGGAGTCTCCAACTAAATTGAGATGGGTAATGTTACTAAAATGTAATTTTGTAGGGATCTTTGTGGAAACACAGTGATAGCGCTAGCTTTAAAAATTTCACAGTAGCTTCTTAATATTGTTATCTACTCGATGT
The DNA here is from genome assembly GCA_038087645.1 of Saccharum hybrid cultivar R570. Taxonomy (NCBI): domain Eukaryota; kingdom Viridiplantae; phylum Streptophyta; class Magnoliopsida; order Poales; family Poaceae; genus Saccharum; species Saccharum hybrid cultivar. Next base: position 2,659,484 of record JAQSUU010000049.1, on the reverse strand, counting down.
AAAATTTGGAGCTCCCTAAATAATTAGTTGCTAGCATAGTTGCTAAGCCTTAGTTAGATATCTATTAAATTGATAAATTGAATAAAGCAACACTTTGGGTTCGCGTAGCCAAAATACTTGTTGGGTAACTAATGTCTTATTCAACATTAGGGGTGTGTAGCCTGGTACGTTAGAGTTGGCTCGTGAGCCTACGAAGCATATCGTGTTCGCCTAGTTGTAATTATAGTTGTGTATTTACGTCTCTACGTTGCATCCACATATATCATTATAGGGATGATGGTGGATCACGAAGTCATCTGGAGAAGCCGAAAAGATGGCACCTTGATGATCGTGTCATCGTGAAGAAATGCTAACTTGGTTAATTCTTACCCAGGCAAGCCTCGGTGCATAACCCCTGTTATTCTGCACTTTAAATTATGCTTGTGCATTAAGTTTAAAGGAGTTGAGTGAAACCCACTTGCATATAAATATCATGATCCCATGAGTCTTACTAGCATGTCAGGATCGTGTAGATTGCTATGCTACAGGAATTTGGTAGAAGTCGAGTGATTTCCTATCACTCGCGAGAGATAGGAATTATAATATTGTTAGTACTATCATGCCACTATCACATGGAATATAAATGTACATGGATAATTGGAGACCGGGCAGAACGGATTGGATGGACTTGGACCTGGTTGGGCAACAGAGCGGGGCTCTGGTTGCATTTGTTCCGCCTGTGTCAATTAAGGATCGTTCGTTGCATGGACCCTGGTCAAGTCATAGATCTTCTTATCCCGAGCATATACTAGCGGATGGGGGCTAGGAAGACTGGTTACTCTCTTGTCATGGGCTCCGGCTCTTTCCAGACCGACTGATTGGAGGCGGGGATAGGTGGAGGTCTTAGCACCGTATTGAGGCCGGGCCTCAAGTACGAGAGCTTGGAGTCCAAGTTTGGACGGGGACCTAGAAACCCGTGACAGGAGGGGAACGGGTCGGTCTTGCTTGTGCCTGGGGTACAAGCGAGGCATGTGTTTTTCGAGGTACCCAGCTGGGCATATTGATTCGCGAATCGCCATTTCTGCGTGACGGTATGGTTTGACTACGCTCTGGCATCGTAGTAAGAACTAGCAGTTGAAAGATGAAGAAATGGTTTCTTTTGCTCAACCCTTGCTTGATTATAGCCTAGGTGCTTACAGAGAAGGTTGGATAAGAAATGAAATGCGACTATTAAAAGTAAGAAATTAAGGACACACACTTAGCGCTGCTTCTCGCAAATAAGAACCCACAAGCCAAAAAGTCTTGCATAATCCTTGGAGTCTTTTTACTTCCTCCTGACGGGTAAGTCTTGCGGAGTATAATTGAGTACTCAGGGTTTGTTCTACCCTGTTGCAGGTGACAGGTGCTGATGAGCTGACACTTGTGTGTGGAAACCTCCTGGTGGGCTCAGCGAGGATTTCCTTTACGATGCGGAGTAGAGTTTATTTATTAAAACTCTCACTAAAAGTTTTACAAGGAAAATACAATTAATCTGTTATCTTTTCATGCATTTAAATGTTCTTCATGTTAATGTTTAACTTGTCATTAAATGGTTTTATTTCCGCTGAACTCTGATAATGTTTGATATTTCGCTGTTATAACCCAATAATGAGTTACTCTGATGTTGTACTAAAAGTGATGTAAGAAATGGTAAGGATGTTGTAAGCTTTACTCTCTCATTTGCGATCCTGATGTAAAAAATGTGGATCTTTGAGTTCTCCCTTGCGGTGTGCTCAACGGAATCGCATAGTTTAGTGTTCTCCCTTGGGTACATAGTGTCTAATGGAAGACAAGTACCTTTGGGAGGGCATTAGATTAGGCGGTTCTGCCACAGGTGGTATCAGAGCGTAAATGAGACAATAAAGCTTCAAAACCCTTTCTAAATTAAAATTTGACAACAAATTCTTTTCAAAAAGTTAGGGCGTTTGCATGCGAAGTTAAATAAGTATGCCCTATTACTATGGTTATGTATCCAGGATAGATGGCACTCTGCTAACCTAGTGAGGCTTAATCAAGTTTCCTGCAGGTACCCTAACCCCGTGCCTAGTTTGCTAGCGTCGACTAGCTACAGGGAGAGCACGATGTGCCAAAAATCTAAGAACGGTTGCCCTATATGTTGGTAACAGTGTGAGGACGGATAGGACGTGCATTCATGCTTACCCTGTCATGCAATAGTTGTTGAGGTCTACCAGTCTTTGTTCGTGAAGCCACGATGGTGCTGTAGTCTCGTGCGTCGCGCACGCCTGTTGGTTCACGCCTGCCTGGCCCATACGTTGTCGTACCCCCTTCTGCGCTCTTGTCGAACATCTGCCTTATAGTCGTACTAACCCTTTATGACCCTGGTCATCGCTTGTTGTGCACGTGTGAAGATCTTGCTGTTCACTTTTACTGGCCCCCGTGGATGGCTCGAGGGTGGACTACGACAGAACCACTGGCCGCTCTGCCTTTATATGAGGGCAGACCTAGCCATTTGGAACCATCATTCGGTGACACCTACCAAGTTGCGGCTCGCAAAGCTCTATGACATCTCTACCAGATCTATGAAGGGCCCATTGCTCGTACCCCCATGCGGTTCTTTCCACCTTGGGACAAGAATCGGCGAGTATGGAGGGCTCGCATGGAGGCCTTGCAAGGTCCGAACGTGCAAGGGGACAACCCGACCTTGGTGCACCTGACCTCATACTTGCTGGCCCTGGATGAGCAGTACGACCGGCAGGCCTCGGAGCTGAGGGAGTGTCTCTGCCGTGCTGAGGAAGCCGAGATCTTCTCCAGTATGCTCGAAGTGCAGCTTGCTGAAGCTTATGCCAATGTAGCAGCCGCTGAGAGTCGAGAGGCTGCCATGGCGGAAGCCGTCAAGGTGGACCAAGACCGTCATGCCCAGGAGCTGGAGGACGCCTATCTTGCCACAAGGGCCAAGCGTAGGACGCTCGCCACAGGAAGGCAGGAACCCTTAATCTTGGAGGGAATCCCTGTCCATCTGCTGGAGAGAAGGAGGACTGGTGTTGCTGTACCACCAACACCTCTACCCATGGAAGCCTCAGAGATAGAGCCTTTCCTTCCCCTCACCCAGCCACTACCAAGAGAAGAAGTGGGTCCATAGCCCAGTGCAGCAGAAGAGCCTAAAGAGTCTAGGAATGAAGTCGTTCGCCCCGACGAAGTGGATTAGTCGTCCTAGGGGAGATGTAACCGTAGTTGGTAGTGTTTTTCATCACTGTCCTCCAGTGTTGTAACCTCTCCCTTGTCCTTCATCCATAGTCATTAAGGTCATCTGGTCATGGGATGCAAGTGATGTGCCGAGTATGAGAGAGTGAGTGCCTGTATGTTGCACCATGTATGACCGTTGGAATGAGTATTGCTTGACATGTGTGGTTGTTACGTCAATCTTCCCGTAGACCTTGTAGTGTGTTTTTGGTTCTTGAGACGATCGCAAGCAGGTTCTAAAAGGAACAGTTACTCAGATGCAGCGGATCAGTTGCGATTCAATGACAGAGGACACTGTATCAACAAATTGTGGATGTCCCAGTAGAACACTTAAACTTTCTTGATTTAAATATACCTTGGGATTTAATTTTCCTGTTCCTTGTTTTGAAAAGGAACCCTTGTTGCTTTGATTTCTTTGCACTACTTTTCTAATTCGGTGGTCTACCTATGACTCCACCGCTTTTGCTGCGAGTAAGTTGGTAATGGTTGCCTGGTTAATAGCTTATGGTGCCACGACGGAACCGAGGGCCACCTATGGATCGCGACCACATGGCTGTGTCGCTCGGCGCGCGCTGGTATCGAGGTTGTTGACCAAGCACTGTTGCTAAGTTACACCGTAGTACCGCCCTTGCTACAAGCATTCTCCTTGGTAAAAATATCCTGGTGTTCTAACGGGAAATCCATAGCGAGTTGATGGAGTAGTACCCTCACAATTGTGACCAAGATAGCGGGGTTTTGGAAGAAGCAAGTATGTTCTGATCTCGGTCTATATGAAAGGCTGGTGCATGTTGGATTCAAAAGGGAAAAAGAAGAGAGATAAGGACGACAAGGAGAAGTTAACCACTAGTGGCCTGAAGTATTTGGAACACCCGATTTGACATCGCCCCTATGCCGGTGACCGTGCTACATTTGTCGGGTCGCTATCACTGCATGTTCTGCGGACGCCGTCAGGGGCGGGGCCCTCGTGTGCCGTGCTCACGTGGCCACGGCATGGCGCTGCACTCGCCTCGCCTTTGCACTATACGTCCCTCTTTTCCCGGTGCCCTCGTCGGCTCTCGGTTTTTCGCCCTCGTCCCGGTACCGGACCGCCCGTCCTTTCTCTTTTCCCCCACTCAAGCTCACACAGGGAGCGCACCATGGCGATGTTGTTCCCCATCTCATGTCCCATCGGTAATCCCCCTCCACGCCGCCTCCGTTCCCGGTGCGCTGCGCCACCACCTCCGTCCATCGGACTTTAAATGCCACCTTGCTTGCCTCTCCTCCATCCCACCTCCAGATCTGAAGTAGAGCTCATAGAATCGATCCTCTCCACTTGTGCTCAGGTGGGAGAAGCTCAGGAGCCGTGGGGAAGGACATAGTTGCAGGTCGAGCTTCAAGATCCAGCCGTTGCTCGTAGATCTAGGGTCACCAGCCTGAGGGATGGCGTGACTCAAGTAGAAGGGATCTGGTTTCCATTGAAGAAGTTCAAGTTCATCTCTGGTTAGTTAGGTTTTAGGGCTCGCTATGTTCGAGTTCTCAGTCTCTTGTTTCTAGATCTGCTAGGCCTACGCCATGTTCTAGATAATCGTTTTCCTATTGCTTTTCCACTATCCCCGTCTTCGTCGATATCTAGATAGGTTGTGAGTTGTATCAATTGTTCTTAGCTATTATGCCTCTAGATCCCTGAGTGCTTTAGTTTCGAAGTCGTGTAATCTCCTACTGTAGTCTCTGCTAAGGAGCGAAATCGTGTTTTCCCCTTTTCTGATTCTTGCTCCGAATCTCGGGACGAGATTCTTTTAAGGGGGGTTGGTTGTAACACCCCTGGTGTTATGAGCTTGCTTAGCATCCTGATTAGTTCAAAAAGAAATTGAGTAAACAAGTTCTCGAGGTTTACAATTTTTCCCCTCACAAGAAATAGTAAACAAATAATGTCGGTGAATTGGTTTACTTGAAAACATGCTCATGAGACCTTAACTAGCAATAGAACGATAGGTTGTTTAATTAATTGGCTTGAAAAACAATTTTTATAACAAAAAAAAATCGTAACTTGAGCCTTGTGCTTAAGTAAAGTTTTATGCGCGAGTTGTGTAGATGGGAGTGCAACTTTCTTGTTGGGAAATACATATCATCTATTAGTGTTTTGCAAGCTCGGTAATTGAATTCGAAATCTAACCCCACCCTATTCGGGATCTCACCCAGGGCGAGCAGAGAGGATGACAAGGTTAATTTGACAGCTAAATTCTATCAAAATTGCCTAGAGCTAGCAATATGTTTCGAGTAGTTGGTTGCTCCTCACCAGGCTCTTGAGCTGTGTGTAGGTCATGGTGGTGTTGGAGATCGACTTGCTCTCGCATAAATTACTCTAACTTCGCTTGAACGCGCTATGAGCCGAGTGTTACATTCTTTCGCGTGAACTGGAACTCTAGTGATGAACCCATCTCGACATGTCTTTACCGTCCTCTCCAGCTATCCTTTGGCATGTGTGTGTGCTCTTCTTGATAGCTGGTAGGTTGGGCCTTGGGACAGGCGAGTTGGTTTGGCCCCAACCTAGTCGATATAAAATTGGTGCGCGCTTTAAAATTCATGTTCGTCAACGCTTGCTCACGCTCGGCCCTTGTCCGCGGTCACCGCGCATGGCCACTCTGCACTGCGCGTCGGGCGTGGTCGGCACACCGTGCTGCCGACCAGTCGCTGTCCTGTGCGCCGTGCTCGCCTTGGCGGTTTCCGTGCGGGACCCAGCTATCTCCTCGTCACATCGTGCCGCTTGGGCACGCCTTGTGTCCGATGTCGTGGGCGGCTCCACCGTCCTCATGTCCTCGCTACCGATGTGCCTCGCTGCCCCCTCTCCCTTTCCCCTCCTACCACCGGGTTGGCCTAGCTCGCTCGCTCGCGATTGCCACTCCCTCTGCTGCTCCCGCCTTGGTCACGCCAAGCTCCAGTTCGAGCTCGGCCACCGCCGTTTCCACGACCTTGCCACTCTCCGCGCTCGGCCACTAGCTCCATCGTCCGTCTCGCTCCCTACTCGCGCGCGCTTGCCGTAGCTGCGCTACTAGGAGCTGCCACAGAGCCACCACCCCTTTGCCTCCCTAGTTGCCAAGTTTGAGCCCCACAGTGAAAATCCTCAAGTTGGTGGTTAGCCTGGAGAGTTAGCTTGGCACCTTATTCTTGCCAAGCTCGACCGTGTACCACCGGCCGCCAATTTGACATTTCCGCGACCGTCGGCTTTCTCGCCGCCATGGAGAGCACGCTTGGGGGGTAAGGCCCGTAGGACGGGTAGAGGTTCAATTGTTTGCATCCCTAGACCTGCCTTTGTAACACCCCAGGTGTTTATCACCAATTAGGCAGTGGGTTTGAGCTCAAACACGACAAATTAGGTGGAGATGACAATGTCAAGGTCAACCTATGGAGATGAGCCTAACCTAAAGTGGATGTTGCATCATTGCTTTACATATAGGTCCCCTTTCAAAGATATATGTTTGGGTGGTGTTATTGCCATATCTTCATGTGCCTCACCTTGGTACCTATCTATATTGATCCCTGGAAAAGTTTCATGAAGTTTGGAATCAAAAAGTCACATGAAATGATAAGTTATATGCTTGTTTGGATTATAACTGAAACATGCCTTACATCCCATGGGAACTAGTGTTTATGCAACATATAAATGCAACATGTGCAACAAACCTTTGCAACATGTGGAACAACCTAGGGAAACATGGGTAGCATGTATCTTGAAACAACCACATGAAACAACTATAGCATTTCACTGAATTCTATGTTTCAAGGCATGTGAGGCCTACACTTTTGTGCAACCTATGCATGGTGTGTATGTTTGGCCTCTACAACACCTTAACTACACTTAGGGTACTTAATGGAACAATGTTCATGTTGATCATTTTGCCTAAATGTGCTTCTAAGTGATGGTTGACCATGTATGAACCCTAGAACCCTTTTGTTTGACCATTTCAAAAGTGGGATCTAGAAGCTTTGCATGACTATGCACCCTTTGACAAAGTTGTAGGTAATTTAATAAGGAACAAACTTTATTTAAGAGTCAAGTCATGAAAATGTGTGGAACATGCTCAAACAGGGCTCACAAGTCAGTTTTAGGGCTGATTTCAGCACTTAGCCATTTTAAAGCCCCGATTTCAGTGTCTCCGACGTTGGCATCTCGCGTTCTCCAAATTTTTGTTAAGTAACTTGAGTTAGTCCAAAAATAAAAGTTGAAGGTTATATTATGGAGAGTAGCATACAAAAAGTGGCACTAAGTTTGACCAAGTTTTGACCTCCGAAAGTGAATTTCCGTGACCTTTGTCAATATGTTGACATTGCCATCTTGGGGTTTGATTAGACTCTAATCTGTTGCTCTAATGGCGTGGCACCCTAAATAAGAAATGTAGAGCATTATGCAGGCTGCAACTTTGCTTTTGGGTCCATTGTCCAATTCGGACCCGAGCCAGCCCAAAAATGCATCCCACGTCGGCTAGACCGTCGTCCACCACGTGTTCGGTAGAAGGCCTCCATGGGCGACGCGCATCCGGACGTGGCGCTCATGCCCGCACCGCGCCCCCACCATGGCTGGGTCGAGCTGCCGCGTGCCCCTGCGCTCACTCAAGTTGAGTGCAGAAGGTCCTCTCCATTCCCTTCACTCCCTCTCATTCCCTGCCCCACGCTCCCTCTCGCGCCGCGCGGACGAACACCGCCATGGCAGCCACCGAGTGGAGCTCGCGCCGCCGCTGCCGTTTCCGACGCGTCAAGCCGCCACGGCCGCAGCTGCGTGCACCAACGTCTTCGCCAACCCCTTCTCCCTCCTGTGCGCGTGCCTTGGACGCCTTGCTCGCAGCCGGAGTGCCGCTGCCCTGAGCCGGGTCGCCATGGCCGAGCTCCAAGCCGCCACCGCCATTCTTGGCCTCCGACCTCCCTCCGCCCGAACGAACCACCATACCACCTTCCTCACCTCACGCTGCACCTCCCGCGCTCCTCGCCTCAAGCCGCTCGTCACCGGAGCACCACCGCCGCCTGCAGTCGCCGCCGTGCCTCCGGGCTTGTGTGGCCAGAGGCCCACGGACGTTCGCAGGCCACGCTGCGGGTGGCCATGGAAGCGCCGCGCCACCGTGTCGCTTCTGAGCCGCTCCACCGCCGCCGGGTCGCCGGCAGCCGGCCGGCGGAACCGCCGCCGTCCATTTCCCCCCCTCCTCTGCTTCACTTTCACCAGGGGAACGAGGAAGAAGGCCGGCTCTCTCTGTCTCTCCTTGTGTTGATGACAGGCGGGCCCGGGTGGGAAACGGGTCCCACATGGCAGTTTATGAAGCGGCAGTTCTGGGGTGGGAAATCGGGTGTGCCTAGCGAATCTTGTTAGGGTTGTTTTATTCCGATTTTGAATTTCAGAATTTGGTTAAATCTTCTAAAATGCATATCTCATGCTAGGAGACTCCAAAATTAGTAAAAGTGAACTTTTTGGGAACCTTGAGAAAAGATCTATGCAGTGGAGTCATAAAAAGTTACATGTTTATAGATGTTTTCTCATGTGTTTATTTAAGTTGAAAAAGAGCTCTAGAAATGCCTTTAAACTTAACCAGAGCAAGATCTGTAGTTTTAGAACTCCAAAAATAGTGATTCTTGTTTTGTTAATTTTGTGATGACATGTACTTCATAGGAAAAATATTAAACACCCTAGTTGTTCACTGCTTTCTTAGGGTTTTGATTTGACCTTGATAAATAAGGAAATCCACATTATATTGCTTGTCATTTTTATATCTTGAGTTGTGTTGCTCCAAATGATGTGAAATTTTTATGGTAGTCTTTCCATGCTATGAATGTACTGTGGTATAAATTTCATGGCCATTTCTTACTGTATGCTCAAGTTATTGAGTTAACTTGTTTATGGCTTAATAAATAGCTTATAAATAATATATAAATGATAAAATAGAAAATGTTGTTCCATTACCTTAGTATGATGTTTCTCTATCATATTGATTCATAATACGGCCTTGTGTTCACAGAAAATATTGAGTTTTAGGTTTAACTTGCTCTCACATGATTTATTGCAATAGCTATTTGTCTTTTTCATAGAGGTTGATATACTTGCCCAAATGGATTGAAATTTGGACAGTAGACTTTTGAGAGCATTTGTAGACCTCTGTAATTTTGATAGAATTTATTATGCACTTTTGATATGTGTTCATAATTCCACCTAATGATTGAAATAAATTAAGAAAATGCATTAAAGAATTTATTTAGGAATGGACATTATGTTTTCTGGGGTTCATTAGTCATGTGGGACATGTTGGTAAAGTTAGTTTTGTCCAAGTATATGTTTGCAACATAAGTTAATAATTATTTCTTGCAAATGAGGTTTCTGAACAGAGTTGAGAATATTGTTAGTTACCATATGCAAATGATGTTTTCATGTCTTGTGTGCTATAACAAAGTTGTTGTGAATTTCATGATCTAGCTGCTGTTAAATTTTGGTGCCTTTTGGCCATATGGTTTAGAAACTACAGCTGTTCCAAGTTGAGTTCAGATTTATGTTGCTCTCTGTACTTCCAGGACAGATTCTGTACCTTCTGTATTTCGACCTGGTAAATGTTAGAATCAGGTGTAGATGATATTAAATAAAATGTAGAGAATTTCATAAGCTTTCCATAATGTCTTCTTTCAAGTCATTTGGATTTGTAGAACTTCAGATATGATTGATTTACTCAGCTACTGCATAAATGTCCAGAATTGTTGAAAATACATGATTGCTTGGTTACTTGCTTGCATATTGCTAAGTGTGATTCATGTCCTTGGTGATGAAGTTAGCACACCTGAAACTTGTGAAGATTATGCTTTACTTATTATGCATGGAATGGTTGGTGTGCTATAGTCAGTGAGTGGCTATGAGAGCTTGTATCTTGTTTAAATATTGTGCTTGTCTTATGTGATGCATTCTTATTGCCATTCATCATGTTCATACACTTGCACCTTGCATCTCATTTAGGTACGCTAGATGCACCACGTGAAGGACGTGAGGTGGAGCTAACCAGAAGATGGTGTTGGTGGACCTATCTCGGAGATGGAATGATCGGACAAGTGCTAGAATGAGAGAATGCTCGCCAAGCGGGTTTCACTTGACAAACTCTAACTTGAGTCGGATCCCAGGCAAGCCCCGGAGCATTATAAGCCTCCTATCTTCAAAGCAATTAATTATATATATATGTTATAAGTATTGTTGCATTAAGTGGTAGGAGTTGGTTGAAAACCTTGCTGTATTATATCATTCCTTGTCCAGATATATGAATCCTTGAATCCTACATAGACTAGGATCAAGTAGATGCTTAGCCCTGCTTTAAGCGGTAGAAGTCAGGTGATTTCCTGTCACCTGCGAGATATAGGGATATTCATATATGGCACGGTTGGCTATATTTGCTATCGTGGAAAGGAACCATGTGTTAATAAAATGAAATGAGACCGGGCGGGATGATGATAGTGAAGCGACAAGGCATGGAGGTCTTGGGTGTGAATCTATCCCCGTCTGAGTCGTTTAAGGACCGATTCGCTGTACGTCCTTGAGTCATGTTGAACGCAGTCTAACACTTAGTTGGCCGGATAAGCCGTTCCGACCGCGAAGCCGAGTAATGTGATTCAGGCCGGGAATCGAATGGTAGGTTGCTTCTTGGAGGAGAGAAAGGATGTGCTTGGGGACATTGGCGTGAGACCAAGGGGGGGTTAGAGTCCCTATCACCTGGCAGAGTGTCGCCCTTGGGGTCGCGACATCATTCGGACCCGCGATTCCTGAATCATATGAAAAGGTGGCTTGTGCGACCCTGGCAGGGGCCTGCGCGGTGAGTGTTAGAAATACCCCTCCAGCTGGATAGGAATTCGATTCGAATCGCCGTCGCTCCCGGTTAGTGAGCACTTGACTTGAGCAGCGGCAACGTAGATTCCATTAAATTGAACGGATGGTTAATTGGATCACGATGGAAAGGTTGCCTCAATTTATACCTGCTATGGTTAATATTGTTTGCTCCTAATAAAGTGAGTGCTCTAGTACAGGTTCTAATATAGATGATAGGTTAATGATAACTAACTTGATGCTTAAGCATTAATGACTACTTATCCATATTAAGCTTTTATGCAAAATGTTGTCAAGCTAGCCCACTTCATATCAGCCTTGCATGATCCCTGGGTGTCACCTTATTTCTGGTTTCTGACGGGTAAGTCTAGCTGAGTACCTTCTCGTACTCAGGGTTTTATCCCCACTTGTTGCAGGTTGTGATGTATCATGGCGACTGCAAGAGTTGGTTGGCTCCTGCCGTAGAGGCGGAGTGTGATCATGGGCATGATCCTTCTGAGTTATCTTCTCTCTAATGCTTTTATTGGAAGTCAACCACGGTACTGGCATGTATTTGAAATAAGAATAATGTTAGTTTCAAATTACTTTGCTTCCGCTACTTTTGAACTTAAGTTGTAATAACTATGTTGAACTCCGATGTATATTGAATTACTTGTGGAATGGATGTAACATGTGACTTGTTATGTTGAATCACTACGATCTTGCCTTGTATGTTGGTTGGTTTGAATTCCCTCGTGATTTCATTGGACTACCGGAGTTATATGGGCTCAAGTGCGAGAATTTGATCATTTCGGTGATTGTTTTTGTACTTGTGCTCTTATAATTTGGACGGTTCTGTTACAGCTGGTATCGGAGCAAGATTCAACATTTAACTTGTCGTATGTGTATTTAAAACAAAGGTTTTGTTTTATAAAATCAGTTTTATCAACTTATAGCTATATATAGGTTTGTGAAAACTGAATTCTAAATCTAAGTATGCCAGTGGTCAATTTCCTTATGCCCATATAAGGATTATTAGGTGGCTTATATAAGTACTAACTTGGGGGTTTTTCATTTATGCATCTACGCCCAGGCCAAGGTATGTATGTGTGATAACTCTCCCACACTATGCTACCCAGTGTGTCAGATTAGGGGTAGTCTTCATATATGAAATAGCCATATATGTTGCTAGTTTACTTTTATGCAACGTCGCACCTACGCTCAGGTAAGTGTGAGTTGTGAGAGCATGACCGTACAACCTGCGGTCTAGGGGAGAGCTAGTTTTGGTTACTGGATTATTTACATGTTACACACATGTATATATGAAGGTACTTAATTGTGGGTGATCAAATGATTCGGGTAGTTTTGGTACTACATGTACGTATACAGGGGTATATGTATATGGGAGTGCTTAGAATTTCATCTTTCTGTTTTCATTGTGTGCTATATTTGGGAATTGTTGGGCTGCAATGAAAATTTTCTGCAGGTACGCTAATGCCACACCTCAATTTGAAGAACCAAATAAGATGTATAAAACCCCTATGTGCACCCCAGAAAGTCGCACACATAAGTAGACAAATATCAGAGTAGCATCACACCTGTCTTATTACATAGCGAATGTATATTTATTACATAGTCTTCACAATAATATAGAAAATACTAATATATGTCTCTCATAATAAACAATAGCGGAAGCTCCAAAACACAGGGACACGTCGACTGGGAGACTGCAAATCTAGTACTCATCACGATAGTTGTAATTCACACCTTGATCTCCTGAAGCGTGGGGAAATAGCAAGAGTGAGTTCATGTCGAACTCCACAAGCATAAAAGGGGTTCATGAAGCTCAAAAGGATGACACTGGTTTACTACGTCAGCTTTTAGTGAAATGTCAAGTTTTAGCATTTAGCAACAAGGTAGTAGCACATCCCAACCACATGATCAATGTGAACAAGAATTAAAGAGCAACATTAAACAACAAGTTTAAGCATATGACATAAAGTAAACATGTGTAGCTATTCCATAAGAGTCCCTTGGCCGCCCGTGACCCTGGGCAAGGCTATCATGATAGTTTTTAACTCTGCGCAGAGGTGTACACTTTCACTGTGAGTCATGCTTTGCAATAAAGTGGGTTAATTACTCCCAAGACACCACAAAACACATAAAGCTACCCGAGAGTTCGTCTAACAAGCAAGGAAACGCTTTGTCGTCAGAGATAGTACACCCCCTTCCAACTGGCACATTTCATCACGACTATACACAAAGGCCAGAGACTGCACTATACCCAATTCAGCTGTCCCTCTCACAAGCTAGAAAAGGTCTCAACGAGCAACTAGAGCCAGAGCCATATAGCCCTCACAGCTGTACTGTATGTCCCGGATGATCTGTTACGGAATAAGTCCTTACGGAGAGAAAACCAGAGCAACAAAATAAATACTAGCTCTAGTCCCCCTTAAGCAGTATTATGAAAGTCATATTCATCATTAAACAATTCCATCTCAAATTCAAGTTACACGATCATGGTTTAAGCGCTAGCAATACTACCCCCATGCAAAACCCATGGTGACAAGGTATAAGATAACAATCACTCGGGTAATTCTCACTAGGCATCAAAACACATGCAAAATGAATTTAGTTCATGGTGAATAGGTAACAAGGATGATCCCAACTATACTTGCCTTGATCAGCGAAATCCTGTTGTTCCTGCTGGTCGTAAAACTCCTGATCAGCAGCGAACGGCTCACTCTCTGGACTCGATCACAATCAGCAACAAACAATCCAACGAGCACACATACACGATGCAAACAACAGAATTTGATTAGAACAGTACACCAATACACAATAAAACTGAGTAAAAGGTTTATGAAATGAATCTACACGTCGCTACGAACACATGGATAGTTTATTCACTGAAAACGGAGCTAGAACGAGCACTATATGAATTTTCTAAGTTTTCCTATAGAATAAATATTAATATTTGTAGGAGCTCGAATTTAAAAACTATTAACATAACCAAAAGCTATACCACTGCGTAGATTACGAAGTAACGAATCCAACGCAATTTGAATGGGTCAAAACGGAGTTAAAACGGAGATTTTATAAGCGTTTGAAAATAGTGGCAAAACTGTAAATAAGAGAAAGCGTATTTTCTATCTGTTTAACAGAAGTTTACGCTTTCCATTGATGAAAACGCATTAGCTGATGACGCCTTGGACTGCGGTTTCAATTATAAAAGATCTCGGGGTCTCTTTAACAAGATTCACCCCGAAGGGGTACGAGCGAATCTGATCCACCGGATTAGAAACCGACGGACCAGATTGAGCGCGGGAGGATGACGGCGGCGCTTGGCCGGAGAAGATAGCCGGCACGACGGCGCCATGGCCGGGGCTCACCGGCGGAGATGGTTCTCGGCCTACGGGCGACGAAACGGACCGGGACCAAGACCAAACGAAATAGAAGCTCGCGGGGATCTCACCTACGAAGACGAAGGCGATCGGGATGGACGGAAACGGCGGCGCGGCTACAAACGGCGGCGAAGGGCTCCCTGCAAGGGTTCGGTGATCATTACCGAGCAGTATAGAGTATGAAACAAAGGGGAAAAGATATTGAAACTTCGCAAGGACGAACCGAAGACCGGCAAGTGGCTTACGGATCGATTCGAGCTCGGGAACGGAGAAACCGACGGTGGCGGCGGAAAACTAGGGCGGCGGTGGCTCTGAGCGCAATTTGCAAGGCGAAAACGGCGCAGCTAGGGTTTCTAGGGTCGCGGCGCATGCGGGTCTTGCTATTTAAGGGCTAGTGCAACTTGAGGAGCAAGCTAGGCGCGGCTCGGGATCGATCGGGGTCGGTCCCCTGCTCTGATCGATCTCGGATTCAAGCTCGAGTCTGACTCGGTGGAGGAGATGACGCACGGGACCCGCGTGTCAGCGACACAGGGCGAAGGGAGACGCCGGCCTGCATTGCCTTGACACCGAACTGGGCCGGCCCAACATGATCGATGCGGCCACGGGCCAAGAGTGGGAAAGAAAGCAGGCCTTCGGGCCAGATTGCAAGAGAGGAAATCTTTTCTCCTTTTCTTTTTCTAAAACACATTTCAAAAGACATTTGCAATTGATTTTGAATTCATTTAAACTTTTAACCAAAAACCAGTCAATACAAAAGAACAAATGCAGCAGCATGGGTGCACCAATATGCTTCTTGCCTTATATTTGATTTTATTTTCATAAGAAATATTTATTTGGCCTATGTTAAATGCTCACTCAATTGCATATTTAAGTCCTCTTCACTATTTTGAAAAGCATGCAAATTTAGGGTGTTACAGCTAACCACGAATGCGTAAGTCGAATGTAGCTGACGACTAGCTATATATCGAGAGAGTGCGTGTTATGCCACCGACATAGAACGTGATCGCCACCTTAGGTGGGCAATCTTGTGAGGACGAATAGGACGAAGCATGCATCTTCATGATTATTGCTTTATACATGACTATGTTCCTTTCACCCTTGTTCAAATGATAAGTAACTTGTGATCATTGTGTCACTATCTCTCTTGAGTGAAGTAAAACAAAAATGCCTTGTTCCATGTTGCTTGAGAAAAATGTGTGCTTAGCCTTACTAGAAATAAGTGTGGTTACATGCTTGAACTTAGAGATATCCTCTAGCTTAGCCAAGTGGTGGATATGTTGTTCACCCAAGCGTTTCCCAATGCTTTAGACCTCACTTAAACAATTATGGATTCTCATGAATGAATTAAAGTCGTGTTGGTCTAAGATAACAAAATTTAGAGCTACTAGAATAACGTGTTTGTGTGCTCTCTTGTTAAGTAGAACAAAGGCAAGCTTTGTTTTGCTTATTGAACGTTGGCTGCTAGAACGGTTTCTGTTGTAGTGATGCTTTCGTGGTCATAATGGTGTTTTCTGTAGTTATGGGGAATACCAAAGTTGTAGCTAACTTACTTATCTAGCTTGTCCTAAAATTTCATGACCCTAGGTATTATGGTTTGAGAATTATGAATTTTAGAAGTTTACTGTCAGGTTTTGTTATGCTCCGAATAGATCTGAATGTTTGATTTATTTGACCTTTGTGCATAGGGAATCATGTCTTGGAGATAATAGAAGAAGTGTAGTACTTTTTCTAAGCTTTCCAAAATGTCCTATAGCACTAATTGTGGTGGTATAAATCTCTAGTTATGAGCTTGCAAAATGGAATGACAGAATCTGTCCAAATCAGGGCAGAGATGTCTTCTTTGTTTTGTTTGGCCTTGTTGGCTATAGAATCATCTTAATATGATAATGAGAAAGTTATAGACAACTTAATAAGTTTTACATAAAGTTAAGGCTCAGCCTTGTTGTGTCCCTAGAACTCTAATTATGCATTTTTGAATTTATTGTCAGTTTTCTGTCCATATTGGTACAGATCTGCAACATTAGCAATTTTGGTCATGCTAACTTGTGATTTAGCTTTTGGTATGAATAACTAAAGTGTAGTCATCCTTCTAAGCTTTCTAGAAAGTCTAGGATCACCTTTAGGGGATGTCTACAACCTCAGTTATGGTTGAAACAAGTAACTACTGTGTTGCTGTCCAGATTCTGGGCACATGCTAAGTTGGCTTCCTTAGCTAACGTTTGTTTGGACTAAACATGTAGTTAGTTGCTTGAGTTCGTTTGTGTAAGCTTCTTTATGTGTTGCTTGAAGTTATGATGCAAGTATGTATGCTTGTTAGTTAATTAGTGCCATAGTTATCACTTCGTTGTCTTCGGTAAGTATACGAGTGTCGAATAGCTTTATCTTAGAGCAATACTCGAGTTACGCGAAACGATCTCTTGGTGTCGTCTCCAATTAGATTCTTCACTTAGGAGCCTGAGCTTGTAGCCATGGTTGCTTGCCTTGAATGTTTGTGATCATGCCTTTGCTTGACTAAAAGCCCAAAGTTTAGTTCTCCTATTTGTTTGCATGAGTCATGGGTGTTTTGCAACCCTTTCTGCGTGAAGACCCTTGTCGACTGACCTACCAAGTTAACCCTCATCAACACTAGCCTTTGACCATGGTTCGTACATTGCCAGTTGTGAAGACCGTACCCAAATCCATGTTGGACCTTCTGGTTACCTCTCTCCAAGGTTAGCCAGTGTGACGCAACGTCTCTCTATTATGGCATCTAAATCGTATGCTTGCAAATTCATGCATCTACCTTATCGACCCAATCTATGCCATTTAAAATTCCTCATTGTGTGTATGTTCAGTAATGGTGTTATGAGTAGCAACTAATGGTGCCGCGACGAAACCGAGAGCCTCCTGTGGGTGCACACACAAGGTTGTGCTGCTCGGCACGCGCTGGTATCATGGGTTCTAATCATAATCCATTGCAGAACAACACTGATGTGATTTTCACGTGACCTTCTTCCTTGATTGTTTTTCCATATCTTATCGAAAGACCGTTATATTGAACCAAAAGTAGTAAAACTTCCTCCTGAAGTTGCTAAGAGGATAACCTTTGAAGAACCGGTCACCGACATAAACATTAACAGACTGCAATAGGTGGTAGACAAGTGACTTTGCTTAGTTGTCCCTATATTAACAACCACCATCTAGTGAGTAAAGTATCTCATCTCTGTTGGATAAAAAGGACACACAACATTTAATGTTGGACAAGTCACCTGTTGGATAAGAACCGATTGTTACATTACACAAGTCTTAACCTTTGTATGCATAATAACCTTACCGTTGAGATCAGCCATCTCTAGTGTAACTCATTATCTACTGACTTTGATGGCAACCATCTGTTCTGTATAAACCACAATTATTGTGATCAAGAATGAAAATTTGGAACTTTTTAGTGTTGAGAGACAACTAATTAGTTACCAATAGGAAGGTTAATCTCCAGCTATGTAACGACTCTTTGATAACTACAAAGGCTGTATCTTACAGAGCAATAACCAATAAGAAGTTAATCAACTAGCCAACAACTTGAGAGATACTCTATCTTCTAGAGCCATTGTGAACAAGTCAATTCCATCTTGGACAATCGCACAGATAGTGCAAGGTGTTCTATCCAATAAAGTGAAGAATTAGAGAAAGCCTACCTAGTTTCAATTAGCATCCTTGTGCCCTTAGGTGCCACAAATGGTTTTGTTCAGAACTCTATTGGACGAAGTGTTGAGGGATATTCGGAAAAGGTTCATTATTTTTGTAGGAATGTCCTCCAGGTGGAGTATGCGTTGTGCCTTGCAAAAGTAACCGCACGTTCAAAGAGTGTGCATCATCGGATTGATATGAAAATTAATGGTCGAGATCTGCTGTGGATGGCCCTTTTGAGGTCCCACGGATACTTGTTTACACTCTTTCGTTGCTTTTGTGTTCTCGTATCAACAATGTACGAGTAGCCTTGGTTTCTGCAAATCAATGTATACCATCGTGAATCAAAAGCAATTTGAAAAGTGTCAAACAACAGATTTCCCATCTTAGAGTTACTATTTGATTCAAAAGGAGAAAGCCTAAGGTGAAAGTTGGCCTGACAAAGTTGTTATGTTGCAAGTCAACTCAACTTACAGTACAACTAAGTCACCAAGGAAAATTTTATTCAATCGCTTGGTGGTAGACTACTCCCCGCGGTTAATTGAATAATTACAACTCTTGTTAACCTTAAGGCCTCGTTACATCTTTCTTAGGGAATTATTTTCCAATGATGACATACTTTGGTACCTTATACATGTTTTTACCAAGAGGTTGCATCTGATTCAACCCAGATAACTGTTGTCTTTGGATAAAAGAATCTTATTAGGTAGCTGTTGGCAGGAATACGAAGCCGACAGAGTCAGCTATCACATTCATTGACCCCTCGACAGATCCAGATAATACAGTGTTGTCATCAGAAAAAGAGAACTGCACACATGGAATCATAAGTAGTTTTCCATTAGTTGGTGCCTAAATGAATGAACATTTACGACCAACATAGACCTTGTCTATTGGTTAGTCAGTATCCTAAAGTCTCAGAGTATATTTGCCGTCTATGGTCTCACACTTTTGGAAGGTTGTGCTCAAGCCATTTTGGTAGAGGACTGCTTTTCAAACTTTGTGAACATAGAGTCATTTTAACGAGTATACTTCTGATTATTTCGGTCTAGTGTCAAGTTCATATGGCCTATGTTGTGGTCATTAGAAAGTCAGATACTTGTGAGTGGTTCACTCATGGACCAAATGATCTCCGTACACTGAGAATGCAGTATGTGCTATCTTGGATTCCTCCCAAAGTAACAATGCTTCAAGGAAGTCAATGAAGGAAATTCTTCAGACAAATTTTATCATGAAGAGTAACTATCAGAAAGTGCCTTTGGTCAAATTGTTCACCGATGTTGAAGCTTTGTAGCTGAATACTATAGCTGATGTTGGGAACTTGATAACGTGTCTCTCTTCCTTAAAAAGGTCTTCCATTCCGAATCTCGGGACGCGATTCTCTTAAGGGGGGAGGGCTGTAACACCCCAGGTGTTTATCACCAATTAGGCAGTGGGTTTGAGCTCAAACACGACAAATTAGGTGGAGATGACAATGTCAAGGTCAACCTATGGAGATGAGCCTAACCTAAAGTGGATGTTGCATCATTGCTTTACATATAGGTCCCCTTTCAAAGATATATGTTTGGGTGGTGTTATTGCCATATCTTCATGTGCCTCACCTTGGTACCTATCTATATTGATCCCTGGAAAAGTTTCATGAAGTTTGGAATCAAAAAGTCACATGAAATGATAAGTTATATGCTTGTTTGGATTATAACTGAAACATGCCTTACATCCCATGGGAACTAGTGTTTATGCAACATATAAATGCAACATGTGCAACAAACCTTTGCAACATGTGGAACAACCTAGGGAAACATGGGTAGCATGTATCTTGAAACAACCACATGAAACAACTATAGCATTTCACTGAATTCTATGTTTCAAGGCATGTGAGGCCTACACTTTTGTGCAACCTATGCATGGTGTGTATGTTTGGCCTCTACAACACCTTAACTACACTTAGGGTACTTAATGGAACAATGTTCATGTTGATCATTTTGCCTAAATGTGCTTCTAAGTGATGGTTGACCATGTATGAACCCTAGAACCCTTTTGTTTGACCATTTCAAAAGTGGGATCTAGAAGCTTTGCATGACTATGCACCCTTTGACAAAGTTGTAGGTAATTTAATAAGGAACAAACTTTATTTAAGAGTCAAGTCATGAAAATGTGTGGAACATGCTCAAACAGGGCTCACAAGTCAGTTTTAGGGCTGATTTCAGCACTTAGCCATTTTAAAGCCCCGATTTCAGTGTCTCCGACGTTGGCATCTCGCGTTCTCCAAATTTTTGTTAAGTAACTTGAGTTAGTCCAAAAATAAAAGTTGAAGGTTATATTATGGAGAGTAGCATACAAAAAGTGGCACTAAGTTTGACCAAGTTTTGACCTCCGAAAGTGAATTTCCGTGACCTTTGTCAATATGTTGACATTGCCATCTTGGGGTTTGATTAGAATCTAATCTGTTGCTCTAATGGCGTGGCACCCTAAATAAGAAATGTAGAGCATTATGCAGGCTGCAACTTTGCTTTTGGGTCCATTGTCCAATTCGGACCCGAGCCAGCCCAAAAATGCATCCCACGTCGGCTAGACCGTCGTCCACCACGTGTTCGGTAGAAGGCCTCCATGGGCGACGCGCATCCGGACGTGGCGCTCATGCCCGCACCGCGCCCCCACCATGGCTGGGTCGAGCTGCCGCGTGCCCCTGCGCTCGCTCAAGTTGAGTGCAGAAGGTCCTCTCCATTCCCTTCACTCCCTCTCATTCCCTGCCCCACGCTCCCTCTCGCGCCGCGCGGACGAACACCGCCATGGCAGCCACCGAGTGGAGCTCGCGCCGCCGCTGCCGTTTCCGACGCGTCAAGCCGCCACGGCCGCAGCTGCGTGCGCCAACGTCTTCGCCAACCCCTTCTCCCTCCTGTGCGCGTGCCTTGGACGCCTTGCTCGCAGCCGGAGTGCCGCTGCCCTGAGCCGGGTCGCCATGGCCGAGCTCCAAGCCGCCACCGCCATTCCTGGCCTCCGACCTCCCTCCGCCCGAACGAACCACCGTACCACCTTCCTCACCTCACGCTGCACCTCCCGCGCTCCTCGCCTCAAGCCGCTCGTCACCGGAGCACCACCGCCGCCTGCAGTCGCCGCCGTGCCTCCGGGCTTGTGTGGCCAGAGGCCCACGGACGTTCGCAGGCCACGCTGCGGGTGGCCATGGAAGCGCCGCGCCACCGTGTCGCTTCTGAGCCGCTCCACCGCCGCCGGGTCGCCGGCAGCCGGCCGGCGGAACCGCCGCCGTCCATTTCCCCCCCTCCTCTGCTTCACTTTCACCAGGGGAACGAGGAAGAAGGCCGGCTCTCTCTGTCTCTCCTTGTGTTGATGACAGGCGGGCCCGGGTGGGAAACGGGTCCCACATGGCAGTTTATGAAGCGGCAGTTCTGGGGTGGGAAATCGGGTGTGCCTAGCGAATCTTGTTAGGGTTGTTTTATTCCGATTTTGAATTTCAGAATTTGGTTAAATCTTCTAAAATGCATATCTCATGCTAGGAGACTCCAAAATTAGTAAAAGTGAACTTTTTGGGAACCTTGAGAAAAGATCTATGCAGTGGAGTCATAAAAAGTTACATGTTTATAGATGTTTTCTCATGTGTTTATTTAAGTTGAAAAAGAGCTCTAGAAATGCCTTTAAACTTAACCAGAGCAAGATCTGTAGTTTTAGAACTCCAAAAATAGTGATTCTTGTTTTGTTAATTTTGTGATGACATGTACTTCATAGGAAAAATATTAAACACCCTAGTTGTTCACTGCTTTCTTAGGGTTTTGATTTGACCTTGATAAATAAGGAAATCCACATTATATTGCTTGTCATTTTTATATCTTGAGTTGTGTTGCTCCAAATGATGTGAAATTTTTATGGTAGTCTTTCCATGCTATGAATGTACTGTGGTATAAATTTCATGGCCATTTCTTACTGTATGCTCAAGTTATTGAGTTAACTTGTTTATGGCTTAATAAATAGCTTATAAATAATATATAAATGATAAAATAGAAAATGTTGTTCCATTACCTTAGTATGATGTTTCTCTATCATATTGATTCATAATACGGCCTTGTGTTCACAGAAAATATTGAGTTTTAGGTTTAACTTGCTCTCACATGATTTATTGCAATAGCTATTTGTCTTTTTCATAGAGGTTGATATACTTGCCCAAATGGATTGAAATTTGGACAGTAGACTTTTGAGAGCATTTGTAGACCTCTGTAATTTTGATAGAATTTATTATGCACTTTTGATATGTGTTCATAATTCCACCTAATGATTTAAATAAATTAAGAAAATGCATTAAAGAATTTATTTAGGAATGGACATTATGTTTTCTGGGGTTCATTAGTCATGTGGGACATGTTGGTAAAGTTAGTTTTGTCCAAGTATATGTTTGCAACATAAGTTAATAATTATTTCTTGCAAATGAGGTTTCTGAACAGAGTTGAGAATATTGTTAGTTACCATATGCAAATGATGTTTTCATGTCTTGTGTGCTATAACAAAGTTGTTGTGAATTTCATGATCTAGCTGCTGTTAAATTTTGGTGCCTTTTGGCCATATGGTTTAGAAACTACAGCTGTTCCAAGTTGAGTTCAGATTTATGTTGCTCTCTGTACTTCCAGGACAGATTCTGTACCTTCTGTATTTCGACCTGGTAAATGTTAGAATCAGGTGTAGATGATATTAAATAAAATGTAGAGAATTTCATAAGCTTTCCATAATGTCTTCTTTCAAGTCATTTGGATTTGTAGAACTTCAGATATGATTGATTTACTCAGCTACTGCATAAATGTCCAGAATTGTTGAAAATACATGATTGCTTGGTTACTTGCTTGCATATTGCTAAGTGTGATTCATGTCCTTGGTGATGAAGTTAGCACACCTGAAACTTGTGAAGATTATGCTTTACTTATTATGCATGGAATGGTTGGTGTGCTATAGTCAGTGAGTGGCTATGAGAGCTTGTATCTTGTTTAAATATTGTGCTTGTCTTATGTGATGCATTCTTATTGCCATTCATCATGTTCATACACTTGCACCTTGCATCTCATTTAGGTACGCTAGATGCACCACGTGAAGGACGTGAGGTGGAGCTAACCAGAAGATGGTGTTGGTGGACCTATCTCGGAGATGGAATGATCGGACAAGTGCTAGAATGAGAGAATGCTCGCCAAGCGGGTTTCACTTGACAAACTCTAACTTGAGTCGGATCCCAGGCAAGCCCCGGAGCATTATAAGCCTCCTATCTTCAAAGCAATTAATTATATATATATGTTATAAGTATTGTTGCATTAAGTGGTAGGAGTTGGTTGAAAACCTTGCTGCATTATATCATTCCTTGTCCAGATATATGAATCCTTGAATCCTACATAGACTAGGATCGAGTAGATGCTTAGCCCTGCTTTAAGCGGTAGAAGTCAGGTGATTTCCTGTCACCTGCGAGATATAGGGATATTCATATATGGCACGGTTGGCTATATTTGCTATCGTGGAAAGGAACCATGTGTTAATAAAATGAAATGAGACCGGGCGGGATGATGATAGTGAAGCGACAAGGCATGGAGGTCTTGGGTGTGAATCTATCCCCGTCTGAGTCGTTTAAGGACCGATTCGCTGTACGTCCTTGAGTCATGTTGAACGCAGTCTAACACTTAGTTGGCCGGATAAGCCGTTCCGACCGCGAAGCCGAGTAATGTGATTCAGGCCGGGAATCGAATGGTAGGTTGCTTCTTGGAGGAGAGAAAGGATGTGCTTGGGGACATTGGCGTGAGACCAAGGGGGGGTTAGAGTCCCTATCACCTGGCAGAGTGTCGCTCTTGGGGTCGCGACATCATTCGGACCCGCGATTCCTGAATCATATGAAAAGGTGGCTTGTGCGACCCTGGCAGGGGCCTGCGCGGTGAGTGTTAGAAATACCTCTCCAGCTGGATAGGAATTCGATTCGAATCGCCGTCGCTCCCGGTTAGTGAGCACTTGACTTGAGCAGCGGCAACGTAGATTCCATTAAATTGAACGGATGGTTAATTGGATCACGATGGAAAGGTTGCCTCAATTTATACCTGCTATGGTTAATATTGTTTGCTCCTAATAAAGTGAGTGCTCTAGTACAGGTTCTAATATAGATGATAGGTTAATGATAACTAACTTGATGCTTAAGCATTAATGACTACTTATCCATATTAAGCTTTTATGCAAAATGTTGTCAAGCTAGCCCACTTCATATCAGCCTTGCATGATCCCTGGGTGTCACCTTATTTCTGGTTTCTGACGGGTAAGTCTAGCTGAGTACCTTCTCGTACTCAGGGTTTTATCCCCACTTGTTGCAGGTTGTGATGTATCATGGCGACTGCAAGAGTTGGTTGGCTCCTGCCGTAGAGGCGGAGTGTGATCATGGGCATGATCCTTCTGAGTTATCTTCTCTCTAATGCTTTTATTGGAAGTCAACCACGGTACTGGCATGTATTTGAAATAAGAATAATGTTAGTTTCAAATTACTTTGCTTCCGCTACTTTTGAACTTAAGTTGTAATAACTATGTTGAACTCCGATGTATATTGAATTACTTGTGGAATGGATGTAACATGTGACTTGTTATGTTGAATCACTACGATCTTGCCTTGTATGTTGGTTGGTTTGAATTCCCTCGTGATTTCATTGGACTACCGGAGTTATATGGGCTCAAGTGCGAGAATTTGATCATTTCGGTGATTGTTTTTGTACTTGTGCTCTTATAATTTGGACGGTTCTGTTACAGCCTTGACCTCCTTTATTAGGTGCTTATCTTGGTTGCGCCGCAATCCTCACCGGTGACCAGCTGACGCGGTCATGCCATGTTCGGTGCGCCGCCACTCCTCCACCGCGCGCGTGGCCAGGCTCACCCGAGCTGTCTCCGGCTCAACCGCCCCCTCGGCCGTATTCTAGGTAAGCTTCTTTTGCTCTACCATCCTTCTAGGTAGTCGATGGGGGTTCTAGCTCATCGGAACGGGAGCGTCGCCTTGGCGGGTGGACCGTCAGCGTGGGCAGGGTACTAGAGAGCACCGTAGGCCGTTCTACCGCCATCTAGGGTTTTGTTTGCGTCCCGCGGTGCTTATCGGCTCGTCAGTGGGTCGGGGGGCTCGCTCCGTCGACTGGTGGGCGTGCGGGATGCCGGTCGGAGCCGCGCCGATGGGCTCAGGGGCACCGGGGACCTCCCCGTGGTGAAGGAAGGTTAGTTGGAGGTTTGTATTGCAAAGCGCGTCTCTTGTGCAATAGTAAACGAGGGTTCTGCTTGATAACAGAGTAAGCCGCGGACTCTTTTGTAAAAAGGCTCAGGTGAGCGTGCGGGCTCGCTGCTTGGGCCGTTGCTGGGCCGGCCCACCGGCACGCCAGCTCGCTCCGCGCAGGCCGTGTTGCTCTGCTGGGCCAAATAGTTGTCGCCAGCCTGTTTCAATTTCTAAATGCTTTTCTAAATCAGTTTTTGAGCTAAACTTGTATAATTAAGATATAATCTTGTAGGTGCTCAAAAATTACGAAACCAATTTTGTTGCACTCCTTAAATCATGACCTATCTGATGGTCTAGGTTGTTCATATAGTTGTACAACTTTTTTTCAGGGGAGTCTCCAACTAAATTGAGATGGGTAATGTTACTGAAATGTAATTTTGTAGGGATCTTTGTGGAAACACGGTGACAGCGCTAGCTTTAAAAATTTCACAGTAGCTTCTTAATATTGTTATCTACTCGATGTAAATTTTGGAGCTCCCTAAATAATTAGTTGCTAGCATAGTTACTAAGCCTTAGTTAGATATCTATTAAATTGATAAATTGAATAAAGCAACACTTTGGGTTCGCGTAGCCAAAATACTTGTTGGGTAACTAATGTCTTATTCAACATTAGGGGTGTGTAGCCTGGTATGTTAGAGTTGGCTCGTGAGCCTGCGAAGCGTATCATGTTCGCCTAGTTGTAATTATCGTTGTGTATTTACGTCTCTACGTTGCATCCACATATATCATTATAGGGACGACAGTGGATCGCGAAGTCATCTGGAGAAGCCGAAAAGATGGCGCCTTGATGATCGTGTCATCGTGAAGAAATGCTAACTTGGTTAATTCTTACCCAGTCAAGCCCCGGTGCATAACCCCTGTTATTCTGCACTTTAAATTATGCTTGTGCATTAAGTTTAAAGGAGTTGAGTGAAACCCACTTGCATATAAATATCCTGATCCCCATGAGTCTTACTAGCATGTCAGGATCGTGTAGATTGCTATGCTACAGGAATTCGGTAGAAGTCGAGTGATTTCCTGTCACTCGTGAGAGATAGAAATTATAATATTGTTACTATTATCAAGCCACTATCACATGGAATATAAATGTACATGGATAATTGGAGACCGGGCGGAACGGATTGGATGGACTTGGACCTAGTTGGGCAACAGAGCGGGGCTCTGGTTGCATTTGTTCCGCCTGTGTCAATTAAGGACCGTTCGTTGTATGGACCCTGGTCAAGTCACAGATCTTCTTATCCTGAGCATATACTAGCGGATGGGGGCTAGGAAGACTGGTTACTCTCTTGTCATGGGCTCCGGCTCTTTTCGGACCGACTGATTGGAGGCGGGGATAGGTGAAGGTCTTAGCACCGTATTGAGGCCGGGCCTCAAGTACGGGAGCTAGGAGTCCAAGTTTGGACGGGGACCTAGAAACCCGTGACAGGAGGGGAACGGGTTGGTCTTGCTTGTGCCTAGGGTACAAGCGAGGCGTGTGTTTTTTGGGGTACCCAGCTAGGCATATTGATTCGCAAATCACCGTTTCTGCGTGACGGTACGGCTTGACTACGCTCTGGCATCGTAGTAAGAACTAGCAGTTGAAAGATGAAGAAATTGTTTCTTTTGCTCAACCCTTGCTTGATTATAGCCTAGGTGCTTACAGAGAAGGTTGGATAAGAAATGAAATGCGGCTATTAAAAGTAAGAAATTAAGGACACACACTTAGCGCTGCTTCTCGCAAATAAGAACCCATAAGCCAGAAAAGCCTTGCATAATCCTTAGAGTCTTTTTTACTTCCTCCTGACGGGTAAGTCTTGTGGAGTACAATTGAGTACTCAGGGTTTGTTCTACCCTGTTGCAGGTGACAGGTGCTGATGAGCTGACACTTGTGTGTGGAAACCTCCTAGTGGGCTCAGCGAGGATTTCCTTTACGATGCGGAGTAGAGTTTATTTATTAAAACTCTCACTAAAAGTTTTACAAGGAAAATACTATTAATCTGTTATCTTTTCATGCATTTAAACGTTCTTCATGTTAATGTTTAACTTGTCATTAAATGGTTTTATTTCCGCTGAACTCTGATAATGTTTGATATTCCGCTGTTATAACCCAACAATGAGTTACTTTGATGTTGTACTAAAAGTGATGTAAGAAATGGTAAGGATGTTGTAAGCTTTACTCTCTCATTTGCGATCCTAATGTAAAAATGTGGATCTTTGAGTTCTCCCTTGCGGTGTGCTCGACGGAATCGCGTAGTTTAGTGTTCTCCCTTGGGTACTTAGTGTCTAATGGAAGACAAGTACCCTTGGGAGGGCATTAGATTAGGCGGTTCTACCACAAAACGCATCATTATTATCTCTAAGTGTGGGTGAATCAATGAAGATGTGTCGCTAAACCCCTTCCCTTCCATGTGAGCATCAAGTACCTGGATTAAGTAATGCAAGGGTGAGATGAAGCATCTCAGCAAGCAAATTTGTTTTGACAAGCTATTTAAACCTCATGTTGAATTAAACAACTATTTAACATTTAGTTCCCCTTATAGATTAAGCATGATATAATATCAAGTAAATGAGAGGCTTCCAATTTAAAACATAACCATATGATAGAGCTTCATAATAACATGGTCATACCACTCCAATATATATCTCAAAATGGAGATCTTCACCTATGGTCTTTGCATGTCAAATATACTACGATGATATGTTTCTAGGACACTATAGAGCATATCTAGTTAGTCAAAAGAACCTACATTGCATCCCTTCATCATCTAGGTCATTAGAGATTATTTCTAGGTGATAAGCAATGCGATTCGTGAAACAATGGTTTGAGCTCGAATCAAGCTCGCTAAGGGTTGCTAGAAGTTGTTGTTGAGCTCCCCAATGTAGTCGAGAAGCTGGATCAAACCCTTAGCTCCTCATGCTCCTTCTTGAAAGTTCCTCCTCCTAGCTCCAAATGGTTAAGGAGAGAGGGCTCCTCTCTCTTCTATCCCCAACCTCTTGTGGTCAGTAACTTCTACCCGAGCTCTATGCTTCCTTGTTGTTGGTGGTAGCCTACAATCCCTTCTCCTTCCTCTTCCCTTGCCTTGTCCTTGCTCTTGGTGTGTGAGAGTGTAGAGAGAGTGAGCGAGATGAACAAGAGAGTGCGAGAGTGAGTGAATGGGCGTTCTGGTGCCTGGTGCTCTCCTCTCACGAAGTGGAGACGCGTGGCCTGACTTGTGGGGCTAGGAAAGCTCCCTAAGTGACACCTCAATTCTATGCATGAAGTGTTCTAGCGGATAGTCCGCATGAGCACCAGACAATCCGTCAGAGCTCGATAGTCTAGAATAGTCGTAAGTCTGTGTAAATGTTCCAGCAGAACATTCCGCTGGTACGGTGGATGATCCGCTAAGACATGCAGTACCCAAGAATGTGCAACTTAGTTTCCAATTTTGAATTTCAAATGCAAATGATGCTCGTGATAACGATGATTATGAACAAGTCTTGATGTAACACCCAAATTTTAGAGATAATGAATTTTGAATAAATTGGATAACAAATAATGCCAAATTAAAATAATAATAAAATATATTTGGTGTTGCATTCATGTTGTTGCATTTATTTTGTTATGTGGTGTGGATTTGTTTTATTTTATTTTGGATTAGAAAATTTATTTGAGATATTTTTTTGAAAACAAGTAAATAAAGAAAAAAAAGAATACTTATCTGGTAGCCGACGGGCCGACGGCCTGCCTTTCTGCGCGGGCGCCTGGACCGCGGCATGGGCCGAGTTCTTCTTCGCGCTCGCGTCTGTGTGGGCCGGCCCAGCTCGCAGTGGCCAGCTCGGCAGAGCCCAGTAGCAGCCGCCTCCCTCCTTTTCCTTTCGCTGACGGGTGGGGTCCGCATGTCATAAGTGTCTTCCTCCTCCCGTGTTCGAGCTGGACTCCGAACCGGAGTACCACCGCCGCCCTTCTCGCGATTTCCGGGAAATCCTACCCGAACACGGCCAATAGAAGCTATAAATAGGTCGCATAGGTCTTCTAGTTTCCGTTTTTCATCTAAACCATGAGTTCCACCGTGAGAAATCGAGGTTTAGGGTTTGAGGTAGTTGGAGGTTTCGGTTGAGCGCGGGTGAAGCCTGCAGGCGCTTTTGAAGCCGATTTCATTGCATTGGTGAGACCGTAATCTTCTCCTCTTTCGTTTTGGGCTATTTCTTTGGGTGGAGGCGGTCCTAGATGTGGTTTTGAAGCTCGCTGATGGTGCGGCCATGGCGTCGCCGCCCGTTGTTGCGGTGCATCGGGTGTGGTTCATGAGGTAGGTTTTCTTTAGCGCAATTGAGTTCGCGTGAAGCTTCTCGTTCGGTAGGATCGAACGCGGACTAGAACGGTGTTCTAGGTGAGGAGAGCCGCCATCTCCGGCCATGGAGGAGCCACCGGCCATGGGGAAGCCGCCGGCCGAACATGAAGAGGGTGACCGGATGACCACTGTAGACTTGATGATGAACACGAACCGTTGAATTTGAGATCAAGGGCTGAGATTAGAAGATACCCCTTCGCGGGGTAAACTTCTTAAAGAGCCCCTAGATTTGTTAATAATTAACCCGCCGTCCATAGCGTATAGTTGGAAATACGTTTTCGTGTTTTGAAAGCGTATTTTCTCCCGATTAAATCAAAAATACGTTTTCAGGTATTTACAGTTTTGCCACTAGGATTGTTTTGGTCATAAAATCTTCGTTTTAACTCCGATTTGATCCGTTTGAGTTGCGTTAGGTTCGTATTTGCGAGCTCTACATGTTAGTGTAGTTGTACAGTTGGTTTTGATAATTTATTTTTCGAGTTTATAATTGAGTATTTATTTATCTATAGGAAATCTTAGAAAATTCATAATTTTCACGTTTTAACTCCGAATTTGGTGATCTTTGCGTCTGTGTGATCGTAGAAACGTGTAGAAGAGTTTTATAAACTTTTATTACTGTTTTGTTATTGTTGGTATACTGTTCTAATTGTATCTCTTTGTTTGCTTCGTGTATGTTTGATTGGATGCATGTGTGTTGTTGATTGATGATCGAGTATAGACGGTGAGCAATTTCTTGACGATCAGAAGTATTATTTTGAGCTAGACCAGCAGTATCAACAGGAAAGCTTTGATCAAGGCAAGTATAACATGAGACCATCCTTGTTACATATTCACTGAAATTATTATACATATGCATGTGTCTTCCTTGACAACCATAGAGATTATAACTTAGCTATTGATATCTTGTTTCCTTGTCACCTATGGGTTATGCATTTGGGTAGCTACTGCTAGCACTTAATTATGAACAATGATCTTGTAATTTGACTAATGGATTATGCAATCAACCAATTAAGATTATGTTATTTCTGTTGAAAGGGGGCTAGAGTATGTGGGTTATTTTGATGCTCTAGTTACTCTTCGTAAGGACTTACCTGTAAGTAATAACCGGGACATACAGTACAGCTGTGAGGGCTATATGGCTCTGGCTCTAGTTGTTCAAGAGACCTTTTCTAGCTTGTTAGAGGTTACCTTAAATGGCGTAAGAATGGCTTGCCACGTTGGGTGTAGTGCGAGCCCCTGGCCTAGTGTGTATAGGCTGCGGTTGTTGTGCCACCGGGAAGGGGGGTTCTACATCTGCCTGCCGAGTGAATCTAATGGCCCTAACTTGTTAGACGAACTTTTGAATGGCTTTATATGGTCTCTGATGTTTTGGGCCTTGCAAACCCATGCATTTGGAAATCATGACTCACAGTGAAAGTGTACACCTCTGCGCAGAGTTAAAAACTGGTATACTAGCCGTGCTCACGGATACGAGTGGCCTTGGAGATTCTTACAGAATAGTTGATCACCATTGTTATATCATGCTTAATTATTGTTGATTATTATTATGCTCATGTTAATGCTATTCATTATCCTTATTACAATTGATCATTGATTCATTAATGGGATTTGGATTACCTTGATGCTACTCAATTGCTAATTATATGATGATTAAAAGCTAAACGTAGTTAAACAGTGTCTAGCCTTTTTGAGCCTCATGAACCCTGTGTTATACTTGTTGAGTTCGACATGGACTCATTCTTGCTATTTCCCCAACTCTCCAGTGTGTAGTAAGATGCTACTCGGAAAAAGGACAAAGGTGTAGTGGAGTTTCCAGAAGACTAGTAGAAGTGCTAGGCATATGTTACCCCCAGTCAGCCGTCCCTGAGAAGAATGGAGCCCGAAGTTTAGTCACCGTTCCGCGATACTCTGATGTAAGTGTTAATATAGCTATGTATACGTTATATAATAACATTGTTTCTGATACTTTTTCATTCTGGCATATGTGTGGACTTCCTGGGCACACATATGATTAGCCTGGTTTTGTTCTTTAGAAAACCGGGTGTGACACTTGATCGGGTCATGACATACCCTACTTATTTTTCTCTTATGTCAAGCTTCTTAGAAAGTATTGTAGCCCACATATCGCATTTATAGTAATTATTAAGGGATAAAAAAACACAATCATATACTCCCCCATTCCAAATAATGATGTTTTAGATTTGTCCTAAGTCAAATTATTTCAAGTTTGACCAAATTTATGCAAAGAGCACTAATGTTTGTGATACTAAATAAGTATTACAATCAAACGTGCTTGTATGTTGACCGAAACCCAATATGTATTGGAATCGGATTTCGTATTATCGCTAGATGCAAGCTATTCTAACTCGTATGAGCGCAGGTCATGAGCCCAGGTTACATATGAGATACGTAGGGCGCTAACCAATACGTATTAGGCCCCGTTTGGTTTGGGTTTGTTAAAGTTTAACTCCCATCACATCAATGTTCCCTCAAATGCATGGAGTACTAAATGTAGACTAATTGCATGCATGTCGGCACATATTAGGAGTAATTTACGAGACCAATTTATTAAGCCTAATTAGTCTAAGATTGGAATCTTTTTGTCAAATAAGACGAAAGTGCTATAATATTTGTTAAACTTTAACTCCTCCAACCAAACACCCCCTTAGAATCGAACTCTGTATTCATCATCGTTAGACGAGAGTTTTCATAACTCACATGAGTATCAGTCATGAGTCCGAGTCACATACGGGACAGAGGGCTTGAGTGCAGTTTAGGAAGTGAAAAAGGCGGGACGGAAGAAATTGTCCACTATCGAGCTATCAGAGGGAGGTGGATGAAAAAATAGGTGGAGAGAAATTTATATATAGATATAGATAGATTATTTTTTTACCATGAAATATATTTTTGTATTCTATCTATTGGGTGTCATAAATATTGATGTATTTTTATAAGTTTGATCAAACTTGAAGTTGTTTGGCTTAGGATAAACTAAAAAAATCACTTATTTTAGGACGGAGAAAGTAGAAAGTTAAATAATCCATTTGTAACTTAAGAATTTAATAAAAAAAATATACGGAAATTTTACATGAAAAATATGCAGAGCTAGAAAAAATATTCTCCGCTCGAAACAAAAAGCCCCGAACATACGAAGGAGCGTGCCTGGTGCTGGGACCCCAGCTGTCATGCGCCTGGCTAGCGAGTAGTAACCGTAGGCAGGCAGCATTAAAACCTTCCAAAAATGAAACACAATAAAGAAAATATAAACAGCCCCCTCCCGTTCCACCCGCACCACTTCACTCTTCTCCCCCTAAACACACCTCCTTCTCGTAGACGGCAGATCTCCCGGGGTCGCCGTCTCCGGCCACGGCGGCCGGCACTCGGAGTAGCGGTGGAGCGCGGGGCGGAGGTCAGCGGCCATGTACAAGAACCAGCTGCAGGAGCTGGCGCAGCGTAGCTGCTTCAACCTGCCGGCTTACACGTGCCTGCGGGAGGGGCCCGACCATGCGCCGCGGTTCAAGGCGGCTGTGAACTTCAACGGGGAGCAGTTCGAGAGTCCCGGGTTCTTCACCACGCTCCGCCAGGCGGAGCACGCCGCCGCGGAGGTTGCGCTCGCCGCGCTCGCGCGACGCGGCCCGTCCTACTCGCTCGCTGCCCGCATCCTGGTAAGCCGCCCGCGCGGGCACCCCCCACCCCCCTGCCCTTATCCTCCTCCGCATGCCCCTCGCTTCCCTACGAATCGTTTCTTCTGTCGTGGTTTTTTTTTGGTTGTATTTGTCGCGGTTCTTGTTTCAAACGCTTCTCGGTGGTGGAATTTGGGGATCTGCGGGTGTTTCTAGTCCCAGTATAGTTGATCGTAAGTAGATCGCTCGAACCATTTGCTACTGCAATTCGTCACGGAATTCTCGTGGGCTATTGATTGTCCAGGGCGAGTCGTTTGCGTTTGCTCGGGTTAAAAATGGCGTCTCGTTTGACTGTTTAGTTCATAACTCCTGTTCCAGCGCCGCGGCATGTATTTTATTAAATTTCAGCATAATGTTGGCGATTTTGGAGAGATTTAGCAACACATTACCAGTTGCCCTTGAATCGTTCTCGTAGTTTGATCTGGTTTCTAGCTTTTTTTTTTTTGGAAAAAACGAGCTATGAAGTCATATCTTCGAGAATCTGCTTGGATTGGGGCTCGTGAGCGGCATGAATCGCAGCGGATATTTGGTACGGAAAGCTGCAACTCTTTTCGTGCCAAAAATTCTCTCGGTGCCTTTTCTTTTTTTGTTTTTATAAAAGGGGATTCCTTTGAATCCGAGAGAAAAAGTCGCAATAGTCGAGTCCGGTTGTTTTTTTCCCCAGACATCGGGTTAAAGAAACTCTTCCCCATCTTTTTTTTTGTGACCAAAATACGATCATGTCGTACTCTTGCCACTGTAATTTCATTTTGTATTATAAAAGTGGGCGCGTATTAGTTAATGAACAGAGCTTAGTTCCCCACTCTACGCGATGGATGTGTACTAAGCGCAATCAAGCCTCTTAACTTGTTCGTACCCTGCGCCGGCTATTAACACGCCACTATACTTTAATCCCTAGTTAGATGTGCTCTCCCGCCGTAACGGCGACGGTGCTTCTACACACCCTGCATTATTAACTGCCGATTAGTAAATTCTTACAGCTTCGGAATTACCGCTAAGGTTCGTCCGTCCTCGCACCGTTATTGGTGCTAGACTTGGAAAGTCTGCGTGCCATTAATTGCTAAACCCCGATTAGCCAAACCTGTCTATTAATGGGCGCATTGATGTGGGGTGGAATTAAAAAGTTGCCGCGTACGCTTTGACTTGGAAGCCTAGTTGCAATGCAGGGTACGCAGTACATACACACGGGGTTTTGAACGGAACGGGATTAACCAGCGCGTGGAACTGTCAGTGTGAAACGGTGGGGAGGGGGGATTTGGTTTTCGGTCTTTATAGTGGTGCTATGGTATTAATGCGGGTGGGTGGGAGGAATTGAATTGGAGACCGCCCGCACCTAACCGGGGCATCGCAGGTCAATGCCGGCGGGCCCCGGTGGCTTAGTGGCAGGCGGGCCCCTCACAGCCCACGATGGGGCAAGGGCAGTGAGAAGGGGTGGTGCTGGCGTTGTTGCGCCTATGCGTGGTATCTTTTCTCGATACGGTCGGGTCAGATCAGGTCAGCCATGGCCTGCTGCCAGTGCTGGGAGCCGGCTTGCTACCGCAAGTGCGCCTCCCTCCCTAGTGCTTTGTTTGCTGTCTGCGCTTTGGCTGGCTTCGAATTGATCCGTGGATGGATGGGACAATGTGGGTGTGGCTGCTGGTGCTAGTGCGGGAACGTCGCTTTGCTCCCCGCCTTTTAGGCAGGGTTCTTGGTGCAGGACTGCGGGCCGAGTGCGATGGCCGCCATGTTGAATGGTGGATGTTCTTGTCGGTCTGGCGTTCTGCACAGGGGGTTTTGTTCTGTGGAATTTGGGAGTTTGGATTGTGACCACATGATCAAAAAGCAGCTACTTTTTGGCCAGAATTTTAAAAAGGCTGTTCTGGAATTGGATGGCAGAGGGTTGTGCTTCTGATTTTTTTTCATTGTTTCTGTTCTTACTTTGATGTATCAATCAAAATGAGGTGGCTTGGAGTGACATGGTCCTGCGGTATCATGTAAGTTCAGATTGGTCTCCAAGTAGACAGGTTACTATCGCTGGTCAATGCGTATTTGGATGGTTTGGTTGCTACAATAACTTTGAACATCGGGTCAGCAAAATGTTAGGCATGGTCAATGATCCTCATAGTTGACTGTGTCAGGTGTTTTTTTTTGGGGGGGTGGGGTGGGGGTTGTAAAATATTGGAATCTGGACTATCACAGGAGTGATTCACCTGGTTGGAGGATTGCTGTTTCACTGGGACGTCATCATTGAAAAATATTTAATTCTTCTAGATCAAAATCAAAGAAAATGAGAAAACTCTGTAGGTGGCTATGGTTTGGTATGTGGTGGTAAATAATAACTAGCTGCAAGGTATGGATCTCATACTCCTGCAGCTTGGAAATGTATCCTGTCAGGGACATTATGACATCCATGTCTTATGAAAAAAAATATCTGAAGATCCGTAGATCTTACCTTGTAGTGTACAGGTAGCTTCTCACTACTTGTTCTCAGTGATTTTTTATGGTTAGGTACCTTCTCTCCTTCAGCTGCTGCTGGCATTATTGTCTAAAACCTTTTGTGTCAGTATATTCAGAACTGATCTACAAGAAATGCTATTTTCTTTTTATTGGCTAGCTTATATCCACTGTCTGCCGGTTTAATTTTGGAACTGACTCATGGTTCTGCGGTTTGGATTAATACTTCAGTGAATCATGGTTTTGCGATTTGGATTTATACTTTACTAGATGTCCCTTTGTATCCATTGCCACTTATAGTCAGTTAGTGGACAGCTCAACTACCACTTCAACTTATTTGAGCATCATTTGAATCATAATCCTTGCAGTTGAAGTATTATCCGATTAGCATTGTCTTGATCTAGAAGTCATCTTCCTTAGCATTCTGGAAGCCCTTACTTCTTCTGATTCAATTACTTTTGTTTCAATGACCAGGAATAAAAGCTTTTTAACTGACTAAAATGTATAACGTGTGTTTGCCCTGGCAAAAAATTCTCAACAATCTGTCGGTTGGGCTTTAATATTTTTATGTGATTGATTATTCTTTAACCTTCATAGAATGTTGCATCCTCAACTTCTATTCTTTGATTTACAGTAATTTCAGTCACTTGCTTATGGTGATGATTTCTGTTACACAGGACGAAACAGGGGTTTATAAGAACCTTCTGCAGGAAGTAGCTCAGAGAGTTGGGGCGCCATTGCCATTGTATACAACAGAGCGATCTGGCCTTGGCCACCTACCGGTTTTCACATGCACAGTAGAGCTAGCTGGTATTACATTTACAGGTGATCCTGCTAAGAATAAGAAACAGGCTGAAAAAAATGCTGCTTCGGCTGCATGGTCAGCACTGAAACAATGTGAGTATCACTTATTGCGTTCTGTGCATTGCAAATTGATGAATGAAATTGTAGCTATGTTGCTTATTCATGTTTGCCTGCAATAACTATAATTGACAAAAAGAGAAGTATTGCAACTTGGTTAAAATTGGTATCACCATGACTTGAAAAGATATTTTTTTAGGTTAGGATATGGATATTGACTCAATCTTGACTTAGTAATTTATCATGAGAAATTTGAGCAAATTTTCAACTAATTATATTTTTATCAAGTCAAGTCATCCAACATTTGTACTTTTGTGTTTTATACCATTATATGTAAGTCAGGTGATATCTTATCTCTAGCATTGCTACTTCTCATTCATTTGGACTGTTATGTTCTGAATTCATTTGGAACCCCTTCATCAAGCTAAACATGAATTAGTTTTTCTTCCTTTAATACTTAAAAAGTCATGCTAGTGTGAAAAGCTAAGCAAGTAGTTTATCTGGTTTCACTTACTATGTTAGTGGAATTGGGCCAAGTTTATCTTGTGCATTATGCCTGTTTCTGTTTGGTCTCGTTGAAAGAAGTGAAATATCTTGGGATGACATTCTTTATTTAATATTTATACATTGACACCTCACTGTTTCATCTCTCTGCAACAGTGGTACGCGAGGAAGTGAATTCATCCATTGAGCCAGAAAACAATGATGAGCAGGAGCAGATCAGGATTGCCCGAGCCCTCCTCACTTATCGCTTGAAGGAGAAGATGGCGATGGCCAATTATCCTCATGTTTCACCATTCCCTAAGAAATTTCCCATGCAGCCAGAGAGGAAGTCTTCTTTTGGTCAATCTTCTCAGTCCAGCTGCTCGAAGATTCTCCCTCTATTCCGCCCTAAATCTAATTCAAGATCCAGACCAGAGTCCCCAGCATCTACTGATGGTGTATCACAAATTCCTGGTCGGGCCATGGATAGCCTCACTCCAAGTCCAAGGTCAAGATTTCCAGCTGCAGAGGCAGCCCCCTATGTGCCAGTTGGGCACTACCGTATGCCTTGCCACAGCATGGCTCCTTCAGTCACAATTAGGACTGCTGTTCCTGTGTTCTCTGCTCCACCTCTCCCACCTCCGTCTGCACGCCCACAGCAGCTTCCTCCACTCATGAGCCACCCACCACCGA
Organism: Saccharum hybrid cultivar R570; assembly: GCA_038087645.1. Classification (NCBI taxonomy): domain Eukaryota; kingdom Viridiplantae; phylum Streptophyta; class Magnoliopsida; order Poales; family Poaceae; genus Saccharum; species Saccharum hybrid cultivar. Next base: position 2,621,673 of record JAQSUU010000049.1, on the reverse strand, counting down.
TTCGGATGGCATCTCCAGTTCGCATGAGGCCAGCCTCTCCAATGTTTTCCTCAGCTGCAGTTCAAGGGCCGAAACCTGTGATGCCTGTTCAGTTAAAGAATGTGCAAGATCAATCAAGGAAGGAAACAGCTGCATCTGTGATCCCTGTTCAGGTAAAGGATTTGCAATACCAACAAAGGAAGAGTTCAATGTCTCCTGTGATTCCTGTCTCAGTAAAGGATGCACAACGCCAGCCTCTTGTGGGATCACTATCAACTGCAATCCCAGTTCAGATTAAGGATATGCAAACCCAAGCCCCAAAGGAATCACTATCGACTGCAATCCCAGTTCAGATGAAGGACGTGCAAACCCAAGCCCCAATGGAATCACTGGCAGCTCCAATTCCAGCAATCAGACCTTCCGTTAAGATTGATTTGCCTGCTCAAGGCAAGGAAGCTTCAGCTGGTGCTACCAGCGAAGTGCCATCTTCTGCTAATGGCAACAATGCTGCTGTGGAATGCAGTACATCATCAGACATTCTCTTGGCAAGACAATCAAGGGCTGCGGATGGGGACGACGATAAGGCGGAAGCTAAGCACGAGGCCGAGGCTCAAGCTGTGGCAGAGGCAGCCATCAGGCAGCTGGAGATCAATTGACTTAAGAAAATGCGCGCCGGCATCTTCTCCCAGATTTTGTAATTAGCTGCCTCCCGTGCACATTCCGTTCTGTTTAGTTCTTGTATGTCTTGGGGTTCGGATTAGGGCTGTCTGGGCAAGCTGCATTGTGGTAGGAACACTTAGTTTTTCTGTTGAGAAAAAACCTGAGAGCGAAAAAAAAACTTGAAGTGGTGGTAGGCGGTTTGCCCAGTGTTTAGTTGGAGACGGTTATACTTCCCTGGATATGCAGTTGGTCTGCTTTTACCCCAATGATGAGGTGGTGCCTCTAGGGAAGGATTCTCGCGGCAGTTACATCTAAATTCCTTATTATTGTCGATCCGCCGCAATCTTATTCAGCTTAGGCCTTGTTTAGATGCACTCTAAAAGTTAAAATTTTTTCACTCTCTCTTCGTCACATCAATCTTTGGACTCATGCATGAAGTAGTAAATGTAGGTAAAAAAAATAACTAATTATATAGTTTAGTTGAAAATCACGAGATGAATCTTTTGAGCCTAGTTGGTCCATGATTAGACAATATTTGCCAAATAAGACGAAAGTGGTACTATTTATCGGGTTGAAATTTTTTCACAATCTAAACGTGGCCTTATTTTTTTTCCAGTAGTACAATGAAGGGCAGGCCTAGTGCAGTTGGTGAGTGCTAGCTCGCTGAGTCACCAGGTCCTGGGTTCGAAGCCGTCTCTCTGTAGAATTTCTGCAGGGGTAAGACTTTACTTCGGTTATTCTCTTCCCCAGACCCCACTCGTGTGGGAGCCTCTGGCACTGGGTCTGCCTTTTTTTTTTAGTACAATGCAAATGATGATGCATTGGTGGTTGGTGTATGATGAAAAGTTGAGACGGGTGAAATGGTTTTTTCTGCCGCTTTTCGTCCTGGCTACTATAGTATTATGATGAAAGAGAGATCGTCTGTTGCGCGTCATCCTTGTGGGTAATCTGAACCACTTTCATTCGGATTTTGGAGGCACCGTCTGAATGATGCAGGCGTGCTGCACAAGAGCAAGAGGCCAGGCAGGGATTGTGACCGTGACGTTGGTCGGTCCAGCCCTTGTGTGACAACCGAACAAGGGAGTTGGGACCAGGCCCATCTCGTCATCGTCCGAAAGGGATGAAAAAAAAAGAGAAAACTGAGTTTGGTCGCACTGAGGGGGTGTTTAGTTTGCAAAAAAATTTGGATTCGGCTACTGTAGCTTTTTGTTTTACTTGGCAATTACTGTTTAATCATGGACTAATTAGGCTTAAAAGATTCGTCTCGCGATTTCACGGTAAACTGTGCAATTAATTTTTTTGTTTCGTCTACATTTAATACTTTATGCATGTGCCGCAAAATTCGATGTGATGTTTTAGGATGAAAATTTTTGAGAACTAAACACCCCCTAAAAACTAGAAATTGTTAGTTGGGTCGTGACCACATACCAGACACTTGGCTTCTGCAAAAGAAAATACGTAAGTACTCCTATATATAAGGCTATCCGCACTCATGGACCTCTATATTCATCCTCTATACGTCCTAGTCAGCTAGATTCTCTCCTCTATACTCAATTCTCCCGCACCCATCCATCCTCTATATCATCCTCTATCCACTCTATCCACTGTGGGACCCTCTTGTCACTTTATCTAAATATATCCATGTGTGATCTAGTTTTGAAGGATTTATTGAGACGAATTTAATGGTGCAATCGAAATTTAATTTGGATTTTTAGTTTGTGAGTTATAACATTTTTTTTGTTGTTTAAAGTAGCGGGGCCCGCCACTGGAACCTCCCGCATGCGCTGCATGCGCGCGCGTCGCTGCTGGCTCTCGTATAGCTTAGCTCCTGTACTCCTCCACGGATAGCAGACGAAGCTGTTTTAGCGTGATGTTTTCCGTACCCGCTGCAGCTGATTTTTCCTGCATCTAGGCCTTGTTTAGATTGAAAGTTTTTTCAACCCGATGAATAGTACCACTTTCGTCTTATTTGACAAATATTGTCCAATCATGGACCAACTAGGCTCAAAAGATTCATCTCGTGATTTCCAACTAAACTGTGTAATTAGTTATTTTTTTTACCTACATTTAATACTCCATGCAAGCGGCTAAAAATTGATGTGATGGAGAGAGAGTGAAAAAACTTGGAATTTTGAGGTGATCTAAACATGGGCCTAGCGTCCGTGGCTGGTAGCGTTGCATATACGGGATGGCAGTGCGGTCGGTCTAATGGCAATACATCGAGGCTCCGGCCAAAAGCCAGCCACGGCTGACGAATCCATGATGAGCCGATCTGAAGCCCATCTCCCCCGCTCCTTTTCTCCCTAGGGCTGTGTTTAGTTCCAAAAAAAACACTGTGTAGAAAAAAGATTCCCCGTCACATCAAACTTGTGATATATGCATGGAGTACTAAATGTAGATGAAATAAAAAACTAATTGTACAACTTGGTTCTACTTTGCGAGACGAACGTTTTGAACCTAATTAGTCAACGTTTGGACACTATTTGCCAAATAAAGCCAAAACGTGCTACAGTACTTTTTTTACACCTTTTTACACATCTAAACACACCCTAGTAAAGAACAAAAAGGCGATCAGATGCCAGAATCGCAGCTGCCGCGCTGCACTGAACTGCTGCTGCACTGCGAGGCAGGCGGCGGGCACCGGGCAGGGCCAGGCTGCATGCCTACGAGCATGTGTGCGGCCTGATCTCCACAATGATGGACAAATGCTCACCTGTGGCGCCTGCCGCCGCGGTTCCTGCCCATTTGACCTGCCTACAGCGTGCTGACCCAACCCGGCCGCCGGCGGGCCAACGCCCAACGCAACGCTCGGCAACAAGCCAAGCGAGAACACCCGTTGCCGTCAAGTGGCAACTGCGTCTTGGCCGCTGGCCCGCGTCCAAACAAAGCCGCGAGTCGCTGTCCGCTTGCCGTTCTGCTGCACTGCACACTCTGGTGGTCTGGCCGAAACAGAGAAAAGATGGATAGCACTGGGTACAGACCGGGCCGGGCCGGGCCATGGGCCACGGCATGCAGGAGTAGCAATTAGTACGACGTGCCAGTACAGCGGCATGAATGCCACTCTGGGCGAGGCAGAGGCGTGTAGTGTAGGGGTTGCCCCTGCCGGCTGCCCTGCGGCCTTCTTCATCAGTGGTTCGTCTGACCGGCAAGCAATTCTCGCAATGAATTTCGATGGACAGGGGCGAGTAGCATGTGTAGCACTGGACTGAGGCGGCTAGGGCCTCGTTTAGATGACATCAAAATTCCAAGTTTTTTCACTCTCTCTCCATCACATCAATTTTTAGCCGCTTGCATGGAGTATTAAATGTAGATAAAAAAAATAACTAATTACACAGTTTAGTTGGAAATCACGAGATGAATCTTTTGAGCCTAGTTGGTCCACGATTGGACAATATTTGTCAAATAAGACGAAAGTGGTACTATTCATCGGGCTAAAATTTTTTCAGCATCTAAACGAGGCCTAGATAGGGCGAGCCATCGAGGAGGAGGAAGACAGTGTCTCAGATGCGAGGAGGGAGAAGCCGGACACCATCGGCCTTGTTTGATACCCAAATTGGGGATCCCGAACCACTGTAGCAGCAGTGTGGTGCACTGTAGCATTTGTTTTTATTTGGTGATAATTGCCCAAACATTGATTAATTAGACTCAAAACGTTCGTCTCGTAAATTATAATAAAACTGTGTAATTAGTTTTTGATTTCATTTATATTTAGTACTCCATACATGTGCCGATATTTTGATGTGACGGATAATCTTTTTTTGTATAGGCCTTGTTTAGATTCCAGAATTCACCCCTAAATTCCACTATGGGTGTATTTAGTTCCGCGAAAAGGTGTAAAAAAGTACTGTAGCACGTTTTGGCTTTATTTGGTAAATAGTGTCCAACCGTTGACTAATTAGGTTCAAAACGTTCGTCTCGCAAAGTACAACCAAGCTGTACAATTAGTTTTTGATTTCATCTACATTTAGTACTCCATGCATGTATCGCAAGTTTGATGTGACGAAGAATCTTTTGTTTGCACAGTATTTTTTTTGAGGAACTGAACACAGCCTATGTAAAAAGAAGATTCCCCATCACATCAAAATGCCGGCAAATGCATGGAGTACTAAATGTAGATGAAATTATAAACTAATTGCACAGTTTTGTTGTACTTTGCGAGACAAACATTTTGAGTCTAATTAATCAATTTTTGGACAATTTTTTGCACTAAAAAACAAAAATGCCATAGTGATCAGGGTGGCACTGTGTAAATTCGGCCACCCTGAATTAGGGATCTAAATAAAGCCGTAGAATTTGAGGTTAAATTTGGGGAAACATGACCATCGTTTTCTTGCCTGCTGTGCCCAACAGAGACGACAATTATTGGAGGGGGCGGCAGGCAGATGCAGCTAGCGCACCATAGATGCGCAGCAGCATGCCATGGACGGCGCAGCTAACAGGTGGCGCCGATTTATGGCGCACTGATGGCGTCCAAACGGGGAGTTTATTGCGGCCTTCGCGTGCCCGTCTCGCCTCGAGATTAGCGTGTGCTCGCCTGCTAGGCTCTTCTAGGGTAGGACGACGTACAGTCCGCTGCGGAATACGGGAGGCGCAAATAAGTAACGAGACTACATGTCGTGGGTACTTAAAATGATACTCTAAAACTTTAGAGTACGAATATAGAGTAAAAACTGCTGCACTGGGTACTCTAAAACGATACTCTATCCTTTCTCTCACTCTATATTTAGAGTGGTACAGTGCTTACTCAATACTCTATAGTGGCGGATCCCACTAGCTAAACAACGAAAAAATGATATAACTCACAAACCAAAAATTCAAATTAAATTTTGATTGCACCATTAAATCCGTCTCAATAAATCCTTCAAAACTAGATCACACATGGATATATTTAGATAAAGTGACAAGTGGATCCCCACAGTGGATAGAGTGGATAGAGGATGATATAGATGATGAATGGGTACGGAAGAATTGAGTATAGAGGAGAGAATCTTGCTGCCTAGGACGTATAGAGGATGAATATAGAGGTCCATGAGTGCGGGTAGTCTGAGTCGTGAGACCATCTCCAATAACACAACCCAAACCCAAAAGCAGGTTATGCAAGTACCGAAAATAAGCTCCAACGGAATACCCAAAGAGAGGACTCATTTTGGATACCAGCCGAATCGAAACGCAAATAAGCGCTCGCGAAAGTGATGACGCAAATCTCCAGCGGGCTCGCGGCGGGCGCAAAGGGGAGAAGCCCGTGCACAGCAGTCGTCTCGATCGACATGGCCGTGGCGGCAGTAGAAGGCAAGAGCCAGAGGTTCGCGCTGGCCTGCGGGGTGCTGAGCCAGTACGTGAAGGCCGAGCAACAGATGGCGGCCGCCGCAGCCCCTGCCCCGCGCGCCTCGGCTACGATGTTGAGCCTCATGCCCAGCGCGGACGTGGGTGCCGAGCAGGATCTGGCCTCGGCCACCGCGAGGGGCGAGGAGATGGCAGGGCCCGCGTCCACGGTGGCAGCGGCGGCGTCGGCGGCGGCACCGCTCACCATCTTCTACGGCGGCAGGGTGGTGGTGTTCGAGGACTTCCCGACAAAGAAGGCCGCTGAGGTCATGTGCCTCGCGGTCGGCGGCGCCGATGAAAGTTCTATGTTTGGTGTTGATAATTAGTGACAATACCTAGTACTTACTATATAGCAAAGACATGTGTGTAGCTATGATGTGGTTGGTGCAATGACAAGGTGAAGCAAGGATCAAGCAATGGTAATTGAGTATAGAGGAGAGAATCTTACTGACTAGGACGTATAGAGGATGAATATAGAGGTCCATGAGTGTGGGTAGTCTGAGTCATGAGACCGTCTCCAATAACACAACCCAAACCCAAAAGCAGGTTATGCACAGTGTTTTAGGTACCAAAAATAAGCTCCAACGGAATACCCAAAGAGAGGACTCATTTTGGATACCAGCCGAATCGAAACGCAAATAAGCGCTCGTGAAAGTGATGACGCAAATCTCCAGCGGGCTCGCGGCGGGCGCAAAGGGGAGAAGCCCGTGCACTACAGTCGTCTCGATCGACATGGCCGTGGCGCCAGTAGAAGGCAAGAGCCAGAGGTTCGCGCTGGCCTGCGGGGTACTGAGCCAGTACGTGAAGGCCGAGCAACAGATGGCGGCCGCCGCAGCCCCTGCCCCGCGCGCCTCGGCTACGATGTTGAGCCTCATGCCCAGCGCGGACGTGGGTGCCAAGCAGGATCTGGCCCCGGCCGTCGCGAGGGGCGAGGAGATGGCAGGGCCCGCGTCCATGGTGGCAGCGGTAGTGTCGGCGACGGCGCCGCTCACCATCTTCTACGGCGGCAGGGTGGTGGTGTTCGAGGACTTCCCGACAGAGAAGGCCGCCGAGGTCATGCGCCTCGCGGTCGGCGGCGCCGATGAAAGTCCTATGTTTGGTGTTGATAATTAGTGACAATACCTAGTACTTACTATATAGCAAAGACATGTGTGTAGCTATGATGTGGTTGGTGCAATGACAGGGTGAAGCAAGGATCAAGCAATGGTAATTGAGTATAGAGGAGTGAATCTTGCTGACTAGGACGTATAGAGGATGAATATAGAGGTCCATGAGTGCGGGTAGTATGAGTCGTGAGACCGTCTCCAATAACACAACCCAAACCCAAAAGCAGGTTATGCACAGTGTTTTAGGTACCGAAAATAAGCTCCAACGGAATACCCAAAGAGAGGACTCATTTTGGATACCAGCCGAATCGAAACGCAAATAAGCGCTCGCGAAAGTGATGACGCAAATCTCTAGCGGGCTCGCGGCGGGCGCAAAGGGGAGAAGCCCGTGCACAGCAGTCGTCTCGATCGACATGGCCGTGGCGGCAGTAGAAGGCAAGAGCCAGAGGTTCGCGCTGGCCTGCGGGGTGCTGAGCCAGTACGTGAAGGCCGAGTAACAGATGGCGGCCGCCGCAGCCCCTGCCCCACGCGCCTCGGCTACGATGTTGAGCCTCATGCCCAGCGCGGACATGGGTGCCAAGCAGGATCTGGCCCCGGCCGCCGCGAGGGGCGAGGAGATGGCAGGGCCCGCGTCCACGGTGGCAGCGGCGGCGTCAGCGGCAGCGCCGCTCACCATCTTCTACGGCGGCAGGGTGGTGGTGTTCGAGGACTTCCCGACAGAGAAGGCCGCCGAGGTCATGTGCCTCACAGTCGGCGGCGCCGATGAAAGTCCTATGTTTGGTGTTGATAATTAGTGACAATACCTAGTACTTACTATATAGCAAAGACATGTGTATAGCTATGATGTGGTTGGTGCAATGACAGGGTAAAGCAAGGATCAAGCAATGGTGATGTGATCAAGTGCTTGCCATGAAGGAGTTGGATGAAGGTGCAAAACAAAATTATGGAGCTCAAGGCAAAGGTATATGATAGGTTTTTTTATTTTGCATCCAAGACACCATAGAGGGTGTGGATGGCTTAGGATCGATAGCCGTATTATAAATAGGGGAATTTCTAGGGCTATTGATCACTTAAGTGCCACTAGATGAAGATTCATTCGCATGTGCATTTAGATCTAGTGGTGAGCTAACTTATCGCCTCAAAAATAATTGTGAAAATGCTAACACACATGCACATGGTGATGTACACTTGGTGATGTTAGCATATTTGCGAAGACAGTGGAGTTTGAGCGGTAAAGATGGATTTAGGGCCCTCTCGCCTTTTCTGGAAGTGAAACGCCTATTTTCCACTACGCCGGAGCGGAGATTTTCTGTAAGTCATCGTGGATAGAAACGGAGGCGAACGGAGGTCACTGGGGTGACCGAACGCTGAACTGGACGCGGTCTCAGTTGACCGGACGCGTCCAGTCAGTGGCAGCAGCAGTTAGGCGTGGGTCGCTAGGGTTTTGCACCAGCGTGTCCGGTCACTCGCGGAACCGGCGCGTCCGGTCAGGAACCAGAAGGACAGCGAACGCGAAGGATCGATTAGACGTAGTGGCGCGTCCGGTCATGATCGACCAGATGCGTCCGGTCGTGTGTGGATGCTTACTGGAATCGACCGGACGCTGGCATTGTGGCGTTCGGTCAGTTCAAGCAGCGCGTCCGGTCGCGTGGTCAGCAACGTGAATCAGTGGCGACCGGATGACTAGGTGCGTCTGATCATTTTTGATCGGCGCGTCCGGTCACTCTAGCACGTGAACAAGTATATTTAAGTGACCGTTACGATCGAACGAACAAGATTCAAAGCGAGACTCGTGGCGTTCATCGGGAAAGTCGGGCAGGCACGACCGGACGCTGACCGTGTCCGGTCAGTTCGACCGGCTCGTTCAATCAGTGCGCAGGACGCAGCAACTTGTTCCTAACGGTTCTATTCTTTGGGGATGCTTGTAAATATGTGTTTGGCCTGTTTGGGGAGCTCTATCTTGGATTTTTGGACTCTCTAACATCCTTTTGAGCTGAGCATATCCCCTCCCACTCATCTCCCTTACTTGATTGTCTAATCAAAGTGAGATTGAGTGATCTTAAGTGTATTTGCTTGTAAGTTTGCATCTAGTTGGCACTTGAACGTTCTTTTGCTGCAGGATTCTTGTTTCTCTTGGTGGTTACCGCCACCTAGACAGCTTGGAGCAGCGGAGGAGGTCTAGCACGTGTTGGTGATTATTCGTGGTCGGCTCCGATGAGCTTGTTGTGAGGAGTTGTTGTGGTTCCCTGGCGGAGCGCCGAATTCCAACTGTAGTGGATTGCTCGTGTCGAAACTTCTCACCATTTAGTAGGTTCTTGTGGCGCCTTTTGAGAGACTCGGTGTAGAGAGACACGATGGGGACTAGCGTGCCGGTAGACACGTGAACCTCGGGATAAATCTTGTGTCTCAATTGTGTTTGATCAATTGGATTTCATCCCGGTGATTGATTACTTCATTGACTATCTTGATATTAATTTTGGTTGGCTCAATCATCGCCACTCAGTATAACATTCTAAATCCCCTCTTGCACTTACTTTGGTATCTTTTTTATTTAGTTTGTTGTTGTTCCTTTTTGTTGCTAGCTCATGTAGTTCTAGTTGTAGTAGCTTTGTAGCTTTGCTAGCTTGCAGTTTGTCTTGCGGTGGTTATGTGAACCAAATTAGAATTATCAATTGGATAGGTGGCTTGCATCACCCCTTTAGGCTAGGCAAAACTCGTATCTTGCCATTTGTATTACTAATTAAATTGTTTGAGTGATCTTTGTAGAAAGTTTTATTAGGCTATTCAGCCGAGCGTGCGGTGGTCCCGGCCCTAGCTCCGGCTCTGCGCGACGACCTGCTCGTGGAGCGCGCGCCCTACACCCGCCCATCCCTTGCGGAGGAGGCAGAGAAGACGAAGCAGCCGACAGCCTCCTGGCTCGGGCTCGGCGGCAGCTCAGGCCCCGCTGTGATTTGGGGTTTCGTCCGCGCGAAGGGGCCGCGGCTCGCCGGATCTCGCGTTGGAGCTCGGTGGCCGGCCGCAGGGAAGATGAAGACGGAGGAGCAAGCGGCACCGAATCTGGGTTCACTGTTGGAATAAGCAACATTTTAGGTCCCTGACCTTTTGACTGTGTGTGACCTAAATAGATCAATGGGTCTCGTATCTAGGTCCTGCTGTTGAAGATAGTCTGAGTCATGACCCTAAGAGGCAAAAGACCACTAGCTGCTTTTCGCAGTACTGCACACTTGTGCCGTTGTGCGAAGTACTATCATCTGTTTATATCAGGCCTTTTTAGTTCCCCCAATTCTCCCCTAAATTTCACTATGCAAAAAGAAGATTCCCCGTCACATCAAAATGTCGGTAAATGTATGGAGTACTAAATGTTGATGAAATCAAAAACTAATTGCACAGTTTTGTTGTACTTTACGAGACGAACATTTTAAGCCTAGTTAGTCAAAATTTGGATAATTTTTACCAAATACAAACGAAATGCTACAGGAATTCTGATACAGTGTTTTTCTCCCCTATTCTGTGAACTAAACGAGGCCTCACTTCTGGTATATTTGAAGTGTCGATTTCAAACAACATTGTTGTACCACCTGCTACTACATGTAAATTGTTATTTTTATAATTTATTATCTGTCTTTTTTTTAACATATCAATTTTGTCATTGTCTGATCTGACTATGAAAATAATTGTTAATTGTCTTTGTACCAACACAAATTAGATTTTGTCAGGTTTGTGATTTTGATTAACGGTTTTTTTATTCTCAAGCCGAAAATTGCAAATTGTGTCTATAAAACTTGCTGTAGACGCAGCCGATCTTCTGAAAGGTATGGTAACTTCGATTGGTGGACAACTCGGCATTTATCATCTAATTCAGACTCCCACAACCATTACACAACTGCTCCGTTGGTTATCAACTACGCACAACGCGATTGACCTCGCGGAAAAGGCTTTCCTACAAACAAATCGAGAACACAAGTAAGAACAAGATAAACACAATCTAAAATCGCAAAGATACATGAAGCAAGATCCAATGATCGTTACCGGTCAATAAATGAGCAATATGTATACTTTTCCTTTGATCATGTAGCTATTGTGGTGCCACTCCCTGCTTGTAATCATGCATTGGCCCTGTTCGCTTGGCTGAAAAGCCCTGGTTGAAAGTACTGTTCGCTGATTTATTGTGAGAGAAAAACACTGTTTGTTGGCTGAAAATGTACGGCTTATAAGACAAGCGAACAGGGTCGTAATACTCAAATCCTTTTTAGTTGTTTGACTCCATGTTAACTGTGAACCTACAACCAATAGATTCAGAAGCATTTTCATTAACTTCAGGAGCTAAATAAATTTTCCCATATTTGAGAGACAGCGTCATGAAAACTAGGATAAGTCAGTTGAAAATTTCGAGCCTGAGAACTACCGACTTTGGTCTTTATAGTCTACTAGCTTCCTGAATTCATGCTTTGCTTCCACTTCCTTTGGCACTAGTCCAGGTAAAACGAGTGACAGCCGATGTACTTCTGCTTCAACGTTGAGCTTCGGTTTCTAACCAATTCGGTCACTGCAGCAACCTCCACCTAAACAAAGGTGCCACTGTGCCAGTGCCATTTCATATTAGCAGACTGCTGCACAACAGCCTGCTCCTTGTTCATTTCATACTCTGCATTTCTCCATTCACTTAATTCCTCATTAGACTGTTAGGGTTCGGCAGAGGAGTGAACTCCTCTTCTAGTCAAAAACTCCGTCCGTCCCTGAATAAATAGATTTATAAAGTTATCTGAAGTCAAACTTTTTAAACTTTGACCGAATTTCTAGAAAAAACATCAAGACTTATGGTATCAAATTAGTATAATTAGATTTACCATAGAATATATTTTTATAAGATGCTCATTTTATGTCATAGATGTTATTACTCTTTTCTATAAAGTTAGTCAAACTTAAAAAATTTAATTGACACAGATTCTAGGAATTGATTTATTTGGGGACGGAGGGACTGCATCACAAGAACTATGCTTTATCATATTAGTTGTCTCGGTAATCACATAGGTAGTAGGTTAAATGCAGAAAGATGTAGCATAGCATCTATGCTAATGGTTATAAGTAGTTTTAAAGCCATGACACGTGATAGAATCTGAACTGTTTTCCTCATTCTATTTACAATCAAATGCATTTTATCTCTGTTGATTATATTGTATATATAAATTTTAGGCCAATGCTATGGTACTCCTTTTACTTGGTAGGAGGTAATATCCCAAACAAATCTGAGCCCTTGATTTTTTAGATTTTTAAAGTAATTAATTGATTAATTAAGTTAGAAAAAAAATATTGCCAAATCCCCTGTTGACGGAAACAGAAGCCAGCGCATGCCCTTCCATTCCTGCGTTGCGGTACCTTCCTTTTCAATAGAGTCGTGAAAAAAATATACTTATGCATGTATAAATTAAGTGGATATTTATTGTCTTCAAAATTAATTTGATATATCTAATATAAATCCAAAATCAAACTATTCAATTTGTATTCGCCTATGATATGTGCGATGTTTCCATCAAAATATCAATAAATTAATATAGTTTTTATTTTTTTATCAGTATTAGAACTTACAACAATTTAACAAACTAGGTACACGTACATACAAGTTAGGTACACGTACCTATTAAAAAAGGGTCACGTACATGGTAATCATGTACAGCAACACCTAATCACAAGCAATCACACGTACAAATTATATCGCATACAAATTCAAGCGCATCGGATTAAATACAAAACTACACGGAAATTAAAAATACATCAAGTCCAAAGTTGCAAAATAAAAAACTTACCAAATCCACCATCACGCATGTATCAAATCTAAAAAAAAAGATTTGTATACTTAAAACTTTCCTTCTTTATCCTATTTTACAAAATAAAAAATAAATAAACAAATATTTCACATATTACCTCCTAGGAGTTAATAGGTAATCGCAACCGTTCGATCGAGATAAATGAACGGCTCATAGTCATTTGGGTGTACCGCAGCAAAGCCCAAAATTTTAACATGTATCAACTTTCTATTAGGTTCCTAGTTGTAATTGATGATAGTCTACATCTACCTGGGATGGTATTAGAATATTAGATGTGCATTTCCAGAGAATAAATGCAGTAGTAGAATCATAACTACAACACGTATTATTGATGTAGCTCAAAAATGTTGTTCATCTATAGGTTGTTGTGTCTATGAAATGAAACCACTAACTTTCCATCTTTCAAAAAGGTTATTTCTCAAAAGAATGTTTAGTTCTGATGAGTGCCCTGATCAACTTCAAGAGGTTTCAGATGAAATCCTTAAAGAATGTGGAGGCCTTCCATTGGCCATCATAAGTTATCTACTAATCTGGCTTGTCAGCAAATAAACCTACCATGGACGAAGAGTGGGAGAAGGTGAGAAATTCAATTGGTTCTGCACTAGAAAAGCACAGAAATCTAGGACTCAATGACATACTAATAATGAGCTACAATGATCTTCCACGCAATTTGACGACTTGCTTTCTATATCTAAGTGTATTTCCAAAAGATTGCATTATAGAAAGAGATAGATTAGTGTACAGATGGCTGGCACAAGGCTTTCGTTGCTCATGAACGGGCTTCGGCGCTTGAAGATGTCATTGAGAGCTATTTCTATGAACTCATCAAAAGAAGCATGGTTCAACCGATAGGTATTGGCTATGATGGCAAAGCCAACGGCGGAGCCAGGGGGCCATGCCCCCACCTCAGGAACAATGAAAAAAAATTAATCACATTTCCTATATCTTAGATGCCTGACTTCATCACTATGATAGGTTGCCAAGGGTTTGTACTGCATCCACAAGGCAATATAAGAAGATTGTCTATCCAACAAGATGAGAAAGAGACGTCTGTTCTGCAGGGGCAGGATTTAGCTCATGTTCGACTGCCTTTGGTCACACTAAAAGTATCCCTCATCTTGTTAAATTTGATAATCTTCGTTTTCTTTATTTCGAGGGGGTGCTTGGGTATGGATAACTACAACTTTGATAAAGTAACAGACTTGCGCACCTTAAATACCTAAGCCTGTGTGATGCCTTGATATTAGAGATTCCATCCAAGATCGTCAAGCTAAATGACTTGGAGATACTAGACCTAAGAGGAACAGGGGCACTGAGCCACCATTTGGTATTGTTCATCTCACGAAGCTTCAATGGCTACTCGTTGGAAGTTTCTTCAGTCGTGGGGTAACAAAGTTACCTGATGGGATTTGGGAATATGAAGAATTTACAAGTTCTTTCAGGATTTGATATTACCGCGAGTTCGACAACTGCAGTGGATGATATGTGGAAACTCAGAAAATTGAATGAGCCTTGTATTCAATTTGTTGCTTAAAGATGTGATCAGAACATGAGGTATCAAGAGGTGTTAATGTCCTCACAACGCATGCTTGGTAGTTTCAGACTAAATCGTTATGGTCTTCTGGATCTGTAACTCAGATTCTAGCACTTTGAAATTCTTTGATTCTTGGTCCCCTCTGCCATTCTCTCTCTAAAGATTTTTGAAGACCTTGAATTTTTATTTCCTAAAAATGCCAAAGTGGATCTCACCAATGCTAAGAAATATGAAATATTTAAACATTATTAATCTTTCTGAAACAACAGAACACGAACTTTGCATACTGGGTGAGCAGTCTGCTTTGTTATCTCAATATGTGTGGTTCATATGACCGTAAAGAAAGGATTATTGTCTGTTGTGGAGGATTCCAATGTTTCTGAAGGAGTTCCACTATGTTCACCCATGCCCCTGGTACCCTAGCGTTGATGGCCGAAAATTCTATGGGGATAAGGGGGTGTTTGGTTTGAGGAGTTAAAGTTTAACAAACACTGTAACACTTTCGTCTTATTTGACAAAAAGTTTTTAATTTTGGACTAATTAGGCTTAATAGATTCATCTCGTAAATTACTCCTAATCTGTGCCGACATGCATGCAATTAGTCTATATTTAGTACTCCATACATTTGAGGGAACATTGATGTGATGGGAGTTAAACTTTAACACATTGAAACCAAATAGGCCCTAAGCAGTGACTCCAATGACGCAACCGAGGTAGGAGGGGCTCGAGTGCATGTAGCTAAAGCTATTGTTAGTGAAGCAAATTTGAATCCCAATATTGTAGATCACATAAATGTGATAGTTTGGAAGACAGTACCGATCTCATTTCTATAGATTATGTATGCAGTTTCCATTGTGGATAGATGATTTCATTGAGAAACTTAATTACTTAGATATGTCTCGAATATGTGTATAATTTGGTTACGCTATGACTTAATTTGTATCAGGGACTAGACAGAGTCGGCGTCGAACTCTGTACATACCCTAGGGTGCCACAAATACGAGGCAACCATGTCGTAACCATGAGACGACTTGGTAGCTAGCTTGGACGGTGGCGAAGCGACGGGAGCTCCCATATGCCGTTATAGTTGCTGTTTTATAGGGAGGAGCATCTGTAGTCATGCTCCGAGGATGTAGGCCAATTGCCGATGGTGATTAAACTTTCGCGTTCTTCGGTTAGTAGAGATCCATTTGAGTCTGGATTTACTGTGCACTCTAACAAATGGTATCAGAGTCATGTTCGTAAAAGAAAATCGTATGGAGGTGCAATGGATATGTTCCACGAAGCTCAAGGCTTGCACGGGTGGTCCGGGGAAGGACATGGAGAAACATTGAAAACTCTGAGGGAGTGGCTCGAACCATCCAATGAGATACAATTAACAGGGGAATGGAGATCGGGTTAATGATGACAAAGGCGGACCTACCCATAGGGCGAAGTGGGGCGGTCGCCCTACCTCCCCTCGTTCGGGATTACAATCCCTGAGCCGAAGGTGGCAAGCGCAACCGGCAGAGGGCATAGGGCAGACGCGGTGACTGCAAGGCCATTCTGAACTTCTGATTCCGAGGTCGAGTGAAGTTTCTGTAGGCTGCTAGTGCCTTGGTGGAGTCGTGGGCGTTGGGGCTGGGCCGTTTGCATTAGTCCATCGAGAGGAGAGGCCTTACCGCAACAGTCGCAGGCACAAGGTAGCCGCTCCCCACTCCGACTCGACTCGATAGGCGATAGATAGCAGGCGGCGGTGGCGCTTCTCCTGAGTTCAAAAAAGGCCGCTCGTGTCCGCGACGGCGGTAACGCTCTTGGGTTTGGCCCTCCGTGGCTCGGCGGATCCCGCTCCCGGCCAAACGTCCCTGCGCGGCCGCGCCCGTCCGGCCGTCCCTGACACCCCGCGCCCCTCAGCCTTCACCCTGCGCTGCAGCCGGTAGGCAGGGCAAGCCCACAACTGCGCCCGGTGGCCTGCGCGCCTCTAGCCTGCCCGCTGCTGGCTGCTTTGCCCGGCGTTGGTGTTGGCTTCTGCGTCGCGCGGTCTGGCTATATGGCACCACAGAGCAGTCCACGTACCGCATCTCCGTCGCCTACGGCTACTTGTGCCTGCTGCCCTGCACGATTTGGTTTGATTTCTTCTTTGATTGATGTATACTAGCACGGTATGCGCGCTTGGCTGCGCGCGCAACTGCTATACACGTCCGTGGTAATTATGTTGGTTTTATCGAGATTAGAACATACATGTTGATAGGTGTAGAGCGGTGCATTGCTATGGGTCGACGACTGCATCATCAGTACACCGTTCTGGGCTTCTGATTGTAGCGATGTGCGTTTATTGGTTTTATTAGGCTGCTATATGATTTGTCACATGAATTTTGCGCACAATTTGGGGTCATGAAAAAATGAAGGCAATAAAATTAGCTACTGATCTGACTCATGCAGTAAAGAGAACTCCCACTAGAAATTTATATATTATATTATAGCTAAATAAATTGAACATGCCGTCTAAATTATAGCTAAATAAAGAAATGCAAGAATTTTTTAGCATAACAGCACAACAAATCAACAAGTACTAAACAAGATTAGAGATGAAGCGAGGCTTTGGAAAGCGCCCGGTGCAAAAACATCTGGCAACTCTTCTACCTTTTTCTTGATCCTTTTCTGGGTATATTTTACTATGAGGGCGTGACAGGCTAAAGTGCCTTATACAATGTTACTGTGACCGTCTTTGGCTTTCTCCTTTTTAATATAACAGGCAGCTCTTCTGTCGGTTCGTTAAAAAAAATAAATTATTAAGATGAAGAAGCGCATATGACCATGTACAGAAGGGTAGGCAACCGATATGGGCAAGGATGACACATTGTTTTTCCAATAAAACAAAGATTGATCATCATAAATACTAAACTTTGTAACTTCTCGTCCTCCTAGTTGCTCATTCCCACAATATCTTGACACCAAACTGAACAGTTTCTCTGTACCAAGATTAGTTACTGACCTGATTCATGCAGTTTCTCTACAACGATGGATTCATGCAGTTTTGCTATAACGACGTATGTCCATACTTGCAACTAGAGTAATCTGGTTGGTCGGGGCTGCAGGAAGTTACGGTGTAAGACGTCAGGCGTAGCATTGCATCGAAAACGGAAGAGCAAGCTAATGTAGCCCATATGTGACTTAAATAGTGGTTGAAAAGTTCTCAATGTCAAATGTGCAGTCAGATCGAGTATGATATCGGATTTAGTTAACTCATGTGGTGCCTAACAGGGAGCAAACATGCTTCATTGAGTCAATCGTGTTAGGACAAGAGATGAATCTAATTTTTTCTTGATAGAGACTATGATGATAAAGAAGAAGGTGAAATGTCCTAATTGGCTAGAGGGGGTGAATAGCCTAATTTAAAAACTACAAACCACTAAATAAACTAGTTAGAAGAAGGTGAAAGGTCCTAATTGGCTAGAGGGGGTGAATAGCCTAATTTAAAAACTACAAACCACTAAATAAACTAGTTAGACAACTAATTGGCTATAAAGCCTTTTGCATTAGCTCCAACAAGTGTTGCAAGCCTCCTATCCCAACAATTCTAGTTGTTATAATTTCTAAGACAAACAAAAGCTAAGTCACTAAGAACTCTCAAAGCTAGCTACACTAAAGAGCTCAACTAGGTGAGAAGCTAAACTAACAAAGGGAAGACAATCTCTCAAAACTAGTTATAATAAAGAGCTTGTTACAACTAGTTTGCGAGAATATAAATGAGTGAGTAAGATGATTATACCGCCGCGTAGAGGAGATGAACCAATCAATCAATCAACACAGTATGAATACCGGGAGAAGTCCAATGTCAAGAGATAAGTGATTTTTTTCCCGAGGTTCACGTGCTTGCCGGCACGCTAGTTCCCGTTGTGTCGACCAACACTTGGTGGTCGGGCGACTAAAAGGTATTGCACGAACCTCGTCCACACGTTGGACACTGCAAGAACCGACCCACAAGTGAGGTAACTCAATGACACAAGCAATTTACTAGAGCTACCTTGCGGCGCTTCGCCGAAGAAGGTGCAATACCCCTCACAAGATCACTAGAGCCGGCCACGAACAATCACCAACACGTGCCAGACCTCCACAACTGCTCCAAGCCGTCTAAGTGGCTGCAACCACCAAGAGTAACAAGAAATCTACAGCCACAACGATCCTCAAGTGCCATTAGATGCAATCACACAAGCAAATGCATTTGGAATCACTCAATCTCACTTTGAATCCGCAATCAAGCAAGAGACATGAGTGGGAGGGAGTTTGCTCAGCTCACAAGGATGTCAAGAATGTCAAAAGTCCAAGAGAAATGCCTTGGAGACGACCCCATCTATTTATAGAGCTCTCCAACGAAAATAGAGCCGTTGCCCTGCTCACGGGTTGACCGGACACACCCCAGCGTCCGGTCACCCTGAGTCCGGTCGCACCGATGGCCGCCACGTGTCCTCGTTCAACCCTCAGCCACCGGATTGCAACGGTCACTTAGCCGAATGCCTGTGCAGTTAGTGACAACCGAACACGCCTGAAGAAATGATCGAGCACGGCCACCTCAAGGTCCGGTCGAGTCCAGTAAAGAACCAGAGGCGATTTTCGTGGACCGGACGTGTCAGGTCACAAGTGACCAGACGCGCCCGGGAGTCCGATTAGCTCCTTGCGTCTGTGCCTGCGTGAACCCTGCCGACTTCACGACCGATCTGACTCACGCCCTGCGCGTCCGTTCGTGCCATCACGCCGTCAGCCATCAAGTGACCGGACGCGCCGGTCAAGCAAGGGTAGCGTCTGGTCAATCCTCCTCGCTCTCGGCCAATGCTGCCACTCCGACTATAATTGACCGGACGCGCCCGGGGTGAGTCCGGTCACTCGGCGGCCAGCGTCCGGTCGTGAACTTTCATCTCCTTTTATTTTTCTAAGTTCACAACTGCTTCGCCCTGGCTTCCAACTTGCTAACCACAAAGTGTAGAACTTGTGTGCACATATGTTAGCATTTTTCAAAGTATTTTACAAGGGTCGATATTAGCTCACACTAGGTCCTAATGCATATGTATATGAATTCACCTAGTGGCACTTGATAACCGTTTTAACCGAGAATTTCTCCTCTTAATAGTACCGCTATCAATCCTAAATCACTCACACCCTCTATGGTGTCTTGAGTGCAAAACAAAAATGATCCTATCACATATACCTTTGCCTTAAGCCTATTTTTGTTCTTCTCTTTCTTCTTTTCCAAATGATGAGCACTTGATTATCTATGTCCATCATCACCTCCATGGACCATTTTCTAGCTTCACCACTTGGAATGTACCAACCTTATCTAATTCACACACTTAGCATAAAGATTAGTATTATGTTTCATCAATTATCTAAAACCAAATTAGGGCTTTCAGAAGGGTGCATAACTACAAGTGAAATCATGGAGTATGGAGTTGCAGGTATAGCGAAGTTTCTTGTTTGTGGTGGGTCTCTGATGAGACTTGTCGGGCAGCTCTTATGGTGGCTTAGGTTGGGGTGCATGAAGTTTCGAGCATGGACGACTTCAAGATGGCGTGCATATTCTCTAAGGTGGAGCTTGTTACACATGTATCGAACATGTGTAGAGTTTGGTCACAGTACGACTTGAGTTGTATTAGGGGTTAGAAAGAGTTAGAGTCGGACTTTGTATTCTAGGGTGCCATAAATATGAGGCAACCCTATTGTAACCATGAGACGACATGCATTGTCAGCTGGTTTGGGCAGTGGTGAGACTGCAGTCGTGCCCAAATGCCAATGTAGCTACTGTTTTATGGGGATGATCGAGCGCCCATAGTCAATGCCTCAAGGATGTAGGCACATCACTGAACCTCGTTAAAAAAACATTGTGATTCGATATCGTTTCTGCTTGCGTGTTTTCTTCTATGATGGTTATTATGCTTTCGCGTCCTTGGGTTAGTAGATCTGTTTGGGTCTAGATCTAACCATGCACTCTAGCACTAAGCATTCAAAATGATTGGCACAATGGATCTAAAATTTTTCACCTGAAACTTAATGGACTCATTCTGGTATAATCCTTTTGTTGCCTTGCATGGAGCATCATAATGCCTTGTAGCGGAACTTTCTTCATATACTGGGTTGTATATTTTGACTTGTTTTTTACACATAGATCGATTAATAGATTGAAATAGTAGTGTAATTCAACTTCTTTTTTCCACTACATCCACTTAATTTCAATCAAGTCAAAATCAAGTGTCTCCGGACCATTGAGCTCGGGTGTCCGGCCACTCTATCTACTTTGTTGTTTTCACTTGAGCATTGCACTCCATGCTTTAGTCTGCAAATGGAAGTCCACATTAGCATTCCAATTAAGTATGGCAACAGCTATGAGTGCTCCTTTTGAACATGATTCTATAGGTTTTTCATTGCCCTTTCTCCATTTAGGGGGGACGATCAAGCAAAAGGAAGGAGCTTCATGGAACGATAAATGTTCAAGGTCTATCAGGACATTGGGTCCATGAAACTGAAACTGTTACTCTGTATTGACTTGATTTTCTATGCGATCAAGAAGATGAAAACTATGTTGGATTTGTTCCCTTAATGGAATCAGTGCTTGATGATGATGTGGCATTTTCAGAAATAGATCTATTCCTTGTCCTGAATATATGTTTTACACTGCTGTAACTCCTTGTGGAAAAATTCAACTGGACAAAGAGCAGGTTGCTCAAGAATCTGGTTCTCTTATGGCATTGATATTTGCTTTGTGATCCTTTGCATCGATATTTGCTTCATGATTCTTATGGCATCATCTTATAAAAGGTTATGAGGAACTGACAAAATCAGAATCTGGTTATGTTGAACTAAGAGGGGATATGTTTCTTCTTGAGTGGCCACTGATCAACATTTTCAAATCATTTTGGTGATGCACTATCAACCCAAGCTATTTATTTTAGCTTATTTCTGATCTTTTTGTTGGTACATGGGGAAACAAGGGGCAGTAGCCGGTAGCAGTTCTGCAGTTGTAGTCCCCGGTATGTGCTCAAGCAACTGTATTTGACTTTTTAAACTTCAGTACTGAGTACATCCTAATGGCCTGATTGATTGCTGAAATACATGTGCTTTAATGAAGTCCCATGCAAGTTGCTGAACACTTGTGAACTGATGGGCTCAAGATTGATTTGTCTTATATATGGTTTGATTAATACTTTGTTTCAGCTTATACCAGTGATGCAGATTAATCATTTGTCGCTGCTAACATTATTGTTGACAAGATTATGATAGCCACACATTGATCAATGTTGATGTTAGTCGTTGAACAAAATACTGTTTGTATGCTTCAGCAAAACTGTGTTATCTCGTGAATATTGCTTAATGGTCGTTATGTTATTATTTATATATGTACATTTAAGGTTTTTATTAGGAGTTCTTTGACATAGTCGCTTTACCTGCTTAGCTTTGCTTAGACACAGGCCAACCACCGAAAAATGGTAACTTTTTATCATTACATGGCATTGTCAAAGTTTCATAGCATACCTCAAGAATCGAGTTTTGTTTTTTTATTTTTGGAAGGCCAACACATTAAACATCGACCTGCTGGCAAAAACATAATAACAAGACATCTTTTATTACATGGGCTACCAATGTTACTTCGAGATTATACAGCAGCATTCATCAGGATAACCATGGTAGTCCTTGATTGAGGCAGTGAAATGGTCATGGTACTTATATTTGCATGTTTCGTAGCATCTCTCATAGACGCACTGGACACATCCTTCGCATTTCTTTTCTTCATGGCTCTCTGCAAATTGGCTGGTGAATTAATTTGATGAACTTAATATTGCAAAATAGAAAAAAGTTGCTACCTGCATAAGAAGGGAACCAGAAGGTAGAACAAATTATCACAAGAATCATATATGGACAGCTAGTAGGTACACGGACTTGGTCCTGCTGCTTTTGGTCATTGTTTCTATTGTGCTTCTCTTCTATTTGGATGTGACATCTGGCCTCGTTAGTGCTTACATATATAGAGAGAGAAGCACAGCCGGATCATGAATTAATGTTAGCATATCGCGTTGCCATGGATGAAAATAAATATGAAAATATCTACTTCGTTCGATGTACGCCTAGTAGGCTATACTAAATTAACATATCCATGTATCTATTCATTATCTTTTGTTTTAAATAAGAATCATAGGATAATCACTTTGCATTTACTCAAGATGTATCAAAGCTACAAGAATTCGTCCAAAAGGGTTTTAATACTAAACGACTAATCTGTATATGAATCCGAACATTTAATATGCATATTGTATCTGAATTTGAAAAACTGAAGTCGGATTTTTTTTCTATGTATATGTCATAGGTATCAATATCCCCATGATCTTTCAATTATCCTTTTTTGTGGGTAATCTTTAGGTATCGGAAGCTATATATCTGTAATTTTCTATCTACAATGTTCTATGTTTCGCTTGAGCACTTTGAATTGATATGTATTCTTTATTATATCTAATAATAACGACTAGTAAGATTTTTAAACCTTGTATTATTAAGCACTCTCTTGTCCCGTTTGTGGATCTGCCATTGCTGCTCCTTGGAGTTAAAGAAGACATGTCATGATTGACCAAAGGGCCAACAATAGCATGAGGTGAACACGGCAAACTCGGGCCATGCCGCTAGTAGAATAATGCAATGTTGTGCTTTCAGCAGCCTATTGAGTACTGACGAACGTCTAGGTGCTGCAACTGAACATTCACCCTAGAGATGGCAACGGGTACCCGAAACCCGAGTACCCGACGGGTATTACCCGATAAAGAGACGGGTATGGAATGAATTTTCTACCCGTGGGTATGTTATTGGGCAAAATCATATACCCATCGGGTATGCGGGTACGGGTGCGGGTGTATACTACCCATACCCGTATACCCGCGGGTAAGACATACCCGCAAAATAACTAGCCAACCTCAGTTATTTTAGCGCATATAAGTCATTAATTTGGCTCATTGAGACATCCACTATATTTCTAGTAGATTGTCTTTGTTGTAATGATGCTAATAATATTTGGTAGCATGTTTGTAACTTGTTGGAAGCTTAGAATGATTTATTTTTGCATGTGACTATTTGATATTTTTAGATAATTTTCGGGTATGCTATCGGGTACGGGTTACCCGTCGGGTGAGAATTACCCGGCGGGTACGGGTATGAAACTATTTTTTTTACCCGCATGCGGGTACGGGTAACCCGACGGGTAAAATTTTGCGGGTGCGGGTACGGGTACGGGTGAGCACTACCCGTCGGGTACGTACCCGTTGCCATCACTAATTCCACCCACAACCCCATCCCACGGGAGGCGCCAGCGCCCGACCAAGCCGTCGGGGCAGTCAGCACATGGGTGGCGCCGGGGACGACGGAGAGGAGCAGTAACATGCGGTGGGGAGCGGAACATCGCACACGGGGAGGGATCGATGTCGCTCAGAAACTAGGGAAGGCCTTGCCGGAGGGACGGAGATCCCGTGGGGAGCAACTCGCGCAGGAGGACGACTGGAACTCATGCCCGGGGAGAGAACTCCAGCGGGAAGGGGTGCCGTGCGCGGGAATCGGCAAAGGGGAGGGGAGATACCAGCACCCGGACGTGCGCACGTAAGCGCGCCTCCGGACGAGTCCCTCACGCACGCCCACGGAAATGCCATGTCCGCCACCCCTTCCTCCTTGCCCCTCCTCTCTCCACGAGTCCAGACGCCACGCCTCCTCCTCGCGGCCTATGCCATGCACGCGCACTCTCCTTCCCCGGAACCCCCTCCTCTCTCGGCACGGGCAAGACCCAGGAGCAGGGATGAGGACGACTGGACAAGCACGCCACATTCACACGATCCAAGGTGTGCCGCACACCTTGACCGCCGGCCCCCAGCACGCCCCATCCGACAGCTCCGGCTCACCGCGTCCCATCTCCCGACGCCCGGACTGTGCCCCGTGACTCTCTACTTCTGAAATATGAAACACTTTGATGCAAGTGCAATATATTTCTGAAGCAGATGAAATATTTGGAACATTCACTTTAAACATATATGTGAAACATAGGCAACAACTTGTAACATGAAAACACTTATTGCAAAATAAGACTGAAACGGCTGAAACATTTCGAATATACTCTTGCGATATATATGCGTGAAACATATGCAACATCTAGATCGACACGCTTGCAACATACGTCTGAAACACATTAAATATTTTGAACAAGCATTTACAACATGCCTTTGAAACATTTGCAACATGCCTCTGGAACACTTGCAACATATGCAACATCCCAATCTACTTTTGCAACATCCGCATAAAAACACTTGCAACATACCTTTGAAACATCGAAAACATTTGAAACATACTCCCTCCGTCCCTAACTAACTGTCGTTTTTTGTTTCCGTGCCATAAGTTTGACTATATTTGTAGAAAATATGTGCACCATTTGTATCTCCAAATAAATTTATTATGAAAATAGATTCAACGATCTATCTAATGACATTAATTATGTACCATAAATGTTAATATTTTTTTATATAAAATTCGTCAAAGTTATTTGTCGAAAAGCGAGAAGACAGTTATTAGGGACGAAAGGAGTACGCTTGCAACATGCGCTTTTAGCGCAATATTTCCTTGCTGTTTCGGAATGGAGGCTAGTCGACACGTGGAGTTTAACGGTGTAGAGCTCGTCGGTGGCGCGGATCTCGCCGCTCCAGTGGAGAAGACTACGGCGGGTCCACGCGCTCTAGAAGGCCGCGGCGGGCGAGAGACGTGGTGGAGAGGGAGGAAGACCGGCTGTTGCGCTCTGGCGCGGTGGAGATGCCGCGTGGCGGAGCATAGGCGCGATGGAAGAGGGCGGTCGCCGAGGCAGCACAGCGGAGCGCGGACGCCGAGGCAGCGCAGCGGAGCGGAGCGCGATCACGGTCTCGTGGAGACTAGTCGCGGTGCTATGGTGAGATGTGTTTTTTTTAAAGTTTGGGGGCGAGTGGATGAGCATATAAAGGGACGGTCGTTAGGCTGGCAGAGGCGGTCCACCATTTGGAGCGTCCGTCTATATGAAAAATTACCGTTTTAGAATCACAGGTAGATCAGCCGTTGGAACCTAATTTCTTGCTTAAAAATTCTAAATTGCCATTGGTTTCCGGGACAGGAATAGCAACTCCCTTACACGTCCACGAGGATTAGGAATACAATCTACAATTACACCAATTTCTCTCCCTCCTGCACTACAAGAATGAAGATCACCAAACTTCATTGCTACGTTTAGACCTACTGTATTGCTTATTCAGGCCATGCCTGCTTATTCAGGCCATAGGACTTCTACAGTTGTACTCAAAAGAGGTCTGCTTATTCTGCGGGAAGATCACCAAGCTACGTTGATATATTTAGATCTACGGTGTTGCTTAATTCAAGCCATACGATTTCTGTTCAAAAGAGGTTTTTTTTGAGCAACTTCTATTCAAAAGAGGTGTAACGAATAAATCCGAATGTTTGCTGGATGTTCATGTTATTTACGTACTATGAAAATTGTATGGAAATATGAAAGAGATCAGGATTTTGTATGGAAATGTTTGAGATGGAAATATGAAAGAGATCAGGATTTCGTCAAAAGAAATTCAGGCCAAACTTTTAATTGAGGCACATCAAATGTCTCAAAGCCATCTGGTCACTTCTCCTTGCCTTTAATCTCACAAATAATTTCAAGTACGACCATTCAGATCCCCAAAGCTAGTACGAGTGCCCCTTGCCTTCACAAACAGGAGCAAGTTCAGCGGGTTCAGTTAGCGGAAACGAGCGCAAATTTACAAGGCAGAAACATCTTTACAATACTGGCTTTCCCCAAGACTACCTGAACATGCCGTTACCTATCTAACAGTAACAGCAACACCGTACCATTCTCGTCTACACTGAATGCAAAAATGGATGCTGATCGTAAAGTTTGCACAGGGCGCCTAGACTGCATCAAACGAAGGACCAGTTGACGAAACAGAAGGCGAGGCAGTGTACGTTGCCGTCCTCACCGAGAACTTTCCACGCAACAGCTTGCTCGTAGGAGACATGGCGGCCCATCCCAGACAAGCACACCCCAGCCGGCAGGTACGCATAGCCCTAACAGAGAAGACAAGTTCGATTATTTGTTTCCAACACCTAAACATGACATAGCCATCCTTTGGACAGTGAGAGCCGCTGATGTACCTGTTCCATCAGTTTCGGAACCTCCGCGTGTAATGCCTTTCTACCAGGCTCGTGAAAGATTTTGTCCAGGGTGAGATCTTGTAGAGCAATTAGAGTTGTTTCTAACATGTCAATTCCCATCTGGTTGCCAAAAGTAAACACAGGCTTTTCCTAAGAGAATATAGGACAGAAACATGTGAGCCAAAAAAAGTCATGTTTGTCTTGCCATGTCAAGTTAGCTATAGTTTCTTCTACAGCTCACACCAAAAAAAAGTTTCTTCTACAGAATCAGATGGAAATCAGATTACATCCTAAAAAGGACCAACCAGTTTTGATAAACATGAATGACAGAGAAACAATTACCTTGAAAGAGCAGCACAAGACTGCATCCTGGTGATCCCAGAACATTCTCAATAGTGATTCCCCAGCTTGATCCGAGTGGCTGACCAAATCCACCCCCAAGTGATACCTGCAAGCATGAAGAAAGCTCATTACCATCATAAAAGTCCATCATTATCCCTTACAACAAACAATCTTTTGGATAGGAACCGAGCAAAAGTGGACCAATGTTTCTTCTTAATATAAATAATACTCAGGTCTCCTGCAGTGTTCAAGAAAAAAAAAGGTGGACCAATGCACAACCAGATCTAGGAACAACTTGGGTGGTGAGCATACATCCACATCCTTAGGCCTTAACCATCTGAGCTAGGCTCAGTTCCTAAAATGGACAAATGCACTTACCGGTAGCTTTGGCAAATCCAGCGAACAAGTGTTGCAGCTTCAGGGAAGCCAGAAATTATCTTCTGCCCAGTATTCAAGCCAGACTGGGAGGGAGAAATAGCCATTGATACTCTTTGAACAGCAGAGACAATGCTTCGAACATATTGACGGGCCATAGCTGCAACGGTATCTTGGAGATGTATTTCATAGGGAAATTGAAAGGCGATTGTCAGCACAGATCGCAGGTTGCAAACATCCTGAGATCCATCCGCTGATGCTTGTTGTGTGGTTGCACCAACTTCAAGGCTAGAGGCCAAATCTAACGTTCTTCCAGAGGATAGTCCATCCTGTGGAATGGAAGATAAAGATGTTTAAAAGCTAAGCGTACGAAAATAGAAAACATACTAACATAACAAGGTGGGGAAAAATAGTGTGGTTTAAATGCAGATAACAACAACAACAACAACAACCAAGCCTGTCAGTCCCAAGCAAGTTGGGGTAGGCTATTAAATGCAGATAACAGACATGTAAAAATATATTACTGTGGTGGCAAGAAAAGACAAGGCATGACTACAGTAGCGATGCAAGTAAATGAGCACAAACTTTATCTCAAACAGATAAACAAGTAAGAAACACTCAACTGTTTTTATGTCCAACGGGATAACACGGAAGCCTGAAGAAATCAATGGAGCATCATCAGGGAAAAGCTCATTGATTGGTGCAAAGACAAGCTGGAAGCAGGATCCCATTGATTTCTCGTCTATTCCAGTGCAAAGCTGAAAAATACTCAACTCAGAGATTCTGATAGTTCTTTCTTTATAAGGGAGTCCTACAATACTATAATTATGCATGGCTCATAAGAACTGAGAAATCCAACAGGCATATCAATACCCTAAAATTGACACAGTAAAATTCCATATTTATCAAGTGAATTAGTCCTAGTAATGATTTGTTTTAACTGTAACTATGTTTTTTTAGGGGTTAACTGTAACTATGTTAGCACTAATTTGTAGCAGACTGGCAACAAGACTGCACGTAAAAACCCTACAAAGCAGATTATTATTATTACCTGAAGCAGATGGATATCTCTGGATAAAAGGCCCTCGTCATGTGTAAGAGTCTGTCCTTCAAGCCGAACAACTTCTAAGATCTGCATATTTATGATAGGGAACAATCTGATTACACACATCAAATAAAAAAAAATATATATAATGCAGCAGAACACATAAATTTCTCTTTCACACCTGTAAATTATGTATTATTTTGTCCAAATACTATGATCTGGATATAAATCTGATTACACACATCAAAAAATATAGTGCAGGAGGTGAGCATGCCATGTGATCACAGATCAGGCACAAGGGCACAGTGCTGGACATGCCGAGAGGTGTGTGAACGTAGGTGCAGCAGCAACACACATACGGTGACACACATAGATGAGGCAGGACAGGTCGATGCAGATGTTACAAGGACATGGGGCGGTGGCGATCTCATACATTGATGATGTCAGAGGCTTGTGGCTAGTGGCGGCTGTGCTTACGTGGTGACCAGGACGGTGGCCATACTCACAAGAGATGTGTTGTGAAGGGAAGGTGAATGCAGGTGTGGGATGCAATGGCGTGGATAGGACGGCAAGCATGACCAGAAAGAAAAACAGCAGCGCTAGATTAGGATTGGAAGTAGGCAGCGGAAGGAGTCGAAGTGGATGGGAGCCCAGATTCATGGTACCATCTAGAAAGAGAGATGGGCAACACCACTCTTTGAGAGGGAGGGGTTAATATATATAGCTTCATACAACTTGTGTTACAAGTATACAATCTCTAGGTCTGTACAGGTAGTTAGGCTATATAATCTCTAATGGTAAGCAACAGAAAATCTAAATATATTTCCAATACTGAGTAGACCGTGAACGATAACAGCACTTGCAGCAAGTCAGTTTCCACGGAAGGAACTGAACATTACCTCCTCATTCTCCACCGTGTGAGCAAGGGGCATGATGATCTGGCCCCCAGAAAATCTCATAGGCCGCAACCCAGGAAGGGAACAAGGGCTTGTTTTCAGCGCTGAAGCTGAATATGCATCGAAGTTATAATCTGCCCACTCAGACCGATGTTCTCTCAGGAACCTAACAAGGACTGCTGGTGGAACACTCTGAAATAACAAACAATGAAACAACAATATGTAAGGACACAACTATATATTTTAATCAACCAACAGGTTGTTCAAACTATATATTTGAATGAACCAACAGATTGTTCACAAGGGTAGATGCTTTCATCTACTTGACTGTAACTTCCAGTATTTATGGTTTCCGTTAAAGGCCAGCAAAGCAAAACTTAGATGAACTACTAGTGTAACAATACCACTATATAGAACCCAGCGCAGACGCAAAATAAGTCACAGCCAAATGAAATTCATAAATTCATGATACTACAACAACAACAACAACAACCAAGCCTGTCAGTCCCAAGCAAGTTGGGGTAGGCTAGAGTTGAGACCCAACAAACACCGTCAGTTACGGTTCAGGAACGTCAATAGCCGTTTTCCAAGCACTCCTATTCAGACATAGGTCTCTAGGTATATCCCATTCTTTCAAATCTCTTTTTATTGTCTCTTCCCAAGTCAACTTTGGCCTTCCTCTGCCTCTCCTCACCTTATTATCTTGACTTAGAACTCCATAATGCACTGGTGTCTCTGGAGGTCTCCTTTGTAAATGGCCAAACCACCTCAACCGATGTTGGACAAGCTTCTCTTCGATAGGTGCTACCCCTAGACGATCACGAATATCATCATTTCGCACTCGGTCCATCCTTGTGTGACCACAAATCCAACGCAACATACGCATTTCTGCAACACTCAGTTGTTGGACATGTCTTCTCTTTGTGGGCCAGCATTCTGCTCCGTACAACATAGCGGGTCTAATCGCTGTTCTATAAAACTTGCCTTTTAGCTTTTGTGGTATCCTCTTGTCACAGAGAATGCCAGAAGCTTGGCGCCACTTCATCCACCCTGCTTGGATTCTATGGCTAACGTCCGCATCAATATCTCCATCCCTTTGTAGCATCGATCCCAGATACCGAAAGGTATCTTTCCTAGGCACTACTTGACCTTCCAGACTCACGTCTCCCTCCTCCTGTGCAGCAGTGCCAAAGTCGCATCTCATGTATTCGGTTTTAGTTCTGCTTACTCTAAAACCTTTAGACTCAAGGGTCTGCCGCCACAATTCTAGTTTCCTATTTACCCCCGCTCGGCTTTCATCAACTAACACTACATCATCGGCGAACAGCATACACCAAGGGATATCTCCTTGGATGTCCCTTGTAACCACATCCATTACTAAGGCAAAGAGATATGGGCTCAAGGCTGACCCTTGATGAAGCCCAGTCTTAATCGGGAAGTAGTCTGTGTTACCACCATTTGTTCGAACACTAGTCACAGCATCGTTATACATGTCCTTAATGAGGGTAACATACTTTGCTGGGACTTTATGCTTGTCCAAAGCCCACCACATAACATTCCTTGGTATCTTGTCATAAGCCTTCTCCAAATCAATAAAAATCATGTGTAGGTCCTTCTTCTGTTCTCTAAACCGCTCCATAACTTGTCTAATTAAGAAGATTGCTTCTATAGTTGACCTTCCGGGCATGAAACCAAATTGGTTCATGGATACCCGCGTTGTTCCTCGCAAGCGATGCTCTATGACTCTCTCCCACAGCTTCATGGTGTGGCTCATCAACTTGATTCCCCGATAATTAGTACAACTTTGGATGTCTCCCTTGTTCTTGTAGATTGGTACCAATATGCTTCTTCTCCACTCCTCAGGCATCTTGTTCGATCGATAGATATTGTTGAACACCTTAGTTAGCCATACTATAGCTATATCTCCGAGACATCTCCACACCTTGATTGGAATACCATCAGGGCCCATTGCTTTACCCCCTTTCATCCTTTTTAGAGCTTCTCTGACCTCCGATTCTTGGATCCGCCGCACGAAGCGCCTATTGGTGTCATCAAAAGAGTCGTCCAACTGGACGGTGGTGTTCTCATTCTCACCATTGAAAAGCTTATCGAAATACTCTCGCCATCTATGCCTAATCTCATCCTGCTTCACCAAGAGCTGCTCTCTCTCATCCTTAATGCACTTGACTTGGTTGAAGTCTCTTGTCTTCCTATCACGAGCCCTAGCCATCCTATAGATGTCCTTCTCTCCTTCCTTCGTACTCAAACGTTGGTACAGACCCTCGTATGCCCGTCCCTTTGCTTCGCTCACCGCTCGTTTTGCAGTCTTCTTTGCCACCTTGTACTTCTCTAAATACTAGGTCAGTAAATATATATGTTTCTCGTGTGGCATCAAATTAGCTATTTAATATATTCATATCAAGATTTAAAAGTGAACTATTGCCTTGATACTTTTAGGCCCCAAATTCCAAGCTAACTATTATAGGTAGTACTATATAGCAACGGGTAACTAATTTATGTGAAATTAGTGCACTCTCACCTGCAGCAACATGGATGCTTTAGCACAGATGATACCTCCAGGGGCTCCAAAAGCAGTTGCAGGATTGCTACCGCTCCTAATCTTCTTCGAGTTGCAAGCAATGATAACATCTTCTATGCCATCTCCAGCCATAATGGACCAACCATCATCATTGAAACCACTTATAGCATCATTAAAGCCTCTAGAAGCGAATAAGATTGATGTTATAATAAACAGCATGCTCCTCCCAAAGAAAGGTGCCGAGGATGCAAGAGTAATATTGTTATCTAAGACTCACCTACTCAGCCTCTGACTAAACGTTCGTAGAACAGCTGGTTGCCTCCCCATCGCATATACAACCTCTCCGCTTGTTTCTTGAGCAATTTGTCTGAGGTGCCGTAGCGCCTTGATAGCAACAAACAGTGTACATTACATAGGCAAATTATCATTTATTACCTCCTAGGAGGTAATAGGAGAAATAAGGAAAATAGCTTCCTATTAGATCTAATATACATGCATGATCTAAATTACCTATTTGATATAATATGACATGTGGATGAGATCTAAACTAGTTTCTAACATGTTTATTTTTGTAACATGAAAAAATCAGTAGTGACTTAGTCGTAACAATTTTTATACAGGAAAAACTAACGTGATCCGCAGCGATTTTTTCAGCAGTGATCCACAACAAAGGGAAGAAACTGGTACTGTTCTGATCACGAGTTAAGGAGGTAACCAGATTACCGTAGCAAGGTCTAAATCCATTGCTCCAAAAATGCAAATAAGAGCTACTTGTATAGACAACAGAAAACATAAACCATAGATGGTCATGATTTCTCAAGGAGAGTAGTTCCCACAGTGATAAATGAATGATGAATCAAACTCCACATACATGAGGTCCATGAATCATCTCATTTATATTCTAGAAAGCAAAAAACAACAGGAACACTGGAACACGATAGCACTATTAGCCAGATTTCAACACTTCTCACGTGTATTGTGTGAAAATGTTTAATATAGGGATCCAAGATGATTCTGTACACACTAAGCCTCAGACTACAACATAAATTTATTATACAATATAAATTGGTTTAAGAGTTATTAGAAAGGTGGACATTTTTTACACATGCTACAAATTTATTATGGAATGTCAGATATAACTGTAGATATGGAAAGGT
Source organism: Saccharum hybrid cultivar R570 (assembly GCA_038087645.1). Classification (NCBI taxonomy): domain Eukaryota; kingdom Viridiplantae; phylum Streptophyta; class Magnoliopsida; order Poales; family Poaceae; genus Saccharum; species Saccharum hybrid cultivar. The sequence goes on along the minus strand of JAQSUU010000049.1, from coordinate 2,588,716 downwards.
TGCAATAACTCACTGCGGTTGTCATCTTCTGAGCAACTACCCGAGACGATTCATAGAGGGGTCGAAGAACTTCAGGAACACTCCAAGCCTGTAAAATACAGTCACACTGAATTGGTAACTAGATGATGGAAATTTAACATCAGTGTAACAAGCATGTAGAATTTGGGAATCATACGTCAAGGTCCAGATGGTCCACTATTCGCACAATCGAGCCCCCACCCTCACATTGGCGAACTAAATAGCCACTAGGAAGCATCTCGGCTCTTACAAATTGTTGTGCTGCGGCAGCGCTTTGACCATCTCCAGAACCACTTAAAGATCTCTCACAAACCTGAAACATACAGGAACACACACAAAGTAAACAATAATTCATTTCAGTAATTTACCTTGTTAACAAGTCAAGCAAAGACAAAGTGTTCAAATCTGTACGCACCACAAGACTGCCATCCTCCATAGTGGTTGTGTACCTCAGTGTCCAAAAGTCCCGTGCGGGAACTAAAGTAGTAGGAGCATACATCTGAAGGAAAACCCCAAAACTACATATAAGAGCGCTATTATTCTTTAACAAATGGAATGATCAGCGAAATATAGCTAACCTGCATGTAAACAAGTTCAATAGTCCCCCCATTTCCAGCTGGTAACATTGTAAAGACTTCAAGACTCCGACAATCACGGAACCAAGATGGGCGGTCTTTCAAGATTTCCACAATCTATCAAGCAAACAGGCATAAGAAACCTCCAGATAATTTACAGGCTGTATGTCCAAAAAGTTTCAGAAAACGTTGATCAATGTCAACATGGCAAGTTAGTTATAAAAGAATATTTGGTAAAGAATACTTTGATGTGGAACCTAGGCCACCAGTTTTAAAGATGTTAATTGACCAAACAAGCACAGACACAATCTTAACCCACACATAGTGCTTAATTTGTGTTGAGGTACTTAAAACCTCTCTCAGTCTCATCTTATATAATTCTAGATAAAGCTTAGTTGTAGCTTTGGAATATTATCGTCTGTACCACCGCCTGAACTACACCTTTCATCTATACCAACAGCCTTTCTCAATGACATGTAGAACCAGACCCACGTGTCATCAGATAGCTTGGTGGTGTTGATGAAGAGTGCACCTCAAACAGTGGTATGGATGAAAAATCCCTATAGCATAATACAGGTACAAGAGTTTCAATGCGTATTCATGTAAACCAACAGTAGAGTTTCAATGCGTATCAAGTTCTGAACAAAGTGCTGAAGCATAAGCTACCTTTGTTGGTTCTAGGTTCACCAGACCACAGGCACGGGCAGCAACACCACGGCCACCATGTGAAATGGTCACAATACCAAAAGAATCCGGACCAGGCTAATCACAGAAAAAGAGATCGAGGTAAGCATGTTTCAATCGACTTAATTTTCATGCCAGAGCATGGAACATTGGAACCTCTAAAGTTAATCAATCCACCTTCATCCCAGGCATCTGGACCCAATCAATAGCAGTCCCTGTAGCCTTTGAGAGGAACTCTGTCAAGGTCTCCTCTGCAATTGAAAGGAGCCTGTCCCAAAAGGGGAAAAGGATTAGTATAAACAGTATGTTATTAAATCCTAGTAAAGTGAGAAAGTTTCACAGCAAGCTTTGGTTATTTACCCTGACGGGTTACTCGCATCCCTTAGGTTTGCAGGAGCGGTCACATTTGAATCACAGCTGGCATCATTTGCCAATGACGGCTGTAAGCAGCGAAGAGATGGTATCAGAGGAGAAAAACAAAAGGCAGCAATGGACATGCAGATATGCAAAACAAATGTCACGATATGGCTTCTGGTTAACTGTTAACAAAACCAGGGCTTACATTCTGCAGCTGCTGCTTCATGTACGCATTCTCGTGAACCAGCTGGGATACCTGCTTCTGCAATCGCTCATTCTCCTCCATGAGAAGCTTGTTCATTGCGGTCAATTTTCTGTTCACGGCTTGGAGCCTCGAAGACTCCTTCCGCTGCTTATCACGGCACCTAACACCATGAAAGAATGGACGCAGAATTCAGCTAGAGCGGACAAAAAGAATCAGCATGCACGGGACTGGCAAGATCAAAGACAAACTACGGTTTGGCCATTTGCTCAGAATAGCATGGAACAGACTTTCAGGTTTGCACAACACCCCCATCTGGGGTCGTTCATGCTAAATTTCTACGGCTATCATAACTCTTCCGTTCTACTTCTACCTATCGCATCATTACGATATATAGAAACAAAAGGATTCATCAAGATTCACTTCCTCGGAGATAAGTTCCAACAGATTTGCTGACTAATTGACCGAAGACGGTGGGCGCTCACCTCCGGTTCTGGAACCAGACTTTAATCTGCTTGGGCTCGATGTTTGAGAGGATGGGGCACTCGCGTAGCAGCTGCTGCCTGCGCGCGGAGCTGGGCTTGGGGCACTCAGCGTAGACCCGCTCCAGCGCCTCCACCTGCTCCGGCGTGTACCGCACGTACTTGCCCGTGTCCATCCCGCCCTTTTCGTACCCGCCGCCGCCATCGCTGCTCCCGCTCCGCATCGCTACGGCTGCTGCCATCGTTGCCCGGCCACCGAGCACCACCGAAAGAAAAAGCTCCAACACGCAGCCGTCCTCTCCGCCTCAGACCACCACTTCCCTTCGCTCACCTTCAATTCCACCTTCTCACAGCGATCAAAACCTGCGAGATTGCAACGAAATCGGTGTTGGAAATGATTTAACCTGAAAAAATTGAATGCCGGCGATTAACAACCCTCCCTCCATCCATCAGGCAAAGAAACGTAGAAAAGCACGCAAAGGAGTCAGCTTTTGGCTTGAAACCGAGGAGGGAAAAGGGCGGCCACTGCAGAAACAAAACACGCAAATGTGGCCGATTAGCCGCGGCGGAAACAGGGGACCAGGGAAACGACGCTGCATGCTGGAACCACACGATTCCGCAACGCAAGACGAGATTGCAGGCCACAAAAATCTTTAACGCGCAAGATGAGCGGCAGTTCAAATCCGCATTTTTTTATCCCACCCATGTTTCCCACGCAAAAGCAGATAAAAGCTCAACGAAAAGATCGCTTGACAGAGTCGCAAGAAATCCAAAACAAAAAAGAATCGCAAGAACACGCGATGGCTCACCGCAGAGGTACGCGAAACGGGGCTCTGAGGAACGACGCCGTCACCTGATCAGCTTTCCGCGCGCGCGCGCTAGCAACCGAGAGACGCACGGGCACCGTCGCCAGCTACTGACCGGCGTCACAGCGTACCCCCGCGCAAACCGCCCCCAGCGGTGGTGCCCGGAACCTCGGCCATCGACCGCAAAACACGCGCGCACCCTCCCCCCAGCGACGCCTCCCAGAACCAGCAGCGTGCTCGTCGGTCGCCCGCCGGGTTGCCGGATCCTGTCGAAACAGAAGGAGGCGACAGACGAGGAACCCAGCGGGTTCAGGAGGAGTAGAGGAGAGAGAGAGGAGACAGGAACCGTCGCCGAGAGCGCCAAAAGGCGACAGCTTTAAAGACGAGCTAGCGAGAAGCAGCAAGAGGAGAGGAGTGTGGCAGCACTGCAGCGAGCTACTCCTAGACAGCGCACGAGAAGAACTACTGTACAGAAGAGGTGGAGAAAGCTGAGGACGGGGGAGGGCGGAAGCACGCCCACGAGAGCAGCTGGACTCGGTTCACGTAGCCCCCGAAGCTGGGTGGGGGTGGGGCCCGCGGACAGAAGTATAGCGGCCGCATCGCGGGCTACTGTTTCGCTGAAAAGACGTCATTATTTTGTCCGTGAGTGACATTGCAATGTCGCGTGACCCTGGCCTGTTTACCGGTTACTCGCTCTGTTTTAAACTACTAAAAAAACAATGTAAATCTCATTTCACAGGAAGTCAAATTTTTTTATGTTTGAGTAAGTTTATAAAATGATATTATTTATATTTAGATCTCCAATTAGATTTATTATAAAAATATATTTTATAATTAATCTAATGACACTTATTATGCATCATAAACATCAATTTTATATATTTAATTAAAATTAAGAATCTTTCACTCTTTTCTAGAAATGAAATTTACATTATTTTTAGGACGGAGGAAGTATATAAATTGTTTTGTCTTTATTAGATATATTATTTTTGTTATAACTTTACACATTGTGCATATTTAAGTGCATAACAAAAAATTATATATCTAAAAAGTTAAAATAATTTATAATTTGTAATAGAGAGAGTGTTACAGGTTATTACAATCTGTTTGGAACATAGAAATTTTATAGGAATTGCACAAAAAATTTATAAAAATAAAAAATGTAGGAACAGTTAGGTTCTATTTGTGTGAAAAAAAAACGGTTCTATTTGTGTGAAAAAAAAAGTGAATGTAGAGTAAGATTAGTGGGGAAAAGACATTCGCCACATATCAGGTGGTTTTCTACTTTGGGAATGTATGAATTATTGTTTAGTTCCAAAAGAATACTTTTAGGCGGTTGTGCGGGAATAATTCCCGGCCGCACGGTTCCTTCATTAATTTACATAGCGTCGGAATTATTCCAGGCCGTTTCACGCCCGAAAACGGGCTAGTCGAACGGCCTCTTAGAGAGACGATCATAAATTAGGAGCGGAATGTGAGAATGACCTGTCCTACCCATCATCCATTGAATAACTCGTATAGGTTTTAAGAGCTTGTTATTGCTATATCTATGAAAACACCTCTAGATTCAGCGTAGTGATGTAACAAAAAAAATCAAGGTGACGATGGAAGGCAAGAAAAATCAGCAAGAGTTCTTTTATTTCAAAATCAGCAAGAGTTGTTGAAGAAAAGGAAGAATAGAGCATGCCACTCACCAGAGGAGGGAGGACACAGGAAGCAAGACGGGAAATGAGGATCAGTCTTTGTCATTGAGCAACGCGAAGCAGCACGTGGAGAAGGGATGCCGGCGTCAAGTGCTCAAACAGCTTGAGGAGCAACTAGAGACATATTGTGATTGAGATATAAGAGGGAGGTGACAAACATGGTTAAAAGGCAACTAGATGTGAACAAAGTGGTGTGGATATATCCCATAGCTAAAGAAGAAACTTCACCAAATACATAATAAATAGAATGTTCGCACCTAAAACTGGTCAGTCATGTGTGTTCTAAGAAAACCGGTTTGGCTAGTTTCCAAAAATCGGTGAGGCTAGTTTTATTTTACAACTTCGTCAAATCAGCAAATGGACTTCAGCATTATGTATCTCTCATTATTACGATTAATACATGTGAGTGTGAATTACAGGTTTCAGAAAGATCCACATCCACCCCCATGGGAACCGGTTGGTGTTTTGACTTTATTGTTTAGGAATTGTATTTTGACACAAAAATTGTAAGAGTTTTGACTTTATCGGGGAAAGACCTCCCACCCCATAAATATAAAGGACCACAGTCGATTGAGAGTGTAACGACCCAATGTTACATTCTTGATGATCATCATTATCATGATCATAAGCATCTTTAAAAGAAAAAAATAAGCATCTTTAAAAGAATAATTGCAAAAAAATATATGTCAAATGCTATCAAAATTGGCACTATTGTGTAGAAAGTCTGACATCTGTTGTGCAAATCAGTTAGAATCAAGCTCACACGGGCAGTCCAACAAGCACAATAGACGGTCCAAGCTAATGGTAATGCCAGGTTAGCAAAAAAAAACATGATAGCGAGCTCTTAGATTAAAAATGAAATGAAATAATTTAGATACTTTGGATGCAGAAATGGCTTAAAAAGAGTTGTCAACGTAAAAAAACTCGACCTGACAGGGTACCACAAACCCCTAACCCTGCCCCGTGCGGCATTATTACCCATGTGAGAAACTCGGCCGATCCTTAAGGTGTGTTTGTTGGGATCTAGGCTCTCCTAGAAACGTTTTAGATCTAGATTATCTTTTGAAACATTTCTCTGCTAAACTAGAATCATTTCCGCTAATTGTTTGACTAGCTCATTGGATTCTTGAAACTAGAACTATAACCAGAAGAAACCAGGTTTATGATGTTTACTTGGATTATGGAAAAACGAGATTCGGTTCCAAGTGATTCTCCCTCAAACGTTTCTCTCTTTGTGGCGTTTGACAGTGATTCTAACGAGAATCTGAAACGTTTCTCACTGCCAAATATATCCTCAGACCTTTAGAACACTAGATTTTTTTTATGTTCTTTGTGAAATGAACTCTCTCTCTATATATATATAGCTCTGCTTGCAGCCAAATTAAGGGTGTGTTTAGTTCACGAAAATTTTTGACTTGAGCTACTATAGCACTTTCGTTTGTATTTGTCAATTAGTGTCCAATTATGAACTAATTAGGCTCAAAAGATTCATCTCGTGGTTTTCTACCAAACTGTGTAATTAGTTTTTTTTTCATCTATATTTAATGCATGCATGTGTCAAACATTCCGTAACGGGGAATCTTAAAAATTTTTGGAAACGCCTAAGCAGCCTGCACGGCTGCACGGCTGTTAAAGTGCGGTTTGAAGCCCGAAACACAGTTCACCTTACGGGCCCATCTGTAGAAGCATGTCTATGGTGTTTTTTTTCTTTGATTTTGACAAGAGTCTGCGGTGTGCTGGGCTGTGGGTCTGGCTGGGTCGTTGCCACGCGAATTGCGGGTGAGGGCCCCACCGCCCGGAAACGAACGCGACTGCCGAGGTGGCGGGTGCGTGGGGTGGGGCAACCGGTCGACGAGGAGGGAGCGGCGGAGCGCACCACCACCGCCCGCACGGCACCGCGTCCGGGTGGTTGCTCGTGCGCCGACCCCGCCCGCTCGGCGCACCGCCGCGACAGGCGGGACGCGGGAGGGAGCATGGGCACACTTTGGTGTGGTGTGGGGGCGCGGTAAATTCCTGCGGGCCTGTTGCAACCAGCCCGTCAACACCTTCGCTGACATCTGGGGCCTAGAGATTAGCGGTTTTCGGGCCCCGCATGTCAGTGTATCGCCAGATTTGAGGTGGCCAGGAGCTGGGGGATCTGGAGTTCTGGACTCTGGAGCGCTCCTCGGCCAGTCCCACGGGAGTTATGGCGCTTTTCGTTGTAATTTGGTAAAATTTGTCTAATCATGAACTAACTAGGTCTACCGGAACGGACCAGTGGGAGGCCTGGCATGCACAGCCTACGACTCTCGGCGTTGCTGCGCGCCTGCGCTGGCCGCTGGCAGGTCCAGGCTTCTTGGTTGGTTACCAAAGATTTGGCAATTACAGCAAAGGATACGAGTACTCATTCCAACAAAAAAATACAATTCTAAATGAAATAAACTCTTAAAATTTAATCAAGCTTACAGAAAATAATATCAACGTTTATGTCTTTAAATAAATTTACTATAAAAATATATTTCATAACTAACTTAATAATGTTTATTTTGTATCGTAAATGTTATTTGATTTTTATATAAACTTGGTTAAATTCAAAATTATTTTACTTATCGAGAGGGATTATTTTTAAAAAAAATATATATAGTACCAATGTAGACACTCACCACAGGTCACCCATATGAATGTGAGCGCCCACACAACTACACCCTATCTCTATAAGCACCTCTATAAGATTGAAACTAGTTGATAGATATCGACATTAATGAAGCCACCATAGGCATCTCTCTATTGACCAGCCTATTTCCTACCAGTGAACAACGTCATTAAATTCTGAACTTACGAACAAAAATATATGTTATAGATTTAGTGCACCAAATGTGGTATATTGATAAATTTTATAGCAAACCAAAAGGCAACTAGATCTTAGTTTCCCTAAGTTTTGGCAACTAAATATTAGCAATCAACCAATGAGGTTCTATTTCATCTCTAGAGCTCTATCCTCACCTGCTAAAGTAACTATATATCTCATTTTACTTTTAAAAAGTATCAATATAATATATGTGAAAGGGCCTCTAGTTGAGTTAAATAGGTGCCTTGAGTAGTACACATCAGGTCCTAGGTTTGAACTCATGTGGGAGGGTTCGAATTCCCGTGGAAGTGAATTTTAGCCTAGGTTAAAAAAATCCCGCCATCTGCCCCACACCAAAGTACAGGTTTAAGGCCTGACCCCGGTCATGGTCGCTCTCACATGGGCTACGATACTCCTGTTAATGGGTGGGGCAGAGGTCTTCTTACCCCGCAGGTCGAGTTATCAACATTAGTATCTCATAATATATTTATTATAAAGTCTATTTACATTAGAATTATGCTTCAAATACTAGCATATTTTTATTTATTGAATTAATCTTCTTGGGAAAACTTAATATACAACTACTTTAGGACAGAATGAGTACGCTTGGCTCTCTGCCCAGACAACGGTAGTATACTACAGTGTCAACATTTTAGCACCAGCCTGGCAGTGTTTGACGTCGACAGGTGGTGTGCTATGCTGCTTTTTTGCTCGACGCCGCTAGGTGGTAGAAATGGTGCTATGCTCCATTTAGGACGTTGGACAAAGCCTTCCAGACAGCTCTATCCCTCGCTCGGTAGAGATCTCAACCCCGCATAGAGAAGCTCCCATCGCCAGAATCTGTCAAGGAGAGAACCATACAGCTCTACTAGCAGTGCACACGTATCTCGGTAGTAGTCAGTGGTGAAGACCGAAGACAGAGCGCCCACCCTAACTTTGGTATTTTTCTATATTACAACTCTTAATAATCTAGCTAAACTACTATGCATGGAAGGAGTTGTGATATCATGGAAGGAGTTGTGATGTTACAACTCTTAATAATCTAGCTAAATTGATAGGACGTCGCAGACGGCCTTTATCCCATGTCGCTATATCATGGAAGGAGTTGTGATGTTACATGAAACGATTCATGAATTGCATAGAAAAAAACAAGATGGTGTGATCTTAAAACTAGACTTCGAAAAAGCTTATGATAAATTAAAGTGGTCGTTTATACAACAGGTCCTCAGAATGAAAGGATTATCATCAATTTGGTGTGAATGAATTTCAAAAGTCATGTCTAGAGGAAGTGTTGCAGTACGTAAAGGTTAATGATAATGTAGGCCACTATTTCCAAACTAGGAAAGGAGTGCGGCAGGGGGGTCCGTTATCTCCAATCCTGTTTAATATAGTGGTTGACATGCTGGCTATCTTTATTTTACGAGCTAAAGAGGTTGAACAAATACAAGGGGTTGTTCCGCATTTGGTAGATGAGGGACTTTCAATCCTTCAGTATGTAGATGGCACTGTCATCTTTATGGACAATAATCTAGAGAAGGCCAAAAACATGAAGCTTTTACTTTGTGCTTTTGAACAGCTATCAAGACTCAAGATCAACTTCCATAAGAACGAATTGTTTTGTTATGGAGCAGCCTAAGCCAATCAAAACGAATATGCACAAAATTTTGGGTGTAATTTGGGGTCGTTTCCATTTAGGTATCTGGAATCTCTATGCATCATAGAAAGCTCATGAATAAAGATTGGAAGCATGTTGAAGAACGTTTTCAAAAGAAACTGAATTGTTAGAGAAGCAAAATGTTGTCGGTAGGAGGGAGGCTTGTTCTGATTAACTCCGTTTTGATTAGTCTCCCCCATGTTCATGCTTTTCTTTTTTGAAGGACCTAGAGGGGTTCTAAAGAAGATGGACTATTTTAGGTCACGGGTTTTTTGGCAGAGCGATGAACATAAGAAAAAAATATAGATTACCTAAATAGGAGGTAGTTTGTACGCCGAAAGATCAAGGGGGGTTGGGAGTCCTAAACTTAGACGTTCATAACAAGTGTCTTCTAAGTAAATGACTTTTTAGGTTGCTGAATGGAGATGGGGTCTGGCAACAATTACTTAGGAATAAGTATTTAAGAGACAAAACTTTGACACATGTTTAATACATGCCTGGAGACTCTCAGTTTTGGGCTGGCCTTATGAAGGTCAAGGAGGAGTTTTTCTCATTGGGCAAGTTTGATCTAGGTGACGGGTCTCAAGTGCGATTTTGAGAGGATTCGTGGATAAGACCGCGTCCTTTAAAATATCTCTTTCCCGCATTATATAATATTGTTAGGAAAAAAGACGCATATGTAAAAACGGTGTTGTCTATGACACCGTTAACTGTGACTTTCAGGAGATCTCTGGTAGGTGTTAATTTTATAAGCGTGGCACGATGTGGTCGCTATGGTTGCAGATGTACAGTTAAAACAAGAGGTATCGTTGTGTGTGGGGGCTACATCAAAATGGGTTGTCAAATCCATGTACAGAGCCTTATTAGGAGTTCAAGCTATACCTTATAACACATTAATATGGAAACTGAAACTACCTCTTAAAATCAAAGTATTTTGTGGTATTTGTATAAGGGAGTAATCTTAACAAAGAACAATTTAGCAAGGCGGCAGTGGCAAGGAGATAAAAAGTGTTGTTTCTGTTCTTCTGACGAGTCTATATAACATCTATTCTTTGACTGTCATTTTGCTAAATTCGTGTGGCGAACTGTTCATGTTTCCTTTAATTTAATACCTCCAACTAACGTTCACAGTTTATTTATAGGCTGGTTATACGGGATAAATAGGAAACTGAAATCTAAGATTCTCGTGGGTGCAAGTGCAATTTGTTGGCCGATATGGTTAACTCGGAATGATATAATTTTTGACAAGGCCACAGCACCATCTTATTTGCAGGTTATCTTCAGGGAGACCTACTGGACCAGATCCTGGTCCCTATTATAGAAGGAAGAGGATCGCCAAATGATAAAGATGGGATGCGAGAATATTGAGACAACCACGATGGAGGTGTTTGCTATACACGGTTGGAGATTTAGTAATAGAATTGCTCTTTAGATGTTGAATTTGGAAACCTTTCTTTATCCACTTTGGATCAAAACTTTACGTTTGAGATTGTGTGGACTACAGTGTTTGTGTTATAATAAGGAACAACTATATGCATTGATCGATGCAGAAGCTGAGATATTAATATATTCTCTTTTTTAAAAAAAACTAAACTACTATGCAATTAAGTGGTAAATAAGTTTCCCGTTGACATTTAATTCTCTAAATCTAAATCCTGGCTTCCGCCACTAGTAATAGTAATGGAAGATCTTCGACCTTCAATTGTGTTGATCTTGGCTCTTGGAAGCTAACATACTCCTACTACTTTGGAGGCGTGGTAAAATTGGGTTACTCCACATGCTCTGTAACCGCCATCCATACGCATGCACCCCATCCACCCGCGCCAGCCCGCCTGTACTTCCTCTGTTTTAAAAAGCACGAAGTATAGTACAATTTTAAGTGAAGACAAGTTATTTTTAAAAGTTAGCTAAATGCATTGTTGATGGGAAGATAATAATATGCACATGCTGGCGCCCGGACGTCCGATAGATAAGATTCCGTTAGACGCTAACCTGCGCGTACTCCCACCGAACAGCCCAGTAGAATGGTCCATCAGAAACGCCATCGCGCGACCCCGACTAAGGTCGCTAGCCCACCCGCTCATGCCAGCCACTGCCCTGTATCGCTGCTGCACGCATGCGTCCGTCCCCGTCCGCCTCGCCTCACACGCGTACGTTGCCCCCGTACGCCTTGGCACGACCCGCGCCCGCCGCTCCTCCCCCCTAACCCCCTCCTCTCTCTCCGTGCGGGTGAGACCAGGGAGCCAGGATGAGGACGAGCACGCCTCATTTGCAGGACCCCATGCGCATCGTGCGCCACATCCGCTGGCCCCTGGCTCGCCACGCCCCTTCCCCCAATGCTTGGGTTGTGGCCTCATGACTTTCTGAACACATCTATGAAACATGAAACACTTGCAACATGAAACAATTGAATGCAACATACGTCTAAAGCAGATTAAATATTTAGAACATACACTTGCAACATACGTGTGAAACATATGCAACGTCTAGATAAAACACTTAAACTTGTAACATGAAAAATACTTAGTGCAACATAAGAATGAAACAACGGAAACATTTGGAACATATTCTTGCAACATATGGGTGAAACACATGCAACATCCAGATCAAAACGCTTGCAACATATGTCTGAAACAAATGAACCACTTTGAACTAATGCTTGCAACATGCATGCCTCCGAAACACTTGCAACATATACAACATCCCGATCTACTTTTGCAACATTCATATGAAACACTTGCAACATACCTATGAAACATCTGAAATACTTGAAACATACATTTGCAACATGCGCTTTCAGCGCAACATCTCCTTGCTGCTCGGGAATGGAGGCCTGTTGCCGCGTTGAGTTCATCAGTGTAGAGCTCGCCGGTGGCACAGAGCTCGTCGCTCCGGTGGAGAGAAGGCCATGGCTGGTCTAGAGCGAGTTGTCCCCGCTCCGATGGAGAAGGCAGTCGATGCGCTAGAAAAGGCCACGGCGGGGTGGAGGCACGGTGGAGAGCGACGAAGGCGGGCAGCCGCGCTCTGGCGCGGTGGAGAGGAAGGATGGTGGCCGACCAGGCGTGGTGGAGAGAGCCATGTTGGAGCACGCCACGGCAGTGCAGGCGCGGCGATGCGATCGCGGTGCGGGAGAACGGGCGGAATGGGTGTGGGTGCTACGGGGTGTAAGGTCCAAATGGCTAGAGGGAGGTGAATAGCATATTTAAAAATCTACAAGCTTCACTAAACAACCACGTTAGTATAAAAGATGGCTAAGCTAATTCTAGCACTAGCTCAACTATACTATGCAAGCCACCTATACAATTCTAGTGAAGCAAGGCTATGATCTCTAATGCACACCAACAAGGCTAAGTCACTAAGCTAATTACTCCTATGTGATAAAGGCTACGCTAAGCAAACTACACTAGAACTAGTACAAGAAAGTAAAGAGCAAGTGACTTGATTCTTATACCAACGATGTAGAGAAGTAATGCACTCGAAGAATCAATCACAATGAGCAATCACAAGAGAAATCCTTGGCAAAGAGATGATACAAGATTTTTACCGAGGTTCACTTGCTTCCCGGCAAGCTACTCCTCGTTGTGGCGATACACCCACTTGATGGATCATGAGCTAATCAACTATTAAGAGTTGAACCCTCAGCGGGTGCCGCACATCCACTCACAAGATGGGGATCCTCCAAGCCACGTGCTTCACTAGAGTAGCCAATTCATAAACTCCCGCGGGGAAGGCTCAAGAACCCCTCACAATCAACTTGGTGAGGCTCGAAACAATCTCCAAGGTCGAGCTCAACACCACCGCTGCTCCAAGCCATCTAGGGTGTCGGGAAACACCCGAGAGTAACAAGCAATCCGCAGCAAACACGAAGATCAAGTGCCACTAGATGCAACTCTCAATGCGTTGCACTTGAATCTCACTCAATCTCTCTAGAGTATGCAACCAAGCAAGGAGATGAGTGGAGGGGTTGTTCTCTAGCTCAAAGGATGTCTCGAGGTCTCAAAATATGCAAGAGTTTTCCCCAAACCCCGACCATCTTCTATTTATAGCGAAGGGGTACGCAGCTAGCCGTTACCGGACGACGCAGTGAAAAATGTGATGATCAGACGCACCGGTCAGGGCACTATAGGACAAGCAACAACAGTGCGCGTCAGTGGGAGACGTTGCCATGACCGGACGTGCTTCACCAAATGACCGGACGCGCTACACCTAGCGTCCGATCAGAGTCCAGAGAGCACCCGCCGCGACCGGACGCGTCCGATCACATGTGACCGGACGCGCCGCGCGTCCGATCAGCTCTTCGCCACGCTCTGCCCCTCTAGGTGACTGACCGGACACTCCGGTTCTGTGAGGGACTGGACGCGCCGGTTGCGCGCCTTTCCTCTGCGCCCAGGTGAACTGACCAGACATGCTGGTCAGGCCAGACCAGCGTCCGGTCATAAACCCTAGGCGCGCTGCGCCTTAGCCCTCGACTTGAGCTGACCGGACGCGTAGGTCCACCCTGGACCACGTCCGGTCCAGCGTCCGGTCACTATTTTTCAGTGAGAAACACACCGGACTTACACCTCTGTTTCTTCGCCTCCGGCGTAATAGAAAATAGGCGTTTCACTTCTCCAAAAAGCGCCGAATCCCGCCTCGCAAGCTCGATGGGAGGGAGAGAGGAACCCAAACCTCTCTCTACCACTTAAACTCCATCGCCTTCGCAAAAGTGCTAACACCACCAATTGTACACCACCATGTGCATGTGTGTTAGCATTTCACAAACATTTTTCAAGGCGTTATGTTAGCTCTCTACTAGATACTAATGCATATGCTCAAGACATTGATCTAGTGGCACTTGATTCCCGAGCTAACCGTGATTGCCCCTCTTGATAGTCGGCTATGTATCCTAAACCCGGTCAATCACTTCTCTACTCATCTTAGACCGACAAAAGGAAAACCCTTTGGTTATACCTTTGCCTTGCACTCTTAGATCCTTCTCCTCCACTTGATCATCAAGTCCATCATTTTATGTGCATTCCTTCATGATCTTGCTCATCATTTCATGCACCAAATCATGTGGTCTTGTGGCCATCTCTCCATGACATTTGCTCCTTCATCACATGTGTTGCTTATGCCTAATTCAAACCACTTGACACAATGGCATTAGCAACTTGGTGTCATTAATTACCAAAACTAAACTTGGGCTTTCAATCTCTCCCTTTTTGGTAATTGATGACAACCACCACAAAGATATGAAATGAAATCAATTTTCAATTTCGATAGTATTTGCTCCCCCTACATATGTGCTTCCATGAGTTTGGTTCAATTGTGCACATATGTATGGATTTGAATTTTGGGAGAGTTACTACTATCAAATTGATGCTAAGGTATATAGAATGGACCTTTGAAGCGTGATACCAATCGGAGTTGCCTTTATATACCATCCTTAGCATCGATGTAGCTAGACACCTCTTGTAATACATCACTTGTAAAGATCACAAACACTAAAAATACCTCGTGAGATCAACATTATAAGCAAAGAGTGTCTAGAAACTACTTGTAAAGCTACTCTCAATAAATCATCATTCAAGTTCTATTACTAGCAATCACCATACAATCATGAATATGAATTTAAGCTTTGCAATGCAATAATTCATCATGTTAATGCACATACAAATGCAACAAATAAATTATGAGCTTGCTCTCCCTACTCATGTGCTTATTTTAATTGATCCCTTTCTAATGTCATATCTTTGATTTTTCTCTCCCTTACTATATCTTTCTCCCCCTTACTATACCTTTGTGACTTACTTCTCCCCCTTTGCAACTTAACTTTTTATCTTTGTGACTTTTCTCTCCCCCTTTGTCAACAATCACCAAAAAAGGTGGCAACTTTAGTGATTCAATCTAGATCACTTGCCTAGAATATGTAATTCGGTTTGATTCAAGGACAAGCTTCTTCACACCTCATAAAGTATAAGGGTTATCTTGACCATGTTGAATTACACATCATGAGCTCATTTTCTAGATTCAACACCAGGTTTACAAGCCCACAAAAATGTCATATGCTACCACTAGATCAAACAAACATAGAAGCAATAGTGGTACCATATATACATCAAAATCATTTGATTTTTATGAATGAGCCTATTTGTCATGCAAATATGACTATATGTTCTAAACATGTCCTTAGCACAGTATGAATGATATGCCAAACAACTTTACCTTGCATTGTCGAAGGGGAGGCATGTCATATAAGAAAGTGGGGTTGCACTCATTTCAAGTTGGAGAGGTCAAGTATGTTTAGTTCACTCTTCAACTTGTAAAACCTTTTCTCATCAAGTGGCTTTGTGAATATGTCAGCTAATTGATCTTCGGTGTCAATGCTTTCAATGCTAATATCACCCTTTTGTTGATGGTCTCTTATGAAGTGATGCCTTATGTCAATGTGCTTCGTTCTTGAATATTGAACCAGATTTTGAGTCATCTTGATTGCACTTTCATTGTCACAAAACAATGGCACATTCTTGAACTTGATTCCAAAGTCATTCAAAGTGGCCTTCATCCAAAGCAATTGTGCACAACAACTACCGGCACTAATATATTCGGTCTCGGCGGTAGATAGTGCAACACTATTTTATTTCTTTGATGACCATGAAACAAGAGACCTTCCTAGTAATTGACAAGTGCCACTTGTGCTCATTCTATCAATCTTGCAACCACCATAGTCGGAATCCGAATATCCAATTAACTCAAAATTAGATCCCTTAGGATACCATAGTCCAACATCATGAGTGCCCTTAAGATATCTCAATATTCTCTTGGTTGCTTTCAAGTGACTTTCTCTAGATGAAGCTTGATATCTTGCACACTTGCACACACTAAACATCACATCCGGCCTAGAAGCGGTGACATAGATCAAACTTCCAATCATAGACTGGTATTGCTTTTGATCTACTATGTTGCCACTAGCATCAACACCCAATTGATCATTTGTGCCCATTGGTGTACTCATTGGCTTAGCATCTTGCAATCCAAACTTCTTAATCATGTCCTTGATGTACTTGCCTTGACTTACAAAAGTGTCATTCTTTATTGCTTGATTTGAAGTCCAAGGAAGTAACTAAGCTCTCCAATCATAGACATCTCAAACTCATTAGCCATCATTTTTTCAAATTCTTCATAAAAGTCTTGATTTGTTGATCCAAAAATAATATCATCAACATAGATTTGTAACACAAACAAGTCATTTCTAAGCTTCTTGGTGAAGAGAGTGGTGTCAACCTCTCTCATCTTGAACCCTTTAGAGAGAAGAAAGTTCCTCAATCTCTCATACCATGCTCTAGGTGCTTGCTTCAAACCATACAATGCCTTCTTTAGCTTGAAAACATGGTCGAGCTTCTTATCATCTTCAAAACCGGGAGGTTGCTCAATATAAACATCTTTATTGATGTAGCCATTGAGAAATGCACTCTTAACATCCATTTGATAGAGCTTGATGTTGTGTGCACAAGCATATGCTAATAAGATTCTAATTGCCTCCAATCTTGCAACCGGTGCATATATCTCACCAAAGTCAAGACCTTCAACTTGAGTATATCCTTGTGCTACTAATCTTGCTTTGTTTCTCACAACTACACCATCTTCATCTTGCTTGTTTCTAAAGGCCCACTTAGTACCAATTATATTGTAGTTCTTTGGCCTTTCAACAAGTTCCTAAACTTGATTTCTAGTGAAGTTGTTTAGCTCTTCATGCATGACATTTACCCAATCAGAATCTTTCAAAGCATCTTCTATTTTCTTAAGTTCTTCAAGTGACACAAATGAGTAGTGCTCACAAAAAGATGCTAATCTTGATCTAGTTTGAACACCACTTTGAATTCCACCAATGATTTGGTCCAATGGATGATCTCTTGCAATGTTAGTAGGTTGGAGTATTGGGAGTTGGTTGCTTCCACTAGCTTGACCTTGATCTTGCAATTCATCATGAGAACCACTAGAGCTTGCTTGATTTGTATCAATTTGCACGTTTTGGTTGATCATTTGAATGCCATCATCATCATCAACTTGCCTTGGCCTAACATTACCAATATCCATGTTCTTCATTGCTTTTGCCAATTGATCTCCTCTCACATCATCAAGATTTTGAGCTTCATTTTGCGATCCTTGGGTTTCATCAAACTCAACATCATGAACTTCTTCCAAGGTGCCATTAGTGAGATTTCAAACTCTATATGCCTTGCTTGTGGTAGAATAACCAAGTAAGAACCCTTCATCACATTTCTTTTCAAACTTGCTCAATCTAGTGCCTTTCTTGAGAATATAGCATTTACAACCAAACACTCTAAAGTATGCAATGTTGGGCTTTCTTCCATTCAATAGCTCGTATGGTGTCTTCCCAAGCTTACCATGGCAATAGAGACGGTTGCTACAATAGCAAGCCGTGTTGATGGCATCACTCCAAAATGAATGATTCACATTGTATTCACTAAGCATTGATCTAGCTATATCAATCAAGGTTCTATTTTTCTTTTCAACTACACCATTGGATTGAGGAGTGTATGTTGGTCAGAATTGACGTCCAATACCAAGATCATCACATAAATCTTCAATTCTTGTGTTTTTAAACTTACTACCATTGTCACTTCTAATCTTTTTATGGTAGTCTCAAACTCATTTTGCACCCTCTTGACAAAAGATTTGAATAGATCATAAACATCACTCTTGTCAAAGAGAAAGAACACCCAAGTGTATCTAGTGTAGTCGTCCACTATCACAAAACTATACTTGTTGCCACCAATGCTAGTGTATGTTGTTGGCCCAAACAAGTCCATGTGCAATAACTCAAATGCCTTTGATGTGCTCATTTCACTTTTACTAGGATGTGCATTTCCAACTTGTTTGCCGGCTTGACAAGCACTACAAGGTTTATTCTTCTCAAAGGTGACATCCTTCAAGCCTCTAACTAAGTCATGCTTTAAAAGTTTGTTCAATTGTTTCATTCCAACATGACCAAGCCTTCTATGCCACAACCATTCCATACTAGATTTGCTAAGCAAGCATGAAGTCAATTGTGTCTCACTATCATTGAAGTCAACCAAGTATAAACTACCATGTCTAAAACCTTTGAATATCAAATTTGATCCATCAACACTAATGACTTCAACTTCATCACTACCAAATATGCACTTGAAGCCAAGGTCACAAAGTTATGCCACCGACAAAAGATTGAAATCCAAGCTCTCAACTAGCAATACATTAGATATGCTCATGTCATTTGAGATACCAATTTTACCAAGCCCCTTGACCTTGCCTTTCTTGTTGTTGCCGAAAGTGATAGCATCAAAACCACCATTTTGACTTGTATCAATTGATTTGAACATACAAGAATCCCCGGTCATATGTTGAGTGCACCCACTGTCAAGCACCCAATGTCTTCCTCCGGCTTTGTAATTGACCTACAAGACAAGATCAATTCTTTTTAGGTACCCAAACTTGTTTGGGTCCTCCAAGGTTAGTGACCAAGCTCTTTGGTACCTAAATGGCTTTCTTCTTTGAGCCCATCCATGGTGTACCAATGAACTTAGCATGAACACCATTAGTACCCTTGGTAAGCATATAGAAAGAATCAAACTTAATTGAGGATACATTAGCATTGGATTTCTTGTTTATGCAATGTTGCTCTATGTGACCAATTTGCTTGCAACTTTTGCAATAGCTACCATTGTTCTTCACAAAACGAGTCTTGTGAGGAGCAAAAGCGGCATTGCCTTTCTTGGGGTTATAGCCCAATCTCTCTTTGTAGAGAGAAGCTCTTTGGCTACCCAAGCACATAAGTAAGCGGTCCTCACCACCATAAGCCTTAGCTAATGTGTGATTGAGCTCTTTTACCTCCTTCTTGAGATTTTCATTCTCAATTATTAGTGTGGAGTCACAAGTGAAACCGTCACTACTATATGAGGATGATGTAGATGAGCTACACGAAGGGTTAGTGGGAGCAACAACAATAGGCTTATGAGAAGATTCATCAATTATATCATAAGATATGCCTATATTGTAAGTTTTAGCTTTCTCAATATTTGTTGGCATGTTTTCACATTTTTCAACTAGAGAGGAGTGAGCTTCTTCAAGCTTAGAGTGAGACTTTTGAAGCTTCTTATGGTCTACTTTTAGACTCTCATAAGATGCCCTAAGCTCATCAAGTTCTTGCATGAGGTTTTTCTTATCCTTAAGCAAGCTCTTGCACTCCTTTCTAGATTCTTTAAAATGTTAAGTGCAATCTTCTAGCATAGTGATTAGTTCATCTTTAGTTAGATCATCATCATCATCATCATCATCATCATCACTATCACTATCACTATCACTATCACTATCACTATCACTATCACTATCACTATCACTATCACTAGCATTATCATGATCACTCTCATCATCGGATGATACCTTAGCGGCCTTAGCCATGAAGCACGATGGAGTGTCGAAGAGGGAGACCTTCTCTTGGATGGTAATACTAGCATGTCCCTTCTTTTTGCTCTTATTGTCATCCTCATCATTGCTTGAGGAATCATCACTATCTCATGTAGCAACATGAGAATCATTCTTCTTCTTATGAGAGGTCTCCTTCTTTTCTTGCTTCTTCTTTTGCTTCTTCCTCTCCTTCTTGATAGCATCTTCATCATCACTATCATAAGGACACTTTGCAATGAGATGGTCCTTGCTATGGCATCTAAAGCATCTCATGGTATGCTCATTCTTCTTGGATGAATTCTTCCTCCTTCTTGCACGATAGCCTTTCTTCTTCATGAATTTGCCAAATTGCTTGACAAAAGAGCCATCTTCTCATCAATGTCATCACTATTACAAGAGCTTGAGTCTTTATCACTTGATGATTCAATCTTGGACTTGTCCTTGGATGTGGTGGCTTTGAATGCCACACTCTTCTTCTTTTCATCATCTTTCTTCTCATTTTCCTTCTTCTTCTTCTCGACCAACTCATCCTTCTCATCATCTTCTCTATATGAATAATCGGTCATCACTTCTTGAAATACTTGTTGAGGAGTTGAATCCTTCAATGTAGTCCTCACTAGCACGGTGATCAATGTATCAAACCTCTTGGGCAAGCTTCTCAAGAACTTCATAGAGAATTGGTTGTCCTTGACTTCCTCACCAAGTGCCTTGAGCTCACTGACAATGACTTGCAACCGATGAAATATTTTCGGTACACTCTCATCATCTTGCATCTTAAAGCTTGAAAATTTTTCTTGCAAGATATATGCTTTAGCGGTCTTTGTGCCTTCGGTGCCCTCAAATGTTTCTTCTAGCTTGGCCCAAGTATCATGAGCAATTTCAATGTTCTTCACTTGCTCAAATGTCTTGTCATCTAGTGCCTTATGAAGAGCACTAATGGCAATGTCATTGCATTGGAGCTTCTTCTCTTTCACCGGTGTAGGTGCTTCCGGATTAGCAATCTCAAATTTTGTTTCGGTGACCTTCCACACTTCTCTATTGATTGACTTGAGGTGTGCGGTCATCTTAACCTTCTAATATGCATAATTTGTGCCATCAAAGTGAGGTGCCTTCTTGGTGTTGTTGATGTGCAAACTTAATTGAGCCATTTCTTCTTCACCGTAGGTTGTCAAGCCTCAAATAAACGGTGCCTCGGCTCCGATACCACTTGTAAGGTCCAAATGGCTAGAGAGGGGGTGAATAGCCTATTTAAAAATCTACAAGCTTCACTAAATAACCATGTTAGTATAAAAGATGGCTAAGCTAATTCTAGCACTAGCTCAACTACACTATGCAAGCCACCTATACAATTCTAGTAAAACAAGGCTATGATCTCTAATACACACCAACAAGGCTAAGTCACTAAGCTAATTACTCCTATGTGATAAAGGCTACACTAAGCAAACTACACTAGAACTAGTACAATAAAGTAAAGAGCAAGTGACTTGATTCTTATACCAACGATGTAGAGAAATAATGCACTCGAAGAATCAATCACAATGAGCAATCACAAGAGAAATCATCGGCAAAGAGATGACACAAGATTTTTACCGAGGTTCACTTGCTTCCCGGCAAACTACTCCTCGTTGTGGCGATGCACCCACTTGATGGATCACGAGCTAATCAACTATCAAGAGTTGAACCCTCAGCGGGTGCCGCACATCCACTCACAAGATGGGGATCCTCCAAGCCACGTGCTTCAATAGAGTAGCCAATTCACGAACTCCCGCGGGAAAGGCTCAAGAACCCCTCACAATCAACTTGGTGAGGCTCGAAACAATCTCCAAGGTCAAGCTCAACACCACCGCTGCTCCAAGCCATCTAGGGTGTCGGGAAACACCCGAGAGTAACAAGCAATCCGCAGCAAACACGAAGATCAAGTGCCACTAGATGCAACTCTCAATGCAATGCACTTGAATCTCACTCAATCTCTCTAGAGTATGCAACCAAGCAAGAAGATGAGTGGAGGGGTTGTTCTCTAGCTCAAAGGATGTCTCGAGGTCTCAAAATATGCAAGAGTTTTCCCCAAACCCCGACCATCTTCTATTTATAGCGAAGGGGTACGCAGCTAGCCGTTACCGGACGACGCAGTGAAAAACGTGACGACCAGACGCACCGGTCACTACAGGACAAGCAGCAACAGTGCGCGTCAGAGGGAGACGTTGCCGTGACCGTACGCGCTTCACCAAATGACCGGACGCGCTACACCTGGCGTCCGATCAGAGTCTAGAGAGCACCCGCCGCGACCAGACGCGTCCGATCGCATGTGACCGGACGCGCCACGTGTTCGATCAGCTCTTCACCACGCTCTGCCCCTCTGGGTGACCGACCGAACGCTCCGGTTCCGTGAGGGACCGGATGCGCCGGTTGCGCGCCTTTCCTCGCGCCCAGGTGAACTGATCGGACACGCTGGTCAGGCCAGACCAGCGTCCGGTCATAAACCCTAGGCGCGCTGCGCCTCAGCCCTCGACTTGAGCTGACCGGACGTGCAGGTCCACCCTAGACCACGTCCGGTCTAGCGTCCGGTCACTGTTTTTCAGTGAGAAACACACCGGACTTACGCCTCTGTTTCTCCGCCTCCGGCGTAGTAGAAAATAGGTGTTTCACTTCTCCAAAAAGCGCCGAATCCCGCCTCGCAAGCTCGGTGGGAGAGAGAGAGGAACCCAAACCTCTCTCTACCGCTTAAACTCCACCGCCTTCGCAAAAGTGCTAACACCACCAATTGTACACCACCATGTGCATGTGTGTTAGCATTTCACAAACATTTTTCAAGGCGTTATGTTAGCTCTCTACTAGATCCTAATGCATATGCTCAAGACATTGATCTAGTGGCACTTGATTCCCGAGCTAACCGTGATTGCCCCTCTTGATAGTCGGCTATGTATCCTAAACCCGATCAATCACTTCTCTGCTCATCTTAGACCGGCAAAGGGAAAACCCCATGGTTATACCTTTGCCTTGCACTCTTAGATCCTTCTCCTCCACTTGATCACCAAGTCCATCATTTTATGTGCGTTCGTTCATGATCTTGCTCATCATTTCATGCACCAAATCATGTGGTCTTGTGGCCATCTCTCCATGCCATTTGCTCCTTCATCACGTGTGTTGCTTATGCCTAATTCAAACCACTTGACATAATGGCATTAGCAACTTGGTGTCATTAATTACCAAAACCAAAGTTGGGCTTTCACGGAGAATCGAGAGGAAAGGAAAAGTAAGAGCGGAATATTATTTTTTAGCAACGCGGTGCGGGCCACGGCCCACCGACGGTAGCTTCCCACGGATTCCTATCGGACGCTCCGACCAAGCATTTCTGATCATATAATCATGGGCGGATTTAAGGGTATTCCCCTGTATTCCTGGGAATACCCAACTTTTTTGTGACACTTCTACGTATATATGTGTATATATTTGTATATATAAATGTATAAAGGTATAATCTGTAGTATTTTCGTGTATTTCTGCCCAAAACAAGTAAAAACTGGCCTTTTGGCCTTGCTTCCGAATTCCCCGCTCCCCAGGCCAAGCCCACTAGGCCCACTAAGTTGTTTTCAGCTGCCCGACGCACAGACCAAGCAAGGCCGCTCGGACCCGTCGCGTCGCGTTGCAACTTGCAACTCGCACCCAGCACCCACTGCGGAACCGACGGCCGGCGGGGTACTAACCCTAGCCCCTAGGCTGCGGCGGTGGTGAGCACAGGAGCCGAGCGCGGCAGCAGCAGCCAGCAGAGCAGGCCAGCAGCTAGCGGTTGCCGGCCGGTGCTTCGCGGCTCCGGGCGGGAGGCGGCACCGCGGCAGCCGGCAAGCCGGCAGGGACCAGGGCCAGTGCCCAGCCGTCCAGGGGGCGGCTCCGCCGCTAGCCGCGCGGCGCGGGCGGGCCATGGGCCACGACGCCAGTAGCAGTCACCAGGGTCCCCGGCTCCAGGTCTCCATCCTCCGTTGTCCACTCTCCAATCTCCATACTCCGGTTCTTGATCTTGGTTGCAAATATTGATTTATTTGTAGTGCTATTGTCTATTGCAGTAATAGTATTGCTATTGGTTTGTTTCTCTTTATTAATTATTAGTTTGTTTTATGCATATCTTAGAGCCGATTAGCTGAACAATTTGTTATCTGACTATTTTTGTGACTTTAATTATCGGTAACGTACTATTCTGAATTATATTTGAACCCTATGGATACATTATTTTTTTTATGTGGAAGCGGAAATACCCAACTTTTAAATCCTGGCTCCGCCACTGCATATAATAATATTGTGTCACGAGTGGGAGTTGCTCAGCCTGCTGTCAAATAGGGCTATATATGGAGCCGATAATCGTTGACCGACGGCATGCTGCCATGCTTGGTAGGAGCACAGTACGCGTTGTGGTCGTTCGTTGGAGACACAGATGAACACTACTGATCGCGATCGTGTGTCGCCGTACGTAGCCAGGCTAGTCCGGGTGCATGCATGCTGTGCTATCGTCGTAGACTCGTAGCCACATGCACTGTCTCAAAATGATTTGCCCGTGTCGGCCCGGGTTCAGGCGCGGAGGCGCCAGTAGTTACGGGTCAGTCGTACTCCTACGTCGCCGCAGGTGCCATGTCGTGTCGGTGTTTCCGTCAATGTTTTAAATAGTGGGCTAAGGTGTTTAGCGGTATATCTCTAAAACAGCTAATAGCGGAGCTATATCGGGCTATAGCGGGATATAGCGGCTAAATTATACATGAACACAAATAGCGGCACCCTGCCTCAAAAGGCTATAGCGGGCTATAGCGGCAGCTATAGCGGGAGATTTAAAACTATGGTTTCCGTGCAGATTCTTGATCTTGACAAGTTGTAACTGCGCAGCGCAGGCATCGGTGCATGCACAGCACGCAGCTAGCGCTGTGCTGTAGTAAGCGTTGCACACCGTCGCGTTCGTCGCCAGTGAACAAGGGTAGGGATATCTGGTTCGGCCACGACTCATGCATGTGAATATGCATTGCAACATCGGATGCTACAGTACGCTCCTGCTAGCATCGGGGTAGTGGGGCCAGAAGGGTGCAGGCCCACCTGCCACTGGGAGGAGTAGTAAAGCAGAAGCAAAGATGGAAAACTTCTCGTGAGGCGTGACAAGACACGGGAGAGAGGGGAAAAGTTTGAAAAGTCTGTGAAAGCAGGCAGGAAAAGTGACTACTGTACGTTGCTACTGTAGCAGGTGGCAGTGCTACTGCAGCAGCAGCAGGCTATGAAACATGAAAGGTTGTAACGAACTAGCACTTGTAACGATCTCTCGCAACTCCTTGTGGAATGTGGACAGATGAAATTAGTGTGTTCTCCAGAACGGGCCGGCATGCATGATGCATGCAATGAAATTTGGTCGCTAAAACAACGACGGTCAGGTATGTAGGAGCCTATTTCATACAGCTTCTCTGAGAAAGTATGAATATACGTACGAGACCACGGGTCCACCGTCCACGGCACTTTGGCTGGCCTGCCGTCGTCCAAACTCCAAGCGGCGGTCCACCCTTTCCCCAAGAGGAGGAAGGCACAAGAGCCGCCGCCTCAGTCGCTCGCATGCAATGCAAATCTCACGTTTCTCGTGTGTACAGTAGCACTCCTAGACTAGGAGTAGGCACGCGAGAAAAGGAGGCGGATGCCCCGTCACTAACCGCCGAGTCAGGCATTCAGTTCAGGCTAAAATGACCATCGAGAATCATTAGTGCTAGTCTTTTAGTATTTGATTG
This sequence comes from Saccharum hybrid cultivar R570, assembly GCA_038087645.1. Lineage (NCBI taxonomy): Eukaryota > Viridiplantae > Streptophyta > Magnoliopsida > Poales > Poaceae > Saccharum > Saccharum hybrid cultivar. Next base: position 2,563,215 of record JAQSUU010000049.1, on the reverse strand, counting down.
ACGACACGGTGAAGTAGAGTCATCTGATGGCTCCCACACAATCGTGGGCCCGCCTTAATCCCTCCCTCTCGCTCCATACGGGCAGCGCCGGTTTTGGTGTGATCAGCGATTTCTTGGCCTCTCTTTTCGCTGCGTTACCTTACCTCACCGTCTTGCGCCCGGATTCAGGAAGAATTGCACATGGCATGAAGCATTTTGTCGCCGGGGCCATGTGGCCGGGGCAGGAAGGATTCAGGAATCAGGAGGCGCCCGGCGACGGCGATTAACCGATGGGAAATGGAGGGAGCCGGAAACGACGCGGGCGGGCCGGTGCTGCTGCCCCTGGGTGTAGTCAGCTCATGCATCCCTACTCCCATCGCACCTCGCGGTCGCATGCAGGTGCAGTGCAGGGCAGCGCGGCCGTATCGAGCCGTCCACCGCTGCCGGTCTGGACCAAAAGGGCCGGTCACCTCGTTGCCGCCGAGTGGCCGGCTTTGTTCGGCTTTGCGGTGCACGCAGGCCTGGCCGCTGGGGCAGGAGCAAAACATTCTCTGCGGCTGCTGTGCTGCCTTCTTCGAGGACTCGTGTCGAGCGTTGATCGTGATCGTGATCCCTTTCGCGCCGTTCCTTGGAGTACGTAGATCCCGGCCAATCATAGGGGCTCATGCTCGTATGCTGCTGCGACGACCAAGCTTTGCTAGATACTCCTAGGACTGTAGCATGCAATTGGAATGTACTGTGCTAGGAGTGCTACAGGATGCCGGCATGATTTTGCCTTTCGTCGAGCAAGAAATGTGCACCGAACTCAAACTGCATCCATCAGCCCGGTAAAGCACGCATGTAGCCTCTCAAAGCACCGAACTATTTTGCTGCAACCAACTAAAAACCGACTGACCGACCTGCTGTGCCTTCAGCAAAGCAGCATTATGTAGCCTCTCAAAGTTCTTTACATACAACACAAAAGTAAAAGGGAAATTAAAGACAAAGGTGCAATCGAAAGATGCAGATTGCTGGGCCTGGGACTAGTACTACTGTCAAAGAAGCAGCCGCAACGCAAGCCACATTGTAAACAATACAACACACGTAGGGCCCTTCATGCGAGCTTTCGGAAGTTTTCAATGGTTTTCGTGCTCGGCCATCTTTGAGGGCAGAGTTTAAGAATCCTCCCCAGGGCCCAGGCCCGTCTCAATAATTTTAAGGGCCCTTGGGCAAGTAAGACACTAAGGCCTGACAATCTAATATTTTCATATAATAATTAATAAAGTATATAATACTATTAATAAGAAATAACTTGCAACATATATTCACCAAATAATTTTTCAATGAACTGATCTTCTTGTTTTCTTTTTTTTCTTTTCTGAACACTGGAGAAATGTTTTTTTGGCAACATCTAGCATGTTCAAAAAAATATATTGAATTAGAATTTAGAAATTTAGTTAATTAGATCAAACATTCTGCAACTCTGCAAGTGCAGACCATCACGGCCACGCCAAGCCCTATCATTATAACTGATAAACTGAACTAATGAACTCTGGACTGCAATTACTTACCGCTGTCCGCTGGCCAGTCCAGAGATACAATGGATCACAGAGGCCGCGGAGAAAGGATTCACGCCCGCTGCCCACAGAGGTCGCGGCCGTTGCCTGCAGCAGCACGCCGTCACCGGCCAGCGGCCGCGAAGCCAAGCCCCGACTCGCGATCGCAAATTGGAAGGGTTGTGACTCGCCGACTCCCTGCACGACTCACGCAGTCACGCACGCCACGTGAATAGAAGCGACTAGCGAGCACCTAAGCTATCAAATGGACCTAAAGAGCGACCGTATGAGCCATTGGGCCAGAATACATGTACTATACAGGGGTATACTCATGGGCCCCCAAGAGCCATGGGCCCCCGGCCGTCGCACTGGCTGCCCTCCCCCATGAGACGGGCCTGCCAGGGCCCCCCTGTGCCGCTCAAATCTCGGCATATTTTCAAAGGCAGCTTCTCTGGGGTCCTTTCCGTCGAAATGAAAACCCTTTCTTTGTTCATCAGGTAGGCCCGCCCATGGTGGAACGACCGACGTGAACTAGCTATAGCCACGGATTATATAATAAGCAAGTGGTCCTGATCATTTTTTCAGCTTTATTTAAGGCCAGTTTCACTTTTTTTTTTGTTTTGCGTACGTTGGATTTGTTCTCGTAGTCAGAGACGACCGCTAGCTACTTGATGTTGCAAGAAAATTTTGGATTTGGACCATGAATACTGATGAGCTTGTTGCATCATGCTAGTACGTAAACAGATGCATCTATCCCGATTGTTGAAACAGCACCAGCCGCAGGAATCAACATTTCCTTCCTTTATAGCCCGGGGCGGAACCAAACCAACATCGACGACTAGGAGGACAAGGTCACAACTCACAACACTAATCTGGTCGATCGATGGATCTCACCTCACCTAGCAGCCGCCCGGGCACGGGCAACCGCCGTACCGGTGGTCCTCTTGCCTCTTGGCTAGCTTGATCCTGGCCTGGTCACCTCAGCTCGCAATCGATCATAGGTGGGCAAAAAAAAGTTTGCACGGCGTTGGTCCTTTTCATCCATCACTCGATGGATCGGTCGGGTCGACCAAACTCTTGTTCTTTTTCTCTTTTGATTGTTGGGCTGTGCCAATCTCGCCGTGCCGTACCGCTTAGCTTGTGGGCCGGGGCGCCTCTCGCATGCGTTTCAGCGCTTGCGTGTGCCACAATAATGCTCCCCCTAGCTAGCTATAAACCGTGCCTTCTGATGAATGAATGAAGCTAGAACACGAGGAGGAGATATCTACTACATGCATGGCACGTTGAGTTCAGATTCAGCTAGTGCGGCCAGAAAAGAACGAAAACCTGCATGCATGAAAACAGGAGACCCATACCATACAGGGGCACCAATTTTGTACGGCAGCCGGGAGATGCGTGTCTTTTCCATGCAAAACGCCATGCGCTGATTATAATGCCTGCGCACGGAACAAACGAGTTATGGGTGGGGGCGCATACAGACAGGTGTTAAGGTGGTAGTATCACAAGGCGACGAAATTATCGGACAAACCAGATCGATCGATGTCGCCAGGCCCAGGACCAGGCGAGATATATACGTGGCGGTGGAGCACGTACGTCCATCGTCGTCTTGGATGGACGGACATCCGATCCACATGCACCCACACGTTATACTATACTATGCGTAACAAATGGCGGTGTTCTGGGACCCCAGAGGCCCAGACCCAATGAGGTTACTCCTACAGCTATAGGACGCTTGGGTCGGGTGGTCATGCATGCACGGATGATGCAGACGCAAGCGGTCCTCTCCTCTTGCAAGAGTGTCCAAGTGAGACGCATTCTCCTTGCTTGAGTCCAAAATTTCGGGTGTCCCTACGATGCATGCGTCGCTACTAGCTAGGGACCTCCTCCTCCTCCTTCTCCGGCGCCGCTTTGCCCCAACTTTTCGCCGATTTTTAGTTTCCTCTTGCGTGCATTATTGCATTGGGAGAAGGAACCTCAGCAAATAACTGAGCGACGTCGTCTTTGAATTGCTCTCCGCCGCACCGACCTCGGCAGTTCGGCACCCCACTCGACCGCCTTTGTTTGCTCCACACGCCTGCAGGGGCCGGTGAGTAGCAGCAGCAACGCCCGGCCGGCGAACAAAAGAATCGCGAGGCCCATCCGTCCAAGGGCAAGCAGGTATGTACGCATGCAGGCGGCGCGTGCAGGGCGTTGCCTGGTGCTTCACGTTGGATGAGCCTTGGAAGCCAAGAATGGGGGGCCGTGGCTGTCGCATGCGAAAGCATGGGCAGCAATCGTTTGTTTCTTTATGTATTGGCCGAGCATGCAGTGGGCGCGGCACTCATCATGCTCATGCATCTTCGTCTGCACTCACTTCTATATATATATTTACAGTTGCATTGTAGTAGTAGTAGTAGTATTGCAGGCGCCTTTAAATTGCCTGAATTTCACTCAAATCGTATAATAATTTCAGAGAAATTAGTTCATTCTCACAGGAAAATAGAGAAAAAAAACCCTCTTTTGGAACCGTGCGATTAACATGCGGCCAAATATATGGAGAGCAGGTTGCTGAAACAGATGGAGCTGGCCGGAGACCGAAGACGACAAGTGCCTGGCATCTTCGGATGACCTGCAGTACGTGCGCCGACGCCCATAAAAGGAGAGCAAGTAAAAGTAAACTCGTAGAAAAATTTACCGCGGACTAGCTAGGGCGCCAATCAAGCTAGGGGCTTGTTTAGGTCAAGGCTAAAGTGAAAATTTTTCCCTCTCTCCATCACATCAACTTTTGCACGCATACATGAAGCATTAAATATAGATAAAAAACTAATTATATAGTTTAGTTGTAAATCACGAGACGAATTTTTTGAACATGTTTATAATTGGACACTAATTGTCAAATACAAACGAAAGTACTATAGTTAGAAAAATTCCAACTTTTCAACAACTAAACAAGGCCTAGCTATCTCAAAGTGTAGATCCTCCCTCCCCAGTTCCAAATTATCACTCGCTTTTAGTTTCAGTGCCACAAATTTGACTTGATTTGTAAAAAATATATACAATATTTGTATCTCCAAATAAATTTGTTAACAACTAGATTGAAAGATCTTTCCAACAATACTAATTATGTAACATAAAATTAATATTTTAATATATATTTTATCAAAGTTATTTCTCGAAAAATGAAAACAACATATATTTTGGGACGGTTGGTTGTGGTGCATGCATGCATGAGAAACATGTTGATGGTCGAAATGCCGCGCGGTGATGACACGTAGCTTACGCACTGTGGCTGAGGCACGAAGCCAATGGCCTTCGCGTCTGCGGCGTGCTTTGCTGTCTTGTTTGGTTCAGGTACGTTTGCTTTTAGATGGTGATAGGTGAAGAACAGTTCTTTTTTTCTCAAAATAAATTAACATAAACATCAACATAAAACCAAATTTCAGCAAAACGAACAGGGCCGACCACAATACACATCGTGTCGGCCGTCACTGAGAAATGACGGTCTAAATAAACTATTGACTTCACTGAGAAATGTGACCACGGTCACCAAACAAAAACCAGTCGTCGTGGCGAGCGCTGCAATGCATGTCGTGGTCGGCCGTGATTGCAGCAATGCGCGCGGTGCTAAGCAGGCCTCAAGGAATGGCAGCTGGTAAATACCGTGAGTCGATGGAACTGCGGACGGGGCAAGGACTGGGATGTATACTGCAGTATGGATATACTCCTCCGTTCAAAATAACTGTTGTCATTGGTGTGTGTGCCACAAGTTTAACTCAATTTATAGAAAATATGTGCAACATTTGTGTCTCAAATAAATTTATTAAAAAAGTTAGATTCAAAGATCTTTCTAATAATACTAATTATGTACTATAAATATTAATATATTTTTAATATATATTTAGTTAAAGTTGTTTCTTGGGAAGCGAAAACGACAGATATTTAGGTCAGTCTCAGTGGGGATTTCACGTAACTGTTTTCAATACATCCAGATTTTGGAAACAGTGCAAAAAAGTTTTATCCCCATGAAACTCTCTCTATAAACTCTTATCATCTCTCTCTTCATTAATATGGTGTTACATCAACATAATTAATACCCATAAAACTCTGATGAAACTTCATTGAGACTGACCTTAGGGAGGAGTATAGCTTTTCGCTTTGGGGCACGGCTCCAAATTACACCTAAATCAATGAGGCCTTTTTCATTAGTTGTTACGGCACTATACATTGAATTGAATGCCGAGCTTATTGGGTGTGCCTCACGCAAAGCTGCGGTCTTTTTTTTCTGGTGAGAGGCTGCAGTTCGAGGACTCCAGGACCGATATATAGGTAGATGCTTCAAACTCTACTTATCCGCTTAATGTTACTATTACTATTACTATTACTATGTGATAAGGCGTGCTGTAGAAAGAATGAATCATAGAATTTTTCACAGAAAACAAAATCATCCGGACATCAACGCATCAGTAAACTCTACTCAACTCATTGACAATAGTAGCAGTCTGGTGTGATTTGCTTCTAAATTATTCACCTATGATGTTATAAAAGAACAAGTGTGACCCACTAAATCTACATCTAATTAAGTTACCCACCAATGTTATATATTATGAAAGATAATATAAAAAAAACCTCTCAGATTTACATATGAATTATCCCCATGTGCTACTGAAAGATAATTTAAATATACCCCTTAATTTGCATATGAATTACCACCATAGTCACTACAAAAAAATAAACTAAAAATATACCATTAAATATACAACTAAATTACCGACCTATTCTACTATAAAAATACCAGAAAGTACTTTCTATATAAATACAAAAAAAGATCTAGGACTTGTGGAGGTGCGTCGAAACAAGGTCTACTACAACAAGAGATGATATAATTAGAGCTAAGATTACAATTAAGGCATTGTTTGATGCATGTGTATCGACTCCAATCCACGCGTGTTGGAGTGGAATGGAATGTAATTTATTTTAATTCCACTCCAATTCATTTCAACACATGTGAATTGAGATGAATACATGTGCATCCTAACCAGGCCTAGACACATATGGTTGAAAACACACGGTGTTGTAAAGGGAAAGCCGGAAAGGTATGATTTTAGATGAAAAAAATAAATGTATAGGCAATTTAGCTAAAATTTATTAGAACCAAATATAGCTTACATGGTATTGTTTTAGAAAGAAAGAGAGTGCAAAGATACCTTCTAATACCTACGTCACCAGGAGTACCTGTTTTTGGTGGACTAGATTGTTCAATCTAGCACAATAACTTCATTTGTGGTAAGAATTTTACTTAGCGGTGGGAAATATATGGACTTGGGACAATTACACATATCTGACGTGGTAATCCTGGGTGATCGGGACGATGACATTTTCATCTGCTGAGCCCAGGCATTCGTCGCTGCAACAATGAGTGGCTGGCTTTATGGTTTATGGCAGTGCCCAACAGTTGGGCCGTGTACATACATACACAGTTTCCCTTGGCTGTGCCCAATTTTCCCGCTGGCCGACGCAGAGAGGGCCAGGCGCCATGATTCATCGCGCGTGTTTTTCAAAGGGGCCATCATTCTATTGGGCCGGCCGGTGAAGCGGTGGCCTGCTGCCAGTGCAGTAACCCGCTGCAGAAGCTCCTTGCAGCCTCCTCGCCCGCCTCACGTGGACGGATCAGCAGCAGATTGTGATTGTCTAGTCCGTGAGCTCGTGAATCGTGATCATTGGCCACGAGGAAAAAATGCGGCGTGACGCATGCAACTGCTGCAGCCTCCCCTAGCTCTGCCAACGGCGGTACCGGTCCAGGCAGCGCGGCAGTGGCGGAGCTTGACAAGAAAACAAGAGGGGGGCCATTAGCACTAATTTCTTACTTAATATGCATGTGTATTAACTTTAACCACCAATTTAATACCTATTTAGTGGAGTTTTCAATTAGCAAAGAGGGGCCATGGCCACCTTTGGCCTGCACGTAGCTCCGCCAGTGGCGCGGCCGCCCAGCAAGACGAGGCAAGGCAACTGGCCGTGTTTAGTTCCGGATTCGGGGCACCTGAGTTGGAACAGTGGACAATAAATGCGTACTGTAGCATTTCGTTTGTATTTGGTAAAAATTATTCAAACTTTGACTAATTAGGCTCAAAATGTTCGTCTCGCAAAGTACAACAAAACTGTGTAATTAGTTTTTAATTTCATCTACATTTAGTACTCCATGCATGTGCCGGCATTTTAATGTGATGGAAATCTTTTTTTTTCATAGTAAAATTTAGGGCAGAAATCGAGAACTAAACCATGCCTGAATCGTCGTCCTCGCCCCTAGTCCGCGGTCCCATCCCACCCAGCGGTCGGCGGTGGCGTGCGTTTCGGACGATCTCGACCGATGCCTTGTAGCTGGGTCGTTCGTCGATCTGACCGAGACGAGACGACGGACAAGCAAGTCTGATGGTAGTACGTGGTCCTTGGGTTGTTCGTGCACGAGAAGAGTTTGAAGCATCTCTAAAAGCTATGCAAAAACTCGCAGACGGCGAGACAAGGAAAAAGCTGCGCCGTCGTACGTAGTACGATGCTCCTGATGGCTGTGTTTAGTTACGTGAAAAGTGTAAAAAAAATATTGTAGCACGTTTTAACTTTATTTGGTAAATAGTGTTCAACCGTTGACTAATTAGGTTCAAAACGTTCGTCTCGCAAAGTACAACCAAGCTGTACAATTAGTTTTTGATTTCATCTACATTTAGTACTACATGCATGTATCGCAAGTTTGATGTGACGGGAAATCTTTTGTTTGCAGAGTACTTTTTTTTGAGGAAGTAAACACAGCCGATATGGGTACTAACACTGTCCGCAGTGGGATACTCTAAAGGATACTCTAAAGCTTTAGAGTATGAATATAGAGTAAAAGCTGTTGCACTGGTTACTCTAAAACGATACTCTATCATTTCTCTCACTCTATATTTAGAGTAGTACAGTGCTTACTCTATAGTGGACAGTGGCGGGCCCCACTAAATAAACAAAGAAAAAAATGCTATAACACGCAAACCAAAAATTCAAATTAAATTTCGATTGCACCATTAAATTCGTCTCAATAAATCCTTTAAAACTAGATCACACATGGATATATTTAGATAAAGTGATAAGTGGGTCCCACAGTGGATAGAATGGATAGAGAATGATACAGAGGATGGATGGGTGCGAGAGAATTGAGTATAGATAAGAGAATCTTGCTGACTAGGACGTATAGAGGATGAATATAGAGGTCCATGAGTGCGGATAGCCTAATTAGACCGAATAGATGTGCAAGTGCGAGAGGAACACTAGCTTTTCTAGAGAATTGGTTCGCTTACGCTGAAATTTGGTTTACATCGATGCTTATACTAAAATGTTGTGAGAGAAAAACACGTTCCATGTCTGAAAAGTAGGGCGTACACGGCACGGAGGTCGACCGCGACACCGACACTGAAGGGCGGGCAAAATCACAAGTTCACAACCAGTGCGCACCCCATCAGATCAGATCAGATCAGCTCAGGCAGGTCGATGACGAAGAAGATGAAGCGCGCGGCCGTCCTGCGGGGCTGGGGGCGCCTGCCGCTCTTGTGCGGGAGCACCATCTTGGCCAAGGCCTTGTTTAGATACTCAAATTCACCCCTAAATTCCACTATGCAAAAAGAAGATTTCCCATCACATCAAAATGTCGGTACATATATGGAGTACTAAATGTAGATGAAATCAAAAACTAATTACACAGTTTTATTGTACTTTGCGAAACGAACATTTTGAGCCTAATTACTTAAAATTTGGACAATTATTACCAAATAAAAATAAAAATATACAGTAAATCTGTACAGTGTTTTTGGTGCCGACCGATCTAAACAAGGGCCAAGTGGAAGAAGACCACCTGCACCTGGCGAGGGTGCTCTTCCAGTGGAGGACCCCGACGGTCTTGTTCAGCTGGCGCCGCTGGCCTTCGGCTGCCGCCCGCCCAGCAGCAGCTGCTGCTGCTATCTCCAGTATCTGTACCTGCAAAACGGGCTGCTGCTTTCCTCAAGATATGGGATCACGTGATCGCCACATCCGAGTCACGATTCAGTTACACAAAACGCACAGTAGCATTATTTAGCTTTTTTGCCTCATATCACAAGTCAACGCTATCAACATTCAGTCAATGCAATCAACCTTCACCCCAAAAAAGACAAAGGTGTGTTTAGTTTCCTGAAAAATAGTGAAAAATGTACTGTAACACGTTTTGGCTTTATTTGACAAATAGTGTCCAACCATTGATTAATTAGGTTCAAAACGTTCGTCTCGCAAAGTACAACAAAGCTGTACAATTAGTTTTTAATTTCATCTACATTTAGTACTCTATGCATGTATCGCAAGTTTGATGTGATGGAGAATCTTTTTTCTGCATAGTGCTTTTTTAGAGGAACTAAACACAGCCAAAGCTATTCAGTTTAGAATTCACTTGCCTTTTCTAGATTCCTCTTCGTCACAGAGCCTCAACCTCTCGATCCACTCTGCCTCCAAGTTCAGATATCCTCCCTACTCTGCCTCTAAGTTCAGATATTATCACGGCCCAATCCACCCCATGACGGGCTACATAGGTGTGGGACCCAAGACGGGTCAATTGGGCCAGTGTGAACAGTAACCACTGGTACTGTAGCGTGCTACACATCCTATCTACGGATCCTATCTAGATTTAGAAGCAGAAAGAGTCCAGAAGCTAGGATTGCTGGTGAGTCAAGTCGAGTCACTGCCGCCTCTCCTCTCTACCTCTAGCGCACGCCGCCGCCCACGTTGCCGTCACCCACGCCCACGCCGCTGCACACCACGCGCCGAGCCGCCCGCGGCCTCCTACGACCGCCATCCCCTCTCCTTGCTAAAGAACAACTTTGTTCTAAATCAATTCCTCTTTTCAATCTCCATTTTTCCTTCTCAATTCTTCCCCCAAATTCCCCTAAACAAGGTCTCCATGCCATCTTCCACGCGCCCGATCGGCAGCAGAACCCTGCTGTCACCGCTCTCTCCCTCTCTCTAGGCGCGGCCAGCCCTAGGGCTGTCATTCCTTCCCTCAAATCCCCCTAACTCTGCCTTTAATCAAAGGGAAGTCACCCCCTCAGATTAGGCACATGACAATTGGTATCCGGAGCCGCGTTTCAATCTATTACCATGGGAGACTTCTGCAGTGGCTTCTACCATTGGACACATGCGTCTACCTTCATTCCCCTATTGACACCTCTAGCAACTGGTGAATTTTACACCCAAATTTCCACCAATTTTTCTTTGTCTCCAACTCTAGTTACATCTAGAAACGGGAACAACGCCTACCAATAAGTCAACAATGGCTGCGCACCGAATAACAAACCATTGGCGGCGTTGACAGCATATGAACCAGTAGCAACTCCACCACCGTTGCCATCTATGCCAACATCTGAGCATATGCAAAAGGAGTTGGACGGAATTTTTGCATGGTACCAAAGCTCTCCATCAACAACAGATCTAAATCAGCCTAAGAGCAATGCACTAGGGGCGCCAACCTCACTCAAAAGAGGAGCACCGATGACGACATCCACCGCATCGCATTTGATAATCAAATTACCCCCAATTTTTTCTACAAATGCATCTAAAGTGTCTTCGGATGCGTAGCGCCTACATCTACACCAACAACAACCGCATCAACATCGCTCAAGCCATACTATTGGTCGGATACATCTACATTAGCACCATCACTACCCCCTGATGAAACCTACAATAGCGACCATCACTAGAATAGAGTTGGCCACGTCTACACCTGCGTCACATGCCTACAACATCACCATAAGGCCGGTATCGCCTACGCCGACGACAACACCTACATCAACAACATCAATGGTGAGTACCACTTCCATGCAATTGGCACCACCTTCACCAACTACACCATGGAGGGTTACGAGGGACTTAGGAGCAACCAAGGCCAACACTACCACTTCTGACCTCATGACTTCTTCATCAGCCAACATTGCTACATATAGGATGCCACCTACTGCAACAAAATCAGCAACATCTACACCTACACCAATAGCTTGCCTCATCAACATAATGTCGGCACCGCCTACGCCAGCTGCAACACCATCAGCGACAACAACATATGCAGGCACAACCATCTTCGCTGCCATCTACTACACAGAGGGTCAGCAAAAATCTAGGAACGACCTTGGACAATCCTACAACATCTGCCCTTACGTCATATTCACCAGCGGCATCAACCACAGAGGTCATAGGCGCCCACTACAAGAATGAAAACAACAACAATAACACTACAACATGGTCGACATCATAGGCCTCGTCCTTCATCAACAAAGCGACACTAGTACCACATAAAACAGTCATCTCTATGTCGTAGATGCCTATAGCCACACCAACCAAAGTCGTTGCAAAACAAGAAAAGTAAACCAACGTAGATCAACCGGAAGAACATAAGATTACTTCACCACCAGCTAGTGTTACATCACCGATCACTGCATCTACTCTAACGACTAAATAGAGCTACAACACAAAATTAGGAGCTACATAAGAGAACATAAGAGGCTCAAAAACTAGTTCTACCTCTACATCGCAGATCATTCCTAACCCCCACGGTGATCGTGCTCCACAACAAGAACCGGGTGCTTCAACATCATCCTCAACAATAAAAGGTAACTGAGCAAATCAACCCCCTGTACCTCAACTAGTGGGGCCAATCCTCGATGTCTTCCCGACACTCCCACAACGGTAAACTCTGACCTACACCAACCAACGATCCCCTTCGACAGTTGGACCCCTTAGGTTTGCCAACTTATGAACTCAAGCTCTAAAACTTCTCTGCCAACTACTGCTTGACAACTTCAATGGTAAGAGAAGAGACAAGAGTAACATCCTCCCCAACATGCTACTACACCAAATATACATCAACAATGGATGCCATGACACGAGCAACACCATCACTCACAACAGGTGTCATCCGCATCAGATTTTTGGCGCCCCTCTGAAGGGTCGAGATGGCAGACTAAAGGGGGGTGAATAGTCCTTTCTCAAACTTAATCACGTCGGCTAACTAAAACAAATGCGAAATTAAAACTATCGGTCTAGCCAAGACTACACCCCTCTATCTAAGTTCTCTAGCACCTTGCAAAAATCCTAATTAAGCAACTAAGGTGCCAAGCAAAGCAAGAGCTCACCTAATCAATTCTAGAGCAAGGTCACACAAACCTATGCACTAGTACTTTACCAACCGATGAAGCTCCTACACAACTAGTGAAGCAAAAGCACAAAGCCCCTAAGCTCACTAGCAATGCTCAATAACAGGGCAACCAATGCCAAAATAGAGAGCATAAATTACTTAGCTACACAAACTAAGCAATGTGACTAACAAGGTTATACAAACTAAATTAGCCACGCAAAGGGGATACTTCTAGCTACACAAGCAAGAAGGTAACTAGCTAGCTACACAAGCAAACTAGTTACAAGAGCAACTACACAAGCACTATGTATATAAAGTAAATACAAGCTTGCGTAGAGAGGATGCAAACCACCGTGAAGAAATACACAAAGTTGACATGATGATTTTTCACCGAGGTTCACTTGGTAGCCACCAAGCTAGTCCCCGTTGTGTCGACCAACAACTCATGGTTCAGCGGCTAATCGGTATCCACAACTGAGCCTCCCAAAGACGCCGCAAGAACCTACCGCAAGTGTGGTAGCCCAATGACATGCTCTACTAGAGTTGCTCTTCGCGATCCCTGCAGGGTGAGCACAATCCCCCTCACAAATATTCTCTGGAACCTCGCACAATCTTCTTGCGAGCTTCGACGGAGCCACAAGCCATCAAGCCATCTAGGAGGTGGCAACCTCCAAGAGTAACAAGCACCACTGGCTTGCAACACGAACACCTAGTGCCACTCGAAGCAACCTCATGATGCAATCGCACTAGAATCACTCACTCGCTTATTGATTCACAATCTAGCAAGCACAAGTGAGTTGGAGGCTTCTCAAACCAAGCATACACAAGGGCAACACATCCCCAAGGTGCTCAGCCACAGCCAAGGCTGACCACCACTTCTATTTATAACCCCACGATCAAATATAGCCATTACCCCTTCACTGGGCGTTTTTCACAGTGACCGAACATGCCGGTCAATATGATCGGACATGCTGCACTGCGTCCAGTCACCCGTGGCCGTCCACATGTCCCTCTGGATTCAACCGCGGCCGCTCGATCCTCCAACGGTCACCAAGCGACCGGATGTGCCACTCAATCGACTAGGCGCGCCATGTTGCGTCCAATCACGCACAGCCGTGCGCCAGTGACCGGATGTGCAGGAGCCCTACTGTGACCTAGCGTCCGGTCAGTTCCAGAGATGGTCTAGAGAGGGGTTTTCATGACCGGACGTGTCCGATCGTAACTGATCGGACGCGCCACCATGTCCGATCAACCCCTCGCGTTCTGTTGTCCCTCTAGGGCATGACTGGATGCACCGGTCCCATGACCGACCGGACGCGCCGGTGCAAAGCCCTAGCGTCCTACGCTTGACCGCTGCTGCCACTGACCGGACGTGTCCGGTCATGCTGAGACTGCATCTGGTCACTACCAATGACCTTCGTTCACCTCCGTTTCTATCCATGATGACTTAGAGAAATTCTCCGCCTCCGGCGTTGTGGAAAATATGCATTTCACTTCCACGAAAGCGCTGAATCCTGCCGAGCAAGCTCGGCGGGAGGGAGAGAGGATCTCAAACCCAACTCTACCGCTTAAACTCCACCTCCTTTGCAAATGTGCTAACACCACCAAGTCTACATCACCATGTGCATGTGTGTTAGCATTTTCACAATCATTTTCTTCAAAGGAGTTAGCCACTTAACTTGCCACGCCACTCGATTCTAGCAACGATGCAAAGTTAGATCACTCGAGTGGCACTAGATGACCGATATGCAAACAAGTTTGCCCCTCTTGATAGTACGGTCATCTATCCTAAACCCGGTCATGCACTTTTCTACACAACCTTTGACCGGTGAAATAAAATGCCCTAGGTTATACCTTTGCCTTGCGCATTTCCATTCCATCTCCTCCAATGTTGATGCAACACATGCACCAACCAATCACCAAATGATATGATCCACTTCATATCATCACGTGACTGTATTGGTTTATCAATCTTGACATCACTTGCTCTTCACCGTTGCGTCGGTCCATCGGCGCCAAGTCTTGCTCAAGCTTCACCGTCACACGCGGTCCCTCGCTTCAAAGCCTCCGACTTGCCCTTCACACTTGCAAGCGGTCCGTCAAGCCAAGTCATATCTTGATCTTCTCTACCTTGATCACATGACTCAATGTCATGTCTCATGTGCAATAAGCTCCTTCATCATCACATGTGCAAGCTTTGCAACATCTCCAAACCATTTCCACCTCCATGGCATATGTTGCTCACACACATGTACCTGTGGACTAATCACCTGTCTATCTCACATAAAACACAATTAGTCCACCAAAGTTATCACTCAATTACTAAAACTAAATAAGGACCTTTCACCCTCTACAGGTTGATGCCCGTGTGACACCAATGAAAGTGACGACAATAATAATCTCAATGGCCAAGTAGCAACGTCTACATCCAGCATCAATCATCAACATTGTTGCCGTTATAACAAAAGACTAGGTACATCTTCAATATGTTCCTAAAACTAATCTGGCCAACTCTAATGTAGCATTACCTCAGCCCGCTACAAATGGCACCTCGGTCTTAGCAACTCCAACAAATAAGGTGTTTAAATATGATCAGGGACATGAACTACAACATCATTGTCATCGGAAGGAGTTACCAAGCCTTCCTAACATCAACGACATGCTACTCTCAACACCAACACAACCTGCAACATTCATGCCACCACCATCTACAACGATGTTACTACAAAGCTACAATTAAAAGGCAGCATCATCAACAACCTTCACGGCATCAATGTCATGTACTACAACGTTGCCATCACATCCATACTGCCACATACGTGAGCAAGTTTCCAACACTAGCAAGCCCATGGGGCTACCTCGAGCGACAACCATGGCCACCACCATGACTAGGCAAATGACAACATCATGCAAGCTCTAAACACTTCAACAACAATAACACACAAGGTCGCTACAACATCAACCCCAATCGCGACACTACAAGGGCTCTACACATGGCAAATTCTAGCAAGTGGACGTGCTGTCTCGTGAAGGGGGAGAAGTGTCACAGCCCAATCTAGCCATGACGGGCTACGAAGGTGTCGGACCCAAGACGGGCCAATTAGGCCCATGGGTACTATAGCCTGCTGCACAACCCATCTAGATTTAGAAGTTGGAAGAGTCCAGAAGCTAGGATTGCTTGTAACCTCCCTATAAATATGAGGGGAGATGTATCCTTTCAACTAAGCAAGAATAATTTTGGATAAAACCCTCTCCCTCTGTTCTCTTGTCGTCGTCGCCTCTCCTCTCTGCCTCCTGCACATGCAGCCAGCCACCACGTGTCGAGCCGGCCACAGTCTCTTGCCACCGCCATCCCCTCCCTTTGCTAAAGAACAGTTTTGTTCTAAAACAATTCCTCCTTCCAATGTTCCTTTTCTCTTCTCAATTCTTCCCCAAATTCCCCTAAAGAAGTTCTACATGCCATCTTTCGCGTGCCCGATCGGCAACAGAACCCTGTTGTCGCCACTCTCTCCCTCTCTCTAGGTGCGACCTTTCTTCATTGAGATGATTTAGTATTGAATAATTATGGGAAATTTTCTTTTGAAGGTTGAGTCTCTTAATTTCCTCTTCTTTTTCCTAGAAATAAGAACACAAATATTAAATAAAATCTAAATGAAACAATAAAAAAACTAAGAAGACTCCAGAAAATCAAATGAGACCGCTTATGTTATCAGCTGGTACCTGGTAGCTATACTATCTGTGCATTTTTCTTTATCTGTGCATTTTTCTTAAGTATCCCTAGCTTGTAACTAGATTGGTAGGAAGATTAGGCCAAAACATTTGATATGAATCATTTTCCCAATTGTGGAACTAACCGGAAAACTCAAAGGGAACAAATTTCTCAAAACTAGCTTCTCTAGACAACATTTCCAACAGTCTGGCTTCAAACAACAAGAACCTTAGACCTTAGACTACCCACAATGTGGGCTGATACCGATGCTAAAAATAGAGGATGAGGCTTCAAGACTCGGGTAGTCCCGTTGCAGAGACCGATGCCAAAACAAAAATTTCTAGCATCGGGTCAAGTAGAAGCCTCGATGCTTCCCGATTAAAGAAACATTTCACGACTTATTTACAGAGTGTGGTTGTTCAGACACATGACCCCATGACATGCATAGGCATCGATGGTAACACTATGTGCAAAAGCCCCTAGGCATCGATGTTGAGATGGCATGACAATTAATGTTCTCAGCATCGGTCACACTGTGTGTAGTCTTACAACTTCAGAAATGGCCAGAACTAGCAGCGCCAACAAACCCTGAATCTTCCTTCCATAAGAAGTTCTTCAGCCTACATCAATTCTTCATAACAAACAATGAAGGGGATAATGCCAACTAAGACACGAGATACTACTAACTATGAATATGAAGTATCTTGCCCAAGCTGTGTACACCCTCGTATGGCAGTTGGGTGCATGGGGGAAACTGCTCTTTAGCATGATTAAGAAGATAACATGTGGCTGAACCTAACATGTAACAAATACATCATTTTATTTTAGATAGCAACAAGCACAAGATCGTTACTTCAGTGTGCCCTTTTAAAAACACAAAAGTAATTCCTCATAATTCTAGCAAGACTACACGATCAGAATAAGCACATGGAGGTATTGGTATTTGCATGCATTAACTCATAGTTATCACATATAACTTTAGTACAATTGTAGATACTATTGTACAATCAATGCTACTGAAATTAACAATCAATGGGATTAATCATACATGTTTGGCTTGAGTAGGTAATCAACCAAAAGAACCAACCAAACTAACCATTTTTCAGCACAAATTTGGTTCGAGAGAATGTGAAACCGTTATGTATGCATTGGTTACCTTATCTACACAAGCTTACCAAGGCAGACTAACAAGTGTCTGCAAAGCATCACAATTGATGAAAGGTATGTGATTGCAAACTTAGACATATATGTGATTGTTAACGGTGCGCCGCCCCCTGCCCACCTCCGGAATGGAACCCCTCAAAGTAGGGTCAAACCATGTGTACAGAAGGTTGAGATGATCCTCTGGAGGGCTCTCATCCATGGGTTTGATCCTGACCATGAAGGTCCCCTCTTTGGCGTAGAACAACTTGTTGTGCATGTCTTGGAACGTCGACTCGACATCTTCATCTTTAGGGGCCTCTTCCTTGAGGATCGTCTTGTCTCTTGAGCTCTTCCGAGACATCATCCACCATCTCCTTGCAGCATATCTTGAGGTTACCTAGAAGTAGGTCGAACACGGTAGATTCTCCAGGCTTCATCATACAAGAAGAAAGCCGCAAAATCAGGATAAGAATCAAACCAAATTAGCTGATGTCGCACGAAATCGGTCGAGCTAGGTCCTATACCTCATTCGTGTTGTTCTCATCCATTTTCTTTCCTTTGCCTTCCTTTTTTAGTGCCATGGAGATGAATCGAAGGAGCAGACAGGGGAAAAGGGTTTGGGAATCAAAAGATCAGGGAGTTTTGGTGTGCGGGGACTAGGATACGAGGGGCCGGGCAACAACGTGAGAGGAGATATTAAGGTCTCTCCCCCTCCTGCTGCTCTTGCATGGTGGTGATGGTGGACGGAGAGAGCGAAGAGGAGGCGGCAGCGGTAGCATAGGAGCTAGGAGGAGGGCAGCAATGGCATAGAGCGGAAGGAGGGTTTGGTTAAAGAAAGCTTCCCGCTTGCTCGTGGTGTGCCAGCCAGCGAGAGAGGAGGAGGGAGGGAGAAGGAGGGGGAGGGGGAGTAGGAGGCAGCTGTCATCCTTTGCGCTGCGCTACTTCTGTGCGTTAGTATGAATCTGATCCCATATCTAAGAATCGATGACTTTCCTTCCTCCGTTACTTCTTGGGTTACAAGATTCACAATGCCCATGTCTAATTTTACCATGTCCCCTCCCCAATCACAGCCCTGCAACATAATAGACACAGTGCATCTCTCCTTGAGTTTACCCTATCTACTTGTAATAGCAGATTATTCCAAGGGAACCAAGGATTTCATCAAATAGATAAACACAATATACAGTGCATAATTAACTGAACCAGACTATTGTGGGCTTGCTAGAGGGTGGGGAATGAATCGTTTATGCTGGGTTTTCAGAGTCAGTATATATGTTGTGTCTTGCAAAAAAAAGTCAGTATGTTGTGGATCATGATTGAGCAGTGCTCTACTTTTTTAAAAGGATGTTGCTATGTATCATGTGCTTGATTTTTTTTCAATTTTTAGACGACGAATCTGAGCCATCCAATCAAGACCTGATGGCTGTCCTTTTCCTTCTTCCTCAGGCCAATTGCGCTGTCCACCCCCCACTGCTGCCGCTGCCCATCGTCCCGCCACGGACCTCTGGCGAGACCCAACCGCGCCCGCCAGGGCCTCCTCCTCCACCTCCCCCCTCCTGCCGCTGTTATCATCTCAAACTCCAGTGAGAATGGTCACGATGCCCCTGCCCCGAGCTAGCCTTGCCGCCTCCACCGGCGCTAGAACCCGAAGCCCCGCTCGCCCCCGTCGCCACCGCCTAGCCAGCCAGCCTCCCAAAAACCCCTTCTATAAAGATAAGCTTATGCCCCTTAAATTTGTATTATTTTCTTGAGTATGTTAACGATTTCAGATAAAAAACTTCATAACAAAAAACTTGTAGGTCTCATCGATAGCTACAACTTTAGTGTAAAAAGTATCTTCGTTTGACACCTTTCAAGGAAAAATATAATTTTCGTGAGGCGACAAGCCCTGGAGCACGATTAATATGCTGCTAAAACTTTTCTTATTTTCTCAAGCATCTTAATGACCTCAAATGTAAAAACTCAAAACTATAAAGTTGTAGATCTCATTGAGGCTACAACTTTGATATAAAAAGTATCTTCATTTGACACCACACAAAAAAGACCTTATTTTTCTAATGCGACCAACGCCAGTATGCGAGTATTATACTGCTAAAATTTTATATTATTTTTTGATTATCTTAACGTCCTCAAATAAAAAAACTTAAAATTAGAAAGTTGTAGATCTTATCGAGATCTATAATTTTCATATGATAATCATCTTCATTTGACGTCGTATCGAAGAGTTATGATTTTTCTAAGGTTGAGTGTTGTCACACTACTGGTGGCGTGACAAAACAATAGTGTCATGCTAATCGGAGTGGCGTGACAAGGTTTTTCATGTAGAAAACTATTAGGAAACACTAACCCTAAGATAATTGTGGGCTCATACCAAATATATCTCTGAAGGGTTAAGACTATATAAAGAAACATGTACTCATCTATAATGAATAAGAGATACAAGTTCCACAATATTCGCTCCTGTGTATTCATCTAGTGTGCTATTAGAAAGGGATACGAGAGATCATCTACAACTTCCTGACGTCTCATTTGCTGCGGGGAGGGAAGGGAATTGGATCAGAGATCCGCAACAGCGCCGATCATCTACAACTTCCTGACGTCTCATCTGCTGCGGGGAGGAAAGGGAACCGGATCACGGATCCACAGCAGCACCGTTACTTAACTCGTCATCAGCACGCTCTACCGTTATTCATCAACGACGGTATGCTGTTCTTGATCCCGGATCCATCCGCTCGCAGATTAGTTTTACTTTTGAATCTAGATTGATTTCGCGTACAAAACTAGTATGCTAGATCCGTAGCAGATTGTTTTGCTAGTTTAACACGCTCTAGATTGATCTTTACGGTTTACGTACCTCACGTAATTCCCCTTGCCGCTGCTCTGATGGCAGCCGTCACCACGTGAGCACTAGTATGCTTGTTTAATAGATTTGTTTTTTTACTAGCTACTAGATTATGACATCTAGAAAACACAATCTTGTATATATTTTTTTCTGTGTAGCAGATTCAATGTTGATGAGGTCTTTTCCTGTTCAATACTAGCTTTTTAGAACTCCAGCAGATTGGTTTGTTTATTGCTAGTTTCTGTATTAGATTGGATCTTGTTTTTCTGATGATATTTTTTTTTTTCCATCGGTCTGCTGGCACCTGACGTCGGCCAACCCTCATGCTATGCATGCACGCACGCCGGCGCATCTCCCATAGTTGCCATGCCTCAGAAAGATGCAAGCTTTTGCCTTATCGTGGGGTGGCGGAGCAGGAACATCGGCTGTAGGCCTGGCGATCGTAGAAGTCAGCTGCATTGCCTGCAGATGGAACTCACAGTCGAGTGCCCAGGTTTGATAGTTCTTGCCGTTCAGCTCAAGAACCTTGAACTCTGTCTTGTTGATCGAAGACATTGCCTATTAATTCATGAAGCTAATTAACTTCCGGTAAATAAGCATGAAGTAGTACGTATAGCCATGAATGAATTATCAACGAAAAAGAAAAACGACATAAAAAAATATATACATGCAAGGCAGTACAGCGGGATAGGCAGCCGCTGACATCGCAAGAGATGGCCATCAGGGCCATGATGTGTCGCTAGTTGCAGCAGCCAACAGGGCCACGACGCATGCATGCTGGTACACGAGATTGAAAGGTAATGCGCAACTTCAGGTAGCACAACGCGTGAAAGTTGCTGGCTTGCATCTTTCTGAGGCATCACATTCACCCTGACCTCAAGATGGAATACCTGGAGGTGAAAGGCCCTCTGGTACTGTAGGTGAAGCTTCAGGAACGCTTTGACAAGCAGATGTAGGACATAGTCCCTGGTACCTGCAAGGAAGGGAGAAAATCTAGTTCGACTAGGAATTCCCCACATATAATTCTAGTAACATTGCTACCCTGTAATTCTACTAGGACTCTTACATTGTAACCGACTAGGAGACTTGTCTCATGGACTATACAAAGGAGGACAAGACTCACTAAATCGGCATAGGCCATGTGAACAACCATACCAATCAATCCAACGCAAAAGACAACACGCCGACTGAACGTAAAAGCTATTACTTGATTACGAGACCGAACCAGTATAAACTGTTCGTCTCTTTGTGTTTACTGTCGAGTTCTGCATACGCTGAAGCCCTTCGAGCATCGTCCCGAATAACCCCGTAACGAGTTGCCGTTCATCGAACACCGACAGCAGAAGGCTGTGCTTCTCCCACAGGCCAGGCGTGATTGGGCACAACTCCGCTTCCTCGACTTCAAGACAGTTGAGGCATATAATACTATGATTCACCGTATCGTGGCTCAGCTTCGCTTTTGTGGCCAGGTCGTCACTGAACTCGAGATGATTGAGAAAACTCTCGAGACGTACTCCAGCAGCAGTACCGCAACAACAAGTACATGAAGTATTGTGATCTCATCAATGTGTTGCTTGCCACTGAGACTTAGAATGAACTCTTGATGAAGAATTTCCACATGCGCCCTGCTGGGACACAGGCACATCCTGAAGCACATGCCAGTTTTCATAATAGCAACGGTAAAGGTTCTTTCAGAAATAATGCCAAAAGTTTCATGGTTACCAGGGGCCAAAAGGGGGAAAGTTTAAGAAGCACGTAAACGGATGCCAGAAGTCCAATGGCAATGGCAAAGGCCAGAAGTTCAATGGCAATGGCAAAGGCCAGAAGTTCAATGGCAATGGCAATGGCTAAGGCAAGTCCCTGCAGGGCTCAAAAGACGCGGCAAGTGGAGGGAAACACTCAAATGAGGGTTGTTTCCGCTGTGGATCCTAAAAGCATTGGTCCCGTACTTGCACTACCGACCCACCCTTTATTGAGCTATATCAAGAGTGGAAGAAGCGCCAAAACCCGGAGGTACACTTCATCCTGGCATCTATCGATACCGTGACTGGACTACACCGCCAGGAGCCATCGGAGCCTACCGAGAAGCATGAATCAGCAGCTATGGATGTTGATCATAATGCCACCGGTGATCATACCACTGAAAAGGGAGACGCCTGTACTGGTGATGATGATTTCGACCTCGAGGACGAGGATCTCCTTGACGTGGAGTTATCGGCCATTTGTTTATTTGTTAGTGAAGCATCTAGGCCCCAAGGTTTGGTTTCGGCAATTGATGACAACGCTTTATTACCATGACTAACGTGTGTTTTGCAGAAACATTGGTAAGTTAGGTCATGGAGGTGTTAACTGCTTTGGGCACCATGGTATTCATGCCCCTTGATGGAAGTCGTTTCGGTTTTCAAAAGAGTGACGTCAAGATTAAGGACGGCTAGTTCCAGATGTCGAGGTGTTGAGATACATTTGGAATAGTCGTAGGATCTTCGTTTTTCTCTTTGGCCGTACTATAAAGGGGGGCATGAGCGGGTAGCTTGACCTAGGAGAGTCCTATGTTTAGGTGTGGTGCACACTTGTTAAACTTGGCGCTAGGCAGCACTAGAATAGCTCAAAGTTCAGTTGGAAGCAACTTGGTTCAAGTTGTAACGCGTTTCGAAAAGTTTCGGGTCGTTTTCTCAGGACCGGACGCGGTTCTCGGCATGACTGGACGCGTCCGGTCAGTACAGTTCCGAGGCTAGGGTTTCTGCTCTGAACACCGGACGCGGTCCTCGCGAGGACCGGACGCGGTGGTCAGAAGTCGACACGTGTCACTTGAAAGAACACACGATCGGACGCGACCTGGGTGTGATCGGCGCGTCCGGTCACAGTCCAGTAAGGTCCAGAGAAGACCGGACGCGTCCGGTCATCACCCATCGGACGCCGTGGCGCGTCCGGTGCGAGTACAGTATGCTCACTGCACGATCGGACGCGTCCGGTCATCCCTGACCGGCGCGTCCGGTCACTCAGCTGTTTTTCAGATTTCGACCGTTACGAGCGACCGGCGCGTCCGGTCAGTTCGACCGGCGCGTCCGGTCAGCCCGCGTTTCGCTGAGTCAGAAGGTAACGGTTAGTTTCGTCTGTGGGGTGTATAAATACAACCCCACCACCTCTTTTAGAGGTCTCTTGCTCATTTGATCAGCTGAAAAACACCTTTGGAGTGTAAGTGAGTGCAAGAGCACTAGTGAGGATAGAGATTTGAGAATCGAAGCTTGAGAGCACCTCACTAGTGATTAGAGAGAGTAGCAAGTGTGCATCCACCTTCTCATTTGGGCTCGTAGTGGTCAAGTGAGAGTTCTAGCTTGTTACTCTTGGTTATCGCCATCACCTAGACGGCGTGGTGGTGATTGGGAGTTCGGTGATCATCCGGTGGAGCTTGTGGATGACCCAACTCATGTTGTGAGCGGTTTTGGGTGATTCGCCGTGACGGAGTGTCGAAGAATCAACCCGTAGAGAGCACTTGATCCTTGCGCGGATCAAGGGGGAGCTACACCCTTGCGCGGGTGCTCCAACGAGGACTAGTGGGGAGTGGCGACTCTCCGATACCTCGGCAAAACATCGCCGTGTTTCTTGCCCCTTTACATTCAAGCATTTACTTTCTCGTATTCACTTTCATTGCTTGATTTACTTTCCTAGACTTGCCTTGCTAGACTAGGATTGGAAACTAGGGTGCAAAACTTTGTATCGGTAGACTCTCTAGAAACACAAGTAGATACTAGGGGTGAATTCCGGCTTGTAGGTTTTAATTCTTGCATTTAAATTTTAGAAAAGCCCAATTCACCCCCCCTCTTGGGCATCTTGATCCTTTCAATTGGTATCAGAGCCTTGTTGCTCTAAATTTAGGCTTTACCGCCTAGAGCAAGATGTCTAACGGGGAAGGACCACCTCCCACCTTTGAGGGGGATGATTTTCCATATTGGAAAATCCGCATGGAGGCGTATCTCGAAGCCATAGATGTCGGATGCCTTAGAGCCGCAACCCAAGGGCTTCCTGCTATCAAGGATCCCGCAAACCCCATTGGTGACGAGGAGAAGTACGACCGGTGGAATGCAAAGGCTAAGAATGCACTCTACCGGGGCTTAGGCAAAGATATCTTCAATCGTGTGCGTAATGCAAAGAATGCTCATGATTTGTGGGAAAATCTTTGTGCTCTCCATGAGGGAACTAAGAGTGAGCGTGAGGAACGCTATCATATAGCTTTAAAGAAAATTAATTCTTTTGAGATGCTTCCCAAAGAAAGTGCTAATGACATGTACACTCGCTTGAATGTTCTTGTAGAGGACCTCAATGCTCTTGGGCTCACTAACATGAGCCAATCGGATGTTGCAAGAAAGATCTTGAGTGTACTTCCCGTTGAGAAGTATGGTCACATCGTCACGGTGCTTCATCAAAGTGATCTTTCCACCGCAACACCGACTCAAGTATTGGGAAAGATTAATGCACATGAGATGTACATGCACATCACCCCGGAAGAAGGTTCATCATCTTCCAAGAAGAAGGATTTGGCCTTCAAAGCTAGTCATGACAAGAAGAAGAAGAAGGGCCAAGCCATGATTGTGCAAGAAAGCTCAAGTGAAAGTGATGTTGATGATGAATCACTTGCACTCATGGTGAGAAAGACCACCAAGATGCTAAAGAAGCTAAACAAGAGTGGCATCAAGTTCGATGGCAAGAAGAAGAAATTCTTCACAAGTAGCAAGAGGAAGCCAATCTCCGAAATGGATTGCTTCAATTGTGGAGAACTTGGCCACCTAGCTCACCAATGCCCTAGACCACCAAAAGACAAGTACAAGAACAAGTACAAGGGCAAGAAAAATGATTCAAGTGATGAAGAAGATGAGAAGAAGAAGAACAAGCCATACAAGAAGAAGGATGGCAAGAAGGAGTTCCACAAGAAGAAGAAGGGTGGAAAGGCATACATAGTTGGTGATTGGCTCACCGACATTGAATCATCTTGTGAGTCCTCCGAAGATGAGAGCTATGATGAGAAAGAAAAGGTTGCCGCAATTGTGATGGGGCCATCATCTTCACCGATATCTTCATCACCACCTTCACCGCCTCCTTCACCATCATCGTCCACTACTCACCTATGCCTTATGGCCAAGGGCGAACGAAAGGTACAAAATCATGATAGTGATGATGATGATGATAGTGATAGTGATGATGAATATGATACACCTTCTTATGATGAGTTAGTAAAATTGTTAAACAAATATTCTAAAATCATAAGGAGGACTAGAAATGAAAATGATGAGCTTCAACATGAAAATGATACACTCTCATCTAAGCTTAAAAGTGCACATGAGACTAGGGATGAGCTCATAGATCAAAATGAAGCTATGTCTTCCACTCTCAAGGAGCTCAAAACCTCCTATAAAGAGCTTAAAGATCAACATGATAAACTTAAGAAGAAGAATGATGAGTTTGACACTAGATATAATTCTTTAAAGGACAAATACACCACTTTGAAAATTGACTATGACAGTCGTGTGTTTGCAAATGAACTTGCTCTTGAGACACATGATGCTACTAACTATGTTGTTAAGTGTGATATAGCTACATCATGTGATGATTTGATCATTGAAAGCATTGAGCAAGGTTCTAGTCGCAAAGGCAAGAGTGTGGTTGAGTCAAGCAACTATGATGACTATGCCAAGATCAAGTGTGAGAATGAGAAGCTTGCAAATGAGAACAAGAAGCTAAAAAGTTTGATGACTCTTGAGAAGCAACCAACAAATGAGTCACTCATTGAAGAAAACAAAAAGCTCAAGCAAGAAAAAGAGCATCTCAAGACCGGCCTAAGCAAGTTCACAAGAGGCCAACATTTGCAAAGTGAGCTCCTCATGAACACCGTAATGAAGATGGATAGAAGTGGTATTGGGTACTTGGCAAATCAAGAGAAGAAAGCAAAAGCTCAACAACAACAAAGCAAGTCAAAGCCCAAGCCTAAGAGATGTGTTGAATGTGGTCAAGAAGGTCACTTTGCACATGAATGCAAAACTCCACCACCACAACCCTTGCCCAAGCATGCTAGACCTTTTGCCTTCAATGCTCATTATATGCTAAGAAAAGATTCAAATGGAAAGATGAAAGTCATGTTTTTGGGTCCCCCAAACAAGAATAGGCCAAAGAAAATATGGGTTGCCAAGTCACTAGTGGAGAAAGTCAAGGGCCCCTCTCAAGTTTGGGTCCCTAAACAAAAAGCTTGATCTCTTGTGTGTAGGTGAACTACAAGACCGGTGGATCTCATTGGGTGATTGATAGTGGTTGCACTCAACATATGACCGGTGATCCTCGTATGTTCACCACCATTGAAGAGAATGAAATATGTCAAGAGAAGATCACATTTGGGGATAATACAAAGAGCAAAGTCAAGGGTATAGGCAAGATTGCAATATCACATGATCACTCACTCTCAAATGTGCTCTATGTTGCCTCTTTGAGCTTCAACTTGTTATCCGTTGGGCAACTTTGTGATCTTGGCTTCCAATGCTTGTTCACACCAAATGAAGTGGAAGTTTCAAAGATAGATGACAAGCAAGTGATATTCAAAGGCTTTAGATATAACAATCTTTATCTTGTTGACTTCACCTCCGAAGATGCAAATTTGGTGACATATTTGTTCACCAAGACCTCACTTGGTTGGCTTTGGCATAGGAGGCTTGCTCATGTTGGAATGAACACTCTCAACAAGCTATTGAAGAAAGAACTAGTGAGAGGATTGAAGGATGTGAAGTTTGAAAAGGACAAACCTTGTAGTGCATGTCAAGCGGGCAAACAAGTTGCAAACACTCATCCAACCAAAGCTTTCATGTCAACTTCAAGAGTGCTAGAACTTCTACACATGGATTTGTTTGGGCCTACAACATACAAGAGCTTGGGTGGTAATCTCTATTGTCTTGTGATAGTGGATGACTACTCAAGGTATACATGGACTTTCTTCCTTCATGACAAATCCGAAGTGGCAAATTGCTTCAAGAAGTTTGCAAAGAGAGCTCAAAATGAATTTGAAGTCAAGATAAAGAAAATTAGAAGTGACAATGGCAAAGAGTTTGACAACACCAATATTGAAGCTTATTGTGATGAAATTGGAATCAAGCATGAGGTCTCTTCAACCTATACTCCTCAACAAAATGGTGTAGTTGAGAGAAAGAACCGAACTTTGATCACCCTTGCAAGAACAATGCTAGATGAGTACAACACTCCGGAGAAGTTGTGGGCCGAGGCAATCAACACCGCATGCTATGCTTCAAATCGCCTCTTCCTACAAAAGTTTCTTGGCAAGACCCCCTATGAGTTGCTTAATGGGAAGAAACCGGACGTCTCTTTCTTCCGGGTGTTTGGTTGCAAATGCTACATCTACAAGAAGCGTCAACACCTAGGGAAGTTTCAAAGACGTTGTGATATTGGTTTCCTTGTTGGCTACTCATCAAAGTCCAAAGCATATAGAGTATTTAACCATGCTACCGGTTTGGTTGAAGAAACATATGATGTGGAATTTGATGAATCTAACGGCTCCCAAGGAGCAATTGAGAATTGTGATGATGTAGGTGATGAACCCTTGAGGGAGGCCATGAAGAACATGCCGGTGGGAGACATCAAGCCAAAAGATGATGATGACGATGTACAAATTGTTGATCCACCATCATCATCAAGTGTGCCTCAAAATGATGACAAGAATGAGAGAGTTGAAAATGAAGACACTCATATCTCTCATGAACAAGACGAGGCACAAGCTCAAGATGTTGATGCTCCCCATCCACCTCCTCAAGTGGTTGATAGAAGAAACTCACCACTACTTCAAGCACATCCACAAGATCTCATCATAGGGAGTCCTACAAAGGGAGTAATGACTCGATCTCAAAAGCTAGCTTCTTTTGTTGAACATCACTCTTTTGTCTCTTGTGTTGAACCTAAGAATGTAGAAGAAGCTCTTAAAGATCCGGATTGGGTGAATGCAATGCACGAAGAATTGAACAACTTCACCCGCAATCAAGTATGGACACTTGAAGAGCATCCTAAAGGTGCAAGAGTCATTGGAACCAAGTGGGTGTTCCGAAACAAGCAAGATGACCAAGGCCTAGTGGTGAGGAATAAGGCAAAACTAGTTGCAAAGGGGTTCTCTCAAGTTGAAGGTCTTGATTTTGGAGAGACCTTTGCACCCGTTGCAAGACTTGAAGCCATTCGTATCCTCCTTGCATATGCATCACATCATGATATGAAACTATATCAAATGGATGTGAAAAGTGCATTCTTAAATGGCTTTATAAATGAACTAGTCTATGTTAATCAACCTCCCGGTTTTGAAAACCCTAGATATCCTAATCATGTTTATAGGTTGTCCAAGGCGTTATATGGGCTCAAGCAAGCCCCTAGAGCGTGGTATGAGCGCCTCCGGGACTTCCTCATTGAAAAGGGCTTCACCATTGGGAAGGTCGACACCACACTATTCACCAAGAAGTTTAATGGGGAGATCTTCATTTGTCAAGTATATGTTGATGATATTATCTTCGGATCAACAAATGAAGATTATTGCAAGGAATTTGGTGAATTGATGTCGAAGGAGTTCGAGATGTCAATGATTGGTGAGCTCACATTCTTCCTTGGCTTTCAAGTAAAGCAATTGAGAGAAGGGATTTTCATCTCTCAAGAAAAGTATACCAAGGATCTTCTCAAAAGATTCAAGATGGAAGAATGCAAACCAATCAAGACCCCAATGCCATCTAATGGACATCTCGACCTAGATGAGGGAGGTAAACCGGTTGATCAAACTCTCTACCGTTCTATGATTGGTAGCTTGTTATACCTTACCGCATCTAGGCCCGATATCATGTTTAGTGTGTGCATGTGTGCTCGCTTTCAAGCATGCCCTAAAGAACCTCACCTAAGCGCCGTAAAAAGAATTCTAAGATATCTTAAGCTCACCCCAAGCATTGGTCTTTGGTATCCCAAAGGAGCTAGATTCCAACTAGTTGGCTATTCCGATTCGGACTATGCCGGTTGCAAGATTGATAGAAAAAGCACATCCGGAGGGTGCCATTTGCTTGGAAGATCTTTAGTATCTTGGTCATCTAAAAAGCAAAATAGTGTGGCTTTGTCCACCGCCGAGGCGGAATACATTGCCGCGGGGGCTTGTTGTGCACAAATCTTATATATGAAACAAACCCTCCTAGACTATGGAATTGTTCTTGAAAAGGTGCCACTTTTATGTGATAATGAAAGTGCCGTTAAAATTGCTAACAATCCGGTACAACACTCTCGCACCAAGCACATTGATATCCGCCACCACTTTCTAAGAGATCACGTTGCTAAAAATGACATATCACTAGAAGGTGTAAGAAGTGAAAATCAATTAGCGGATATCTTCACTAAACCTTTAGATGAGGCCACCTTTTGTAGGTTAAGAAGTGAACTAAATGTGCTTGATTCTAGCAACTTTAAAAAATGAGCGTGTGTTGTCCCTTGCATTGCATTGTATATTATGCCATGTTTAATTACCCGCAATGCATCTAGGGCTTGGCTAACACGGTTACGATAACCCTCCTTTGGAGGAGTGAAAAAGCCTAACCGTGGATCAAACTTGGCAAGCAACTTAGCTTTACTTACTTGTTTTGCATTGCATATGCATGTTTGTTGCTTTGTCGTTTCTTTTCGGTTAAGTTTTGAGCAACCTCTGTGTTCGTCCATGGATAGAGAGAGCATTTTGACGCTCCTAAAGGTTCAAAAACTCTATTGCATGGCCATAAGTTGCTCCTTGGGTGTTTATTGCCTATTTTCTTAAAAATAATACTAGCCTAAGGCAATCTATTTTGAAAAACTTGAGGGTTTGAGTGAGGTCTCTCATATCGTGTTCCAATTGGTGTTTATTTGGGTCTCTTTGAATTGGAACCTGATTGGGAGAAGTCGCGTCGTAGTTCGGAACGAAGAAGGGCGAAGAACAGTCACCGGACGCTGCACCGGACGCAGTGATACTTCACCACCGCGTCCGGTCCCGGTGTCCAGCAGCGCGTCCGGTCATCCAGAAGACCAACTCCAGATCTAGTGATCGGACGCTGCACCGGACGCGCCTTTGTTGACCACCGCGTCCGGTCCCGGTTACCACCACCGCGTCCGGTCATTCGCGATGTATTCCCGGACTTCCAACGACCGGACTCGAACCGCGTCCGGTCAGTTCGCACCGGACGCGTCAGGTCACTCCAGGAGCTTACTGGAGTATGACCGGACGCTGCACCACCGCGTCCGGTCATATCGACCACCGCGTCCGGTCATCGCGCGTCGAGCGGATCTAACCCCTTCATAAAACGGTTCGTCTTCGACCGCACCCTCTCATCCGCCCTCACGCGCCACCGCCACCGGTGAGCCGCGCTCTTGCTTGCCCTTCTCCGGCAGTTGACGACTTCACAACTTGCCTCGATCGATCTTCGTCGTGTTGCCCTAACCCTAACCTAGGGTTCGCGTAATTTCGTTTCGGCCGATCGTCGTCGAGTTTTTCGTCACGCGCCGTTCTTTCTTCGCGAGAGTTCGTTCGGCGATTTCCAGGAATCTCGCGATCTAGGTCCCCTCACCTTGTCAGTCGTCTCGTCGATCCGAGGTACCTTCGCCCTTTCGATTCACATCGTATCTCATATGCTTCTATCTCTAGGGTTTCGTACCTTTTAGTTATATATGTGCTTAATAGTAGATCTCTCTTTACCGTCGTTGCAGCGAGTTGTGTCGGTGTGTCAGGGTAATATCTGTGTGCTGAATCCGAGGCCAAGCCTGCGGATAAGGACTGAGGCCAAGCCTCTCGAGTGACAGTTCCCCATCTTACAGAGGTTCTCAGTCACTGTGTCAGTATGGTGCGTTGCAAGAACGCTGGTGGTGCTCCTGGTGACGGGGACGACAGTCCTCCTCGTCGGTCTGAGATTGCGCGGGGGAAGCGCATCAAAGTTATGGCCAGGAAGAAAAAGAAGACTCTTACCGATGCAGAGATTGCTCAGGCCGTTGCAGATGCAGCAGAGCAGACAGAGAGAGGTGGCAGAAGCAGTGGCATACGCATAGGCGAGAGTCGATTTCATCTAGAAGGTCGCCAGCTCGGCACAGAGGCCACTGAGGGTACTGAGGATACTGGAGCTACAGAGGGTATGTCAGTTGATCCACCTCCAGAAGCCACAGAAGCTCCAGAGGCTACAGAGGCTACAGAGGAGCAGCCAGTTCAGTCTCCACCACGTCGCCGCTCCACACGCCCACGTACTCAGGTGACTCCTAGGCCAGAGGGCCAGCGTCGTGGAGCACGTCCTCCTCCCAGAGCTAGAGGTTCACCCCCGGTCGAGCACTTTGACTTGAGGGGTGCTACAGCACGTCAGGTGCAGGGGTTGAGGTTCGTGGAGGTCAGTCGATGGTTTCCACCTGTGAGAGATCCCAGAGCTTCAGAGGGTTTCTATACCCCACTTCAGGAGGATTTCTACAGGGCTCTAGTTGACAACGGTATTGCATTCCGACCACAGAGGGTCTGTCGACTTGAGACACTGGTTGAGGTTGTGGGGGAGCAGCTACGTCCGCATCTGTCCTTTCTGCCAGGCTTATCAGATCTTATTGGACGGACAGGTGCATACTGTGGAACATGGGTCAGAGAGTTTTATGCTTCACTTTGGATTGATCCTGCCCATGAGTTCATTCACTTTGCATTCCGAGGTCGTGATCATAGACTCTACAGCACTAGAGTGCGGGAGATACTCAGACTCCCTGCTTCCGACACAAAGATACATCAGCTGTGTTATGGTCAGACTCCTCCTCCGAGACGTCCTCATGGCGAGACAGTGCCACCTACAGACTTGGTTCGACCCTGCTTCCGTGAGCCTTTTGGCGAAGGGTCTCGACGCACGCCCGCCAGTTTGACTCCACTCGCCAGAGTTTTGGATGCTATAGTCAGACGCACACTTCTTCCCAGACTTGGCTACAGAGAGGGACTGACTCGGATGCAGCTATGGGTTGTTCACCACCTCCTCTCACAGACACAGTTTGACATTTGGGATCTCATACTTAGTGAGATGGAGGACACCATAGCTGAGGGCTTCAAGGGTAATCGTCAGCTGCCCTACGCACACTGGATCTGCTTCCTTATCAGATCATCTATTCAGATGCCAGCAGAGATACGAGCTGAGATATCAGATACCACCACTGCTTTTCCTGAGTATGATATCCGTCAGCTCTGGACGTCCGTTACCAGAGATCAGGCCCCAGGGCTAGGACAGCGTGTGCGACCTGAGGTACCTGAGACAGCAGCTGAGCAGGACGCTACAGTTGATGAGCTTGCAGAGGCAGAGCTTGCCGATCTTGACGCTCAGCCTGCTGACCTTCCTGAGGATGGGACATCTGACAGCACTGATGAAGACTACCAGCCCATCCCCAGGTACCGGTCTCCTCGGTCTCACGACCACGAGGCCGGTGGCTCTGGCTCAGCCTCCCGCACGGACCCAGCCATGGTGGCTATACTTGAGAGGTTGACCCAGGCACAGGAGCAGCAGCAACAGCAGATACAGCGACAGGCACAGGACACAGCTGCAGCACTTGCACAGATTCAGGCTCGTCAGGACGAGTTTCAGCGTCAGCAGCTTGAGATCCAGAGGCAGCAGGTTGAAATGCAGCGACAACAGTTTGAGATTCAGCGACAGAGTGCAGCTAGTCAGCAGCAATACCTGGATCTCCTGCGCCACCTAGTCATTGTTGGGGTTCCTCCGCCTGCTTCTGTCCTGACTTCTGCTTTACATTCCAGTGATCCGTCGAGTCAGGGACAGCCGAGCTTCCAGTTCACATCTCCACAGCAGCAGGTTCCCCAGTCATTCCAGTCCCCGAGCTTCACTCCTATTCACACGGGGTTTACACCTTCAGACCAGTCTCGCCCTCACCTCCTGACAGGCACACCTTTCGGTGATTTCAGTGCTACCTACAACGAGTTGACTGGTCAGCCGACGCCCTCGCATATTACAGTTGCTACTTCTTCAGGGTTGTCAGCTTCAGAGGCAGCTGTTCCTCCAGTAACAGGAACTGGTACTACAGAGACTATACCTTCGTCAGTTGCCTCCACAGATCCTCCTGCTACTGGCTCGCTACAGGCTCAGGTCACTCAGACGGATCCTATCATTACTACTACGACAGTACCTGTTCCTGCCATTCAGACCCAGACAGTTACACAGCCACATGTTTCTTCAGAGGGTCAGCCAGATAGCTCAGATTCCGAGGGAGATTCTCTACACCTTGTGTTTACTCCGCGCACCTCGGCACCTGACACGACTCCGTCTGTCCCCCCGTCAGATCCTTAGATTAGTTTTTTTGGCGCTTGATGCCAAAGGGGGAGAGAGAGAGTAGTTTCAGGGGGAGTTTTGAGAGAGGGTTTTCGCTCTTTGTGTGTGCTACCTTCATGCATCATGTTTACTTTTCAGTAATTGCATTCGTGTGGCATGTCGTCATGTGTTAAACCTTGAGTCTTAATGCCTTATCTAGTCAGTGTTAACACATGTCACCGTTTTACTTATAGCTCTAAGGTTGTGCTTCCGTGCCTTACTCCGATTTATTATGAGCTATATCTGTATGTGTACTAACGCTCTTTTTGTCTTATCTTATGAGTACACTCTTTTGGCATGGGGCACATAAGCAATTTCTAACTCCTTATGCTTATTGCTTTTTGCTTATGTGAACCAGGCATACTTAAAAACCTCAACTCAAATCTTTTATATCTTAGTGTTGTCATCAATCACCAAAAAGGGGGAGATTGAAGCATCTAGGCCCCAAGGTTTGGTTTCGGCAATTGATGACAACGCTTTATTACCATGACTAACGTGTGTTTTGCAGAAACATTGGTAAGTTAGGTCATGGAGGTGTTAACTGCTTTGGGCACCATGGTATTCATGCCCCTTGATGGAAGTCGTTTCGGTTTTCAAAAGAGTGACGTCAAGATTAAGGACGGCTAGTTCCAGATGTCGAGGTGTTGAGATACATTTGGAATAGTCGTAGGATCTTCGTTTTTCTCTTTGGCCGTACTATAAAGGGGGGCATGAGCGGGTAGCTTGACCTAGGAGAGTCCTATGTTTAGGTGTGGTGCACACTTGTTAAACTTGGCGCTAGGCAGCACTAGAATAGCTCAAAGTTCAGTTGGAAGCAACTTGGTTCAAGTTGTAACGCGTTTCGAAAAGTTTCGGGTCGTTTTCTCAGGACCGGACGCGGTTCTCGGCATGACCGGACGCGTCCGGTCAGTACAGTTCCGAGGCTAGGGTTTCTGCTCTGAACACCGGACGCGGTCCTCGCGAGGACCGGACGCGGTGGTCAGAAGTCGACATGTGTCACTTGAAAGAACACACGATCGGACGCGACCTGGGTGTGATCGGCGCGTCCGGTCACAGTCCAGTAAGGTCCAGAGAAGACCGGACGCGTCCGGTCATCACCCATCGGACGCCGTGGCGCGTCCGGTGCGAGTACAGTATGCTCACTGCACGATCGGACGCGTCCGGTCACTCAGCTGTTTTTCAGATTTCGACCGTTACGAGCGACCGGCGCGTCCGGTCAGTTCGACCGGCGCGTCCGGTCAGCCCGCGTTTCGCTGAGTCAGAAGGTAACGGTTAGTTTCGTCTGTGGGGTGTATAAATACAACCCCACCACCTCTTTTAGAGGTCTCTTGCTCATTTGATCAGCTGAAAAACACCTTTGGAGTGTAAGTGAGTGCAAGAGCACTAGTGAGGATAGAGATTTGAGAATCGAAGCTTGAGAGCACCTCACTAGTGATTAGAGAGAGTAGCAAGTGTGCATCCACCTTCTCATTTGGGCTCGTAGTGGTCAAGTGAGAGTTCTAGCTTGTTACTCTTGGTGATCGCCATCACCTAGACGGCGTGGTGGTGATTGGGAGTTCGGTGATCATCCGGTGGAGCTTGTGGATGACCCAACTCATGTTGTGAGCGGTTTTGGGTGATTCGCCGCGACGGAGTGTCGAAGAATCAACCCGTAGAGAGCACTTGATCCTTGCGCGGATCAAGGGGGAGCTACACCCTTGCGCGGGTGCTCCAACGAGGACTAGTGGGGAGTGGCGACTCTCCGATACCTCGGCAAAACATCGCCGTGTTTCTTGCCCCTTTACATTCAAGCATTTACTTTCTCGTATTCACTTTCATTGCTTGATTTACTTTCCTAGACATGCCTTGCTAGACTAGGATTGGAAACTAGGGTGCAAAACTTTGTATCGGTAGACTCTCTAGAAACACAAGTAGATACTAGGGGTGAATTCCGGCTTGTAGGTTTTAATTCTTGCATTTAAATTTTAGAAAAGCCCAATTCACCCCCCTCTTGGGCATCTTGATCCTTTCAGTTAGCCAGTAGGATTTATTTTCAGCAAAACAATTATTAAAGTTTGTGTGATCGTGATGTAATAGTGCTTCCATTGAGCAAATTCATTATTTTATTAGGATAAACTCTCGCCATGCATGGTTTTGGTTGATAGTATTATTTTAATCGGTTTTTCTCTTGTTCTATTACGTGCTATCTTTTTCATCATCTTGCTATATTAATTATGCATGATGGATTAAATTAGTACTATATATTTAATAAAACAAGAGTTATTCTTTCCATGGAGGCTGAAGAAGAATATTGCCTAGTTGATAGCGCTGCCACAAATACAATACTTCGAGAGACAAAATATTTTCAGACACTGCAGAAAAAGACTGAAAATATTACCATGATTGTTGGCCGCAATGGCCATATTATAGGCTCCGGTCGAGCCGTGGATGTACTCCCTAAAAATACCAGCATCTTCATAGAAGAAGCATTTTTGTACCCGGGAGCTGTTCGTACTTTTCTCATATTCAAAGATATACGTCGTAGTGGCTACCACATTACAACTGCTTGTGAAAATGGTGCTGAATACCTCTATATTACGGTAGCAGACGAATGTGGGACAAAAGTGGTAGAGAAAGTGTCGGGCACCTTCTGGAATTTACTACACAAAAATTAAACCACCTCGAGAATACATTGCAATGTCTACTATATTTAAAAATCCTGAGTCTTTTATGATCTGGCATGAAAGACTCGGACATCCTGGACTAAGGATGATGCGAAACATCATAAAAGGATCTGCTGGTCATGGCATTAAAACCACACAAATTCCTAAAGACTTTCTATCTGTGTCTTGTGCTAAAGGAAAATTAATAACTAAACCCTCTTATCTGAAGTTAAATGTCTGGTCCATAGGCTTTCCGGAAAGAATTCAAGGTGACATTTGTGGTCATATTCACCCCCTGTCGGGGCCTTTTAGATACTTTATGGTGCTTATAGATGCTTCTACTTGGTGGAGCCATGTATGCCTGTTGTCTACACGGAACCATGCTTTTGCAAAACTATTGCCAAAATCATTCGATTGCATGCTAGCTTCCCAGAGAACCGCATAAAAGCAATAAGGATGGATAATGCTGGAGAGTTCACCTTAAAAGTATTTAATGATTATTGTCTTGCTTTGGACATAAATGTAGAGCATTCTGTGCTCCATGTGCACACACAAAATAGGCTTGCTGAACTTTAATAAAAAGAATAAAATTAATTGCCAGACCGCTTCTACAAGATAGTAGACTTCCCACCTGTTGTTGTGGACATGCAGTGCTGCACGTTGCTGCCTTAATCGAGTATAGGCCATCTGCATCTCACTCTGCTTCCCCCCACCAGTTAGCGCGTGGACAACAACCAATGATTTTCTATCTGCGGAAATTCGGTTGTGCTGTATATGTGCTGATATCATCACCCCAGCGTACAACTATGGGACCTCACCGGAAGTTGAGGATATATGTAGGTTATGACTGTGGTAAAATCGCCTAATCTAATACCCTCCTAAGGGTACTTATCTTTCACTGGACACTAAGTACTCAAGAGATAGCACTAAACTATGCGATTCTGTCGAGCACACCACAAGGGAGAACTCGAAATTCCATATTTTTACATCAGGGTCATAAATGAGAGAGTAAAGCTTACAACATCCTTGTCATTTCTTACACCACTTTTAGTACAATATCAGAGTAATTCATTAATTGATTATAACAGCGGAATATAACCATGTTATTAGAGTTTCAGCGGAAATAAAAATCATTTAATAACAAGTTAAACATTAGCATGATGAACTTTTTATATACATGAAATAATAATAGGTTATAAGCTTTTCCTTTGTAAATTATTTTTTGGAAACTTTAAATAAACTCTAGATCTGCAACGTAAAGGAAATCATCGCTGAGCCCACCCAGAGATTTCCACACACATAAGTGTCAGCTCCAAAAACGCTTGTCACCTGCAACAAGAGGAATAAAACTCTGAGTACTCAATTGTACTTAACAAGACTTACCCGACAGGAGAAAAATAAAAGACTCCAAGATTATGCAAGGCTATTTAGCTTATGGGTTCATTGCAACTACAGGAAGCATTACTAAATGTGCATCTTTATAATCAACTTTTATTAGCAGTCATAATTAGTTCCTTAACTTATCATTCTATGTAAACACCTATGCTACTTTCAAACAGCTGGTAAGCAATCAGAACTATTTTACCATTCTTCCATGTTCCAGTTATTACTACGGTGCTAGACAGTAGCCAAGTCGTACTGTCACGTAGAAACGGCGATTCACGAAACAATGTGCCCAGCTGGGTACCCCGAAAAACACACGCATCGCTTGTACCCCGGGCACAAGCAAGACCAACCCGTTCCACTCCTGTCGCAAGGTCTAGGTCCCCGTCCAAACTGGGACTCCAAGCCCCCAACACTGCAGGCCCGACCTCAGTGTGGTGCTTAGACCTCCTACCCAACAATCCACCATAACAGTCGGTCCAAAAATAGCCGGAACCCATGACAAGAGAGTAACAAGTCTTTCTGCTCCTATCAGCAAGTATATGCTCGGGATAATAAGTTTGTGACATGGCCAGTGTCCAATGCAATGGACGGTCCTCAATTGACACAGACGGGACCAATGCAACCAGAGCCCCGCTCTGTTTCCTAACCAAGTCTAAGTCCATCCAAGCCTAGCTCGCCCGATCTCCAAATATTATTCATATATATTCCATGTGATAGTAATATGATAATAATAATAACAATAATATATTTCTTATCTCTCGCGAGTGATAGGTAATCACTCGACTTCTACCGGGATCCTATAGCATAGCATGCTACACGATCCTATTGTACTAGTATGACTCATAGGATAAGGATATATATGGATTTCATTCAACTCCCTTAAACTTAATGCACAAGCATAAAATAAAGTGTAAAATAATAGGGGTTATGCACTGGGGCTTGCTTGGATAAAATTTAACCAAAAGTTAGCCTTCCATGACGGCGACACGATCATCAGGACACCATCTTTTCTGCTATTCCAGATGGCTTCATAATCCATCGTTGTTCCTAAT
This sequence comes from Saccharum hybrid cultivar R570, assembly GCA_038087645.1. Taxonomy (NCBI): domain Eukaryota; kingdom Viridiplantae; phylum Streptophyta; class Magnoliopsida; order Poales; family Poaceae; genus Saccharum; species Saccharum hybrid cultivar. The sequence goes on along the minus strand of JAQSUU010000049.1, from coordinate 2,524,414 downwards.
ACGATATACATGAATGTAACGTGGAAACGTAAATAATCAATGACAAACGCGGCACTTAAATTACGAGTTCGCCACCCAAGATAACGAGCTAGCTCCAACGTACTAGGCTACATATCCCTGTTGTCGACTCCGGCGTTATTTCCCATCAAGTATTTTAGTTATACAATCCCTAGGTGTTTCTTTATTTTATTTTATCGATTTAGAATATATTCGAACTACGACTCAATAGTTATTCTAACAAACTAATTATTTTAAGTCCACAAAAGTTACAGAGAGCAGCTAATGACATTAGGAATTTACTGTAAAATTTTCAAAGCCAACACTATCACCATTTCCTCAGAAAAATTCCCACAAGTTTATATTTTAATAATATTAAGCATGTTAAAATATAGGCAACCTAGAAATATCATAGAGATACGTGAACCAAGTACACTAACAGCTAGATCGTGATTTTATAAATCTAACAAAATTGGTTTCACAATTTATGGATTTTTATACAATTCTATAATGAATTTACAAGTTGGTTCCCGAAACTAAATTAAGAAATATTTTAGAAAACGAAAAGGGTTGGCGACAGCTAATTCAGCCCAGCAACTCAACGCGGCCGCGCGCGAGCAGCCCGGCCCAACTGGCCCAATGTGCGAGCGCACCCGCGTCTTTTGCAAAAGAAGGCTCGGGTCTTTAGGTAATTAGGCGGAGCAACGGAGCACTATTGCTACAGACTTACGCTTTGCATTTAAGACCCTAGAATACTTCACCTTCACCACGGGGCAGTCCCTGCCGTGCCCGCGCATGACGGCGCGGCCCGGCCGGCACCGCCCGGTCACGCCGGCCTATCGAGGGCCGAACCGGCGTGTCCAATGGGCCGACATGGACAACCGGACCAACGCGCAGGGGCTGGCGGTGTGCTACCGAACCTAATCACGACGATGGCAGACCCATGGCGGCGGCGTGACTATTCTGGCATCCTAAGTCGCTAACGGAGAAGTAGAGGTGGCGTCGAAGCATCCGGTGCTCACCTTGGTCCGCGCTGTGGTGACGGTTGAAACCGGGGAGGGTTGAGGTGTTCTGGCCAGGCGAGACCGAGCGCGGTGGCGACGCTCCGCGGCAGACCCGTCGTATCACCGCATCCCCGACGAGAATCCTGGGCAGAAAAGTGCGAGCACCAGCTAGAGCGGGTCATGACGGGACCATGGCTACGAGCAATCGAACTCTCGGGCCTTACCTCCCTCTTACCGGCTACGGCGGCGCTCATGGCCAGCGGTGAGCGAAGCACCGAATTTTCGGCCGGTTGAGCTCGTCTGCGCCAGGGCGGGGGTCGGCTGCGAGCTGGTTGCCCTATCTTGCTGCTGGAGCGCTGAATTGGGGTGGCATGCCACGGACCGCGTGCAATTGCAAAACTGGCGTGACTCTAGTGGTGACGAGGGCAGGCAGGTGACGCCTTCACGTGGCTCGGCCAGCCCCGGCCGAGGCCGCGATAAATGGGCGAGGACGCGCACGCGGTGCGGCTCGGAGGAAGCGCAGGGTACGGGATGGGATGGCTCGTCCAGGTGGAACGCAGTCGGCGGCAGCGGGACAGAGACCATGCACCAGGCTGCCGCGCGGAGCCAAAGCACCAGCGACGTGAGGGAGTAAAGGACACAGCGACGAGGGCAGCTGGTTCATGTACGCGGCCCGGCAACTCTGCGGCATGGCACACGCACACGCCAAGATGACCCGGGGCAGCAGGCAAGGCGACGGAGGGGAGCAGCGAGCAGCGGCCAGAGCAGCAGCGTGTGCAGGCAGGTAAGCTGTGCATGGCAACAGCGAATGGGCAGGCAAGGGATAAGGATGCAGGTGCATGCGTGTGTGTATCGTGTGTGTTTGCCTTTTGAAATTTTCTTTATCACTAATCTACATACATACATGCATATATCCATTGTATGTTTATATATATATTTATATATCAGAAACATGCTTATCAAATCAAACACGTTAGTGTATATATAGCCAACTATCAAATATAGACACGTAGTATATTCAGCCATATGTAAGTATCGATGGATGACAATACACCCTAAAATCCGTCTGCACCAAACAATCAACCATATTTAAACTCCAAAATCAAGGTTGCACTATCATCTAGATAACTTGCTCACCAACTTCACATAAGCACTATACTCAGGTTATATTTTATTTTTATGTATAGAAATTGTTTTTCATGCCAAACGATTAACACAATATATTTTATCCTTTTTGTTAGTATTTTCATTAGCACCCTTTCACGCTAAGTACACTAACTCAGTATATTTATTTGATTTCTCTTAGCCACAAAAGTGAGTCACATAAAATTTTGTCTATCATTTCACGTGCGTTTGAAATTTAAGACCCGAGAAATTTGTTTTGCTATTTTCCCTTAGGCCTTAATCGAATTGCTAAGCAAGTTCGTAACACTAGAGGTGTTACAATGACTCTCCGTCCATAATCAAATATTTAGAGCCTAAAACCAGGGATTTGTTTACAGCTCGGTACGCTAATAGCATCTTCGATGAAGAGCATTTCCCGGCATTAGTGGGAGGATTGTACCTTAATAATAAAGAATGCCGAGAAATAGATTGGACTGACAGCAGCATTCAATCATTTGATCCACTCACTCAAGATACTGAATTTGAAGTTTAAAGAATAATAAACCTGCAACAATTAGCGAATAATCCACCAGACGCGTTTACTGATATAAGAGGAGTGTCAAAATCGTATATTCCTGCGGCTAATGCACTGGAGAGAGTGAAAATACCCCTAGAGGGCATGAACTCTAGCCAAATCCTCAATCCTAGGAAAAGACAGAGAGATCCGGATGACTCAACATGGGACAAGTGGGGACGCCCGCAAATGCAGGTTGCTAGAGAGAACACGTTACGCTCCCATTCAGTTGTCCCAGCAGTGACGCATCCTGAAGATGCAAGTCCTAGTGCAATTATGCGCACAAATATAAATAATAGCATAAGGACAACGGAACTACCAGACTCGACTAATTTGGCAAATCATAACGAGCTGGATGATTCAATTGAAGAAATTGCCATAAATTATGCCAAATCTGGAGAACTATATAACAAAAAGAATGCAGATATCGACATTAATTTTGTCTCTAAGATCACAGAAGCGATTAATGAGGATCCTGAACCAAAGTCCATTGTAGAGTGTCGGAAGCGCTCAAATTGGGTCAAATGGAAAGAAGCAATAGAGACAGAATTGCACTCGCTTTCTAAGAGGCAAGTATTTTGGCCTATCGCCCGCACGCCCCCAAAGTATTCCCTGTAGGATACATATAGGTGTTTGTTTGAAATAGAGATGAGAACAATGTGGTGGTCAGATACAAAGCAAGACTTGTAGCACAAGGGTTCACGCAGAGACCTGTCATAGATTATAATGAAACATATTCTATAGTTATGAGTAGCATAACATTCTGGTATTTAATATCTATGGTAGCAGGTTTAAACTTGAAAATGAAGATGATGGACGTAGTGACCGCATATCTGTATGGGTCGCTAGATTCGGATATATATATATATATATATATATATATATATATATATATATATATATATATATATATATATATATATATATATATATATATATACACGCGCGCGAAGGTTCCAGATGGACTGAAAATTCTGGATTCTAAAACAAATCGCAACATGTACAGTGTTAAGTTGCATAGGGCGCTGTACGGGCTTAAACAGTCTGGACGGATGTGGTACAATCGGCTAAGTAACTTTCTCCTGAAGAAGGGATATGTTAATGACACTGATTGTCCCTGTGTATTTATTAGAAAATCCCGGGAGGGTTTTTGTATTATTTCAGTCTACGTTGATGACTTAAATATCATAGGCTGTAAAGATCACATTGAGGAGGCAAGTTGTAGGGTCGAGATGGCGGACTAGAAAGGGAGTGAATAGTCCTTTCTAAAACTTAATTGCGTCGGCTAACGAAACAAATGCGGAATTAAAACTATCGGTCTAGCCAAGACTACACCCCTCTATCTAACTTAATAAACACCTTATAAAGATCCTAATTAGGCAATAAAAGTGACGGGCTAGCGAATGCTCACCTAACCAATTCTAGCTTGCAAGGTTACATAAACCTATGTAACTAGTACTTCAAGCAAACCGAAGAGCACCTACACAATCTAGTGATGCAAAGTACATAAAGCCTAAGCTCACTAGCAATACTCAATGACAAGGCTACACAAGCCAAATTAGAGAGCTCAAATTACTTAGCTACACAAACTAAGCAATGTGACTAAAAAGGTTACTAAAACCAAATTAGCCACGCAAGGGAGCTACTTCTATGCTACACAAGCAAGAAGGTAACTAGTAAGCTACATAAGCTAACTAAACACAAGAGCAACTATGCAAGCACAATATAAATGAAAGTAATACAAGCTTGTGTTGCGCGAAATGCAAACCACCGAGAAGATGACTGTTGACGGTAGTTAACATACACCATAAACCGTCAACTTACCTTGCATAAATGACTAAAATGGATCACCAACATAGACTTAGGGGTTTAAACTAACAAATTTTATGAATTTTGGTGAATTTGTGTTTCCAGCAGGATTTAATCAGAAAATCACCAAGGGGACCCTATTCATCAAAAGAAATCATGGAATTGCGCCGCGGGAACTGCGTGGGAAGGTTCCAGAAACTCCAGGAGGCTCTCCACTGAGGTAGGGCACAACCCATTGACATGTGTGGCCGACCGGTCCCACCTAGAGACTGCTTGTCCTGTGGGCCCCTCATGTCAGCCTCCCGTTGTTATGTCGGTTCTTCACCGCCTCTTAGGATGCATCTCAGATGTTCTTTCAAGTCGGTTTGATCCAAGGGCTGAGGATTGATGCTTGAGGCTATATATATCATCCTGTAACCCCCATGGGAGAAGCCAAGTCAGATCCTGAGAGCTGAGAAGCCAGAAACACTAATTTCATATGTCCACAAGATCTAGAGCTAGCAATAGAGTTAGCAATCAAGAGAAGATTAGTCCTCCATAGGATTTAGCCTTGTATTAGAGATAGAGAGATAGAGTGAGAGGGAAGAGTTTGGAGGAGCCTCAGCCTGTTGGTGCTCTCTCTACAGCTTGTAACCTAGCGGAATCAAATTCATCTTGAGCTTGCTTTTGAGATTTCTCTAGTAATTGACTTCTAATTCAAGTAAGTATCTTGTTCATATTTTTTCTTCAGGTTTGCGACTCTCTTTTGAGTACTTTGATCCCTATCGCTCTTGGATTAAAGTAGTATTTGTAGTGTAAGCGTGGTGCTTAGACTCGGTTACTCATGGATGTACCCTATTTTTGGATTGGTGATAGCTCACAAGGGTGACTCTTATAGCCTCGTTGAATCCTCTGTAGTCCACCTCCCGTTAGTAGACTTAGCAGAAACTTGTTGCTATAGGAAACATACTCTGCCTATGTTTTCTCTAGTAATATCCCCATAATTGAACAATAGAAGACAAAGCTTACCGAAGTTAGAACTAGAAGACCTCAGCAGTCTCCTCTATACTCCTATTATCTAATCTTGATTGTGAATTTAGGTTAAGTTAAGATTTAGTTATTCTCACCTCTATTCCTTTGGGTTCGACATTAAAACTGGGTTATATTCTCGGTGAAGTGCTACAATGGTATAATATCTGTGCGCTTGCGGATAATTCTGTGTGCCTTAATTTATACCAACAATGATGAAGACAATGTTGACATGGTAATTTTCTTCCGAGGTTCACTTGGTTACCACCAAGCTATGTCCCCGTTGTGTCGACCGCTCACTTGGTGGTTCGGTGGTTAATGGGCATCACCCGCCAAGCCCACACGTCGGGCACTGCAAGAACCTACCTTGAAAGTGAGGATAGCTCAATGACATGCTCAACTAGAGTTGCTCTTCGCGATCCCCATAAGGTGAGCACAATCCCCCTCACAGATCCTCCTTCGAAGCACCGTACAATCTTCTTGCGTGCTTCAATGGAGTCACAAGCCACCAAGCCATCTAGGAGGTGGCAACCTCCAAGAGTAACAAGCACCATCAGCTTGTAACTCAATCACCTAGTGCCACTCGATGCAACTTCACGATGCAACCTCACGATGCAATTGCACTAGAATCGTTCACTCACTCAATCAGATAAACACTATCAAGCAAGAGTGAGCTAGAGGGCTCCCAAGCACTCACTTCTATTTATACCCCAAGGGCTAAACTAGTCGTTACCCCTTCACTCGGCAAAACTCAGGGTGACCGGATGCGCATGTCATTATGACCGGACGCGCCACCCCAGAGTCCGATCGCAGATCGTCGTCCACGTGGCGCTCGCGTTCATCTGGAGCCGCCAGATCCCAACAGTCGACTTCCTTTGCGCGCGCGCCAGGGACGATCAGACGCACTGAAGCCATGACCAAACTCGGCGTCCCAGCGTCCGATCTCGCGTCGCCGTGTACCAATGAACCAGCAACCAGACGCGCAGACGTGCCACCTGACGCTACAACACCGTGGAATCAGGTCGACTCCAGTGAGGTCCCCGAGTGAGTTTTTGATGACCGAACGCGTCAGGTCGAACGTGTAACACCCCAGGTGTTTAGCTCCTTAATTGCATTGCATTTGCATGAGCATAAGCAAGCATCATTCATTTCATGCATAAGCTTATAATATGTTTATATTTCATGTGAAGTAAGAAGTGAGTAGTGTGCAAAACATAAGTACCTTATGTGCAATTTCCTTGTGAGACATGTCAACCACTTTAGTGTAACATAACTAGCAAGTGTTATGCAACACACTCATGCAACATGTGCAACATGGGCTTGCAACATTTGGGTGAAAGTATTGAAATACTTGTTCCAAAGAATGTGACACTAGGAACTTTGTGCAACCAGTATGTAGAGTGGTTAATTAGGTCTTATAACACCTTAATTACATTTAGGGTAAGTAGTGGAGCAATGTTCATGTTGACCAAAATTACCAAATTACCCTTCCAAATGTTGTTGACCAAGTTTGGAACCCTAGAGTGCTCTGGTTTGACCAATTAAAAAGTCCAATTTAGAGATCTTGCATGGAGGAGTACCCTTAAGCAAAGTTGTAGAGAATTTCATAAGGAACAAAAGTTCTAATATGGCCATCTCATGAAAATGATCAGAACAAGCTCAAAAATGGCCCACAAGTCAGTATTAGGGGCTGTTTTGGGACTTAGCAAATTTTGCTAAGTGTTGAGCTGAAAACCGTTTCACAGTACCTCACTTTGGCAACTTGTAACTCACAAACCAGGCCGAACCAGTCTTTGAGCTAATTGACAAAGTTGTTGTCCACACATAGCTCTACAACATTGTCAATATCACCATCACCTAGTTCTAAATGGTTTAGGAGATACGGTGTCTAGAAAATCGGGTTTCAGTCGGCGTTATCTCTGAAACTGCATTTCAGTTTCAAGGGGCACCACTTTGGAGCCTTATAGTTTCAAATCCAGGCCGAACCAGCCCAAACTCCAATTGACAAACTTGTAGTCCTCATGTAGCTCTACAAGATTGGTGTAACCATCTTTGACTAACTCGAGCTGGTTTAGGAGATAATCATCGACAAAGTTGCTCTGTCAGTCACCGTTTCGGCCTCGTCGATTCAGTCGGCCGTTCTTCAGTCGGTGGCCGACCGACGGCAGGGCAACGCCGACGCGTGGCCGTGCGGTGGCAGCCGTACGCCGGCCGCGGTCCCACCCGTCAGGTCACCAAGCCTTCAAGGCCGCCACGACGACGGCCTCTGCCTCACTCGCGCCACACCTCCCTCTCCCTTTCATTCTCTTCTCCACCGGGCAGAACAACCGAGCGCAGCTCCCGCCTCCACTCCGGCAAGCTCGTGCGCGTTCTCCACCGCACTGCCGTCCACAAAAACGCGTCCACCGCTCCGCCTTGAAGCCCGCTACCTCACCGTCCACTCCACGTTGCCAATCGCGCCTCGGTAGGGTTGCATTTTCGTTTTCCGCCGCCGCGGTACCTCGCCGGAGTTCCTCCGCGCGACGGCTCTCCGTGGCCAGGGGTCTCGGGGTGTCTCTGTCGCCCACTTGTAGGTGCGATAGGGTCGAGGTAGTTTGGGAATGCTCATCGAGGGTTAGGATTGGGATGTCAGGCTCACCGGCGGCGAGATTTCGCCACCACCGTGCCGGTGGTCCGCCATGCCCGACGGCGAGCACCTTCCCGTGGCTCTGCCATCCCGTTCTTGCCACCAATCGGCTTAGCTCGATGACATGGTCATGCTCGTCCGCTCAGCTTCGCCGGTCGGCTCACCGACGGCGAGCTCCGGCGACTCCAGCTCCGCCCCTCCGCCTCTGTCTCGCTGACAAGTGGGGCCACCTGGTCAGTCACACGCGCGCGGGCGGGAGCCCGAGCAGGCCGCGCGCGGGAACGGGCCACGCCGTGAGTTTTTGGGCCGCGTCTTTCCGGGCCGGCCCAGTATAAAATGAGATCTTTTTCATTTTATTTATCTTTGCTACAGAATTTTGGTTAAGTTTGGAAAATATAGATCTAGGGTTTTACTTGCTCAAAAATCTTGAGATAAATTTTGTTAGGATCTGCATGAGGTGTAGTATTTTAGAAAAATATGAGTTTGCTATGTGATGTGTAGTTTCTGGGATATTTAAATAGGTCTTTGAAATGTGTTTTAAATCACATGCAAACTTGTTTAAATTATATCTTGAGTTTCAGTGTTCCAAAAATTATGAAATTTGGTGGGTAGACTAAGTTATACTTGCTCTAACTCTGGTAAAAATTTGGGCAGTAGTACTTAAGTACTTTTTAAGTTATAAGGCTATCTTATTATTCTAGGAAATACTTAAATGAATTTTTGTAATTTTTCTACATGTGCAATGTTCATATAAATTTTTGGAGAATGTCTTGGTACCCTAGAGTGTCTAAGAAAATTAAGAAATCTGTTGTTTAACACTTTTTACTGTGCTTTGTTATTTATACAAAAATCAGCCTTTTTGGCTTGGGAATTTTGTTCAGAGAGTTCCTGTGAATAAATTGAGTTCAAATTTTTACAGTAGTCTCTTTTTGGATCAGAGAGTCTCCTGTAATTTTTGTAGAATTTTTGGAGCATTTTACATATATGTTTGAAATGCCACTTAATTACTTAAGTAAATTAAGAAATGAGTTTAAATAAATATTCTAGGTGGGCACACCTTACTTTCTGGTGTTTTTGTGACCTTTGTGAACTTGTAGTAGTATTAGTTTGGTCTTAGAGAATGTTTGCCACATCAATAAATATTTAACCTTTACAATTTTAGGTTTTCTGGACAGCTGATAGTATTTCTAGGTTTGACCTTGGAAAAAGGTGGTTGCTGGAAAACTTGTAAATACCAAAGTTATAGTAAAAATTGTAAATGAGCTTGTGTCAAAATTTGGGAGCATTTGACTTAGTAGTTTGGGAGTTATTGCTGTTTAAAGTGCCAGTTACTGCTCTCTGTTTAGAGAGAACAGATTCAGGAACTTTGAGATTTCGATTAGGTAAACTTTGGAATTAAGTGCTGTGGTCTGAAAACAAATTGTGGTGCATTTCTTGAGCTTTCCATATTGTCTTAGATCATATCTTTTGGAGTTAGAAATCTTCAGTTATGTCAGAATCTTTGAGCTGCTGTCCAGAATAACTTACTGTGGTACCCTAAGTAATGTTACTCTTGTGTTTGTTAGGTGTTAGGGCCTTAACCGAAGAGGAACAACTATATCTTAGGTTGGGTAGATTAGGTAAGTACTTCTCCACCGGAGAAGAGATTTGCACGTACTAATACAATAACTTGAATAGAGTATTTTATTTCTGAAATGCATTTCATTCCGAGCATGTTGCACCCATTTATGCATTCATGATATTTATTGTGCATTCATGCAATACGTGTACCGGAGGGAGTAACTCTCCTCGAATTCGAGCCGGTAATTCCGGAGGAGAACCAGGAGCAGCAGGAGCCCGAGGAACCAGTCGGCGAAGGAGACGTCGCTGAAGACCTTCCTGAGTGCCCGGACCACAGGCCTGCAACCTTTCTGAAAGGCAAGCCCCGGTGCATGCTGAACCTACTATTTTATAAATTAATCTTGAGTACTTTTAATTGTTTACTGCATTAAGTTGTAGGAGTTATATGAAAACACTTGTTGCATTATACCTGTCCTTGTCCAGATATCGTACTTAATCCTATATTAGGTTTAGGCACGTGTCAATGCTTAGCCCTGCTTAGTTCGGTAGAAGTCGGGTGATTTCCGGTCATCCGCGAGATGTAGGAAGGAGTCACGAGTGACTTTATGGCTATCGTGGATGGAACCATGCCTAAAAATGAAATTGAGACCGGGCGGGAGTTCGATAGTACAGCCGCAAGACACTTCACGTCTTGGGTGTGGAGCTATGCCCGTCTGAGTCGTTTAAGGACCGATTCGCTGTACGTCCTTGAGTCATGTTGAACGCAGTCTAACACTTAGTTGGCCGGATAAGCCGTTCCGACCGCGAAGTCGAGTAGTATGGTTCAGGCCAGGAATCGAATGGTAGGTTGCATCTTGGAGGAGAGAAAGGATGTGCTTGGGGACATTGGCGTGAGACCAAGGGGGGGTTAGAGTCCCTATCACCTGGCAGAGTGTCGCCCTTGGGGACGCGATATTATTCGGGCCCGCGATTCCTAAACTGTACAAAAGATGACCTGAGCAGCCTTCGCTAGGCGTGACTCGGTGAGTGTTAGAAATACCCCTCCAGCTGGATAGGAATTCGATTCGAATCGCCGTCGCTCCCGGTTAGTGAGCACTTGACTTGAGCAGCGGCAACGTAGACCTCATTAAATGAACAGATGGTTAAGTGAATGATACAATGTTGCCATAATGATATACGTGCTATGGATATAATAATCATGTTGTCTGATTATAATCAAGTGCATGCTTAGTACAGGTGCTAAGATAGATGACAGGTAAATGCTAAAAATAACTGCTAGTACAGGTTATAAGAGTCTCAATTACTTATGCCTTTATGCAAAAATGTGATGTCAGCTAGCCTCTTGTGTAAGCCTTGCATAATCCTTGGTGTCATCTTATTTCTGGTTTTCGACGGGTAAGTCTAGCTGAGTACATTCCAGTACTCAGGGTTTATTCCCTCCTGTTGCACATGATATGCTCTATCAAGGCTTCTGCAAGACTTGTCTCCACCCTGCGGGTGAAGAAGACTAGATCACTTGGACGTGATCATCTTTTATGTACTTTTCTCATGCTTTTGCGGGATGTTGATCATCAAGACTGGCAGTAGTTAAACAAAGGGTGTGTTTATGCTTCCGCTACTTTATAAACCTGGTTTGTATTAATTGCGACTCCGTTTGTGTAAACTTATTTCAGAACTACTTGTAAAATGTAACGTATGATGTTGTATGTTGAATGATGCGATTCTGGTTGTAAGCGAGTTGGTTTGAAATCCCTCGTGGTTTCGATTGACTACCGGGATTATATGGGCTCAAGTTCGAAAATTTGAGCGCTTCGGTGCTTGTTTTTGTACTTGTGCTCTTATAATTTGGTCGGTTCTGTTACAGCTGGTACCGGAGCATAATTCAACATTAAACACATCATATGAGTATTTAAAAACAAAAGTATTTGATTATGAAAAAGGGTTAAAACACTAAAAAAATTATTTTTTAGGTATGCCAGTGATCACATCCCTTAGCCCAAATAAGGACTCTTAGGTGGCTTATTATAAAGACTAACTTGGGGGCCTTGTTTGTTTTTGTTTCGTCGTCCATACGGCGTGATATTGTATGGATGCCATCCACTTGGGTGGTAATGTATGGATCAATTGCCTCGACGCTCTGGTAAGTGTGAGTTGTGAGAGCATGATCGTCCAACCGGCGATCTAGGGGAGAGTAGTTTTGGTGACTTGCATACTTACATGTTTAAACCATGTAATTACGTAAGCACTTAATTGTGGGAACCTTTATATCGGGTAGCTTTGATACTGAAGTATATACATCAGGGGATGTGTATATGGAAAGTATTTAAATTACTGCTTTCTTGTGTGCATATATTGGGAAACTGTTGGGCTGAAATGAGGATTTCTGCAGGTACACTAACAGCGTAACGAGTAGACCGATAGTTTCGCTTATATGAGAGAACGTATGTATGCCACCGCCTAGCGTTAGAACTTTAGGTCTCTACTAAGGTGAGAGGGCGTACGGAACGTGCATGCATCATGTTTAATTATATCATACATATTATTTACTCCCTCCTTAAAAATTTCAGTACTCTCGACTAAAGTAAATTTCGTATCCCCTAAATGATCCTCACTTCAAGTCGTATATTGTTGCTACAGATGGCACGTACCAAGAGGACCGCTCGCAAGTCCACTGGGGGCAGGGCACCTCGTCACCAGCTCGCTCCACGTGAGCCCCGTCCTGAGCCTACTGAGGTGGAAAGGCTGAGGGCAGAGTTGGCTGAAGTGACTGCTGCCAGGAATGCAGCGCGTCAGCAACTGGAGCAAGTGATTCGTGATCGTGACCAGGAAACCCTTGCAGTCCAGAGATTGACAGTAGCAAACCGCAACTGTCAACGCATGCTGGTCCGTGTCATGAACCAGAGGGATGAAGCCTGGCACGAGGAGAACGTTCTGAGAGCTCGTCAGTTTGAGCTCGAGCAACAGTTGGAGAATGCTGAAGAGTACAATGAAAACCTTCATGAAGAAGTGCATCGCCTGAACAACCAGCTTAATCCTCTGCTACCCAGAAACCACAACGTAGATGAGGACATGGGTTCAGGGATCTTCATGGCTGAAGATGATGATGAAGTGGAGGTCAACGGACCTCAAGATGCCGCACCCGAAGAAGCACTAGAAGAAGAACCCGAAGAAGAAGAAGAAGATGAGGAGTTAGAGCCTGTTAGTGATGAGGATGGCAGGGAGCTCCTTGACACCGACTCTGAGGACGATGCTTAGAGTAGTTATCACGTAGCTATAATGTTAGGGTTGTCTTTTGTGCCCTCCCTGTGTTGGAATGAGGCTTTGTAATAACTTGACTTTTGGGATGTAAGGTTGAACCGTATGTTTCCTGAATGTTAGTTTGAACCTGTTAATTTCGATCACAACCTGATGGCTTATTATGTTGCGTTCGATGATGGTGTCACGATTAGCACCCTTCGGTGCCGCGACAAAACCGAGGGCCTCCTATGGCGCGCGACATAAGGTTGTGCTACTTGGCACGCGCTGGTATCAAGGTGGCTAGTCATGATCCACCATGGAACTCTATCGTTAAGAAGTCTCTTTGTGATCAGTTTGAAGTAGCCTTTCTCCGTCAACTAAAAACTTTGAAATCGAATCCAAGTACCAGGCAAAAGATCAAAAATCACGTAGATTTTAACGTAAACGGTTCAGTCACTGTTGTGCTCCTTGTGTGTGAGCCTTTATCAAAGTACATCTTGTTGGATTCTCTCGCATGATTGCGCCAATTGATCCGCTTGAATGGATTGTGCGGTTGTGATGAATTATTGTGCCATGAGTATTTTGAGAAGTCAGTTTGACATATTTACAGTAATTCATCTACAAATTTCCCACATCGTCAGTGCTCATTGGCTATGCATTTTGCAGATGTCGTACAATCTTCGTCGGGGTCGTGGCAATGAGGATGAGGAACAGCCACCCCCTCCGCCACCACCTACCCCGGCTGAGCTGATGCAGACAGTGGTCGAAGGGCAGCGCATGCTGGCAGATGCTATGCGCCAGCTGGCCAACCGGGAAGCTCGTCCTGGCCGCCAGGGCCCAGAACCCAATCAATATAGTGATTTCAAGGACTTTCTTGATACTAAGCCCCCGCTCTTTAAGGAGGCGGAGGAACCACTGCAAGCTGATGAGTGGTTAAATACTATTGAGCAAAAGTTTTGTCTGCTTCGCTTGACTGATGAGCTAAAGACTGAATATGCTTCGCACCAGTTGCATGGTCCAACGGGTATTTGGTGGAGCCACTATCGTTCCACACTGCCTGCAAATGTCCCTATTGCTTGGGATCAGTTCAAGGCCGCATTTCGTGGGAACTATATTCCTCCAGGTCTTATGGCTATCAAGCACACAGAATTCATGAGGCTGACGTAGGGCAATAAAAGCTTGACTGAATACCTGCAATCTTTCAACAACCTGGCAAGGTATGCCACTGAGTTTGTGGATACCGATTCCAAGAAAATTTCTAGCTTTAAAAGAGGCCTAGACCCGAAGCTGATGAAGACTATGGGCACTAGCAAGTGCACTACTTTCAATGAATTTATCAGTGATGCTCTGACTCAAGAGAACTACAATGCTATCTATTCTGCCTCTAAGAGCCGCAAAAGGGCCATTGAGGCGAGTGCTTCATAGTCACGAGCTCCAGCTGCCCCGAGGGCTCCTCCTCGCCCTCCTGCCACAACTGCTAAGTTCCGTCCTCCGCAAAAGAAGGCGCCAGTGAAGACTGGGTTTCGTAAGGCTTATACAGTGGCTCTGCCAAAAAGTAGTTCGAGCCAAGGCAGCTCCAGTGTCCCTCCTAGCAACATGCCTTGCTGGAACTGCAACAAGCCAGGCCATTGGTCTAGAAACTGTCCTTACCCCAAGAAGAATGTCAACCAAGGTGGCCGTCAGGGGCACGCTCATTATAACAGTATCGAGGAAATTCCATCTGGTGAGGTTATCACTGCTGGTAAGTTCCTAGTTGACCAACACCCTGCAGTGGTACTTTTTGATTCAGGTGCTTCGCATTCCTTTATCAGTCCTAAGTTTGCATCAGAGTTTGCACACAAATTGCATACTGTTGAAGGTGGAGGTTATTGTATTAGCGCAGCAAGTGGGAATATTTCCACAAATAAAGTAGTGGGGAATCTTGAGCTTGAGATAGAAGGGCGAAAGTACTCGCTTGCCTTAGTGGTTTTGCCGGGTTTAGGCATAGATGTTATTCTGGGCATGAATTGGATGAGTCAGAATGGGGTACTCATTGATACATCCACGCGGGTAGTTATGCTCAGAGATCCTATAGATCAAAAGGGTTTTCTGGTATAACTTCCCAGAAAAGTTGATTTGTCTGGGGAAGTTCATGCTGTGCAAGCAAAGGCGTTGACCGAAATTCCAGTAGTAAATGAGTTTCCGGACGTTTTTTCCGATGATTTGCCGGGACTCCCTCCGGATCGGGATGTGGAATTTAAAATTGAATTGTTACCTAGCACAGCTCCCATCTCTAGGAGACCCTATAGGATGCCTCCGAATGAACTAGCTGAACTTAAGGTGCAATTGAATGAACTTTTGAAGAAAGGTTTGATTCGTCCTATCTCATCGCCGTGGGGATGTCCTGCTATCTTTGTAAAGAAGAAGGATCAGTCGTTGCGGATGTGCGTAGATTATAGACCTCTCAATGCAGTCACTGTCAAAAATAAGTACCCTCTACCGCGTATCGACATCTTGTTCGATCAGTTGTCTAAAGCTAAAGTTTTCTCCAAGATCGATCTAAGATCTGGCTACCATCAAATTAAAATCCGCCCGGAAGATGTTCCAAAAACTGCCTTCTCTACTAGATATGGTCTTTACGAGTATCTTGTTATGTCTTTCGGCTTGACAAATGCCCCCGCACACTTCATGTACTTGATGAATTCGGTGTTTATGCCTGAATTGGACAAGTTTGTGGTGGTATTTATTGATGACATCCTGGTATATTCTGTGAATGAGGAGGATCACGCTGAACATCTGCGTATAGTCCTCACAAGACTGCGTGAACATCAACTATATGCAAAGTTCAGTAAGTGCGAATTCTGGCTTCGAGAAGTACCTTTCCTTGGGCATGTGTTGTCCGATGGAGGAATTATGGTGGACCCCGCCAAGGTACAGGAAGTACTGAACTGGAAGGCTCCTATCTCAGTTCACGAGGTCCGGAGTTTTCTTGGTTTGGCTGGCTATTATCGTCGCTTCATCCCGGATTTCTCCAAAATAGCCAAGCCAATGACTCGGTTGCTGCAGAAAGACACCAGGTTTGTCTGGACTCCTGAGTGTGATGCGGCTTTTCACCAACTGCAAACCCTCCTAACCTCAGCTCCGGTTTTGGCACAACCGGATATCGAGAAACCATTTGATGTTTATTGTGATGCCTCAGGCATAGGATTGGGAGGTGTGTTGATGCAGGAAGGCCGGGTAATTGCATATACCTCTCGACAACTTCGGAAGCATGAGGCGAATTATCCAACGCATGACTTAGAACTCACCGCAGTTGTTCATGCTTTGAAAGCCTGGCGGCACTATCTGCTAGGCAATGTTTGCAATATCTTCACAGACCACAAAAGTCTCAAATACATCTTCACCCAACCCGAGTTAAATATGCGTCAACGAAGATGGCTCGAGTTGATTAAGGATTATAACCTTCAAGTGCACTATCATCCTGGCAAGGCAAATGTGGTTGCGGATGCTTTAAGCCGTAAGTCTCATTGTCATTCCCTAGTTGAAACTGATTTTCATCGATCTCGCCTTCTACGTCCCGCGGTCTTGTACAACATCACTGTCAGTTGTACTCTCAAAAGCAGAATTATTGAGCTCCAAAAGACTGATACTGGTATATTCCACATCAAGCGTAAGATGAAAGAGCAAGAAACTACACAGTTCAGGGTAGATGAAGAGGGTGTACTATGGTTCAAGGATAGGTTAGTTGTGCCTAAGGACCGGGAGCTTCGAAATGATATTATGTCTGAAGCACACTCCTCTAAGTTGTCCATCCATCCTGGCAGCAATAAGATGTATTATGATTTGAAGCCATACTATTGGTGGACCAAGATGCGGAAAGAAATAGCTGCATATGTGGCTAGGTGTGACACCTGCTGTAGAGTTAAAGCTGTGCATATGAAAGCTGGGTTGCTTCAACCACTTTCTATCCCAGGTTGGAAATGGAAAGAGATAAGTATGGATTTCATTGTCGGTCTTCCTCCTACTGTCAAAAATCATAACTCCATTTGGGTAATTGTGGATCGTTTGACCAAATCAGCTCACTTCATTCTAGTTAGAGTGGACTATTGTCCCACTGACTATGCTGAGTTGTACTTCAATCAGATAGTCCGGCTCCATGGGATACCTCATACTATCATATCTGACCGTGGTCCCCAGTTCACTGCTCGCTTTTGGGAGCACTTGCATCATCTTCTGGGAACCAAGTTAGTGAGAAGCTCTGCTTATCACCCCCAGACGTCTGGACAGACGGAACGAGTTAACCAAATCTTGGAAGATCTGTTGCGGGCATGTGTAATATCATCCAAGGGTTCTTGGGAAAAATGGTTACCTCTAGCCGAATTTTCGTACAATAATAGTTATCAAGAGAGTATTAAGATGGCTCCATTCGAAGCTTTGTACGGTCGTAAGTGTAGAACTCCACTAAACTGGGTAGAAGCTGGGGAAAGGAGATTTTATGGTATTGCTTTTGTTGAGGAAGCTGAGGAACAAGTCCGTACCATCCAAAAACATATGGCTGTAGCCCAAGCTAGACAGAAAAGTTATGCTGATCGTCGTAGAAAACCACTCGAGTTTGAAGTTGGGGACTTCGTGTATCTGAAAGTTTCTCCAATAAAAAGTGTCCAACGTTTTGGCGTTAAGCGGAAACTTGCACCAAGATACGTGGGTCCTTTCCAAATCATAGGCAAGAGTGGAGCTGTTGCGTACAAAATCCAGTTACCTCCTGAAATGAGTGCCATATTCAACGTCTTCCATGTATCTCAGCTCAAAAAGTGTCTTCGAGTTCCTGAGGAAAGAGTTCCGTTAGGAGATATCAGGCTGGAATCCGATCTAACTTACGAAGAAAAGCCAGTCCAAGTGATCGATACTCAGGAACGAGTGACTAGAAGCAAAGTGGTTAAGTGGTATAAAGTAATGTGGAGTAATCAGGGTAGCGAAAGTGACGCTACATGGGAACGGGAAGACTATTTACGGGATGGTTATAAGGAATTCTATGAAAAATGGTACGCTTTCCAAATCTCGGGACGAGATATTTATAAGGGGGGAGGGCTGTAACACCCCAGGTGTTTAGCTCCATAATTGCATTGCATTTGCATGAGCATAAGCAAGCATCATTCATTTCATGCATAAGCTTATGATATGTTTATATTTCATGTGAAGTAAGAAGTGAGTAGTGTGCAAAACATAAGTACCTTATGTGCAATTTCCTTGTGAGACATGTCAACCACTTTAGTGTAACATAACTAGCAAGTGTTATGCAACACACTCATGCAACATGTGCAACATGGGCTTGCAACATTTGGGTGAAAGTATTGAAATACTTGTTCCAAAGAATGTGACACTAGGAACTTTGTGCAACCAGTATGTAGAGTGGTTAATTAGGTCTTATAACACCTTAATTACATTTAGGGTAAGTAGTGGAGCAATGTTCATGTTGACCAAAATTACCAAATTACCCTTCCAAATGTTGTTGACCAAGTTTGGAACCCTAGAGTGCTCTGGTTTGACCAATTAAAAAGTCTAATTTAGAGATCTTGCATGGAGGAGTACCCTTAAGCAAAGTTGTAGAGAATTTCATAAGGAACAAAAGTTCTAATATGGCCATCTCATGAAAATGATCAGAACATGCTCAAAAATGGCCCACAAGTCAGTATTAGGGGCTGTTTTGGGACTTAGCAAATTTTGCTAAGTGTTGAGCTGAAAACCGTTTCACAGTACCTCACTTTGGTAACTTGTAACTCACAAACCAGGCCGAACCAGTCTTTGAGCTAATTGACAAAGTTGTTGTCCACACATAGCTCTACAACATTGTCAATATCACCATCACCTAGTTCTAAATGGTTTAGGAGATACGGTGTCTAGAAAATCGGGTTTCAGTCGGCGTTATCTCTGAAACTGCATTTCAGTTTCAAGGGGCACCACTTTGGAGCCTTATAGTTTCAAATCCAGGCCGAACCAGCCCAAACTCCAATTGACAAACTTGTAGTCCTCATGTAGCTCTACAAGATTGGTGTAACCATCTTCGACTAACTCGAGCTGGTTTAGGAGATAATCATCGACAAAGTTGCTCTGTCAGTCACCGTTTCGGCCTCGTCGATTCAGTCGGCCGTTCTTCAGTCGGTGGCCGACCGACGGCAGGGCAACGCCGACGCGTGGCCGTGCGGTGGCAGCCGTACGCCGGTCGCGGTCCCACCCGTTAGGTCACCAAGCCTTCAAGGCCGCCACGACGACGGCCTCTGCCTCACTCGCGCCACACCTCCCTCTCCCTTCCATTCTCTTCTCCACCGGGCAGAACAACCGAGCGCAGCTCCCGCCTCCACTCCGGCGAGCTCGTGCGCGTTCTCCACCGCACTGCCGTCCACAAAAACGCGTCCACCGCTCCGCCTTGAAGCCCGCTACCTCACCGTCCACTCCACGTTGCCAATCGCGCCTCGGTAGGGTTGCATTTTCGTTTTCCGCCGCCGCGGTACCTCGCCGGAGTTCCTCCGCGCGACGGCTCTCCGTGGCCAGGGGTCTCGGGGCGTCTCTGTCGCCCACTTGTAGGTGCGTTAGGGTCGAGGTAGTTTGGGAATGCTCATCGAGTGTTAGGATTGGGATGTCAGGCTCACCGACGGCGAGATTTCGCCACCACCGTGCCGGTGGTCCGCCATGCCCGACGGCGAGCACCTTCTCGTGGCTCTGCCGTCCCGTTCTTGCCACCAATCGGCTTAGCTCGATGACGTGGTCATGCTCGTCCGCTCGGCTTCGCCGGTCGGCTCACCGACGGCGAGCTCCGGCGACCCCAGCTTCGCCCCTCCGCCTCTCTCTCGCTGACAAGTGGGGCCACCTGGTCAGTCACACGCGCGCGGGCGGGAGCCCGAGCAGGCCGCGCGCGAGAACGGGCCACGCCGCGAGTTTTTGGGCCGCGTCTTTCCGGGCCGGCCCAGTATAAAATGAGATCTTTTTCATTTTATTTATCTTTGCTACAGAATTTTGGTTAAGTTTGGAAAATGTAGATCTAGGGTTTTACTTGCTCAAAAATCATGAGATAAATTTTGTTAGGATCTGCATGAGGTGTAGTATTTTAGAAAAATATGAGTTTGCTATGTGATGTGTAGTTTCTGGGATATTTAAATAGGTCTTTGAAATATGTTTTAAATCACATGCAAACTTGTTTAAATTATATCTTGAGTTTCAGTGTTCTAAAAATTATGAAATTTGGTGGGTAGACTAAGTTATACTTGCTCTAATTCTGGTAAAAATTTGGGCAGTAGTGCTTAAGTACTTTTTAAGTTATAAGGCTATCTTATTATTCTAGGAAATACTTAAATGAATTTTTGTAATTTTTCTACATGTGCAATGTTCATATAAATTTTTGGAGAATGTCTTGGTACCCTAGAGTGTCTAAGAAAATTAAGAAATCTGTTGTTTGACACTTTTTACTGTGCTTTGTTATTTATACAAAAATCAGCCTTTTTGGCTTGGGAATTTTGTTCAGAGAGTTCCTGTGAATAAATTGAGTTCAAATTTTTACAGTAGTCTCTTTTTGGATCAGAGAGTCTCCTGTAATTTTTGTAGAATTTTTGGAGCAGTTTACATATATGTTTGAAATGCCACTTAATTACTTAAGTAAATTAAGAAATGAGTTTAAATAAATATTCTAGGTGGGCACACCTTACTTTCTGGTGTTTTTGTGACCTTTGTGAACTTGTAGTAGTATTAGTTTGGTCTTAGAGAATGTTTGCCACATCAATAAATATTTAACCTTTACAATTTTAGGTTTTCTGGACAGCTGATAGTATTTCTAGGTTTAACCTTGGAAAAAGGTGGTTGCTGGAAAACTTGTAAATACCAAAGTTATAGTAAAAATTGTAAATGAGCTTGTGTCAAAATTTGGGAGCATTTGACTTAGTAGTTTGGGAGTTATTGCTGTTTAAAGTGCCAGTTACTGCTCTCTGTTTAGAGAGAACAGATTCAGGAACTTTGGGATTTCGATTAGGTAAACTTTAGAATTAAGTGCTGTGGTCTGAAAACAAATTGTGGTGCATTTCTTGAGCTTTCCAGATTGTCTTAGATCATATCTTTTGGAGTTAAGAATCTTCAGTTATGTCAGAATCTTTGAGCTACTGTCCAGAATAACTTACTGTGGTACCCTAAGTAATGTTACTCTTGTGTTTGTTAGGTGTTAGGGCCTTAACCGAAGAGGAACAACTATATCTTAGGTTGGGTAGATTAGGTAAGTACTTCTCCACCGGAGAAGAGATTTGCACGTACTAATACAATAACTTGAATAGAGTATTTTATTTCTGAAATGCATTTCATTCCGAGCATGTTGCACCCATTTATGCATTCATGATATTTATTGTGCATTCATGCAATACGTGTACCGGAGGGAGTAACTCTCCTCGAATTCGAGCCGGTAATTCCGGAGGAGAACCAGGAGCAGCAGGAGCCCGAGGAACCAGTCGGCGAAGGAGACGTCGCTGAAGACCTTCCTGAGTGCCCAGACCACAGGCCTGCAACCTTTCTGAAAGGCAAGCCCCGGTGCATGTTGAACCTACTATTTTATAAATTAATCTTGAGTACTTTTAATTGTTTACTGCATTAAGTTGTAGGAGTTATATGAAAACACTTGTTGCATTATACCTGTCCTTGTCCAGATATCGTACTTAATCCTATATTAGGTTTAGGCACGTGTCAATGAAGTCGGGTGATTTCCGGTCATCCGCGAGATGTAGGAAGGAGTCACGAGTGGCTTTATGGCTATCGTGGATGGAACCATGCCTAAAAATGAAATTGAGACCGTGCGGGAGTTCGATAGTACAGCCGCAAGACACTTCACGTCTTGGGTGTGGAGCTATGCCCATCTGAGTCGTTTAAGGACCGATTCGTTGTACGTCCTTGAGTCATGTTGAACGCAGTCTAACACTTAGTTGGCCGGATAAGCCGTTCCGACCGCGAAGTCGAGTAGTATGGTTCAGGGCGGGAATCGAATGGTAGGTTGCATCTTGGAGGAGAAAAAGGATGTGCTTGGGGACATTGGCGTGAGACCAAGGGGGGGTTAGAGTCCCTATCACCTGGCAGAGTGTCGCCCTTGGGGACGTGACATTATTTGGGCCCGTGATTCCTGAACTGTACAAAAGATGACCTGAGCAGCCTTCGCCAGGCGTGACTCGGTGAGTGTTAGAAATACCCCTCCAGCTGGATAGGAATTCGATTCGAATCGCCGTCGCTCCCGGTTAGTGAGCACTTGACTTGAGCAGCGGCAACGTAGATCTCATTAAATGAACAGATGGTTAAGTGAATGATACAATGTTGCCATAATGATATACCTGCTATGGATATAATAATCATGTTGTCTGATTATAATCAAGTGCATGCTTAGTACAGGTGCTAAGATAGATGACAGGTAAATGCTAAAAATAACTGCTAGTACAGGTTATAAGAGTCTCAATTACTTATGCCTTTATGCAAAAATGTGATGTCAGCTAGCCTCTTGTGTAAGCCTTGCATAATCCTTGGTGTCATCTTATTTCTGGTTTTCGACGGGTAAGTCTAGCTGAGTACATTCTAGTACTCAGGGTTTATTCCCTCCTGTTGCAGATGATATGCTCTATCAAGGCTTCTGCAAGACTTGTCTCCACCCTATGGGTGAAGAAGACTAGATCACTTGGGCGTGATCATCTTTTATGTACTTTTCTCATGCTTTTGCGGGATGTTGATCATCAAGACTGGCAGTAGTTAAACAAAGGGTGTGTTTATGCTTCCGCTACTTTATAAACCTGGTTTGTATTAATTGCGACTCCGTTTGTGTAAACTTATTTCAGAACTACTTGTGAAATGTAACGTATGATGTTGTATGTTGAATGATGCGATCCTGGTTGTAAGCGAGTTGGTTTGAAATCCCTCGTGGTTTCGATTGACTACCGGGATTATATGGGCTCAAGTTCGAAAATTTGAGCGCTTCGGTGCTTGTTTTTGTACTTGTGCTCTTATAATTTGGTCGGTTCTGTTACAGAACGCGACCTAACGCTTACCCAGTGTCCGGTCCTTCTTCGCCTGCCACGTGTCACAGCTACGCTCACGCCACTACGTTAGCGTACGTCACCAATGATCGGACACAGCCTCAGCGCGTCAGGTCACCTCCTCGCTCCAGCGTCCAGTCACATGACCAAGATCGCGCCCTCTCTGGAACACATGACCGAACACGTAGGTCCAAGCGAGGCATGTGTTCGGTCACCTCTAGTGACCTATTTTTGCCTCCGTTTCTTCGCCGAGTTGATCCACTTCAACTCCAAACACTTCTCCTTTGTAAATGTGCCAACACCACCAAGTGTACACCACCACATGCACATGTATTAGCTTTTCACAAACATTTTTAAGGAGTTAGCCACTCAACTTGCCACACCACTCGATCCTAGCGACGATGCAAAGTTAGATCACTCGAGTGACACTAGATGACCGATATGCAAACAAGTTTGCCCCTCTTGATAATACGACCATCTATCCTAAATCCGGTCATCAACTTCTCTACACACCTATGACTGGTAAAACGAAATACTCTAAGTTATACCTTTGCCTTGCACATTTCACTCCATCTCCTTCAATGTTGATGCAACACATGCACCAACATGATCAACAATGATATGATCCACTCCATATCATCACGTGACCATATTGGTTCATCGATCTTGACTTCACTTTCTCTTCACTGTTGCTTCGGTCCATCAGCGCCAAGTCACCACTCAACTCGTCCTTCACACTTGCAACTGGTCTGTCGAGCCAAGTCATGTCTTGATTTTCTCCACCTTGATCACATGACTCAATGTCATGTCTCATGTGCAATGAGCTCCTTCATCACATGTGTGAGCTTTGCAACATTTCCGAACCATTTCACCTTCATAGCAAATATTTCTCACACACATGTACATGTGGACTAATCACCTGTGTATCTCACTTCAAACACAATTAGTCCACCTAAGGTTGTCACTCAATTATCAAAACCAAACAAGAACCTTTCATAAGTGCCTACCTCAAGGTGGAGTTTGAAATGAAAGACTTGGGTAGAACCAAGTTTTGCTTGGGCCTGCAGATCGAGCATCTCCCTAGAGGAATTTTTGTACACCAATCTACCTACACGAAAAAGGTTTTAGAAAGATTTAATATGTCAAAGGCTCATCCCATGAAAACCCTGATGGTTGTTAGATCACTTGAGGAGGACAAAGACCCATTTAGACCAGGAAGTGATGACGAGAAGCCTTTAGGACCAAAAGTTCCCTATTTGAGCGCTATTGGAGCACTGATGTACCTCGCGAACAGTACTAGGCCTGATATTGCATTTGCAGTGAATTTGTTAGCTCATCACAGTGCAAACCCAACCAGAAGACATTGGGTAGGCGTTAAGCCAATACTTAGATACCTGAATGGCACCCAAGATTTTGACCTGTATTTCCCGAAGAATCAGGACCTAAGATTGGTTGGCTATGCTGATGCTGGATATCTGTCTGATCCGCATAATGCAAGATCTCAAACTGGTTTCGTGTTTCTCTGTGGTGGTACAGCTATATCCTGGACATCTTGCAAACAAACCTTGGTAGCAATGTCTACAAACTACTTAGAGATTATTGCGCTATACGAAGCTGCACGTGAATGTGCTTGGCTACAACGGATGACTAGCCATATCCAGAAGTCATGTGGTCTTAGTAGCGTTGATACCCCACTATTATCTATGAGGATAATGTAGCATGTGTTGCACAAATGCAAACGGGCTATATTAAGAATAATATGATTAAGCATGTCTCCTAAATTTTTCTATACTCACTAACTCCAGAAGCAGGGTGAGGTGAATATCTTGAAAGTCCAGTCGTGTGACAATGTAGCAGATTTGTTCACTAAGTCTTTACCAGCTACTACATTCAGAAAATGTATCCATGATATTGGTATAAGACGACTGAGAGACCTGCAGAGTTCAGAGGGAGATCGCCCCTGAATTGCCCTTATTACTGGGTCCAGAAGATCCTGAAGATTATAAAATGTCCTGAAGACATATGTTGTACTTTTTTCTCATAAATGAGTTTTTTAGAAGTTTCTCATAATGGTTTTTAATGAGGCACAAGTGCAATACATCTAGCGGCACTATGTACTCTTTCTCCATATTTTTTCCACTGGGTTTTAGGAATTTTAATGAGGCATGAGTAGTTCGCGGTATTCGCCTAAGGGAGAGTGTTGGGAAACAATAACCCTAAGATAATTGTGGGCTCATACCAAATATACCCCTGAAGGGTTAAGATTATATAAAGGAACATGTACCCATCTATAATGAATAAAAGATACGAGTTCCACAATATTCGCTCCTGCGTATTCATCTGGTGTGCTATTGGGAACGGACACGGGAGATCATCTACAACTTCCTCACATCTCATCTGCTGCGGGGAGGGAAGGGAACCAGATTAGGGATCCGCAACAACGCCGTTACTTAACAAAAACGTCGTCCTACATGGCAGATCTTGTCATGGCAATGCATGTGACGCGAGAGCGTTAGTTTGTCACGCCAGCCGGACTAGCGCGACCAAAAGGATTAGATGCGAAAAAATAGATGCGGTTATTATTAAAATATTAAATAAAAAGGATTAAAAAAACTCGCCAATGGCCATGGGCCGCCAACGGGGGCACATTAACCGCGGGGCATGGGGCATGGCCCAAACACGTTCGGCCTAAGGCCGAACTAGGCGTGTGACTCAAAGCCCTCCTGAAGAATCTTGGCACGCGCAAGCGCAGAACTAGTACGCGCATCGACCACGAATCAACAACCAATAGAAAGATCCAGATTTTGCTCAAAAGAAAAGAAAGATCCAGACGCCATTGCCAGAAACCACAACGCTACTTCCCGGTGGCACTGGCAACCAGGACCAGGTACGGTTCTGCCTCATCTTAGAACACGAGGGCTTATGCTAGCTAGCCTTGGTTCGTGCGTCACATCTATGGCTGAACGTAGTAGTACTACCAGGATCAGCGCAGGAGATGCCTGTGGCCACCAGAGGAAGGCAGCAAGGAACCCATACGCCTAAACACGGCAGTGTTTAGATCCCTTCAAACTTCTAAAAATTTTACAAGATTTCCCGTCACATCGAATCTTTAGACGCATGCATGGAGCATTAAATATAGATAAAAAAATAACTAATTGCACAGTTTGTCTGTAAATGTCGAGACGAATCTTTTGAGCCTAGTTAGTCCATGATTGGATAAATTTTACCAAATAACAACGAAAAGTGCTACATGAACTTTACACCAACTTTTACACCATCTAAACACTACCTTGGTACATCAATGTGTAGTCTGATGCCGCAGCCATCGATCACGCATCAACGTATGCAGTCGTGCTGCCTGACCTTAGGCCTCGTGCAGGGCTGCAGCTATCGGAACTGCATCGGCACCGCTGCCCGTACGATCGATTCAGGCTACGCGTAGCAATAAGGGACTCCACTACTGCACTTCCATGTTCCATCCCGTGTAAAACACGTGAAGGATCCAGTCCTTTAAACGACAAGCGCATGGCACAATGCACCGGAGCATCCTCTGCGATCTGCATGCGTGATTCACAATTCAGGCCAGCTCCTTTCTTTAACAAATATTTACTCATGAACCATTTCCATGTCTGGTGATTCTCAGATAACCAACCACAGGGTATGGTGATTTTCAAGCAGGTGAAATGAACATGTAACAACCATAAGTTTAACATATACAGATGCAAGTGCTGTCAAACTGCAGCAGCAGATACAAGCATTTTAACTAAATCGACAATGACAACTGGATTGCCATGGCACTGGCACTCCTTAACACAACTCGAACTTTATTCCAAGCTAATTCGTCAAAGAGGATATTTATCAACTTCGACCAAGCACAACACAACTGATCACGACAGAGTTCTAACGACCAAGTCACGACAGATGAAAATCCGTACATCAAGGTTTTCCACAAGACCAGACAAACATCGTAATTCTGCTTCACGGCAGACAAACACAAATGCAAACACAGCAGTTACTTCGCTCTAAGCTCAGTCTTCCACAAGCTTCAGATTGCCTTACTGAACCAGTCATGCAATCAAGCCCGCTCCATCATGTATTCGATGAGAGGTTTCTGCAGTCTCCCCTCGGTGCTCTCTATTATGGTGAGCCTCCGTGCTACTTTCATGAAGTCACTGTCACACACACAATATAGTTTAAATGTACTAGTATATAGTAGACACTGATTATATACAAGGTCAATAAAAGCTCATGACAGTAGGAAACACTCACCTGAATGGCTCTTCACCAGTATGCTTGACAGCACCAGCAGCATCACGGTAACAAAGGTGGCTCATTATTTCTGCCTTCTCAATTCCAAACATGTCAGCTAACTGACCGTACAGCTCTTCGTATGAACCAAAGATAGATAAGTCAATGGTGCGACCAACATCCTCTGATTCCATAAATACCTTGCAGTGCCCGGCTTCTAACCCAAGCTCAGAAGCCTCGCGACCTTGGGATGAGAAACCGATGCAAATCGATGAACCAGAACCGTCAGATACATTTCCTGTCTTCTGAACATTGCCATCAGAAGAACTGTTTCCAGTAATCTCAGGGGAGAATGTTTCCCTTGATCCTCTAGAATTCATCTGCTGTTCAGTAAGGATCGGCTTTCCAAACAGCATTATATGGGGTTTCTTTGTGTCATCAGATTTCTCTGTGGCCTGTGGTGTGCCAATTGTCAACAAGCAAGAGACACTCTCATTGACTGGTGCACTGCTGATCACAAAACCCTTGGATATATGGGATGGCGGAGTGATAGCATCAAGCCGGTTAAAACCGCCGCCTTGGAAAAGACCGAGGTGCAGCTTGCTAAGCTGGTGGTCTGTTAGGGGTAAACCAAATTGAGCATGCCTGGCTCCCTGTATGCCTGCAGGAGCAATGTCCGAGAAACAGCGAAGAGCGCTGTTGCTTGGACCAAGTGGGTTGCCGTGGAAAATTGGATTCAACAGCTGACCGTCAAATGGAAAGTCTGGATGTTGGGGCATCCGCAACTTCTTTCTAGGTGGAGAAAATGGTCCCAGGTGAATCGGTGGAATGCTTGATACAATCTCCACAAGCCATGGATTGACACATTTCACATTCTGCAGCAAGTCAGGTTCATCCCATGTCACCTGCAATAAATTGGCAACTATGTGAAGGGGCAAAAAGACATAGTGCACACAATTAGAATGTGCTGATGCTTGCAGAGCTAATAAGGACAAAGGAAGCATCATCTAACAATAAATTGTGTACCAATTTCACAAGTAAATTCTTTTAGTGTTCAAAAGTAAATTCTTTCTGCATCTGCTATAATTGATAACATCAGACAATATAAGCTGGTGAGCTTCAAATGTCTCACTTAACACTGCTAGTAAGACACCTACATTCGTATTCCTGCATTGCCTGTCAAGCTATGTACCAAGGCAAAGAAACAAAAACATGCTAGGGTAAGGACAGATGAAGAACCAACAGGTAGCGCATTAAAGTTAAACTAATGCTAGATCAATATTATTGTTGGTGCATCAATCTCTTTATCAAGGTACGGATGTACAATGCTATGCTGCAATTAAAGATCAGCTAGCAATCTTGGCATTGATCATAGGCAAATGTAAGGTACTGCCATTAACTTGGAAAAAAAAGGACCAATTGATTCAGGAGTCCAGGACTGAGAGACCTATATATAAATGGATGTTTTGTTGGAAATATGTGAATGCTAAATCAGTTCACTCCCCACATTTCAATTTCAGCTAGACACATATAAAACAGATCAAGTTTGTAAGGGAGGATTCATAAGTGTATCAAACAAAACCTCCAGTGTTCCCTAATGCCTCCTGATGCTAACAAAACGGTGTTTACCATCTTCCAAATTGTGCAGAAACAGACACAAAAAGCTACATAGCTAAAAGATGCTGCAAACTGAATCTGTCACCTATGATGATAGGATACATGGAGATGAGAAACAATGCTGTCGAATATGACAACACTGATCTCAGTGACCATTGACCACAAAAGACTGACAAGACAAACTAAAAATTTGAAAACTATACGTTCCAGAAGAGAAAGTAACTGAATCAAACAGATGGTATAGTTCACTATAGCTATAAGTAAAGTAGTCCAATTGTTTTTTCTAAGCTGTTCTTTATGGTTAGACCTGTACAAACCTTGTTTCCATCCTAGTCTAACACAACTAGAGATGTGGTTTTGTGCATGTCTAAGTATCTCTCCCAATAATTCCTCAGATGCCCAACTTCATAATTGTATTATTGTCTAGTAATATGAAGGCTTCCAGATGCTTCATGTGGGCTACAAACAGTTGAGCACCATGCACTGTGTGCTGGTCATCTTTTACGTGCACCTTCTAGTGTGAACCAGAGCACCTCAAGCAAACATCATGTTTAAGTGATTTATGCATATTCCATATTAACATTGAACCAATAGTTCCATAGCAGCAATTAATTTCACAGGGCATGAAGCATTCATAGTCGCATAGATACCAGAAACACAACACTATTAACCCCAAAAAAGAAGCAAGTTAAAAATAGCATGCATCAGTTCATAATGCAGTATGGCACATAAGTATGGGAAACATGGGATCAAGCAAAAACCTGAAGAAGCCTCCACGGTGAATTTGGCCATCTGATTGGGTCAGCAACCTGAGCAGAAGCTATCGTCCCCATAAACCAGCTGATCCTTGATGAATCCTCTGTCTCAAATGCCATCTTGAACCTCATCCCTGGGCACCACTGGTTCCTCATCGCGTTCTGCACCGATGCAGCCTTCACAACAAACTCCGGTGTACTAGCTCTTGGGTAGTACACCACCTCAAATTGTTGGCCGCTCGCCGCTAGGCTTGCGGCCTCAACAACATCTGTGATCTTCACCTTCCCCCTGCCTCTCATGTACCCACCAGGACCCTTCGTCATCTTACCCTCCTCATCCTTCAAGAAGGCCGACAGGGCCCCGTACACCGGGGCGTTCCACCCAGACATGCACTCCATGCCACCACAGGACACCCGCTTGGCACGGCGTATCCCGACGCACAGCTCGCCATGCTCGGTGCGCAGGAAGACGATGGAGTCCCCGGCGACGAGCTTCTTCTGGTTGACGAAGGTGCTCCATCCCGTGGTGAGCAAATGCCGGCGCGGCGTGCCCCGGTAAATGTGTCGGAACTTCCAGACCTCCCCGTGCACGTCCTTGGCGAGCACCGTCTGCACGGGCGGGTCGGCCCGGTAGTCGAGCTTGGGGAAGATGGTCTCGGCGCAGTAGCGCGGCACCGAGAAGCCGCCGCCGTTGTTGGCGTCGGACTGCGTGAGCGTCTTGGCGAAGGAGGACAGCTTCTCCCGGGCGTCCGCGGGGTCGCCGCCGAGGCCGAACTCGTCGAGCTCTCGGCAGAAGTCCACCTCGCCGGGCGCGAGCGGCACCAGGCGGATCTTGGCGAAGACCTCGTCGGTGTCCGGATCGGCCAGGAAGCGCACCCCGGTGACGCTGCAGAGCACGAGCGGCGGGAGCGGCCGCACCCCGGCGGCGAGGTCGGCGGCCCCGCCGGCGTGCGCGTGCTCCGCGTGGCCCTGCGGGAAGTAGTAGACACGGGAGCGCACGGAGGGCATCTGCACCATGCCGCCGGCGCACGCGTGCCACAGCTGCGGGTCAAGGCACCTCTCCTCGCGCGCCTCCTTCATGGCCCCCTCCTCCTACTCGTCGTCTTCCTCCACCGCCACCACCAAATGCGATCACTGTCCAGCAGAGCAACCTGCCACGTCCCCCGTTATTCACACGAACCCACCCAAGTACCAAACCACCCCACGCAACCCACGAAACGAGACGAAACGAAAAGCAAAGCAATTGGAACGGAACGGCGACAGCAGAAGCGATACCTCCTCCACGAACGCCCAAGGGTTCCAACTGGCAGATCATGGGGGCGCCGGAACCGCTACTCCGGAAGAAGAGACGTTGGCACCGGGCAAAGCGGATGAGAAATCTACATCAGGGCCGGCATCGGCCCGGGCAACGGCTCTGTCCGAGGACACCTCCCCACCCAAGCTTTGATTCCGTTGCCCTCGCTCGCACCAGGAGACGACGAAATCTCGACGGCGGCGAGGTGGGGAGAGAAAGAGAGGGGCTGACGGTGGTGGCGCGCGCGCTGCTACAGCGGCGCACACGCAAACAGTGGGTTGGAATTATGGCGAGGGAGGTGGCCTGGGACTGGGAGTCTGGGACGCCCTCTCTCCTTGTTGGTGATGACTGATGAGTGCCGCTCGCCCCGCTGCAGCTGCAGTAGCAGTGTAGCACACAGCACCACAGCCCAGTGGAAGCGCGGCCCCGCCGGATCCGCCGCGCCCGCACGAACAGCCGACAGCCGCTCGGCAGGCACACGGGACAGACGATCCCTACTCCCACCATCGAGAGGGCATGACGCGCGGGGCCCCCGCCTGCCGGGGAGGCGGATTTTCTGCTGTCGGTGGGGTGTGGTGCGGCCGGGCAACGCGCGGTGGTGGTGGTGACTCCGTTCCGTTTTTGCCGGTCGTGTCGTGGTGAGATCGTTTCCTGTTTGAATTCATTCATCTCGAGATGATCGGTGGTCATCCACTGCCAGTCCAACAGCCTCCTGGTTTATCTCAACGGACCGACCCACAGAGTATTCGTAACTGGAACACTATGTGCTACTACTAATAGTAATTAGTATGAAAAAGATTCAAAAGATTAGATGAGCTACTGGAAATAACGTTTTTATTTTACGGACAGATGGGGACGCCCAGGGCATGATGCCAAAGTTGCTGCGACGGGACTCCAGCTGGACTGATGAAGAGCGAGCACGCGCTGCTCGCCCTTGTGTAGAAAGCGCACGCATTTGTGGTCTCCTGAACAAGCAAGCCATGACCGGAAATGGACCGGATCATCATGTGGAATGTCCATTCGATCTCCGACTCCTCAGAGGCCAGAGCATGCATCGTGAACCGACGCCCTGATCTTCAGCGTACGGCACGCCATTTCCAGCGCAGGAACTGAGAATCACGAGAGGTTATGGGCCAGGGTGGTCTGGCTCACATTTGTACGCGCGGCCACACGGTTGCATGCGGATTGCGGCGATTGAACTCGCGGGGTGGAACCGTACGTGCGAGTGTGTGGCTAGCGAGGCTTCTGTTCTGTTTTTGAACAACGCAATGCAGTGCAGAAAGACAGCCAGCACACAGTGACAACTGACAAATGGCACCACTCACTGTTCGACCGACCATGTTCACTTGACAGTGAAAGAGAGGAGGTCAAATTTGGACTGGGCGTAACTAACTTTGCCAGAAAAAAAAACGGAAGCCAATGTTTTTTAGGTTAACGCGCGCGGCCAAGAATGGCTTGGTCGTAGAAAACGGCGGTGGTGCAGTGGCCTTGTTTAGATGGGCAAAAAGACCCAAAAATTTTTGCGCAATGCCTGTCACATCGAATCTTTAGACGCATGCATGGAGCATTAAATGTAGGTAAAAAAATAACTAATTGCACAGTTTGTCTATAAATGTCGAGATAAATCTTTTGAACCTAGTTAGTCCATGATTAAATAAATTTTGTCAAATAACAACGAAAATTGCTATAGAAATTTTTTCCCAAAAATTTTCGCAACTAAAGGGCGCCAAACTGGACTAGTGGAGGCGTCCGCATCATCAAGGGATCCCATCGCGTCGTTGTTGCGTGTCGTCGTCGGATTCAGCTGCGAGCGGAGCCGACGGCACGGGTGTCGGGTGACGATGCGATGCTCGGGAACGCCGTGCGCGCACCAAGGCTGTCTTTTTTACTTTTTAGCTTTTTTTTCAAAAGATTTTCTCAAATACGTCTCTCACGGAAAGATTTTAGAAAATGGACCCTGGGCTTGACGCCAAGATAACACAGCTGGGCGCCGTTAACGTTTGCGCCAAGCCCCCATGCCACTTGGCCGATGACGCCGAGCTGGCGCTGACGTGGCAGCACCTTGGCGTCGTCACCGTTGGCGCCAAGCTTGGCGCCATCTGTCACGGAACCGTCCAAATTATAAGAACAAAAGTACAAAAACAATCGCCGGAGCAATTAAATTCCCGTACTTAAGCTCCTATAACCCCGGTAGTCCAATAAAATCACGAGGAATTTCAAACCAACCAACATACAAGCCAAGATCGTAGTGGTCCAACATAACAGGTCATATGTTACATCCATTTCATAAGTAATTCAACATATATCGGAGTTCGGTAGAGTTATTACAACTCAAGTTCAAAAGTAGCGGAAGCAAAGTAGTTTGAAAACTAATATCACCTTAATTCAAATACATGCCAGTACCAAGGTCAAATTCCAACAAAAGCATGAGAGACAAGATAGCTCAGACGGATCATACACATGATCACACTCCGCCATTACAGCAGGAGCCATCCAATTCTTGCAGTAGCTATGATACATCACAACCTGCAACAAGTGGGAATAAACCCTGAGTACGAGAAGGTACTCAGCTAGACTTACCCGTCATAAACCAGAAATAATGACACCAAGGAGTATGCAATGCTTTCTTTCAGTGGGCTAGCTTGACTCATTTGCGAAAAGCATAAGTTATCATGAATAAACTAATTTAAGTATTTTTGCATCAGCTTTATTATAACCTATTCAATCTAGGTAAGCACCTATGCTAAAGCAATCACTGGATTAACCATTAACATCAAAGGTTACCATTTCAGGTTTTAGCATTTCCAACATCATCCACATAACCATCCATGTTCCATAATCACTACTACGATGCAGTAGCTCGAGTCAAGTGCTCACTAACCGGGAGCGACGGCGATTCGAATCGAATTCCTATCCAGCTGGAGATTTATTCCTCACACAAACCTCACTCACCCGCTAAAGTGAGGTGTTGGTCACCGAGTCAACCATTCAGGTAAAGTCGCGAGCTTGCCAGGAACCACTTGTACCCGGGGGCCGCTCGACTGCTCTTTGGCCTTATCATCGCGCCCCCGTTTCCTGCCACTACTGCTCCGGTACAGTGCGTTGCGGGCAATCCACTCGGCCCGAATAATCTCCCAGCTTCGCGGTCGAAAGGTACGTTATTCGGCCAGCTAAATGTGAGGCATGCGTTCAACATGACCCGAGGGACAACAACGGACGGTCCTTAATCGACACAGGCGGAAACTACAAGCACCCCAGAACCCTGTCTGGTTGCCCAATACTTATTCCGCCCGGTCTCCAGTTATCCATCAACACTTGGTTATTTCCAAGATATCATCCATTCCTTAGCTAAAATATTCCAGTAACCACCTATAATTTCAGGTGACAGGAAATCACCGATCACTACCGGTCTAAGCAGGGCTAAGCAATATTTTCGATCCTGAACTAAAATAGGATTTCAGGCATATTTACGGGACAAGGAAAGGATATATATGCAACAAGTGTTTTCAATCAACTCCTATAACTTAATGCAACAATACATATATAACACATATATATATACTCAATTGCTTTTGTAAAGTAGGAGGCTTAGAATGCTCCGGGGCTTGCCTGGGATCCGACACAAGTCAGTAGTTGTCAGATGATACTCGCTGAGTACTTCCATCTTCGGGATAGTTCCACCAAACACCGTCTTCGGGTTTGGCTTCAACAACTCATCCTTTACGTGGTGCATCTAGCGAACCTAAATGAGATGCAAGATGCATGCGTATGAATATGATGAATGGTAACACAAGATGCATCACATAATCATTCATGTAAACACACGATTAAGACATAGACACCAAAAGCTAATTAACTAACATCACACAACCAATTAAAGAGGGCAAGCACATTAAGCATAACACAAGTTTGACAAGATCGCAAGTATCTTAACTTGACCATCATCAAGGGCATAAGCCACACTTAGCAACACATGGAGTAAACAACCATGACTAGCATCTGACAATTTTCTGGACTGCAAACAACATCTACATGTTTGGATCATAACTGGAGTTATACAAATCCAATAGACATGCAACAAGACATTCTGGAAAGCTTATGAAATTTTCTATAATTCATCTTTAATCATCTTAGCATGATTCTCAAGTTAACCAAGTCAAACATGCATAATTACAGAATCTGGTTCAGAGATTCCAGAGAACAACTATTTCTGGAACCCAACTTAAAACAGTCATTACTCACAAACTATAAGGCCAAATGCCACCAAAATTTAACACAAGCTGGATTAATAAGTTATTTAAAACTTTGTTATAAGCATGTTTCTCATCAAACATCATTTTCATGGTGCAATTACCAAAGTCCCAGAAACTGTCCAGGAAAGCATCAATTGCAAGAATAAATATTAACTTACATTCTAAACATACATTTGGCCACAAACAATGTAACCATCATAAAGTGCATGTTAAATTATCACCAAAAAGCATAGTGTTCATCATTAAATAAATTCTTTTAATGCATTTCTTAATTTATTTAGATAGCAAGGTGAAATAATAAACATATACCAAAAGTTCATAATAAAATCTACAAAAATTACAGTAGCTCTTACATACACCCAATAGTCTACTGTACAAATTTCAAGTTATTTGGACATGTATATCAACCTCTATGAAAAAGACAAATTGCTATTGCAAGAATTCATGTGAGAGCAAGATACACTAATAAATCACTCAAATGGCAACCAAAATTCATGAAATAATTACCACACATTAAACATCATATGAGTAGCATGCCACAAAAATTTCACTTCATTTGGAGCCCTAGATCTACAGTTATGAAAATGACAAATACATCTAGCATTAAAAACCTAGCTGCACAAATCTATTTTTACAGAGAAAACTTTAAACTAAAACATGCTATATTATAGATCTAGTGCGTAGAGAATTTCACAAGGATTCCAAAAAGTACTCATTTGCCATTTTATGATTTTTCTACGATTTACTATGAATTTCCAAAGTTACTACAAAATCATCACAAAACAGTCCTCATGGCACTATTCATCTGAGTCTATGACAGTGCAGTTAGGCCCTTCACTTTTGTCGAATTCTCGGAGGAGGTCCTTGGCGCGATTTGGAGCAGAGGAGCTCGTCGGGGAGGTCGGTAGGGTGGACGTCGGCGGCGAGGGAAGCGCGGGGAAGCACGGGGAAGCACCAGGGCATGCTCGTGCACCTGCTGGTGCCTCTAGCTCGGCTCGAGGTGGCCCTAGGTGGCCCGGCCATGAGCGACTGCTGCTTGCGGCAACGACGGCTGGCGGCGAGTCGACTCCGGCGACTACGGCGGCGGTGGAGTGGCTCAGCAGCTTCACGACGTCGAGGCGCACCCGTGGGACTGCTCGGTTGAAACGGAGACGGCCCGAGGCGCACTGGCCACGTGCGCCAGCGGCATTGCCGGCGACGGCGGCAGGGCAGGCGACGCTGCGGCATGCTGGGCGGTCGGGGAAGGGACGCTGAGGGGCGGCGTGACACGGGGAGTAAGGTGGGGTGGTCCGCTCGGCTCAGGACCTAGCGCATCAGCGGACACGACAGTGGCACGAGCTCGGCTCGGAAGCTGGCCATGGCGGACGCGCTCTAGGTGTGCGCACACGCGTTGCTGGCCAGGCGAGGGGCGAGCAGACAACGAGTGAGGAGCGCCGGGCAGCTTGGCATCATACTGGAGCGGCAGGGGCGCGGCAGCAAGGCAGGGACGCGCGGCAAAGGAGGTGGCGCGCGGCGTGCATGCACGGTGACCACGTTGACAGAGCGTTGAGCACGTGGTGGGCGCAGAGTGGAGCACGGTGGGCAGCGATTTGGGCTAGATCTGGGCCGATTTGGACCTCGGAGCAAAAACGAAGTTTGAAGCCCACATGAAGCTCTACGTTTTTCATTAAGGAGTCAAGGTCATTAGAGCAACGGATTAGCAGTTAACTAGTTGCCAAAATGACAATGTCAACATGTTGACGGAGATCATGGAAACTCGCATTCGGAGGTCAAAACCTGATCAAACTTAATCCAACTTTTTGCATGCTCTTCTCCAAGATGTAAGCTCCAACTTTTATTTTTGGCTCAACTCAAGTTGCTTAACGAAAACACGAGAACGTGACATGCCAACGTCGACGACGATGAATTCCAGACTTAGAAAAATTCTAAGTCTGAAAACAGCCGCTGATTCAATCTTCGAGCCTCTGTTTGACTTATTTCCAAGTTGATCTAGCTCTTGGTCCAAAAACAAAGTTGGTTCTACATGATATGGACTACAACTTTCATTCAAGGTCCATCCTTAAAACTGGTATAGAACCTACTGTTCTACTTTGACCAAAGTAGGATCACGATGAAGTTTAAATTATCCTTTTTTTGATCAATTGGAGCATTTTCTGGGCATTTGCTCAACACGAACCTTTCATGACTTTTGTTGTAGAGTACATCTAGAGTCATTTGGGCAAGGTTGCAAGGTTTGGTTGATGACCTATATTTCCATCCACTTAATAATGCAATTCCAGCACTTAGTAAAGTCATTCCAACAAGCATATAACTTATCATTTCATGTGACTTTTTGATTCCAAACGTCATAAAACTTTTCCAGTGACCAATATAAATAGGTACTAAGGTGAGACACATGAAAATATTGCAATAACACCACCCAAGTATATATCTTAAAAATGGACTATATGTGAAGCAAGGGTGCATCATCCAAGTTTAGGTTGGGGCTCGCTTCCATAGGTTTGACCTTGACATCTTCATCACCACTTAATCTACCATGTTTGAGCTCAAACCCACTGCTTAACTGGTGGCAAACACCTGGGGTGTTACACCATCGTCATTGGCGCCAAGCCTGGCACCACATATCAAATCATCATGTATATCATTTTTTATCCTAAGTATTTCCAGGTTGTTCTAAGTGATCAAACAGAAAGTCATGGTAAAAACTCTAGAGTTACTCATATTTCTCAATATCCAAGTCATTGTAAAATTTCAAATTTGTAAATGTCCAAGTCATGTTAAAAAAGTTATTTTTCCATATGTCTACCACATGGTAGTCGGTATTCTAACATATCCAAGTCGTAGCAAAAATCCAGATTTATTTGGCTAAGTCTTTAAATTTACTATAGGATGGGGATGGAAATATGGCTAAGTCTAGATTTTTACTGTGATTTGGACATTGACAAATTTAAAATTTTATCATGACTTAGATATTGAAAAAAAGGCTTCATGTTAAGTCATGGAATTAGGGTCCAAGTCATGGTAAAATTTTAAATATCCAAATTCAAGATTTAGCCAAATTCCAAATTATTCATGTTTTGAATTTGGGTCCAAGTCATGGTAAAATTTTATAGTAAAATTAACATGAAGCCCTAATTCCATGACTTAAAATGAAGCCCTTTTTATCATGACTTAAAATTCCATCTTATAGTAAAATTATGGTCCAAGTCATGGTAAAATTTTAAATATCCTAATCCAAAACATGAAGTCCCTTTTCAATATCCAAGTCATGGTAAAATGTTAAATTTGTCAATGTCCAAATCATAGCAAAAATCCAGACTTAGCCAAATTCTAGCATAGTCAAGTCATAGTAAAATTCAAGACTCAGCCAATTTCTAGGTTGGCCATCATATAGTAAATATCAAGACTTTGCCAAAATTTCATATGTCCATCTCATAGAAAAATTAGGGTCCAAGTCATGTTAATTTAGAGCTTTGTATGTCCATCTCACGGTAAAATTAGGTAGTCAGGATTTTTGCTGCGGCCTGGATATGTTAGAATACGAACTACCATGCGATAGCATCAAATTTGTCAATGTCATGGTAAAATTTCAGACTTAACCAATTCCAACATGTCCCATCTCATGGTAAATTTATAGACTTAACAAATTTTCATATGTCCATCTCATGATAAAATTCCAAACTTAAGAAATTCCAACAGCTCGACGCCAAGATCCATGGCGCCAGGCTTGGCGCCAATGACGATGGCGCCAAGCTTGGCGCCAATAGTGACGGCGCCAAGGTGCTGCCACGTCAGCGCCAGCTCGGCGTCGTCGACCAAGTGGCATGGGGGCTTGGCGCCAACGTTAACGGCGCCAAGCTGTGTTACCTTGGCGCCAGTGTTGATGGCGCCAAGCCCAGGGTCCATTTTCTGAAATCTTTCCGTCATAGACGTATTTGAGAAAATCTTTTGAAAAAATGGCTAAAAAGTAAAAAAGACGGGCACCCAGGCCACTCGTGTCGTGTTGATGACGGCCGAGTCCAGCGGTGCGCCTGCGCGCGTGTGCTCGGTCCGGTGCCGCTGGAGCCTGGAGGCTTCCTCCTTCGTTCTCTCAGCGAGCCGAGCGATCACCAAAACCACCCAGAGGCTAGAGGTCCGTTTCTACGGACATTTTTCTCATATAAGTAGCTTCCACTGTACTCGTTTTGTCCCAAAATTAATGCACGTATTATTTTTCTAAAATCTAATCAATTTAAAATTTAACTATTTTTTTAAAAATAATGCAGGCATTTTATTATATACTTAAGCAGGTTTAATATGAAAAAAATTGCATGATTAATCAATGAAATTTGTCTAATATCATAACAATTATTATTTTAAATATATATTAGCAAATGTGTCCGTTCTTTGCAATGAACGTACATCTTATGGCTCAGAAATTTATGTGACGGTTCCAATAAATATTATTATTTTTAGTATATAGTAGCAAATATGTACATGTGTTGAAGAGAGCACACATCTTGTGGCTTGAAAATTTATGCAACAGTTATTTATATGTTCCAATATGTATTGAAATTGAGCTTTGTACAGTCGCTGAGCGCATAAACATGTGCAGTTGTAACTCGTATAAACATAGGTCGTGTGTCTAACTCGAATACATATTAGAAGATATGTGAGGACACTTTGAGAAGTAAAAGAACGACAAAAAACCACTTTGCTCTTTAATATATAATAATAAATTTGGTTAAACTTGAGATTTGTTGACTCTTTAAAATCTGATATATGCGTTCTTTTTGTGATAGATGCAATATCTCGTTATAGTTTTTTATAGTTTCTGAAGAAGGGTGCCCCTAAATAGGTTAGTCTACTATTTAAGATCTTGCTCCAGAGACAATTTCGGAGTTGGGAAAGAAAACTCCACCAAACTCTAGTCATCTTTGTTGCGTCTTCTTCCATGGTGCCACTCCCTCGCGGGTTCGCTGGATTTGCTTGCAAGCAATCGATTGGTGCTCCTACTACCTCTCGGCATTATTATCTTGTTTTGTGTGTGTGTTGTCTTGCGATGTGAGATTCTTCACTCTTCACATCTATTCCTGGTAATAATGTATCAAAACCAAGACGAAGTACCTTTATCTCCAGATGGTTGTACACTACTATTATATTAGTAAAAGTTTGCTTAGCAAAGCTTACAAAACAAACTTCTAGAATAATATCTAGGAGAAACTTTACCAAATAGTATTTCGCGGAGAAGTGATTCTATGCTAATTGCATAGAGTGAGCCACTGAGATGAATTAAGCGATTGGAAGCTAAAGAAATAGCATTTTCTGATTGACTTCTTGCACATAAACATCTTTTACCTATAGTTTCTCTTAGAAAATCCAAGAGAACCACTTCGAACTACATAATCAGTTCTCATAGCGAATTAGGAGCAGGAGGAGCTCTACCAAATATGCACTAACTGCTGCATTTACTTCCTCCGTTACAAAATATAAGGTATTGGACAAAAAGGAGTCTGATAAAAGACTAACTTGTCCCTCACTAATTATTTAGTTCAGTTGTCAATTTGCTTAATTGTCTAGTGACACATACTCCGTAGTTTAGAAAGGCATACATGCATGCTATTGATTTCGACCACCGGTTACATGAGTCATTTTATGTAAAATAGAGTTTAAAAGGCATTAATAAATGAGGTCTAAGGGGTAGGCACATATAGTTAGCATTGGACAATTTTTTTTAAAAAAACTTATAATTTGAGACAAAGTTAAAACATTTAATATCTTATATTTTAGGACAATCGAGTAGTACTAAGCAGTAGACCATGTAGTATTATTTATTACAGAAAGCTTATGCCTGTACTGTTGATATTACTAGTAGAAATTGAATGCCCTTTCCCAATTTGTCGCCGGGTTCCTCTCATTCATCCTCGTCCCCAGCCCCAACCCCAGCTGTCGGATCTCAACCACCACCGTATCAGCAGCGAGAACCAAAGCGAGGCTGTGTTTAGCTCCCGAATTGCTACGATACGCATTAAATATGCGTTTCTATTTGGTAAAAATTGTCTAAACTTTGACTAATTAGGTTCAAAATGTTCGTCTCGCAAAGTACAATAAAACTATATAATTAGTTTTTAATTCCATCTATGTTTAGTACCTCATGCATGTGTTAGTATTTTGATGTGATGGGACCTTCTTTTTTTACAGTAGAATTTAGGAGAAAAAGCCAAGCCTCCTTTGACCCGTAAACAGTGCTTCGGACCCACCGTGCGCTGACGTCACCGACCACCAAGGCCCGTCCAAGCGCACGTGGCCCCACGGCGGCAGGCGGCTGCCGACAGCGAACCCTTATTCACGGGCGCGCCGGCGTCACGGCCACCCCACCCCCACCCCCACTCCACAGCCCCCCACGGCCACGCCTCCCCGTCCGTCCCGTTGCTTTCCGCGGCGTTGTCCCTTGCGGGGGATGACGTGGCGCGGGCGCAGCGGCCGGCGCCCGGTGCCTTGGCTGTTCTGTTCTTCGCCGCGGCGGGTTCGCGTTCGCGGTCCTGGCACCTGGGTCCGCCGGTCGGACCGGGACGTCGTGGGGCTGGAGCCGACTGGACCGGTATGGACCGGGCCGGGGGCGTGTCGGGTCGGGTCCGGCCAGCACCACGTACGACGACGTCGCTGTAGCGTTATCTGCAAGGACGTTTTCCTGTCGCGCGACAGTGACTCTTCACTCTTCAGTACGGTTTGTTTTCATGTGTGCTCGGCTAGCCAAGCCGCCTGTCAGTGTCAGATACATCCTCTATACTCATCCGTACGTCCTAGTCACCAAAATCTCTCCTTTATACTCAATTCTCCCGCACACATCCATCCTCTATATCATCATCTATCCACTCTATCCACTGTGGGACTCACTTATCACTTTATCTAAATATATCCATGTGTGATCTAGTTTTGAAGGATTTATTGAGACGAATTTAATGATGCAATCGAAATTTAATTTGTATTTTTGGTTTGTGAGTTATAGCATTTTTTTCCTTTGTTTAGCTAGTGGGGTCCGCCACTGCACACTATAGAGTAAACATTGTACTACTCTAAATATAGAGTAAGAGAAAGGATATAGTATCGTTTTAGAGTACCCAGTACAATAGTTTTTACTCTATATTCGTACTCTAAAGCTTTAGAGTATCCATTTAAAGTACCCACTACGGGTAGTCTAATAAAGCCACAAATGATCAAGTCCTGTAGCATGATGCCAAGACTCAAGAGTAAGCGCCGGTTTAGATCCGAATTTTTTTGGCAAAATGACACGGTAGCGTTTTTCGTTGTTATTTGGCAAATATTGTCCAATCATTGTCTAATTAGGCTTAAAAGATTCGTCTCGTCCATTTCGTCTAAACTGTGTAATTAGTTTTATTTTTTATCTATATTTAATACTTCATGCATGTGTCCAAAGATTCGATGTGACGGGAAATCTGAAAATTTTTGCAAAATTTTCTGAAAAGTAAACCGGACCTAAAATATGCGAGTTGAGCTACAGATGTGCTCGACGATGTTACCAGGAGTCCTGTACTAAGCATTTATGATTTTTTTACCGTAGTAAGTAAGAAGTAAGTACGTGTACAGCTAGTTACCAGGACACCCTATCATTGTACTCCTACGGTGCAGTACGTCGAACAGACGAACACTACTACTCTCCACTGTTGACGACAGCGATCTCCTCCGATCCGGACACGCACGCACTGTCGCATTGCAGGCCGTCCGGCCGAGCCTTTTTGACTGTACACAGTGCCCCGCCGTCCCCGTACACCGCGCCGCTCTACGTGTACGTAACGTAACGTAACGTAACGTCTGCGTACGTACGTAGCGTAGCGACGATGCGTATCGTATGGTGTCGTCGTTTTCGTGTCCAGTTGGCGTCGTCATTTATGCTACCACCACCGTACTACCCGTCACTGTCCCGCTACGCGACGTGACGCGCGGGGCCGCCGGAATGCTGGTCCCCCGGACGTCTGTTTCATTCGCCCATCATCCATGGCCACGTTTAGTTTCCAAAAATTTTTAAGATTGTATGTCACATCAAATATTTAGACACATATA
The DNA here is from genome assembly GCA_038087645.1 of Saccharum hybrid cultivar R570. Lineage (NCBI taxonomy): Eukaryota > Viridiplantae > Streptophyta > Magnoliopsida > Poales > Poaceae > Saccharum > Saccharum hybrid cultivar. Next base: position 2,481,245 of record JAQSUU010000049.1, on the reverse strand, counting down.
TAAAACATTAAATGTAGACAAAAAAAATTTAATTACACAGTTAGGTAGAAAACTACGAGACAAATCTTTTAAACCTAATTAGTCTATGATTAGACACTAATTAACAAATACAAACGAAAGTGCTACAGGCGTCGCATGGTGCATCATCATGTCATGTGCAGTGGCCAGACCAGTGGAAGCTGCAACCAACGGCGGATCCAAAGGGGGCTGGGGGCTCACCCCTAATGACTTGATTTCAAACCTAATTACTGTAGCAAAAGTATGATTTTACCATTAAATCTTTATGCAAATCAACATTTCCGTTGTTTTAGCCCCTTATCCCGATCGTGCATCCGCCAACGGATGAGAGACAGACAAGGCGACATGAACAGGTCATCCGCTGTTTTGGAGGTTGGATCGCGCGTGCTCACATGCGTGTGTTGGGTCTTATTGTGACCGCGCGCGGCCGCGGCGATTACTGTGACAGTTTTACCACTACTACTCCTCCTGTACAAGAGGAATCAGGCCTCGTTTAATTGGCCCAATTTGGGCAGTGCAAAATCTGCACAGTAACATGTTCTGCACCGTAGCATTTCGTTTGTATTTGTGATTTTTTGTCCAAACATTGATTAATTAGGCTCAAAAGATTCGTCTCGCAAAGTACAACTAAACTGTGCAATTAGTTTTTTGATTTCATCTACATTTAGTACTCCATACATGTGCCGGTATTTTGATGTGATGGGGAATCTTCTTTTTGCATAGTAGAATTTGGCAGAAAATTTGGCATCTAAACAGGGCCTCAGTGGCAGGGTTTCAGAGATTGCCTCGGGATCGGTGGTTTTGACCGGAAGCAAAGCACGCAGCGACAGCGAGCGAGACGAGGTGAGCACCCACAAATTAATGAATCCCAACACAGCAATTTCTTCGGTGCGCAACCCATGCGTGCGTGACGTCGCCCGGAGCTGACCCAACCTGGGGAGCATCGCCCTCGGAACTGCCGTCTGGAATTCATACTCCAGGGCGTGTTCTGCGGCGAGAAGTGTACCATAGCATCTTTCGTTGTTATTTAGCAAAATTTATCTGACTATAGACTAACTAGGCTCAAAAGATTCGTCTCGACATTTACAGACAAACTATGCAATTAATTATCTTTTTTACCTATATTTAATGTTCAATGCATGCGTCCAAAGATTCGATACGACGGGTGGAAAATAAAATATTTTGGGTTTGCATGAAAGTGAACACACCCGGATTCTGCTGCAGTCTGCACGCACGGCCATCCCCCGGTCTTCTTCCCGAGCGTAAACAACACAGATCAAGTCTCGTTAATGATCCACTTGACGGAGCACCAGCTATGGTGACGCGCCCTGAAATCAGTGGCGCAGCATGCGTGCCTGTGCCTCGGCGTGGCGTCCAGCGGCTTGACCAACAACCGATATGGATCCTGGGACACCGCTGGCCCGCGCGTCGTCACCGTCCTCGATCGCTCGCCTCGCCTCCGCTTCTCACATCACGTGAAGCGAGCGGGCCGGCAACGCGCCCCTGCATCGCGCGACCGACCCAGGTGCCGCCGCCGCCGGCAGCCAAAGTAGCGATCCTGTATGGGCATGCCAGGCCACCATCCATGTCCATGATCCATTCCACCCGCGCACCGTTACCGACCCCCTTCTCCCTCTGTTATACTCCTCGCGTCGAGCCGCGAGGCTACCAGCGGGAGCGGCTGACACGCACGTCGTGTGCTCCAAAAGGCGCCGGCCGCCGGCTCGCCAAAGCTGCGGCGGCGGTTCGGCCGTCACGTCGTTGGCCACCACCACAGCCTGAAGGCGCTCGCACAGCGACGCGGCCGCGTGAGATGCTGCTACATCTCACTGCGTGCCCAGGCAGCCAGGCTACAAAAGCAAAGCAGGTGGCAAGCACTAGCAAAACACAGTGGCCTATGATCGCGATGACCCCCCTCAAGATCTAAGGCATGCCAGCTCCAGTGCTTCTGCTCGTTCATCCCTTCATGGTCAAGGGATCTGACTTCTACCCAACAGGACAAAAAGAATAGGGTGGCCATGACCTCGATCATCATCTCACTGCAATTTTGGTTGCAGGCCCCTTTCAATTCTTGAAGACTGTACTGTTTATAGTTTGGTGTTGGGCACCAACCCAAGTCCCAAAATACTAGCCATTCCGGCAAACACGCACTTGGTCAGTGCTCAGTGGGTTTAATTATCGCATTCATGTTGGTGTCAGATCTAATCGACCTGTTCATCGTAGCACTCAGGTGAGAACGAACGACACGTGCCGTATCAGATCAGATTATGAGGACGATTAGGACACGGTTTTCTTTCTAATTCTTTCCTTGATGATGACAAGTCAACAAAAGAACTGGCAAGCCCTTAGCATCGATTATTGTCAATTGTCATCATTGCAGCTCGACACCTCGGCGCACAGGAAGAGAATGCACATAACAAATGGGTACACGAAGCAAACCAGGTGACCTGGGCTGATTCTAGCACCACGGCTTCCCATGAACCCGGAGTAGCCAACAAGGAGGCAAGGATATTCACTTGCTTATATCTAGTGAACAACAACGGTTGCGGCCTTTTTTAAAATTGCCGATTGAGGAAGATGGTGTTGACGATTAAAATTGTCTTATTGTGGCATTACTGATAAAACCCGCTAACCGGGTTGCCTAGTCCTAATAGGTTTTGGCCATTGGTGTGGATCTCGAGTCGTAAATGACCTCGAAATGGGATAAAACTACCCACCCTATAAATATGAGGGGATATCCAGTTCATCAAATATAAACAAAATCACTATTTTATTTTTTTCAGCCTCCATGCTTGCTATTCTACAAGCATCTCAGCGTTGTTGATCATCTATAGTGTCATTATTGCTGTGAAGATCAACAAGAAGCAATCAAGAGGTCAACTTCCTTTTATCGATCATGGAGGAGTACTGAGGTATTGCACCACAATATTACTACAACAAACCATGAATTATCATATTGGTGTTGCTCATAATGGCCGTAAACATATTACATTAGCTAATATTCATTCAAGCAATGGTCTTTATCATGCAAATTATAATTCTGAATACTATAAGCAAAATCCAATGTCAATGATGCATTGTTTGAGTTTTAATGCTACCAGAAACATACGACATGCGTAGGTAGTATATCCTGGTGCATCGGTAGCGGAAAAGGTTTATATGTTGATGGACAACTATCAATGCTAAACTAAATGTTGAGTTCAACCAATTCTTATGAGACCTTATATGTGAATGATTTTGCTAATATGCAGCATGTCGTTTCCTTTAATTCATCATGAACAAATCTGCAATGTGTGGTTTCACCACAAAACATATTGGTCAATGAGAGAATTGGCTATACTAATACTAATTATCTAGTTAGTTATTCTCAACCTTCACAATACACTTCTATAGGAGAGGTTTCACTTCCAAATTCAACACCTTATATGAATCTTAATGTTCACAATTCGGCTTCACATGTTAATAATAACTCTAGCCAAATCAATGAAAATATAACAAGCATGTATTCACATTTACATGTCGATGCAACATTTGGTTTTCCCCCTATTCAATCACAGAGTTTTGACATTACTCACCATTCATTGCCGAAAACACGACTACTACAACCTCCAGCACCTAGTGAACTATCATTATCATGATCTACATATGACTGATTGGACCTTTGCTAATCAAGTCCAAAGGACTAACAACCAAAACTGGTGAAAGGATCTTCGGATGGCCAGGGGGTAGAGGTTGAATAGCCTAATTTAAAATTGGGAATTTAGTGTTTCTGGCCTTATTCTAGATTGCAATGGTGATTTTGATTCTACTTTTTAAACTTTGTGATTTTGCCCTCATGATTTTAAACTGTCTCTCAATGCCAAATAACACTTAGAACTTGTTCGTCCTTAACCTTGTCACTCATCTTTTGAAAACCGAAATGAAATCCATCAATAGGGGCATGGAAACCACTGATTGCTCATTAATCAATTATCATTGTGACCTAACTCATAATGCCTCTACAAAACACATGTTAGTCATAATGATTGCATGGTCATTAATCGCCAAAACCAAATTAGGAGCCTAGAGCTTTCATAGTGATCAATCCCACACAAGGAGACACAAAGATATATCCCCGTGGGTCAACAACTTGCCGAATATCTACGTCCACATTGAGGCAAGCCCATGGATCATAGCTCCTCTATCAAGCATACAATCATACGGGTTGGCTCCGATGTGGGCAAGCCGGTTCGATCACAAGGTGCTTCTCGAAGCCTCGATTCCACTAGAGTGGTTTTTTGCCTCCTCTAACAGGGATGAACCCAATAGCTTCTCACAAACACCGTCAGGAGCACCTCATAATCTTCAATTGAGTGGTTTGACAGAGTACCGCTGCTCTAAGCCACCTAGATGGCGGCAACCACCAAGAGTAACAAGCAAACCCACAACAAACTTGATCTCTAGTGCCACACTGTCACTCGATGCAATCTCTCAAGCAAATACACTGTGATCACTCCATTCTCGCCAAAGAATGCAATCGCTAGCAAGCCAATGTGAATAAAGGCTTAACTCAAATTCTAGTGTGTATCCAGCGAGGCGCGGGGGGGGGGGGGGGGGGGGGGGGGGGGGCATGCACGGCTATACCCTCTATTTATAATCCACAAACAACTCTAGCAGTTGGAAACTTGGTAGGGCAAAAAGGGTGCATCGGAGAGCTCTGGTGCACCCCGGAGCTTTCCAACAGTAACTTCAACGGTTAAATTAAACTAGCCGTTCAACTCCGGTGAGCTTTCCCAAGAGCTCTGGTGCTCATTAGCTCATGGTGCACATCGAATGGCTCCGGTTAGTGCAAAAACTACTCCGCTCCTTTTCACAATCCTTTTTAAATGACAACTTAAACAGGTCTCCCGGAGTAAAATTTTAGTGGTCCGTCTGAACCTAATATGGAAATAAAAAATGTCGTTCTCTCTTCTACTACTATTTGCTGACCTGAATGAGCTAGTCCATGGCAGCAGTTTGCTGACCTGGATTTATACGAGCTAGCAGAGGTATCCTTAGAGAGGAGCCCTAATTGCGTTGCACTGCACCGGACACACGTGAAGGGCCGGGCCGGCACGCGCCCGTGCATCGCGCGATCCAGTTCAGTAGTCCCACCGTCCCCGTGCATGTTCGCACGCTGACCGAAACCTCAGAACCAAGATTGCACGCGACCGACACGTCGTTGGATCAAAAGTGCGACTGGCACATCAAAAGCGACTCTGGCCGTTCAGCCGTCACATCGGCGGCTCCAAGCACTGAAGCACCAGCACCACACAGCGTGGCGAACAATGAACATTCGAAAAGCTGATGCTACATCTACCCCGCTAGCATAAAACAGTGCGCCCGAGCGCGATGATGCAGCGACGATGACACCACCGTTTTATCATGCTGTCCTTGTAGAGGGGCGAGGATCCAAGGGATAGATGCAAGCTCCACTCCTTGTTGATGTCGGTTCAAGCGATCTGAGCACCCATATGATCACTGCAAATTTTGGTTGGGGATACCTTTCAGTTCAATGTGGGGGGGAACCGCGAGTTCTCAAATACAATCATTCCAGCCATTGCTCTCCGAGTCAATGCATAGTTAATGGTTTGCTTGCTGTTAGATCCGACGATCTGACATCACTCAGGTCAGATGGGACACCATGGTACAAGGATTAGAATACACTTTTTTCTTTCTGTTTTTTTCCCGTGGTGATAAGATGCCAAAGAATGGGGGGGGCTTTTATCATGGATTGCTATCATCATTACAACACAATACCTGAGCAGTCGGCAAGAGGAGAATGTACAACGTCTGCAGTGCTCCCCCACTTTTGGCGGGGGCGCAATACAAGGAGCATCTGGGGCTGCCGATTGTGTCGGCAGCAAGGAATGGATTCAGCCTTTTGGTCTTTTGATTGATGTACTGTCTTCAAAAAGAATGAGGTCAGTTGGGGTCCTTCTAGCATTCGTCTATGGATACTGCCTTCGAGGCATCCAGGTAATTCAGTCGGCAGGTACCTAGGAGGAATTCTGGGAGTTCTTCATATGTGTTGCCCTGCATGAGGCAAATCATGAAATTAAAGCATGTACTATGAGAGTGAGAAAGAAACATAGATCTTCTGTGATCTCTACGGATATATGCTCAACCTCAGGGCAGTTTTCATGTGAACAAGCATTTTGTGAATTAGCTAGTTGCACGATCATCATAAATCTTCTGTGATCTTTACTGATGTATGCTCAACCTCAAGGCAATTTTTAAGTGAACAAGCGTTTTGTGAATTAGCTAGATGCACGATCGGTTACCTGTACCAAGAAGGCCATTTCGATCACCAGATTGTTCAAGTAGCCAAGCACTAGGCTCACGACACCTCGTGCCACTGTAGATGAACCTATATCAACTCCAAGCTGGAAAATTACAGGCAAAGCTGTTCAGAGCTGAATATACCTTCTGGGACCACAGAGAACATATATTTATGTTCTAACATGCAACGTTGTCAGAAAAGTAAGTTTAAATCCAACGGATATGTAACTAGTCAAAAGCAACCTCTAGAATATTTGGTGTCCTTATCAAAAAAAGAAGATATAGTAGTGGTAAAAGAAATTGAAGCTGACATTATTTTGCCGTTGTATACTATGCAGGGAGAAATATAATCATAACAAGTCAAATTAACTGCTCCAAATCCAGTAGGAACGAAAAGCACGCTGCAAAGCTGCATTGGGATGATAAATCATAGTAGAATGCAACAACAGAAGCTAACATATGACATGCTTATAGCTTACCTCCAAATAGTTGTTTCCACGGAAATAATTGATTTCTAATGCTTGTCCAACCAAGCAAGCTTTCTTGCCCACACTCTGTTTAACAATCCAAGATCCCTAAATGGACACACATTCCAAACATAAGACATCGACAGTTTACTGAGTACAGCTTAAAACAAATCAAATAAGGCTCAAAGTGCAAAACAAACCTTTGAGATGTAAGGGATGAGCTTGAACCTTGAATTTCTGAATGCATTGTCTCCGTTTACAAATCTTTCAAGCAGAGGGACCTTTTCTAATGGTGTATCCATCATATAATACAAAGCTAAGCTGTATGTGGTTGAACCAGGAACCTGTATCCATCCGATTATAAGCAAGGAATTAAATCGTTATACAGCATGTGACATATGAAGTATCAACCCATATATACACCACAAAAATATCTCACCTGTATGTTTACAACGAAGAAGAATTTGGTGCCTCCTTGTGCTGCGCATTTCTACATAAAAGCTATTGGTAAATATCTTCATTACTGCTGATGAAACAAAATTACTGGCTTTAGCATAAGATACCTGGACTAGTCCCCCAGGGCGACCAGCTAGATCATCCTCACGCTTATCAGACTTTATCCAATCAGCACCTACCATTTGCATCAGGGTACTATTTGCCTTGATCTGTCAAAGTTACATGTAAGTTGTATCAGCATCATTATGGTAACTTCAACCAACCATTTAGGATTTATATTGAACCACGGTGTTTCCCTACAGTTTACTTTTCGAAAAGGTAGCGGTAGTGATAACATGGCTAGTGACAATTATCCTGTAAGCTGCCCATCCCCACAGTAATCCAGTACCAAAGAGGTTCAGGATGGTTTGCACCAAACTAAGATATTTAAATTTCTTTTTTTTTCAGGATTTGATCTTTGCAGCATATCAAGCAACCTTTAGACGATCGTGCAAATAAGTCTCTCCCCGGATTAAGAATGTCGTAGGATCTGTCATTGCCCAAGTAGAAGGTACTGTATAGCTCGAATCTTTGGGAAGAGTATATCCATAGCAACATGGCCCATTATCAGCATCTGCAGCTCCCTGTAAGTCAACGTATCCTCTTTTCTGAACTAAAATAGAGGAAAAGGAGAAGAAAGATCAAAACTAGAACAAAAGAAAAAATAAAAAAACTTTGGTCATTGGGCAGTAACTGTAACACACCTGCAAGATCATGCAACCTTTTTACAAAAACAGCAGCAGTGGACAATTTAGCATGACGCTGATCCTGCAGAAGAAATGCCAAAACATTAGATATGACAAGTAAAAATAGTTACTGACTTTGTATGTCCTGTTTAAGTAATGCCATTCTTTGTAATTAAGTTGCTGCTCACAGTTCACTGTTCTGACATAAAAGGTTCCACCTTTTCAAGCATGGACACATTCAATATGCTCAACTCTTATTTTAATTGTTGAAAATGTAGAAGCTATGGTATGTACTAAGAGGGCCGCAAGCACACTCAATGTAAGCTAAATATTCAGAGCGGACTTTTTTTTATGGGTCATTCAACATTATTTGGCGAACGGGCTCTAGCTCAGTCGGCTAGAGAACCTCAGTAGCACCCCCAGGTCCTGAGTTCGACTTCCCACAGGAGCGAATGAGTTCACAGGAGCGAATTTCAGGATGGGGGCAGAAAAAAATCCCCTCGTCCGTCCCCACAACCAAAGCGCAGGTCTAAGGCCCGGCCCGGTTTTGACAGGGTTACGGTTCTGCAGTGTATGGGTGGGGGCGCAGGTCGAGTTTTCATTCAACATTATTTGTCTTAAATAAATTTGAATGCCACAGGATTTTCAATGGGAAAAAATAGGTCATCAGCAAATTGATATAAATCACACAGACACATCTTTACTATGACCAGAAGATAAATAGTACCACGGGCTCACATCTGTACTATGACCAGAAGATAATAGTTCAGAAGATGCGATGTAGAAGAACTGACTTTGTGAATAAGAACAATGGTAAGTTATTAGCATGGCAAAGTTTGATCATGCAAATACAATGAACTCACCAAAGCATGCGTGCTCTCATCAGAAGGAAACATAACTTCTCTCTGATCATATTCTGATTCATCTGGCACATCAAAGAACTCGTCTGCCGCATCATTAAGTTGAATAAAGGAACCGGTACTGCTTAAGTGCCTGTTAGAACCACCCACTGATCCTTCAGTAGGACCCTCAAGTCTTCTGTTCTCATTTTCTTGCTGAATTTCCAAATTTATTCGCTGATTTTCACCTTGTGGTAGTCCCATGTCCCTGGTCAACTCACCAGATGAGAACTCCATGCAAGCACAATTACCATTTTTTGCTCGGAAGAATTCTCGTAGTGCTGAAAAAATGTAAGTTCGCAGAGTATTATCAAAATTTGCAAAAAGAGAAATTTCATGGTTGCATCAGGCAAGATGTATTGACCTAATACAAGACATACCTGCTACTCTGCCTAGCATACGTATAGTGATATATTTGGCAGATGATGTAAACAGATAAGACTTCCAGAATTTCCAATCTATGGCAAGCATGTGCTTTACAACTGATTGTCTTCCTTGATTGACTGGTGATATTACATAACCTCCACCTAAATATTCAACAAGGTACATATCAATTAAGTGTACGAAAATACAATAGTAAGTTTAGTTCCCAGAGATTTGACTGAAAGTAAAGCATACATTACTTTTAAGACATGCACGGATGTAGCCTCTCTCAGGACGACATTTGTAGTGGAAAACAGAGTGGTATAGAATTACTGAAAATTCAAGATAAGTGTCAGATCTAGATAAGTAATAGATCTCTCTTTCTCATTCAAGATACATATCACTTTTTGACAAACAATAGTACCATAAGTTCCATCATCTTCTCGCCTCCAATATCGTCTAAGTAATAGATCTCTCTTTCTCATTCCCCTGAAAACTAAATATAATGCAATTACAACTTAACAAATCATGCATATAAAAATAGCAGGATAATCAATCCAGCACCAGACCATGGTAACCAGTCGCCTCTTAATTTCTTGTGGATTATGTCTGTATGCCCATCAAGATGCTCGACCACCTTTCCTTCCCGCAAACAGAAGTCCCATCTGAAAAAAGAACTCAACTATTAATTGGTTGAAAAATAAACAAAATTAAGTCAGGCGTATGCATATCATAGTCATATGGCCTTGAGTTTATTACTGAGAGAACAGTAGAGCAGGTAGTTAAACACATTGGAAATATAACTAACAGTCTAAAAAAACTAGAGCAGCCTAGGAGGAACTAGGTGGCATTTTATTAAGAAGAAAATACAGATTCTTGAAGAGTTTCTCTACTTTAGCTAGTACAAATGAATTGTTCATGCCAAGTTTGAGTGTAACACTAATAATCTCAGGTTTAGAATAGATGCTAGTTTAGGAAGTTGTTTAAGCCGCCACCTATTTGTTGCTTGTTGGTATCACTTTTAGAAAGCTAGGTGAGTATCAACAGGGACAAACTATGTAAAAAGCAATGTACTCATTCCCTCTCTAGATACATTACGTAAGCTTTGTTTTGGAGAAACAAAAGCTATAGTAGTACAGAGGATGTACAGTAATTTTTTTTAAAATTTATTTATTGCAGGGTGGGGTGGGGGGCTAAGTTTCCAGCAAATTTCTGTACTTGCTATCTACTAATTTTATCCCAATATGCCAGAAATGATAACTAACCAGTTGGTGTCAAGAAGCAGTAGTACCGTGGTCACTGAGCAATACACAGAGATACTGTTGTGAATCTGAAAAGTTGTCCCAGGACGCTCACCATTTGCAATGCTGGTGTTGCCATGTTGCCACATGAAATGGAGGTTAAGGAGGGAAAGTTCCTCAAAGGGCTGATGTATCTTTAGGAGGAGAGGACAAACCTATGGTCTTCCTATGGAGTGTGGTATAGGGTCCAAACTCTCAAAAGGAAAGTGTTTCTAAAAGCAGAGGAAGTAGCTGGCAGAAATGGTTGAACACAGCGACTTGTAGCTTGGCACAAGGAGATTAGGCAGTGAAGGGGTTGTGCCGCTCTGGCCATGGCAAGTAGCAGCCTTGTACCCAAGCCCCTCACTGAAGTGACTTGGATCATGCCAGATCCACATTTGATTTTGTCTATCTGGGTGGTGGCAGAGGAAAGCGTGGAAGGAGTATACAGAGAGCCAGAGAAGACAGACCAGCTGGTGCAGGCAAGCAAGTACGTTGGTTTAGGTCTTTAGGACTTCCAATCCTCTAGCTTGTTCGGACAGGTGGAACATGGCAGAAGGTTAACTTTTGAGTCCTTGTGTTCTATGGGAGTATTGTCCTTGTTGTACAGAGTTTAATACCTCATATGAATAAGGAAAGACACACTGTGGGCATGCATAAACAATGTGTCAACACGATTTTTAAGAAATAAAACTAGAATGTAATTCGGCGGAATAGGTGCATTAAAGAAGCTTTAGGTTGATGAGGTGAAAGTTCATTTTCTTCTTTCACAAGGCAGAAGAATTCAGTGGAGTCGCAAGCTTAATTCCTATTGCATACATCCAACAGTCACCTAAATACAGTGGTTTTTTTTCATATTTTCTGTAAGCAGCAAATCATCAACTTCCAGCGTAAGTTGTGTTATGGCCATGTGAATACCAGAAGTGCACACTAATGCTTTTACGCATATGTGACAAAATGTACTGCAATTTTTTTTTCATAAATCAAAAGCTTGAGCTGGGAACGACTGTCTTACTCAGATCTTGATTGGCCAAGGGACATTAGAGTCTGGAAGACAGCCTCAGAATTCGCATCAACCACACCAACTGCCATAATAGCCGGATGATCATCCCAATACTGAGGAAAGAAGCAAACTATTGTGAATTTAACAATACATCCATACGCATGCACAATGCATTGCTGAGAATAAGATATACCTTCCCACGAAAGCCACCATCGTTTGCCTCAGTAAACAAACGTAACCCTACAGCAAGTAAATTGGATTTTAGCAGAAATTTCATTGATGGAAACAAAGAAATTTATATCATTACCGTTTTTACAGCCAAATATTGTCCATGGAGAAGGTGCAATAACATCAGATGCCATTGGATCGTTATGAGCAGATGAAAATAAAGTCCAATCTGATAAAATTTTCACACAAAGAGAAAATAAGATCAGTGTGGCATTAAAGAGCACAAGAGATCTGTTACTTCTACAAACATTGATTATTTTACTAAATTACTCATTCAACTGAAAACTATATAAGTTACCTATTGAGTGCATGCGGCTATTGCGGCGGCTCAACCTGCAATGCCATAGGAGCCAATTAGACAAATAGAGAAGCTACATATACTATTACATAAATTATGAATACAAATTATAGTGCCATTTCTACCCAAAAATACTTATAACATCACATAGACCAAATAATTGCAATGGCTAGCATCCTGCAGGCAATCAGTCAAACTCAGTCAGACCAAGACATATGTTCAAGTGTAACATATTAGGGTTGGGAGTTTGCTTAACACTCAGCCTCCACATGAGGCAGAATATGCATCCGGACCTAATTGGGCTTCTGTCCCCACTTCACCAAATCCAGTTGTCACAATAAGTGTTGTCTTGGGCATCACCATGGCCTCCAAGACACAACTTTGACCACCAATTCCTATTCTATATAGTTTTAATGAACATAGCAAAAGTGTAATACTCCTCCGTTCCAAATTATAGGTCACTTGAACTTTGTCCTAAGTCAAACTTCTTTGACCAAGTGTGAAAGTTTTATAACACTGCTTCCAGTTCATATGCTGAATAAATTACAAAAGAAAGTGTGATCTGCAGGTACCTGAAAGCCTGCCATCTTCTGTGTGAACAAGCAACAATGTGCTCATCTTTTCTAGGGGACTGCTAACAGAATGGAAAACATGTGAGTGTTTTATTGAACAATATGATAGCAAAGTGGAACAACAAAATAAGCAAAACTCCAACCTTTAAGGCAGACTCCATTAAGCACCTGATCCACCTAGCTGCTTCTTCTGAACTTCTTGCACCCAACTTGAAAACATTGGTCAACAGAGACAAAGGGAAATCTTACTATCACAACCAAGCAGAGCAATACAAGCTGTCCAATGAAGGGAGTTGAACATTACTCCTTACCTTAAGTTGATCATAATTATTGGAAGCATTATAAAGTGTGAATATGTAAAAGTCCTGTCAAATAAAAGATAAGGAAAATGCTTAAGATAGTGTTTGCATAAGCCTTATATAAAGTAACAAAAAAAGAATAGGTCTTACACTCCTATGTAAACTTTCTCTGCCATTGTCTGTCACACGAATACAAGAGTCAATTATTGCACTTCTAACAGGATCCTGCACCCAAAACGGAGAAAAAGGAAGAAAAAGGAAATTGTGTCATGGTTCAAAAGGACAGAGAATTGGAAAACCAAAGTTTCATTCAAGAATTGAATGTAGCCAATAGATAGCTTCAAATATTCCTAGTCCAATTTAAGCTCGGAGTAGCACATAGACAATCAACATTTATCCCAGTGATCTAGTTTATATTGCCAAGTCAGCATGTTTTAATAATCATAATCCCTTGCTCTCTTCCTAATTGCCTAAACATTGAGTAACAAACTGAGAATCAATGCAGGATTCTGCAATCGCGAATGTGGAGAGCCAAAAAAAGCAGTACAGATGTCATATCCTTCAGAAGGGACAGCATGCGCGTTCCCTATATGGAAGCCACTCAAAACACAGGCAGAGGCAGTATAGAGTTCAATGAATGCAACCTTTCAACTTGAAACGTTAGGTACCATTAGTTTGATTCCACACAACAGCGATAATTGAATTGAACAACACATTTTTTTTGTTTTCCTCCTAAATCTTAACACGTTGCGTGAAGGTACGAACCATGACACTTGTTGTCTCAGCAACCATTGTCCCGATAAAAGAGCCTTGGGCAAGACTTGGCTTACAAACAGTCCAGACTGGGTATAGAGACCACTGTTCTAGTAGTGCCATTCCGGGTCAGGGCATCGAATCATTGCTTCCTACTTTCGGAGTGGCATTAATCGTGAGTATAATCCAAACAGAGGAGGAACAAACAGCGGCAGGCACGCGATGCAATTCACCTACCTACATAATTCGCATGCATTTATAACAACCCAACGGCCGTGTAACGAACAGAAACCAAACCCAAATCAACTTCTCTTCATCAGAATTAACATTCCCGATTCCATTCCAGCACCAGAACAGATCACCAGGGCGGTGGAGGAAAGCGTCAGAGCCGATCCAGCGATTGCGTTCACGGAACGGACAAACGCCCACGCAGGATCCCACCAACCAACCACGAAATGCGAGGAAAAATCAAGGCGATTCCCCCGCCAACACAGAGGAGAAAGAGAAAACCACTGGTACATGGAGACGAGGCGTTGTGCGTTACCTCGCGCTTGGAGGATGGCGCGGACTTGAAGCAGCGGAGCGCGGCGTCCTCGAGCACGAAGTAGCGCTTGCGCGAGTACTGCAGCCCGAACCGGTTGGATCGGATCAGGTACAGCCAGCCCTCCATCCGCATCGCCTCCTCCGCCCCACCGGCCGCGGCAGCCACGTCAGGCGGCGGCGTCGCCGTCGCAGTCGGCGCCCCCACCACCGCCGTGTCCTCCACGACCGCTACCTCCGCCCCGCCAGCCATTCGCCCCACCGCGCTGGCTGCCCCCGCCGAATTCGACCCCCCGGGCCGGGCGGCCTCCTCTCGCCAAGGACGACGAGCCCGCGGCAGCGCGCGCGCCTCCGCGTCGCCACGCCACGCCTCGCTTGGGATTGGCTTGGCTTGCGGCCGCGGGGCACCTTCTCCTGCGCTGCGCTTTTGTTTGTTTTGTTCTCCGCAGTCGAATTGAATTGAGCGCTGCGGCAGGCAGAGGCAGGGGTGGCCAGAGGCCCCGGCCCCGCCCGGAGCGAGTAGTAGGACGGGGCGGAGGTCCGCCGGCGGTGGGCCCCTGCCGTGCTTTTCTTTTCTTTTGTTTCTCTCTGATGGATGAGCTGTTACTTCCGCTGGCTTGGCTGGTGGTTGGGATTACTGGCCGCAGTCGGTATTCTAAAACGATACTTTAAAGCTTTAGAGTATGAATATAGAGTAAAAACTGTTGCACTGGATACTCTAAAATGATACTCTATCTTTTCTCTCACTCTATATTTAGAGTGGTACTGTACTTACTCTATACTCAATAGTGGCGGGCCCCACTAGCTAAACAAAGGAAAAAATGTTATAACTCACAAACTAAAAATCCAAATTAAATTTCGATTGCACCATTAAATTCGTCTCAATAAATCCTTCAAAACTAAATCACACATGGATATATTTAGATAAAGTGACAAGTGGGTCCCACACTGGATAGAGTGGATAGAGGATGATATAGAGGATGGATGGGTGCGGAAGAATTGAGTATAGATGAGAGAATCTTGCTGACTAGGACGTATAGAGGATGAATATAGAGGTCCATGAGTGCGGGTAGTCTTATTGTTCTGCCTGCGCGCGCCCCCTCTCTCCCTCTGCACAATCAGAGGAGAGGCCTGGTTTAGATACTCAAATTCACCCCCAAATTTCATTATGTAAAAAGAGATTCTCCATCACATCAAAATATTGGCAAATGCATGGAATACTAAATGTAGATGAAATCATAAACTAATTGCACAGTTTTGTTGTACTTTACGAGACGAACATTTTGAGTCTAATTAATCAATTTTTGGACAATTTTTTGCACTAAAAACAAAAGTTACTACCCGAATCGGCCCCGATTCAGGGCCGTGTTTAGATGGCCTGATTTGGGATGGCCCAAATCTGCACAGTGTCAGATTCTGCACTGTAGCATTTCGTTTGTATTTGTGAATTTTTGTCCAAACATTGACTAATTAGGTTCAAAAGATTCGTCTCACAAAGTACAACTAAACTGTACAATTAGTTTTTGATTTCATCTACATTTAGTACTCCATGCATGTGCCGGTATTTTGATGTGATGTGGAATCTTCTTTTTGCATAGTAGAATTTGGGAGAAATTTGGGATCTAAACAAGGCCAAGGCATCTAAACAAGGCCAGAGAAGAGGAAGAGGAGGACGCAAACGATCAGATGAGGAGAGAGGGGGACTGGGGGAGAGACCGTGATGTTTCAGTGGAAAATTTCTCTGGTGACTGTGACGGGTATATCTGCGGTAAAGAGTCGGGTCGTTTGATTTGGTGAAGGCGTTATATGGGGTTGCAGGAGGACGCGGTGGCAAATTGGCATGCGAAGAATTCCCCAACCATTTTGGGATTTGACTTGGGTTTATTTCAGGTGGTAAATGAACCCTTTGCTTCTTCATCTTCTTAGATTTTTTTTCCTCTGTTCTGAATAGTCTTCATTTTTTTTTTCATCTTCTTAGATACTCCAATTTATTTTCACATGTCTGGTATGGTATGAGGGAAGGGGAAAAAATAATTCCTACCGAAACATTTATGGTGTTCCAAAAAGTACTAGTGACATGTAAAGCTAGTTATGTTTGGCAAACCAAGACACACTCACCATATGGCACCTCCATCTATCTACACACGTTTTACCCCTTTGATTCCTCCCTTCATCGTGAGATCGAATTGCAACAGCATCGCACAGTATTTTCCCATTTCCGTCCCAGACAAGAAAAGATAGCCATGCACCCTTAATTTATGATGACTGTGTTGCCGTCTTTGCACCACCGCTAACCCTCCAACCAATGCTGCAATCGCGATAGAACTCGATCAATCGCTGATTAGGAAAGATCTCATGGCCTCATGGGATGGAATCCGCCCAGACGAGCCGTAACATCACCCTTGAATTTCCTGCACGACGTAAAGGCATGTGCTAGCAAAAACGCGAAGAGACGTGTTCGGCAGCCTCAAATGAATCATCAGCGCGCGCGCGCCGGAGACTCCGAGGTGGAGCCCGACCGGCACCCCGGCATGCATGCATGCATGCTATTGCCTGCCGATAATCTTTCGTTAAAAGCAAGCACCAGAAATTAGGTACTCCTCTGCCCTTAAAGAATCAATTTCTAACCTAAATTTTTGTCTTTAAAAGAATCAATTCTAATAGTGAACGGTCCATAGATCCACGTTAATCTCTCTCCTAGTCTAGTCGCACTGCTATTGAATACCCCAAATGACACTACTTAATTAGGCTTCTCGGTAACTAGAGAGCTATTAAGGTTCAGCAGTTTAATGAGAAGCAACATGGTTTTTTATCTTCATTCGTCGCTAATCTGTCTTAAAGTTGCTAGGAATTTATTCTTTCGGGATCAAAAGGAGAAGCTAATAGCCAATAGCGAATAATTTTTAGCAGAAGGTTGTTTATATCCACCTGCTAATAGGTAGTTGGATAGTGAGTTGAAGCTATATATATGAATTATTACCACTTACTATTAGAAACTTCAAATCTGCTAATAAAACTAATAGTTAACGACCCTTCAACTAATAATTACTAGATTTATTCAGATATTATTTTTAGCTGCTAATTTTTAATGCTAATAGATCTAAACGGACCTAATTCTTTCTCTCTGTTTACTCAGCTTCTCAAGGGTCACTTTCTCTGTCTGTCCTAGCTATCCCTCCGGGTAGACCATTAGGCACGTTGCCGAGATCATCATATCACTTGTCTTTCGCGTCCGTCGTCATCAATCAGACACCATCATCTGGAGACTGGACTGCAGGCCGCTGTTAATTAAGATTAGAGAGTACTATTATATTACTCCAAGATTGTTTGTCCGTGAGACAGTCCTCTGGGAGGAAAAAAAAAGGTAATTAAAGGTGGAGCCGTGGAGCTCGCGCACCGTGTTAATCAGGAGAAAAGAAAAAGCCTACTCGCCCGCGCGGGACTTAATTAATTTAGGCTAGAGCCCGTGCGAGTCATCAGTCATGAGATGGCTTGACCCGGCACATGGGCGACGCAGATTACGAATTGACTAACAAGCAAACCTGCCGAGAGAATGGAGCTTTTGCGTCCCTAACAAACCCCTGATCCTCATAATTACTCTCTTCGTCCCTAAATATCTGTCGCTGTTGGTGTATGTGACATAAGTTTGACTCGATTTATAGAAAATACGTGCAACATTTGTATCTTTAATAAATTTATTAAAAAACTAGATTCAAATATCTTTTCAATAATAATAATTATGTATCATAAATATTAATATTTTTTAATATATATTTAGTCAAAGTTATTTCTCGAAAAACGAAAACGACAGATATTTAGGGACAAAGCATGTACAACTGAGCTTTTGGTTCTGGTTTAGGATGGCAGGATGCAATGTGCCTCGCGCGTGGAAGGTGAAGCTCATGTAGTCGTCTTCAATATACCCTTTCTTCTCGTGCCGTCGTGCGTGACATATGAATCAGGTGGAGTGTGCTCGCATAGTTGACACCTGAATGGCTGAATGTCTAATTCCCTCCGTTTTTCGTCGCACGACTTCTTCCTGATTTGGCTGCATTTTCTTCCTCTGCGCTTATAGCTTTAGCTTCAAGGGCGCGCCTATTGACTTGAAGGGCGGCTCTACAGATTTGGTTACCTGGTGAGCGGTGACCCAGTTAACCCCGCCAAAAGTTTCGAAAAGTTGGCACTCTCAAGTTTCTCATCTTTGTGCGACAACAACCATGTATTTTGTTTTTATTGCGGGTTAAAGGTCCGTGACCCATAGATTTTGTTTTTACGGCTCATGCAAACACGCCCTTGCCACGCTGTGATCGTGCGCGCTGTCTGTTACTTCATATAAATCGGAATGGTACTGTAACTACTGGTTGAAACAAACATCGCTCTTGTTTAGTTCCTAATTCTTACCCTAAATTTCACTATGTAAAAAGAAAATTCCTCATCACATCGAAAATGTCAGCACATGCATGGAGTACTAAATATAGATAAAATAAAAAAACTAATTACACAGTTTCGTTGTACTTTGCGAGACGAACATTTTAAACCTAATTAACCAATGTTTAGACAATTTTTACCAAATAAAAATAAAAGTTGCTATAGTACGACGTGACGCGCACTATTCTAAGTTGGTTGCCCCCAACTTTAGAACTAAACACGACATTGATGCAGAACAAACACGTAACCGGACTCATCGTCACAGAAAAGGTAAGAAAAAAGTGTTTATGGCGTGCGTAGCGTGTGCGCACGGAAAGAGACGGGCATATGCTTGCCCCGTTCGGTTTGGGTGTTAAAGTTTAATGAACACGGTAGTACTAATCTTATTTAACAAAAAGTTTACAATCTTAGACTAATTAGGCTTAATAGATTCGTCTCGTAAATTACTCCTAATCTGTACTGACATACATGCGATTAGTCTACGTTTAGTACTCCATATATTTAAGAAAACATTGATGTGATAGTAGTTAAACTTTAACTCACCCAAACCAAACAGGGCAACACCACTCACCAGTCAGTCACCAGCCAGCAGGTGACTTGTCTACATCTCATCGGAGAAAGCGACGTACAGTAGCCTGTCCGACTCCGTCACTCCGATACCGATCAAATAGTACTCCCTCTGTATTAAAAAGTACTCCGTCTATCTAAAAAAGATAAAGCTATGAAATTCATGGTGATCAAACTTTCTTAAGTTAAATTAGCTTTATAAAAAATATTAACCATAATTATATCACTAAATAAATTATTACAAAAATATATTTAATAATTCACCTAATGATACTAATTATGTATTATAAATATTAAGGGCATGTTCGGCTGGCGTTCCAGCTGCAGCTAGCTTATGGCTACAGGAACTCTATAGTTTGCTCAAATGCAAAGAACTAGAAATGCTCGCGGCCTTGCCGCGAATGGCCAGCGTGGGCTGCTTGCAGCGTTGATGGACCTCGTTTTACCAGGTGCGGTAGGATAAATATTTATTTATTGCAGTTACATGTTTATTCCATACTTTATTATAAGTACAATTCTCACCAATCGAATTTACTGGGTCAAATTATACCCAAGTGAGAGCATCTAATGAAGATGAAGAATCATGTTGCGTTGAGTGAGCTGCTGTGCTGAGCAGTAGTTCTTCTATCTCTTATCCACCCGGATCAGCAACAGGTCGTCCTCTTCTATTCTATCCAGCGCAAGGATAGTAGCAGCAGGAAAATCCTTTCGTCATCTTTCTGCTGCCTTCTTCTCTCACCAACGCTCAGCAGCTCTACAGCAGCAGCAGGTCATCTACTCATCTCCATTTGCATCTGAATAACATTGAATGAGATCTGAATATTTAGAGCTGAAAAAATGTTAGTGAAAAGTGAAAACGACAAAGTTGGTTTGGTGATTTTGTGTAAAAAAATGAAACTGACCAGATGTCCACAATTTTATTGGCGGCAGTGATGGTCATAGGGAAGAACAGAACTCTGTCTGATTTTAACAAAGCTACAAAAAGGTCTAGGAGGACCCACGCCTCAAGACTGTACCATATATGGATTTTTAGTACTCAAGGCATAAGGTGCAAGCTTAGCATGTGCATAAGAATACCAAAGCAAAACATAGAAATCTAAACAGAGAAGGCATTAACTTAGCTTGAAGCTGTGTAAAAGATAGGAAGGCTTGCCATATGAACTGATAGCACAAATCTTTTGATAATAAAGTATTGTTGTAGTTGGCAACCAAGGTTTACTAAGCGTAAAAAAATAGTCTTCCATATATGTTCCCAGCACTAATAGTGGAGAGAATCACCGATAAAGATAAAGTTGTGTCGTTACTGACAACAAAAGAACGAACTATATCAAACTGAACCCAAACTGGAGCTGATGAATTTGAGAAATAATTTAGAGAATCAAGGAGTTGTTGGCCAGCAGCGTTGGAAATTCCAGTTAGAACTTTCAGTTAATACTTAATATACTTTGCCCCTCAAATGTATTAATTTAGTAAATAGGTTAAACATTATGTAGATATTTCAACAGTGCCCACTTTGAACGTCAGTACAAATCAAACCATAGTACCAAGTACGAATTGCAGGAATTGGACTGAGATTTTATAATTGGTAAGTTAAAAAAATGCTTACCTGTTATTGCTAACTACATTACTCACACTCTATTCAACTCACCATCTACCACGGTAGATAGTTAAATTTAGGAATAAAGATCCAAAATATCAGATTGACAAATTGAGATTGCAAGCTAACATGTTTAGTTTACAAACGATTTCAGAGATACAAAAATATTAAAGATGAATTGAGATGAATGTTGGATCAGGTAAAATCATTTTATATACCTTGCGAGATGTTTCCCCTACTTCGATAATTTTAACACTAAGGGAAGAAGCATTTTGTCAGCTAAGCAAAATCAACTATATTCATGGATTCCAATCAGGAAGATACATCTCCTAGCTTTCGAGCCAACACCAAGGTTCGATTTTTTAGGTTCATGTAAGCGTGAAAGTACTTACACTCCTGATTTGATCACTGGCTTTGCTTGTAGTTGTAGACCAGGCCTGTTGGTGCATCATCTGCGATGTGGCTGACCAGCAGCATGTTGTTGCGGCCCGGCGGTGGTGGTGGAGAGACAACAGTGTGCCTCTCCATGCGTGCGACGTCCGTCCAGCCCTACTGCTTTTGGCCCACTGGCGCATGGCATGCAGGCATTGCTCTAGTCGCACGAGTGCCTTTTGCCACCATGGACGCCTCCCATGTGCTCCCACTTGCAAGCAATACCATGCTCAATTTCAGCCACCAGCTGTGACACTTCTCCACCCGAATCCAATCTGCGTGTTGTCCATGGGTTATCAGTGATTGCTAGTATAATAGGCAGTTGCTTCACTCCTTTATAATAGGTGCCCTCCTTGGAGCACCTATTCTAGATTGGGCTAGTATAACCAGCAGTTATCACTATGTTAAGAACTTGTAAACCACCACATTTCGTGTGGTGTATGTAAGAACGCAACTGAAATGTGTGGTGTATGTAAGAACGCAACTGTACAAGCTATTTTGACAATAAGGGTGCCAGCAGAAATAATCCTCAAGAACGCATATATTTACTATGAAATTTGAATTTACATTAATTGGCAACGGAAAGCTTTCATAATGGTAAACTGATACATTATAATTTATAAATTATATCCTCCAAGACAGCAGGCATGGAATACAAAATTTACTGAAAACACACTAATATCTAGGAATACGAAGAAACAGTAAATTGATCAGGCCAATACAAATCATTTATGTTTGTCTATTGATCTATTCACAGTTGCTTGACAAAATGCCTCGAAGGTAAGCTGTTCACTGAAGCAACGCTATTCAACAAAGATTATAGCTGCTGCAAGTCATCTTCTCTGTAAGTAGTGTGTCGTTTAATGAAGTTCTCTCGGAATATTTTTTCCCCTAAAATCTGATATGCAGGTGCATGCATCCTGTGCAAAACATCTCTGCTGTTCATTATAATCCTTCAAATAATACAATCCTGGGATTTGGGAAAATATAGAGTAAAAAGTTTAATGGGAAACAATCCATTTAAATGAAGGCTACAAGTCTGAAAACTTGAGAACTAACCTCGGAGTAACAAATTGTTTTGGATGTTAATGCATTGGCTTATGAGCAAAGAAGCAAACCAATTGTCGATTCATATGTTTTTGAGACCAAAATTCACCAGTTTATAAAAAAAGAAGAGGACTAAAAAATCATCCTGATTATTAGTGGGCAAGCAAAGAAATATTGCTGCTAGTCTAAACTCTAAAACGAGTGTGAGTGAACTCAAATTGCCAAGATCACACTGAATTTGGCTCCAGAGTCATGGTTGGCATTTTATCAAACACTTGCAAGCAATCATTTCATAGGCCAGAGCAGTAGAAGCAAAGGAGCAGTAGAGACGAACCTTGGGGGAGCTGCGGTTGATGGTCGACGGCTGCTAGATGGTCTTCGTCGCAGTCTTGCTCCACCGGCTGGCCAGCGCAATGGAGCCCCCATCGTCGCGTATCCTGCCGTCTACGGTCTACTGTGACCGCCAGAAGAAGCCATCGTAACTGTTCCTTGACACACATGAGTACAACCCGGCTTGAGCGCACGACGCAGCGGTCTCGGCCACAATGGCGTGGGCGGGGGCCGTGGGCGTGGCCACCTCAGCCACCTCGCACCGGGCGGCGTGCTGAGCGCACATGCGTGCGCCGTGCGGCGGTGCGGGGCGGCGTCGCAGGATCTCACACGCGCCTGGCCGGGTCCGGGACCTGGAGGTCGTCGGAGCCACCGGCGGCGAAGCACATTGTGGCGGCGGCCAGATTATGGGTACAGCCCGATTAATCTCAGTTGGCCATGATTGAAGGGTCGGGGTGGTCTGCGGGCACACGACGGAGGGCTGTGCCGCCGTGCCGCAGCTCGCTGCGCCGCCGCCCGTCCTTGTGGCTACGCTGCCTGTCCGAAGCCCCGCTGACCCACGCCGCCGGTCATGCGCGCGGCCCGTGCTTCGTCGCGCCGCAGCCCCGCGCTCCTACGAGGTTTCCACCTTCTTTGTCCCCATGAGAGGAAGAGGATTGAGAGCAGAGCAGAGCACGCGCTTGGCACTGCCGATTTTCGGCCAGGGGAAGAGCGGCCGGTGGCGATGCAGTGGTGTTGGAGCCTGCCCTGGGCACGCGCGCACCGCGCCGCGCCTCAGCTCGAGCGGAGGCGGCTCGTGCCCGCGCTGGAGACTTCAGGAATGTTTTAGAACGGGACTTCTGTACAAGCCACGTTGAAGTGTTTGATAACGTTCGTTCGAGATCTGACGGTTGAGTGAGAAGCAGGTAACGTGGCCCAATGAAATGCCTTGGTTTGGTGCAGGAATCGTATTAAGAGATTTCCGTATATAATTGAGCTAGCCGGTGGCCGGTGCCTGCATAAATTTCGGAATTCAAAGTCATGAAAACCATATAATAATTTTATGGTTGAGACTGTCCTAATAAGTAGGTATAGGTGACCCACGCAAGAACTAGGCCAGATTTAAATATTGGAGGGATCAATCTACTAGGGCCAACCCAACAACAATATGCAACCATAAAATTCATGGGATAGTAAAACAAATGTGAAATAAGTAAATATGTAATTATATAAATGCATATGTGTTGATTTAATCACAACACTACACGTATAGTAAAATGGGGTTTGGATAGCTAATCTCCATCTAATCTTAGTGACTAGTGATATATATTGAAGAGATCATGTAACCTTGAGGGTTTCTTTGAATGTCTAAACCCTGAGGGTAGTTCCGAAAACGTCCACGTTTTGATTAAAAACATTTATGTTCTCATGTCATAAAATATCGCCTAATCATTTTCGTTCAACGTTCCTGTTTTCTTTTGGGAACATGGCTGCCCTAGGAGCATCTCTGCATCTGCCATGGATTAGCTCCCGTGCTTAGCCTCGTCAAACGTTTAGAAATCACATAGGTTGATAAAAGCGCGCGTCTTTCCTTTCTTTCATGTCCATCCACGCAAATCTAGAAAAACACACCTCGCGACTTCTGAAGTTTCCTTCTTGATCTGGCTGGATCTCGATTCATCATCATCATCGTCGACCCGATCTGCTCGTAGTCGTAGTCTCCACACCTGTATCGCTATCAGGCTGAAGCTGCATCTCGATTCTTCGTCTCCGCGTTGACGATTTGCTTGGAGCCTCTACATCTGCGTGCAAAGTGTTGTTAGGCGGCCTTACCACAATTGCTTGTTTCATGTTCCTCCATGTACGCTTCCTTCGTTACCTCTGCCTTGAAGTCACTCCCCTTATATCTAGCCTGTTCGCTTGATTGAAAATAAGCGGCTGAAAGTATTATTGACTGATTTATTGTGAGAGAAAAATAATGTTGGCTGACTGAAAATAAGCCGCTGAAAGCTCAAGCAAACAGCTCGGCTGCACGGATCGCCATTGCTTCCTTCCGTGTGGCGGTGTGGGTGCCGACTACCGAGAGGCAAAGCTACTTCACCGAGACGAAGCAATGGAGGCGAGAGTAGAAACAGAACAGCCAAGATGGCAAGATCCCCTCTCCCAATGTGAGCGCAACATTTCCTTTTGTTCTGTCACATAGTGCAGATTAAACATTCAAGCATTGAATAAATAATTTAATGGGTAATTATTCACACAAAATGGAGCAGAGATGTAGCTAGTACACTTCTGATGTGGATTTGATTAATGTTTGTGCAGTGAGCAGTGTTCATAAATTTCTGAAATTTTTGCTTCAACCTTTCTGAATTCTCTCATTTTGTCTTCTCCCAAACTCTAATTACTGATCAAGAACTTTTATCCCTTCACGTTTTCAAAGATCCAGAGATGTGCACAGCCATGCCAGTTTTCAAAGATCCAGAGATGTGCACAGCCATGCCACGTACATGTGATTGGACCGGAGCTGGATTTGTGGCTGGCACGCCGCACGAGCTCTTGCGGCGCCTTGTCCCCTCCCACGTTGATTCCCCTCGAACCCTGCCACGTTAATTGAATATGACGAGTCTTAGTGATTGTTTAGATTTTTCTTTCTGACTTAGGCCATGTTTGGATCTATCGGCTGAATTTTAGCTAGCTAAATTTAGCTATGGTGGATCAAACAAGTTACAGTTAAGCTCAGCTAAACTTTAGCGGGAAGCCAAGATATACACAATCCCTTTAGCTATTTTAACCTAGCTAAAACCACCTATAAAGCCTCAATGGCCAGACTATCCGCAGCAAAAGTTTAGCTAGAGGATCCAAACATATTCCAGCTAAAGTTGGTCAAGGTTTTTAATTAGCTTGAGGATCTAAACACCCCAAGCTAAAGTTTAGCCAGCTAAATTTTAGTTTGGGTGGATCCAAACAGGCCCTTAGATGGACGAAGATAATGCAGTCATCTTGCGCCTATCACTAAAAAACAATATCGTTTAATCATAAAACAAATCAAGAAAAATACGAATATTTATGTCATGTTGAGAACTTCGAGTGAGCTGGTCCTACCACAAGAAACCCAAAGTTTGCTAGTGATTTTTTAGATGAGCGAGCTAAACAAACTTTTTTAAGTCTAGATAAATAAAAAAGGTATTATCAATGCATTGTTATATTAATAATATTTTTTTTCATGATGAACGTATTAAGATATGCAGATATTGATGATATTTTTATAAATATAGTTGAATGAAAAGTTTGACTTCTTGAAAAACATGATCTAACGTTATTTTATGATAGAGGGAGTAATCACTATAAACATTCACTCTTGTGCTATCTATAAACGGATGAACTAAAAGGTGTACCGTTTTTTAGTTTAGTTCAGCTAATTGTTAGTCTCTTATAATAGTTCTTATATCTAAACAACACAAGACTAAATTTTACTCACTAAAATTTATACTATCAACTAATTTCAATAATCTAAACAGGCCTCACGCCTTTTCTACTGTGACCCCAACAATGAATGTATGTACAACCAACCCTTGAGCACGTGACATACATGTGAATGCAGGTGGGGCAGGCGGGGCTCTAGCCCCTCTACAGCCGCCGGACTCATGGAGCCCTTTAGCCTCCTTAGAAAATTTTGCCATGGATGCACCTCGAGAAGAAGCTGAAACTGACTAGACATTTTCCAAATCCGTCCCTGTGTGAATGAATTTTGTGGTTTTCGGAGGTCGTCTGGGACTCTTCGTTCTTCACTGATCAAGAGAGTCGCTCGGAAGTCGGAAACCCTCCCGCCGCTGCTGGTGCTGCTGCCTGCTGTGTGTGGTGTGGCCGGGGCTGCGCTGTGCACCAACCGAACCGAGGCGCGAAGGCCTTCGGCCGTGTTTAGATCCCCAAATTGGGGATCCGATTCGGGCACTGTAGCAACTTTTGTTTTTTAGTGCAGAAAATTATCCAAAAATTAATTAATTAGACTCAAAATGTTCGTCTCGTAAAGTACAACAAAACTGTGCAATTAGTTTTTGATTTCATCTATATTTAGTACTCCATGCATTTGCCGACATTTTGATGTGATGGGGAATCTTCTTTTTACATAGTAAAATTTGGGGAAAAATTTGGGAACTAAACAAGGCCAGGTGGCGGACTGGGGCGTCGACTGGCGCTGTCATCTGGACGACGTCAGCCTGGTACCGCCGCGTACGCTCCGCGTGCCCACAGGCTGGGCTGACGGACACAGTCGTCACACCCACCGGACCGGACCTTCTGCACACCAAGGACCGGACACGGGACACCTGCCGATGCGTAAAGCTCGGCCGGCCGGCAGCACGACACGGCATCGATCAACGGTCCTGCACTCATGCACGTCGAGTAGGAGGAGTATTATTTAATGGTGATTGGGTGAATTTCTCTATTGGATTCCTTCACATACTCCGTAGTAGATTATCACAGGAGCAATTATTGGTTGGCAGTGCAATTGGGACTCCATACCCTCGTGGGCCGTGGCCGGTGGCCGTCAAAACAAACGGTCATCCCCACTCGCAGCCTGTTCGTTTCGCTGGTTTATTGTGGCTGAAAGTACTGTTTGCTGGTTTATTGTGAGAGAAAAACACTGCTGGATGGCTGCTGATTTGGCTGAATAGCTCAAACCAACGGGGCTAGCTGGGAATAACCGTGCCCGCGACACGCATTAGTAGCGGAGATAGTGAACGCGGATAAGAATATGATGCGATCCCCGGCCGGCAGCTCGGCCCCTGAGATG
Organism: Saccharum hybrid cultivar R570; assembly: GCA_038087645.1. Classification (NCBI taxonomy): domain Eukaryota; kingdom Viridiplantae; phylum Streptophyta; class Magnoliopsida; order Poales; family Poaceae; genus Saccharum; species Saccharum hybrid cultivar. Next base: position 2,453,875 of record JAQSUU010000049.1, on the reverse strand, counting down.
TGTGTTCCACCACTAGCCAGTAGCCACTAGGCTGGAATTGATGCTCTTCACCCATGTCGATAGGTTTAAGCCATTGTGTGGGGATAAGGGGGTTAATCTATGGACTTAAGTATATGTTAATTTTTTTATTAGACAGCCTGTACAATTAAACCTATAATTAATAAATAGGTAGGTATAGGTTGATGAGTTAGACCACTAACCACTTACATCTCTTCACGCAAGGAAGCTTCTTCACTAACACTCTCGCCTATTCCTTTTCTTTTTCTTTGTTTTGGAGCTGCTTCTGCTGTATGCTTATCTTGTCCTCTTTTTTTTTTGGTGTGGGGAAAGAAACTGAATTTGGTCCGCAGGTCTAGGCCCTGTCCCCATAAAATTTCAATGCGAAAGAACAGCCCGGGCCTGCTGCAATGATGCTAGGCCGTGCCTACATTGTTCATATGCTTAGCTCATGCTTTTCCCTCGCGGTAATGCTCAGGAGCGGACGTCCGTCTGTCCGGACGCCGCTTCCTGAGCCTACGCGTACCGGTCTAACAGTCTACTTACTTTCTACGTCTCCCATCTCTTCTCTAAAAATATCACCCTATCGCTCTCGCTCATCGCGTGCTGCTTTGCGTCGTGTGCTCGCTGCTGCTATTCTCCTCGTCGCGCACCCCATCTCGCGCCACGTGGCTCCCCATCCGCCATTGCACTCCATCCCTGCCGCGCCCGCTCTAGCTCGTTGCGCGCCGCGCCAACACTGTTGCGCACCAAGCCCCGTCCCCCGCGCGCGCCGAGGTGCTGCCGACGCCGCCGGTCCCCACCAGAAGGTCATGCCCACTGTCGACGCCATGGGCGACGTGATGCGCGACCTCAACAAGGTGATTTTGTGATGAAAACACATGTTGCAAGCGTATGTTTCAAGTGTTTTAGATGTTTTAGAGGTATGTTGCAATTGTTTCATATGGATGTCGCAAAAATAAATTAGGGGATGTTGCATCTATTGCAAGTGTTTCAGAGGCATATTGCAAGTGTTTTAGAGGTTTGTTCAAAATGTTTCATCTGTTCCAGACATATGCTTCAAACGTTCTGATCTGGATGTATATGTTTTCACACATATGTTGCAACAATATGTTCTAAATGTTTTAGCTATTTTTAGTCTTACGTTGCAGTAAGTGTTTTCATATTGCAAGTTGTAAATATTTTATCTGGATGTTGCATTCACATATATGTTGCGAATGTATGTTCCATCTGTTTCATTATTGCATTTAAGTGTTTAATGTTGCACATCTTTCATGTTGTTCGGAGAGTCAGGGGCGCAGAGAGTGATGGTGAAAGGTCCTTGTTTGGTTTTGGTAATTGAGTGACAACTTAGGTGGACTAATATGTGGTTATGTGAGATACACAGGAGATTAGTCCACATGTGATGGTGTCATGAAGGAGCTCATTGCATATGAGACATGACATGGAGTCATGTGGCCAAGGTGGCGAAGATCAAGATAAGGCTTGGCTCGACGGACCGGTTGCAAGTGTGAAGGGTAAGTTAGAAGCTTTGAAGTGAGGGACCGCGTGTGACGGTGAAGCTTGAGCATGACTTGGCGCCAATGGACCGACGCAACGGTGAAGAGCAAGTGAGGTCGAGATCGATGGACCAAGGTCACATGATGATATGATGTGGATCATATCATTTGTGATATGGTTGGTGCATGTGTTGCATCAACGTCGGAGGAGATGGAGTGGAATGCGCAAGGCAAAGGTATAACCTAGGGCATTTCCATTTCACCGGTCATAGGTGTGTAGAGAAGTTTATGACCAGGTTTAGGATAGATGGTCGTACTATCAAGAGGGACAAACTTGTTTGCATATCGGTCATCTAGTGCCACTCGTGTGATCTAACTATGCATCGTTGCTAGGATCGAGTGGCGTGGCAAGTTGAGTGGTTAACTCCTTCGGTAAAATGATTATGAAAATGCTAACACACGTGCACAAGGTGGTGATCACTTGTTGGTGTTGGCACATTTATGAAAGCGATGAAGTTTGAGCGGTAGAGAGGGTTTGGGGTCCTCTCTCCCTCCCGCCGAGCTGCGAGGCGGGATTCAGGCGTTTTTGAGGAGTTGAAATGCCTATTTTCCACTACGCCAGAAGTCGGAAAAGAAACAGAGGCGAACGGAGGTCACAGAGGTGACCGGACGCTGCACCAGACGCGGTCACGGTGTGACCGGACGCGTCCGGTCAGTTCAACGCAGCCGCGGGTGTTAGGCTTTGCAACCGGCGCGTCCGGTCACTCGCGGGACCAGCGCGTCCGGTCATGCGCCCAGAGGAAACTGCATAACGCAAGGATGATCGGACGCGCGGCGCGTCCGGTCACACACGATCGGACGCGTCCGGTCGTTGAGGGAGCTTACTGGACTCTAACCGGACGCTGGCACTGTCGCGTCCGGTCGTTGCCAGGGGCGCGTCCGGTCGTTGCCAGGGGCACGTCCGGTCGTTGGTTTGACCGTTGGGGTTCAGTGACCGTTGGAGGATCGTACGCGGTTGAGCGCGTCCGGTCAGTTCGACCGGCGCGTCCGGTCAATTCGACCGGCGCGTCCGGTCGTCCTGAAATCTGCCCAGTGAAGGGGTAACGGCTCTATTTGACCGTGGGGTTATAAATAGATGCCTTGGCCGGCAGCTGTGCACACTATAGTCTTTGTGACTTATGTGGTAGTGCTTGGGAGCCCTCTAACTCACTCATGCTTGATAGTGTTCATCGGATCGAGTGAGAGAGCGATTCTAGTACGATTGCATCGTGAGGTTACATCGTGTGGCACTAGGTGACCGTGTTGCAAGCCGGTGGTGCTTGTTACTCTTGGAGGTTACCACCTCCTAGACGGCTTGGTGGCTTGTGGCTCCGTCGAAGCTCGCAAGAAGATTGTGCGAGGCTCCGGAGAAGCTTTGTGAGAGGGATTGTGCTCATCCCACAGGGATCGTGAAGAGCAACTCTAGTTGAGCGTGTCATTGAGCTACCACACTTTATGGTGGGTTCTTGCGGTGCCTTTTGAGAGGCTCAGTGTGTGACCGATTAGCCGCCGAACCACGAAGTGTTGGTCGACACAACGGGGACGTAGCTTGGTGGCAACCAAGTGAACCTCGGGAGAAAATCACCGTGTCAACATTGTCTACTCTTCTCAGTGGTTTGCCTTCGTGCAACACAAGCTTGTATTTACTTTCATATATACTTGTGCTTGTGTAGTTGCTCTCGTAACTAGTTTGCTTATGTAGCTTGCTAGTTGTCTTCTTGCTTGTATAGCTAAAAGCTTCCCCTTTGCGTGACTAATTTGATTTGTGTAACCTTGTTAGTCACATTGCTTAGTTTGTGTAGCTAAGTGTTTTGCGCTCTCTAATTTAGCATTAGTTGGCTTGTTATTGAGCATTGCTAGTGAGCTTAGGAGCTTTGTGCTTTTGCTTCACTAGTTGTGTAGGAACTCCCTCGGTTGGCAAAGTACTAGTGCATAGGTTTGTGTGACCTTGCTCTAGAATTGTTTAGGTGAGCTCTTGGTAAGCTTAGCACCTTAGTTGCTTAATTAGGATTTTTGCAAGGTGCTAGAGAACTTAGATAGAGGGGTGTAGTCTTTGCTAGACCGATAAGTTTAATTTCGCATTTGTTTCGGTTAGCCAACACATTTAAGTTTTAGAAAGGACTATTCACCCCCCCTCTAGTCCGCCATCTCGACCCTACAAGTGGTATCGGAGCCGGGTCTCTCATTTGCGGTCTTCACCGACCTGAGAGGATGGTGGCTTATGGGCTAGATGATTGTGTGGAACACATTTTTGATGGCACTCACTATGCACGGTGGAAAAATCACATGCTTGATCATTTTCGTGCTCTTGGCCCTAAGTTTTGGTGGATCATAGTTGTTGACTTTTCTCATGACTTGGATGGGTGTGGTAACCGTACCCAAGCTCAAAAGGATTGCCGAACACTTGATACACAAGCTAAGTTTTATCTAATCAAATCTTTGAATGATGAGATTTTTGACAAGGTGAGGGGTCTCTCAAGTGCACATAGCATGTGGACGGCGCTCAAGCATCACTATTGTGACTCCTCAATTTGGGATGATGGAAAATTCAAGAAGGATGATCACTTAGTGATGGAGGTACATGAGGAGGTTGAGCATGACCACAACGAGGTGGTTGTGGAGGATTGCTCTACCTCAATGTTAAGTGATGATGATGATGATCATACCACAAGATCACTTGACAAGATTGATGATAATGCCATAAGTGATGCAAGTGACGATTCTACTTCATGCACACATGATGGTGAAGATGATGTCTATGAGAGTGATGCTTCAACAAGCTCTTCAACATCATCACATGGTAACACTAAGATACATGTTGGTGGTTTTGTTGTAGATTGTGATGATCCAAATTTAGAGCTTCTATATAAACTCTCAAGAGCCTTGAAAAGAGAAATGAAAAAAGCAAGTAAATTGGAAAATGTAAACTCTTTTCTAAAGACCACATGTGAACAACAAAAGCATTTACTTTATGTTACTACTTGTTCTCATGAGGAGCTAAAATTGGCTCATGAGGAACTTAGTGTTGCTCATGATAATTTGGCATAAGAACATGCTTTACTCACTAAGAAGCCTTCTAATAAAGAAACCAAATCTAGTGAGAGCTCATCATTTGGGTCAAATGATCAATCACATATTACTAACCCTTGTGATGTAGGCAAGAAGCATGTATCCACCTCTTGTGATGATTTATTATATATGCCATGTTCTTCACAATTAGATGCTTGTTCTACTTCTATGTCTTGTGAGACTAACCTTTTGAAGGAGAACAATGAGCTCAAAAGTGAAGTGAAGAATTTGAGCAACAAGTTGGAGAGGTGCTACAACTCTAAAATCGCCATTGAGCATATCATGACCAATCAAAGAAGATATGGTGATAAGAGTGGTATTGGCTACAACAAGAGCAAGGGCAAGATTATGAAGAAGCAAGATGCAAAGAAGCTATCCCAACTCATGTGCTACCGATGCCATGAAGTGGAACATATTGCCAAGTGTTGCCCTACTAAGAAGTCTCAAGTTGAGCCAAAAGCAAAGCCCCAAGCTCAAGTCAAGATCAACCATGAAGATGATGATGACTTGATGATGAAGAAGAAGAAAGCAAGAAGGGGTGGAAGAGCAAGGCATCGAATGCAAATTCAAGATGCCAAGATGATGACAAGAATCAAGATAAGAAGAAATTACATGCTCACATCGAGTGCTTCAAGTGTGGAGATATGGGACACTTTGCCTCGGGGTGTCCTACCAAGCTTGAAAAGAAGATTCAAGCAACTCGTGAGAGACAAGGCAATGAGAAGCAACATATGAGCAAGGAAGAAAAGGCTCAATCTAAGAGAAGTTGCTACTCATGCTGGAAAAGGGGACACATGGCACATTCATGTCCCCTAGGTGAGAATTCTAAGCATATTTCAATTGATGATACTAATGTGCTTAGAAAGGATGTAAATGGTACCTCTATTGTTGCTATTGTAAAACATCCCGCTATTCATACTAAGGCAATGCCTAAGTATGTTGCACTTAACTTGAGAGGACCCAAACTTGTTTGGGTACCATCAAAGAGTGGATGATTGTTTGTAGGTATCATCGGCATTGGAGGCTTGATTCAATTGGTTTCATTTTGTTCATCATATATTGAGTCAAGTTATGAATCTCAATGCATATCCAATCCCAATGCCAAGTCAAAATAAGTAAAGTCCAAGTGCTACAACATACAAGTGCAATGTTAAAGATTGTGGTGATTTATTAGATATATTTGATGGCTTGCAAATATTCAAGTTGAAAGCTTGCTATTGGATGATCATAAGCTAACCAAGGTATATCTCTTGTTGATCATTTCACTTGGGTGCATATGAGTTGATTGAATTAGATATATATGCAATGTTGCTTGCTATGAGATGTTTGAATGGATTAAATGCTTAAGTAATCAAGTTTGAATTGATTTGTGTTGGATAAATTCATGAGATGACATTTAGTAAGTGGATTGGATGGATATATGTCTTGTGAAAGTATTCAATCAAGTTAGTTTCAAGTTTGATTCATATTTGATGAAGTATTGCTCAATGTATTGAAATCTGTCCAAAGTTGAAAATCTGAGCTAGCAGTGATCAAGTCTGAGTTTGGATGATCAAATCTACTTGGATTGGCATGAATTTTGGTTTGCATGCTCTAGACTTATGTTATAAGATGCTGTACAAATTCCATGAGAATTGGATAAGAGATGCTTCGGCTTTGGAGTACATCTTGTCAGCTATAGTGCAGCAGTTTTCAGCATGTAGCAGTAGTGGAAGATTTAAAATCTGGTAGCAATCTAGATGTCAAATGAATCTCAAATTTTTACAGCTGCTATATGACTTAGTGAATCACATCTCCACCAAATTTTATGGCATTTGGATATGTACATTGGGAGATATGAATTATTCATTGAAGGGTACAGAATCTGCCAGAAAAGTGACAATCATTGAATTAATCTAGAGTCACTTTGATTGAAAGGTCATCAAGGTGGAAACATGTTTATAAGTGGTTGAGGTACCTAAGTTTGGTTTTGGATTGATCTAGAAGCATGACGAGCAATGAGTACAAGACTTTTGTATTGTGAAATGTACTTGGTGTACTTATTTGGTACTCAATTTGAAGATCAAGATCAAACTTAAGATGAAGATGAAGTTTAAGTTCTAGTGATGATTGGAGATCATTTGGTAGAAAGAAAAAGACTTAAACAAGTAGAAAGAGTTGGACTCAAACGTAGATTCAAGGATTATTCATCAAGATTGAGTTCATCATTTGGATCAATCAAACTATATCATTTCAAGTGAGTATCAAGAGTGGTTCTTTGGAGAAAGGTCATTTCTCCCTAGTGAGGGGCTTGCCGTCGTGTGTAGGTGAAACCAAGTTTGGGACTTGGAAGGCTAACACGGAAGTGGTGATCCAAGGAACTTGTGATGCTTAGTTGAAGCAATCAAAAGGATTGATCTAAAGAGCAAGCAACACCCAAAAGAGAGTTAGTCATTGTAATTCAATTGGTATTCTAAGTGATTTTCTCATGCAAGCAAAGATGATATAATGAAGCAAGCCAACCACAACAAGAAAGTGCACTTGATCATAAGTGGTTTTCATTTCATATGGGTGAAGAATGGATTTATCTATGATGATTGGTCTTCACCAAGCTTATAATTGGACTTCACATTGCTATTGGAGTAATGAATTGGAATCTATGTGACTATCCTCTACTCCAACATAGCAAAGGTATCATTGTAATGTGCATGATCATTTCATCCCTTACTACTATGCGGTTAGTGCATATAGTACATGCTTAGTGGTATGAGTATGAATTTGTTCATAAGCTAGTGAACCCAAGTACTTGATCTAGTTTGGATTGCTAACAAGTGACAAGTACAACATTGGCAAGATAACCCTTAGCATGAGGTGTGAAGAAGCTTGTCATTGGATCAAACCGGACTTGGGATCTTAGGCAAATCAACTTAGTTCAAGTCATACTAGAAGCTCATGATGATGATAAGAGTACAAGCATAAGACAACAATGAAAATGGATATCTAGTTTGTTTCAAGTGGTATCTAGACTCAAATTGACCTTCCAAGTGGTATTCACTAGTGGTGTCTAGATCATGATCTACAAGTGATATCTTACAAGTGGTACTCATGAAGATAGCAAATGTTCAAGAAATGAATATTATTACCAAATCCTTCAAAGTGGATCTATACTAGAAAATTCCTTCAAATGGTATCACATTCCTACTCATGGTATCTTCACGTGGTATCATTCATGCAAGACGATAGTTTCACAAGTGATCCTCAACTTTAAGTGATCAAATCAAGAAATGCTACCCTCATCTTCAAGTGGTATCTCAAGTGAATGACACATGCTATGACATAGGGGGGAGAAGCCCTACCGATTGGTATCAAGGTCAAAGATCCTATGTGGAATCTCAAGAGCAACCATAAAGTTTGTCATTCCAACATATGTGGTAATGTCCATCAAAAATGCAATATTCAAGTCTCAACCATCTACCCCAATGCAAGCCTTTGTATCAATTGAGAAGAACACCTTTTATGGAAAATGATGACAAAAGGGGAGAGATTGGACAAAGATATGAAAGTTTTTTGAGCTTTGGAGAGAGATTGGAAAGATTGGACATGGACATGGACAAAGAGGGAGTAACATTGAAGAATGTAAGGGGATCAAACATTTTTGGACAAAGAAAGCACACAAGTAGGGGGAGCAAGCTCATGAACTTTGATTGATTACATTTGATATGTGCATAATTCATGTGCTTGCTTGCATTGCATAAGTTCTTAAATTCAATATGCATGCTTGTGTGGTGTATGCTAGTTATAGAACTTGAATGATGATTTGATAACTAGCATGCATATGATGTTAGCTAGACTTATGATTATCTTGCAAAAACTAGAACCATGCTTATAATGTGATCTCACGGGGTTTCTAGTGTTTTTGATGTCTAGCTACTCATGATGCTAAGGATGATGGCAAACTTGTGATTTTCAAATGGTATCAAGCTACTAATTGGTATCAAGCTACAAAGGTTTATTCTATACACCTTAGCATCACTTAGTAGTGCTAACCCTCCCACAAATTTCATATTTATGCATATGTGCAAGCTTGAAACCAAACCATTTGAGCACATATGTAGGGGGAGTTATCACTACCAAGTCGGATTTTATGGTGCTTATCCAAATCTTGACATAGAGCTTAAAAGTTGGATAAGTAACATTAAATCCAAAACAAGTTAGCAATTTACACTTTGTGTGAAGTGCTAGCTTGAAAAAGCTTAATTTCCATATCCTTGTAGAGTTGTCATCAATTACCAAAAAGGGGGAGATTGAAAGGTCCTTGTTTGGTTTTGGTAATTGAGTGACAACTTAGGTGGACTAATATGTGGTTATGTGAGATACACAGGAGATTAGTCCACATGTGATGGTGTCATGAAAGAGCTCATTGTATATGAGACATGACATGGAGTCATGTGGCCAAGGTGGCGAAGATCAAGATGAGGCTTGGCTCGACGGACCGGTTGCAAGTGTGAAGGGCAAGTTAGAGGCTTTGAAGTGAGGGACCGCGTGTGACGGTGAAGCTTGAGCATGACTTGGCGCCGATGGACCGACGCAACGGTGAAGAGCAAGTGAGGTCAAGATCGATGGACCAAGGTCACATGATGATATGATGTGGATCATATCATTTGTGATATGGTTGGTGCATGTGTTGCATCAACGTCGGAGGAGATGGAGTGGAATGCGCAAGGCAAAGGTATAACCTAGGGCATTTCCATTTCACCGGTCATAGGTGTGTAGAGAAGTTTATGACCGGATTTAGGATAGATGGCCGTACTATCAAGATGGGCAAACTTGTTTGCATATCGGTCATCTAGTGCCACTCGTGTGATCTAACTATGCATCGTTGCTAGGATCAAGTGGCGTGGCAAGTTGAGTGGTTAACTCCTTCGGTAAAATGATTATGAAAATGCTAACACACGTGCACAAGGTGGTGATCACTTGTTGGTGTTGGCACATTTATGAAGGCGATGAAGTTTGAGCGGTAGAGAGGGTTTGGGGTCCTCTCTCCCTCCCGCCAAGCTTGCGAGGCGGGATTCAGACGTTTTTGAGGAGTTGAAATGCCTATTTTCCATTACGCCAGAAGTCGGAAAAGAAACGGAGGCGAACGGAGGTCACAGAGGTGACCGGACGCTGCACCGGACGCGGTCACAGTGTGACCGGACGCGTTCGGTCAGTTCAACACAGCCGCGTGTGTTAGGGTTTGCAACCGGCGTGTCCGGTCACTCGCGGGACTAGCGTGTCCGGTCATGCGCCCAGAGGAAACTGCAGAACACAAGGATGATCGGACGCACAGCGCGTCCGGTCACACACGATCGGACGCGTCCGGTCGTTGAGGGAGCTTACTGGACTCTAACCGGACGCTGGCACTGTCGCGTCCGGTCGTTGCCAGGGGCGCGTCCGGTCGTTGCCAGGGGCGCGTCCGGTCGTTGGTTTGACCGTTGGGGTTCAGTGACCGTTGGAGGATCGGACGCGGTTGAGCGCGTCCGGTCAGTTCGACCGGCGCGTCCGGTCAGTTCGACCGGCGCGTCCGGTCGTCCCGAAATCTGCCCAGTGAAGGGGTAACGGCTCTATTTGACCGTGGGGTTATAAATAGATGCCTTGGCCGGCAGCTGTACACACTATAGTCTTTGTGACTTATGTGGTAGTGCTTGGAAGCACTCTAACTCACTCATGCTTGATAGTGTTCATCGGATCGAGTGAGAGAGCGATTCTAGTGCGATTGCATCGTGAGGTTGCATCGTGTGGCACTAGGTGATCGTGTTGCAAGCCGGTGGTGCTTGTTACTCTTGGAGGTTGCCACCTCCTATACGGCTTGGTGGCTTGTGGCTCCGTCGAAGCTCGCAAGAAGATTGTGCGAGGCTCCAGAGAAGCTTTGTGAGGGGGATTGTGCTCACCCCGCGGGGATCGCGAAGAGCAACTCTAGTTGAGCGTGTCATTGAGCTACCACACTTTATGGTGGGTTCTTGCGGTGCCTTTTGAGAGGCTCGGTGTGTGACCGATTAGCCGCCGAACCACGAAGTGTTGGTCGACACAACGGGGACGTAGCTTGGTGGCAACCAAGTGAACCTCGGGAGAAAATCACCGTGTCAACATTGTCTACTCTTCTCGGTGGTTTGCCTTCGTGCAACACAAGCTTGTATTTACTTTCATATATACTTGTGCTTGTGTAGTTGCTCTCGTAACTAGTTTGCTTGTGTAGCTTGCTAGTTGTCTTCTTGCTTGTATAGCTAGAAGCTTCCTCTTTGCGTGACTAATTTGGTTTGTGTAACCTTGTTAGTCACATTGCTTAGTTTATGTAGCTAAGTGTTTTGCGCTCTCTAATTTGGCATTAGTTGCCTTGTTATTGAGCATTGCTAGTGAGCTTAGGAGCTTTGTGCTTTTGCTTCACTAGTTGTGTAGGAACTCCCTCGGTTGGCAAAGTACTAGTGCATAGGTTTGTGTGACCTTGCTCTAGAATTGTTTAGGTGAGCTCTTGGTAAGCTTAGCACCTTAGTTGCTTAATTAGGATCTTTGCAAGGTGCTAGAGAACTTAGATAGAGGGGTGTAGTCTTTGCTAGACCGATAAGTTTAATTCTGCATTTGTTTCGGTTAGCCAACGCGTTTAAGTTTTAGAAAGGACTATTCACCCTCCCTCTAGTCTGCCATCTCGACCCTATAGATGGTGGCACGGCGTGGGCACCGAGGAATGGGGCGCGACGAGTTGGGGGCCAGTGGTCGGGGCGCGATGGGGGCGGGACGCTAGTGCGGGGTGGGGCGAACGACCTCGAATCGAGGCGGATAGGGCAAGCTGTGAGTGTAAGGCGATTCCTCAAGACACGCGGGCGCTGTGACGGGACGGGAAGCGTGTGCGGGACAAAAAAAAAATCAGCGGACGGGTACAGGTTGCGCGGGCATCCGAACACGTGTCTATCCAGATGTCTGGGCGCTAGCACCACATTTTCCTTTGGTGTTTGGTGAGTTATGCTCAAATCCAATTTCACACGGTTACCGGTCAATGCGAGCCACACTATGGGTGATCCGAAACGATCCGAAGAAGACTTCGTCACTTTCCGTTAACATTTTTCTGTCAAAAATAAAAGGATACATTATCGAAAACTAATGCTGATGCTGATGTTACTTTTCAGCGGAGGAATAACGTTTTCCTCTCACAATAAATCAGCATCAGCATCAGCCAAATTTCAGCGAGCCAAACAGGGCCAGAATGGTGTTCATATTTCGGTAACGTTGAGAACTACACTATACGATCAATAACGATGAGAATCAACAAAACTATACTTCAAGAACGATACACATGTCAATTCATAGAACACGATACTAGCCATGCAACCATGCAAGTATACAGGGGTGTTTGGAACTGCTCCATAATCTCTGCTCCACAAACTCAATCGTGGAGCAGCTCCACGAAAAACTGGAGTTTATGGAGCACCTCTCTATGTGCTCTTACAACTCTACCTTTTTTTCTCGAACAGAGTGCGCAAAGCTGAAACCGTTTAACTAAAAAACGTGGAGCGAAACTGTAAGACGTGATCTCATTCAAATAAACTAACGATTAAGACAGAGACATTACTTTGACCATGTCTATGGCACAGTCACATACATTCACATTGACGAAGCACAGTCACTTGTTTGGATATAGCTAGGTTGGGTTAAGGTTTAAAGTGGGACCCATATTTTTTAATGAAAAAAATAGAAAGACACATTTCTTTAGACTAGAGCCTCCGGTCAATTAGACTCCACTAGATTGCGAGTGGATGGTGGCACGACTGAAGTGCGGGCATGTGGCACTTGGCAACTTGGGCCTGCCATGCTGGGCTTACAAGGTGTACGGTGTGCATAGAAGCCAGGGCTGAGCAATGTTGCTGGCCTGCGAGGCCTAGGCTCACATAGTTAGGGAGAGCCTCCACTAAAATAAAAAAGTTAGGGAGAGCCTCTTTTTTCTCTACAGAAAATGGTATGATACTCAATATTTTACCGCAGAAATACGATAACACGCTTATACAGTTAGAAACGGCAAATACTGCTAGAATTATCGTTTTTATAATTTTTTTTCTACCTTTACAGATACGGTATTTACGATATTCTACCATTTTTGCTTGTCAAAAAAAAACACGGTAAAGCCTCGGTAACTGATATCTTCCCGTTTTACTTTCATCCCTAATCCACGCCACCAATCCGACTATGGTACCCAATAAGGCCATCAGTATTAGGACGACAACGAAAACAAAAAAGAGACCTTGCAACTTCCTTTAAAATTGGCGCAAACCTTACAGGACGTCTTGTACTATCACCAATCCAATCTGCTATTTGAAGCTCGAGAAACAACACATTCTGTCATCTAGGCTCTGGCAACCCATCACCACCCAGAGGAGAAATCGCAAAATGCTAATTGGAATTTCATTTGCCGCGCCGTTACATCTTTCACTATCACATTCCCGTTTTGCCGTGTTGTTCGTCGTCTACCACCAGTCTAGAAAGGCAAGTACGTACTTCGAACAAACTACAGGCTCACCGGCCGGTGAACGCGCTCTTCGCCGTCCTCGGCATGTAATCGAAGGTCTCCTCGGCCTTGTTCTCTGTCCGTGGCGAGCTCTTGGCGCCAAGAAGTGGCGCCGAGTCCTTCTCGCTCATCTGCAATAATGTATGGACATCCAAGTTGTCACCTCTGGCCTCCGGAATTCCACAGTTTCAGACAAATGAAGTGGGTGATGCATGCGCTTATTAGTAGCCCTGGGCATTCGGTCTGACCGAACCGATCGGTCCCGGTCTTCGGTCATTTTGAAAGTTCGGTCATCTAAAAACGAAGACCGATCGGTTAGTTTCAAAACTCAGGACCGAGCAAGTTCGGTCTCGGTTAGTTCGGTTCGGTCTCGGTCATGACCGAACTAACCGAACTTCACAAAACAACTACTAAATATTGTAATTTGTAGCAATTTTTACCAATATTTTTTCTATTTCAAGGCAAAAATACAATATAAAATATAGATTAAACATAGTGATAAGAGTGATGGTTGATATAAACCCACTAGAATAAATATTATATCACTAATAATAGTCTAAATTACATATTGTGTCCACAAAATTCAAATGTTCGGTTAATTCGGTTAGTTCGGTTACTTCAAACTGAAGACCGAACTTGTGACCGAAATTTTCGGTCTCGGTCACTTCGGTCTCGGTTAGTTTGGTTCAGTCTTCGGTTAATTATGCCCAGGGCTACTTATTAGTTAGTTACCTGTGCGGCGACCGGCAGCGAGCTAGCGGCCTCGGTCTTCTTCCTGCTTTCGACGACGGAGTAGTAGGAGTAGAGGCCCATGCCGAAGATGGCGATGAGGATGCCCACCACGTTGCGGGCGCTGAAGGGGTCCTTGAGGATGATGTAGCCAAAGGAGAGCACCAGGCACGTCTTGAGGTGGCCCAGCACCTGGTACGTCACGGGCGACGTCGTGCCGATCACCAGGAACGTGCTGAAGTTGACGCACACCGCGATCGAGCAGGACAGCAGGATGAACACCTGCACAACGCGCGCCACGGAGCATTGTTCGAGCATGGTTACAGCTTATAATGCTGCAGATGTCTAATCGATCGGTCCGGCGAACCGAGATCTGTTGTGCCAAAGTACTTACCACGACTTGGGTGGTGTAGTTGAACGCGAAGACATCACGCTTGGTCAGGAGCTTGTCCACGAACGGCCCAGTGACGAGCAGCACCGCCGACTGGTACGGCGACGACTGGTACAGCAGCTGCGTCGAGGAAACCTTCAGCCTCCTCTGGATTTGGTTGGTCAGCTTTGTTCAACACCAAGGTTAAGGATGGCAAGCCAGCATGTGGATGCAGTGTATGCAGGGTGCATGAGATGCAGCAGCTAGCTTGAGCTGCTGAACAGCAATCACAAGGATACAATCTGCCCGACGCATGTCGCAGCGATGGTGAGCACGGCGATGATGGAGCCGAGGAGATTGAGCTGGAGATCCGTGACCGATGCGATGCCGACTCCCAGGAGCAGGACCATGAGGGAGGCCTTGATGGTCTGACTGAAAGGTTCAAGCTCGTCGAGTATGAGAGCCATTTTTTTCACAACACGGAGCAAGAGCAGCTCAAATTAAACACCGGGCGGAATGTGGTAAGAATTTTGGGTATGACCTGAACTTCTTGTTGAGAAAGATGGTTTCCAAGACTATAGTGAAGGGTATGATGGCCAGCTTGGTCATCTGTTACAAGAAACAATGGCAAATTCAGAGGCAAGAACATAATACTATTGGTCAGCAAATAGTAGCGGATTAGTCTGTGTATGCTTGCCTGGTAGAAGCCAACAGAGTTGAATCCGAGGCAGAGGTTGAGGAGGCCAATGGAGATGCCATTGAGCAGGCCGAAGGAGATGACGGTCCGCGCGTCAATTGGCTTTGGCTCAAAGAAGTGCAGCCGCTGGGCAACGTACAGAGTGAAGAAGGTCACCATGAGGTGCCAGCTCGTCAGCGTAGTCGCTGCATTCGACCCCAAAACGCCAGCAGCAACAAAAATCAGAAACTTTAGCCAAAAACTTTGCCTTAGGGGGTATCATTAAGTTCTGAAACTCTGAAACGCGTGCACATACTGACCGAAGAAGAAGCCGAGAGTGCTGATGAGGTACTTGTTGCAGATGACGATGGCCACCGAGGAGGTGACCGAGAGGCCCAGCGCGCCAGCGACGCCCGTCCGGGAGCCCGCGCCGTCCGACATCTCCTCCCCGCCGACGGCCCGTGACTTCCCTCCTGCTGGTGCAGACGAAGCCATGAATGAACAAGAACAACGATTGCTATGGGCGAATCCCTAGACGTGCAGGCTGTGAATCTCGATGTCTCTTTTCTCGTTAGGAATCAGGATGACTGGATACACACGCCCGCCCGCACGTGATGAGCTCGCTCCATAGCGTTGACATTGCCGCGTCAGACGGACCGGCAGCAAATCCCGAGGCAAGGGAGTGGAAAAAGTACTGTGTGTTCACGTGGCATGATCTGCACTTGTGTCAGTGTAGATCAAAAAGAAAACATTTGAACCGATGTTCAGTCGTGTGCGCGTCTGCACATCCCATTCCCACAGCGAGATTGTTAGTGCATTGCTGCAAGAATCCATCGGCCATGAACTTGCATTTGGTGGCCTGAAGTCTGAACACATGTGTGAGTGCTACGTACTACCGTCCAACAAAAAGCAGAATGACCTGGGCCAAATCATTGATTTGGTGCTTAGTGGCAAGAATACAATTGGAAGAAAGCAGGTTCAAGTAGGTAGCCACCTGGAGTGTCTTTGTGACAATTTGAGACCATTCTGTATGTCTATTTTCATTAGGTGGTTAGTCACCAGCACACGTGTGGCAACACCAATACAACTAGGAAGAAAGATGGCGATGTATAATACGTCCGATTAGGCAGAAAAAAAAACATCTACGGTCACTCAGTCACCAATGTAAATCGGCTGGCACAAGGCGACATGGTAAAAGATGAATATGTTCTGGAATCTTGGAAATACTCGCTCTGTCCTTAAATGTTTGTCTCTAGAAAACCGTGTTTCTCTCACAAACGCGCTTCCCAGACGACCTACATATAGGGACGGAGGGAGTAAATACTAGTAGCAGTACTGGAGTACTACGGTCCATTGATTAGTCGGTGCTGCAAAGCATTTCTCGAAGATCTCGGGATGATAATTAAGGCACGTATGACCCTACCAAGAAGAGGCAGGTCAACGGGAGTGAAACCGGCGGGATCCGGGTGTGGATGCGTGGAGCTTCGGCGTTGCGACCGGCTACTGCGTGCGTGCAAAAGGTGGAGCCCGCGGTCGATGTGCACGGTGTCAGAGAAACTTCCATCTGCCCCAGGTCCCTGTGCAGTGTACTCCAGCGCAGCGGCAGTGATCCTAGGGCCTAGGCCTTGGCCATTTCAGGGCGAGAACAGAGACTGCCGGACAGAACATGAGGCACGGCAGCAGTACCATTTGCAGATTCTGGACCATTTTCACTGTGGCTTGTTTAGTTCCCAAAATTTTTTCCAAAAAATTTCAGATTCTCTGTCACATCAATCTTTGGACACATACATGAAACATTAAATATAGATAAAAAAATAAAACTAATTACATAGTTTAGCTGTAAATCACGAGACAAATCTTTTAAGCCTAGTTAGTCCATGATTGGACACTAATTACCAAATAACAATGAAAATGCTACAGTCAGCCACAGTGATTTTTTGCAAAAAAAATTTTACGAACTAAACAGTCCCTAAGATTCACGCGTTGAATCAACGGATGAACAGAGAGCGCTGTTCACAAGGAACGCAGACAAAGCAGGGTGGTGAGGACAGGAGATATTTTTCTTTCCTGTCTCACCGTCACCGACGGCGACGTCTGCCAGGAATTAGGCGCCGCCCCCGCCACGCACGCGATGAGCAAGGCGAGGTTGGCACAGGGGCGAACAAGGGGCTCCTCAGGCCAGTGCAGCGCTGCCACGTCGGACTAGGCACTAGGCCGCGCCTGTGCTGATCCTGATCCCCTTCGTTGGTTTGACTACCAGCTTGGCAACAGTGACGAGGCACGCTTATGTGAGCAGAATACCCAGTTGTCCAGAAAGTTTGCTACTGCCAGTATTGATTTGGAGTGCACAACTAATGACGACCACGCACCCTCCTTGTCTGTCTAAGTTGGTTTAACCAAGATTATTCTGTAACTAATACGATTACCAACTTGACCTACTTCATACTAGTTCATACGGACGATCATGGAGGGAACACACACACGTTATGCAGTTTGGCCACCAACTCCGCGTTGCTAATTCTATACACCACTTGCCCTGCAATATGCAGATGCATGCACCCAACCCAGATAATGCCCCAAAGCCATACGTAGTACGCTCCAGTAGCATGACGCACGAAGATGCACATGAACACCTTGTCTTAATTTTTGTTTGTAAAAATTGGCAATGCATTCACGAAACGGGACGAGCTTGTGCGCGTCGATCATCTAAACAAGCGCCGGTAACTGAAGGCGTCGGACGGTATCACGGTAGCGGCCACAGGGCATTTCCAATCCGAGATAAGATCAACAAGGTGAAACGGGGCAACCAAGATGTTGCTAGATTTCTAGGCAGACAACAACTCGAACGCATGCCCCCATCAACACAACAGAACCCTGGTTCTTTTCTCCCCCGAAAGGAAAGCAGAATCCTGTTCTCAACGATCAATCAAATCAAAATAAACAAAACGAGCAAACGTATCGTATCGACGAATGAATGGATGGGACAGGACGAACAGACATCGAGCGATCCGGAAGGGGAAAAAAGCATGGGGAGCGGGGGATGGCATCGTACGCACCTCTTGGTCCTCCGGAGGATCCTTTATTTATCTATCTATATCCGCGGTTCTTCTCGGCGAGTCCTCGAATATGGATCGGATCTTCGGACGAGGAAGGAGAACGGGAGAGCCGTCCGACGAGGGGGCCGCGGGTTTTGGTAATTGATTGCCCGTGTGTTTTGTGAATTGGATTGGAGGAGGGAGAAGGGGTGGTGTGGTGGTGGAGGAGATGCGTGAGGCGGAGGAAGTCTTCAAGAGAATGGAGGGAGGGTAGGTGGCGAACAGCTCAAACGCCCGCCGTCGGTCGCATGATCGCGTCGCGCCGCATCACCTTCGCCTTCTCCTCGCCTCCGCCTCGCCTCGCCGGGTCGAGGCGTGGGGTCCCACACACGAGACCACGATTTCATTCGATCCTAGGCTAACTACTAGCATAATAATACTAGTCCTATACTAGTCCTCTCCTCTGAGCACTGAGAAAACAGAGCCCGGAACACGTACGTTTTTTTTTTGGAATCCTACGTTTTTCCCGCTTTTGTTTGGGGGTATATATAAACGTACAGGGATCATCGTGCCACTTCGATACATCGACTGGCTCACCCCAACTGCTGTTTGGTTAGAAGCCGCTGTTTCAGCAGGCCAGCAGCATCACGTACGCGTACGCTGCGATCTCCAACCTTGCACTCTGCAGCCCACCAAGGCACCAATTGCATCCTGACAAGCGCCATGCACGACCACGACGGCCGACGGGTTCCGTTCCGGCGACCATGTCAAATGAAAAAGGAGTAGACTACCACAGGAATATGTACAAGTCTTCTGTTCGTACTTCGGAACATCGATGGATGAAAACGACTGCTATGCACGGCGAAACCAGAACAGACAGACGATTGGTGATCCAGAGCGGAGACACACCCAACTATCAGGCTCCCAAGTCCCAACCTCTGAAATCTGCGCGATCAAGAGGTGAAGCCTTTGATGGCTCAGACAGAGGGAGGCAGTGACCAGCACGCACCTTCCGATGAATGACCAGCCTAGGCTAGAACATACATGTAAGAAAACTGATTTTGAACCCGTAAAATGATATGTAACAGCTCTAGTTGCAAGCAAATATTCGTCTACAAAAAGTTGCAAGCAAAAACGTTTTTTTTGGTTCGTTATTATTCATCAGCTGGATATTGGACCAGGACCAAACACTTTGGAATCATGCAGAATTCTTCGCCGGATTGATGGGCTGAATATCATTAGCTGCTCATAAACGACAACAAGCCCGTTGGGCAGCCTAACAGCAAGGCCAAGTATAGGGCAGACCCAGTACCAGAGGCTCCCACACGAGTGGAGTCTAGAGAAGGGAATAACCGAAGCAAAGTCTTACCCCCGCAGAAATTCTGCAGAGAAACAATTTCGAACCCAAGATCTGGTGACTCGGCGAGCTAGCAAGGCCAAGTATAGACGGATGCAAATTTGTATGCAGTAGCAGTATGCTCGAACCTAACCTACAACGTCTGTCAATGCTAAAGGACAGAAATGTTTTCAACGCGCAAGCCGAACCTACATCCTCCAATATGTCTCCATCCAGAGACACCCTCAACCAAAAATTCAAAAGTAAAAAAAAATGGAACTTTGTTCGTTTCACATCAATACAGATAGCATCAAGAATAACACAGTACTAAGAATATGGTTTCGTACAATCATCATATGACAAAATAACAAAGTTGTCGGCGCCACCGAGCCAGAGCCCAGCGAGACCTTCCAGATCAGTCTTACACAGGTAGGTTTGCAGTCGCTGCACACAAAGCTTATTGGTTCCACACTGCATACTACTGATACAACAGCAGCGACCGTTGTTGGTATGTACAGTTCTCTTATGAGGGGAAAAAGAATATTAGAAGCAGTTAAGGGGCGGGATTTCAATTAGGAGGCTCATCTTGTTTGTTCTTTTGGTACACTGTTTCTAGGCACTCCTTGGCCCGGTGAACCTTCGATTGGAGGTAAAAGCTCCCAGATTTGGCGTTTCTTTCAAACAAGTTATCGTATCGCTGCATAACACATAGTTGTTCAAATTGAAGTGAGAACTGTGCATCCAAATACGTAATAACAAGTCGAATGAGAAATGAAACAAAAGGGAAGTAGCAGACCTGTACAATCTCTTCCCACGTTGAATTCTCTGAGACACCCAGTATCTGCCTCGCTTCTTGTTCGGTCATTGTCTTGCTTGCTCTACGAATATTGTTTATTGCCTCATGGGCCACACCAGTTTTATTTGCATCTGGCAGAGGTAGGAGGTAACAGAATAAGGAGGTGCATATAGCAATTAAATGTCGTTCTTTCCTAGAAAATTAAATGAATAGCAAAAATATCATTCAGAAGTTAATATCTGTTTGTTGTTGACTCCAGTGAGTGGAAAGCAATCAAAACATCAGTACGATACTATCCATGGATGGCCATATCCCATCCAGGAATGTCCATCCAACCAAACACACCCTAAGATGACAATGAAAGGCACTTCATACATTGTCCATGAATCAATCTAGCCAATATATGACTATAGTACCACCGGCTACCTTAGGTTAAGTTTTCATCTACAAGATGTATAGGGAGTACATGAAATATTGCAAATTATGTGGTCCACTAGATGAGCAAATATGTGTAGGAGGCAGCAACCATAAAACAGTTTGCTCATTTGAACCAAAAGATAGTTTTACACCTGATATACCCCCTTATTAGTACATGAAGCACATGGCATTTCGTTTACCAAAAGCCAATGAACTAAATCATTTAATATAAAAGGCACATGAAGAACTATCATAATCAGGAAAACGGGGTTGAAGGCAGCAACCCACGATCCGAGATCGTCAACCTCAACATGGGTATGTGGGGTCATTTTCGACCCTGCCTTGTAAACCTCACACAAGTAGCATACCACATTCCTCAGACCCAAGAATATTGTGGCCATGGTCCTGATATATTGTGTCTTCCATATATCCTTTTTTCTAGAAACCACCTCATTTACTGAATAAATTGTCAGCTTGCTTCTAAGCCAATGAACTAACATTTGTCCAGAGAGCATTCAATAGACAACAAAGAAATGCAGAATTTCCTAAATTCAGATTCTCAATTCTTTATGTAAACAAACAAAACCTGGAGGAATCAGAGGATTCTTTTTAAGCAGTACATACTAAAATTTTATAGCATATATGTTGACTCATTCTAGTGATTTCTTTAAGTCGAGGAAACAAAGCTCTCATGAAATTCTTTTTTTTTTATAGATTTACTTTCATTTGATAGAATGTAAGTGAAAGCAATACATAAGTTCGATATCAAGGCAAGCCCCACTGTATCAATATATCTGGCGTACCAGGCATAACCCAACTCTGAGCATTAGTGTTGGCGGTTCAAGTATGTCTGATAGGCTTATGTTGCTCGAGGCTACATGCTGAAGCATAAACATACTTGGCATATCAGTAGAAAAAATTCAGGCAACTAACAGACTAAGCTACGGAAAACTTATTAGAGCCAGAGAACTATTTATACACAAAACAATGATTAAAAAATGGCTCCAAGCTAAGATAAATAGAGAAACCTATCCTTTCTGGATTGTGCCAAGATGATTAGATGAGAATACAAAAAGTTCAGTAAGTTATGGCAATAACTTTGTCAATCATTCATTTTTACGAAACCGATCCATCATGCCACAAGCAGTAAAAACAGAATTACCAATTTCCCCATCAATCAATGTACCAGGTAAGTAATCCTTGATTGCAAAATTGATGGACGCCGTCTACCACCTATCATTTTTATCTATAAAAGGAACAAGGAGCTGGCAGAGACTATACGTGGGTCATGAAGAAGCTCATGGCAGCAGAACTTACTATCAAGTGCTTTACGATATGCCTGAAGCATAGCTCTTCCTATAATCGTAGATCCCATGACAATCAGATTTGCAATAAGCTTCCCAGCCTGAGAAAGAAAAAAGAAGCACATAAATGAGCATCCAAATGTAAATGTGTAAATCAAACATTTAAATATGTCCAAATCTTCTTTCAGAGGGGGTACAACTCAACAACCTATCCAACACGAAACGGACCAGACGGGAGAAAGTACACCTAGGAAACCCCTGAAAATGAGAAGTTGCCAGCGAATATGGTAGATCTATTTTGGTTCAAATTATTATTGCGGCCATAACCTTTTAGGACTAAAAACCACAAAGCACAAGGACACACAGGTCCTAGCCTGATGATAGAGAGGCAGTTAGTGGAATATAAGGTTTTCCGCAATTTAATTTCAGTAGCACGCGAGAAAGTTTGCCCCAACCTTGTCGTGCAAATTTTTAGCTTTATTTAGGTCTGGTGTCCCAAATTTCTTTGTTTCCTTGAGGTGGTTGCTAATGTAACATCGTATTCTGTTTCTTTACGAGTTGTCGAATTCAAAACTGTCAGACCCTACAGCGTGAGCGCATAAGACCATGGAAATATAGTAGCAGCTTATATTCGTCTACCCAGAAATGTACCGAAAATCTCATTTCGTCCCATCGCGCTGCCCGACCACAGCGCGCCCGCTCACATCACGCCGAGAACGCCATAATTCGAACGGGCAGCAAGCAATCCGCGACCCAACAGCCCCTAAATCTCGCGAACGCTAGCCCTATCCCCAACAGAAGCAAAGAACCTACGGCTCGCAGCTCCTCTCAACCCAACGAGGCGAACGCTGGAGAGCAGAAGATTGAGAACAAGACCAGGGTGGTTTTCTACCGCCGGCGCGTGCATAGGCAGCGCGACACGGAGATTGAGCGGGGGAGGGGAGAGAGGAGGAGGAGGGCTGACCATGGTAGCTCCGACGAGGGTGCGATCCAAACCGTCGCGCAGCTGCCGGAGGGAGAGACGGCCGCCGAGAGTGGAGGGGAGGGGAAGGGGGAGGGGAGGTACGCGATTGGTACGTTTCGTGCTGGGCCGGTTTGGTTGGGGAGGAGCCGAAGAGGGGAGAAGGACAGAAGGTTCCAGAAGGGGACGAAGCATCTCGCTACACTCGGTCGAGCCGGCCCGGCCCAGGTCCAACCTTTTCGGCTCGGCTCGGTAATTCTTGTATGGGCTGCCGATCCAGTTCGTTGCGGGCTCGTGGATATGTGCACCTCGGCACCTGACACAAATACACAATTCGCCTCTGCATGCTCGAAGCCGCTCCAGCTCTGGGTGTGCCTACAGGTGAAGCATTGCCTCGTTCAGTTCCCGATTCGGGTGCCCGAATTGGTAGCAATTCGTTTGTATTTAGTAAAAATTATTCAAACTTTAACTAATTAGGCTCAAAATGTTCGTCTCGCAAAGTACAATAAAACTGTGTAATTAATTTTTAATTTCATATACATTTAGTTTTCATACATATGCCGACATTTCGATGTGACGGGGAATCTTTTTTTTATAGTGGAATTTGGGGGGAGAAGTTGGGAAATAAGACTATCCGCAATCTCCGTACTCTAAATACATCCTCTAAAAAGAATATTTTATCCTGGTCATCAAGATTCTTTCCTCTATAGTTAATTCTCATGCATCCATTCATACTCTATATCTCATCCTCTATATCCCATCTGTACTGGCTGACAAATGGGACCGACATCCCACCATCCTCTCCACCTACCCGCTCTCTCTCCCTCTCTCTCTTCCTCTCTGTCCCCGCATCAGGATAGCGTACACCCGTAGCACGCCAGATTCAGCGGACATCCCACCGTCCTCTTGCATACCGTATGGATTCCCAGTACCCGCTGCAGCGCTGCTGGTACTGTAGAATGCATTTACCGCACGCCGCTGCGGATAGTCTAAACAAGGCCATTGCTCAAAAAAGAAAAGCTACAGCTGAAGCTGTGCAGCAGCAGCAGCGGCGGTAGCTGTTCCGATCAGGCTGAACAGTACCTGCAGGCTGCAGTAGCCCGGCGCCGAGGGCACAGCGCCACCGCCACTCCACTCTCTCGTTGAGAGGTCGACCACTGGCTAACGGCGCGGTGCAAATGTAATTTTTTTCCCTCTCGCGATCTCTCTGCTTTGCAGCGGTGCAGCATCTTAATTCCGGTCCTAGTAACTCCTAGCAGGGTTTTGGTTTTGAATGGCTAGTTTCGCGACTTGGCAGCAGCCAGCAACCATACTCCTGGATAGTGGCAATGTCAACAACTATAGTTCTTTCAGGATTAGCGGCTTCGTAACAAATTCATAAATCGACTGCATAGCGCTATTTAGAACCGTGGTCGGCATATGTATGTTTATATTCGTGGACTGTCTTTTTTGGTTTATGGGAGGAGCACAACACTAGTTAGAGAGTGCAACGAGATTAGAGAAACAGAAACTCAGAAAGTCTGCAAAAGAAAAAAAAACAAAGGTGGAGATTTCGATCCAAAAGATCTGCACTGAATTGTATTACACACTTGTTGATGAGTTGATTTGCTGTATTCAATCGACGAATTCAGCATCTTGAAGCTAACATACATAGGCAGGTAGCCAGTTACTGGCTGCTAATACTATTACTAGAACGTACAGCAGGGACGGGGAAACCGGTCGAGTTTCTTTTTACTGCTACGTACTACAAACAACACTGCAAGCCATCATACCCAGTGGAAGCAAACACAAGGCATCATATACAAAACCAGCACGTACGTACGTACTCCTGCTACCCCAACCAAACCTCTCCTTTTTTCCCCTCCTCCAGCACTCCAAACCGATCTGCATAAATCAAGTTAAAAACAATAGAAAAACCCCAATCTGATGACGGCTATCTAATAAAGCTTGTTCCTTAAATGTCCCAATCGCCTGCCTGCCCCGTTCTTGGCTGCTTCAGCCAGGCGCTGCCGCGCTGGCTCTGGCGGCTCTTGCGTGGGTGGCAGCAGTAGTGTCAGCAGCCCAGCTGGTGGTCCATCTCCCAGTTGAGCGTGGACGCCACCCTGTCGTGGTAGGGCTCGTACTCCTGCACATCGATCGCATTTGTACAAGATGCATGACTTCCATTAGCAACGGATGATGAAACTGAATTTGGGAGCAACAAGTTTTGGTCATCGATCCACCCAGGAACCTCGAGCTTGTCCATGAGCTCCTGCGCGGTGGGCGCGAGGACGATGATGCGGCGGGCGCTGGGGTTGATGAAGCCCTCCTCCACGGCCTTGTCGATGAAGGTCAGCAGCGAGTTGTAGTAGCCGTCCACGTTCAGCAGCCCAACCTGCGTGCATCAAAGGAAGGATCGCTCGGTGTGCTGCAAGTGCAAGCTGGAGCAGTGGAGCTAGCTAGCTAGTAGTAATAGTAGTAGCACAGAATGAATGGCACATGCATGCGCCTAGCTAGGCAATTACCGGCTTGTGGTGGATGCCCAGCTGCGCCCACGTGATGACCTCGAGCAGCTCCTCCAGAGTCCCGTACCCTCCTGCGTGCATGCAATGAAACCATCTCGATGGGCTCAGCTCAGCTCTGCCTTCAAGTTCGAATGAAACAGTCCATGCGTCTCACTCAGCTTTACACGCCAGTCTACCACTCGAGACTCGACTACACATATACTAGTACGTAACGTAGGAGTACTCCGTACTGTGTTCGTGCTATAGCTCCGGGTGATCGGGCCGCGTTCACTTGTCATGCATACCCAAAATATTTCCTCTTTCACCCGTCACATCGAATCCTTAGACGCATGCATGAAGCATTAAATGTAGGTAAAAAAATAACTAATTGCATAGTTTGTCTGTAAAGTTCGAAACGAATCTTTTGAGTCTAATTAATCCATGGTTGGACAAATTTTACCAAATAACAGTGAAAAGTGCTACAGTAACTTTTCGCCCAAATTTTCTCAACTAAACACAGCCTGGCTGAACAACGTGTCTCAGCTCTGCGCCAATTATTGGCCACGCTACGTACTCCTACTGTACATGCATCATGCATGTGAGGCGCTGCGTGGCACTGCACGCCAGAGGAAGAGACACGAGTCACTGTGCTACTGGTACATTAGAGAGATCCATCTACTTCTACTACCGGTAGCACTTTGTAATATAAAACTGTAAAAATGTAGTGCTGCTGCATGGATGATGGATCGTGAAGCTGCTTACCAGGCAGGGCGATGAATGCGTCGGACTGCCGCGCCATCTCTGCCTTCCTCTGGTGCATGTCGGCCACCGGGCGCACCTCGCCGACTGTCTCGCCACTTATCTGCATGCCATGAAAACACGCAATGTAATTTACCCTCCTGGTCAGTTCAGAATTTCAGATACGACCACCGCGAATGCTGCAGCGCTGCGTTTACGTTTGGGTAAGGAGAAGCATGGGAACAGAAACCGGTCCTAGAGATCTTCACCCCCTTTGGAAATGGTAAAAAGGTCGGACAGTTACGTATGAGTAACCAGGGAGAGGACCACGGGAAAGCTAGTACTTAGGCGACAAACATGAAAATGAATTATGAATGAATGCCCACACTGCAGTCTGGACCAATGGTTTAATTATATATGACATACTACGAGTACTACCTAAATTCCACTCCAAATTCCATTATGCAAAAAGAAGATTTCCCATCACATCAAAATGTCGGCACATATATGGAGTACTAAATATAGATGAAATCAAAAACTAATTACATAGTTTTGTTGTACTTTGCGAGACGAATATTTTAAGCCTAATTAATCAATATTTGGACAATTATTACTAAATAAAAACAAAACTGCTACAATGTGACGGGACATTTACTATGCAAAGTTTGGATCCCAAATTTGGGATCTAAACCAGGCTCTAGTAGAATTCTGTAGAGAGACATGACAGTTGAGCAGAAGTAAAAAAAAATCTGAAAATATTTCAGTGTCCGTTTCTGAAACTGGGAGGTCAGGCCGCTGAATAAAGCTTGTTCAGACCCTACTGAGAACACAAATCTCTCCGTCCTAGCAGCCTAAATAAAGCAGCACTACAGGTTACAAACCATTTCCCCGGCGGGGGGCGACCAGGCAGCTGGTGACGGATGATGCCACCGCAGGACTTTTGGTTTTGGGGGGGCAAAGGAAAGGAATTCGGCCCTACTACTAGTAATTAACAAACAAACATCTTAAAGCGGCGCTTTTGGTAGCTCACTAGTTTATCCTCACGCCAAGATCTGGGATTCGTGCCAAAAGCATGCAGGCTCTCTCGATCGCGGCCTGCTGCTGGTCATCAGTCAGGACAGGAGGACGGCCGATTTGTTTTTGTGCGTCAAGTGCCATGTCCCCCGGGACTCCAGCAGAGCCCAAACTCCCAAGCCCCATTTCATAACCACTTCTACGACGCCCTACTACTACACGCACTCGGAATGCTAAAAACAAGTCGCCAACGTGAGCGCGTGCGTGCTCATGATTATTATTGCGAGGGCCCGACCCGGCCCGGCCCGGCAGAGAGGCATCAGATTTGACGAGTTTTTTTTTGTTTTCCTCTTGTCCCTGTTATCAAGCAGCTGTGACACTGACATGCAACCGAATAGTATGTAGTGGTGTGGTGGGAGTAGGGATGAAAACGGAACAGAAATATTCCGAATTGACCGTCTTCGTTTTCTATATTATGAACCGTTTTTTAACATGAAAAATTGTCAGTTTCAATCGGTTTCACAACCATTTTCAACCATTTTTTGTACTCTTTAATTGCTAAATGTAGAAATATCCTGAACCGACCGTTTTCATTTTTCTATATCGTAAGTCCGTTTTCGACCATTTCCGACCGTTTTCATCTTTAGGTGGGAGTGCTAGGCGTGCTAGTATGCAGAGGGCAGGGGACGGCAGGCAGGCAGACATACCTCTGGTGTCATGAGCGTCTTGGGAATGACCCTGCGCGTGGACAGCAACATGACAAAAAGAAGCGATCAGCACAGGAACACAGGCAAAGGCAAGCCACGCAAACATTCTTCTGGGGATGAGGCGACGGTGACTGCTTGCTAGCTTTGCTTACCCGATGACGTGCCGGCCGCCGTCGTAGACGGCCTGGGAGACGAGGCCCATGAGCCCGATGCTGCCGCCGCCGTACACCAGGTCGACGCTCCGGGCCACCTGCAGAGCGCACACAAATAAAAGCCACCGATTACTGCTGGTACTAGTAAGAGGTGTAGTTTGGGTGTGTTTAGTGGGTGAAAAGTGGATGAAAAGTTACTGTAGCACCTTTCGTTTTTATTTGACAAATATTATTCAACCATGAAGTAACTAGACTCAAAAGATTCGCCTCGTAAAAACCAGAAAAACTTAGCAATTAGTTATTTTTTTATCTATATTTAATACTCAATGCATGCGTTCAAATATTTGATGTGATGGATGAAAGAGTAAATATTTTGAGTTTACATGGAAAGTAAACGGGCCTTTGTTGGCCGGGCGACGTCGTACGCATGGCATGACTGTTTGTTGGCCGGGCGACGTAGTCGTGTGTGGGCGCGCGGCGCGAACTGTTTGTTCCCCGGTGCGGTGCAGTCCGCGCATGTGGTGTGGTCCGGCCGTGCTCCGGTGCCCGCTCTCGCTCTGCCTGTCTTGTGACCTGGTGGTAGTGGTCACTCATTATGGACGACGCGTCAATGCGCTAGTCCCGGCCCGGCGGTGACTGGTGGTGACCGCGCAGCCGCTGCCCATGCCGCGCTGATGGCAACTCGTGATTTTTCACTTTCGTTCCAGGCAGACGGATGAGGCAGGGTGGGTGCAGCCGTGCAGGGACCCCCAGGCCACAGGACTGAGGATGGAGGAACGTGAGCGGCACCCAGAAAGCAGAGTGCTCCTGCTCCCGTGTGCCTGCCTTCTGCCATGGCGTACGGGGACGGGCTGACGGAAGTGGAAGAAAGACAAGGGACCTCATCTATCTGCCTGCTGGTAACTGCTACTATTATTACGACAGACGAATTTTGCATACGACTTTACCGTGCAAGTGTGTGCGTGCGCTACGCTAATCTAGCTGAGATGGTGGAGAATTCTTTTTGTTTTTTGAAATATGAAAGATGCATGGATGGTAAAAGTCATGCATACTAGCTGCAAGGAGGCGATTAGCAGGCGACAGAACCAGAGAGCGAAGTGGGGCGAGGCGAGAGTTCGTTACCAGCTCGTTGCCGAGCTCAATTGCGGCGTCATGGTAGCTCCGCTTCTTCCCCTGGCTGCTGCCGCAGAAGACGCAGATCCTCTTGAACCTCGACTGCCTCATCGTCATGGCTACCTGCCTCTCTCTCTCAACTTCGTCTGCTGCTGCTTCCTCACTCGGTGCTGTCGTCGCCTATCTCTGGCGGCGCGGCTGTGCTTCCTATAACTTCTCTCGCTCCCGTTGCTGCTGCGGCGAGAGGAGGTGGTGCACTGTGGCTGTGCCGCTGGCTAGTAGCTAGTGCAAGCGAGCAGCGCGCACTACAAAGAGATGGATGGCCTTCTTGGTGAGAGCAGCTGATGCCCGGCACCGAGTGCGCCACCCATGGCTTATATAAAAGAGACGGGGAGAGGAGAGAGAGAGAGACGCCCGGGGTTCGGGTCGGGTGGTGGTGGTAGCAGCAGGACAGGGGTGTGTGTGTGTGTGTGTGTTGTACGAGTGGCGAAAGAAATGCATGCACATGGTCATGGAGGAAACGAAAGGAAAAAACGCTCCCAGCATCCGCCACAAGGGCCCGCGAGCGACGTTGCTGCCGGCCGGATGGATGGATGGATGGCTGGCTTTACAGTGAAACGGACGGGCACCTTGGTTGGTTGGTCATTCATCGCGGACTCACCTTATCGGGTTTTGCCGGTGGAATTTGCGTCAAGGCAAAATGCGTGCTTGGTTATCTTTGCTGATACTATATAATTTTGTGAGGAAAAACATACTCATGGGGGAGACGAGTGCGCTGACATACTAGTACTTGATAGCTCCTATCTTTCGTGGAGGCGTTGTTTTGACTGCTGCTATGTTCCATAGTATATAAATTAGCAAGCCGTACGAAATACGAGCATTTCTAGGAGTCTTTCTAAAGTCGTTCTCTCATTTGGAGAGTTGTTTGTATAAAAATCACTTTCTATATCTTTTTATTTTTCAACAGTTTTATATATCTTATTTGCACTCTAGAGAGTCATTATTGTTTTATATATTTGGCTAACGAGAAATCTGGAATAAAAGATGACTACATTTGGACAATCAATAAAAGAACTTGTTGGGAAGCATTTTTTTAACCAAAAATGTTATTCCTATCAATTAGGAACAATATATAGTCTTAGAGTTGCTCTAAGACTCTGTTCACCATAATATATAATCTTTAAATCTTTATTCTCGCTTGAGGAGTGGTTGATCTTGAAGAGAGATCTTTTTAAAAAAAATTGTATCAATTTCATATTTTTTTGAATTAAAAAGAAATATTTATGAATTACAGCAATTTATGTATTATTTTAGAAAATACATACATACATATCTATATACACCTCTAATCCTGGTGACTGTACTGTTGATCAATAGTAACGGCCGCCCACCCCTCACATGTACTGTTCATCACGGGGTACTACCCTGTTAGTGTATTTCAGCCCGTTAGTGAACAATACCGATTCCTGTGAACAGTGTTCTTTTACCGTTGGTCTACAGTACCAGTCACGCGAACAGTCCCTACCATTACTGTTTACTGTTCCCCTTCTGTACTGTTCACCCGCGCCTGTCACTGTTCTGTCCTCTCCTTCTCCATCTCCTTTTTTTTTGGCAGCTACCTTCGCCCGTGCGAAGCACGGGTCTCCCCTAGTGTCCCTCTCTCTATATATATATTTCAGAACCACCTTTGAAACTAGAACTGATCTCTTCCTTATTTCAGAACCACGACATTTATGCTTTCCTTATTTGACACCGCATAGTTCTGATATACGGAAAGGGCATATAGGATATTGTGGTGGCCACTTAACACTGTTAGGGAAGGAAATGAACAGTAGCACCAAATAGGGAATTTTAACTCGGTGCTAGATAAAGAACTTTATTGTCGAGAGTGCCTTTGAAGGAAGAACGATTTTTTCCGGTGCTAGACAGATAATTTTGTCTTTGTAGAAATGAGTGCATGAGTCTGTTTATAAATATTTTTGCATCTATATTATGTAATTCGGTAAACAATAAGAGAAAGACTATACTCTCCCCCAAAGTGGTTGTTCCCATATGTTCTATCTAGAACTAATGATTTATAGTTTTGCATGTGCGGGGATGGATCTAAATGGACAAATATTATGTCAGCGTGCTCATAGTTTCACCGAACTGATATGAATGACATGTGTTACTAATAGATTACCGACTTTTTATTTCTATTTATAATAGGTTTTTTTTCCTCCAAGCTCCGTTGCCATAGAAATTCGGCTACATATAATTATGACATATATAACATGTGAGCGGAAGCTTAGCAACAAGTAGGTCAAAATAGATAAATCGTCTATGGTCCCCGAGCTTTCAATACGGAAACGCGCTCCACACGTTCCCATCACGATCTTATCCTCTTTCTCCCCTGATGGTTAACCTCCGCACACACCGCATATGCTGCTGCCAAGCCTCCTCGTCCTCCCAATAATCCCAGACGCAGTGGAACGAAACCCAGGCAAGAAGTTTGAATTGATGATTATTATTTCTGTTTCAATTTTTCAAACTATAATTTGTTCTAGTTTTTAGATACATGCTCCATCTATTCTAAATTACAAGACGTTTTGATTTTTTCTAGATACGTATTTTTTACTTTTTAATAGTTGCCTGCTTTCTATCCTCTCTGTCGCACCACTTGCGTCCTCACGAGACGGGCCCGGAAGGAACAGCAACGATTCTCGTTTCCTCATAGCCAAGCTGAGCAGGGCTTGTTGTATGCCGCCAAGGCCTTGGTGCTCGTCCTGGCAACCGATCACCACGAAGCTGCATGTGTCATGCTAGTACCAACCCGAAGCAGCAGCCTACCAATCATGACGTAAGGGTCTAGTGACAGAACTTTATCTTCTCCAAAATTAGATTTAGCTCGGTCTTCTTAAAAAGATACACATCCTAATTCCTTCTCCCTAGTGTAAAACGACAATCGCCCCATAAAACTTCACTGATAAAGCTATTTTCTATGCTATCAGAACTCTTGTAGAGCTGGAGCCCTCCTGGAGCCATACCAATGACGCCCCTAAGATAGTTTCATGACATTAATTAGAGTGCTAAGTAAAATAATAATGTAGCATTGTGATAAAAAAAAGAGAGGAGAGATTTTCTTAGATAATGGATAAAATTCGGCTTTACACCTCTTTAAAAAAGAGACATTAGTCAAAAATTATTATAAAGTTTATCTCACTCCACACAATGTGTTTAACATTAATATTCAATACGAAAAATAAAAGGTCGTCCATGGGAGGCGAAGAACTCCATCGACCTTACTTCTAGTGGCTGGCAAGAGTATACTTGAGTTCCTCAGTGCGATGTAACATAGCCCAGAACCAGAGCTAATGTGTCCCACTGAACAATACCTGCAAAAATATTTTCGATTGACAATTGTTAAACACACAGTAATTCTCTTGTGAGCCAAATAGTGTAGCACACGTCGCAACCCCTATCAATAATAGAATATTTTGTTTTCGTCCTCCCCGCTCTGAACAAGTACCAAATAAATGTCTGAAATTGGTCAGTTGGGGGAACCCAAAACAATATGGATGGCATGCCAAAAAAATTGGCATAATGACAATAAAAAAGAGATGTTCGATAGTTTCATGTTTGCTACAGAAGCAACAAATTTTACTTCCATTTCACCTCCTCTTTGCTAAGTTATCCTTAGTTAGATTGTCCTCCTTTTTTCAATTTTGACCAATTATATATAAAATAATATTAATATTTATAATACATAATTAGTATCATTAGATAGATCGTTGAATATATTTTTATAATAAACTTATTAGGAGATATAAATGTTGCACGTATTTTCTATAAACGTAATCAAAATTGAGACAGTTTGACCTGCACGCATCCCATAAACGATCTTTCTGGGATGGAGGGAGTATGTCCCGAAATGATAATTATGTTTTGTTATTAAACTGAAAAAAGTCTGGCAAGCTGCAGTAAGTTTTTGATGAAATCTTTACTATTTTGCCTGCCAAATTGAATGATGTATTCATTCCAGAAAAAAAAGGATAAGAGCTGAGAAGTCTATATTATGAACCTTCGATTCTAAAATTCAAATTCTCCGGTGCAGCAATAAATTTTTATTAGCCTTTCTACCCCTTGCGCCTACGTTGAATGCACCTTTAGGTACCCACACAATACCTAAACTAATTTTTTATATTTTATTGATAAGAGTGTTTATTATAAAAACAAATTAGATTGTCGTGTTCTAACATGTTCGGGGGTAAAAAGGACTTCTTCGTTGTCGTTGCTGCCTCTGAAAACCAGAACGGAACGCCGGAACGGGCTTGACCCCCGTCATCATGAACAAAGCCTCGAGCAAACATGCTCTCTGGCACGAGCCAAGAGCCCGCGACAGGCACCCATGCGCGCTCCATCTGCACGGGAGGAGCGACTAGCGAGCCATTCCCCCGCGCAGGAGGAGCCGCGCGCCGCCGCAGGACACCGACCGTGGGACATCCGGCATCGGTGCCGGGCGCACAAGGCACAAAAGCACGCACGCACGCACGCACGCACACACACGCGGAACGCCCGCGTGCGAGGCCATCTGCCCGCGCCGGCGCGCGGCCGCACTCCTGGCCATGCCGTACGACGTAAACGTAGCCAGAGGGGCCTGGATCGAGACACTGCCGGTGCGGCGGTGTGCCGGCACGGGGGGATGGGCCGGCCGCGGGCGCCGCGCGCGCGGTGACGGGAAGTCGGGAACGGGGCGGAGTGGGGTTCCGTGCGCGCTGCCGCGCGCGGCTCGCGCGTCCGAGTCCGCGCCCCGGGGCCAGGGGGCCGGTACGGCGGCGGGCACGCCTCCCCTGCGGCGTGTCCGTGTGTGCGGCGTCGTCCTGGATGTACCGCCTCGCCTTGCCGGGCGGCACGGCGTCTGTCCATCTCCTCGCCCATACGTGCACGCGTGATGAATTGGAGCCAGCCAGCGCTGGACAGATGGCGATCGAGATGCGTGTGTGGTCGGAGTGGGACTGATCAGTGGTGTGTTGGGGCTGCGCTTGCCCGTGCACGTGTGTGATGTTCGCGTGTCGGGGTCGACGGGAATCTGACGGCGGCACCGGGAGTTGTTGGTTGTCCCGATTACCCCACCCAGCTTACTGTCTACGCCTGCGCATGTACGGTTCGTTCGGCCGGAGCGCCGCGCCGCACGCTTGCCGCCGGTGGCTGCTAGCAACTGGCCCAGTTCCGCTCGGCCAGCCGCCTGGCACAGCACGGTCCCCGCGCGAGAGACGTATTTTCCCAGGCGAGGACTACCTCTCCACGGCAGAGTGCCATTTCTTTCTGCTAACCCTTTGGAGTAATTCCTTTATTTTATTGAGACAAAAAAAAGAACAAATCTGATCACACCATCAGAAAAGCGGAACTGAACTTTGCTCGATCGGTCCTTATTACGATCGACACATCCCATGACCTTTTGTTTATTAACAAGAAAAAGAAACTTTTGTTCATCACATGATCTAATTATCCAATCAGTTGTTGGAGCTAATAAATAAACACAACCGGGCAGGATCAGATACACCGGAAAAAGGCGCGGTGGTTGCCTTTGGCAGCTTCGCTTTAACCATCCATGCAGGTTGCAG
The DNA here is from genome assembly GCA_038087645.1 of Saccharum hybrid cultivar R570. Classification (NCBI taxonomy): domain Eukaryota; kingdom Viridiplantae; phylum Streptophyta; class Magnoliopsida; order Poales; family Poaceae; genus Saccharum; species Saccharum hybrid cultivar. Next base: position 2,419,325 of record JAQSUU010000049.1, on the reverse strand, counting down.
GATACCCTTCTGAATTTCTGATGGATCGCCCATTCGCCCCCAAATGGACGGGGTGGATGGACGACGCCACTGCGCCGGTGGCCTCTGTTGCGCCAGGCTCGCGCACCGCAGTAAAAAAACGCGCCACCTTTCTGATGAGACTATGAACCAGTCGGCGCACCACCGCAGTAAAGACATGTTGCTTCGATGTCCCACGCACCACCTGCGGAAAGCTGAGGCCTTTCTTTGCTCACGGTTTCCGGTGCTAATGACGATCAGAAACCGCACTATTTTTATGCGTAGTGTTCGGGCAGGGCGGTGGTGGACCCTGGGATAAGAATACCGCGACACGCCCTGACACCCGGATTTGACTGCCGTTTGACCGGCGGCTCCCGACACCGCTCTTAGCCCTACTACTGTTACTTCATTGCATGCCTAGTAGAGCGACAGAGCATGCAACGGCCACCGAGAGTGTCGTCGTATACCGACCAGTTTTCCAACCCGTAGTAGACAACAAGTTACGAGTAGTACGCTTGTGCCAGTGTGCCACTGCCGGCGAGCTCGCGTCGCATCGCAGCGCATGCCACAAGGCGCCAAACGCAGGTAGCTTGGCCTCTAATCTTGCAGTTACCACTAGCCCACGTCTACTTGCTGTGCGTGTTCGTCTGAGAAAACAACTGCTCTGTAGTCTGTACTAGTATGAATCATGCATGCAATTTTACGCTACTCTGATGACCGGAGAGAGTAGAGGGAGACAGCCATCTGCGGCAAGGACGCTGGTGAGAAAGTGAGAACATGAGATGGCGGGAGAAACCGTCGACCGTCCAATGATCGTGGAGGACACAGCGGTCGCCGGCTGGTCTCAGTCACACATTCATCATGCACCCATCCATGGCCCGTGTGGCCCATGCGTCGTGCCCACGCATAGCCAACCAAGGAGCTAGCGGCGAGGAGGGAGCACTAGTGCAGGACTGAGCATGGGTCGGATCGGAGGGATAGAAGAGAATGAAGGCGGCACGCAACCGATGATACTATGGGTGGTGCGGATGTGGAATGCAAACGGGAGAGGAGAGGAAAGCAGAAGAGAGATGGTATCGTAGGGGTATTATCGTCTTTTTACTCTCTCGTTGGTTGACGCGTCCATCGCTAGAACGACACAGTTTCTGGGACAGAGGGAGTAATAGTTTCTATGCCACGAGACACTCCTCGTAGACACCATGTCTCCCAATGCAGTATTTCTAGCCGGGCCCAGCAAAAAAAATCAGACCAATAATCGACCTCTTCTCTCCTCTATTCCTTCAGATCCCGTGCGGGCAGGTGTGGCCGTCGTCCACGGCGAGCAAGGTCCACGGCGAGCCGATGCGCAAGGTCCGCGGCGGTCTGCGCGAGTGACGTCCACGGCAAGCCGGTGTGCGAGCGACCTGTACGAGCTCGGGCGGCGGTCTGCGCGAGTGACGTCCACGGCAAACCCGTGCGCGAGGTCCACGGTGGCCTGTAGGAGCTCCGCGACGAGCGTCGAGACCTCCGCGGCGGTCTTCGCAAGCTCCGCGACGAGGCTCACGAGGTCCACAACGAGGCTGCGCGAGCTCCACGGCCATCCTCGCGACCTCTGCGGCAGCTTGCAGCTGCCTGCGCGAGCACGGGGACAGATGCAAACCTGGGTTGCACCGATACGAGATACCCATACGCTGATGGGATACGTTCATACGGCATTTTTAAAAAATAAGGATACGTTCATACGGCATTTTTAAAAAATAAGGATATGCCAATACGGCAAGTATATAAATATACTAAAAAAATCAATATACACCTACTAAAAAGAATCAGTATACACCTACTCAGAACATTTTTCACTCTAGCTGAACAATTCAACAAACGGAACTGCTAGCGCCGGACGTCCGGATCCGAGCGCTAACGCCGGACGCTGCACCAGCCCGCTGAAAAAAATCAACTGCTTCGTCTGCACGGCTCCGCCCACCCCCCGCACGAGGAGGGAGTAGAAAAAATCAACCGCTTCCCGAACAAGGGACCTGCCCCTAGCACCCCATGCGCGTGGATCCGTCTAGCCCTCAATCTCGCTAGACCCCAGCACCTCCGACCACCGTCAACTCGCACCCCATAGAACCGCCCCTGCAAACAACGAAATAAGGCTATTTCAACATTGAAAAAAGCTCCAATGAAACAAACGAAAAATACAAATTGCAACATAAAAACAAACAATGAAAAAATTATGTTGCAACTACTGCAACATCTCAAGAATTGCTGCTGCAACATCAGGAAAACGCTTGTTGCAACAAACCAATAAAAACCATTGCAACAACCGAAAAAATCATCTATTGCAACATTTAAAACAACCCACTGCAACAATGAAACAAGGCTATTTCAACATCGAAAAAACCTCTAATGAAACAAACAAAAAATACGAATTGCAACATGAAAACAAACAACGAAAAAATGATGTTACAATTCCTGCAACAACTCAAGAACTACTACTGCAACAAGAGGAAACCGCCTGTTGCAACAACAAAAAAAGAACCACTGCAACAACCGAAAATCATTTGTTGCAACATTCAAAACATCACATTCCAACAACGACGATAAGGCAGGAGGAGGAGGAAGGAGGAGGGGGAGGAGTCAGATCCAGAGGAGGAGGGGTAGGGAGGCCTCAGATCTAGAGGGAAGGAGAGAGGAGAAGGAAGGAAGAGGAGACATACCTGATCCGGTCAGATCCACCGCCGCCCCCCCAGATGCGACGGATCCACGGTCGCCGTCACCAGATCCAGTGGTGATCCACGGCCGCCGTTGCATCCACCATGGCGGGGAGCCCGGTAAGCGCGGGTGTGGGCACGGGGAGCTCGCAGAAAAAGGAGGGGAGGGAGAGAGTGACGTCGGAAAACAACCGCCGTCGAGCTTTCTCCGGTGCTGGAGGTCGCCAGAGCGAGGGAGGGAGGCAGGGGAAGAGGGGAGCGCGCGGCTCGCATTCTCCGCTGCCGCCTCTCTCGGTCGCATGGAGGACGCAGGAGCAAGGTGGAAGGAAGGGGCAGGGGAGAGGAGGGAGGGACGGAGATGGAGGAGGCGTGGCTTGCCGGCAAGTGCAGGCGGAGCGGTGGAGGGAGCGAGGCGCAGTGCGGAGAGAACGAGCGCACTGTGGGCGAAGAGAGCGAGGCGGAGTGGGGAAAGAAGAAGAAAAGGCGAGTAGGAGGGAGTGACACCGTGGGCTGGACGTTGCGAGGCGCGCTCGGTCGGGTTGGGTCTGTCCGACGCGTCCGGACGCCCTACATGTATCATTACCGTTCAACGAATAAAAATAGCAAAACATAGACATTGCTAGTGCCACGAAGCATTTAAGGGGGTTTTCCCTTTATTTTCTATTGAAAAATGAAGAAATGAATAATAATAAATGAAAAAAAAGAAAAGACTCCTTACCTTAATGGGCCACTCAAGGCACTATTGGCCATTTGGCCGAGCGACCCAGCCAGCCAGGACTTACCTGGTCTGCCTCACCAAGCACTCGCACGGGAGAACCGAGGAGGCGAGGGCTCGACCAAGTCGGAACTCGGAAGGAAGTGACGGGCAGATGACCTCCGGCGGCTGCGGCATTCAGCGCTCGCCCGCCCGAGCCCAGCAGAAGAACACGGTCATCCGCGCGAGGCCGCGACGCTCCTGGCCGCAGCCGCGCGGATCATCCGACAGGAGTATCGGCGGCGGTGATATCCGTATCGACTAAGTATCGGTGTTTATTTTATTTATTTTTATTCCTGTATTTCCCGATACTTCGCCGATACCGTATCGGCGGTGTATCGGTGTATCGCCGTATCTGATACGTATCGCGATACCGGTACGGCAGTTCAGTGAAGTATCGGGGTAACGTAGATGCAAACAAGATGAGGATTCGGAGACACATGCGATCCAATCCAGCAGCATGAGGCCGGAATGGCAGAGCACCATGCATGCGCCGCATGTACACGCTCGCCGTCTTCGATTTACCTTGATCCGTTCGGCGCCCTTCGGGGAGAGGTCTTGTCGACTGGCATCCGCCGCTCGGGAAGGTGAAGCCAGGAGCGTGTGCGGTCTCCCAGGTGCGCACAGTGCGTGAGCCTGCGCAGTCGGAGTGGCGGCGATGGGGAGGGACGGAGATAGCACACGAGATCTGAGAGCCTCCATAGAAACGACGGAAGACGTCCTGTTTGGTTCATGAATGTTAGAGTTTAACTCTCATCATATCAATGTTGCGGTAAATGCATAGAGTACTAAATGTAGACCAATTGCATGTATGTCGGCATAGATTATGAGTAATTTACGAGACGAATCTATTAAGTCTAATTAGTCTAAAATTGGAAACTTTTTATCAAATAAGACGAAAGTGTTACATTATTTGTTAAACTTTAACGCCTCTAGCCAAACAGGCCCTTAGACTCGGTTTCTCATGTTTTCTCTCTTTCTTCAGTAAATATGGTGCCACGTCAGCAAAATTTAATAAATAGAAAGATAATAAATAGCTATAAAAATCATGACAGAGCCTGCATTTACAATGCCCTTAGCATTAGCCGCCTAGGAGTAGTCTTATTCTATGCGCTGGTCATCCTGCTGCCCCCTCGTGCCCCGGGGATAGGGGACACGGGCCTTTTGGGTAATGCTGCGTGCGGGCTGAGCCTCGCCCCATTCCACTCGCGGGTCGCGGCACCCCCGGCCCCTGTCCTGATCGACGTCCTCGTCTAGCGTCCTGTACGTTTCGTCCATCGATACTGAGCAGGCGCAGCTGCCCTTTGCCCTGCCCACCGCCACCGCGCTTCGGTGGAATGGTAGGAAACTTGCACGTTGCACCGAGCGGCAATTATGCGCACACGTTCCTGCAGTAGGCCTTTCTGTCACACGGCACCCCTCACACCTGGCTTGCTCGCGGCCTCCAAGACTGCACAGCACAGAGATCGTTCGGTGGAATGGAATACTAGAACTAGAACCAGTCGGCTGCCATTTCCTTTTATCCCTTGTTGCTCTCCCCTAGAGGCAATTGGAATTTTCAACGCACTACGATGGCAATTGGGCTCGACTTTTCTGCAACTAGTATATGATGACGAGACACACCATGCACAAGGTGCCTCTCAGTCTCAGCCTCTGAATTGGTGCGCCCGCTGTGGAGTCACACAGCACGACACAAACACAGGGACACCAGCTAGCTACCCTGACTGAAAGAATAATCAGCTAGCTAGCCTTCTTCTCGGAGCTCTACCACGTCGGCCTTGTTTAGTTCCAAAATATTTTATGAAATATCAGTAGATTTTTTATCACATCGAATTTTTAACACATACATGAAGCATTAAATATAGATAAAAAATAAAACTAATTACACGGTTTAGACGAAATTCACGAGACGAATCTTTTAAACCTAATTAGATCATGATTAGGCACTAATTACCAAATAACAAAAAAAAAATACTACAGTAGCCTTACACAAATATTTCAGGAACTCCGATCGAGCTCCTTGCCGTTCCCAACATCTGCACCTGCCGGGAATGATTCGGCCCCCTAGTGTGCTCGGCACTATAATATTGAGAAAATCATAGGGCTCAAGAATCTCCAACCAGGCCCCTTCCCTTTCTTTCTCCCTGTGAAACCTTTTTCTTCGTCCTTTTTGTCTTTATAACTTTCTCTAAGATGATGATGATGATGATGATTAATTTGTTTCCCATGTGATATGGTGTACTGCCAGTTCGAATGAGCTTGATACAGTATGGATGTTAGGACATTACTGCTGCAAAATGCACATATGTTAGGCCATTACCGTATTATTACTGACTTCTAAACTCTACCCTTCCGAGCAAGAGATGAGTAAATAGTACACAGAATATCGAAGGATAAGATAAATTTTGGGATTATTTGTTTGTTTACTTTGTACCCGGTTGAAATCCTATCTCCTTTTTTTTTGTTTTTTTCTCTTTCCCTTTCTTCTTCCTAAAGATACTATCAAGCATGGAAGGAAATAAATTAAATTCTGGTAAAATAAATTAAATATCTCCCGCACTACAATTTTTAGTTACTCCACCAACTTATGTTGGATCTTCAGTTCTACACTTGACTTGTACTAGAGTTACAATGATTATTTTTGTCGGTGTTTTGTAAACCGAGCTAGTAAATTTATACGATTGCCACGCTGATCTAGAAAGACAATGGTAGCATCCAAAAGACAAGTGAATTTATTACTGGTTCAGGCCGGAGCCCTACGTCCAATCTCAGAGATGATTGAGTGCGTGTTCCTCGCTTGAATGCTCTAAAGTTCTTATAGTTAGGGTGCAAGAATGGTGGAAGAGGAAGTAGTGCTAGAGTTAGGAGATGGTGAAAGCTCTAGTTTGGTTTTGGTGAATTGATGAAACCCTAGCTACTAACCTATGTACTCTAAGTGTATTTGAGATAGGTTGGTAGACATTCCAAGTGGTGGAGCAAATGGATGAAGATCATGGTGGTGATGGTCATTATGATCAAGTGCTCGGCTTGAAAAAGAAGAAAGAGAAAAACAAAAAGCTCAAGGCAAAGGTATAAGTGGTTAGGAGCTTTTTGGTTTGGTGATTGAGATACTTAGTGAGTGTGATCACATTTAGGATTGATAGCCGTACTATTAAGAGGGGTGAAACTTATATTGAAATGTTGTTGTCAAAGTGCCACTAGATGCTCTGACTCATTGCATATGCATTTACGATATAGTGGAGTGCTAACACCCTTGAAAATATTTGTGAAAATATGCTAACACACGAGCACAAGATGATACACTTGGTTGGTTGGCATATTTGAACAATGGTGGAGAAGTTGGTGAAGTAAATGAGACGATTGTCACTAGAGAACAGTGACCGGACGCTGCTCTCGGTGTGACCGGACTCGGGGTCCCTGTGTTCGGTCATTACTGTAGAGAAAGGGTAGCTCGGTCGTCGCGATCAGACGCTGCACAATAAAAATGACCGGACACGCAGGGCCTTCGTCCGGTCATGAGGTGACGTACGCTGACGTTTGCTTCTTTGCGAGCCAGAGGTGACCGGACTCATTGGCGTGTCCAGTCATGCGTGACCTGACGCGTTCGGTCGAGAAAAATCGGCTCTGGAACCTCTCTGGAACTAATCTGATGCGGGGAAGCCGAGTGGAGCAGCGCGTCCGGTCAAGGCTCGGCCTTGACGCGCGCGAAGGAGGACTGACACGATCGGCACGTCCGGTCCTTGTGACAGCGCGTTCGGTCACAACTTAACACGCGAGGGTTTGGTTTTGACCGTTGGAATCGAACGCGCGACGTTGAACCGAGGGGCCACGTGGCATGCATCGCGCGACCGGACGCTGGGTGGCGTGAGTCCGGTCATCCCGACTGGCGTGTCCGGTCGCTGCGCAGTGTGCTGCTCGTGGTGCCCAATGACTCTATTTCGTGAGGGCATCTATTAAGCCCCATGACCGGCTCAAGCTCACCCTCTAGGCAATTTGCATTGACATAGCAACCTTATGAGTTTAGCCAAAGCCCTCCCACTCATCTTCATTATTGATTCATCATTTTTGTGAGATTAGGAGAGAATCTAAATGCATTGCTTGAGTGTTTGCATTTAGAGGCACTTAGTGTTCGTGTTTCGCTGTGGGATTCGCTTGTTACTCTTGGCGGTTGCCGCCACCTAGATGGCTTAGAGCAGCGAGGATCATCGAGCGGAGGAAGGTGATTGTCTCCGGCTCCGATCATGGTGATCGTGAGGGGTTCTTGACCTTTCCCCAGTGGAGAGCCGAAAGGTACTTTAGTGGATTGCTCGTGGCTTGTGATCCTCATCTTGTGTTGGTTATGCGGCACCCTATTGAGGGTTTGGCATGTGATGCCAATTAGCGCGTGAACCTCCAAGTGAGTGAATCGCCACAATGAGGACTAATTTGTCGACAAGCAAGTGAATCTCGGTAAAAAAATCATTGTGTCATCTTTGTCTGAGGATTTTATTGGTTGTCTTGTGATTGATTAATTGGCTTCATCATCTTGTAATTGGCTCATACCTCTACACGTCGGTATAATCATAGCTATCCTCTCTTGTATTACATTCCTAGTGTGTAAGGTAAGCTCTTTAGTGTAATTAGTTTTAAGAGCTAGCTTTCGTCAAGTCTAGTGGTTAGTGAGGCTCTTTAGTTAGCCTTTGAGAGCTCACTAACTTAGTATAGTGACTTAGCAAATTGTGGCTTAGTGATCATAGTCACTAGAATTGTGGTAGGTGGCTTGCTCTTTTAGTAGGCTAGCGCAACACTCGCTTCACCATTTAATTGTTTAACATATTTGCTAAGTGTTGTTGTAGAAATTTTTAATAGGCTATTCACTCCCCTCCTCTAGCCATTAGAACCTTTCAAATGGACTACCTGAAGAGAAGCTCCAGGAGCCCTACTACGATAGAGAATGGGTAAAATAGTAGAGGATGTCTAGAGATGGTGCCCTGGCTGCCCTTATATAGAGTTTGGGCCAGAACATGTACAAAGCAGTAGGTTCTCCTGACCGGACAGTCGTGAGCCTGAGGGAGGGCCTAGCTAACTTGACTTGGAAGCTATGCCGTCTTGAGAAACACGTCCGAGCGTGGTTGTCATCATGGTCTTGTGGCCACGTCGCGGCATGGTGTGGCATGGTGCTACTGTGTCGGCTATGGCAGCATTGTAGGCATGCTGGTGGTTCGCCAGTCGTCCTGTGCGACGTGGTCTCCACCATTGAAGGTTGTAGTTTGGTTTTGGTGAATTGATAAAACCCTAAGTGCTAACCTACTTGCTCCAATGATCATGAGAATAGGGAAGCATATTCCAAGTGGTGGAGCAAATGGTGAAGATCATAGTGATGGTGGTGATAGCCATGGTGATGATTAGGTGCTCGGACTTGGAAAAGAAGAAAGAGAAAAACAGAATAGGCTCAAGGCAAAGGTGATATCCATATGACCATTTTGTTTTGGTGATCAAGACACCAAGTGGGTGTGCTCACATTTAGGATAGATAGCCGTACTATTAAGAGAGATAAAACTCGTATTGAAATGCGGTTATCAAAGTGCCACTAGATATTCTAACTCATTGCATATGCATTTAGTTCCTAGTGAGTGCTAACACCCTTGAAAATGTTTGTGAACATATGCTAACATTGTGCACAAGGTGATACATTTGGTGGTTGGCACATTTGAACAAGAGTGAAGTGTTCGAGCTTGAGAAGGAGGTGAAACCGGTCGTCACCGTCGTGCGGTGTTGTCTTGTCTGTGCAGTGTGGCACAGGGATTGCACCTGGCCGGACCAAAGTGACTGTTGTCCCCTCGGTCCTTGCAGAGCCAGTGTGGTGTGCTTGTTTTGGTCAGAGCATGCATGCTTCACTGGGCTCAACCTCTCCCCGTTCCTTCCAGGGGTCGTGACGGGGGAGAGGTTGTATGCCTTTCGAGACCCTGTGGCTAAGGCAGGAGGAAGGGGTCATGTCGGACCTTAGCCTTAGCGTTCGGCCTTATTCACTTGGCTTAGCTGGGCCTCAGTCGCTCGGGCTTTCGCTAGCTGACATATTGCGGACCGAGTGGCCTACTAACTAATTGGTGCCTTGAGACACCCGGGGTTACAACCCCGACAGTTTTTTATGTAATTTCTTAGTAGAATTGGTGCAACTAAAAATTTAGATGTGGGGAAGGAATATTTTACCCAATTCCTACAACACCTTTAATCTAGGTGTCAAACTTACATCTGAATGTATTTTCTTATAGAGAAATGCTAATGGTCAACCGGTTGATTTAGGGACATCTCTCAACCGTTTTTAGCCATCGGATGGCGTTCGATCCTTCTTGCTTGCCCGCCCTTAGCTGTTGATGGAGAACCAACTAGATAACTTCGGCCTCACGGTCGCCCCAGCCGTTCCCCATGGCTTCTCTCGAGGGAGCCGTGTAGGCGGCCTGCTCGCCCAGGCTTCGTGTCCACCGCCGAGTAGTGCAGCATGTACGTGAGCAAAGGAGAGAGGGAGTGCTCATGGGGCCCGCGCCGGCTGACCAAGAGAGCAGAGGCGCTGCTCCCTCTGTTTCCTTTTTGCGTGAGAGGCTGGCACTGTTTCGTTTTGCCTAGGAACGCGTGTGCGTGGGCGCCGCCCGTTGGATTTTTTTGAATTTTAATCCTTTTTAAATTAATATTTTCATGTCATAGCCTCTTTAGTCGCGCCAGGGCGCGTGGCGCGACATAACCACACTGTCGTGCCACATGCAGTAGCGCGACAAAGGGCGCCATGGTGGCAATGGGGTTTGACCCGAGGTTGCGTGGTGGACCGCGGGACCTGCCCTATCGCGCCATCGACTTTGGCATGACAGGCTCGTCACGCCAGGCGGGCTGGCGCGACAGACGGATTTAGGTTTCTCCGGCCCGACCTGTTTTCCTCTCTTTCCTATCTGTGTTGCTCTCTCTCCTGCGGGAGCCGCCTCCATGCCACCGCCGCCTCCACGTCGCGCGCGGCTGCCGCCACGCCGTCACCCCCACATGCCTAGGCCTTCTCCTCCGTATCCCCACGCCACCCCGTTGGCCGCAAGCAACAGGAGGCACCGCGCGGTTAGGCAGGAGGTAGGGCGCGACGCTGCCTCCTGTGCTTGGCCGGCGTCGGCGCCAGCGCCGCTAGCGGTGGCCCCAACTTGCTCCATCACTGTCCTCAGCTCTAGGGGATCCTCCCCCACTAGCGGCAGGTACAACTCCTCCCTCTCCTCCCCCTTGATGTCTTGATTTTTTGCCTCATAGGTTTCATGAGTAGGGTTAGAAAAATTGGTAAATTGTGAAGGTATTTAGCGTTCGTTCATGTGATACGTACAATCGGTTGAGGATATAGTGTGCCCATGGATTCACCGTAAACTATGTGTTGCATGTACCTAGGTAGTTGATGCATAGAGGATATGGATTGGTTAGTTTGTTGCCTTTAGATATTGTACTCCTCAAAGTCACAAGCTGAAAAACCTCTATGAAAAAGATAAAGTTGCAAGTGAGATGTTAGAATGTGGAAAACACATGCCACCTCGAAAAATAGATTCATTGCATGAGCGCTTACATAATCACGCTGACCACACCGGTAGAAGGGAGTAAACATTCCCTTCAGGCTTGGAAGTTGGAGTACTGCAACCATGTCATAGTGGCATCTAGGACAATTGACAAAACGGTTCAGAGCAGCATCAACCTTCTCCAATTATGTCATTTCAGGAGGGTTCGGTGGTGGAGGCACCCATCGAACAAACTCATCATATGGACTACTCTTTCAAGGGTCATAAGGAAACAACATAATGCTCGGATCGAATATTTCATCGTCATCGATCCACTGGTAGAAGTTACATCCATCAACGAATGAACGAAGTTGGGAGAGACGACGCCTAAGTTCACAACAGTAGAATGCATGCCCGGGTGACTCAGGATGCCTTGACTGCTTCACAAAAGCCGGTAAGCCACAAGCACACAGCGGTGTTGGTAGAGCTAGTGGGAATGGACCAATGCCACCATGATCGTTCGGATGGTGTACGAACCGATTATCATTAGGAATCACCATTGAACCTATTACAAAGTAATAAAACTAAATTTGTCAAGCACTATTATTCCAGAGTCTATCTAAAATATCATGGGTTTAGGTACAACAACTTCTACAATACACACGACCAACAGCATGGTTAAACTATTTAATTATGAACACCCTTGATTTGGAACCCTAAAAATTTCCACTTCAAACCATCTATACATATACAAATTCACTTGAAATCACAAACTTAGAGGCAACTTTAGTAACCACAACACAAACCAAACAAGTGTACAACCATTTACCCCCAAACCCTAGAACACTATCATCCACAAACAATCCAAAAAGTACAACATTCATAAACGTAACCATGAAATCGTAGTCATTCAAGATTGCTTAGACCAACAAACCTTAAGCTACCAAAACATAAGCAAAGATTGCAAACACAAGTCCAAATCATAGCATTCTAGAACCATCAACCACACTCAACAAAAAAAAAACCAAGGATGAAAGAGGCATACCTCATGCACTAGAGGGATGAAACCTAAAATCCAAAATAAAACTTCATCAAAGAGAGCTATAGAGTGGGGAGGAAGAGAAGACAAAGAAGCTAGATGGCAGCTCGTGCAGCTCACATGACTGAGAGAGAGAGAGAGTGGAGAGGGAGAGAAAGCGGTTGGGCAGAGCCCTTTTATGGACTCGTCACGCCAACGCCTCTGGCGTGACAAACCTGTTGCGCCACATGCATTGGCGCGACAGGGCGGGTCCTGCGGTCCGCCACGCTAGCTCAGGTCAAATCCCGTTGCCACAGTGGCGCCCTTTGTCACACCACTGCATGTGGCGCGACAGTGTGGTTATGCCGCGCCACGCGTCCTGGCGCGACCAAAGGGGCTATGACATGAAAATACTTTTTCTGTGTGGTTATTATTAAAGTATTTATTTAAAAAGGATTAAAATTAAAAAATGTCCCGCCCCTTCTGATTGCAGCAATTTTGTATGGTTTTGTATTTTTTTAAAATTTGTGAACAATTTGACAATATTTTTCTGATGTCTGGAATCCATAGAAATATTTTTTTGAAAAAGTTGGTATATATTTGTGTTATTCCCGAATTACATCACTATTTCTAATAAGGTAGTGTTTAGATGGTGTAAAAGTTGGTGTAAAGTTCCTGTAGTACTTTTCGTTGTTATTTAGTAAAATTTATCCAATCATGGACTAACTAGGCTCAAAAGATTCGTCTCGACATTTACAGATAAACTGTGCAATTAGTTATTTTTTTACCTGCATTTAATGCTCCATGCATGTGTCTAAAGATTCAATGTGACGGGGAATCTTGTAAAATTTTTGGAAGTTTGAAGGGATCTAAACACTGCCTAAATTACACTGGGAAAATCATTGTAAATATAGTAATAAGTCGGTATAAATATAGCTATAAGACAATGTAAGTATATAGGGAAAATTCAGTTGATGGGATGGGCTAAATCAACTAGTTGTTTCCTAGACGGACTCTTTCTTGTAACACGCTGACAAAATTCAGATGTACGAGGGATTTTTTCAACCGGGGCATGATATAGCAAAATTGTAAAATTTTGTTGACTCCGACAGCCGAGAACAGTTGTAACTTTTCTAATTGGAAATCATGTGGCATTCCACCCCTAAAACTACGACATAACTTTGAAAAGGTGCCAACACAAAAATCTATAGCGCACTTTTTGAGCCACCATGAAATCCGATAGGTTAAGAAAACGACGTCTCCTGTTTAATTGATCAAAGAAGTGATGTCCAGGAGAAAGCTATTACCCTTGCTACGAAACGACTATACTGCCCTTTAAACATGATTATTTGCGAGATGGTTCGCCACATATGTTCACAACCCATGTTCGCAACATATGTTATTTTTTAGATTTAATATTCATTTGTCACTCAGACCACTTATAGTGGTTATACTCACTCTGGTGCTTTGGACAGTATTATTTGTGAGATGTACGTCATGTCTCGCATAAGACATTATTTTTTCTTCTCGAGTAGAAAATTTTTCTATTTTTGGGAAACAAATTTTCTTGGTAGCTGTATCATTTTTTTGTTCCTTCTCTCTATGGAACAACTTTTTTTATTGGTAGGAACATAAAGCATTTTACTCCAGGGAGAAAAATTGTTGCATCGGAGAAAAACATGTTTAGTGAAAACATGTATATTTCCCTGGTACTTGGCCAAAATTCTGAATACAAGTAATTTTAAAAATATTTAGTTTGGGGCACTTAAGAACATGAAATTTTTGTCTTGAAAGACACTTTTAAAATTTCATAAATTTCACACCTATTCCTCACTCAAAAGCTTTCAATACTACAGTTGAGTTCGATGTGTTGAAACTCGGTTGGGGTGTCGGGATTTAGAAAAAGAGTCTCTTCATACAGGCTAGTTGGTCGAGGCTTGAGGAGACCAAATTTAGAGCATCTGCCGGAGTTTTGTAAAACAACTCCCTAGTTTTTATCTTTACTAAAAAGAAAAAAAAAAGTCTGCTACAATAGTTTGGTAAAATAGCTCCTTTAAAATAAACAAATTTGTCATATCCTCTCCAACTTGTAAGTTTTTGCAGTCGAGAGAAACTTCATATCCACTCTCTATCCGGTGTTTTTCTCGGGATATTGGAGTACATTGCACACATAAGTAAATTAAGAAAATAAAGTGTTTTTGTTGAGAAAACGGTAAGAATCAAAGAAACACCTGGAAACAGTGAAAACCTTTGCAAACATACGCAACATCTACATAAAACACATGCAACATATGTAAAATATATGCAATATCTAGATAAACACATTTACCACATACGTCTAAAACACACAGATGAAACATTAGTAACAGACCATTGCAATATATGTGTACAACCATTGCAATATATGCAACATCCCGATCTACTTTTGCAACATCGATATAAAGCACTTATCCACTCAGTAACGACTTTGGAGGTGAATTTCCCATCATCCAGTATGCTGATGATACACTCCTAATCCTACCTGGTGATGCAAGATGTCTCTTCAACCTGAAAGGACTTCTGAGATCCTTCTCGGATTCAATAGGTCTTCATGTTAACTTTGAGAAATCCTTCCTAGTTCCAATTAACATGAATGAAGATAGAGCCATCCATCTAGCCAGAACCTTTGGGTGCAAAGTTGGCAGCATGCCCTTCACATATCTTGGCCTGCCACGAACAACCAAGCCTACCATCCAGGATTTCTTTCCCCTGTTGAACAAAATTGAAAAAAGGTTATGTGGTGTTGGCAAGTTTATATCCTATCATGGCAGACTAATCTTGATCAACTCTGTTTTCACTGCACTACCCATCTTCTACATGTGCTGTTTGAAGATCCCACCTCAAGTGATCAAACAAATAAATGCCTTTAGAAAACATTGCCTCTGGAGCAAAGGAGATATCAATAGAAGAGGCTCTTGTCTAGTTGCTTGGGAGACCTCCTGTAAACCCAAAGATGAAGGAGGATTAGGAATAATTGATATTAAAAATCAGAATAGTGCTCTATTACTCAAGTTCCTGGATAAATTCTGTCACAAAGATGATACCCCTTGGGTTGATCTGACCTGGTCCAAACTTTACTCCAATCACCAGACGCCACCTCAAGCCAGAAGCCCTGTTGGATCCTTCTGGTGGAAGGATATCATTAATCTTTTTGAAGATTTTCAAGCCCTGTCAAGCAGCAAGCCAAACAAGGGAGACACTATCCTTTTCTGGTCACTTACACTATTAGATCAAAACCAATCTCTGAAAGACTTATTCCCACAACTGTACTCCTTCACCAAAAAAACCAAAGTGCTCTCTTCAGTTTTTCACTGAGCATGATGCTAGCAGATTATTCAACCTACCACTATCACAGCAGGCTGCAGCACAACTTGAAGAAGTCATGAACCTCCTAGAACAAGCAGAGATAGATGATGAGCTAAATGACACTTGGGTGTACACTTAGGGTTCCACAAAATTCAGCAGCAGAAAAGCTTACAAACAGTTACAAGAACATGCTACAGCCTCTCCCCTTTTTCTCCTGGCTCTGGAAATCTAGCAATCCTGGGAAGCAAAAATTCTTCTTTTGGCTGCTCTTAAGAGATAGACTGAATACTAGAAATCTATTGAAAAGGAAACAAGCTTTCACCTTTTCTTCCAATGTCAATTTAGCCAAGCCTGCTGGAACAACATCCCAATCAGCTGGAACCTCAGACTCCAACCATTGGATATGGTGATAGAAGCTAGGGAATCATTCGGCTCCAACATCTTCAGAGGGATCTTCATTGCAGCCTGCTGGTGCATCTGGCTAGTCAGAAATGGAGTCATATTTGACAACGAACAAGCTACCATCAATGTGTGGAAGAGGTATTTCAGAACTGAACTTGGCTATGTGTGTATCAAAGCCAAGTCATCTAGACAGGATCACCTCAAACTTTGGAGAGATAACTTCATATGATGTATTTTCCTTTTTTTTCTTTGGGCCTTGAGGCCTTGTACTTCCCTGCTTTTTTGTATTTTTTCATTCAATTGAAAAGTAAAAGAAAAAACGGTAGGGGACTCCCCTGCCGTTTCGGTCAAAAAAAAATAAAGCACTTGCAACATATAGCTGAAACACCTGAAACACTCAAAACATATGTTTGCAACGTGCTCTTTCAGTGCAAACATATCCTTGTTGCTTCGCAAATGGAGGCTTGTCAGTGTGTGGAGGTCACTGGTGTGCTCGCCGGTGGCGCGGAGCTCGCTGACAACGTGGAGTTGGGCAGCGGCGCACAGAGGGTGGGTGGTTGGCGCGTGGAGGTCACCGGTGTGCTCGCCGCCAGCACGAAGCTCGCCGGCAACGCAGAGTTGGGCGGCGCAACACAGAGGGCCGTGTGGGGGCAGCATGGGCGGCGGTGACGCAGAGGGCGGGTGGCACATTTCTGCCTTGCATACGCCTTTCACCGCAAGGAACATCTCTAAGCTTATGCGAGCCACCTCTAGGTACCTCATCTTCACAAGCAGCTAGGCCTAAGGATCTTGTTGTGTCGTTTGGGGTAACAAAGTAGACTAGAGAAAGAAAAACAAAGTAGAGAAGAATGTTAACGCGGTGGAAGCAGATAAGAAAGCAATGAGTGGATGAGAATAAGAGATATGGAAATAAGTAGGGAATAGAAAAAAAGGCAAAGTTGTGGTGCACGTCACGCCATGCGTTCGTCCGGAGGGAGTCGCTGGCATCGAACGTCCTATTTGTAGCATTACCGAAAAAAACTAAAAGTGAAAGATATACTCAAATAAAAAAACTAAATGTCAAATATATACTAAAAGTGAAAGATATACCCATGTTAGCTTGCAATAAAATAGTTGTTTTTAGGATGACCGATATATACCCCCTATGTTCCAAATTAAGTCATTCCAACTTTCTCAGAGAATTAAAACATCTTAAGTTTGACTAAAATTATAGAGAATTATAAAGATTTATAATATAAAATAGGTATACTATGAAAATATAATTAATAAAGAATGTAATGATATTTAGTTGGTATTGTAAATTTTTACTATTTTATTTATTATATAAATTTGGTTAAATTTGAGATGTTTTGATCCTCTAAAAAGTTGGAATGACTTATAATTTAGGATGGAGTGAGTATATATTGATTGATCAAACGAGATCTCTTCCAAGCTGTTAAAGGATAAGTGAATACTCACTCAGTTTGACATATTCGATGGAATTAGTAGGTGCAATTTAATATGGCATCAAAATATTAAAAGATATTGAGTTTAAATATTGGCTAGCGCAATCAAATTACTCCACGTGAGTTTTTCAACTCCATTCAAAACTCAGGTCACCTAAAGGATAACATCACCGTATCTTGTGTTAGAAAAATGCACTATGAATTTTTCATCATTATGTTTTATACGATATTGTATCTCTAGTGTTAATTTATTATTAAATTTCCTAAGCTATCAAAATAGTGGCAAAAAGTTAAGATATATTTTTCTAACATAACTTGTGATGTTTTCTGTCATATCACAAAAGTTGATATTAAGACTCAACTCATACGTGGAAAAACAAAATAACAAATCATGTTAAGGAGTAAACTAGACCAACTGAAATAGTTGGGAGTAAATTAAATCAAATGTAAGTTTAGAAGGTAATCTGAACATATGCCAAACTTAAGGAGAGTCATTTAGACTTTTTCCTTCTTCTTTTAGTAAAGTCAGTATACGTAGGGGATGCTAGCTATTTTTTTAGGATGATGGATGATATACTCAAATCGAACTGCTACTATATATAATGATCAAATGAGATCTCTTCCAAGCTGTTAAAGCATGAGTGAATACTCAGTCTAATATATTGAATTGAATTAATCGCGTATGCAACTCAATATGACATCAAACTATTAAAATGACCACAATTCATTCATATTGTAAGACGTTTTGATTTTTCTAGATACGTAGCTTTTGTTATGCATATACATATACACTATGTTTAGATATATATACTAAAAGTTATATATCTAATGTTTTAAAAAAAATTATATATCTAGAAAAGTCTTATAGTATATTGCGGAGTATTGAGTATGAATGTTGGCTAGCGCAATCAAATTACTCCAGTTTAGTTTTTCGACTCCATTCAAAACTCAGGTCACCTAAAGGATAAACACCACGTCACCACCGTATAACACCTCTTCTAGAATCTGGAGTACTTATATACTCCTATACACTAACAAAAATAGTGGTCATCTAAAATTAAATAAGGCACGTGGAAGACCATGCCATTTTTGGAGGAGTGAATGCAATGTTTGCGTTCAAAATCTGAGTTCAATGCATCTCAATTAATCGGCGTCTACGTGCAATGCAAATAGAAGGTAGGTGCTGCGAAATGGAGACCCCACTGCATGCGTGCACGCTCCTCCTATACATGCTACCTGGCGAGTTGTTCCATCCCAAACCTACCCGGGACAGAAACGTGCGCGCCAACATAAACCGCATCAAGACGACACGATGAGTTGGGGGCGCACGGTGAAAAGCTAAAGCCGGCCCAAAGGCCAAAGCGGCGACGGCGACGGCGACGCGAGAACGGAAGACATGAATGAACACGAGTTGCGGTGGAAGTGGAACACCAACACGCGCGTGTGGAGCGAGAGAATTGAGGACAGTGCGCCAGCTGCGCTGATCCTTATCGCGGTCCGGGCCGTGTCAGTGCGCCGACGACGGGACACGTTGGACGACAGCGAGACATCGCCCAGTCCCGTCGTCCTCAGCATGTATTTCAGCAGCGGATCGGAGTCAAACAGGCTAAAGTGGAGCGCTGGGCCGATCAAACCCAACCGCGCGCGTGGATCACACGATCGACGCCGTGCAGCGCTGGCTGGCCTGGTCCCGATTGCCGCCGGCCACTGGCCGCGCGCGTTCAGCGTTCGTCGGTGGTCTCCACGCACGCGGGTGCGAGGGAAGACGTCCGTGCGTCGTTGCGCCACTTGCGCATCATATGCGAGAATAGGAGTTGGTAGCATCTTTGTCAAACACTCTTCCTCTGAGCCTGTGTTTTGCGTGTCGCCCACTGATAAAACGTGTTCGTCACACTTCCACTCAACACGGCGAGCAGCAAGAACGTACGTAACTCCGATCCGTAGTACTCGTATCACTCACTCTGTTACCGCACCCAGCAAAAGTTACCGATCTTCTCGCACGGCACTGATCATCAGGTACTGAATCACGACGGCCAACCAAAAGCGAGCCGCGCGGCAACGACGACGATCGACAGCAAGCAGTGGCCGGCTGGCTGGGCTGTCCACACTCGAGCGCGTGGCAGCGTGCGGGCCAGCCCGGCCAGGCCAGGGGTGCGAGGCAGAGCAGATAAGGAGGCAGGCCCAGCCGGGACCGGGAACACCGCGACGGGGCCAGGCAGAGGCAGGTCGACCGATCGACACCGCCCGCCCGGCAGCCCGGCGACAGGAACGCCAGGCGTCCAGCGCTGCCGGCCGGCTCCATCTGCTCGCTCTCCCCGCGACATCATTTCGGACACGAACCCGGCCGTCGGTCACTCGAGCGGGCGATCGAGTAGACCGGGTAGCGAGTAGGCAGCCACGCACGCAAAGGGCCGTCTAGCTTAGCGCTTAGCTGCCACTCACTGAACCGGCCGGCGGTCCAACTCAGCCCCCACCGCCCGCGGCCGCGCCGGCGCCGGCGCCGGCCCAACGGGAATGGTGGGCGGGAGCTGGAGCGCTCGGCTGGAGTCGGAAGTGATAAGTGACCTGTTCCCTACAGTGGTGTCAATGCAAGCTTGACAGGCAGAGTCTGGGACTGGGAGTAGTGCTTTTCCTCACTCTTGAATTTACCATCTGCGTGCAAAGTACAGTCACAACAGTGCCCGGAGCCCCCAACTTTCTGGCGCCCAGGCCCAGGGATGATGCCCAGCTGTCTGTCATGCTGTCCACTGCCTGTTTTGTTGGATGGAGCCCCCTCCAAACAGCTCCTTCAATGTCCACTGCTTGTTTCTGTTGATCCCAGCCACAGTGCTTGTTTCTGTTGATCTCGGTCCTAGGCGTCCAAAATCAAATGCCGAGGGTCCATGCATGTGCCAGACAGTTGTGACAGGGGCTCAAACCAAACATTATGCGACCGCACCGTGCAGCCTGGACGGCCGGTCCGGGCACGGCACCAAGATGAGCCAGCACGTACGTCGTGTCTCCTTGCCCTGGGGCGTGCGCGCACGGCGCTCGGGACACCGTCATGCCGTGGCGGCACCTGGCGCATCATTCTGCTCGACCCCTGCCACTGCCAAGACGGACGCCGAAAATCCGGTCCTCATCTGCCGCGTCCAGAGTCAGAGCGTCAGAGGAGAGCAGCAGAGAACTTGTAGGAACCAAGCTCTGTGGATGCCATCGATCTGCTGCTGCTCCTGTCTCCGAAGAGCTAGGCGTCGTGTGGATCACGAATTGTATGAGGTAGCTGACGAAAATTATCCCTTCGCACAGCCTGTGAAAACATTTTTGCCCAACATTTTTGTTGTTTAACCGTGGCCATGTCCCTCCACACATCTGGCATCTCCAAAACCAACTTTGGAAGCCTGTCCTCTAGCACGACGTCCTCGAGCTTTTTGGGCATCGCCTCGACGTTTTGGCGCCATTCCATGCCTATCCTTAGCATATCTATCTATAGCTTCGAAATCCTGCCGGTGACTGCAGATGTGGTTGGAAATGTGACTGACAGACCGAGGGTGATGGCCTGATGGGTAACAAAACAACTCGTAGAATTGGTTCTTCCACGCTAGAAAAGACAAACTACGCAAAGGCTAAATACCCACAGCAACGTGTACCGAATTCTACATTTCACTCGCATCGAACATAGATTAATTGTAAATAAAATGCATTGTCACTGCTTGAAAACAGAATGCTGGGCAGCTCAGCAGCTGTCTATTCTGTACTGTACATGTGCTATTTCTCTCTGACCTGCAGTCACGATCTCATCACGAACGCGACTATACATCATAAACAACCAACCGAGTATGCAATTTACACACACACAATAGATAGATAGCGAGGGAAACACAAGAATCTCACCCAGGCCTCGTTTAGATGCTGAAAAAATTTCAACCCGATGAATAGTACCACTTTCGTCTTATTTGACAAATATTGTCCAATCGTGGACCAACTAGGCTCAAAAGATTCATCTCGTGATTTCCAACTAAACTGTGTAATTAATTATTTTTTTACCTATATTTACTACTTCATGCATGAGTCCAAAGATTGATGTGATGGAGAGAGAGTGAAAAAATTTACTTTTTGAATGCATCTAAACAGGCCCCAGTTAAAGACTGAAAACGACTAGAGCAAACGGAAGAGAAAGGACGGCGATCGTTCAGAGCTAGTCGACAATCACAGACTCTGCCCAGCCCTGAAGTTTTGGCTTTCGGCCATGCGCCAGATGCTCACGCAGATCTCCGGACATGATACTTTTTCACTCTCTCTCCGTCACATCGAATCGAGAGACACATACATGAAACAGTAAATGTAGATAAAAAAATAACTAATTATATAGTTTGATTGTAAATTACGAGACGAATTTTTTGAGCCTAATTAGTCCATGATTGAATAATAATTACCAAATACAAACGAAAGTGCTTCTCTCTCTTCAATCTAAGCAAGGCCTAGCTTGGTGACGAGATCTCTGGGACTTGGTCGATAGATCTCGGTCGGGGGCCACCCTGCCCATATGCCCCTCCGTGGGGAGGCCGGCCTAGGCGCCTAGTAGCCATGTCCTTTGCCCTCGTCCACATCCAATAAGTACGTGATCTGCTTCATGGATTCCCCCAGATCAACTTGGTTTTCAGCAATGATGCCCACACGGTGATCACTGAATCACACAACGATTGTCATGTTGCGTGACCGAAATTGAACCGGTGTTGGCCCTTGTTTAGATGACATCAAAATTCCAAGTTTTTTCACTCTCTCTCCATCACATCAATTTTTAACTACTTGCATGGAGTATTAAATGTAGATAAAAAAAATAACTAATTACACAGTTTAGTTGTAAATCACGAGATGAATCTTTTGAGCCTAGTTGGTCCACGATTGGAATCTGGCAAGTTTGAAAGCTGGAACACATTTCGCGTCCTGCAGTGTGTGTGAAGTGATATGTCAATGTTGCGGACACCAAGGAGCTTCTTGTGCCGATGTATTGTTTCCACAGCCTCACTGCAGCCTCCTACGCTGTGCTATCTTTCTTCATTGCAAGCTTCAGGCAGTGTTTAGTTCCTTCAAAATTCCAAAAATTTTACAAGATTCCCCGTCACATCAAATCTTTGGACGCATGCATGGAGCATTAAATGTAGGTAAAAAAATAACTAATTGTACAGTTTGTCTGTAAATGTCGAGACGAATCTTTTGAGTCTAGTTAGTCCATGATTGGATAAATTTTATCAAATAACAACGAAAAGTGCTACAGAAACTTTACACACACTTTACAACCATCTAAACACACCCTCAGCCACCGACGTCAAAGTGGTGGTTGATGCTGATGGCTCAGATTAAGCTGGTGTTTAAATTCAGGAGCTAAAGTTTAGGGACGTCACATCGGGTGTCACATAGAAGTGTTTGGATAGTAATAATAAAACAAATTACAGAAGTCCTAAGTACTCCGTGAGACGAATTTATTAAGACTAATTAATCTGGCATTAGCACATGTTTACCGTGGTTTTACTGTAGCACCACATTGTCAAATCATCTCGTTAGGCTTAAAACATTCGTCTTGCAAATTAATCGCAATCTGTGTAATTAGTTATTTTTTTAAGTCTATATGTGTATTTGTCCAAACATCCGATGTAATAGGGACTTCACTGTAGAAAGAGGAACTAAACAAGGCCTAAATTCTTAGCGCCATCTGCCAGCCTGTCTCATTAATGGTTTTATGAAGAAGATAACACATTTCTTCTCAGATAAAGGACTCCTAAACTCTGCTCATCGAAAGCAGACATACATTCTGACTCTTGAATAGGAGCAAAGAAAGATATGAAATGGCATATGGCATTTCATTTCGTTTTAATTGCTATGACTAGTAATCCTCCTCGAATGCTTGATGGTGCACCAGGATATACAGAAAATCTTGTGTCAAAGGATATACAGAAAATCACTCCTATCAGTAAGAGCTTTATATCGCATTATACAATCATAGATCTGACGTTGGTTATTATATATTACAAAAATTGTGTGGTTATATATCTAAACGATAAACCAGTTATAAGGCCTGATAGTGGGTCAGGATCCGACCCCAACCCCACTCCAATCCTATCGGCTATTTGGGAGTGAGCCCAACCCCTACTGATTTCATTCAGCTCAATCCGATTCTGGCCCTTTATACACCTCTGATCCTTTTTGAGCCCACAGGCTGATCCTACTCTAGGAACCACCGAACCAGGGCCATCTCAGCAAGCGTTGCCCACCAGACAAGCAAGCAAGCCGCATGGGTACCTGAATCCGTGGGCTCTCCTGCACAAAAAGGAGCATGCATGCTCAAACGTATGTCCGGTTTGTATCATAGATTTGTTACACAAATTTTCAAGAGCAGAAGCACAAACCTGGGGTCTTCTCAATTTTAAGGTCCAGCACCTCCACTAGTTCTTTCACTTGCCTAGACAACACAAACAGATGGGATAAATCCAACAAACTACAAAATGTACATCAAACAGAAACACAAGACGACTACATACCCTCATCCGCGGGTTGCAGCCTGAGGATACTTCAAAATGGTCCAGCAAACACATAGTCAAACAGGTATATATCCTGCATTAGTAACACAATTAGAAATACCAATTACAGGATGTCCTGGTAGAAAATGCAAAAAGAATAATAAACATGCGCACTAAAATCACACCTTCCCGAATAAAGAGATCACAGAATAATCTCTTTCAGGTAAGAATAATCAGGCTTGTCTTCAAACCACAATGAACGACAATAGTGAAAGTAGGAGATAAACTCTGATGGATATGATTTCGCAGAGTACCTAACCCATAATAAAGAATTTTTGAATGTCTGCCTACAGCAGTTCTCATAAAAAAATCAATTATCGAGAGTTAATTTATGAGCCACCTCCACGGGAGTAAGCATCTATTTCTCACTGATTTTGTCATATTTCTGCTTCTTGGTCCTGCTTTCAGCCCCTGCCATGGTAGGCTGTTCAAAGACAAAAGGACCAATGAAATGTTAAATCCATTCACAGAAGCATGTGTTTCATTACATGTTTACAACAGACCGGTGAAAAGATTGATGACAAACAAACCTGCCCCTAAGAAAGTACATAAGAACATAACCGAGAGATTCTAAATCATCTCTCCTGCTTTGCTCTGCATCCAAGTAAACTCTGAGAAGGCAGCGGTGGCCGTCATGGAGACGCTCGAAGGTGCCGTCAAGGACCACCGTATGCCGGAGTTCCTGCCTGCTCCTCCTTGGACAGGAAGGGGTCAAGAATAGGCAGCTAGATTCGTTCCCTGGTCCATGCTTGAAGCAAACGCTTGGGAGAGCTGTGAAACATGCAGGGCATCACGAGGAGCTGTGAGACAGGAAGGATGAATGATAGAGAAGACCGGGGGAGGAATGGTACGTACCTGGGTCGGATGCTGGCGGTGGAGAGGCCAAGTAGCGAAAAAGCAATGGCACCGGGATCTTCAAGGTAACCACCATCCTCAGGGGTCACCCGAACCCCTAATGGTGCAGGATCTTGGAGAGGATGGAGCAGTCCGCTTCACAGCGATGCACGGCACCGCCGCCTCACAGAGATGCACGGCACCGCCGCCTCTGCTCAACCCTAGCTGGCAGGCTAATGTGCTGGGTGCTCAACCCTCCAATCCCATGATCCACGTGGCTACGTAGGGCCACGTCGAGAATCCAATCCTTCTAACATAAAATCCGATCTAATGCAGCCCCTTTCTTTGAAGAGCCCATACATGATCCAAAAGAAATAACCCATGAGTTAGGATTCAAGTTCAGCCCTTAGAACTTGACGGGCCCATTACCAGGCCACGGCACATGAAAAGAGTCAAGTAGGGCTAAAAGATAAATTCAGCCAAGGAAAAGGTATCTTTGACCTACCAAAAGAAACAAGTTAGTTTCCGCACCATCTCCGTTGTCACCATTGGACCGTAAATACAAGTTCACGTGTGCACGTCTTGCTTGGTAAAAGATTAAAGAATAAGCAAACTAGCAAAGTAACGATTCCTTTTTTTTCAAACAAAACAAGTCATTTCATGACACATATAACTAGGCAAAATATTTGCTTGTGTGCAGGTGTAGCTGGATAGCTCATAGCTGATGCATGCATTTGCCTGCATGAACATGTGCTTTACATGCACAAGGTCAATAGTTTGGCAAGCCAGCGAAATCTAGTGATAGTAAAGTCTGAATTAGAAATCATGTAAGGATCAGTATCATAAACATGTAACTGAAAGATAATGGATAGTACCAAAATGGTAACCTTAAGTTAAGTACATTTTCATTGGCGCTAATTGCACAAGAACATGTGGTAAAACCAAATACAAACTATGATCTTAGGATCTTAGCATTCTTGGTAAAATATACTCATTGCATCATGTAATGATGTAAATGGATGTCAAAACTTTAGCTAACCTTGTGCTTTGGCACAATCATACTGACCCAGCGATTGACAGTGGGCAACAGTCCTAAATGCCCATCAATTCAAACATGGCAGATATTGCAACTGAACACCACAAGCTGCAGAGCAACAAACATGGATACAAAATACAAAAGGGGTTAGTCAGCCTGTGTGATGTGGCTTGTTAAGAACAGTGACCAGGCAGTTTCACTTACATGCTCAAGGTACTAAATACCAGTTTTGATAGCAAGGGCTTGCAATATGGGTAAATAGAATAACTCATTTTTCTTCTGGACAGCTGTACCCAATACACGGTATAGTTGAATATCTGGATAAACACCAACAGATAGCATGATTGGTACGAGCATCAAAGCTTCTTTGGTGAACTGTCTTTTGCATAGTCGGTTGATTGCTGCACTGAAGTCTTCAATAGATGCCTCAAACCCTGCATCTAGAAGCTTGCCAAACCACATAATGGCCTTGTAAGGCATCCCTTTTGCACATTGAGCTTTGATAAGTGTTGTGTATGCAAATTTTCTTAGCTTGGCACCCTGTTTTCTGAAGGACTCCAGTTTCATTTCAGCGTGAATAACTAGTCCCTTTGAGCACAGCACATTAACCAACAAGTTATAAGTAACAGGTGTGGGCATCACTCCACGAAATACCATTAGTTCATACACACCGAAAGCATTTTTGGCGTCCTGCGTTTCACAAAAACCTTGTATAAGCGTGTTGTAAGGTATTGGATCAGCATCAAAACCTTCTCTACACATATCATCAAGAACATTCTTGGCATCATGGAACATGAACTGCTTACAAAGTCCTTTAATAACTACACTGTAAGTTACTGCATTTGGTTTGAAACCTTTTCCAATCATTTCTTTAAAAAGACTTAGCATGGAATGAACTTTCCCAGCTTCAGAGAGTGTATCCATCAAGGTGGTGTATGTAACTGTTGTTGGCAGCAGATCACTTAACTGAATAGCCGTAAAATAGCTCTCTGCCATATGCAGATCCCCAAATTTGCAATAACCATATAGAAGAGAATTGCATGTTACAATGGTTGGGCACATACCAGCCATAATAATCGCATCATACAGCTGAACAGCATTACCAATATCACCCACTTTTGCATAACCATCAATAACTACATTGTAGAGGACTACATCGGATGGCTGATATTTGCTAGCTATAGTTTCCAAATATGACCTTGCTTCATCAAGGAATCCTTTCTTGCAAAGGCCTAGAAGAATAGATACATGGTTTACTGAAGTTGGAGTTACCCTCTGAGAACAGCACATTAGATTCCAGACTTGAAGTGCTCTTCCAATTTCTCCTAGCTTGGAGTACCCATGGATTAGGATGGAATATGCAATGACATCCAATTCCAGACCAATACTGCATATCTCACCAAGTAGGTTTTCGACCTCATAGAACAGGCCCTTCTTGAAAAGAGCATTGATAAGGACGCTATATGTGACAATATTCAGCTCCATACCTTGGCCTAAGATGTCCTTTCTTATCTTCATCCCTTCTTCAACATCACCACCTTCACAGTGGCCAGCAATAAGTATAGTATAAGTAACAATATCGGGTTCAACACCTAGGCCCCTCATCATCTCAATCATTTTTGGAATTTCTCTTGTATGACCATGCAAGCGAAAGCCATTAATAAGGCTGTTGCAAGTGACAATATCAAATTCCATTCCTTCTTCTGTCACACTCTGAAAAATATTGAATGCTTCACGTACAGAACCTATTTTACATAGACCATGTATAATGGTTGAATATGTGTGCCTGCTCGGATTTAATCCATACTTCAACATCAGGCAGAAAACTGATTTTGCATCCTGAATGAACCCCCAATTACACAATGCAGACATGAGGGTGTTAAAGGTCATTCCCAAGGGTATGAATTTCCCCTCTTTCCTAATCTCTTGAAGGAAAGATAAAGCTTCTCCAATTTTATCTTGCTTGCAGAGGCCATCTATGAGAATGCTATGGGAATAATCACTGGGGGGAATACCACATGACTCCATCTCTTTAAAAATCTCCAGTGCCACATCTGCCTTTCTTAGACTGTACAACAAACTGTCATAGGTGGTTATTGAGATTTGCATGTTTAGGTTGCTCATTTTACTAAGAACATAAAGAGCATCATGATTCATCTGAGCTCTAGCATAACTATTTGCTAGAGCATCCCACACAATGCTGCTTGAATCCCACTCCCTGAATCCAGTCCACAAAATATCACATAGAGTCGGAGCAGAATCAGAACCTACAGCAAAAGATATGGTAAAATTGAATGCAGAAAAGGTTATGTTTAAATGTTTTCTATGGTTGCATGCATTGAGATATAAATCCTACCATTTTCAAGACATGTGGAAGAATATCTATGCATACACTAAGTGACAATCTAACTCCGCCTATGTTGACTGGAAGACTTTCTTAAGTCGTCTCAACATAGCCGGTCCCAAGCCCGGGTAAAGGAGGAGGGTGTGTTAAGGTCTGGCGAACCAACAGTAAAAAAACAGCCACTCTCATGGATTTGAAACCCACAAGAGATTCGTTGGGGCGTAACCCTCTTAGCGACGCGCTACATCGGAACCCGGGTGTGGTGTTAAATGGGCAAGGGCCGGGTCATCATCCCCTTAGTGGCGCGTCGTATCGTGACCCGGGTACGATGAAAAATGAGCAAGGGTCGGGCCGTCGCAACCTTAATGGCGCGCTACATCTACGCCCGGGTGTAGTGAAAAATGAGCAAGGGTCTTCGCACTTCCCTCGACGGGTGCGAAGGGTAAGGAAGCTAGCCGAGCCGACTAGGATTCGTCTAGGTAGCTGGAATGTAGGGTCCCTAACGGGTACGCTAAGAGAGCTAGTCGATGCAGCAATTAGAAGGCGTGTAAATATTCTATGTGTTCAGGAGACTGAATGGAAGGGCCAGAAGGCGAAGGAGGTGGAGGATACTGGCTTCAAACTTTGGTACACGGGGACAACATCGGGTAGGAATGGTGTAGGCATCTTGATCGATAGGAGCCTTAAGGATGGAGTCGTTGATGTTAGGAGGCAAGGCGACCGGATTATCTTGGTCAAGCTGGTAGTTGGAGATTCGGCTCTGAATGTGATTAGTGCCTATGCCCCTCAGGTAGGTCTTAGCGAGGGCACCAAGAGGCAGTTTTGGAAAGATCTTGATAGCATGGTTAGTACCGTGCCTATCAGCGAGAAACTCTTTATAGGAGGAGACCTCAACGGCCATGTTGGTGCGACTAATGTAGGTTTCGAGCGGGTGCACGGGGGATTCGGGTATGGTAGTAGGAATCAAGAGGGGGAGGATGTTTTGAACTTCGCGCTGGCCTATGACTTGTTGATAGCGAACACCCTCTTTAGGAAGAGGGAATCTCATCTAGTAACCTTTCGTAGTGGACAACACTCGAGCCAGATCGACTTTATCCTTGCAAGGAGGGAGGATAGACGTGCTTGCTTTGATTGTAAGGTGTTACCTGGGGAGTGTGTTGTCCCTCAACATAAGCTTGTGGTGGCGGACTTTCGCTTTCGGGTACGTGTCCACCGGGACAAACGGGCCAAGATTGCGAGAACGAAGTGGTGGAAGCTTAGAGGGGAAGCAGCGCAGACGTTTAAGGAGAGGATGCTAGACGAGGGGCCTTGGGAAGAAGGAGAAGATGCCGACGACATGTGGCTAAAGATGGCAACATGTGTCCGGAAGGTGGCTTCAGAAGTGTTTGGCGTGAGTAGGGGACGCAAACGGGAAGCGAAAGACACATGGTGGTGGAATGACGAGGTGCAAAGGGCTATTAGGGAGAAGAATGAGTGTTTCAAGTGTCTCCACCATGACAAGAGTGTAGCCAACATCGAGGGCTATGAAATAGCGAAGAGGGTTGCAAAGCGAGCTGTGAGTGTAGCAAAAGGTCAGGCGTATGATGGCCTTTATCAGCGGCTAGGCACGAAGGAAGGGGAGAAGGACATTTATAGGATGGCTAGAATCCGCGAGAGGAAGACAAGGGACATCAACCAAATAAAATGCATCAAGGATGGGACAGATCGACTTCTGGTAAAGGATGAGGAGATCAAGGACAGATGGAGAGAGTACTTCGACAAGCTGTTTAATGGGGAGAATGAGGGTCTTGCCCTTGAGTTGGACGACTCATTTGACGATACCAACAGACGCTTTGTGAGAAGAATTCAGAAGGCAGAGATCGGAGAGGCTTTGAAGAGGATGAAGGGAGGTAAAGCGATGGGCCCTGATGGTATCCCCATTGAGGTGTGGAGATACCTAGGCGCCAGAGCGATAGTATGGTTAACTAAGCTTTTTAACCTTATTTTTCGGTCTAACAAGATGCCTGAAGAATGGAGGAGAAGTATATTAGTACATATCTTTAAGAACAAGGGAGATGTTCAAAGTTGTACTAACTACCGTGGGATTAAGTTGATGAGCCATACGATGAAGCTCTGGGAGAGGGTTATCGAGCATCGCCTAAGGAGAGTGACACATGTGACCCAAAATCAGTTTGGGTTCATGCCTGGTAGGTCGACCATGGAGGCGATTTTCTTATTACGACAATTGATGGAGAGATATAGGGAGCAGAAGAAGGACTTGCACATGGTCTTTATTGACCTCGAGAAGGCATATGACAAAGTACCGAGAAATATCATGTGGTGGGCCTTGGAAAAGCACAAAGTCCCAACTAAGTACGTTACCCTCATCAAGGATATGTACGGGGATGTGGTGACGTTTGTCCGAACATGTGATGGCGACACCAGTGACTTTCCAATTAAAATAGGACTGCATCAGGGGTCAGCTTTGAGCCCTTATTTATTTGCTTTGGTGATGGATGAGGTCACAAGGGACATACAAGGTGATATCCCTTGGTGTATGCTCTTTGCTGATGATGTGGTGCTAGTTGACGACAGTAGGGCGGGGTTAATAGGAAGTTAGAACTATGGAGGCACATGTTAAAGTCGAAAGGGTTCAGACTTAGTAGGACTAAGACCGAGTACATGAGGTGCGATTTCAGCGCGACTAGGCACGAGGAGGGAGACGTTAGCCTCGATGGGCAAGTGGTGGCCAAGAAGGATACTTTTCGGTATTTAGGGTCGATGCTACAAAAGGATGGAGACATTGATGAAGATGTTAGGCATAGAATTTCAGCCGGCTGGTTGAAATGGCGTCAAGCTTCTGGCGTTCTCTGTGACAAAAGGGTGCCTCAGAAGCTGAAAGGTAAATTCTATAGGACGGCGATTCGTCCGGCGATGTTATACGGTGCTGAGTGTTGGCCTACAAAAAGGCGACATGTCCAGCAATTGAGTGTAGCAGAGATGCGTATGTTGCGTTGGTGTTGTGGGCACACAAGGAGGGATAGAGTCTGGAACGACGATATCCGAGATAGGGTTGGGGTGGCACCAATTGAGGAGAAATTGTTTCAACATCGGTTGAGATGGTTTGGACATGTCCAACGGAGGCCTCCTGAGGCGCCGGTGCGTAGTGGAGTTCTAAAGCGGGCCGATAATGTAAAGAGCGGTAGAGGTCGACCTAAACTAACTTGGGACGAGTCCGTTAAGAGAGATCTTAAGGAGTGAAATATCCCCAAGGATTTAGCTATGGATAGGAACGCTTGGAGATTAGCAATCAACGTGCCTGAACCGTGACCTCTTTTGTCTTGTGCCCTTTATGTCCCTTTATGTGTCCCTGTTTCTCGTCTCTTTTGGGTTTCATCTCTAGCCTACCCCAACTTGCTTGGGACAAAAGGCTATGTTGTTGTTGTTGTTGTTGTGTACACTAAGTGACAATCTGCAAAATTTCCACGCTAGTGATCCTGCTATGAGTTTGCTTTCTGCAGGCAAAACTACTACTCCTTCCATTCCAAATTGTAAGTCGTTTTGGCTTTTTTAGATACATAGCTTTTGCTATGCACCTAGATATATGCTATTGTGTAGATACCAATGTTTTAAATAGCGGGCTAAGGTGTTTAGCGGTATATCTCTAAAACAGTTAATAGCGGAGCTATATCGGGCTATAGCGGGATATAACGGCTAAATTGTACATGAACTCAAATAGCGGCACCCTATCTTGAAAGACTAGCGGGCTAGCGGGAGATTTAAAACTATGGTAGATACATAGTTTGTCTCTTCACCACTTCCACCAAATATACAACTAGCACTCTAGCAGCATGAAAGTTGCAGCTCGGTAACAGGTGATCACAAATTTCAAACAAATACGATTACCAGCATAGGAATTTCAGTATATTAACAGATGATCCTAGATTTAATCAAAATATAATTAACAGCATGAAAAATGCAACCCAGTCTCGGCAAATACTGTTCCCCTCAGACAAAATTAAGGGAATAGCATGGCAATTGCAGCTAGGATTGATGAATAACTGTGCTTTCATGTTCCCGGCAAGAGCAGCAGCTACTTAGATATACAAACACAAGCAGTCAAGCACTCACACCGAGCTCACCTTGTTCGTCCACCATCTGGGCCAACCCGTCGCGCATCTCCCGCCACCTAGTCTGCCACAGAAGCTCATGGCAGTGCCTGAACCGTGCGGCGATAGAGGCCTTCCGCTCAAGCTCCGCCCTGTCCTCATCGAGCGCCCCTTGCCGTGCCCAGCCACGCCCAGGCTGTCCACCCCCCGCCCCGCCTGCAGGGGGAGGGGCTAGCGGCGCGTCCCTACCCACAACCGCCTCCTCCTCGGACTCTGTTCCAGCCGCCGACAACGCCGCCGCGGGAGAGTAGGAGAGCGGTCTACGTGGAGGTCTGGGTGGGCGGGGAGTGCGGTGCTGGAGGTGAGGCAGGAGGAGGCGGAGGGGGATGTGTGGTCGAAAGGGCATCCGATGTGGGGCAGGGTCTCATGGCGGGGGAGCGCGGCGGCAGCCTATGGTTGTGGAAGGGCCTCCGTGCGCTTGTCGGCGGGCATGTGGAGGAGGCTTAACGGCGGCGCGGCGGCGGCGCGTGTGGTCCGGTCGGGGTTTTTGCTTGTGTGAGGAGAGGAAAAGTGTGAAAATGTGTGAAAATGACTATGGGCCAAAAGATCTTTGGGCTTGGAGTTAGTGGGCTGAATGACATGCCGTCAGACGGCATTGGGTTAGCTCATAGGGGCTAAAATACAAACACTGGTCCAAGCTTAGTGATGCCTTTTTTTGCATAGTTATATAGAATGCAGCTAGCTAATCTCTCAGGTCTCCTTGGTAGGGAAGTAGTGGCAGTGGCGGATCCAGAAACGGGCTGCACCCCGGGCTAACTAATAGTAGTCACCGTGTAACCATTTGCTTTATCTAAACCCAGCCCATATACTTTATCCAAATCCAACCCATATACTAATTAATAGTTGAGAAAACTGAAGGATAAAATTTCTGTAAACTGCAATTCATGGCTTGTGTGCTTGGATGCTCGCTTGGCGCATGATAAATGATAGTTGCTGTACAGTGCCTGGCAGACATGGGTAGCGACGAACAGAGGCTGGTGGCTGACCACAGAGGAGTCAAGGGAGATGGTGCTGAGGTTGGGACTTCGGATTTTGTAGGGCTGTGTGCGGGGCTTTAGTTGCTAGGTCGAGTGGGGCTGGGCCTTCGAGGCCAGGATTTTCAACACACTGCCGAGGGGAACACTACATATGGATATTCACGTGTTCTTGGGCTCGCCCCGGGCTGCAGCCCCCCCAGCCCGGGGTGCAGATCCGCCCCTGAGTAGTGGTGTACATATGCAAGTAAACCCGAATTCACTGCAGTGTCTCATTGAGAAAGAAAAGGAGTCTTTTACTTGTATGCCATTAAAAAAGATGGTCTAATCGTCTATGTCCCTAAAAAGTTCGATCTATCGTCAGTGTCCAAGCTCGAAAAACTTTTCTCTCTCACGCCATTCTGTCACTAACGGTGTGAAATGTGGGTGGCAAAGGACTTGAATGCCCCTGGAACTTTTGTTTCTCATGTGCCACTGCCTGCTGGGCGGCACCGTCCTGGACCTATCCATCAACGGCCTCACCGGCCACATCCCGGCGTCGCTCGGGAACCTGACGTCGCTGCAGGAGCTTCAGCTCAGCGTGAACAAGGTGTCCGGCCCGATCCCGGCCGAGCTCGCGCGCTGCACCAACCTCACCGACCTCGAGCTCGACAACAACCAGATATCCCTGATGTGCCGCCTGTTCCCTCGAGCTCGCCGCCGACTTCGTGCTGGAGCTTGCCGCCGAGCGCAACCTCCCCGCCAAGCCCTTCCTGCTGGCGCTGGCGTCCAGCGCCAACATCGGCTCCAGCGCGACGCCCATCGGCAACCCGCAGAACCTGGTGATCGCGTTCAACAGCAAGATCCCGTTCCCCAAGTTCCTCCTCGGCATCCTGCCCGCCATGCTTGCCGGCATGGCCGTCAACATGGTGATGCTGCTGTGCATGTACTGGAAGGACCTGGATGGGAGCAGCAGCCCCATCGACGTTGACGGCAAGCGGATGGAGGCCGTCGAGGAGGGTGCCGGGGCCCATGCCGGCGTCGAGCGAAGCCCCAAGCTGCAGAGCTGGGCAGCACCAACGGCGGCAGCGGGTACATGTCGCCGCTGATGACGGAGAACATCTCCACGAAGCACCCGTGGTTCATGCAGTGCACGGAGGAGCGGCGGAAGCTGTTCCTCAAGAGCTTCGCGTACATCGTGACGGTGGGCATGGTGATCGCCTACATGGTGGGGCTCAACATGTCGTGGACGGCCATCACCACGGCCATCGCCTTGGTGGTCGTCGACTTCCGCGACTCCGAGCCGTGCCTCAACACGGTGTCCTACTCGCTGCTCGTCTTCTTCTCGGGGATGTTCATCACGGTGAGCGGATTCAACAAGACGGGGTTGCCGGCGGCCATCTGGAACTTCATGGCGCCCTACTCCAAGGTCAACAGCGTCGGCGGCATCTCCGTGCTGTCCATCATCATCCTCCAGCTCTCCAACCTAGCATCCAACGTCCCAACAGGTACGTACGTATTTATACGTAGCTGCATGCGTGCTATATTAATTGGTTGGCATGCATGTTCCTCAGCACCTGTGCTAATTAATTATTAATTGGTTGGTCCGTACTGCGTGCATGCAGTGCTTCTGATGGGCAGCGAGGTGACCTCGGCGGCGGCGCTGATCTCGCCGGCGGCGGTGGTTCGGTCGTGGCTGCTGCTGGCGTGGGTGAGCACGGTGGCGGGCAACCTGTCACTGCTGGGGTCGGCGGCGAACCTGATCGTGTGCGAGCAGGCTCGGCGGGCGACGCGCAACGCCTACGACCTCACCTTCTGGCAACACATCGTCTTCGGCGTGCCCTCCACCCTCATCGTCACCGCCATCGGCATACCCCTCATCGGAAAGATCAACATCTGACCGACCTCGATCGCTCACGTCGTCGTCGTCGTCGTACTCTCATCGGTATCATCATCGATCACTCCGGCCGGCCGGCCGTCGGTCGCCGGCCACTATATATTGTGATTTTGGAGCGAGAGGAGTAGCAAGTGCATCTGTGCGTGCATTCAGTGTACTTGTCGTTACATTATTGTATTTACAAACAATACTAGCTACACTCGGTGGCATCGGTAGAAAAGTGTTGGATGGAGGAGACAGTTTTTTTTAAGGGGCCGTTGGAGCAAGAAACCTAGAAACTTGGAACTAGGTCCTTCGTATATTATCGCATCTCTTTCTTGGTATCTCACTGCCCTTTGTTTAAAAAAGGGGGCAATCATCAGACTACCATTAGTCATGCTCTGAAAATAAATCAAATTCTCAAGTCACTCATCTTAATTACAACATAGATCAACTACACAAGTATCTGCAAATTAAATGCAACACCTTAAAAAGTTCCAGGACGGTGCCGCCCAGCAGGCAGTGGCACATGAGAAACAAAAGTTCCAGGGGCATTCAAGTCCTTTGCCACCCACATTTCACACCGTTAGTGACAGAATGGCGTGAGAGAGAAAAGTTTTTCGAGCTTGGACACTGACGATAGATCGAACTTTTTAGGGACATAGACGATTAGACCATCTTTTTTAATGGCATACAAGTAAAAGACTCAAAGAAAAGGCCCATCATGCCTCAGCTATCTCCCAGATCGTCGCCGCCCTCGCTCACCGTGCCTCCGCTGTGCTTCCCACCATCTCCGCGACGCCGAGGGGCGCCCCCGCCTCTAGCTCTGGTAGATCGATCAGCCCGACCTAGATATGGAAGACCAAACCCTAGACGATCCCGTGGAAGGAGGCAACGTTGCTGCACCGCCGGGCTCGGCGCCGGCCTTAGGCTCAGAAGGATTCTGAGGGAGCGGGTCGTCGCCTGGTGCCATGTCGGCGACGGCAGGGAGGCAGAGGAAGCCTAGGCGATGGAGGAGGATCCCACGGCAGCCCGTGAAGGTTACTTTGGTAGGCGTGTTTGGTTCACACCTCCTAAAGTCACCTAGCTCCTAAAGTTTAGTCATCCTCTGTTTAGTTTGATGGACAAAAATAGACTAAAAGAGGCCTTTTAGTCCCTTTTAGTCAGGATGTTTGGCTGCAAAGTAACTAAAAAGTGAGACAGCCTGACTAAAAGGTGAGCTTTAGTCCCTTTAGCAACACTAGGTGACTAGTTGGCATGTCTTTTTGCATGAAAAAATTGATAAGTATTAGGGCAATACTTCAAAAAAAATCCATAGCTGCTGCTCGATCTGCAGTGGCAATATCTCCTTCGAGTCGAGTCTGGAAGATTATGCAGGAACCCAATGAATTATGGTTCAGAATTTTACAAGCTAAATATATGGATTCTAGAGTTTTTTTTTTCATTCTGACAATAAGGGTTCATCTCAGTTTTGGCCGGGGCTTCATAAAGTGAAACACCTGTTTAAGTGGGGGGCCTTATATAAAGTTGGAAATGGACAACATTGCAGTTTCTGGCAGGATGTTTGGGCCGGTGATGTCCCCTTGAAAATCTAATATGAGGATGTTTACAAGATGGTTAGAGATCCCTACTGCTCTGTGGCAGACTGTTGGGATGAAGAAGGTTGGGAGATGGATTTCAAAAGGACTCTGACAACCCATGAATACAATAGACGGATAGAGGTCAAGGATAGCTTATCTGACATTACTCCATCCTCTGATAGGGATTTGGTTTACTGGGCTTTAGATAAAAGCAAATGCTTTACTACCAAATCACTCTATAGATTCTTGTCTGATAGTGGGGTTTCCAGCAGGGTTGCTGGTCTGATTTGGAAGAGTAAAGTGCCTTTGAAAATAAAGTTCTTCTTATGGCAAATTTTTAACAATAAGCTGCAGGTTGCTAGGAGCTTAGTTAAGAGGGGCTGGCGGGGGAATTGCCAATGCTGCCTTTGTGCCTGTGTAGAGGACATCAACCACATTCTCTTCAAATGTCATTTAGCTAAGCTGGTTTGGGGTATGCTTCAGGAGATTTATGACATTCAGTATTGCCCTAGATCTTTGGGGGAACTCTCCAGCCTCTGGTTTTTGGGCAAGGGGCCCTGGCCAAAAAGGTTGATCATGTTTGTGTTTGCATGTTTTGCCTGGGCTCTGTGGATGCAGTCCGGTACGTCGACTACGACCAAGATCGACGGGCGCTGGATGCTCTCATTGCTGCAGTCCCGTCCGAGATGCAGTTTTCGCTTACCAACAAGCGGACTGCCAAGGAGGCTTGGGACGCCATCGCTGCAGCACGCATCGGCAGCGACCGCGCTCGCAAGTCCACACTGCAGGCACTTCGCAAGGAGTGGGAGAACCTGACCTTCAAGCCAGGTGAGGACGTTGATGACTTTGCTCTCCGTCTCAACACTCTGTTGCAGAAGTTGGTGCAGTTCGGCGACGACACCTACGGCGAGGAGAGAGCTGTTGAGAAGCTCTTCCGCTGCGTCCCCGAGAAGTACAAGCAGATGGCTCGCTCAATCGAGTCTCTGCTGGACCTCTTCACGATGACGATCGAGGAGGCGTTGGGCCGCCTCAAGGTCGTTGACAGCGATGAGCCACAGCGCCTCTCGGGACCCGTCACCATTGGCGGGAAGCTCCTCCTCACTCGAGAGCAGTGGGCTGCCGGCCAAGGTGACAGGAAGAAGGGGGAGCCTTCTTCCACGACAGGCGGCCGCAAGCGTGGCAAGCCACGCAAAGACGCCCCGGCAGGGGCGCGAGGACGTGCCGAGGGTGATGATCGTGGAGGCGCCCAGGGCGGCGCCGCTGGCAAGCAAAAGCCAGCACGAGACGAACCTTGCTACAACTGCGGCAAGCTTGGTCATTGGGCCAAGGATTGTCGACAGCCACGACGCGGCCAGGCCCACGTCGCGCAGGCGGAGGAGGAGGAGCAGCCGGCTCTGTTCATTGCTCATGCGAGCATCGAACTACCTCCAGCGGCACCGGCCGCAACGGCTCTCCTCCACCTTGACGAGCCAAAAGCACACGCCCTCCTCGACGACAGCTCCGGCAACGACAAGACCGACGGGTGGTGCCTTGACACCGGCGCCACCCACCACATGACCGGACGGCGGGAGTTCTTCACCGAGCTCGACCCAAGCGTTCGAGGCACCGTCAAGTTCGGCGACGCCTCCGCTGTGGAGATCAAGGGCGTCGGCTCTGTCGTCTTCGTCGCCAAGACTGGCGAGCACAGGCTGCTCACCGGTGTCTACTACATCCCCGCTTTGAGGAACTCCATCATCAGCTTGGGACAGCTGGATGAGAGCGGATCGCGCGTGGAGATCGAGCACGGGGTGCTGCGCATCTGGGATCATCGACACCGGCTCCTGGTCAAGGTCAACAGGAGCAACCGCCTCTACGTCCTTCACGCACAGGTGGCGCAACCTCTTTGTCTTGCAGCCCGCCGCGACGACGACGCTTGGAGGTGGCACGAGCGCTTTGGGCACCTCAACTTTGAGGCCCTAAGGCAGCTCGGCAGCAAGGAGATGGTGCGGGGCATGCCGCACGTCGACCACGTGGAGCAGTTCTGCGACACCTGCGTCCTCACCAAGCTGCGACGGCTCCCTTTCCCTCGCCAGGCAAGCTTCCGCGCCAAGGAGAAGCTGGAGCTCGTACACGGTGACCTCTGTGGCCCCGTGACACCGGCTACACCTGGAGGCCGGCGCTACTTCCTCCTCCTCGTCGACGACATGTCCCGCTACATGTGGGCTATCCTGCTCGACGCCAAGGCAGCCGCGGCGGACGCCATCAAGCGTCTTCAAGCTGCTGCGGAGGCGGAGTGCGGCCGCAAGCTTCGGGTCCTACGCACGGACAACGGCGGCGAGTTCACGGCGGCCGAGTTCGCGGCGTACTGCGCCGATGAGGGGATCCACCGCCACTTCTCCGCGCCGTACACTCCGCAGCAGAACGGCGTCGTCGAGCGCCGCAACCAGACGGTGGTGGCCACCGCCCGTGCTCTCCTCAAGCAGAGAGGGATGCCGGCGATCTACTGGGGTGAGGCGGTGATGACTGCCGTCCACTTGCTCAACCGCTCCCCCACCAAGGCCCTCGACGGCAAGACGCCATACGAGGCCTGGCACGGGCGCAAGCCCGCGGTGAGCCACCTTCGCGTCTTCGGCTACCTGGCCTTCGTCAAGGAGCTCAACCACGTCGGCAAGCTCGACGACCGGAGCACGCCAGGGGTCTTCATCGGCTACGCGGAGGGCGCCAAGGCCTACCGCGTCCTCGACCCTGCGACACGGCGCGTGCGCATCACGCGGGACGTCGCGTTCGACGAGGGGCGAAGCTGGACGTGGGGCAAGATGGTGGATGACGACTCGACTCCGACGACCAGCGATTTCGTCGTCGACTACGTCCACTTCAAGGAGGCGGGGGGAGCTAGCAGCTCGTCCTCACCGAGCTCGCCTACCCCACCACCTCGCTCGCCACCACCTCCGGCGAGTCCTTCACCACCGCCACCACCAGCTCCGGCAAGTCCACAGGCTCCAGCGAGTCCACCACCAGCACCGCCGGCCACGCCTCGCTCTCCTACACCGGACCCTACCTCTTCAGGCTCGGCACCGGCAGCTTCGGCCCACGACGAGCAGCGCACAGTGGAGTTACCGTACCGTGGATCGCATCGACGAGGATCGCATCGACGCCTACCACGGCGGCGAGCCTCTGCGCTACCGTACCGTGGACAACCTCCTCGGCGAGCAGCCGGTCCCTGGACTGGCACAGCACGACTTTGAGGCGGAGCTGCACCTCGCACAGGACGATGGCGAGCCTCGTTCCTTCGCCGAGGCGGAGAGGGACGCGGCATGGCGTGCCGCGATGCAGATGGAGATGGACGCCGTCGAGCGGAACAAGACGTGGGAGCTGGCCGATCTTCCAGCCGGCCACCACGCCATCTCTCTCAAGTGGGTCTTCAAGCTCAAGAAGGACGAGACCGGAGAGGTGATCAAGCACAAGGCGCGTCTGGTGGCGCGCGGCTTCGTCCAGCAAGAAGGAATCGACTTTGACGACGCCTTCGCGCCCGTTGCACGGATGGAGTCCGTGCGACTCCTCCTTGCGCTAGCTGCCCAGGAGGGCTGGCGCGTCCATCACATGGATGTCAAGTCGGCGTTCCTTAACGGCGACTTGAAGGAGGAGGTCTACGTGCATCAGCCGCCGGGATTTGCGATTCCCGGCAAGGAGGGCAAGGTGCTTCGCCTGCGCAAGGCCCTCTATGGCTTGCGGCAGGCACCGAGGGCGTGGAATGCCAAGCTGGATTCCACGCTGAAGGGGATGGGTTTCGAGCAAAGCCCGCACGAGGCGGCCATCTACCGGCGGGGCAGCGGAGGAAAGGCCCTGCTGGTGGGTGTCTACGTCGACGACTTGGTGATCACCGGCACCAAGGATGCGGAGGTGGCGGCATTCAAGGAAGAGATGAAGGCCACCTTCCAGATGAGTGATCTGGGGTCTCTCTCCTTCTACCTGGGAATCGAGGTGCACCAGGATGACTCCGGGATCACGCTTCGACAGACCGCCTACGCCAAGCGCATCGTTGAGCTAGCTGGGCTCACCGACTGCAACCCAGCCCTCACTCCGATGGAGGAGAGGCTGAAGCTGAGCCGCGACAGCACGACGGAGGAGGTGGACGCTACGCAGTACCGGCGTCTTGTGGGGAGCCTTCGCTACCTCGCCCACACACGGCCGGACTTGGCATTCTCCGTCGGCTACGTTAGTCGCTTCATGCAGCGACCGACGACGGAGCACCAGCAGGCTGTGAAGAGGATCATCCGCTACGTTGCGGGGACTCTCGACCACGGCCTCTACTACCCGAGGTGCCCTGGGGCGGCACACTTCGTCGGGTACAGCGACAGCGACCACGCCGGCGACATCGACACCAGCAAGAGCACGAGCGGGATCCTCTTCTTCCTCGGCAAGTGCCTCGTTAGCTGGCAGTCGGTAAAGCAGCAGGTGGTGGCCCTGTCCAGCTGCGAGGCCGAGTACATAGCGACCTCCACCGCTTCGACTCAGGCGCTCTGGCTCGCTCGACTGCTTGGTGATCTCCTTGGCAGAGACACTAGAGCGGTGGAGCTCAGGGTGGACAGCAAGTCCGCTCTGGCCCTAGCAAAGAACCCCGTGTTCCACGAACGCAGCAAGCACATCCGGGTGAGGTACCACTTCATCCGAGGCTGTTTGGAGGAAGGGAGCATCAAGGCGAGCTACATCAACACCAAGGACCAGCTTGCGGACCTGCTCACCAAGCCCCTTGGGAGGATCAAGTTCCTTGAGCTCTGCTCCAGGACCGGGATGGTTCAACTCTCCCACAAGACGACGCACAAGACTTAGGGGGAGAATGATGGATAAGTCTCATGTGTGGTTGGTCTTTGTGGGGCTGTGCTGCTCACATGGTCCTTATGGCTGTTTTTCTGTTTTTAGGACAACATCTTAGACTAGAGGACAGCATCTTAGACTAGAGGACAGCATCTTAGTTAGGACAGCATCTTAGACTAGAGGACAACATCTTAGCTAGGACAGCACTTTAGCATCTTAGACTAGCATCTTGGCATATGCTTGGCTGGCTAGCAGCCTATAAGTATGTAACCCCAACCCCTCAGGTTGGCATGGCATTGTATGAGTTTGTGTGAGAAATAAACTAGAAAATTGCCCCAACTCCTAGTGTCATCCTCTCTCGATGAGAGTAAGGATTCAGCTACTACCAAGAGTGCGAATCCAGCGACTAACATAACTCATTTTTCTTCTGTACAGCTGTACCCAATACACGGTATAGTTGAATATCTGGATAAACACCAACAGATAGCATGATCGGTACGAGCATCAAAGCTTCTTTGGTGAACTGTCTTTTGCATAGTCGGTTGATTGCTGCACTGAAGTCTTCAATAGATGCCTCAAACCCTGCATCTAGAAGCTTGCCAAACCACATAATGGCCTTGTAAGGCATCCCTTTTGCACATTGAGCTTTGATAAGTGTTGTGTATGCAAATTTTCTCAGCTTGGCACCCTGTTTTCTGAAGGACTCCAGTTTCATTTCAGCGTGAATAACTAGTCCCTTTGAGCACAGCACATTAACCAGCAAGTTATAAGTAACAGGTGTGGGCATCACTCCACGAAATACCATTAGTTCATACACACTGAAAGCATTTTTGGCGTCCTGCGTTTCACAAAAACCTTGTATAAGCGTGTTGTAAGGTATTGGATCAGCATCAAAACCTTCTCTACACATATCATCAAGAACATTCTTGGCATCATGGAACATGAACTGCTTACAAAGTCCTTTAATAACTACACTGTAAGTTACTGCATTTGGTTTGATACCTTTTCCAGTCATTTCTTTAAAAAGACTTAGCATGGAATGAACTTTCCCAGCTTCAGAGAGTGCATCCATCAAGGTGGTGTATGTAACTGTTGTTGGCAGCAGATCACTTAACTGAATAGCCGTAAAATAGCTCTCTGCCATATGCAGATCCCCAAATTTGCAGTAACCATATAGAAGAGAATTGCATGTTACAATGGTTGGGCACATACCAGCCATAATAATTGCATCATACAGCTGAACAGCATTACCAATATCACCCACTTTTGCATAACCATCAATAACTACATTGTAGAGGACTACATCAGATGGCTGATATTTGCTAGCTATAGTTTCCAAATATGACCTTGCTTCATCAAGGAATCCTTTCTTGCAAAGGCCTAGAAGAATAGATACATGGTTTACTGAAGTTGGAGTTACCCTCTGAGAACAGCACATTAGATTCCAGACTTGAAGTGCTCTTCCAATTTCTCCTAGCTTGGAGTACCCATGGATTAGGATGGAATATGCAATGACATCCAATTCCAGACCAATACTGCATATCTCACCAAGTAGGTTTTCGACCTCATAGAACAGGCCCTTCTTGAAAAGAGCGTTGATAAGGACGCTATATGTGACAATATTCAGCTCCATACCTTGGCCTAAGATGTCCTTTCTTATCTTCATCCCTTCTTCAACATCACCACCTTCACAGTGGCCAGCAATAAGTATAGTATAAGTAACAATATCAGGTTCAACACCTAGGCCCCTCATCATCTCAATCATTTTTGGAATTTCTCTTGTATGACCATGCAAGCGAAAGCCATTAATAAGGCTGTTGCAAGTGACAATATCAAATTCCATTCCTTCTTCTATCACACTCTGAAAAATATTGAATGCTTCACGTACAGAACCTATTTTACATAGACCATGTATAATGGTTGAATATGTGTGCCTGCTCGGATTTAATCCATACTTCAACATCAGGCAGAAAACTGATTTTGCATCCTGAATGAACCCCCAATTACACAATGCAGACATGAGGGTGTTAAAGGTCATTCCCAAGGGTATGAATTTCCCCTCTTTCCTAATCTCTTGAAGGAAAGATAAAGCTTCTCCAATTTTAT
This sequence comes from Saccharum hybrid cultivar R570, assembly GCA_038087645.1. Lineage (NCBI taxonomy): Eukaryota > Viridiplantae > Streptophyta > Magnoliopsida > Poales > Poaceae > Saccharum > Saccharum hybrid cultivar. The sequence goes on along the minus strand of JAQSUU010000049.1, from coordinate 2,375,953 downwards.
CTTGCTTGCAGAGGCCATCTATGAGAATGCTATGGGAATAATCACTGGGGGGAATACCACATGACTCCATCTCTTTAAAAATCTCCAGTGCCACATCTGCCTTTCTTAGACTGTACAACAAACTGTCATAGATGGTTATTGAGATTTGCATGTTTAGGTTGCTCATTTTACTAAGAACATAAAGAGCATCATGATTCATCTGAGCTCTAGCATAACTATTTGCTAGAGCATCCCACACAATGCTGCTTGAATCCCACTCCCTGAATCCACTCCACAAAATATCACATAGAGTCGGAGCAGAATCAGAACCTACAGCAAAAGATATGGTAAAATTGAATGCAGAAAAGGTTATGTTTAAATGTTTTCTATGGTTGCATGCATTGAGATATAAATCCTACCATTTTCAAGACATGTGAAAGAATATCTATGCATACACTAAGTGACAATCTGCAAAATTTCCATGCTAGTGATCCTGCTATGAGTTTGCTTTTTGCAGGTAAAACTACTACTCCTTCCATTCCAAATTGTAAGTCGTTTTGGCTTTTTTAGATACATAGCTTTTGCTATGCACCTAGATATATGCTATTGTATAGATAGATAGTTTGTCTCTTCACCACTTCCACCAAATATACAACTAGCACTCTAGCAGCATGAAAGTTGCAGCTCGGTAACAGGTGATCACAATTTCAAACAAATACGATTACCAGCATAGGAATTTCAGTATATTAACAGATGATCCTAGATTTAATCAAAATATAATTAACAGCATGAAAAATGCAACCCAGTCTCGGCAAATACTGTTCCCCTCAGACAAAATTAAGGGAATAGCATGGCAATTGCAGCTAGGATTGATGAATAACTGTGCTTTCATGTTCCCAGCAAGAGCAACAGCTACTTAGATATACAAACACAAGCAGTCAAGCACTCACACCGAGCTCACCTTGTTCGTCCACCATCTGGGCCAACCCGTCGCGCATCTCCCGCCACCTAGTCTGCCACAGAAGCTCATGGCAGTGCCTGAACCGTGCGGCGATAGAGGCCTTCAGCTCAAGCTCTGCCCTGTCCTCATCGAGCGCCCCCTGCCGTGCCCAGCCACGCCCAGGCTGTCCACCCCCCGCCCCGCCTGCAGGGGGAGGGGCTAGCGGCGCGTCCCTACCCACAACCGCCTCCTCCTCGGACTCTGTTCCAGCCACCGACAACGCCGTCGCGGGAGAGTAGGAGAGCGGTCTACGTGGAGGTCTGGGTGGGCGGGGAGTGCGGTGCTGGAGGTGAGGCAGGAGGCGGAGGGGGATGTGTGGTCGAAAGGGCATCCGAAGTGTGGCAGGGTCTCATGGCGGGGGAGCGCGGCGGCAGCCTATGGTTGTGGAAGGGCCTCCGTGCGCTTGTCGGCGGGCATGTGGAGGAGGCTTAACGGCGGCGCGGCGGCGGCGCGTGTGGTCCGGTCGGGGTTTTTGCTTGTGTGAGGAGAGGAAAAGTGTGAAAATGTGTGAAAATGACTATGGGCCAAAAGATCTTTGGGCTTGGAGTTAGTGGGCTGAATGACATGCCGTCAGACGGCATTGGGTTAGCTCATAGGGGCTAAAATACAAACACTGGTCCAAGCTTAGTGATGCCTTTTTTTGCATAGTTATATAGAATGCAGCTAGCTAATCTCTCAGGTCTCCTTGGTAGGGAAGTAGTGGTGTACATATGCAAGTAAACCCGAATTCACTGCAGTGTCTCATTGAGAAAGAAAAGGAGTCTTTTACTTGTATGCCATTAAAAAAGATGGTCTAATCGTCTATGTCCCTAAAAAGTTCGATCTATCGTCAGTGTCCAAGCTCGAAAAACTTTTCTCTCTCACGCCATTCTGTCACTAACGGTGTGAAATGTGGGTGGCAAAGGACTTGAATGCCCCTGGAACTTTTGTTTCTCATGTGCCACTGCCTGCTGGGCGGCACCGTCCTGGACCTATCCATCAACGGCCTCACCGGCCACATCCCGGCGTCGCTCGGGAACCTGACGTCGCTGCAGGAGCTTCAGCTCAGCGTGAACAAGGTGTCCGGCCCGATCCCGGCCGAGCTCGCGCGCTGCACCAACCTCACCGACCTCGAGCTCGACAACAACCAGATATCCCTGATGTGCCGCCTGTTCCCTCGAGCTCGCCGCCGACTTCGTGCTGGAGCTTGCCGCCGAGCGCAACCTCCCCGCCAAGCCCTTCCTGCTGGCGCTGGCGTCCAGCGCCAACATCGGCTCCAGCGCGACGCCCATCGGCAACCCGCAGAACCTGGTGATCGCGTTCAACAGCAAGATCCCGTTCCCCAAGTTCCTCCTCGGCATCCTGCCCGCCATGCTTGCCGGCATGGCCGTCAACATGGTGATGCTGCTGTGCATGTACTGGAAGGACCTGGATGGGAGCAGCAGCCCCATCGACGTTGACGGCAAGCGGATGGAGGCCGTCGAGGAGGGTGCCGGGGCCCATGCCGGCGTCGAGCGAAGCCCCAAGCTGCAGAGCTGGGCAGCACCAACGGCGGCAGCGGGTACATGTCGCCGCTGATGACGGAGAACATCTCCACGAAGCACCCGTGGTTCATGCAGTGCACGGAGGAGCGGCGGAAGCTGTTCCTCAAGAGCTTCGCGTACATCGTGACGGTGGGCATGGTGATCGCCTACATGGTGGGGCTCAACATGTCGTGGACGGCCATCACCACGGCCATCGCCTTGGTGGTCGTCGACTTCCGCGACTCCGAGCCGTGCCTCAACACGGTGTCCTACTCGCTGCTCGTCTTCTTCTCGGGGATGTTCATCACGGTGAGCGGATTCAACAAGACGGGGTTGCCGGCGGCCATCTGGAACTTCATGGCGCCCTACTCCAAGGTCAACAGCGTCGGCGGCATCTCCGTGCTGTCCATCATCATCCTCCAGCTCTCCAACCTAGCATCCAACGTCCCAACAGGTACGTACGTATTTATACGTAGCTGCATGCGTGCTATATTAATTGGTTGGCATGCATGTTCCTCAGCACCTGTGCTAATTAATTATTAATTGGTTGGTCCGTACTGCGTGCATGCAGTGCTTCTGATGGGCAGCGAGGTGACCTCGGCGGCGGCGCTGATCTCGCCGGCGGCGGTGGTTCGGTCGTGGCTGCTGCTGGCGTGGGTGAGCACGGTGGCGGGCAACCTGTCACTGCTGGGGTCGGCGGCGAACCTGATCGTGTGCGAGCAGGCTCGGCGGGCGACGCGCAACGCCTACGACCTCACCTTCTGGCAACACATCGTCTTCGGCGTGCCCTCCACCCTCATCGTCACCGCCATCGGCATACCCCTCATCGGAAAGATCAACATCTGACCGACCTCGATCGCTCACGTCGTCGTCGTCGTCGTACTCTCATCGGTATCATCATCGATCACTCCGGCCGGCCGGCCGTCGGTCGCCGGCCACTATATATTGTGATTTTGGAGCGAGAGGAGTAGCAAGTGCATCTGTGCGTGCATTCAGTGTACTTGTCGTTACATTATTGTATTTACAAACAATACTAGCTACACTCGGTGGCATCGGTAGAAAAGTGTTGGATGGAGGAGACAGTTTTTTTTAAGGGGCCGTTGGAGCAAGAAACCTAGAAACTTGGAACTAGGTCCTTCGTATATTATCGCATCTCTTTCTTGGTATCTCACTGCCCTTTGTTTAAAAAAGGGGGCAATCATCAGACTACCATTAGTCATGCTCTGAAAATAAATCAAATTCTCAAGTCACTCATCTTAATTACAACATAGATCAACTACACAAGTATCTGCAAATTAAATGCAACACCTTAAAAAGTTCCAGGACGGTGCCGCCCAGCAGGCAGTGGCACATGAGAAACAAAAGTTCCAGGGGCATTCAAGTCCTTTGCCACCCACATTTCACACCGTTAGTGACAGAATGGCGTGAGAGAGAAAAGTTTTTCGAGCTTGGACACTGACGATAGATCGAACTTTTTAGGGACATAGACGATTAGACCATCTTTTTTAATGGCATACAAGTAAAAGACTCAAAGAAAAGGCCCATCATGCCTCAGCTATCTCCCAGATCGTCGCCGCCCTCGCTCACCGTGCCTCCGCTGTGCTTCCCACCATCTCCGCGACGCCGAGGGGCGCCCCCGCCTCTAGCTCTGGTAGATCGATCAGCCCGACCTAGATATGGAAGACCAAACCCTAGACGATCCCGTGGAAGGAGGCAACGTTGCTGCACCGCCGGGCTCGGCGCCGGCCTTAGGCTCAGAAGGATTCTGAGGGAGCGGGTCGTCGCCTGGTGCCATGTCGGCGACGGCAGGGAGGCAGAGGAAGCCTAGGCGATGGAGGAGGATCCCACGGCAGCCCGTGAAGGTTACTTTGGTAGGCGTGTTTGGTTCACACCTCCTAAAGTCACCTAGCTCCTAAAGTTTAGTCATCCTCTGTTTAGTTTGATGGACAAAAATAGACTAAAAGAGGCCTTTTAGTCCCTTTTAGTCAGGATGTTTGGCTGCAAAGTAACTAAAAAGTGAGACAACCTGACTAAAAGGTGAGCTTTAGTCCCTTTAGCAACACTAGGTGACTAGTTGGCATGTCTTTTTGCATGAAAAAATTGATAAGTATTAGGGCAATACTTCAAAAAAAATCCATAGCTGCTGCTCGATCTGCAGTGGCAATATCTCCTTCGAGTCGAGTCTGGAAGATTATGCAGGAACCCAATGAATTATGGTTCAGAATTTTACAAGCTAAATATATGGATTCTAGAGTTTTTTTTTTCATTCTGACAATAAGGGTTCATCTCAGTTTTGGCCGGGGCTTCATAAAGTGAAACACCTGTTTAAGTGGGGGGCCTTATATAAAGTTGGAAATGGACAACATTGCAGTTTCTGGCAGGATGTTTGGGCCGGTGATGTCCCCTTGAAAATCTAATATGAGGATGTTTACAAGATGGTTAGAGATCCCTACTGCTCTGTGGCAGACTGTTGGGATGAAGAAGGTTGGGAGATGGATTTCAAAAGGACTCTGACAACCCATGAATACAATAGACGGATAGAGGTCAAGGATAGCTTATCTGACATTACTCCATCCTCTGATAGGGATTTGGTTTACTGGGCTTTAGATAAAAGCAAATGCTTTACTACCAAATCACTCTATAGATTCTTGTCTGATAGTGGGGTTTCCAGCAGGGTTGCTGGTCTGATTTGGAAGAGTAAAGTGCCTTTGAAAATAAAGTTCTTCTTATGGCAAATTTTTAACAATAAGCTGCAGGTTGCTAGGAGCTTAGTTAAGAGGGGCTGGCGGGGGAATTGCCAATGCTGCCTTTGTGCCTGTGTAGAGGACATCAACCACATTCTCTTCAAATGTCATTTAGCTAAGCTGGTTTGGGGTATGCTTCAGGAGATTTATGACATTCAGTATTGCCCTAGATCTTTGGGGGAACTCTCCAGCCTCTGGTTTTTGGGCAAGGGGCCCTGGCCAAAAAGGTTGATCATGTTTGTGTTTGCATGTTTTGCCTGGGCTCTGTGGACTTGCCGGAATAAAATGATGATTGAAAAGCATTTCCCTAAAGCGCCCACTGATGTTATATACACTGCACTGTCGTTTATGCAGAAATGGAGCTACTTACTGAAGGACTCTTATAGGGATCGAGTCGCGCAGATGAAGGAGGACGTCCTGAGATGGCTCAAGGATTTCAACACTAGCGCTTATCCACTTTCAGATGTAGTAGAGTTTTAATCAAGTTCTTGTCTTTGAACCTTTGTTATCTTTTGTAGCCGGCAACCCCGGCCATGTTCGCTTGGCTTATAAGTCATACTTTTTCAGCCAACGAATAGTATTTTTCTCTCACAATAAATCAGCCAACAGTACTTTCAGCCATGCCTTATCAGCCAAGCGAACATGGCAATTCTCGTTAAAAAAAAAGTGTGTTCTTTGATCTCCTGATGTGTGGAAGACCTGGCTGATGCCTGGGACCTAATAATAACTACATTTGATGATAACAACAAAATCAGAACCTTCACATGTGTATTGCATAAGAATGCAGTCTTGGATTCTAGCATGCCCAGCCTTGTAACATTTAGAGCGCATTTACATGCAACTGAATTAACCATATACGCCACTCGCAGCGAGCAGCACTTGACTGCATAGAAGATGGAGATGGAAGCAGATCGTTCTGGATGGCCGGTTTGCCCTCAGGCATGCCATTTTGCCATGCTTGCCTTGGAGCACTATATAAGTCTATAACTCCACCAAGAAGATGGTATATTTGCAAGCTTCCTTAACTTGTTTTTACTTCAAACCGCTTCTGCATTACTTCAAACCGCTTCTGCAATACATCTTGTGCTTACCAACTGTCACTGAAATAACACAGCATAAGTTTGAGATGGCAAGGGTCTTGCTTTCCAAGTGCTTTTCTGAGGCAGATGGCACGACATTTGCCCATGTGAACTTCATCGCCACCCCCCAGCAAAGCACCTCACACCTTGCCAAGCGGTCGTTTTTCGCTGAGCTAATGCTTATCCCAGATCTTCAGGCATATGAGGGTACCGAGCCTATGCGTGTATGCACCATCGATGACTCTTGCTTCGGTAAGTAGTTCGATTCGCACTTCATGTTAGTAACGTTTGGCTCTACTTTTGTTTAATAAGGCTTGTGTGGAACACTTTCACGTGAAATTCCAACAGTTCATTCATTTGTTTGTCTCTCTATTTTCTACTATTGTTTCTTTAACTAAGTTTTGCTGGAACAATGTTTGTCTCTCTAGTTTGTTGGCTCCGGTAGATAAGCATAGGGTCTGCTTGGTTGGACCCCACACCTTGCGATGCTGCAAGTTAGTCATGGCACACTAAGGTAGGTTGTTTGTTCTGTTACCAGACTGTAGTGCACCAAAGAAAGTTAGGCCTCGTTTAGATGCTGAAAAAATTTCAGCCCGATGAATAGTACCACTTTCGTCTTATTTGATAAATATTGTCTAATCGTGAACCAACTAGGCTCAAAAGATTCATCTCGTGATTTCCAACTAAACTGTGTAATTAGTTATTATTTTTATCTACATTTACTACTTCATGCATGGGTCCAAAGATTGATGTGATGGAGAGAGAGTGAAAAAATTCTAACTTTTCATGTGCATCTAAACAAGGCGTTAGGTGCTTTCTCGGGGCTAAGTTTTGGTACGGTGGAGGATTTGATCGCGACGGGTGTGTTTAGTTACCCAAAATCCAAACTTTAGCACTATGCAAAAAGAAGATTCCCCGTCACATTAAACTCGCGGCACATGCATGGAGTACTAAATGTTGACGTAATCAAAAACTAATTGCACAGTTTGGTTGTACTTTGCGAGACGAACGTTTTGAGCCTAATTAATCAACAATTGGACAATTATTAACAAATACAAACGAAATGCTACAGTGCACTACATTGATTACGGCGTCGCCAACTTTGGGCAACACGCACGTGCAGAAAGAAGTGTGCTACGGTCATCCACCCACCCATTAAAGCTGGCACGACAGAGGGGAAAATGGGCTCCTGCATCTTTTTCACCCTTTCATTCTCTTCTCACTGAATCTTTCTCTTGTTTTGCAGCCACTTCTCAGAACTAACGAATATCTCTATTAATTCTACATGGGGTTCTATGTCCTGTTCGTTTGGCTGATAAGCCATGACTAAAAGTATCATTAACTGATTTGTTTTGAGAAAAAATACTGTTCATTGACTAAAAAAATATGGCTTAACAGGACGCTAGTCAATTTGCTGCCTATCTTGAAAGCCCATTACGTGGGCTGCGGTGGCTTAACACCACGTTTGGACGGGGATAGGGATCGTGACAGGGATAAAAACTATTGTATCATAGCTATCCGTTCTTGGTACCTCATTTAATTTTGGACATTCATTCATTTCCCTATCCCTATCCTACTCCCTATATCCCAATATCCAAACGGCCCCTAAGTAATTTAGGAACTTACAGTTACGTGCTGGTTGTAACACCTCTAATGTTACATAAGCCCTTTTAGCACTAAATATGTAATTATTAACTTGTTAATAATAAATTAGAGCAAAATTAGAGTAGAAGAGAACTAAAAAATAGAATGAAATAAAATACATTATTAAATAGAATGATATATATATATATATATCTTTTGAATCAAATTTAAATTCGAGCCTTGTTGAAAATTTTCTCGTGTCTAGACATTGCTAATTGTCTAAATTAGTAAATCGATAGAGATATATATATAGGTATATATATACACTCACGTATTTAGTTTTGGTAAACATGTTGCTATATTAATTAAAGTAGTGTACAAACTTATTTCTTTCCGAGTGTATCTCTATAGATAAGTAAACATTTAAACATACAATAAATATATGCATGTATGTATGGATATTAGTGATAAAGAAATAATGACATATTTGTAATTACATGATTATTTATATATTTGGTAAAAGAAAAAGAAAGAAAACGGCACAGCACACTCATGGACGCTTGTGTGCACGCTTAGCCTCGTCGCTGCCTTGCTGTGCGCTGGCCTTGTTGCCAGCCTTGCCTTTGCGGCCGCGCTGCTGACGCCGCTTCTCGACAGGCTGTTCAGCTGCCGCTACCGCGTCCGTCTCCATGTCGTGCTAGTGTTGGTCATGATCGTCTTCGCGAGGCTGTACTGCAAGGCCGCTGCGGCGCGACCGTCGTGTGCGCGTTGCCGGCCTGAAGGTGCACGGGCCGAGCTGGTACCGCTAGCCAACGCGGGATAGCTGACGTGGCACCTATTTCGCCGCCTATCGCACCTACCTCGCTCCTGCCCACGTCCTCTGCTGCTGCGTTCGATCGGTGGTCCTGTCATAGCAAGGACGGGATGTCTCCCTGCCCTGCTCTGCGGCTAGCCGACGCCGACAACCCCGCTCGGACCCCGCTGCTACGATTCATTGCATCGCGCCAAGTCCTTCCCTATTAGTCGACCGGGCCACATACTCGTGGCCGCTGTCAATCGGACCGCTCCGACTTCACCTGGTGAGCTCGCTCAAGTCTCCTCGCTCTTCCTCTTGTGCCGTTGTTCCCTGTCCCGATCCGCCTCCACTTGCTTGCTCTGCCAAGCCGAGCAACCACCAGGGCTGCGGCCACCGTCGGTGGCCCTCCCTCGCGAGCGCACGCGAACCCCCCATGGCCCCACAACATTGCCCTTCCTGCTCCTCCGCCGCTACGTACTGGCGCGCCGACGTCGCCGTGCTAAGCCTCTTGCCCACCGTTGCCGACTTTTTCCCCATCTCTTGAGGACGCGCGAGTGTGCCGAATCCACGCACCTCCTCGCGCCGCTCCACCTCCGGCCGAGGCACCGCGTCTCCTACGCCGTCGCCTGGCTCCTCGCGTGCGCGCGCGAGTCCCACGGCCCCGTGCTGGACCTGCTGCTCAACAGCGCTGCTCCTTCCATGGCGACCTCCCCTGCTCTCCGCTCCTCCACGCATCACACCGACGTCCCCTCCTCTTCCTCCCCGCGTCACGCGCGCCCTCGCACTGTCGCTGCGCGTGTGGCGGGTGCTCCACCGACCGTGCTGGCCGAGCCGTTGCCGCCCACGCGTGCGGCCGGAGCCGTCGCCGCCCCACGCGTCGCCCCATTGTCTTCGTCGGCCGACGCACCGCCTTCCCTGCCGTAGTCATGTCTGGTCGCCATGCCGCGCCGCCACAGCACGTCGCCTCGCTGCTGTGGGGCACCTCGTTCCATGCTGTTGGCACCAAGGGATGCGGGATGGTCCCACGCACCCCGCGGCTGGTCCTCTACCACCGTCGTGCCTTTCCCGTGCCGAATCGGTCGTCGGTGACTGCTCCCCTCTACGCGCTCTGTTTCAAGGTAGAAAAGGGACTCAAGCGTAAATAACATTTTTTACTGGGTTCAATTTGCAAAAATGCTAGACTCATAGGTTTACAAATAGGGGCTTAGTTAATTTCAGGGAAACTTAGGGGTCTCTTCGCAATTGTACCATTGCCTTGCCTGGCCACGTGGGCCAGCTTGGAGGGCCGCTCGGGCCCCGCCCCGAGCGTTGGGCCGCGCTCGCCGCGCCTAGGCTGCTCGCGCCCGCGCGCTGGGTCGGCCTGTTGCCGCCGCGCCTGGGCTGCTCACGCCCACGCGCGCGCCCGCCTCATCTGGGCTGCCTTGGCCCCTGGTCTAGGTCGAGCTGGGCCGCTTCGAGACCAAGGATCTTTTCTTCTTTTTCGGTATTTCGTTAATTTTAGTAATTGGCTGAATGCTTGGAAATTTATAGTAAATAGTAGAAAAATCATAAAAATACTAAACTAATTTTGTTAGGTTTCTAAAATCATGGTCTATCTGATAGTGTATTTTGTTCATATAGGTTTTGTATGTTTTTAGGGTTGCTCTAATTATTTTAACATGCTTAATATTGTTAATACATAAATTTGTAGGAATTTCCGTGATGAATCGGTGATAGTGATAGCTCTAAAAATTTTACAGTAAATTAGAAATGTTATCATGTGTTCTCTGTAATTTTTGTAGCCAATAATAATTAGTTTGCTAGATAGATAATGATGCCATATTTTGAATAAAGATTAAATCGATAGAACAGAATAACGAAACAACTTGAGTTTGTATACTAAAATATTTATTGAGAAATAATGCCTTATTCGACAACATGTATATATAGCCTAAGTACGATCGTCGTTAGAACTAGCTTGTTAACTTGAGAGGCATAAATCGTATTTTATAATTCACGGTTGCAGTTGATTAATTACGTCTTTGCATTGCATCGCATTGCATATCATAATAGGGACGTTGATGGATCGTGGAGTCATCTGGAGTATCAGAAAAGATTGTGTCTCGATGGTCGTGCCATCATAATGGAAAGCTAACTTCTGATTAAATCTTACCTAGGCAAGCCCCGGTGCATAACCCCTACTTTTCTGTACTTTAAATTATATTTGTGCATTAAGTTTTAAGGAGTTGAATATATATATATATATATATATATATATATATATATATATATATATATATATATATATCCTATGAGTCTTACTAGTATGACATGATCGTGTAGATTGCTATGCTATAGGACTCCGATAGAAGTCGAGTGATTGCCTGTCACTCACGAGAGATAGAAAATATATTAATGTTGTTACTATATTATTATCACTCATGATAAAATGGTGGAAAAGAAAAATGAAGATCGGGAAGGGATATGGGTTGGGTATTGGTGGGTGTAAGAGGTTGTATCCTGCGGCCAACGGGGCATAGCTTGATTACATTGTTTCCCTGTCTGTGTCGGTTAAGGACCGGCCGTTGCATTGGGTTTTAGGCAGGTCACAGACTTATTATCCTAAACACATACTTGTGTATGGGCGCATGAAGACTTGTTACTCTCTTGTCATAGGTTCCGGCTCTTTCTAGACCAACTTTCAGGGTCGTTTTTGGGTGGAGGTTCTAGCACCGCACTGAGTCCAGGACTCAGTGGCGGAGGCTTAGAGTCTAAGTTTGAACGGAGACCTAGACCTCGTGACAAGAGGGTGGTGGGTTGGTCCTACTTGTGCCTGGGGTACAAGAGGGGCATGTGTTTCGGGGTACCCAGTTGGGCACATTGATTCGCGAATCGCCGGGCGATCTGGTACGGCTTGTCTACAGTCTAGCAACGTAGTAAGAACTGCAAGATGAAAGATGGTAAAATGAATCTGACTGCTTACCACCAGCTTGAAAATAGCACGGGTGCTTACATAGAACTGTTAGTTAATGAACTAATGATGACTGCTAATAAAATTGAATATAAGGAAGTAATGCTTCCTGTAGATGCAATAAACTCACAAGCCAGATAGCCTTGCATATCCTTGGAGTATTTTCTTTTCTCCTGTCGGGTAAATCTTGCTGAGTACAATTGAGTACTCAGGGTTTTATTTCCCCCTATTACAGGTGACCCTTGTGTGTGGATTTCTCCTGGTGGGCTCAGAGGGGATTTTCTTTGCGCTGCGATCATAGTTTTTATTTATAACTCTCACTAAATATTTTTATACATGGAAGTTTTATAACCTGTTGTCAATGTTTATATATCAATGTTTCATCATGTCATGAATAGGTATTTATTTCCGCTGTAACGCTGGTCACATGTTTATATTTCGTTGTTAAATTAAATTGTTCATAACTCTGATAACATGATCATATTCTGCTATTATCAACAGTAAATATATATACTCTGATGTTGCATAAAAAACGATGTAAGAATTGATTAAGAATGATGAAAGCTTTATTCTCTCATTTGTGATTCTGATGGAAAAATGTGGATTTTCAGGTTCTCCCTTGGGGTGTGCTCAACGGAACTGCGTAATTTGATGTGCTCCCTTGAGTACTTAGTGTCTAATAGAAGATAAGTACTCCTGTGAGGCATTAGATTAGACGGTTCTGCCACACTGGTCCATCTTGCTCCCTGGCCTCTCAAAACTTTCTTGCCCACCCGTTTTGGTCTAGTGTTTATTTGTCTCCAAATATTTGTAAATTTGAGGTAAAATGCATCCCTTTTTCTATTTATCTTAGGAATTTGTAAGAAGATTGTTTCTTGTTCTATTGATGATAAGCTAATTATTTTCATTTATAAGTAGCTTCTTTCATAGGCAATGTGATTTTTTCTATGGATAAATTCCTTTTATTTATAGGGAAAAATTGGTAACTTATGTCCCATGTTGGATAGAGATGCTTCACGATAAGCATGGTTAGACCTTTTCTGTACTGGTTTTGTGGCTAATTGCATTGTCACAATTGAAGAACAACTTTCAATCTGTTGGGTTCAAGATTAATGATCTGGTTTCTCTTTGTAAAATTGCTCATCTATGCTTATGGTGAATCTATTAATACCTCTGCACTGTATGGGAAGTAGCAACCTCTTTTTGGACACTTAGGTGTCCTCCTGTTACGGTATGCCTTCGGTTTGTCATACGGAATGCATCTTGTGGCTTGCTGTACTATATTGTTTGGAGTGAGTAACATTGAGAAGATTTGTTGCATTACGTACACCTTTTTCAGTTTTGTATTGTTGACATTATCGATAGGTGTATTATCATTATATAATTATTGATCATGCATTAAAAAAAACATATGGTCCAACTGAATTGTCCGATGTGATATTCTTACCATTTCATAGATTTGGGTCATGTTTTGCTACTTGCAAGCCAAACAGCCGCTACATGTTTATCCAACTGTGGCAAGTTTCGTGTAGGAGTCCAAATACTTACCTCATTCAATTTGCCACAACTCAATTTAGTTTGACATGGTAATCAACCAAATAGCTCTACTTTGCAAATATATGCATGTCAGAGCTTTGGCATGTGCCTAACCTTTAGTGTGGCAAACCGAACATGCCATTGTTTGCACGATTTGAAGATGGGTGCATTTTAAATTCTCTCTATCTTGAAAGTTGAGGATGGAGTAGTGTGTATGGTTTAAGGTCCTTGTTTGCTATGTTTGCGTTTGGTTCGTTTGAATAATGTTTGGACATCTTTTGATGCCTTTTTTAGGTGGATGTCATGAGATGGTGAGAGACATCAAGGAACCGCTTAGGAAGGACATGGATTACGACCACTGTCACGCTTGCAGCAAGCGCATTAAACACCCGAGAGGTCCTATATTCATCGCTGGGCACAACAGTACGAGGATGCCGTATGTTGGTGTGTTGCCGTTGGATCTAATATCGGTTCATGTCGGCTCACCGCGTGCCGAGTTACACGTGATTCCTTCCGCCATCAATCATGAAAGTTTCGCTAAAAATCAGTCAAGATGGAGATTATTATATTATATAAGATAGAAAAGCCCAAGGTTTAATTAGGGGGTGTTTGGTTCACCTAGCACCTCCTAAATTTAGTAACTTTTAGTCTCTTTAGTAACTTTTTTACTAAACACCTTTACTAAAAGTCACTAAACAATCTTTAGTCAGCTAGTCACCCAAACCTTACTAGCAGCTCCTAAAATAACGTCTGGACAGGCCTTGCCCTTCATCGATGCGCACTGTTCCCCCTCACTCACATCTCACTCTCTCAGCTCGCTCACTCTCTCCCTCTCGCACTCGCTCTCCTCTGCTTTCCCCGTCGCCACCACCACTTTGCTCCATGCCGCTGCCGCTCCTCCCAACCCCTCCGCCGGCGTAGCAGCTCCTCCGCTCACCGCTTCCGCCATGGACGGCCACGGGTCCGAGTATCCGGACTATTACTCGCAGTCCTCTTCTCCGGCGGATCTGAATGGCTCCGGTCCGTCGTCCCCCCCCATCGCCGGTGACTTTGGTGTCTTCTCCCAAGCTTCATCGTATGGTGCGGGCTCCTCCACTCGACGCGGCATGGAGGGGCTGGATCTGAACACCGACGTCGCCGGTTCCCCTACATGGGCTCTTACCAGGGGCTCCTCTAAGGTGACTTCGCTCCCGGCGGTAGAGGGCTGCTTCCTCTTCGCATTGGCGCCAGATCCGGTGCTGGAGGGTTCGTTCCTCCTCGGCCGACTATAGGAGCGACCGGATCTGGGAAACGCCCGGCTTCTCGCGCTGTTGTGCGCCGCTCCAGGGTGGGAACCGGCAGTAGCTGTGCCCGCGCGCGGGCAGCTAGGCTGCGTGGAACCGTTGCTTCAGGCAGCTTGGCTCCTCCAACTGAAGGAATGGAGCCAGAAGATGACGACGACATCCCGCACGAGGTGAGTTTGTTCTCTGATATGATTCGTACTTTGTTCTGTTTATTATCTATGTTATGCATGTCTTATTTATGGTTCTGCATGTCTATTTTTTTACTACATTCTCATATTTTTTTTATTGATATGATGTGTTAGGTTTTATTTGTTTGATGTACAGATCTGTATTTGTCTAATCTGTTTGATCTATAGGTGTGTGTTAGGTTGTATTTGTTTGATCTACAAGTTTGTATGAACTACTACTGTTTAGTTGATTGTTACTGAAGTGTGTACATGTTTCATGTATTACTGTGTATTTGTTTGATCTATTTTTGTTTATTTTAATTTTTGTCTCTTGTTCTCTGATCTGCTTCTCTACTAGTTTGACAAGGCAAATTGGTCCGATGCAAATACATTTGTGTTCTCTTGTCTTGCTGTTGATGAAATGAGAAAGGGCAATTCAAGTAATGGGACAATGACTAGGAGAGGTTATGATAATTTGAGATATTTGTATGAGCAACAGACTTGGCCTAAAGCATGATCTTAGATGTATGAAGAATAGATTCAGCCAGCTCAAGACCATGTACAATTTCTACAAGTGGGCACAACTACAAACAGGTGTTGCAAATACATTTGTGTTCTCTTGTCTTGCTGTTGATGAAATGAGAAAGGGCAATTCAAGTAATGGGACAATGACTAGGAGAGGTTATGATGATTTGAGATATTTGTATGAGCAATAGACTTGGCCTAAAGCATGATCTTAGATGTATGAAGAATAGATTCAACCAGCTCAAGACCATGTACAATTTCTACAAGTGGGCACAACTACAAACAGGTGTTGGCCACCAAGAAAACAGAAGGATAGATGCACCTCTATCTTGGTGGGATAGGCATACCAAGATAATCTTTGTGCCTAATAATTTGTATGCTTGTTCTACTTTCATGTTGGTTTGTGCTAACAGTTGATTCTTGTGATTTTTCAGAAGAAGCCAGAGTGTAGGAAATTCATGTATGGGTTGCCTAGATTCTTTCCTCAGATGGTTGAGCTCTTCCAGAACACTGCTGTTGATGGATCAACTGCTACCATTCCTAGGCTGTCATGCCATGACCAAGACAGAGGGATAGATGAGGATGATGAAGATGGTGCTGCTACTCCAGACGACTATGGCTTACAACCCAATTCACCAAGTATCAAAAACAGCCGCAAGAGGGCAAGCAGCACAACTGACACAACATCAATTCCTAGCAAGAATAAAAAAGTTCCAGTGAATGTTATCATGCAGGGGCTGGTCACTCAATTGGAGATTGCTGCTGAGAAAGAAGTCAATGCATTGGAGCGAATAGCACAGAGCAAGAGAGGGGAAGCTACAAAAGCAAAGCAAGCCAGAGCTGATGATGTTGCTAGGTGCCTCAATTTGGCTGTGGAGGCTGGGGCAGACAAAGCTTCAAATGAATACTATGCGACTACCATGCTGTTTAGAAGTAGCTACAACAGGTTGGTCTTTAGTGGCCTTGATACAAATGAGCAAAGGATGGCATGGTTGAGGAGGGCTGCCCAAAATAAATGAGGAGGATAGGATAGAATGGCAGATGGAGTCTCTAGTTTGGCACCCTTAATTTTATTTTGCTTAAGACCTTAAATTTATGACGAACTATGTAATCGTAATGAACCATGGTTTATGTTTGGACCTTGTAATGCTTGTTGAACAATTTAATGGGTGTTGCTGCCATTGCTGTTGATGTTGGTGTAGGGGCTGCTTGAAAGCTCTAGTTTGGTTTTGGTGAATTGATGAAACCCTAAGTGCTAACCTAGTTTATCAAGTGATCATGACATAGGTAGCATATTCCAAGTGATGAAGCAAATGAAGACCATGACATGATGATGGTGATGCCATGGTGATTGATGAGGACATGGCACCTTCGGATATGAACAATGATTATAAGGTGCGCTCGTTCCTACATTTGCATAGTGGCTTTGGTTATAATTCACTTGGTTCCACATGTACATGTCACTATTTGATTGTAGGTTCAAATGTGTTTTATAATGGAAGTTTATCAAAGTTGAACCTTCGGTTCGTCGGCAGCCCGACAGTGCCTCATTAGAAAGGCCATAACTCATCCATCCGAAGTGCGATCGAGGTCAATGAGCACTTGATGGAAAGCTTGTTTGATAAGCTTTCAAATAGATCTGGTTCCATCTCAATATCACATCGGCAAGACCTTCAAATCACCAATATATTCTGTTGCTGTTTCTGCTAGGAGCTACACTATCGTTATGGGCTTGTTATTCATCCTTGGGACCCTGGCCCAAGTGGGAGCACACCCCAAGGACTTGAGAACCCACCAAGAAAGCCCTTGGACGTCCTCCTCCTTGGCCACCACCTTAGGAGGCCAGCAAGGACGTTCAAGCCAAGCCAGAGGCCCAGTCCAATCCGAGTTCAAGTCTGCCTCGGCCGTCAGGACCAGTCTGCAATAAAACGGACGCCCAGGACGCATCCGAACTCCGTTTTCGATGATCCACATATGGATGCAAAGATAATTTGATAAGAAATCCAATACAAGTGGTTTCACATCAAAAGCTCTTCGTAATCAACAGGAATCGTCGAAACAAGTCAGCATCCAGAATCTGTCAGGGTGCTGCGACACCTTCTTTTGGGCCGTTGGGCCTTGTAACGTGTTGGGACACCTTTAGGACGTGAAGAGGGATCTTTGGATGTCCCTTAGGCTATATAATCAGTAGCCACCACCTACATTAGGTTTTGGGTTTTGTTTTAGATCAATCTGTCATTGAACAGTCGCCGTTATCGGTTTGCAAGACCCCAACTTCGAGTGCTTAATCATTCATCTGCAATTGTCACTTCAATTGAGTTGCGTTTTATCTTGTTCTTGCTTGTGTTCTTCGATTCGCAGTAGGGATTAGCCTTCTTGGTGAGGTCAACCGGATTGTGACACGGTTGATAACCAGAGGAGACGTGGTGCTAAGGTTGCAGGGTTTGGGTCTTTGTGATCTGAAGCCGGATCGGTGTGTCGCTCTCCGAACAAATCGTTGTTTATCTTGAACCTGATGGAAGATCGAGATCCCCGTCTCCATTAAGTGGTAATCAGAGCTAAGGTATACCGTCAGGTTCACTTTTATTCCCTAGTTTGAGAGTTTCTCATTCGTCCTATAGTCCAGTGCCATACTTTTATTTCCTATCCTAGAACCTTCCATGCCATAGCCTTTGCATATTTCAGTTTCAGATTCCGTTGTTGAGTTTGTGTCCTAGGTCAAAGTCTTGTTGCTGGTTTAGATTGTGTTCTTTTCTAGTTTGTGTTGATCCCTCCACCCGTCGCTATTCCGTATCACCATCGGTTTGCATCTTGTGTCCACTAAAACCCTTATTCGAGCAGCTTCCTTAAAACCGTCATAACTTTTGCATCCGAACTCGAAACGGGGAAAATTTTATATCTATGGAGAACGCCAGAAAATTTTAGATCTATTTCATCCCAGTGTCACTGGGTTCGCAAAAATTAGATTTGCGAAATTCGATTAGGAAAATTGAGTTTCTGGGCCCACAAGTTTTGGTATGCTTTTTAGAGCACAGTCCTAATTTTCTATAGGCCACATCTTTTATTCAATTGAGCTCAAATTTTTTGTGGTTTATTCTTGTGTGCTCTTTGCTAAGAAAAAAATATCAAAAGAGCAAAAGCAAGAAAAAAAGATTGGACAACAAAATAAAAGAAAAAAAATAGTAAAAGAGAATAGAAGATATCGAAAAGGAGCACATAAGGAACACTCAATAGCTCTATTGTTTGTGGTACCTTTTGCCTTGTTCATATCTGTTGCTACCTTTAATACTTGTTTCCTTTCATCCTTGTTTCCTCTCTTGTTTATCACAACTGGTGATAGGAACACATATAGGCCAGCAACTAGGACAAGTGCTCTGGACATTTATTCAATATTGCTGTCTGTCACTGACTTGTGTGCCACATATACATATTTGTTCTTTTACGTGCCTCCCAAGCTCCACATATACTTCAGATCGGTACAGAAAAAGACCCTTGCAATCTTGGTGTCACACCCTCACAGGTATCACATACCAGCCACCGGTTGTACCGTCCACTGCTTTGCGTTGGTAAGAACCTTGTAAGAGCTTGATAAGGTGTTTCCTTTTGCTGTGATCTTGAGAGGCAGCACCACTCCACCTGTGTAGTAGGATTATTAGGGATAACCTTCACTGTTTGTTCCTTGTTTTTGTGTTTACAATGATAGGTTGTTCGTATCCACCGACTTATGATGGTATAGGTGCTGATGAGTACATGGAGTGGGAAATTGCTATCGATAATATATTTGCTACTCGCCTTATGTGTCCAAGGAGGAAGGTAAAAAATACAGTTAGTGTTTTACGACATTCTGCTTTATCTTGGTGGGAGTCTTTAGATCCTTCTGATAAGCCTCAAACTTGGAATGATATGAAACTTCTTATGCGAGAAACCTTTGTTAATCCACCTCCTGTTTTGACTTCATATGATGAGGTGCACCATTTAGAGAAAGAGTCTGTTGTTATTCCTCCTACTATGCCTAACCTTTTGCAGGACAATGTAGAAAAGAGCAAAGATGACATGACAGAAAATGAGAAGCTCACAGCCTCATGTGAAAAGTCAGAACCATCAACTATTACCCCTGCTGAACACGAGAGCAAAGGTAATGCCCATGATGCTAAACTCACAGAAGGTGAGAGTTCTCTTGATGTGCTGAATTTTTCCACCAATCATGCTATGATAGAGCAAATTTTAGTGGAGCATTCGCTTGATTTACCTTTGTCACAAGATGATTTGCTTGATGTTTCTTATGATGAAGATGACTTGCATGATGATATTTATGTTATACCCATGCAATCATTGAAGAATGATCACGCTATATGTGTGCTGAAAATGAGCACTTGTGCTGAAAATAGACTTGTTATTCATAATGCTAGTGAAGTTGATGAGCTGAAATTGTTGTCTTCTTTAAATACTTTGGGTTACATTGAATTTGATGTTCCGTGTAATCTTAGTTCTTTAGAGGAGAAACTTTATGCATATGCTGATTTGCCATGGTTCTCTAGACATACATATCATTTTATTGGAAAATATAATTGTAAAGGAGAGTATATGGTGCATCGTGTCTATATTTGTTCAAATCTGAAATCTCCTTATATTGTGCAAAAGTATGATCAACCAAAGGATTGCAATTGCTATAATCTTGTCATGTCAAGTTCCCCTAGTTTTGTTATAAAGAAACATGTTAAATTTCAAGAAGGGGAGCAATGTTGGCTACTACCGACAACTTGTCCACCAGCTAAGCTCAAACCGAGGACGGTTTGTTGTCAAGAAGAGGAGGATGATGAGGACATGGCACCTTCGGATAGGAACAATGATTATAAGGTGCGCTCGTTCCTACATTTGCATAGTGGCTTTGGTTATAATTCACTTGGTTCCACATGTACATGTCACTATTTGATTATAGGTTCAAATGTGTTTCATAATGTAATTTCATCAAAGTTGAACTTTCGGTTCGTCGACAGCCCGACAGTGCCTCATTGGGAAGGCCATAACTCATCCATCCAGAGTGTGATCGAGGTCAATGAGCACTTGATGGAAAGCTTGTTTGATAAGCTTTCAAATAGATCTGGTTCCATCTCAATATCACATCGGCAAGGCCTCCAAATCACCAATATATTCTGTTGCTATTTCTGGCAGGAGCTACACTGTTGTCATGGGCTTGTTATTCATCCTTGGGACCCTGGCCCAAGTGGAAGCACACCCCAAGGACTTGGAGAACCCACCAAGAAAGCCCTTGGACGTCCTCCTCCTTGGCCACCACCTTAGGAGGCCAGCAAGGACGTCCAAGCCAAGCCAGAGGCCCAGTCCAATCCGAGTTCGAGTCTGCCTCGGCCGTCAGGACCAGTCTGCAATAAAACGGACACCCAGGACGCATCCGGACTCCGTTTTCGATGATCCACATATGGATGGAAAGATAATTTGATAAGGAAGCCAATACAAGTGGTTTCACATCAAAAGCTCTTCGGAATCAATAGAAATCGTCGAAACAAGTCAGCATCCAGAATCTGTCAGGGTGCTGCGACACCTTCTTTTGGGCCGTTGGGCCTTGTAACGTGTTGGGACACCTTTAGGACGTGAAGAGGGATCCTTGGATGTCCCTTAGGCTATATAATCAGTAGCCACCACATACATTAGGTTTTGGGTTTTGTTTTAGATCAATCTGTCATTGAATAGTCGCCGTTATCGGTTTGCAAGACCCCAACTTCGAGTGCTTAATTATTCATCTGCAATTGTCACTTCAATTGAGTTGCGTTTTATCTTGTTCTTGCTTATGTTCTTCGATTCGCAGCAGGGATTAGCCTTCTTGGTGAGGTCAACCGGATTGTGACATGGTTGATAACCAGAGGAGACGTGGTGCTAAGGTTGTAGGGTTTGGGTCTTTGTGATCTGAAGCCGGATCGGTGTGTCGCTCTCCGAACAAATCGTTGTTTATCTTGAACCTAACGGAAGATCGGGATCCCCGTCTCCATTAGTGATGATCAAGTACTTAGACTTGAAAAGAAGAAAGAGAAAAACAAAAGGCTCAAGGCAAAGGTATAAATGGTAGGAGCCATTTTGTTTTAGTGATCCAGACACTTAGAGAGTGTGATGACATTTAGGATTGATAGTCGTACTATTAAGAGGGGTGAAACTCGTATCGAAATGCGGTTATCAAAGTGCCACTAGATGCTCTAACTCATTGCATATGCATTTAGGATCTAGTGGAGTGCTAACACCCTTGAAAATGTTTGTGAAAATATGCTAACACATGTGCACAAGGTGATACACTTGGTGGTTGGCACATTTGAGCAAAGGTTAGGAACTTCACCGGTGGAGTGCAGACAGTCCGACGGTGCCACCGGCGCCCTATACAGAAAAGAAGGAGGTCACTATAAGTGACCGGATGCTGGCCTCGGTTGGACTGGCATGTCCGGTTAGTAGAAGCTACAAAGACGCTGGCATCGGTCTCTGACCGGACGCTGGGTCACTTAGTGACTGGATGCTGGAGGGTTGCGTTCGGTCCTACTGACATGGCAGTGCATAGGGGAGGCGCCGAGTGACCGGACGCTGGGTGAGACCGGTGGAGCATCCGGTCATGATTTCTCGCTTCAGGATGCTTACTGGAAATGGCCGGACGCTAAGGTCCAGCATCTGGTCACTTCATAGCAGCGCGTCTAGTCATCACTTGACCGTTGGGATTAGGCGCTCAGTATTTGAAGAGAGGGGACACGTGGCGTGCATCGTGCGACCGGACGCTGAGGTCTAGCGTTCGATCAATGTGACCAGCGTGTCTGGTCGGCTAGTGTTTAGTGCAGTGAGGAGCCCAATGGCTCTATTCATGGGGGCTCCCTATTTAAGCCCCATGGCCGGCTCAAGCTCATGCTCTTGGCCATTTACATTGCCATAACAACCTTGTGAGCTTAGCCAAAGCCCTCCCACTCATCTCCATCATTGATTCATCATCTTTGTGAGATTGGGAGAGAATCCAAGTGCATTGTTTGAGTGTTTGCATCTAGAGGCACTTGGTGTTCATGTTTTGCTATGTGATTCACTTGTTACTCTTGGTGGTTGCCGCCACCTAAATGGCTTGGAGCAGCGAGGATCGTCGAGCGGAGGTTAGTGATTGTCTTCGGCTCTGATCGTGGTGATTATGAAGGGTTCTTGACTTTCCCCGGTGGAGAGCCAAAAGGTACTCTAGTGAATTGCTCGTGGCTTGTGTGATCCTCATCTTGTGTTGGTTGTGCGGCACCCTATTGAGGGTTTGTCGTGTGATGCCAATTAGTATGTGAACCTCCAAGTGAGTGAATCGCCACAACAAGGAGCAGCTTGTTGGCAAGCAAGTGAACCTCGGTAAAAAACCATTGTGTTCATCATTTGATTACGAGGTGATTGGTCTTCATTGATATTGATTCTTATGATTGATTGGTTCACTCCTCGACACGGCGGTATAACTATCTTGCTCTCTCTCTTTACATTACCGCAAACTAGTTATCAAGCTCTTTAGCGTAGCTAGTTGTGAGAGCTTGTTAGTTTGGTTAGTGTGGCTCTTTAGTTAGTTTTTGAGAGCACACTAACATAGTATAGTGCCATAGCTATTGTGAGGTTAGAGACAATAGAAACTAAAATTGTGGTAGGTGGCTTGCATTTTTTAGTAGGCTAGCGCAACACTTGCTTCGCGTCATAATTCTCTAACCGGTTTGGTAATTCTTGTTGTAGAAATTTTTATTAGGCTATTCACCCCCCTCTAGCCATTAGGACCTTACAAGTGGTATCGGAGCCAAGGTCACCGTGATTTGAGGCTTAACAACCTTCGGTGTAAAACTGGCTCAAATCAATAACACCAAGAAGCCACCCCAATTTGATGGCACAAATTATCCATATTGGAAATCAAAGATGACCACACACATCAAGTCAATCAATAGAAAAGTGTGGAAGGTGGTAGAAACCAAAATTGAGATTGGTGATCTAGAGAATCCCAGCGTGGCCGAAGAAGTGCTTCTCCAAAACAATGACATTGCTCTAAGTGCCATTCATGATGCAATTGATGAGAGAACATTTGAGCAAATCAAGAATATTGAGATGGCTCATGAGGCTTGGAAGAAGTTGGAAGAATCATTTGATGGCACTCAAGCTATGAAGGGTGCAAAGGCATACATTCTCAAAGAGAAGTTTGCAAGCTTCAAGATGAAGGAGGATGAGAGTGTGTCGGAGATGTTTCATAGGCTTCAAGTGTTGTCAATGATCTCAAAGCACTTGGAGAAGAGGTGAAGGACAAGGACTTCTCCCACAAGTTCTTGAGATGCCTGCCTTCAAGATTTGGCACATTGGTCACTATTCTAGTGAGGAGTAGTTTGGACACCATGACCCCAAACTAAGTGTTGGGAGATATAATGACCGATGATACATATAGAGATGATGATGAGAAGGAAGAAAAGAAGGAGAAGAAAGATGAGAAGAAGGATGAGAAGAAGAAGAGCGTGGCATTCAAGGCCACATCATCCAAGGGCAAGGCAAAGCAAGATACATCAAGTGAAGATGATGGCTCATGGGATGATGATGATGAGAAGATGGCTCTCTTTGTCAAGAAATTTGGCAAGTTCATGACGAAGAAAGGGTACCATGCTAGAAGAAAGAAATCTTCATCCAAGAACAAGGAAGTGTCAAGAAGGTGCTTCAAATGTGGAAGCAAAGATCATCTTGTTGCTCAATGTCCATACAATAGCGACAACGATGATGACAACAAGAAGAATAAGAAGAAGGACAAGAAGGAAAAGAAAGAGAAGAAGGACAAGATGACCTTCAAGAAGAAGAAGGGTGGTTCATATGTGGTCACTTGGGAGAGTGATGCTTCTTCAAGTGATGATTGTCAACGAAATATGGTCAGCAGTCTACCTAGGGGTATGCCTAAGGTAGTAGATTGTCGGCAGATAGATGCGCAAGCCACAAACAAGATGGTGACGCAAGACAGACACGAGGTTTTATCCAGGTTCGGCCACCAAGAAGGCGTAATACCTACGTCCTGCGTCTGATTGTATTGCTGTATGTCAATGAGAGATGTTTTTTAGAGGGGGTCCCTGCCCGCCTTATATAGTCCAGGGGGCAGGGTTATAGATATGGAAACTAACCCTAGCCAGTTACAATTGCCTTAGGTGGCCAGATAAGGATTCCTATTCTAACCGACCAGGATCTTGCTTGATCTCCAAATCTGCTTTGACTCCTTGCGCGGGACTCCGAACAGGTTGGCCGGGCCGCGCGTCATCTTCTAGTGGACCGAACCCCCTGATCCAGCCCGGCCCAAGCCTAGCCGTAAGGGTATAGGGGTTAATACCCCCACAGCTAGTCCCCGAGCACCATGTATTATGCTGCGACACGCCGTTCGATCTCCTTCGACTAATGCGATCCGTCTTCATGTCATCTCCAACTGATTGAAACATTGACCAATCAAATACGCCAGCATTCTGATCAGAACTGAGAGCAGTAGACCACGATTATAGCCGAAGATTCTGGTTGTCCGAAGAATGCATGGTGCTCTTAAAGAAAAAAGAAAAAGATTTCTTTCCTTATCAAGTGTGCCCACTTGTATTTCTGATAAGAAATGTAAGTGACCCTTGGACAGTAGTAATCTTGGCAATCAGTCAAAGTGTAGGGGTTGATAAAATAAACACATTCACCGCAAGGTGAAGTGTGCCCACTTAGTCCCTGAGCCTGGTAGTAGGTGACGTAGGCACGTGGTGCCAGGGTCTAAAAAGAATTTCCACTGAAGTTAAGAATCCAGCCGTTGTACAATCAATACGAGATGCACCGACAGGTGCATCGTACCGATGTAGTCCCCGAGCTTGCTAGAAGGAGAAGTATTAGCCTTGTAGCAAGGTCCAAATAAATGCCTCTCGACTGTATATGAGTACACGTCACATGTAGCCGAGGAGAGAAATTGCTGAGCATTCTTCGGAACAGTCCCCGAGCATGGTAGTGGTCGGAGCAGTCCCCGAGCATGGTAGTGGTCTGGATAGTCCCCGAGCACGGTAGTGGTCTGGGCAGTCCCCGAGCACGGTAGTGGTCTGGGCAGTCCCCGAGCACAACAGTGGTCTAGACCATCCCTGAGCGTGAGACATGCAGTGAAGAAACAAATGCCACTTGTACTATTATTTGGTGTATTTATTTATCTTCTTACTCTATCAAGTCCAATCTGACATGTCTAGTCAAAAAAGCAGACGGGTATAGCACGTCATACTGCCTTCTTGTCCTTTCAAGCAAACAGTCGCTTGGCACCTGTAAGGAGGTGTGTCAGTGTGGGCCCTCTCACACTGGCAACGAAGAGGCGCATACACTGATAACGAAGAGGCGCATATATTGGCATAGATCTCAAGGTTGTGAAAACAACCGTCTGCAGTGCGTGCGCACGTCTCCCAAGAATCTCGAGCAGACAAAACGGTGGAACTCTTGGTTATTTATAATATAGAACTGGTAAGTTGCTTTTTACCGATCCCCATTACCATTCGCCGCCGCAACCTTCTTCTTCCTCTTGCCAACCCTAATACCTCTGAAATAATCACCAATCACCCCTCCCCCATATCCACCTTCACCAGCCAAGGCGGACTCATGGCAAAGAGTGATGCCCAGAAGAAAACTAGAGTCATGGCGAAGGAGCAGTGGAAGTCAAGAAGCAACGAGCAGACCATCGAAGACCTCGTCATCATGGGAGTACTCCACAACAAGGAACTCATAGGATGGCATGCGCCAAAGGGCGAGGGGTACCCTGATCCACAACCAGGTGAGATTGTGGTTTTTGAAGATTTCTTCAAGTGGGGTTTTGGAGTTCCAGTGCACCCTTTCCTTCAGGGGCTCTGTCTGTATTACAAGGTTGGGATTTGCAATCTGCATCCCAACTCGATTCTTCTTGTCTCCACCTTCATTCATCTTTGCGAAGCATATGGTGGCTTCCAGCCCCATTTAGACTTCTTTCGCCATCTTTTCTGTCTGCGGAAGAAAGGAAGCGGTGGATCGAAGATAGCCGGAGGTGTGTACCTCAATCTTCGTGATGGGATGAAGGCCCAGTACCTGCACTACCCTTGGAACATGTCGCTTGACGACTGGTACAAGAAGTGGTTCTACATCTGCGAAGAGCCAAACATGATCACACTGTGTGACATGGGGTTCATTCTAGAGAAGAAGACTAGCTGGTCGGAGAAGCCCGAGCACCTGGAACAGATCCCAGAACTACTTAGGATGCTCCAGTGGAGGAAGCTGGACGGTCCGAGCATGGTCGGGAACTTCATTAGCCGAAGGATCCAGCCCTGTCAGAGGAGGGTACATCCCGGCTATGAGTACCAAGGTAGCGTAGACCCAACGAGGACCAGGAAAGAGGCGCTTGACAAGATTGAAGTCAAAGCCAGGATTGGAGAGCTATTCAACTTAGCTGATCCAAATTATGTCAGATTGAGCGACATCGAGCATGCTTTCAAGCTCGCCCAACCTCCCCCAAAGGTAAATCATCCTGCCTTGTACCTGTAGTTTTATGTTGTAACATAAACTTACTGTGTTATCTCCTTTTGTGTTTCCCAGATTAATGGTCAGGATAGAGCAACAATATTCGTGTCTCCACCCCCTGGTGTAGATTGGCCGCAAGTTGTCGGCCCAACCGCCCAGACCAGCGCTAGGACCGAAGACGTCGACTGGGCCATGCTCGGAGTTGGGGAGGAGGCAGCGGCCAAAGCTGCTGGTAAGCGGCCGGTGGCCAGCAAGCGTCGTCAGGCGATCTTTACACTGTCAGACAATGAAACAGAGGATGCAGACATCTTTTGACTTGTCCCTCAAAAGAGGAGGAGGCAACTAGAGTTGATGGAGCAAGGTGGCTCCTCCATGCCAATGGGACCCGCATCGCCAACCACTACGGTGCGGAGGACAAGAGGAGAAGGGGTCAAGCACCAAGCCTCGGCGCCAGTGCTGGTCGTAGAGGGAGACCAGGTGGCACCCGCTGAGCATGTGGAGCAAGCACGGTCGAAGAGACACGCCTTCGCCACATCATTCTGTGCTTCCAACATGTAAGTATTTGTAACCTTGATGTAAGCTTACAATTTATACTAATTACTATTGTCTTCTGAACTTATCTCAGATATATTAGGTTAGCGTCCACCAAAAATCCAGACCAACTAGTCAGTAGCGGCATGGCTCCGCCAGCAATGTCAGAGAAAACTGCCCAGCAGCCGGCCATGGAGGAACCTGTAGCAGAAAATCCGCCGGAGCCTTAGCAGACAAGCGGCCAGACAACAGTCCCTAAGCAGGTGGTCGAGGGAAGAGCCGAGCCAAGTACAAGTGTTCCGAGCACCAATCCTGCAGAGGGCGACACCTCAACACTAGGGGTAACAGGTCAGATCGATGAGCGGCAGCTAGAGTCAAGAGCACAGGGCACGCTTATCGATGCTGAGGCCCGTGGGAAGGCCATAGTTATTGTAGAAGCTGCCAACTCCGGACCAGCACCGGTACCTGAAGAAGAGGCCGAAGAAGACGAAGTAGAAGAAGTCCTGGGCCGTCCACAGGACAGGCGACAACATGTATATGTGTCGCGCTGGCGGAACAACCAATGGGTTGTTCATGAAGAAATCCCAGAGGTCGAAGAGACCCTGAAAGTTGAACGGGTGGTGAAACGACTGGTGACAGAAGTCTAGGTATGCTTTGCTTGACCACCTGATCTTGCCATCTAGTAATACTATCTTACTTAGCTTTTTGCATGTAGGACTTAATGAAGACCGCAAGGTACCGCAAGAAATGCTTCGACCAGATTGAGGGGATCACAACAAGCAATAAAGAACTAGCGGCCAAAGTGGAACGCTTGCGCCACCAACTTGAAGCCGCCAACCATGAGAGGATGGAGCAAGAGGCGCAGAATCGGAACCTAGTCATCCAGCTCAGTAACAAAGAGAAGGAAAGAACAAGTAAGTTGTCACTTTACCACAATGAGTGCATGACACGTGTTGTTGCATTGTTGGTAGTAACAGCTATAGTGCAGGCTTAGAAGCCGAAGTAGTCCGTCTCCAAGAGGAGAATAGCTGTGTGGTCGTAGAGTGTGGTCGCCTGAAGGAGGACAACAAGAAACTGGCGCACGACCAGTCGCAACTCCAGGACCACACAACCAAGATGAAGGAGGAACTGAAAAGTAAGTGTTCCAGACCACCTTGTTCACTTTTGTTGCCCGCTTTATTATGTCTTTGTATGATGTTTTAATGACTTGCGCGGTTTGCAGTTTTAAAAGTCAATGCCAAGAAGCATCTGGAAGCCGTGATGAAAGATCGTGATGGCTGGAAGGCGCGGCGCCTAGAGATCACCAAGGATCGGGACACATGGAAAAACCGGTGCCAGGAAGTGGCAACCGGCATTTTGCCGGTCCTCAACCTTATTGACCCAGCGCTTACAGAGGAAGTGCCAAGGACGCCGCAGCTCGAACTTGTCGACAGATGCCGAAAGGCATGGGGATGGTTCCAAGAGTTCATGAAGAAGGCAGGTGAGTACACAGGCACACATGTGCTAAGCATGGTACGTGCTCACTACCCCTTGATCGATCTCAAGTGCCTGGAGGCTGGATACCCGAAGGAGATAGATCCAGACAAGGTTGAGGAGCTTCGGAAGACCTAGCTTGACTTGTCGGCAAAAATAATTGGCGACATTAACCTATGTGGAGGCGGGACAGCACCTGTACAGGGTATGCCATCAACAAGTCAGCTGAAAACACCATCAGTTTTGAGCCAACTGGCGAAGCCTACGGTCTCGACCAGCCAGGCATCGGCGGGGCCATCTTCTTTAGCTCGACCAGTACAAGAGTCTCCGAGACTCGAGCAAGATGTCAAGAGCAGCGAGTAGCAGGTGCCACTTGCCCCGACCAGCCAATAGGATAGGCTATAGCTATAGAAGAAGATGTAGTTGTGTTATTGTAAACTTGTACCGTTTCAGGCAAGCTTGTAATAACGTAACTGTATATCATCATAAGCTTGTTTGTTTTGTATAAAACACATTTAAGCTTGAAACTCGTGTTGGTGTAACTAAGTGAGAACATGTTAGCGTTCTGTTTAGTTGTACCAGTTTAGTCGACACGTCATCCTAAAAAGTTTGTACGGCCCTGGTTTGCCATGTGGTCGGAGTGTGAGGTGCGTGACCTATGCACACGTAGACGCGGACAAGTCAAACCAGAGGGAACCTGCCGATCACCCATAGCATAGAGAGCGGGTCCCATGCACGCGTTGGGAGGAACCGGAGACAGGGCCTGCTCTGAAAACCTGGGATGGAATGGTGGCCGGCTTTGACTGGTTGAGTTAGAATAACCATAAAATTCGAAGTGACACATTAGAGTGGTCGGAGAAATCATAATAGCTTTATTGAATTAAATCGAAAGTACAAAAGGAGTACATATCTTAGTAGTTAAGCATAGAAACACCTAAGCTTGTCGATGTGCCATGAATTGGGTACGTCCGTACCGTCCAGGTGAGCTAACCTGTAAGACATTGGTCGTGTGACTTCCTTGATCATGAAGGGCCCTTCCCATGGAGTTGCGAGTTTATGGACACTAGCCTAATTTGTCTTCCACTTCAGGACCAGGTCCTTGACCACAAAGAACCGCTCTTTAACGTTCTTGTTGTAGTACCTGCGCAAAACAGCAAGGTATTTGGCTGTACGTACGCAAGAATCAAGCCGCTTCTCTTCTGCACTATTCACTTCTAGCTCCCGCACTTCATTGACCTTGCTTTCATCGAAGTTCTCTACCCGTGCTGATCTAAAAGCTATATCTGCTGGGAGGACTACCTCAGCACCATTGTTGACACCATTTTTTTGCACATGTCAAAATGATCAGAGTGGACTAATCGGCAGGAGGAAAGTTACTGTGTACGATGACAGCCGATGAAAATCAGCTTGTAAAGATGGTTGCCGATGACTGATGGTGATCGATGGAAAGGTTGATTTAGACTCGGGCGTTGCCGATGAGGTTGGAGATGTTATTGTCGATGCCGATGAAGGAAGGCTTGAAGACTACTGCCGATGGAATAGGAACCGATGCCGATGAAGGAAGGCTTGAAGACTACTGCCGATGAAACAGGAACCGATGCCGATGAAGGAAGGCTTGAAGACTACTGTCGATGGAACAGGAAGTATGCCGATGGAAAGGAGGTCGGTGAGATTTCCATCGTAATTGAGGCGGACAGGGAAATAGATAGGAGTTGATTTCCTTTTCTGTATTTGTTAGAATATGATTCATGTAAGAGTCACGTGTTTCCTTAGATATGGATTTGGTGTCCTAGTTATGTTTGGTTATGTCTCTTTAGATCAGGGTATAAGTATAGATTGAGGGGCGATGTAAAAAAATATATCAATCAATATCAAAACCAATTTTTACTCCTATTTGCATCTACTTACTTTTCGGCGATTTCGTCAAATTGCATATTTTTTCCCTTTTTATGAGTTCTCATTGATTCGGCGAGTTGCATCGTTTCAGTGCAACTTTCGGCGATTCTCGAGTTCCGCGTGAGTACCTCTTGGCCGTGACTTCCGGGCGTATCGCTGTTGTCAGGACCAAAGTGCTCGTATCTTCATCCTTGTCGATTAACAGGTCAAATCGACTGGCACGCTTTGGATATCGATTCGGGTATTAGCCCTTTGTGTTTGCAGATCCACTTTTGCATCAACACATCTTTTGGCACGCCCGGTGGGACAAATCAATCCGATCAATATGTTCAATACCGAGATCGATTCAGGGAACATTATTGTGGTATCAGAAGAAGATCTTAAGGAAGAGCAGAGGCAGGCTATGGAAAAGGCTGTAGAAGAATACATGCAGCTTTGTCTGAAATCGTTTAGCCTGAACAAGAGTGGACAAGTCATCCAGAAGCAAGATTTGCCGTTGCCTCGGCAGGTTACCTTCGACTCCAATCCTGGTAAACTTCAAGAGATGGTTAATTCTATAGTAAATCATGCTTTGATTAATCATTCCAATGTGCTGTCCAATACTGTTCATAATGCTGTGGTTCGAACTCTCAAAGAAGGACAAGCGTCACCACAATACGTTGGGCCTGCCTATCACCAACCAGAGCCGGCATCTGTCAATACTCCATCGGCTCCCTTGGCCGTTGTGGGTACAGAAGTTACTTCTCCTCCAGTATCGGTAGGTTTGCCTAATATTCAATCTACACCGATACGATCAGGTCTGGTATTACCAGGAGGACGAGTTCAACTTAATACAGATCTATCGGCATCAGCTATGTCAGGCCCTGTGTCTCAGAATAGCCAGATTCCTGCTAATTGGTGGAGATATGGTATGCCTCCAGAGTCATCTGCTTTCAACCCTGGGTTACCTCAAGTGTTTGATGCAGTAGGAAAAGCTCCTATACCATCGGCTGTTTTGCCGATGGCTCAAGTGCCTCAATATGCCACAGCAACTACTATGCAACCAACTCCAGGAGGTTTCCAGATGCCTTTGGTTCAAACACCCAATTCAAGTCCATCGGCAAGCTTACTGCCAATGCAGCAGAAAGCCCCTGCTATGAGTCAAACTGGGGTTCAGTTCATGCCTCAAGCTGGTTATAATTATCCGACAATATCAGCAAATTACCAGCCATCGGTAAGTTTTGTACCGATGAGTTCTAATAATGGTTGGTCAGGACAGTTACCTGTTCAACATACAGTTCAGCAAAATCAATAGGTTGCAGGGATTCAATAAGGTCATATGCAAGCTGGTTTCCAGAATCAAGCATCGGCAGCTCAGCCGATGAATCCTTTCCAACAGGTTAATGGACCACAAGTAACGGCAAATATGCCGATTGCTGGAGATCGTGGGCCACAAAGATATGTGGAGGGATATCAGCAGGCACCTCCCGTAGAAATTCAGCCAGTTTGTCATCAGGAGGCTGACGCTTTTTGGGCCGATAGGATAGCAGTGATTATGAAGGATCAGTTTGGGATAAAGCCCAAGGTCAATACTTATTCTTATCGGACTCCATACCCTCCTGCATATGATATAATTCCTCTCCCAAATCGGTACAAGGTACCAAATTTCACTAAATTCTCTGGGCAAGATGACACATCAACAATGGAACATGTCAATCGCTAATGTAGAGAGGCGGCTAGCAGAGATGAATTAAGAGTTCGATTATTTTCATCATCTTTGTCTGGATCGGCATTTACATGGTTCATTTCATTACCACCGAATTCTATTATTACTTGGGTTGATCTAGAAAAACAATTTCATAAGTATTTCTTCGCTGGAATCCATGAAAAGAAGCTTACCGATTTAGTAAAATTGAGACAGCGTAATGATGAATCAGTAGAGAGCTTTGTGCAAAGGCTATGAGATGTAAAAAATAAGTGCTACAGCCTGGTACTGGATGATCGGTAGCTTGCCGATCTGGCTTTCCAAGGATTATTGCCACATCTTAAAGACAGATATGCCTCTCAGGAGTTTGAAAGCCTCAGTCATCTTGTGCAAAGGATCTCTGATCAAGATACTAGGGTCTTTGAACCTAAAAAGAATTGGAGTAAAAACGTATCATTTGTTGAAGAAGTAGGAGATTCTGATTTTGATGAAGAACCAGTTATCGGCTTAGCTGAGTGGGTTAAGAATAAAAAGCCGATATCTTGTCCCTTTGGTCAGAAAGAGTCGGAAAAGTTTACCTTTGATATCACCAAGGCCGACAAAATATTTGATCTTCTGCTTCAAGAGGGCCAAATTAAGCTATCACCTAATCATGTTATCCCATTGGTAGAAGAGTTGAAGAAGATCTTGTACTGCAAATGGCACAATGCAACTTCACACAGTACAAATGAGTGCAAGGTGTTCAGGCAATAGTTACAATCGGCTATTGAATCTGGGAGAATTAAGTTTGGTACTTCCAAGGCCCAAAAGCCAATGAAAATTGATCAACACCCTTTTCCAGCAAATGTGTTGGAGGCCAAAGGGAAGACCAAGATATTGACGTCAGAGGCTACTGAGAAAAACACATCAGTGGATCCCCAACATCGGATAACTACCGATGATGCAAAAAGTAAGGGTTTGCTGGGAGAAAGCAGTAATTCCAAAAATCCTCCTCGTCCTGGCATTGTGATTACTCATCGAAGGCAGCAGGAGAGTTGGCGCCAGCGAAATGACTGATATCGACAACAGCAAGAAGAGAGACGTCAGGAAGAATGGCATCAACATAAAGATCATTGGAGGTGCCCATTTTTCATCCATTGCTGGGAAGAAGGTATTAAATTGCCAACTGTTGAAAATTGCCCTGAGTGCAATGGTTATTATGGGGTCAATCGGTCAGAAAGGAGGTTTCAACCCGGCAATCAGGGTTTATTTATCAATGAGCCGATCAGAGGCAGAGCATCAGTGCATGATCGGCTGGGGGGCAGACTTAGTGTATATGAGAGGCTTAGTAAACGAGCTGGATATTTTCCAAGGAATCAAGAGGAGCTTGAGGAGATGGCAAACACAAGAGTTCCCGATGAAGAAATATTCTACAGGGACCCTAATATATGCCGTGTAGAATCAACTAGGACCTGTTATCAGCCGGTTTGGAAGACCAAGTTTCCTCGATGGTGTCCGGAGGGTCTGACAAAGACACAGAGAAGAAGGATGCAACGTGAGCATCAGGAGGATTTATATCGAGAGGAAAATTCTTCCAATGAGAGGTCCGGTCATCAACAGTGGCAAGTAAAACACAAAAATAAGGGTCCATCGGCAGATGTTAATGTGGTATTCATGTTGCTGATGGAGTTTCTGGCACTATCCGATGAGGAAGAAGTTGTTCTCTCTGATCAAGTAGCTCAGTTGACACTAGATCCAATGATGGCTATTTTTGAGAAACCTACCGATGACGAGAGACAGCATCTTAAGGCTTTGTTTGTGAAAGGCAGAGTTGATGGGCAGCCTATATCTAAGATACTTATCGACGGAGGGGCTGCGATTAATATTATGCCTTATGTGATGTATCGGAAACTTGGTAAGGGAGATCAAGACTTGACCAAAACCGATATGATGCTGAAGGATTTTGAAGGCAATGTGTCACCGGCTAAAGGGGCAGTATGCGTTGAATTGACCATCGGTAGCAAAACCTTGCCGACGACGTTCTTTGTTATTAATGGCAAGGGTGCATATAATCTGCTTCTAGGGAGGGATTGGATTCATGCTAATTGTTGTGTTCCTTCTACAATGCATCAGTGCCTCGTACAGTGGATTGGGGATAAGATTGAGTTCGTCCCTGGTGATTCTTCTTATATCATCGCATCGGCAGAATCAGATACTTATGAGCGAACTAAATGCATATCAGGAGAGGTTTGGGAAAAAGAGTTCCTTAGAGTTGCTGATTATGAAATTCCACCGATCCAAGCAGTCGGTTCTGAAGAAGAGTTTTAATGGATAGGTTTGCCGATGATGGAAAATTAGGTCAAGGGTTCACATCGGTAGATGATTTAGTAGAAGTAGATATTGGTGATGGTGATAGGCCAAGGCCTACTTTTATTAGTGCTAAGTTAGATTCCAAGTGTAAGTAGCAAATGACTGATTTGTTAAAAGAGTATAAAGATTGCTTTGCTTGGGATTATACTGAGATGCATGGATTAGACCGATCGATAGTTGAACATCGGTTACCTATCAAATCTGGATTTCGGCCACATCAGCAGCCAGTGCGCCGATGCAACCCTAATATACTTCCTAACATTAAGGCTGAAATAACTAAATTAATTGAGGTGAAGTTTATTCGGCAGTGTCGATATGCAGAGTGGATCTCTAATGTGGTTCCTGTTTATAAGAAAAATGGAAAACTTCGTGTTTGTATTGATTTTAGGAATCTTAACAAAGCCACACCGATGGATGGCTATCCAATGCCGATTGCTGATTTGTTGATTGATGCTGCAGCCGGACATCAAATTATCAGCTTCATGGATGGTAATGCAGGTTATAATCAAATATTCATGGCTAAAGAAGATATTCCCAAGACTGCTTTCAGATGTCCAGGTCATGTAGGGTTGTTTGAGTGGATAGTCATGACGTTTGGTTTAAAAAATGCCGGTGCTACTTATCAAAGAGCTATGAACTTTATTTTTCATGAATACATCGGCACATTAGTAGAGATCTACATTGATGATGTAGTGATTAAGTCTGGAGATATCACAAAACATCTAGCCGATCTACGAAAGATACTGGAGTGCACAAGGAAGCATGGATTGAAGATGAATCCTAATAAATGTGCATTTGGTGTATCGGCATGTCAATTCTTGGGTTTTATGGTGCATCAGCGGGGCATCGAAATCAGTAGGAGGTCTATTGATGCAATTAACAAGGTGGTTGCTCCTGCCAATAAAACTGAATTGCAATCTTTGATCGGTAAGATTAATTTCATTAGAAGATTCATATCTAATCTATTGGGTAAGATCAAGGCTTTCAGTCCATTACTTAAATTGAAAGCCGATCAGGAAT
Source organism: Saccharum hybrid cultivar R570 (assembly GCA_038087645.1). Lineage (NCBI taxonomy): Eukaryota > Viridiplantae > Streptophyta > Magnoliopsida > Poales > Poaceae > Saccharum > Saccharum hybrid cultivar. The sequence continues at coordinate 2,340,353 of JAQSUU010000049.1, read as the reverse complement.
TTGTATGGGGAGCTGAGCAGCAGTTAGCCCTAGATGAAATTAAGAGATATTTAACAAATCCTCCAGTGCTAGTTCCACCTCAACACGGGAAACCTTTCAGGTTGTATTTGTCAACTGATGATACCGTTATCGGTTCAGCTCTTATTCAAGAATTTGAAGGGAAAGAACGTGTTATTTATTATTTGAGCAGAAGACTAGTGGATGCTGAGACAAGGTATTCGGCCATCGAAAAATTATGTCTGTGTTTATACTTTTCTTGTGTCAAATTAAGACATTATCTATTATCTGCCGAATGTACGGTCATATGCAAAGACGACGTAGTTAAGTATATGCTGTCGATGCCGATATTAAGTGGTAGAATCGGCAAGTGGATGTTAGCATTATCAGAATTTGAACTACGTTACGAATCGACTAAGGCAGTTAAGGGGCAAGTTATGGCTGATTTTGTCACTCAGCATTGTAATACAGTGGACTCTCTGGAGGTTGCTCCTTAGACACTTTTCTTCGATGGGTCTACATGTGGAGAAGGAGCAGGTATCGGCATTGTGTTGATTTCACCTCAAGGAAGGAAGTATGAGTTTTCATTGCCGATTGCTGCTACGTCGACAAATAATCAGGCTGAATACCAAGCCTTGATAAAAGGGTTAGAATTACTGAAGGAGATACGTGCCGATGCTGTTGAAATCTTTGGTGATTCTATGCTAGTTATAAATCAATTGGCTGGGATTTATGAATGCCGAAGTGAAGTTTTAATTTCGTATTATGAAAGATGTCTGCAATTGTTGAAAGGGTTTAGAGATTTTTGTCTTGAACATATTTCTCGACTGCATAATGAAGAGGCTAATCGACTAGCTCAGCATGCTTCAGGGTATCAGCCTATTCAGGAAGTGCTAACATCGGCAGTCGATACCGATGACTGGAGAGAGGAGATTGTTGATTATTTAAAGGATCCATATAAAAAGGTTGAAAGACGTATAAGGTTCCAAGCTACCAAGTATGTGCTCCTCGATGATGAATTATATTACCGAACTATAGATGGAGTTTTACTCAGATGCGTTAGCAGTGATGAATCGAAAAGTTTGATGGGTGAAATTCATGAAGGAGTGTGTGGAGCGCATCAATCGGCTTTCAAGATGAAGTGGATGATCAGAAGGAATGGATACTATTGGCCGACTATTCTTGAAGATTGTTTTAAATATTTTAAAGGATGTCAGGGGTGTCAAAAGTTTGGTAATATTCAAAGAGCGCCTACATCGGCTATGAACCCTATAATTAAACCTTGGCCGTTCCGGGGGTGGGCTATTGATCTCATCGGTCAGATTTATCCGCCATCAAGCAAAGGACATAAATTTATTCTGGTTGCTACCGATTATTTCACAAAATGGGTTGAGGCAATTCCTTTAAAAAGGTGACATCGACTAACATGATCGATTTTGTGAAAGAGCATATTGTTTACCGATTTGGTATTCCTCAAACTATCACTACCGATCAGGGTACTATGTTTACATCGGGAGAATTTGATGAGTTTGCTGTAGGTATGGGAATTAAAGTTTTAAATTCTTCTCCATATTATGGTCAAGCTAATGGTCAGGCTGAGGCTTCTAACAAAGGGATCATCAAACTCATTAAGCGTAAAATTGAAGAAAATCCTATTAGGTGGCATACAGTATTAAATGAAGCCTTGTGGTCATATCGGATGTCATGTCATGGTGCAACCAAAGTAACGCCTTATCAGTTAGTATATGGATATGACGCAGTATTGCCTTGGGAAATTAAAATTGGCTCTAGGCGAATACGTTCTCAAAATCAGCTGACAACCGATGATTATGATACTCTTATGAAGGATGAGTTGGAAGATGTGGCGGGTCATCGGTTAAGGGCTTTAGTTAGCATCGAAGAAAATAAGAAAAGAGTAGCCAGATGGTATGACAAGAAGGTGAAGGTAAAGGAGTTTGCCGATGGAGATCTGGTCTAGAAATTGATCTTACCGATTGGGACTAAAAGTTCAAAGTTTGGAAAATGGTCTCCTAATTGGGAAGGTCCATATCGGATAAATCAGTCTGTTCCTGGTAACGCATATATTCTAGAAACCCTCGAAGGGGTTGTGTTTCCCAGAGCATTAAATGGAAAATATTTAAAGAAATATTACCCTAGTATCTGGATGGATGCATAAAAGTATAAGTGCCGATAACAGTCCTATCGGTTAGAATTATACAAGGATGTCAATATCCCATAAAGTGCCGATGCAATAGACAAGATTTACAAGTTTAACAAGGATTGGATAGCCAATATCACACGCAGGCGAATCTGGTCGGCTTCATTCATTTCTTTGATGTCTTCATCGGCAGCACCCTCCATAGGCTTGAGTTTTTTCTTCATGGCCAAGGCTTTGCGAGCCTGGATGTCTCTTTCTTGCTGAAGGGCCTTGATGGCATTGGGTAGCTGGCTTTCTTCTTGTTGAGCATGAGTCAAGGCTGCCTCGACTTCTTTCAATTCAGCTAATAGAGCTATCTTCTTTGCCGATAAATCTAAGATTTTCTGCTTAAGTTCAGTGCCTGAAGTCTACAAGTTGCCGATGCCCTTGTGCTTCTCATCGGCAATTTGTTTCAGTTGTAGCATCTCTTCTTTGAGTTGAGCCTGAGCTGCTCTATCGGCAATGCGCTGAGCAGCCCGTTGATATTGCAGTTGGCAGCTTTCTAAATGGGCTGCTGGGAAGAGTACTTCTTCAACATCGGCAGGGACCTGGCCACAGATTGTTTTGAAAATTGCCTTTGCGGCGTCTGAGTCATCTACCAGTTGGGCGGTATCCTGCTGTAACAAGTTCAGGAGAGCTTCCAATTTGGACTTAGTTTCTGCCGATATTGTTCCCAGTGCAAGGGAAGAACTTGTTTCCTCTCCATCATCGTCAGAAACGTCAATGGCAAAGGAAAATAGGCTGTTTGGGGAGTCTTGTTCCTGAGGAAAAGAAAAAGAGGTCAGTTAAGGATAAGTATGAATATTATAAATCGACTAGGTCAATCGGCTTACCTATTTCAAGGCAATTTCCTGTACTTGGCTGGAGGAAACAGCCTAGAGTATGCTGTGTGGAGGATCGGCTGAGCTTGCCGATGGGATATCCTCTGTGGCTTCATCGGTGGTTGACTCCTAGGGTATGATGACCGATGGTGTGTCCTGTACAGGAGGATTAACTGCTACTGCTTCTCAGTTGCATCGGCTAATTCTGGCCGAATTGCAGACATTAGGGCAGATGTGGGGATCGGCATGGACTTCTGTCGTTTTGGCTGTGCATTGGCATCCGTTAAGGCTTTGCGCTTTGCTTGAGCCTCAGTAGTGGTTGGCTAAGGAGCATCGACACTTGTTGGTTGTGGAGCTTGGACATCTGGTACGTTTGCCGATGTGCCCATTGGTTGCTGCAAAACAAGTGTAAGATATGATATTTAACAGATAAAATGTAAAGTCAAAGGAATACCTCTGAAGGTTTGTCAGAAGTAGTGGTGCTTGATATCGGAGGAATTGCCGATGACGATCCAGCAGTGGCTCTTACATCCTGATGATTAATGTTAATACAGTTTGTGATCGACATGAGTAGAAATAAACAGGGTTGTTACCTTGAATGCCTTGATCAGGGTTGTAGCAGCAGCCAATGGAGTGGCCCTAGCTTTAGCCAATTTGGACTTGGAGGTGATGGTCTTGGCATGGATCTTCTGGTGAGTCAAAGTGGCTAAGGTAGGGGCGTTGTAGCCGATCGGTGATATCGGGGAAACAGGCTGAAGATCGAAGGGTTTCCCACTTTTGCTCATAGATGGTGCTGGGTTGTTAACCTGTCATGAGAAAATCAGTTACCGATATATGAAGGGAAAAAGCAGAAGGGAGTTAAAAGAAACTTACTGCATCATCGGGGATGGCGTATTTAGGGTCGATCATGTGCCGATATATGTGAGCAGATGTTGCAAACAGTTGTTCCTTCCACTCTCACCACCATTGCTTATATGATTCGGTAATGAAAGATACTGGTGTCCAGATGGATATATCGACATCTGTAGTATCGGCATCGGGGGAGAGTCGCACTACCTTGTTCCAATCTGTTCCGCAGGTGATTGTTTCTCTGGGTTTGATCACATCGGCAAAACAAAGTTTGATTGGCAGTTGCCCAAAAGCCAATTGACGGGATACTGCCGATGGGTTGTAAAATTCATACGTGATGTTGGTGTTTTTCCCGCTACCGAATGTGTTTACTGGAATTGCCCTAGGAGTAATGATGGCCATCATGAGTTCATTATCCTGATTCAGAGTGTCATCGGCAAAGTTGAAAAGAAGGGGGAATCTGTTTTCTTCGTCAATATAAGGTACCCAGGCTCTGTGATCACGAGAAAGACCATTGTAGAAGCTTTGAAAGAATCTGCCGATCTGGTCTTCATTGGCCTCTGTTCTAGGAAGGACAATTATGGCTTCACCAAAATTGAGGGGTGAGCGTGTTGCCGATTCCTCGTCCCCAAGCATGTGGTCTTCAGTAATTTCTCGTGGGAATTGTTGGGCAAAGAAGTCCCATTGCAGACGTTTGTGCATATGGGCATTCAGCCACATGTTGATAAACCACCACGGGCCTCCTAAGTTGTCGATGGGTTCGCCAAGCAAAAGTTTCTGAGACACTTGATGAAGAAGATGATAAGTGGAGCTCAGAAGGTATCAGCCAAGGGGGAACCTTACACCATTAGCCAAGAGTTCAGCTGCGGGGAGGAAGGCATTGGTTGGTCCTACTGATCGACCACAGAAGATAAATTTTTCTAACCACATATTCAAGAATGTGGCATGTTCCCTCTGGTTAACTGTCCTGGTCTTCTGGTATTCTTGAATGTATCCCGTCCAACCACTGATGTTGTAGGTATTCACCCTATATTCAGGTTTTCTGCCATAGATAGAGCCTTCATCGGCAGTTGAAATATCCAAGCCAGTGAGCATGTAGACATCGGCAAGTGTGGGAGTAGCTGGGCCATGTCCAAACATAAAAGTGTTTGTTGTGTCTGACCAGAAGTAAGCAGCTGCAATCATCATTGACTCATTCTTTTGCATATCGGCAATAGATAGCCTAATGCATTGGTCTAGCTTCCGTTCTGCCCAGTATACTTGCATTGACCTATTGACCCTTAAGTACCAATCTTTCCACCCTTTGGTGGTTTTGGGCCAAGATCGGAATGTATCTTTCCATAAATTCAGAGAGAAATTTTGGGCTCTAAAGGGGATTCTATTGACCTCTGCATTGATCAAATCAGTTGGATCTAGGTTGCCCATTGGTCCTAGGCATTGGACATGTGGCTGATCGGTTGGAATAACTAATTTGTTGCGCAGTTCCTAAGTTTAGAGGATCCGAAGAACAAAAGAAAAGGAAAAATTACCGACTGTATTGAACTCACAAAAACCAGAGGAATCGAGGTAAAAGGTAATGGAAGTGGAACAAACCGCAGGGACATCGAAGTTGATTGCCATTATCTTGAGGTAGATGGGGGCACGGGCCGGAGGCTCAAAGTTGACGCTGGAGAAGAAGTCTTGTTGGTTGAGGTCGCGCAGTTGTTCGTCGGAGTCGCCACCAGAAAGAGAGAATGCCAGAGATTGGAATATAAGGGTAGAAGACGAGCGTTTCAGAGAAAACTATTTATAAGCCGCTCGGAGTAGGGGTATTTTGGACTTATCTCTATGCCGCGGGCATGTAGGTCAAGGTGGTTCAGGTGGATAGGGTAACTGTTCGCACGATAATCAAGGGATTGTATAGATGATTCGATGGCAAGTAATCATGATTTGGAAGAGTTCTTGATACAGGATATTTTAATTCTGAAAATGGCGGCATTATTATGTTAGGATATTACTGATGAATTATTGTTTCGGTATCTTAACCATAATCAGGGAAAGAATGGTTGGAAATTGTGCGATATTTGCTGAGGTGCGTGAATCAGGATTAGATTGGATTAGATTTGATAACAGATCAAGTTTTGGCTTGGAAGATGAGTTGTGGTAAATGGGCAAAGGCAAACGTTATCTAGAGTAAATTTCAGAGCATTAATGGTTTTATACTCCGAAATTGGGGGGCATGTGTTGACACCGTTTTTTTGCACATGTCAAAATGATCAGAGTGGACTAATCGGCAGGAGGAAAGTTACTGTGTACGCCGACAGCCGATGAAAATCAGCTTGTAAAGATGGTTGCCGATGACTGATGGTGATCGATGGAAAGGTTGATTTAGACTTGGGCGTTGCCGATGAGGTTGGAGATGTTATTGTCGATGCCGATGAAGGAAGGCTTGAAGACTACTACCGATGGAATAGGAACCGATGCCGATGAAGGAAGGCTTGAAGACTACTGCCGATGGAATAGGAACTGATGCCGATGAAGGAAGGCTTGAAGACTACTGCCGATGGAATAGGAAGTATGCCGATGGAAAGGAGGTCGGTGAGATTTCCATCGTAATTGAGGCAGACAGGGAAATAGATAGGAGTTGATTTCCTTTTCTGTATTTGTTAGAATATGATTCATGTAGGAGTCACGTGTTTCCTTAGATATGGAGTTGGTGTCCTAGTTATGTTTGGTTATGTCTCTTTAGATCAGGGTATAAATATAGATTGAGGGGCGATGTAAAAAAATATATCAATCAATATCAAAACCAATTTTTACTCCTATTTGCATCTACTTACTTTTTGGCAATTTCGTCAAATTGCATATTTTTTCCCTTTTTACAAGTTTTCATTGATTCAGCGAGTTGCATCATTTTAGTGCAACTTTCGGTGATTCTCGAGTTCCGCGTGAGTACCTCTTGGCCGTGACTTCCGGGCGTATCACTGTTGTCAGGACCAAAGTGCTCGTATCTTCATCCTTGTCGATTAACAGGTCAAATCGACTGGCACGCTTTGGATATCAATTTGGGTATTAGCCCTTTGTGTTTGCAGATCCACTTTTGCATCAACAGCCGTAAACCATAAAGTATGGTGAGACACCGGTGTTACGACTTGGCTGAGTTCTGAGGCCCTAGACCATGGCTGGTAATTCTTTGAGCCATCTTTCGGGAGCTTTGTCATTTTCTATGTACATCCTCTTCTTCAACGCATCCAAAATCATACCGTTTGCCCGCTCGACCTGTCCATTAGCTCTAGGGTGCGCCACCGAGACGTATTTTACTACTATGCTCCTTTCATCGCAGAAGTCCTAAAAAGCGTTCCCGGTGAACTGAGTACCTAGATCAGTGATGATGCTGTTGGGTATGCCGAAGCGGTGGATGACCTGGTCGAGGAACGTGACAGCCTTTTCTAAGGATGCCTGTACTAGAGGCATGTACTCTATCCACTTAGAAAATTTGTCGATCTGCACAAAGACACATGTAAATTTCCCAGGAGCCGGTTTGAAGGGCCCGATCATATCCAGTCCCTTGCATGTGAAGGGCCAAGAGGCTGGTATTGTCTGGATCTCGTGTGCTGGTACGTGGATTCTCTTGGCGAAGAACTGACAACCCTCATAGTGGCGGACTAGCTTCTCTGCATCGGCTACCGCTGACGGCCAATAGAACCCTGTTCGAAAAGCCTTGTCGACCAGCGTTCTCGAGGCCATGTGGTTGCCGTAGGAGCCAGAGTGGATTTGGTCTAGGAGATGTTCGCCATCCTCCTAGGTTATACACTTCATCAAGATTTCCTCCTTTGCATTCTTGCACCATAACTTGCCATCGATGAGCAGATACTGCTTACTGCGACGCATTAGGCGCTCGTTTTCTATTCGATCAGTGTAACCACTGCCATCTGTTAGGTACTTGATGAAAGGTACTCTCCAGTCGGGCTCATGAGTGGTCGAAGGTGGCTCGGTGGTGCTCGACGCCAGAACTGTAGCCACCAATTACTGGTTTGGAGGCTTCTCGACCGTAGAATCTTCCTCTTTGATGGAAGGCGTGAGAAGGTCTTGGATGAATATGCCATGTGGGACTTTGGCTTGGGATGATCCTAACTTTGACAGTGCATCTGCTGCTTGATTTTTGTCTCGGACCACGTGTGTGTACTCGATGTCATAGAACCTGCCTTCCAGCTTTCTGATCGATTTGCAGTATGCATCCATCTTTTCGCTGGTCGTGTCCCAGTCCTTGTTGAGTTGGTTGATGACCAGAGCTGAGTCTCCATAGATATAGAGACATTTAACACCGAGCTCGACCACAATGCGCAAACCATGTAGGCATGCTTCGTACTCGGCGGCATTATTAGATGGTGGGAAATAAATCCTGAGGACGTACCAGAGCTGCTCCTTGGATGGTGACACAAAAAGGACTCCTGCTCCTGCACCGTCGATGTTGAGAGAGCCATCGAAGTACATCTTCCAATACTCATCAGGCCCCTAAGAGGCAGGCGTGCTTAAGTCTGTCCACTCGACGATGAAATCGATGAGTGCCTGAGACTTGATTGTAGTACAGCTTGCAAATTCCAAGGAGAAGGGGCATAGCTCCATTGCCCATTTAACGATGTGCCCATTCGCGTCCTTGTTGCGAATGATGTCTCCCAGTGGGTACTTGGTCATGACCACCACGTGATATCCGTCGAAGTAATGTTTCAACTTTCGGGATGTTATTAGTATGGCGTAGATCAATTTTTGAATCTATGGGTACCTGGTCTTGGATTCATTGAGTACCTCATTGATGAAATAGATTGGTCGCTGTACCTTATAGGCATGGCTAGGCTCATCGCGCTTGACCACCATGGTAGTGGAGACCACTCGATTAGTTGCCGCGATGTAAAGTAGGAGAGTTTCATCTTCTCTAGGAGTAGTGAGGACCGGAGGTGATGTAAGGTATTGTTTCAGCTGTGTGAAGGCAGTGTCTGCTTCCTCCGAGCACTCAAATTTCTCGGATGCTTTGAGCAGTTTGAAAAATGTAGTCCTTTTTCTCCTAATCTTGATATGAAATGACTGAGAGCAGCCATGCATCTGGTAAGCTTCTGGACATCCTTCACCTTTTTGGGCGGCTTCATGTCTAAGACAACTTTGACTTTCTCCAGGTTAGGGCATATGCCATCGTAACTGACGATGTTGCCAAGCAGTATACCAGAAGGAACACCAAAGATGCACTTCTTTGGGTTTAATTTCCATTGGAATATATTAAGGGCTGCAAAGGTGCATTCTAGGTTGTCAACAAGGGTATGTGCTTCCTTGGTTTTGACAACGACATCATCAACATAAGCCTCGATGAGGTCATCTTTTATCTCGTCTTTGAGGCAGGCCTGTATGGTGCATTGGTAGGTAGCCTCGGCATTCTTGAGCCCAAACAACATGGTCGTGTAGCAGTAGGCACCAAAAGGCATGATAAAAGATGTCTTGATCTGGTCGTCCTTTTTGAGAGCGATCTAGTGATAACCAGAGTAGCAATCGAGAAAGGAAAGCAGCTCGCAACCGGCGGTTGAATCTATGACCTTGTCTATGCGAGGTAAGCCGAAGGGGTCCTTAGGGCAGTGCTTGTTGAGATCAGTGTAATCAACGCACATTCTCCATTCATTATTCTTTTTGCATACAAGAACCGGGTTGGCTAACCACTCCGGATGATACACTTCTTTGATAAATCCGGCTACCAAAAGCCATGTAACTTCTACCCTAATCGCCTCCTTGTCACGAGCGAACCATCATAGCTTCTGCTTGATAGGTTTGGCCTTGCCGTTGACATTCAAGGAGTGCTCGATCAAGTTCCAAGGTACACCAGGCATGTCAGCAGGTTTCGATGCGAACACATCCACGTTGCTCCTCAAGAACCTGACGAGCGCGTCTTCCTATTTGGGATCCAAGTTGGCCCCGATAAGGGCCGTTTTGCTGGGATCACCGTCGACCAGCTGGATCACCTTGTGCTCCTTGGACTTGATGTTCTTGCGTGGTGCCTCGAGCTCTGGGATCTCTAGGTGGTCGGCCGAGGTCTTCTTGGCGTCGAGCATGGTCTCGGCCATGCGAATAGAGAGGTCGTGAGCCTCTGCTATTTTGAAGCTGTCGTCCTTGCAGGTATAAGCTACGTATACATTGCCCCAGAGGGTTAGAACTCCTTTCTCGGTAGGCATCTTGAGCACCAGATACCTATAATGAGGTATGGCCATGAACTTGGTGAGCGATGGTCGACCCTAGATAGCATGGTAGGTGCCGTCAAAGTCAGCGACCACGAAGTTGATGTAGTCGGTGCGGAAGTGGTCTGGGGTCCCAAATTGCATAGGTAGCGTGATCTGCCCAAGAGGTGTAGAGCTCTGTCTAGGGAGAACACCCTAGAACTGTGCCTCGTATGGCTTGAGATCCGCCTAGGTTATCTTTAGGGCTGGCAGACTATTCTTGAACAGTATATCGATGGAGCTGCCACTGTCAATCAGCACCCTATTGAACTAAACCTTGTTGATACAAGGATCAAGGACCAGAGGAAAACGTCCTGGCTCAGGTATTGTGGCCCATTGGTCCTTTCTACTGAAGGAGATCTCGCGGTGAGACCAAGGAGGGAGCCGCGGATCGGTGATGAGGTTGTCGGTGTTGGCCATGTTCAAGCAAGCACGAGCAAGCAGCTTGCGTTCTCGTTTGGTCTCGATGGACACTTTGCCTCCAATGATGGTGTGCACGCGATCGGTTGGCTTGATGTACTTGTGACAGGGATCTATGTCTTCATCGTCGTTGTCCTCGTTGCGCTGTTCCCCTACGTTGTTAGGCTTGTCGGACGTATCCGGAGCCTATTGACGCATGTAGATAGACTTGAGAACGTGGCAATTCCCTTTCAATGCTTTGGCATAGTCTTCTTCGTAGTTACGACGTCTACCACCTTTTTTGACGGTGTTGACCTCACCGTCATCTTCCCGAGCATGCTTGCCCCTGTAATCGTCACGGCGGTTACGCCGCTGATTACGTTGGTCGCGGTGGTCGCGAGAGTCGTTGTGCTGGTTGCGGCGGTCAAAATTGTCGTTCCGACCACGGTTGCCACGATAGTCATCGTGGTGTGGGGGGTGGTTGGAGCGCGGAACCCTTGCTGCTTCTTCGATAATTATCTTTTTAGCGTCATCGGTGTCCGCATATTTCTTAGCGGTGGCCAGGAGCGTTGTGACCGATTCAGGTCTCTTGCGGAGGAGCTTGTCCCTTGGGGCGTCATGGAAGCGGAGGCCAGTGATGAAAGCCTCAATTGCCTCGCTGTCAGAGATTGATGGGACCTTGATGCACATCTCCAAGAAACGCTGGACGTACTCGCGCAGTGGCTCATCTTTTCGATCTCGAATCCGTTGCAGATCGTATTTATTTCCCAGTTGCTCGCAAGTTGCAATGAAGTTGTCGATGAAAGACTACTTGAGGTCCTGCCAAGAATCAAAGTAGTTTGCCAGTAAGCTGACTAGCCATTGGTGGCCTACATGGCCGACGGCGATTGGGAAGTAATTGGACATGATGTGCTCGTCAGCCATGGCTGATCTGCATGCGGTTTCGTAGAGCATAACCCATAATTCGGGGTTCTCCTTGCCGTCGTACTTTTGAAGCTTCTCGAGCTTGAAGTTCTTGGGCCATATGACTTGGCGAAGGTGAGAAGTAAACTGCTTCAAACCCAGAGGGCCATGGGTAGTATCGTACTCCATACGGCGATGACTTTCGTGGGATGCACATCATGGGCTCTCTGGTTGATGCGATCGCGCGGATCGCGTTCTCCGAGGTAATGGCAGAGATCGTTATTGCCATCACGGTGATCCTAGATGCCACCCTGGTTAGCCCTACGACCATGGATATCACGGTGATTGTCATGGTTGTCTCGGCGGTTGTCGTCCCGACAGTTGCGGCGGCTGTTGTCCCGACCACCATCATGACCACTGTTTCCACCTTGACGGTTGTCTGAGGGGTCATCGTTGCGTGAGCCACGTTGGTTGAGTGGCTATGAGCGACTCGAGTACTGGCGGCTATGGCTTGACTTGACTGAGACGGATGGAGCCCGAGCTTGATTTACAATCTGTGCGGTCTGAGCCATAGCAGCCGTCAGATAAGCTTGTATATCATCGCGAACCGCATGGGTTTTTAGGGTATTGGGTAGCCATTGCATTGTCGCCATAGCGATGGCTATGTTGGCGCTTGGAGTCCTGAAGACCTGTTTGTCCCCCACCCTGTCGAAGGCATTGTTGAGGTCGCATGGCTGGACCCTTATGCATCGTGCCTCCTCTTCTGCTTTAGCTTCGATTTGTCAGTGATTAAACCGGTCAATATTGCGTGCCTCGCGTGCGAGCCTTTCTTGTTCTGTTTCGCCAACTGCCGGTGGTTTGTCATTATTGACAACATTGATCAAGTCCCCTCGTCTTGGTGGGAAAGATAGAAATTGTGGGAACCCCGGGGCATGGTCTGGGATATCCAGATCGTATTCAACACCTTCATTATCATGATGCTGGAGCTTAGTGTGGATGGAGGCATTAGACGCGATGCTAGACGAGGAGCTGGAGCCACCCTCCTAGACTGTGTGGACGAATCCTTCTCGATAATCCTCAATCCAAACCATTTTGACGAAGTTGCACAGGCCGTAGTGCTGGGCCTAGTAGTTTTCTGTCAAGGCTTCGTGCTCGGAGAGCCGAAGGCCTGTCGTGGGGGCTAGCCGGCGATGAGCGGAGCACCCTTCAGGAGTAGATGTGACCATAAGATCTGTACCGAGTCGTGCAGGATGACTAGCCCGAGCTGGTCGGGTAGATCTATTGTGGGTAGCGGTTACCTGCTCGTTAGGTTGACTTTGAATTGAACTTACCAAAGCTAGGGTTTCAACAAGTTTGGTGCCGACCCAATCGATGGAGTCGAGCAGGTCAGTGTTGTCAATCTGCTTCCCTTTGTAGCGAGGAAGCGGACGACGGGTTGTCGGCGTGACTGAAGACGATACGGGCGTGGTCAGAGCCAAATGTACCGTGGTCGGAGCCAGATCCATCGTGGTCGGAGCCGTATCCACCGTGGTCAGAGCCGTAGCTGATGTAGGTGAAGTAGTGGTCGACGCAGATTGAATCCGCGCCTCCTCCGTGGTCATGGCGATGAAGTCGTCGGAGCTGGTGGTCCAGGTGATCTGGCCGACGGTGAACATGAGGCCATTCGGCGTAGCCATGGAGCCAGAGGTGATGACCATCTTGTTCGTTTGGAGAGCAGTACGCACACCCCCTACCTGGCACGCCACTATCGATGAAATATAGTCGGCAGTCTACCTAGGGGTATGCCCAAGGTAGTAGATTGTCGGCAGATAGATGCGCAAGGCACAAACAAGATGGTGATGCAAGACAGACACGAGGTTTTATCCAGGTTCGGCCACCAAGAAGGCGTAATACCTACGTCATGCGTCTGATTGTATTGCTGTATGTCAATGAGAGATGTTTTTTAGAGGGGGTCCCTGCCCGCCTTATATAGTCCGGGGGGCAGGGTTACAGATCTGGAAACTAATCCTAGCCAGTTACAAATGCCTTAGGTGGTCGGATAAGGATTCCTATTCTAACCGACCAGGATCTTGCTTGATCTCCAAATCTACTTTGACTCCTTGCACGGGACTCCGAACAGGTTGGCCGGGCCACGCGTCATCTTCTAGTGGACCGAACCCCCTGATCCAGGCCGGCCCAAGCCTAGCCTTAAGGATATAGGGGTTAATACCCCCACAATGATGATGATAGTGATGATGATAAGACCACCAAGAAAAAGGCACTTACAAGCATTGTAATCAATGAGAAGTCTTCTCTCTTCGACACTCAATGCTTCATGGCTAAGGACACTAAGGTATAAATTTGTGATGATGGAAGTGATGAGGAACATGATAATGAAAACAAAAATGAAAGTGATAGTGATGATGAAGAACCTACTAAGGAGAACTATTTGACATGCTAGAAGATGCTAAAGAACACTTTGACATCAAGAGAAGGGAATGCAAAAGCTTGCGTAAGGAACTAAAAGCCCTTAAGCAAGCCTTTGATGAGCTCAATGCATCTCATGAGAGGCTAGAGGATGCCCATGAGAAGCTTGGCAAGGCTCACAAGAAGCTTGAAAAAGCTCATTCCTCTTTGCTTGATGAGCAAAATAAAAAGAAGCATGTTGAAACTTGCAATATAGGCTTAACTTGTGATATAATTGATGAATCATTATCTATGCCTATCATTCTTGCTCCCACTAACCCTTCTTGTAGTACTTCTACTTCCACCTCATCTAGTAGTGATGGTTTCACTTGTGATGCCTCACTAATGGTTGAGAATGAGAACCTCAAGGAGGTCAAAAATCTCACTCACACCTTGGCTAAGTCCTATGGTGGTGAGGACCGCTTGCTTATGGCCTTGGGTAGCCAAAGAGCTTCTCTCTACAAAGAGGGATTGGGCTATACCCCCAAGAAAGGCAAGGCGGCCTTTGCTCCTCACAAGACTAGTTTTGTGAAGAACAATGGTTGATTTTGCACTAGTTGCAAGCAAGTTGGTCATAAAGAGCATGAGTGCAAGAACACGAGCAAAAATGCTAATGTATCCTCCATTAAGATTAATTCTTTCTATGTGCTTACTAAGGGTACAAATGGTGTCAAGGCTAAGTTCATTGGTAAACCATGGATGGGCTCAAAGAAGAAAGCCATTTGGGTACCAAAGAGCTTAGTGACTAACCTTCAAGGACCCAATCAAGTTTGGGTACCTAAAAGGAACTGATCTTCTTTTGTAGGTCAATTACAAAGTCAGAGGAAGGCATTGGGTTCTTAATAGTGGGTGTACTCAACACATGACCGGTGATGCAAGAATGTTCAACTCAATCAACACCAATGGCAATGATGGTTATGATAGTATCATATTTGGTGACAATGACAAAGGCAAGGTCAAAGGGCTTGGTAAGATTGCAATATCCAATGACATGAGCATATCCAATGTATTGCTAGTAGAGATCTTAAACTTTAATATGCTATTCGTGGCTCAATTGTGTGATCTTAGATTCAAATGCATATTTGGGGTAGATGATGTAGAGATCATAAGTGTAGATGGCTCTAACTTGATCTTCAAAGGCTTTAGATATGAGAATCTATACTTGGTTGATTTCAATGCTAGTGAAGCTAGATTATCTACATGCTTGTTCACTAAGTCTAGCATGTGTTGGTTATGGCATAGAAGGTTTAGTCATGTTGGAATGAAACAATTGAATAGATTGGTTAAGCATGACTTGGTTAGAGGCTTGAAAGATGTTGTGTTTGAGAAGGATAAGCTTTGTAGCTCTTGTCGAGCCGACAAACAAGTTGGAAACGCCCATCCTAAGAAAAGCATGACGAGCACTAGTAAATCATTTGAGTTATTGCACATGGATTTGTTTGGGCCAACTCAATACACTAGCATCGGTAGTAACAAATATGGCTTTGTGATAGTGGATGATTACACTAGATACACATGGGTATTTTTTCTAGTGGATAAAAGTGATGTGTTTGCAACATTCAAATCATTTGTCAAAGGCATCCACAATGAGTTTGAAACAACCATCAAGAGAGTTAGAAGTGACAATGGTAGTGAGTTCAAGAACACTAGAATTGATGAGTTGTGTGATGAATTTGGAATAAGACATCAATTCTTGGCCAAATACACTCCACAATCAAATGGCATTGTTGAGAGAAAGAATAGAACACTTATTGACATGTCAATGTCTATGCTTAGTGAGTACAATGTGAGTCAATCTTTTTGGGCCGAAGCTATCAACATGGCTTGCTATTGTAGCAATCGCCTCTATTATCACCCATTGAAAGAGAAGACACCATATGAGCTCTTGAATGGTAGAAAGCCCAACATTGCATATTTTTTGGTCTTTGGTTGCAAATGCTATATCTTAACAAAAGGCACTAGATTGGGCAAGTTTGACAAGAAATGTGATGAAGGATTCCTACTCGGTTATTCCACTACAAGCAAAGCATATAGAGTTTGGAATTTGGATAGTGGTACTCTTGAGAAAGTTCATGATGTTGAATTTGATGAAACCAAGGGTTCACAAGTAGAGAATGAGAACTTGGAAGATGTAAGAGGCATTCAACTTTCAAATGCCATGAAGAACATGGATGTTGGTGAATTGAGGCCTAGGCAAGTGAATGATGATGAAGATGATCTAGTGCAAGTGCGCTCTAACTCAAATGTGCAAGATGATACAACTCAAGCTAGTATAAGTGGCTCTCATGACAATGAACAAGATCAAGTGGCTAGTACATCATCTCAACCTAATGATCAAGCAAGTGCAAGCAATCAAGTTTCAATCCTCCAACCAACCAATGTTGCAAGGGATCATCCATTGGACACTATCATTGGTGATATTTCAAGAGGTGTGCAAACTAGATCAAGATTGGCTTCATTTTGTGAGCACTTCTCATTTGTGTCATCCATTGAACCAAAGAAGATAGAGGAAGCCTTGAAGGATGTTGATTGGATAAATGCTATGCATGAGGAATTGAATAACTTCACAAGAAATCAAGTATGGGAATTGGTAGAGAGGCCGAAGGGACACAATGTGATTGGAACCAAATGGGTCTTTAGAAACAAGCAAGATCAAGATGGGATAGTAGTAAGGAACAAAGCAACATTGGTAGCATAAGGCTATACACAAGTTGAAGGTCTTGACTTTGGAGAAACATATGCCCCGGTTGCTAGATTGGAAGCAATTAGGATCTTGCTAGCCTATGATTGTGCTCACAACATCAAGCTCTATCAAATGGATGTAAAGAGTGCATTTCTCAATGGTTACATCAATGAAGAAGTATATGTTGAGCAACCTCCCGGTTTTGAAGATGACAAGAAGCCCAACCATGTGTACAAGTTGAAGAAGGCATTGTATGGCTTGAAGCAAGCACCTAGAGCATGGTATGAGAGATTGAGGGACTTCCTACTCTCTAAAGGGTTCATAATGGGCAAGGTTGACACTACTCTTTTCATCAAGAAGATTGGAAAAGATTTATTTGTATTGTAAATCTATGTTGATGACATTATATTTGGATCAATCAATCAAGATTTTTGTAAAGAATTTGGAAAGATGATGGCTAATGAGTTTGAGATGTCCATGATTGGAGAGTTAAGTTACTTCCTTGGTCTTCAAATTAAGCAATTGAAGAATGGTACATTTGTGAGTCAAGGCAAGTATATCAAGGACATGATCAAGAAGTTTGGCATGAGTGATAGTAAAGCCATTAGCACATCAATGGGAACAAATGGCAACTTGTATAGTGATGCAAGTGGAAATATGGTGGATCAAAAATTGTATCGGTCTATGATTAGAAGCCTACTCTATGTGACCGCATCAAGGCCGGATGTCATGTTTAGTGTATGCATGTATGCAAGATTTCAAGCCTCACCAAGAGAAAGTCATTTGAAGGCTACAAAGAGAATATTGAGGTACTTGAAGCATACACCAAATGTTGGTTTGTAGTATCCCAAAGGAGCAAAGTTTGAGCTAGTTGGTTACTCTGACTCGGATTATGCGGGATGCAAGGTTGAAAGGAAGAGCACCTCGGGCACATGTCAATTGTTGGGAAGATCACTTGTTTTATGGTCATCAAAGAAGCAAAATAGTGTTGCATTATCAACCGCCGAAGCCGAATACATATCCGCCGGTAGTTGTTGTGCACAAGTACTTTAGATGAAGGCCACTTTGAGTGACTTTGGAATCAAGTTCAACAAAGTGCCATTGCTATGTGACAATGAGAGTGCAATTAAGTTGATCAACAATCCGGTTCAACATGCAAGAACAAAGCATATTGATGTCCGCCACCATTTCATAAGAGATCACCAACAAAAAGGAGACATTTGCATTGAGAGTGTAAGCACCAAAGATCAACTTGCCGATATATTCACCAAGCCATTGGATGAGAAAAGGTTTTGCAAGCTAAGGAATGAGTTGAACATATTGGATTTCTCAAATATGTGTTGATGCACCCCCCACTTATATGACATGTCTCTCCTTCGAGCAATCCAAGGTAAAAGTTGATTGGCATGGTATACATCCTTGCTAAGGACATGTTTAGTGCATCTAGACATCTTTCACATCTAATAGGCTCATTCATGAAAATCAAATGAATTTGATGATTGTATGGTACCACTATTTCTTCTATGCTTATTTTGATCTAGTGGTAGCATATGACATGTTTGTGGGCTTGTAAACTTAGTGTTTGATCTAGAAAATAAGCTCTAAGTGTTTAACTCAACATGGTACAAGATAACCCTTATTTATAGGTGTGAAGAAGCTTGTCCTTGGATCAAACTGAGTTAAATGTCTTTGGCAAGTATTCTAGATTGAACCAAATTTGGGAAAATGATCCTCACCCCATTGATTGACATTGATAATCTCAACATATCTACATTTTAAACCTTTGTGGTCATTGATGACAAAGGGGGAGAAAAACAAAGATATTAGTGATATTAGTACATGGGGAGAAAAACAAAGATATTAGTGTACTAAGATTGTGAAAAGACAACAAAGGGGAAAGAAATAAAGATATAATAAAGATATAAGTGATAGAGGGAGAATTTGACATAGGAGGAGAGATATGACAAAGGAAAAGGATCAATTAATATTTTGAGCACACAAGTAGGGGGAGCAAGCTCATGAACTTGTATGATGCATTTGAATGTGCATTTCATATGTTTGCTTGCATGGCACAAGTTTTAAATTTCAATATTCATGCTTGTGTGGTGTATGCTAGTTATAGGTTGAATGATGAAATGAAAATCTAGCATGCATAGGTTATCTAGTGATTTCATTTCCAAGTGTTTTCAAGTGGTATCAAGCTAACCATGGTGCTAAGGATGGTATATTGGTGCACTCCGATTGGTATCACGCTTCAAAGGTCCATCTTTTATACCTTAGCATCATTTGGTAGACATTGTCTCCTATATTTCCTATCCAAGCATATGTGCGAGCTACAATCCAAACTCTTAGCACATATGTAGGGGGAGAAATTGCTACCATTTGGGGTTCATGAAACTTGTCCATATCCTTTTACACATGGTAAATATGCTTGGACAAGCAACATGGATTCAATTGAATTTCAATTCATATCTTTGTGAAAGGGTTGTCATCAATTACCAAAAAGGGGAATATTGAAAGCTTTAGTTTGGTTTTGGTGAATTGATGAAACCCTAAGTGCTAACCTAGTTTATCAAGTGATCATGACATAGGTAGCATATTCCAAGTGATGAAGCAAATGAAGACCATGACATGATGATGGTGATGCCATGGTGATGATCAAGTACTTGGACTTGAAAAGAAGAAAGAGAAAAACAAAAGGCTCAAGGCAAAGGTATAAATGGTAGGAACCATTTTGTTTTAGTGATCAAGACACTTAGAGAGTGTGATCACATTTAGGATTGATAGTCGTACTATTAAGAGGGGTGAAACTCGTATCGAAATGCGGTTATCAAAGTGCCACTAGATGCTCTAACTCATTGCATATGCATTTAGGATCTAGTGGAGTGCTAACACCCTTGAAAATGTTTGTAAAAATATGCTAACACATGTGCACAAGGTGATACACTTGGTGGTTGGCACATTTGAGCGTGGGTTAGGAACTTCACCGGTGGAGTGCGGACAGTCCGATGGTGCCACCGACGCCCTATACAGAAAAGAAGGAGGTCACTGTAAGTGACCGACGCTAGCCTCTGTTGGACCTTCGCGTCTGGTCAGTAGAAGCTGCAAAGATGCTGGCGTCGGTCTCTGACCAGACGCTGGGTCATTTAGTGACCGGACGCTGGAGGGTTGCGTTCGGTCCTGCTAATGTGGCAGCGCACAGGGGAGACGCCGAGTGACCGGACGCTGGGTGAGTCCGGTCGAGCATGACCGGACGCATCCGGTCGTGATTTCTCACTTCTGGATGCTTACTGGAAATGACCGGACGCTGAGGTCCAGCGTTCGGTCACTTCGTAGCAGCATGTCCGGTCATCACTTGACCGTTGGGATCAGACGCTTAGTATTTGAAGAGAGGGGACACGTGGCGTGCATCGCGCGATCGGACGCTGAGGTCCAGCGTCCAGTCAATCTGACCGATGCGTCCGGTCGGCCCGTGTTCAGTGCAGTGAGGAGCCCAACGGCTCTATTCGTGGGGGTCCCTATTTAAGCCCCATGGCCGGCTCAAGCTCACGCTCTTGGCCATTTACATTGACATAGCAACCTTGTGAGCTTAGCCAAAGCCCTCCCACTCATCTCCATCATTGATTCATCATCTTTGTGAGATTGGGAGAGAATCCAAGTGCATTGCTTGAGTGTTTGCATCTAGAGACATTTGGTGTTCGTGTTTCACTGCAGGATTCGCTTGTTACTCTTAGTGGTTGCCACCACCTAGATGGCTTGGAGCAGAGAGGATAGTCGAGCGGAGGTTGGTGATTGTCTCTGGCTCCGATCGTAGTGATTGTGAGGGGTTCTTGACCTTTCCCCGGCGGAGAGCCAAAAGGTACTCTAGTGAATTGCTCGTGGCTTGTGTGATCCTCATCTTATGTTGGTTGTGCGGCACCCTATTGAGGGTTTGGCGTGTGATGCCAATTAGCGCGTGAACCTCCAAGTGAGTGAATCGCCACAACGAGAAGTAGCTTGCCGGCAAGCAAGTGAACCTCGGTAAAAAATCATTGTGTTCATCATTTGATTCCGAGGTGATTGGTCTTCATTGATATTGATTCTTGTGATTGATTGGTTCACTCCTCGACACGGCGGTATAACTATCTTGCTCTCTCTCTTTACATTACCGTAAACTAGTTATCAAGCTATTTAGTGTAGCTAGTTGTGAGAGCTTGTTAGTTTGGTTAGTGTGGCTCTTTAGTTAGTCTTTGAGAGCACACTAACGTAGTGTAGTGCCATAGCTATTGTGTGGTTAGAGACAATAGAAACTAAAATTGTGGTAGGTGCCTTGCATTTTTAGTAGGCTAGTGCAACACTTGCTTCACCTCATAATTGTCTAACCGGTTTGTTAAGTGTTGTTGTAGAAATTTTTATTAGGCTATTCACCCCCTCTAGCCATTAGGACCTTACACTGCTGCTGCTGTCCAAGTATTTTTATTCATGTCAACATTCAATGCTCTTTTAACATCTATTTCTTATGATGACCAGGGAGCATATGAAGTGGGATTTGCTGCTGGAGTGGATCATGCTGCTGGAGTGGTTGATGCTGGTGTAGGGGCTGCTGCAGGAGGAGCTGCTGCTGGAGGGGCTGATGTTGGTGTAGGGGCTGCTGCAGGAGGGGCTGATGTTGATGCTGGTGTAGGGGCTGCTGCAGGAGGAGCTGCTGCTGGAGGGGCTGATGTTGGTGCTGGTCTAGGGGCTGCTGCAGGAGGAGATGCTGCTGGACTTTTTGATGATGATTGGTGGAGTACTAGTGATGATGGTGCTTGGTCAGACTCAGATGACAAGTGGACTACTGATGATGATTGGTTAGATGTTGATGATGAAGGGGATTTCACTGATGATGAGGAAGCAGTTTTGATGATGCATGTTACTAGGTGTCAGCAGAAGAGAAGGATTGCTACTGCTGTCATGCTACTTGGTATGTACCACCGTGACAAGTTCATGAACAAGGCTGGTTATAGAGTCCCACATGAAACTGGATATCAGTGGACTATGAGAACCCTAGGAAATAGGACACAATGCTATAACATGTTTAGGATACACAACGATGTTTTTTATAGCCTTCACACTTTGCTAGTTGAGAGATATGGTCTACAATCCACTACAAAAATGACTTCTATAGAGGCTCTAGCAATGTTTTTGTGGATGTGTGGTGCCCCTCAGTCCATGAGACAAGCTGATAATAGATTTGAGAGGTCACTAGGGACATGTAGCAACAAGTTTGATAAGGTTCTGTCTAGTGTGATGAAGCTAGCAATTGATATCATTAGGCCAAAGAATACACAATTTTCAACTATTCATAGAAGGTTACAATCTCCTCGGTTTGCCCCGTACTTTGATAAATGCATTGTAGCTATAGATGGGACACATGTACCAGTCACTGTGCCAACTGAGAAGGTAGTCCAGTACATAGGAAGGAAAGGAATCACCACATAGAATGTGTTAGCGTATTCGACTTTGATATGAGATTTACTTTTGTTCTAGCCAGATGGCTAGGATCAGTTCATGATATGAGGGTGTTCAATGATGCACTTGAGAAATTTGGTGACAAGTTTCCACATCCACCTCTAGGTATATATGGGCTTTTACATTTCTTCATTGTCTTTGTCATAGTATTTGTCATGTTACTTACACAAGTATTGTGTTGTGTAGACAAATTTTATCTTGTTGACTCAGGGTACCCAAATCGACCAGGTTTTCTTGCACCGTACAGAGGTACAAAATACCATGTGCCCGAATGGAGAGAAGGGCCTACACCTAGAGGTAAAAAAGAGCTCTTCAATTACACACATTCTTCACTTAGAAATGTTATAGAAATGTCTTTTGGAGTCTTAAAAATGAAGTGGAGAATTTTGTTGGATTTGCCTAGTTTTCCCATGGCAAAGCAAAGCAAAATAATAATGGCATGCATGGCACTGCACAATTTCATTAGACAGAGTGGTATGATGGATGACCTCTTTGACTTGTGTGATCAAGATGAAAACTATATACCAACAGAGATAGGAACTTCAACTCAAGCAACTAGAGGCACCACACGTTTTGGAGATGAAGATGAAAACATGAATCAATTTCGTGATTGTATAGCGAATGGTTTCTTTACAAGGTCATAGCATCGCTATGATATGTAATAATGAAGTTTTTTGTAAACCATTTGAACATTATTTGTGAGAATGTACATTGCGGCAAACCGTTTCCATAGCGGTGAAGCTGAGCTGTAAGGAATGGTGCTAGCATGCAGCCAAGTTGTTTGCCAAGCAACTAGCAGAGCATCCTAGGCAGAGCAGCAAGCCAGGCGTGGATTTGACGCCAAGGCCGCACGCGGGAGGCAGCGGCGCTAACAGGAGCCAGCAGCGCGACACTATTGGCGCCAATTGCCAGGGGCACCAAGCTAGCATTAATGAGGGATGTTTTGGTCTTTACAAACATGTACATGTCAGGTTTAATCAACTAACCAAACATGGCCTTACTAAAATTTAGAAGGTAGTTTAGCCGACTAAATTTAGGAGTTGAGAACCAAACATGCCCTTAATCCGCAAACCTCTGTGTCATGTCAGGTGCCCAATTTGATCCTAACCCTGCTATACTGCTCGTGCTCTGTATAGGCTAGCCCATTGGTAGCTTGGAATTTGACAGTTTTCAATTAAGAACAATAGGATTAACGGGTAACAAAAATATATGTTAAGAGCCAATCAGATTCAACTGATCTCATCACATGGATTGCCACAATGGATAACATCACATGGATCGCCAAGGTGGAAGAAGCACAAGATCCATGACATGGATTAGTTAAGGATTACTGAGTTGGATTAGTATTAAGCATCCATCTAATCGGACGCTTCCTGTACATCCCTGTAAACAACCGACATCGCCGAGCGACCGGCCGGTTTTCGCGAGGGATGCCTCCGAATGGACACCATCTGATCCTTGGCGACGGTTCAACACGTATAAATGGAAGATCAATCAATAGAAACGATCGCAGTTCAATCATTCTCTTGCTCTTGATTACAACCACTCTCAATAGTATCAACTGATTATAGCTACTCCAGTAAGGCACCATTTGGATGCCGAATTTTTTGGTGAAATGCTACTGTAGCATTTTCGTTGTTATTTGGCAAATAGTGTCCAATCATAGTCTAATTAGGTTTAAAAGATTCGTCTCGTGGATTTCGTCTAAACTGTGTAATTAGTTTTATTTTTTATTTATATTTAATGCTTCATGCATGTGTCCAAAGATTCAATGTGATGGGAAATCTTGAAAATTTTGGCATTTTGGAGTGGAACTAA
Source organism: Saccharum hybrid cultivar R570 (assembly GCA_038087645.1). Classification (NCBI taxonomy): domain Eukaryota; kingdom Viridiplantae; phylum Streptophyta; class Magnoliopsida; order Poales; family Poaceae; genus Saccharum; species Saccharum hybrid cultivar. Next base: position 2,316,518 of record JAQSUU010000049.1, on the reverse strand, counting down.
ACAGGCCCCAAGCTAAAATTGGCTCAAACAAACTGAAATTGCAACTAAGACTTAGAAACTTTTCCAAGTGTTGAATCAACCCTCAACACTGACTTGTGGGACCTTTTTGAGCATGTTGTGCACATTTTCATGACTTGGCTTCTAAACAAAGTTTGTTCCTTATAAAATTTGCTACAACTTTGCTTTAGGTTGCTTAGACATGCAAACATTCTAAGCTACATTTTTTTAACAGTCAAACAAAAGAGTTCAGGAGTCAAAACAAGTCAAACCACTATTTGAAATCATAATTAGGCAACATGATCAACATGAATAATGTCCTAAATGACATTCTAAGTGTAACTAAGTTACTTAAGAGAATTATTAGCCACACCACACATTTGTCACACAAGAATCAAGCATTGTATATACTGAAACAAGGGAAAACCAATGAAATGTTACATTTGTTTCATAGTCATGTTTCACATGTTTCATGATCTTGTTGCATAGTACTAACTAACTATGTTTCACTAAAGTGAGTTGCACATGTTGCACTTGAGTGTTGCACACTTTTCATTTCATAAAAACAACACACATGAAATATAACAATATGTTGTAATGTTTCGAAAACATGTTTCATGCAATATAAGCTCATGAATGGATGAATGATGCTCATGTTCATGAAATGCAAGTGCAAATGTGGAAGTCAAACACCTGGGGTGTTACAGCCCTCCCCCTTATAAAAATCTCATCCTGGGATTTGACAAGCATACCATTGTTGATAGAATTCCTTATAACCGTCCCTCAAATAATCTTCTCTTTCCCACGTTGCATCGCATTCACTACCCTGATTACTCAACATGACTTTGTAAAACTTGACCACCTGACTCTGAGTCACTCACTCATGAGTGTCAATCACTCGGACTGGCTTTTCTTCAAAGGTCAAATCTGATTTTAACTCGATATCCCCAATGGAACTCTCTCTTCAGGGACGCGAAGACATTTCTTCAATTGGGATACATGAAAGACATTGAAGATAGCACTCATCTCAGGAGGTAATTGGATCTTGTATGCTACCTTACCACATTGTCTAATGATTTCAAACGGACCAACATATCTCGGCGCAAGCTTTCGCTTCACACCAAAGCATTGGAGACTCTTCATGGGTGAGACTTTCAGATAAATGAAGTCTCCAACCTCAAACTCAATAGGTTTTCTACATCGATCAACATAACTTTTTTGCCTAGCTTGAGCTACAGCCATATGGGTTTGGATAGTATGGACTTGTTCTTTGGCTTCTAGAACAAAATCAATTCCATAATACCTCCTTTCACCGGCTTCTACCCAATTCAACGGGGTTCTACACCTTCGGCCATACAAAGCTTCAAACGGTGCCATCTTGATACTCTCTTGATAACTATTATTGTATGAGAATTTAGCTAGGGGCAACCATTTTTCCCATGAACCCTTAGCCGAGATGACACAAGCTCTCAACATATCTTCTAAGATTTGATTCACTCGTTCAGTTTGCCTATTGGTTTGCGGATGGTAGGCCGAACTTCTTACTAACTTAGTTCCTAATAATCCATGCAAGTGCTCCCAAAAGTGAGCAATGAACTCTGGTCCTCTATTCGAGACAATAGTATGAGGTATCCCATGAAGTTGGACTATCTGATTAAAATGTAACTCCACATAGTCAGTTGGACGAAAATCTATGCGGACAGGAATGAAGTGTGCAGACTTGGTCAGATGGTCTACAATCACCCAAATGGAGTTATAATTTCTCAGAGTAGTAGGGAGTCCAACTATAAAATCCATACTTATCTCCTCCCATTTCCAACCTAGAATAGAGAGTGGCTGAAGTAATCCAGCTTTCATGTGCACAGTTTTGACTTGACAACAAGTGTCACACCTAGTCACATAAGCGGCTATCTCTTTCTTCATTTTGGTCCACCAAAAGCGAGGCTTCAAATCATGATACATTTTGCTACTACCAGGATGAATAGATAATTTAGAGGAATGGGCTTTGGATATGATTTGATTTCTAAGTTCTCTATCCTTCGGAACCACCAACCTATCCTTGAACCACAACACGCCATTCTCATCTATGCGAAAATGTTTGGTTTCTTGCTCTTTCATCTTGTGCTTGATGTGGAACACACCTACATCTGTCTTCTGTAGCTCGATAATTCGACTCTGTAGAGTACAACTGACAGTGATGTTGTAAAGGACTACAGGATGAAGGAGTTTTGACAAATGGACATCACTCTCAATCAACGAGTGGCAATGAGATTTCCTGCTTAAGGCATCCGCTACGATGTTTGCCTTGCCAGGGTGATAGTGCACTTGGAGGTTATAATCCTTGATTAACTCGAGCCATCTTCTCTGATGCATATTCAACTCTAGTTGAGTGAAGATGTACTTGAGACTTTTATGATCAGTGTAGATGTTGCACACATTGCTGAGCAAATAATGTCTCCAGGCCTTCAAAGCATGAACAACTGCAGCGAGTTCCAAGTCATGCAATGGATAATTCACTTCATGCTTCCGAAGTTGGCGAGAGGTATAAATAATGACTCTACCCTCTTGTATAAGAACACCTCCTAAACCTATACCTGATGCATCGCAGAACACATCAAAAGGTTTCTCGATATCCGGTTGTGCTAAAACCGGAGCTGAAGTTAGAAGAGTTTGTAGGGTGTGGAAAGCCGTATCACACTCAGGAGTCCAGACAAACTTCATGTCTTTTTGCAGCAACCGAGTCATAGGCTTGGCTATTTTAGAGAAATCCAGGATGAAGCGACGATAATAGCCAGCCAACCCCAGAAAACTCTGAACCTCGTGCACCAAGATTGGAGCCTTCTAGTTCAACACTTCTTGCACCTTGGTGGGATCAACCATAATTCCACCATCGGACAACACGTGTCCAAGAAAAGGTACCTCACGAAGCCAAAATTCACACTTGCTGAACTTTGCATAAAGCTGGTGTTCCCGCAATCTAGTGAGAACCACCCGCAAATGTTCAACTTGATCTTCTTCATTCTCCGAATAAACCATGATATCATCTATAAATACCACCACAAATTTATCCAACTCGGGCATAAACACCAAATTCATCAGATACATAAAATATGCGGGGGCATTGGTCAATCCAAAAGACATAACAAGGTACTCATACAGACCATATCTTGTAGAGAATGCAGTTTTTGGAACATCCTTAGGCTGAATTTTGATTTGATGATAACCAGATCTCAAATCAATCTTGGAAAAGACTTTTGCTTTAGACAACTGATCAAATAAGATATCTATGCGTGGCAGAGGATACTTATTCTTGATTATAACTGCATTCAAGGGCCTATAATCTACACACATGCATAGGGATTGATCCTTCTTCTTCACAAAGATAGCTAGGCACCCCCACAGAGATGAACTAGGACGGATAAGGCCTTTCTTTAGAAGTTCATTCAACTGGGTCTTAAGTTCAGCTAGTTCATTGGGAGGCATCCTATATGGCCTTCTAGAGATGGGTGCTGTACTAGGTAGCAACTCTATCTTGAACTCCGCTTCTCGATTCGGGGGCAATCCAAGTAAATCATCAGGAAAAACATCCAGAAAGTCACACACGACAGGGATATCTGCCATAGACTTTGCTTGCACTGCATTAGTTGTGCAAGAAAGATTGATGTCCCTAGGTAGCTGTACTAGAAAACCCTCCTAATTACCAGGATCTCTGAGCATGACTTCTCTAGTCGATGTATCAATAAGCACTCCATGACTGCTCATCCAGTTCGTTCCCAATATCACATCGATACCCAGCCCTAGCAAAACTACCAGATCAACCTGATAACTTCGCCCCTCTATCTCAATTTGTACGTCCCCAACTACCAACTTGGTTGGGATAGTACCACTAGCAGCTCTAATACAATAACCCTCTCCCTCAATAGTGTATGTTTTCTGTATAAACTTGGATGCAAATGCTAGACTAATAAAAGAATGCGAAGCACTCGAATCAAATAGTACAACTATGGGGTGTTGATCAACCAAAAACTTACCAGTAGTTACCACCTCTCCTGAAGGAATATTAGTAATATTAGTGTGGTTCATCTACCCCTGATGGCCACCTTGGTAGTTATTCTTCTTGGGGTAAGGACACTTCCTTGCCCAGTGACCGGTCTTGTTGCAATTCCAGCACGGCATGTTACTTGGCGGCACATTGGAACTGCCTTGACTGGTAGTGCCCTTGGGAAGAGCAACTGTAAATGCCTTGTGAAACCCAGTCTTGTCGGGATTTTTCTTCTGCGGTGGGCGGAATTTAGCAGCTAATGCGGGAGGGAGGAATGGAGCCCTCTGTGCGACGGGAGCCTTGGATTGTGAGGCACCTGCCTCATAGGCCCTCTTACAACTTTTCGAAGCAGCATACACAACATTGTTGTTCTCTTGCGATAAAGCATCACTCACAAACTCATTAAAATGAGCACACTTGTAATTTCCCATGGTCTTCATCAATTTGGGGCTAAGTCCCCGCTTGAAACTAGCAATCTTTTTGGCATCGGTGTCCACAAACTCGGTAGCATACCTTGCAAGGTTGTTGAAAGCCTACAGGTATTCATTCAAGCTCTTGTTCCCCTAGGTCAGCTTCATGAACTCTATATGCTTGATTGCCATGAGACCAGGAGGAATGTAATTTCCCCTGAAAGCAGACTTGAACTGATCCCAAGGGATTTGGGCATTAGCAGGTATAGTGGACTGATAATGACTCCACCAAATACTAGCCAACCCATGTAGTTGGTGAGATGCATACTCAGTCTTCAGCACCTCAGTCAAGCGGAGCAGACGGAACTTCTGCTCAAGAGTATTCAACCACTCATTAGCTTGTAGGGGCTCCTCAGCCTCCTTGAAGATCGGGGGTTTCGTGTTAAGGAAATCCTTGAAGTCACTGTATTGATTTGGTTCCGGTCTTGGCGTGCACCACGACCATCCCGATTTGCAATTGTGTGGCGAGCCTTAGCCATAGTGCACTGTCCTTCCACAAGAATTGCCATCAATTCCGTTGGTGTGGGTGGTGGTGGTGGTGGAAGGTCATCATCATCACTAGCCACACCAGTGGAACGAGTACGAGGCATCTGCAACCATACGCAACCAGTAATTATTGGTGATGTTAGCATATTGGAGATGAACAATGTAATTGCGCCAAACTAAATTTACTAGAGAGAATGAAAACTTCATACAATAAATAGAGGCAATAATTCATTCTCCAATCACCACATCATCAATTAGATTACTAGCGCCATACGCAGTGCATTCCAACATGACAAGTTTTAAACTTAACCATCATGATACGCATCCTGAAAGGAGCGAATTAAAGTACATTACATGCCAAGTTCGAATTAAAAAGGTACATCCAACATCAATCATCGTACTTAAGTCCATTACATCAATGACTACAAAAGCTTAAACTAGGGAGACTTGCTAGCGAACTACTCGTCGAAGTGATCGCTGTCCACATCGAAGACACCTTGGACTTCTTCTAGGTCTTCCTCTTCTTCTTCATCTACAGGCTCAGCTACATTATCATCTATCTGCACGTCCTCTTCTTCTCACCAGCCTCAATCACTTGAGGACCACCCACATTAGGATACCTTGGTATGGGGTGTGGAATAGGAAACATACGGTTGTTCAGTTGATGGTGTTCCACCTAGAGCTCTTCAAGCTGTTCTTGGAGTGCTTGCTCCCTTTGAAAGGCGTTGTGGTTAGCCAAAATCCAACCCCAACGTCTTTCTTCTGCTAACTCTAAAGCTACATCTCTATGATGGGTCACCTGATCCAACTCTTGTGCCGCCTCATCTCTCTCTCTATAGTGAGGTTCATTAGCTGGTTATGAAGCTCGTCTCTCTCGCGTGCTGTTTGACCCCACTGTTGCAGGCGATAATTTGCAATACCATGAATCTCATCTACTTCTTGCTGAGCTCTCCCACATGCATTCGCCCTACGGTGATATTTGCAGGCACGCAACCTGAACTTGTGCTGGGCTACCATTGCCTTACCAGCTTCATCTAGCACACTAGAAAGGGTGTTTTGCCTGACTTGACAAAGCTTCAAGACTGCCATCATAGCACTCATTCCAGCATTGTCGCTCTGTACACATTCGCCATGGCCTCAAACCAAGGCCTGACCAACGTCCTGAGTCCACTCAGCCTCAGTATGAGCCACTCGGGGAATGGATGAAGCTGGTCCACCCACTAACTCATCCTCGAAGCTCTGTGCTATATCCATCAGCACATCAAGGGCAGCAACTTGAGTGGCTTCCCATGGACTTTGTCCATCAGTCTCAATGCTCCACCCATGCCACAATGGTCTTGTGGGGTTTTGCGGCACTATAAAGGTCACGACATACCATGGTACATCCCCTAATGGTACCGCCTACCTCCACATGTAGCGGGGTGCCTTCGGGTACCCAACTGAACTGAGCACCCTCCAGAGCAAGGTGGGAGTGCCGAACTTGGCCAAAAAGGTGCTGCTACTAGTAGGAAGTACGGGCGTGGCCATCTATATCAAAAAGGGATGCAACTCATGTGAGAGGATTGTTTTGCTGAGAGATTGCACTTAATACTTGGGATAAGCAATTATAAGGGAGGGAGTAATGCAATACAAATGCCATGAGTGAATATGATGCATGCTCGTTCCGTACGTCCTCACAAACCTAAGAAAATTCAAGTTTTAGCGGAATATACGGTGGCATACATACGTTCTCTCAATTAGTGGTAACTAGTCGATCTACACGGTGCGTTGTTAACGTACCTGCAAAAAACTTCATTATAGCCCAACCCAACAAGATATAATGTTAATAACACAAGTAGTAACTAAGATACTCTCCATATATACATCCCCAGATATATATACTTCGGTATCCAAACTACCCGACAGATGTACCCACAATTAAGTACCTTCATATATACATGTATACAACATGTAAATACTCCAGTAACCACAACTAACTCTCCCCTAGACTAACAGTTGGACGGTCATGCTCTCACAACTCACACTTACCTTAGCGTAGAGGCAATTGATCCATACATTACCATTCAAGTGAATGGCACCCATGCAATATCACGCCGCAAGGACGACGAAATAGAAACAATCAATTTCCCCCAAGTTAGTAATTATATATAAGCCACCTAGAAGTCCTTAAGTGGGCTACAAGGGATGTGATCACCAGTACACCATAAAAATTTTGATTTTGAACACTTATATATAACTATAAGTTGGAAAACTGTTTTCACAACAAAAGCTTTTATTTTAAATAGTTGTAAGACATGTTTAATGTTGAATCTAGCTCTGATGCCAGCTATCACAGAACCAACCAATTTATAAGAGCACAAGTACAAAAACAATCGCCGAAACGATCAAATTCTCGCACTTGTGCCCATATAAACCCGGTAGTCAACTGAAATCTCGAAGGATTTCAAACCAACTTGCATACAACCAAGATCATAGTAATTCAACATAACATATCATACGTTACAACATTTCATAGATGTTTGCAAATAGATTACATCACCTTAGAGTCATCGTTATTACAAAACAAGTCTTCTAAAGTACGTGGAAGCAAATAGTTTAACTTACACACCTGAGTTCAAATACAAATACTGGTTCGCTGATCACAACCCACAAAAGCATTCAGATAAGAGAAACAGAGATCATGCCCATGATCTAGTCTTCATCACCACCGGGTGGAGACAATACTTACAGAATCCTTGATATAGAAGGTCATCTGCAACAAGAGGGAATAAACCCTAAGTATGAGAATGTACTCAATGAGACTTACCCGTTGAAAACCAAAACAAATGACACCAAGGATTATGCATAGCTTAATTTAGTAGATCTGGCTGACACTTTCTTTTTTGCGAAAAAGCATAAGTAATAATGATCAACTCATAACATGAACTAGCAGTGACTTTTAGCCATTAGCCAGTCCTCTATATTAGCACCTGTACTAAGCAATCATTTTATTAAGATGCAAACATTAATAACCATATCAGGTATAAATCATGGCAACATTAACATCATCATCCATTTAACCATATCGTTAAATTAATTGAATCTACGTTGCCGCTGCTCAGTCAAGTTCTCACTATCCAGGAGAGACGACGATTCGAATCGATTCCTATCCAGCTGGAGGGGTATTCCTAGCACAAACCCTGCTTCCCCTATCAGGGTCACAAATGAGTCACCTTTGGTACAACTCAAGAGAAAAATAAAAGAAAAGACGTGAGTCTAGGCCGCCCTGCATTCTCAGAGAACCACTCTGCCAAGAAGTGCAGGATTTTAAGCACCTAACTCCCCTTGGACTTATGCCAATGGTTCTCCGCACATCCTTACTTCCTCCAAAATGCATCCAACCCCATGGATCCTGGCCTAAGCTGAGATACTCGGCTTCGTGGTCGGAATGACTTATCTGGCCAGCTAAGTGCTAGGCTACGTTCAACATGACATGAGGACGTACATCGTATCGGTCCTTAAACGACGCAGACGGAGTCACTATGTTCAAACCTACACAAGACTCCACCTGGCCTTAATTCATTATTCACATGGTTCTTTTCCATGATAGCAAATATAGCCAACCGTGATCCACCTCATCCTAAAGCTCGCAGGTGACAGAAAATCACCTGACTTCTACCGCACTAAGCATGGCTAAGCATTTAACCCGTTCCTGAACTTAAATAGGATTCCAGTGCGATATCTGGACAAGGATGGATATATAATGCAACAATTGGTTCCAACCAATTCCTATACTTATAAAAACATGGGAGGCTTAATATGCTCCAGGGCTTGCCTTTTAGGAAAGAGGAAGGACGGTGGTCAGGGCACTCGGGCAACTCCTCCTCGGCGGCTGCTTCATCGGCTTCCTGCACCTCGGGCTCCTCCTCCTGGTTGGCTCCCTTGAACTCCAGCAGCGTCACTCCCTCTGGCACACCTATTGCATGTATGCGCACGATAAATATCATGGATGCACATGGACAAAGTTAGGGATGCTCGGGGAATGCACATGCTCACTGCAGTCCACATATTCCACTTAAGCTCTATTCAAATCACTTTAACTTACCAAGTTTATACAACCTAATGTATAATTGCTCATCTTCAGTTAAGGACCTAGCACCTGCACCTAAGCATGTTCTCAAGTTAGGCTAGCTCCAAAACAATCAACAAGAACATTGCAACAAGCATACACTCAAGCATTTGTATCTCAGCAAAATGGAGACTATATAGTGGTACAGTAAACTGGCCATAACTAGAGATTTAGAACTCCAAATGACATGCAACAAGACAATTTGGAAAGCTTATGAAATTGTCTACAATTCATTTTCAGACCTCGAAGCATGATTCCAACCTTTACCAGGTCGAACTCTTTAATCAACAGATATCTGTCTTAACAAGACAGCGAACCGGCAAAGCTGTGATCCAACTTTAAACGACTGTAACTCCTAAACTACTTGGCCAAATGCCACCAAATTGTTACAGGAGCTAGATACATCAGTTATCTACAACTTTTGTATTCACCACATTCACATCAAACCAAATTATCATGAGGAACTTTATAAAGTCCCCAGATCTGTCCAGAGGGACATAATGCCAACAAAATAATTATTAACTTATGATGTAAACACATAATTGGGCAAAACTAACTCTACTCCCTTATTACACATATCACAAGAACACCAGAAAGTAAGGTGTTCATTACCAAATCATTTCTTTTAATACCTTTCTTAATTTATTTAATTAATTAGGGGAAATGGTAAACATGTATGAAAGCTATACCATTAAATCTACAAAAATTACAGTAGGTACTACATACTCTAAGTAGACCACTATAAACATTTCACACCATTTGAGCAAGTATAACAGCCTACACAAAAATGATAAGACATAATGGCTTAAAATGACATAATTAGGAAACCTTAGTGAAAACTGTCAAGCAACAGATTTCAAATTTTTCCTAGCATCCTTAGAGTACTAGGATACTCCCCACAAAGTTTTATGGTCATAGGATTCCTAGATAATTTACAAAAATTCACACAAGTATTAATCAATGATAAAAGTAAAATTTATAACTCAAAAACCATACATGCAATGACTCTCAAATTCTTACCAGAGCTTCTACTAAGCAAGTATAGCTTACCCACAAAATTTCATAATTTTTGGATCAAAGAAACTCAAGATATAATTTAAACAAGTTTGCATGCATTTAAAAACACATTTCAAGTTCCTATTTTATTCATCCAAAATTTCCACTTCAAGTGCTCATGTCATATTTTTCTTAAATACTAGACTTCACTATGATTCTACTAAAATTTGAATCACACTATTTGGATCCACCAATTTGGAGATACAAAATTCACAAAACAACATACAAACTGGAATTAATTGAACTGGCTTTTGAATATGTAGTCACTGATGCGTGGGACCCGCGTGTCAGCCAGGCCCGCTGGTCAGCGACACCAGAACAGGGGAGGTGGCTTGCGATGGCGTGGCGGTGGTCTAGCTCACCGACGGCGAGGATTCTGGCGACACCAAGGGCACCTACATGACCTACGTGACGAGATGCGTCAGATGATGCTACCGGCAAGGCCTAAAGCTAACCGGAGGTAGCTCGTCGCCGGTGAAGGCGGCACGGCGGAGTTCCGGTGCGAGGTGACGACGACGGCAAGCCCCTGTTGCCTCTTCCGAGCTCGGTATGAGCTCCACAAGGTCACTATAGAGCTGACCAAGCAGAGAAAAGAGGATGAGAAGGTCTCGGTGGTGGTTGGCCGCGGTGAGCTCCGCTCCGGCGAGGTGCGGCCATGGAGACGACGGTGGAAAAACGGCCAATGGCCCTCACCTAGGGCTCGGATGGTGCAGCTAGAAGGTCGACGAGGTAGAGGAGGACATGGCAGAGCTGTGGTCAAGCTGGAGGTCATGTTTTTGTAGCAGTGAGCGAGCTAGGTGACGGCGGAGCTTGCTCGGCAATGGCGGAGCGGCGTTGCGCTGTTGCTGCGAGCTGGGAAGGCGAAGGAAAATGCGAAATTGAATGGCGAGTAGGTCGGGCAGACAGGCGCGGGTTCAAGTCATGGCCAGCAGCGCCAGGACAGCCGCGGCGCATGGCCTGCATGGTCAGGCGGCCGGTGACGAGTGGCGCCACGCGGCGGTGAAACGCTAAAACCGGTCGTTGCACTGTAGCTGCGTTTTAGAGTTCCAATCAAGCCTGACAGTGCATCTTCATCGTGTTGAAATGACTAAGCCGTTGATCATTAGCGAAAACCATGTACATGAAAGTTGTAGCCCTACCTTTCATCTTCAACTTCTATTAAAGGATCATAGTCTAATTCACCATGAATTAGGAGTTACATCAAGCCAAAGCTGTCTCAAACAAACTGAAATTGCAACTAAGACTTAGAAACTTTTCCAAGTGTTGAATCAGCCCTCAACACTGACTTGTGGGACATTTTTGAGCATGTTGTGCACATTTTCATGACTTGGCTTCTAAACAAAGTTTGTTCCTTATAAAATTTTCTACAACTTTGCTTTAGGTTGCTCAGACATGCAAACATTCTAAGCTACACTTTTTAAACAGTCAAACAAAAGAGTTCAAAAGTCAAAACAAGTCAAACCACTATTTAAAATCATAATTAGGCAACATGATCAACATGAACAATGTCCCAAATGACATTCTAAGTGTAACTAAGTTACTTAAGAGAATTATTAGCCACACCACACATTGGTCACACAAGAATCAAGCATTGTATATACTGAAACAAGGGAAAACCAATGAAATGTTACATTTGTTTCATAGTCATGTTTCACATGTTTCATGATCTTGTTGCATAGTACTAACTAAGTATGTTTCACTAAAGTGAGTTGCACATGTTGCACTTGAGTGTTGCACACTTTTCATTTCATAAAAACAACACACATGAAATATAACAATATGTTGCAATGTTTCAAAAACATGTTTCATGCAATATAAGCTCATGAATGGATGAATGATGCTCATGTTCATGAAATGCAAGTGCAAATGTGGAAGCCAAACACCTAGGGTGTTACACCCAGCATGCACCAAACTTGTTCAACCGGTTAAAGATCCTAGGCTTGAGGCCTTGTAGGACCATGCCGTTTGCGTGCTTGACCTACCCATTCATTCAGGGATGCGCGACGGTGGCCCAATTGACTCGGATGTGGTATTCATCGTAGAATCAAAGGAACTTCTTTTTGGTGAACTGCATGCCATTGTCGTGATGATGGAGTTTGGGACTCCAAAGCAATGGATGATGTTGAGGAAGAACAGCATGGCTTGCTCAAATTTGACCACAGAGATCGGCCAAGCTTCTATCCACTTTGTGAACTTGTCTATGGTGACAAGCAAGTGGGTGTAGCCTCTGGGCACCCTCTTGAGAGGTCCAACTAGATCAAACCCTTAGACCATGAATGGCCATGTGATAGGGATCGTCTGGAATGCTTGGGCTGGTAGGTGAATCCACCGAGTGTAGTACTGACACCCTTTGTAGGTGCGCACGATCTGCTCGGTGTTGGCTATAGTGGTGGGCCAGTAGAAGCCCTATCAGAACATGTTTCTGACTAGGGTTCTACACATGGCATGGTGACCATTGTCGGGTACCATAAAAAGGGGTCCCCTAAGCAAGAACCAAAAAAATCACTTAGACCTTGTAAAAATCGAAGCTAAGAGACAACCATCGACAAACCCCCACCTTATCTGAGGCTCGGCTGGACCGCCCGGCCCACCTTGAACAATATCCGGGCTCTCTCGAAGCGGGCTTAGCCTAGAACGAAACCACGAGGCCTCGGATGGGGTACCGATTCTCTGACTCGCCCGAGGCCCCGCCCGTAAGGCCTCGGACGAGGTACCGATTCTCTGACTCACCTGAGGCCCCACCCATAAGGCCTTGGATGAGGTACCGATTCTTCGACTCGCCCGAGGCCCTGCGCGTAAGGCCTCAGACGAGGTATCGATTCTCTGACTCGCTCGTGGCCCCACCCGTAAGGCCTCGGACAAGGTACCGATTCTCCGCCTCGCTCAAGGCCAGCTCGGCAACAACCCCATCGCCTCTACCTTGACTAACTTCTCTGACAGGACATCACATCCAACCAACGCATCCAACCACTCCCACGACATCAGTCGAACGATAGCTCGATACAGCGGAGTGGCCGATGAGATGGGAGTCACATCGATGCCATGCCATCCGAGATAGGATGGGGCAGGGGTTACCGGCCGTTGTGCTTGGCACTATGCCCACGACTGACGCCCTTGCTGCACTGTGCTGCCTAACCCCTGCTCCAAGGACAGCGCGGCATGGAGAAGTCATGTCTGGGTCCTTGTAGCCTCGAAATCAACGTACAAGACCAACTGCTCCCTCTGAGCCTCGGCTATCCGCTTCCGAGCACCTGTAGCCTTAGGACTCACGCCCACCGAGCCCCCCCTCAATGGTCCAGCCTTGGCATCGACTAGGCCTTGGCTCTCTATGTTGTCAACATACAGTGACCGGTAGGTCATCCGCAGTACGCACCATACCCTGGGCTAAGCCGCAGGAGCTCCCATGTTGCACAGGATTAGGCGTGACCAGCGCGTCGCTCCAGTGCACCGAGGACAAGGCCGCTCCACCGACCATGTCGCCATAGTGATGAGCTACAGGGCTCGGACATACCGCCTCTGCTCACAAAACGCCATGTAGCAAATCCATGTACCGCCCCTGTGCCTCCCTTCGACTATAAAAGGGAGTGACTGGGGCCGCTTCTAGGCAAGGACTCACACACACACATGCAAGCAACGCACAACGCTCTATAACACACATGCTCCCTCACTACAAGAGATCAACATCTCAAGCAACCCACGCCACTCTATGCAGAGACCTGGGACTAGCTCCATCTCTCGCTCAGCTTGTAAGCCCCTACTACAAGCACCTCGGTGCAAGGAATACAAGATCGCTACAAGATCGCTCTCTCAGATTGACGTAGGGCATCTATTGCCTGAAACAGTATAAACCTTGCATCTCTTTGCATCATCATCCAGGATTAGGGGCACGCAATACACTTTCACTAGTCGGTTGAGGATCCACCAGACCCAAAACACCGACAGTTGGCGCACCAGGTAGGGGAGCTACTATGTGTCAGCTTAGTCATCCCAATAAGTTTTGGATGGCAGACCCCGTGCGACCACTGTGTCATGGCACAGTGATCTAGTTCGGGAGCCTAGAGTTCATGTCTCTAGGACATGAGTACGATATGGTACTCCTCCCACCCAGAGCCCCATTGACCGACGACAACATTATGCACCAGCAGCCTAGGCGCAGGCGGTGCCTAGGCCGCCGCTCTCGTCATGCTCGCTAGGCACGACGTGGGTGGGACCACCCTGACACTACACGAGCTTAGGACGATGCACCACACTCCGCTAGTATCCCATGCCTGGCTATTGGTATAGAGTCCCTGGCTGGGGACCTATCCAGCTTGAGCCTGGGCAAGGGAAAGACGCTGGTGGTGAGCAGCGATGCCCTGTCATCAAGCTCTGCCCCACCACCTCCTAAGGAGTCGGCTCCAGCGGAGCGAAGCCTGGCGATGACATCGTCCCCATACCCCTTTGGGTTGGGCAATGCCGCCGCCACCTACCAATGTTTTGCCCTCGACCTCATCGCCACAACTCCAACCCACACCCACGCTGACTCCTCGGAGGAGGACAAGGCGTGGGCTAGAGCAGACTTCTCAGGGCTTCATGACCCTGAAGCCATGCGCTGCTTCATGGCCGCAAGCGACTATTGCTTCGGCTACTCTGACTCTGATGACGAAGGTACTTATGATCCCACTCATGAGTGCTTCAACATCGAGCTCGGGATGCCAAGCGCGAGCGATGAGGATGAAGGGGCAGGCAATCGCTCCCCGTCCCATGAGGGGGCAGGCGACGCTGCACCTCCACGCATCGAGCCCCCGGCAACATGGAATAAGAACCTTGCCCCTGAGGAACTTTGACGCCTAGACCTAGAGCATCTCCATGAGCTTCAGGCCAAGGTCAAACAAGACCGACTCCTTCTACAGCAGCTCCGAGACACTCTCGAGCGGGAGCAGCAGGGTCACGGTGATGGTGGAGCAGCCTGGCGGAGGGCTCGCGACATCAATCACCGCATCAACAACGAGGAAGGGGGCGAGCAACCCCCTATCTTTAATTGCGCTAGCCAGAACATCACGACAGCAGCTATAACAACCCAAAAAAATCTACACACCAAAAATCACAACAACAAAATTTTTGTTTAACCCTATGTGATGTTGAGTGACACATGTAGAAGCCCAACCCTAGTTTTGGATTGGATGTAACCCAACTAGGTTAAGATCATAAGCATAGTTTGGTTTTATGCCACATGTGTAATTAAATTCCTAAATAAATAAATCATGCATGCATCCTTAGACCCACTTGTGATATGGATTCTTTTGCCTTATGTGATGTTTAACTAACTTACTTAATATTTATGATAAACCCTAACCAAATTGGCAACAAATAAAAGAGGAAGGAAAGAAGAGGGAGCAGCAGTAGCCCAGGACTGTTCGGGCTTGCGAACCGGCCTAGCTAGCTCAGCCGAGCCTCGCCTGCCCTTCTATGCGCGTAGCCCATGAAGCCAGCCCAGCATCGCCGCCCGCACACGCACAGCCACTGACAAGCTAAGCCCGCTCTTCAGTCATCACGCGCAGCACGCAACCACATCGCGCTAAGCGCCTGACGACCCGACCCCGCTTGTCAGCACAGTAGCATCTTCTTCCTTCCCACGCCAACCTCTCCCATGCGACCGGGAGCCGACCAGCATGGTAGGTGTGGGCCTAGGGTCACGCAAATCGCATGACCTTGTTCCCCCTTGTGCCGCACCTACGCAACCGCACGAGAACAGTCGGATGCACCGCACGTATCACCACCGCCCAATCACCGTTCGCCATTGGAGCCCTTGGAGCTCGACTATAAAAGCCAACGACCGTGGGCCCTAACCCTCAGCCCATTCGCCGCCGCCGCTGGTGGCACAGTACCACACAGCGTCAAGCCGAGAGAGAGGGAGGAGGGAGAAGCAAGGAGGAGAAGGAAGCTGTGGCTAGGAGGACCTCGTCGGAGCTAGGAGCGCCGCCCCGATCAGCTACAATGACGTAGCTGCTCGGCATGGCACTGCATTGCCTCATCATGGCCTCGCCTCACCACTGCACCGCCATCCTACCGCCACAAACCCTATGGTGAGCCATCTTGCTGAGACCACCTCCCTAGCCAAATGGAACGTGCACCACCAGGATCGACACCTTTGAAAGGTCCTAATGGCTACAGGGGGGTGAATAGCCTAATAAAATTTCTACAACAACACTTAACCAAATGGTTAGACAATTATGAGGCGAAGCGAGTGTTGCGCTAGCCTACTCAAAATGCAAGCCACCTACCACAATTCTAGTTTAGATAGTGTTAATTCACACAAGAGCAATGACACTACCCTATGTTAGTGTGCTCTCAAAGGCTAACTAAAGAGCCACACCAACCAAGCATGCAAGCTCTCACAACTAGCTACACTAAAGAGCTTGTCAACTAGTTTGCGGTAAAGTAAAGAGAGTGATCAAGAGGGTTATACTGCCGTGTAGATGAATGAACCAATCAATCACGAAGATGAATAACAATGATGACCAATCACCTCGGAATCAATGATGAACACAATGATTTTTACCGAGGTTCACTTGCTTGCCGGCAAGCTAGTCCTCGTTGTGGCGATTCACTCACTTGGAGGTTCACGTGCTAATTGGCTTTACACGCCAAACCCTCAATAGGGTGCCGCACAACCAACACAAGATGAGGATCACACAAGCCACGAGCAATCCACTAGAGTACCTTTTGGCTCTCCGCCGGGGAAAGGTCAAGAACCCCTCACAATCACCACGATCAGAGCCGGAGAAAATCACCACCTCCGCTCGACGATCCTCGCTGCTCCAAGCCATCTAGGTGGCGGCAACCACCAAGAGTAACAAGCGAAATCCGCAGCGAAACACGATCACTAAGTGCCTCTAGATGCAATCACTCAAGCAATGCACTTGGATCACTCCCAATCTCACTATGATGATGAATCTATGATGTAGATGAGTGGGAGTCCTTTGGCTAGGATCACAAGGTTGCTATGTCAATGAAAATGTGCAAGTCACATCCCTTGAGCCGGCCATGGGGCTATAAATAGAGCCCCAATCAAATAGAGCCGTTATACCCCTTCACTGGGCAAGACGCGCTCTGACCGGACGCTCCGGTCATACTGACCGGACGCTGGCCCTCAGCGTCCGGTCGTCCGATGGACACCACGTGTCATCGCCTTCAAACGCTGTTCGTCAGGTTCCAACGGCTATGACGCTGACCGGACGCAGCAGCTTCAACTGACCGGACGCTGAACCCCCAGCGTCCGGTCGTTTCCAGTAAGGTACCGACCTCGACCAGACGCGTCCGGTTAAAACTGACCGGACGCTGGAACCTCAGCATCCGGTCGAGTACAGTAAGGGTCAAAACCTAGTTTTCCTCGATCGGACGCATCCGGTCCACCTCGACCGGACACAGCCAGCGTCCGGTGGTAAACCCTAGCCACTATACCGACAGTCAACGCGACCGGACGCAGGCAGTCAGCGTCCGGTGCTTCTGGATCTAGCGTCCGGTCACTGGACCGACGCTGGCATCAACTCTGTTCTCACTTCTATCTTCTCCACCCTTGCTCCAATGTGCCAACCACCAAGAATTTGCATCCGGCGCAATAGAAAATGGGCATTTCATTTTCCCGAAAGCGCCGAATCCTGCAAACACCTTGTGCACATGTGTTATCATATTTTCACAAATATTATCAAGGGTGTTAGCACTCCACTAGATCCTAAATGCATATGCAATGAGTTAGAGCATCTAGTGGCACTTTGATAACCGCATTCCGATATGAGTTTCACCCCTCTTAATAGTACGGCTATCAAACCTAAATGTGATCACACTCTCTAAGTGTCTTGATCACCAAAACAAAATAGCTCCTATGGTTTATACCTTTGACTTGAGCTTTTTGTTTTTCTCTTTCTTCATTTCAAGTTTAAGCCCTTGATCATCGCCATGCCATCACCATTGTCATGCTATGATCTTCATTAGCTTCTTCTACTTGAAGTGTGCTACCTATGCCATGATCACTTGATAAACTAGGTTAGCACTTAGGGTTTCATCAATTCACCAAAAACCAAACTAGAGCTTTCAATCTCCCCCTTTTTTGGTAATTGATGACAACCCTTATACAAAGATATGAATTGAAATTCAATTGAATCCATGTTGCTTGCCCAAACATATTTACCATGTGTAAAAGGATATGGACAAGTTTCATGAACCCTAAGTGGTAGCAATTGCTCCCCCTACATATGTGCTAAGAGTTTGGATTGAAGCGTGCACATATGCTTAGATAGGAAATGTAGGAGTCAATGTCTACCATATGATGCTAAGGTATAAAAGATGGACCTTTGAAGCGTGATACCAATCGGAGTGCACCAATATACCATCCTTAGCACCATGGCTAGCTCAATACCACTTAGAAATATTTGGAAGTGAAATAACTAGATATCCTATGCATGCTAGTTTTCATTTCATCATTCAAACCGACAACTAGCATACACCACACAAGCATAAATATTGAATTTTAAAACTTGTGCCATGCAAGCAAACATATGAAATGCACATTCAAATGCACCATACAAGTTCATGAGCTTGCTCCCCCTACTTGTGTGCTCAAAATTTTAGTTGATCCCTTTCCTTTGTTTCTCTTCCCCTTATCCCCTTTATCTTTGTTTCTCTCCCCCTTTGTCATCAATGACCACAAAGGTTCTAAATAGAATTACTTGTAGGGTCGAGATTATCAATGTCAATCAATGGGGTGAGGGTCATTTTCCCAAATTTGGTTCAATTCTAGATTATTTCCCAAAGATATTTAACTCGGTTTGATCCAAGGACAAGCTTCTTCACACCTCCAAATAAGGGTTATCTTGTACCATGTCGAGTTAAACACTTATAGTTTATTTTCTAGATTAAACACTAGGTTTACAAGCCCATAAACATGTCATATGCCATCACTAGATCAAGTCAAGCATAGAAGCAATAGTGATACCATATTGACATCAAAATTCATTTGATTTTCATGAATGAGCCTAATAAGATAGAACCACTTGCAAGATCCTACTAAGATTGAAAATATGACTAGATGCACTAAACATGTCCTTAGCAAGGATGTATGTTATGCCAATCAACTTTTACCTTAGATTGCTCGAAGGAGAGGCATGTCATATGAGTGGGGTGCTTCAACACATATTTGAGAAATCCAATATGTTCAACTCATTCCTTAACTTGCAAAACCTTTTCTCATCCAATGGCTTGGTGAATATGTCGGCAAGTTGATCTTCGGTGCCTATACTCTCAATGCAAATGTCCCCTTTTTGTTGGTGATCTCTTATGAAATGGTGGCGGACATCAATGTGCTTTGTTCTTGCATGTTGCACCGGATTGTTGGTTAGCTTGATTGCACTCTCATTGTCACATAGCAATGGCACCTTTTTGAACTTGATTTCAAAATCACTCAAGGTGGCCTTCATCCAAAGTATTTGTGCACAACAACTACCGGTGGATATGTATTCGGCTTCGGTGGTTGATAATGCAACACTATTTTGCTTCTTTGATGACCATGAAACAAGTGATCTTCCCAACAATTGACATGTGCCCGATGTGCTCTTTCTTTCAACCTTGCATCCTGCATAATCCGAGTCGGAATAACCAACTAGCTCAAACTTTGCTCCTTTGGGATACCACAAACCAACATTTTGTGTATGCTTCAAGTACCTCAATATCCTCTTTGTAGCCTTCAAATGACTTTCTCTTGGTGAGGCTTGAAATCTTGCACACATGCATACACTAAACATGACATCCGGCCTTGATGCGGTCACATAGAGTAGGCTTCCAATCATAGACCGATACAACTTTTGATCCACCATGTTTCCACTTGCATCACTATCCAAGTTGCCATTGGTTCCCATTGGTGTGCTAATGACTTTGCTATCAATCATTCCAAACTTCTTGATCATGTCCTTGATGTACTTGCCTTGACTCACAAATGTACCATTCTTCAATTGCTTGATTTGAAGACCAAGGAAGTAACTCAACTCAACAATCATGGACATCTCAAACTCATTAGCCATCATCTTTCCAAACTCATCACAAAATTCTTGATTGGTTGATCCAAATATGATGTCATCTACATAGATTTGCAATACAAATAGATCTTTTCCAATCTTCTTGATGAAAAGAGTGGTGTCAACCTTGCCCATTGTGAACCCTTTAGAGAGTAGGAAGTCCCTCAATCTCTCATACCATGCTCTAGGTGCTTGCTTCAAGCCATACAATGCTTTCTTTAACTTGTACACATGGTTGGGCTTCTTATCATCTTCAAAACCGGGAGGTTGCTCAACATATACTTCTTCATTGATATAACCATTGAGAAATGCACTCTTAACATCCATTTGATAGAGCTTGATGTTGTGGGCACAAGCATAGGCTAGCAAGATTCTAATTGCTTCCAATCTAGCAACCGGGGCATATGTTTCTCCAAAGTCAAGACCTTCAACTTGTGTATAGCCTTGTGCTACCAATCTTGCTTTATTCCTCACAACCATCCCATCTTGATCTTGCTTGTTTCTAAAGACCCATTTTGTTCCAATCACATTGTGCCCCTTTGGTCTTTCTACCAATTCCCATACTTGATTTCTTGTGAAGTTATTCAATTCTTCATGCATAGCATTCACCCAATCAACATCCTTCAAAGCTTCATCTATCTTCTTTGGTTCAATGGATGACACAAAAGAGAAGTGTTCACAAAATGATGCCAATCTTGATCTTGTTTGTACACCTCTTGAAATATCTCCAATGATTGTATCCAAAGGATGATCTCTTGCAATACTTGTTGGTTGAAGGATTGGAACTTGATTGCTTGCACTTGCTTGATCATTTGGTTGAGATGATGTACTAGCCATTTGAACTTGATCAATATCATGAGAGTCACTTGCACTAGCTTGATTTGTATCATCTTGCACATTAGAGTTGGAGAGCACTTGCACTTGATCATCTTCATCATTATTCACTTGCCTAGGCCTCAATTCACCAACATCCATGTTCTTCATGGCATTTGAAAGTTGAATGCCTCTAACATCTTCCAAGTTCTCATTCTCTTCTTGTGAACCCTTGGTTTCATCAAATTCAACATCATGAACTTCCTCAAGAGTACCACTATCCAAATTCCAAACTCTATATGCTTTGCTTGTAGTGGAATAACCAAGTAGGAATCCTTCATCACATTTCTTGTCAAACTTGCCTAATCTTGTACCTTTCTTCAAGATATAGCATTTGCAACCAAAGACCCAAAAATATGCAATGTTGGGCTTTCTACCATTCAAGAGCTCATATGGTGTCTTTTCTTTCAATCGGTGACAATAGAGGCGGTTGCTACAATAGCAAGCCATGTTGATAGCTTCGGCCCAAAAAGATTGACTCACATTGTACTCACTAAGCATAGACCTTGCCATATCAATGAGTGTTCTATTCTTTCTCTCAACAAGGCCATTTGATTGAGGTGTGTACTTGGCCGAGAATTGATGTCTAATTCCAAATTCATCACATAACTCATCAATTCTAGTGTTCTTAAACTCACTACCATTGTCACTTCTAACTCTTTTGATGGTTGTTTCAAATTCATTGTGAATGCCTTTGACAAATGATTTGAATGTTGCAAATACATCACTTTTGTCCACTAGAAAGAATACCCATGTGTATCTAGTGTAATCATCCACTATCACAAATCCATATTTGTTACCACCGATACTAGTGTATTGTGTTGGCCCAAACAAATCCATGTGCAATAACTCAAATGCTTTACTAGTGCTCATCATGCTTTTCTTAGGATGGGTGTTTCCAACTTGTTTGCCGGCTTGACAAGAACTACAAAGCTTATCCTTTTCAAACACAACATCTTTCAAGCCTTTAACTAAGTCATGCTTAATCAATCTATTCAATTGTTTCATTCCAACATGACCAAGCCTTCTATGCCATAACCAACCCATGCTAGACTTAGTGAACAAGCATGTAGATAATCTAGCTTCACTAGCATTGAAATCAACCAAGTATAGATTCTCATATCTAAAGCCTTTGAAGATCAAGTTAGAGCCATCTACACTTATGATTTCTACATCATCTACCCCAAATATGCATTTGAATCCAAGATCACACAATTGAGCCACGGATAGCAAATTGAAGTTCAAGCTCTCTACTAGCAACACATTGGATATGCTCAAGTCATTGGATATTGCAATCTTACCAAGCCCTTTGACCTTGCCTTTGCCATTGTCACCAAATGTGATACTATCATAGCCATCATTGCCATTGGTGTTGATTGAGTTAAACATTCTTGCATCACCGGTCATGTGTTGAGTGCACCCACTATCAAGAACCCAATGCCTTCCTCCGGCTTTGTAATTGACCTACAAAAGAAGATCAATTCTTTTTAGGTACCCAAACTTGCTTGGGTCCTTGAAGGTTAGTAACCAAGCTCTTTGGCACCCAAATGGCTTTCTTCTTTGAGCCCATCCATGGTTTGCCAATGAACTTAGCCTTCACACCATTTGTACCCTTAACAAGCATATAGGAAGAATTAAGCTTAATAGAGGATACATTAGCATTTTTGCTTTTGTTGGTGCATTCATGCTCTCTATAACCAACTTGCTTGCAACTAGTGCAAAACCGACCATTGTTCTTCACAAAACTTGTCTTGTGAGGAGCAAAGGCCGCCTTGCCTTTCTTGGGGGTATAGCCCAATCCCTCTTTGTAGAGAGAAGCTCTTTGGCTACCCAAGGCCATAAGCAAGCGGTCCTCACCACCATAAGCCTTAGCCAAGGTGTGAGTGAGCTTAGTTACCTCCTTCTTGAGGTTCTCATTCTCAACCACTAGTGAGGTATCACAAGTGTGACCATCACTACTAGATGAGGTAGAAGTGGAAGTGCTACAAGAAGGGTTAGTTGGAGGAACAATGATAGGCATAGATAGTGATGTATCAATTAAATCACAAGTTACACCTACATCACAAGTTTCAACATGCTTCTTTATATCTTGTTCATTAAGCAAAGTGGAATGAGCTTTTTCAAGCTTTTTGTGAGCCTTGCCAAGCTTCTCATGGGCATCCTCTTGCCTCTCATGAGATGCATTGAGTTCATCAAATGCTTGCTTAAGGGCTTTTAGTTCCTTTCGCAAGCTTTTGCATTCCCTTCTTGAGATGTCAAAGTGTTCTCTAGCATCTTCTAGCATGTCAATTAATTCATCTTTAGTAGGTTCATCATCATCATTATCACTATTACTATCATGTTCACTATCACTTCCATCATCACAAGTTTGTACCTTAGTGGCCTTAGCCATGAAGCATGATGGAGAGTCGAAGAGAGAAGACTTCTCATTGATTGCTATACTTGCACCTTCTTCTTGGTGGTCTTGTGATCATCACTATCATCATCATCATCACTTGAGGAAGCATCACTATCCCAAGTGACCACATATGATCCACCCTTCTTCTTCTTGAAGAATGTCTTGTCCTTCTTCTCCTTCTTTTCTTTCTTGTCCTTCTTCTTGTTTTTCTTGTCATCATCATTGTCGCTATTATATGGGCATTGAGCAACAAGATGATCTTTGCTTCCACACTTGAAGCATCTTCTTGACTCATCTTTGTTCTTGGATGAAGACTTCTTTCTTCTTGCACGGTAGCCTTTCTTTACCATGAACTTGCCAAACCTCTTAACAAAGAGAGCCATCTTCTCATCATCACATCATCCCATGAATCATCATCCTCACTTGATGTTTCTTGCTTTGCTTTGCCCTTGGATGATGTGGCCTTGAATGCCACACTCTTTGTAACGGAACCGTCCAAATTATAAGAGCACAAGTACAAAAACAATCACCGAAGTGATCAAATTCTCGCACTTGAGCCCATATAACTCCGGTAGTCCAATGAAATCACGAGGGATTTCAAACCAACCAACATACCAGCCAAGATCGTAGTGATTCAACATAACAAGTCACATGTTACATCCATTTCACAAGTAGTTTAATATACATCGGAGTTCAACATAGTTATTACAACTTAAGTTAAAAAGTAGCGGAAGCAAAGTAATTTGAAACTAACATTTATCTTATTTCAAATACATGCCAGTACGAAGGTCGTCTTCCAACCAAAAGCATAGAGAGAAGATAATAAGATGGATCATGCCCATGATCGCACTCCGCCTCTACGGCAGGAGCCAACCAACTCTTGCAGTCGCCAAGATACTTCACAACCTGCAACAGTGGGGATAAAACCCTGAGTACGAGAAGGTACTCAGCTAGACTTACCCGTCAGAAACCAGAAATAAAGTGACACCAAGGATCATGCAAGGCTGATATAAAGTGGGCTAGCTTGACAACATTTTGCATAAAAGCTTATTATGAATAAGTAATCATTAATGCTTAAGCATCAAGTTAATCATCATTACCTGTCATCTATTTTAGAACCTGTACTAGAGCACTCACTTTATTAGGAGCAAACAATATTAACCATAGCCGGTATAAATTGAGGCAACCTTTCCATCGTTATCCAATTAACCATCCGTTTAATTTAATGGAATCTACGTTGCCGCTGCTCAAGTCAAGTGCTCACTAACCGGGAGCGACGGCGATTCGAATCGAATTCCTATCCAGCTGGAGGGGTATTTCTAACACTCACCGTGCAGACCCCTGCCAGGGTCGCACAGGCCACCTTTTCATATGATTCAGGAATCGCGGGTCCGAATGATGTCGCGACCCCAAGGGCGACACTCTGCCAGGTGATAGGGACTCTAACCCCCCCTTGGTCTCACGCCAATGTCCCCAAGCACATCCTTTCTCTCCTCCAAGAAGCAACCTACCATTCGATTCCCGCCCTGAACCACATTACTCGGCTTCGCGGTCGGAACGACTTATCCGGCCAACTAAGTGTTAGACTGCGTTCAACATGACTCAAGGACGTACAGCGAATCGGTCCTTAAACGACTCAGACGGGGATAGATCCACACCCAAGACCTCCATGCCTTGTTGCTTCACTATCGTCATCCCGCCCGGTCTCATTTCATTTTATTAACACATGGTTCCATTCCACGATAGCAATATAGCCAACCGTGCCATATATGAATATCCCTATATCTCGCAGGTGACAGGAAATCACCTGACTTCTACCGCTTAAAGCAGGGCTAAGCATCTACTCGATCCTAGTCTATGTAGGATTCAGGGATTCATATATCTGGACAAGGAATGATATAATGCAGCAAGGTTTTCAACCAACTCCTACCACTTAATGCAACAATACTTATAACATATATATATAATTAATTGCTTTTGAAGGTAGGAGGCTTATAATGCTCCGGGGCTTGCCTGGGATCCGACACAAGTCAGTAGTTGTCAGATGATACTCGCTTGGCGAGCACCTCCCATTCTAGCACTTGTCCGATCCTTCCATCTCTGAGATAGGTCCACCAACACCAGCTTCTGGTTGGCTTCACATCACGTCCTCCACGTGGTTCAGCTAGCGTACCTAAATGAGGTGCAATAATGCATGTGTATGAATGCATAGAAGTGAAATAAACAAAGTAATCAAGCAAGCATACCAAAGTCCACATAAACACCTAGAGCTAATTAACTCAATCCTTATTAGGGCATAACAAAGAAAAGGGCAAGCACATCAATTAAGAAACAAGTCTCACAAGATCACAGGGTATCACCCAAGTATCATCAAAGATCTGAGTCACATTTCAGTACCCAAGCATGACAAAGTTAATCAAAGTACTAGAACTAGAAATTGCTACCTTCTGGACATCAGACCAACAGCTGAGTAATTTAATCATAACTGGAGATCTACAACTCCAAATGACTTGCAAGAAGACATTATAAAAAGCTTATGAAATTATCTATATTTCATTTATAATCATCACAGCATGATTCCAAAGTTTAACATGTCGAATTTACATAAACACAGCAACTGGTCTAACAAGACAGAGAGCAAGCAATTCTGTAACCCAACTTTAAATAGCTATAACTCCTAAACCACATGGCCAAATGCCACCAAATTTTAACAGTAGCTAGATATATAAATTATCTACAACTTTTGTATAAACAAGTTTCACAATAAAGCACATTATCATGAAGAACTTTACCAAGTTTCCAGATCTGTCCAGAAACCTTGTTTGCAAGGAATAATTATTAACTTATGTTGCAAACATATACTTGGACAAAACTAACTTTACCAACATGTCCCACATGACTAATGAACACCAGAAAACATAGTGTAAATTACTAAATAAATTCTTTTAATACATTTTCTTAATTTATTTAGATAATTAGGTGGAATTATGAACACATATCAAAAGTGCACAATAAATTCTACCAAAATTATAGAGACCTACACATGCTCCCAAAAGTCTACTGTCCAAATTTGAAATCATTTGGACATGTATAACAACCTCTATGAAAAAGACAAATGGCTAAAGCAATAAATCATGTGAGAGCAAGTTAAACCTAAAACTCAATATTTTCCATGAACACATGGCCATAGAATGAACTAACATCAAAGAGCAACATCATAATAAGGTGATGGAACAACATTTTCCATTTTATCATTTATATATTATTTATAAGCTATTTATCAAGCCTTAAACAAGTTAAATCAATAATTAGATCATACAATAAGCAATGACCATGAAATTTATACCACAGTACATCCATATCATGACAAACCTACCATCAAAATTTCACATCATTTGGAGCATCACAACTCAAGATATAAAATGACAAGCAAAATAATATAGATTCCCTTATTTA
This sequence comes from Saccharum hybrid cultivar R570, assembly GCA_038087645.1. Lineage (NCBI taxonomy): Eukaryota > Viridiplantae > Streptophyta > Magnoliopsida > Poales > Poaceae > Saccharum > Saccharum hybrid cultivar. The sequence continues at coordinate 2,289,583 of JAQSUU010000049.1, read as the reverse complement.
TCAAGGTCCAATCAAAACCCTAAGAAATAGTGACAATTAGTGTGTTTAATATTTTTCCTAGCAAGTACATGTCATCACAAAATTAACAAAACAAGAATCATCATTTTTGGAGTTCTAAAACTTCAGATCTTGCTCTGGTCAAGTTTAAAGGTATTTAAGAGCATTTTTAACACTTAAATAAAAACATCAGAAAATATTTACAAACATGTAACATATTATGACTCCACTGCATAGATCTTTTCTCAAGGTTTCCAAAAAGTCCACTTTTGCTATTTTTGGAATTACCTAGCAAGAGATATGCATTTTAGAAGATTTAACCAAATTCTGAAATTCAAAAACGGAATAAAACAACCCTAACGAATTTTGCTAGGTGCACCCGGTTGTTTACCCAACTCAGCCCCTACTTAAACTGACATGTGGGACCCTCTGTACCATTGGGCCCAGCTGTCATAGAGAGAGGGAGCCGGACCAGTTTTCTTCCCCGCCCCTTTCTCCTTCACAGGGACACCGGAAGCAGGGGAGGCGGCCGACCCGCGGCTCCGGCCGGCGGGGCAGCGCTCTGGCGGCAAGCGATGGTGGCGTAGTGACAGGAGGCCCGCGCGCATCCCTAAGCAGTAGCAGCTCGGCCAGAGGTGGCTCATGGCCACCTGGCCACAAGCAAGTGCGGCCCGAGCGGCATGGCGACGGCGGCGCAGGCTCGACGGCTCACCCCGGCGGCGGTGAAGTGGCGGCGCAGCATCCTCAGGTCTAGGTAAAACTGTGGCAGCCCTTGGTTGGTAGCGTGGTGAACTAAAGTGGCTTGGCCACGATGACTGGCGTGGCCTCTGCTCGTCGGCCACGGAGGCGTCCGCGGCCAAAGCGCTGGCGGCAGGGATGGCTCAAGCGAGTGCGCACATGGTAAGGCACGATGAGACGGCGACAATGGCGCACTTGGTGGAGCAGAAGTATGGCGTGAGGTGCGGAACGACTTCGGCGGCGAGATTGGCCATGGCGGCCATGATCACGGCGCTCACGGTGGCCGCGCTCACGATGGCGAGGAAAGGCCGGGTAAGGTTGCGGTGGGTGTAGCAGTGAGATGCGGAGATGGTGGTGTGCTTCATTTGGCCTGCGACTTGACAAATCAGTGAGAACGATGGCGCGGCCGCGAGCTCCGGAGCTTGGCCATGGCGGACATGCTCTGGGTGCGACTGGGAAAGACAGGGAGGCAACGGGAAGCTCTAGGGCGAGGGGGGGGATGGAGTGGAGCTTGGGCGCGCGTCCTGGTGCTCTTCCACCTCGACAACAAGGCGCAAGACGCGTGGAGAGGCAAGGGGGCGTGTGTCCAGCCATGGTGGGGTGCCCTGCTGCACAGTCGCCACGGGGACAATTCATCGAGCACGTGGCAGGCGCCTCTGTGCCCGTCTTGGAGGCCGATTTTGGGCCGGTTCTGTTCATATTTGGGCCAAGGGCCTTTAACAAAGTTTGAAGCCCATTCAAAGCTCTATGATTTTCCTTTAGGGAGCAAAGTTATTAGAGTTGTAGATTAGGAGATAATCAGCCCCCAAATTACCAGTGTCAACCTGTTAAGCTAGGGCTCGGTTTTGGGATTTTGCAGTGCCAAACTTGGTCAAATTGATCCCAACTTTTTACATGTTGTTCTCCAATGAATTATTTCCAACTTTCATTTTTGGGTCAACTTGAGTTATTCAACAAAATTCGGAGAACGCGAGATGCCAACGTCGACGTTACTGGAATTAGGGCTTAAAAAAATGGCTAAGTGCTGAAATCAGCCCTAAAACTGACTTGTGGGCCCTGTTTGAGCATGTTCCTCACATTTTCATGACTTGACTCTTAAACAAAGTTTGTTCCTTATAAAATTCCCTACAACTTTGTTAAAGGGTGCATAGTCATGCAAAGCTTCTAGGTCACACTTTTGAAATGGTCAAACAAAAGGGTTCTAGGGTCCATACATGGTCAACCATCACTTAGAAGCACATTTAGGCAAAATGATCAACATGAACATTGTTCCATTAAGTGCCCTAAGTGTAGTTAAGGTGTTGTAGAGTTCATCTAGAGTCATTTGGCTAGTTTGCAAGGTTTGGTTGATGTTCTATAGTTCCATTAACTTAATGGGGCAAATTCCAATAGGAATGGAACTTATCATTTCATGTGACTTTTTGATTCCAAACTTCATGAAACTTTTCCAGGGATCAATATAGATAGTTCTTGATGTGAGACATGTGAAGATACTTTGATAACAACACCCAAGCATATATCTTTTAATTGAGCCCATATGTAAGCGAGGGTGCAATATCCAAGTTTAGGTTAGGGCTTATCTCCATAGGTTTGACTTTGGCATCGTCATCTCCACTAATCTATCATGTTTGAGCTTAAACCCACTACCTAATTGGTGATAAACACCTGGGGTGTTACAGCCCTCCCCCCTTAAAAGAATCGCGTCCCGAGATTCGGAATGGAAGATCTTTTAAGGAAGAGAGACACGTTATCAAGTTCCCCACATCTGCTATAGCGTTCAGCTATAAAGCTTCAATGTCGGTGAACACTTTGGTCAAAGGCACTTTCTGATACCTACTCTTTATGGTAAAATTCGTCTGAAGAATTTCCTTCATTGACTTTCATGAAGCATTGTTACTTTGGGAGGAATCCAAGATAGCACGTACTGCATTCTCAGTGTATAGAGGTCATTTGGTCCATGAGTGAACCACTCACAAGTATCTGACTCTCTAATGAGCACAACATAGGCCATCTGAACTTGATACTAGGCCAAAATATTCAGAAGTATACTCGTTGAAATGGCTCTATGTTCACACGGTTTTTGAAAAGCAGTTCTCTACCAAAAATGGCTTGAGTACAACCTTCCAAAAGGGTGAGATCATAGACGACGAACATTCTCTGAGGTTATATGGTACAAACTAACCAATAGACAGGGTCTATGTTGGTCGTAATGTTCAAACATTCATATATCAACTAATGGAAAACTACTTGTGGTTCCATGTGTGCAGTTCTCTTTCTCTGACGACAACACTGTATTATCTGAGTTTGTCGAGGGGTCAGTGAATGTGATAGCTGACTCTGTCGGCTTCGTATTTCTGCCAAATGCTACCTAATAAGGTTCTTTTATCCAAATGCAACAGTTATCCGGGTGGAATCAGATGCAAGCTCTTCGTAAAAACATGTATAAGGTACCAAAGTATGTCATCATTGGAAAATAATTCCCAAAGAAAGATGTAACGAGGCCTTAAGGACAACAAAAGTTGTACTTATTCACTTAACCGCGGGGAATAATCTACCACCAAGCGATTGAGTAAAAATTTTCCTTTATGACTTAGTTGCACTGTAAGTTGAGTTGACTTGCAGCGTAGCAACTTTGTCAGGCCAACTTTCACCTTGAGGCTTCCTTTTTAGGATCAAACAGCAGCGCTAAGATGGAAAAATCTATTGTTTGACACTTCTCAAATTGCTTTCAAATTTTCCTCAACGCTTTGTCCAATAAAGTTATGAACAAACCGTTTGTGGCACCTAAGGGCGCAAGGATGTTGATCGAAACTAGGGCATGCATTTCTCTAATTCTTCACTTTAGTTGATAGAACACTTTGCACTATCTGTGTGATTGTCCAAGATGGAATTGACTTGGTCACAATGGTTGTGGAAGATAGAATATCACTCAAGTTGTTGGCTAGTTGATTAACTTTTTGTTGGTTATTGCTCTGTAAGACATAGCCTTCGTAGCTACCAAAGAGTCGTTACCTAGCTAGAGATTAACCTTCCTATTGGTAACTAATCAGTTGTCTCTCAACACTAAAAAGTTTCAAATCTTCACTCTTGACCACAACACTGTGGTTGATGCAGAACAGATGGTTGCCATCGAAGTTAGCAAATAAGGGGTCACACCAGAGATGGTTGATTTCGACGCTGTGGTCATTATGCATACAAAGGTTAAGATTTACATAGTGTGATGATTGATTCTTATCCAACGAATGACTTGTCCAACCTTAAGTGTTGTGTGTCCTTTCTATCCAATAGGGATGAGATATTTTTCTCACTAGACGATGTTCGTCAATACTGGGACAACTAAGTAGAGTCACTTGTCTACCACTTCATGTGGTTTGTTAATGTTTATGTCGGTGACCTGTTCTTCAAAAGTTATCCTCTTAGCAACTTCAGGAGTAAGCTCTAATACTTTTGGTTCGATATAAGGGTCTTTTTGATACGGTATGGGAAACAACCAAGGAAGAAGGTCACATGAACATCACATCAGCGTTGTTCTGCAATGGATTATGATTAGAAACCATGATACCAGCGCGTGCCGAGCAGCACAACCTTGTGTGTGCACCCACAGGAGGCTCTCGGTTTCGTCGTGGCACCATTAGTTGCTACTCACAACACCATTACTGAACATGCACCTGATGAGGAATTTCAAATGGCATAGATTGGGTTATCAAGGTAGATGAATGAATTTGCAAGCACACGATTTAGAGGTCATAGCAGAGAGACGTTGCGTCACACTAGCTAACCTTTGGGAGAGGTAACCGGAAGGTCCAACCTAGATTTGGGTACGGTCTCCACCATTGGCAACATACGAACCATGGTCAAAGGCTAGCGTTGATAAAAGTTAACTTGGTTGGTCAGTCGATAAGGGTCTTCACAAAAAGGGTTGGAAAACATCCACGGCTTAGACAAACATATAGGAGAACAAAACTTTGGGCTTTCGGTCAAGCAACGGTTTGGATACAAACATTCAAGGGATAACCACCACGTCTACAGGCTCAGACTCCTAAGATAGAGAACCTAATGGAAGACAACAATCATACAATTACGTACGTGAACATTGTTCGAGGATAAAGTGATGTGGCCCTCGTATGCTCACCGAGGACAAACGAGGTGACAACTAGGGCACTACCTAGATAACAAGCATACATACAACATCACAATCAAGCAGTCATGTGAGAAAATTTAAACGAATGGGCTTAAGCAACCAATACAAAGCACAAGGCTCACCCAAAATAAGCATTTATCTCAAGCATGAACTAACCACAAGTTTAGTCCAAACAAACGTTAGTTAAGAAAGCCAACTTAGCATGTGCCCAGAATCTGGACAGCAACGCAGTAGTCACTTGTTTCAACCATAACTGAGGTTATAGACATCCCACAAAGGTGATCCTAGACTTTCTAGAAAGCTTAAGCAGATGACTACACTTTAGTTATTCATACCAAAAGCAAATTCATAGATTAACATGACCAAAATTGCTAATGTTGCAGATCTGTACCAATATGGACAGAAAACTGACAAGAACTTTGAAAATGCGTAACTGGAGTTCTAGGGACCCAACAAGGCTGACCCTTAACTTTATGTAAAGCTTATTAAGTTGTCTATAACTTTCTTATTATCATATTAAGATGATTCTATATCTAACAAGGCCAAACAAGACAAAGAAGACATCTCTGCCCAGATTTGGACAGATTCTGTCATTCCACCTTATAAGCTTATAACTAGAGATTTAGACCACCAAAATTAGTGCTATAGGACATTTTGGAAAGCTTAGAAAAAGTAATACACTTCCTCTAATATTTCCAAGACATGATTCTATAATCACATAGGTCAAACAAACCAAACATTCAGATCTGTTCTGAACATGAGCAGATTCTGACAACAAACTTCTAAAATTTATAACTCTCAAATCATAGGACCAAGGGTCATAAAATTTTAGGACAAGATAGAAAAGTAAGTTAGCTAAAACTTTGGTATTCTCCATAACCACAGAAAACACCATGATGACCACGAAAGCATCACCACAACAGCAATCATTCTAGCAGCCAACGTGCAACAAGCAAAACAAAGTTTGCCTTTGTTCTACTTAACAAGAGAGCGTACAAACATGTTATTCTAGTAGCTCTAAATTTTATTACCTTAGACCAACATGAATTTAGTTCATTCATGGGAATCCATAATTACTTACGTGAGGTCTAAAGCATTGGCAAACGCTTGGGTGAACAACATATCCACCACTTGGCTAAGCTAGAGGATATCTCTAAGTTCAAGCATGTAACCACACTTATTTCTAGTAAGGCTAAGCACACATTTTTCTCAAACAACATGGAGTAAGGCATTCTTATTTAGCTTCATTCAAGAAAGATAGTGTAACACATTAATCACAAGTTACACACTATAGAACAAGGGCGAGAGGAGCATAACTATGCATAAGGCAACAATCATGATAATGCATGCTTCGTCCTATTCGTCCTCACAAGATTGCCAACCTAAGGTGGCAATCATGTTCTATGTCGGTGGCATAACACGCACTCTCTCGATATATAGCTAGTCGATAGCTACATTCGACTTACGCATTCGTGGTTAGCATACCTGCAGAAAATTTTCATTGCAGCCCAACATTTCCCAAATATAGCACACAATGAAAACAGAAAAGTAAAAATTCTAAGTACTCCCATGTACATATACCCCTGTATACGTACATGTAGTACCAAAACTACCCGAATCATCAATCACCCACAATTAAGTACCTTCATATATACATGTGTGTAACATGTAAATAATCCAGTAACCAAAACTAGCTCTCCCCTAGACCGCAGTTTGTACGGTCATGCTCTCACAACTCACACTTACCTGAGCGTAGGTGCGACGTTGCATAAAAGTAAACTAGCAACATATATGGCTATTTCATATATGAAGGCTACCTCTAATCTAACACACCGGTAGCATAGCGTGAGAGAGTCATCACACATACATACCTTGGCCTGGGCGTAGATGCATAAATAAAAACCCCCAAGTTAGTACTTATATAAGCCACCTAATAATCCTTATATGGGCATAAGGAAATTGACCACTGGCATACTTAGGTTTAAAATTCAGTTTTCACAAACCTATATATAGCTATAAGTTGATAAAACTGATTTTATAAAACAAAACCTTTGTTTTAAACACACATATGACAAGTTTTAATGTTGAATCTTGCTCCGATACCAGCTGTAACGGAACCGTCCAAATTATAAGAGCACAAGTACAAAAACAATCACCGAAGTGATCAAATTCTCGCACTTGAGCCCATATAACTCCGGTAGTCCAATGAAATCACGAGGGATTTCAAACCAACCAACATACCAGCCAAGATCGTAGTGATTCAACATAACAAGTCACATGTTACATCCATTTCACAAGTAGTTTAATATACATCGGAGTTCAACATAGTTATTACAACTTAAGTTAAAAAGTAGCGGAAGCAAAGTAATTTGAAACTAACATTTATCTTATTTCAAATACATGCCAGTACGAAGGTCGTCTTCCAACCAAAAGCATAGATAGAAGATAATAAGATGGATCATGCCCATGATCGCACTCCGCCTCTACGGCAGGAGCCAACCAACTCTTGCAGTCGCCAAGATACTTCACAACCTGCAACAGTGGGGATAAAACCCTGAGTACGAGAAGGTACTCAGCTAGACTTACCCGTCAGAAACCAGAAATAAAGTGACACCAAGGATCATGCAAGGCTGATATAAAGTGGGCTAGCTTGACAACATTTTGCATAAAAGCTTATTATGAATAAGTAATCATTAATGCTTAAGCATCAAGTTAATCATCATTACCTGTCATCTATTTTAGAACCTGTACTAGAGCACTCACTTTATTAGGAGCAAACAATATTAACCATAGCCGGTATAAATTGAGGCAACCTTTCCATCGTTATCCAATTAACCATCCGTTTAATTTAATGGAATCTACGTTGCCGCTGCTCAAGTCAAGTGCTCACTAACCGGGAGCGACGGCGATTCGAATCGAATTCCTATCCAGCTGGAGGGGTATTTCTAACACTCACCGTGCAGACCCCTGCCAGGGTCGCACAGGCCACCTTTTCATATGATTCAGGAATCGCGGGTCCGAATGATGTCGCGACCCCAAGGGCGACACTCTGCCAGGTGATAGGGACTCTAACCCCCCCTTGGTCTCACGCCAATGTCCCCAAGCACATCCTTTCTCTCCTCCAAGAAGCAACCTACCATTCGATTCCCGGCCTGAACCACATTACTCGGCTTCGCGGTCGGAACGACTTATCCGGCCAACTAAGTGTTAGACTGCGTTCAACATGACTCAAGGACGTACAGCGAATCGGTCCTTAAACGACTCAGACGGGGATAGATCCACACCCAAGACCTCCATGCCTTGTTGCTTCACTATCGTCATCCCGCCCGGTCTCATTTCATTTTATTAACACATGGTTCCATTCCACGATAGCAATATAGCCAACCGTGCCATATATGAATATCCCTATATCTCGCAGGTGACAGGAAATCACCTGACTTCTACCGCTTAAAGCAGGGCTAAGCATCTACTCGATCCTAGTCTATGTAGGATTCAGGGATTCATATATCTGGACAAGGAATGATATAATGCAGCAAGGTTTTCAACCAACTCCTACCACTTAATGCAACAATACTTATAACATATATATATAATTAATTGCTTTTGAAGGTAGGAGGCTTATAATGCTCCGGGGCTTGCCTGGGATCCGACACAAGTCAGTAGTTGTCAGATGATACTCGCTTGGCGAGCACCTCCCATTCTAGCACTTGTCCGATCCTTCCATCTCTGAGATAGGTCCACCAACACCAGCTTCTGGTTGGCTTCACATCACGTCCTCCACGTGGTTCAGCTAGCGTACCTAAATGAGGTGCAATAATGCATGTGTATGAATGCATAGAAGTGAAATAAACAAAGTAATCAAGCAAGCATACCAAAGTCCACATAAACACCTAGAGCTAATTAACTCAATCCTTATTAGGGCATAACAAAGAAAAGGGCAAGCACATCAATTAAGAAACAAGTCTCACAAGATCACAGGGTATCACCCAAGTATCATCAAAGATCTGAGTCACATTTCAGTACCCAAGCATGACAAAGTTAATCAAAGTACTAGAACTAGAAATTGCTACCTTCTGGACATCAGACCAACAGCTGAGTAATTTAATCATAACTGGAGATCTACAACTCCAAATGACTTGCAAGAAGACATTATAAAAAGCTTATGAAATTATCTATATTTCATTTATAATCATCACAGCATGATTCCAAAGTTTAACATGTCGAATTTACATAAACACAGCAACTGGTCTAACAAGACAGAGAGCAAGCAATTCTGTAACCCAACTTTAAATAGCTATAACTCCTAAACCACATGGCCAAATGCCACCAAATTTTAACATTAGCTAGATATATAAATTATCTACAACTTTTGTATAAACAAGTTTCACAATAAAGCACATTATCATGAAGAACTTTACCAAGTTTCCAGATCTGTCCAGAAACCTTGTTTGCAAGGAATAATTATTAACTTATGTTGCAAACATATACTTGGACAAAACTAACTTTACCAACATGTCCCACATGACTAATGAACACCAGAAAACATAGTGTAAATTACTAAATAAATTCTTTTAATACATTTTCTTAATTTATTTAGATAATTAGGTGGAATTATGAACACATATCAAAATGCACAATAAATTCTACCAAAATTATAGAGACCTACACATGCTCCCAAAAGTCTACTGTCCAAATTTGAAACCATTTGGACATGTATAACAACCTCTATGAAAAAGACAAATGGCTAAAGCAATAAATCATGTGAGAGCAAGTTAAACCTAAAACTCAATATTTTCCATGAACACATGGCCATAGAATGAACTAACATCAAAGAGCAACATCATAATAAGGTGATGGAACAACATTTTCCATTTTATCATTTATATATTATTTATAAGCTATTTATCAAGCCTTAAACAAGTTAAATCAATAATTAGATCATACAATAAGCAATGACCATGAAATTTATACCACAGTACATCCATATCATGACAAACCTACCATCAAAATTTCACATCATTTGGAGCATCACAACTCAAGATATAAAATGACAAGCAAAATAATATAGATTCCCTTATTTATCAAGGTCCAATCAAAACCCTAAGAAATAGTGACAATTAGTGTGTTTAATATTTTTCCTAGCAAGTACATGTCATCACAAAATTAACAAAACAAGAATCATCATTTTTGGAGTTCTAAAACTTCAGATCTTGCTCTGGTCAAGTTTAAAGGTATTTAAGAGCATTTTTAACACTTAAATAAAAACATCAGAAAATATTTACAAACATGTAACATATTATGACTCCACTGCATAGATCTTTTCTCAAGGTTTCCAAAAAGTCCACTTTTGCTATTTTTGGAATTACCTAGCAAGAGATATGCATTTTAGAAGATTTAACCAAATTCTGAAATTCAAAAACGGAATAAAACAACCCTAACGAATTTTGCTAGGTGCACCCGGTTGTTTACCCAACTCAGCCCCTACTTAAACTGACATGTGGGACCCTCTGTACCATTGGGCCCAGCTGTCATAGAGAGAGGGAGCCGGACCAGTTTTCTTCCCCGCCCCTTTCTCCTTCACAGGGACACCGGAAGCAGGGGAGGCGGCCGACCCGCGGCTCCGGCCGGTGGGGCAGCACTCTGGCGGCAAGCGGCGGTGGCGTAGTGACAGGAGGCCCGCGCGCATCCCTGAGCAGTAGCAGCTCGGCCAGAGGTGGCTCATGGCCACCTGGCCACAAGCAAGTGCGGCCCGAGCGGCATGGCGACGGCGGCGCAGGCTCGACGGCTCTCCCCGGCGGCGGTGAAGTGGCGGCGCAGCATCCTCAGGTCTAGGTAAAACTGTGGCAGCCCTTGGTTGGTAGCGTGGTGAACTAAAGTGGCTTGGCCACGATGACTGGCGTGGCCTCTGCTCGTCGGCCACGGAGGCGTCCGCGGCCAAAGCGCTGGCGGCAGGGATGGCTCAAGCGAGTGCGCACATGGTAAGGCACGATGAGACGGCGACAATGGCGCACTTGGTGGAGCAGAAGTATGGCGTGAGGTGCGGAACGACTTCGGCGGCGAGATTGGCCATGGCGGCCATGATCACGGCGCTCACGGTGGCCACGCTCACGATGGCGAGGAAAGGCCGGGTAAGGTTGCGGTGGGTGTAGCAGTGAGATGCGGAGATGGTGGTGTGCTTCATTTGGCCTGCGACTTGACAAATCGGTGAGAACGATGGCGCGGCCGCGAGCTCCGGAGCTTGGCCATGGCGGACATGCTCTCGGTGCGACTGGGAAAGACAGGGAGGCAACGGGAAGCTCTAGGGCGAGGGGGGGATGGAGTGGAGCTTGGGCGCGCGTCCTGGTGCTCTTCCACCTCGACAACAAGGCGCAAGACGCGTGGAGAGGCAAGGGGGCGCGTGTCCAGCCATGGTGGGGTGCCCTACTGCACAGTCGCCACGGGGACAATTCATCGAGCACGTGGCAGGCGCCTCTGTGCCCGTCTTAGAGGCCGATTTTGGGCCGGTTCTGTTCATATTTGGGCCAAGGGCCTTTAACAAAGTTTGAAGCCCATTCAAAGCTCTATGATTTTCCTTTAGGGAGCAAAGTTATTAGAGTTGTAGATTAGGAGATAATCAGCCCCCAAATTACCAGTGTCAACCTGTTAAGCTAGGGCTCGGTTTTGGGATTTTGCAGTGCCAAACTTGGTCAAATTGATCCCAACTTTTTACATGTTGTTCTCCAATGAATTATTTCCAACTTTCATTTTTGGGTCAACTTGAGTTATTCAACAAAATTCGGAGAACGCGAGATGCCAACGTCGACGTTACTGGAATTAGGGCTTAAAAAAATGGCTAAGTGCTGAAATCAGCCCTAAAACTGACTTGTGGGCCCTGTTTGAGCATGTTCCTCACATTTTCATGACTTGACTCTTAAACAAAGTTTGTTCCTTATAAAATTCCCTACAACTTTGTTAAAGGGTGCATAGTCATGCAAAGCTTCTAGGTCACACTTTTGAAATGGTCAAACAAAAGGGTTCTAGGGTCCATACATGGTCAACCATCACTTAGAAGCACATTTAGGCAAAATGATCAACATGAACATTGTTCCATTAAGTGCCCTAAGTGTAGTTAAGGTGTTGTAGAGTTCATCTAGAGTCATTTGGCTAGTTTGCAAGGTTTGGTTGATGTTCTATAGTTCCATTAACTTAATGGGGCAAATTCCAATAGGAATGGAACTTATCATTTCATGTGACTTTTTGATTCCAAACTTCATGAAACTTTTCCAGGGATCAATATAGATAGTTCTTGATGTGAGACATGTGAAGATACTTTGATAACAACACCCAAGCATATATCTTTTAATTGAGCCCATATGTAAGCGAGGGTGCAATATCCAAGTTTAGGTTAGGGCTTATCTCCATAGGTTTGACTTTGGCATCGTCATCTCCACTAATCTATCATGTTTGAGCTTAAACCCACTACCTAATTGGTGATAAACACCTGGGGTGTTACACTCTTCTTCTTGTCATCCTTCTTGTCATCTTTCTTCTCCCTCTTTTCTTCCTTCTCATCATCATCTCTATAAGCATCATTGGTCATGATATCTCCCAAGACTTGGTTTGGTGTCATTGTGTTCAAACCGCTCCTCACTATCAAGGTGACCAACATTTTAAATCTCCCGGGCAAACATCTCAAGAACTTGTTTGAGAAGTCCTTGTCCTCTATGTTCTCACCGTGTGCTTTGAGATCATTTACAATCACCTCCATTCGATGGAACATGTCCGGCACACTCTCATCCTCCATCTTGAAGCTTGCAAACTTTTCTTTGAGGATGTATGCCTTTGCACCCTTCACGGCTTGAGTACCCTCAAATGATTCTTCCAATTTCTTCCAAGCTTCATGAGCCATCTCAATATTTTTGATTTGCTCAAAAGTTCTCACATCAATTGCATCATGAATGGCACTTAGAGCAATGTCATTGTTTTGGAGAAGCACTTCTTCGGCGGCGGTGGGATTTTCCAGATCACCAATCTCAATTTTGGTTTCTACCACCTTCCACACCCTTCTATTGATTGACTTGATATGTGTGGCCATCTTTGACTTCCAATAAGAATAATTTGAGCCATCAAATTGGGGTGGCTTCTTAGTGTTGTTGATTTGAGCCATTTTAACACCGAAGGTTGTTAAGCCTCAAATAACGGTGACCTCGGCTCTGATACCACTTGAAAGGTCCTAATGGCTAGAGGGGGGGTGAATAGCCTAATAAAATTTCTACAACAACACTTAACCAAATGGTTAGACAATTATGAGGCGAAGCGAGTGTTGCGCTAGCCTACTCAAAATGCAAGCCACCTACCACAATTCTAGTTTAGATAGTGTTAATTCACACAAGAGCAATGACACTACCCTATGTTAGTGTGCTCTCAAAGGCTAACTAAAGAGCCACACCAACCAAGCATGCAAGCTCTCACAACTAGCTACACTAAAGAGCTTGTCAACTAGTTTGCGGTAAAGTAAAGAGAGTGATCAAGAGGGTTATACCGCCGTGTAGATGAATGAACCAATCAATCACGAAGATGAATAACAATGATGACCAATCACCTCGGAATCAATGATGAACACAATGATTTTTACCGAGGTTCACTTGCTTGCCGGCAAGCTAGTCCTCGTTGTGGCGATTCACTCACTTGGAGGTTCACGCGCTAATTGGCTTCACACGCCAAACCCTCAATAGGGTGCCGCACAACCAACACAAGATGAGGATCACACAAGCCACGAGCAATCCACTAGAGTACCTTTTGGTGCTCCACCGGGGAAAGGTCAAGAACCCCTCACAATCACCACGATCGGAGCCAGAGACAATCACCACCTCCGCTCGACGATCCTCGCTGCTCCAAGCCGTCTAGGTGGCGGCAACCACCAAGAGTAACAAGCGAAATCCGCAGCGAAACACGATCACTAAGTGCCTCTAGATGCAATCACTCAAGCAATGCACTTGGATCACTCCCAATCTCACTATGATGATGAATCTATGATGTAGATGAGTGGGAGTCCTTTGGCTAGGCTCACAAGGTTGCTATGTCAATGAAAATGTGCAAGTCACATCCCTTGAGCCGGCCATGGGGCTATAAATAGAGCCCCAATCAAATAGAGCCGTTATACCCCTTCACTAGGCAAGACGCGCTCTGACCGGACACTCCGGTCATACTGACCGGACGCTCCGGTCATACTGACCGGACGCTGGCCCTTAGCGTCCGGTCGTCCGATGGACGCCACATGTCATTGCCTTCAAACGCTGTTCGTCAGATTCCAACGGCTATGACGCTGACCGGACGCAGCAGCTTCAACTGACCGGATGCTAAACCCCCAGCGTCCGGTCATTTCTAGTAAGGTACCGACCTCGACCGGACGCGTCCGGTCGAGTACAGTAAGGGTCGAAACCTGGTTTTCCTCGACTAGACGCGTCCGGTCCACCTCGACCGGACACAGCCAGCGTCCGGTGGTAAACCCTAGCCACTGTACCGACAGTCAACGCGACCAGACGCAGGCAGTCAGCGTCCGATGCTTCTGGATCCAGCGTCCGGTCACTGGACCGACGCTGGCATCAGCTCTGTTCTCACTTCTATCTTCTCCACCCTTGCTCCAATGTGCCAACCACCAAGAATTTGCATCCGGCACAATAGAAAATGGGCATTTCATTTTCCCGAAAGCGCCGAATCCTGCAAACACCTTGTGCACATGTGTTATCATATTTTCACAAATATTATCAAGGGTGTTAGCACTCCACTAGATCCTAAATGCATATGCAATGAGTTAGAGCATCTAGTGGCACTTTGATAACCGCATTCCGATACGAGTTTCACCCCTCTTAATAGTACGGCTATCAAACCTAAATGTGATCACACTCTCTAAGTGTCTTGATCACCAAAACAAAATAGCTCCTATGGTTTATACCTTTGACTTGAGCTTTTTGTTTTTCTCTTTCTTCATTTCAAGTTTAAGCCCTTGATCATCGCCATGCCATCACCATTGTCATGCTATGATCTTCATTAGCTTCTTCTACTTGAAGTGTGCTACCTATGCCATGATCACTTGATAAACTAGGTTAGCACTTAGGGTTTCATCAATTCACCAAAAACCAAACTAGAGCTTTCAACCTTGTTGAAGCTTCAAGATCTAGCCTAGCCCAACTGGTTAGCTAGGGAGACCACCATGACCACGCTGCCGAGACCTAGGACGCACCGTGCGCACTGCCATCAGCCAAAAGGAGGACCCCAGCCATGACGTTGTACATTGAAGCAGGAGCACACATGCACGGACACGCTCACCATGGCTGAGAGCACAACCATGGCGAGACCACTGTGTCTTCTATGTTGCGGTAAAGGCAACATTGACACCTGACTAGCTCCGCCATGTCGAGAGACACACTGCGCTCACCTTAGCCGAGGAAGAAGCCCACCGGAGCCCTACGTTGCCGCACCGTGCCTTGTCGGAGCGCCACTACCTCTGCTTTGCCCCCATCACCATGATCGAAGCCACTAGGAGTACCAGGAGCTCCTCCAACACGCTCACCATGGCCATAGAAGCACCATGGAGCTCACACGCTCCTCCAACTGGGCTCTCGCTACCATTGCAGCCCTGTCCATGATGAACTCACACCGTTGTTCACCGTGGTCGGGACCCTATGAAGCCCCAGCCGCCACCTTGACCCCACCGCTGCACTCACCGAGGCATGGGGAAACTATTGCCTACCCTAATCGAATGCTAGCACCGCTGTGGGAGCTCGTTGGTGACCTCACCGCCAGTGGGAGCCCCATCAGGGAAGAGAAGGGGATTTTCCCATCACCGAGCTCCGACCACGACCTCGCCGACCATGTCCCAAGCAGCTCCATCGAGCAGCTCCGACCACAACCATGCCGACCACATCCCGAGCAGCTCCGCCGAGCTCTGACCATGACCATGTCGTGCACGTGAACCAAACCCTGGGAAGGAGTAAGTGGACCAAGTCTTTCATAGACCGGCTCTATGGTCTATGGACCAACACAGGCAGGTTCACCATGAACCACGCCTCACTTGCGCCTATGGATCATGGCCCGTTAGTGGCCCAGTAGGACGACATGGCCGCACCAGTGCACGCCATGTGGTAGGTCAAAGCCCAGCCCGTATCCAGGCCCAACCAGCCCAGTCGATGCCCGGCCTGTATTGGCCATTGACTGGTCAACACTGACCGTTGATCGGGGCCACCTGTCAGTGATTGTGATCTGTTGATCATTGACTCACCTGATTGGCTTGACGATGACTTAGACCGGACCCACAAGTCAGCAACACAGAGCCACTGGACCCACTTGTCATTGAGTGATGTCATGCTAATGTCATGATGACATCATGCAGGACCCCACCTGTCAGTACCAGAACCGAGACGATGATGTCATGCTGATGTCAGCATGCCACATGGACCAGTCATAGTGTGACACGTGTTAGCCCTGAATTAATCAGCCTTTTTCCCATTTTAAGAGATGATTTAAACTTTGGAAATTCATAACTAATTGATACGACCTCAGAAAAATACAAAACCAGGACCAAAATTCATCTAAAATCGAACTTTACACAATGAACCCTTATTTGAGTGCATTTGGCTCTTTTGAATTTTCATTGCTTCATTGTGCTATTCTATAGACATCGCTAACGTGACTATAATGCGATCGTTTGCAGACTCAGAGGAGAACCAGATGGATAAGGGCCGAGAGTACCCTGAGGAGTATGGAGATGACTGCATTGAAGGTGCCACATCCCACCCAATCTCGTAGCACCTATTTACGCATGGCTAATGTAGAACTGCTATTGCTTTACTTTACTGTTATAATAATACTATGATAGGACTTGCATGGTAGTATGCTTACTTGATGGCCTTTACCTTGACGCAACCTTACCCCTGCATACCCTGCTATTAGGCTAGACACACGCTTACTGCTATATTTCATTGCTTATACCTCTACTACGCTTATACTACATTAATGTGTGGTGGAAACTGGTGTTATCTAGACTATGGGGAGAGTGCTGCATGTGTGACTTGGGTGTGTGGAGGGTGAGGGTTGTGTCGACCAAGTTAGAGTATATGACAAGCCTGGGGTGAGTCTTGCCATGTGGTGCTACCTGGGCACTTGGATATGGAATACCTATGGCGGGTAAATGGTAATTGGAGGTGTCCTTGGGTGTGAACCTCAGAGAGGTGGAGCTCGGGGTAGAGGTGCTGTGGTGGCACATAAAATGGAAACCCTGATGAAGACATTCTGGCTTGGTCAATCCCTAAGGACTTACTAGTACTAAAACTCACTGGGAATCCTTTACATCCCACTCGCCCTATATGGTGCGGAATGGTCGGACTACTTGGTAGAACAATGCCACTACTGCTAGGTGGACGTGTGCAAGGAGGTACGAGGTGCACGATTTCCCCCACACCCTTCCAAGACTTTAGGAGGCCTTGTGGACCTGGCTCTTGACATCCGAAGGGCCCCGGCTCTGTCTATGACTCATAGTATCAGCCATCCCAGACTAGACTGGGATGTTCCAGGGCTGAGAGGTAGGGTGGCATCATTCTAGGCTAGCAAGCGGCCAGGATCTGCCTAGACGGGGCACCATCGAGGATGGCTATCTTGTGGGTATGTAAAACCTCTGTAGAGTGTTTGGTTGATCGATAGATACATATGCCGACTTGTTGGCTATGGACCTTTCCTAGGTTTCGCTTAAACTAGATAGAGAGATGAGTCCTTCTCTTCTTCCCCCGTGAGAGAGTGTCGGACGTAGCCAGGGGCTATGGGCCTTGAGACAATGCTGAGAGGGAGTTGGCCTGTCGGCTGAGCGATGGTATGGTGATGGTGTGGATGGTGGTATATCGATCCTAGGATCGAAACCTGGCTCTAGAAAGGGAATGGGGTGGAATGTGTGTGGGAATGGTGTTAAAACTTGACCAACTATTATTATATACTTGACATACTAATACATAGGAAACCCTAGCCTTATAGGTGCCTTTTGATTACATCCAACTTGCATCCAATTTCCACAAAGCAATGCTCATAGGGTGGGAGTGGCCAGTACAAATCGTACTGATAAATTTTGGCACATAGGTTCTGCTGAGGAGTATAGCTCCGAGGAGTTTGACGGTTGAGGGGTTCGTGCCTACGCTCGAGTTTGGCGATCTTATTTTCAAGCTGTTCTAAATGAATGCTACTTTTGATTCCGCCAATGCGGCGATGTAATAAATTATGTAATTCTACACTATTTGTACTCTAATATTATCGTTGTATGGATATGGTACTCGATTGGGAATTTGGGTAATATGATCTACAATGGTCTTATTACACTTCGACTCTGTGGATTTCCCTTCGCGAAAATCAGGTCATTTCAGTTGGTATCAGAGCCATACTTGACCATAGGACGAAACCCTTAGAAATAGATGATAGAATAGGACATGAACAGTCCTTCTTTCGGTTATATACCGACCCTGCATTTACTTTTATGCAAGGCTTATCTATTATTGACCTGCTAACACCTGTTCCTTAAAACATGCAGATGGCAATGAACATCGACTGACCACCTCTAGGACCGCTACCTCTGGACCACACCAAGCTTACCTTCGACCTACGTGAGCTCGAGGGTTTTGCACAGACCCTCTACTGAGTTCTCGTCACGTTAGGAGTCCCCGATGAGCTTGTCAAGGTCACCTGCACTAGGAAGCCAGCTCAGGAAGGAGGAATTGAAGGACTAATCGTCACCTCAGTCAAGTTCCCAGCTAGCACTACCATGCCTTCTGTCCCAGCTTTCACCGAGTTGACTATAGAGGACACAGTCGAGGAGGGACTACAAGCTATCTCACACAAGGCACTCGACCTCAGCCTTACCTCTAGTGAGCAGAGTTTCACAGCCGGTAGAGTTATCCTTGCCGAGGAGGACAGATGCCTTCGTGTCTCGGCTATCCACCTACTGGAGCAGGACAGGTACGTGACCCAGCTGGAGTAGAGGAGACGTTAGGACCAGGGCCTTCTATGGGAGTACCAGGAGCGAGACTCACAGGGAGCACGTGAGCGAGCTAGTCTACTTGAGACAGTTGCCAAACTACAGGACGAGCTCAACCATCGTGAAGAAGTCCATAGAACCGAGGTTGTAGACTTATAGGACAAAGCCACCGACCTAGGTAATAGGAATTGCTACCTCAATAGCAAGGTCTTGGAGTTGTAGAGAGAGTTGGACGACAAGAAGGCTGAGTTCAACCGCAAAGGAGATAGAGAGAGGTCCAAGGGGATTGATATGCTAAAAATCCAATCTTGGAACAAGACCATGACTCAGGATCTAGAGGAGTTTACGAAGAAGGCCGTTCGCAACCAGGGTCACCTGATCGAGGCACTCAGGCAGAACGAGTACCTATAGGACAAGTGTGAGAGGACATGCCTGGCTTGGCAGAAGTCTGATAAGAAGCGCCTCAGGGAGATGAAGGGTATGTGGGATCAGCTACTTAAGGAGGTTCATAACAAGATGAAGCCTAGGATAGAGGAGTTTGAGTTAGCCCCGACTCACCTCAACCTAGATGCCTACCCTACCCTACCTAGAGCCAAGCCTACTGAGGAGCTTGCTGAGGCCTTGAAGTACATATCCTGACTTCACAAGTCTGACGAGGAGATCAAGATCGAGAATAGTTGTATCCTAGCCGCGGTGTACGAGTTAGAGTAGATGACCCTGCGTGGTCATGAGTCATGTCAGTGGCTTCCATAAGTTATACCCCTTATGAGATGTAATATGAGACACTATGCATAGTACGATTCTCGCAAGTCTCCAAGTGTAGCTACTGGAGATGATGCTATGTAATAAAACCCATGTAATGAATGTTTTGGATCTTATTGCATCTTATGGATCTTATTGCTTCTTTGTAATGAGTGTTGGACAATATAAATGTTTTTTTAAATCATCAAAATTAGGTAATGATACTAAATTATAAGCACTTATGGCACAAGCACAAAATTTCTATGATCCATGTTGTAGATGTTGAACCGCTGATCTGATCGCCTAATGAACCATGGACGTGCGCCCACCCTCGAACCAGTCGAACCAAATGGGGGGCGTGGTGGCAACAACCGTGGCTATGGCAGAATACCCCACCGCCTGAGGAGAACATTCCGCCACCACCATCGCTGAACCAGGCAAAAGTAATGGCACAACAGACTCAACTTCTTGCAGCTCTTGTTAACGGAGCAAACCATCGCTAGGGAGGTTAGCAGAATGACTTCCAAAGGAAGCTGGAAGGATTTCTGAAGCTAAGGCCACCTACCTATGATGGCACTGATCCTGACCCGCTTGTGGCCAATGACTAGCTCAAGGAGATAGAGAAGAAGCTTGACCTCACCACTTTCACAGATGATGAGTGTGTTGGAGCTACCACACACCAGCTCACAGGTGCAACACGCGCTTGGTGGGACAGTTTCAGTGATTCCCATGAGGACCCTACCAACATCTCATGGGATGAGTTCGCTGAAGCATTCACTGAGTATCACATTCCCAAGGGTATCATGGAGGCCAAAGCTGAGGAGTTCTACAACATCAAGATGTGAAAGGATAGGGTGACTGAGTACACTACTCGTTTCACCAACCTTCTGTGCTATGCACCTTCCTATGTTGTGAACTCTGAGAAGGAGAAGCTGTACTATTACCGCAAGGGACTTAACCCACACATCAAGCTGAAGTTTGGCGGTATTAAGAGTAGCACGTTGCGTGCGCCGGTGGATCGCTGCATCTAGATTGAGAAGGACCATGCTGAAGCTAGAGAGGAGTATAGGGAGAGGAAGCGTATGCCTAAGGAGTCCTTCCGTGGATGTGATCGCAAGAGGTTCCGCAGAGATGCACCACCTAGGGAATGCTCTCGCCACAATAAGGATGACAACCCTAGATCGAGTAGGGGTAGTGGAGGCTACACCGCCAAATACTCCCGTCCTACTCAGGATTGTTACACCCGGGACCGTTACGCTCAGGACCGTTTCAACCGTTCCCGCTCTATGAATGAATGCCCAGCATAGAACCGCTCTACACCTAGCACTGGAAACTAGAAGGCACCCGTGCCAACCCCTATAGGCGGTACGCCTTTCACCTGTTTCGCTTGTGGCCAACCAGGTCACAAAGCCGCTGAGTGCCCATAGAACTCAGCCGCTTAGAAGTCTTAGTCCAAGGGATCTGCTACTCATGGACGTCTCAACCATCTAGATGCCAAGGAAGCACAGGCTGCCCCTAATGTGGTGTACGGTATGTTTTTAGTTAACAGCAATACTACATCAGTTCTATTTGACTCTAGAGCAACTTGTTCTTACATATTATCCAAATTTGCACGAGAGCATGACCTGCCTGTAACCCCACATGAAAAGCCTATCATCACCAGTTCACCTTTAGGAGACCTAAAGTGCACGCACATCTGTAAGGGAGTGAGTTTTTCCATTGAGGGTCTTACCTTTAAAGCCAACCTAACCCTGTTACCTTCCACAAACCTAGATGTCATCTTAGGCATGGATTGGCTAACCATTCACCGAGGTATTATATCATGTTCACCTAGATACGTCCAAGTGACCCACCCATTAGGCCAAGTTATTAGATGTGAACCCCAGTATGGAAAGTCCACTTCCATCCTATGTGCCCTTAAAGCGAGTTTAGAATCGCAGAAGGAGGAGAAGACAGTTCATGATGTGCCTGTGGTCAGAGATTATCCCGATGTATTCCCTGAAGAATTATCAGGTATGCCACTAGATCGTGATGTAGAGTTCATCATTGATCTTTTGTTGGGAACATGACCCATTGCCAAGAGACCCTATCGCATGTCAGTTGATGAACTAGCTGAGCTCAAGAAATAGCTTGATGAGCTCATCTCGAAGGGATATATTAGACCCAGTGCTTCACCCTAGGGATCCCCTATTCTGTTTGTTAAGAAGAAGGATGGCTCAATGAGAATGTGCATTGATTACCAGAACTTGAACACAGTCACCATCAAGAACAAGTACCCCCTGCCAAGAATCGATGATTTGCTTGATCAGCTTCAAGGTGCCAAGTATTTCTCCAAGATTGATTTTAGATCTGGCTATCATCAGATGAAGATTCGAGAGAGTGACATCCCGAAGACAGCTTTTGTGACTAGGTATGTGCAGTTTGAGTTCACCGTGGTGTCCTTTGGACTCATGAATGCTCCCGCATACTTCATGAACATGATGAATAAGGTTTTCATGAATGAACTGGATAAGTTCATGGTAGTATTCATTGATGACATTCTTGTTTATTCACCCACCGCCGAAGAACATGAACATCATCTGAGAACCGTGCTTGAGAAATTAGCACAATATCAGCTCTACACAAAGTTTAGCAAATGCGAATTTTGGCTACAGAAAGTTGCCTTCTTAGGCCATGTACTATCAGCTGAAGGTGTCACAGTTGACTCGGCCAAGATTGAAGCTGTGAAAGAATGGGATCAACCCCATAATGTGAAAGAAGTCAGAAGTTTCTTAGGATTGGCTGGATATTATCACCGATTCATTGAGAACTTCTCCAAGATAGCCCATCCAATGACCAACCTTCTGAAGAAGACTAAGGAGTTTGAATGGACGTCCGCATGCGAATAAAGCTTCTAGGAATTGAAACAGAAGCTTACCACAACTCCTGTGCTAGCATTGCCTGATATCAGCAAAGATTTCATGGTCTATTGTGATGCATCCCATCAAGGACTTGGTTGTGTACTGATGCAAGATGGAAGAGTGATAGCATATGCGTCTCGATAGTTGAAAGAACATGAGAACTGTTACCCTACTCATGATCTTGAGTTAGCAGCAGTTGTGCATGCCTTGAAGATCTAGAGACACTACTTGATAGGCAATAAGTGTGATAGCTATACCGATCACAAGAGCTTGAAGTACTTTTTCACTCAGGAAGATCTAAATATGAGGCAACGCCGATGGCTAGAGTTGATCAAGGACTATGACCTAGAAATTCACTATCATCCAAGAAAAGCTAATGTAGTCGTAGATGCTCTTAGTCACAAGAGTTACTGTTACACTTTGATCACTGAATCCATACCACCGGAGCTCAAGGAAGAGATTGATGATTTCCAACTTGAGATACTACCGCATGGCTTGTTAAATGAGCTTCGCATACAGTATGATCTCATAGATCATATCCATCAAGCTCAGAAAAGTTGTGAAGAGATCAAATATCTCCATGGTCTAATGAAACTAGGCTATAAGACCAACCACTAGGAAGATGAACAAGGAACCATCTGGTTCAAGAACAGAATCTGTGTTCCATCTGACCTAGCACTACGGGAGGAAATTCTATCTAAAGCCTATGATTCTAAGTACTGTATCCACCCTAGAGGTTCAAAGATGTATCCAGACTTGAAGAAACACTTTTGGTGGAAAGGCATGAAGACAAACATTGCGGGACATGTGGCATGATGTGACACCTGTAATAGAGTCAAGACTGAACATCAAAGGCCTGCAGGTTTGCTAAAGCCCTTGACATTCTAGAGTGGAAATGGGAGAGCATATCCATGAATTTCATAGTTGGATTGCCCCGATCATAGAAAGGCAATGATTCCATCTGGGTGATTGTTGATCGTTTGACCAAGATTGCTCACTTTGTACCAGTTAAGACCAAGACCGATGCCGAAAAATTAGCAGATCTATATGTTGAGCATATTCTCAGACTACATGGAGCTCCCTCTAGTATTGTATCTGATCGTGGTCCTCAGTTTGTGTCTCGATTCTGGGAAGCTCTGCACAAGTCCATTGGAACCAAACTTGATTTCAGTACTGCTTATCACCCACAGATAGATGGAGAGACAGAATGAGTAAATCAGATCTTAGAAGACATGCTTCGCACTAGTATACTGAATTATGGCTCTGGTTGGGAGAAATGCCTACCCTATGCAGAGTTCTCTTACAACAATAGCTACCAAGCCAGCATCAAGATGTCTCCATTTGAAGCTCTATATGGCAGACCTTGTAAGACACCTTTGATGTGGTCTCAACCAGGTGAAAAGATCATTCTTTGATTCTGCTAAGATCTAAGATGCAGAAGAAGGAGTTGCTCAAGTGAAGGAGAATTTGGGGATTGCTCAAAGTCGATACAAGAGCTATGCTGACAAAAGAAGAAGAGAACTTGAGTTCAATGTGGGAGACTTCGTCTATCTCAAGGTATCCCCGCTACGTGGAACTGTCAGATTTCATATGAAGGGAAAGCTAGCCCCTAGATTTGTTGGCCCATACAAGATTTGTAAGAGGATTGGAAAACTCACTTACAAACTTGAGCTACCTAAAGAATTGGCGGGTGTACATCCTATGTTTCATATATCCCAGCTACGCAAGTGTTTGAGAGTGCCCGATGAAGTAGTTCCAACTGATACACTTGACATTCAAGATACACTTGAGTATAAAGAACATCCTATCAGAATTCTGGGTAGAGATACCAAAGAGACTAGAAGCAAAACTATTCCTATGTGCAAGATCCAATTGAGCAATCACACTGAGAGAGAAGCAACATGGGAGAAAGAGTCTGACCTCCGACTACAATATCCTTATCTCTTCGGAGGGTACGATCTGCTTTAATCTTGGGGACGAGATTCTGTTAAGGGGGTAGGACTGTAACAACCCAAAAAAAATCCACACACCAAAAATCACAACAACAAAATTTTTGTTTAACCCTATGTGATGTTGAGTGACACATGTAGAAGCCCAACCCTAGTTTTGGATTGGATGTAACCCAACTAGGTTAAGATCATAAGCATAGTTTGGTTTTATGCCACATGTGTAATTAAATTCCTAAATAAATAAATCATGCATGCATCCTTAGACCCACTTGTGATTTGGATTCTTTTGCCTTATGTGATGTTTAACTAACTTACTTAATATTTATGATAAACCCTAACCAAATTGGCAATAAATAAAAGAGGAAGGAAAGAAGAGGGAGCAACAGCAGCCCAGGCCTGCTCGGGCTTGCGAACCGGCCCAGCTAGCTCAGCCGAGCCTCGGCTGCCCTTCCATGTGCATAGCCCATGAAGCTAGCCTAGCATCGCCGCTCGCACGCGCATAGCCGCTAACAAGCTGAGCTCGCTCATCAGTCATCACGTGCAGCACACAACCACATCGTGCCAAGCGCCCAATGACCTGACCCCGCTTGTCAGCATAGTAGCATCTTCTTCCTCCCCACGCCAACCTCTCCCACACGACTGGGAGCCGACCAGCGTGGTAGGCGTGGGCCTAGGGTCACACAAATTGCATGACCTTGTTCCCCCTTGCGCCGCGCCTATGCAACCGCACAAGAGCCATCGGATGTGCCGCACGTATCACCACTGCCCGATCGCCGTTCGCCATTGGAGCCCTTGGAGCTCGGCTATAAAAGCCAACGACCATGAGCCCTAACCCTTATCCCGTTCGCCACCGCCGCTGGTGGCATAGTACCACACAGCGTCAAGCCGAGAGAGAGGGAGGAGGGAGAAGCAAGGAGGAGAAGGAAGCCACAGCTAGGAGGACCTTACTGGAGCTAGGAGCGCCGCCCCAATTAGCTACAGTGACGTAGCTACTCAGCACGGCATTGCATCGCCTCATCACGGCCTCGCCTCGCCACCACACCGCTATCCTACCGCCACGAACCCTATGGTGAGCCATCATGCTGAAACCACCTCCCTAGCCAAATAGAATGTGCACCGCCAGGATCAAAACCTTGCTGAAGCTTTGAGCTCCGGCCTAGCCCAACTGGTTCGCTAGGGAGACTGCCATGACCATGCTACCGAGACCCAGGACGCGCCGTGCGTGCTGCCATCAGCCAAAAGGAGGACCCCAGCCATGACGTTGTACATCGGAGTAGGAGCGCACATGCACAGACACGCTCACCATGGCCGAGAGCACAACCATGGAGAGACCACCGCGTCTTCTACATTGCAGTAAAGGCAACATTGACACCTGACTAGCTCCACCATGTCAAGAGACACACTACGCTCACCTTAGCCGAGGAAGAAGCCCACCGGAGCCCTGCGTTGCTGCACCACACCTCATCAGAGCGCCACCGCCTCTGCTTTGCCCCCATCACCATGACCGGAGCCACTGGGGTACTAGGAGCTCCTCCAACATGCTCACCGTGGCTATAGAAGCACCATGGAGCTCACACGCTCCTCCAACTAGGCTCTCGCTACCACTGCAGCCTTGTCCATGATGAACCCACGCCGCCGTTCACCGTGGCCGGGACCCTATGAATCCCTAGCCGCCACCTTGACCCCATCGCTGCACTCATCAAGGCATGGGGAAACTATTGCCTACCCTAATCGGACGCTAGCACCGCTGTAGGAGCTCGTTGGTGACCTCACCACCGGCAGGAGCCCCATCAGGGAAGAGAAGGGGATTTTCCCATCACCGAGCTCCGACCATGACCTCGCCGACCATGACCACGCCGACCATGTCCTGAGCAGCTCTGCTGAGCAGCTCCGACCACGACCACGCCAACCACATCCTGAGCAGCTTCGCCGAGCTCCGACTATGACCATGTTGTGCACGTGAACCAAACCCTAGGAAGGAGTAAGTGGACCAAGTCTTTCATAGACCGGCTCTGCGGTCTATGGACCAACACAGGTGGGTTCACCATGAACCATGCCTCACCTGCGCCCATGGATCATGGCCCATGAGTGGCCCAGTAGGACAACATGGCCACACCAGCGCACGCCACATGGCAGGCCAAAGCCCAGCCCATATCTAGGCCCAACCAGCCCAGTCAAGGCCCGGCCTGTATTGGCCATTGACTGGTCAACACTAACCATTGACTGGTGCCACCTATTAGTGACTGTGATCTGTTGATCGTTGACTCACCCGATTGGCTTGACGATGACTTAGACCGGACCCACAAGTCAGCGACACAGAGCCGCTAGACCCACTTGTCATTGAGTGACGTCATGCTGATGTCATGATGACATCATGCGGGACCCCACCTGTCAGTACCAGAACTGAGATGATGACGTCATGCTGACATCAGCATGCCACATGGACCAGTCACAGTGTGACACGTGTCAGCCCTGAATTAATCAGCCTTTTTCCCATTTTCAGAGATGATTTAAACTTTGAAAATTCATAACTAATTCATACGACCTCAGAAAATACGAAACTAGGACCAAAATTCATCTAAAATCGAACTTTACGCAATGAACCCTTGTTTGAGTGCATTTGGCTCTTTTGAATTTTCATTGCTTCATTGTGCTATTCTATAGACGTCACTAACGCGACTATAATGCGGTCGTTTGCAGACTTGGAGGAGAACCAGACAGACGAGGGCCGAGAGTACCATGAGGAGTATGGAGATGACTACACTGAAGGTGCCACATCCCACCCAATCTCATAGCACCTATTTACGCATGGCTAATGTAGAACTGCTATTGCTTTACTTTACTGTTATAATCATACTATGATAGAACTTGCATGGTAGTATGCTTACTTGATGGCCTTTACCTTGATGCAACCTTACCCCTGCATACCCTACTATTAGTCTAGACACATGCTTACTGCTATATTTCATTGCTTATACCTCTACTACGCTTATACTACATTAATGTGTGGTGGAAACTGGTGTTATCTAGACTATGGGGAGAGTGCTGCGTGTGTGACTTAGGTGTGTGGAGGGTGAGGGTTGTATCGACCAAGTTAGAGTATACAACAAGCCTAGGGCGAGTCTTGCCATGTGGTGCTACCTAGGAACTTGGATATGGAATACCTATGGTGGGTAAATGGTAATTGGATGTGTCCTTGGGTGTGAACCTCAGAGAGGTGGAACCCGGGGTAGAGGTGCTGTGGTGGCACGTAAAATGGAAACCCTGATGAAGACATTCTGGCTTGGTCAATCCCTAAGGACTTACTAGTACTCAGACTCACCGGGAATCCTTTACATCCCACTCGCCCTATATGGTGCGGGACGGTCGGACTACTCGGTAGAACAATGCCACTACTGCTAGGCGAACATGTGCAAGGAGGTACGGGGCGCGTGGTTTCCCCCACACCCTTCCGAGACTTTAGGAGTCCTTGTGGACCTAGCTCTTGACATTCGGAGGGCCCCAGCTCTGTCTACGACTCACAGTATCAGCCACCCCAGACTAGACTTAGGATGTTCCAGGGCTGAGAGGTAGGGTGGCATCGTTCTAGGCTAGCAAGCGGTTGAAATCTGCCTAGACAGGGCACCATTGAGGATGGCTATCTTGTGGGTATGTAAAACCTCTATAGAGTGTTTGATTGATCGATCGATACATATGCCGACTTGTCGGCTATGGACCTTTCCTAGGTTTCGCTTAAACTAGATAGAGAGATGAGTCCTTCTCTTCTTCCCCCGTGAGAGAGTGTCGGACATAGCCAGGGGCTATGGGCCTTGAGATAGTGCTAAGAGGGAGTTGGCCTGTCGGCTAAGCGATGGTATGGTGATGGTGTGGATGGTGGTATATCGATCCCAGGATCGAAACCTGGCTCTAGAAATGGAATGGGGTGGAATGTGTGTGGGAATGGTGTTAAAACTTGACCAACTATTATTATATACTTGACATACTAATACATAGGAAACCCCAGCCTTATAGGTGCCTTTTGATTACATCCAACTTGCATCCAATTTCCACAAAGCAATGCTCATAGGGTGGGAGTGGCCAATACAAATCGTGTTGATAAATTTTGGCACACAGGTTCTGCTGAGGAGTATAGCTCCGAGGAGTTTGACGGTTGAGGGGTTCGTGCCTACGCTGGAGTTTGGCAATCTTATTTTCAAGCTATTCTGAATGAATGCTACTTTGATTCCGCCAATGCGGCGATGTAATAAATTATGTAATTCTACACTATTTGTACTCTGATATTATCGTTGTATGGATATGGTACTCGACTAGGAATTTGGGTAATACGATCTACAACGGTCTTATTACACTTCGATTCTGTGGATTTCCCTTCGTGGAAATCACGCCATTTCAGCAGCGATGCTACTCTGGACAATGCCCGAGCCCTCTACCTTGGAGGGGCGATTGGTCCACGGCAAACTCCGAGACCTCCTCGAGACCGCCATAGTACAGCAGGCTGAAAGTTTGGCCTATCGATGGCATAGAGGCGCCTCAGAACTACCCACAGCACTACCTCGGTAGGATAGAGAGGGCTCGGTTCATCTTGAGCCTACTCGGTCACTGATAGCCAACAAGGCCCCCTCGGTGCATGACTGCCTCAGCGACCGACACGAGGCGCAAGGCAACCACGATGTGGTCAGTAGGCGATGGTGCCACAACAATGATGGGCCTTCCCGAGGCTACCAACCACACCGAGGTGGTCGCTACGATAGTGGGGAGGACCACAGTCCTCCTCTCGGGCCACCTGGCCCTCAAGTCTTTAGCAAGGCCATCCGCGGCGCTCACTTCCCGGCCCAGTTTCAGCAACCGGCCAACCTCTTGAAGTACAGCAGCAAGACCAACCCCGAGCTATGGCTGGCCGATTTCCGCCTGGCTTGTCAGCTAGGTGGCATGAACAATGACCTACTCATCATTCGCAATCTCCCCTTGTTCCTATCAGACTTGGCGCGAGCCTGGCTCGAACACCTCCCTCCCTCGCAGATCAACAACTGGCACGACTTGGTAAAGGTCTTCGTCGGGAATTTCTAGGGGATGTACGTGCGCCCCAGGAACTCCTGGGACCTGAAGAGTTGTCACCAAAGGCTGGACGAGTCTCTCCGAGACTTCATCCGATGCTTTTCCAAGCAATGCACCGAGTTGCCCTGCGTCGGTGACTTAGAAATTGTCTAGGCATTCCTCTTTGGCACCTCCTGTCGAGACCTGGTCCAAGAGTTAGGCCGGAACGTACCGACCACGGCGGCCACACTCCTCGACATCGCCACCAACTTTGCCTTGGGCAAAGAGGCCATCGGGGCCATCTTCCCCAACAATGACACCAAGGGGAAGCGGAGGGCCTTGGCCCCCAGGGCCTCGGCCCCCCACCTCCCTAGGAAAAAGAAAAAGGGTCGCTAAGGGAAGCAGGAGGTCCTCGAGGCCGGTCTAGTCATGGCCGCTGATCGCAAGAATCCTTGAGGCCCCGCCAGAGGCCCTGAGCTCTTCGATGACATGCTTAAGAAGCCCTGCCCTTACCACCAGGGCCTAGTGAAGCACACCCTCGAAGTGTGCACCATGCTCCAGCGTTACTACGCCAAGCTCAGGCTCCCCAACAATGATGCCAAGAAGAAGGATGCCGGTGATAGGGACAACGATAAGGATGACGGGTTCCCCGAGGTGCATAACACCTTCATGATCTTTGGTGGGCCTTCAGCATGCCTCATGGTGCGTCAGTGAAAGAAGGAGCACTGGGAGGTCTTCTCAGTTAAGGTGGCCACTCCCTAGTACCTCGACTGGTCTCAGGAGGTGATCACCTTTGATCAGGATGACCACCTCGATTATGTCCCAAACCTTAGGCAGTACCCACTCGTCTTCGACCCGATCATCGGTAACACCCGACTCACCAAGGTGTTGATGGACGGAGATAGTGGTCTCAACATCCTCTACGCCAACACCCTGGAGCTCCTGGAACTCGACCAGTCATGGCTCCGAGGCGATGCCATGCCCTTCCACAGCATCGTGCTAGGGAAACGCACGTGACCCCTTGGGCGCATCGACTTGCCCGTCTGCTTCGGCACTCCCTCCAACTACCATAAGGAGGTCCTCACCTTCGAGGTGGTTGGGTTCAAGGGGACCTATCATGCCATCCTAGGGCGCCCATGCTACGCCAAGTTCATGGCGGTCCCCAACTACACCTACTCAAGCTCAAGATGCCAGACCCCAACGGCGTCATCACTGTCGAGTCCATGTATGAGCATGCATACAACTGTGACGTCGAATGCATTGAGTACGCCGAGGCTCTCATGGAGGCCAAGACCCTCATCGTCAACCTCGACTGACTTGGTAGCGAGGCACCTGACTCCAAGCATCGTGCTAGGACTTTCGAGCCCACAGAGGCCATCAAACTCGTCCTGGTCGACCCCACCTGCTCCAACGACCGGGCGCTGAGGATAAGCACCACCCTCGATAGTAAATGGGAAGCCATGCTCATCGACTTTCTCCATGCGAATGCCAATGTATTCACGTGGAGTCCCTCAGACATGCCAGGCATACCGAGGGAGGTCACCAAGCATGCCTTGGACATCCGAGCCGGCTCTAGACCGGTGAAGCAACGCCTGCACCGATTCGACGAGGAAAAGCGCAGGGCCATCGGCGAGGAGGTGCAGAAGCTTTTGGCGGACGGATTCATCAAGGAAGTGTCCCACCTAGAGTGGTTAGCTAATCCCATATTAGTTAAGAAGAAAAATGGGAAGTGGAGGATGTGTGTAGACTACACCAGTTTGAATAAAGCATGTCCAAAAGTTCCATTCCCATTACCTTGAATTGACCAAATCATCGACTCCACCGCGGGATGCAAAACCCTATCTTTCCTTGATGCGTATCCCGGTTACCATCAAATCAAGATGAAAGAATCCGACCAGCTCGCGACTTCTTTCATCACCCCATTCTACATGTACTGCTATGTGACTATGCCGTTCGGCCTCAGAAATGCAGGGGCCACATACTAGCGGTGCATGACCTAGGTCTTTGGTGAGCACATTAGGTGAACCATCGACGCCTATGTGGATGACATCATGGTCAAGTCCAGGAAGGCCAGTGATCTCGTCGATGACTTGGAGATAGCCTTCAAATGCCTTAGAGAGAAGGGCATCAAGCTCAACCCTGAGAAGTGTGTCTTCGGGGTCCCCCGAGGCATGCTCTTAGGATTCATTGTCTCAGAGCACGTCATCGAGGCCAACCTAGAGAAGGTCTTGGCCGTGACAAACATGGGAACAATCCGAGACCTCAAGGGAGTGCAGAGGGTTATGGGATGCCTGCGGCTCTGAGTCGCTTCATCTCGCGCCTTGGCAAAAAAGGCTTGCCTCTATACCGCCTCTTGAGAAAATCCAAATGCTTTTCTTGGACCCCCGAGGCCAAAGAAGCCCTCACCAAGCTCAAGGCACTGCTCACCAATCCTCCTATCCTGGTGCCACCGACCAAGGGCGAGGTCCTCTTACTCTACATCACTGCAATGACCCAAGTGGTCACTGCGGCCGTAGTGGCCGAGAGGCAGGAAGAGGGGCACGCTCTACCCATCCAACGACCTGTTTACTTTATCAGTGAGGTGCTCTCTAAGACTAAAACACGCTACCCCACATCTAGAAACTGATCTATGCCATAATCTTGGCTAGACGCAAGCTGCGTCACTACTTTGAGTCCCACCCGATGACCATGGTGTCGTCTTTCCCTCTAGGAGAGATAATCTAGAACTGGGAGGCCTTGGGTAGGATTGCTAAGTGGGCCGTCGAACTTATGGGGGAAGCCCTGTCTTTTGCGCCTCGAAAAGCAATTAAATCCCATGTCTTGGCTGTGGGGGTATTAACCCCTCTACCCTTACGGCTAGGTTTGGGCCTACCCGGACCAGGGGGTCCGACCCACTAGAAGACGACGCGGGGCCTAGCTGATCTGCTCGAAGTCCCGCACAAGGAATCAAGGCAGACTTGGAGATCAAGCAAGATCCTGGTTGGTTAGAATAGGAATCCTTATCCGGCCACCTATGGCAATTGTAACTAGTTGGGATTAGTTTCCAGATCTGTAACCCTACCCCCCAGACTATATAAGGCGGGCAGGGGTCCCCTCTCAAAAATTATCTCATTTACACACAGCAATACAATCAGATGTAGGACGTAGGTATTACACCTTCACGGCGGTCGAACCTAGATAAAACCTCGTGTCTATCTTGCGTCACCATCTCGTTCATAGCTTGCGCACTTGTCTACCGATAATCTACTACCTTGAGCATACCCCTAGGTAGACTGCCGACCATATTTTGTCAATAGTGGCATGCCAGGTAGGGGGTGTGCGTACTGCTCCCTAGACGAACAAGATGGTCATCATCCCCGGTTCCATGGCTACGCCAAACGGCCTCACATTCACCATCGGCCAGATCACCTGGACCACTGGCTCTGACAACTTCATCACCATAACCACGGAGGAGGCGCAGGTCTAATCTACATCAACCACTGCTTCACCAGCATCAGCTACGACTCCGACCATGTTGGATCTGGCTCTAGCCACACCAGCATCGTCTTCAGCCATGCCGACAACCCGTCATTTGCTTCCTCGCTACAAAGGGAGGTAGATTGGCAACACCGACCTACTCGACTCCATCGATCAGGTCGACACCAAGCTTGCTGAAACCCTAGCTCTGGTAGATTTGATTCAAAATCAACCTACCAAGTAGGTAACCACTACCCATAATAGATCTACCCGACCAACTTGGGCCAGTCGTCCTGCATGACTCAGTACAGATCTCGTGGTCACGTCTACTACTGAAGGGCGCTCCGTTTGTCGCCGACCAGCCCCCGCAATGGGTCTCCGGCTCTTCGAGTGTGAAGCCTTGATGGAGAATTACTAGGCTTAGCCCTACAGCCTACGAAACACTGCTTCCAACTACGCATACAATATACAACGCTGCTCAGATCTGTGTTTTATACATCGACCTCATCCAAAGCCACGCAACTTCGTCAACATGGTTCGGATTGAGGAGTATCAAGAAGGATCGGTCCACATAGTTCAAGAGGGCGGTTCAAGCTCCCCATCTAGCATCGCATCTATTGGCTCCATCCACACTGAGCTTTAGCATCGTGACAATGAAGAAGTTGAATACGATCTGGATATCCCAGACCACTCCCTGGGGTTCCCATGATTCCCATCCTTCCCACCAAGGTGAGGAGACTTGATCAATGTCGTCAGTAATGATGAACCACCGGTAGTTGGTGAAACAGAACAAGAAAGGCTAGCACACGAAGCATGCAATATTGACCGATTTAATCGTAGACAAGCCAAAGCCGAGGCAGAAGAGGAGGCACGATGCATAAGGTTCTAGCCACGTGATAGGGTAGGGGAAAAGCAGGTCTTCAGGACTCCGAGTGCCAACATAGCTATTGCTATGGCGATAATACAATGACTACCCAATACCCCAAAAATCTAGGCAATTCATGATGATGTACAAGCCTACCTGACGGCTGCTATAGCCTAGACCACAGAGATTGCAAACCAAGCCCGGGCTCTGTCCATCTTAGTCGAATCAAGCCGTAGTCGCCAGTACTCAAGTCACCCATAGCCACCCAACCAACGTGGCTTGCGCAACAATGACCCACCAGACAACCATCAAGGCAGAAATGGTGGTCATGATAGTGGTCAGGACGACAACCACCGCGACTACCGGGATGACAACCGCCGCAACAACCAGGACGACAATCGATGAGACAACCACGACAATCGCCGTGATAACCATAGTCATGGGGTCAACCAGGGTGGCAATTGGGATCACCGTGATGGCAATAACGATCTCCGCCATTCCCTCAGAGAACGCGATCTACATGATCGCATTAACCAAAGAGACAACGATCATGCATCCCATGAAAGCTATCGTCGCATGGAATATGATACTACCCACGGCCCTTCGAGTTTGAAGCAATTTACTCCTCACCTTTGCCAAGTCGTGTGGCCAAAAAACTTTAAGATCAAAAAACTCTAGAAGTATGATGGCAAGGAGAACCCCGAGTTATGGGTCATGCTCTATGAAACCACGTGTAGATCAGCCATGGCTGATGAGCATGTCATGTCTAATTACTTCCCAGTCGCCGTCGGCCATGTAGGCCACCAATGGCTAGTTAGCTTGCCAGCAAACTACTTTGATTCTTGGCAAGAGCTCAAGCAAGCATTCATTGACAACTTCATTGCTACTTGCGAACAACCCGGCAACAAATATGATCTGCAGCAGATTCGAGATCGCAAAGATGAGCCACTGCGCGAGTACGTCCAACGCTTCTTGGAGATGCGCATCAAGGTCCCATCAATCTCCGATAATGAGGCAATCAAAGCTTTTATCACTGGTCTTTGCTTCCGCGATGCCCTAAGGGACAAGCTCCTCTGCAAAAGACCTAAATTGGTCACAGCGCTCCTAGCTACTGCTAAAAATATGCGGACACCGATGATGCTAAAAAGATAATCATCGAAGAAGCAACAAGGGTTCCACGCTCCGACCACCCCCACACCACGACGACTACCGCGGCAACCATGGTCGGAATGACAATTTTGATCGCCGCAACTAGCACAACGATTTTTGCGACCACCATGACCAGCGTAATCAACGGCGTAATCGTCGCGGTGATTACAGGGGCAAGCGTGCTTGAGAAGATGATGGCGAAGTCAACATCATTAAAAAAGGTGGCGGACTTCGCAACTACGAAGAAGACTATGCCAAAGCATTGAAAGGACCACGCCAGCTCCATCCCAAGTCAAACCATACCATGGAGAATTGCCGTGTTCTCAAATCCATCTACACGCGCCAATAGGCTCTGGATAAATCCGACAAGCCTAACGACGTAGGGGAGCAACGTAACGAGGACAACGACGATGAAGACGTAGATCCCCATCACAAGTATGTCAAGCCAACTGACCGCGTCCACACCATCATTGGGGGCAGAGTGTCCATTGAGACCAAACAAGAGTGCAAGCTACTCACCCGCGCTTGATTGAACGTGGCCAATGTCGACAACCTCATCGCTGATCCGTAGCTCCCTCCTTGGTCTCACCACGAGATCTCCTTTAGCAGAAAGGACCAATGGGCTGTAATACCTAAGCCATGGTGTTTTCCTCTAGTTCTTGATCCTTGTATCAATAAGGTTTAGTTCGATAGAGTGCTGATTGATGGCGGCAGTTCCATCGATATACTATTCAAGAATAGTTTGCTAGCCCTGAAGATAACCCAGGCTGATCTCAAGCCATATGAGGCATAGTTCTAGGGTGTTCTCCCCGGACAGAGCTCCGCACCTCTCAGGCAGATCACGCTACCTATGCAATTTGGTACCCCAGACCACTTCCGCACCGATTACGTCAACTTCGTGGTCGCCGACTTTGAAGGCACCTACCATGCTATCCTTGGCCGACCAACGCTCACCAAGTTCATGGCCATACCGCACTATAGGTATTTGGTGCTCAAGATGCCTACTAAGAAGAGGGTTCTAACTCTTAGGGGCAACGTATACGCAGCTTACACCTGCGAGGATGACAACTTCAAAATAGCAGAGGCTCATGACCTCTCTATTCACATGGCCGAGACCACGCTCGACGCCAAGCAAACCCCAGCCGACCACCTAGAGATCCCAGAGCTCAAGGCCCCATGCAAGAACATCAAGTCCAAAGAGCACAAAGAGATCCAGCTGGTCGACGGTGATCCAGCAAAATGGCCCTTATTGGGGCCAACCTGGATCCTAAATAGGAAGACACACTTGTCAGGTTCTTGAGGAGCAACGTGAGTGTGTTCACATGGAAACCCGCTAACATGCCTAGTGTACCTCAGAACTTGATCGAGCACTCCTTAAATGTCGATGGCAAGGCCAAACCCATCAAGCAGAAGCTACGACTGTAACACCCTAGGTGTTTGTCACCAATTAAGCAATGGGTTTAAGCTCAACCATGGCATATTAAGTAGTGATGGAGATGTTAGGTTAAACATATGAAAATGAGTCACCACTTAAACTTGGACCATTCACCATTGCTTACATGCTGCCCTTTCTAAAAGAGTATGCTTGGGAAATGCTGGATGTACTTGTTTCATGTGTCTCGCATCAATATCCATCTATATTGATCCATGGAAAAGTTTCGTGAAGTTTGGAATCAAGAAGTCACATGAAATGACAAGTTATGTCCTTGCTTGAATTGTTTTATAAAGTGAATGGAATTCTAGATTTCCAACCAAACCTTGTAACCTTGCCCAAATGACTCTAATTGAACTCTACAACAAAAGTCATGAAGGGTTCGCATTGAGCGGAGGACAAGAAAATACCTCCATCGGTCTAAAACTTGGATTTAAGCTTTACCGTGATGCTACATTGACCTATGTTGACCAATCACTTATAGTGCTTGCATGGAGTTGCACCTTAAATAAAAGTTGAGGTTTGAGTAGAGTAGAACAAACTTTGTTTTTGGACCAAGAGCTAGATCAACTTGGAACTAAGGCGAATCGAGGCTCAAACGTTGAATCGGCAGCTATTTTTGGTACTTGGAATTTTTCTAAGTCTAGAATTCATCGTCGACTCGTCGTCGACATTGGCATTCCGCGTTCTCCAAATTTCATTTAGCAACTCGACTTGACCCCAAAATAAAGGTTGGAGCTAAGTTCATGGAGAAGAGCATATAAAAAGATGGCACTCATTGGACTTTGTTTTGACCATCAATTTTGGACTTTTGTTAATTGTTGTCAACGCGCTGACACTATCACTTTGGGGCATAATTACTCGCTGATCTAGAGCTCTAATGACCTTAGTGTCTTAATGAAAAATGTAGAGCGGGCCGAGTACAAAAAACTTCATTTTAGGCCCATGGACCAATTCGGATCCGAGCCAGCCCAAAACGGCGTCCCACCTTCCCCACTCCGGCGCACGCCACCTGTTCGCTGAATTGCCTCTATGGGCGACGCATGTCCGTGAGCATGGCAGCCATGCGTGAGCTCGCCATCGCCATCGCCGACGCGTGCACCCGCGCCCCTGCTTCTTCAAACCAAGTGCTCGAGCTTCTCCACTCTCCCTCACTCGCTCTTCCTCGCTCTCTGGCGACGCGCGTGCACTCCTGGACGCCGCAGCTGAGCTCACCATCGCCGCCGTTCCCTAGCTTCCGAGCCCCCTCATGACCAACCACGTTAACCAACAGCTTCGCCTATTCCTCCTCTACCTGGCGCACCCCTCCCCGGCCTCTCCTCGCTACCGTAGCGCACGGCCGCCGGTGCCGTGGCCGCCGCGGGCGCGTGTGCGCGTGGCCAGGAGGCCACGGGCAGGCTCTGGCTGAGCCGAAGCCACCTTCGGGTGCGTACAGGTGCCTCGGACCTCGCCGGCCCATCCCCCGCCGCCGACGAGCCTCCTTCGGCCGGCAACAGCAAGTCCGGCCGACCAGGGGCCTCGGGCTCAAATTTGACAAAATGGAAGGGTCTAACTACGAAGTCTGTGACTCAAATGAATAGTGCCGATAAGGACCTATTTACAGTAAATTTGCTGAATCTTTGGAAATTCATAGGAAATTCGTAAAATAGCAAATGAGGACTTTTTGGAATCCTTGTAAAATTCTATATGCATTAGATCTATAATATGGCATGTTTAAGTTTCAATATTTTGCGGTAAAAATAGATTTGTGCAGTAAGGTTGTAATGCTAGTTGAATTTGTTATTTTCCATAACTATGGATCTAGGGCTCCAAATGAAGTGAAATTTTTGTGGCATGCTACTCATGTGATAGTTGATGTGTGGTAAAAATTTCATGAGTATTGGATGAAGTATGAGTGAGTTATTGGTTTATCTCGCTCTCACATGATTTCTTGCAATAGCAAATTGTCTTTTTCGTAGAGGCAGCTATACTTATGCAAATGGAATGAAATTTATACAGTAGAATATTGAGAGGATATGTGAGCTACTATAAGTTTTGTAGAATTTATTGTGCATTTTGGTATATGTTCATAAATACACCTTGATGTCTAAATAAATTAAGAAATGCTTTAAGAAAATTTATTTAGAGGTGAGCACCATGCTTTTTGGTGTTCTTTAGTCATGTGTGAAATGTTGGTAAAGTTGGTTTTGCCCAATTATGAATTTGCAACATAAGTTAATAATTATTTTCTTGCTAATGTGGTTTATGGACAGATCTGGGAACTTAGCAAAGTTCTTCATGACAATATGCTTTGTTGCGAAACTTGTTTATACAAAAGTTGTAGATAATTTATGTATCTAGCTG
Organism: Saccharum hybrid cultivar R570; assembly: GCA_038087645.1. Classification (NCBI taxonomy): domain Eukaryota; kingdom Viridiplantae; phylum Streptophyta; class Magnoliopsida; order Poales; family Poaceae; genus Saccharum; species Saccharum hybrid cultivar. Next base: position 2,250,845 of record JAQSUU010000049.1, on the reverse strand, counting down.
CTGTTAAAATTTGGTATCATTTGGCTGAGTAGTGTTTGGGTTACAATTGTTTAAAGTTATAATACAGGATTTGTTGCTCTCTGTTTTGTATGAACCAGTTTCTATAAAGGTATAATTTTGACCTACTTAACTTAGGAATCATGCTGTGATGGTTATTGATGAAATGTGTATAATTTCATAAGCTTTCCAAACTGTCTTCTTGCAAGTCATTTGGATTTGTGTAACTCCAGTTATAGCTAAATCTTGTAGCTGCTGTTTGCATGTCTAGAAATTGGCAGATTCCAATTATAGTGTTTGCTTGTATATTGTTAAGTGTGACTTATGCCTTGAATGATGACTGAGTTAGAGCACCTGAGATCTTGGGAAACTTGTGTCATGCTTGGTGTTGTCGTCTTCTTTACCATCTTAGCATGATAGATTGTGTGATGTTTAAGTTAAGCATCGCAAAGTACTTAAGTGTGTTAGTGTAAACTATGCTTGTCTTGCTTGCTATTTTGTAATGCGTCTCATGGTACTATTCTTTATATTTATGCACTTGTATATTGCATCTCATCTAGGTACGCTAGATGCACCACGTGAAGGATGCGATGTTGGAGCCAAACCCGAAGATTTGGTTTGGTGGATATATCCCGAAGATGGAAGGACTAAGCAAGTGCCAGGACCGAAGGTGTCACCGAGACGGTGCAAGCTAACTGAACTAACTTGTGTCGGATCCTAGGCAAGCCTCGGAGCATATTAAGCCCCTTAATTTCTGAAATGCAATTAAAGTATTATTGTTATATATATTGTTGCATTAAGTTTAGGTGTTGGATGCAAACACTTGCTGCATTGGTTATCCAATCCTTGTCCAGATATTGATACCCTGAATCCTATGTAGCTCAGGCTCGTGTAGTGCTTAGCCCTACTTAAATGCGGTAGAAGTCAAGTGATTTCCTATCACCTGCGAGCTATAGGGATATACATATGGCACGGTTGGCTATATTTGATATCGTGGAAAAGAACCTGTCTTAATTTGAATTGAAGACCGAGCAGAGGCTTGCTGGTTTGCAGTGACTCTGTCTGTGTCGCTTAAGGACCAAATCTTGGAGCCTTTCCTGTTCATGTTGAATGCATGCCTCTCTCTTAGTTGGCCGGGTTTGGAGACCGACCACGAAGCCGAGTAGCTCAACTCAGGCCGGGAGTCGATAAGTATAAAGTACGCCTCAGAAGGGAGCCGTAGGCGTGAGTCTAAGGGTAGGTGATTTAAAAGTAATGATCGTCCTGGCAGAAGGGTAATCCTTGAGAGTGCTGGCGCTAATCGAACCCATGAATTTGGTTCCTGAGTTGTACCAAAGGTGACCCACGGCTACCCTTGCAAAGTATGCCAGGGTGAGAGTTAGGAATACCCCCTCACCTGAGTTGTAATTCGATTCGAGTCACCGTCTCTCACCGGTTAGTGAGAACTTGACGGGCTTATCTCCAAAGTAGATACATTAAATAACATAATGGTTCAGGAATGATGGTATGATGATGGCAGCCTTATTATACCTGCTATGGTTAATATTGGTTGCTCCTAATAAGTGAGTGCTCTAGTACAGGTGCTAATCTAGTGGACAGGTAAATGATGATAAACTTGATGCTAAGTTTAAATTGGTCACTATATTCATAAGCTCTTTTATGCAACTGTGTCAAGCTAGCCCACCTCATAAGCCTTGCATGACCCTTGGTGTCCTTTATTTCTGGTTTTGATGGGTAAGTCTAGCTGAGTACCTTCTCGTACTCAGGGTTTATCCCACCATGTTGCAGGTGAAGTTCTCGGCCTATTGAAGATGGTGGCTAACCGTCGGTGGGCACGGTGATTCTATAGTTACTTCTCGTCTATATGCTTTTGTCGGATGATGTCACGCATGCTAGCAATATATTTGGAACTTATATTAATGTAATCATTTGAAAGTTATGATTGTTTTCACTAAGCGGTTTTGAAACCCAAACTTGTACTATTATTTGTGAACCCATTTATAATATTATTTTCGCTGCAACTCTGCGTATGTGAGGTGTATTTGCTTAATCACGCGATCTTGGTTGTGATGTTGATTTACCGAGGTCTTTCAGGACACTCAGCGGACTACCGGGTTTATATGAGTGAAGGTATGTGTGTGTCAACGTGTTAGTGGGGACAACCATACTTGATCTTGTTTAAATTGGGCGGTTCTGTTACAGCTGGTATCAGAGCAAGATTAAGCATAATACTGTCATGTACGTCATTTTAAAAACAAAGTTTTGGTTTTAAAAAGCCTATTTTGACTAAAACTTTAGCTACAGGCAAATTTGTCAAAACTTATTTGCAAAACTATGCTAGTGACATCCTCCTTTATGCCCAGTTAAGGACTATTAGGTGGCTATCTAAGTACTAACATGGGGATTTTTACTTTCGTCGTCCATACGGCGTGCTATTGTATGGATTCCATTTGTTGAATGGTAATGTATGGATCAATTGTCTCTACGCCTAGGTAAGTGTGAGTTGTGAGAGCATGACCATCCAACTGTCGATCTAGGGGAGAGTTAGCTTTGGTTACTGGAATATTTACATGTTACACACATGTATATATGAAGGTACTTAATTATGGGTATATCTGTTGGGTAGCTATGGATAACGAAGTATATATATCTGGGGATGTATATATGGAGAGTATCTTAGTTTACTGCTTTCATTGTGTGCTTATTTATATCTTGTGGGATGGGCTGCAATGAATTTGCCTATAGGTACGCTAACCACAAATGCGTAGATTAAATGTAGCTGATGACTAGCTATATATCGAGAGTACGTGTTATGCCACCGACATAGAACGTGATTGCCACCTTAGGCTGGCAATTTCATGAGGACAAATAGGATGAGCATGCATCATGATTGTGCTTGTGCATAAATATGCTTCCCTCACCTTGTTCTAATGCTAAGTAACTTGTGATCAATGTGACGTCACTATTTTCTCTGTGTGAAGCTAGCCAAAATGCCTTGTCCCATGCTGCTTGAATAGCTATGCTTGAAGTTAGTGTGTGATTAGCTTTACCTCGTATGTTGGCTTCCAAAGGAAATAGATGACAAGTTATTAATTAGCAAAAACTTCACCCCTTTGAAAACTAAATTGCTAAATATAAGTAAAACTTGTTTTTGTAGAGATATCCACCTACTCAGTAGAAAGGAAATAAAAGATAACAGTACCTTACCACCAGGTTCGCATGTTTATGTGTAGTGGTGTTACTGTAGGTGACTGCTTATTATGTACGAGCTTTGTGCTTAGTAATAGTCGCTTAAGCTAACCGGATTGAGTGTTTCGAAATGCTCGCTTAAGACCATGATGTAGGCGTGGATGCTCATTATCTAGGTAGTGCCATAGTTGTCACCCTTTTGTCCTTGGTAAGCATATGAGTGTGGAAGAGCGCTATCCTGGAGCAGCGTCCAAGTTTTGATAATCTCATGGTTGTCGTCTCCAATTAAGTTCTCTCTTAGGAACCTAAGCCTGTACATGTGGTTGCTAGCCTTGAACGTTGCACTACGAAGACCTTTATCCATGCCTTTGCTTGACCTTAGGCCCAAGCTTAGTTCCCTTAAATGCTTGCATATTTCATGGTTGTCCCGCTCCTATGTGGGAGGACCCTACTGCAAAAAATCCTTGTTAGATCTCATTGCTCCTTCTCCTACTGATAATCTGGTGCAACGATAATCGCTATCTGCCTTGGCTTTGGAACCTTTTACTCGTAGATCATGTCGTTGCTTTATCAGCTGAATCTCTAATCAGTGCAATGGCTCTGTCCCTCGAATCTCGTTTATTTTGCCTCCAACCCGTTCAAGTCCCTGGATGTTTATTAGTCTTGATCTCATGTTGCTGCTCAACAAGACCAAATCTCATGTTAATCTTTATCTAGTAATCACTTTGGTGGACACGAGGCGTAAATGGAAATTAAGCAAGAGTCTCCTGCTTAGTTGCCTTCGGCAATTAGGCTATGTTCTTTTGCGTTGTGTTTTGATCTTCTGATCGCCTTCTTGTTGAGTCCTAACCTTGTGACTACCCTTGTTTGCTATCCCTCCTTCTCATTGTGCTTGCTCCTATGCAACCAAATTTGTGCCATGTAAGAATTCTGGTGGGTTGTATGTTCAGTAATGGTGCCACGATTAGCGATCTATGGTGCCGCGATGGAACCTAGGGCCTCCTTGTGGGTGGTCGACGCATGGTTGTGCTGCTGGGTGCGCGCTGGTATCGAGGTTTCTAGTCATGATCCATTGCCGAACTGTACCAATGTGTTATTTTCATGTGAGCTCTTCCTTGGTTATCTCTCCATATCTTATCGAAGATCCCTATATCAGACCAAAAGTAGTAGAGCGTCCTATTGAAGTCACAAAAAGGATAACCTTTGAAGAACTGGTCACTAACATAAACATTAACCGACTACAAGAGGTGGTAGACAAGTGACTCCACTTGGTTGTCCCAGTATTGACGTCCGTCACCTAGTGAACAACTTATGTCATCACTGTTGGATCAGAAAGGCACACAACAATTAATGTTGGACAAGTTGTTAGTCAGATAAGAATTGAACATCACATTATAATTATGACCTGGCTATCCAAGTCTTGATTATTATGTGCATACTGATCGCACAGTCGAGATCAACAATCTCTAGTGTGACCCCTTGTCTGTTGACTTCGATGGCGACCGTCTATTATGCGTCAATCATAACTATTGTTGGCAAGAGTGCAAATTTAGAACTTTTAGTGTTGAGAGACAACTGATTAGTTACTAGTCGGAAGCTTAACCTCTGGCTAGGTGATAACTTTTTGCTAATTACGAAGGCTATGTCTCGCAGAGCAATGTTAAGCAATGTAACAGCAAGCCGTTTAGCAATGCAACTACTGCTTTGTTTTCCAAAACATGTGCTATCAAGACAATTCCATCTTGGATAATCACACAGATAGTAAAAAATGTTGTATCGGCTACGTAAGGAGGTAGCGAAAGCACGTCCCTAGTTTCAGTCAGCATCTTTGTGCCCTAGGTGCCCCTAACACATGTGTCCAAACTCTATTGGATGAAGTGCCAAAGGATATATAGGAATGGTTCCTTATCTCTGTAGGACAATCCCTCCATGAAGAGTATGCTTTGTGTCTCGAAAACATAGCCACAAGTCCAATGCTTGTGCATAGTCAAGTTACTGTCTAGAACGATGGTTGAAGTGTTACCAAAGAAGCATGTGAGGAAAACTCTAGCCTCCATCCTCAGCTAGGGAAAGGCTACTGCTGCTATACAAAGAGATCGAGAGTATAGAACACACACCACAACGTATGAAGCAAAGAAAGAGAAGAACGAGAAATCTGTCTAGATTTTAAGGTACAGAACCAAACATCTTCAAGCCAACGATTAGTGACTCAAACGAAGTTGAATTGGCCTCAAACTTTGGTGACCTCATTCCTCACTTAGGACACGTCGATGCCTTAAGTTTGTTTGAGGATTGGTTGAGTGAAACATCGGATTTGAGAGATGTTTTGTCAATACGGTGCGCTATAATTATAGAATAGAGCAGTTTTGGTAGATGAATTGTTTGGATGGTCAAACGGTGTCCGGTTGAGTTGAATTTTGGTGAGTAGTTAGAAGACATATGGATCTAAATGTCCACCAAAATTTGTACATATTGGTGCAGTAGTTTGTGAGATATGAATAGAAAACAAAAGAGTACGGAATCTGCAATTTCGCTGTGACTGCGATCATCCTTTGCATTAGACGGTTGTGTTTGTAATTCATGCCAAGAAATTACAACTTGTAGGTGTATTGCTGTTAGACAACCCTCCATACCTTGAGAAGATTAATTGCACCCCTATGTGCCTTGCTTTTGCCCTCTTAGATCAGCAATGCGTGAGCAGTCAAGGTGTTCTAGAAGTCAAATTGTGCCCTTGCAATTCGAAAGTAATTGGAAAGGTGTCAAACCATAGATTTTTGGATTATGGTTTTTGAGATATTGATTGGCCTAAGAATGGAAGCCTCAACGTCAAAATATAGTTAAGAAAGCTGGTTTTGCTACGATGCAAGTAAACCCAACTTGCTGTGCAACTGCACCACAAAGGCAAATTGTACTTAACCTGCTTGGTAGTGAACTAGTCCCTAGTTTTGTGATTACTTGCAACTTGTGTTGCCCTCCAAGCCTCGCTAACATCCTTCTGCATCAATGGTTCTCCAATGCTGACATGCCTAAGGTGTCTTCCATGTGTTTTACCCAAGGGGTTGCCTCAGATACAACTCAGATAACTGTTGCCGTTTGGATACGAGAATTCCCTTAAATAATGGTCGTCGAAAACGCTGAGTCAACAGAGTCAGCTATCACATTCACCGCTCACTCAACTGACTCAGGTAATACAATATTGTTATCAGAGAAAGAGCACTACACACATGGAACATTGTGTAGCTTTCCATCAGTTGACATATGAGTGAGTGCACTGCTACAACCAGTTTAGATATTGGTTAGCTAGCTTCTCATACCCTCAAAGGATGTTTACCCCGTCTTTGATCACATCCTTTACAAAAAGTTATGCTCAAGCCACTTTAATAGAGAACTACTTTTCAAACCTTGGGAACAAATATAGCACCGTTGCAAGGAATATCTGCTAACAGACTGTGGTCTAGTGCAAAGTCCATAGGTCTATGCTATATCCACTAGGTAAGTAGATGTTACAAGTATTTAGTCTACGCTTGTATCACTCTTCGTACATCAAGGACGAAGTACACAGGACAGTGCTATCTTGGATTCCTCCCAATGTAACAATGCTTTATGGAAGCCAATGAAGGAAATTCTTCTGACAAAAATTTACTATAAAGAACAAGTATAGAAAGTGGTCTTAGCCATTTTGGTCCCTCTAATGCTTCAATGCTATGTAGCCTAAAGCTATCACTGATATTGGAAACTAGTAACATGTCTCTCTTCCATAAAAGCCTTTCGTCCTGAATCTCGGGACACGATTCCTTTAAGGGGGGAGGGCTGTAATACCCCAGGTGTTTGTCACCAATTAAGCAATGGGTTTAAGCTTGAAAGGATCAAGATGCCCAAGAGGGGGGGTGAATTGGGCTTTTCTAAAAATTAATTGCAAGAATTAAATCCTACAAGCCGGAATTCACCCCTAGTGTCTACTAGTGTTCCTAGAGAGTCTACCGATACAAAGTTTTGCACCCTAGTTTCCAATCCTAGTCTAGCATGGCATATCTAGGAATGTAAATCAAGCAATGAAAGTATGTACGAGAAAGTAAATGCTTGAATGTAAAGGGGCAAGGAACACGGCGACGTTTTGCCGAGGTATCGGAGAGTCGCCACTCCCCACTAGTCCTCGTTGGAGCACCCGCGCAAGGGTGTAGCTCCCCCTTGATCCGCGCAAGGATCAAGTGCTCTCTACGGGTTGATTCTTCGACACTCCGTCGCGGCGAATCACCCAAAACCGCTCACAAGATGAGTTGGGTCATCCACAAGCTCCACCGGATGATCACCGAACTCCCAATCACCACCACGCCGTCTAGGTGATGGCGATCACCAAGAGTAACAAGCTAGAACTCTCACTTGACCACTACGAGCCCAAATGAGAAGGTGGATGCACACTTGCTACTCTCTCTAATCGCTAGTGAGGTGCTCTCAAGCTTCGATTCTCAAATCTCTATCCTCACTAGTGCTCTTGCACTCCCTTGTACTCCAAAGGTGTTTATCAGCTGATCAAATGAGCAAGAGACCTCTAAAAGAGGTGGTGGGGTTGTATTTATACACCCCACAGACGAAACTAACCGTTACCTTCTGACTCAGCGAAACGCGGGCTGACCGGACGCGCCGGTTGAACTGACCGGACGCGCCGGTCGCTCGTAACGGTCGAAAACTGAAAAGCAGCTGAGTGACCGGACGCGCCGGTCAGGGATGACCGGACGCGTCCGATCGTGCAGTGAGCATACTGTACTCGCACCGGACGCGCCACGGCGTCCGATGGGTGATGACCGGACGCGTCCGATCATCTCTGGACCTTACTGGACTATGACCGGACGCGCCGATCACACCCAGGTCGCGTCCGATCGGGTGTTTCCCTCTAGTGACATGTGTCGACTACTGACCACAGCGTCCGGTCCTCGCGAGGACCGCGTCCGGTGGTCAAAGCTGAAACCCTATCCGCGGAACTGTACTGACCACTGCGTCCGGTCCTCGCAAGGACCGCGTCCGGTGGTCAGAGCTGAAACTCTAGCCGCGGAACTGAACTGACCACCGCGTCCGGTCCTCGAGAGGACCGCGTCCGGTGGTTGGAAAACGACCCGAAACTTTCCGAAACTCGTTACAACTTGAACCAAGTTGCTTCCAACTGAACTTTGAGCTATTCTAGTGCTGCCTAGCGCCAAGTTTAACAAGTGTGCACCACACCTAAACATAGGACTCTCCTAGGTCAAGCTACCCGCTCATGCCCCCCTTTATAGTACGGCCAAAGAGAAAAACGAAGATCCTAAGACTATTCCAAATGTATCTCAACACCTCGACATCTGGAACTAGCCGTCCTTAATCTTGACGTCACTCTTTTGAAAACCAAAACGACTTCCATCAAGGGGCATGAATACCATGGTGCCCAAAGCAGTTAACACCTCCATGACCTAACTTACCAATGTTTCTGCAAAACACACGTTAGTCATGGTAATAAAGCGTTGTCATCAATTGCCGAAACCAAACCTTGGGGCCTAGATGCTTTAATCTCCCCCTTTTTGGTGATTGATGACAATATTTAAGATATAAAAGATTTGAGTTGAGGTTTTCGAGTATGCATGGTTCATATAAGCAAAAAGCAATAAGCACAAGGAGTTAGAAATTGCTTATGTGCCCCATGCCAAAAGAGTGTACTCATAAGATAAGACAAAAAGAGCATTAGTACACATACAGATATAGCTCATAATAAATCGGAGTAAGGCACGGAAGCACAACCTTAGAGCTATAAGTAAAAACGGTGACATGTGTTATCACTGACTAGATAAGGCATTAAGACTCAAGTTTTAACCCATGACGACATGCCACACGAATGCAATTACTGAAAAGTAAACATGATGCATGAAGGTAGCACACACAAAGAGCGAAAACCCTCTCTCTCAAAACTCCCCCTGAAACTACTCTCTCTCCCCCTTTGGCAACAAGCGCCAAAAACTAATCTAAGGATCTGACGGGGGGACAGACGGAGTCGTGTCAGGTGCCGAGGTGCGCGGAGTAAACACAAAGTGTAGAGAATCTCCCTCGGAATCTGAGCTATCTGGCTGACCCTCTGAAGTAGCATGAGGCTGTGTAACTGTCTGGGTCTGAATAGCAGGAACAGGTACTGTCGTAATGATAGGATCCGTCTGAGTGACCTGAGCCTGTAGTGAGCCAGTAGCAGGAGGATCTGTGGAGGCAACTGACGAAGGTATAGTCTCGGTAGTACCAGTTCCTGTTACTGGAGGAATAGCTGCCTCTGAAACTAACAACCCTGAAGAAGTAGCAACTGTAATATGCGAGGGCGTCGGCTGACCAGTCAACTCGCTGTAGGTAGCACTGAAATCACCGAAAGTTGTGCCTGTCAGGAGGTGAGGGCGAGGCTGGTCTGATGGTGTAAACCCCGTGTGAATAGGAGTGAAGCTCGGGGACTGGAAAGACTGGGGAACCTGCTGCTGTGGAGATGTGAACTGGAAGCTCGGCTGTCCCTGACTTGACGGATCACTGGAATGTAAAGCAGAAGTCAGGACAGAAGCAGGTGGAGGAACCCCAATAGTGACTAGGTGGCGCAGTAGATCCAGGTATTGCTGCTGACTAGCTGCACTCTGTCGCTGAATCTCATATTGCTGTCTCTGCATATCGACTTGCTGCCTCTGGATCTCAAGCTGCTGACGCTGAAACTCGTCCTGACGAGCCTGAATCTGTGCAAGTGCTGCAGCTGTGTCCTGTGCCTGTCGCTGTATCTGCTGTTGCTGCTGCTCCTGTGCCTGGGTCAACCTCTCAAGTATAGCCACCATGGCTGGGTCCGTGCGGGAGGCTGAGCCAGAGCCACCGGCCTCGTGGTCGTGAGACCGAGGAGACCGGTACCTGGGGATGGGCTGGTAGTCTTCATCAGTGCTGTCAGATGTCCCATCCTCAGGAAGGTCAGCAGGCTGAGCGTCAAGATCTGCAAGCTCGGCCTTTGCAAGCTCATCAACTGTGGCGTCCTGCTCAGCTGCTGTCTCAGGTACCTCAGATCGCACACGCTGTCCTGGCCCTGGGGCCTGATCTCTGGTAACGGACGTCCAGAGCTGACGGATATCATACTCAGGAAAAGCAGTGGTGGTATCTGATATCTCAGCTCGTATCTCTGCTGGCATCTGAATAGATGATCTGATAAGGAAGCAGATCCAGTGTGCGTAGGGCAGCTGACGATTTCCCTTGAAGCCCTCAGCTATGGTGTCCTCCATCTCACTAAGTATGAGATCCCATATATCAAACCGTGTCTGTGAGAGGAGGTGGTGAACAACCCATAACTGCATCCGAGTCAGTCCCTCTCTGTAGCCAAGTCTGGGAAGAAGTGTGCGTCTGACTATAGCATCCAAAACTCTGGCCAGTGGAGTCAAACTGGCGGGCGTGCGTCGAGACCCTTCACCAAAAGGCTCACGGAAGCAGGGTCGAACTAAATCGGTAGGTGGCACTGTCCCGCCGTGAGGGCATCTCGGAGGAGGAGTCTGACCATAACACAGCTGATGTATCTTTGTGTCAAAAGCTGGGAGTCTGAGAATCTCCCGCACTCTGCTGCTGTATAGGCGGTGATCGCGGCCTCGGAATGCAAAGTGAATGAAATCATGGGCAGGATCAATCCATAGTGAGGCATAAAACTCTCTGACCCATGTGCCGCAGTATGCACCTGTCCGTCCTAGAAGATCTGACAGGCCTGGCAGAAAGGACAGGTGCGGACGTAGCTGCTCCCCCACAACCTCAACCAGTGTCTCAAGTCGACAGACCCTCTGTGGTCGGAATGCAATACCGCTGTCAACTAGAGCCCTGTAGAAATCCTCCTGAAGTGGGGTATAGAAACCCTCTGAAGCTCTGGGATCTCTCACAGGTGGAAACCATCGACTGACCTCCACGAACCTCAACCCCTGCACCTGACGTGCTGAAGCACCCCTCAAGTCAAAGTGCTCGACCGGGGGTGAACCTCTAGCTCTGGGAGGAGGACGTGCTCCACGTCGCTGACCCTCTGGCCTAGGAGACACCTGAGTACGGGCGCGTGTGGAGCGGCGACGTACTGGAGACTGAGCTGGCTGCTCCTCTGTATCTGCTGTAGCCTCTGGAGCCTCTGTGGTCTCTGTGGGTGGATCAACTGACATATCCTCTGCAGCTCTAGTATCCTCAGTACCCTCAGTGGCCTCTGTGCCAAGCTGGCGACCTTCTAGATGAAATCGACTCTCGCCTATGCGTATGCCACTGCTTCTGCCACCTCTCTCTGTCTGCTCTGCTGCATCTGCAACGGCCTGAGCAATCTCTGCATCGGTAAGAGTCTTCTTTTTCTTCCTGGCCATAACTTTGATGCGCTTCCCCCGCGCAATATTAGACCGACGAGGAGGACTGTTGTCCCCGTCACCAGGAGCACCACCGGCGTTCTTACAACGCACCATGCTGGCAAACTGACCGAAGACCTCTGTAAGATGGGGAACTGTCACTCGAGAGGCTTGGCCTCAGTCCTTATCCGCAGGCTTGGCCTCGGATTCAGCAAACAGATAGCACCCTGACACACCGACACAACTCGCTGCAACGACGGTAAAGAGAGATCTACTATTAAGCACATATGTAACTAAAAGATACGAAACCTTAGAGATAGCAAGCATATGAGATACGATATGAAAAGAAACGTGAAGCTACCTCGGATCGTGGAGATGACTGACAGGGTACGGTGATCTAGATCGCGAGATTCCCGGAAATCGCCGATCGAGCTCTGATTTGCCGAAACAAGGTATAATTAGGATTTAAAGGAATGAGTTACGGCAAATCCTAACAAGGAAATCAAGGGATGCGAAACGACCTCGCGAGGAAGACAGCGCGTGATGAAATCTCGTGATGAAATCTCAACGACGACCGGCCGAATCGAAGTTACGCGAACCCTAGGTTAGGGTTAGGGCAACACGACGAAGATCGATCGGAGGCGAGCACGAGTCGTTCCACGGCCGGGGAAGAGGCTGGCTTGCAGGAGCGTGGCTCACCGGCGGTGGTGGCGCGTTCGGGCGGCGGTGGCGCGTGCAGACGGCGGTGGCGCGACGGTGGCGCGACTGGCGATGGTGGCGCGGCTGCGAGCGACTGTGGCGCGTGCGGGCGGCTGGCGCGCGCGTGGGCGAGGGCCGGGCGAGGAAGATGACGCAAGTGCGGCTCACCGGCGGCAAGGGGTGCGGCTGTGGCATGAGGTGCGGCGGAGGCGCACGGGCGGCGGCGGCGCAAGAAAGGACTCGGGCGAGATAATAAAAAAAACGGCCGAAGACGAACGGTTTTATGAAGGGTTAGATCCGCTCGACGCGTGGTGACCGGACGCGGTGGTCGATATGACCGGACGCGGTGGTGCAGCGTCCGGTCACACTTCAGTAAGCTCCTGGAGTGACCTGACGCGTCCGGTGCGGACTGACCGGACGCGGTCTGAGTCCGGTCGATGGAAGTTCGGGAATACATCGCGAATGACCGGACGCGGTGGTGGTAACCGGGACCGGACGCGGTTGTCAACAGAGGCGCGTCCGGTGCAGCGTCCGATCACTAGATCTGGAGTTGGTTTTCTGGAAGACCGGACGCGCTGCTGGACACTGGGACCGGACGCGGTGGTGAAGTATCACTGCGTCCGGTGCAGCGTCCGGTGCAGCGTCCGGTGACTGTTCTTCGCCTTTCTTTGATCCGAACTACGACGCGACTTCTCCCAATCAGGTTCCAAACCAAAGAGACACAAATAAACACCAATTGGAACATGATATGAGAGACCTCACTCAAACCCTCAAGATTTTCAAAATAGATTGCCTTAGGCTAGTATTGTTTTTTAAGAAAATAGGCAATAAACACCCAAGGAGCAACGTATGGCCACGCAATAGAGTTTTTGAACCTTTAGGAGCGTCTAAATGCTCTCTCTATCCATGGACGAACACAGAGGTTGCTCAAAACTTAACCGAAAAGAAACGACAAAGCAACAAACATGCATATGCAATGCAAAACAAGTAAGTAAAGCTAAGTTGCTTGCCAAGTTTGATCCACGGTTAGGCTTTTTCACTCCTCCAAAGAAGGGTTATCGTAACCGTGTTAGCCAAGCCCTAGATGCATTTTGGGTAATTAAACATGGCATAATATACAATGCAATGCAAGGGACAACACACGCTCATTTTTTAAAGTTGCTAGAATCAAGCACATTTAGTTCACTTCTTAACCTACAAAAGGTGGCCTCATCTAAAGGTTTAGTGAAGATATCCGCTAATTGATTTTCACTTCTTACACCTTCTAGTGATATGTCATTTTTAGCAACGTGATCTCTTAGAAAATGATGGCGGATATCAATGTGCTTGGTCCGAGAGTGTTGAACCGGATTGTTAGCAATTTTAACAGCACTTTCATTATCACATAATAGTGGCACCTTTTCAAGAACAATTCCATAGTCTAGGAGGGTTTGTTTCATGTATAATATTTGTGCACAACAAGCCCCCGCGGCAATGTATTCCGCCTCGGCGGTGGACAAAGCCACACTATTTTGCTTTTTAGATGACCAAGATACTAAGGATCTTCCAAGCAAATGGCACCCTCCGGATGTGCTTTTTCTATCAATTTTGCAACCGGCATAGTCCGAATCGGAATAGCCAACTAGTTGGAATCTAGCTCCTTTGGGATACCAAAGACCAATGCTTGGGGTGAGCTTAAGATATCTTAGGATTCTTTTTACGGCACTTAGGTGAGGTTCTTTAGGGCACGCTTGAAAGCGGGCACACATGCACACACTAAACATGATATCGGGCCTAGATGCGGTAAGGTATAACAAGCTACCAATCATAGAACGGTAGAGAGTTTGATCAACCGGTTTACCTCCCTCATCTAGGTCGAGATGTCCATTAGATGGCATTGGGGTCTTGATTGGTTTGCATTCTTCCATCTTGAATCTTTTGAGAAGATCCTTGGTATACTTTTCTTGAGAGATGAAAATCCCTTCTCTCATTTGCTTTACTTGAAATCCAAGGAAGAATGTGAGCTCACCAATCATTGACATCTCGAATTCCTTCGACATCAATTCACCAAATTCCTTGCAATAATCTTCATTTGTTGATCCGAAGATGATATCATCAACATATACTTGACAAATGAATATCTCCCCATTAAACTTCTTGGTGAAAAGTGTGGTGTCGATCTTCCCAATGATGAAGCCCTTCTCAATGAGGAAGTCCCGGAGGCGTTCATACCACGCTCTAGGGGCTTGCTTGAGCCCATATAACGCCTTGGACAACCTATAAACATGATTAGGATATCTAGGGTTTTCAAAACCGGGAGGTTGATTAACATAGACTAGTTCATTTATAAAGCCATTTAAGAATGCACTTTTCACATCCATTTGATATAGTTTCATATCATGATGTGATGCATATGCAAGGAGGATACGAATGGCTTCAAGTCTTGCAACGGGTGCAAAAGTCTCTCCAAAATCAAGACCTTCAACTTGAGAGAACCCCTTTGCAACTAGTCTTGCCTTATTCCTCACCACTAGGCCTTGGTCATCTTGCTTGTTTCGGAACACCCACTTGGTTCCAATGACTCTTGCACCTTTAGGATGCTCTTCAAGTGTCCATACTTGATTGCGGGTGAAGTTGTTCAATTCTTCGTGCATTGCATTCACCCAATCCGGATCTTTAAGAGCTTCTTCTACATTCTTAGGTTCAACACAAGAGACAAAAGAGTGATGTTCAACAAAAGAAGCTAGCTTTTGAGATCGAGTCATTACTCCCTTTGTAGGACTCCCTATGATGAGATCTTGTGGATGTGCTTGAAGTAGTGGTGAGTTTCTTCTATCAACCACTTGAGGAGGTGGATGGGGAGAATCAACATCTTGAGCTTGTGCCTCGGCTTGTTCATGAGAGACATAAGTGTCTTCATTTTCAAACCTCTCATTCTTGTCATCATCTTGAGGCACACGTGATGAAGATGGTGGATCAACGATTTGTACATCGTCATCATCATCTTTTGGCTTGATGTCTCCCACCGGCATGTTCTTCATGGCCTCCCTCAAGGGTTCATCACCTACATCATCACAATTCTCAATTGCTCCTTGGGAGCCGTTAGATTCATCAAATTCCACATCATATGTTTCTTCAACCAAACCGGTGGCATGGTTAAATACTCTATATGCCTTGGACTTTGATGAGTAACCAACAAGAAAACCAATATCACAACGTCTTTGAAACTTCCCTAGGTGTTGACGCTTCTTGTAGATGTAGCATTTGCAACCAAACACCCAGAAGAAAGAGACGTCCGGCTTCTTCCCATTAAGCAACTCATAAGGGGTCTTGCCAAGAAACTTTTGTAGGAAGAGGCGATTTGATGCATAGCATGCGGTGTTGATTGCCTCGGCCCACAGCTTCTCCGGAGTGTTGTACTCATCTAGCATTGTTCTTGCAAGGGTGATTAATGTTCGGTTCTTTCTCTCAACCACACCATTTTGTTGAGGAGTGTAGGTTGAAGAGACCTCATGCTTGATTCCAATTTCATCACAATAAGCTTCAATGTTGGTGTTGTCAAACTCTTTGCCATTGTCACTTCTAATTTTCTTTATCTTGACTTCAAATTCATTTTGAGCTCTCTTTGCAAACTTCTTGAAGCAATTTGCCACTTCGGATTTGTCATGAAGGAAGAAAGTCCAAGTATACCTTGAGTAGTCGTCCACTATTACAAGACAATAGAGATTACCACCCAAGCTCTTGTATGTTGTAGGCCCAAACAAATCCATGTGTAGAAGTTCTAGCACTCTTGAAGTTGACATGAAAGCTTTGGTTGGATGAGTGTTTGCAACTTGTTTGCCCGCTTGACATGCACTACAAGGTTTGTCCTTTTCAAACTTCACATCCTTCAATCCTCTCACTAGTTCTTTCTTCAATAGTTTGTTGAGAGTGTTCATTCCAACATGAGCAAGCCTCCTATGCCAAAGCCAACCAAGTGAGGTCTTGGTGAACAAACATGTCATCAAATTTGCATCTTCGGAGGTGAAGTCAACAAGATAAAGATTGTTATATCTAAAGCCTTTGAATATCACTTGCTTGTCATCTATCTTTGAAACTTCCACTTCATTTGGTGTGAACAAGCATTGGAAGCCAAGATCACAAAGTTGCCCAACGGATAACAAGTTGAAGCTCAAAGAGGCAACATAGAGCACATTTGAGAGAGAATGATCATTTGATATTGCAACTTTGCCTATACCCTTGACTTTGCTTTTGGAGTTGTCCCCAAATGTGATCTTGTCTTGACATACTCCATCCTCTTCAAGTGAGGTGAACATACGAGGATCCCCGGTCATATGTTGTGTGCAACCACTATCAATCACCCAATGAGATCCACCGGTCTTGTAGTTCACCTACACACAAGAGATCAAGCTTTTTGTTTAGGGACCCAAACTTGAGAGGGGCCCTTGACCTTCTCCACTAGTGACTTGGCAACCCATATTTTCTTTGGCCTATTCTTGTTTGGGGGACCCAAAAACATGACTTTCATCTTTCCATTTGAATCTTTTCTTAGCATGTAATGTGCATTGAAGGCAAAAGGTCTAGCATGCTTGGGCAAGGGTTGTGGTGGTGGAGTTTTGCATTCATGAGCAAAGTGACCTTCTTGACCACACTCAACACATCTCTTTGGTTTGGGCTTTGACTTGTTTTGATGTTGTTGAGCTTTTGCTTTCTTCTCTTGATTTGCCAAGTACCCAATACCACTTCTATCCATCTTCATTACGGTGTTCATGAGGAGCTCACTTTGCAAATGTTGGCCTCTTGTGAACTTGCTTAGGCCGGTCTTGAGATGCTCTTTTTCTTGCTTGAGCTTTTTGTTTTCTTCAATGAGTGACTCATTTGTTGGTTGCTTCTCAAGAGCCATCAAACCTTTTAGCTTCTTGTTCTCACTTGCAAGCTTCTCATTTTCACTCTTGATCTTGGCATAATCATCATGGTTGCTTAACTCAACCACACTCTTGCCTTTGCTACTAGAACCTTGCTTAATGCTTTCAATGATCAAGTCATCACATGATGTAGCTATATCACACTTAACAACATGGTTAAAAGCATCATGTGTCTCAAGAGCAAGTTCATTAGCAACCACAAGACTATCATAATCAATTTTTAATGTGGTATATTTGTCCTTTAGAGAATTATATCTAGTGAAGAGCTCATCATGCTTCTTCTCAAGTTTATCATGTTGATCTTTAAGCTCTTTATTAGAGGTTTTGAGCTCCTTGAGAGTGAAAGACATAGTTTTATTTTGATCTATAAGCTCATCCCTATCATCATGCGCACCTTTTAGTTTGGATGTGAGTGTTTCATTTTCATGTTGAAGCTCATCATTTTCATTTCTAGTCCTTCTTATGATTCTAGAATATTTGTTTAACAATTTTACTAATTCATCATAAGAAGGTGTATCATCATCACTATCACTGTCATCATCATCATCACTATCACTGTCATGGTTTTGTACCTTTCGTTCACCCTTGGCCATAAGGCATAGGTGAGTAGTGGACGATGATGGTGAAGAAGGCGGTGAAGGTGGTGATGAAGATATCGGTGAAGATGATGGCCCCATCACAAATGCGGCAACCTTCTCTCTCTCATCATCGCTCTCATCTTCGGAGGACTCACAAGATGATTCAATGTCGGTGAGCCAATCACCAACAATATAAGCCTTGCCTCCCTTCTTCTTCTTGTAGAATCCTTTTTTCTTGCCATCTTTCTTCTTGTATGGCTTATTTTTCTTCTTCTCTTCTTCTTCATCACTTGAATCATTTTTCTTGCCCTTGTTCTTGTTCTTGTACTTGTCTTTTGGTGGTCTAGGGCATCGATGAGCTAGGTGGCCAAGTTCACCACAATTGTAGCAATCCATCTCCGAGATTGGCTTCCTCTTGCTACTTGTGAAGAATTTCTTCTTCTCGCTATCGAACTTGATACCACTCTTGTTGAGCTTCTTTAGCATCTTGGTGGTCTTTCTCACCATGAGTGCAAGTGATTCATCATCAACATCACTTTCACTTGAGCTTTCTTGCACAATCATGGCTTGGCCCTTCTTCTTCTTATTGTCATGACTAGCTTTGAAGGCCAAGTCCTTCTTCTTGGAAGATGATGAACCTTCTTCCGGGGTGATGTGCATGTACATCTCATGTGCATTGATCTTTCCCAATACTTGAGTCGGTGTTGCGGCGGAGAGATCACTTTGGTGAAGTACGGTGACAATATGTCCATACTTCTCAACGGGAAGCACACTCAAGATCTTCCTTGCAACATCCGATTGGCTCATTTTAGTGAGCCCAAGAGCATTGAGGTCCTCTACAAGAACATTCAAGCGAGTGTACATGTCATTAGCACTTTCTTTGGGAAGCATATCAAAAGAATTAATTTTCTTTAGAGCTATATGATAGCGTTCCTCACGCTCACTCTTAGTTCCCTCATGGAGAGCACAAAGATTCTCCCACAATTCATGGGCGTTCTTTGCATTACGCACACGATTGAAGATATCTTTGCCTAATCCCCGGTAGAGTGCATTTTTGGCCTTTGCATTCCACCGGTCGTACTTCTCCTCGTCACCAATGGGGTTTGCGGGATCCTTGATAGCAGGAAGCCCTTGGGTTGCGGCTCTAAGACATCCGACATCTATGGCTTCGAGATACGCCTCCATGCGGATTTTCCAATATGGAAAATCATCACCCTCAAAGGTGGGAGGTGGTCCTTCCCCGTTCGACATCTTGCTCTAGGCGGTAAAGCCTAAATTTAGAGCAACAAGGCTCCGATACCAATTGAAAGGATCAAGATGCCCAAGAGGGGGGGTGAATTGGGCTTTTCTAAAAATTAATTGCAAGAATTAAATCCTACAAGCCGGAATTCACCCCTAGTGTCTACTAGTGTTCCTAGAGAGTCTACCGATACAAAGTTTTGCACCCTAGTTTCCAATCCTAGTCTAGCATGGCATATCTAGGAATGTAAATCAAGCAATGAAAGTATGTACGAGAAAGTAAATGCTTGAATGTAAAGGGGCAAGGAACACGGTGACGTTTTGCCGAGGTATCGGAGAGTCGCCACTCCCCACTAGTCCTCGTTGGAGCACCCGCGCAAGGGTGTAGCTCCCCCTTGATCCGCGCAAGGATCAAGTGCTCTCTACGGGTTGATTCTTCGACACTCCGTCGCGGCGAATCACCCAAAACCGCTCACAAGATGAGTTGGGTCATCCACAAGCTCCACCGGATGATCACCGAACTCCCAATCACCACCACGCCGTCTAGGTGATGGCGATCACCAAGAGTAACAAGCTAGAACTCTCACTTGACCACTACGAGCCCAAATGAGAAGGTGGATGCACACTTGCTACTCTCTCTAATCGCTAGTGAGGTGCTCTCAAGCTTCGATTCTCAAATCTCTATCCTCACTAGTGCTCTTGCACTCCCTTGTACTCCAAAGGTGTTTATCAGCTGATCAAATGAGCAAGAGACCTCTAAAAGAGGTGGTGGGGTTGTATTTATACACCCCACAGACGAAACTAACCGTTACCTTCTGACTCAGCGAAACGCGGGCTGACCGGACGCGCCGGTTGAACTGACCGGACGCGCCGGTCGCTCGTAACGGTCGAAAACTGAAAAGCAGCTGAGTGACCGGACGCGCCGGTCAGGGATGACCGGACGCGTCCGATCGTGCAGTGAGCATACTGTACTCGCACCGGACGCGCCACGGCGTCCGATGGGTGATGACCGGACGCGTCCGATCATCTCTGGACCTTACTGGACTATGACCGGACGCGCCGATCACACCCAGGTCGCGTCCGATCGGGTGTTTCCCTCTAGTGACATGTGTCGACTACTGACCACAGCGTCCGGTCCTCGCGAGGACCGCGTCCGGTGGTCAAAGCTGAAACCCTATCCGCGGAACTGTACTGACCACTGCGTCCGGTCCTCGCAAGGACCGCGTCCGGTGGTCAGAGCTGAAACTCTAGCCGCGGAACTGAACTGACCACCGCGTCCGGTCCTCGAGAGGACCGCGTCCGGTGGTTGGAAAACGACCCGAAACTTTCCGAAACTCGTTACAACTTGAACCAAGTTGCTTCCAACTGAACTTTGAGCTATTCTAGTGCTGCCTAGCGCCAAGTTTAACAAGTGTGCACCACACCTAAACATAGGACTCTCCTAGGTCAAGCTACCCGCTCATGCCCCCCTTTATAGTACGGCCAAAGAGAAAAACGAAGATCCTACGACTATTCCAAATGTATCTCAACACCTCGACATCTGGAACTAGCCGTCCTTAATCTTGACGTCACTCTTTTGAAAACCGAAACGACTTCCATCAAGGGGCATGAATACCATGGTGCCCAAAGCAGTTAACACCTCCATGACCTAACTTACCAATGTTTCTGCAAAACACACGTTAGTCATGGTAATAAAGCGTTGTCATCAATTGCCGAAACCAAACCTTGGGGCCTAGATGCTTCAAAGCTCAACCATGGCATGTTAAGTAGTGATGGAGATGTTAGGTTAAACATATGAAAATGAGTCACCACTTAAACTTGGACCATGCACCATTGCTTACATGCTGCCCTTTCTAAAAGAGTATGCTTGGGAAATGCTGGATGTACTTGTTTCATGTGTCTCGCATCAATATCCATCTATATTGATCCATGGAAAAGTTTTGTGAAGTTTGGAATCAAGAAGTCACATGAAATGACAAGTTATGTCCTTGCTTGAATTGTTTTATAAAGTGAATGGAATTCTAGATTGCCAACCAAACCTTGTAACCTTGCCCAAATGACTCTAATTGAACTCTACAACAAAAGTCATGAAGGGTTCGTATTGAGCGGAGGACAAGAAAATACCTCCATCGGTCTAAAACTTGGATTTAAGCTTTACCGTGATGCTACATTGACCTATGTTGACCAATCACTTACAGTGCTTGCATGGAGTTACACCTTAAATAAAAGTTGAGGTTTGAGTAGAGTAGAACAAACTTTGTTTTTGGACCAAGAGCTAGATCAACTTGGAACTAAGGCGAATCGAGGCTCAAACGTTGAATCGGCAGCTATTTTTGGTACTTGGAATTTTTCTAAGTCTGGAATTCATCGTCGACATTGGCATTCCGCGTTCTCCAAATTTGGTTTAGCAACTCGACTTGACCCCAAAATAAAGGTTGGAGCTAAGTTCATGGAGAAGAGCATATAAAAAGATGGCACTCATTGGACTTTGTTTTGACCATCAATTTTGGACTTTTGTTAATTGCTGTCAACGCGCTGACACTATCACTTTGGGGCATAATTACTCGCTGATCTAGAGCTCTAATGACCTTGGTGTCTTAATGAAAAATGTAGAGCGGGCCGAGTATAGAAAACTTCATTTTAGGCCCATGGGCCAATTCGGATCCGAGCCAGCCCAAAACGGCGTCCCACCTTCCCCACTCCGGCGCATGCCACCTGTTCGCTGAATTGCCTCTATGGGCGACGCGTGTCCGTGAGCGTGGCAGCCATGCGTGAGCTCGCCATCGCCATCGCCGATGCGTGCACCCGTGCCCCTACTTCTTCAAACCAAGTGCTCGAGCTTCTCCACTCTCCCTCACTCGCTCTTCCTCGCTCTCTGGCAACGCGCGTGCACTCCTGGACGCCGCAGCCGAGCTCACCATCGCCGCCGTTCCCTAGCTTCCGAGCCCCCTCATGACCAACCACGTTAACCAACAGCTTCGCCTATTCCTCCTCTACCTGGCGCACCCCTCCCCGGCCTCTCCTCGCTACCGTAGCGCGCGGCCGCCGGTGCCGTGGCCGCCGCGGGCGCGTGTGCGCGTGGCCAGGAGGCCACGGGTAGGCTCTGGCTGAGCCGAAGCCACCTTTGGGTGCGTACAGGTGCCTCGGACCTCGCCGGCCCATCCCCCGCCACCGACGAGCCTCCTTCGGCCGGCAACAGCAAGTCCGGCCGACCAGGGGCCTCGGGCTCAAATTTGACAAAATGGAAGGGTCTAACTACGAAGTCTGTGACTCAAATGAATAGTGCCGATAAGGACCTATTTACAGTAAATTTGCTGAATCTTTGGAAATTCATAGGAAATTCGTAAAATAGCAAATGAGGACTTTTTGGAATCCTTGTAAAATTCTATATGCATTAGATCTATAATATGGCATGTTTAAGTTTCAATATTTTGCAGTAAAAATAGATTTGTGCAGTAAGGTTGTAATGCTAGTTGAATTTGTTATTTTCCATAACTATGGATCTAGGGCTCCAAATGAAGTGAAATTTTTGTGGCATGCTACTCATGTGATAGTTGATGTGTGGTAAAAATTTCATGAGTATTGGATGAAGTATGAGTGAGTTATTGGTTTATCTCGCTCTCACATGATTTCTTGCAATAGCAAATTGTCTTTTTCGTAGAGGCAGCTATACTTATGCAAATGGAATGAAATTTATACAGTAGAATATTGAGAGGATATGTGAGCTACTATAATTTTTGTAGAATTTATTGTGCATTTTGGTATATGTTCATAAATACACCTTGATGTCTAAATAAATTAAGAAATGCTTTAAGAAAATTTATTTAGAGGTGAGCACCATGCTTTTTGGTGTTCTTTAGTCATGTGTGAAATGTTGGTAAAGTTGGTTTTGCCCAATTATGAATTTGCAACATAAGTTAATAATTATTTTCTTGCTAATGTGGTTTATGGATAGATCTGGGAACTTAGCAAAGTTCTTCATGACAATGTGCTTTGTTGTGAAACTTGTTTATACAAAAGTTGTATATAATTTATGTATCTAGCTGCTATTAAAATTTGGTATCATTTAACTAGGGGGTGAAGCAAAGCTTACCTACACTTCCGTAACAAGCCGCTTCACCACCCATTTAACTTTCTTGGTTTCTTCGACCTCTGGGATTTCCTCATGGATAACCCATTGGTCTTTCCGCCAACGCGACACATAAACATGTTGTCGCTTGTCTTGCGGATGGCCCAGGACCTCCTCCACCTCATTCTCTTTGGGCTCTTCTTCGGGTCCTGGTGCTAGCCTGGCGTTAGCAGCATCTGTGACTACCACAACCTTCCCATGAGCTGTAGCGTCGGTAAATGTGATCTGTGCTCTCACCTCCGACCACTGCTCCCCGGTCTGCTCTGTTACCCTCGACGCTGAGGTGTTGCCCTCAGCAGGTTTAGCACTTGGACACTCATGCCCAGCTCAGCTGGTCCCTCGACCACCTGCTCGGGGACTGTTGCCTGACTGCTCGCTTGCTGAGGCCCCGATGGATCTTCTACTATGGCTTCCTCGGTGGTCGGCTATTGGGTAGTCTGCTCTGTACTTATTGGTGGCGCCACGCCACTTCCGGCTAGCTAGTCCGGACTTTCTATGGACGCCGAGCTAGTACATCCGAGATAAGTTTAGAAAGCAATCATATTAAATGCAAATTGCTAACTTATATCAAGGTTACAAATACTTACATGTTGGAAGCACGGAATGATGTGGAGAAGGCACGTCTCTTTGGCCGTACTTGCTCCACGTGCTGTGTGGATGACTCCTGGTCTCCCTCTACATCCAGCACTATCATTGGGCCTTGGTGCTTGACCCCTCCGCCACTTGTCCTTCGCGTTGCAGTGGCCGGTGGCATGCTCAGTTGAGTTGTTGCTCCCATCGCCAGTCGCGTTCGTTGCCCAGGTACTCCCGAGGTCGACCCGACTGCATCCTTCACCACCGTCGATGATGTGGGTCCCATAGGCATGGAGGACCCACCTTGCTCCATCGACTCCAGTTGCTTCTTCCTTTTTCGAGGGAGAAGTTGAAAGGTGTCTGTATCTTCTCCCTCCTCTGCGTCATCGTCCGGCCAAGCAAAAATCACCTGCCGATGCTTGCTGGTCGGGTTCTCCTCTGGGTCCTCCTTGGGCTCATTGATATTTAGCGCTCCCCTGGTGAGCAGGGTGGTTACTGATCTCTTCTTCAACTGTTTGGGGGCAACCAACCGCTTACCAACAGCTTTGGCCGCTACCTCCTCTCCAGCTCTGAGCTCTTGACGCTGGTTTGGGTGGTGGGATTAGCTCCTTGTGGCCACTCCACTCCAGGGGGTGGCGACACAAACACTGTTGCTCTATCCCAACCATTAACCTGGGTAACAAAAGGGAGTGAACACAGTAAGTTTCCACTTACCCTACCACAATATAAGACTACGGGTACGTAGCAAGACGAGTTACCTTTGGGGGAGGTCGGACAAGCTTGAAAGCATGCTCGATGTCGCTCAATCTGGCATAATTTGGATTGGCTAAGTTAAATAGCTCGCCAATTCTAGCTTTGACTTCGATTTTGTCAAGCGCCCTCTGCCTCGTCCTCGTCGGGTCTGCGCTCCCTTGATACTCATAGCTAGGATGTACCCTCCTCTAGCAGGGCTGGACCCATCGGCTAATGAAACTCCTGACTACGCTCAGACCATCTAGTTTTTTCCATGGGATTATTCCAAATATTTTTGGGATCTATCTTAGATGCTCAGGCCTCTCCGACCAGCTCGTCTTCTTCTTTGGAATGTAGCCCACGTTGCACAGCGTGATTGTGTGCGGCTCTTCGTGGATGTAGAACCATTTTTTGTACCAGTCATCGAGCGACATGTTCCATGGGTAGTGCAGGCACTGAGCTTTCATGCCATCATGGAGGTTGAGGTATACACCCCTGGCTATCTTCGAACCACCGCTTCCTTTCTTCTGTAGACAGAAAAGATGGCAAAAAAATCAAAATGGGGCTAGAAGCCGCCATACGCTTCGCACAGATGAATAAAAGTGGCGACAAGGAGGATTGAGTTGGGATGTAGATTACAAATCCCAATCTCGTAGTAAAGATAGAGCCCCTAAAGAAATGGATGCATCAGAACTCCAAATCCATGTTTAAAGAAATCCTCGAACACCACGATCTCACCTGGTTGTGGATCGGGGTACCTCTCGCCCTCTGGCGCACGCCATCCTGCGAGCTCCTTGTTATGGAGTACCCCCATGGTGATGAGGTCTTCAATGGTCTGCTCATTGCTTTTTGACTTCCACCATTCCTTCGCCATGACCCCTGTTTTCTTCTACCCATCACTTTTTGCCATTTCCTTTCATTTTCCGCCTCTGACTCTAGCCTTGCTGGTGAACAGGGAGTGTTCTGATCTTCAACAGCAGCAGGGGATTAGTAGAGGCGGTAGTCAAAGCGGCGGTGGATTGATTGGTGGTGATTTTAGATGTGTTAGGGTTGTTTGGCGAGAGGAAGACGAAAGCTGCGGTTGTGAATGACAATGGGGTTCAGTAAATAGTAATTGACCTATCATATACCATATTTAACCCAAGAGTTATGTCGTTTCATCTGCCCGGGATTCTTGGGGGATGTGCGCACGCGCCGCAGATGGTTGTTTTCACATTTGCAGTATTACTCAGCCTCAAGATCTACGCCAATATATGCGCCTCTTCGTTGCTAGTGTGGGAGGGCCCACGCTGATGCACCTACTGATAGGTGCCATGCAACTGTTTGCTTGACAAGACAAAAAGGCAGTATGACATGCTATACCTGTCTACTTTTTTGACCAGATGTGTCAGAACAAAAAAAAAATAAATACATAAAATAATAGTAAAAGTGGAATATGGTTTTTTGCCACACTTTTTATGCTCGGGGACTGTCCCGACCACCCTCGTGCTCAGGGACTGTCACGACTATCCTTATGCTCGGGGACTGTCCCGACCACCATCGTGCTCAGGGACTGTTCCGACCACTCTCGTGCTCGGGACTGTCTCGACCGCCCTCGTGCTCGGGGACTATCCCGACCGCCCTCGTGCTCGGGGACTATCCCGACTACCTTTGTGCTCGGGGACTGTCCCGACTACGGTTATTCTTAGGGATTCATCGTTTTCCCCATGCTGCGCTCGAGGACTGCCCCAACCACTCTCCGACCATTGCTCAGGGACCACCCTCCTCGGCTATTTGTAATTTGTACTCACATATAGTTGAGAGGCATTTATTTTTTTCTCACTTAGACCTTGCTACAAGGCTGATACCTCACCTTCCAGCAAGCTCGGGGACTACATCAGTACGATGCACCTATGGTGTAGCTCGTATCGCTTGTACGACGATTGGATTCTCAACTTAACTGGGAATTCTTTTTAGACCCTAGCACCATGTGTCTATGTCACCTACTACTAGGCTCGGGGACTAAGTGGGCACACTTCACCTTGCGGTGAATGTGCTTATTTTATCGACCCCTACGCTCTAACTATTGGCCATAACTACTATTGTACAAGGGTCACTTACATTTCTTTTCAGAAATACAAGTGGGCACACTTGATCAGGAAAGAAATATTTTTCTTTTTTCTTTAGAGCACCATGCATTCTTTGGACAACCGGAATCTTCAGCTATAATCGTGGTCTACTACTCTCTGTGCTGACCAGAATACTAGCACATTTGCTTGGTCAATGTTTCAACCAGTTGGAGATGACATGAAGACAGACCGCATTAGCCGAAGAAGATCAAAGGGTGTGTCGCAACATAATACATGGTGCTCAGGGACTAGCTATGGGGGTATTAACCCCTATACCCTTATGACTAGGTTTGGGCCGGTCCAGACCAGGGGGTCTAACCCACTAGAAGACGACGCGTGGCCTAGCCGATCTGCTCGGAGTCCTGCACAAGGAATCAAGGTAGACTTGGAGATCAAGCAAGATCCTGGTCGGTTAGAATAGGAATCCTTATCTAGCCACCTATGGCAATTGTAACTGGTTGGGATTAGTTTCTAGATCTGTAACCCTGCCCCCCAGACTATATAAGGCGGGCAGGGGACCCCTCTCAAAAATCATCTCATTTACACATAGCAATATAATCTGACGCAGGACGTAGGTATTACACCTTCACGGTGGCCAAACCTAGATAAAACCTCATGTCTGTCTTGCGTCACCATCTCGTTCGTAGCTTGCGCACCTGTCTGCCGATAATCTACTACCTTGAGCATACCCCTAGGTAGATTGCTGACCATATTTCATCGACATTGGCCAATTTTGTGGCTGAGTGGACCGACACCCAACTGCCACCTGCTCAAGTCCAGGCGGAATTTTGGACCATGTACTTTGATGGGTCCCTGATGAAGACCGAGGCAGGCACGGGTCTGCTCTTCATCTCACCCCTTGGAGTGCACATGCGCTACATGATTTGGCTCTACTTCACCACCTCCAACAACACAGTCGAGTACGAGGCCCTTGTCAATGATTTGTAGATCGCCATCGAACTTGGAGTACGGCATCTTGACATATGGGGTGATTCGTAGCTCGTCGTCGATCAAGTGATGAAGGAGTCAAACTGCCATGACCCCAAAATGGAGGCGTACTACAAGTTGGTGCGTCACCTAGAGGACAAGTTCGACGGCCTCGAACTCAACCACATCACATGAAAATTCAACAAGGTTGTGGACGAACTGGCAAAGATGGCGTCGGCACGGGCCCTGGTCCCCCCAAACATCTTCGCCAGAGATCTCCACAAGCCTTCCATCGACTACGCCTCGGTAGCGGAAGAGGGCCCACCAGTCGAGCCCATCATAGGGCTCGAGGCCCCCTCTATCACCGAGACCCCCATGGCCGAGCCCGAGGTCATGGAAGTCAACATGGAGCCTCTTGAGGCCAACCAGGGCATGGACTGGCGAGTCCCATTCCTTGATTGCCTCATTCGAGGAGAGCTTCCTGCAGATAGGACTAAAGCCCGATGGCTTGCACGATGAGCCAAAACTTACGTCCTCAGCAACGGCAAGTTGTATAGGCGAAGCCCATCTGGTGTCCTCCAACAATGCATCACCACCGAGGCAGGCTAGGCCCTACTTTGGGACTTGCACGCAGGAGCCTGTGGGCACCATGTAGTGCCTCGGATGTGATGAGGACATCGCCAAGATGGAGTCGAGGACGACTCCAATTCGAGAAGGGGAGGATGATGAGGACATTGCCATGCTGGACACACCGACGCCATGGTCTTCCCCAAGTTCCAATTCGTTCCCAACTCAGCTGCCACGTCGCCCTCGGATTCAGCAGACATGTCGTCACTGTTTCGGTCATAACTTCCTCATACGACATCGAAACGGGCCGTTCTTGGATGCGTTGGAAAGGGGACGACGACGCCGTCGTTTTGGATCTGGTTCCAGCTCCAGAAGGTCCGTGGATCATTCTGTGTGACCACGGCAAGGTGCTGCATCACCTATTTGGGCCAACTTGGCCGTGTATCGTGTCGGGCCTTAAGCCCAAGTTGTGGGCGCCCAACCCCTGGCCGTCCCCAACCCTAGGTCGAGTCTTAGACTATAAACACAGCCGCCGCCGCTGCTACACAATTGGGTTTTGTTTAGAGTTTAGTTTTCCATCGAGAAACTGAATCGTTCATTGTAACTGTGGTGACAAATCCTTTTACAGTGATCCAGGGCCCCCGTTCTTGATCTCCTCCACTGTGTCGATTAGTCCTTTGGAACCGAGTTCTTGAATCCTCTATTGATATTCACGTCATTCATATTTGCAATTTCAGATTGTGTGTTTTACCTTCTTGCTTGTGCTCTTCGATTTGCTTGCAGGAAAAGCCTTCTTGGCGAGGTCAATCAAGTTGTGCTTGGTTGATAACCAACGGAGCAGTGGTGTAACGGTTGCAGGGTTCGAATCGTGTCTGATTTGAAGCCGGATCGCCAACGTCAAGATCTCCACAAATCGAACTTATCGGCTACCTCTCGGAAGATCGGGCCTGTACTCATCAGGATGCTTGTCAGAAACGCCTTCCGCCAAGGGTTCTACTGGACAACGGCAGTTGCCGACACCACCAAGTTGGTATGTTCCTACGAGGGATGCCAGTACTATGTGCGACAGATGCACCTCCTAGCCCAAGCCCTCCAAACCATTCCCATTACATGGCCATTCGCCGTGTGGGGGCTGGACATGGTTGGGCCTCGGTAGAAGCCCCCGGGGGGCTATACCCATTTGCTGGTAGCGATCGACAAGTTCTCCAAGTGGATCAATGCTCGTCTAATCACTCAAATCAAATCTAAGCAAGCGGTGCTGTTCTTCACTGATATCATCCATAGATTCAGGGTTCCAAACACCATCATCACTGACAATGGGACATAATTTACCGACCACAAATTCCTAACGTTCTACGATGACCACCATATCCATGTGGCCTGGTCAGCCATAGGACACCCTAGGACAAACAGCTAAGTAGAATGTGCCAACGACATGATCCTACAGGGACTCAAGCCAAGAATATATAATCGGTTGAAGAAATTTGGCAAGAAATGGCTCGCTAAACTCCCGTCGGTCATCTGGAGCCTAAGGAACACTCCGAGCCGAGCCACGGGGTTCACACCGTTCTTCCTGGTCTATGGAGCCAAGGCCAACCTCCCCACTGACTTGGAGTATGGTTCCTCGAGGCTATAGGCCTACAATGAGCAGAGCAACCGCACTGCCCGTGAGGATGCCCTCGACCAACTGGTGGAAGCCCGAGACATTGCACTGCTACACTTGGCCAAGTACTAGCAAGCCCTACGACGCTATCAAGCCCAGCACATTCGAAGCCGAGACCTAAAAGTGGGCGACCTAATGCTGAGACTAAGGTAGAGCAATAAGGGCTGCCACAAGCTGACCCCGCCATGGGAAGGGCCGTACATCATCGCCCAAGTGCTAAAGCCCGGGACCTACAAGCTAGCCAATGAAAAGGGCAAAATCCTCACGAACGCTTGGAACATAGAACAGCTACATCGCTTCTACCCTTAAATTTCCAAGCATTGTATACATTGTTTATCGAAATACAATAAAGAAGCGTTCTTTAGTTGTTCTAATTTTTCAAGAAACCCCCCGAGCCCATCGCGGGGCTTAGCATTATGATAATGCTATAAGGGAGACTCGGCTCTGCCTCTACAGAGGTGCCCACCACGGGGCTCGAACAAGACTCGGCTCTGCCTCTACAGAACCGAACCTCCCTCAGGGGCTACAAGGAGGGACACCCCTAAGTCCTAGACACCGTTTGTAGTCATTTTTTGAAATAATTTCTATGCCAAACTCTCTCGCGTACTCTGACAAATCGATTGTAAAAAACCTAAGGACCGAAAGTCTGTCTCAGGGCCAAAAGGACGGCCGAGCCATGAGATGGCCTACGCCTCTGGGCTACGGCAACTCCCTCACCACCTTTTGCTCGGAGGACAGCTTAGTCTCCGAGGAAGTTTTTTGCAAGAGATATGTTGAAAGACGAGACAGAGGGCAGAGGCTCGAAAATACAATAAAAATTATTAAAAAGCGTATATGCATAAGTACTTTAAAAAAGGCATCGACGGCCACAAGCGTTATGGTACAATAATGTAGGTCCTAATCTATTTACATGGCCCCTTTGGCCCAGGTCAAAACTCTGGATCACCAGCATCGATGGATGGCATGGGGGGAACCACCTCCTCTTCGAACAACCTGGCCAGTGCCATGCTAGGGCCTCAGCCGCATCCACTAGCTTCATGACCTCCTCCTCGGCCTTCTTGTCATCCTCAGCCATGATGTAACCATTGCTGATGGCCTCGAGGTCGATGTCGGCATAGTGTGAGGAGACGATGGCTAGGGCATGCTTGACGCCCGTATGCAGCACCCCCCGGAGCCGCTCGTGGACTCGGCCGCTCAATGCGATCAAGCAGCTCCTGAGGGAGCTACCCAACTCGACCCCTCCGACCTCTAGGGCCTCGCAGGTGGTACGGGCGGCACTCTATAGCATGTTGTGCTCCTAGATCTCAGCCTTGAGCAGTGCCTACACTGCGACAGAGGCCTCGGCTGCCCGGGTGTCCTCCTTCTCCAACCCTGCGCCATGATAGGCGGGATGGGGTTAAGCACAAAAGGAAAACAAGCCGAACAGGGGCGCAAGCCTTTGAGAGTCACCCTCGGCTTTCTCCCTCTAGTTTTGGACCTCAACCTAAGAGGCCTCGGCCACCCTAGAAGCCTCCCTCTCTAGCTCTACATCGCATTGGGGCGTCAGGGGTCGAACACAAGAAAAACAAATAAAACAAGGGGCACAGCTCAACGGGACTCACCCTCGACCTTTTCCTTCCGAGCTAAGGCCTCAACCTAGGAGGCCTCGACCACCTTGAGAGCCTCCACCAGGGCACCTTTCATCAGCAGGTGCACACCCTGCTCCACCCCCAGCTGCCCGGCGATGGCCTTGGTAGAGGCCTCCACTTGTTCGGCCCGAGACCTAAAGGTGTCCCGCTCGCTGGCCACCTGGGTCAACTCCTCCTCTAGCTCCTTGATCCATGCCGCCAAAGGGGCAGCCTACTCCCAAGCCATGGCTGCCTCGGCCTTCATATCAGCATAGCGAAGGCAGAGGTCTTCCACCTCCACGCTCTACGTCGACAGAAGCTCATTAGCATTGGCGAGCAGGTCCTTCTACTACCGGAGCTGGTCCCAGACGTCCCTCTCCCACTGGAGGAACATCGACTTCCTGAGGGACCGGGCTTCGAGCTCCTAGATAGGTACAACAAATGTCAAGCACTACGAGAAAACTCAGGAAAAGATGACACAACACAAGAAAAGAAGGCACATACCTGGGCAACATCGGGCGGGTCGTCAGCCACGACGGACAGCGCTGTCCATAGCAACCGCTCCACTAGCTGGCAGAATTGCTCGAAGGAGCCCCAGTGCCTCCCCTCGACCACGTCCTCGAGGGCGAACAGAGGCTCCCCCTCAAGGTCATCCTGGCTTCACCACATGACACGCGGGCTATCCCACCCGTGGGGCTCGGGTTGTACCCGAACGAGGGCCGAGCTCCCCTCGCCGGAGTTCAGAGCTGGCTGCTCCGCGGTGCTGGCCGCCTCGGCGTCCATCACCTCCTTCCCCCAGGAAGTATCGTTGGAGGAGATCGAATGGACCTCCACCTCCTGGGCGCTCTCCTGCGATGGCGGTGGGTCTTAGACCAGGGGCGGTACTGAAGCTTGCCCCACCTCCATCTCCGCATCCTGGGCCGCCAGCTCCACCACGCCCAAACCAGCCTCCGCCGCCTCAGCCTCAGTGGTCTCGGGAGCTCCAGCCTTCGCCACCTCGGCCTCGGTGGTCCTAGGAGCCCTAGTGTCCGCCACCTCAGCCTCGGAGGTCCTAGGGGCCTCGGCCTCGCCCTTGGTGGCCTCAGTGATTGAAGGCGCCTTAGCTTCACCTGGCTCAAGGGCCCCGGCCTCACAGGGCGTAGGCACCTCCTCCCCCGCCGGCTTCATGGCCACCTTGGTAACCTCTCCTTAGGTGACTAGCTCCTTTGGGTCAGCCCTTGCCGACAACATGCCACGCTGTATGGTGGCCTGCGCCTCCACCACCCATCAGGTGGTGGAGCTAGTGCTCACCTTGAGCGCCTTACGTGGTGCCAAGGTGAGCGCTTCCGCCTGACGCTTCCGGCTGAAGACAAAACACTCACAAGGTCAGCATATGGCCAAAGAACGAGTGGAAGATGCTGCAAACTCCACTGAGAAAACACTTACCTCGAATGGGGACACAATAGCTTCCACACTACATCCCTCGTCCTCTACAATGGTGGTGGCGGCGGCGGTGGCACGGCCCCCATGTCCGCTGGTGCCGGCCGGCCCTCGTCGGACTCTGACGCCCCCTTGACCCTCTACGGAGGCTGTTGGGTCACCCCCGCCATCGCCAATTCCACCTCTGCCATCGAGCCCATCGGGCTAATGGCACGCTTCCCTAATGCCCGTGTCTTGGGCATGTCGGCCTCGGCCCCGAGGCGAGCGATCACCAGCCTCGAGGCATCCTCTCCTCCTCCTCCTAGAGACGCCGAGCCGCTTGTCGATGCCTTAGGCGCCGTCCCCCTGACATCAAGGAGATGGTCCAGAGGACCCTGCCCTGCCTCACTCTCATCATCATCGGTCGAAGAATCCATCGACGACGGTGATGGAGACGGCTCCTTCAGGAGACCGTCGTGCCTCTGCTGCCGGTGACGTTTCTCTAGCTCATCGCGCTTGAGTTGCCTCCTCAGCATCCTTCTACTCCTTGTACACCTCAGCGTATGCCCTGTTCTCCACTCGCTACCCTGCATCCTTAGGAACAGGCAGTGGGGAAGCTCACACATCCATCATCCCCTATAGGAATGGTGAACGCAAATAAGGGAACAAGTTGAAAACATAAGGAGCATGGAGGCCTCGGGGGCCGCAGCGACATGTGACTCACCAGAGAGATGTACCCCCATGACAGGCGCATCGGGAACGGGGTCAGATCACTGCTCCTCTATCGCCCCTCCATCGTCTCTCTCACCCAACACAGAACCTCCTTGTCGGAAAGGGTGACGGCGAATAACCGAATGTCGTCGATTGGCTCACCCGATGTCATCTCGAACAGGCGTTGCCACCGAGCCATCAGTGGCAGCACCATCTAGCAGTGGAACGCCACCACGACCACGACCACCATAAGGCTGTGGCTGTGTAGCCTCTCCAGCGCCTTTAGGAGCGGCTGCAACTTGGGCTGATCAGCCAACGGGACGCTGTACCTCCACTTCTCTGGCTGGCTCTCCACAACCCACTTGGAATAGGGGGAAGCCCGCTGTCATCATTGTAGAGGTAGAACCAGCTGTTGTACTAGTGGCAGTTGGACGACATGAGCTGGGCTAGGATGTAGAAGGGCTACCTATCTTGGCGCACTTGGAGAGTAAAGCTACCGGCCCTCAACGCCTTCTGTGTGCCCGTCGTGCCCGCCAGCTTGGTGTTAAGCCTCGCTCGAAAGAGGTGGAGCCATGGCTCCTAGTGGGGGGCGATGCCTAGGTACCACTTGCAGACGGCGATGAAGATGGCCGCCTGCACGATGGAGTTGGGGTTGAAGTTGTGGAGCTCCACGCTATAGTAATGCGGGAGCGTCCACATGAACCAGTCCACCGGCAAGCCGAGACCATGCTTGTGGAAGGCCACAAAGCTCACGATGTAGCCATCGCATGGCCTCAGCTCTGGCTTGCCCCCAGAGCAATCCACTCTAGTCTATTAGGGTTAGTGACTGGGTGGAGGAGACCGTCATTGACGAGAGACTGTAGCGTCACTGTAGACACGTCGGATGGATCCTAAGGATCCACCTGGACAACAATAGTGCCGCCAGCCATGGGTGCGGTGGAGAATGTGGCTACGGTGATAAGGCGTGCTCTCGCTATCCCTCTCTCTCTCTTGTCTTCCCCCTTCTCCCTTCTTCTCCCCGGCGCTCTCTTCCTTTGTTCTTAGCAACCGCTCGAGGGCAGAAAGGGCGAACGTAGGCAGGCAAGGTAAGGAGGGGCAGGGCGAGGCTCATCATGTATTTATGAGGGAGGGAAGGGGGCAAAATGGATGAGCGACGAAATCAGGGAACTTTCCCTCAGATCTAGCGTAGTTAATCTGGATCCGACTAAACCGCCCATGCGTCCACCTTTTCCTTATTAACTGCATGCACACAGTAATGTCCCATCCGCAGATGTCGCGTCGCATCCGACCACAGCGATAGCAGGTGCTGTTCCGTCTCCCCGAGGAACTGCCTCAAAAGGTGCACCCACCGTTGTCAGCCGATGGGAGGGGAATATCCCCCACCCGATGCCTTTTAGACTAAGGAACTAGGCACCAAGCCCGTTATGGTCCAGGGGTTCGAAGGCTGGGCCCCCGAGGGTCTCAACAGCCACCTTAGGACAAACAGAGTCAGGGATGACTATGGGCGAGCCCGTACATGGCCGAGGCCCAAGCAACCAATTTCTTGGGATGCCCTAAGTCATGTCCGAGACCGATAGGGAGGTCTCTGAATGAGATCCCACCATAGGGAGGCATCGAGCCCCCGGGGCCAACCAAACAGCCCTGGGACCCACTAGAGAAGCCCTCTAGTACTTTTGGAGTGTGTCTCTAGACCGCTAGCTGACCCCTATCGAATGGGGCATGGGCCTCCACTCGGACTTACCCGATAACAGCTCACCGGAGGTGTCACTGCTCGCGCCTACCAAGGGTAGCCTGGCATACTCCACCCCTCCTTCTAAATAAAAAGGATGCGCAAGGGCCGCACAAAAAAGACAGGGAAACTTTTGATCACCCTCTTGCTCTGTGCAGAGGCTCGGGGGCTCTTCCTACAAACAAGCCGAGTTCCAGCAACCCGAACTCGCACTCGGGGGCTCGGCAAACACGATAAAAGGCACCGAGCCCATTATGGTCTAGGGGTTTGAAGGCTGGGCCCCCGAGGGTCTTGACAGCTGCCTTAGGACAGAGTTAGGGTTGACTATGGGCGATCCTATATATGGCCGAGGCCCAAGAAAGCAATTGCTTGGGATGCCCTAAGGCATGTCCGAGATCGACAGGGAGGTCTCTGAATGGGATCCCACCATAGGGAGGCACCGAGCCCTCAGGGCCAATCGAACGGCCCTGGGACCCGCTAGAGAAGCCCTCTAGTACTTTTGGAGTGCGTCTCTAGACCGCTAGCCAAACCCTATCAAATGGGGCATGGGCCTCCACTTGGACTTACCCGATAATAGCTGACCGGAGGTGTCACTGCTCGCGCCCACCGAGGGTAGCCTGGCATACTCCACCCCTCCTTTCGAACAAAAAGGATGTGCGAGGGCCGCACAAAAAAGATAGGGAAACTTCTGATCGCCCTCTTGCTCCGAGCAAAGGCTTAGGGGCTCTTCCTGCAACCAAGCCGAGGCCCAGCGACCTAAACTCGCACTCGTGGGCTCGACAAACGTGATAAAACCCCTCGCTCAACATGAGAAAAGCCCCTGAAGGAATAAATCCACTCCTCCAGGGCCTCGGGGGCTACACCCGGCAGGTGCGCTCACGCACTCCCACCGAGGCCTCGAGTATGAAATACCATCCCGCCAGGAGCTGCCACGAGCCAAGTCTCATCAAAACCTCAAGAAGAGCGCTCACACTCTCCCCGAGGCTCGAGGGCTACTATCAGGTACCATAAAAAGGGGTCCCCAAAGCAAGAACCAAAAAAATCGCTTAGACCTTGTAAAAATCAAAGCTAAGAGACAACCACCGGCAAACCCCCACCTTATTCGAGGCTCGGCTGGACTGCCCGGCCGACCTAGAACAATATCCGGGCTCACCTGAAGTGGGCTTAGCCCAGAATGAAACCACAAGGCCTCGGACAGGGTACCGATTCTCTGACTCACCCGAGGCCCCGCCCGTAAGGCCTTAGATGAGGTACCGATTCTCCGACTCGCCTGAGGCCCCGCCCATAAGGCCTCGGACGAGGTACCGATTCTTTGACTCGCCCCAGGCCCCGCCCATAAGGCCTCGGACAAGGTACCGATTCTTCGACTCGCTCGAGGCCCCACGCGTAAGGCCTTGGATGAGGTACCGATTCTCCGACTCGCCCGAGGCCCCGCCCATAAGGCCTCGGATGAGGTACCGATTCTCTGCCTCGCTCGAGGCTGGCTCAGCAACAACCCCGTTGCCTCCGCCTTGACCAACTTCTCTGATAGGACATCACATCCAACCAATGCATCCAACCACTCCTGCGATGTTAGCCGAATGACGGCTCGATACAGTGGAGTGGCCGATGAGATGGGAGTCACATCGACACCATGCCGTCTGGGACAGGACGGGGCAGGGGTTATCGGCCGCTGTGCTTGGCACTAGGCCCACGACTAGCGCTCGTGTTGCACTATGCTGCCTAACCCCTGCTCCAAGGACAGCGTGGCATGGAGAAGTCATGTCTAGGTCCCTGTAGCCTCGGAATCGATGTACAAGACCAACTGCTCCCTCCAAGCCTCGACTATCTGCTTCTGGGCTCCTATAGCCTCGAGACTCTCACCTATCAAGCCCCCCTCAATGGTCCAGCCTTGGCACCGACTAGGCCTTGGCTCTCTACATTGTCAACATACAGTGACCAGCACATCGTCTATAGTATGCACCATACCCTATGCTAAGCCGTAGGAGCTCCCACGTCACATAGGATCAGGTGTGACCGGCGCGTCACTCTAGTGCACCAAGGACAAGGCCACTCCATCGACCATGACACCATAGTGACAAGCTACAGGGCTCGGATATGCCACCTCTACTCATGAAACGCCATGTAGCAAATCCATGTACCACCCTCGTGCCTCCCTTCGACTATAAAAGGGAGTGATCGGGGCCGCTTCTAGGCAAGGACTCACACACACACATGCAAGCAACGCACAATGCTCTGTAACACACACGCTCCCTCACTGCAAGAGATCAACATCTTAAGCAACCCATGCCACTCTACGTAGAGACTTGGGACTAGCTCCCTCTCTCGCTCAGCTTGTAAGCCCCTACTACAAGCACCTCGGTGCAAGGAATACAAGATTGCTCTCTCAGACTAGACATAGGGCAGCTATTGCCTGAACCAGTATAAACCTTGTGTCTCTTTGCATCACCATCCGGGATTAGGGGCACGCAGTACACTTTCACTAGTCGGTTGAGGATCCACTAGACCCAAAACACCAACAAC
The DNA here is from genome assembly GCA_038087645.1 of Saccharum hybrid cultivar R570. Lineage (NCBI taxonomy): Eukaryota > Viridiplantae > Streptophyta > Magnoliopsida > Poales > Poaceae > Saccharum > Saccharum hybrid cultivar. Next base: position 2,213,242 of record JAQSUU010000049.1, on the reverse strand, counting down.
CATAGACCCCACCATGGATATCGCTTAGCAAATGCTTCCCCTATTCGAAGGAGATGCAGCACTATAGGATCCCAGTGTGTCTTCGCTTGTAGAGTTTTCCCTCCACAAGAACAAAGGACATAGCACGACGTGCAAGCCATCGAGCCTCCATTTTGTCCATTGGTAGCACATCACGGAGGAGGTAGTCGAGGTAGAGCGTCCTCTAGTCAACTGGAGGGTTGGGCTCTATCACTAGGTCCTCTTTGAGCTCCATGACTTTAGGGCTAGACGTAGCCGATGGTTGGTCAGCCCCTAGGCCTAGATTGGACAGACCATCTCTGCCTTGTTCTAACCCCTCATGGTGAACCGAGGGCTTTGTGCTAGTCATTGGCGAAGACGCCCATTAGCATCGGCTCTCGACTAGATGCTGCTTTCGCAAGCACGTCGGCCACCTCATTAAGGCGCCTTGGGATGTGATTGAGTTTGAGGCCATCGAACTTGTCCTCCAACCGGCGGACTTCTCGACAATATGCTAACATCTTGACGTCATGGCAGCTTGACTCCATAACTTGGTCAATGGACAGCTGGAAATCTCCTCAAATGTCAAGGCGTCAGATGCCCAATTCGATGGCAATGCGTATGTTGTTGATGAGTGCCTCGTATTTGGCTATGTTGTTGGAGGAGGGGAAATGGAGATGGACCATGTACCTCATGCGTACCCCTAGGGGTGACATGAAGACTAGCCCTGCATCAGCGCCCTTCTTCATCAGCGATCCATCGAAGTACATCATCTAGTACTCTTGGTCGACAACCGCTGGTGGCATTTGGACCTTGGTCCATTCCATGATGAAATCAGCTAACACCTGAGACTTGATGGCCCTTTGGGAGGCATACACAATGCCCTGACCCATTAGCTCGAGCACCCATTTCATGGTTCTTCTTGTGGTATCCTGGTTTTGGACAACCTTGCCGAGGGGGAAGGACGTCATGACCGTCACCGGATGTGACTCGAAGTAGTGGCGTAACTTCCTCTTGGTGATGAGGATGGCATACAGAAGGTTCAGGATTTGGGGGCAGTGGGTCTTTGAGTCGGATAGGACCTCACTGATGAAGTACACAAGGCACTATACTTTGAGGGCATGCCCCTCTTCTTCCCGCTCCACTACTAGGGCAATGCTGACCACTTGCGTGGTGGCCGCAATGTAGAGTAGGAGGGGTTCTCCATCGGTAGGAGGAACTAGGATCGAGGCCTTCATCAGAAGCATCTTGACCATGTCAAGTTCCTTCTAGGCCTTAGACATCCATTTGAAGTGGTCGGCCTTCTTTAGAAGTCGATAAAGGGGGAGACCTCATTCGTCGAGGCACGAGATGAAGTGGCTAAGTGTGGCAAGGCACCCTATAACTTGTTGTACTCCCTTTATGTTTTGAATCAGGCCCATCCTAGTGATGGCTGAGATCTTCTCTGGGTTGGCCTCAAAGCCATGCTCAGAGATGATAAAACCATGCAGCATGCCCCTTGGGACCCCAAAGACGCACTTCTCGGGATTGAGTTTGATGACGTTTGCTCAGAGTTTCACAAAGGTCTATTCAAGATCAGCTACGAGGTGGTCAGCCCATTTGGATTTGACAACGATGTCATCAACATAGGCCTCGATGGTCCGCTTGATGAGGTCTTCAAAACACTTGAGCATACAATGCTGGTATGTAGCCCCAGTGTTCTTTAGACCAAACAGCATTGTGACGTAGCAAAACGATCCGAAGGGGGTGATGAAATATGTCATGAGCTAGTCGGACTCTTTCATCGTGATCTGATGGTACCCAGAGTACACAACAAGGAAGTAGAGGGTTTCACACCCTGAGGTAGAGTCAACTATCTGGTCTATGCGTGGCAAAGGAAACGGATCCTTTGGGCTTGCTTTGTTGAGACCGTATAGTCAACACACATCCTCCATTTCCTGCTCTTCTTTCATATAAGAATGGGATTGGTTAACCACTCTAGGTGGTACACTTCCTTGATGAATCCGACCGCCAAAAGCTTTATGATCTCCTCGTCGATGGTCCTATGTTTCCCCTCATTGAAGCGACGCATGTGTTGTTTCACTGGCTTGCAGCCTAGGTGGATCTTCAAGGTGTGCTCGACAACTTCCTACGGGATGCGTGGCATGTCCGAGGGTGTCCACATGAAGATGTCTCTATTGGCATGGAGGAAGCCAACGAGCGCGCTTTCCTATTCTAAGGAAAGTGTGGTACCAATGCGCACCGTTTTTCCCTCGGTGCTCATGGGGTCTATGAGGACCTCCTTAGAGCCTTCCGCTGGCTCAAAGGACCCGATCAACCTTTTGGGGCTGGGTGCTTCTTTGGTGACCTCTTTTCTGATGTCCATGAGCTCTCTAGAGGCTACAATCACTATGGCATGATCGCAGCACTCAACTTCGCACTCGTAGGCACGCTGAAAGGAGGTGCCGACGGTGATGACCCCACCTAGGCCCGACATCTTTAGCTTGAGGTAGGTGGAGTTGGGGACGGCCATGAACTTCATGTAGGATGGTCATCCTAGGATGGCATGGTAAGTTCCTATAACACCCTAGGTGTTAGGCTTGCATAATTGCACTTGCATTGCATGAGCATAAGCATCAAGCATCCTTATATGAGCTTTCACATATGAAACATGCAATTGAAACATGTGAAACATGACCTATTATTTTATGCTTTCCCTATGTGTATGCTTATGATCATGTGTGATTGAGTGCAAGTGGTTGATGTTGGTCACTAGAATACCTTAGCTACACTTAGGATACTTAGTGGAACAATGTTCATGTGGATCACTTTGCCTAATTAAGTTCCTAAGTGAGGATATGCTTAGTTTGACCTAGGATTTACATGTGATCAATGTATGAAATGATTGTGGAACCTTAAGAATGCTTCTAACATGTTTAGAATGTCACTAGGAACTACTTTGGTATTCATGACTAAAGCTAGTTTGGTCTCTAAGTCATAGTTATAGTGTAAGTCATTATTTTCAAGTTGTATGTTTGACCTAAGTTGAACTATGTCATAGAGTGTTTGCATGGTAGTGAACCCTTAAAAAAGTTGTAGTACTTGATTAGAGAAACAACTTTTATTTTTGGGTCATGAGCTAATTCATTGCCTAGCTTGGTTATTTAGTGCTCACAAAAATAAGCAAAACACTAGTTTTCGCACTTAGGAAAATTTCAAAGTCCTAACTGGTTTTTCAGTTTGATTTACCTGACTTGGTGCTGTTGTAACTTGCAAACAGTTGGTAATTAGACCTAGATCACTTAATAAATGTTGGAGATGATATGTAGACCTACAACTTTTATTAGTAGAGTTTTTGCTAACTCATCGTGGTTTAGGAGTTACGGAGGGACGAAGTTTGGGTTTCAGGCGTATTATTTAGCTAGCCTAGAATTTTGAATGTGGCTGACCTGTTCAGAAGCTTGCTGCCGCATGGCCTCATGCGCTCGCTGCCCGTTCGCCATCTCGCCATCGCGTGTCGCTTTAGTGAAGCTGAGCCCGAGCCCTATTCCCTGCCCTCTCCATTCCCACTCCCTCTCTCGCTCCTCCTAGCTCTACCTCGCTCTGCTCCATGTCAGAGCATGCGCCTGCCATGGCCGAGGCGGGCCGAGCTCACCGTTGCCACTGTTCCCTAGCCTCCGAGCCCCCCCTCGTGACCCATCGCGTGAACCACCACCTCTGCCTCTTCCTCCTCTACGACCAGCACTCCTCGACTGAGCCGGAAACCATCGGAGCAGCCTGGCCGTCGGAGCCACTACTGTCGCCACCGCTTATTGCAGTGGCTGTGCCACCATAGGCTGCCTCAGGCTGATCTGGGTAGCCCAGCGGGTGCGCGCGGGCCCCCTGGTACTTCCCCACCACTCCACCGCCGCCGACGAGCCTTCGCCGGCCAGAAACCGTGAGCCGACCATCTTCCCTGCTGTGAATTGAGAGGAGGGACCACGCGCAGCAATTTGGAGAAAGGGGAAGGTCGATCTGCAAATCGTAGACTTGTTTGAATCGTGCTGAGAAGGACTGGTTCGCTAGCGTTTATTTTGTGTTTTCTGCACGGACCGCGATGCAAGATTTACAATTCCTTTTCTTTGATTTATGTAGATTTGAATAATCAACTTTGAAAATTTGTAGTAATTAGTATAAAAATCGTAAAATAGTAAAAGAGGACTTTTTGGTATCCTTGTGAAACTGTCTATGCAATATATCTATAATATGGCATGCTTTAGTTTAAAGTTTTTGCTGTGAAAATCAATTTGTGCAGTTAGGTTCTTAATACTAGTTTTGCCTTGTCTTTTTCATAACTGCAGTTGTTTTGCTCAAATAAATATGAAATTTTTATGGAGTGCTACTAAGGTGATTATTAATATCTTATAAAATTTTTAGGATTTTAGGCTTGATAGTTTAAGATATATAAAAATAACAAAGGCCCTATATTGCTTTGCTCCTATTCTGAATAGGCCTGCATGTTTGAATTAAATGACTCAGTTATGTTATGAATCATGACTTTATGACAATACAAGAGTTATATTACTTTTCTTAAGGTTTTTAAAAAGCTAAATATCATAATTTTTGGTTAAGTAAATTCTTAGTTATTGTTGCTTACATTTCTGTGGCTGTTTCTGCCCAAACCCAGATAGGGTTTCCTTGTTGGTACTGTGGGGCCTTTTTAATAGTAGAATTAGCTTTAGTTGTTTATAAAAAAGTTGTTAAGAATTTTCTAATATTTCAAAAAAGTCTAGAATCACATTTATTGGACATGTAGAACTCTAGTTATAGCCGTTTAAAGTGGCATGTCAGTTTCTGTTCATGTTTTGGACAGAGATGCATTCATTAGATTAATTGACCTTGTTAGCTGTAGAATCATCTTATGATGATAATAATAAAGTTTTAGGTAACATCATAACATTTTCAAAAAGTTATGATTCATGATTGTTGGACATCTAGAACTCTAGTTATGCTTCTCTGAAGTTCCTATCAGTTTTTTGTACCACTGCTATTGGGCTGCATGTGCAATTTTGCTTGTGCAATCATTTTCGTGGTGGAAATGATGTTTTCTGTGATTGTAGTGAATACCAAAGTTGTAGATAATTTCATAATATTTCTTGTGTTCAAATTGCATGGCTATAGGCCTGATACTTTAGGAGCTATGGATTTTGAAAGTTTATTGTCAGATTTTGCATGCTCTCTGTATAGATCTGAATGATTGTGTTGTTTGACTTAGCTACGCTTTGAATCATGTCTTGGAGATAATATAAGAAGTGTAGTGCCTTTCATGATCTTTCAAAATTGTTAAAGATCACCCCTTTTGGTGTTGTAGAGCTCCAGTTATAAGCTTACGAAGTTGCATGGCAGAATCTGTCCAAGCCTAGACAGAGGTGCTCAATTGTGCTTGATTGACCTTGTTAATTATGGAATCACCTGGTGATGATAATAACAATGTTGTAGGAAAATTCATTAGCTTTATAGAAAGTATAGGGTCACCCTTGTTGGATGCTTATATCTATAGTTATGGATGAAACAAGTGACTACTGTGCTGCTGTCCAGATTTCTATACATGTGCTAAGTGATTGCTTTAGCTTGCTCTTGTTTTGGCTAAACATGTTGGTTAGTTCTTGATCAATGCATGGGTGCAATATCTGAACTTAAGTTCACTTGTGTGCCATATCTAATATGCTTGCTATCCCTTTATAATAGGTTGTGTGATGTTTAGTTAAATAACTCTAGGTGCCTATGTCTTGCATGACCTTATGTTTGCCTTGAATGCTATTATGTGATGCATCTCATATTACCATTCTTCATATTCATGCACTTGCATCTTGCATTTCATCTAGGTACGCTAGATGAACCACATGAAGGCCATGATATTGGAGCCGAACCCGAAGACAGTGTATGGTGGATCTATCCCGAAGGTGGAAGGACTAGACAAGTGCTAGGATGGGAGATGCTCGCTAAGCGAGTGTCATCTAACAAACACTGACCTAGTATTGGATTTCAGGCAAGCCCCACAGCATTTTTAGTCTCCCAGTGTCTTACAAAATATTACTTGAGTCCTTTATGATTGATGCATTATGCTATAAGAGTTGATTGGAAACACTTGATGCATGAAACTACCTTGTCCAGAGATATACACTTTTCACCCTGTGTAGTTCCAGGATCGAACATATGCTTAGCCATGCTTAGACTAGTAGAAGTCAGGTGATTTCCTATCACCTGCGAGATATAGGTGGATACTAAAGCATGGTTGGCTATATTTGCTTTCATGTAAAAGAACCATGGGGTAATGTAAATGGAGACCGGGCGGGATGTCGATAGAGAAGCAACAAGACATGGAGGTCTTGGGTGTGGATCTATCCCCGTCTGTGTCGATTAAGGATCGTACCATTGTTGGTGCTTCTAACAAGATTGAATGCATGCCTATCACTTAGCTAGCCGGATAACTCGTTCCATCTATGAAGCCGAGTAGCTCAACTCAGGCTGGGCCCCGTTCTGTTGTGCGCCCTCTGCGAGGAGCGGATCCATAGACCGTGGGCAAGCATGACCTGAGCGACCTGGTCTGGGACCATGGGTAGGCATGGCTTGAGCAACCTGGTGTCAGGGACCTAATACTAGGGTACCCCAGGAGGCAGAACTAATAACCATCGAGCGTTAAAAACTCCTGGACGAATAAGGGCGCCACTGTGTTTCATGTTCGAATGATGGGAGTTTGGTTCTGCCTCGCCCGACGCCCCTAGGCCGGCTCTGCCTCGCCCGATGTCTATGGGCTAGGCTCCGCCTCACCTAGGGGCTAAGGATAAGACTCCACCTCGCCTGACCCCCGAGGGCTAGTTCCACCTCGCCCGAGGGCTAAGGGCAAGACTCCGCCTCGCCTGATGCCCATGGGCCAGTTCTGCCTTGCCCAAGGGCTAAGGGCTAGACTCTACCTCGCTCGATGCCCTTCAGCCAACTCCACCTTGCTTGAGGGCTAAGGGCTAGACTCTGCCTCGCCTGACCCCCGAGGGCTAGGCTCGGTCTCGCCCGAGGGATAAGGGCAAGACTCCGCCTCGCCCGACGTCCAAGTACAGACCTCGCCTTGCCCGATGTCCAAAGACTGGTTTCGTCTCACCTCACAACCTCTCCCCACTCCCTCATGATGATAGGTATAGGGTAGGACAAGACGTTCGGGTCAACCGTGGCTTTGAGGACCATACCCTGCGCCCCAGCAGGAAAAGTACTACTAGGGAACGACGGGATGGGTGCTTTAGACCCTTCTAGGCGTAGCAGAGCCTGAATAGTGTTGCGGGCGCATGCTCTTCACCCTACAGAGTTATAGGCACCGCCTTCAGCCCTCAGACACGAAACCCAATGTAGACATAACAACAACCAATATGGTCCAGGAAAGGACTCGCGTCCTCCACAAATGACGGATGTGCTGTCACCACGTTATGGTCCCAGGGAAGCAGCACCCGCTTCATGGCCCCTCAGGTCCATAGGATCGGAGCACTCACTTCGGCCTCCGGACACCCTCTCCGATTGGAAGGCCTTGCCCATGGCACTACTTCAGCTCCTGACCCCACACCCCTCTGACGGGGACTCATAGGAACCAGAAGGCGTGTGGAGCAAGGCTAGGCAAGGCTCATAAGTCAAAACCACTATACCAGAGTCCATACCCTATGCAGAGCAGTACTCTGTAGCCACCCTGACATTCTACAATAGCATCGACAGTATTGTAGGCGCTTACCATTATCTCGTACCCACTAGAATGGGCAACAAGGCTTGATAGACATGAACAACAAGGCTTGGAAGCATACGCACCCTTTCCCTCTCACTTGTAAGGCCATCCCCTTCATCTATAAAAGGGGATGTGCTTCCTCCAACAAAGGGACCAACTTTTGATAGCACAACAGACATAGTCAAGCTACTACCAGGCTCTTGGCAACCTTTCGACCCTTCCATCAGAGACTTGGGACCAGTCCCTCTCTTGACCATTTGTACCCCCTACTATGAACCATTTTGGTGCTAATAACACGAGTAGCAATAGACTGGACGTAGGGACATTCAGCCCGAACCAGTATAAATCTTGTGTCCTTTAGCACACCATTTGGGCCTAACGCACATCAATATAAATTCACTTGCCGGTGCTTGCTCGAAACACCGACAGTTGGTGTGCTAGGTAGGGGACTTTGTGCGTTCCAAGTCAGGCCTCGGATGGCCAACCACACAATTAGCTAGGTCCCAGGCACACACGTGCATTTCAGTGACCTAGATTTCATCATCACACTAGGAGGAGGGCTAGTGCTGGCCCACATGGCTGTCTAGTCTCTCCCTTCTGTCAACTTCAGCCATCGGAGGCTTGGGGCTAGCCCAGCGACTCCCTTGGACCCTAGTCATCTAGGGAGGCCCTGTGCTGCATCACCCTCTCTCCGGAACACCATGAGCGGAGCGCCCCGACAGCATTTCTGTTTGGTCTCCACAACGCCACAGCGACTGCTGGCCACCTTCTGGCACTACGCATGGTTCAGCCACCCATGGATGGTGAGTTCGTGGGGACAATTGAACATGCTATGGAGACTCTCCATAGGCTCCTCATGGAGGAGCTAGGATCATCCTCCAGCTTTGACTCTAGCTGGGGGAGCCATCACCCTTCTCGGGAATGCTTCATGGCGCAAACCCCCGAGGGGCGCGTCAAAAGCGTCTCTAGGGAAGGGGCTACCCCGACAAGCAACCCTAATGGTAGGTCTAGGGGGGAGGCAGCGGCCCCATCTCACTTGAGGATGGAGCAGCTGAGAGCCCACAAGCTGGAGATCGATGAGGCCAGACAAGGGCTCATCCGGGAGCACACGGACATCAATCGCGAGATCGAACGCCACAAAGACAGTGGGCGCACATGTGCCACGGCCCGCACTATACACCAGAGGATCCTCACCAACAATAGGACCCTCCCTCACTTCGCTTGGGCGAGCCAAAACATCACCGCTATGATGGCCTTGCTGCACGGCCTTCTAGAGGCCATGATGTTCGAGGATCACCAGGCCCGCTGAGAAATTTGCACGTTGCTCGAGCATGCGGTGGCACAGCAGGCAGAAAGCTCATTGTCTTGGCAACATTAGCCCAACTTCAGCCAGTGCACGCCCTCGGTGTGCCCCACCAAGGACGCGTCCATTCACCAGACACCGCTAGGTGGCAGGCAGCACACCACTATCCCGGTACATCAATGTCTTGGCCACGATCGCGACGTGCGTAGCACCATCGATGCCCACAGGCCCACCCATGGTGACGCAAGTGAGGGAGCCCGCTACGGTTACCATCCTCGATGCGGCGGATGCTACAATAGCATCGAGGACTGGAGCCCGAGCCCTAGCCTGCCAGGCCCTTAGGCCTTTGACCGACACATCCTCAATGCTGCCTTCCCACCAAGGTATCGACCGCCTACCAACATCCCTAAATATTCTAGGGAAATGAACCCCGAGCTTTGGCTCGAAGACTATTAGCTTGCCTATCCAACCGGTGGTGCGAGTGATGATGATTTCATTATTCGCAATCTCCTGCTATTCTTGGCCAATTCGGCACAAGCGTGGTTGGAGCACCTACCGTCCAATGCCATTCAAAGTTGGGTGGATCTGATGGAGATATTTGTGGGGAACTTCTAGGGCACATACAAATGCCCTAGAAACCCATGGGACCTCAAGAACTGCCACCAGAAGGCCGATGAAACCCTTCATGGGTACATCCGGCGCTTCTCCCGGTAGTGCAACGAGCTTCCTAACATCGCCGGCACCGACATGATAGGAGCCTTCCTATCTGAGACAACCTGCGAGTCTTTGGTTCACAAACTGGGGCATAGGGGCCCATGGACCACTAAGGAACTCTTGGACATCGCCACCAGCCATGCCTCAAGAGAGGAGGTGGTCGGAGCCATCTTCGACCGTTCTGATGGCAAGGCGAGGCGGGATGAGGACGCCGACGAAGGCGCCTCCAACCGTCCCACTAAAAGAAAGAATAAGAAGCAATGGCACGGCAACTTGCTCGTGGCCGCTGTCGACCACAAGGATGGCCAAAAGCCCACAGAGGGCGCTCCGAACCACTTTGAGAAAATGCTCGAGGGGCCATGCCCGAATCATGCTTTCTTGGCCAAGCATCTATACACGGATTGTGGCCTCATGTGCAAATACTTGTCCGGAGGCCTCAACAAAGGGGAGCAGGGAAGGAACCTACCCCCATAGACAAACCTGAGGAGAAGGATGACACCTTCCCAATGCTGAACGACACCCTCATGATCTTCGGAGGATCAGCAGCCTATGACTCTAAGCGCCGCCAGAAGGTCACGCGCCATGAGGTCTATACGGCCGGACCGGCCATGCCTGCCTTCCTTCGGTGGTTAGAATCCACCATAACCTTTGACTAGACTGACCATTCGGATGCCATCCCACACCCAGGAAGGTACCCGCTTGTTGTCGATCCGATCATCGGCCCAAAGCGACTCACGAAAGTACTGATGGACGGAGGTAGTGGCCTCAACATCATGTACGCCAAGACGCTCGACGAGATGGGCATCGACCGAATGAACCTCCACACCATCCGGGTGCCTTTCCATGGTGTCATGGTTGGCAAACAGGCCATACCATTGGGACAGATTGATCTGCCTGTCACTTTCAGGGATCAGTCCAATTATAGGACAGAGACCCTCACCTTCGACGTGGTAGGGTTCCCTAGAACCTTCCACGCCATCCTGGGACGACCATTTTACGTGAAGTTCATGGCCATCCCCAACTATACATACCTCAAGCTAAAGATGCCAGGTCCCCATGGGGTCATCATCGTCGACACCTCCTTCCATCGTGCTTACGAGTGCAAAGCCGAATGTTGTGGCCACGCCACAGTAGTTGTCACCTCCAAAGAGCTCGCCACCCTCAGGGAGGAGGTCGTTGAAGAAGCACCCAACACAAAGAGGTCATCTAGGTCGTTTGAATCGGCGGAAGGGTACAAGGAGGTCCTCGTGGACCCCAGCAGCTTCGAGGGAAAAAAGGTCCACATCGGGACCATGCTCTCCTCCGAATAGGAAACCCTTGGATATGCCAGGCATCCTGAGAGAGGTCACCGAGCATACCTTGAAAATACACCTAGGCTCCAAGCCAGTGAAGCAACACCTACGCCACTTCGACGAGGAAAAACGCAGGGCCATCGGTGAAGAGATAGCAAAACTGTTGGCTACTGGGTTCATCAGGGAAGTACACCACCCGAAGTGGTTAGCAAACCTTGTTCTTGTACGAAAAAAGAGCGAGAAATGAAGGATGTGTGTCGACTACACTGGCCTCAACAAGGCGTGCCCAAAAGACCCGTTTCCTTTACCACGCATAGACCAAATAGTCGATTCTACCTCAGGGTGCAAAACCCTCTGCTTCCTTGACGCATACTCTGGCTACCACCAGATCACGATGAAAGAGTCCGACCAGCTCGTGACATCTTTTATCACCTCCTTCAGATCATTCTGCTACATTTCAATGTCGTTCAGTCTAAAGAACGCTGGGGCAACTTACCAGCGCTGTATGCTCAACTGCTTCTGGGACCTCATCAGGCGAACCGTTGAGGCCTACGTCGATGACATCGTAGTTAAGTCCAAATGGGCTGACCACCTTATCGCCGACCTTGAACAAACCTTTGCGAAACTCCAGGCAAATGGCATCAAACTCAATCCCGAAAAGTGTGTTTTGGGGGTCCCGAGGGGCATGCTGCTCGGCTTCATTGTCTTCGAGCATGGCATCGAAGCCAACCCAGAGAAAATCTTAGCCATCACAAGGATGGGCCCAATCCAGAACATAAAGCGGGTTCAGTGGATCACGGGGTGCCTCACTGCCCTCAGCCGATTCATTTCGTGCCTCGGCGAATGAGGACTCCCCCTTTATCAACTCCTGAAGAAATCCGACCGCTTCGAGTGGACAGCCGAGGCCCAGGAGGTGCTTGACATGGTCAAGCTATTTTTAACCAAACCCCTAGTCCTAGTTCCTCCAAGCAACGGAGAATCCCTCCTGCTATACATAGCAGCCACCATGCAAGTGGTTAGCGCCGCCTTAGTAGTAGAACGGGAAGAAGAGGGGCATGCCTTCAAGGTGCAGCGCCCTGTATATTTCATCAGTGAGGTACTATTCAACTCCAAAACCTACTACTCCCAAATCTAGAAACTCCTCTACACCATCATCATCACCAAGAGGAAGCTATGCCACTACTTTGAGTCACACCCTATGACAGTCGTGACATCTTTCCCCCTCGGTGAGGTCGTCCGTATCTAGGACGCTATAGGAAGAACCGCAAAGTGGGCGCTCGAGCTGATGGATCAGGGCATTACTTATGCCCCCCGAATGGCGATCAAATCCTAGGTGCTGGCTAACTTCATTGCTGAGTGGACCGAAGTCTAAATGCCACCAGCAGTCATTAATCAAGAATACTAGACGATGTACTTTGATGGATCGCTGATGAAAAAGGGCACTAGCGTGGGACTGGTCTTCGTATCACCCCTCGGGGTCCACATGAGGTACATGGTTTGGCTCCATTTCCCCTCATCAAACAATATCACCAAATACGAAGCGCTCATCAATGGCCTACGAATCGCCATCGAGCTAGGCATCCGATGCCTCGACATTTTTGGGCGACTCCCAGCTGGTTGTCGACCAGGTCATGAAGGAGTCAAGCTGCCATGACACCAAGATGGCGGCATACTACCAAGAAGTCTGATGACTAGAGGACAAATTCGATGGCCTCGAGCTCAATCACATCCCAAGGCACCTCAACGAAGCAGCCGACGCGCTCACGAAAGTAGCATTTGGCCGAGTGCTAGTGCCGACGGGCGTCTTCACTAGCAATGAACACAAGCCCTCGGTGCGCTATGAGGGGTCGAAATAGGCTGACGATGGCCCATTTGATCTGACCCTGGAGACCGACCCACCGACTGCTCCACCTGACCCTGAGGTCATGGAGCTTGAAGAGGATCTAGCAGCAGAGCCCGACCCTCTCGATGACTAGAGAATGCTTTACCTCGACTACCTCCTCCACGACACACTACCGATAGACAAGATGAAAGCCCGATGGCTCGCATGCCATGCCAAGTCCTTCGTTCTTGTAGAAGGCGAACTCTACAAATGGAGCCTAATCGGGATCCTACAGCTCTACATCCCCAACGAATAGGGAAGACTTCTGCTGAGCGACATCCACGGTGGGGTCTGTGGTCACCATGCCACACCGAGGACCTTGGATGGAAACGCATTCCGACAGGGCTTCTACTGGCCCACCGCAGTAGCCGATGCCAAGCAAATTGTACGCACCTATGAAGGGTGTCAGTACTATACTTAGCAGACTCACCTCCCAGCCCAGACGCTCTAGATGATCCCCATCATGTGGCCCTTCATGGTCTAGGGGCTCGACCTAGTTGGGCCACTCAAAAAGGCACCTAGGGGCTTCACCCATCTACTTGTCACCATAGACAAGTTTATGAAATGGATCGAAGCTCGACCGATCTCCACGATTAAATCCGAGCAAGCTGTGTTGTTCTTTCTCGACATCATCCATGTAACACCTCTAGTGTTTTGACCTAGTACTAAAACTTGACATGTCATCATATGCATTACAAAGCATTCATAAAGTAGAAAATTTTGAATGCATTCACTAAATAAGCTTTATTTCATAAGTTGTTATTTTATGTGATGTGATTCAAAACTCTAAATAAAGATCATGACCACAAGGGTCAAATTTCATGTGATAATGTGAGACCATGTGTCAATTGACTCAAATAACCCTAATGGGCCATGTTACTGGTCAAAAATCATATTTAAGTAAAAAGGTAAACAAATCAAATTTGAATTCAAATTCAAACCATGAAAGTCCTTTTTGCCCCTTTTGTCTAATTCAAAATCTGTTTGGAATTTAGGGTTGTGACAAAAAGCAAAGTTGAAGCTTATTTTATAAGGGTCAACTTTGGTATTCAAAGTTTTTGAAGTTTACATATAAAATTTGGAGTAATTTTGAAATGATTCAAATGCTCAAATGCACCCCAAATTCAAATTTCAAAATGGAGGCAGAATTTGAAAATGTTCATTAAAGCAAAGTTGTAGAGTTTGAAAAGTTAAGCAACTTTCATTTTTGGAGATTTTCAACTTCTTTAGAAAATTTGTGAGTCATTTGCAAAATAAACATAGTGGCATTTCTGTAAATAATTCAAAATTTCAAATGAAGCCGAGCGCCACCTCCCTGCTTGCCGTCGGCGCCACGCAGCTGCCGCCGCCGATCGTTTTTCACCGCTTTCTCATGTGGTGACACGCTGCCGTCTCCATGGCGACATTGAACGTGAGCTGTCGAAGCCGGACGCGTCCTTCCCCTCTATAAATAGGAGCACCGCCGCCGTCGTTCTTCTTTCCTCTCGTCTGCTCGCCGCCGGTGTCCTTGTTGCACTCGCAAAATTCGTCCTCGCCGTAGCACCTCGTGCGGATTGTGTTTGCCAGCAGCTCCGCCTTGCCCTACCGCTCCTTCTAGGCCTGCTCGCCACGCCTCTAGCGGTCCAGCGCCAACCTGTGGCGTCTTCTTCTTCGGAGCCGGCCGGAGCACCGCCACCACCGACCTCACCGTGGCCACGTCATTCCAGCCCGTCTCTGCCTTCACCAAGCACACCGTTGTGTTCATGGTGAGCTCCTGAGCGTGATGCTCACTCCGCTTTAGCCTCTACTGCATCGTATCCATAGTTATGTCGTGCGTCGTCGTGCCCGCACCGCCATGGCCGGCGTAGAGCTCCATCCGGTGCGCCTGCTGCTGTTCTGAGGGCTGGGATAGGTTCGTGGGGTGGTGTAGATCATGCTGGTGCAGTCTGCCTTGCCGGAGCATCACCGCCGGCGTGTTTTGGCCGACCAAAATCATCAGCGCCACCATGTGTCCTGTTCTGTGTCACTGACAGCGGGGCCTGGCTGTCAGTGAGAGAGAGAACAGTGAGGTTTTGATATTTTCTAAATTTTGAATAGTGCTAAAACTTTGGGAATTTATAGGAAAATAATTATAGCTCCAAAAATTCTAAAAATTTATGTGTAGCTTTTGTACATGTTCTATTATGGTTTAAAAATATGAAACTTGAAATTTGAATAAATTTTTTATGTTCAAAAATTCAGTCAATTAATTGATAAATGCAATTTCCATAATTTTTGTAGGCCACTGTATAACTCCAAAAATTATGAAATTTATTTTGGTACACTAATTTGTTATAAGGAAGCTTGCATAAAATTTTGAGCTTAATTGGACAAAGTTGATTTTATACCTAATTTAGGCTTAATTATTTAATTTATTATTTACTTAGTTAATGCTTAATCATTTAGGGTTTGTTTGACTTTGGAATTGATTGTTGACCTTGGGTCAGTAACATATGATGATACTTGGCACCTTAATTAGTTATTTGAGCTCATACCTAACTTATAATTAGTAAATCTTAATGACATTTCATGTGATGACAAAGGTCATTAGTAAGATAACTTGTCGAAACCCTAGATGTTAGTGTCGATTGGTTTTGTTGGCTTGCAACTGTACCATGAAGGAAAGTTGTACTCGAGGTGTTATTATATTTCATGCACCATGAAAGCATCATGTTTACATTATCATCATGTTGAAGCATATGTTATTATTTCGTGTAGAATCCGAGAGTGAAACGATTCTAGTTGAGCAAGTTGTGGAAGAATCCCCGGTTGTCACGGGATTCGATAATTGTGGTACTGATCTGGAACCTGAGATCATCAGTGAAGGCAAGCCCCAATTTATGCATTAAACCATTACCTTGTTTACTTTGAAAAGTTTATCACCTATGTTACCTATTGCATTAAGTTGATTATTTCAAATGTTACCTACTTGATGCATTGCCTACCTTGTTAATTGTTTACCATCCTTGAAGATGATTTCATTTACAAAGGCATAGAATGCTTAGTATGCTTTATGATAGGCTTTCAAAGTAAAAGTTTCGATACAATCAAAGATGGCATACTGGCCAAAGAAAGAAAGAGGATAGAATGAACTAGAGACTAGTCGGGTGACTTATCTTGAATGTTGGGTAATGTTGCCGACTATGTCGCTTAAAGGCCACTCATTGTGGATCTTCTGAACAAGACACTTTGTAGTACTAGTCACATACTCTAGTAAGCCTACTTCGGCTAATCCGATACTAAGACGAATGCCCACACACTAGGAGTGGAGAGATGGCGGGAGTAGCGTGTACCCTCATGGCTAGAATGTGGCCGGATTTGAGGTGTGCTGTGCTCTCAGGTGGCGTGGAGATGGCTTAGTATAGGAGGATCTGGTAGTGAGGTTGATGTATGCAAGATTAAGTTCTACATATGTCGTGTGATAAGGAATCCCTAGCTAGGACTTGAATCAATTCGAATTGCCGATGCTCCATGGATATGGAGACTTATTTCATTACAGAAGCAATGTAGGACTGGTGAATTACTAAAACATGAGAAAAGAATAGAATGAGAAGGATTGGAATATGGGAAATGTACACTTAGTTGAGATAATGAACTAAAAGGACTTAGGGTTAAAACTCGAAAATAGGATCAAGAATAGTAAGCTTTTGGCAAAGAACTTTTGAATCTTGCTACATCCTTACCTTGACCCAACACTTGCATCTCTAAAGTCCTTCACCCCCTTTTACGTCAGGTTAGTCTTGTTGAGTACTTTTGTACTCAAGGTTTGTTAACCCTTATTGCAGGTGAGTCGCATGCGTAGGCTTGTTTTGGTCCCTGCTGCATGTCAGTGTTTGAAGTCAATGATGATGAGGAATGATGAATGGCCTTTGGACAAGGCACTAGTTTGTATGATAAATAATGTTAATGTAATATTATCCCACTACTATGGTTGTCTGACACTTATGGTATTGTAAGTTTGAAACAACTGGTTTATAAACTATGTTATCGTAAGACTTTCACTATCTTTTACTCTGATGTATATATTTGAATAAACTGTTGTAATCTGCAATGTCTGTGATTGGGATCCTGTTTGAAAAAGAATAGTGGATGATTCGGGTTTCCTGAGGACACCCGACAGACCTGTTAAGTTGTTGGGAACTCGTGTACGCTATCAAAGGTCTGTTGAGACAATGACAGATGCATGTGGGTCTGATTTCTTAGGAGGTTCTACCACAATCCATCGCTTTGGAGTACCAAACACCATCATCATAGACAATAACACGTAGTTCACCGGTAGGAAATTCATTCGACTCTGTGATGAACAACACATCCGGATCGATTGGGCAGCCGCCACGCACCCCCAGACAAACAGGTAGGTCGAGCGCACAAATGGCATGCTCCTACAAGGCCTTAAGCCTAGGATCTTCAAACGGTTGAACAAGTTCGGTGCCCGCTGGCTCGCTGAGCTCCCGGCGGTGCTCTGGAGCCTAAGGATAACTCCTAGCTGTGCCACTGGCTACACACCCTTCTTCATGGTCTATGGTTCTGAGGCCATTCTCCCAATAGACCTTGACTATGGAGCACCAAGAATTAGAGCATACGACGAACATGGGCTCGAGATGCCATGGACTAGCTAGATGAAGCCCACAGCATCGCCCTCCTCCATTCGGCCAAGTACTAGCAGGCGTTACGATGGTATCATAGCTGACGAGTGCGGGACCGAGCCTTCAACATCGGGGACCTCATCCTCGACCTCATACAGAGCAACAAGGACCACCACAAGCTCTCCCTACCCTATGAGGGGCCATACGTCATCGCGGAAGTACTCCTGTGGTCTCTGCTTAGCTTTACTACAAGTACTACTGTGGTCGCCGCACCAAGCTCTCCATCGGCAACGTCCGGGCACGTACATGGCCCAGTTCATCTACTACGGTCATCGCGCCAAGCTCTCCATCGGCAACATTCAGGCACGTACATAGCCCAGTTCATATACTATGGCCACCATGTACAGCTCCCCATCGGCGACGTCCTATCGCTTCACGGGATCCTCAAAGGCACCGTCATCTGCAACGACGAGCGCCACACCGGCGACTATGGTGTCCCTCCACCGGGGCGCCCAGGGACTATGCCATCGTCATCAGGCATGACCCTGATAATGGTGCCTCTACCTGGATGCTCAGGGACTATGCCATCATCATCGACCGCAACCCTGACAATGGCGTCGGGGCAAGAAGTGCCACCCACTGAAGGAAGGCCACAACCAATGATGACAAAATCGATAACGCTCAGCACCCTCCGATGCCTTTCCTCCTTCGGCAGTGATGACCCCTCCTCAGCACAGGTGAACCGCACCATCTCATCTATGTTGGATGACCTCCAGCTCGACATCACGCTCTAGATTCATGAGCGAATCTATGAGTTCTTCTCTCCCTGGCATTACCCTCTCTTACTTAGGGGCCGATGCATTTGGTGAAAAGAAAGGAGAAGAGGTGGTGGCTCAGAGGCTAGCGGGGAGGTGGGGTGAGAACTCTTCCCCGCTATTTAAAGAGGGGGCTTAGCAGCTAAGGAAAGGCGAAAGGTTCAGACGAAAAACTCTCTGCCTTCCCCTATTCAATACAAATGCGAAATCAATGCTGACAAAAATCCGAGGGGACGCGCTGAAAATGACGGGACGTGCTCGGTCGATGGGACACCGCCTAGTAAGCCAGAACGTCACTCAGGCATGGCCCACCACTAATGCACCCCAGACGTGAGAACCGGGGCACGCTCACCTGCAGGCGACTCTCCGCTTCCCTAGGCAGGACCATGGAATGACCCAATGATGGAACCTCCCTCCAGGGGGAGCCTAGTGGGCCTTCTGGGTCGATCGAGCGGCCCAGGCAAAACAACGAACGAATGACCAATTGAAAGATAAGCACCCCTATTTACTTACTTTGTGTACGTGCCCGACCCCAGCAATGGTAGGGGCACGGACATCGCTCGGGGGCTGCTAAGGGCACCTGTTTGTTTAAACACCCTCTTAGCCCGACCCCTCCTTACATTTAAAAAACCAGAAGCATGGCGTGTGGGAATAAAATGATGAATATAACTGGATGAACCAACAGACCCTATGCCCCAACGGCTATGGTGTTTTTTGTTCACCAGCATAATCACATTCATAGTTCCTCACATTACTAGCCTTAGCTCCCGCCTTCCCGCAAGGAGTTTGGAGGGGTCCACCTATAGAGCCCCTTCAGGGGGAAGCTGACAGATCGCTTAAAAATCAATCAAGCGGCTCGAATTGCCGCCAAGAGACAAAAACAAAAGTAGCGATACTTATGCAGGTTATGCCAGCCTCGTCGAAAATGTCAGACCTGAACCTAGCACGAACATGTCTGGTAGAAGCTTCCCATGGCTCATACCACCAAGGTAATGTTACCGACCCTCACTTTTGTTTTGATTAAACTATATGCTAAATCCATACATCCAAACGTTGCATATGTAAATTCTTGCATCCCAACACTTCGTGTCGCGTCACAAAGCGGTAGCCACCTCATTCAATATGAGCGATGCCTGACCGGGGTTCAAAGGCTGGCCCGCAAAGGGCTCAAGGCCGCCTCGTGTCAAATAGAGCCAGGGGAGGAAAACCGAAATGAGCCCCAGCGGCCTCGCCCGACCCCATTCAGAAATGGACAGGGACATTTTGACCTTTCTCATTCGATTCTAACCTCAAGCCAGACCTACAGAATCTCCATCGAGGAGAGGCCAACGGGCCACCTAAGGCTAGCTTATGGCTCGAGCATCTGCCGGGAGGTGGGTTAAGAAGTAGTGGAATGCCACATGAGGGCCCTGCCGACCCCGTCAGCAAACGATGGATCTAGATTCCACACGAACATACCCGTTAGCGAGCTCATTGAGCGTGACACTCAAACCATCAAGGCAAGTGTCATCAACTCAGCCCCTCTGGTCACGGAAACCATGGACGGGGTAGCACGCAAAAACATGGCCGACCCCTAACAGACCCTAAGGGGCTCGGGGGCTCGAGCTACTCAATCCAAGATCGAGTGACCGAGGTTCGAAGGCTGACCAGCGAAGGGTCCAGGGCCGCCTCGCATCAAATAAGAGCTAGGGGAGAAAACACAGATGAGCCTCAATGGCCTTAGCCTGACCCGCATTAATGCAAATAGGGTCATCTCAACCATCTTGTTCAATCTGGCCTCTAGCCGAGCCCATAGAAACCCCATTGAGGGGGAATCTGTTGGAAGGCGGGCAAAGGAGTAATAGAACGGCACCCAAGGGCTTCGCCGACCCTACCGTGAAGCAAACAGGATCAGATTCCGTCCGAACATCCCCGTTAGCGAGCTCATCACGCACGGTCACACAGCGATCATTAAAGTCCTAGGTAAGGGGTATGAGTAAATACAAACATAAGTTCGCCTCCCTCGCTTCGATCTCCAGTAACATCCGACCCCACCAACCGCAAGGGGTCGGATCTCACTTGGGGGCTGATAAAGGTATGGGTACCTCCTTTCTTTTTTCAAAAAAACATTACAGAGAGAAAAAGGTAAAATCAAACAAACAAAACAAAAATTATGAAACCATTTCTAGGACACAAAAGTACTGACACTTGTTCACATATTACAAATAAGTGTTTATCAAGCTAACTATTTTTGCGAAGGGAGAACCTCTTGTTTCAGCTTGTCTACCAGGTTCTGTGTGAGGGGAGTCACTACCTTTTCCATCTCGTCTAGCTCATCATCATTATAGACATGTGCAAAGCCATGGCTCATTACCTCCAGGTTAATCTCCTGATCGTAATGGGAATGGGCGACAGCAAAGGCTTGGGTGATCCTGGCATGAAAGGCGTCCTCCTCAAGTTGGCCTACCCGCGCCATGATTCCCGCGGCATGAGCTACAAGCGAGCTGGATCCTTCTGGCTGTGCCACCCTCAGGGCATCAGTGACCACTCTGACAGTTGCTTGCAGAAGGTTGTGCTCATCGCTCTCGACCTGGAGGATCCCTCGCACTTCGGTAAGCTCCTTCTCCAGCCTAGCAACAACATTCTCAACATCCAACCTTTGGTTCACCGCATCTCCAAGATCTGCCTAGAGGGAATCGGCCACCCCACATGCCTCATCGTGCTCCCGGATGGCCTGGTCACGACCCTCACGGGCTATACTACTTTCCAAGCGAAGTCTTTCCTTGGTCCGGCATAGCTCGTCCCACTCCTCGTGCAACCGGGTGATCATCTCGGCGTCTCGGTCCACCCTCTGCTGCAACATCGTGGACCTCTCCTCAGCTTTCAGTTTGAGGTCTCACTCCATCTCTAGCTCTGCCAGGAGCTCGCTGGCTCGCTCATTAGCCACGGCATCCTTCTATAGCAGCTCGTCCTGCTCCTTTCGAAGCCTGGCGGCATCCTCCTCGTCCAGCTTCACCCTCGCTGACATGTCCTCAAACATTCCATGAGCCTCCTCCGCGTCCCAACGCGCCTTGGCCTCCCGCTGCTGGGCGGCAACCAGTTGCGCGCCCACATTTCCTCATAGCCTAGCCTCCTTGGTAAGGCGGTCCCTTTCTACCTTTTGCTTACGAAGGAACCAGGACTTGTCCCGACTATGAGCAATAATATTATGAAAGGAGGATTGGAATCAGAAGACACGAAGACATAGAAATGTGTGAAGAAATAAGAAAACAAGCGAGAGGGTCAAGAGAATACCCAGCTAGAAGGAACGAGGATTTCACGCAAGGCACCACTAGCCTCATTCAAGGCATTCAATGCAGCCGAGAATCTGATGTCCAGATTTTCCCGCTCTAGGCTCTCAGCAGCATCGTCGAGCGAGAACAGAGCCAATGTTGGGTCCTTAGCGGCCATCCACTGGAGCGGCAGCTCCCCCCTTGACGGAGAGTGGTTGCCCCTAACAACAAGGCTAAAGGCAGCTCCCTTTGGGTCCTTCCCACCACTGCCACGATGCTCGGAGACCTTCCGGTCGTGTCCTCCTCCATTCGGCCTGCCCCAGGCGCCATGGCCTAGACCACCGGTAGCGCGGATTGTGCCACCCCCTCAGATGCCACTATGGTAGTATCCTACCCTGCTGGGTTTGTCACAGTCGTGACCACCTCCATCTGGGCCTCCGATGGCACGAACTGCGCTGCTCTGTCAGATGCCGCCACGGCGCCATCCAACTCTGCCCGGCCCACGTTAGGTGCCGTCACTTGGGCCGCTAGGGGCATCGAATGCGCCACCCCCTCACACGCCACTATGGTTGCATCCGGCTGCTCCTGACTTGTCACGGTCATGGCTGTCTGCTCAACAACCACCAAGGGCATGGGTGCCACTACGGGCGTCGCCGGACCAGCCAACGAGGCCACAGCAGCAGTGTCACTCCTGCTCGAAATAGGGGTGACGCTGGGAAGCGTGATCCACCCTGCTTGGAGAGCAAGGCTATTCCTAGGTGCCGACCCCAAAGGGTGGCCCCATCACAAGAATCTACAAAATAGAAAAAGGGCATAAGGTCAGAACGTAAAAATAAAGGAAGAAAACGAGGGGAATCAGTGACGTACTCTGACGCTTTTGGTCGATGGGTACATTTTGGGGACGAACCCCTAGACCCCTGCTCCATCTCATGTGGGTGGGACCATTTCGAGACTAGCTCCTGCTCTAACGTAGGGGGGCTCGTCTCTCTTGCCTCTGGGGGCGCGACACCAGAGCCGCTCCCCTCCATCGGCTCATGGGGCGTAGTGCCAGAGCCGCCCCCCTCCATCAGCTCATGAGGCGTGGCATCGGAACCGCCCCCCTCCACCAATACCTTGGGGATGGCCTCAGATCCATCCCCTCCCATCCACCGATCCTCCGCTGGCACCCTACGGGTGATGGCGGATCCTCCGGCTCCCACCGGACCTAGAGGCAGGCCTGGCTCCACCGTCCCCGCAGACTAACTTCCCTCCACGTGGAATGGAAGGGGTCCCTACATGGACAGCGAGTCCTCGTTCACTAGGTCACCCCAATCCACGTCGGCTGTCATCTCATCATCGTCGTCGTCATCATCGTTGTCATCATCACTACTAGTCTCCTCACCTCGATCGCGAGCTTGCTGCTTCCGTATCACCTTCTTCTTCATGAGCGCCCTCATCTTCTTGTCCCAACTGGCCAGGGCATGGTTTGCTATCGCCCGAGTTGGGTCCTTCAGCAGTGGAATAGGGCTATTCTTGAAGAATAGTCCTCTTGGCTGATCCCGCTATCCCATGGTTAGCATCAGGGGATCGGAGATTTCAAGTGAAAAGAGGAGCAAGGGAAAAGAAAACTTACAAAGTCAACAAACCTCGGCTCCGGCCGCATTGGGGGATGCCTCAGCACTGGGTACACAAAGTCAAGGATGGTGCTAATGGAGTCCTTCGTGGGCTCCATCGCCTCCTTGATGCGCTGTGCCACCTCAGAGGGAGGGAGCGCTTCATCAGCGAGGGTTGTCCCTTCAAACGATGCCTCAGGCACCATCTGATACAGGGGAAGCACATGCTCCATCAGCGGCATAACCCTCCTCGTGTGGTAGGCGCCAATAATCCCTAACCCCTTCACACCCCTCTCCTTCAGAGTTCGGAGGGCAGCGAGAAGGTCGTTGAGATGCTTCTTGTCCTTGGCCTGAACGCCCCACCCCCATGACTCTGAGGCCTCCAAGATGTAGCGCCCAATGAAGGCCGGTAGGGCGGTGGCATTGTTCTTGACATAGAACCATTGCGAATGCCACCCCTTGTTGGAGGTGGTCAGATGCATTAGCGGATACGCCCCTGCCCGGGTGTTGCGGAGGTGGATACTAGCGCACCCCACTAGCGCGTGCAGATCTTGCTTCCCGACCCATCTCTTCACAAGATTGATGGCAAAGAGATACCACCATAGGTCAAAGTGGGGATCGATCCCCAAGAACCCCTCGCACAGGGCGACAAATGCCACGATGTGCTAGATCCCGTTGGGGGTAAGGTGTTGAAGTTCCACCTAGTAGTAGTCCATCAATCCCCGAAGGAACTGATGGGTGGGTATGGTGAATCCTCGCTCGTGGAAGTGGGCGAAAGAAACGACGTACCCTTTGGGTGGCTCTAGTTACCCCTCTTCACCAGGCAGCCGCCACTCCTCGGCAGCGGTCAATGGGCGAAGGAGGCCTCAGCGGACGAGGCCCTCTAAGCGCTGAGGAGAGATGTTGGATTTGTACCCTGGGTCCATTGAGACAGCAGGAGCAGCATAGGGAAGAAGGCAGTAGTGAGTTTGATGGCAGAGGCAGTATAGGTGCAAGAGGCACAGGTGAGTGGTGGTGGAGGCTGAGGACGCGAAGGCGAGGAGGCAAAACACGGAACCCTAGGGGTGAACCCTGTGGTTTTATAAGGGCGACGGATGCGAGAAGGGCAACTGTCCACCTCGATCTCTGAGCCTGCCATGTGCACCGCCGCATCACCTCATGGGATACGCGCACATGATCCTTATCCCTTCCCAAAAAAATCACGTCGGGTGGTTTGCCTTCCCCAGGCGGACTAGGACTCTCTCTCCATCGAGGGGACATGGGTCACAGAGCTTTTCCCTCCAGCCCACCTAGGGTCCTAGAGCCAAAGGGCTGTCCTAATGAGGGATAGGCCTACAAACTACTGGGACTCAAGGAAGCAAGCATCACCAGGGCCTCGATCCGCAGTCAGGTCCTAGCCAGGCCGACACTGAATAAAATTCCCGCAAACGGAATACCACGATTCCCTTAAAAATATCCCGTTGACGAAAAACCAAGTCTTTCAGCCTTACCCGCGAGGGGTCCGATACTACCCCCTAGGTGACTCTACTCAAATCACTTGGGGGCTCGGGGGCTACGCCCATCGGGTGCACTTGCACGCACTCTCTGGCGATGTAACTCCAATGAAATCGAAAACACCCCCCGGGCGATTCTATCCGAATCACCCGGGGGCTCGGGGGCTACTGTCGGGGACCTAATACTGGGGTACCCTAGGAGGCAAAACTAATAACCATTGAACATTAAAAACTCCTGGATGAACAAGGGCGCCACTACGTTTCTTGTTCGAATGATGGGAGTTTGGTTCTGCCTCGCCCGACGCCCCTCGGCTGGCTCCGCCTCGCCCGACATCCATGGGCTGGGCTCTGCCTTGCCCGAGGGCTAAGGACAAGACTCTGCCTCGCCCGACCCCTGAGGACAAGACTCTGCCTCGCCCGACCCCCGAGGGCTAGTTCTACCTCGCCTGAGGGCTAAGGGCAAGACTCGGCCTTGCCCGACGCCTATGGGCCAGTTCCGCCTCGCCTGAGGGCTAAGGGCTAGACTCTGCCTCACCTGACACCCTTTGGCCAGCTCTGCCTTGCCCGAGGGCTAAGGGCTAGACTTCACCTTGCCCGACCCCCAAGGGCTGGGCTCGGTCTTGCCCGAGGGATAAGGGCTAGACTCTGCCTTACCCGACATCCAAGGATGGACCTCGCCTCGCCCGATGTCCAAAGACTGGTTTCATCTCGCCTGACAACCTCTCCCTGCTCCCTCATGATGATAGGTATAGGGTAGGACAAGATGTTCGGGTCAACTACGACTTCGAGGACCATACCCTACGCCCCGACAAGAAAAGTACTGCCAGGGAACGACGGGATGGGTGCTTTAGACCTTTCTAGGTGTAGTAGAGCCTGAATAGTGTTGTGAGCATGTGCTCTTTACCCTACAGAGTTGTAGGCACCGCCTTCAGCCCTTGGACGCAGAACCCAATGTAGACATAACGACAACCACTATGGTCCAGGAAAGGACTCACGTCCTCCACAAATGACGGATGTGCTGTCACCACGTTGTGGTCCTAGGGAAGCAGCGCTTGCTTCATGGCCCCTCGGGTCCACCGGATCAGAGCACTCGCTTTGGCCTTCGGACACCCTCTCCAATCAGAAGGCCTTGCCCGCGGCACTACTTCAGCCCCTGACCCCATGCCCCTCCGACGGGGACTCATAGGAACTAGAAGGCATGTGAAGCAAGGCTAGGCAAGGCTCATAAGTCAAAACCACTATACCAGAGTCCATACCCTACACAGAGCAGTACTTTGTAGCCACCCTGACATTCTACAGTAGCATCGACAGTATTGTAGGCGCTTACCATTATCTCATACCCACCGGAATGGGCAACAAGGTTTGGAAGCATACGTACCCTTTCCCTCTCACTTGTAAGGCCGTCCCTGTAACAGAACCGACCAAATTATAAGAGCACAAGTACGAAAACAAGCACCGAAGCGCTCAAATTTTCAAACTTGAGCCCATATAATCCCGGTAGTCAATCGAAATCACGAAGGATTTCAAACCAAACTGCTTACAACCAGGATCGCATCATTCAACATTCAACATCATACGATACATTTCACAAGTAGTTCTGACATAATTTTACACCACGGAGTAGCAAATATTACAAACCAAGTTTGAAAGTAGCGGAAGCATAACACACACTTAAGTTACTTAATTACTGCCAGTTTGGATGATCGACAACCCGCAAAAGCATGAGGAAAGTACATAAAGATGATCACGCCCGTGTGATCTAGTCATCATCACCCGCAGGGTGGAGACACGTCTTGCAGAATCCCTGATAAAGCATGTCATCTGCAACAGGAGGGAATAAACCCTGAGTACTGGAATGTACTCAGCTAGACTTACCCGTCGAAAACCAGAAATAAAGTGACACCAAGGATTATGCAAGGCTTACACAAGAGGCTAGCTGACATAACATTTTGCATAAAGGCATAAGTAATTGATACTCTTATAACCTGTACTAGCAGTTATTTTTAGCATTTACCTGTCATCTATCTTAGCACCTGTACTAAACATGCACTTGATTATAATCAAACAATTATCATCATTATATCCAGAGCAATTATGAATTGTGGCAACATTGTATCATTCCCTTAACCACCAGTTTATTTAATGAGATCTACGTTGCCGCTGCTCAAGTCAAGTGCTCACTAACCGGGAGCGACGGCGATTCGAATCGAATTCCTATCCAGCTGGAGGGGTATTTCTAACACTCACCGTGCAGACCCCTGCCAGGGTCGCACAGGCCACCGTTTCATATGATTCAGGAATCGCGGGTCCGAATAATGTCGCGACCCCAAGGGCGACACTCTGCCAGGTGATAGGGACTCTAACCCCCCCTTGGTCTCACGCCAATGTCCCCAAGCACATCCTTTCTCTCCTCCAAGAAGCAACCTACCATTCGATTCCCGGCCTGAACCACATTACTCGGCTTCGCGGTCGGAACGACTTATCCGGCCAACTAAGTGTTAGACTGCGTTCAACATGACTCAAGGACGTACAGCGAATCGGTCCTTAAACGACTCAGACGGGCATAGCTCCACACCCAAGACGTGAAGTGTCTTGCGGCTGTACTATCGAACTCCCGCCCGGTCTCAATTTCATTTTTAAGCATGGTTCCATCCACGATAGCCATAAAGCCACTCGTGACTCCTTCCTACATCTCGCGGATGACCGGAAATCACCCGACTTCTACCGTACTAAGCAGGGCTAAGCATTGACACGTGCCTAAACCTAAAATAGGATTAAGTACGATATCTGGACAAGGACAGGTATAATGCAACAAGTGTTTTCATATAACTCCTACAACTTAATGCAGTAAACAATTAAAAGTACGCAAGAGTAATTTATAAATCAGTAGGTTCAGCATGCACCGGGGCTTGCCTTTGAGAAATGTTGCGGGTCTGTGGTCCGGACACTCGGGTAGATCTTCTGACGGAGCTTCGTCGCCGGCTGGTTCCTCGGGCTCCTGCTGCTCCTGGTTCTCCTCCGGAATTACCGGCTCGAATTCGAGGAGTGTTACCCCCTCCGGTGCACCTATTGCATGAATGCACAATAAATATAATGGATGCATAAATGGGTGCAACATGCTCGGAATGAATGCATTTCAGAATAAAATACTCTATTTAAGTTATGTTACTAGTACGTGCAAATCTCTTCTCTAGTAGAGAAGTACTCACCTAATCTACTTAACCTAAGATAAAGCTGCTCGTCCTCAGTTAAGGCCCTAACACCTAACAATTACAAAAGTAGCAGGTCTTAGGATATCTCACCATAACAATCAGCAAAACACCACAGTAAGCATTCTGGACAGCAGCTACTTGTTTTTATCACAACTGGAGATTTATAAGTCCAAAAGATATGATCTAAGGCAATCTGGAAAGCCTAAGAAATGTACTACACTTCATTTTCAGACCTCAACTCCAAACTCCTAAGTTTTCCAAGTCACACTTCACAAGTTCCAGAATCTGTCCTCTCAAAACAGAGAGTAGCAGATTCTGAACTGCCACTTAAAACATCAGTAACTCTCAAACTACAAAGACAAATGCTCCCAAATTTTGACACAAGCTAGTTCATCAAGTTTACTGTGACTTTGATATTTACAAGTTTTCCAGCAACCAATTTTATCAAAGGTCAAACTTAGAAATACTTCCAGCTGTCCAGAAAACCTAAAATTACAAAGGTTAAATATTTGTTGATATGACCAAAGTCTCCTAAAACCAAACTAATGTTACTAACAGTTCACATTAGGTATAAAAACACCAGAAGGTAAGGTGGAACCAACTAGAATATTTATTTAACCCCATTTCTTAATTTACTTAATTATTTAGGTGGAATTTTAAACATATATGTAAACTGCTCCTAAAATTCTACAAAAATTACAGGGGACTCTCTGACCTCAAAATAGACCACAGTAAAAATTTGAACAAGTTTTATTCGCAGAAACTCTCTATACAAAATTCACAAGCCCAAAAGGCTGATTTTTGCATAATTCATAAATCACATTGAAAAGTATCAAACAACAGATTTCATATTTTTCTTAGACCCTCTAGGTTACCAAGACATTCTCCAAAAAGTTACAAAAACATTGCACATGTAGAAAAATTATAAAAATTCCTTCAATTATTTCCTAGAATAAAATGATAGCCTTATAACTTGAAAATTACTTAAGCACTGATGCCCAAATTTTTACTAGAGCTAGGACTAGCATAGAGTAACCTACCCATCAAATTTTATGATTTATGGAACACTACAGCTCAAGTTATAAATTTAACAAATTTGCATGCATTCTAAAACACATTTAAAGGATCTATTAAATTCTCCTAAAAATTAAACATCACATTCCAGATTTATATTTTTCTAAAATACTACACATCATGTGGACCCTAATAAAATTTATCTCATGATTTTTGGATCATTAAAACCCTAGATCTACATTTTTCCAACTTGTACAAAAATCAGTGACAAAATAATAAAAATGAATTTCATTTCGGATGACTGGGCCGGCCCGGAAGAACTCGGCCCACGACTCGCGCGCGCGCGGCCTGCTCGGCCGTCCCGCCCGCGCTTGGCAACTGACAGGCGGGCCCCCGCAGTCAGGGACAGAGGGACAGGGGAGGCGGAGACCCGCGAGCTCCGACGAGCTCGAGCTCGCCGGAGAAGGGCTCGCTCGGCCAATCGGACACCGCCTCGTGTTCTCCGTCACCCGGTGCGTCGATTGGTGCTCGTGGAACGGATGGGGATGGGGCGGAAGGGGCTTGCCACCGCGAGCGGCGGCCGGTGAGGTCCGGTGGCGGCGCACTGTCGCCGGTGAGGGTGTACGGTGCTGGCTAGGCTCGGTACGAGCTTCACCGAAGCTAGGCGGAGCTATTTAGATAGGAAGGGAGGATGGAGAGAGACCCGAGGTACCCCGGCCACGGTGAGGTTCCATGGCGGGCTCCGGCGACCTCTCGGAAACGGGGAAGGGAACAATGTGGCTCACCTCGAGTCCAATCACGGCCGTCGGTGGGTCGAGGAGATGGAGGGCGGTGAGGCGGAGGAAATGGCGAGGTCTAGCGGCCGGTGATGCAGTGTAGCTCGCGCTCGAGCTCGCCGGAGAGGAGCAGCAATGGCGGCTCGGTTTCGGCGTTTTGCAACTGGAAGAGAGGGCGGAGGAAGTGGAGGCCGGCTCGCGCGTCGTGGCGGTCTTGAAGGCGTCGCGGCCTGGCCGGTGGGGCCAGGGCCGGTGTACGGGCGCCACCGCGCCTCCACGCGTCGGCGCGGTTCTGTGGCCGGTCGGCCACCTCACTCTGAAGACTGAATCGCGATGACGGTGCCTCCATCAGTGACTGACAGCGCAACTTTGGGGTTGATTAACTTCTAATCCAGCTCGTTTCAGTGGAAACTCCAATTAACCAAGTTGTAGACCTATGTAAGCTCTACAAGTTTGTAACAGGCCTCCAGAGCTGATTCGGTCTAGTTAGTAAGATACAGGGGCATCAAGTAGTGCTCAGTGAAACTGGAACCGGTTTTCAGTTAACGATGCCGACTGAAACCCTAACTTCATGACATCATAACTCATAAACCATGGAGAACCAGACTTGGGTGATGTTGACAAAGTTGTAGGGCTACAAGAGGACTACAAGTTTGTCAATATGAGTGAAGGCTAGTTTGGTCTGGTTTGCAAACTACAAGCTCCTAAAGTAGGCATCAGTAAAACTGGAGGGTCAGATTCCATACTTAGAAAAATTCTAAGTATTGGAGCCACTTCTCTAGCTGACTTGTGGGCCACTTTTGAGCATGTTATGGTCAATTTCATGAGATGGTCATATTGAGACTTTTGTTCCCCATGATTTTCTTTACAACTTTGCTTAAAGGTGCTCTTCCATGCAAGGTCTCTAAGTTAGACTTTTTAATTGGTCAAACTAGAGCCTTCTAGAGTCAAATGGTGGTCAAACCTTTCTTGGAGGGTATTTTTGAAATTTTGATCAACATGAACCTTGCTCCAAATGTTACCCTAAGTATAATTAAGGTGTTGTAGGTCATGATTGACTACTTTACCTTTTTGTTACACCAACCCCCAAGTATTTTATAGAATCAAACAAACAAACCCTAAACAAACACATGAATTGCATTACATGAAATACTAAACATGGATTATGCATGTCATGCTTATGCAAATGCAATGCAATTAAGGACTAAACACTTGAGGTGTTACAGCCCTCCCCCCTTATAAAAATCTCGTCCCGAGATTTGGAAAGCGTACCATTTTTCATAGAATTCTTTATAACCATCCCGCAAATAATCTTCTCGTTCCCACGTAGCATCACTCTCACTTCCCTGATTACTCCACATCACTTTGTACCACTTAACCACTTTACTTCTAGTTACTCGTTCCTGAGTATCGATCACTCGGACGGGCTTTTCTTCATAGGTTAAGTCAGATTCCAGCCTGATATCACCTAAAGGAACTTGTTCCTCAGGAACTCGAAGACACTTTTTAAGCTGAGATACATGGAAAACGTTGAATATGGCTCTCATCTCAGGAGGCAACTGGATTTTGTACGCAACAGCTCCACTCTTGCCTATGATCTGGAAAGGACCCACATATCTTGGTGCAAGTTTCCGCTTAACACCAAAACGTTGGACACTCTTCATTGGAGAAACTTTCAAATAAACGAAGTCTCCAACGTCAAATTCGAGTGGCTTTCTACGACGATCCGCATAGCTTTTCTGTCTCGCTTGTGCTGCAGCCATGTGTTTCTGGATGGTACGGACTTGTTCCTCGGCTTCCTGGACAAAATCAATGCCATAATACCTTCTTTCCCCAGCTTCTACCCAGTTTAGCGGAGTTCGACACTTTCGACCGTACAAGGCTTCGAATGGGGCCATCTTAATACTCTCTTGATAACTGTTATTGTACGAGAATTCGGCTAAAGGTAACCATTTTTCCCAAGAACCCTTGGATGAAATGACGCATGCTCGCAACAGATCTTCCAAGATTTGGTTAACTCGTTCTGTCTGTCCCGATGTCTGGGGGTGATAAGCAGAGCTTCTCACTAACTTGGTTCCCAGAAGGTGATGCAAATGCTCCCAAAAGCGAGCAGTGAACTGGGGACCACGATCAGAAACGATAGTACGAGGTATCCCATGAAGCCGGACTATCTGATTGAAGTACAACTCAGCATAGTCAGTGGGACGATAGTCCATTCTCACTGGGATGAAGTGAGCTGATTTGGTCAAACGATCAACAATTACCCAAATAGAGTTATGATTTTTGACAGTAGGAGGAAGTCCGACAATGAAATCCATACTTATCTCTTCCCATTTCCAGCCTGGAATGGAAAGTGGCTGAAGTAGCCCAGCTTTCATGTGCACAGCTTTAACTCTGCAACAGGTGTCACATCTAGCAACATATGCAGCTATCTCTTTCCGCATCTTGGTCCACCAATAAAGTGGCTTCAAATCATAATACATCTTATTACTACCAGGATGGATGGACAACTTGGAAGAATGTGCTTCGGACAGGATCTGATCTCTAAGCTCTCGATCCTTAGGTACCACTAACCTATCCTTGAACCACAGCACACCTTCGTCATCTAACCTGAAATGCTTAGTTTCTTCCTCTTTCATCTTCCGTTTTATGTGAAATATACCCGGATCAGTCTTTTGGAGCTCAATGATTCTATTTCTGAGAGTACCACTGACGGTGATGTTGTACAAGACTGCCGGATGTAACAGGCGGGATCGGTGAAAATCAGTTTCAACCAAGGAATGGCAATGAGACTTACGGCTCAAAGCGTCCGCAACCACGTTTGCCTTGCCTGGGTGATAGTGCACTTGAAGATTATAATCTTTAATCAACTCGAGCCATCTTCTCTGACGCATATTTAGCTCAGGTTGGGTGAAGATGTATTTGAGGCTTTTGTGGTCGGTGTAAATATTGCAGACATTTCCCAGCAGATAATGTCGCCAGGCTTTCAAAGCATGAACAACTGCGGCCAGTTCTAAGTCATGCGTCGGATAATTCACCTCACGTTTCCGAAGTTGCCGTGAGGTATATGCAATTACTCGGCCTTCCTGCATCAAAACACCTCCCAAACCTATGCCTGAGGCATCACAGTAAACATCAAAAGGTTTCTCGATATCCGGTTGTGCCAAAACCGGAGCCGAGGTTAGGAGGGTTCGCAGTTGGTGAAAAGCCGCATCACACTCAGGAGTCCAGACAAACCTGGTGTCTTTTTGCAGCAACCGAGTCATTGGCTTGGCTATTTTAGAGAAATCCGGGATGAAGCGACGATAATAGCCAGCCAAACCAAGAAAACTCCGGACCTCGTGAACCGAGATAGGAGCCTTCCAGTTTAGTACTTCCTGTACCTTGGCGGGATCCACCATAATCCCTCCATCGGACAACACATGCCCAAGGAAAGGTACTTCACGAAGCCAGAATTCGCACTTACTGAACTTTGCATATAGCTGATGTTCACGCAGTCTTGTGAGGACTATACGTAGATGTTCAGCGTGATCTTCTTCATTCACAGAATATACCAGGATGTCATCAATAAATACCACCACAAACTTGTCCAATTCAGGCATAAACACCGAATTCATCAAGTACATGAAGTGTGCGGGGGCATTTGTCAAGCCAAAAGACATAACAAGATACTCATAAAGACCGTATCTGGTAGAAAAGGCTGTCTTTGGAACATCTTCCGGTCGGATTTTAATCTGATGGTACCCAGACCTTAAATCAATCTTGGAAAAGACTTTAGCTTTGGACAATTGATCGAACAAGATGTCGATACGCGGTAGAGGGTACTTATTTTTGACAGTGACTGCATTGAGAGGTCTATAATCTACGCACATCCGCAACGACTGATCCTTCTTCTTTACAAAGATAGCAGGACATCCCCACGGAGACGAACTAGGACGAATCAACCCCTTCTTCAAAAGTTCATTCAATTGCACCTTAAGTTCAGCGAGTTCATTCGGAGGCATCCTATAGGGTCTCCTAGAGATGGGCGCCGTGCCAGGCAACAACTCAATTTTAAACTCCACATCCCGATCCGGAGGGAGTCCCGGCAAATCATCGGGAAAAACGTCCGGAAACTCATTTACTACTGGAATTTCGGCCAACGCCTTTCCTTGCACAGCATGAATTTCCCCCGATAATTCAACCTTTCTGGGAAGTTGTACTAGAAAACCCTTTTGATCTGTAGGATCTCTGAGCATAACTACCCGAGCGGATGTGTCAATGAGTACCCCATTCTGACTCATCCAATTCATGCCCAAGATGACATCTATGTCTAAACCAGGTAAAACCAGTAGGGCAAGCGAATAACTTCGCCCTTCTATCTCAAACTTAAGGTTCCCCACTACTTTGTTTGTGGAAATATTCCCACTCGCAGCACTAATACAATAACCCACACCTTCAACAGTATGCAACTTGTGTGCAAATTTAGATGCAAACTTAGGACTGATAAAGGAATGCGAAGCACCTGAATCAAAAAGTACCACTGCGGGGTGTTGGTCAACTAGAAACTTACCAGCGGTGACCACCTTACCAGATGGAATTTCCTCAATGCTGTTATAATGGGCGTGTCCCTGACGACTACCTTGGTTGACATTTTTCTTAGGGTACAGACAGTTCCTGGACCAATGGCCTGGCTTGTTACAGTTCCAGCAAGGCATGTTGCTAGGAGGAACACTGGAGCTGCCTTGGCCCGCATTACTCTTTGGCAGAGCCACTGTATATGCCTTACGAAACCCAGTTTTCATTGGCACCTTCTTTTGTGGAGGACGGAACTTAGCATTTGTCGCAGGAGGGCGAGGAGGAGCTCTCGGGGCAGCTGGAGCTCGAGACTGTGAAACACTCGCCTCAATGGCCCTTTTGCGGCTTAGAAGCAGAATAGATAGCATTGTTGTTCTCTTGAGTTAGAGCATCACTGATGAAATCATTGAAAGTCGTACATTTGCTAGTGCCCATTGTTTTCATCAGTTTTGGGCCGAGGCCCCTTTTGAAGCTAGCAATCTTTTTGGCATCGGTATCCACAAACTCAGTGGCATACCTTGCCAGGTTGTTGAAGGACTGCAAGTATTCAGTCAGGCCTTTGTTTCCTTGAGACAGCCTCATGAACTCTGTGTGCTTGATTGCCATAAGACCGGGAGGAATATAATTTCCCCGGAATGCTGACTTAAACTGATCCCAAGCAATAGGGACATTGGCAGGCAGTGTGGAACGATAGTGGCTCCACCAAATGCCCGCTGGACCATGCAACTGGTGAGAAGCATATTCAGTCTTTAACTCCTCAGTCAGGCGAAGCAGACGAAACTTTTGCTCAATAGTATTTAACCACTCATCAGCTTGTAGTGGTTCTTCCGCTTCCTTGAAGAGCGGAGGCTTAGTATCCAGAAAGTCCTTGAAATCACTGTATTGATTGGGTTCGGGTCCCTGGCGGCCAGGACGAGCTTCCCGGTTAGCCAGCTGGCGCATAGCATCCGCCAACATGCGCTGCCCTTCGACCACTGTCTGCATCAGCTCAGCCGGAGTAGGTGGTGGTGGAGGGGGCGGCTGGTCCTCCTCCTCATTTCCACGACCCCGACGTAGATTGTACGACATCTGCAAAATGCATAGCCAATGAGCACTGACGATGTGGGAAATTTGTAGATGAATTATGGCGAAATGTCAAACTGTCTTCAAGAATAGAATTCTCATAATAATTAAGGCACAATAATTCATCACAACCGCACAATCCATTCAAGCGCATCAATTGCCGAACTCGTACTTGGTAATCCATCAAGACGTTCTTCGATAAAGGCTCACTCACAGGGAGCACAACGGTTATCGAATCGTTTACATTGCTATCTACGTGATTTTGACCTTTTGCCCGGTACTTGGATTTGATCTCAAGATTGTTAGTGACTGTGAAAGGCTACTTCAAACTGACCACAAAGAGACTTCTCAATGGAGAGTTCTATGTTGGATCAGGACTAGCCACCTCGATACCTGCGCGTGCCAAGTAGCACAACCTTATGTCGCGCGCCATAGGAGGCCCTCGGTTTCGTCGCGGCACCGAAGGGTGCTAATCGTGACACCATCATCGAACACAACACAATAAAACATCCCATTGCGATCGAAATTAACAGGTTCAAACTACATTTAGGAAACATACGGTTCAGCCTTACATCCCAGAGTCAAGTTATTACAAGGCCTCACTCCTTCACAGGGAGGGCACAAAAGACGATCCTAGCATTAAAGGTATGTGATGACTACTCTAAGCATCATCCTCCGAGTCAGTGTCAAGGATCTCCCCGCCGTCCTCATCACTGACAGGCTCTAACTCCTCGTCTTCTTCTTCTTCTGGCTCTTCCTCTGATGCTTCTGCAGGTGGGGCATCCTGTGGTCCATCAACCTCCACTTCATCACCATCCTCAGCCATGAAGATGCCTGATCCCATATCTTCATCTATATTGTTGTTTCTAGGTAGCAGGGGATTAAGCTCGTTATTCAGGCGATGCACTTCTTCATGAAGGTTGTCATTGTATTCTTCAGCATTTTCTAACTGCTGCTCGAGCTCAAACTGGCGAGCTCTCAGAACGTTCTCCTCGTGCCAGGCTTCATCCCTCTGTTCCATCACACGGACCAACATGCGTTGACAGTTGCGGTTTGCTACTGTCAACCTCTGGACTGCAAGCGTTTCTTGATCACGATCATGAATCACTTGTTCCAGTTGTTGCCGTGCTGCATCCCTAGCAGCAGTCACCTCTGCCAGCTCTGCCCTCAGCCTTTCCACCTCAGTAGGCTCAGGGCGTGGCTCACGTGGAGCGAGCTGGTGACGCGGTGCCCTGCCCCCAGTGGACTTACGAGCGGTCCTCTTGGTACGTGCCATCTGTAGCAACAAGATAAGATACGACTTAAAGTGAGGATCATTTAGGGGATACGAAATTTACTTTAGTCGGGAGTACAGAAATTTTTAAGGAGGGAGTAAATGATATGTATGATATAATTAAACATGATGCATGTACGTTCCGTACGCCCTCTCACCTTAGTAGAAACCTAAAGTTCTAACGCTAGGCGGTGGCATACATACGTTCTCTCATATAAGCGAAACTATCGGTCTACTCGTTACGCTGTTAGTGTATCTGCAGAAAACTTCATTGCAGCCCAACAATTCCCAATATAAGCACACAAGAAAGCAGTAATTTAAATACTTTCCATATATACATCCCCAAATGTATATACTTCAGTATCAAGCTACCCGATATAAAGGTTCCCACAATTAAGTGCTTTTACATAGTTACATGGTTTAAACATGTAAAGATGTAAGTCACCACAACTACTCTCCCCTAGACCGCCGGTTGGACGATCATGCTCTCACAACTCACACTTACCAGAGCGTCGAGGTAATTGATCCATACATTACCACCCAAGTGGATGGCATCCATACAATATCACGCCGTATGGACGACGAAATAAAAACAAACAAGGCCCCCAAGTTAGTCTTTATAATAAGCCACCTAAGAGTCCTTATTTGGGCTAAGGGATGTGATCACTGGCATACTAAAAAAAATAATTTTTAGTGTTTTAACCCTTTTTCTTAATCAAATATTTTTGTTTTTAAATACTCATATGATGTGTTTAATGTTGAATTATGCTCCGATACCAGCTGTAACAGAACCGACCAAATTATAAGAGCACAAGTACGAAAACAAGCACCGAAGCGCTCAAATTTTCAAACTTGAGCCCATATAATCCCGGTAGTCAATCGAAATCACGAAGGATTTCAAACCAAACTGCTTACAACCAGGATCGCATCATTCAACATTCAACATCATACGATACATTTCACAAGTAGTTCTGACATAATTTTACACCACGGAGTAGCAAATATTACAAACCAAGTTTGAAAGTAGCGGAAGCATAACACACACTTAAGTTACTTAATTACTGCCAGTTTGGATGATCGACAACCCGCAAAAGCATGAGGAAAGTACATAAAGATGATCACGCCCGTGTGATCTAGTCATCATCACCCGCAGGGTGGAGACACGTCTTGCAGAATCCCTGATAAAGCATGTCATCTGCAACAGGAGGGAATAAACCCTGAGTACTGGAATGTACTCAGCTAGACTTACCCGTCGAAAACCAGAAATAAAGTGACACCAAGGATTATGCAAGGCTTACACAAGAGGCTAGCTGACATAACATTTTGCATAAAGGCATAAGTAATTGATACTCTTATAACCTGTACTAGCAGTTATTTTTAGCATTTACCTGTCATCTATCTTAGCACCTGTACTAAACATGCACTTGATTATAATCAAACAATTATCATCATTATATCCAGAGCAATTATGAATTGTGGCAACATTGTATCATTCCCTTAACCACCAGTTTATTTAATGAGATCTACGTTGCCGCTGCTCAAGTCAAGTGCTCACTAACCGGGAGCGACGGCGATTCGAATCGAATTCCTATCCAGCTGGAGGGGTATTTCTAACACTCACCGTGCAGACCCCTGCCAGGGTCGCACAGGCCACCGTTTCATATGATTCAGGAATCGCGGGTCCGAATAATGTCGCGACCCCAAGGGCGACACTCTGCCAGGTGATAGGGACTCTAACCCCCCCTTGGTCTCACGCCAATGTCCCCAAGCACATCCTTTCTCTCCTCCAAGAAGCAACCTACCATTCGATTCCCGGCCTGAACCACATTACTCGGCTTCGCGGTCGGAACGACTTATCCGGCCAACTAAGTGTTAGACTGCGTTCAACATGACTCAAGGACGTACAGCGAATCGGTCCTTAAACGACTCAGACGGGCATAGCTCCACACCCAAGACGTGAAGTGTCTTGCGGCTGTACTATCGAACTCCCGCCCGGTCTCAATTTCATTTTTAAGCATGGTTCCATCCACGATAGCCATAAAGCCACTCGTGACTCCTTCCTACATCTCGCGGATGACCGGAAATCACCCGACTTCTACCGTACTAAGCAGGGCTAAGCATTGACACGTGCCTAAACCTAAAATAGGATTAAGTACGATATCTGGACAAGGACAGGTATAATGCAACAAGTGTTTTCATATAACTCCTACAACTTAATGCAGTAAACAATTAAAAGTACGCAAGAGTAATTTATAAATCAGTAGGTTCAGCATGCACCGGGGCTTGCCTTTGAGAAATGTTGCGGGTCTGTGGTCCGGACACTCGGGTAGATCTTCTGACGGAGCTTCGTCGCCGGCTGGTTCCTCGGGCTCCTGCTGCTCCTGGTTCTCCTCCGGAATTACCGGCTCGAATTCGAGGAGTGTTACCCCCTCCGGTGCACCTATTGCATGAATGCACAATAAATATAATGGATGCATAAATGGGTGCAACATGCTCGGAATGAATGCATTTCAGAATAAAATACTCTATTTAAGTTATGTTACTAGTACGTGCAAATCTCTTCTCTAGTAGAGAAGTACTCACCTAATCTACTTAACCTAAGATAAAGCTGCTCGTCCTCAGTTAAGGCCCTAACACCTAACAATTACAAAAGTAGCAGGTCTTAGGATATCTCACCATAACAATCAGCAAAACACCACAGTAAGCATTCTGGACAGCAGCTACTTGTTTTTATCACAACTGGAGATTTATAAGTCCAAAAGATATGATCTAAGGCAATCTGGAAAGCCTAAGAAATGTACTACACTTCATTTTCAGACCTCAACTCCAAACTCCTAAGTTTTCCAAGTCACACTTCACAAGTTCCAGAATCTGTCCTCTCAAAACAGAGAGTAGCAGATTCTGAACTGCCACTTAAAACATCAGTAACTCTCAAACTACAAAGACAAATGCTCCCAAATTTTGACACAAGCTAGTTCATCAAGTTTACTGTGACTTTGATATTTACAAGTTTTCCAGCAACCAATTTTATCAAAGGTCAAACTTAGAAATACTTCCAGCTGTCCAGAAAACCTAAAATTACAAAGGTTAAATATTTGTTGATATGACCAAAGTCTCCTAAAACCAAACTAATGTTACTAACAGTTCACATTAGGTATAAAAACACCAGAAGGTAAGGTGGAACCAACTAGAATATTTATTTAACCCCATTTCTTAATTTACTTAATTATTTAGGTGGAATTTTAAACATATAAGTAAACTGCTCCTAAAATTCTACAAAAATTACAGGGGACTCTCTGACCTCAAAATAGACCACAGTAAAAATTTGAACAAGTTTTATTCGCAGAAACTCTCTATACAAAATTCACAAGCCCAAAAGGCTGATTTTTGCATAATTCATAAATCACATTGAAAAGTATCAAACAACAGATTTCATATTTTTCTTAGACCCTCTAGGTTACCAAGACATTCTCCAAAAAGTTACAAAAACATTGCACATGTAGAAAAATTATAAAAATTCCTTCAATTATTTCCTAGAATAAAATGATAGCCTTATAACTTGAAAATTACTTAAGCACTGATGCCCAAATTTTTACTAGAGCTAGGACTAGCATAGAGTAACCTACCCATCAAATTTTATGATTTATGGAACACTACAGCTCAAGTTATAAATTTAACAAATTTGCATGCATTCTAAAACACATTTAAAGGATCTATTAAATTCTCCTAAAAATTAAACATCACATTCCAGATTTATATTTTTCTAAAATACTACACATCATGTGGACCCTAATAAAATTTATCTCATGATTTTTGGATCATTAAAACCCTAGATCTACATTTTTCCAACTTGTACAAAAATCAGTGACAAAATAATAAAAATGAATTTCATTTCGGATGACTGGGCCGGCCCGGAAGAACTCGGCCCACGACTCGCGCGCGCGCGGCCTGCTCGGCCGTCCCGCCCGCGCTTGGCAACTGACAGGCGGGCCCCCGCAGTCAGGGACAGAGGGACAGGGGAGGCGGAGACCCGCGAGCTCCGACGAGCTCGAGCTCGCCGGAGAAGGGCTCGCTCGGCCAATCGGACACCGCCTCGTGTTCTCCGTCACCCGGTGCGTCGATTGGTGCTCGTGGAACGGATGGGGATGGGGCGGAAGGGGCTTGCCACCGCGAGCGGCGGCCGGTGAGGTCCGGTGGCGGCGCACTGTCGCCGGTGAGGGTGTACGGTGCTGGCTAGGCTCGGTACGAGCTTCACCGAAGCTAGGCGGAGCTATTTAGATAGGAAGGGAGGATGGAGAGAGACCCGAGGTACCCCGGCCACGGTGAGGTTCCATGGCGGGCTCCGGCGACCTCTCGGAAACGGGGAAGGGAACAATGTGGCTCACCTCGAGTCCAATCATGGCCGTCGGTGGGTCGAGGAGATGGAGGGCGGTGAGGCGGAGGAAATGGCGAGGTCTAGCGGCCGGTGATGCAGTGTAGCTCGCGCTCGAGCTCGCCGGAGAGGAGCAGCAATGGCGGCTCGGTTTCGGCGTTTTGCAACTGGAAGAGAGGGC
Source organism: Saccharum hybrid cultivar R570 (assembly GCA_038087645.1). Classification (NCBI taxonomy): domain Eukaryota; kingdom Viridiplantae; phylum Streptophyta; class Magnoliopsida; order Poales; family Poaceae; genus Saccharum; species Saccharum hybrid cultivar. Next base: position 2,172,132 of record JAQSUU010000049.1, on the reverse strand, counting down.
GGAGGAAGTGGAGGCCGGCTCGCGCGTCGTGGCGGTCTTGAAGGCGTCGCGGCCTAGCCGGTGGGGCCAGGGCCGGTGTACGGGCGCCACCGCGCCTCCACGCGTCGGCGCGGTTCTGTGGCCGGTCGGCCACCTCACTCTGAAGACTGAATCGCGATGACGGTGCCTCCATCAGTGACTGACAGCGCAACTTTGGGGTTGATTAACTTCTAATCCAGCTCGTTTCAGTGGAAACTCCAATTAACCAAGTTGTAGACCTATGTAAGCTCTACAAGTTTGTAACAGGCCTCCAGAGCTGATTCGGTCTAGTTAGTAAGATACAGGGGCATCAAGTAGTGCTCAGTGAAACTGGAACCGGTTTTCAGTTAACGATGCCGACTGAAACCCTAACTTCATGACATCATAACTCATAAACCATGGAGAACCAGACTTGGGTGATGTTGACAAAGTTGTAGGGCTACAAGAGGACTACAAGTTTGTCAATATGAGTGAAGGCTAGTTTGGTCTGGTTTGCAAACTACAAGCTCCTAAAGTAGGCATCAGTAAAACTGGAGGGTCAGATTCCATACTTAGAAAAATTCTAAGTATTGGAGCCACTTCTCTAGCTGACTTGTGGGCCACTTTTGAGCATGTTATGGTCAATTTCATGAGATGGTCATATTGAGACTTTTGTTCCCCATGATTTTCTTTACAACTTTGCTTAAAGGTGCTCTTCCATGCAAGGTCTCTAAGTTAGACTTTTTAATTGGTCAAACTAGAGCCTTCTAGAGTCAAATGGTGGTCAAACCTTTCTTGGAGGGTATTTTTGAAATTTTGATCAACATGAACCTTGCTCCAAATGTTACCCTAAGTATAATTAAGGTGTTGTAGGTCATGATTGACTACTTTACCTTTTTGTTACACCAACCCCCAAGTATTTTATAGAATCAAACAAACAAACCCTAAACAAACACATGAATTGCATTACATGAAATACTAAACATGGATTATGCATGTCATGCTTATGCAAATGCAATGCAATTAAGGACTAAACACTTGAGGTGTTACAGCCCCCTTCATCTATAAAAGGGGATGTGCTTCCTCCAACAAAGGGACCGACTTTTGACGACACAACACATAACACACACAGTCAAGCTGCTACCAGGCTCTTGGCAACCTTTCGACCCTTCCATCAGAGACTTAGGACCAATCCCTCTCTTGACCGTTTGTACCCCCTACTATGAACCATTTTTGGTGCTAATAACATGAGCAGCAATAGACTGGACGTAGGGACATTCAGCCTGAACCAGTATAAATCTTGTGTCCTTTAGCGCACCATCCGGGCCTAACACGCATCAATATAAATTCACTTGCCGGTGCTTGTTTGAAACACTGACACTTGGCTGCCGTCAGTCCCTGATTGTGCAGCGCTATACGAACCCATGAAATGTGTACCTGAGTTGTACCAAAGGTGACCTAAGACTATCTTGGCATAGGTATGTCTGGGTTTGTGTTAGGAATAAATTCCTAGCTGGTTGAAATCGATTCGAATCACCATCTCTCTGGGATAGTGAGAAACTTGGCTAGTCCCAACATCATAGTAATTGTATTATGGAATGTGATGGTTTAGATAAACACGGAATTACTATACCGGCTATGGTTACTATTGTATGATCTAAAATGATATACCACATGCTTGGCATAGGATAGTTGCTAACCTAGAGATGGATAGTTATAATTAACTTGATGATGGAACTACAATTGTATAACTGAGATAACCACTTTTTATACAAAAATGTTGTCAAACTACCTCCACCTATAAAGCCTTGCATACTCCTTGGTGTCACTTTATTTCTGGTTTATGATAGGTAAGTCTAGCTGAGTACATTCGAGTACTCAGGGTTTATCCCACCATGTTGCAGGTAAAGTTCTTGGCCTACTGAAGATGGTGGCTAACCACCGGTGGGCTCGGTGACTCTATATTTACTTCTCATCTATATGATTTTATCAGAGGATGTCACTAATGCTAGCAATGTATTTGGAACTTATAGTAATGTAATCATTTGAAAGCTATGTTGTTTTCACTAATCGGTTTTGAAACCCAAACTTGTACTATTATTTGTGAAACCATTTGTAATATTATTTCCACTGCAACTCCACGTATGTGATGTGTATTTGCTTAATCATGCGATCTTGATTGTGATGTTGATTTACTGAGGTCCTTCGTGACACTTGGTGGACTACCGAGTTTATATAAGTGAAAGTATGCGTGTGTCAACGTGTTAGCGGGGATAGCCGTGCTTGATCTTGTATAAATTGGGTGGTTCTGTCATAGTTCCATGGAACCCCCACCACTTTGAAAGTGAGGGTCTCCATCCTATAGTTGGATGGACCCCCAAAGGTGATGGGTAGATCGATCTGCCCAAGCGGCATGGCCTACTTTCTAGGCATGATGCCATGAAAGGGTGCTCTGGTTGGCCAGATGCGCGCTTGGTCAATGCCCATAGCGTCGAGCGTCTCAGCGTACATGATGTTGAGGCCGCTGCCTCCATCCATCAGTACTTTGGTGAGCCGCTTCGTGTCGATGATTGGGTCGACCATGAGCGGGTATCTCCCTGGCTGTAGGACGCTCTCTAGGTGATTGGTCCGATCGAAGGTTATAGCGGATTCTGACCACCAGAGGAAGGCAGGCGTGGCCGGTTCGGTTGCATAGACCTTGTGGCATGTGATCTTCTGGCGGCACTTGGAGTCGTAAGCCTTCGATCCTCCGAAGATCAAGAGGCAACCATCCGGTGTTGGAAAGCCATCGTCATTCCTCTTGACATCGTCCATGGTAGGGTAGGGGTCCTTCCCATGCTCTCCTTTGTTAGAGCTCCCAGACAAGAACCACTTTATGAGGGCGTAGTCCTTGTATAGATACTTGATGGGGAAGGCATGGTTTGGGCATGGCCCCTTGAGTAGCTTTTCAAAGTTGTTCGAAGTGCCCTCCACAGGCTTCCGACCACCCTTGCAGTCAGTGGTGCCCACGAGATTGCCCTCGTGCCGCTACTTCTTGTTCTTCTTTTTGGTGGGATGGTTGGAGGTGCCATCGCTAGCGTCCTTGTCCCACCTCGCCTTTCCATTAAGGCGATCGAAGATCGTTCCAACCGCTTCTTCGCCGAGGCATGGCTGGTGGCGATGTTAAGGAGTTCCTTAGTGGTTCATAGACCCTTGCGACCTAGCTTGTGAACCAGAGATTCATAGGTGGCCCTAGATAGGAAAGCCCCTATAATGTCGGCCTTAGCGACATTAGGTAGCTCGTTGCACTGCCGAGAGAAACGTCGGATGTACCCACGGAGGGTCTCACCGGCCTTCTATCGGTAGTTTTTGAGGTCCCATGGGTTCCTAGGGTGCTTGTATGTGCCCTAGAAGTTCCCCATGAAGATCTCCTTCTGGTCCACCTAGCTCTGGATTCTATTAGTGGCTGGTGTTCCAACCATGTTTGTGCCGAATTGGCCAAGAATAGTGGAAGGTTGCGAATAATGAAATCATCATTATCCGTGCCACTGGCTTGGCAAGCAAGCCGATAATCCTTAAGCCATAGTCTGGGGTTCATCTCCCCAGAGTACTTTGGGATGTTGGTTGGTGGCTAATACCTTGGTGGGAAGGCAGCGTTGAGGATGTGTCAGCCAAAGGCCTAAGGCCCCAGCAGGCTAGGGCTCGAGCTTCGGTCCTCGCCACTATCGTAGTGTCCGCCATGGCGAGGGTGATAGCTGTGGCTAGCTCCCTCTCTTAGATCATTGTGGGTACACCTACGAGCATCAAGGGTGTTGGGTGCGTCATAGTTACGGTCAAGACGCTGATGCACCGAAACCACGATGCACTGCCCACTGCTTTGTGGCACCTAGTGGACCGATGCGTCCTTGCCGAGACACTCTGAGAGTGTGCACTGGCTGGCATCATGCTTGTGTCGCTGAGACAATGAGCTCATGGTGGGCCTAATGATCCTCGGGCGTTGCAGCCTCTAGAAGGCCATGGAGCAAGGCCACAACCACGATGATGTTCTGGCTTGCTTAGGCAAAGCGATGGAGGGCTTCATCATCTACGATGATCCTTTAGTTCATGTCACGGGCCATGGCATGTGCGCACGCACCGTCTCCACAACGCTCTATCTCCTGATCGAGCTCTGTGCATTCCTGCTTGAGCTGCAGTCACACTTCCTCGATCTCTTAGTCTTGGGCTTTCAGCTGCTCCATTGGCATGCGTGGCAGGGCTGCTATCTTCCTATTGGCCTCATCATTGAGGTCATTTGTTGGGGTAGCCTCCCCCTCATGGACGCTTTAGATGTGCCCCTCGGGGGTACCCATCATGAAGCATTCACGAGAGGGGTGATGGCTTCCCCTGCTAGAGTTAGAGCTAGAGAGCAACTCTAGCTCCTCTACCATGAGGTTTTGGAAAGATTCCACAACATGTTTGATCACCCCCATGAATTCATCATTCGTGGGAGGTGGAACCATGCGTTGTGCCACAAGGTGGCTAACAGTTGCTGCGGCATTGCGGAGACCGAATGGAAGCATTGTCGGGGTGCTCCATATGAGGTGTTCTGGAGAGAGGGGTTCCCCTCCGATGAGCCATGCCATGTCGTTGGTGTCAGAGAAGGTGAGGTAGTGCAGGTCCTCCTTGGACGGCTGGGGTCCTAGGGAGTCATCGAGCTATCGCTCAAGCCTCTCGTAGTCGAGGCCGATGGAGGGGAGAGGTTGGATGGTGGCATGAGCCAATCCCAACTCTCCTCCCACGGTGATGATGAAGTCTAGGTCCACCTAATGTTAATGTCAACATGCAAAGGTCCCCTACCTAGCGCGCCAACTGTCGGTGTTTTGAGTAAACACCAATGAGTAAATTTTTGTTATTGCATGTCTGACCCAGATGGTGTACTAAAAGACATAAGGTTTATATTGGTTCAGGTAGAATGTCCCTACGTCCAGTTCGTGGCTGCTGCTCATGTTATTAGCACTAAAAAGTTTGTAGTAGGGGTTACAAATGGGCGAGAGAGGGATAGGTCCTAAGTCTCTGATGGAAAGGTCAAATGGGTGCCAAGAGCTTGGTTGCTGCTCAGCTATGTGTGATGTGATGCGTGATGTGTTTTTTTGATCCCCTTAGCGGGGTGCCCTGCCTTCCCTTTTATAGACCAAGGGGAAGCAGGGATTACAGATGGGAGAAAGAAGAAAAACCAGAGACAAAGGATGTCCTTCAAAGATGTCAGGTCTTCCTTTTCCTCTGAGCGATCCCCGCTAACACGCTAGACGGTGCTAGGGATAGCTCCATGCTGGGTGCATGTCCGTTGATTCTAATAGGGCTACGCTGGGCGTCTGTCCACTGATGATACCATGTTCTGGCTTTGTCTGCAAGTGGTCACATCCCATCCTGCCCCGGCGGGTGGGGCGACGGACTAGGGTGCTGATCCGTGACCCTATGGGGAGCAAACAGTGTAATGACCGCACGTCTGTTACTATAGATGATGTGAGTTTCCTCCTGGACCATAGTGGTTGTCGTATGCTTCCACCAGGATCCACGCTCGAGGGAAAATGGCGGCGCCCACAACACTGTAAGACAAATGTTGGCGCTTACAACACTATTCGGGCTCTAACATGCCTGGAAGGGCTTAAAGCGCCCGTCTTGTCATATCCTAATGGTACTTTCCTACAAGCATGTCAGGTATGGTCCTCGGTATTTGTAGGATTGAGATGGCGATTAGAGGCAGGGTGAATAGTCATTACTAAAACTAAATCACGCTGGCTAACCAAAATAAGTGCGGAATTAAATCTATCGGTCTAGCCAAGACTATACCCCTCTATCTATGTTCTCTAGCACCTTGCCAAGATCCTAATTAAGCAATTAAAGTGTCAGGCTGGCTAGAGCTCACCTAACCAATTCTAGAAGCAAGGTCACACAAACCTATGCCGCTAGTACTTCAAGCAACAAGGGAGCTCCTACTCATGCTAGTAAGCAAAAGCACAAAGCCACCTAAGCTCACTAGCAATGCTCAATAACAAGGCAACCAATGCCAAATTAGAGAGTGCAATTACTTAGCTACACAAACTAAGCAATGTGACTAACAAGGTTACACAAACCAAATTAGCCACGCAAGGGAGCTATTTCTATGCTACACAAGCTAGAAGGTAACTAGCAAGCTACACAAGCTAACTAATTACAAAAGCAACTACACAAGCACAATGTATATGAAAGTAAATACAAGCTTGTGTAACGAGGATGCAAACCAACAGGAATACAAGGATGACACGATGGTTTTTTCCCAAGGTTCACGTGCTTGCCAACACGCTAGTCCCCATTGAGACAAGCTCCAAGATTGCCGCTGGTCCTCTTGCTAGTGGTGACCCATAAGTCAGCTTACCACAATCTCTAGCACTTGACCTGGCCAGACCACTTGTCTCCCTTCGCGTCTCGCTTTACTAGAGTTGCTCTTCGTGGCTCCCACGGGGCAAGCACAATGCCCCTCACAAAGCTCTTTTTCGAAGCACTGCACAAACTTCTTGTGGGCTTCAACAGAGACCACCACCAAGCCATCTAGGAGGTGACAACCTCCAAGAGTAATAAGCACCACCAGCTTGCAACTCGATCACCTAGTGCCACTCGATGCAATCGCACAAGAATCGCTCTGTCACACAATCAGATGATCACTATCAAGCATATGTGAGATGGAGGGCTCCCAAGCACTCACAAGCATGGACACAAAGTCCCCTGAGGTGCTCAGCACTAGCCATGGCCAAGACCCCCTTATATTTATAGTCCCATGGGCTAAAATTGCCGTTACCCCTTCATTGGGCATTTTTTGGGTTGACCAGAAGCATCAGTTAGATTGACCGGATGTAGGACCTCAGCATCTGGTCAACGGATGCTCGCCATGTTAGTAGGACTAGATGTAGCCACCTAGCGTCTAGTCACAAAGTGACCTAGCGTCCGGTCGAAGACCGACGCCTGCACCTTCACTGCTTCCACTAACCGGATGTAGGACCTTAGCGTTCGGTCACTACGTGACCAGCGTCCGGTGCACACTATGAAACCTTATCTTTTCTATACAGGGTGCCGGTGGCTCCGTCGAACTGCCGCACTCTATGGGTAGACACTTCGCCGGTGGAGTTTTGAACCTTTCCCTCCTTCGTTCCATTGCCGAGTTGATACACATCAACTCCAACTTCATCTCCTTTGTAAATGTGCCAACACCACCAAGTGTACACCACCATGTGAATGTGTGTTAGCATTTTCACAATCATTTTTCAAAGGATTAGCCACTCAACTTGCCACGCCACTCAATCCTAGCGATGATGCAAAGTTAGATCACTCGAGTGGCACTAGATGACTAATATCCAAACAAGTTTGCCCCTCTTGATAGTACAACCATCTATCCTAAACCCAGTCATCAACTTCTCTACACACCTATGACCGATGAAATGAAATGCCCTAGGTTATACCTTTGCCTTGCGCATTCCATTCCATCTCCAATGCCGATGCAACACATGCACCAACACGATCAACAATGATATGATCCACTTCATATCATCACATGATCATATTGGTTCATCGATCTTGACTTCACTTACTTTCCACCGTTGCCTTCGTCCATCAGCGCTAAGTCTTGCTTAAGCTTCACTGCCACACGGTCCATCACTCCAAAGCCTCCAACTTGCCCTTCACACTTGCAACCGGTCCATCAAGCCAAGTCAAGTCTTGATCTTCTCCACCTTGATCACATGACTCAATGTCATGTCTCATTTGCAATGAGCTCCTTCATCATCACATGTGTGAGCTTTGCAACATCTCCAAGCCATTTTCACCTTCATGGCATATGTTGCTCACACACATGTATCTATGGACTAATCACCTGTGTATCTCACATAAACACAATTAGTCCACCTAGGTTGTCACTCAATTAACAAAACCACACAAGGACCTTTCAATCTCCCTCTTTTCGGTAATTGATGACAACTCTACAAAGATATGGAAATTAAGCTCTTTTGGATTCATGTTGCTTGCCCAAGCAATTTTACCATGTGAAAATGATTTTGGACAAGTACTACAAACCCGAGATGGTAGTATTGGCTCCCCCTACATATGTGCTAGAGTGTTTGGTTTGAAGTTCGCACATATGCATAAATTGGAAATGTGGGAGAGTAATTACTACCGAATGATGCTAAGGTGTATCGAGTAAACCTTTAAAGTATGATACCAATCGGAGTTGCACCTTTAAGTTCACCCTTAGCACCATGGTTAGCTAGATAACACTTGGAAAAATAAAAATCACTAGATACCTTGGGAGATCAACATTAAAAACAAGGTACTAGCATTACTTGAAAAACATACCAAGTGTCTAGCTAGCATCCTATGCATGCTAGTTTTCATTTCATCAATCAAATTTTACAACTAGCATACATCACACAAGTATGCATATTGAATTTAAGAACTTATGCAATGCAAGAAAGCACATGAATATGCACATATCAAATGCAATCAATCAAAGTTCGTGAGCTTGCTCCCCCTACTTGTGTGCTTCTCTTGTCCAAGAATTTTAATCCATCTCTTTTCTTCAACGTTGCTCTCTTTTTGTCCATGTCCATGTCCAACCTCTACTTCTTTGTCTCAATCCTCTCCCAAAACTTTCATATCTTATCTCTTCCCCTTGTACAATCTCAATCTCAAAGCTTTCATATCTTTGTACAATCTCTCCCCCTTTGTCATCAATTTCCATAAAAGGTGTGCTTCTCATTGATGCAAAGGTATGCATTTGGGGTAGATGGTTGAGTCTTGAATCTTGCATTTTTATGGACATCACTTGATTGTTGGAATGACACCACTTGTAGATACCACTTGTAACTTGTACTACTTGTATCTTGTGTAGGGAGTCTTGAGATACCACACATAGAATCTTTGATCTTGATATCAATTTGTGTGACACCTCCCCCTATGTAATAGCATGGGTCATCCATTTGATACACTTGAGCTCTTGTAGGTGAGGGATGCATTCTTCATTTAATGATCAGTTAAAGTTGAGGATCACTTGTGGAACTATTGTCTTGCATGATTGATACCACATGTAGATGTGATACCACTTGAAAGCATTTTCTAGTATGGAACCACTTGTTGGATTTATCAATAAAAGTCATTTCTTGAACATTTGCTATCTTCATGAGTACCACTTATAGTATATCACTTGTGAGTTGATCTAGACATCACTTGTGAATTTGATGAAATACTTGAGTCTAGATACTCCATGAAGCAAACAAACTAGATATCCATTTGCATTGTTGTCTTGTGCTTGTACTCTTATCGTTATCATGAGCTTCTAATATTGACTTGAACTAAATCAATTTGCCTAAGCTTCCAAGTCTGGTATGAACCAATGACAAGCTTCTTCACACCTCTTACAAGGGTTATCTTGCCAATGTTGTACTTGTCACTTGTTGGCAATCCAAATTAAATCAAGTACTTGGGTTTACTTAGCTCATGAACAAATTTATATACTAACCAATAGATCAATTAATCATTCAAGCAATAGTGGTAGGCTATGAAATTAAACATTTCATTTGTTATGCATGATCCTTTGAAGCATGTACTATATGCACTAACCGCATACTAGTAAGGGATGAAATAATTATGAACATTACAATGATACCTTTGCTATGTTGAAGTAGAGGATAGTCACATAGATTCCAATTCATTACTCCAATAGCAATGTGAAGTCCAATTATAAGCTTGGTGAAGACCAATAGATACCATTTTGAATTCCATTCTTCACTCATATGAAATAAATACCACTTATGATCAAGTGCACTTTCTTGTTGTGGTTGGCTTGCTTCTTCTTTTCATCTTTACTTGCATGAGAGCATCAATTTGAGAATACCACTTGAAATATCATGACTAGCTCTCTTTTGGGTGTTGCTTGCTTTTCTTGATCAACCCTTTTTATTGCTTCAACTAAGCATCTCAAATGTTCCTCGGATCACCACTTCCATGTTAGCCTTCCAAATACCACACTTGGTTCAACTACACATAGGTGGCAAGCCCCTACACTAGGGAGAAGTGACCTCTCTCCAAGAACCATTCTTGACACTCACTTGAAATAACTTGATTGATTGATCCAAGTTATGGACTCAACTTGATGAGTAACCTTGATTCCTTCTTTAAGTCCTTTCCTTTCTACTTGTTTAAGTCCATTTCTTTCCACCAAATGATTTCTAATAGTCACTAGAACTCAAACTTCATCTTCATCTTGAGCTTGGTCTTTATCTTCAATTTGAGTACCAAATATGTGCAAAGTACATTCCATAATCAAATAACCTTGTACACTTTGCTTGTGATGCCTCCAGATCATCTCAAATCTAAACTTAGGTACCTCAAACACTTATAAACATGTTTCCAACTTGAGGATCTTTCAATCAAAGTGACTCTAGATCAATCCATTATTTATCACTTTTCTGGCAGATTATGTACCCTTCAAAGAAATAAGCATATCTCCCAAAGTATAAATCTAAATACCACGAAATTTGGTAGAGATGTGATTAACTAAGTTATCTATCAGCTTTAAAATTTTGAGCTTTGGTTGACTTCTAGATTGATACCAGATTTCAATTCATCCACCACTGCTACATGCTAAAAACTGCTGCACTATAGCTGATAAGATCTACTCCAAAACCGAAGCATCTATTATCTAATTCTCATGAAATTTGTACAGCATCTTATACCATAAGTCTAGAGTATGTACACCAATTTTTATGCCAATCCAATAAGTTTTGATCATTCAAACATGGCTAAGATCATAGCTCACTCAGATTTTCAATATAGGACAGATTTCAATCACTTGAGCTATACTTTATCAAATATGAATCAAACTTGAAACTAACTCGTTTGAATACTTTCACAAGACATAAATCTATTCAATCCACTTACTAAATGTCATCTTATGAACTTATCCAACACAAATCAATCCAAACTTGACTACTAATCAATTACCCATTCAATCATCTCATAGCAAGCAATATTGCATATTTATCCAATTCAATCAACTCATATGCACCCAAATGAAATGATCAACAAGAGATATGCCTTGGCCAGGTCATGATTATCCAACTAGCAAGCTTCAACTCAATTATTTGCAAGTCATCAAATATATCCAATGAATCACCAACAACTTGAATTATAGCACTTGTATGTTGATAGCACTTGAACTTCACTCAATTTTCACTTGGCATTGGATTTGGATGTGCACTAAGCTTCATAACTTGATTCAACATATGATGAACAATGTGAGATCAATTGAATCAAGTCTCCAATGCCTATGGTACCTACAAATAATCATCCACTTTTTGATGGTACACAAACAATTTTGGGTCCTCTCAAGTTAGGTGCAACATACTTAGACATAGCCTTAGTATGAATAGCGGGATGTTTTGCAATAGCAACCATAGAGGTACCATTACCATCCTTTCTAAGCATAGAATCATCATTAATTGAAATAGTCTTAGGGGTGTTACCTAGGGGACATGAATGTGCCATGTATCTCCTTTCCCGACATGAGTAGCACTTTCTCTTTGCTTGAGCCTTCTCTTCCTTGCTCATGTGGTGCTTCTCATTGCCTTGCCTCTCATGGATTGCTTGAGCCTTCTTTTCAAGCTTGGTAGGACACTTAGAGGCAAAGTGCCCCATATTTCCACACTTAAAGCACTTGATGTGAGCATAATCTTTTTTCTCATCTTCATTCTTGCTCATCATCTTGGCATCTTGAGTTTGCATTAGATGCCTTGCCTTTCCACCCCTTCTTGTTTTCTTCTTCTTTATCATCAAATCACCACCATCTTCATGGTTGATCTTGATTTGCTCTTGGGGTGTCTTCTCTTGCTCAACTTGTGGCTTTGGTTGAGGCTCTTCTAGTTGCTTCACTAATAGCTTGGTTGGGCACATTGAGGTAAGCTGACCCCAAGTGTGGCACTTGAAGCACTTCACATGCTTGAGCCTCTCTTCTTCTTTTATCTTGAGCTTCTCAATATTAGGGCAACCATTTGCAAGGTGTCCCACTTCATGACACCGGTAGCACATGGTATGAGAGAGCTTTCTTTGTTGTAGCTTCATCTTTCTTTCTCTCTGTATTTTGCCCTTTGTCATCTTCTTCTTGAAGCCAAGGCCACACTTGTCACCATAGTTTCTTTGAGTCTTCAACATGTGCTCAAAGGTGACTTTTGAGTTGTAGCACCTCTCTAACTTGTTGCTCAATTTCTTCACTTTATTTTTGAGCTCATTGTTCTCCTTCAAAAGGTTAGTCTCACAAGACATAGAAGTAGAACAAGCATCTATTTGTGAAGAACATGGCATTTCTAATAAATCATCACAAGAGGTGGATACATGCTTCTTGCATACATCACAAGGGTTAGCAACAATATATGATTGATCAATTGACCCATGTGATAAGCTCTCACTAGTTTTAGTTTTTCCATTAGAAATCTCCTTAGTGAGAAAATCATGGTCTTGTACCAAGTTATCATGAGCAACACTAAGTTCCTCATGAGCCAATTTTAGCTCCTCATGTGAACAAGTAGTAACATAAAGTAGATGCTTTTGTTGTTCACATATGTTCTTTAGAAAAGAGTTTTCAATTTTCAATTTCTCGACTTTAGCCATCTCTTTTTCTAAAGTTTTGATCATGTAACCATATCTATCTAGAAGCTCCTCATATGAATCAAGATCAATCACATTTGCATTAGATACCTTAGTGTCACCTTGTGACATGAAGCAATGTGATGTAGTTTGAGAGCTTGAAGAAACATCACTCTCATACCCCAAGCATGATCCATCATTATCACCATCAAGTGTGCATGGAGTAGCATCATCATTGGCATCACTTATGGCATCATCATCAATCTTGTCAAGTGATCTTGTGATATGATCATTATCATCATCACTTGACCATGAGGTGGAGCAATCTTTCTCAATCACCGCATTGTGATCAAGCTCGACACACTCATGCGCCTCCTTCTTGGGCTCATCATCATCATCAGAGACCATCCCATACTTCTCATTGAGATAACACCAAATCTCATGGGCGGTCTTCATATCAATGATCTCTTCAAAGATGTTATCATGCAAGGATCTATACATGGTGTTAGTAGTCTAGATGTCGAGATTTAGGCATTTCTCTTATGCTTGAGTTAGATTATCTTCATCCAACACATGAGAAAAGCCTACAACTACCATCCACCACATTTGAGGGCAAATAAACTTAAAATTGCATATCATCCAATTTTTCCATCGTGTAAAGTGTGCCATAAAAAATGTATGGACAATCAACATCTAGCCCATAAGCCGCCATCCTCTCGGGTTGGTGAAGACCACAAATGAGAGACCTAGCTCCGATACCACTTGTAGGGTCGAGATGGTGACTAGAGGGGGGTGAATAGTCATTACTAAAACTTAATCACATTGGCTAATCGAAATAAGTGCGAAATTAAATATATTGGTCTAGCCAAGACTACACCCCTCTATCTATGTTCTCTAGCACCTTGCAAAGATCCTAATTAAGCAATTAAGGTGTCAGGCTGGCAAGAGCTCACCTAACCAATTCTAGAAGCAATGTCACACAAACCTATGCCGCTAGTACTTCAAGCAACAAGGGAGCTCCTACTCATGCTAGTAAGCAAAAGCACAAAGCCACCTAAGCTCACTAGCAATGCTCAATAACAAGGCAACCAATGCCAAATTAGAGAGCACAATTACTTAGCTACACAAACTAAGTAATGTGACTAACAAGGTTACACAAACCAAATTAGCCACGCAAGGGAGCTATTTCTATGCTACACAAGCTAGAAGGTAACTAGCAAGCTACATAAGCTAACTAATTACAAAAGCAACTACACAAGCACAATGTATATGAAAGTAAATACAAGCTTGTGTAACAAGGATGCAAACCAACGGGAATACAAGGATGATATGATGATTTTTTTCCTAAGGTTCACGTGCTTGCCAACACGCTAGTCCCCATTGAGACAAGCTCCAAGGTTGTCGCCAGCACTCTTGCTAGTGGTGACCCGCAAATCACACTCTCCCATGTGGAGTGCTTACCACAAGCTCTAGCACTTGACCCAGCTAGACCACTTGTCGCCCTTCGTGTCTCACTTTACTAGAGTTGCTCTTCGTGGCTCCCGTAGGGCAAACACAATGCCCCTCACAAAGCTCTTCTCTAGAGTACCGCACAAGCTTCTTGCGAGCTTCGATGGAGACCACCACCAAGCCATCTAGGAGGTGGCAACCTCCAAGAGTAACAAGCACCACCGACTTGCAACTCGATCACCTAGTGCCACTCGATGCAACCTCACGATGCAATCGGACTAGAATCGCTCTCTCACACAATTGGATGATCACTATCAAGCATATGTGAGATGGAGGGCTCCCAAGCACTCACAAGCATGGACACAAAGTCCCCTGAGGTGCTCAGCACTGGCCATGCCTGAGACCCCCTTCTATTTATAGCCCCATGGGCCAAAATAGTCGTTACCCATTCATTGGGCATTTTTTAGGTTAACCAGACTCACTGGTCAAAACGACCAGACATAGGACCTCAGCGTCTGGTCAATGGATGCTTGCCACATCAGCGGGACCAGACACAGCCACCCAGCATCTAGTCATGAAGTGACCCAATGTCCGGTTGAAGACCGACGCATGCGCCTTCACTGCTTCAACTGACCGAACGTAGGACCTGAGCGCCTGGTCACTGTGTGACCAGCGTCCGGTGCACGTTGTGAAACCCTATCTTTTCTATATATGGGCAGACACTCCGCCGGTGGAGTTTTGAACCTTTCTCGCCTCTGTTCCATCGTCGAGTTGATCCACATCAACTCCAACTTCATCTCCTTTGTAAAGTGCCAACACCACCAAGTGTACACCCACCATGTGTATGTGTGTTAGCATTTTCACAATCATTTTCCAAAGGATTAGCCACTCAACTTGCCATGCCACTCAGTCCTAGCGACGATAAAAAGTTAGTGTCAGTGCAGAAAGTGACCAATAAGTAAATATTTATAGTTTTGCCGTATGTTGTGATTGGAGGTGGCCTAGCACTCAATGACACAGGGTTTATACTAGTTCAGGCAATGTGTCCTACGT
The DNA here is from genome assembly GCA_038087645.1 of Saccharum hybrid cultivar R570. Lineage (NCBI taxonomy): Eukaryota > Viridiplantae > Streptophyta > Magnoliopsida > Poales > Poaceae > Saccharum > Saccharum hybrid cultivar. The sequence continues at coordinate 2,157,009 of JAQSUU010000049.1, read as the reverse complement.
CTAGTTTGAGTCGGTCGGTGACTTTATTCTTGAGCCCAGGTGCTCGAAGTTTGCAGTGGGGTTACAAACGAGAAGGAGAAAGATGGGGAGTACAAGAGGTCTGGTCGGACTCTGGTCGGAAGGGCCAAGAGCGATAGGAGCTCTGCTATGAGCTAAGTGTTCTAGCATGTGCTTGAGGTTCGAACCTAGCGGTTCTGTGGTTGTGAACTAGTGAACTTGATCGATCTAATGAATCTAGAATCACTTGAATGTTGGGAGAGAGCGCATCCCCTTTTATAGATGAAAGAGATGGCCATACAAGTGAGAGGGAGAGAGTATGTATGCTTCTAAGCCTTGTTGCCCATGCCGGTGGGTATAGGATGATGGTAGGCACCCACAACACTGTTGGATGTCGAATGCACGTGGGAGGCTACGTCGTTTTGTTTGGGTATAGCAGATGTTGGTACCTGCTATACTGTTGATGCCCAGAGGCATGTGAGAAGTTTCACCATGTTCACTCGATACGGTAAATGCCGATGCCCACAACACTATCGATGTCCAAAGGCATGTGGGGGAGCCTTACCGTATGGGAGTTAATGGCACCCACAATACTGTAGGAAAAATGTTGGCGCCTACTACACTGTTTGTGTTAGGGAGGTTGCAGAGTTCTATTTTTGTAGGTGCATAGGGTACGGTCCCTAGTATCATGGTTTGACTTATGCGCCTTGCCTTGCTTTCTCCATTCGTTCCCTGATCCTTTCTGAGCAGGCATCCCCGGTCGGTTGGTCCTAGTCAGAGAAGAGCAGTGAACAGGGTTTTTGCGTACCCCGATCAAAGACGTGGGGTTGGAGTTGGAAGTAATGCTTTGGCCAAGCCTTTTGGTCGGAGAGGCTGTCCGGAGGTGGGCTAGAGACCGAAGTGAGCATTCCAGTTAGAGAGGTGGGCCAGAGTTAGAAAACGAGCGCCACTCCTCCTCGGCCAGGCCTTCTAGTTAGTGATTGGATCGCCCTTCTGGCCTTTTGTTCAGATAATTGGGCCAACCCATGAGTTGCGCGTTGTCTGCTTGGGTCGAGCCTTTATTGGGAAGCCAGTCTGTGAGGGACCCCGGGTTTATGAACCCGATAGGAGCCCTCAAGCCCCTAGGCAATTCGGACAGAATCATCTAGGGGATTTTTTGTCTTAACGGTGGGTGCTCACGATCGCACCCACGGGTGTAGCCCCTGGGCAATTCGGGTAGAATCATCTAGGGGTGTTTGTTAGTGGGCGTGTGTGTGTTTTTTAGTCAAGATGGAGTTGTCAACCAAGGCGTCATTTGTGCAGCTGAGGCGGTTAGTTTTTAGGGATCGAACGAGACAGAGCTCATGGATCCTAGCATCGATGCACGCCGTGGGGTCGGGCAAGGCAGTTAGTTTTAGAGATTGGATGAGATGGAGCTTATGGGTCCTGGCATTGGTACACACCATGGGATCAGGCAAGTCAGAGTCGTGGATCCTAGCCTCGGTGTAGCCTACGCAGCCAAGGTAGTTTTAGTTAGTTTAGTTTAGGGATCAGGCGAGCTAGAGCTCGTGGATCCTGATGGGGTAAGGTTGGGGTCATAGACCCAGGTGTTTTTTGGTGTGCAGTCAAAGTGTAGCCAAGGGATGGGACGAGTTTGGGGTCACAAACCTAGGTGTTTGGTGTGTAGTCAAAGTGTAGTCAAGGGATGGGGCGAGTTTAGGGTCGTAGACCTAGGTTTTTTGGTGTACCTTGAGCCCTCGAGCCCTATTGGGCTTTTGGTAGGGGTCAGTTTGAGTTGTGTGCATTACCCCATCCTCGGTTTCTCACAACTAGAGGGGCTGAGTTTTGTCCCTTGTCCCGATCGCTCGGGCTTAAGTGACGCGCTCGATGAGTTCACTAACAGGTATGATCGAGTGGAATCTGGGTCCGTCGTTCATGATGGGGTCGGCATAGCCCTCTTATGACATTCCACTACTCCTTTACCTATAACCTAGCAGATGCTTGAGTCATTTTGGAGGCCGACCTGGGTGGCCTGATGGCCTCCCCTTGATGGATATTCTATGGGCTTAGCAGAGGTTTAGGATCGAACAAGAAGATTGAGATGACCCTATCTGCTTTGGGATAGACTGGGCGAGGGCCGCACAGGGCTCATCTACATTTTCTCCCCTAGCTTTGTTTGACGTGGGGCAGCCTCAAGCCCTTCGTGGGCCGGCCTTCAAACCCCGGTCGGTCGTTGCTCATGTCGAATGAGGCAACTGCCGCTTCGTGATGCAACACGGAGCGTTGTGATGCCTTTCACTGCATGTGCGATGCTTAGTTCCCAAGCCCCCGGGTGGTTTAGGGCCCAAATCATCTGGGGGGCATGGGCGCATGGAATGAATGCATGTTTGGATGTATGAAATGATTATAAAGAAATAGCGGGGGTTGGTAGTGTTACCTTGATGACTTTGAGTGATGGGTTTTGAAGAGCTTCAGTCGGAAATGTCCGATCAGGACCCATGCTCGTCATTCATGATGGAGTCGGCATGGCCTACATGGGGTGTCCCTTTGCTCCTTACCTGTCTCTTAGTGTTTTTCTGAGCCATTCGATCGATTTAGGAAGGTCGATGGTCTCCCCTAGCGGAGATCCCATTTTGGGTTTTTTTTCTAAGTCCTGCCTGGGGATGCGGAGAGTTGCCTGTGTGCGGTGATGCTTTGGTTCTTGTGCCTGGTGTGCGGTAGTGGTTGGCGTGCAATAGTGGTGGGCCATACCTAGGCCACACCCCATCTAATCAGGCACTGTTCCGTCAGTCAGGGTGCATCTCATCAGTCAGGGCGCGTCTCATCTGCATTAAATGGGAAAGAGAGAGTGTTTTTCGCTCTGTTGTTTCGACTTTCCTGATCGGCGCACCTTCCCCAACTGTTGTGTCCTTTTCCTTAAGTAGGAGAAGGGAGAAGGTTTTCGCCCTGTTCCTCTGCCTGTTCCCCATCCACCGCCTCCTCTCATTTTCCTTCTTGCTGAGAGTGTCTTTGAGAGCCGCGGTGGTTCCTAGGAAAGAAAAGGGAGAGAGCGAGGGAGAGGAAAAACTCACAAATCCTTTCACAAACCCGAAGCGAGATGTCGGATTGGAGGTCATCCACTGTGAGGGAGTCGGTGTTGAAGGCCTTCACCATGAAGGGGTTTCTGCCGCTGAAGGAGGTGGCGCACTAGAGGGCTCCCAAGAGGGAGGAGTTTCTGCAACCTCGGCCCGGTGAGGTCATTTCCTTTCTCGCCTTCCATGAGCGCAGGTTGGGATACCCCGTGCATTGGTTCCTGTGTGGACTCCTCAATGAGTGGGGTCTTGAGTTGCAACACCTTAATCCGATGGGGGTGCTACATATTGCTGGCTTTATCACTATCTATGAGGCCTTCCTCGAGATGGAGCCGCACGTAGATTTCTTTCGCTGGCTATTCTCTAGACGAGCTTTGTCGGTGGGGAATCTGCCTAAGGTCATGCTGGTGGGGGGTTTCGCCCTACAGAGGAAACTGAGCATGGGAGGCTCATATCCCGTGTACATCCCATGTGACTCCAACCGAGGATGGCATGGGAGTGGTTTTATATCAGGAATCTGGCAGAGGCGCCGTTCCTGGCATTCACCAGCGGGAGGCTAGAGAAGCAGGATAGTTGGTCGTGGGGTATTCCCATCAGGAGAAGAAGGTGGAGATCATTGAGGAGGAGCTCTAGAAGCTTGTGCGGCATGGCCTTGATGGGGTGCGGGTGTTCCACACCCTCTACTACCGTTGGGTTGTGCCATTAGCGGAGAGGTCATGGCCAATGTGGAGGTACAGTGGCCTATCGGACCCTAATCATGCATCGTCGGAGGAGCTACCGGATGACGAGGATTGGAGTCACCTCGACAGGGTGATACAGCTGAAGCCCAAAGAGAAGGTCGAGGGAAAGCCCATACCTCTCAATGCCTCGGTAGTGTCCAAACTGGTATGCTCCTCTTTCTTTACTTCATGTTCCTTTCCCCTTTGCTTTCCTGCTTTTTTTATCTTGAGTCGCCTATTGCGTAGGGGCTTGATGCTTATGGGTCTTGGCCGCACCTTCCGAAGGGACCAGAAGGTGTGGCGTGGTAGGCCACCTAGAAGAAGGCGGCGGATGCCAGGAAGAAGAAGAAAGCTGAGGTGGCTCAACAAAAGTATAAGAAGGAGAAGGAGATTGCCCGGCATGTGAAGGTCGAGGAAAATAAGAGTGACGTTGAGTCTAAGCTCGAGTCGAGGGATCCCACAGATGTGGATGACATGGTTTTCTCCGAGGAGGAGGAAAGTTGGGAGGTCGTTGTGACCTCGGTGGAGTGTTGTGACCCTATGGCGATGTCCGCTGGTGATGAGCAGGAGGCAGAGAGGCGTGCGGTGGTTCCCATGCCAAGGAAGCATGTGACGAGCGTGGACACCATTGATGGATGGGAGGCGAAGCGGACATGGTCACCATGCCCCTCGGTGGCGTCGCTAGTCTTGTCCTCGCCTATCGTAGATGTGGCTGAGCAAGTCAGGTGGTCTAAGGAACAGGCTTGCACTCGTGCATCACTAGGACCGGTGCCAGCATGTGACTCATAGCCAGAGGATGCCCTGTCTGCTGCTCCGATTGGTGCGTCTCGAGCCAAGGGTCATGGTGACCCATAGGCTGGGTAGGAGTCGGTTGGGATGACTCTACCCCCATTTGAAGTGAGGGGGCATAGGTCGTAGCCTAGCAGTAGCCCTTGCCCTACAGGCTCATCGACATCAGGTCTCGGCTTCAGAGTCATGTTGCTTACCTATACTTTTTTGTCAGTGGCCAGGTGATGATGGGGTTGAGCATTACCCCAACTCCCGTGCGGGAGGTTTGGAGGCCCACCCTACAGCGTGTTGCGATGAGTGATGGGGGAATAGGGTGGTGGCGGTGAACCCTTCCCTTTTAGGGGTGGTGCCCCCTGGGTCAGTTGCTAGTATGGTTGCAGCGGTGGCGGTAGCATTGGCGGCGATCCCAGTGGTGACGGCGGAGGTCATGTCAGAGGTAACTCTTGCGGCCCCTCCTCCACCAGCTACAGTAGAAGAGGAGAGGGAGACTGAGCTCCCTGCCTCACCGGGTGGAGGGCTACACGGCTCACCCTCATGGTCAGAGCTAAAGGCACTGGGGGAGACATGACCGGGATGAAGTCGGAACACCCAATGGCAGCCCACACAACTGAGGTGGTGGAGATCCCATCTGATGATGAGGCGGATGACATGGTGGAGCTGCCGGTGTTGTCGCGGGAGCTGGCGGTGGTTTAGTCAGAATCTAGGCCCTTCGATGGACTACTGGAGGGTGACCTAGAGTGGCCCTGCCCCAAGAACCCAACAAAGGTGCGGTTTGTCATTTGAGATTCCTAGGAGTGTCAGCTCCAGGACATCCTTGGGGGAAAAGGACTTGCCATGGAGTCTGAACTCGCCAACCTATCGGTGAAGCTTGAGGATGCCTAGGAGCGGGATATGTCCGCCCAGCAGTTACTCAAGGTCGACCTGCAGCTCACTGCGAAGGTGAGTTTTCCTGTATTTGTCCTTGACCTCTGAGTCTCTTGTTGGTTGCCTCAGCATGCTTGCTTTTTGTCTTCATAGGGTCTGAAGGAGATGTCGTCCTACAAGTCCCGCTTCCTCTAGATGGAGCATGCCTAGGTGGCTGAGCTTGAGCATCGGCTAGAGTCCGCCACCATGAGTCCTAGGACCAGGCAGCTGAGGTGATCGTGGTGCGGTCAGAGGAGCAGCGTGCAGTGGAACGGGTGACCGCTGCCGAGCAGGGGCTTGAGGCAGCGAAGGCCCACCAGGCGGAGGCCGAGTTAGGGTTGTAGAAATTCCTGGTGAACATTAAGGTGGCACTCCAAAAATCCTTGGAGACCCTTGAGTCAGAGCGGAGCACCTTGGTGTCAGAGCAGAACACCCTAGAGTTGGAGCAGAAGGCCTGGTCGGAAGCAGACCAGGAAGTGCTCGCGCTTTGGGGCTAGGTGATGGGGATGAAGGAGGCGAGTGCCCGGCTACGCAAGCAGGTGGAGGAATTCTCCACCCTTGAGAACTTCCACCTCGATACGTACCCTTTCTATTTTTCATCATGTTGGTTTCTTCCTTCAGCCTGTTTCTGAGCTTGCCACCCTTCTTCTAGAGCTAGGCGGAAAGGTGAAGTCATTGGAGCGGGACCTAGAGATGGTCAAGGTGACTTTTGGCCAGAATGCAGAGGAGCTGGCCAAGTCCCTTGAAGAGCGACATGCTCTCGAGGGAGAACTTGACCAGATCTGCAATGTTGCCTAGCTAGTCATCTCAGAGGTCTTTGGGTTGGCACCAAGTACTAGCGCGCCATCGATCCAGCTGGCAGAGGTCCCGAATGAGGTCTGGGACCTTATCACAAGTGGGCTATTTTATGGAGTGTCGGGGGTGTTGACTTTGGTGGCGACATACCACCCAAACTTGGACTTCGCCACTATCTGCAATGGGTGTGTCGATAGCTTGAGCACGGAGGATATCCAATCGCTTGGGGAGAGCTTGCTGCCGCATGCAAGGTTGGTGGTGTAACACCCCAGGTGTTTGCCTTCCACATTTGCACTTGCATTTTATGGACATGAGCATCATTCATTCATTCATAAGCTTATCTCACATGAAACATGTCTTTGAAACATTGCAAGTATCGTTATGTTTCATGTGTGTTGTTTCCTTTATGAAATGAAAAGTGTGCAACACTTAAGTGCAACATGTGCCACTCACTTTAGTGAAACAAAGTTAGTTAATACTATGCAACAAGATCATGAAACGTGTGAAACATGACTACGAAACATTTGTAACATTTCATGTGTTTTCATTGTTTCAGTACATACCTTGCTTGATTCTTGTGTGACCAATGTATGGTGTGGCTAAAAACTCTTTTAAGTAACTTAGTTACACCTAGAATGTCATTTGGGACATTGTTCATGTTGATCACTTTGACTAATTAGGTTCTCAAGTCATGGTTTGACCAAATTTGACCCCTGAACCCTTTTGTTTGACTGTTTAAAAAGTGTGCCTAAGGATGTTTGCATGTCTAAGCAACCAAAAACAAAGTTGTAGAAAATTTTATAAGGAACAAACTTTGTTTAGAATCCAAGTCATGAAAATGTGCACAACATGTTCAAAAAGGACCCACAAGTCAGTTTTGGGGTTGTATTTGACACTTAGAAATTTTCTAAGTGTAAGGGCTGGATTTCAGTTTCATGTACCCAACTTATTCATCTTGTAGCTCCCAAATCAAGCCGATTTAGCTCGTACTCCAATTGGCAAACTTGTAGTACACACTTGGATCTCGAACTTTGTCAATTACACCACGAACTGGATCATCATGGTTGAGGAGTTGCAACTCGATGAAGGTACGCTGTCAGGCTCGATAAGGTTAACTGAATCAGTGTTTCAGTCAAGCTACAGTGATCTCCGTTTCAGAAAACGCCCACCGCGTGGGTGACGCGCGTCGCCGGTCGCCTGACCACGCAGGCCACGCGCCGTGGCTGGCCTGACGCCGCTACCGGTGTCCTCCACTTGAAGCCGCGTCCGCCTGCCTGTCTGCTCACTCTTCCTTCCTCCTTCACTTCTCTAGCTCGCAGCAGCAGCAGCCGAAGCGCAGCCGCTCCGCCATCGTTGCCGCGGAGCTTCGCCGTCACCGAGCTCACGCGTCGCTGCGAAAACGTGCGCTACGTCTTCACCGTAGCTTCGCTGTGTTCCTCGCGACCTTCTCCACCACTTAGCCAGGCCATTGGAGCTTGGGTAAGGTTGCTGTGACCATTCCACCACCGCCCACCATGGCTGAGCCTCCCTGGACTTGGCGCTCACCGTGGCCAGTGCACCACCGCACCCTTCTTCTACCCCTAGCCCTCATCTCGTCTTCCCCAGCTCGCGTAGTCGCTCAGGTGAAGATGCTACCTCCCGGGCTAGTCCAGTCATGCTGGAACGCGGCCGCGCACCGCCGTGCGCCACAGCAGAGCTGCCGTGTGCCATGGCCAGCGTGCTTAGGGGCCGTTAGGGTCTAGACTTAGGGAGTCAATCGATGCGTGGGAACTTGGGGAGCACGCCGGTGCTGTCCAATTCACCAGAGGAGTCGCCGTCGACGAGTTCCACCGTCGCCACGCCGTCAAAGTCGCCTCCCCTGTTTCGCTGTCACTGACCCGTGGGGTCAGCTGACACTTAGGTCCCACACGGCAGTGACTATGGTTCATAGGGCTAGTTCAAAAATTCTAGTTTTGAATGCTGCTTTGAGATTTTTGTATCTTCAAATGTGTAGATCTAAATACTGTGATTCAAATTTTGTTAGACTCACAGTGAGGTCTAGTATTTAAGAAAAATATGTTGAGCACTTTATGTAGAAATTTTGGATGAATTAAATAGGAACTTGAAAAGTGTTTTTGAATGCATGCAAACTTGTTTAAATCATAACTTGAGTTTCTGTGATCCAAAAATTGTGAAATTTTGTGGGTAAGTTAGTATTGCTTAGTAGAAGCTCTGGTTAAAATTTGAGGGTCATTGCATGTGTAGTTTTTTAGTTATATATTTTCCTTTTATCATTTATGGATACTTGTGTGAATTTTTGTAAATTATCTAGGAATCCAATGGCCATGAAACTTGGTAGGTAGTCTCTTGGTACCTTAAGGATGCTAGGAAAAATATGAAATCTGTTGCTTGACACTTTTCACTAAGGTTTCCTAATTATGCAATTTTAAGCCATTCTGCCTTACCAATTTTATGGTAGTCTACTTAGGGCATGTAGTGTCTACTGTAATTTGTGTAGATTTAATGGTGTAGTTTTCATATATGTTTACTATTTCCTCTAATTAAATAAATAAATTAAGAAAGGTATTAGAGGAAATGTTTTGGTGATGAACACCCTACTTTCTGGTGTCCTTGTGATATGTGTAACATGTGAGTAGATTTAGTTTTGTCCAATTATATGTTTACATCTTAAGTTATTAATTATTCGTTTGTATTATGTCCCTCTGGACAGATCTGGGGACTTTAGAAAGTTCCCCATGATATTTTGGTTTTCCGTGAATGTGATGAATACAAGAGTTGTAGATAATTTATGTATCTAGCTCCTGTCAAGATTTGAGGGCATTTGGCCCAGTAGTTTAGAAACCGCAGCTGTTTAAAGTTAGGTTCCAGTTTTTGCTTATTCTCTGCCTTGTGAGGACAGAGTTCTGTTGATTGATGAATTCGACCTGATAAAAGTTTGAATCATGCTTTGAGGTCTGAAAATGAATTGTAGATAATTTCATAAGCTTTCCAGATTGTCTTGTTGCATGTCATTTGGATTTATATATCTCCAGTTATGGCTAGTTTACTATACCACTACATAGTCTCCATTCTGTTGAAATGCAAATGCTTGAGTGCATGCTTGCGCTATGTGCTCGTTGATTGTTAGGGGTTAGCCTAACTTGAGAATATGCTTAGGTGCAGGTGCTAGGTCATTAACTGAAGATGAGCAATTATACATTAGGTTGTATAAACTTGGTAAGTAAAGTAATTTGAATACGGCTTAAGTTGGAATATGCAAACTACAGCGAACATGTGCATTCCCCGAGCATCCCTGACATTTGTCATGTGCATCCATAATATTTATCTTGTGCATTCATGCAATAGGTGTGCCAGAGAGAGTGACGTTGCTGGAGTTCGAGGGAGCCAACCAGGAGGAGGAGCCTGGGGTGCCGGAAGCCGACGAAGCAGCCGTCGCGGAGGAATTGCCCGAGTGCCCTGACCACCAGCCTTCCTCATTCCTGAAAGGCAAGCCCCGGAGCATATTAAGCCTCCCATGTTTTTACGAATACATTGAGTATCTTTTATTGTTGATGATACATTAAGTATAGGAATTGGTTGGAACCAATTGCTGCATTATATATCCTTCCTTGTCTAGATATCGCAGTGGAATCCTATTTAAGTCAGGACGGGTTAAATGCTTAGCCATGCTTAGTGCGGTAGAAGTCAGGTGATTTCCGGTCACCTGCGAGCTTTAGGATGAGGTGGATCACGGTTGGCTATATTTGCTATCGTGGAAAAGAACCATGTGAATAATGAATTAAGACCAGACAGGGTCTTGTGTAGGTTTGAACATAGTGACTCCGTTTGAGTCGTTTAAGGACCGATACGCTGTACGTCCTCATGTCATGTTGAACGCAGCCTAACACTTAGCTGGCCGGATAAGTCGTTCCGACCACGAAGCCTACTAGCTCGGTTTAGGCCGGGGACACGAGCAGGGGTCCACAATCTGGATGGAAGTAAGGATGTGTAGGGAACCATTGGTGTAAGCCCAAGGGCGGGTTAAGTCACCGAGCACTCATGGCAAAGTGGTTCTCTGATTTTGCGGCACGGTTTGGACTCGCGACTTCTGAATTATACCAATGGTGACTTGTTGCGACCATGATGGGGGAAGCAGAGTTTGTGTTTAGGAATACCCCTCTAGCTAGATAGGAATCGATTTGAATCGCCGTCTCTCCTGAATAGTGAGAACTTGACTGAGCAGCGGCAACGTAGATTCACTTAATTTAACGATATGGTTAAATGGATGATGATGATAAGGTTGCCACAATGAATACCTAATATGGTTATTAATGTTTGCACCCTAATAAAATGATTGCTTAGTACAGATGCTAATATAGATGACAGGATAATGGCTAAAAGTCACTGCTAGTTAGGATAAGAATTGATCATACTACTTATGCTTTTCTGCAAAAAGAAAGTGTCAGCCAGCTCCACTACATTAAGCTATGCATAATCCTTGGTGTCATTTGTTTGGTTTCCGACGGGTAAGTCTAGCTGAGTACATTCCCGTACTCAGGGTTTATTCCCTCTTGTTGCAGATGACCTTCTATATCAGGGATTCTGTAAGTATTGTCTCCACCCGGCGGGTGATGAAGACTAGATCATGGGCATGATCTCTGTTCTCTTATCTGAATGCTTTTGCGGGCCATGATCAACAAACCAGTATGTGTATTTGAACTCGGTGTGTGAGTTAAACTATTTGCTTCCGCATGTTTTACAAGACTTGTTTTGTAATAACGATGACTCTGTGATGGTGTAATCTATTTGCAAACGTCTGTGAAATGTTGTAACGTACGATATGTTATGTTGAATTACTGTGATCTTGGTTTTATGCAAGTTGGTTTGAAATCCTTTGAGATTTCGGTTGACTACCGGGTTTATATGGGCTCAAGTTCGAGAATTTGATTGTTTTGGCGATTGTTTTTGTACTTGTGCTCTTATAAATTGGTCGGTTCTGTGACAGCTTGCATCAGAGCTAGATTCAACATTAAACATGTCTTACAGCTATTTAAAACAAAAGCTTTTGTTGTAAAAATGGTTTTCAAACTTATAATTATATATAAGTGTTCAAAAATCAAAATTTTTATGGTATACTAGTGATCACATCCCTGATAGCCCACTTAAGGACTTCTAGGTGGCTTATGTATAATTACTAACTTGGGGAAATTGATTGTTTCTATTTCGTCGTCCATGCGGTGTGACATTGCATGGGTGCCATTCATTTGAATGGTAACGTATGGATCAATTGCCTCTACGCTAAGGTAAGTGTGAGTTGCGAGAGCATGACCGTCCAACCGTCGGTCTAGGGGAGAGCTAGTTGTGGTTACTGGAGTATTTACATGTTGCATACATGTATATATGAAGGTACTTAATTGTGGGTACATTTGTCGGGTAGTTTGGATACCGAAGTATATGTATCGGGGGATGTATATATGGAGAGTATCTTAGTTACTACTTGTGTAATTAGCATTATATCTTGTTGGGTTGGGCTGCAATGAAGTTTCTATAGGTACGCTAACAATGCACCGTGTAGATCGACTAGTTACTGCTAATTGAGAGAATGTATGTATGCCACCGTATATTCCGCTAAAGCTTAAATTTTCTTAGGTTTGTGAGGACGTACGGAACGAGCATGCATCATATTCACTCATGACATTCATATTGCATTACTCCCTCCCATATAATTACTTATCCCAAGTATAAAGTACAATCTCTCAACAAAGTAACCCTCTCACGTGGATTGCATCCCTTTTTGATATAGATGGCCGCGCCCGTGTTTCCTACTGGTAGCAGCACCTTTTTGGACCAGTTCGGTACTCCCACTTTGCTCTGGAGGGTGCTCAGTTCAGTCAGGTACTCAGAGGCACCCAGCTACACGTGGAGGCAGGCGATACCATTAGGAGATGTACCCTAGTATGTCGTGACCTTTGTGGTGCCACAAAACCCCTCAAGACCGTTGTGGCATGGGTGGAGCATTGAGACTAATGGACGTAGTCCATGGGAAGCCGCTCAGGTTGCTTCCCTTGATGTGCTAATGGATATAGCACAGAGCTTCGGGGATGAGTTAGTGGGTGGACCTGCTTCATCCATTCCCCGAGTGTCTCCTACCGAGGCTGAGTGGACTCAGGACGTTGGTCAGGCCTTGGTTCGAGACCGTGGTGAACGTGTGTAGAGCAACAACGCTGGAATGAGTGCTATGATGGCAGTCTTGAAGCTTTGTCGAGTCAGGCAAAACACCCTTTCAAGTGCACTAGATGAAGCTGGCAAGGCAATGGAAGCCCAGCATAGGTTCAGGTTGCATGCCTGCAAGTATCGCCATAGGGCGGATGCATGTGGGAGAGCTTAGCAAGAAGTTGAGGAGATTCATGGTATTGCAAATTATCGTCTGCAACAGTGGGGTCAAACCGCACGCGAGAGAGACGAGCTTCATAACTAGCTGATGAACCTCACTATTGAGGGAGATGAGGCCGCACAAGAGTTGGATCGTGTGACACATCACCGGGATGCCGCTTTAGAGTTAGCAGAAGAAAGACGTCGGGGTTGGATTTTGGCCAACCACAACGCCTTTCAAAGAGAGCAAGCACTACAAGAACAGCTTGAAGAGCTTTAGGTTGAGCACCATCAGCTGCACAACCGTCTATTTCCTATTCCCCGTCCCATACCCAGGTATCCAATAGTGGGTGGACCTCAAGTAATTGAGGCCAATGAGGAAGAAGAGGACATGCAGATGGATGATAATGTAGCTGAGCTGGTAGATGAAGAAGAAGAGGAAGACCCAGAAGAAGTCCAAGGTGTCTCCGATGTGGACAGCGATCACTTCGACGAGTAGTTCGTTAGCAAGCCTCACTAGTTAAGCTTTTGCAGTCAGTGATGTAATGAACTTAAGTATGAAGACTGATGTTGGATGTACCTTTTTAATTCGAATTCGGCATGTAATGTACTTTAATTCGCTCCCTTCGGGATGCGTATCGTAATGGTTAAGTTAAAACTTGTCATGTTGGAATGCACTGCATTTGGCGCTAGTAATCTACTTGATGATGTGGTGATTGGAGAATGAATTATTGCCTCTATTTATTGTATGATGTTTTTATTCTCGTCAGTAAATTCAGTTTGGCATGATTATATTGTTCCTCTCCAATGTGCTGACATCATCAATAATTACTGGTTGCGCATTGTGCAGATGCCTCATACTTGTTCCACCGGTGCGAGTGATGTGATGATCTTCCACCACCACCACCCACACCAACGGAATTAATAGCAATGCTTGCGGAAGGACAGCGCACTATGGCCGAGGCCCTCCGTATGATTGCGAATCGGGATGGTCATGGTCCACGCCAAGGACCAAAACCAAATCAATGCAGTGATTTCAAGGATTTCCTAGACACAAAACCCCCAATCTTCAAGGAGGCTGAGGAGCCTCTACAAGCTGATGAGTGGTTGAATACTCTCGAGTAGAAGTTCCATCTGCTCCGCTTGACTGAGGTGCTAAAGACTGAGTACGCATCTCACCAACTGCATGGGCCAGCTGGCATTTGGTGGAGTCATCATCGGTCCACTATGCCCGCTAATGCCCAAATCACTTAGGATCAGTTCAAGTCTGCTTTCAGGGGAAATTACATTCCTCCTGGTCTCATGGCGATCAAGCATATAGAGTTCATGAAGCTGACTCAGGGGAACAAGAGCCTGAATGAATACCTGCAAGCTTTCAACAACCTTGCAAGGTATGCTACCGAGTTTGTAGACACTGATGCTAAGAAGATTGCTAGCTTCAAGTGGGGACTTAGCCCCAAACTGATGAAGACCATGGGAAATTGCAAGTGTGCTCATTTTAATGAGTTTGTGAGTGATGCCTTATCGCAAGAGAACAACAATGTTGTATATGCGGCTTCGAAAAGTCATAATAGGGCCTATGGGGCTGGTGCCTCACAATCTAAGGCTCCCGTCACACAGAGGGCTCCATTCCATCCTCTAGCGTCAGCCGCTAAGTTTCGCCCACCGCAGAAGAAGAATCCCGCCAAGACTGGGTTTCGCAAGGCATTTACAGTTGCTCTTCCCAAGGGCACTACCAGTCAAGGTAGTTCTAGTGTGCCACCAAGCAACATGCTGTGCTAGAATTGCAACAAGCCAGGCCACTGGTCGAGGAAGTGTCCTTACCCTAAGAAGAATAACTACCAAGGTGGCCGTCAGGGGCAAGTGAACCACACTAATATTACTGAGATTCCTTCAGGAGAGGTAGTGACTGCCGGTAAGTTTCTGATTGACCAACACCCCGTAGTTGTACTATTTGATTCAGGTGCCTCGCATTCCTTCATTAGTCCAGCATTTGCATCCAAGTTTATGTAGAAAACATATACTGTTGAGGGTGAGGGTTATTGTATTAGGGCTGCTAGTGGTATTATCCCAACCAAGCTGGTAGTTGGGGATGTACAATTTGAGATAGAGGGGCAAAGTTATAAGGTTGATCTGGTAGTTTTACTAGGGCTAGGTATCAATGTGATATTGGGAATGAACTGGATGAGCCGTCATGGGGTGCTTATTGATACATCGACTAGGGTAGTCATGCTCAGAGATCCTTGTAATCAGGAGGGTTTTCTAGTACAGTTACCCAAGGACATCAATCTTTCTTGCACGACCAATGCGGTGCAAGCAAAGTCACTAGCAGATATCCCTGTCATGTGTGACTTTCTAGATGTTTTTCCCGATGATTTGCCTAGATTGCCCCCGGATCGAGAAGTAGAATTCAAGATAGAGTTGCTTCCTGGCACAGCTCCCATCTCTAGAAGGCCATATAGAATGCCTCCTAATGAACTAGCCAAACTTAAGACCCAGTTGAATGAACTTCTAAAGAAAGGCCTTATCCGCCCTAGTTCATCTCTGTGGGGGTGCCCAGCTATCTTTGTGAAGAAGAAGGATCAATCTCTATGCATGTGTGTAGATTATAGACCCTTGAATGCAGTTACAATCAAGAATAAGTACCCTCTGCCACGCATAGATATCTTATTTGATCAGTTGTCTAAGGGAAAAGTCTTTTCCAAGATTGATTTGAGATCTGGGTATCATCAAATCAAAATTCAGCCTGAGGATGTCCCAAAAACTGCATTCTCTACAAGATATGGTCTGTATGAGTACCTTGTTATGTCTTTTGGATTGACCAATGCCCCCGCACATTTTATGTATCTGATGAATTCAGTGTTTATGCCTGAGTTGGACAAATTTGTGGTGGTATTTATAGATGATATCCTGGTCTAATCTGAGAATGAAGAAGATCATGTTGATCATTTACGGGTGGTTCTCACTAGATTGCGAGAACACCAGCTGTATGCAAAGTTCAGCAAATGTGAATTTTGGCTTCGTGAGGTACCTTTTCTTGGACACGTGTTGTCCGATGGTGGAATTATGGTTGATCCCACCAAGGTGCAAGAAGTATTGAACTGGAAGGCTCCCATCTCGGTGCACGAGGTTTGGAGTTTTTTGGGGTTGGCTGGCTATTATCGTCGCTTCATCCTGGATTTTTCTAAAATAGCCAAGCCTATGACCCGGTTGCTGCAAAAAGACATGAAGTTTGTCTGGACTCCTGAGTGTGATGTGGCTTTCCATACCCTGTGAACTCTTCTAACGTCGGCTCTAGTTTTGGCACAACCGGATATTGAGAAACCTTTTGATGTGTTCTGCAATGCATCAGGTATTGGGTTAGGAGGTGTTCTTATGCAAGAGGGTAGAGTCATTGCTTATACCTCTCGCCAACTTTGGAAGCATGAAGTGAATTATCCAACGCGTGACTTGGAACTCGGTGTAGTTGTTCATGCTTTGAAGGCTTGGAGACATTATTTACTTGGCAATGTGTGCAACATCTACACTGATCATAAAAGTCTCAAGTACATCTTCACTCAACCAGAGTTGAATATGCGTCAGAGAAGATGGCTCGAGTTGATCAAGGATTATAACCTCCAAGTGCACTATCACCCTGGCAAGGCAAACATCATCACGGATGCCTTAAGCAGAAAGTCTCATTGCCACTCATTGATTAAGAGTGATGTCCATTTGTCAAGGCTCCTTCATCCTGCAGTCCTTCACAACATCACTGTTAGTTGTACTCTATAGAGTTGAATTATCGAGCTACAGAAGACAGATGCAGGTGTGTTTCACATCAAGCGCAAGATGAAAGAGCAAGAACCCAAACATTTTTGAGTAGATGAGGAAGGCGTGTTATGGTTCAAGGATAGGTTGGTAGTTCCGAAGGATAGAGAGCTTAGAAATCAAATCATATCCGAAGCTCATTCCTCTAAATTATCTATCCATCCTGGTAGTAGTAAAATGTATCATGATTTGAAGCCTCGATTTTGGTGGACCAAAATGAAGAAAGAGATATCCTCTTATGTGGCTAGGTGTGACACTTGTTGTCGAGTCAAGGCTGTGCACATGAAAGCTAGATTACTTCAGCCACTCTCTATCCCAGGTTGGAAATGGGAGGAGATAAGTATGGATTTTATTGTTGGACTCCCTACTACTTAGAGGATTTTTAACTCCATTTGGGTGATTGTTGACCGACTGACCAAGTCGGCACACTTCATTCCTGTCCGCATAGACTTTCGTCCAACCGACTATGCAGAGTTGTACTTCAACTAGATAGTCCGACTTCATGGGATCCCTCGTACTATTGTCTCGGATAGAGGACCACAGTTCACTGCTCACTTTTGGGAGCACTTGCATGGATTATTAGGAACTAAGCTAGTAAGAAGTTCTGCCTATCATCCGCAAACCAATGGGCAAACTGAACGAGTGAATCAAATCTTAGAAGATATGTTGAGAGCATGTGTCATCTCGGCTAAGGGCTCATGGGAAAAATCGTTACCCCTAGCTGAATTCTCGTACAATAATAGTTATCAAGAGAGCATAAAGATGGCACCGTTTGAGGCTTTGTATGGCTGGAAGTGTAGAACCCCGTTGAACTGGGTAGAAGCCAGTGAAAGGAGATATTATGGAATTGATTTTGTTCAAGAAGCCGAAGAACAAGTCCATACTATCCAAACCCACATGGCCGCAGCTCAAGCTAGGCAGAAAAGTTATGCTGATCAACGTAGAAAACCTATTGAGTTTGAAGTTGGAGACTTTGTTTATCTGAAAGTCTCACCTATGAAGAGTGTCCAATGCTTTAGTGTGAAGCGAAAGCTTGCGCCAAGATATGTTGGTTCATTTGAAATCATTGGACAAAGTGGTAAAGTGGCGTACAAGATTCAATTACCTCCTGAGATGAGTGCTATCTTCAATGTCTTTCATGGATCCCAATTGAAGAAATGTCTTCGCGTCCCTGAAGAGAGAGTTCCATTGGGCGATATCGAGTTAAAATCTGATTTGACCTTTGAAGAAAAGCCGATTCGAGTGATTGACACTCGTGAGCGAGTGACTCGGAGTCAGGTAGTCAAGTTCTACAAAGTCATGTGGAGCAATCAGGGTAGTGAACGCGATGCAACGTGGGAAAGGGAAGATTATTTGAGGGATGGTTATAAGGAATTCTATCAACAATGGTACGCTTTTCAAATCTCAGGACGAGATTTTTATAAGGGGGGAGGGCTATAACACCCTAGGTGTTTGCCTTCCACATTTGCACTTGCATTTTATGGACATGAGCATCATTCATTCATTCACAAGCTTATATCACATGAAACATGTCTTTGAAACATTGCAAGTATCGTTATGTTTCATGTGTGTTGTTTCCTTTATGAAATGAAAAGTGTGCAACACTTAAGTGCAACATGTGCCACTCACTTTAGTGAAACAAAGTTAGTTAATACTATGCAACAAGATCATGAAACGTGTGAAACATGACTACGAAACATATGTAACATTTCATGTGTTTTCATTGTTTCAGTACATACCTTGCTTGATTCTTGTGTGACCAATGTATGGTGTGGCTAAAAACTCTTTTAAGTAACTTAGTTACACCTAGAATGTCATTTGGGACATTGTTCATGTTGATCACTTTGACTAATTAGGTTCTCAAGTCATGGTTTGACCAAATTTGACCCCTGAACCCTTTTGTTTGACTGTTTAAAAAGTGTGGCTTAGGATGTTTGCATGTCTGAGCAACCAAAAACAAAGTTGTAGCAAATTTTATAAGGAACAAACTTTGTTTAGAAGCCAAGTCATGAAAATGTGCACAACATGTTCAAAAAGGACCCACAAGTCAGTTTTGGGGTTGTATTTGACACTTAGAAATTTTCTAAGTGGAAGGGCTGGATTTTAGTTTCATGTACCCAACTTATTCATCTTGTAGCACCCAAATCAAGCCGATTTAGCTCGTACTCCAATTGGCAAACTTGTAGTACACACTTGGATCTCGAACTTTGTCAATTACACCATGAACTGGATCATCATGGTTGAGGAGTTGCAACTCGATGAAGGTACGCTGTCAGGCTCGATAAGGTTAACTGAATCAGCGTTTCAGTCAAGCTACAGTGATCTCCGTTTTAGAAAATGCCCGCCACATGGGCGACGCGCGTCGCCGGTCGCCTGACCGCGCAGTGAGGTCTAGTATTTAAGAAAAATATGTTGAGCACTTTATGTAGAAATTTTGGATGAATTAAATAGGAACTTGAAAAGTGTTTTTGAATGCATGCAAACTTGTTTAAATCATAACTTGAGTTTCTGTGATCCAAAAATTGTGAAATTTTGTGGGTAAGTTAGTATTGCTTAGTAGAAGCTCTGGTTATAATTTGAGGGTCATTGCATGTGTAGTTTTTTAGTTATATATTTTCCTTTTATCATTTATGGATACTTGTGTGAATTTTTGTAAATTATCTAGGAATCCAATGGCCATGAAACTTGGTAGGTAGTCTCTTGGTACCTTAAGGATGCTAGGAAAAATATGAAATCTGTTGCTTGACACTTTTCACTAAGGTTTCCTAATTATGCCATTTTAAGCCATTCTACCTTACCAATTTTATGGTAGTCTACTTAGGGCATGTAGTGTCTACTGTAATTTTTGTAGATTTAATGGTGTAGTTTTCATATATGTTTACTATTTCCTCTAATTAAATAAATAAATTAAGAAATGTATTAGAGGAAATGTTTTGGTGATGAACACCCTACTTTCTGGTGTCCTTGTGATATGTGTAACATGTGAGTAGATTTAGTTTTGTCCAATTATATGTTTACATCTTAAGTTATTAATTATTCGTTTGTATTATGTCCCTCTGGACAGATCTGGGGATTTTAGAAAGTTCCCCATGATATTTTGGTTTTCTGTGAATGTGATGAATACAAGAGTTGTAGATAATTTATGTATCTAGCTCCTATCAAGATTTGAGGGCATTTGGCCCAGCAGTTTAGAAACCACAGCTGTTTAAAGTTAGGTTCCAGTTTTTGCTTATTCTCTGCCTTGTGAGGACAGAGTTCTATTGATTGATGAATTCGACCTGATAAACGTTTGAATCATGCTTTGAGGTCTGAAAATGAATTGTAGATAATTTCATAAGCTTTTCATATTGTCTTGTTGCATGTCATTTGGATTTATATATCTCGAGTTATGGCTAGTTTACTATACCACTACATAGTCTCCATTCTGTTGAAATGCAAATGCTTGAGTGCATGCTTACGCTATGTGCTCGTTGATTGTTTAGGGGTTAGCCTAACTTGAGAATATGCTTAGGTGCAGGTGCTAGGTCATTAACTAAAGATGAGCAATTATAGATTAGGTTGTATAAACTTGGTAAGTAAAGTGATTTGAATAGGGCTTAAGTTGGAATATGCAAACTACAGCGAACATGTGCATTCCCCGAGCATCCCTGACATTCGTCATGTGCATCCATAATATTTATCTTGCACATTCATGCAATAGGTGTGCCGGAGGGAGTGACGTTGCTGGAGTTCGAGGGAGCCAACCAGGAGGAGGAGCCTGAGGTGCAGGAAGCCGACGAAGCAGCCGCCGCGGAGGAATTGCCCGAGTGCCCTGACCACCAGCCTTCCTCATTCCTGAAAGGCAAGCCCCGGAGCATATTAAGCCTCCCATGTTTTTGTGAATACATTGAGTATATTTTATTGTTGATGATACATTAAGTATAGGAATTGGTTGGAACCAATTGTTGCATTATATATCCTTCCTTGTCTAGATATCGCACTGGAATCCTATTTAAGTCAGGACGGGTTAAATGCTTAGCCATGCTTAGTGCGGTAGAAGTCAGGTGATTTCCGGTCACCTGTGAGCTTTAGGATGAGGTGGATCACGGTTGGCTATATTTGCTATCGTGGAAAAGAACCATGTGAATAATGAATTAAGACCGGACGGGTCTTGTGTAGGTTTGAACATAGTAACTCCGTCTGAGTCGTTTAAGGACCGATACACTGTACGTCCTCATGTCATGTTGAACGCAGCCTAACACTTAGCTGGCCGGATAAGTCATTCCGACCGCGAAGCCTAGTAGCTCGGTTCTGGCCGGGGACTCGAGCAGGGGTCCACAATCTGGATGGAAGTAAGGATGTGCAGGGAACCATTGGCGTAAGCCCAAGGGTGGGTTAAGTCATCGAGCACTCATGGCAAAGTGGTTCTCTGATTTTGTGGCACTGTTCGGACTCGCAACTTCTGAATTGTACCAACAGTGACTTGTTGCGACCCTGATGGGGGAAGCAAAGTTTGTGTTTATGAATACCCCTCGAGCTGGATAGGAATCGATTCGAATCGCCGTCTCTCCCGGATAGTGAGAACTTGACTGAGCAGCGGCAACGTAGATTCACTTAATTTAATGATATGGTTAAATGGATAATGATGATAAGGTTGCCACAATGAATACCTAATATGGTTATTAATGTTTGCACCCTAATAAAATGATTGCTTAGTACAGGTGCTAATATAGATGACAGGATAATGGCTAAAAGGTCACTGCTAGTCAGGATAAGAGTTGATCATACTATTATGCTTTTCTGCAAAAAGAAAGTGTCAGCCAGCTCCACTACATTAAGCTATGCATAATCCTTGGTGTCATTTGTTTGGTTTCCGATGGGTAAGTCTAGCTGAGTACATTCCCGTACTCAGGGTTTATTCCCTCTTGTTGTAGATGACCTTCTATATCAGGGATTCTGTAAGTATTGTCTCCACCTGGCGGGTGATGAAGACTAGATCATGGGCATGATCTCCATTCTCTTATCTAAATGCTTTTGTAGGCCGTGATCAGCAAACCAATATGTGTATTTGAACTCGGTGTGTGAGTTAAACTATTTGCTTCCGCATGTTTTACAAGACTTGTTTTGTAATAACGATGACTCTGTGATGGTGTAATCTATTTGCGAACGTCTGCGAAATGTTGTAACGTACGATATGTTATGTTGAATTACTGTGATCTTGGTTTTATGCAAGTTGGTTTGAAATCCTTCGAGATTTCGGTTGACTACCGGGTTTATATGGGCTCAAGTTCGAGAATTTGATCGTTTCGGCGATTGTTTTTGTACTTGTGCTCTTATAAATTGGTCGGTTCTGTGACAGGTGGCAGAGCAAGTCTCTGTGCAGTGGGTGATGGATGTCCATCTTGAAGACATGGCTAGAAGCATGCGTCAGGAGGACATCGCCCATCCTACAGATGGCATGGAGCCTGGGTCGGAAGTGGATGTCGTCCCGCCTTCAGCCGAGCTAAATGTGGTCCCATCGGGGAGTGAGCAGCCCGCGCCTTCATCGGTCGTACCGACAGTAGATGCCGCCGAGTCACCCTAATAGCTTGCAAAGTATAAGCAGTTTAGTAGATGTAAAAAGTTTAAGTTCGTGGGGGAGCCCCCGTGTAAACATTCTTGTGTACTCAATGACTACAATCAGTTTTGTTTCTTATGATGGAGTCACTACATTTGGAGAAGCTTGTCCCTTTTGTTCCTTAGTTTTACCTTAGCATAATTTTGTTTTTTATTTTTTCTTTTTTGTACTTTCCCATTTGTCCTGTAGGCTACAACCTTGGGAGCTTGGGGCGTGGCCCGCGAGGCTCAGCTGCTCGTAACCGTAGGTAAAGGCGGGGTGCGATCGGTTGGAATATTTTAAAGCAAAGCTAGTAAGGCAAATTAAAGGAACGAACTACCCTTTTGTTCAAGTAGGAAGGAGTTTCACCATATGATAGTAAACAAAAAAGAGAGGTAGTAGTATACCCTCATGGAGCCCCCAAGCAACCCAGGCCAAAAAGTGTTCGGGTCGGGGTGCTCTTATAGGAGCAAACGCTAAGTAAACAATGGTAAGATTGAATTTTAGGGGAAGAAAAATGACATAGCTGTTCCAAGCGTTTGGTGAGAATGTTGTTGTTGTTGTCCTTCAGTCGGTAGACATCCGATCGGATCACTTCAACCTTCAGTCATCCAGATCCTTGTCCACTACGTGCCCTTTCTTAGCCACTGCTTCTGCGCCTTTTTCTTCCTTTGGCCCGTCGACCTATTGTAGAAGGCGCTTGAGGAGCTCGTAGTCCTTATAGAGGTGTTTGATGGGGTAGGCGTGGTTGGTGCATGGGCTCTCCATGAGCTCAAAGAAGTGGCCTAGAGGGTCCTGCTAGGGCTGCTTGCCTGTGTGATCAGCCGTGGCGACCAACGCAGAGTTGGCCGGTCAGTGGCGATCTTTCTGCTCTTTTTCCCCTTCTGTGTGGAGGGGCCCACGTCTTGATCCTAGCGCTTGGCCTTGCCTTTGCCTTGGCCTCCGTTGGAGCGTGGCAGGAGCGACGCTCGCTGGAGGCATTAGACAAAGGTTCGTGGTCCTGGGCCATTAGGACTAGGACTCCAGTCGCTGCTGCATGCGTCTCGGTTTTGGCCCGAGCCACGCGTATACAGGCGGTCGGTGCGGAGCGGTCATCAAGTCAAGATGAGGCGTGGGTGTGACCTCTTGTGCCGCACTCGATGGTTGTAGTGGTGAGTGGGTGGAGTGACTCGTCTGCTTCTTCCCCATTCCCCTAGTGGGGAGAGAGGCCGTGAGTCGGTGTCACAATACGAAGCTCTCCGCCTGTTGAACGGCGGCAGTCTCCACTAGTGCCCGGAGGTTTCGGTGGATCACCTGCTCCTGAGGGTCGTTTGGCTCGAGAAGGCCGCGTAGAAGTATTGTGTAACACCCTAAAAATTACCTCTTTTGAAATAGAGTTAAAATGATTTAAGTTGGAATTTTTGTGCACATGAAATATTGGAAAATAAAAATTTTCAGTAAATTAAAATACATTATAAGGTAGCAACATGTTTGATGCATACATGCTATTGCATTTAATTTTATTGGTTGAGTGGTTTTAATTAAAAAGTCAAGATGGTTAAAGTACTTTTGAAATGAAATTGAAAATGGCTTTGAAATAAAAGAAAAGAAAGAAAAAGAATTGGAAAATGTAAGAACTTAAAAAGTTATTTTCGAAAAACATACCCAAAATTGGTTCATTTATGTTTGAATCAAAAAGTGTATTATAAATCATATTTATACTTGATTCAGTTCATATTTGAAATTGTTTTGAATTAAGAAAAGAAATAGAATTCAGAAATAGAAAAGGATTTTTATTTAAAAAATATTCTATTCTTCATTTTCAGCCTAGCCCCTGGAACCGGCCCAGTCCCTTCCCCTTTTCCTTCCTCCTCTTCCTGGCCTCAGCATGCTGCTGGCAGCCCAGTAGCCTTTCTCCCTTTTCTCCCCTCCCCCCGTGCATGGCCCATCCTGCTCTGGCCCGCTCAGCGGCTTGCTTCGCGCCTTCCTCCGCACCGCTTCGCGCACGTTGCATGGCCCGCTCGGCACTGCAGCCGCTTCGGCCTGCTCCCCGCTGGAGGGCCCGCTCCACGTCAGCCACCCGCACAAGTTCGGCCTTTGCCGCTGCACGCGCTTCGCTCTTCTCCCTCACTGCCCGCGGGTCTCGCTCGTCAGCCGGCCACATCCCTTTCCCCTTCTTTCCTTTCCTTCCCCGTGCGCGTGCCTTCCTTTCCTTGCCCCAGCGATGGCGCGGCCAAACTTGGCAAGTCGTCGGCACCATCTCTCCCATATGGAAGGCAACCAAATCTCCTCAGCATGCCCTGCTCCCCTTCCTTGCACGCCATAGCCCGCCCGCCCATAAAAACCCGAGCCGAGCCTCCTTCTTCTTCCTTTTTCCCGGCCGTGCTCAAGCACTCGCCACCACCATTGGCGATTCACCGTACCAGCGTTCAATTCCCGTCGCCCACGTGTCCCGAAGATCCACAGCGACCCGCCGATACCATAGGTACCCTCAATTCCTCGAATTGGCCTTCAATTTCTCGGTTTTCCCTCATCGCACCTTGTTTCTCTCCCTTCAGTTCGCTGCCGCCGTCAAAGACTCCCTGGACACCGTGCTACCCTCCTAACGACTTGGGGTGAGCTCCCAAACCTCCTCGTCCCCTTCTTGTCTTAGTTAGCACTCTACAACGCTGTAGCAGCGAACACCCGAGTCACCGGCCATGGCACCGTCGTGAGCTCGGTACCTCGTTGCATTCCCTCGCCTCGGTAGTGCCCCAACATGTTCGTGCGTGCCCGTAGATCATCCCAGTAGGTTTGGTTTGTACCAGGGAGGTCTAGAATGCCCTCCCGATGATCGCCGTAGAGCACCAGTTGCCGCCGGCCATGGCGCCCTCACCGGTGGGACTTCGCAGCCGCCGAAGGTCACCCGCACTCACCTGCACCATTAGATCTGGTGTGGACGGCCTAGATTAGAATACCGGTTGGATTTAGTTTTCGGTCCACCGCGAACCGTGGACCCGGTCCACCTCGCCACATCAGCGCATCCACCACACGTGTGGTGAACCGCACCACTCGTGCACCGACACATGTCTGCCCAATCAGCATCGTAGTCAACCCGTAGTCAAAGCCGCACACGTTTTGAAGAATAGCCCCCCTGTTTTCGGTGAATTAACCCGCAGTCCAATTTAGTTCAAAATGATTTCTTTTAGGCCCTGTTTTTATTCATTTAAGTCCCTGTAGTTTCTAGAAATAGTACCCACAGTCCAGCAGCCGTGTAATTACTTATTTACAGAAATGCCACTGAATCATATTTCATGCGTAACTTTTGCGTTTTAAGTCCGATTTGATCCATTCAAATTGCGTTATGATCGTATTTATGTTTTCTATGCATTTATACAACTATTAGGCATGTTTTCAACACTTGGAATTCATGGGTAGATTTAATCTATTATTTAACTAAAGCAAAACTTGTTTAAATCATAACTTATTCATTCTAACTCTGAAATAGTCTGTTCAAGTTGTGTTTGTTTCATAACGTCGAGATCTACGTATTAGTAATGATGTTTACTACATTACTATTTCATAAAAATCATAGTTTAAATCATATCTTGATTAAAGATTATGCAACTAGGTTTATACATAAAATATGATTTGTTTTACTTTTGTTTATAATTTAAATCTAAAATTGACTTAAATCAATCCATATTGTTTATAAAATATCTTTTATATATGAATTCATACGGTTAACATAAATGAAGCCTATAGTTTTCTTTTCCACGTATCGAGTAAATCTTTCGGTAGATGTAACTTTTCAACCATAGCTTCGATTAGCGTGTCTCTTACGACTGTGTGTCCATAACGATGCGTAGAATCATGTTTCAAACTCTTTTACTTATTTTTCTATGATTGATGTATTGTTCTCATATATTCTTATGTGTATGCCATGTATGGATGTTTATGTGGTGATATATGGTTCAGTCAATCGGTGAGGTTTACGTGGTGATTAAGAAGCAGTTCTCTAAAGAGTAGAAGCTGAGAATTGGAAGTAGAAGATTGAAAGTGGAATACTAAAGGCTTTTGAGCATATTGCTTTGGGGGAAAAGCAAGTTAATGCAAGTATAGCATGGGACCATCCTTGTTACCTATTCACATTTAAACACTTAATTCATATTGCATGTGTCTACCTTGTTGCCAAATAGGATATCCTAGATATTTGATAACTTGTACCTTGATACCTTTGGGATATTGCATGGGACAGTTTTTGCTAGTGCTTAATCAAAACCATGATCTTGTAACTTGACTAATGGTATATGCAATAAACATTAAAACATGACTTCTTAGTAACATGGAAACAGGGGGCTGGAGTGTTTATATGCTTTAGATTCCTCTCCCTAAGGACTTATCTGTAAGCGATCATCCGAGACTTATAGTACAGCTATGAGGACCATATGGCTTTGGCTTTAGCTTAGTATGAGGATCTTTTCTAGCTTGTTAGTGGTTACCTTTAAGGCGCATGGTATGTTTCCTTTGCTGCTGGGAAGTGTGTGCCATGCTACGATGCCCATGCGTGCCACTCCTAGAGAGGGGCCACATACGCCTAGCGGCCCTAACTTGTTAGACGAACCCTTTGAAAGGCTTCATAGTGAACCCTACCGATCTTCCTTGGAAGTGGGTCAAGAGATTAGCTACCTCAGGCGAAAGGGTAAATCATGACTCACAGTGAACGTGTACAACCTCTGTAGAGTGTAAAACTATTATAACAGCCATGCTCATGGACACGAGCGGTCTTGGACCCTTATGGAATAGAGATGATCACTAATGGATAATGATGATGCTAATAATTGATTGTTTATGCTATACATTAATCATATTTACCTGATCATGTGTTTATGGGAATGATAAATTCTTTGCCACCCAACTGCTTAAAAAGATGATCTATTAAAGACAATCGCAGTTAAACCAGTGTCAGCCTTTTGAGCCTCATGAAACCCATGATATAATTGTTAAGTACAACATGTACTTACACTTGCTTTACTTTTCTATACATTGGATAAAAATCCCAGATGGGTACCAGATTGCTGGTTTGGAGGAGTTAGGCTTGTGGTCAACCAGTCAGTTGTCCCTATGGATTCGGAGTCTTCGCCAGAAGATCGGAGTCGACTTTTCACTGTCTATACTCTGAGGGTACTTTTCTTTTACTAATACATTATGTAATAAGAATTGTCTCTTGATATTACCTTTATTTGTGGCTATATGTGAGATTTGACTTCCTAGGCTCATATATAGTGTGTATCTGGTTTTGTCTTTAAAACCGGGTGCTACATATTGCTGCAGCGGTGATGTTCTGATTGGCTCAAGCGAACTATGGGGGATCGTTCCCCTAGTTCATGGTGTTGCACTGGACCCGACGGGCGTGACCTCGGGCGCCACTCGCTGGTTTATGCGCATGGGGCGTAGTGTGGTGCGCTAAGTGCGTTGGCGCAGTCGGTGGCTAGTGCAGCCACTGTTGTCGTAGTTCCTCACCGTGCTCCTGTGTGAGCTCAGAGGTCTCCGCACGAGGGTCTAGAGGGGCATGAGTCTGTTAGGACTCCGTTACCACTAGTGGCTGTCCTAGAGCATCCGCCATAGCGCACTCCTAGGACGGATGGTGGCTAGGCGCCATGTCCCCGATGCTGGAGCCATCATTCTCAACATCATCATCCATGAGGTCGAGGAAATTGGTGGGAGCATAGCTCGCCATCCCCACAAATTCAAATGTAAGAGGGGGCAGCGCCGACATCCTTCGAAGCCCCTAGGCGTACATGTCCACGGGAGACATAAGGCCATAGGGGAACCGGTCATATGGCGGTCGCGACAGGGACAACGGGGTCCCTTTGGGTAATTGGCGGAAGATAGAAAATAGCAAGTAAATAACAGCATGTACATTACTCACGGCGGGATTTGAGTAGAGAGTTTGCTCGGAATGAAGCGCAGATGCCTCATTGTTGAAATCATCGCGCGTCCTGGAGCCGATGGAGGACGCCCCTCCGACGGGCATCGGAATGAGTGCCTCCTCATAGAGGTGTAGTACGCCAAACCGGTCGGTGATGAAGTCTAGGCTTCCAAATATGAAGGCCTAGGACAGCTTGGAGATAGGTGGAACCCACATCCCAACAGGTGGGAGTGCAGGAAACTCTAGTGAGCCAAAGCGAGTCGTATCGCCTGAGTCCACCAAGGTGAAGGTGGCAAAAAAGTGGGCAATCTAATGACCAAAAAGTGTTGAACGTACAGCGAAACCCCCCATGGACGGCGCCAACTGTCAGTGCAGAAAGTGACCAACAACTAAATATTTGTAGTTTTGCTGTACGTTGTGATCGGAGGTGGCCTAGCACTCAATGACATAGGGTTTATACTGGTTCAGGCAACATGCCCTACATCTAGTTTGAGTTGGTTGGTGACTTTATTCCTGAGCCCAGGTGCTCAAAGTTTATAGTGGTGTTACAAATAAGAAGGAGAAAGATGGGGAGTACAAGAGGTCCGGTCGAACTCTGGTTAGAAGGGCCGAGAGCGACAGGAGCTCTGCTATGAGCTAAGTGTTCAATTGTGTGCTTGAGGTTCCAACCTGGTAGTTCTGTGGTTGTGAACTAGTGAACTTGATCGATTTAATGAATCTAGAATCACTTGAATGTTGGGAGAGAGCGCATCCCCTTTTATAAATGGAGGAGATGGCCTTACAAGTGAGAGGGAAAGAGTATGTATGCTTCTAAGCCTTGTTGCCCATGTCGGCGGGTATAGGATGATGGTAGGCACCCATAACACTGTTGGATATTGGATGCACGTGGGAGGCTACGTCATTTTGTTCGGGTATAGCAGATGTTGGTACCTGCTATACTGTTGATGCCTAGAGGCATGTGAGAAGTTTCACCATGTTCACTCGATACGGTAAATGTCAGCGTCCACAACACTACCAATGCCCAGAGGCATGTGGGGGAGCCTTACTGTATGGGAGTTAATGGCGCCCATAATACTGTAGGGAAAATGTTAGCGCCTACAACACTATTTGTGTTAGGGAGGTTGTAGAGTTCTATTTCTATAGGTGCATAAGGCACGGTCTCTGGTATCATGGTTTGACTTGTGCGCCTTGCCTTGCTTTCTCCATTCGTTCCCTGGTCCTTTTCGAGTGGGCATCCCCGGTCGGTTGGTCCTAATCGACTCTGGTTGCGCTAGTCGGAGAAGAGCAGTGAGCAGGGCTTTTTGCATGCCCTGGTCAGAGACGTGGGGTCGGAGTTGAAAGTAGTGCTTTGGCTAGGCCTTCTGTTTGGAGATGCCATCCGTAGGCAGGCTAGAGACCAAAGTGAGCGCTCCGGTCAGAGAGGTGGGCCAAAGTTGGAAAATGGGCACCGCTCCTCCTTGGCTAGGCCTTCTAGTCCATGATTGGATCACCCTTCTGGCCTTTTGTTCCAATACTTGGGCCGGCCCATGAGTTGCTCGTTGTCTGCTTGGGCTAAGCCTTTGTTGGGAAGCTGGTTCATGAGGGACCCTAGGTTTATGAACCCAATAGTTAGACCACTCAAGTGGCACTAGATGATCGATATGCAAACAAGTTTGCTCCTCTTGATAGTATGGCCATCTATCCTAAACCCAGTCATCAACTTCTCTACACACCTATGATCGGTGAAATGAAATGCCCTAGGTTATACCTTTGCCTTGCGCATTCTAGTCCATCTCCTCTAATGTCAATGCAACACATGCACCAACACAATCAACAATGATATGATCTACTTCATATCATCACATGATCATATTGGTTCATCGATCTTGACTTCACTTGCTTTTCACCGTTGCCTTCATTCATCGGCGCCAAGTCTTGCATAAGCTTCACTACCACATGGTCCATCGCTCCAAAGCCTCCAACTTGCCCTTCATGCTTGCAACTGGTCCATCAAGCCAAGTTATGTCTTGATCTTCTCCACCTTGATCACATGACTCAATGTCACGTCTCATTTGCAATGAGCTCCTTCATCATCACATGTGTGAGCTTTGCAACATCTCCAAGCCATTTTCACCTTCATGGCATATGTTGCTCACACACATGTATCTGTGGACTAATCACCTATGTATCTCACATAAACACAATTAGTCCACCTAGGTTGTCACTCAATTACCAAAACCACACAAGGACCTTTCAATATTATGGTTGACTTGAGTGCCCTGCCTTATCTAAGCGTGTAGTTATGAAGGAGTAGCGTGCAGACATCGGGTGAGGCAGAGCCAGCCCTTGGATGTCAGGTGAGGTGAGGCCTAGCCCCCGGATGTCAAGAGAGGTGGAGCCAACCCCAAGACATTAGGTGAGGCCGAGCCAGCCCCCGAACGTCGGGCGAGGCATAGCCAGCCCTCGGACATCAGGCAAGGCAGAGCTAGCCCCTAGACGTCGACGAGGCAGAGCCAGCCCTCGGGGGTCGAGTGAGGCGGAGTTTTGCCTCAAACGTCGAGTGAGGCAAAGCCAGCCCTTGGGAGTCTGCTTGAGGTGGGGGCCATTGTCTCTGTGGATGGACGAGGCGTGACCCAGCAAGCGGTGTAGTCATGCACTCAATCACATGGATGAATCAATGTTTGACAGTCATTAGCTCCTCCTCTTCGGGTACCCTAATATTGGTCCCCGACAACCACCTTATGGCGCAATGCATGCCTCCTTTCCCCACAAATGATGAGTTTGTGGGGATGACCAAATATGTCACAGAGTCTTTCCACGACCTCCTCGCAGAGAAGTCAAAGTTGCACTCCAGCTCTAACTCTAGCAAGGGGAGCCATCACCCCTCTCGTGAATGCTTCATGGTAGGTACTCCCGAGGGACACGTTGAAAGCATCCATGAGGAGAAGGCTACCCCAACAAATGACCACAATGAAGAGGCTGAGGGGGAGATAGGGCCCACCTCACCTATGGGTGGAGCAGCTAAAGGACCGGCACCAAGAGCTCAAGGATGCATGACTCCAGCTAGAGCAGGAACATGCGGAGCTTGAGCAAGAGATCAAGCACCATGGAGACCAGGCATAGCAAGGCGACAGGCCACGCACCATGGTTCTGGTGCATGAGCATGTCGGCCTCCACCGTGATGAATGCGACACCCTCAATGCCCATAGGTGTAACATGCCCTCAGAGCAACCTGATGAGGGAGTGTCAGTCCACCAGTCGTAGCAAGGTGGCAGGCCATGCACCTCAAATCCAGTACATAAGTGTCTCAGCCTCCACCATGACGCACACGACACCCTCAACGCCCACAGGCGTACCTATGGTGATGCGAGGGAAGGGGCTAGCTGTGGCTACCACCCACGTCATGGTGGATGCTACGACAGCAGCTAGGACCAAAGCTCGAGCCCTAACTTGTTGGGACCTTAGGGCTTTGGCCGACACATCCTTAGAGGTAAGGCAAACTAGGACAAGGATGCTGGTGAAGGCACCTCCAAACGTCCCAACAAGAAGAAGAACAAGCAGCGGTGCGAGGGCTTGCTTGTGTCCTCCACCAACCGTAAGGGGGTTAGAAGCCCACCGAGGGTACCCCAAAGCACTTCGAGAAAGCTGCCCAAAGGGCCATGCCTGAACCATGCTTTCCCCATCGAGCACTTATACAAGGACTATGACCTCTTGAAGCGGTTCTTGTCTAGAGGCTCCAACAAGGGGGGCATAGGAAGGACCCCAGCTAGATGAAGCATGCGACGTCACCCTCCTCTGCTTGGCCAAGTACCAGCAAGAGTTGCACTGGTACCATAGTCGTCGAGTGCAGGGACAGGCCTTCAACATCAGAGACCTAGTGCTCTGCCTCATCCAAAGCAACAAGGATTGCCATAAGCTCTCTCCACCGTGGGAGGGACCGTACGTCATCATGGAGGTGCTTTGGCTAGGCGCCTATAAGCTCAAGACCATCGACGGTGAGGTCTTTGTGAATGCCTGGAACATTGAGCAACTATGTCACTTTTACCCTTAATAAACGCACACTTTCTCTTATCAGTTTCGCCATCAAACTCACCGACCTTTAGTGACACCCAATCCTAGCAATAGTGGGGGCCCGGCCTCACTCGGGGGCTAATAAGAGCATAACTATCCGGTTGAAATTCTCTATGCCCGACCCTCTCTCATGTTAAGACCTAGAAGCGAGGCTTGTGGAAACGAATGCTAAGTAAAACTAGTTGGACTGCAAGTGACCTACGCCTTGGTGGCTACGACACCTTTGCTCACCAGCGTGATTAGAGTTTTTTTCGCACCCCAAGCTTTTTGGCCTCAGCTACAAAAAGTGTCGATGCACGTCTAAGAGTTTATCCACCTAGCCAAACTTTCTCTATGCCCGACCCCCTCTCACGTTAAGACCTAGGAGCTAGGGTTGTGAGAACAAACTTTGAGTATAACTGATCATACTATGAGAAACCTATGCCCCAGCGGCTATGGTGCCATTTCTCACCAGTGTGATCATAATTTGCTCACCCGCACCCCGAGCTTTATGGCCTTACTGACAGAAAGGGTCGAAACACACTAACCTTTTTATACAAAAATGGGAGAAGGGCTAAAAAGCTGTTTGGCCATAACAAAATTTAAGAGCTTGTCCATTTATTACAAGTTCACCGCATGGCTTATCCGTCTAACTAAATCCTTGAATGGGATGTTCTCATCCTCTATCTCCGTAGGTAAGTCCTATCCCAGTGGGTCATACAAGTCAACCAGACGGCTTAGCCGCTACCAAGGGATGGATAGGGAGCAGTGGGATGCCCCATGCGGGTTATGCCAACCCCATCATGAACGACGGACCCGGTTTTCCACTCGAACATATCTGGTAAGAGTTCCCTAAACTCATTACTCATGCCATCGAGGTAAGCCATGCGCTAGCGGGTCACCCAAGTCGTTCGAATGATTTAGGCCGCTGCCAAGAGATGGGTCACTCTTACTTTACGTGTTTTCCCTCTAATTAATTTCGCTATCGAGCCCCTGACCCCAGCAATAGTGAGGGGTTAGGTCTCACTCAAGGGCTGGCAAGACTGTCTATTCAGTAGACATTCTCTATGCTCGACCCCTTTTTCACGCTAAAACCTAAAAGCAAGGTGTGCGGAATCAAACGCTAGGTCAAATTGGTCGAACCGTAAGAAACCTACGCCCCAACGGCTATGGCATTTTTGCTCACCAGCATGATTAGAGTATTTGTCTTTACACCTTGAGCTTTAGCCTCCACCTTCCTAGGAAGGATTTGGAGAGGCCCACCTATGGAGTCTCCATCAGGGAGAGGTCGGTAGGTCGCCTAAAGTTGATCGAACGGCTCGGGCCATGGCTGAGAGACGGGTAAGGAGTAGTAGGATACCCCATGCAGGATACGCCAACTCTATCACAAACAACGGATTCGGACCCCACACAGACATATCCGGTAAGAGCTCAAACCCATCACTCGAGCCATCGAGGTAACTTTACCAACCCCCACTTTTCTTTTCTAGTGCATGAACATACATTCATACATTCATTCATACATTCATTTATACATTCATCCATACATTCATCCCATACATCTAAGCATTACATATGCAATTGCTGCATCACAACATTTTGCATCGCGTCATGAAGTGGTAGCCATCTCATTTGATATGAACGGCGACCGACCGAGGTTTGAAGGCCGACCCACGAAGGGCTCGAGGCCGCCTCGCGTCAAATAGAGCCAAGGGAGAAAAGCCAAGATGAGCCCTAGCGGCCCCTGCTCGACCCCACTCATAAGCGAACAAGGACATCTCAACATTTCTCGTTCGATCCTAACCTCGAGCCATGCCCACAGAATCTCCATCGAGGAGAGGCTAGTGGGCCACCTAAGTTGCTCTGAATCAACATGAGCATCTACCAGGAGGTGGGTTAAGGAGTAGTGGAATGCCACATGAGGGCTATGCCAACCCTATTAGTGGATGACAAACCTGGATTCCACTTGAACATGCCCGTTAGCAAGCTCACTAAGCACGACACTTGAGCCATTGAGGCAAGTGTCGTTGGCTCAGCCCCTCTGGTTGTGGAAACCAAGGATCGTGTGACGCATGAAATTCAGTCGACCCCTATTGAGCCCCATGGGGCTCGAGCCACCCAACCCTAAATTAGGAGTCCAACTGATCGAGGTTCGAAGGCTGGCTCGTGAAGGGCCTGAGGCCGCCTCATGTCGAACAGAGCTAGGGGAGAAAACATATATGAGCCCCAACGGCCTTCGCCTGACCCACTTAGAAGCAGACAGGGTCATCTCAACCTTCTCATTTGATCCTAACTTTGAGCCAACCCCACAGAATCCCCATTAAGGGGAGGCCATCGGGCCACCTGAGTCGCTCTCCAAAATGGCTTGGGCATCTATCGGGAGCCGGGTTAAGGAGCAGTGGGATGCCACATGAAGGCTATGCTGACCCTGTCACAAACAATGGACCCAGATTCCACTCGAACATGCCCGTTAGCGAGCTCACCGAGCATGTCACTCGAGCCATCGAGGCAAGTAACATTAGATCAACCCCTCTGGTTGTGGAAACTGCGGACGGGGCAACGATAACAAAGATGAGACTACCCTCGATCGGACTCATGCTATGCGTGGGGCTCGAGGAAAGTTGAACTCATAAGGAGACCGGACGCATGGTCGTAGAACGATAGATTAGATCCTAGGGAGGGGGTATGCACGAAAATAAGAGATGCTTTTCTCCTACTAAGTCTTGCTACCCTCTCCTCGATCTTTAGTGACACCCGACCCCAGCAATGATAGGGGGTCGGGTCTCACTTGGGGGCTAATAAGGGTATATATACACCCTTTCTAAAATAGTCACCGTGCCTGAGCTCTTCCTCACAATAAACCTAGTGGCAAGGTCTATAGAAACGAATGACTAAGTAAAACTAGTCGAACTATGAGAGACCTACGCCCCAGCAGCTATAGCACTCTTGCTTACCAGCGTGATCAGAGTTTCCCTCTTACACCTCGAGCTATACGGTCTTAACAAACAGAAGGGTTGGATTGCATGAACCCCTTTTCACACATAAAGAGGGGAAAAACAAATCCATTCGCACAAGAACAAAAGAACAGACTTTTGTCAAACAAAACAAAATGGCAAGTTTGTTCAAGCGATACACAAAGATCGGCACCTGTCCTTCGATTACAAGAATGATCAACCTATTGAACTAACTAAACCCTCTAGGGGAGAACTATGGTTTCAATCATGTCTGCTAGGTCCTACAAAAGGGGAGCCACCACCGCTTCCATCTCCTCTAGCTCATGGGCCTCATAGCCAGGCGCAAAGTCGTGGCTCATCGCCTCGAGGTCAATGTTGTTCCCATAATGAGAATGAGCAATCGTGAAGGATTGATTCACCCTGGCACAAAGGGCATTTCTCTCAAGCTGGCAGACCCACACTATGATCTCAACGACATGGGCCATGAGCGAGCTGCTCCCCTCTGACTGCACCACCACAAGGTCATCATAGACCACTCTGAGGGTGGCACTCAAGATATCAAGTTCATCGCTCTCTGCCTGAAGATTCCTCCCCGCCTCGGTGAGGTCCACGGCTAGCTCGGTAGAGACGCTCTTGGCCTCCAGTTTCTAGATCGACATGTTTCTAAGCTCGACCTGGAGGGAGCTGACCTTCTACTATGCATCATTGTGCTCTTGGTAGGACTGATCATGCTCTTGGAAGGCCTAGTCGTGCTCCTCACGGGCCACGCCACGCTCCGAGCAGAGCCTCTTTGAGGTTTGGAGCCGCTCCTTGCATAACTGAGCGACCCCACGGCATCCAGGCTCACCCTCTTCTCTAGGGCCACAAGCTTCTCCTAGGCCTCCAGCTTTAGCTCCCTTTCCTTCTTGGCCCTGGCCATAAGGTCGAGGATCTTCTGGTGGACCTCGGTGTCCTTCTAGAGCAGCTCATCCCGCTCCTTCTAGACCTTGGTGGCCTCCTTGTCATCCCTTTGTGACCTCATAGATAGGGCCTTGAATGACCTCTTGGCCTCATCAGCATGCCGACGGGCCTTGGCCACCCACGACTAAAGATCGTCCGCCTCCTCGACAATGGGAGTCAGCTTGGCCACCCTCTGCCGAACGGCAACAAGCTAAGCGGTCAACTCCCTATGCAGCCATGCCTCCTTGATGAGGTAGTCCTAGGTCTCCTTCTATTCATGAAGGAGCTGAGGGACTAAAAGGAGATGATAGTCAGAATACAAAAAATATGTGGAGAAAGGAAATGGTGAAAAGCGGGATCAAGCAAATACCCGGCCGGCGGGAACGACAACATCGTGCAAGACACCCCCAGCATTATTCGAGGCCTCAAGCATGGTCGTGACCCATAAGTCGAGGCTCTCCCACTCCATGCTCTTGGCGGCATCATCGTGGGTGAAGAGCGTCGATGCTGGATCCTGTGGATTTGTCCACTAGAGCAGGGGATCGCCCTGTGCAGGCGATGCTAGGGCTAGAGATGACTCCCCATCATCTCCAAGCACCACTGACCCCTCTCATCATGCCATCCCCACTGAGACACCCCCCTAGCGATGGAAGGGGTTAGCGGTACGGATGTCGACCTATCTCCTAGCACCATGACATGCGGGGACCCCTCAACCGCATCCCCCTCCATCTGGCCCATGCTAGACTCTGTCGCCTAGGCCGCTGATGGCGCGGGTCATGCCGGTACCTTAGGCACCACCATGATAGTGCCTGGCTATGACACACCCATCACAACCATTATCACCTCCACCTACATCGATGGGGTCACAACCGGCTACATCATGCCCAACACGATCGGCGCCACGAGCACGGTTAGTAGTCCTATCCGTCCTATTGTCAGTAGTGGTATCACCACCATTGCCCACTGCTTTGCGACCTCCGAAGGCACCCCTTGGGCCCCCATGTCCGCCGATCCCGCTGAGGGCATAGGCGCCACCATGGGCAGCTCCTGTTCGGCTGAAGATGCGGTCACACTGGTGCCGCTCCCGAATGAAATGATCACGGCGCTAGCCGATAGCTGCCGCCTCACTTGGATAGCGACGCTCTTCTTCGGCACCAACACCAAGGGATTACGCTGCCTCTTGATGTTGTAAGAGACGAAAAGCATAAGTCACGATGAAATCCATCCAAAATAGAGAAAATAGGGAAAGGATAACTCACATCAGCGCCATCGGTCGGCAAATACGTTTGGGGGGCGAACCCCCCTGACCTCTGCTCCACCTCATTAGGGCAAGGCGGTTTTGAGCCCGCCCCCTATTCCTAGGTAGAGGGGCTTACTCTCCTCGACTTTTGGGGCATGATGGTGGAGCCGCCCGCCTTCGCAGGCACCTTGGGCATGACGGTAGAGCCGCCCGCCCCTATTGACTCCTAGGGTCGGCCGACAGTATGGTCTGCCTCCGCTGGCTCCCTAGACGTGCCCTCCCCTCCATGAAACTTGAAGGGTCCTGACTCCTATTGGGATGAACCAATACCTGTCAGCGCATCCTCATTCTCAAGGATGTCCCACTCGACATCATCAGCTACCTCACCGTCATTGCCATCGTCATCATCATCATCACTGTCGGTGTCCTCCCCCCATTCCCGTGCCAGCAGCTTCTGCTGCCTCTTCCTCTTCCTATCCTCCTTCGCCTTCCTCAGCCGCTCGCCCTCTGCATGATTCACCACCCTCACGGATGAATCCCTCAGCAATGAAGCTAGGTGATCCATGAAGATGAGGTCCCTTGACTAGTCCCGCCCCTCTCAAAGTTAGTATCAAGAGGTTGGGAAATAAATTGAAGAGAAGGTAGGAGGGTGGGAACTTATGAATACGAGATGGCCTAGTTCCGGTAGCATTGGAGAATGCCCTGGCACTGGATAGATGAAATTGAGGGGGCACCCGCGTCATTCCGTGAGGGCTCCATTGCCTCCTTAATACATTGCATGATCTCAGAGTTAGGGAGTGCCCCCTCGACAAGCGTTGTTCCATGGAATGACGCCTCGGCACCATCGCATACAGTAGGAGCACGCGCATCATTAATGGCGCCACCCTCCTTGCATGGTAGGCCATGTGATGAGGACATCACTTCTTCAGAGGTACCCGCTGATCCTCCAACCGTCATACAAGGTCCAATGACCCGGGCTCAAAAGCGACAACTCAATTTAGAGGTGAGCTCGTTCTTAAGCGATACTATTCATACTTTTGAGAATAGACTACTACCTAATGATGTTATCTTGCTTAGGAACATTGGAGAGGGTCATGAAGGACTTAGAGGAAGTGGTGGAGGTGATGATGACCAGCAAGGACGTCCAACACAAGCCAGAGGCCCAGTCCAACAAGAATTCGAGTCTGCCTCGGCCTCCAGGACCAGTCTGCCTTAAACTGGTCACCTAGGATGCATCCAGACTCCGTTTTCGATAATCCACATATGGATGGAAAGCTAATTTAATAAGGAAGCCAATACAAGTGGTTTCATGTCAAAATCTGTTCGGAATCAATAGGAATCATCAAAACAAGTTAGCATCTAGAATCTGCCAGGGTGCTGCGACACCGTCTTTTGGTCCATTGGACCATGTATCGAGTTTGGGCCCATTAGGGGCGTGTCCAAGGGTCTTGCATGACCCTAGAGTCTTCATAAACAGCCACCACCCCTCCATTAGGGTTCGGGTTTTGCTTAGATTAATCTGTCAAGAACAGTTTCGCCGTTCATCGGTTTGTGAGACCCCAACTTCGTGAGTTTAATCATTCATCTGCAACTTGGTTGCGTTCTTTCTTATTCTTGCTTGTGTTCTTCATTGCGCAGACAGGGATTTGCCTTCTTGGTGAGGTCAACCTAGTCTGTGACTTGGTTGATAACCAGAGGAGCTATGGTGCTAAGATTGCAGGGTTCGATCTTTCGATCTAAAGCCGGATCGGTGTGTCATTCTCCGCCACAACGATAGTTACCATCACCTGACGGAAGATCGGGATCCCCGTCTACATTAAGTGGTAATCAGAGCTAAGGTATACCATCAGGTTCACTTTTATTCCCTAGTTTTGAGTGTTTCGCATTTGTCCCATAGTCCAGTGCCATACTCGTTTTTCCTATCCTAGAACCTTCCGCGCCATAGCCTTTGCATATTTCAGTTTCAGAGTCCGCCGTGTTGAGTTTGTGTCCTGGTCGAGGTCTTGTTGCTGGTTGGGTCATGTTAGAGTCTAGTTCGTGTATTTTTCCCCATCGTTTCCATCAAATCTTGGCTGTTGTGACCATTTTTGCGCACATTGTTCCCGTTTTGTCCTCTAATTCGCAACCAATTATAAAAACTGGTCTAGTTTTCGCATACGAACTCCGTTTTTGATGTTCCATATATGCAAATCGATCAGAAAAAAATTTCAGATCCATCCATCCCCGCATTGTCGGGGTCGGAGATTTTTAAATTGGTCAAAAAGTGATCACAAGATCCTCTTTTCGTGGTCACAAGGTTTTTATCGATTTTGATCTAGTTTTCTAAAAATTCCATAGGCCACGTCTTTCACTTGTTTGAGCTCATATTTTTTGTGGTTACTTCTTTTGTGCTCCTAAGTAAAGGAAAAATATCAAAAAAAATAAAATAAAAAAGTTGAAATTTCCCAAAAAACAACGACAGCCCAAAAAATAGAAAAAAATAGAGGGGCAAAAGAGGAATAATATTTAGAGGAGCACATAGAGAAGACCAAAGTGAGCTGTGTTAGCGTGTGTTGTCTGGTTCCTTATTTGTGTTGCTGTCTCCATCCACCATACTTGTTTTTCTCACACCTATCACCTTGCTATCCACCATACTTTTGTCACACACCTGGTACTTGCAACACTTTAGACCAGCAACGAGAACAAGTACTTTGGACTATAATTCAGCATTACTTTCTGTTACTGACTTGTGTGCTAGATATACATATTACTCTTTGTGTGCCTTCCAAGCTCCACAAACTCTTCAGATCAATACAGACAAAGGGCCTTGCAATCTCGGTACCACTGCCTCACAGGTATCACGAACCAGCCACCGGTTGTACCGTCCACTGTTTGTGTTGGTAAGAACTTTGTAAGAGCTTGGTAAGACGCTTCCACTTGCTGTGAAAAGTGACACCACTGCAACCACATAATCATTTGGTAGGGATAACTTTCACCTGTTTGTTCCTATTTTTGTGTTTTCAATGGCAGGAGATGAACAGACTGGAGATAATAATCCTAAGGGTTTCAACGAGTGTGTCAGTCAAGAGCAACAACAAGCTATTATAGAGGATGCCCAAAAAAGGATGAATGAGGCCGTCAGGAAGGCTGTCACTAACGCACTCATTGAACTCAACATTGGCAATAGCATGGAGAGATTGGACAAGCGAATTTCCATGCTAACCGACAAGGTTACTGAGTTGGAAACCTTTGTGGCGGGCAACAACGACGTCTCCGGTAGCAACACCGATGGTCAAGACACGGTGTATGATGCCAATGGGAACATAGGTCGAGCAGCTTTCCGACATGAGAGATTATGACAACGTCTTTGCCGCAACACGACAGGTATGGGTGGTGTCCACCACCACCGTCAAGGTAATAATCACCATGTGCCCGATGATCCTTATGCTAAAATTAAGTTCACAATACCATCTTTTTTGGGTCATTATGATGCTAAGGGATATCTTGATTGGGAGATGACGGTAGAACAAAAGTTTAGTGCCCACCTTGTACCTGAGCAGCATAGAGTTAGACAAGCTACTAGTGAGTTTAAGGATTTTGCCATTATTTGGTGGAATGGGCTAGCTACACAGGATGCTTTACCTGGTACGTGGGAAGAACTTAAGGTAGCTATACGTGATCGTTTTGTTCCTCCTTCTTATCATAGAGACTTACGTAAGAAATTGATGCGCTTAGAACAAGGAGATAAATCTATACAGGATTATTATGGTGAGCTCCAAAAGGGATTGATGCGCTGTAGTGTTGTGGAGGGAAATAAAGATGCCATTTGTCATTTTTATTCGGGTTTGAGGCGTGAGATTTAGGACATTGTTGATTATAAAGAATTTAACACTGTCAACTAGTTGTTTCAGTTTGCTATGCTTGCAGAAAAGGAATTGCAGGGGCGTGAACAGCAGGGCAAGAGCAAGGTCAGCACCAGCACATACACGCCACGCTCGGCACCATCTTCGGGGCTGACCAAGCCAATCACTTTTTGGACGCCTCCACTAGTGAGCAAGCGACCAACAGGCTCTGGAGTTTCTGCTACACCTAAGGCACCTCCCACACGACCTTCAGATTCAGGTAAAAATTCTTTGCAGGTGCCTACCAAGAGTTCCTCATCTGTTGCATCGACGGGGCGCACTTCGGGTATTCAGTGTCATCGCTGCAATGGCATTGGCCATGTGCAGAAGGACTGCCCAAGTCAGTGGGCATATATTGCTACAAAAGATGGTTACATCAGCACCTCTGACATTGAGGATGAAGAAGACCAAGATGCAGATAAGGAGGACGGCGAAGTCCTTAGTGACGAGGCCATGGAGTCCTATAGGAGCATCATTGTACAGTGGGTGCTCAGCTCACAAGTCCAGCAACCTGAGAAGCTACAATGCCATAACTTGTTTCAGATTTTCTTCATCATCAGCGACCGTCGAGCACGTGTCATTATTGATGGAGGTAGCTGCAACAATTTGGTGAGTTCTGATTTGGTCAAGAAGCTTGGCTTGACCACACACCCACACCCACGTCCATACCATATTCAGTGGCTAAATGATTCTGGTAAAGCAAAGGTAACACAAACTTGCAGAGTTTCATTTTCCATTAGTTCTTATGTTGATTATGTTAATTGTGATGTGGTACCTATGCAAGCTTGTTCACTCTTACTGGGTCATCCTTGGGAACATGATAATGATGCTACACACCATGGTAGAAGTAATAAATACACTTTTGTGCATAAAGGAAAGAAAATTACTTTGGTACCTTTGACCCCTGCTCAAATTGTACAAGCTGATAGAGAACACGCTGCTAGTTATAATGATGTTCAATCTGAAAATCAGCAAGTTGCTAATTCTATTTTCCCACCTAAAAAGGATAAGTCTACATCTATTTCTAAGGCTGAGGGGATTAAATTGAAGGGTGGTGTTATTCTTGCAACAAAATGTGACTTTGCTGAAATTTCTGATGATGATATTTGCTATGCTTTGGTATGCAAACGAGCTATGTTTTCACTTGATGATATTGTTAGCTCGGTACCTCCTGCTGTCACTAACCTTTTGCAGGAGTATGAGGACATTTTTTCAGCTGAGATACCCCTGGGACTGCCACCTATGAGAGGGATATAGCATCAAATCGATTTGATTCTGGGAGCAACCTTGCCCAATCGAGCTGCCTATCAAACCAATCTTGAGGAGACTAAGGAAATTCAGCGGCAAGTCCAAGATCTTTTGGACCGCGGGTATGTACGTGAAAGCCTTAGTCCTTGTGTCGTTCCTATACTTTTGGTTCCTAAGAAAGATGGAACTTGGCATATGTGTGTTGATTGTAGAGCCATCAATAATATTATCATTCGGTATCGTCATCGTATTCCTAGGCTAGACGACATGTTAGATGAGTTGTGTGGTTCTATAATTTTCACTAAGATTGACTTGCGAAGTGGCTACCACCAAATTAGAATGAAACTTGGAGATGAATGGAAAACTGCATTTAAAACCAAATTTGGGTTGTATGAGTGGTTAGTAATGCCTTTTGGTTTGACAAATGCACCTAGCACTTTCATGCACTTAATGAATGAGGTTTTAAGAGCTTTTATTGGACATTTTGTGGTAGTTTACTTTGATGATATATTGATTTACAACAAGTCTTTTGATGAACATTTGGATCACTTACGTGCTGTTTTTAATGCTTTACGTGATGCACGTTTATTTGGTAACCTTGAGAAGTGCATCTTTTGCACGGATCGAGTTTCTTTTCTTGGCTATGTTGTAACTCCATAGGGAATTGAGGTGGACGAGATGAAAATTGAAGCCATAAAGAGCTGGCTGGTTCCCCAAACCGTCACACGGGTGAGGAGTTTTCTTGGTCTTACAGGATTCTACCGCTGCTTCATCAAAGATTTCAGCACCATTGCTGCCCCATTGCATGAGTTGATGAAGAAAGGAGTGGTGTTTCATTGGGGAGAGGCATAAGAGGAGTCCTTTGACACTTTGAAGGACAAGCTTACACATGCACCATTGCTGCAACTTCCAAATTTTGGTAAGACTTTTGAGCTAGAATGTGATGGTAGTGGAGTTGGCATTGGTGGTATTTTGATGCAAGATGGTAAACCAGTTGCTTACTTTAGCAAAAAATTGCATGGTCCTGTTCTTAATTATTCCACGTATGATAAAGAATTGTATGCACTTGTTCATTCTTTGGAGACGTGGCATCATTATTTATGGCCTAAAGAATTTGTTATTCATTCTGATCATGAATCGCTTAAGTATCTTCGCTCTCAAAATAATCTGAATCGTAGGCATGC
Source organism: Saccharum hybrid cultivar R570 (assembly GCA_038087645.1). Lineage (NCBI taxonomy): Eukaryota > Viridiplantae > Streptophyta > Magnoliopsida > Poales > Poaceae > Saccharum > Saccharum hybrid cultivar. Next base: position 2,113,658 of record JAQSUU010000049.1, on the reverse strand, counting down.
TAAATGGGTTGAATTTATTGAATCTTTTCCTTATATTATCAAACACAAGAAAGGGAAGGATAATGTGATTGCTGATGCTTTATCTAGAAGATATACATTGCTGTCCCAACTTGATTGCCGGATTTTTTGTCTTCATCCATTAAAGAACAATATGCGCTTGATCCTGATTTTAAGGATGTGTTGCTTAATTGTAGAGAGGGACGCACATGGAATAAGTTTATGATCAGCAATGGGTTTTTGTTTAGAGCTAACCGCCTATGTATTCTAGTTGGTTCTGTTTGTCTTTTGTTGTTGCAGGAGGCACATGGAGGCGGATTGATGGGACATTTTGGTGCCAAGAAGACGGAGGAGGTGTTGTCCACACACTTCTTTTGGCCAAAGATGAGGCGAGATGTAGAGAGGTATGTGGCTTGGTGTGCCACATGTCAAAAAGCTAAGTCGCGGTTGAACCCACATGGTTTTTATATGCCTCTTCCTGTTCCTTCTACTCCTTGGGCAGATATATCTATGGATTTTGTGTTGGGATTGCCAAGGACTAAGAGGGGGAGGGATAGTATTTTTGTGGTGATTGATCGTTTTTCTAAGATGGCACATTTTATTCCTTGTCATAAGAGTGACGATGCTGTTCAAATTGCTGACCTTTTCTTTCAAGAAATAGTTCGCTTGCATGGTATGCCTTCTACTATTGTTTTAGATCGCGATGCAAAATTCTTGAGTCATTTTTGGCGCACGTTGTGGAATAAATTGAAGACCAAGCTGCTGTTTTCTACAACATGTCATCCCCAAACTGATGGGCAAACTGAGGTTGTGAATCGAACATTGTCCACCATGTTGAGAGCCATTTTGAAGCGCAATTTGAAGATGTGGGAAGAGTGTTTGCCGCATGTGGAGTTTGCATATAACAGGGCGGAATATTCCACCACCAAGGTAAGTCCTTTTCAGGTAGTGTATGGTTTTAACCCCCATGCTCCTATTGATCTTTTGCGTTTACCTACCACTAAGAGAATACATAGTGATGCTAGAGAGCGTGCTGATTTTATTCGTAAGTTGCATGAAACAACTAAAGCAAATATTGAAAGCATGAATGAAAAGTATAGAATTGCTGGTAGTAAAGGTAGAAAAGAGATTAAACTTGAACCGGGTGATTTGGTTTGGTTACATTTAAGAAAAGATAGATTTCCTGAGCTACGTAAGTCTAAATTAATGCCAAGAGCAGCTGGTCCTTATAAGATCATTGAGAAAATAAATGATAATGCCTACAAACTTGAATTGCCACCCGAGTTCGGGGTTAGTCCCACCTTTAACATTGCAGATTTGAAACCTTATTTGGGAGAAGAATATAAGCTTGAGTCGAGGATGACTCCAATTCAAGAGGGGGAGGATGATGATGACATCACTTCTTCAGAGGTACCCTGTTACACCCGGCCCAATTTGGAATTTGGCCCATAGTGGCCCATGTGAATGTTATGAGATATTGTAGAGAGTTTAGTCCCACCTTGATTGTTTAGAGTGGGATAGACCAACATATAAGGCTTCTAGAGTCCATCTCACCATCCCCGGGTTAATCCTTTTACGCGAAGCGAGGACGAAAGCGTAAGTGGGATGGTGGTAGGTGTGGTTCATTCAGCGTGCAGAGTGGATCTGAGCCGTTTGGACTCTGGGGCGTTACAAAATGGTATCGGAGCCGACCTTCGCGGCCACGGGCGCGTGCGGGCCAGGGGCTGGACATGGGGTTCATTGCGCGTGTAGGCTCTGCGGAGTGCACGGCGTGGCACATGTGCCAGCACTGGGCGCACGGTCGCGTGTGCTAAGAGGGAACGTTCCTGGTTATCGTTTGCCTGATTGTGGGTATGTTGGGCCCGACGAGGACGTCGGGTTCTTTGAGGGGGGGTGTATGTTACACCCGGCCCAATTTGGAATTTGGCCCATAGTGGCCCATGTGAATGTTATGAGATATTGTAGAGAGTTTAGTCCCACCTTGATTGTTTAGAGTGGGATAGACCAACATATAAGGCTTCTAGAGTCCATCTCACCATCCCCGGGTTAATCCTTTTACGCGAAGCGAGGACGAAAGCGTAAGTGGGATGGTGGTAGGTGTGGTTCATTCAGCGTGCAGAGTGGATCTGAGCCGTTTGGACTTTGGGACGTTACATACCCGCTGATCCTCCAACCGTCATGCAAGGTCCAATAACCCGGGCTCGAAAGCAACAACTCAATTTATAGGTGATCTCGTTCTTAAGCGATACTTTTCATACTTTTGAGAATAGACTACTACCTAATGATGTTATCTTGCTTAGGAACATTGGAGAGGGTCATGAAGGACTTAGAGCAAGTGGTGGAGGTGATGATGACCAGCAAGGACGTCCAACACAAGCCGGAGGCCCAGTCCAACAAGAATTCAAGTCTGCCTCGGCCTCCAGGACCAGTCTTCCTTAAACTGGTCACCTAGGACGCATCTAGACTCCATTTTCAATGATCCATATATGGATAGAAAGCTAATTTGATTAGGAAGCCAATCCAAGTGGTTTCACATCAAAATCTATTTGGAATCAACGGAAATCATCGAAACAAGTCAGCGTCTAGAATCTGCCAGGGTGCTGCGACACCGTCTTTTGGTCCGTTGGACCATGTATCGAGTTTGGGCCCATTAGGGGTGCGTCCAGGGGTCTTGCATGACCCTAGAGTCTTCATAAACAGCCACCACCCCTCCATTAGGGTTCAGGTTTTACTTAGATTAATCTGTCAAGAACAGTTTCGCTGTTCATCGGTTTGTGAGACCCCAACTTCGTGAGTTTAATCATTCATCTGCAACTTGGTTGCGTTCTTTCTTGTTCTTGCTTGTGTTCTTCGTTGCGCAAGCAAGGATTAGCCTTCTTGGCGAGGTCCACCTGGTTCATGACTTGGTTGATAACTAGAGGAGCTGTGGTGCTAGGATTGCAGGGTTCGATCTTTCAATTTGAAGCCGGATCGGTGTGTCATTCTCCACCACAACGATAGTTACCATCACCTGATGCAAGATCGGGATCCCCGTCTACATTACCCTGATGATGCACGACCCCTTTAGGCCGCTCTCCTTTAGTATGTGGATGGTGGCAATATGGTCCTAGATCTTTTTGTCCTTCTTAGGGACGCCCCACTTCCTCCATGACTCTAGGGCCTCTTCGATTAGGCACTCGGTGAACTCTGGCAGGGAGGCGGCGGTGTCGTTCTTGAGATAGAACCACTGCGAGTGCCACCCCTTGTTGGATGTTGATAGCTACTTCGACAGGTACTCACTGACCTGATTGTTCTTTAGCTAGATGCTGGTGAACCCCATTGGCATGTGTAGCTCCTATCTGCCATTCTTCTCCCTTTTCTTCTAGAGGGTGATGGTGAAGAAGTATCTCCACAAGTCAAAGTGAGGGCTGATCCCTAGGAACCCCTCACATAGGGCAATGAATGCCGCCATGTGCTGGATCCCGTTGGGGTTGAGATGCTGCAGCTCAATCTTGTAGTAGTGCAGCAGCCCTCAGAGAAATCTATGGGTGGGTGTCATGAACCCACACTTATGGAAGTTGGCGAATGACACCACATAGCCATCGAGCAATGATGGCACGTCCTCCTTGCTGGGCAGCAGCCACTCCTTGGCCACGGTCCATGCATGGAGGAGACCACAACAAACGAGGCCCTCCATACGCTGGAAGGTGAAGTCAGAACGACACCATGGATTCTTTAGAGATGGGGGCGGGAGGATGCAAGCTCAATGGCGGCAGGGATACGGAGGCAGGAAACCTAAGCGATTGGCAGCGGTAGTCATAGATGTGGAAGCAAGGATGCAAGGTATGGAACCTGGGGGGTGAACCCTTTGGTTTTATAGGGGCAACCGGTGCGAGGAAACCAATCATCCACCTAGATCTCTGCGCCTGCCACAATCTATCACAACATCTCATCGTGGGACATGCACATGCAATCTCTATCTATTCCCTCAGAAAACTAGCCAGACATTTTGCCTCTCTGGACGGGCCATGACTCATCACAAGTGCAAGGAATACAGATCTAAAAACACCTCTATGGCCCGTCTAAGCCCAGGAGTTCGAAGCTTGGCCCATTGATGGGTTCGACAACCGCTCCAGGCACCTTCGAGGTAAGGAAGCAGAAAGGGACAGGCCCGCTAGCAACCAGCACCTAGGCACACAAGCCCATGTTCGGTCTCAACCAAATATGATCCATGGTTTTTTTCTTAAAGAAAGGCAGAGAGCCCTTGGGACCAGTCGAATGGACCCGAGAATATATGGATTGACCGCTGAGAATCTAGAGTCAGTTACCAGCTGACCCTAGCCGGATCCCCATGAATGGGATATCAAGACCCCAATCAGGAAAGACATTTTCCAACCCACCAAATCTCACGGCCATACCCACGAAGGGTCCGATCTTGACGAAAGGAAACCACCATCCCCAGGTCACGCCGTGGGCGACAAAAGAAGGCCAAAGCCCTTAGAGTCCTCCTGATTTGGAAAAACCTCTGAAGGAGTATTCTACTCCTCCAAAGGTTTAGGGGCTACTGTTGAGGACCAATACTAGGGTACCCAAAGAGGAGGGGCTAATGGTCATTAAACGTTAATTCATCCTAGTAGTCAAGGGTGCAACTACAGCTCTAACTGACCCCAAGATACGCAGGCTCCGCCTCGCTCGACACCAAGGCCGTAGGCTCCACCTCGCTCGATGTCTAGGGCTAGCTCCACCTTGCTTGACCCCAAGGTCATAGGCTATGCCTTGCCCGATGTCTAAGGGCTGGCTCCACCTCACCCGATGTCTGGTCATGGACTCCGCCTCGCCCAACCCCAAGGTCATGCGATCTACCTTGCCTGACCTCTAGGGACGGGCTCTGCCTCACCCAATGTCAAAGGGCTGGCTCTGCCTTGATCGACGTCTGAGGGCTGGCTCCGCCTCATTCGACTTCTAAGGGTGAGCCCCATCTCGCCCGACCTCTGAGGGCTGGCTCTACCTTGCCTGGGCTCTAGGGGAGACTCTGCCACACACAACCATGAGGCTGGGGAATCTGTTTTGTCTAACGGAGACCCATACTGCTGCCAACCACTCCAGGTCCAATCGTATGGGCCTGTGTCAAAGCTCTCACACCTAGGAAGAGACCGGCATGCCTTGATACAACCCGTGGCCATGACGAGCCATGCCTAGGGACTCACATCAGGAACAGCGTTGGGCATACCGGTGTTGTTCTGCCTAACCCTTGTACAAACACTGATAGGCGCATCGGTTCACCACGACATCCACTAGGACAGAGTGGAGTGCCATGACTGGTAGACGATGCCCACACATGGCACTAGTGATGGATAGGGCCACGACGCTGAGCTGTCCCTGTTGATGTCTATAGGGTCGGTAGGACCCACATGAAGGAGAAGAAGCACTCAGCGACCCTAGAGGACTTTTTCTCCCCGTGATTCTCCTCTCTCCTTTCGCTGTAACCCATGCTTTCACTTGGCCTATAAAAGGGAAAGCAGGGTGCCCCAATAAGGGGCATCGGACAAGAACTCAATCGAAACCATTCGAACCCAATCAACTCATCAAACCCCGAACACACAGCCGAGTAGTGACTGAGCCCATGGCACCTGTTCACTTCTATCAGCGCAAAAATGTGTCAATGCACCTAGCACACAGCAAGCCGGAAGGATCTGCTTAGGATGAGCCTGGAGATCCACTTGGCTTCAACGCAGGACTTGTCGACCCTACGAATTCCCGAAGGCATGCCAGTCAATTTGACCTACAATTGACAAGGAGAGAAAGTTTATTAGTAATTTAAGGTGGAACATGCTGGCTTGCCCAGACAGTTCCAAATGTGCCACTTCAGGAGCAGCTAGATGAGAAAATCGACTAAATAGCCAATACAAGAAGAAATCGCTGTTAAGGACTGTAAAGCTCATGGGTCATGATTGATTTTATAGTAATGCATCCAGATATAAGTAACATCAGTAGCAAGATATATATGACTAGTGTAAAGTATTGAGCTGATAAGTTTAACGAGAAAGGATATAACATGTGAACAAATCGACTGTCTAGTACAAATGGATCCACAAATGCTCTAAATCTAATCTGCTACCATCAATAGTGAGGTTCGACTAGATCGATGCAGCTATGAGGATAACAACAAACTAAAGCCAAAGAATCTATAAAACCATCTATATGTTGATAGGTTTCTAAAAGACATGCTATATGTGTGAACACACAGGCGAATCGGCTGAAATAGCCGATTTAGGTAGAAAAAGGATCATAGCATGTGAACAATCGACTATAATAAAGATAACATATTAAACCTTTAAAGAAAATAGATCTATTCACATTTAATAGGATCATGAAAACATACTATGAGCGTTAAAGTATGGGTGATCGGCTATTTAGCTGATGCAAGCATAGCAAACAGTCAAGGTCATGCCTGGTCGAAAGCGAATCTACCGGCTAGCATCCTCCAATCTAAAGTACTAACAGTGGGGATTGACCGGATCGATATATCTAGAAAAGCGAGCTATAGACCAGATTCAACTAGCTAGTAAACCTTCTCAAGAACAGGCACACCTTGACCGCGTACTATGAACGATCAAGATCAAAGTAGAATAGCCGATAAAACATAATCCATCGTTTTAAGAGCTGTCGCAATGTAACGAAATAAATGATGGACTAAAAGGATGTGAGGCTGATCTAGATCAATCTCGATCAGGTAGGTTGATATTACTGAAAACTAATGACAATAAGAACATCAGCATGATCGGTAACTTAATGAATCTACCCGAAGGATGCCACCCTTAGGTAGAGCCGATAACCTAACCTTAATCTAATTCGAGCAGTGGAGGTCAAACTTAACTGATGCAGCTATACTTGAACTAGATAAGGAAAGATAAGTAGCTTATACTAGAGCTCGCAAGAGGTCGGCCAGAACAATGCAGCCTTACAAACAGAAGTATAAGCCATGATGGTATTTATAAACAAGCCGGAGGTCGGCCGGACCGATGCAGCCCTGCTTGTTGAAGAACTCACCGAGATCTACACTACTTCTATTCCTAAGGGCTGGCGTAAAGCCAAAAAAAGTAATTGGTATTGATTCATTCGATGTTTTTTTATAATAGTCGGGGTCTAATATTTATACCCAAAATCTAAGCATGAATCCTACTCGGGTACGACTCATTATAATCTTTGGTATAAGAGAAAACATTCCTAACTTAAGATAACTTGGACCCTAATCTTTCACTTTTTGTAGAGTCTGATATGTCTTTCCCAGCACCAACCATAGCTCATTGTTGTTATCTGCTGATGTCATCCAAAGAGAGCCAATTCCAGTGCCACATCCGAATCAGCTAATATCAATCATTATGCAATCGATTCTTTGATGACATAATCTTGGAAGCTTCTAGTTCTCGTATTCTTCTTCCCAAATTTTGGTGTAAACACATGCCCCCAATTTTGAGATAAAATGATTTTATTCAAAATTTTCTATTTACCTATTCTCCATGTCTCAACCGCTTATCTCGAGATATACGCATGACTCTTGATATTCTCGGTCCAAATTTTATATAATACCCCAACAGTATCATTTCTGATTCATTCGGCCCATTTACTTTCCCCTTCTTCTTCGATCGAGCCTTAACAACCAAAGCCGCCATTGCCAAGGCCTCAACCCTAGCAAATCCTCTACTCCATCAAGCTATTTTTCAAACAACCTTTCCTAGATTCAGATCTATTTTGGCTGCAATGGTGACCAGCGACCACGTCCCTGAGGTACGCTTCCAAGTTCCCATCTTCCAAGTATTAGCCGTTACCCTGCATTTTCTTTCTTCTCAAATTTATTTGATTTGGTTTCTAGGAAATGAGGAACAAAATTTTGATTCCATCGGTTGTTCCTCCCAATGTCTATTTTCTTGGGCCTATGGGTGACCCTGATCTATCTGATTTTATCCATAAAGAAACCAACTGAATCCCCTTCAAACAATCTATAGTGGATTTGTCCTCCTAGAACACCAAAGCTCCCTTTAGAAACTGGCCTAAAATGCCTAGGGGATGGAGAGATTGGTTTCATGGGGTATCGAGGAAAAAGGTTGGAGATTGGGAGATTTATGACTTGAATCAATGCTTGACACTCTCGTTGTCTAGAATGGAGAGGAACGATTCACTCCTGATTTCTACATCTTATTTTTGGTGTAACACCCTAAATGCTTTTGTTTTCGGTCATGGCCCAATGACTATCACTTTGGCTGATATTTATATGCTGACTGGCCTTAGAATAACAAGATCAATGCAGCCGTATGACTTCTTAAGTGCTGGCTCCAAGAAATTAGCCAAAATATTAGACTGCATAGGATGGGCAAGCTACATTCTGAACCATATCGGAGATGGATCAACTGTTAGCAAAAGAGATTATGTGGCTTTTCTGAACATGTGGTTAGAAAGGTTCATCTTTTGTGAGTCATCTTATGGTTCGACTTACAATCATAAACTCATGGCAGAGCATCTGGTAGTAGGCACTGAGATTCCTCTTGGAAAGTATCTGTTGGGATTGGCTTACCATTTGATGCATTAGGTGGCCGCTCAACTACTGAAGAATGAAGCAGTGCACACCATCAGCGGCCCTTGGTGGCTAATACAAATGTAGTTAAATTTGTATATGCATAAGATTGTAAAGCCAAATCTCTAGAATTTGAGCTTTCCCTCCTCCAACTTTGATGAGGAATACAGAGGCAAAGAAGGAAGAACCCGTCAGTGCATGAACTATGGTGAAGCTGCATTGGCCATAACAATTGATGTCGATGTTGGCCATCTCTTCAAGAAGTTTTATAGAGGGTTCGATGTAGATATCCTAACTTGGCTTCCCTATGATGAGGATGAGAACAATGAGTTGGTCTTCCCATTCAAATTTCAATTTGAATCAGGCTGCTCGGACGAAATGGCAGCTGCAATCTTCAATTCCTTCTCAAACCTTGTGTTCTTCCAGCTGAATTTCATCATAGCTGTGGCAAAATCTCTACAGGTTTCTTCCTTCTAGGCAACCTTCCAACCTATGAGTTTTACAACCCTTTTTTGTAGCATGTTAGTTTGGTCTTGGTCAACTGCCTCCTCAACTGTTCTTCAAGAATATACTAAAGCCAATAGAAGATATTAGTGAAGTAATGAAAGCCTCCAGAGTCTTTCAACTAGGATCAGATCTTCCTTGCTTCTACTTGCATGACTGGACAAGAGTCAACTTCTCTTCCAACCTTTTTGACTCCTGGTGGCAAGAATGGCACTCTCATCTCTTTTGTGGGTCAGTTCATCCTAGATGCATAGCTCTGGATGGAGATTTTACTTCCGATAGTGAGGTAACTTACCATTCCTTTTTTTAGAAAAATTATTTGATAAATTCCTCTGCCAACTGTTCTATCAGACCTTTGTAGGACACCAAATTCAATCCCCCAAGCTTGGATAGGAAGGGGAGTCCTATAGAGTATCATCCACCATGTTCAGCCTTAAGAATGGGATCAACTGCACCCACACTAAAGAAACTGATGAAAACTCAAGCCGCCTCTACCATTATAACATATCAATCCTCAAAATGTAAGACAACCCAAGGGAAAACCCAGAAAACCATTACTATAAAAAGGGTTCATAGAACGAGACCATCAACTGCTCAGGTAAAACGATTCATCCTCTTCCCAAAAATGGTATTCAATTTCTAATTTTGATTCTTTCCTTGTAGTTATCAACCATTACATCTCAATCTACTCTTGGTACTAAACTGTTGTCCCAGGCATTTAAATCAGCACCAACCAAACCTTCATCGGCCGATCCCCAAAAGGAGCTGATTTCGGTTGAAACAACTGATGCTTCCAAGACAGCAAAAGATGAGAGTCCTTCCATTTCACCCCCTAATGCTACCAAGGTATTTTTCTCAAAATTCTTGATGTTTTTATTTATTCAGTTTTCATCCTTCTCTGACCATTTACCATGCCAGACACCCCCTGAGGAAACATTCACGCAAGGGTAGAAGTCTGGCAATCTACCTATTGAAGGTGATCCTATTGATGTTGACACCTAGACTATTGAATCTTCAGTCTAGCAAACAATTGATGGTAAAAAAGTCATATGCTTAGTTTACCTCTCTACAACAAATATGAACTAAAAATCTTCCTTGATGTTTGGAGATACCAATGTTGAGAGTTTAGAGCCAATTCAACCAGATACCATTGGTGCATCATCAGTCATTTCGTCTTCTCAGATAGAAGCTATCCCAGAAAAGGTACCATATTTACTTCACCATTTATCTTATTATCAACTGATTCAATCCTCCTAACAAGATTTTCCTATATATAGGTACTTAATCTTCCAGCTCTAAGCTACTCTTTCAATCTTGAGGAGTATCTAGATGAAGATGAAATCAGCTCATCAGCCACCTCTTCTACAGAAGCTTTATCAGAAAAGACCTAAAATCAGCTAAGGGACATATTGCCAATGCTTGAGAAGAATATAGCCGATTTGGTCCAAGATGTGGATCCAATGCAAAGAGTCTTCTTAGCCATTAAGGATAATTAATCCCCAATTCTTATCAAAGTCTTGTCACCATTATCCATCATTGAAGATCAAGCCCCAAAGGTGAAAAGGCTTAGAGGAACCTATCTAATCATGAAGCTTTATTGGCCAAGAAGAACTCCAATAGACAAGAGGCCAAAGAGCTAACATGGCTAATTGATAATCTAAATAATTCCTCCCTCAGAATTGATCCAGAGCTAAACCAACTAGAAACCAAACGTGCAAACATGAGAAGGAACTAGAGAACGTGAAGGCTGCCATCAATCGCCATAAGTCCAATCTAGCTCAAATACCTAATGCCATTAAGCAGAAGAAACATGAACTGTTGACCAAGGTCAGAGAAGGCCAGGCCATCTGCAGTAGCCTTGAGAATATTCTTGGATCAGCCGAAGAAGACAAGCAACAAATCACAGAAGTCGATGCTATCCGGCTAGAAGCATTGAAAGCAATCCAGGATGGTCTAAACTTATAATCTGCATACCAACATGTATTTTATGTGGAACCAATGATAACCATATTTTCTATTGATCTATTGTATTTCTTGTCTTGGCTAAAAAGCCCATTTGGAAATAGCCAATTCCAGACCTCTGACCTTAATCCAATTAAGTCTGAAAACATGGCCTTCATTAAGAAAACCCCTCAATCTTCTATCCTCAGATATCAACACCGCATTCTCTTCAACATTAGTGAGGTGGCGCTTTGCCTTCTATTAATTGAGGTTGCCTTTTGCATGTCCCGAGATATCTACCACCATGCTTCATGGCTATAAATACTAGCCGAGGGCTCCAGCCTTGAACACATCTATAATCGCAACTGCTCTTGTTCCTTTGCACTTCTCCACCATCGCAAACTCTATAGCAGTTTATTCCCTCATTTCATAGATCCAATCGACCTTATGGCTGGCGAGGACAATCGAGGCAAGTGGGTGGCAGAGGTGGTTCTAGAGGAGAACCTACTGATGAGCTAGTGCCTCCACCATATGAGGTGAGATCAATATCTTCTGCTCATGGCAATGAACTTCTCTAACTTGTTTATAGGTTTGTCTTGAATGACAACCTTTATCCACTTCCTCCTAGGGCCGATGAGTCCTCCAATGCTACATCTGATGCCACCTCCATGTTAGACTCGTTGTTGGACTCCTCTGACTCTTACGATGGTGACGACACCTAATATTTCCTCTAGGAGTGGAGGGCAGCCTAGGACCATTATTCTGAGGCAACTTGGGAGAACGGTCAGCTTGAGATATGCCTTGGGGCCTCTCAAGCCACCCTCCTTGCTGCTGAGGAAGAGGCCAACGCTCCTCATGTGCGGCTGGCTAAATCTGACGCCATGGTGGCAGGTAACATGAACTCCAAGAAAACTCTTCTTCTAATTTCCACTGTCTTTATCTCGATAGCTCCTTTGTTTCTATGATCGCCAGCCCTGATAGTGCAGTTGGAGTCCCTCTGACTGGCGGAAAACGTGGCTATGGTGGCCGTCAACGCTCGGTCCCCCCTCATCAACACCCGCCTCCATGACGTCCCAGTCCATGTCTAGGAGATCGCCCTTCATGGTGTCCATCATGGCACATCGATGGTGCTGGCCGTGGTGTAGGTCTAGACCAGGTACGAGCTCCACACCATGGAGACTGGTTTCTTGATGGGCGACGACCCCGAGGAGCATGAGGAGTTGATCAAAGAATTCATCGATGCAGCAGAGGCCATCGTGGACATCACATCCGCTTAGGATGTGATAAATAATGTCTTTGATTAGTTTGTATTTAGGGTAAACTAATCAATGAATAAAATCTTCTGCTTCTCTATGATCGTGTCTTAGTGTACTTTCTACAATGTCTTTGTATACATCATGATTGACTTTGTGTTTGTTTTTGCACTATAGGCGATACATCTCATATCAACTTTTCCCCCTTTCAGGGTACTTTTGAGCTAAAGGCGATACCCTTCTGGTACTGGCTATTAGAGCCAATGACTAAACAAATTGGCTATCAAGTACTGATCCAAACGCTAGGATAATATTCCTTTAGACATTTTCCATTGATCGCTTCTTGATAGGTTGCACTAGAACTCTTCAGACCAAAGATCAAATAATTGCTTATACTCAGGATCCAACTTAGCATTCACATACATCGGCCTAGGCCTATCTCTAGGACCAATGTCTATCTCCTCTAATTCACCAGCCGACATGAAGCCATGCCCTAGCTTACCACCTGTATCATCTATTGGATTATCCATTAAAACAAACTCTCAGAGCTGATTGCTTGGATCGGCTATTAGCTTTCATCATTGATCTTAATGAAGCCTCCTTCCCATAGCTTGCTAGAAAAACCCTCAAAGTCTTCTAGTTCCTAATATACTGAATCGGTTGTTGCGATACTCACAGAATCATCAGCATGAACCAACTCAACATCGTCTCCATGCCACTGAATCAGGCATTGATGCATAGTCGATGGTACACAACAATTTGCATGAATCAAATCATGACCAAGGAGTAAACTATATGAACCTTTTCCATCAATGACAAAAAAGGTGGTGAGCAAAGTTTTACTTCCAATTGTTAATTCAATGTTTATTGCCCCCCTGGTCTTAGATGCATTACCCCCGAAATCCTTAAACATCATGTCAGTCTCAATCAAATCTCCTGGTGTCTTGCCAAGTTTATGAAAAGTAGTATAAGGCATAAGATTGACAAAAGCACCACCATCCACCAATATTTTGCTCATCGGCTTCCCATCAACGAAACCTTTTACATATAAAGCTTTTAAGTGTCGATGCTTGACTTGCTTATTGAATATAGCTTGATGTACAACTGTCAACTTGGCAACTATCTCCTCATACTTCAATTCATCAAAATCCAAATAGACTTCTTGATCTGCTGGAGCTCTTAATTCTAACGGCAATAGAAAAGCCATTTGAATATTAGCCGATGGTTGACCCCTATTGGCTGTTTGTTTAGTGCGCCACACTTGAGGTCTACTGGATGCCTGAGCCTGTTCTAGCTCTCTGTTCCTTAGGTGTTGTACTCTTCTTTTTTGGCTTCTTGTCAAACCTCCTGGACACCATTGCCCTTCCTGCCAAACATACTCTTCCTCATTACTTTCTTCTTCATAATCAGCCTAGTTTTGATCGATGACTCGTTTCCCAAGCCAATTATGAACACTTCTATTTTTAAGCACCGATCCATATTATTATGATGATACTCATCTCGAGCATGGATAGACCGGCGATTAGGTGAGATTGCCTAAACTCCCAATATTGCTCACTGTACTCTGGACAATTATTTTTAGTAGACAATTTCAAACCTTTATTCCAGCAATGTCTAAAGAAAGGACAATTCTAATGTGATTCATCATGTTTTCTTTCATACCTCTCTTTCTCCTATTGACGCTGGTATTCTTTCTCTTCTAACCAACGCTAATAATCCTTTTCCTTTTGTTGTTGCCATTTATTCAACAAAATTTGAGATGTGACATGAGGCCTTATCGCCCCATCCCTAGGCATCTCTCTCTGCTCATATCGGCTCTTCTATTGGTCACAACATCTTTTAATCTCTCTATATTCATTAGCCAATATTTGCATCTTTGGGTTGATGGTTCTGGCTTCTTTGGCCCTAGTTGATGTTAGGACTTTAGTCTTCCCTTTGAGCAACCTAGCATCAACCATGTTCTGATCTCTTGGAAAAGGATTATCATCAACTTTCATCTTCCGAGGTGTATCAAACTTGAGCTTCCCTTGCTGAATAGCCCTCTGTATTTGTTGCCGGAAAATTCTGCACTCATTAGTAGAATGAGAAGTGGCGATATGAAATTTGTAGAATTTCTTATTCTTCAACTGATCAGAAGGCAACATAACATGATTGGTAGGCAACTTGATCTGTCCCCTCTCAAGCAAAAAATTGAAGAGCTTGTTCGATTTTGTCATGTCGAAATCATAGCTCTCTTCAACTCCTTTTCCCCAAAGATTTGGCACCATTACTGTCTTCTTACCCCCAATTCCATTCGGCCGTAGCAATCTCTTGTTCTTCATCATCCTTATCGCCATCATCAACTAAATATGAATTATAGGCTTCGGCAATTGCGGCACTCTTCTAGAATCAGATATCTCTGCGCATATTCTAGAATTGGCTATTGAGCGCTGCCACTCATTGAGCCAACTAATCTAAATTGTCAAACTCTTGCCCTAGTAGCTTCTCTCTCCACGTTGGCAACATTCCTTGAATGGTCAAAGCAACTAGCTGATCATCAATTAAGTTCAATGAGAAGCACAAATTTTTGGTCTCTCGAAACCTCTAAAGAAACTCAGTGCCCGATTCATTAGTTCTCTGCCTTATGGTCATCAAATCGGTAATTTTCTTTTCTCCTGTCCCAGTATAAAAATATATATGAAACTTCTTCTCTAGGTTAGCCCAATTGGCAATGGAATTAACTGGCAGTGATAAAAACCAAGTGAAGGCTGGTCCTGATAGGGACAAGGAGAAGAAATGAACTCGATGGGCCTCTTCAATGGATGCTTCGCCTAACTGTGTAAGATACCGACTGATATGTTCTATTATACTTGTGCTATCTTGGCTAGTGAACTTAGCAAACTCCGAGAGCCTGTAATTTATAGGAAGAGCGACCAAATCATACCACTCTAGATATGAACATTTGTACATGAAGGTCTGTCCTTTTGGCTTCAAACTAAACTAATTCTTCATCATCTCGATCACTCTAAGCAACAACTCATCAGCACTTGAATCTGGATTTCTTTGCAATTGCTAACCCATCTGCGGATTAAAATTTTGGGTACCTTCATACCCTGAATTTGGAATCATATGAAGGGTATTGTAATCCATCTCATAATGATATCCTTATGGGATCTCTATCTGTTGGGTCCTTTGTCGGTTTGCTACTTAAAGTCTCTAGTTGTAGATGATGGGATATGTATCTCTATTAAGCCTTTGAACTGATGGCACTATTTTTTGAGCCAACGACGGTATTTGGCCTGATGTGCCAAAATTAGCCATTTGATTCTACACTTTCCCTGTCGGCTATTGCACATACTGTACTGATAATCTAGGATTATTTTGCATATGATTAGTAATGGTACCTTGAACTTGTTCAGATGAGCTCTAAACTGCCTGGACATCGTCATTACCAATTAGTGCTGCTTCTTGATGGCTAATACTGGCTTGATTAGTCCCCTAAGTCGATGGATATGGAATATTGTAGTAAGTCGGTCCAACCTGATTAATTGGATATCCATGAAACACCTCTTTCATGATGTTGTGGAATGTGTTCAAGAAAGTTGTATTATGGTTCGATATGGCATCATGAACAGATTTGTTTACAGCCTCTATGAACAAATGCCTATCTTTAGCTTCGTCTGTATCTGACTGCCCATGCATCAAAACTCTTGGTAGTGGATATTTCTAAACAACTTTATTGTCGTGTGTTTTGGTGTAGGACAACAAACACTTATTCTGAAACTCTTCTATAGCTTTACTAATGACATCTTTATCCTCATCAGGTAAGTCTTCATAAGGCACCATAAGAATGTCACTGTTATTGTAAGTTGCCATGACGATTGTGGTGTCCCACCAGGTGTGCCAGAACATGTGTCGGTGCAAAAATGTGTCAATGACCTAGCACACAGCCAGCCAGAAGGATCTACTTAGGATAAGCCCAGAGATCTGCTTGGCTTCAACACAAAACCTATTGACCTGTGAATTCCTGAAGGCGTGCCAGTCAATTTGACCTGCAATTGACAAGGAGAGAAAGTTTATCAGTAATTTAAGCTGGAACATGCCGGTTTGCCCAAACAGTTCCAAATGTGACGCTTCAGGGGCAGGTAGCCAAAAAAAATTGTATAAATAGCCAATACGAGAAGAAATCGGTTGTTAAGGACTGTAAAGCTTGCGGGTGGTGATTGATTTTATAGTAATGCATCTAGATATAAGTAACATCATTAGCTAGATAAATATGACTGGTGTAAAGCATTGAGCCGATAAGTTTAACGAGAAAAGATATAACATGCGAATAAATCGACTGTCTAGTACAAATAGATCCATAAACGCTCTAAATCTAATCTGCTACCATTAACAGTGAGGTTTGACCAGATTGATGTAGCTATGATGATAACAACAAACTAAAGTCAAAGAATCCATAAAACCATCTATATGTTGATAGGTTTCTGAAAGACATGATATATGTGTGAGCTATAACACCCTAGGTGTTTTTCACCAGTTAAGCAATGGGTTTGAGCTCAAACATGGCATGTTAAGTGGTGATGAGGGTGTCAAGATCAAATCTACAAGAGTGAGCTCCAACTTAAACTTGGGCAACACACCTTTGCTTGCATATTGGCCCTTTTGGATATATACCTAAGTAATGTTGAAGATGCTTCTTTTCATGTGCCTCACATCAATTTCCACCCACATGGATGATTAGAAAAGTTTCGTGAAGTTTAGAATCAAGAAGTCACATGAAATGCCAAGTTATGCCCTCGCCTGAATTGCTTTATTAGGTGAATGAGAACATGTGATGACAAACAAACATTGCAACCTTGCTCAAATAACTCAACTTATACTCATGAACAAAAGTTATGAAGGGTTCATGTTGAGCAAGTGGCCAGAAAATGCTCCAATAGATCAAAAAGGGTAATTTAAGCTTTATCTTGATGCTACTTTGACTTGGTTTGAACTGTGGCCTAGAGGGTTTGCATCATAGTGGAACCTAAACAAAAGTTGAAGTTTGAGTGGAGTAGAGCAAAACTTTGTTAATGGACCAAGAGCTAGATTAGCTTGTAAGCAAGTCAAACCGAGCCCTCAAGTTGGAATCCATGGCTGTTTTGGGGGCTCGAAATTTGGCTAAGTCTGGGATGACTGAATTCGTGATTTCAGTTTTCATGTACCCTACTTTGGAACCTTGTATATCTCCAACCAGGCCGAATTAGACTTTGAACCTTTAAGCAAAGTTGTAGTCCTCATATAGATCTACAACTTTTGTTACTACATTTTGTGCCAGAACTAAATGGATGAGTAGTTACAAAAGGACAAAGATTGATGTTCAGTCACATTTTTGGGGTAGAATTGAGTTTTGAATCTGATTGTACTAGACCGACCGATGCCCTTAATGGAACTCTGCAGTTTCATGTACTTGCCTTTGGAGCACTGTATCTCCCAAACCTGGCCGAACTAGCTCAACTTTATATAAGCAATATTGGTGTACTCATGTAGCTCTACACCAAGGAGTAATAGGTTGAAGCAATCATCATTACGGTTAGAGAGTTGGGAGAGGGGTAAGATGACACTTTCAGTCATTTTTAGGCCAAACCGAACACTATCATGAAATGGTGTCGTGCCGACTAGCTTCGGATGCTGCACACCATGTGGCTGGCCTTGTTAGTTGCATGCTCGCCACGTCGCTCCTCCGATTGGGAAAAATCGAGCTGAGCGCTCGCCCCTCTGTCGCTCTACCATTCTCTCCCTCTCCCTCTCAGTCTTGCTCACCATGGCTGAGGCAAGCTGGAGCTCCATTGCCGCCATTGCTCCTTCTCCTGTAGCCCTCCAGCTCCACCACCGAGTATGCCTATGGCTCCGTGACCGCCTCCCCAAGCCCTAGGTGGAGCCGAGACCCACCGTGTGCTTGCCGTTGCCGAAGCTGCCGCTGCTAGCAGTGCCGTCCTGGCGCTGCTCAGCTGCTGCACCACTGCTGCCTACAGCGTGGCCGGCCAGGGCCTGGCGCGGCCACTGCTGGCCGTGGCCAAGCCCAAGCGCAGCCCCTCCTTATCGCCGCCGGACGCTGCCCCGCTGACCGAGCCCTCCGTTTTCCCCTGCTGCTCTGTCCCAGTCTGATGGAGAAGAAGGTGAAGGACCGCGGGCTTGAATAAGGGAGAAGGGAGGGGGTTAAGTGAAGAATCCGTGACCCTGATGAGTAGTGCCTTAATGGATCCATTTGTTCGAGTTTAATTTGTGATTTCTACAAGGACCCCGATGCAAGATTTACATTCCTTTTCTCTGATTTTTGCAGATTTGGATGATCAACTTTGAAAATTCATAGTAATTAGTATAAAAATCATAAAATAGTAAATGAGGACTTTTTGGAATCCTTGTGAAATTATGTATGCACTATAACTACAAAATGTCATGTTTTAGTTTAAATATTTTTCTATAAAAATAGATTTATGCAGTTAGGTTTTTAATACTAATTGTGTCTTGTCTTTTTCATAACTATAGTTGTTGTCCTCAAATAAATATGAAATTTTTATGGAGTGCTAACCAGGTGATGATAGATGTATGGTAAAAATTTCAGGTTTTTAGGGTTGATAGTTTAATATCTATAAAAATAAGAAATGCCCTGTATTGCCTTGCTCCTATTCTGAATAGGCCTGCATGTTTGAATTAATTGGCTTAGTTAAGTTATGAATCATGACTTGATTACAATACATGAGTTGTAGTACTTTTCTTAAGCTTTCCAAAAAGCTAAATATAATAATTTTTGGTTAATAATATTTTTAGTTATAGTTGCTTAAATGTCTGTGGCTGTTTCTTCCCAAACTCAGACAGGGTTGCCTTGTTGGTACTGTGGGGACTTTTTAGTAGTAGACTTAGCTTTAGGTGTTTATAACAAAGTTGTTTAGAATTTGCTAAACTTTCCAAAAAGTCTAGAACCATATTTATTTTACATGTAGAACTCTAGTTATAGCTGTTTAAATTGATATGTTAGGTTCTGTTCATGTTTTGGATAGAGATGAATTCATTGGATTAATTGACCTTGTTAGATGTAGAATAATCTTATGATGATAATAAGAAAGTTTTAGGTAACTTCATAATATTTTCAAAAAGCTATGATTCATGATTGTTGGAGGTCTACAACTCTAGTTATGCTTCTTTGAAGTTCCTATCAGTTTTCTATACCACTGTTGTTGGGCTGCATTTGCAATTTTGCTTGTGCAATCATTTTTGTGGTGGAAATGATGTTTGTTGTGGTTGTAGTGAATATTAAAGTTGTAGCTAATTTCATAATATTGCTTGTGTTCAAATTGCATGGACATAGGCCCGATAATTTAGGAGCTATAGATTGCATGATTTTGTGTTCAAGTTGTAGTTCATTGTCAGATTTTGCATGCTCTCTGTAGAGATATGAATGATTGTCTTGTTTGACTTAGCTATGCTTTGAATCATGTCTTAGAGATAATAGAACAAGTGTAGTGCCTTTCATGGGTTTCCAAATTGCTAAAGATCATCCCTTTTGGTGTTGTAGAGCTCTAGTTATAAGCTTACGAAGTTGCATGGCAGAATTTGTCCAAGTCTGGACAGAGGTGCTCAATTGTTCTTGATTGACCTTGTTAATGGTAGAATCACCTTGTGGTGATACTAAACATGTTTTAGATAATTTAATAAGCTTTCTAGAAAGTTAAGGTTCATGCATGTTTGATGTCTGTAACTCTAGTTTTACATTTTTGATAGTACTACTACTTTTCTATCCTAGTTTTAGGTAGATCTAAAACATTGGCATGGTTGACCTAGTTAGCTTTAGAATGAGATTTTGGTGATAATAATAATGTTGTGGGCAATTTCATTAGCTTTCCATAAAGTCTAGGGTCACCCTTGTTGGATGCTTATATCTCCAGTTATGGATAAAACAAGTGATCGTTGTGCTGCTATCTAGATTTCTATACATGTGCTAGGTGATTGCCTTAGCTTGCTCTTGTTTTGGCTAAACATGTTGGTTAGTTCTTGATTAATGCATGTGTGCAATGTCTGAACTTAAGTTCACTTGTGTGCTATGCCTAATATGTTTACTATCCCTTTATAATAGGTTGTGTGATGTTTAGTTAAATAACTCTAGGTGCCTATGTCTTGCATGGTCTTATGTTTGCCTTGAATGCTATTATGTGATGCATCTCATATTACCATTCTTCATATTCATGCACTTGCATCTTGCATCTCATCTAGGTACGCTAGATGAACCACGTGAAAGGCGGGATGTTGGAGCCGAACCCGAAGATGGAAGGACCCCTGGAGTACATGCCTGAACAGGAGATGCTCACCAAGCGAGTGTCATCTAACAAACACTAACCTAGTGTTGTTAGATTCCAGGCAAGCCCCAGAGCATTCTAAGTCTCCCATGTTTTTATAAATATCTTGAGTATCTTTATTATTGATGATGCATTAAGTATAGGAATTGGTTGGAACCAATTGTTGCATGGTATATCTATCCTTGTCCAGATATCGCACTTGAATCCTATTAAGTTCAGGAATGAGTTAAATGCTTAGCCATGCTTAGTGCGGTAGAAGTCATATGATTTCCTATCACCTACGAGCTTTAGGATGAGGTGAGTCACGGTTGGCTATATTTGCTATCGAGGAAAAGAACCATGTTAATAATGAATTAAGATCGGGCAAAGTCTTGTGTAGGGTTGGACATAGTGACTCCGTCTGTGTCGTTTAAGGACCGATACGTTGTACGTCCTCATGTCATGTTGAACACAGCCTAACACTTAGCTGGCTAGATAAGTCATTCCGACCGTGAAGCCTAGTAGTTTGACTTAGGCCAGGAACCAGGGGGTCGTGCGCATTCTAGAGGCAGTAAGGATGTGCTTGGGGACATTGGCGTGAGTCCAATGGGTCAGGTGCTTAAAATTCCTGCACTTCCTAGCAGAGTGTCACCATTGAGGATGCGGCGCTGTCTAGACCTGTGACTCCGGAGTTATACCAAAGGTGACTTGATTGTGACCCCGACGGGGGAAGCAGGGTTTGTGTTAGGAATACCCCTCTAGCTGGATAGGAATCGATTCGAATCACCGTCTCTCCCGGATAGTGAGAACTGTTGGGAGTATGCCCTAGAGATAATCATAGAGATAATTATATTGCCTTGTATCCATGATATATTATGAGTTTATTGAATTTCCATTAAAGACAACCTGTATCGATTAGCAATTATGTGAATTGTTTGTGAAACTCTTTTACTTGTATGGTTATTCTAATGTTGTCCCTGGTCAGAGTTCGTGTGAGGACACACATGAATAATGGATCAGCACATTATTAGTTGATGACTATGTTTCACAAGTCATAGACATAGAGATGTCAAACTAATAATGTGGGCACATGTATGACATGGGGCTAGACTGACCCAACATGAGATGTTGTTATTATCTCTATTCACATCATGTATGTTATGTCCTTAGACCTGAGATTGTTATATGTATTCAAGATGTGAAACGACCTACTCAGGGACTATCAAACGCTACTCCATAATAGGGTAGTTATAAAGGTGGTTTTTTGGGTTTGTCGGGAAACATGCTTTGAGACATAGACAATCAAGAAGGAATTTGCCCCTCTCTATATGAGAGAGATATCACTGGATCACTCTAATGATTAGATCAAGAAATGCATGGCCGTGCTTGGGTTAAGTGTTAACCTATGAGTTGGACCAAATATCGTGTGGCAAGGGAATAACAAGTATGTGGTTTTGTGGTGGTTCGTCTGATATGATCTTTGCGTACGCATAGGAGTTGACATGCCTTGCTAGAGGCCGCTATCAATTAATGGCCGAGTAGGAGTACTTGGGCCATGTCTATGTGTGTGTGAACCCATAGGGTCACACGCTTAAGGGGATGGAAGCCTAATTCGGATTGGATCTGAGTTAGACAAGGCTTAGGGTTACTAATGGGCCTCCAACTCGGGAGCTCATTAGGGATGCCTATAAATAAGTGGGGTGGGCAATGGGGCTAGGGACCACACCGTTTTGGCAGCCGCCACTGCCCATCCTATGCCCGTGCCTACTGCTCCTCGTGGACCTAGCAGTCTAGAGGCACGACGCTTCCTCCCTGTACATGTGGATACCTCAGATGTGCTGTATCTGGAGCACAAGGATGAACCGCACGAAGGGGATGGACGTACGGACGACCTTGCAACTGCACGGCACTGCTACGACGCGTTCGACTACATCAAGTCGCTTCCGCTACACCTGCGCGTCTAGTGGTAATCCCATGATCTATAACTAGCAGTAGATCCTGGTTTATGAGGTCGAATTTTTGTTTTCCGGCTAGCGTAGCATCCTCATAACCCTACAAGAACTTGACTGAGCAGCGGCAACGTAGAGACACTTAATTGAACTTGATGGTTATAATGATGATGATGATGATGTTACAACATTATACCGGCTATGGTTACTATTGCCTGATACTAAATGATATCCCACATGTTTGGCATAGGTTAGTTGCTAATCTAAGATGAATAGCTATAATTAAGATGGTTACTGAATTGTAAAATGTATAGCTCAACTCTTGGCTTTTATGCAAAATGTTGTCAAGCTAGCTCCACCTATAAAGCCTTGCATACTCCTTGGTGTCACTTTATTTTTGGTTCATGACGGGTAAGTCTAGCTGAGTACATTCAAGTACTCAGGGTTTATCCCACCATATTGCAGGTGAAGTTCTCGGCCTGCTGAAGATGGTGGCTAACCGCTGGTGGGTTCGGTGACTCTATATTTATTTCTCATCTATATGCTTTTGTCAGAGGATGTCACTTATGCTAGCAATGTATTTGGAACTTATATTAATGTAATCATTTGAAAGCTATGTTGTTTTCAATAATCGGTTTTGAAACCCAAACTTATACTATTATTTGTGAACCCATTTGTAATATTATTTCCACTGCAACTCTGCGTATGTGATGTGTATTTGCTTAATCATACGATCTTGGTTGTGATGTTGATTTACCGAGGTCCTTCGTGACACTCGGCGGACTACCGGGTTTATATAAGTAAAAGTATATGCGTGTCAATGTGCTAAACGAGGACAGCCGTACTTGATCTTGTATAAATTGGGCGGTTCTGTCACATGAACGCACAGGCGAATCGGCTGAAATAGCCGATTCAGGTAGAAAAAGGATCATAGCATGCGAATAGTAACTATTCAATACAAGCAGACCTATAAACTCCTCAAATCTAAAATATTATCTTTAACAGTGGGGTTCGACCGGATCGATGGCAGCCATAATAAAGATAACATATTAAACCTTTAAATAAAACAGATCTATTCACATTTAACAGGATCATGAAAACATACTATGAGCGTTAAAGTATGGGCGATCGGCTATTTAGCCGATGCAGGCATAGCAAACAGTCAAGGTCATGCCTAGTCAAAAGCGAATCTACCGGCTAGCATCCTCCAATCTAAAGTACTAATAGTGGGGATCGACCGGATCGATATATCCATAATAGTGAGCTATAGACCAGATTCAACTAGCTAGTAAACCTTCTCAAGATCAGGCACACCTTGACCGCGTACTATGCACGATCAAGATCGAAGTAAAACAGCCGATAAAACATAATCTGTCGTTTAAAGTAAGAGCCGTCGTAATGTAACGAAATAAACGATGGACTAAAAGGATGTGAGGCCGATCTAGATCGATCTTGATCGGGCAGGTTGATATTGCTGAAAACTAATGACAATAAGAACATCAGCAAGATCAGTAACTTAATGAATCTACCCGAAGGATGTCACCCTTAGATAGAGCCGATAACTTGACCTTAATCTAATTCGAGCAGTGGAGGTCGAACTTAACCGATGCAGCCATATTTAACTAGATAAGGATCGATAACTAGCTTATACTAGAGCTCGTAAGAGGTCGGCCGGACCGATGCAGCCTTACAAATAGAAGTATAAGCCATGACGGTACTTAGAGACAAGCCAGAGGTCGGTCGGACCGATGTTGCCCTGCTTGTTGAAGAACTCGCCGAGATCTACACTACTCCTACTCCTAAGGGTTGGTATAAAGCCGGAAAAAGTAATTGGTATTGATTGATTGGATGTTTTTTACAATAGCCGGGGTCCGATATTTATATCCGGAACCTAAGCATGAATCCTATTCAGGTACGACTCATTACAATCTTTGATATAAGAGAAAATATTCTTAACTTAAGATAATTTGGATCCTAATATTTTCCTTTTTGTAGAGTCTGACATGTCTTTCCCGACGTCAGCAGATAACGACAATGAGGTATGGTTGGTGCCGCATCTGAATCAGCTGATATCGATTCTTATGCAATTGATTCCTTGGTGACAAAATCTTAGAAGCTTCGAGTTCCTGTGTTCTTCTTCCCAAATTTTGGTGTAAACAACTTCTTTCACCAGAGACTTGGGACCTGTCCCTCTCTCACCCGTTTGTAACCCCTACTATAAATTTTCAGTACTAGTAACATGAGCAGCAGCGACGAACTGGACGTAAAGACATTCTACCCGAACCAGTATAAACCTCGTGTCATCTTAGCAGACCATCCGAGCCAGACGCGTAATATTAGAAATTTACTAGTTGGTGTTTACTCGAAACACCGACACTCAGGCTACCCCCCTCCACCCTTCTTCCCTGGCGCCTCTTTGGCGATGAAGCAGCGGCATGACACCCTCTCCGTCCTCTTCTTCCTGACCTCTCTCGGCAGCAAGGTAGCAGTGTGGCCATGCGGCGGCAAGAAAATTGGATATTTGGGACTCATGGTGGAGAGTGGCGTCGTGACTACAGCGATAGCATGGCATGGACTCGGGCTTGCACGGGCCTAGTGGGTCACCATGCCCATCAGCACAACACGATACGACACAACTAAGTGCTCGTAGGGCCGTGCCTGGACCGAGAGTTGGGCACGGCGGCCTGACACGACATGACACGACTAGGCACCATGCCGATTAGTGTCGTGCCATACCGGGCTAGGGTCAGACTGCCCGTTTGGCCATCTATATCTATAATGACCTAGTGTCCAGACGGTTAAGATTGACTTTACACATCGAGTGAATCACACACTATCGTCAATCCACTTACGTTTTTGTCCGCGATTCATGTAAAACCTAAGGTTAGCGGTACATTACAATCTGAAAGTCTTATGATTAGTCCCACCCACCATCACCATGTAAAGTGGAGATGAAACCACCACAATCTCACGTGAATACACAATATAAGTCGTCGTAGGCCAAATTCAAACGTATGGACGCAGGAGAGCGACCTCACAGCATACTGTCCCGGCAAATAATTGTCTTTCATTTTGTAGTGTACAGCCACATTCAGATTCGGAGTTCGCAAAGACAGAACAAACCAAACAAAACTCACGCTGCACAATTCGAATGTTGGCTCGACACACGCACACAAGTAGACGTATGATCCCTATTCCATCTTGGATGATCCAACGATGGCAACATCTGCCTCGATTAAGCAGCTGCCCTTGACACGGTACCAGTCCTCGACAGACTTCGTCGCCATGAACTTTGCCCATCCCCAGCCATCGCAGTCCTCTGTCGCTTGGAACTGGCACCGGCCTGGACGCACACAATACATATCCCAAATTCATACTACAGCATAAATAATCGTATCGGTCTGAACATCTGGATCATGTTACAGTAGGAGCAGGTACGAGTGACAAACCTGTCTTTGTGTTGCGATTGCTGGTCACCTTGTCTTTGATGGATAGACTGACTTCTACCAGCACCCCTGAGTTTTGTAGGGAAGCGTCTCCGTCTGGCTTGGCCATATGCAGGTAGAGGGAGAGGAATTCCTCATTACCGTCGATGCCGGAAGGGTACATGGTCAGGTACCTGAAGGATCAAAGGAGTTAGAGCATCATGGATGAAAGGATAACAACTTAATACTTGCATCTTAGGCTTTATCATTAAATTGAGTATTTATATTTCTTATATTTGTTATTAGCTAGTAGTATGCATGTATGTGGTATATTGGTACCATCTGCGTCCACCGATCTCAAACTCGGGTGAGTAGCACCGGCCCTTCAGGGTTAAGAAGTCATCGATGACCCAGGTGTAGGCTTCCCGGGCGCTGAAGCCATTTATCTTCTGAACATGCAGTGTTCCTGAACTGTGCGTGGCCTTAGCAGTGGTGAGCTTGATGAGCTCCACGCCGAAGACGCAGCTGTCGCCAACGATGAAACCGGAGGAGGGTTCCTTGAGTGTCTCGATGAGGATCATGCATGAGATCCCGGAGCTTCTGCTGCTTTGTGTAGTCTGGAATTGGTGGCTAACTAAAGCAAAACAGTGCAGCTATCAGCTTAGTAGAGTTCCATGTAGTACCAGCTAGCCTACCATGTTAGAATGTGATTTCAATCTTACATTCGTGTTCGCTATGTCGTCCGTATGCTTGATCGTATATCAAGAGCTTCAACGATGCTTCGACGATGGTGTCGGGTTTGAGATCAGAAGTTTTTGACAGCACGAGGACAAGAGAAACGTAGTCTCTTTCGTCTCTACTCTTCCGGTCCTTCAGGTTCAACTGCAAGTACCTGCAAACAGGTCAAATCAAAGAGATGAAGGACTGCTCATCAGATGTTTGCAAACATGCATTGCATTGCATTCAGCAATTCTAAAACTGAGCGGATTTGAAAATGTTCTACTGAAGATGGAAAATATAGCTTTGCGACAGATAGCTCGGTAAAACTAAGGCAAATATATATAGGCACAGTATGGAAGATTACCATTTAAGCTCCTTCATCTCAAAATATCCGGAGTTGGTCCATCCTTTTTGCTTGTCAAGAAGCCAGGAGAATCCATCGATCCTCCATGTGAAGCTGCTCTTTTCTTCCATTTCAGAAGAGGCAGCAGCACGGCCTGCCTGCACCGCCGGAGTAGATGGAATTGCCGCAACCTTTGCGGATTTCTGGTTCTTGCCATGGTTTGATCGACCTGAAAGGAAACCACAATCCATATATGTACAGTAGGTGATCATACCAAGTGTAATAACAGGTGAAATTGCTAGAAGAAGCAGAAAAGAAAGCGAAATCGATGTGTTACCACGAGATGAAGAGGCGCAGGCACCCATGATTGTTTGTTGGAAGAGATTTCCTGCTCTTGCTTCAGGCACCTATGATTGCACGTTATAAGTACAACTCTCTGAAAGTCTTTGAGAAATTCCGGGTAATTGAGGTGAGGTTTCTTCTTTTTGGCCGCTAGGACCAACACAAGGACAGAACCCAGAGGTCTACGCCACAAGAAATTTCCTAGCAATGGACGCATTACCAGTCTATGGCGTCTAAATTTCATTCAGCTTCATGACCCAGAAAAAAAAATCTCTCTGTAACTGAACATACTTGCACATATTAAATCGTTTATGCCATTTTAGCAAATAACCCTAAAAGTCCAGGTCAACTCTTCTGTGGCTCCCAATTTCCAAAGTAGTTAAGCCGCAATATATAACCACTAAGCAGCAAACAATCTATCTATGATTATCTATCTTGCGTGCGAATGTGTCATCTAGTCATCTGACAGTCACCGCTGCGTTGATGCCATCATCAGTTGCACGGGTGTAATTTTACAGATTGAAATTTCACTGGAAAACGAAGGGTGGCTTGTTAATAATTGGAATCTTTGAAAAATGAAGCCTGACGATAGCGAGATGATTTGTTCTGCTTCCAAATTTCCACACAAGCAGATACCATTCCAAATTCTGTTTGTCATGGTGACAGGGAATCCTAGCTAGAACTACACATCTCGTCAGTTCTAAAAAGTTTTAGGGGGTGTTTGATCCTACGACTAAACTTTAGTTTCGGTTACATCAGATATTTAGGTATCAATTAGGAGGACTAAATATGAGTTAATTATAAAACTAATTGCATAAGTTATGGTTAATTCGCGATATGAATCTATTAAGCCTAATTACTTTATTATTAGCATATATTTATTGTAGCATCACATGGCCTTAAATCCCATGTTTCGTGACCAACAGGGAAAGACCACTGTCGAAAATATTCTTTTACCGATAGAGAAAAACGTTCAGTTAGCTTACAGGAAAATATGTATTTGTGAGGTTTTATTTTTTTCTCGTCATAAAACATAGACATGGAAAAACGTTAGTAACTTCAGGAAAGTACGTGTCAATTCTGGGTTATAAATCTCTATCTCTATCTCTATCTCTACCTCTGCTCCTATAAAACAGAGTTAAAATAATCCTACATCTATCCAATGATTACCTACTCCACGGTTACTACCTAACTACGTCCACACCACTGTGTACACTCAGAAATACACCACCATGAAAACGTGCTTACGAGATTAACTCTCTCCTGTTCTGTCTCCTTGCTCAACCTTATCCGACGGTCATACCCCTCCCGCCTCCCTCACGCTCGCATGCGGCTCGCACCAGGCGGCCACGGTTGGAACCCTCTTGTCTCTTTTTTTTCCCAAGAAAAACCCACGGCTTGAGCAACTGCGCAAATGGGGGAAAAACACCGCATGCGAGCGTGAGGGACTTCCGCCGCCACCGCCTCCGCCTCCTGCTTCCTGGCGACGGTGAGCTCTCCAGCTCCGGTGTCCTTCTCCTGCTCGTCGGCGATGGCCGGATCTGGTGGCCGCCCCGCAACGCCCAATGCCGCCCACTGCCAGCCTCCCCGCAACGCCTAGCGCCGCCGACCGAAGATCCGCCGCGCCTACCCTCCCCCACGGCCCCACCCCCATCCACCTTCTCTCTCCCTCTGTAGATCTCCTGCACCAGTGTCGGCGGCCGCTGCGTGGGGTTATGTTGCGTGGAGCCGTGGCGCTTCCGGGCGGCGGGATGGCGCGCGGCGCCCGGAGGGAGCTGCGTGGGGGATGGCGCCGCGCCGGTGGCCCATGGCCGGGCGCGCTCCCGAGCGCAGGTGCGGCGGGATGGGCGCAGCATCCGGAGGTAGAAGATACGACTGGATAAGGTAAGGTAAGAAAAGATGATGCTCCGGGCAGGGAGGGTAGGAGGCAGGGGAGGGTTGGTGGGGGCCGTCGTGGGACGCTGCGGAGTTGCTGGTGATGCGCAGCGCCGGCGCCCTGGGTGTCCACGGCGAGGACAGCGACGAGGAGCGGATCGAGATTTGCGGCCCACGTCTTGCCACCTACGTTACCCCGATACTTCCCAGAATTGCCGTGTCGGTATCGCGATACGTATCGGATACTCTGATACTCCGATACGCCTCCGATACCGTATCGGTGAAGTATCGGATAAATAGAGAAATAAAAATAATTAAATTAAATCTCGATACTTAGGCGATACTTGACTGATACTTTCCGATACTTCGCAGCCCATGACCTCTTTTTTTGGAGGCCCATTTACACAACCTGAAACCCTAAGAATCAAGCCACAACCCAGACTACAGAGAGACCATGGCCGCTCCTACCGCTCACAAAGTCACGATGCCGCCGTGCGCTCCTGCGCTCGCGACGCCCGCCCTGAGCTCAGCGACCTCCTTGGCCAGGTGGCGTTTTCTCCTTGCAAGTTGCTTGCACCAACGCTTGAGGTACTCGCAGTCCACCTCCGTCTCTTAAGCTTGGTCAGCGATTCATACAATTGGTGGGGCCTCCATGGTCATAGGACCCCAGAATTGAAATCATTAGCACTGAAGTTACTTGGGCAGCCGGCATCTTCTTCTTCACATGTGAAAGGAACTAGAGTACTTATGGATTTATGGATAACGTACTCAGGAATAGGCTTACTCCTCCACGTGCTGAGTATTGTTCTTCTAGAGTGTATTCTGATTTTTTGGTATATCTTTATATACTTGCCGTATCGGCGTATCCTTGTTTTTGGAAAATGCCGTATCACGGTATCGCCGTATCAGTATCGTCGTATCGGTATCCCGTATCGGTGCAACGTAGCTTGCCACTGCCGTGCCTTGCGAATGATTAAGCGTTGATTACTTTTTTTGGTCTCTTGGATTTTTTTTTCCTTCAGCTGTAGTGCCTTGATTTTTCGACTGCCTCCGCGAAGGAATAGTAGCTTTCCGATGCCTTCTTGCATCTTCTTCCAGCAGGAGCCTGTACCCGTTAGAGAAGACAAGCAAGTCCTGTACAGAACCTGAAGGGTGAAGGCTGCAGCCACATGCTACTCTGTGTGTTTTAATGCTCGTAATTGCAGAATGATATATGAGTTCGTTGCAGAACAATTTGATTTGCTCAAATTTTTACTGTATAGACATACACTTTAAAATTTGCCTTTTGTTTCAATAGTTGGGATTCCCTAAATTTTTAAAATATGAGAATAATAAATTCAGTGATTTTGTCATTTTCATATGAAATTTTATAAAACGAGTTTGAATTCTAACTTTTATGACAAAAATGCATCTATGCTTTTTGAACTCGCATCGCTTCAATTTTTTTGGCGCCACAGAAATATGTTTTTCATTGAATCTTAATGAAGTACTTCAAATTTGATAGCATTAATTTTTAGGCAAAAGATAACCAACGTGTTTGCGTGGCGAAGAACCAGCTAGTTTTTAGGCAAACTAGCAAAGAAACCGTCGAAGCTCTCGCCCGATAGGAACCCATCATGACAAAGACGTCGTCAGGTTGCCCTAGGTTGACCGGCAAGACTAGGATGCTGTCGGTGTTTTGGACCAGCGAGTCCTCAACCAACTAGTGAAAGTGTACTGCGTGCCCCTAATCCCAGATGGTGATGCAAAGAGACACAAGATTTATACTGGTTCAGGCAATAGGTGCCCTACGTCCGGTCTGAGAGAGCGATCTTGTATTCCTTGCATCGAGGTGTTTGTAGTAGGGGTTTACAAGCTGGGCGATAGAGGGAGCTAGTCCCAGGTCTCTGCGTGGAGCGGCGTTGGTTGCTTGAGATGTTGATCTCTTGCAATGCGGAGGAGTGTGAGTTACAGAGCGTTGTGCATTACTTGCACCTGTGAGTGTGTCTGTGTGTGTCCGTCTGGGCGATGTTTCCGTCTGAGCGTGCGTGTCTAAAAACGGCCCCGGTCACTCCCTTTTATAGTTGAAGGAGGGACATGGGCGATACATGTGTTCGCTACGTGGTGTTTTGTGAGCGGAGGCGATGTGTCCGAGCCCTGTAGCTCGTCACTGTGGCGGCATGGTCGATGGAGCGGTCTTGTCCTCGATGTACTAGAGCGACGTGCTGGTCACGCTCGATCTTATGCGACGTGGGAGCTCCTGTGGTGGCTTGACGCAGGCCATGGCGCATACTGTGAACGACGTGTCGATCGCTGTATGTCGACAGCGTAGAGAGCCGAGGCCCAGTCGGTGCAGAGGCCGAACCATCGTGGGGGGCTCGGCGGGCGCGAGTCCCGAGGCTACGGGGGTGCGGAAGCGGGTAGCCGAGGCTCGAAGGGAGCAGTTGGTCTTGTACGCTGATTCCGAGGCTACAGGGACCCGGACTTGACTATCCACGCTGCGCTGTCCTCGGAGCAGATGGGGTTACGCAGCACAGTGCCGCATAGGTGTCAGTCGTGGGCACAGTGCCGAGCACAGCGGCCGGTAACCCCTGCCCTTTCCTGTCTCGGACGGCATGGCGTTCATGCGACTCCCATCTCGTCGGTCACTCCGCTGTGTCGAGCCGTCGTTCGGCTGACGTCGCGGGAGTGGTTGGCCGCGTTAGTTGGACGTGACATCCCGGTCGAGGCGGCGGTGACAGGGTAGCTGTCGAGCCGGCCTCGAGCGAGACGGAGAATCGGTACCTTGTCCGAGGCCTTACGTGCGGGGTCTCGAGCGAGGTGGAGAATCGGTACCTCGTCCGAGGCCTTACGGGCGGGGCCTCGAGCGAGGCGGAGAATCAGTACCTCGTCCGAGGCCTTATGGGCGGGGCCTCAAGCGAGGCGGAGAATCGACACCTTGTCTGAGGCCTCATGGTTTCATTTTGGGCCGAGCCCGCCTCGGGTGAGGTGGGATACTGTTCGAGGTGGGCCGGGCGGTCCAGCCGAGCCTCGGATAAGGTGGGGGTTTGCCGGTAGTTGTCCCTTGGCTTCGATTTTTACAGGGTCTAAGCGATTTTTTTGGTTCTTGCTTAGGGGACTCCTTTTTATGGTACCCGACAATAGCCCCCGAGCCTCAGGGAGAGTGTGAGCGCTCTCCCTGAGGTTTTGACGAGACTTGGCTCGCGGCAGCTCCTGGCGGAATGGCGTTTCGTACTCGAAGCCGCGGTGGGTGCGCACGAGCGCACTCGCTGGGTGTAGCCCCCGAGGCCCTGGAGGAGTGGATTTATTCCTCCAGGGGCTTTTCTCATGTTGAGCGAGGGGTTTTATCGCGTTTTGCCGAGCCCACGAGTGCGAGTTCGGATCGCTGGGGCTCGGCTTGGTTGCAGGAAGAGCCCCCGAGCCTCTGCGCGGAGCAAGTGGGCGATCAGGGGTTTCCCTGTCTTTTTTGTGTGGCCCTCACGCATCCTTTTCGTTCGGAAGGAGGGGTAGAGTATGCTAGGCTACCCTCGGTGGGCGCGAGCAGTGACTCCTCCGATGAGCTGTTATCAGGTAAGCCCAAGTGGAGGCCCATGCCCCATTCAATTGGGGTCGGCTGGTGGTCCAGACACGTGCTCCAAAAGCACCAGAGGGCTTCTCTAGTGGGTCCCAGGGCCGCTCGATTGGCCCCGGGGGCTCGGTGTCTCCCTATGGTGGGATCCCATTCAGAGACCTCCCTGCTGGTCTCGGACATGACTTAGGGCATCTCGAGCAATCGCTTGCTCAGGCCTCGGCCATGTACGGGCTCGCCCATAGTCATCCCTGACTCTATTGTCCTGGGGCGGCTGTCGAGACCCTCGGGAGCCCAGCCTTCGAACCCCTGGACCGTAACGGGCTCGGTGCCCTTTATCGCGTTTTGCCGAGCCCTCAAGTGCGAGTTCGGGTTGCTGGGCCTCGGCGTGTATGCAGGAAGAGCCCCCGAGCCTCTACGCGGAGCAAGAGGGCGATTAGGGGTTTCCCTATCTTTTTTGTGCGGCCCTCACGCATCCTTTTCGTTCGAAAGGAGGGGTGGAGTATGTCAGGCTACCCTCGGTGGGCGCGAGCAGTGACACCTCCAGTGAGCTATTATCTGGTAAGTCCAAGTGGAGGCCCGTGCCCCATTCAATAGGGGTCGGCTGGTGGTCCAAAGACGCACTCCAAAAGTACCAGAAGGCTTCTCTAGTGGGTCCTAGGGCCGCTCGATTGGCCTCGGGGGCTCGGTGCCTCCCTACGGTTGGATCCCATTCAGAGACCTCCTTGCTGGTCTTGGACACGACTTAGGGCATCCCGAGCAATCGCTTGCTCGGGCTTCGACCATGTACGGGCTCGCCCATAGTCATCCCTGACTCTGTTGTCCTAGGGCGGCTGTCGAGACCCTCGGAGGCCCAGCCTTCGAACCCCTAGATCGTAACGGGCTCGGTGCCCAGTTCCTTAGTCTGAAAGGAATCAGATGGGGGATATTCCCCTCCCATCGGCTAACAACGGCGGGCACACCTTTTGAGGCAGTTTCTCGGGGAGACGGAACGACGCCTACCATTGCTGCGGTCGGATGCGACGCGATGTCTGTCGATGGGACGTTACTGTGCGTGCGCGGTTAATAAGGAAAAGGTGGACGCGTGGGCGGTTTAATCGGATCCGGATTAACTGCGCCAGATCTGAGGGAAACTTCCCTGGTTTCGTCGCCCGTCCGTTTCACCCCCTTCCCTCATAAATACGTGACGAGCCTCGCCCCTCCCCTCCTTACCTTGCCTGCATACGTTCGACCTTTCTGCCCTCGAGCGGTTGCTAAGAACAGAGAGCGCCGGAGAGAAGAAGGGAGAAGGGGGAGGAAGAGAGAGAGAGAGGGATAGCGAGAGCTCGCCTTACCACCGTAGCCGCATTCTCCACCGCATCCATGGCCGGCGGCGCTGTTGTCGTTCAGGCGGATCCTTGGGGTCTGTCCGATGTGTCCACGGCGACGCTGCAGTCGCTTGTTGACGACGGCCTCCTCTGCCCGGTTGCCGACACCACCAGACCGGAGTGGATTGCTCTGGGGGGCGAGCCGGAGCCGAGGCCACACGATGGCTACATCGTAAGCTTCGTGGCCTTCCACGAGCGTGGTCTTGGCCTACCGACGGACCGGTTCATGCTGGCGCTCCCGCACTACTATGGCGTGGAGCTCCACAACTTCAACCCCAACTCCATCGCACAGGTGGCCATCTTCGTTGCCGTCTGCGAGGGGTACCTAGGCATTGCCCCCCACTAGGAGCTATGGCTCCACCTCTTTTGGGCGGGGCTCACCACCAAGCCGACGGGCACGGCGGGCACGGCGGGCACGCGGAAGGCGATGAGGGCCGGCGGCTGCACTCTCCAAGTGCGCCAAGACCGGCAGCTCCTCTCATCCCGACCCAGCTCGTGTCGTCCAACCGTCGCTGGTACAACAGCTGGTTCTACCTTCACAATGACGACGGCGGACTTCCCCCCTATATCGGGCGGGTCGTGGAGAGCCAGCCGGAGAAGTGGAGGTACGGCATCCCGACGGCTGATCAGCCCAAGCTACGGCCGCTTCTGGCGGCGCTAGAGAGGCTGCGCAGCCGCGGCCTTACGGTGGTGGTGGTCGTGGCGGCCTTCCACCATCGGAGGGTGCTGCCGTTGATGGCTCAGCGGCAGCGCCTGTTCGAGATGACACCAAACGGGCCGATCGATGGCGTCCGGTTGTCCGCCGTCGCCCTCTCTGACGAGGAGATTCTACGTCGGGTGAGAGAGACGGTGGAGGGGCGGCTGAGGAGCAGTGGTCTGACCCCGTTCACGATGCGACCGTCGTGGGGGTACATCTCTCTGGTGAGTCACGCGTCGCTGCTGCCTCCGAGGCCTCCTTGCTCCTTACATTTTCCTGTTCCCTTATTTGCGTTCACCGTTCCTACAAGGGATGAGGGATGTGCGAGCCTCCCCGCCGCCCGTTCCTGAGGATGCAGAGCGGTGGGCGATGAACAGGACACATGTCGAGGCGTACAAGGAGTGGAAGGACGCCGAGGAGGCAAGGCGCAAGAGGAAGAACCTTGAGCGCGAGGAGCTAGAGAAACGTTGCCGGCAGCAGAGGCAGGACGGTATCCCGGTGGATCCGTCTCCGTAGCCGTCACCGTCGTCGACGGATTCTTCGAGCGGCAACGACGAGGGCGAGGCGAGGCGGGGTCCTCTAGACCATCTCCCTGATGTCGGGGGGGCTACGCCTAGGGCGTCGACGAGCGGCCCGGCGCTTCTAGGAGGAGGAGGAGAGGACACCTTGGGGCTAGCGATCGCCCGCCCCAGGGCCGACGTCGACACGCCCGAGGCACGGGCGTTAGGGAAGCGCGCCGTCTGCCCGGTGGGCTCAACGGTGGAGGTGGAGCAGGCGACGAAGGAGGCGACCCAACAACCTCCGTAGAGGGTCAAGGCGGCGCTGGGGTCCAGTGAGGGCCGGCCGGCACCGACGGACACGGGGGCTGTGCCACCGCCACCGCCACCACCATTGGAGAGGACGAGGGGCATAGTGCAGAAGGTGTTGTGTCCCCGCTCGAGGTAAGTGTTTTATCAGTGGAGTTTGCAGCATCTTCTATTCATTCTTTGGTCGCATGCTAACTTCATGAGTGCTTTGCCTTCAGCCGGAAGCGTCAGGCGGAGGCGCCCGCCTTGGCGCCACGTAAGGCGCTCAAGGTGAGCACCAGCTCCGCCGCCCGATGGGTGGTGGAGGCGCAGGCCGCCATACAGCGTGGCGCGGCGTCGGCCAGGGCCGACCTGAAGGAGCCGGTCACCCAAGGAGAGGTTGCTGAGGCGGCCACGAAGCAGGCGGGGGAGGGGGCACCTACGCCCTACGAGGCCGAGGCCCTCGAGGCAGGTGAAGCCAAGGCGCCCTCAGTCGCTGAGGCCACCGAGGGTGAGGCCGAGGCCCTTAGGACCTTCGAGGCCGAGGTGGTGGACGCCGGGGCTCTATCGATGTTTCACCACCGATAGCCTGCCACGGGGGTACCCAGGGCAGTATGTTCGGGTTTCGGCGTATGCTGAACTCGATGGTTAACGCAAGAGACAGTCGATTTATCTTGGTTCAGGCCCTCGATCGTAGATCGAGTAATAACCTTACGTCCAATCGGCGTTAGCCTTTGCGTTGGATTGATTGTGATATGTTGTGTTGTACAATTGTCGTCCTCTCTCAGGAGCCCTGCCCTCCTTTATATAGTCAGGAGGCCAGAGTCCTAGTCGGTTTACAATGAGATTTCCTAGTAGGATTACTTAATAGTTCTACTACTAAGATTACATGAGAAGAATCCTAGTTGGACTAGATCTTCTCTCTCCCTTGCGGGGTATCCTGTGGGTCCCGCATCGACAAGCCCCCGAGCACTTCATGGTTGAGCTCTGAAAGTCTCGCTTTGCTCCTTCAAGTCTTATTGAGTAGAAACAAAATGTCATCCGAGTGCTTTCTGGAGTGAAACCTTGTAGCGCTTCTTGGGATCTTCGAGTGGTGAGTGCTTTTTGAAGAAAAAGTACATCCATCTGGTTGTAGCCCCTGAGCCTCTTGCTATTTGGAACAAGGAGCTGGAGGATCTTGTCTTGAAGTTGCTCTGATTGTTCGTTGAAGTTTTATAAAAAAGAACTTGAATATGGCTCGTTCCGGGTTCTTTTTGTCGTAATGTCTTGAAGTGGTCTGCGTTGAGGAAGTCTTTTGGTGACGTGCGCTTTTTTGAAGAAAAAGTGCACTCACTGAGTGTAGCCCCCGAGCCTCTTGCTATTTGTAACAAAAAGTTGGAGGGTCTTGATCCTTTATGTTGTTTTGAAAATTTGTGTTCTGAAGTAGTCCCCGAGACTTGGATTATGTCATCATCTGAGTAGTTTTGCGGCATCTTTCCGAAGCGGTCCTTTAGTCTTGGATTAAACCATCATCCGAGTAGTTTCACGGCATGCAGCCTCCGAGCTTATGTTCGAGTTCTTTTTGGGTGGGTGCAATTTTTCATAAAAATTGCACTCAGTGAGTGTAGCCCCCGAGCCTCTTGCTTTTGCTTGCAAAAGTTGGAGGGTCCAGATTCTTGTCTTCAAAAAATTCTGGGGCTATGTATCCCGCAGCCCCGTGCTTTCTCTGAGTTCTTCTCTTTAGAAAAGAAGTCGGATGAAGAGTCTTGATGTGTCGTCGTCGTTGTAGTCTTGAGTTTCTTGTATTCTTGGTCCTTTGTCTTTGGTTCCGAGCCTCCGGGAGTAGTTGAAATGAAGGCCGAGCTCCCTAGCTTAGTGTAGATTAAGCTATGATGCTGGCCAAGCCCCCGAGCGTATATCCGTGTTGTTTTGTTCAGGAAGAACTCGGATGCAAGGTCTTGGCGTATTCTTTGATAGTCTGCTGTTGTCAGATGTAGTTGTATGGTGGTGGTTGAGTGTAAATGCCTTTTGTTCACGAGTTGTACTGTGCTGGTATATTCTTCCGAATATGCCCGTCTTCGAGTACTGTTTCCTCTCGCCTAAGTCATCCATTATTGAGTCCTGTCTTTTCACTGTGTCCTTTGTTAGGCTTATTTCGTTGGTACTCCTAGTCCATGTGCGCCGCTCCTTTGGTCTATAAATACTATCCCGGAGTGCTTGTTTTCATCCATTAGACATTCTGTTGAAACCTTCGTGGTCATGAACATGGTAGTTTGTGAAGTAGAGCAGCCCCCGGGCATATTTTGTAGTTCCTGTGTGTCTTGTCGTAGCTGGAGGAAGTCTTGTGATAGGGATTAGAGGTAGGCTAATCCCGCGATAGCATTGTGCCAGGATGTACATGGCGGTAGTTGGAGGAAGTCTTATGATGTGGGCTTCGTTTCTTCATTGGGTAGTTCTGGGTTGATCTTCATCGCCTGTCCTGAGACTGTCCGGTGCAGATCAACATCATATCCAGCATCACATCGGTCTTGGGTAGACAGATGCGCGCCGGCCTTCTCTGCTCCATGTTGTCTTGTCGTGCTGCCGATTTCCGCCTTGGATGTACTGTGTCCGTCCTTTGAAGAAAACAGTGTAGCTAATGGCGGTTTGTCCTTCTGAGTAGCAATTTGGGACACGTAGTCGTTCCAGAGCCTAGCCGTGTTCGTGTTCCTCTTTGCTACTTTGCTTTTCGTGGTGCCGAGTTCGTTGGGTCTTGTAAGATTTGTAATCTTCTATTTTTGAAGTCGCTTGTAATGTAACGAACCTTGTCTTCTGAGTTGTCTTTTACTTTTCTGCTGTGATCCCTGTCGTTCATGAGATTACCTAGTTTCTTTCTTCAATAACCGGGTTCCTTTGTTCCTTGCAAGGTAGCCCTTTCTTTCTTCTTGGTTTGACGAGTTGTTCTTGTAGCGATCTGATAACCATGCCATGGTGCTGGATGGATAAGTCTGAAATCTGCCCGTTGGTTTGTACCGTTGTGTGGATTCGTGCCCTCCGTTGTTTTAGCTGCGTCGGTAAATGGACCGTTGCGTTCTCACACTGTGTTTTAACGGGCCTCGTGGGCCGTTTTTATCACTGAAAAATCTATTTAAAGACCTTTTATCTTCCTTTCCTTTGCTGCCCAGCTCTTGCCTTTAAACCCTAGCTTTCAGAAATCCACCGCCATCATCGTCGCCGTCACCTGAGCACCACCATCCTAGCTTCATCTTCCCCAGTGCCTTTTTGCTTCTGCTAGTTCATGGGAAAGAAGAAAACCGCAAGCAAGTCTCACGCGACCTTCGTGGACGAGGAGTCATCCCTTTCTTTGATCGAAAACCAGGAGTTCGTGGCCATGAGGGCTGCTCAGAAGGTTTGGCCGGCTCCAACAACAAGCGAAGACCAGCTGCGCGAGCTCGTTAGCAACGGCTTGATCCAAAGCAAAGTCATCGCTGAATGGAGAGTTCCGGGCGAGCATCGTGTTCCAGCTCCGGGTCCCGGTGAGATTGTCCTCTTCGTTTCCTTTGTCCGCGCCGGACTTTGCCTTCCTGCTTCCGCCTTCCTTCATCAGTTTCTTGGTTATTTCGGGGTTAGTCTAAACCATCTAACTCCCAATGCCGTTCTCCATCTTTCTGTTTTCGTTCATCTTTGTGAAGCTTTCCTTGGAATCCCTCCTTCTCTATCTCTTTTTCACTTTTTCTTTCGTCTGAAACCTCAACCCCGTCGTGAAAAAACCAGCGTTCTTGGCGGTTGCGGGATTCAGTTTTGTCAGGGTCTCAAGATTAAGTTTTTTGACTATGACCTGATCGATTCTGTAAAAGATTGGCGTGCCGAGTGGTTTTACGCTGCCAATTTGATCCCTTCCCTCGTCGTCCACTCTGGATCTGGTCCTATGGTGAATGACCGATGGGACAAGAAGCTTGAGTCACCTGATGAGATTCAAGTGATCCAGCCACTCCTTGATAGGATTAGCATGCTGAAGTAGCAGGGTTTGACTGGCTTTGGAATTGTTTCGAGCTTTCTTCGCCGCCGGGTTCAGCCTTTGAAAGAGCAGGAGCATCTTGGCTTTGAGTATTCTGGGGCCGAGGATCCTTCACGCATGGTCCCAGCTCTTGAGCTGACCGATGAGGAGGTACTCGAGCGTCTCCAGAAGATGCTGAAAGGAGTGAGCATCATTCCTCCTGCTGTCTCCGAGTTCTCAGCCAACAACCCGCCCCCAGCTGTGAGTTGTCTATCTTTTTGTTTGAGTACTTTATGTACTCTTGCTGCATCCGTTCTTGCTTAGCTTTTCTTTGTCTCGGTGTTTTATCCTTTTTCGCAGGAGCTTGGGCGGAACTTTGTCGACCTGATCCCCCTTGATGTTCTCCCTGCCGTGGCGGAGACTGGGGATCGTCTAGCTGGAACTTCTGCAATTAGTAAGTCCCAAACCTCTACAGCCCTTCCTAGGGTTTCTTCCAGATTTGTTGATGTATATGAAGAATATGTTCCTCATCTAGTCCCTCGCAAACCAAGTACTCCCTCAGGTACTCCAGTTGTTGCTAGCATGCTCTAAGGTGAGCAAATTTAATACTCTTTGTTCCTTTATTTTCCTATTTCTCTCTTGAACCGAGTACTTTTTGTCCTCTTTTTAGCAGGTGCTCTGGTTTCCTTGGCTGAGGAAGAAGAGGATGATGAAGTACCCCTCATCATGCGGCGGTGAGTTGTCTTTCATATTCCTATTGCATTGAATTTCTCTTCTTTGTCTTGACTTTTAGTCTTGATCTTTTTGAAGTAATCGGAGGTCGGGTGTGAGTTCTTCCGAGGCTCCCGTGCCAACTTCTTCTGAAGCTTCGATGTCGAGTTCTTTGGTGGCCCCCATACCGAGCTCTACCGCTCCTCTAGTGCAGAGTTCTTTCACGGCTCCAGCCCCGGCTTCTTCCGCGGCTCCGTTGTCGGTTACCCCGCTCCCGTCGCCGGGTGGCGGGGACGTTTTCGCCGTCGTGGTTCCCCCTGCGAGGCCTTCTTTTGGCTTCGCGAAGAAGAAAGTGGCCGGGTGAGTAGATTCTGGCTTTTATCTTTTTTGGCTTCTATCTTCCTTCTTCTGGTTCTTATCGGTGCTTCCTTTTATCACTTTTTAGTGTTTCGTCTTCTCTTGTTTCTTCATCGACTTCTTCTCTGCCTCCCGCCGTGCCAACGAGTTCCGAGCCTCAGGACTCACAACATTCTATTGATGAAGTTGCTGCGGGGGCTTTGGAGCTACCTGGCGAAGTTGCGGACTTGGCCGCTTCGGAGGTGACTGTGGCCGTCGTGCCGGGTCCTTCTGAGGGTTTGGCTCCGGCTTCCCTAGAGGTTGTTTTGGTTGCTCCTTCTTCGCCCCAGCCGGCCTCTCCTTCCCCTTCTCTTGCTTCCGGCGGTCCCTCTTTTTCCGGTGATGTGGTGCAACAGTTCGACGCCACCCATCGGTTATTGGAGCTGACCACAGCCTGGGGGAGCTTGTCGACCCTCGTGACTTCTTTTGGTGAAAAGCTCCAGGTAGGTTTTACTGCCACTCCTTTTTTGTGTGCTTGTTTTTCTTCTGTCCTTACGCCTTGTTTCTCTTTGCCTCTTTTCGCTCAGTCTTTCTCTCGTGATCATTCTGGCTTCTTTTTCTCATCTGAAAATGAGAGAAAGTTGTCTTCTGAGGTGGATGCTCTGAAAGCCGATCTCGACCTTCTCTGGGCTGAGTTGGAGACAGAGCGTCAAATGCACCAAAAGGAGGAGAAGACCCTTCGTGCCCGGGTAGTGGAGACGGAGAAGCAGAGAGATGCCGCGGTGGAGTCCGTGAAGAATGAATGCAAAGGTGCCGCGGGTTCTGCCTGTTTCTTCTTGTATTTTGACTTCTTTTTTCGCTGACTTGTTCTTGGGTGTCTTGTCTAATTCTCCGAGTTGAGAAGCAGAAGCTCTCGGAGAGTATCGATGAAATGAAGGCTCTTGTTCGCTCCAGTCATAACAAGGCTGAGGAGGTAATTACTCGTGCTGAGGAAGAACTCGCCCTTGCTAAGCTGATTAGGCGTGGAGCTGACAGAGATCTTGTGCAGGCCCAAAAAACTATTGAAGGCTTGTTTGGGAAACTAGCGACGGCTACTGAAAATTGGAACGTTTTGTGGAAATCTTTTCGTTTAGTAGCTGATGTTCTTCGGACTCCAGCGGATGACGGGCAATCTTGGGCTCAGTTCATTCCTCGGATTCCGACTCGTTTCCAAGAGTTCACGAAGAAGTGCGCTCAAGTATGTACCAAGAATGTGCTGGCCCAGGTCCGGGTCCTTGCTCTAGAGGCGCCTCTGTCCAAGATAGCGGAGGAAGCTGATAGCTAAGAATACCTTAATGCTGTTGAGAGGATGGAGTCTGAGGTCAAAGGTTTAGCCAGTAGGGTTGTAGACAGTCTTAACATTGATATTTCCCTTCCTAATGACAATGCCTGATCCAATTGATCAGCCTCTTGTAATATTACATTCCTCTTAAAATGAAAATTCTTTATTTTCGTTGATGTATTCTTTGCCCGGGTGTGGTCGGATTTACTTGACTTGCTGAGTACTTTGTCCTGTTTTTGTCTCTGCTCAACTCTGTGTGTTATCCTGACGAAATCCCTCGATTTGTCGAGTACTTTTCTCTTCTTCCTCTTTTGTGATTCGTCGAGTACCTTGTCCGCGCTTGGCAAACTTCGGCAGACTTGTTAGGTGTAGATCTTTGCGTTGACAACCTTTCGTTCGCGCTATGTAAAACAACTCGGCATTGAATGTTGCCTTGACGAACTTCGACATCCGAGTGCTTTCTTGAGTGGCGCTTGTGCTTTTCTGAGGAAAAGAGTATTCCTATCTAGATGTAGCCCCCGAGCCTCTTGCTTTTCAAAACGAAGAGCTGGAGGGTCTTTTTAAGCTTGATTTCGGTCGACTAGTTTTGGGTGTTAGTTTTTAGCTACCCTTGTCGGCGTGTTCAAGCGTCTTTTCAGCTATTTTGCTCTCAGCCAGGATGCTTAGGCATGTTTTCAGCCATTTTTCTTCTTGTTTTGGGTGTTAGCTTTTAGCTACCCTCATCGGCGGGCTCAAGCGTCTTTTCAGCTATTTTGCTCTCGGCCGGGATGCTCAGGCATGTTTTCAGCCATTTTGCTTCTTGTTTCGGGTGTTAGCTTTTAGCTACCCTCATCGGCGGGCTCAAGCGTCTTTTCAGCTATTTTGCTCTCGGCCGGGATGCTCAGGCA
The DNA here is from genome assembly GCA_038087645.1 of Saccharum hybrid cultivar R570. Taxonomy (NCBI): domain Eukaryota; kingdom Viridiplantae; phylum Streptophyta; class Magnoliopsida; order Poales; family Poaceae; genus Saccharum; species Saccharum hybrid cultivar. The sequence continues at coordinate 2,070,858 of JAQSUU010000049.1, read as the reverse complement.
TGTTTTCAGCCATTTTGCTTCTTGTTTCGGGTGTTAGCTTTTAGCTACCCTCATTGGCGGGCTCAAGCGTCTTTTCAGCTATTTTGCTCTCGGCCGGGATGCTTAGGCATGTTTTCAGCCATTTTGCTTCTTGTTTCGGGTGTTAGCTTTTAGCTACCCTCATCGACGAGCTCAAGCGTCTTTTCAGCTATTTTGCTCTCGGCCGGGATGCTCAGGCTTGTTTTTAGCCATTTTGCTTCTTGTTTTGGGTGTTAGCTTTTAGCTACCCTCATCGGCGGGCTCAAGCGTCTTTTCAGCTATTTTGCTCTTGGCCGGGATGCTCAGGCATGTTTTCAGCCATTTTGCTTCTTGTTTCGTTACAACAACTCATTGAAAGTCATGACAAAAGATGCTGTGGATGAATATCATCTTTATTGATCATGAATATAAACTAATACATATGTTGTCAAAGAATATTGTCCTTCGTCGATTGTGAACGTTGGTCCCTTGTGACTTGCATATCCGTTTTCTCTTGAGTTGTTTTTACGCGTAGAATCTTCTTAGCTGGCTGATGTGCCATGTATTGCTGACTTCTCTTCCATCTTCGGTTATTAACTTGTATGTGCCTGGTCCGGTGACTTTTGTGATAATGAACGGACCTTCCCATGGACTGAGTAGCTTATGTCGTCCATCAGTCTTTTGTATCCTTCTTAGCACTAAGTCTTTGACTTGTAATGATCGAGGATGGGTACTCTTGTTGTAGTGTCATCTTAAACCTTGTAGGTATCTGGCTGATTGGAGGGTAGCGTTTATTCTGACTTCTTCTGAGCTGTCGAGTTCTAATCTTCTTGTGTGTTCTACTTCTCCTTCATCATATTGTTCTATCTTTGGTGATGTCCAGATCAAGTCGGCAGGTAGTACGGCCTCTGTCCCGTAAACTAGGAAGAAGGGTGAGTAGCCTGTTGCTCTGCTCACTTGAGTTCGTAGCCCCCATACTGCTTTAGGCAATTCTTCAATCCACTTGGCTCCATAGTCCACTAGTTCTTTGTATAATCTTGGTTTTAATCCAGCTAGTATGAGTCCATTAGCCCTTTCTACTTGTCCGTTGGCTTCTGGATGTGCAACAGACGCGTAGTCTATACTAAAACCACAGTCTTGTGCCTAGCTTTTGAATTCTGTAGCCATGAAGGGGGAACCTAGATCTATGATGATTCGATTGGGCATCCCGAAGCAGTGTATAATGTCTTGGATGAACTCGACTGCTTTTGCTGCGCTGTATTTTGCGAGTGGTTTGTATTCAATCCACTTGGTGAACTTGTCGATTGTTACAAAGATGTACTCGAAGCCACCTTTTGCTTTCTTCAGAGGTCCTACTTGATCCAGCCCCCAGCAGGAAAAAGGCCAAGCGGGTGGGATGCAGATAAGATTGTAAGCTGGCACATGGGCTTGTCTTGCAAACATTTGGCAACCTTTGCATTTTCTGACAAGTTCTTCTGCGTCTTTCAAAGCGGTTGGCCAGTAGAATCCGGTGCGAAATGCTTTGCCAACTAGTGTTCTTGAAGCGGCATGATTTCCACAGCAACCTGAGTGTATTTTGTCTAGGATCTCTTTTCCTTCTTCAAATGAGACACATTTTAGGAGTACTCCTGATGATGCTGCTCTTCTGTAAAGTCTATCTCCTACTAGAACGTAGTTTTTGCTTCTGCGAACAACTTGGGTGGCTTCTGCTTTATCTGCTGGCAATTTATTTTCTTTGATGTAGTCGATGAAAACTTGGCTCCATGAAGTGTTGATTACCAAGATCTGAACTCCTTTAGCCTGAATTTCATGGGTTGTTTCATCGGGTTGTTTGATAGAGGGAACTGATAGCTCTTCTATGAATACGCCGGGTGGAACCTTCGCTCTATCTGATCTGAGCTTGGCGAGGACGTCTGCTGCAATGTTGGAATCACGTAGGATGTGTAGAATTTCTAATCCTTGAAAATGTTTTTCAAGTTTTCGTATTTCAGCACAGTAAGCACTCATGTTTTCTTTGGTGCAATCCCAATCTTTGTTGACTTGGTTGATGACTACTGCTGAATCGCCGTATACGAGTAATCTCTTTATTCCGAGAGTAATTGCCACTCGTAACCCATGGATGAGGGCTTCATATTTTGCTTCGTTATTTGTAGCTTGCCATAATATCTGAAGGACGTACTTGAGTTGTTTTCCTTCTGGAGAAATGAGGAGAACGCCTGCACCGGCCCCGCCTAGTTTGAGTGATCCGTCAAAGTACAACTTCTAGTGGTTAAGGATTGTATCTGATAAAGGCTGTTGAATCTCTGTCCACTCGGCCACAAAATTGGCGAGGGCTTGAGATTTGATTGCTTTCCGCGGGGTGAAATCGATGTTAAGAACTCCGATTTCAACTGCCCACTTGGATATGCGCCCCGTGGCATCTTTATTGTGTAGGATGTCTCCGAGTGGAAAATCTGTCACCACGGTAATCTTGTGGCTTTCGAAATAGTGGTGAAGTTTGCGTGAGGTGATGAGTAGAGCGTAGAGTAGTTTTTGTACATGCGGGTACCGGATTTTGGATTCTGACAGTACTTCGCTGATGTAGTATATGGGACGTTGCACTTTATACACGCGCCCTTGTTCTTCTCTTTCTATGACTATTGCCGTGCTGATTACGGTAGAAGTCGCCGCAATATATAGCATCATATCTTCGTCTTTCTTTGGAGGTGTCAGGACAGGCGACGAGGTGAGGTATTCTTTAAGTTTTTTGAAAGCTTCGTCGGCCTCTATTGTCCACTCAAACTTGTCTGTCTTCTTTAGTAGTTTAAAGAAAGGTAACCCCTTTTCGCCGAGTCTTGATATGAAACGGTTGAGGGCTGCCATGCATCCTGTTAGTTTCTGCACATCTTTGATACTTCTAGGTGGGCCCATTTCTGTTATAGCTCGAATTTGCTTGGTGCTGGCTTCGATCCCGCGCTGACTGACCAAAAATCCGAGTAGTTATCCTGAGGGAACTCCAAATACACATTTGTTTGGGTTCAATTTCCATCTCCATCTCTTCAAGTTTTTGAAGGTTTGCTTTAAATCTTCAATTAGAGTGTCTGGGTTCTTTGTTTTCACCACTACATCGTCCACGTATGCCTCCACATTTTCACCGATTTGATTCCCAAGGCAAGTTTGGATAGTTCTTTGGTACGTGGCGCCAGCGTTCTTTAGTCCAAACGACATGGTCTTGTAGCAGTAGGCACCAAACAGGGTGATGAAAGATGTCTTGCTCTGGTCTTGTTCTTTTAGTGCGATCTGGTGATACCCTGAATAGCAATCGAGAAAAGATAATAGTGCAGATCCTGCTGTTGAGTCAACTATCTGGTCAATGCATGGTAGCCCGAACGGATCTTTTGGGCAATGTTTGTTGAGATCTGTGTAGTCGACGCACATGTTCCACTCGTCCGTGTTTTTCTTCTGCACAAGGACCGGGTTTGCTAGCCAGTCTAGATGAAGGATTTCCCTGATGAATCCGGCTGCCATCAGTTTTGTTATTTCCTTTTTAATTGCTGCCTTTTTGTCGGGTGAGAATCATCATAGCCGTTGCTTTACAGGCTTGGAGCTTTCATTAACATCAATTCTGTGCTCAGCCAACTCCCTTGGGACTCCTGGCATGTCGGCCGGCTTCCAAGCGAAGATATCTTTGTTGTCCCGAAGAAAGTTGGTGAGCGCGAGTTCCTATTTTGCCGAGAGGTGAGCACTGATGGTTGCTGTCTTGGAGGTATCACCTGTGCCTAAGTCGATTTGCTTGACGTCGGCTTCTTTTGGTGGTGCGATGATGCTGGGCTTTTTAGCCGGTATTTCTAATTCTTCTTGGCTTGTCTCTGCAGCGATTGCGGCTATTTCTTTTCTTCCATTATCGGCTTGTGCTTTAGCTGCAATTTGGATCGCCTAAACGTCGCAGTCAAAAGCACGCTTCAAATCGCTTTGAAGAGAAAGGATACCGTTGGATCCTGGCATCTTAAGCAGTAAGTACGGATAATGTGGTATTGCCATGAATTTGGCCAGTGCTGGGCGTCCGAGGATTGCATGATATGACGAATCGAAGTCAGCGACCTCAAATTTGATAAACTTTGTTCGGTAGTTTGAAGGAGTTCCAAAAGTAACGGGTAAAGTAATTTGTCCGAGTGGCATGGCTGCTTTGCCGGGTACTATTCTGTAAAAAGGTGTGCTTGTTGGCGTGATCATCCCGGTGAGTTGTAGTCCCATTTTCCTTAGAGTTTCTGAAAAGATGATGTTGAGTCCAGCTCCCCCATCGATTAGTACTTTGGTGACGGTCATACCAGCAATAGTTGGATCTAGAACCAGTGGATAGTGGCCTGCGTTTCCCACGCTAGTCCATTGGTCTTCTCTGGTAAATTGGATAGGATACTGTGACCAATTGAGATATCTTGGGGTAGCCGGTTCTGCTGTCATAATGGTCCATAGTGCTAGTTTTTCTTGATGTTTGCTTCTGCAATCCGGAGCCCCTGAGAAGATCACTGCTACCGTTCCCCTGGGTTTTTGGAATCCTTTGTCCTCGTGGTTGTCTTCATCTCTTTTCTGATTGTCCTCTTTGGTGTTTTCCTTACTATCTTTTCTTGTGTATCGATCATTGAAAGTGTAGCAATTTCCGATGGTGTGCCTCCCATTAGGGTGCAATGGGCAACGTATGTTTTCAATGTCATCATATCTTCTGGGTTTGGAAAACTTCTTTGATTTGTCGGCCATTGCCACAGTATTGTCTGGTCTACGTTTTCTTTCTTGATGTCTGCTATTTCGGTGATTTTGCTTGTCCGAGTTGTCCTGGTTGCTTCTGTCCGGGAACCTCTCTCGTGTTTTTTCTTCTGCAGTAATCATCTTTTCTACTGTTCGTCTAAATTCTTCATTGTTTCTTGGATTTTCTTTGCAGAAGTCTTGAAATTGCCACCTAGCCATGATTCCATGAGAGAAAGCTTCAATTACTTCTCGTTCGGTTATGTCATGCACTTGAGCTCGTAGTTCGCCGAATCATCGATAGTAATTTTTGAGACTTTCACCTCCCTTTTGCTTGAGTCCCTTTAGTTCTGCATGAGTGATTGGGTGTGTAATGATTCCTGCGAAATTCTCACAAAAAGCTCTTTGCAAATCCTCCCAATTTCTGATAGATCCTGGATTCAGTTTGTCGAACCATTGGAGGGGCATGGCTTCCAGTGCCATGGGAAAGAACAGAGTTTTGATATCGTCGTCTCCTCCGGCTAGTTCAATTGATTGTGAATATATTCTGAGCCATTGCCTTGGTTCAGTTTTGCCATCATACTTGGAGTGGTTAGACGGTTTGAATTTGTGAGGTAATCGTACCAATGCAAGCCTGTTCGCGAAACAGGGGAATCTATCGTGTGTCCTGGTTTCTTTGAATTCGGATTTGGCACCTTCTTCTGGCCAACTGTCGTTTTGATGGGAATAATCTTGCGAGGTTATCTGGGTAGGCACCCTACTCCTAGTCTTCCTTGGTTGTTCAAATCGGCGACTGATTATGTTCCTTCCTACTTCCTCCGTCATGGCTTCCACCCGGCCCAAGTCTTTCGAAAGCAGATTTCCTTTGATTTTGATCTTCTTGCCTGTGGGTTGTTGATCTGGCGGGTAGTCTTGATCGAGCTCTCTCTTCATGTGTTCTCGGGATCGTCGATCGGAGCAAGTCCTGGAGCTGTTCATACTTCTCACCGGGATGTGAAGTTGCTCTGAGTTCTTCTAATGCTTCTCGAATCTTATCGTAAGGCGTATTTGCCGTGCGTCTTCCTTCGACTTCTCGTTGCGATTTTCTTTTGTCGTACTCAGCCAACTCTGACTCATATCTGATCCAAGCTTCCCTGCGCTGCCTAGCACGGTGTTGGCGCCCTTGCTTCAACTTGTTTTTTCTTTCTCTAGCTTGTTTCTGACTCTCGGTTTCTCCATCATAGCCCTGGGCAAAGGGTGATATGTTGGATTCTGATTCATCTGATGACCTGACATCGGGTGCTTCCGGGGAATTTAATGGTGACCGAGGACGTCGAACCATGAGCACTTCTCGTGTGTGAGCCGTTCTGTTATTGGCGTTAGTTTTCATGCTGTCGGAGTCGCTGATAACTTTAGTAGATGCCTCGATGTCATAGATCGAGTCTCCTTCTTGGTAAGGTAGAATAGCTGTTGTTGTTGTGCCAACTAGTTGGGTTCCGCTATCTTCAGGAACGGAACCTAGCCAGTGGATGATACAGTCTTGCGATGTTATCGTTAGCACGAGACCCTCCTAGGCTCCTATCAGTGGTATCCCGAACATTGGATTAAAGGATCTTTTGAACTGTCCCTGATAGGATTTTGCCATGTTGTCGAGCCCAAATGGAAAAGAACTCGACTTCTTGAAAGAACTCTGAGGGTAATCCGAGTTGTTTTGGGTTGTGCTCTAGAATCTTGCCAAAAAAGAACTCGGTTTCTTAAAAGCACTCGGATAAAACTTCACCTTGGAACTTGAATTCGAATTGGATACATGTGGCCGTGAAATCTGATTTGAATCGGATACTATGGGCTGCGCGAATCTTCTGGTGAGCTGATCCATCGTAGTTGTTGAAATAGGAAATTCTTTATGATGATCTGGATCTTTGAGGAGATGGCCCTGAAGCTTGCCGTTGTTGTCTGCCTCGTAGATCCATGAGCCGAAGATGAAAGTTGATCCCATCGGGAAAATTTTGTTGTCGAGGTCCATCGAGCTCTCGGATGCAAAGTCACCGAAAGCCCCTACCCGGCGCGCCAGCTGTCGATGTTTCACCACCGATAGCCTACCACGGGGGTACCCGGGGCAGTATGTTCGGGCTTCGACGTATGCTGAACTCGATGGTTAACGCAAGAGACAGTCGATTTATCCCGGTTCAGGCCCTCGATCGTAGATCGAGTAATAACCTTACGTCCAGTCGGCGTTAGCCTTTGCGTTGGATTGATTGTGATATGTTGTGTTGTATAATTGTCATCCTCTCTCAGGAGCCCTACCCTCCTTTATATAGTCAGGAGGCTAGAGTCCTAGTCGATTTACAATGAGATTTCCTAGTAGGATTGCTTAGTAGTTCTACTACTAAGGTTACATAGGAAGAATCCTAGTTGGACTAGATCTTCTCTCTCCCTTATGGGGTATCCTATGGGTCCCGCATCGACAGGCTCCCAGGACCACCGAGGCCGAGGTGGCGGAGGCCGGAGCTCTCGGGCCCACCGAGGCCGAGACGGCGGAGGCTGGTTTGGGCGCGGCGGAACCGGTGGCCCAGGATGCAGAGATGGAGGCGGGGCAAGCCTCGGTACTGCCCCCGGTCCAAGACCCGCTGCCATTACAGGAGAGCGCTCGGGAGGTGGAGGTCCATTCAATCTCCTCCGACGATGCTTCCCGGGGGAAGGAGGTGGCGGACGCCGAGGCGGCTAGCTCCGTGGAGCAGCTAGCTCCGACTTCTGGTGAGGGAAGCTCGGCCCTCATGCGGGTACAACCCGAGCCCCGTGGGTGGGATCACCCGCGTGTCTTGTGGCAGAGCCAGGACGACCCTTAGGGGGAGCCTCTGTTCGCCCTTGAGGACGGGGCCGAGGGGGGGGGGTGCTAGGACTCCTTCGAGCAATTCCGCTAGCTAGCGGAGCGGTCGCTACGGATAGCGCTGTTCATCATGGCTGACGATCTGCCCGGCGTTGCCCAGGTGCACGCTTTCTTTCCCGGTGTTGTGTCGTCTTTTTCCCGAGTTTTGTCGCAGTGCTTGACGTCTGTTCTGCCTATCCAAGAGCTCGAGGCCCGATCCCTCGGGAAGTTGATGTTCCTCCGATGGGAGAGGGATGTCTAGGACCAGCTCCAGCGGCAGAAGGACTTGCTCGTCCATGCCAACGAGCTTCTATCGGTGCGGAGCACGGAGGTGGAGGACCTCCGCCTTCGCTGTGCTGACATGACGGCCGAGGCGGCCATGGCTCGGGAGCAAGCCGCCCCTTTGGCTGCCGGATCAAAGAGCTAGAGGAGGAGTTGACTCGGGTGGCCAACGAACGGGGCGCCTTCAGGTCTCGGGCTGCACAATTGGAGGTCTCTACCAAGGCCGTCGCCGGGCAACTAGGGGCGGAGTAGGGCATGCACCTGCTGACGAAGGGTGCCCTGGCGGAGGCCCTTAAGGTGGCCGAGGCCTCCCGGGTCGAGGCCTTGGCCTAGAAGGAAAAGGCCGAGGGGGAGTCCTGTTGAACCGCGCCCCTTGTTTTATTTGCTTTTCTTGCGTTTGACCCATAACTCCCTACTATGATGTAGAGCTAGAGAGGGAGGCTTCTAGGGCGGTGAGGCCTCTCGGGTCGAGGTCAAAAACTAGAGGGAGAAAGCCAAGGGTGAGTCTTGTAGGCGTGCGCCATTGTTCAGTTTGTTCTCTTTCGTGCTTAACCCCATCCCGCCTGTCTTGGCGTAGGGTTGGAGAAGGAGGTCACCCAGGCAGCTGAGGCCTCCGTCGTAGTGCAGGCGGTGCTCGAGACCGAAATCCAGGAGTACAACGTGCTGCGGAGTGCCACCCGTACCACCTGCGAGGCCCTAGAGGTTGAGGGGGTCGAGTCGGGCAGCTCCCTTGGGAGCCGCTTGATCGTGTTGAGCGGCCAAGTGCGCGAGCGGCTCCGGGGGGCGCTGCACATGAGTGTCAAGCGCGCCCTAGCTGTCATCTCCTCGTACTATGCTGGCATCGACCTCGAGGCCATCAGCGACGGCTACGTCGTGGCTGATGATGACGAGAAGGCCGAGGAGGAGGTCATGAAGCTAGTGGAGGCGGCTGAGGCCCCTGGCACGGCGCTGGCCAAGCTGTTCGAAGAGGAGGTGGTTCCCCCCATGCCATCCGCCGATGCTGGCGATCCAGAGTCTTGACCTGGGCCAAAGGGGCCATGTAACTAGATTAGGATTTACATTATGGTACCATAACGCTTGTGGCCGTCGAGGCCTTGTTTAAAGTACTTATGCGTATACGCTTTTTAATCATTTTTTATTATATTTCCTAGCCTCTGCCCTCTGTCTCGTCTTCGAACATATCTCTTGCAAAAAACTTCCTCGGAGCCTAAGCTGTCCTTCGGGCAAAAGGTGGTGAGGGAGTTGCCGTAGCCCGGAGGCGTAGGCTGTCTCGCGGCTCGGCCGGCCTTTTGGCCCTAGGATAGACTTTTGGTCCTTAGGTTTTTTTACAATCGATTTGTCAGATTACGCGAGAGAGTTTGGCGTAGAATTTTTTTTGAAAAATGATTAAGAGATAGTGTCTGGGACTTAGGGGGGAGTCCCCCCCCCTTCTAGCCCCCGAGGGAGGCTCGGTTCTGTAGAGGCAGATCCGTGTCTTGTTCGAGCCCCGCAGTGGGCACCTCTGTAGAGGCAGAGCCGAGTCTCCCTTATGGTGTTATCGTAATGCTGAGCCCCACGATGGGCTCGGGGGTTTCTCAAAAAATTAGAACAACTAAAGAACACTTCTTTATTATATTTTGAGAAACAAAGTATACAATGCTTGGAAATTTAAGGGTAGAAGCGACGTAGCTGTTCTATGTTCCAAGCATTGGTGGGGATTTTGCCCTTCTCGTTGGCCAGCTTGTAGGTCCCGGGCTTTAGCACTTGGGCGACGATGTACGGCCCTTCCCATGGCGGCGTCAGCTTGTGGCGGCCCTTATTGTTCTGCCTCAGTCTCAGCACTAGGTCACCCACCTTCAGGTCTTGGCTTTGAATGCGCCGGGCTTGATAGCGTCATAAGGCTTGATGATACTTGGTCGAGTGTAGCAGCGCAACATCTCGGGCTTCCTCCTGTTGGTCGAGGGTGTCCTCATGGGCAGTGCGGTTGCTCTGTTTGTTGTAGGCCTGAAGCCTCGGGGAACCGCACTCCAAGTCAGTGGGGAGGATGGCCTCAGCTCCATAGACTAGGAAGAACGATGTGAACCCCGTGGCTCGGCTCGGAGTGTTCCTCAGGCTCCAGATGACCGACGAGAGTTCGGCAAGCCATTTCTTGCCAAATTTCTTCAACCGGTTGTATATTCTTAGCTTGAGGCCTTGTAGGATCATGTCGTTGGCACGTTCTACTTGGCTGTTTGTCCTAGGGTGTCCTACGGCTGACCAGGTCACACGGATGTGGTGGTCGTCGCAGAACGTCAGGAACTTGTGGCTGGTGAATTGTGTCCCGTTGTCAGCGATGATGGTGTTCGGAACCCCGAACCTATGGATGATATCAGTGAAGAATAGCACCGCTTGCTCGGATTTGATTCGAGTGATCGGACGAGCCTTGATCCACTTGGAGAACTTGTCGATTGCTACCAGCAAATGGGTATAGCCCTCGGGGGCCTTCTGTAGAGGCCCAACCATGTCCAGCCCCCACACGGCAAATGGCCATGTAATGGGGATGGTTTGGAGGGCTTGGGCCAGGAGGTGTGTCTGCCGCGCATTGTACTAGCATCCCTCGCATGAGCGTACTAGCTTGGTGGCGTCAGCAACCATCGTTGGCTAGTAGAACCCTTGGTGGAAGGTGTTTCCGACGAGCGTCCGAGGCACTGCATGGTGCCCGCAGGCTGCCACGTGCAAGTCCCAAAGTAGGGCTTGGCCTGCCTCGGTGGTGACGCATCGTTGGAGGACGCCAGATGGGCTTCGCCTGTACAACTCGCCATTACTGAGGACGTAAGTTTTGGCTCATCGTGCAAGCCATCGGGCTTCGGTCCTGTCTATAGGAAGCTCTCCTCGAACGAGGCAATCAAGGAATGGGACTCACCAGTCCGTGCCCTAGTCGGCCTCAGGAGGCTCTATGTTGATTTCCATGGCCTCGGGCTCGGCCGCAGGGGTCTTGGTGATAGAGGGGGCCTCGGGCCCTGTGGTGGGCTCGACCAGTGGGCCCTCCTCTGTCGCTGAGGCATAGTCAATGGAGGGCTTGTGGAGGTCTCTGGCGAAGATGTTCGGGGGGACCGGGGCCTGTGCCGACGCCATCTTTGCCAGTTCATCCGCAGCCTCATTGAATTTTCGCACGATGTGATTGAGTTCAAGACCGTCGAACTTGTCTTCTAAGCGACGTCCTAACTTGCAGTACGCCTCCATTTTGGGGTCATGGCAGTTCGACTCTTTCATCACTTGATCGACGACGAGCTGCGAATCGCCCCGTACGTTGTGACGCCGTGCTCCCAGTTCGATGGCGATCCACAAGCCGTTGATGAGGGCTTCGTACTCGGTTGTGTTGTTGGAGGCGGCAAAGTAGAGCCAGATCATGTAGCGTATGTGCACTCCGAGGGGTGAGATGAAGAGCCGACCCGTGCCTGCCCCGGTCTTCATCAGGGACCCGTCAAAGTACATGGTCCAGCATTTCGCCTGGACTTGAGCAGGTGGCAGCTGGGTGTCGGTCCATTCAGCTATAAAATCGGCCAAGACCTAGGATTTAATTGCTTTCCAAGGCGCAAAAGACAGGGCTTCCCCCATGAGTTCGACGGCCCACTTGGCTATCCTACCCGAGGCCTTCCGGTTCTGGATTATCTCTCCTAGAGGGAAAGACGACACCACGGTCACCGGGTGGGACTCGAAGTAGTGACGCAGCTTGCGTCGAGCCAAGACTACGGCGTAGATTAGTTTCTAGATGTGGGGGTAGCGTGTCTTAGTCTCGGAGTGCTCCTCGCTGATGAAGTAAATAGGTCATTGGACAGGTAGAGCATGCCCCTCTTCCTGCCTCTCGGCTACTACGACCGCGCTGACCACTTGGGTCGTTGCGGCGACATAGAGTAAGAGGGCCTCGCCCTTGGTTGGTGGCACTAGGATGGGAGGATTGGTGAGTAGTGCCTTGAGCTTGGCGAGGGCTTCTTCGGCCTCGGGGGTCCAAGAAAAGCATTCGGATTTCCTCAAGAGGCGGTACAGAGGCAAGCATTTTTCGCCTAGGCGCGAGATGAAGCGGCTTAGGGCCGTGAGGCATCCCATGACCCTCTACACTCCCTTGAGGTCTCAGATTGGTCCCATGTTGGTCACGGTTGAGACCTTCTCTGGGTTGGCCTTGATGCCGCGCTCTGAGACTATGAATCCCAAGAGCATGCCTCGGGGGACCCCGAAGACACACTTCTCGGGGTTGAGCTTGATGCCCTTCTCTCTGAGGCATTTGAAGGTTATCTCCAAGTCATCGATGAGATTGCTAGCCTTTGTCGACTTGACCACGATGTCATCCACATAGGCCTCAACGGTTCGCCCGATGTGCTCGCTAAAGACCTAGGTCATGCACCACTGGTATGTGGCCCCTGCGTTTCTGAGGTCGAACGACATAGTCACATAGCAGTACATTCCGAATAGGGTGATGAAAGAAGTCATGAGCTGGTCAGATTCTTTCATCTTAATTTGATGGTAACCGGAATACGCATCAAGAAAAGATAGGGTTTCGCATCCTGCAGTGGAGTCGATGATTTGGTCAATTCGAGGTAATGGGAACAGAACTTTTGGACATGCTTTATTCAAACCGGTGTAGTCTACACACATCCTCCACTTCCCATTTTTCTTTTTAACTAATACAGGATTAGCTAACCACTCTAGATGGGACACTTCCTTGATGAATCCGGCCACCAAAAGCTTCTGCACCTCCTCACCGATGGCCCTATGCTTTTCCTCGTCGAACCCGCGCAGGCGCTGCTTCACCGGTCTAGAGCCGGCCCAGATGTCCAAGGCGTGCTCGGCGACCTCCCTTAGTATGCCTGGCATGTCCGAGGGACTCCACGCGAATACATCGGCATCCATGCGGAGAAAGTCGATGAGCATGGCTTCCTATTTGCTGTCGAGGGTGGCGCTGATCCTCAGCGCCCAGTCGTTGGAGCCGGTGGGGTCGACCAGGACGAGCTTGACGGCCTTTGTGGGCTCGAAAGTCTTAGCACGACGCTTGGAGTCAGGAGCCTCGCTACCAAGCAGGTCAAGGTTGATGATGAGGGTCTCGGCTTCCACGAGAGCCTCGGCGTACTCGATGCATTCGACGTCGCAGTCGTATGCATGCTCGTACGTGAACTCGACAGTGATGATGCCGTTGGGACCCGGCATCTTGAGCTTGAGGTAGGTGTAGTTGGGGACCGCCATGAACTTGGCGTAGCATGGGTGCCCTAGGATGGCGTGGTAGGTCCCCTTGAACCCAACCACCTCAAAGGTGAGGACCTCCTTGTGATAGTTGGAGGGAGTGCCGAAGCAGATGGGCAAGTCGATGCGCCCGAGGGGTCACATGCGTTTCCTTGGCACGATGCCATGGAAAGGCACGGCATCACCCCGGAGCTACGACTGGTCGAGCTCCAGTAGCTCCAGGGTGTTGGTGTAGAGGATGTTGAGGCCGCTGCCTCCGTCCATCAACACCTTGGTGAGCCGGGTGTTGCCGATGATCGGGTCGACAACGAGTTGGTACTGCCCAAGGTTTGGGACATAATCGGGGTGGTCATCCTGATCAAAGGTGATCACCTCCCGAGACCAGTTGAGGTATCGGGGAGTGGCCACCTTAACCGAGAAGACCTCCCGGCATTCCTTCTTTCGCTGGCGTGCCATGAGGCACGCTGAAGGCCCACCGAAGATCATGAAGGCGTTGTGCACCTCGGGGAACTCGTCGTCCTTGTCGTCATCCCTGTCGCCGGCGCCCCTCTTCTTGGCATCGTCGTTGGGGAGCCTGAGCTTGGCATAGTAACACTAGAGCATGGTGCATTCCTCGAGGGTGTGCTTCACCGGGCCCTGGTGGTAAGGACAGGGCTTCTTAAGCATGTCGTCGAAGAGCCCGGGGCCTCTGGTAGGGCCTCGGGAATTCTTGCGATCCGCGGCCATGACCAGACCGGCCTCGAGGACCTCCTACTTCCCTCGGCAACCCTTTTTCTTTTTCTTGGGGAGGTGGGGGGCCAAGGCCCCGGGGGCCTCGTCCCTCCGCTTCCCCTTGGCGTCGTTGTCGGGGAAGATGGCCCCGATAGCCTCTTCGCCCGAAGCGAAGTTGGTGGCAATATCGAGGAGCGCGGCCGCCGAGGTCAGCACATTCCGGCCTAACTCTCGGACCAGGTCTCGGCATGAGGTGTCGGAGAGGAATGCCTAGACAATTTCCGAGTCACCGATGCGGGGCAACTCGATGCATTGTTTGGAGAAGCGTCGGATGAAGTCTCAGAGTGACTCGCCCGGCTTCTGGCGACAACTCTTGAGGTCCCAGGAGTTCTTGGGGCACATGTATGTGCCCTGGAAATTCTCGACGAAGACCTTTACCAAGTCACGCCAGTTGTGGATCTGCAAGGGAGGGAGGTGTTCGAGCTAGGCTCGCGCTGAGTCCGACAGGAACAAGGGGAGGTTGCAGATGATGAGCAGGTCATCATCCGCGCCGCCTAGCTGACAAGCCATGCAGTAATCGGCCAGCCACAGCTCAGGGTTGGTCTCACCGCTGTACTTTGCGAGGTTGGCCAGTTGCCGAAACTAGGCCGGGAAGTGAGCGCCACGGATGGCCTTGCTGAAGACTCGAGGGCCAGGTGGCCCAAGAGAAGTACTGCAGTCCTCCTCACTGTCATAGTGACCACCTCGGTGCAGGTGGTAGCCTCGGGCGGGTCCATCATTGCTGTGGCGCCATCGCCTACTGACCACATCGTGGTCGCCTTGCGCCTCGCGTCGGTCGCCGAGGCAGTCATGCACCGAGGGGTCCCTGTTGGCTGTCGGTGCCTGAGCGGGCATGGGACAAACCGAGGCCTCTCTATCCTGCTGAGGCGGTGCCGTGGGTAGTTCTGAGGCGCCTCCGCGCCATCGAGAGGCGGAACTTTTGGCCTGCTGTACCGCGGCAGTCTCGAGGAGGTCCCGAAGCTCGCCGCGGACCCGTCGCCCCTCCAAGGTAGAGGGCTCGGGCATTGTTTGGAGTAGCATCACCGCTGCCACGATGTTCTGGCTAGCATGATGGACGATAGGGGGTTGCTCGTCCCCTTCGTCGTTGTTGATGCGATGGTTGATGTCGCGAGCTCTCCACCGGGCTCCTCCGCCATCACCACGACCCCACTGCTCTTGCTCGAGAGTGTCTTAGAGCTGCTGCAGAAGGAGTCAGTCTTGTTCAACCTTTGCCTGAAGCTCACAGAGCTGCTCCAGGTCTAGACATCGAAGTTCCTCAGGGGCAAGGTTCTCGTTCCGCGCTGCTCGGGGCTCGACATGTGGAGGTGCGGCGCCGCCCGCCCCCTCGAGGGGCGGGGAGCGAGAACCTGCCCCTTCGTCCTCATCACCCGTGCTTGGCATCCCGAGCTCGACATGGAAGCACTCACGAGTGGGGTCATAAGTGCCTTCGTCATCAGAGTCGGAGTAGCCGAAGCAGTAGTCGCTCGCGGCCAGGAAGCGACGCATGGCTTCAGGGTCGCGAAGTCCGGAGAAGTCCGCTCTGGCCCACGCCTCGTCCTCCTCTGAGGAGTCAGTGTGGGTGTGGGTCGAGGTTGTGACGATGAGGTCGAGGGCAAAATGTTGGTGGCGTCCTAGAGGCTCCGCGTGAGTGAAAGCGTAGGCGGAAGCATAGGTGGTGGCGGCATTGCTCAACCCGAAGGGGTACAGGGATGGTGTTGCCGCCGGGCTTCGCTCCACCGAAGGCAACTCCTCAGGAGGTGGCGAGGCAGAGCTTGATGACGGGGCGCCGCCACATGCCACCGGCGTCTTTCCCTTGTCCAGGCTCAGGCTAGACAAGTCCCCAACCCAGGACTCTATACCAACAACTAGACCTAGGATACCGGCAGAGCGCGGTGCGTCGCCCTGACCTCACGCGGAGTTGGGGTGGTCCCACCCACGTCGCGCCTGGCGAGGGCGATGAGAGCGGTGGCCTAGGCGCCGCCTGCGCCTAGGCTATAGGTGCGTGATGTCGTCGTTGGTCGGTGGGGCTCTGGGTGAGAGGAGTACCATATCGTACTCAAGTCCTAGAGACATGAACTCTAGGCTCCCGAACTAGATCACTGTGCCGAGACATAGTGGTCGCACGGGGTCTGCCATCCGAAACTTTTTGGGATGACTAAGCTGACATGCAGTAGACCCCTACCTGGCGCGCCAACTGTCGGTGTTTTGGACCGGTGAGCCCTCAACCGACTAGTGAAAGTGTACTGCATGCACCTAATCCTAGATGGTGATACAAAGAGACACAAGGTTTATATTGGTTCAGGCAATAGGTGCCCTACGTCCAGTCTGAGAGAGCGATCTTGTATTCCTTGCACCGAGGTGCTTGTAGTAGGGGTTTACAAGCTGGGCGAGAGAGGGAGCTAGTCCCAGGTCTCTGCGTGGAGCGGCGTGGGTTGCTTGAGATGTTGATCTCTTGCAATGCGGAGGAGTGTGAGTTACAGAGCGTTGTGCGTTGCTTGCACCTGTGAGTGTGTCTATGTGTGTCCATCTGGGCGATGTTTCCGTCTGAGCGTGCGTGTCTAGAAACAGCCCCGGTCACTCCCTTTTATAGTTGAAGGGGGGATAGGGGCGATACATGTGTTCGCTACGTGGCATTTTGTGAGCTGAGGCGGTGTGTCTGAGCCCTGTAGCTCATCACTATGGCGGCATGGTCGATGGAGCGGTCTTGTCCTTGGTGTACTGGAGCGACATGCTGATCACGCCCGATCTTGTGCGACATGGGAGCTCCTATGGTGGCTTGACGCAGGGCATGGCGCATACTGTGAATGACGTGCCGGTCACTATATGTCGACAGCGTAGAGAGCCGAGGCCTAGTCAGTGCAGAGGCTGAACCATCGTGGGGAGCTCTGCGGGCGCGAGTCCCGAGGCTACGGGGGTGCGGAAGCGGGTAGCCGATGTAACACCCTGGGTGTTAAATATTAAAAACGGGACATGTCATCATATGCATTGCAAGGCATTGGTCATATTGCAAACTTTGATATGCATTCACTAAAACAAGTTTACATTTATGTTATGAGTGTTGAATTGAATTGTTTGAATCAAGTTCAAAATTTGGTTTGGATTTGAATTTTCGAGAAAACCCTGATTTTTAGCATTTAAACCCTACCCTGAAAACTCATTTCAAAATCTAAGCATATTTTGGGGTTGAGCCTAAAAGCAAAAGTGTAGAGCTTGTCAAGTTATACAAATTTTGTTTTTGGAGTTTTCAAAGTTGTTCTAAAAATTTTGAAGTAATTCGAAAAGGCGTAATTCGTTAAATGTCCCCTATTTGAATTCAAAAGTTCATTTCAAAATGTAGACCGAATTAGGGGTTGGTTATAAAAGCAAAGTTGTAGAACTTTGAATTTTGAACAACTTTTATTTTTGGAGATTTTTGAGTTGTTATACAAATTTGGGAGTAATTTGAATTTGAAAACGAATGGCAATTCTGTAATTACTGTGAACAGTGTTCACCGCCTAAGCTATACCACCGGCGACCTTCTTCTCGGTTCTAGGCGCGCCCGTGGCCGCGTTCGGCTCCGCGCTGGCATAGTGAAGCTTCTGCGCATCGTCTTCGTGTCCTTGGCCACGTTATAAAGCCAGTCACAATCGCCGTTCTCCTCCTTTCGACTCCCCTGCTTTTCCCGTCGCCACCGCCGCAGCTCCGTTGAGCTCTCGCCGTCGACCTAGCGCCGTTGTCGTCTTGGTAAAGGCCATCCTAGCTCTGTCTCTTCCTTGTGAACCCAGCTAGCTAACCTTGGTCGCCTAAAATTGCCGAGAACCCGCTGTCCATGCCTTTCTTCCTCGTGGCCGGCAACCTCACCACCGCGGGCGTGTCATCGTGGCCAGAGCCCTCCGGTGAGCCATTGCCCTTGATTGGTGTACATACGGCTTCGTCTTGATGCCATGGTGCTAAATACCTCATTGATTTATCATTTTGCCCACTACGGTCACCGGAACACCACCGTCGATGAAGTCTGCTCCGTCGTGACCGATGTCAACGTCGACCCACGTCACCGTAGCTTCTCCGGTCTCATTCTTTGCTCCAACGTGATCGTGGTGAGCTGCTGAACCTTCCCATGCCTTTTGTTTGATCTCTACCGGCCTTGTTTCACCGGCGTAGCGCTGCCGTGTCACCGCGTCCGCCATGGCCGGCGCAAGCCTCGAATCGTGCCGAGATTAAGTTAGCTAGTGTCTCCAATCGACGTGCCATATTGTTGCGAGTGTTTTGGTACTTTGGCCGTCGTCGTTGGACTCGCTGTCAGTGAGTTAGCATCGGTCAGCGCCGTTGTCGTCGTGGTTAGAGTTGGAGGTTAGAGATGACAAGTGGGTCCCGTATGTCAGTGACTGTGTAGTCCAAAATGAATTTCTGTTTTTCAGATTTGAATGAATAGTGTCTATTTTTGTTATTTTTGTGTAGATTTATTTTGAGCTCCAAAAATTATGAAAATTTTTGTGTGACCTCTTTGTGATGTATATTATTTAATAAAAATATGAAATGTTATTTTTCAGCACTTTTTGAATGTGATGAAAATTGCTCAATTTATTAATAAATGGATTTCCATGATTTTTCTAGGCTTATTTAATTGTCCAAAAATTATGAAATTTGTTTTGCCACTTACTTGTCATGTGATAAACATTTACAAAAAGTTTGAGGTCAATTGGAACAAGTTGATTTATTTCATAATTCTTAATTAAATAATTAAATCATAAAAGCAAATAGTAACTTTTAATGATCTAGGTTTTGATTGAATTTTTGATTGAGTGATGTCCTTGGGTCATTAGTTGGTAATGATTCTTGGCAATTGATTTAGGTGTTGCGAAAAGGTTTAGTTAGTTTGACTTGCAACTGTACCGCGAAGGAAAGTTGTATTCGAATTGTTAATTTTTGCATCCATCATCGAGCATCATGTTTCGTATTCTGCATCATGTTAAACATGGCATTGTTACTACGTGTAGTGAATGAAGGTGAACACGTAGTAGTTAATCAAGTTGCGGAGGAGGTAAATCCGTCTGTTGAGGTCGGATCGAATACTTGTGGAACGTCGTAGGAATCGGACTTTTCCGTCAACGAAAGTAAGCCCCGGATGCATACAACCCTACCTTGTGTTTACAAATTAATTTTGCTTTTGCTTTTCTATACTGCATTAAGTGATTAGGAGTTAAGTAAAAGTCTAATTAGTACATTACCAACATTGTTTTTCCATATCTACCCTGTTACCAGTTTTAATTCGTAAATGACTAGTTATGCTTAGTCATGCTTAGCCGGATGATTACCTGTCACCTAAGAATTTTAGATGGATCTTTGGTTACTTATGTTATCATGAGATATGAGCATGGGAAGTAATAAATATAGACTGGGCGGACTCGGTGTGTGAGAGCCACAAGACATGGAGGTCTTGTGGGCGGCTTCTTTCTGCATGTGTCAATTAAGGTCTGTACCGTTGTTGAATTGCATAAGTTGAGACTTTGTAGTACTAACCACATACTCCGGTAAGCCTTAACTTGGCGATTCTAGTACAAGAATGGCTACTCGCGCACTGGGAGTGGAGAGATGGTAGGAATAGCGTGTACCCACATGGCAATGGGCTGGATTGGTGGAGTACTGTATTCTCGGGTGGTGTGGACCCGTTCTTGTTTTAGAGGACCTAAGGGTAGGTTGGTATATGTAGGTCAGGGACCTGCATATGTCGTGTGGTCTAGAATTCCCAGCTGGTTTTTAATCGGTTCGAATCGTCGTTGCTCCTCGGTCATGGAGACTCAACTCACTGTTCATCATCGTAGTTTAATAACTGAAATTTGAGAAGGTGTTGGATATGAAGTTTCATGATCTCAATACGGATCATGTCATCTTTGTATATGATTTTATGAAGTTTTAAATGGCAAATTAGAGAATTTTGTTGAAAAGCTTTTCCACAAAATAACTTTGATTATTGCTAAAGCCATACCTTGAATCCCTAAGCCTGCATTCCTGAGTTTATCAGTTCTTATTTTGGTTAAGTCTTGTTGAGTACTTTTGTACTCAGGGTTTGTTGACCCTTGTTGCAGGTGAGCCTCATGAGCAGATCTGTTTTGGATCGTGCTGCTTGACTATTGTTCGATCTGACGATGAGAAGTAAATGTGTGGTCCTTGGGCAGTTCTTTTGTGTGTTTTGTATTATGTTATAATGCCACTCCACTACTATGTTTTGTATTAATTACCAAACTTAGTTGTATGGTTTGAAACAAATGGTTTGTAAACTATGTTATTGTAAGACTTCCGCTGTTTTTACTCTGATGTATATATTTAAATAAATGTTGTAATACTGCAATGACTCTGTAATGTGATCCTGCTCAGAAATCGTGGATAATTCGGGGTTCCCCGAGGACACCCGATAGACTTCTTAAGTTACCAGGAACATATGCATAGTTGTCAAAGGTCGTTGGACAGTGACAAGTGCATGTGGGTCCTATAACTTAGGAGGTTCTACCACAGAATGGTATCAGAGCGATCGTTACAATGTTTTTGTTGTAATGTTTTACAAAAACTTCAAAATGATTTGGGATGACTAAATTTAACTTGATAATTTGGTCCAAATTGCTTCTGACTTATCTTATTTCTTTCTTACCATTTCCTATTTGATTAAAAAGGTTTTGTGTGGTGGAGTAGTAATCGTACTATGCCCTATATAAAAACAAATGTTGTTTATGTGCATTATAGGCTTGGATGGTTTTGTTCGTAAGAACGATTCATGCATCCTGATTAATTCACTCGTTACTTCCTTCACCTCTAAGTCTAGAGTTGAGTAGTGAGTCTGGTTTGAGTAATGTAATCTATTCTAGCTGCTCTTTAGACTTTGATCAAGTGGTCTTACTTAGATTAAATTGGCTTCCTACAGTATGGTTTGTACCAAGATGATGCCCCGTAAGTCCACTGGACCCAAAGGAGTTCCTCATCACCAACTTGCCCCTAGGAATGATGGTGCTAGCAGTAGCAGCTCTAGGCCTGATACCTAGGCAGAGATATAGAGGATTTCTACAGAGTTAGCACAAGCTACTAGAGATAGGGCTTTGGATGCCATACAAGTGGGAGAATTACAGAATCAATTGAGGCGTCTCACCACCGCGCACATGAACTGCGAACGTATGTTAGTTCATACGGTGGAAGGAAGGAATGAAGCTTGGCATAGGGAAAATGTAGCTAGAGCTAGAACTCATGAGCTAGAATTCTATGTAGAAGATTTAGAAGAACATAATACTTATCTGCATGAGGAAGTTCATAGGCTAAGCAATCTACTAGATCCAAATCATGAACCCCAAGCTGATGCCATGGACCCCGATGTCATCCTTGCCGATGATGATGAATCAGAAGAGGAAGAAGAAGAAGATCCTGAAGAATTAGTAATGATCGATGAAAGTGATAATGAAGGCGATAATATTTCCAGAATGGATACCGAGCCTGAAGTTTGGAGTAATCGAGGAAAGGAGTAGAGTTGTATAATAGTTAGTTCTAGTTAAAGTTAAGTAGTTTTGTTTAGGTTCATGTGGGTTTGTGTTTATATTAGTAAACTCTATGTAATGTGTCTAGAGTAAGCTTTTGTGCAATTCAATAAAGACTTGTGAATAAAGTTTGGTTTGTTATGAGCAGATGCGTCGTACGCGGGGTTCGTATATTCCGGGAACTTCATAAGATGAGAGCGGTATTCCAGATCCGTCACCAGTTCCAACAAATCTGGCTGATGCTATAGCCGCACTTGTCAATGTGATGGTTGAAAATTCTCGTTTGCTTCATGAGATAGCTCAGAGTAATTAGAATCAGATGCAAGGAAACCGTGGTCGCCATCATAACAGGTAGGAAGCTACATATGTTGATTTTACAGACACAAGACCACCGGTGTTCACCAAGGCAGATGAACCATTGGAGGCTGATGATTGGCTTCGAACCATGGAGCAAAAATTTGATCTTATTCCATGCATGGAGTATCAGAAACCTACGTTTGCCGCCCAGCAACTTCGAGGAGCAGCAAGTGCTTGGTGGGCAAACTTAGTGGCTATGCAACCAACTGGCATTCTAATAACTTGGGCTGAGTTCCGTACTGCCTTCAGAGCCCTTTATATCCTTGAAGTAGTTATGGCTATGAAGCTGGATGAATTCCTTGCTTTGAAGCAAGGGGATCAAACTGTGATGTAGTATGTGGGAAGATTCAATCACCTGTCATAATATGCATCTGAACATGTCAATACTGATGCCAAGAAGAAGAGGTGGTTTATGAGAGGCCTGAATACCAAGCTGCAGACAATGATGACAACTTGTACTAATGTTACTTATCATGAGGCAGTAAATATTGCAATTGCTTTAGAGGCAAAGTATCGGCAGCATAAGGAGCTCAAAAAGAAAGAGTATGCCGTATGGATCTTTTGGGGGAAATCAAAAGAGGTAGAGGGTGATTTATCATCCAGTAAATCATAATTGTCCTCCTTATCGTCCGCTGCAGTTTCAAGCCGGGCAACAGTCAAATGTCCATCCTGCTATAACCTACCTAAATTCTCAACAGACCAATGCTCCTGGTGGCAATGCTCCAACATCCCAGGGTCACAATTATCCATGTTACAATTGTGGAAGGACCGGTCATTTCTCTAGGGAATGTCCATATCCCAGGTAGGCTAATCAAAATTATCAGAAGGCCCCTGCCAATCAACAACAGGGTCAGGCACCAAACAAGAACCCCAATCAGAATGCTCAGAAGGGCAAAGATGAGAGGAAGATAGGACGGGTGTTCTATATTCAAGCTGGAGAAATTCTAGAAGGGGAGCCAGTGATGATGGGTATGTTTCCTGTTGCCAATCACCCTGCAGTTATACTTTTTGATTCGGGTGCATCTCATTCATTCATCAATAGAACATTTGTGGTAAAGCATGAAATTTCAATTGGGGCAACAAAGGAAAAAAATTTTATACAGTCACCCTGGGGACTTCTGTGTACTAAGGAAATGGTATACCAGGTACCCGTAAACCTGGGTGGGCATATTTTTCCCACTACCATGATTATCCTTAAGGATCAGGATATATATGTAATCTTGGGAATGAATTGGATGTATCAGCATAAGGCTGTTATAGATGCTTTGAATAGGACATTAAGGGTGAGTTTGCTTGATAGTAATTCTCAACTTCTCATCCAACTTCCAACCTTAAGAAGATCAGTGGGCAAGGTTTGTACAACTGCTGTCAAAGAGATTAGAGATATCCCGGTAGTGTGTGAATTTCCAGATGTGTTTCCTAAGGATTTACCCAGTCTACCACCTGATAGGGATGTCTAGTTTAATATAGAGTTGCAACCTAGAACAGCTCTGATTTCTCAAAGAGCTTATAGGATGCCACCCAAGGAATTGGCCGAGTTGAAGACTCAGTTACAAGAATTGATTGAGAAGGGGTTTATCCAACCTAGTTCATCACCTTGGGGATGTCCGGCAATTTTTGTGAAAAAGAAAGATGAGACCCTGAGGTTATGTATCGACTACCGTCTGTTGAATGAAGTGACCATCAAGAATAAGTATCCCTTACCTTGGATAGATTTGCTTTTTGATCAATTGGCCGGAGCCAAAGTTTTCTCCAAGATAGATTTGAGGTCAGGATATCACCAAATCAAGATAAAGCCGGAAGATATTCCCAAAATGGCATTTACCACAAGATATGGATTATATGAATACTTGGTAATGTCTTTTGGTTTGACAAATGCTCCAGCTCATTTCATGTATCTGATGAATTTAGTATTCATGCCTGAGCTAGACAAGTTTGTAGTGGTGTTTATTGATGACATTCTAGTATATTCCAAGAATAAGAAAGAACATGCGGAACATCTCAGAATTGTTCTGACCCACTTGAGATAACATCAACTATATGCCAAGTTCAGCAAGTGTGATTTTTGGCTTAAGAAAGTACAATTTCTTGGACATGTCTTGTCAGCTGAAGGCGTTGCAGTTGATCCAAGCAAAGTGAAGGATGTGCTTGATTGGAAACCGCCAACCACAGTACATCAAGTTTGGAGTTTTCTGGGATTGGCGAGGTATTACCGTCGGTTTATTCCAGATTTCTCTAAAGTATCAAAGTCCATAACTGAGTTGTTGAAGAACTAAGTCAAATTTGTCTGGTCATCTGATTATGAAGAGGCTTTCCAGACTTTGAAGAGACTGTTGACTACTGCACCAGTATTAGCCCAACCTGATATCGAGAAGCCATTTGATGTTTATTGTGATGCTTCAGGTATTGGTATTGGATGTGTGTTGATGCAAGAAAGCCGAGTCATTGCCTATGCATCCAGGCAACTTAAGCAACATGAAGAACACTATCTGACTCATGATCTAGAGTTAGCAGCTATGGTCCATGCTCTAAAGATTTGGCGACATTACCTACTTGGTAATACGTGTCATATTTATACAAACCACAAGAGCGTAAAGTATATCTTTACTCAGTCAGAGTTGAACATGCGACA
Organism: Saccharum hybrid cultivar R570; assembly: GCA_038087645.1. Lineage (NCBI taxonomy): Eukaryota > Viridiplantae > Streptophyta > Magnoliopsida > Poales > Poaceae > Saccharum > Saccharum hybrid cultivar. The sequence continues at coordinate 2,046,586 of JAQSUU010000049.1, read as the reverse complement.
AAGAAGATGGTTAGAACTGATTAAAGATTATGACTTGGAAGTACATTATCACCCCGGTAAAGCAAATGTGGTTGCAGATGCCCTCAGTCGCAAAAGTTATTGCAATTGTCTGGCAGTGAGAACAATGGGTTTGACTTTATGTCAAGAAATGGAGAAGTTGAATGTAGAAGTAATTCAACAAGGTAGTTTGACCAACATAATTGTTGAAGCCACTATTCGAGATCAAGTTATTGTTGCTCAGAAAGAAAACAAGGGTATAGCCCATATCAAAGAAAGGGTCAGGAATGGAAAAGCATAATGCTTCAGCATAGATGATGAAGGTGTGTTATGGTTCAAGGATCGCCTGGTGGTACCAAAGGTTCCTGAGTTGCGGCAGTCAATTCTAGAAGAGGCACATGCTACTAGGTTATCTATCCATCCAGGAAGTAACAAGATGTACCATGACTTGAAACAAAGATTTTGGTGGACTAAAATGAAAATAGAGATTGCTAGATACATAGCAAAGTGTGATACTTGTCAAAAGGTGAAAGCTATACATTTGAGGTCTGCTGGTGAATTACAACCATTACCTATTCTAGCTTGGAAGTGGGAGGACATTAGTATGGACTTTATTGTTGGTCTACCCAAGACATCAAAAGGATTTGACTCAATATGGGTTATTGTAGATCGACTCACTAAGTCAGCACATTTTCTTCCTGTCAAGACTATATATCCTATGATCCAATATGCCAAGATGTATTTAGCAAGAATCATGAGCTTATATGGAGTACCAAAGACCATAGTGTCAGATAGGGGTACATAGTTTGTCTTCAGCTTTTGGAAACACTTACATGCTTCGTTAGGTACCAAACTCCTGTATAGTACAGCTTATCATCCCCAGACTGATGGTCAGACTGAAAGGGTCAATCAAGTACTTGAAGATATGTTAAGATGTTGTGTTCTTAACTATTCCAATAAGTGGGATGAATGTCTGCCTTTGGCTGAATTCTCATACAACAATAGTTATCAGGAAAGCATTAGGATGGCTCCATTTGAAGCACTCTATGGTCGTAGATGCAGAACATCACTGAGTTGGTCTGAGCCTGGAGAAAGAAGGTTCTTTGGGGTTGATCTTGTAAAAGAAACAGAAGAAAGGGTTAGGCAAATACAAAGTAATTTGAAGATAGCACAGTCCCGACAAAAGAGTTATGCGGATAAAAGACGTAGACCATTGACATTTAACAAGAGGGATTTTGTATATCTGAAAGTATCACCAATGAAGGGAGTTACCTGTTTTAGTGTTAAAGGCAAGTTGGCACCTCGATATATTGGACCATTTCAAATTTTGGAGAGGTATGGAAAAGTGGCATATCGCTTGAGATTACCAGAACATCTCGCAGCTGTACATAATGTGTTCCATGTTTCTCAATTGAAGAAGTGTCTCCGAGTGCCTGAGCAGAATGTTGAGGTTGAAGGAGTGGAACTTGAACCAGATTTGACTTATTCTGAATATCCTATCCGAGTTCTAGATCAGAAAGATCGTGTTACTCGAAGGAGGACAATCAAGTTTTACAAGATACAATGGAATCAACATTCGGAAGAAGAAGCTACTTGGGAATTAGAAGATTACTTGTTAGAAAATTTTCCAGAGTTTCTTACGTCAATATAGAGTAATGTTAGTTGAGTTCGGTTGTTACCAGTTGTTTTGTAAAGGGACCTCAGCTGTTTTATGGATAGATTTTGTATGTGTTCTCGCGACACATTTCCTTTTCCATTACTTACCCTATGGCTTTGAATCTCGGGGCGAGATTTCTTTTAGGGGGAAGGATTGTAACACCCCGGGTGTTAAATATTAAAAACGGGACATGTCATCATATGCATTGCAAGACATTGGTCATATTGCAAACTTTAATATGCATTCACTAAAACAAGTTTACATTTATGTTATGAGTGTTGAATTGAATTGTTTGAATCAAGTTCAAAATTTGGTTTGGATTTGAATTTTCGAGAAAACCCTGATTTTCAGCATTTAAACCCTACCCTGAAAACTCATTTCAAAATCTAAGCATATTTTGGGGTTGAGCCTAAAAACAAAAGTGTAGAGCTTGTCAAGTTATACAAAGTTTGTTTTTGGAGTTTTCAAAGTTGTTCTAAAAATTTTGAAGTAATTCGAAAAGGCGTAATTCGTTAAATGTCCCCTATTTGAATTCAAAAGTTCATTTCAAAATGTAGACCGAATTAGGGGTTGGTTATAAAAGCAAAGTTGTAGAACTTTGAATTTTGAACAACTTTTATTTTTGGAGATTTTTGAGTTGTTATACAAATTTGGGAGTAATTTGAATTTGAAAACGAATGGCATTTCTATAATTACTATGAACAGTGTTCACCGCCTAAGCTACACCCCCGATGACCTTCTTCTCGGTTCCAGGCGCGCCCGTGGTCGCGATCGGCTCTACGCTGGCATGGTGAAGCTTCTACGCGTCATCTTCGTGTCCTTGGCCGTGTTATAAAGCCAGTCGCCGTTCTCCTCCTTTCAACTCCTCTACTTTTCCAGTCGCCACCGTCGCAGCTTCGTCGAGCTCTCGTCGTCGACCTAGCGCCGTTGCCATCTCGGTAAAGGCCGTCCCAGCTCCGTCTCTTTCTTGCGAACCCAGCTAGCTAACCTTGGTTGCCTGAAATTGCCGAGAACCCGCTGTCCACGCCTTTCTTCCTTGTGGCCGGCAACCTCACCGCCGCGGGCGTGTCATCGTGGCCAGAGCCCTCCGGTGAACCGTTTCCCTTTTTATCGGTGTACCTACGGCTTCGTCTTGATGCCGTGGTGCTAAATACCTCGTTGATTTATCGTTTTGCCCACTGCAGTCGCCGAAACACCGCCGTCGACAAAGTCTGCTCCGCTGTGACCGCTGTCAACGTCGACCCGCGTCACCGTAGCTTCTCCGGTCTCGTTCTTTGCTCCAACATGATCGTGGTGAGCTGCTGAACCTTCCTGTGCCTTTTGTTTGATCTCTACCGGCCTTGTTTCGCTGGTGTAGCGCTGTCGTGTCACCACGTCCGCCATGGCCGGCGCAAGCCTCGAATCATGTCGTGATTGAGTTAGCTAGTGTCTCCAATCGATGCGCCATGTTGTTGCGAGTGTTTTGGTACTTTGGCCGTCACCGTTGGACTCGCCGTCGGTGAGTTAGCGTCGGTCAGCGTCATCGTCGTCGCAGTCAGAGCTGGAGGTTAGGGATGACAAGTGGGTCCCGTATGTCAGTGACTGTGTAGTTCAAAATGAATTTCTGTTTTTCAGATTTGAATGAATAGTGTCTATTTTTGTTATTTTTGTGTAGATTTATTTAGAGCTCCAAAAATTATGAAAATTTTTGTGTGATCTCTCTGTGATGTATATTATTTAATAAAAATATGAAATGTTATTTTTCAGTAATTTTTGAATGTGATGAAAATTGCTCAATTTATTAATAAATGGATTTCCATGATTTTTCTAGGCTTATTTAATTGTCCAAAAATTATGAAATTTGTTTTGCCACTTACTTATCATGTGATAAACATTTACAAAAATTTTGAGGTCAATTGGAACAAGTTGATTTATTTCATAATTCTCAATTAAATAATTAATTCATAAAAGCAAATAGTAACTTTTAATGATCTAGGTTTTGATTGAATTTTTGATTGAGTGATGTCCTTGGGTCATTAGTTGGTAATGATTCTTGGCAATTGATTTAGGTGTTGCGAAAAGGTTTAGTTAGTTTGACTTGCAACTGTACCGCGAAGGAAAGTTGTATTCGAATTGTTAATTTTTGCATCCGTCATCGAGCATCATGTTTCGTATTCTGCATCATGTTAAACATGGCATTGTTACTACATGTAGTGAACGAAGGTGAACACGTAGTAGTTAATCAAGTTGCAGAGGAGGTAAATCCGTCTGTTGAGGTCGGATCGAATACTTGTGGAACGTCGCAGGAATCAGACTTTTCCGTCAACGAAGGCAAGCCCCGGATGCATACAACCCTACCTTGTGTTTTACAAATTAATTTCTCTTTTGCTTTTCTATACTGCATTAAGTGATTAGGAGTTAAGTAAAAGTCTAATTAGTACATTACCAACATTGTTTTTCCATATCTACCCTGTTACTAGTTTTAATTCGTAAATGACTAGTTATGCTTAGTCCTGCTTAGCCGGGTGATTACCTGTCACCTAAGAATTTTAGATGGATCTTTGGTTACTTATGTTATCATGAGATATGAGCATGGGAAGTAATACATCTAGACTGGGCGGACTCGGTGTGTGAGAGCCACAAGACATGGAGGTCTTGTGAGCGGCTTCTTTCCGCCTGTGTCGATTAAGGTCCGTACCATTGTTGAATTGCATAAGGTGAGACTTTGTAGTACTAATCACATACTCTGGTAAGCCTTAACTTGGCGATTCTAGTACAAGAATGGCTACTCGCGCACTGGGAGTGGAGAGATGGCGGGAATAGCGTGTACCCACATGGCAATGGGCTGGATTGGTGGAGTACTGTATTCTCGGGTGGTGCAGACCTGTTCTTGTTTTAGAGGACCTGAGGGTAGGTTGGTATATGTAGGTCGGGGACCTGCATATGTCGTGTGGTCTGGAATTCCCAGTTGGATTTTAATCGGTTCGAATCGTCGTTGCTCCTCGGTCATGGAGACTCAACTCACTGTTCATCATCGTAGTTTAATAACTGAAATTTGAGAAGGTGTTGGATATGAAGTTTCATGATCTCAATACGAATCTTGTCATCTTTGTATATGATTTTATGAAGTTTTAAATGGCAAATTAGAGAATTTTGTTGAAAAGCTTTTTCGCAAAATAACTTTGATTATTGCTAAAGCCATACCTTGAATCCCTGAGCCTACATTCCTGAGTTTATCTGTTCTTATTTCGGTTAAGTCTTGTTGAGTACTTTTGTACACAGGGTTCGTTGACCCTTGTTGTAGGTGAGCCTCATGAGCAGATCTGTTTTGGATCGTGCTGCATGACTATTGTTTGATCTGACGATGAGAAGTAAATGTGTGGTCCTTGGGCAGGGCAGTTCTTTTGTGTGTTTTGTATTATGTTATAATGCCACTCCACTACTACGTTTTGTATTAATTACCGAACTTAGTTGTATGGTTTGAAACAAATGGTTTGTAAACTATGTTATTGTAAGACTTCCGCTGTTTTTACTCTGATGTATATATTTGAATAAATGTTGTAATACTGCAATGACTCTGTAATGTGATCCTGCTCGGAAATCGTGAATGATTTGGGGTTCCCCGAGGATACCCGACAGACTTCTTAAGTTACCAGGAACATATGCATAGTTGTCAAAGGTCATTGGACAGTGACAAGTGCATGTGGGTCCTATAACTTAGGAGGTTCTGCCACAGCCAAGGCTCGGAGGGAGCAGTTGGTCTTGTACGCTGATTCCGAGGCTACAGGGACCCAGACTTGACTCTCCACGCCGCGCTATCCTCGGAGCAGATGGGGTTAGGCAGCATAGTGCCGCATAGGTGTCAGTCATGGGCATAGTGCTGAGCACAGCGGCCGGTAATCCCTGCCCTGTCCTGTCTCGGACGGCATGGCGTTGATGCGACTTCCATCTCGTTGGTCACTCCGCTGTGTCGAGCCGTCGTTCGGTTGATATCGCGGGAGTGGTTGGTCACGTTAGTTGGACGTGACGTATCGGTCGAGGCGACGGTGATGGGGTAGCTGCCGAGTCGGCCTCGAGCGAGGCGGAGAATCGATACCTCATCCGAGGCCTTACGTGCGGGGTCTCGAGCGAGGCGGAGAATCGATACCTCGTCCGAGGCCTTACGGGCGGGGCCTTGAGCGAGGCGGAGAATCGGTACCTCGTCCGAGGCCTTACGTGCGGGGCCTCGAGCGAGGTGGAGAATTGGCACCTTGTCCAAGGCCTCATGGTTTCATTTTGGGCCGAGCCCACCTCGGGTAAGGCGGGATACTGTTCGAGGTGGGCCGGGCGGTCCAGCCAAGCCTCGGATAAGGTGGGGGTTTGCCGGTAGTTGTCCCTTGGCTTCGATTTTTATAGGGTCTAAGCGATTTTTTCGGTTCTTGCTTAGGGGACCCCTTTTTATGGTACCCGACAAACGCCATCCTTGATCGTCGGATCAAGGGATAAAATAGCATGAGGGTTGGAAAAAATGATAAAAGGGCATAGTAGATTGATTTTGACGATTGGATAGTTGGAATACCTCAATCGGCAGTCACCCTTTATATTTATAGGGCAGCTGGTTTTTCATGTGTATACAAGGAACAACTAAAGAAAGCAACATGATTTCCCCTCTTTGTATCAGCCGTACGTTTCTTCCATCCAATCAGAATTCAGCTATTTAATCTCCATCTCAAAGCCCATTAATTATCGATAATGATGAGCAGCGGGCGTTCGGATGAACGGACGGACCCGACCCGCCCGACCAGACCCACCCGTGCTGCACGTCACCTCCCGCACTCCGCCTTATCCTTCCTCGACTGCTCACTCCTGCAGCGCTCGCGTCCCTCCTCATTCGTTCTTATCCTTTCGCGTCCCGCGCCCACACCCGACGACACAGCCATCGCTGCTTCTTGGCCGGCGGCGGCTCCTTCCCCCACCCTGCCAGCTCCTTCCCCCACCCCAGCATCCTCCTCCCCACCCCGGCACTCGATGTGGAGCGATGGTCGCACCACGGCAGCGCGCAGGCCGTCGACCGTCGTGGCGGTCCTCATCACCACCACCGGCGATGGCCAGGCTCCTGAGGAGCCACCGCTAGCCGTTTTCGCCGATCCCCGGCAGCCGAAATCGATCGGCGTAGCCTCCCCCTCGCCTATGTTCCCCGACCCCTAGCAGCTCCTTCCCCACGCTGGCGTCCTCCTCCCCAACCCCGGCGGCGCCCCTCCGCACACACCGACATCCTCCCCTACGGAGAGCCCCCAATGCCCGCAGATCCAGCAATCATGGCGCTCCCCGTGCCAGGCTCTCTCTCTCCCCCCTATGTTGCAATTGTATGTTTCAATTATTTCAGACATTTCAGAGGTATGTTGCAGTTGAATCATATGAATGTTGCAAAAGTAGATCGAGGATGTTGCACATGTTGCATATGTTGCAATTGTTTTCAGAGGCATGTTGCAATAGTAAGTTTCGAGTGTTTCGGATGTTTTCAGAGGTATGCTTCATCTGTGTTTTCCGGGCGCATGTTGCAATTGTGTTTATCTAGATGTTTCATATGTTTCACACATATGTTGCATGTATTTTATTCGGATGTTGCGTATGGTTGCAATAGTTTTCAAGTATGTTTCAGGTGTGTTTTTCAAGTGTTTTATAAGCATGTTTCAACTGCCTTTAGACGATTCTATTCGATTTTACGTGAGGGGGTGAGCGGGTTTGTGAACGGGAGCCGCTTGCCTATTAATTATTGCTGGCTCAAAGTTGTCCGATCAAGGTCCAAATAATATTTTCCTTTCCAAATTAACTCGCTGGACTAATAAACGGACTACTAGGCCCCAAGTAGTATAGTATTGCGTGTCATCCTCGGACTCACGTCCAAACCATGGTGCTGTCCACAAATATTTGTCTGGATGCATGGATGAACATTCTGGTGCATGCTGCCTTCTCTGTCGTCGTGCTTGCCGTAGCGATCTTTACTTTATTATCAAAATCAACAGCATCCGTTAACTTTTTTTTTTCTCGATTACGCAAGAGAATTGTGTATCGTTGCACTAAATAGAAAGAGTTTGCGAAAAGATACAGGAGATGCCGTTGCCGGCCATTACATTCATTCATTGAGCGCTACATTTTGAAAAAGACAGCATCGGTTAACTTATCAATAATCCGAATGGCCAACTATCAGTCTGAGTCACATACAGGCAAACTTTTCCTTCTCCCGTCTATGCAAACTCTGACGATTTGACTGACCACAAGCATTGCGATAACTTTGAGTGTGAACACTTAGGCATCGAAGTTTCTTTATAAAAAGCATTGTCATTTTTTTGTGAGGTAAAGGCTAACTAGTATAACAGCTCTCAATTGTCAAAAATCTTGTGCATGCTAATAAAGTTCTTCATACTTTAATTATTATATATGCCATTGGCTATTCCTCTACCTCTTTGGTTGCTCCCTAGAATATTTAATCTACTTCCTGCGTCCTAAAATAGATGACTTGTCTTAGCACAGGAATTAAAGTGGAGTGAAAAGCATGATGCACAGAAAAAGAAGAAGAGAGAGATAGAGATGTATTTAAAAAAAAAGAAAAAAAAGGTGTATTGTTCCTAGTTTTTTTTGAAGAATTATTGTTCCTAGTTTCAAGTAGTGGTCTTAAACACAATAAACACGCCCTAGTGGGTTTGTTGTTCTTTTGGGCCATATTTACGGCTATACCAAACAAATATTGTTTTTGTATAAATTTATTACATGTTTTTATTATTAAAAAAAGAGAAAAAGCGCAAGGCATTCTTTGTGTTGAAACACTTAATGCAGTGCCATTTACAGTAGATGTAGGTGATACCGCACCAGGAATACATGGCAGGCAAACTGAGCAATAATATCATGAGCCACGAACCTTTATTTGGCATTTTACACGTTCAGTATATTATCTTCAGCACGAACAAAACAAACACAACACAAGACACATTACACGTGCGTCGAAACCTCAGCACCATTGCGATTCAGCCCACAAATATAGACAAGGATACACTACTCCATCTTTGATGAACCAACGATTGCAACCTCAGCTTCGATGCAGCACTTGTTCTTCACGAGATAGCCATTTGAGGAGTCCTTGAAATCCTCCAGCGAGATGAACTTTTCCCATCCCCAGCATCTAGCCTTGTTTGTAAACTGGCTCCGGCCTGTATTTTTCCCAACCAACCAAAGTCAAGAATATATATTATGATAATTCGGCATTTGCAATACTGTCTAGGTAGGCGAACCTGTTCCTTTCCGGTGATTGTCGCCTTCCTGGTGTTTGATCGATAAGCTCAATTCTACCAGGTTCGCAGAGTCATTAGGGAGATCATTTGTTTTTCCCATGCACAGGCCCAAGGTGAGGTGGTTCCCATCGCAAGACTTATAGATACCGATACTCCTGCAAATTGGACAGCATGTAACAGTTCAGTTCATGATGCATAAAACAAAGTATTGCGTTTCAGGTGTCGAGCATTAAAATTGCGTGCTGAGCATGTAACCATTTGTATCCTCCGACTTCAAACTCCGGCGAGTAGCCGGAGTTCTTCAGTGCAAAGAAGTCCTCGATGTCCCAGGTGTAAGTCTTGGCCTCGTTGAAGATGCTCGGCTTCTGAACAAACAGCGTTTCTGATGTTGTGCTCACTTTGGAAGTGGTGACTTTGATGAACTCGACACCAAAGGTGCAGCTGTTATTGACAATAAACTTAGAGGGCCGTTCTTTCAGTTTTTCAAGGGAAATCATGCATGAGGCTCCGGAGCTTGTGCTTGCAGTCTGAAAACTGTGCCTAACTGCAGGCACAAATCATGGGAAAAGATGAAATTCTCGTGTATGAAAAAGGTATTCGATCTAGTGTAAAAAACAAAAACAGAAACGAAATATTATTAGAGATATGAATATGTTGTTAATTAACTTGATGCTAAAATTGTCACTACAATTTACCTTGATACTCGCTGTGCTTTCCGTACGACTGGTCATATATCAGCAACTTGAAAGAGGCCTCCACGACAGTATCGGGCTTCACTGTGCTGCTCGCCAGCTGAAGCATAAGAGAGGCGTACTCCTTGTCGTCACCGCTCTTCTTGTCCCTTGGATTCAGTTTCAGGTACCTGTAAAGAAGCGAATAGATCACTGAGAATCTACAAACACTGCTGTAGTTACAGGAACTTTGTGATGCAACCAAGCTGTTAAAAAGATCAGACTGTTAATTACCATACCAGTTGTGGCCCATAATCTCAAACACTCTGGAGTAGGTCCATCCTTCACCCTTGTCAAGGAGTGAGGAGAATCCATCGACGCTCCACTTCAGGGTCGTCTGCTGGCCCTGCCTCGGCTTTGATCGCCCTGAAACAGCAATTAGGAGATACAGAAACGGTACGAAAGTTCACAGCAACAGCTAAAAATAGCGCTGCAAATACAGAAGAATCATCCGAGTGCATACCGCGAGATGAAGAGTTGCCCATGACGTTCCGTCCGTTAAGCCTGGTATTGAGGCTATTGGCTTGTGCACAAGGTGTTCCTTTTCACTATATGTAGAAGGAGATTGATTAGGTGTGCGAATAGTTTCTCGGCAAATAGGGTGAGGTTTCTGTCTATCATTGGATACTTTGGAATTTGGACAAGCCAACAAGAGCAAAAATAATGCAAGTAGAGGGGGTGCGTAAGTCACTAGCAATTTCCAAGCAATGACGAACTGACACCATGTAGCAGGTTTCCTAAAAAAATGTAGTGTGAGTGTACCCTGTACCCTGCACGCCTGCACAGTACTGTTTCCTCGCGCATAAGTTTCAAGTGTCAACTGAACAGGAAGGTAACCCACATAAATAACGCGGCTAGATCAGCTGTCGTTACAATTTTTTGGATTGAGTTTTTATTTTTTTATATTCTCTATACTCAGCAAAGTGTTTAGAAATTATGTTCTCCTTTTTTAAAGAATCTACAATCAATCTAACCTATATACATGCAACTCACTATGGATCGTTTACTCCATTTCTTTTCAACCACATCAAGCCATATCATCGCTTTTGTTTCAGGTGTCCGATCTTAAGTAGCCATCTAGATCTTGACCATCCATTCTACTATTTCTCTTCTAATCCATAATGCCACTATTACTACAACCTGAGCCGATGAAACCACCATCGAACCCCACCGCGGGGTGGGAATCCGAGCAACGACCAAGCTATGAGCTAGTCGCTTGGCCCACGGCGAATTGGGTAAGTGGAGCACCACACAAAGACATGAACCAGATGTCCCCGAGAGATTATTATCTGGGTCCCACTCAGGCTTGGCCGGTTTGAGGTCACTGAAGGCGTCGCCCATCCTAGAAGTTGGGTTGGCGCGCTTCCTATCCACCAATACCGATGGACATCAACCTAAGTCCAGGGGCCACGGCCCGGCCAAACGAACAGCCAAGGAAGGATAATCCTCTCGTGGTCATCCCAAAGACGACTCAGAGAGATAGCGAGGGCTCGGGGGCTCATGATGAATATCTAACACCAGGTTTACCTAAATCTTTTACTCAGAGAGACCGCGAGGGGCTCGGGGACTCATGGTGAATATCTAACACCATGATGAATATGTCCACAACATAATTAACCCCCTGACTTATTTTGCTCATCAGCCAGGGCTCAAAGGCTACACCCAGCGGATGCGCTCGCGCATCCTCACTAGACACCGACCAAAGCCTTGACGCTCGTGACTCCGATCACTCGGGGGCTCCAGCCGAGCAAAGCTAGCTCTAGAATAGGGCAAGAGCCCGAGCCTACTAGGATCCCCATCATATGGGAGTCTTGTCCAACCAAACGAGGCTCGACAGTAGGCTTGGGATCCCTCATTAGGGCTATCGCAAGAGCCTAACCAAGTGGTCCCTTGAGCGGTGGGCCAACCACAAGGATCCAAGCACACTAGGATGCCTCGAACCTCCCAATAGGTCTCTGTCGCGTGGCAAGAGTCTAACACATGAGCAGAGGCACAGGGTCATCACCTTTGGCAGATACTGTTGTCCTGTCTTAGTGTGACGTTGCCCACCTATTTCAGCAAGGGGTCATACTCGAGGCATGACAAAACATGACATGGGCGTGTGTTGGCTTGCCACTCGCAAAGGAGATGGGCGTGTCGAGCCCACGCGTCAGCCTCGATCCCCAGGGCCTTGTTGACGGTCACTAACACCCGTTTTGACCATCAACATTCCACCCAAAAGTATAGAAAATCATCATCACATGTGAAGAATTATGTTTACATTTCACCTAGTTCCACTTGTACTTGGAGAATTATTTGTATGCAGGAAATATGGCAAATTTTGACCAAAATGGTGGCAAACATGGACCATAGGAGCAAGTGGACGTGGCAGGGCCACTTGGGCCCACAGACAGGCGCCGCCCGGCCCCACCTGTGGCCATGCCACGTCAGTGATCCGTGGGAGTCACTCCTCAGCCAATGGGAAGCCTCCATTCAAGTCGGTTTGATCAAGGGCCAAGATTAACTCACGATGGATTGATGGGCCCATTGTCACACACTTGGAGCTCTCCACCGACTTACCAACCGACGTACCTACCAAGTTTCATCACGTGCTGGCTTCACAACCACCATTGGGAGCCAACCAACACCGTTGGATGCTAAGGCGGTGCATCCAAGGGCCGGCCGGTGCCCCTATGCCGCCGCCCGGCGTCCCCCTGAAAGCTCTAGTTTGGTTTTGGTGAATTGATGAAACCCTAAGTGCTAACCTAGTTTATCTAAGTAATTATTAGATAGGTGGCACTATTCCAAGCGGTGGAGCAATGGTGAAGATCACGATGATGGTGTGACCATGGTGATGATCAAGTGCTTGGACTTGGAAAAGAAGAAAGAGAAAAACAAAAGGCTCAAGGCAAAGGTGATATTCCATAGGAGCTTTTTGGTTTGGTGATCGAGATAGTTAGCGAGTGTGATCACATTTAGGATCGATAGCCGTACTATTAAGAGGGGTGAAACTCGTATCGAAATACGGTTATCAAAGTACCACTAGATGCTCTAACTCATTGCATATGCATTTAGGATCTAGTGGAGTGCTAACACCCTTGAAAATGTTTGTGAAAATATGCTAACACACGTGCACAAGGTGATACACTTGGTGGTTGGCACATTTGAGCAAGGGTGGAAAAGTTGGTGAAGTGAAGGAGGTGATTTTCACTGAGAAACAGTGACCGGACACAAGTCACATGGTGACCGGACTCAGAGGTGCTGCCTTCGGTCAATTATAAAATGAAGTTTGGCGTGCTCGGCCTCTGTCTGGTGCATGATCGGACTCTGGGGTAAAAGGTGACCTGACTCAACGCTGGTGCGTCCGGTCAGGCTGACGTATGCTGACGTATGAGCTTTGAGTGAGCGTGGAGAAGACCTGACTCTAGGCGAGTCCGATCAGTAGAGATTGGAATCATCAGGTCGGCGTCGTATGAGCTTTGAGTGAGCATGGAGAAGACCTAACTCTAGGCGAGTTCGGTCAGTAGAGATCGGAATCATCAGGTCGGCGTTTAGGCGCTCAGAGAGCTCTCTGGAAATGACCTGACACGCGGGCACCCCAGTTGATCAGTGCGTCCGGTCATGTGTTGCCGTGCGCGGGCAAGGCTGGCACCGGCATGTTTGATCCTGTGTTGGGCGCGTCCGGTCATCACTTAACCATGAGGGCACTGAGAATCGATCGTTAGGATTAGGCGGCTAACGTTGAATCCGGGGGACACGTGAATGAAGATCCACGACTGGACGCTAGGGGCCTGTGTCTGGTCAGCGTGACCTGTGCGTTCGGTCGCCCCGTGAAAGCTGAGGGTAGAGAGCCAATAGCTCTATTTTGAGGGGGCCTCTATTTAAGCCCCATGCCCAGCTCAAGCTCACTCTCTTAGCCGTTTGCATTGATATAGCAACCTTGTGAGCTTAGCCAAAGCCCTCCCACTCATCTCCATCATTGATTCATCATCTTTGTGAGATTGGGAGAGAATCCAAGTGCATTGCTTGAGTGATTGCATCTAGAGGCACTTGGTGTTCGTGTTTCACTGTGGGATTCGCTTGTTACTCTTGGTGGTTGCTGCCACCTAGATGGCTTGAAGCAGCGAGGATCGTCAAGCGGAGGTTGGTGATTGTCTCTGGCTCTGATCGTGGTGATTGTGAGGGGTTCTTGACCTTTCCTCGGCGGTGAGCCAAAAGGTACTCTCGTGGATTGCTCATGGCATGTGTGATCCTCATCTTGTGTTGGTTGTGCGGCACCCTATTAAGGGTTTGGCGTGTGATGCCAATTAGCGTGTGAACCTCCAAGTGAGTGAATCACCACAACGAGGACTAGCTTGCCGGCAAGCAAGTAAACCTCGGTAAAAATCATTGTATCATCATTTGATTCCGAGGTGATTGGTCTCCATTGGTATTCATTCTTGTGATTGATTGGTTTATTCCTCGACTCGGCGGTATAACCATCTTGCTCTCTCTCTCTTTACATTACCGCAAACTAGTTGTCAAGCTCTTTAGTGTAGCTAGTCGTGAGAGCTTGTTAATTTGGTTAGTGTGGCTCTTTAGTTAGCCTTTGAGAGAACACTAACTTAGTGTAGTGACATAGCCATTGTGTGGATTGAGACTATAGAAACTAGAATTATGGTAGGTGGCTTGCATTTTTAGTTGGCTAGCGCAACACTCGCTTCGCCTTATATTTGTCTAACCGGTTTGCTAAGTGTTGTTGTAGAAAATTTTAATAGGCTATTCACCCCCCTCTAGCCATTAGGACCTTTCAAGTGGTATCGGAGCTGTTGTCACCGTGATTTGAGGCTTAACAACCTTCGGTGTCAAAATGGCTCAAATCAACAACACCAAGAAGCCACCCCAATTTGATGGCACAAATTATCCATATTGAAAGTCAAAGATGATCACACATATCAAGTCAATCAATAGAAGGGTGTGGAAGATGGTAGAAACCAAAATTGAGATTGTCGATCCGGAGAATCCCACCACGGCTGAAGAAGTGCTTCTCCAAAACAATGACATTGCTCTAAGTGCCATTCATGATGCAATTGATGAGAGAACATTTGAGCAAATCAAGAATATTGAGATGGCTCATGAGGCTTGGAAGAAGTTGGAAGAATCATTCCAGCACACTAAGGCAATAAAGGGTGCAAAGGCATAAATTTTTAAGGAGAAATTTGCTAGCTTCAAGATGAAGAAAGATGAGAGTGTGCTGGACATGTTCCATCGGATGGAAGTGCTTGTCAATGATCTCAAAGCACTTGGTGAGAAGGTGGAGGACAAGGACTTCTCTCATAAGTTCTTGAGATTCTTACCCACAAGATTTGGCATGTTGGTCACCTTGCTAGTGAGGACCAGTTTGGACACAATGACACCAAACTAAATCTTGGGTGATATCATGACCGATGATGCTTATAGAGATGATGATGAGAAGGAAGAAAAGAGGGAGAAGAAAGATGACAAGAAGGATGACAAGAAGAAGAGTGTGGCATTCAAGGCCACATCATCCAAGGGAAAGACAAAGCAAGAATCATCAAGTGAATATAAAGACTTGAGCTTTGATGAGATGTATGATGAGAAGATGGCTCTCTTTGTGAAGAGATTTGGCAAGTTCATGGTGAAGAAGGGCTACCGTGCTAGAAGAAAGAAGTCTTCATCCAAGAACAAGGAAGAGTCAAGAAGGTGCTTCAAGTGTGGAAGCAAGGATCATCTTATTCCTCAATGCCCATATAATAGCGACAATGACGATGATAACAAGAAGAGCAAGAAGAAGGACAAGAAGGAAAAGAAAGAGAAGAAGGACAAGATGACCTTCAAGAAGAAGAAGAAGGGTGGTTCATATGTGGTCACTTGGGATAGTGATGCTTCCATAAGTGATGATGATGATAGTGATGATGACAAGACCACCAAGAAGAAGGCTCTTGCAAGCATTGCTATCAATGAGAAGCCTTCTCTCTTCGTCACTCCATCATGCTACATGGCTAAGGCCACTAAGGTATAAACTTGTGATGATGGATGTGATAAGGAACATGATAATGAAAGTGAAAGTGACAATGATGATGAACCTACTAAAGATGAACTAATTGACATGTTAGAAGATGCTAAAGAACATTTTGACATTAAGAGAAGGAAGTGCAAAGACTTGCGAAAGGAACTAAAAGCCCTTAAGCAAGCCTTTGATGAGCTCAATGCATCTTATGAGAGGCTAGAGGAAGCCCCTGAGAAGCTTGGCAAAGTTCACAAGAAGCTTAAAAAAGCTCATTCCTCTTTACTTAATGATCAAAATGAGAAGGAGCATGTTGTAACATGTCACAAAAGGCTTAACTTATGATATAATTGATGAATCATTCTATAAGCCTATCATTGTTGCTCCCACTAACTCTTCTTATAGCACATCTACTTCTACCTTATCTAGTAGTGATGGTTTCACTTGTGACGCCTCACTAATGGTTAAGAATGAGACCCTCAAGAAGGAGGTCAATGAGCTCACTAGCGCCTTAGGCAAAGCCTATGGTGGTGAGGACCGCTTGCTTATGTGCTTGGGTAGCCAAAGATCTTCTCTCTACAAAGAGGGATTGGGCTATACCCCCCAAGAAAGGCAAGGCGGCCTTTGCTCCTCACAAGACTAGTTTTGTGAAGACCAATTGTCGGTTTTGCACTAGTTACAAGTAAGTTGGTCATGTAGAGAAAAAATGCATGAACAAGAAGTCTCAAGCCAATGTATCCTCAATTAAGCTTGATTCTTTCTATGTGCTTACTAAGCGTACAAATGGTGTGAAGGCTAAGTTCATTGGTGCACCATAGATGGGCTCAAGGAAGAAAGCCATTTAGGTGCAAAAGAACTTGGTTACTAACCTTCAAGGATCCAAGCAAGTTTGGGTAACTAAAAAGAATTGATCTTCTTTTGTAGGTCAATTACAAAGGAAGGTATTGGGTTCTTGATAGTGGGTGCACTCAACACATGACCGGTGATGCAAGAATGTTCAACTCAATCAATACCAATGATAGTAATGTTATGATAATATCACATTTGGTGATAATGGCAAAGGCAAGGTCAAAGGGCTTGGTAAGATTGCAATATCCAATGACATGAGCATTTCCAATATGTTGCTTGTTGAGAGCTTGAACTTCAATTTACTATCCGTGGCTCAATTGTGTGATCTCGGATTCAAATGCATATTTGGGGTACATAATGTAGAGATCATAAGTGTAGATGGCTCTAACTTGATCTTCAAAGGCTTTAGATATGAGAATCTATACTTGGTTGATTTCAATGCTAGTGAAGCTAAATTGTCAACATGTTTGTTCACTAAGTCTAGTATGGGTTGATTATGGCATAGAAGCCTTGGTCATGTTGGAATGAAACAATTGAATAGATTGGTTAAGCATGACTTGGTTAGAGGCTTTGAAAGTGCATTTGCCCCCTATGTGGGTTTTGGTGTATTGATGACATCCAAATTAGGGACTAATGTGATCTTAATGAGATATGTTGCAGCTATTAGTCCCATGAAAGATTCAAAGAGTTGATAAACATGAAATGGTATCCCTCAATTCTTGAAGTTGTAAAGGTGAACGAACTCAAAATGATCTCCAAAGGTTTTAATTTTGTTTTTGAGTTTAGGATCCACTGCACTATAAAGAGGGATGCAAGTTTAGTTGGTCTGAGGAAGATAGAGTGCTCAAGCATTTAAATAAAATCAAAAGAGAGTCACTCTAGCACTTCATGAGCACATAGAATAATTTTCTGTGACTTTCGGTGTCGGAAGTCCCGACGTAAGTTGGAACTCCCAACAGTCGGAAGTCCCGACCTAAGCCTGGAGTCCCGGCACTTGTGCTTCTGACTGCTCGCTGTCTGTGCACGTCGGAAGTCCCGACGTTCGCTAGGAGTTCCGATCGTCGGAAGTCCCGACATTCGCTGGGAGTCCCAACACTGACCTGACCCAAGCTAGGAGTCCCGGCATTTGCAGTGCTGGCTGTTTGGTTTACTACACACATCGAAAGTCCCAACGTTTGCCGGGAGTTCTGACACTGACTTGCACGCACTGACTTCTAACTCTTTGTGTACAGTGTTTTCTATTAACGTCGGAAGTCCCAAGATCTGTGTCGGGACTTCCGACGTAGATCTGAACGGTTGGATTTTCACTTGGAGTATAAATACTCCTCTCTTCACTTCTAACCATTACAGACTCATTTCACAGTTGACTCACTTCATGCTGAACAGCTCCCAAGCAACTAAAGCACCCCTCTCCTTCCTCCTATGCTCCGATCTTCGATTCTCTTAGTTTTTGAGTGAAAGGAGAGTGGATTAAGTGAGAGCATCACTTTAGAAAGCTTGAGCACTTGATTTCTTCGTCAAGCCAGTTGTCTTTGCATCTATTACTCTTGGGGCTTTGCCCCTAGCCGGATAGGCGTTGCCTAAGAGCTACCATCTTGTGGAAGAGCCTTGGAAAGTTTGTATCACCCTTTGATTTCTTAGTGGAAAGCTCAAGTGACCTTTGTGGTCGCTTTGAGAGAGGCAAGGAGGTGGAAAAGACTCCGACCTTAGTGGTCACCTCAACAACAAGGACGTAGGAGCTCCTTTGTGGGGTTGCCGAATCTCGGGATAAATCCTTGTGTCCCGCGTGCTTGTTGTTGTTGTGATTGCTTGAGATTACTTGTATGTGTTTGTCTCTTTGTCTCCAAAATCTCCATTTTAGGGTTTGGACTCGATCTACGGTTTGGAGGCATTACGGCATCAAGGGAGTGACCCAACATCTTCACCAAACCACTAGGTAGTGAGGTTGTAAGATTATTTATCCACAAAGTTAAATTTGGCACTGCTTTTGTAGTTCACTTAGGCGTCGGGACTGCTGACATTTGCGTCGGAACTTCTGACAATGTCGGGAGTTCCGACCCAAACGTCGGGACTTCCGACATTGGCTGACAGATTTGAACTTAGCATTTGCAGTAAATTTTTAGATATGCCTATTCACCCCCCCTCTAGGCATTGTTAGATCCTTTCAATTGGTATCAAAGAGAGGTCTTCTCTTTGCATTTCACCATGTGAGAAGAAACAATGTCGGAGACCGACAAGATGCAAGCCGTTGCCGTCGAAATGGCCAAGAAAATAGCTGAAGAGTTGATGAGTGCTCAAGTCAAGCTCTTTCAAGATGAAATGAAAAAGATGCAAGAAGAGATGAGCAAGTTGAAGGATGAATTGAGCAAGAAGGTTGATGATGCAATAAGTGGCAAGAATGATATTAGTGACAAGGATGAAGCAAACAAAGATGCCGCTAGTGATATTGGAGCCGGTGAGCATGCTCATGGAAAAGGAATATATTCACACATGAGTTTTGACTATGGACAAATCATGAAAGGTTCAACACTACATACTTCGTCCGTCAATATTGGCAAGCCACCTCACTTTGATGGAACAAGATACACCGATTGGTCTTACAAGATGAAGATGCATCTAATAGCCGCAAGACTTTGGGAAGTTGTGGATGTTGGTGTGATGATTCCTACCGATGAAGATAGAGAGATAACTCTGGAAGAAGTGCACAACCTCCATCAAAATGCACAAGCCATAGCATTGCTTGTGTCAAGCCTAGCTCCGAATGAGTTTAGAAAAGTGAATGGAATGGAAAGTGCAAAGCAAATTTGGGATACTTTGAAAGTATCATTTGAAGGAGATAAAAGTGTGAGAAAAGGCAACATAGAGTTACTTCATGGTGAATTGGAAAGATTTGTATTCTTGCAAAATTAAACAACACAATCCATGTTTGATAGGCTCATGGCATTGGTCAACCGCATAAGAGCTCTTGGTAGCAACAGATAGGATGACAACAAAGTTGCTAGAAAGATGTTGAGAACCTATAGAGCCAAGAACAACATGCTAGCGTCTGTGATCATGGAAAGGCCCAGTTATGATGAGATGACACCTCAAGAAGTTCTTTCAAAGCGCAAGCATCATGAGTGTCTAGATGAAGATGCAATCAATGCTCACAATCAAAATCCTAATGCAATGGGATTCAACAAGAGTGCTGCCCTTAAAGCAACTCAACAACATGAAGGTTCAAGTCAAGAAAAGAAGAAGAAAGTGAAGGATGAATCCTCAAGTGGAGAAGAAGATTCTGATGCGGAGGTTGCATTTGTGATTAGAAATCTTAGAAAGTTTATGAAGAAGAAAAGCAACCGCAAGACCTATGGTGATGGTAAGAGAAGGTTCAAAAAGAGATTTTGCTATGGATGTGGTCAAGTTGGTCACTTCATAGCCGATTGTCCTAATGAGAAAAAGAAGCACAAGCATGACAAGGATGAAGATAAGAAGAACAAAGGCAAGAAGAGAGGTGAAGCTCATCTTGGGGAAGAATGGGAGTCAAGTGATAGCAACTCAAGTGATGATGAGAAGAAGAAGAAGGGAGCCGCAAACATCGCCATCCACCACTCTTCTTCACCAACCATAATCTTCCCCGACTCAACTTCACCACCAAAACTCTTCTCCAACCTATCTTCACCACTGAGGCTCTTCTCCAACCTCATCGACAACGACTACTACACCCCAACTTGTCTCATGGCAAAAGGGGAGAAGGTACATACTACACCCGTTTCCTCTAGTGATGAGTATGATAGTTGTGATGATAACATAGAAGAAATTGAAGCAACCATGATAAAGAATTTTGGTAAAAAGACCTTCACTAAAATAAAAATGCTAATGAAGAAATTAGAGAAGAGGGATAGATGCATAGAGTTGCAAGGAGATATAATTAATCAAGAGAGAGAGAGAAACCTTGCACTTGAAGCATCTATCGCCGAGGAAAAGATGAAGGTTGAGAAGCTAACCGTTGAATTGTCTTTAGCCAATGACTCAATTGGGAAATTGACTAAGGAACATTCCTCGGTTAGTGATCAAATAGCTAGCCTTAAGAATGAAAAGAGTATAGCTAAAGAAAGCCTCACAAGCTTGGAAGAAAAATATCAAAATCTTGAGCTAAACTATAGTACTCTTTGGGCTAGCACTTCAACTTCTCCTAAGGCAACCGAAGTCTCTAATGTCTCCACTAGTGATGGTTGTAAAAGATGCTATAAAATTGATGTAAATGCATATGCAACTAACCTTGTTGAGTTAGAGAAGAAAAACAAGGAGATTCATAGGTTGGAGATGATATTGAAGAATGGGTGCAAGTGTCAAGATCAATCTAACAAGACTATATACAAGTCATCAAGGCACCCATCAATCAAGGAAGGCATTGGCTACAATAGGTATGATGGAAAGGCCAATGGAAGGAATATGATAAATGGTGTGCCTTGTGTGAAGTTCAACAAGGGCGTTGCTCTTGATGAGCTTATATGCAAGGTCAACAACAAGGTCTACATTCCAAATATCCAACCTACAAATACCAAGACAATCAAGACAAAGCAATCCGATGTCCTCAAGCCACAAGCACCACTTCCACGGTGCTATGCTAGTGACTATATGTGTTGTTGGGGCAAGGTTGGCAAGATTGTGGTTAAGTATGTTGGTGCCCAAAAGAGAAAGGAAATTATGAGGAGTGTTTGGGTGCCCAAGTTTTATGTGACTAACCCCCTAGGACCCAAATCTTTTTGGGTACCTAAAACAAAAGCTTAATTTGTCTTTGTAGGAATATTCCTCTGGTGGAACAAGTTGGGTGTTGGATAGTGGATGCACCAATCATATGACCGGAGAGAAGGACATGTTCACATCATTCCAACCAAGTCATGATCAAAGTGGAAATATTGTGTTTGGTGACAATGGAAAAGGTGAAGTACTCGGTTTGGGTAAAATTGCAATATCAAATGATAATTCCATTTCCAATGTCTTACTTGTGAATTCGTTGAGATACAATTTGTTGTCCGTTTCACAACTTTATGAGATGGGTTACAATTGTCTCTTTACGGATAAGGGTGTGGAAGTCTATAGAAGGGAGGATTCCTCTATTGCATTTATAGGTCATTTAAAGGGGAAACTCTATCTAGTTGATTTCACATCAAATAGAGTAAATCCTGAGACTTGTTTAATGGCAAAATCTAGCATGGGTTGGTTATGGCATCGCTGACTTGCCCATGTTGGGATGAGGAACTTGGCCAAACTTTAAAAAGGCGAACACATCCTTGGACTAACAAATGTTTCTTTTGAGAAAAATAGGATTTGTAGCGCATGCCAAGCGGGAAAACAAGCTGGAGCTAAACATCCCATCAACAATGTTGTGACAACCAAAAGACCATTGGAGTTGCTTCACATGGACATATTTGGACCCGTCGCTTATATAAGCATTGGTGGTAACAAATATGGTTTTGTAATTGTTGATGATTATTCTCGTTTCACTTGGGTATTCTTTTTGCATGAAAAGAGTGAAGTCCAAGGAATCTTCAAGAAGTTTGCAAAAAGAGCCCAAAATGAGTTTGATGTCAAAATCAAGAGAGTTAGAAGTGACAACGGGACGGAGTTCAAGAACACCAACATTGAAGAGTTTCTTGATGAAGAAGGAATCAAGCATGAGTTTTTGGTTCCATACACTCCACAACAAAATGGTGTTGTGGAGAGAAAGAACCGAACGCTCATAGAAGCCGCAAGAGCAATGTTGGATGAGTACAAGACTCCAACGAACTATTGGGCGGAAGCGGTCAACACGGCATGTCATGCCATCAACCGCTTATATCTTCATAAGAAAAGAGAAAAGACCGCCTACGAACTTCTAACCGGTAAAAAGCCTAAGGTGCACTACTTTAGAGTTTTTGGATCCAAGTGTTTCATACTTAACAAGAAATCCAAAAGTTCTAAGTTTGCACCAAAGGTTGATGAAGGTTTCATGCTTGGTTATGGTACTAACGAACATGGATATCGTGTTTTCAATAAAACCACCAGTTTGATTGAAATCGCGATAGATGTGACTTTTGATGAAACCGACGGCTCTCAAAAAGAGCAAGTCAATGTTGAGAATGTAGGTAATGAGGAAGCCCCGCATGAAGCAATCAAGAAGCTTGCTATTGGTGAAGTAAAGCCCGTTGAAGACGAAGATGAATACCATGTTGTGCATGATGATCTTGATCCAACCATTCATCATGTTTCGTCAAATGAACATGGTGAAGCTTCCGCAACAAGAGATAGTCAAGATGGGAGATCAAAAGAAGCACAAGGTCATTCTCATGAAGATGGTGTCAACAATGAGCGAGCTCAACCACAACTCAATAATGAAGAAAGTAGTGAGGTCAACCCTCCACAAGCTCATGATTGTGATCTTCCAATCGATCATGACCATGATGATGATGATGATGATGGCCCTATCCAAAGATCAACTCAAGTGCCACATCCTAGAGTGCATCAATCCATTCAACGGGATCATCCCGTTGATAACATATTGGGAAGCATTCAATGAGGGGTAACTACACGTTCCCGTTTAGCAAGTTTTTGTGAATATTACTCGTTTGTTTCTCCTTTGGAACCTCGTAGGGTGGAAGAGGCACTTGATGATCCGGATTGGATGATAGCCATGCAAGAGGAGTTGAATAACTTTACTCGGAATGAAGTCTGGTCCTTGGTGGAAAGACCCAAGCAAAATGTGATTGGAACCAAGTGAGTTTTCCGCAACAAGCAAGATGAGCATGGCGTGGTAACAAGGAACAAGGCAAGGTTGGTGGCTCAAGGATTCACTCAAATTGAAGGCTTGGATTTTGGGGAGACCTATGCACTGGTGGCTAGGCTAGAATCAATTCGCATTCTACTTGCCTATGCTGCCCATCATGATTTCAAGTTATATCAAATGGACATGAAGAGTGCATTTCTCAATGGCCCCCTATCCGAGTTGGTGTATGTAGAGCAACCACCGGGCTTTGAAGACCCCAAGTATCCAAACCACATCTACAAGCTCAACAAGGCGCTCTATGGGCTCAAACAAGCCCCTAGAGCTTGGTATGATTGTTTAAAGGATTTCCTACTCAAACAAGGTTTTGAGATAGGAAAGGTCAATGCTACTTTATTTACTCGCAAAGTCAATAATGATATCTTTGTTTGCCAAATATACATCCATGACATAATATTTGGTAGTACTAATGTGGCTTTTTGTGAGGAATTTAGTAGGATTATGACAAATAGGTTCGAGATGTCCATGATGGGAGAGTTGAAGTTCTTTCTTGGATTTCAAATCAAGCAACTCAAGGATGGCACGTTCATAAGTCAAACCAAGTACACCAATGACATGTTGAACAAGTTTAACTTGGACAAGGCCAAGCCCATCAAGACACCCATGCCAACCAATGGACATCTTAATCTTGATCAAGGAGGAAAGGACATCGATCAAAAGGTATATCACTCCATGATTGGATCACTCCTTTACCTTTGTGCATCTAGGCCCGATATTATGCTTAGCGTGTGCATGTGTGCAAGATTTCAAGCTAATCCAAAAGAATGTCATTTGATGGCCGTTAAGAGAATTTTTCGGTATTTAGTGCACACTCCTAATCTTGGCTTGTGGTATCCTAAGGGCTCCACTTTTGAGTTACTTGGCTATTCCGATTCAGATTATGTCGGTTGCAAAGTAACCTGAAAGAGTACTACCGGAACTTGCCAATTTATTGGTCATTCCTTGGTGTCATGGAGCTCTAAAAAGCAAAATTCCATTGCTTTGTCCACCACCGAAGCCGAGTATGTGGCGGCCGGCGCTTGTTGTGCCCAACTACTTTGGATGAAGCAAACACTAAAGGATTTTGGATGTGAGTTAACCAAGATTCTACTTTTGTGTGACAACAAGAGTGCCATTAAGTTGGCAAACAACCCCGTAAACCACTCTCGAACAAAGCACATAGACATCCGACATCATTTCTTGAGAGACCACGAAATCAAAGGAGATATCACCATTCATCATGTGAGCACCGAAAAACAATTAGCCGATATCTTCACAAAGCCCCTAGATGAGTCAAGATTTTGTGCTTTGAGGAGTGAACTAAATATCATTGATTCTCGTAACATGGCTTGATCCCTTGCACACACATTTTGGTTGATCTATTTAGGAGAAAAGAATTTAGAAAACATTGTGTGCCACTTTCAAAATCTATTTTGTAATTTTTCATAAGTGACTATTGCTTTGTGTTGGTTGAATGAAATCTAGTCACCTATGAAAATACTAGTGTCCATCATATTTTTGCCCCACATGGTAGAGCGAGTGTAGGTTAAGGTGTTTTTCTATTTCCCTACGTCGGAAGTCCCGACATTCGTTGGAAGTCCCAACGGCCGGAAGTCCCGGCTCTCGCTAGAACTCCCGACCGCGGGAAGTCCTGGTGTACGCCGGGAGTTCCGACGTAGATCTGACTACGCCGCATCCGTTACCCGACTCCTTTATAACCGGCCCGATCATATTTTTTTTACTGCAGTTCTTTTCCTCCTGTCTCCCAGCGCCGCCCCTGCTCTTCCTCGCAGCGCCTTGGCTCCTCCTCGCGCTGCCCCTTCGTGCCCTCTTCCCTCACCGCCGCCCTACCTCGTGCTCCAGCCACCATTCCCTTTCTTGTGCCGCCGGAGGCCTTGCCGGTAGTGCCGACCGCCCCCCTCCACCACCCGTGCCCTCGATTTCTTCGGTTCGTGGTGGCCTTGTCGTTGGTGTGGAGGAGATTACATTGTGTAACACCTCTGGTGTTTTGACCTAGCACTAAAAATTGACATGTCATCATGTGCATTGCAAAGCATTCATATAGTATAAAGTTTTGAATGCATTCACTAAATAAGGTTTATTTCATAATGTTGTTATTTCATGTGATGTGTTTCAAAAACCCTAAATAAAGATCATGACCACAAGGGTCAAATTTCATATGATCATGTGAGGCCATGTGTCATTTGACTCAAATAACCCTAATGGGCCATGTTACTAGTCAAAAATCAAAATTTAAGTAAAAGGAAGACAAATCAAATTTGAATTCAAATTCAATTTATAAAAGTCCTTTTTGCCCCTTTTGACTAACTCAAAATCCATGTGGAATTTGGGGTTGAGGCAAAAAGAAAAGTTGGAGATTATTTTATGTAGATCAACTTTGGTATTCAAAGTTTTTCAAGTTTACATATAAAATTTGGAGTAATTTTGAAATGATTCAAATGCTCAAATGCACCCCAAATTCAAATTTCAAAATGGAGGCAAAATTTTAAAATATTTCTAGAAACAAAGTTGTAGAGTTTGAAAAATTGAACAACTTTCATTTTTGGACATTTTCAACTTCTTTAGAAAATTTGTGAGTAATTTGAAAAATAGATGCAGTGGCAGTTCTGTAATTATTTCAAAAATCACCTCCACCTCTCTACTTGCCGCCGGCGCCACGCGGAGGTCACCGCCGATCGGATTTCGCTGCTTCTTCGCACGTTGACACGTAGCCGGTGCCGTGGCGAGCGCGGGCGTGCGCTGTCGACGTCGGGCAACACCTTCCTGGCTATAAATAGCAGTCGCCGCCGTCGTCATTCCCGTTTTTCCCCTTCTGCTCTGCTCCGCCACCAGCTTGCTCCACCGCTCGCCGTAACCTTCGTCGAGCAGCATCCGTCGTGCCCAGCTACGCCTACGTGATTGCCTTGGCCTTGCGCCTCTCTATGGCTTGTCTACGCCACTTGGGTTGGCCGTAGTTGCCCGACGCAACTACTTCTTCCCTGAGCCCGGCCGGAGCTCCGCCAGCATCGTCTCGACGTGGCTAGGCCATTCCAGACCATCTCCGCCTTCACCAAGCCCACCGACGTGACCGTGGTGAGCCACTGAACAT
This sequence comes from Saccharum hybrid cultivar R570, assembly GCA_038087645.1. NCBI lineage: Eukaryota > Viridiplantae > Streptophyta > Magnoliopsida > Poales > Poaceae > Saccharum > Saccharum hybrid cultivar. The sequence continues at coordinate 2,020,226 of JAQSUU010000049.1, read as the reverse complement.
GAAGTTCACTTCGCTTTTGACTCTACCGCAGTCTTGCCGGGGTTACGCCGTGAGCCGACGTGCTCGTGCCGCCATGGCCGGCGTGGGGTCTTCTCCGGTGTACCTTCTGCCATTCCAAGGATGGGGATGGGTTCATAGTAGGGTGTAGACCATTTTGGTGAGGTCAGCTTCGTCGGAGCATCACCGTCGGCGCATTTTGTGGCTGGTCCATGAGGGCAGCGCCGTCGTGACATGTTTGAGTCACTGACGGGTGGGGTCAGCCTGTCAGTGCGAGTGAGGAAGAAGAACAGTGAAGATTTTTATTTTCTGAATTTGTGAATAGTGCTGAAACTTTGGGAATTTGTAGGAAATTCATGATAGCTCCAAAAATTCTGAAATTTTGTGTGTAGCTTCTTTACATGTTCTAGTATGATTTAAAATTTTGAAACTTGAAATTTGAATAAACTTTTAATGTTCAAATATTCAGTCCATTAATTGAAAAATGCAATTTCCATGATTTTTGTAGGTCACTGTATAATTCCAAAAATTATGAAATTTGTTTTGGTACCCTAATTTGTCATGAGGAATCTTACTTAAAATTTTTAGGTCATTTGGAACAAGTTCATTTTTGGGCTTAATTCCAAATTAATTCAAAAATAAATAAAGACAAACCCTAAGTGTTTGATTAGTGTTGGATCTTGTTCTGGTCATGTTTTGTGACTAGTAGGGTTTCAAGATCCATTTGGTCAAGACACATGTGTGATTCTTGATGGTAGGATTGCAAGTTGGTTTTGTTGGCTTGCAACTGTACCGTGAAATAAAATCATCTGCGGGGTGTTTTTACATTTCATGTACCATGAAAGCATCATGTTTACATTATCACCATGTTAAGGCATATGTTATCATTTCGTGTAGAACCCGAGAGTGAAATGATTCTAGTTGAGCAAGTTCTAGAAGAATCCTTGGTTGTCAGGGGATTTGATAATTGTGGTACAGATCCGGAACCTGAGATCGTCAACAAAGGCAAGCCTCGGTTTATGCATTAAACCATTACCTTGTTTACTTTGAAAAGTTTATCACCTATGTTACTTATTGCATTAAGTTGTTTAATTCAAATGTCACCTACTTGATGCATTGTCTACCTTGTTAATTGATTACCATCCTTGAAGATGTTTTCTTTTACAAAGGCGTAGAATGCTTAGTATGCTTTATGCTAGGATTTCAAAGTAAAAGTTTTGATACAATCAAAGATGGCATACTGGCCAAAGAAAGAAAGATGGTAGAATGAACTAGAGACTAGTCGGGTGACTTATCTTGAATGTTGGGTAATGTTGCCGACTATGTCGCTTAAAGGCCACTCATTGTGGATCTTCTGAATGAGACACTTTGTAGTACTGGTCACATACTACGGTAAGCCTACTTCGGCTAATCCAATACTAAGACGAATGCCCACGCACTAGGAGTGGAGAGATGGTGGGAGTAGCGTGTACCCTCGTGGCTAGAATGTGGCCGGATTTGAGGAGTGCTGTGCTCTCGGGTGGCGTGGAGACGTCTTAGTATAGGAGGATCTGGTAGTGAGGTTGATATATGCAAGATTAAGTTCTACATATGTCGTGTGATAAGGAATCCCCAGCTGGGACTTGAATCAATTCGAATTGCCAGTGCTCCGCGGATATGGAGACTCGATTCATTACAGAAGCAATGCAGGACTAGTGAATTACTAAAATATGAGAAGAGAATAGAATGAGAAGGAATGGAATATGGGAAATGTATATTTAGTTGAGATAATGAACAAAAAGGACTTAGTGGTAAAACTTGAAAATAGAATGAAGAATAGTAAGCTTTTGGCAAAGAACTTTTGAATCTTGCTACATCCTTACCTTGCCCCAAACCCTTGCATCTCTAAAGTCTTACATCCCGTTACGTCGGGTTAGTCTTGTTGAGTACCTTTGTACTCAGGGTTTGTTAACCCTTGTTGTAGGTGAGTCGCATGCGCAGGCTTGTTTTGGTCCCTATTGCATGTCTGTGTTTGAAGTCAATGACGATGAGGAGTGATGAATGGCCTTTGGACAAGGCACTAGTTTGTTTGATAAATAAAGTTAATGTAATATTATCCCGCTACTATGGTTATATGACACTTATGGTATTGTAAGTTTGAAAACAACTGGTTTGTAAACTATGTTATCTTAAGACTTCCGCTATCTTTTACTCTGATGTATATATTTGAATAAGCTGTTGTACTTTGCAATGACTGTGATTGGGATCCTGTTTGAAAAGAGAATCGTGGATGATTTGGGTTTCCCGAGGACACCCGACAGACCTGTTGAGTTGTTGGGAACTCATGTACGCTATCCGAGGTCTGTTAAGACAATGATAGGTGCACGTGGGCCCAATTTCTTAGGAGATTCTACCACAGCTGGTATCAGAGTAGTTCCCATCTAAGATCATTGTAGGTTACTTTGGAAAACCTTCAAATTGATTTGGATCAAAGAAAGTAAACTTGATATTTTGAAAGTTCAATTTCTTTCTTCTTACCTTTGATCTAGACTCAATCCTGACTTATTTGAAAGTTTGTGGCAGATAATATGATTGGGTTTGTCCTATGTATTAAAAATCTAGTGCTTATGATTATATAAATCTTTTGTACTTAGATTCGTAAGATCGATTCATGCATCATGCTTGAGCACCTTGCATAAATAATTCCCCTTAATAGTGGTTGGGTAAGTAATGTCAATCCCATTCTTGCTAACCTCCATTATCCTCAAGCTATTCTTATAGTCCTACCTTAAATCCTACAGGCTATGGCAAAGACCAAGAAAACCGCACGCAAGTCCACCGGACCTCATGGAGTCCCTCGTCACCAATTGGCAGCAAGAAATCATGAGCTTGGTGAAGGAAGTTCCAAGAACCTAGGAGAGGAAGGATCTTCAAGCAACCCCACCAACATCGAGAACCTTAACAAGGAGCTCAACACTCTTCATCAAGCTCATGCCAAAGATCAAGAGGAGTTGGTGGAAATGCAAAGGGGTATCACCATGACCATGGAGCTACGGAATGAAGCCTGGACACATGAGGATGCGGCCAATGAACGTGTCCATGAGTTGGAGTTCTACGTAGAAGACCTAGAGATGGACAATGCTATTCTTCATGAGAATGTCCACATGTTGTACGCTCAACTTCATCCACCTCATGGGGATGGTGAAGTTACCGATGAAGAAATGATTGTAGCTCTAGGAGAAGTCGAGAATGAAGAAGAGGAGGAAGATCCTGAGGAGTTGGTGTACTTCTCAGATGAAGATGAGGTTTCGTCCGATATGGGCATGGATGCCGAAGACTGAGAGCTTGGAGTAGAAGTAGTTCCTTTACTGCTTTCCTAGAAAACCAGGGTTGTCTTGTGGGATACAAGACATGTAATATAAATAAGGACCCTTGGTAGCATGAAACCTTTTAAATGCTTTCAATAAAGAATAATGTAAGTAAATGTGTTTCTCTAACAGATGCCTCGTCCTATCACCCGAACTGGTGCTAGTGGCTCACACGACGATGATGAGTGCCCAAATCCTCCACCAATGCCCTCGACTATGGCAGATGCCATAGCCGCACTCGTCAACGCAACGGCAGAGAATGCTAGGCTGTTAAGGGAGTTGGCGCAGAACCAGCAGGCACCATACCCTAATCGTGACCGTCGTAATAATGGAAACAACGAGTCAACCTATGTGGATTTTACTGACACACGTCCGCCTGTGTTCTCTAAGGCAGACGAACCTTTAGAAGCAGACAATTGGCTTAGGACAATAGAGCAAAAGTTCGAGCTGATCCACTGTATCGAGGTTCAGAAACCAAGGTTTGTGGCACAGCAACTCCGAGGAGCTGCTGGTGCCTGGTGGGCAAATTTGGTAGCAGTATAGCCTGCTAGTCACCAAATCAACTAGAGGGAGTTCAAGGATGCCTTTAGGGCTCACTATATTCCAGATGGTGTGATGACCATGAAGTTAGAAGAGTTCTTGGCTCTTAAGCAAGGGGAGCACCCAGTGATGCATTATGTTGGGCGTTTTAACCACCTGTCACAGTATGCTATTGAGTATGTGAATACTGACAAGAAGAAAAAGAATAATTTTCTTAGAGGCCTGAACACTAAACTTCAGACCATGATGACAACTTGTGGTAACACAACTTACCATGAGACAATCAACATTGCTATCGCTTCAGAGGAGAATTACCGCCGACACAAGGAGGCGAAGAAGAAGAAAATATTTGCTTCCGGATCATCAAGTGGAAAGCGTCAGAAGATCATATACCATCCTCAGAATCATGGCCGTGCACCATTCTGTCCACAACAAGGCCAAAGTAGGTAGCAGATCTTTATTCACCCTGCAACTAATACGCCTTATACTCATCAAGCACCGCAGCAGCAGAACAATACAAATAATGTAAACCGCAATGCTACTCCCCAGAATCACAATTTTCCATGCTATAATTGTGGTAAACCTAGACATTTTTCCTGAGAATGTCCGTATCCTAGGAAGAACAATCCTGATGCACCCAAAGCCCCTGTTAATCAAGCTCAGAATCAGTACAAGGGCAATGCTCAAAACAATCAGAAGGGTCAGGCTAAGAAGAAAACTGGAAGGGTATTCTATACTCAAGTGGAATCTATTCTAGAAGGAGAACCAGTTATGATGGGTATGTTTCCCATTGCTAAGCATCCTGTAATTACCTTATTTGATTCTGGTGCATCCCATACATTCATCAATCGTACATTTGTTGTGAAGCATGGGATAGCTATTGGGGAAACAAAAGAACCCTATCATATACAGTCGCCTAGGGGACAAATCTATACAAGGGAGGTAGTTCAGCATGTACCTATTGATTTGGGAGGATATGAGTTCCCTACCAATATGCTGATATTAAAGGATCAAGATATAGATGTGATCCTTGGTATGAACTGGTTAACTCAACACGGGGCTATCATAGATGTCCTGCATAGAACCATAAGGGTAAATGTACCCAACAGCAAAACCCAACTTCTCATCCAACTTCCTTTTCCTAAGAGTACAGTGGAAACAGTCTGTGCAACTAGTGTTGAAGGAGTCGAGAAAATTTCAGTGGTATGTGAGTTTATGGATGTCTTTCCCGATGATCTGCCTGGTTTGCCACCAGACCGAGACGTAGAGTTCAGAATTGATCTAAAACCAGGGACAGCACCAGTGTCCAGAAGAGCATATAGGATGCCACCGAAAGAACTAGCAGAATTAAAAATGCAACTACAAGAGTTGTTAGACAAGGGTTTCATTCAACCTAGTTCATCACCTTGGGGATGCCCTGCAATCTTCGTGAAGAAGAAGGACCAAACCTTAAGGTTATGTGTTGACTATCGGCCATTAAATGAAGTCACCATCAAGAACAAATACCCCTTACCTCGAATTGATTTGCTTTTTGATCAACTTGCAGGAGCTAAGGTATTCTCGAAGATAGACTTGAGATCGGGCTATCACCAGATTAAGATCAGACATGAAGATGTGTCGAAGACAACATTTACTACCCGATATGGTTTCTATGAGTATTTAGTCATGTCTTTTGGGCTGACCAATGCCTCGGCTCATTTCATGTACCTGATGAACTTAGTTTTTATGCCTGAGTTGGATAAGTTTGTCGTGGTGTTCATTGATGACATTCTTATCTACTCTAAAAGCAAAGAGGAACATGCGGAACATCTCCGTATTGTTCTACAAAGATTGAGAGACCACCAACTATATGCCAAATTCAGCAAATGTGCATTTTGGTTAGAGGAAGTACAATTTCTGGGTCATGTGCTATCTGCTGAAGGTATAGCTGTTGATCCGAGCAAGGTAGAAGAAGTCCTTAATTGGAAAGCACCTACCACCATTCATCAAGTTTGTAGTTTCCTGAGGTTGGCAGGGTATTACCGTTGGTTTATCCCTGACTTCTCCAGAATTGCAAAGCCAATTACTGGACTGTTGAAAAATCAAACTAAGTTTCTATGGTCAACAGAATGTGAAGAGGCCTTTCAGACATTGAAGAAGTTGCTGACAACTGCACCAGTATTAGCACAACCGGATATCGAGAGGCCGTTTGATATCTATTGTGATGCATCTAGAATTGGTATTGGCTGTGTTCTTATGCAAGAAGGCAGAGTCATAGCATACGCTTCTAGACAACTCAAGAAGCATGAGGAACATTATCCCACCCATGATCTTCAATTAGCTGCAGTTGTTCATTCACTCAAGATTTGGCGACATTATTTATTGGGCAATATCTGTCATATCTATACGGATCACAAAAGTTTGAAATACATCTTCACTCAGTCAGAGTTGAATATGAGGCAAAGAAGATGGTTAGAACTTATCAAAGATTATGATTTAGAAGTGCATCATCATCCGGGCAAGGCTAATGTGGTTACCGATGCCCTGAGTCGCAAGCGTCATTGTCATTGCCTGATTGTAGAACCGATGCAGCGAACATTGTGTCAAGAGATGGAGCATCTGAATTTACAAATCATAGAACAAGGTTCCCTGTCCAATATTGTAGTTGAGTCCACTATCAAAGATCAGATCATTGCTGCTCAACAGAAAAGTAAGGGCATAGCCCATATTAAGGATAAAGTCAGATCTAGAAAACCAACATGTTTCAAGATTGATGAATCAGATGTCATATGGTTCAAGGATAGGTTGGTAGTACCCAAAAATCTGGAGCTACGAAAGCATATTCTTGATGAAGCTCATTCTACAAGATACTCCATTCATCCGGGTAGCAACAAAATGTATCATGATTTGAGAAAGAGATATTGGTGGACCAAAATGAAAATAGAAATAGCTCAATATGTGGCCAAGTGTGATATTTGCTAGAGAGTCAAAGCAGTTCATATGAAGACTACAGGTCTATTGCATTCGTTGCCAGTTCCATCTAGGGAGTGGGAAGATATCTGTATGGACTTCATCGTGGGATTACCCAGGACATCTGTAGGCTACAATTCAATATGGGTTATTGTTGATCGTCTAACCAAGATAGCTCATTTCTTACCAATCAGAGATAAATATCGAGCGGAACAATATGCCAAGCTTTATCTTGATAGAATTTTTAGTCTGCATGGGGCACCCAAGACCATTGTCTCTGACAGAGGGTCATTGTTCATATCCAAGTTTTGGAAAAGTCTACATGAGTCTTTAGGAATTAAACTTATCCGTAGTTCTACTTATCATTCGCAAATAGACAGACAGACTGAAAGGGTAAATCAAATTCTTGAAGATATGTTAAGAGCATGTGTCCTTTCCTTTGGTGCTAAATGGGATGAATGCCTTCCCTTAGCTAAATTCTCGTATAACAATAGCCATCAAGAAAGCATTAAAATGGCACCATTCGAAGCACTGTATGGCCGTAGGTGCCAAACACCTTTAAATTGGTCAAAAGCTAGAGAACGTTGGTTCTTTGGACCGGATCTGGTCAAGGAAGCTGAAGAGAAAGTTAAACTCATATAAGCCAATATGAAGGTAGCTCAATCCCGACAGAAAAGCTATGCTGATAAGAGGAGACGACCGCTAGAATTCAAAGTGGGAGATTATGTCTACCTCAAGGTATCACCGATGAAAGGAGTTCATCGTTTTGGGATTCGGGGAAAGTTGGCACCCCGTTATGTCGGTCCTTTTCAAATCCAACAACGATGTGGACCAGTCGCCTATCACGTCAAGCTACCAGATCACATGTCAGCGGTGCATGATATCTTTCATGTATCTCAGTTAAAGAAGTGTCTTCAAGTACCTGACCAAGAGATTGACTTTGGTGATGTAGAACTAGAACCTGATTTGACTTATGCCGAGTACCCCATTAGAGTCTTAGATCAGAAAGATCGAGTCACTCGCAGACGTACAATCAAGTTCTACAAAGTACAATGGAATCAACACACGGAAGATGAAGCTACTTGGGAGTCCGAGGATTACTTAGAAGAGAACTTTCCTGACTTCTTCGCTTCTATCTAGTTGCAATACCTTGTCTATATTGTAACTTGTCTTGTTGTTAAGCGAATGAAAGCCCCTCACTAGCCTTTTGAATAAAGTTATGATGTGTTAGCTTGACACATTTCCTTTTCCAATACTTAGCCTTAAGTTTTAAATCTCGGGATGAGATTTCTTTAAGGGGGAAGGGTAGTAACACCTCTGGTGTTTTGACCAAGCACTAAAAATTGACATGTCATCATGTGCATTGCAAAGCATTCATATAGTATAAAGTTTTGAATGCATTCACTAAATAAGGTTTATTTCATAATGTTGTTATTTCATGTGATGTGTTTCAAAAACCCTAAATAAAGATCATGACCACAAGGGTCAAATTTCATGTGATCATGTGAGGCCATGTGTCATTTGACTCAAATAACCCTAATGGGCCATGTTACTGGTCAAAAATCAAAATTTAAGTAAAAGGAAGACAAATCAAATTTGAATTCAAATTTAATTTATAAAAGTCCTTTTTGCCCCTTTTGACCAATTCAAAATCCATGTGGAATTTGGGGTTGAGGCAAAAAGAAAAGTTGGAGATTATTTTATGTAGATCAACTTTGGTATTCAAAGTTTTTCAAGCTTACATATAAAATTTGGAGTAATTTTGAAATGATTCAAATGCTCAAATGCACCCCAAATTCAAATTTCAAAATGGAGGCAGAATTTGAAAATATTTCTAGAAACAAAGTTGTAGAGTTTGAAAAATTGAACAACTTTCATTTTTGGAGATTTTCAACTTCTTTAGAAAATTTGTGAGTAATTTGAAAAATGGACGTAGTGGCGGTTCTGTAATTATTTCAAAAATCACCTCCACCTCTCTGCTTGCCGCCGGCGCCACGCGGAGGTCACCGCCGATTGGATTTCACTGCTTCTTTGCACGTTGACATGTAGCCGGTGCCGTGGCGAGCGCAGGCATGCGCTGTCGACGCCGGGCAACACCTTCCCGGCTATAAATAGCAGCCGTCGCCGTCGTCATTCCCGTTTTTCCCCTTCTGCTCTGCTCCGCCACCAGCTTGCTCCGCCGCTCGCCGTAGCCTCCGTCGAGCAGCATCCGTCGTGCCCAGCTACGTCTACGTGATCGCCTCGGCCTTGCGCCTCTCTGTGGCTTGTCTACGCCACTTGGCTTGGCCGGAGTCGCCCGGCGCAACTGCTTCTTCCCCGAGCTCGGTCGGAGCTCCGCCAGCATCGTCTCGACGTGGCTAGGCCATTCCAGACCATCTTCGCCTTCACCAAGCCCACCGACGTGACCGTGGTGAGCCACTGAATGTGAAGTTCACTTCGCTTTTGACTCTACCGCAGTCTTGCTAGGGTTACGCCGTGAGCCAACGTGCTCGTGCCGCCATGGCCGGCGTGGGGTCTTCTCTGGTGTACCTTCTGCCATTCCAAGGACGGGGATGGGTTCGTAGTAGGGTGTAGACCATTTTGGTGAGGTCAGCTTCGCCGGAGCATCACCGTCGGCGCATTTTGCGGCCGGTCAGTGAGGGCAGCGCCGTCGTGACATGTTTGAGTCACTGACAGGTGGGGTCAGCCTGTCAGTGCGAGTGAGGAAGAAGAACAGTGAAGATTTTTATTTTCTGAATTTGTGAATAGTGCTAAAACTTTGGGAATTTGTAGGAAATTCATGATAGCTCCACAAATTCTGAAATTTTGTGTGTAGCTTCTGTACATGTTCTAGTATGATTTAAAATTTTGAAAATTGAAATTTGAATAAATTTTTAATGTTCAAATATTCAGTCCATTAATTGAAAAATGCAATTTCCATGATTTTTGTAGGTCACTGTATAATTCCAAAAATTATAATATTTGTTTTGGTACCCTAATTTGTCATGAGGAATCTTACATAAAATTTTCAGGTCATTTGGAACAAGTTCATTTGTGGGCTTAATTCCAAATTAATTCAAAAATAAATAAAGACAAACCCTAAGTGTTTGATTAGTGTTGGATCTTGTTCTGGTCATGTTTTGTGACTAGTAGGGTTTCAAGATCCATTTGGTCAAGACACATGTGTGATTCTTGATGGTAGGATTGCAAGTTGGTTTTATTGGCTTGCAACTGTACCGTGAAATAAAATCATCTGCGGGGTGTTTTTACATTTCATGTACCATGAAAGCATCATGTTTACATTATCATCATGTTAAGGCATATGTTATCGTTTCATGTAGAACCCGAGAGTGAAACGATTCTAGTTGAGCAAGTTCTGGAAGAATCCTCGGTTGTCACGGGATTTGATAATTGTGGTACGGATCCGGAACCTGAGATCGTCAACGAAGGCAAGCCTCGGTTTATGCATTAAACCATTACCTTGTTTACTTTGAAAAGTTTATCACCTATGTTACTTATTGCATTAAGTTGTTTAATTCAAATGTCACCTACTTGATGCATTGCCTACCTTGTTAATTGTTTACCATCCTTGAAGATGTTTTCTTTTACAAAGGCGTAGAATGCTTAGTGTGCTTTATGCTAGGATTTCAAAGTAAAAGTTTTGATACAATCAAAGATGGCATACTGGCCAAAGAAAGAAAGATGGTAGAATGAACTAGAGACTAGTCGGGTGACTTATCTTGAATGTTGGGTAATGTTGCCGACTATGTCGCTTAAAGGCCACTCATTGTGGATCTTCTGAATGAGACACTTTGTAGTACTGGTCACATACTCTGGTAAGCCTACTTTGGCTAATCCGATACTAAGACGAATGCCCACGCACTAGGAGTGGAGAGATGGCAGGAGTAGCGTGTACCCTCATGGCTAGAATGTGGCCGGATTTGAGGAGTGCTGTGCTCTCGTGTGGCGTGGAGATGGCTTAGTATAGGAGGATCTGGTAGCGAGGTTGATATATGCAAGATTAAGTTCTACATATGTCATGTGATAAGGAATCCCTAGCTGGGACTTGAATCAATTCGAATTGCCGGTGCTCCATGGATATGGAGACTCGATTCATTACAGAATCAATGCAGGACTGGTGAATTACTAAAATATGAGAAGAGAATGGAATGAGAAGAAATGGAATATGGGAAATGTATATTTAGTTGAGATAATGAACAAAAAGGACTTAGTGGTAAAACTTGAAAATAGAATGAAGAATAGTAAGCTTTTGGCAAAGAACTTTTGAATCTTGCTACATCCTTACCTTGCCCCAAACCCTTGCATCTCTAAAGTCTTACATCCTGTTACATCGGGTTAGTCTTGTTGAGTACCTTTGTACTTAGGGTTTGTTAACCCTTGTTGCAGGTGAGTCGCATGCGCAGGCTTGTTTTGGTCCCTGTTGCATGTCTGTGTTTGAAGTCAATGACGATGAGGAGTGATGAATGGCCTTTGGACAAAGCACTAGTTTGTTTGATAAATAAAGTTAATGTAATATTATCCCGCTACAATGGTTATATGACACTTATGGTATTGTAAGTTTGAAAACAACTGGTTTGTAAACTATGTTATCTTAAGACTTCCGCTATCTTTTACTCTGATGTATATATTTGAATAAACTATTGTAATATGCAATGACTGTGATTGGGATCCTGTTTGAAAAGAGAATCGTGGATGATTCAGGTTTCCCGAGGACACCCGACAGACCTGTTAAGTTGTTGGGAACTCGTGTACGCTATCCGAGGTTTGTTAAGACAACGATAGGTGCATGTGGGCCTAATTTCTTAGGAGGTTCTGCCACACATTGGTGGTGGAGATTGCGCTCGTGGATTGGTTCATTGACTGCGTTTTCGTTCTTCGTTGTCTTCCCCGTTCTCGTTTCAAGGTACTACCATGGCGTCGAACCCTAACTCCAATGTACCTTGTGTTTTGCCTCTATTTCTTCTTCTCTCTCTACTCCTCTATCTTCCTTACTTGAATGAGTGTTGGGATTTGAAGCCCCATGAATGGGATGGTCACCGTGTGCGTCGGAAGTCCCGGTGACCGTCAGGAGTTCCGACCATCGGAAGTCCCGATGTAAGCTAGAACTCCCGGCTGTCGGAAGTCCCGACTTTGGCCAGGACTACCGACCCTATGGTGCCCACTCCATTCTTGTTTCTTCACTTTCTGATGTTCATTCACCTCTCCTTGTATTGTTTCTTAGTTCCACTTTGTGTTCCTCGTAGTCATGGAAGGTGGTAGCAGTCCCTCGCGCCATCAGGAAAAGTGTTCCAAGAAGACTCAAGATCATGCCGTTGTTCCCAAGCCACCTGGCCGCACCAAGGCGTCTTACTCGCGTGGTGGTGCTGGTAGTTTCCATGGCCATGGTCATGGCCATGGCGACCAGGAGTCATCAGCTACCACTCCTCCTCCTCCTACCCCTCCTCCTGCTCCTACCCCTGTTGGGGCTAAGCTGATGGTTGATGAAGAAGAGGAAGCGTTGGACCATGCCGGACGCACCCTTGCTATTCCACCACTTCGCACCCCGCCTTGAGGTCCGCCGGGGACATTTCAGCTTGTTCCATTCACCAGTGTGTCACCGATCATGAGGGAGCCCTCCATGGCTCCGAATCCGGTTGGTGGATGGACTCCTCCCCTTCCAGTGGATTATCGTCACCAAGTCAAGGACATCCGGTACAATAGAGGAAGGAACCTGTATGCAGAGGATGAGAAAAATCTTCACCTTGAGTATCGTTTCTAGCACCCCTTCCATTATGATTTCTATGATTCCATTCTTTATCGGAAGTTTTTGAAGAAGGAGCCATCAGTCCTTCAGATGAAGTGCATTGATGCATATTCTCTTCGCAAGTACAAGGAACTTAGCTGGAGCAGATGGTTTGGGATATACAATCAATGGGGCTATCCTACTTGCTAGAGTTTTAGAAGAATTGGAACAACAAGCTGATTTGTCAGTTTTATGCTTCTTATCATCATGAGAGAGACCAGACCGGTGCTGTGGACATTATTCACTGGACCACTGAAGGCAAGCACTATAAGGTGGACTTCGTCAATTTCTCTCGCCTTCTAGGTTTGGGTCATAGCGACTAGAATGCCAATGAGTTGACTGAGTATGAGGATCTTGCTTTGGAGGAATATCAACACATGTATCTTGAGGGCCACAAAGCTGATGGACAGACCACATTTCTAAAGCCATACTATTATGTTCTGAACAACATCTTGAGATAGATCTTGTATCCTAAGGTCGGTGACTCCACCTTCCTTTGAGATGATTCACAGAAGGTGCTTCAGCGATTTGGAGATGAGTTCCAGAAATTTTTCATCAGCAGATACATTTGGAACAAGATCCATGATGCTACTGAGGATCTGGTAAATCATCTTCCCTATGCTCCGTACATCATGCATATCATAGAGCATGTATCCGGCATCTGTTTTCCCTATGACTCTGAGCATAAGCTCCTCAAGATATCCAACAAGACCTCTATCATTGCTGCTCGAGAACTAAAAGAACAAGCTGAGGTAGCCCAAGCTAGAGGGAAAGGTCCTTCCGGTTCTTGCTCTCACCGTGGTGCTGCCACCACTGCTGCTGCTACTCGCTCATCTAGTGATGAGCCCCTTTCTTCATCCTCCTCCAGAAAGAAGCCCAACAAGTTCAAGTTTCTAATGACTTACATGTTTGGATAGTGTTGTGCTAGTGCTCAGCGTGAGCACGACATGCAAGAGAGGCTATATCGGTTGGAACAGCAAGCAAGCAAGCATTGTATCTTCTCCTCCGCCGCCATTTGTGCCTCCTCGTGATCCGTTGGCTTTATATGATGAGGCTTGTGCAGCGTACGAAGATGATGCTTCTTCTCGCCCGCATGGCAAGCGGAAAGCAACTAAAGAGGATGAGGAATATCAAGAGGAATAAGATGATGAAGATGATGACGATGGTGAGGAAGGTGACCAAGGCGAAGATGATGACTACGACGATGAGTAGTTGGTTTCTCATGCAGCCTACGCCTTTTGGCACTTGTTGACAAAGGGGGAGTGTTAGGCTTTGATTTATTGTAATAAGTTAGTTGGTCTTTATGTTTTGGAACTTTAAAACCTTTAGCATGTATGAACTATGTCGTGTGATGGCAACCTTGTGATGGACAATTATCTATATGTGTTTGATGGATGTTTGTAGGACAAAGTTATGGTCAGCTATTTATCTTATTAGCTTCTACTTGTCTCTACTTATGATGGTGAATGCATTTTGGATGGCCATGTGCTGCTTTCAATTATATTTTGAAATCTTGGCCATCATATTCTCTTTTACTTGTTGTGTGAAATAACATGTCATATTGCATTCCTTTTGCACACATATCTACTTGTTTACACACACTTGTTGCACCCCATGGATTGCAAAACTTAGGGGGAGCCTTTGTCTGGATGTATGCAAATCATGTATAGATGGCTAAAATTGAAATTCAAATTCATGCATACATCAAGGGGGAGCTCTTAATAAATTTTGGGGGTGGGAATCATGTATAGATGTATGCAAATCATGTATAGATGGCTAAAATTAATGCCACTATTACTACAACCTGAGCCGATGAAACCACCATCAAACCCCTCTGCGGGGTGGGAATCCGAGCAACGACCAGGCTATGAGCTAGTCACTTGGCCCACAGCGAATTGGGTAAGTGGAGCACCACACAAAGACCTAAACTAGATGTCCCCAAGAGATTATTATCTGGGTCCCACTCAGGCTTGCCTGGTTTGAGGTCACTGAAGGTGTCGCCCATCCTAGAAGTTGGGTTGGCACGCTTCCTATCCACCAATACCGATGGACATCAACCTAAGTCCAAGGGCCGCGGCCCAACCAAACGAACAGCCAAGGAAGGATAATCCTCTCGTGGTCATCCCAAAGATGACTCAGAGAGATAGCAAGGGGCTCGGGGGCTCATGATGAATATCTAACACCAGGTTTACCTAAATCTTTTACTCAGAGAGGCCACGAGGGGCTCGGGGACTCATGGTGAATATCTAACATCATGATGAATATCTCCACAACATAATTAACCCCTTGACTTATTTTGCTCATCAGCCAGGGCTCAGAGGCTACACCCAGCGAATGTGCTTGTGCATCCTCACTAGACATCGACCAAAGCCTTGAGGCTCGTGACTCCGATCACTCGGGGGCTCCAGCCGAGCAAAGCTAGCTCAGGAATAGGGCAAGAGCCTGAGCCTACTAGGAGCCCCATCATATGGGAGTCTTGTCCAACCAAATGAGGCTCGATAGTAGGCTTGGGATCCCTCATTAGGGCTATCGCAAGAGCCTAACCAAGTGGTCCCTTGAGCGGTGGGCCAGCCATAAGGATCCAAGCACCCTAGGATGCCTCGAACCTCCCAATAGGTCTCTGTCACGTGGAAAGAGTCTAACACATGAGCAGAGGCACAGGGTCATCACCTTTGGTAGATACTGTTGTCCTATCTTAGTGTGACGTTGCCCACCTATTTCAGCAAGGGGTCATACTCGAGGCATGACAAAACATGACATGGGCGTGTGTTGGCTTGCCACTCGCAAAGGAGATGGGCGTGTCGAGCCCACGCGTCAGCCTCGATCCCTAGGGCCTTGTTGACGGTCACTAACACCCATTTTGACCATCAACATTCCACCCAAAAGTATAAAAAATCATTATCACATGTGAAGAATTATGTTTACATTTCACCTAGTTCCACTTGTACTTGGAGAATTATTTGTATGCAGGAAATATGGCAAATTTTGACCAAAATGGTGGCAAACATGGACCATAGGAGCAAGTGGACGTGGTAAGGCCACTTGGGCCCACAGACAGGCGCCGCCCGGCCCCACCTGTGGCCATGCCACGTCAGTGATCCGTGGGAGTCACTCCTTAGCCAATGGGAAGCCTCCATTCAAGTCGGTTTGATCAAGGGCCAAGATTAACTCATGATGGACTGATGGGCCCATTATCACACACTTGGAGCTCTCCACCGACTTACCAACCGACGTACCTACCAAGTTTCATCACATGCTGGCTTCACAACCACCATTGGGAGCCAACCAACACCGTTGGATGCTAAGGCGGTGCATCCAAGGGCCGGCCGGCGCCCCTATGCTGCCGCCCGGCGTCCCCCTAAAATCTCTAGTTTGGTTTTGGTGAATTGATGAAACCCTAAGTGCTAACCTAGTTTATCTAAGTAATTATTAGATAGGTGGCACTATTCCAAGTGGTGGAGCAATGGTGAAGATCACGATGATGGTGTGACCATGGTGATGATCAAGTGCTTGGACTTGGAAAAGAAGAAAGAGAAAAACAAAAGGCTCAAGGCAAAGGTGATATTCCATAGGAGTTTTTTGGTTTGGTGATCGAGACAGTTAGCGAGTGTGATCACATTTAGGATCGATAGCCGTACTATTAAGAGGGGTGAAACTCGTATTGAAATACGGTTATCAAAGTACCACTAGATGCTCTAACTCATTGCATATGCATTTAGGATCTAGTGGAGTGCTAACACCCTTGAAAATGTTTGTGAAAATATGCTAACACACGTGCACAAGGTGATACACTTGGTTGTTGGCACATTTGAGCAAGGGTGGAAAAGTTGGTGAAGTGAAGGAGGTGATTTTCATTGAGAAACAGTGACCGAACGCAAGTCACATGGTGACCGGACTCGGAGGTGCTACCTTCGGTCAATTATAAAATGAAGCTTGGCGCGCTCGGCCTCTGTCTGGTGCATGACCGGACTCTGGGGTAAAAGGTGACCTGACTCAACGCTGGTGCGTCCGGTTAGGCTGACGTATGAGCTTTGAGTGAGCGTGGAGAAGACCTGACTCTGGGCGAGTCCGGTCAGTAGAGATCGGAATCATCAGGTTGGCGTCGTATGAGCTTTGAGTGAGCATGGAGAAGACCTGACTCTAGGCGAGTCCGGTCAGTAGAGATCGGAATCATCAGGTCGGCATTTAGGCGCTCAGAGAGCTCTCTGGAAATGACCTGACACGTGGGCACCCCAGTTGATCAGCACGTTCGGTCATGTGTTGCCGTGCGCGGGCAAGGTTGGCACCGGCATGTTCGATCCCGTGTTGGGCGCGTCCGGTCATCACTTAACCATGAGGGCGCTGAGAATCGATCGTTAGGATTAGGCGGCTAACGTTGAATCCGAGGGACACGTGAATGAAGATCCACGACCAGACGCTAGGGGCCTACGTCCGATCAGCGTGACCTGTGCGTTCGGTCGCCCCATGAAAGCTGAGGGTCGAGAGCCAACAGCTCTATTTTGAGGGGGCCTCTATTTAAGCCCCATGCCCAGCTCAAGCTCACTCTCTTAGCCATTTGCATTGACATAGCAACCTTGTGAGCTTAGCCAAAGCCCTCCCACTCATCTCCATCATTGATTCATCATCTTTGTGAGATTGGGAGAGAATCCAAGTGCATTGCTTGAGTGATTGCATCTAGAGGCACTTAGTGTTCGTGTTTCACTGTGGGATTCGCTTGTTACTCTTGGTGGTTGCTGCCACCTAGATGGCTTGAAGCAGCGAGGATCGTCGAGCGGAGGTTGGTGATTGTCTCTGGCTCTGATCGTGGTGATTGTGAGGGGTTCTTGACCTTTCCTCGGTGGTGAGCCAAAAGGTACTCTAGTGGATTGCTCATGGCATGTGTGATCCTCATCTTGTGTTGGTTGTGCGGCACCCTATTAAGGGTTTGGCGTGTGATGCCAATTAGCATGTGAACCTCCAAGTGAGTGAATCACCACAACGAGGACTAGCTTGCCAGCAAGCAAGTGAACCTCAGTAAAAATCATTGTATCATCATTTGATTCTGAGGTGATTGGTCTCCATTGGTATTCATTCTTGTGATTGATTGGTTCATTTCTCGACTCGGCGGTATAACCATCTTGCTCTCTCTCTCTTTACATTACCGCAAACTAGTTGTCAAGCTTTTAGTGTAGCTAGTCATGAGAGCTTGTTAATTTGGTTAGTGTGGCTCTTTAGTTAGCCTTTGAGAGAACACTAACTTAGTGTAGTGACATAGCCATTGTGTGGATTGAGACTATAGAAACTAGAATTGTGGTAGGTGGCTTGCATTTTTAGTTGGCTAGCGCAACACTCGCTTCGCCTCATATTTGTCTAACTGGTTTGCTAAGTGTTGTTGTAGAAATTTTTAATAGGCTATTCACCCCCCTCTAGCCATTAGGACCTTTCAAGTGGTATCGGAGCTGTTGTCACCGTGATTTGAGGCTTAACAACCTTCGGTGTCAAAATGGCTCAAATCAACCACACCAAGAAGCCACCCCAATTTGATGGCACAAATTATCCATATTGAAAGTCAAAGATGATCACACATATCAAGTCAATCAATAGAAGGGTGTGGAAGATGGTAGAAACCAAAATTGAGATTGTCGATCTGGAGAATCCCACCATGGCTGAAGAAGTGCTTCTCCAAAATAATGACATTGCTCTAAGTGCCATTCATGATGCAATTGATGAGAGAACATTTGAGCAAATCAAGAATATTGAGATGGCTCATGAGGCTTGGAAGAAGTTGGAAGAATCATTCTAGCGCACTAAGGCAATAAAGGGTGCAAAGACAAACATTTTTAAGGAGAAATTTGCTAGCTTCAAGATGAAGAAAGATGAGAGTGTGCTGGACATGTTCCATCGGATGGAAGTGCTTGTCAATGATCTCAAAGCACTTGGTGAGAAGGTGGAGGACAAGGACTTCTCTCATAAGTTCTTGAGATTCTTACCCACAAGATTTGGCATGTTGGTCACCTTGCTAGTGAGGACCAGTTTGGACACAATGACACCAAACTAAATCTTAGGAGATATCATGACCGATGATGCTTATAGAGATGATGATGAGAAGGAAGAAAAGAGGGAGAAGAAAGATGACAAGAAGGATGACAAGAAGAAGAGTGTGGCATTCAAGGCCACATCATCCAAGGGAAAGACAAAGCAAGAATCATCAAGTGAAGATGAAGACTTGAGCTTTGATGAGATGGATGATGAGAAGATGGCTCTCTTTGTGAAGAGATTTGGCAAGTTCATGGTGAAGAAGGGCTACCATGCTAGAAGAAAGAAGTCTTCATCCAAGAACAAGGAAGAGTCAAGAAGGTGCTTCAAGTGTGGAAGCAAGGATCATCTTATTCCTCAATGCCCATATAATAGCGACAATGACGATGATGACAAGAAGAGCAAGAAGAAGGACAAGAAGGAAAAGAAAGAGAAGAAGAACAAGATGACCTTCAAGAAGAAGAAGAAGAAGGGTGGTTCATATGTGGTCACTTGGGATAGTGATGCTTCCACAAGTGATGATGATGATAGTGATGATGACAAGACCACCAAGAAGAAGGCTCTTGCAAGCATTGCTATCAATGAGAAGCCTTCTCTCTTTGACACTCCATCATGCTACATGGCTAAGGACACTAAGGTACAAACTTGTGATGATGGATGTGATGAGGAACATGATAATGAAAGTGAAAGTGAAAGTGACAATGACGATGAACCTACTAAAGATGAACTAATTGACATGTTAGAAGATGCTAAAGAACATTTTGACATTAAGAGAAGGAAGTGCAAAGACTTGCGAAAGGAACTAAAAGCCCTTAAGCAAGCCTTTGATGAGCTCAATGCATCTCATGAGAGGCTAGAGGAAGCCCCTAAGAAGCTTGGCAAAGCTCACAAGAAGCTTAAAAAAGCTCATTCCTCTTTACTTAATGAGCAAAATAAGAAGGAGCATGTTGTAACATGTCACAAAGGCTTAACTTATGATATAATTGATGAATCATTCTATAAGCCTATCATTGTTGCTCCCACTAACTCTTCTTGTAGCACATCTACTTCTACCTCATCTAGTAGTGATGGTTTCACTTGTGATGCCTCACTAATGGTTAAGAATGAGACCCTCAAGAAGGAGGTCAATGAGCTCACTAGCGCCTTAGGCAAAGCCTATGGTGGTGAGGACCGCTTGCTTATGTGCTTGGGTAGCCAAAGAGCTTCTCTCTACAAAGAGGGATTGGGCTATACCCCCCAAGAAAGGCAAGGCGGCCTTTGCTCCTCACAAGACTAGTTTTGTGAAGGCCAATGGTCGGTTTTGCACTAGTTATAAGTAAGTTGGTCATGTAGAGAAAAAATGCATGAACAAGAAGTCTCAAGCCAATGTATCCTCAATTAAGCTTGATTCTTTCTATGTGCTTACTAAGCGTACAAATGGTGTGAAGGCTAAGTTCATTGGTGCACCATGGATGGGCTCAAGGAAGAAAGCCATTTAGGTGCTAAAGAACTTGGTTACTAACCTTTAAGGATCCAAGCAAGTTTGGGTAACTAAAAAGAATTGATCTTCTTTTGTAGGTCAATTACAAAGGAAGGCATTGGGTTCTTGATAGTGGGTGCACTCAACACATGACCGGTGATGCAAGAATGTTCAACTCAATCAATACCAATGATAGTAATGTTATGATAATATCACATTTGGTGATAATGGCAAAGGCAAGGTCAAAGGGCTTGGTAAGATTGCAATATCCAATGACATAAGCATTTCCAATATGTTGCTTGTTAAGAGCTTGAACTTCAATTTACTATCCATGGCTCAATTGTGTGATCTCGGATTCAAATGCATATTTAGGGTAGATAATGTAGAGATCATAAGTGTAGATGGCTCTAACTTGATCTTCAAAGGCTTTAGATATGAGAATCTGTACTTGGTTGATTTCAATGCTAGTGAAGCTAAATTGTCAACATGTTTGTTCACTAAGTCTAGTATGGGTTGGTTATGGCATAGAAGCCTTGGCCATGTTGGAATGAAACAATTGAATAGATTGGTTAAGCATGACTTGGTTAGAGGCTTTGAAAGTGCATTTGCCCCCTATGTGGGTTTTGGTGTATTGATGACATCCAAATTAGGGACTAATGTGATCTTAATGAGATATGTTGCAGCTATTAGTCTCATGAAAGATTCAAAGAGTTGATAAAGATGAAATGGTATCCCTCAATTCTTGAAGTTGTAAAGACGGACGAACTCAAAATGATCTCCAAAGGTTTTAATTTTGTTTTTGAGTTTAGGATCCACCGCACTATAAAGAGGGATGCAAGTTTAGTTGGTCTGAGGAAGATAGAGTGCTCAAGCATTTAAATAAAATCAAAAGAGAGTCACTCTAGCACTTCACGAGCACATAGAATAATTTTCTGTGACTTTCGGTGTTGGAAGTCCCGACGTAAGTTGGAACTCCCAACACTCGGAAGTCCCGACCTAAGCCAGGAGTCCCAGCACCCGTGCATCTGACTGCTCGCTGTCTGTGCACGTCGGAAGTCCCAACGTTCGTCGGGAGTTCCGACACTGACCTGACCCAAGCCGGGAGTCCCAGCATCTGCAGTGCTGGCTGTTTGGTTTACTGCGCTCATCGGAAGTCCCGACGTTCGTCGAAACTTCCGACCGTTGGAAGTCCCGATGTTTGCCGGGAGTTCTGACACTGACTTGCACGCGCTGACTTTTGACTCTTTGTGTACAGTGTTTTCTATTAACGTCGAAAGTCCCAAGATCTGTGTCGGGACTTCCGACGTAGATCTAAACGGTTGGATGTTCACTTGGAGTATAAGTACTCCTCTCTTCACTTCTAACCGTTACGGACTCATTTCACAGTTGACTCACTTCATGCTGAGCAGCTCTCAAGCAACTAAAGCACCCCTCTCCTTCCTCCTTTGCTCCGATCTTCGATTCCCTTAGTTTTTGAGTGAAAGGAGAGTGGATTAAGTGAGAGCATCACTTTGGAAAGCTTGAGCACTTGATTTCTTCATCAAGCCGGTTGTCTTTGCGTCTATTACTCTTGGGGCTTTGCCCCTAGCCGGCTAGGCATTGCCCAAGAGCTTCCATCTTGTGGAAGAGCCTTGGGAAGTTTGTATCACCCTTTGATTTCTTAGTGGAAAGCTCAAGTGACCTTTGTGGTCGCTTTGAGAGAGGCAAGGAGATGGAAAAGACTCCGACCTTAGTGGTCACCTCAACAACGAGGACGTAGGAGCTCCTTTGTGGGGTTGCCAAACCTCGGGATAAATCCTTGTGTCCCGCGTGCTTGTTGTTGTTGTGATTGCTTGAGATTACTTGTATGTGTTTGTCTCTTTGTCTCCAAAATCTCCATTTTAGGGTTTGGACTCGATCTACGGTTTGGAGGCATTACGGCGTCAAGGGAGTGACCCAACATCTTCACCAAACCACTAGGAAGTGAGGTTGTAAGATTATTTATCCGCAAAGTTAAATTTGGCACTGCTTTTGTAGTTCACTTAGGCGTCGAGACTGCTGACGTTTGCGTCAGAACTTCTAACAACATCAGGAGTTCTGACCCAAACATCGGGACTTCCGACAGTGGCTGATAGATTTAAACTTAGCATTTGTAGTAATTTTTTAGATACACCTATTCACCCCCCCTCTAGGCATTGTTAGATCCTTTCAGGCTTGAAAGATGTTGTGTTTGAGAAGGATAAGCTTTGTAGCTCTTGTCAAGCCGGCAAACAAAGTTGGAAACACCCATCCTAAGAAAAGCATGATGAGCACTAGTAAAGCATTTGAGTTGTTGCACATGGATTTGTTTGGGCCAATACAATACACTAGCATCGGTGGAAACAAATATGGCTTTGTGATAGTGGATGACTATGCAAGATACACTTGGGTATTCTTTCTAGTGGACAAGAGTGATGTGTTTGTAATATTCAAATCATTTGTCAAGGGCATTCACAATGAGTTTGAAACAACCATCAAGAGAGTTAGAAGTGACAATGGTAGTGAGTTCAAGAATACTAGAATTGATGAGTTGTGTGATGAATTTGGAATTAGACATCAATTCTTGGTCAAGTACACTCCACAATCAAATGGCCTTATTGAGAGGAAGAATAGAACCTTAATTGACATGGCAAGATTAGTGTTGAGTGAGTACAATGTGAGTCAATCTTTTTGGGCCGAAGCTATCAACATGGCTTGCTATTGTAGCAACCACTTGTATTGTCACCCATTGAAAGAGAAGACACCTTATGAGCTCTTGAACGGTGGAAATCCCAACATTGCATATTTTCGAGTCTTTGGTTGTAAATGCTATATTTTGAAGAAAGGCACTAGATTGAGCAAGTTTGACAAGAAATGTGATGAAGTATTTTTGCTTGGATACTCAACCACTAGCAAAGCATATAGAGTTTGGAATTTGCCAGGTAGTACTCTTGAATTGGTTCATGATGTTGAATTTGATGAAACCAAGGGTTCCCAAGATGAGAATGAGAACTTGGAAGATGTTAGAGGCATTTAACTTTTAAATGCCATGAAGAACATGGATGTTGGTGAATTGAGGCCTAGGCAAGTGAATGATGATGAATATGATCAAGTGCAAGTGCTCACTAACTCAAATGTGCAATATGACACTAATCATGCAAGTACAAGTGGCTCTCATAAATAAAATTCAGTAGCATCCATACTGAATAAGTTATCTAGTAGTTATAGGTTTAGCTAGTCATTTATTGCATTCTAGTAGTAATTAGTTAGTCAATAAAGAAAAGAACCAAAAGAGCCGCCAGAAAACATTCCAACCTATGCAAAAGGCAAGCTTAGGGGAGACATCTCTCCCCGCTCGGGTATGAAAATCTTAAACCCTCTCTTTACATTCATGTTTGCTTTATGTTTCAATATTTATGATCATAGAATGTAAAAGAGGAGTGCCTTTAAATTTGTTCTAAGAAAAACTCTGCTCTAATAAAATGATGATAAAATTAATTGGAGATGATGAATAGTTGTTCTGTGATACTTTGCAAAAGCTTGTCATACAACCTTATACTTCTTAAGTTTTGAGCATGATAAACTTAGAGTTCATCTTAAGTTGAATGTTCTAGTGGGTTGCAAATGCTAGAACCAAGAATAGGCTTTTTGTAAGATGTGTTGTAGTCATGATTAGGGTAAATCTTTGAATCTATCTAAGGAATAGTAAAGACAACCTGGAGTTTTGTTTTGCAAAAATGCTAAAACTCTCTTGCTAGAAGTTCCTCAATGGTGATAAATTCCTACCAGAGCCAAATATTTACTTACACATTCATACATGATAAAGCCACAATAAAAGTTGCTAGTTTGTTTTGAGCTTTTTTCAATCCTTGCTGATCTGAGTAGAGAAACTTTTCATGCTTTTTGATCAAGATCACGTACACCCACATATGATATTCCTACACTAGGGGATACGCAACCACATATGCATTCCATTTGTTATTGCTCTATGAAAATCAAAGTTACATCTCTAGCCATCTTACATCAAAAGAGAGGCATGGGCTTCAGAAGAAAAAAGAAGTGAGAGAGAATAAAAGAGCAAAAAGCTCTAGTGTTCTAAAGAGAGAGAGAGAGAAAAAAAAGAGAGTGAGAAAAAGAAAGTAGCCATGCCCTCTCAAAAAGAAGCTAGAGAAGGGAAACTTCTCAAAGGAGTACCATTTCCACCAAATATACCAGACACAAACACATCTTGATCAATTTGTATGATTTGTTGCTCCTTGTGATCCAAGTGTTTGACTTAGCAATATATTCAATTCAAGTAATCTATGCTTTTACCCTTGCCTTGAGCTCCACATAAGATTTAGGATAGAAATTAAGGCTAACATTCATGGCCTTGGTGAGGATTTCAATCACCATTGAGTGACTTGAGTGTACCATCTGAGGAACTTAGGCAAGTTTTATTTTAAATCATTTGAAAACCTTCGGAAAGTTTGAGCTAAACCAAAGTAGGCAAAAAGTATCTATCTGGCTACACTCTCTTGCACTTGCTTGTATCAAGGTGAAAGCTATAAGCCCCACATTGCTAAGACTGATGGTGAAATTTCTAAGTGCTAACATGTTCAATTCAAGAGATAGTATCTGTTTGTATATGAGTTTTTACAGGGCGTTACATTGTACGCAACTCCTGATCCAATAACCTATTCCATGCTAAACCTGCATCTTTGCTGAGGACAACAAAGGGGTAGCTTGGGGGAGCTTGTTGACGGTCACTAACACCCATTTTGACCATCAACATTCCACCCAAAAGTATGGAAAATCATCATCACATGTGAAGAAGTATGTTTAAATTTCACCTAGTTCCACTTGTACTTGGAGAATTATTTGTATGCAGGAAATATGGCAAATTTTGACCAAAATGGTGACAAACATGGACCATAGATGCAAGTGGACATGGTAGGGCCACCTAGGCCCACAGACAGGCGCCGCTCGGCCCCACCTATGGCCATGCCACATCAGTGATCCGTGGGAGCCACTCCTCATCCAATGGGAAGCCTCCATTCAAGTTAGTTTGATCAAGGGCCAAGATTAACTCATGGTGGATTGATGGGCCCATTGTCATACACTTGGAGCTCTCCACCGACTTACCAACCAACATACCTGCCAAGTTTCACCACGTGCTGGCTTCACAATCGCCATTGGGAGCCAACCAGCACCATTGGATGCTAAGCCAGTGCATCCAAGGGCCGACTAGCGCCCCTATGCCGCCGCCCGGCGCCCCCCGATGGCCACCGACCTCCCTGCTGCCCATAAATACCCCTCCCCTCACTCTACACTATAAATAGGTGGGGTGGAGCTCGGTGGAAGACGTCCCATTCAGTTCTAGTCATTTCCAAGCTCTCCATGCTTCTCTAGCTTAGCTTTATCTATAGAGTAGTAGTCTAGTAGTGGAGTAGCGCACGAGCAGAGCTTCTCGGGATCTGGAAGAGTCTTCTAGGTCTGGTATAGCTTCTTTGTAATTCTTTCATTTCTATATTACTTTATTTAGTATTTATTTTAGTACTTTGTTCTAGTATTGCTTGCTTTACTTTAAGTACTTAGTCATTAGTGTTCATCATTAGTGAGCTTAGGTGCTTATTGTTTGGCATTAGTAGCATAGGTTATCTTATCATTAGTAGTCTTTCATTAGTACCGATTCCACCGTCTAGTTAGGGTGCTTTGCTCTCATTTCACCGGAGCTCGAATCGAAGTAGTAAGCCTGTTGATTAAGCGTGGTGCTTAGGCTATAGATTACCTGTGGATACGGCTAGGCCTCTAGATAGATTGTGGTAGGTGGCAAGTGGTGACAGCCTTGTCCATCCTCTGTATTCCCCCACGTTGGGTCTAGTTATTAAATCATAGGGCTCGTGGTAGACCTTGTCTATTTAACTCTCCTAGTTGTTAGGCGGGTTGTGCCCCGAAGTACTATCGCATTTCTCCTAGTTATTTATTTACCCTTAGTTACTAGATAGATAAATCGCTCGCTCTTCCACCTAGCTATCTCTGGTTAGCTTGTTAGTAGTAGTTAGTTTAGGTAATTTACCCTCGTCCTTCACTATCGTCCACCTACCTAGGATCAACTTAGAACCTACCTTTAGCAAATCCTAGTCCTGTATAGATTCTAGCCTTCCGCCTTCCTGTGGGATAAATTATAAATTTGACACTCGATACTCACCGAGCGAAGTGCTACACGATAGTTCTGTGCGCTTGCGGAATCCTCCAATAGTCGTTAGGAAATATCAACAGGCCTCATCCCCCCTTGGAGCATGAAAGACACCAAGGGACGGCGTGTGACGGAACCGCCCAAATTATAAGAACAAAAGTAAAAAAACAATCGCCGGAGCAATTAAATTCCCGTACTTAAGCTCCTATAACTCCGGTAGTCCAATAAAATCCCGAGAGATTTCAAACCAACCAACATACAAGCCAAGATCGTAGTGGTCCAACATAACAGGTCATATGTTACATCCATTTCATAAGTAATTCAACATATATCAGAGTTCAGTAGAGTTATTACAACTCAAGTTCAAAAGTAGCGGAAGCAAAGTAGTTTGAAACTAATATCACCTTAATTCAAATACATGCCAGTACCAAGGTCAAATTCCCATAAAAGCATGAGAGACAAGATAGCTCAGACGGATCATGCCCATGATCACACTCCGCCACTACAGCCGGAGTCTTCCAATTCTTGCAGTAGCTATGTTATATCACAACCTGCAACAAGTGGGAATAAACCCTGAGTACTCGAATGTACTCAGCCAGACTTACCCGTCGTAAACCAGAAATAAAATGACACCAAGGATTATGCAAGGCTTTCTTTAGTGGGCTAGCTGACTTATTTGCGAAAAGCATAAGCTATCATGAAGAAACCATTTTAAGTACTTTGCATCATCTTTATTATGACCTATCCATCTAGGTAAGCACCTGTACTATAGCAATCACTTGATTAACCAATAACATCCAGTTACCAATTTAGATTTAGCATATCCCATACCATCCAGATAACCATCATTGTTCCATAATAATTACTACGATGAAGTAACTCAAGTCAAGTGTTCACTATCCAGTGAACGATGGCGATTCGAATCGATTATTGACCAGCTGGTAATTTATTCCTCACACAAACCTCACTCACCCGCTAAAGTGAGGTATTGGTCACCGAGTCAACCATTCAGGTAAAGTCGCGAGCTTGCCAGGAACCACATGTACCCGGGGGCCGCCCGACTGCTCTTTGGCCTTATCATCGCGCCCCCGTTTCCTGCCACTACTGCTCCGGTACAGTGCGTTGCGGGCAATCCACTCGGCCCGAATAATCTCCCGGCTTCGCGGTCGAAAGGTACTTTATTCGGCCAGCTAAATGTGAGGCATGCGTTCAACATGACTCGAGGCCCGACAACGGACGGTCCTTAATCGACACAGACGGAAACTAACAGCACCCCAGAACCCTGTCTGGTTGCCTCCAACTTTTTCCGTCCGGTCTCCAATTATCCATCACACATGATTAATTCCAGGATATCATTCTTTCCATAGCTAAATTCTTCCAGTAACCACCTATAATATAGGTGACCGGATATTACCGATCGCTACCGGTCTAAGCAAGGCTAAGCAGTTATTCGATCCTGACCTAACAGGGTAAAAAGGTAATAAGGTAGGCAAGGATAGTAATAAATGCATCAACGGTTTCAATCAACTCCTACAACTTAATGCAACAATATATAAACTCATATATATAGAAAGAATTGCTTTTATAAATTAGGAGACTTATAATGCTCCGGGGCTTGCCTGGGATCCGACACAAGTCAGTTCAGTTAGCTTGCATCGTCCTGGTGACATCTCCGGTTCTAGCACTCACTTAGTCCTTCCATCTTCGGGATAGATCCATCAAACACTGTCTTCGGGTTTGGCTCCGACATCACGTCCTTCACATGGTTCATCTAGCGTACCTAAATGAGATGCAAGATGCATGTGTATGAATGTGATGAATGGTAACACAAGATGCATCACATAAGCATTCAAGACAACACAAGATTATGTAAGACATAGACACCAATGGCTATTTAACTATCATCACACAACTAACTATAGAGAGCAAGCACATCAAGCATGACACAAGTTTAATAAGGTCACAAGTATCATAACTTGATCATCAACAAAGCCACACTTAGCAATATACAAGCAAACAACTATAATTGGAATCTGTCAATTTCTGGACATGCAAACAGCAGCTATAAGATTTAGCTATAACTGGAGTTACACAAATCCAAATGACTTGCAAGAAGACATTCTGGAAAGCTTATGAAATTTTCTACAATTCATCTTTAATCATCTTAGCATGATTCTCAAGTTAACTAAGTCAAATATATCTATTTACAGAAACTGGTCCACAATTGACAGAAAACAGCCATTTCTGAAACCCAACTTTAAACAGCTGTAACTCTTAAACTACTTGGCCAAATGACACCAAATTTTAATAGAAGCTAGATACATGAATTATCTACAACTTTTGTATAAACAAGTTTCACAACAAAGCACATTATCATGAAGAACTTTGCTAAGTTCCCAGATCTGTCCATAAACCACATCGGCAAGAAAATAATTATTAACTTATGTTGCAAATACATAATTAGGTAAAACCAACTTTACCAACATGTCACACATGACTAAAGAACACCAGAAAACCTAGTGTCCATGACCAAATAAATTCTTTTAATGCATTTCTTAATTTATTTTAGATAACAAGGTGACTTAATGAACATATACCAAAAGTGCACAATAACTTCTACAAAAATTACAGTAGCTCTTACATACACCCAATAGTCTACTGTACAAATTTCAAGTCATTTGGACATGTATATCAACCTCTATGAAAAAGACAAATTGTTATTGCAAGAATTCATGTGAGAGCAAGATACACTAATAAATCACTCATATTGCAACCAAAATTCATGAAATAATTACCACACATTAAACATCATATGAGTAGCATGCCACAAAAATTTCACTTCATTTGGAGCCCTAGATCTACAGTTATGAAAATGACAAATACATCTAGCATTAAAAACCTAGCTGCACAAATCTATTTTTACAGAGAAAACTTTAAACTAAAACATGCCATATTATAGATCTACTGCATAGAGAATTTCACAAGGATTCCAAAAAGTCCTCATTTGCTATTTTACGATTTTTCTACAATTTACGATGAATTTTCAAAATTCCTGCAAAATCATTACAAACCAGTCCTTACGGCACTATTCCTCTGAGTCTATGACAGTGCAGAAAACCCCCTGGACTTGTTTCCCTCTTACACGTGGGTCCTTCTTCTTCTTCCTCATACAGAGAGCACGGGAGGGACACAGAGGCCGTTGGGAAGGGCCGGTTCCGGCGAGGTGGGGCGGCGCCGGCGGCAAGTGGCAGCCGCGCGGCCCTCCTGGCGTGCCTGCGCACCCCTAGTGCTGCACGGCCCGGCTTGAGGCTGGCCGTGGCTCCCTGGCCACGGGCGCCAGCAGCAAGCCGATGACAGCTCCGGCGGACAGGGGCGTCGGTGGAGCGCCGGCTGCGGCGAGGTGGTGCGGTAGCCCTGCAACGGTGAGGCGCATGCACGGCATGGCTAGGTGCTGCGACGGCGAAGGATAGGGAGCAACGGTGGAGCTTGCATCGCCGGCAATGGTGGCCACGGCCACGGTAACGTGCGCGCGCGTGAGCACAAACGGCGAGGCAGAGGGAGGGCATGTGAGCGCGAGTGAGGAGCGTCAGGGGGCAGCTCGACGTCCATTAAGGAGCAGCAGGGGTGCGAGGACGTGCGTCGGCAAGGGTCGGGCGAGCTCTCGCATGGCTGCCACGCGCTCCCCCGCTGCGGCGTAACATCGAGCACGTGGCGGGCGATGGTGAGACCAGCGTGGGAGGTCATTTTGGGCTGCTTCCGGGCCGAATTGGACCATGAGCCAAAAACGAAGTTTGAAGCCCACGTGATACCCTCCAACTTTCATTAAGAAGTCAAGGTCATTAGAGCAACGGATTAGCGGTTAACTGGTTGCCAAAATAGCAGTGTCAACACCTCGATGGTAGTCACGGAAACTTGCATTCGATGGTCAAAACTTCGTCAAACTGAACTCAACTTTTTGTATGCTCTTCATCAAGATGTAAGCTCCAACTTTTATTTTTGGCTCAACTCAAGTTGCTTAACGAAAACACGAGAACGTGACATGCCAACGTCGACGACGATGAATTCCAGACTTAGAAAAATTTCTAAGTGCTGAAAAACAGCAGCTAATCCAATCTTTGAGCCTCTATTTGACTAGGTTAGAGACCAAACTAGCTCTTGACCATTAAACAAAGTTTGTTATAATCAAACTTTTATTCAACTTTCATTTTTGGTCAACCCTCATATCTGGTTCAGAAGTCAACTTTATTTCTCGGTCAACGCAAAGCCCTTTTTGCTATAGAATCTTGGGTTTCCATGGTTTTCGGATATTTTCTCCATCTTTGCTCAACACGAACCCTTCATAACTTTTGTTGTAGAGTTCAATTAGAGTTGTTGGAGCAAGGTGGCAAGGTTTGGTTGATGACCCATATTTCCATCCACTTAATAATGCAATTCCAGCACTTAGTAAAGTCATTCTAACAAGCATATAACTTATCATTTCATGTGACTTTTTGATTCCAAACGTCATGAAACTTTTCCAGGGATCAATATAGATAGGTACTAAGGTGAGACACATGAAGATATTGCAATAACTCCACCCAAGCATATATCTTGAAAATGGCCTATATATAAAGCGAGGGTGCAACATCCAAGTTTAGGTTGGGGCTCGCTTCCATGGGTTTGACCTTGACATCTTCATTACCACTTAATCTACCATATTTGAGCTCAATCCCACTGCTTAATTGGTGGCAAACACCTTGGGTGCTACAGCCCTCCCCCCTTAAAAGAATCGCGTCCCGAGATTCGGTGCGAAGAACTTTCTAAGGGAAGAGAAGCATGTTATCCAATTCCAACATCTGCAAGCGCATCAGGCTACTTAGCTTCAAGCATCAGAGAGGCTAATTTGGAAGACAACTTTCTGATACTCGCTCGAAGTAGAAACTTTTGTCTGAAGAATTTTCTTCACTGACTTCCATGAAGCATTACTACTTTAGGAGGAATCCAAGACAATACGGTACTTCGTTCATGGTGCACGGAGAGTACTACGAGCATGGACTAATTACTCATAGCATTTACTTTTCTAGTGGCATAACATGTGCAACTTCCGATAAGGGTTGGATCCATATACGAAGTAATCATTCTTTGAGGCTATCAGAAACCGTCTAACCAATGGACAATGTCTATACCGGTCATAGACTATTCACTCACTTAGATGCCAACTGATGGAAAAACTACATATTGCTCCACGTGTGTAGTTCTCTTTCTCTGATGCCAACGCTGTATTATCTGAGTCTATTGAGGGAACAGTGAAAGTGATAGCAGACTCTGTCGGTACTGGATTTCTGCCAAATGTTACCTACGAAGATTCTCTTATACAAAGGCACATAGGGGTGCAATTAGTCTTTCCAAGGGTACCGAGGGTTGTCTAATAGCAAGATACCTATCAATTGTAAGTTCTTGGCCTGCATTAAAAACATGACCTTCCAATGCAAAGGATGATCGCAGTCAATAGAGAAATTACCGATTATGTACCCTTTTATTATTATTTTTTTTCATATCACACAAACTACTGCTCCAATATGCACAAATTTTGGTGGGCATATATATCCGTGGGTCTTCTGATGGCTTGCCAAAAATTGAACTCAAACGGACACCGTTTGACTATTCAATAATCCATCCACCAAAATAGCTCTGTTCCGAAATGGCAGCAAACCAAGCTGACAAGACATCTCTCAAATCCTGTGTTTTACACAACCAATACTCATACCCACTTAAGACATTGAAGAGTCCTAAGCAAGGAATGAGGTTACCAAGTTTGGGTCAATCCAACTTCGTTTGAGTCACTAACCATCAGTTTGAAGATAACCGTGTAGTGCCACCATATCTGGATAGATTTCATGTTCTTCCTTTTCTTCTGCTTCACACGTTGAGGCGGGTGTTTTGCACTCTCTCATCTTTCTCATAGTAGCAGAAGCCTTTCTCTAGCTGAGGATGGAGGCTATAGTCTTCCTGACATGTTTCTCAGGGCACAATAATGCTGATCGAAACTAGGGACATGCTTTCTCTAGTTCTTCACTTGGCTAATACAACATCTTGCACTATATACGTGATTGTCCAAGATGGAATTGACTTAATAGCACATTTGGAGAAGATACAACACCTGCATTGCTGACCGGCTTCATGGCCTCTTCGCTTACTATTTTTCGTTGAGACATAACCATCATGTCTATCAAAGAATTGTTATGTGACTGGAGATTAACCTTCTTACTGGTAACTAATCAGTTGTCTCTCAATTTCCAAAGTTCCAACCTTTACTCTTGACCACCACTATAATTGCAGTTGAGGCACAAACAAGTGGTCGACATCGAAGTCTATAGATAAGGAGTCACACCAGAGAGAGTTGATTTCATCTGTATGACTGTCATCCACACAAGGATCAATACTTTGATAGTTAGGTCATATGCACCAAGTGACGATCGGTTCTTTTCCAACGGATAACTTGTCCAATCATTTAGTGTTAGGTCCCATTCAATTCAATAGGGATGACATACATTGCTCAATCGATGACCGACATTGTACAAGGACACTTGGGAAAATCACTTGTCTACCACCTCTTGCAGTCTGTTAATGTTTATGTCGGTGACTGATCTTCAAAGGTCATCTTCTTAGCAACTTCAAGGGATATCTGCTACATAAGGTCTAAGATATGAATCTTCAGATAAGATGTAGGGAGATAACCAAGGAAAACGGTCATGAGAAATAACACATCGGTTGTTGTTTCATAATGGATCATAAATAGCAACTTTGATACCAGCGCGTGCCGAGCAGCACAACCTTGTGTGCGCGCCCACAGGAGGCTCTCGGTTTCGTCGCGGCACCATAGAATGCTAATCGTAACACCATTATTAAACGCACAAACAAAGTGGAATTTCAAGTGGCACCGATTGGATGATAAGAACAAGCACCAGACAAGGGAGGAGTAGCAAGCAAGGGTAGTTACAAGGTTTAGAGTCAACACGGAGGCGATTTGAAGATTAAAACACAGCGTAAGGGAACATAGTGTAATTGCCGAAGACAACTGAGCAAGGGTTCTCGGGCACGTTGGACAACAACATGAGATCAAGATTAATAACGTTGAGAGACGTTAGAAGTTGAGATGGACTTTAGCAGACTTCTAGAACAAAACGATACACCGATCAGAGATTGGGTTGATAAGATAGCCACCTGATTTCGCAAGCAAAGATTTCTAGATTAGACAACGAGAGATTAGCGTTGCTCGGATCATCTGTAGGAGAGACAATCGGGAGGTCTAACATGGAATTGGGTATGGTCTCCAAAACTTGGCAAGCAACAACTGTGGTCAAGATCGACATTCGTTAGGACTTAACTTGGTTGGTCAATCGACAAGGTCATTCTCCAAAAGGTAGCGGATGTCCAAGGCCTAAGCAAACATATAAGGGGACTACGCTAGGGCCTATGGTTCAAGCAAGGCATGGATACAAAAACATTTAAGGGCTAGCAACCACGTCTACAGGCTCTGGCTCCTACGAGAGAATCTAATTAGAGACGACAACCAGGCGATTACGTAACGTGAGCGTTGTTCTAGGATAAAGCATCTTCAACACTCACATGCTCACCGAGGACAAAAGAGAGGTCAACTATGACACTACCTAGATAACAAGCATCTACACAGCATCACAGTTTTAAGCGGACACTTGAGATTATTGGTCATGTTAACTTAAGCATCCAATACTAAGCAGAAGGCTCACACCTAACAAGCATTTTTCAACAAGAACTAACTACAAGTTTAGCTAAAACAAAAGCATGCTAAAGCAATCAACTTAGTGCATGCACAGAGTCTAGACAGTAACGCAACAGGCACATATTTTAAACAAAACATAAGTTGTAAGCATCAAACTAAGGTGTGGTACTAGACTTATTGGAAAGCTTACTAAGTTATCTATAACTTTCTTATCCACACTAAGGACTAATTTACAGATTACATTATTATGACCATGGAAATATTACTACAACAGAAACTGTTCTAGCAATCAAAGTTCATTACATGCAAAACAATGTTTAACCTTGTTGTGTTAACAAGAGAGCACACAACCACATTATTCTAGTAACTCCAAACATTCTTGCTTTAGACTAATTAATAATTTAGTTTATTCATAGTAATCACAATTATTTGAGTAAGCATTTGCAAGAGCTTGTAGGAGCAACACATCCACCCCTCGACTACTAGAGGACCTTTATAAGATCAAACATATAACTCTAATTATTTCTATCAAGGCTAAGCACACACTATTTCAAGCACTTCCTATTCAAGTAACATGGAACAAGGCATTCTTGACTAACTACATACAAGGAGGATAGTGCATCACATCAAGCACAAGTTACTTATTTATTAGAACAAAGGTGGGAGGAGCATAGTTATATGCACAAAGCAACAATCATGATGATGCATGCTTCGTCCTATTCGTCCTCACAAGATTACCAGCCTAAGGTGGCAATCACGTTCTATGTCGGTGGCATAACACGCATTCTCTCGATATAGAGCTAGTCGTTAGCTACATTCAACTTACGCATTCGTGGTTAGCGTACCTGCAGAAAATTTCATTGCAGCCCAACAATTCCCAATATAGCACACAATGAAAGCAGTAAACTAAATACTCTCCATATATACATCCCCGGATGCATATACTTCGGTATCATAGCTACCCAACAAATGTACCCACAATTAAGTACTTTCATAATTACATGGTTAAACATGTAATTATGTCAGTAACCATAGCTAACTCTCCCCTAGACCGATGGTTGAACGGTCATGCTCTCCCAGCTCACACTTACCTTGGCGTAGGTGCGACGTTGCAAGAATGTAACTCTAGCGACATATATGGCTATTTCATATATGAAGGTTACCACTACCATTCGACCACAGGGTAACAATGCGGTCAAGTTATCACTCATACATACCTTGGCTTGGGCGTAGATGCAAAAATTTAAAACTCCCAAGTTAGTACTTAATTAAGCCACCTAAGGGTCCTTAATTGGGCATAAAGGAAATGACCACTGGCATACTTAGATTTAAAATTCAGATTTGAACAAACCTATATATGTAGTAGCTATAAGTTGTCAAAAACTGATTTTTGCAAACAAAACCTTTGTTTTCAATACACATATGACATGTTTAGTGTTGAACCTTGCTCCGATACCAGCTGTGACGGAACCGCCCAAATTATAAGAACAAAAGTACAAAAACAATCGCCGGAGCAATTAAATTCCCGTACTTAAGCTCCTATAACTCCGGTAGTCCAATAAAATCCCGAGAGATTTCAAACCAACCAACATACAAGCCAAGATCGTAGTGGTCCAACATAACAGGTCATATGTTACATCCATTTCATAAGTAATTCAACATATATCAGAGTTCAGTAGAGTTATTACAACTCAAGTTCAAAAGTAGCGGAAGCAAAGTAGTTTGAAACTAATATCACCTTAATTCAAATACATGCCAGTACCAAGGTCAAATTCCCATAAAAGCATGAGAGACAAGATAGCTCAGACGGATCATGCCCATGATCACACTCCGCCACTACAGCCGGAGTCTTCCAATTCTTGCAGTAGCTATGTTATATCACAACCTGCAACAAGTGGGAATAAACCCTGAGTACTCGAATGTACTCAGCCAGACTTACCCGTCGTAAACCAGAAATAAAATGACACCAAGGATTATGCAAGGCTTTCTTTAGTGGGCTAGCTGACTTATTTGCGAAAAGCATAAGCTATCATGAAGAAACCATTTTAAGTACTTTGCATCATCTTTATTATGACCTATCCATCTAGGTAAGCACCTGTACTATAGCAATCACTTGATTAACCAATAACATCCAGTTACCAATTTAGATTTAGCATATCCCATACCATCCAGATAACCATCATTGTTCCATAATAATTACTACGATGAAGTAACTCAAGTCAAGTGTTCACTATCTAGTGAACGATGGCGATTCGAATCGATTGTTGACCAGCTGGTAATTTATTCCTCACACAAACCTCACTCACCCGCTAAAGTGAGGTATTGGTCACCGAGTCAACCATTCAGGTAAAGTCGCGAGCTTGCCAGGAACCACATGTACCCGGGGGCCGCCCGACTGCTCTTTGGCCTTATCATCGCGCCCCCGTTTCCTGCCACTACTGCTCCGGTACAGTGCGTTGCGGGCAATCCACTCGGCCCGAATAATCTCCCGGCTTCGCGGTCGAAAGGTACTTTATTCGGCCAGCTAAATGTGAGGCATGCGTTCAACATGACTCGAGGCCCGACAACGGACGGTCCTTAATCGACACAGACGGAAACTAACAGCACCCCAGAACCCTGTCTGGTTGCCTCCAACTTTTTCCGTCCGGTCTCCAATTATCCATCACACATGATTAATTCCAGGATATCATTCTTTCCATAGCTAAATTCTTCCAGTAACCACCTATAATATAGGTGACCGGATATTACCGATCGCTACCGGTCTAAGCAAGGCTAAGCAGTTATTCGATCCTGACCTAACAGGGTAAAAAGGTAATAAGGTAGGCAAGGATAGTAATAAATGCATCAACGGTTTCAATCAACTCCTACAACTTAATGCAACAATATATAAACTCATATATATAGAAAGAATTGCTTTTATAAATTAGGAGACTTATAATGCTCCGGGGCTTGCCTGGGATCCGACACAAGTCAGTTCAGTTAGCTTGCATCGTCCTGGTGACATCTCCGGTTCTAGCACTCACTTAGTCCTTCCATCTTCGGGATAGATCCATCAAACACTGTCTTCGGGTTTGGCTCCAACATCACGTCCTTCACGTGGTTCATCTAGCGTACCTAAATGAGATGCAAGATGCATGTGTATGAATGTGATGAATGGTAACACAAGATGCATCACATAAGCATTCAAGACAACACAAGATTATGTAAGACATAGACACCAATGGCTATTTAACTATCATCACACAACTAACTATAGAGAGCAAGCACATCAAGCATGACACAAGTTTAATAAGGTCACAAGTATCATAACTTGATCATCAACAAAGCCACACTTAGCAATATACAAGCAAACAACTATAATTGGAATCTGTCAATTTCTGGACATGCAAACAGCAGCTATAAGATTTAGCTATAACTGGAGTTAC
This sequence comes from Saccharum hybrid cultivar R570, assembly GCA_038087645.1. Lineage (NCBI taxonomy): Eukaryota > Viridiplantae > Streptophyta > Magnoliopsida > Poales > Poaceae > Saccharum > Saccharum hybrid cultivar. The sequence goes on along the minus strand of JAQSUU010000049.1, from coordinate 1,982,796 downwards.
ACAAATCCAAATGACTTGCAAGAAGACATTCTGGAAAGCTTATGAAATTTTCTACAATTCATCTTTAATCATCTTAGCATGATTCTCAAGTTAACTAAGTCAAATATATCTATTTACATAAACTGGTCCACAATTGACAGAAAACAGCCATTTCTGAAACCCAACTTTAAACAGCTGTAACTCTTAAACTACTTGGCCAAATGACACCAAATTTTAATAGAAGCTAGATACATGAATTATCTACAACTTTTGTATAAACAAGTTTCACAACAAAGCACATTATCATGAAGAACTTTGCTAAGTTCCCAGATCTGTCCATAAACCACATCGGCAAGAAAATAATTATTAACTTATGTTGCAAATACATAATTAGGTAAAACCAACTTTACCAACATGTCACACATGACTAAAGAACACCAGAAAACCTAGTGTCCATGACCAAATAAATTCTTTTAATGCATTTCTTAATTTATTTTAGATAACAAGGTGACTTAATGAACATATACCAAAAGTGCACAATAACTTCTACAAAAATTACAGTAGCTCTTACATACACCCAATAGTCTACTGTACAAATTTCAAGTCATTTGGACATGTATATCAACCTCTATGAAAAAGACAAATTGTTATTGCAAGAATTCATGTGAGAGCAAGATACACTAATAAATCACTCATATTGCAACCAAAATTCATGAAATAATTACCACACATTAAACATCATATGAGTAGCATGCCACAAAAATTTCACTTCATTTGGAGCCCTAGATCTACAGTTATGAAAATGACAAATACATCTAGCATTAAAAACCTAGCTGCACAAATCTATTTTTACAGAGAAAACTTTAAACTAAAACATGCCATATTATAGATCTACTGCATAGAGAATTTCACAAGGATTCCAAAAAGTCCTCATTTGCTATTTTACGATTTTTCTACAATTTACGATGAATTTTCAAAGTTCCTGCAAAATCATTACAAACCAGTCCTTACGGCACTATTCCTCTGAGTCTATGACAGTGCAGAAAACCCCCTGGACTTATTTCCCTCTTACACGTGGGTCCTTCTTCTTCTTCCTCATACAGAGAGCACGGGAGGGACACAGAGGCCGTTGGGAAGGGCCGGTTCCGGCGAGGTGGGGCGGCGCCGGCGGCAAGTGGCAGCCGCGCGGCCCTCCTGGCGTGCCTGTGCACCCCTAGTGCTGCACGGCCCGGCTTGAGGCTGGCCGTGGCTCCCTGGTAGGGATGAAAACGGTACGGATATTTTCCGACCGTATTCGAGACCGAATCCGTTTAGAGGGGTTTTAATCCGTCCGTATCCGAGTCCGGATATTTAACATCCGATACCGTATTCGTATCCGAATATTTAAATCACATATTTATGATGTCGATATCCAATCATATTCTATCCGGCATTTTTTATATTATCCGTATTCGAATCCGAATCCGGACATAAATATGAAAACAAATACGATATCAGTGATATCCGTCCGTATCCGATCCGTTTTCATCCCTACTCCCTGGCCACGGGCGCCAGCAGCAAGCCGATGACAGCTCCGGCGGACAGGGGCGTCGGTGGAGCGCCGGCTGCGGCGAGGTGGTGCGGTAGCCCTGCAACGGTGAGGCGCATGCACGGCATGGCTAGGTGCTGCGACGGCGAAGGATAGGGAGCAACGGTGGAGCTTGCATCGCCGGCAATGGTGGCCACGGCCACGGTAACGTGCGCGCGCGTGAGCACAAACGGCGAGGCAGAGGGAGGGCATGTGAGCGCGAGTGAGGAGCGTCAGGGGGCAGCTCGACGTCCATTAAGGAGCAGCAGGGGTGCGAGGACGCGCGTCGGCAAGGGTCGGGCGAGCTCTCGCATGGCTGCCACGCGCTCCCCCGCTGCGGCGTAACATCGAGCACGTGGCGGGCGATGGTGAGACCAGCGTGGGAGGTCATTTTGGGCTGCTTCCGGGCCGAATTGGACCATGAGCCAAAAACGAAGTTTGAAGCCCACGTGATACCCTCCAACTTTCATTAAGAAGTCAAGGTCATTAGAGCAACGGATTAGCGGTTAACTGGTTGCCAAAATAGCAGTGTCAACACCTCGATGGTAGTCACGGAAACTTGCATTCGATGGTCAAAACTTCGTCAAACTGAACTCAACTTTTTGTATGCTCTTCATCAAGATGTAAGCTCCAACTTTTATTTTTGGCTCAACTCAAGTTGCTTAACGAAAACACGAGAACGCGACATGCCAACGTCGACGACGATGAATTCCAGACTTAGAAAAATTTCTAAGTGCTGAAAAACAGCAGCTAATCCAATCTTTGAGCCTCTATTTGACTAGGTTAGAGACCAAACTAGCTCTTGACCATTAAACAAAGTTTGTTATAATCAAACTTTTATTCAACTTTCATATTTGGTCAACCCTCATATCTGGTTCAGAAGTCAACTTTATTTCTCGGTCAACGCAAAGCCCTTTTTGCTATAGAATCTTGGGTTTCCATGGTTTTCGGATATTTTCTCCATCTTTGCTCAACACGAACCCTTCATAACTTTTGTTGTAGAGTTCAATTAGAGTTGTTGGAGCAAGGTGGCAAGGTTTGGTTGATGACCCATATTTCCATCCACTTAATAATGCAATTCCAGCACTTAGTAAAGTCATTCTAACAAGCATATAACTTATCATTTCATGTGACTTTTTGATTCCAAACGTCATGAAACTTTTCCAGGGATCAATATAGATAGGTACTAAGGTGAGACACATGAAGATATTGCAATAACTCCACCCAAGCATATATCTTGAAAATGGCCTATATATAAAGCGAGGGTGCAACATCCAAGTTTAGGTTGGGGCTCGCTTCCATGGGTTTGACCTTGACATCTTCATTACCACTTAATCTACCATATTTGAGCTCAATCCCACTGCTTAACTGGTGGCAAACACCTCGGGTGCTACACGGCGCACCAAGACAAGTGGAACGACAGAGTACCAGCCTGCCCCCGCCATCTGTTAAAGCTACCATGGGCGGTTTCTACATTGTCAGCCACGACCACACATGGAGTAGGACGCGCCCAACGACATGAAGACCAGGAAGAAGAAACCCTAGCACATCCTTGACACCCAAGAAGCTACTAAACCTAATCCTTATACTCCCCTTGTTCCCCAAAAATATAATGAGGGGTAGGAATTCCATAGAGGGGGTTGACCCATCGAACCCTAGATCAGTTGAACCTCAGGACGGTCGAGTCCTCTTGCTCTCCTATCCCCTATTGTAAGCTTAGCACTCTAACACGAAGAACTCTTTGGCTAGATGTAGGGTTTTGAGACGTAGGGCTTTGAGGCTTGAACCAGGATAAACCCTCCCGTGTCATTGAGTGTTAATCACCGAAGCCCCACACATCGACCACTAATTACTGGCAGTGTTACGAGCCCACGACACCATACAGCTTGCATTGTCCCCACCATGCTACATAGAAGGACTAGTGCAAACACCGTGTCCGAAAGAGACTAGTGTCTAGAAGCGTACCTCAGTGTAGCTCCAACATGGATTAGAGATTACGATTTGGAAATCGATACCATGGGGAAAAACCTAGTTCTATTTGCCTCACTTACTTGTTCTAGTTTAATGGTTACTTCTAGTTTGTGTACTAGAATCTTGTGTGACAACTATGGTTGTATGCTAAAGTGTGCTTAATTAGCTATAGGGCTTAATTTTGCAACTAAGAAGAATATCTTTGTGTGCCCTTTTGTTGAGGATATGTTTAGTATGCTGGCTCTAAGAACTTGATGTCAGTGTGAACCTTTTAGTCTTAAAACAAGTACCATAGGTGGGTTGTGATAGAATTGCATAGTCTAAAATTCGAAGCTAGCCGGCTAGAGGGGCTCCTAGCTACTTGGGGGCGCAGGGGGTGACTACTCCGGCAGGGACGATCAAGGATCTGTTTTGTGGTTGGCTAAGGGTGGTTGAGGCGGCAGCGGTGTGGCAAGGGGTCGCAAACAGTGGGTAGGATGGGAAACCTAGCAGTTTAGCACGTGAATGAGGATCAAGCTTAGCGTAAAAGATCTTCGGATAGATCCATTTTTTATTTTTTAGGAGTAAATTATTGAGAATGGTCGGAGGAAGGCAAAAAATAAGCTCCCTACTTATTTTAGCCTCTTGGAATACTCATTGATTTACCAAGTTTTTTTAGAACTCTTGAAGATGAGCTAGTAACATGGTATTACTATACTTAATTTTCATCATGTCATTTCTTACTCCTCAAACTAGAACTTCATGTGTGTTTGGCGCAGGGCGGCGGGCGGCCATGGGCTGGGACATGGCGCGACCATGGCAGACCAGCTACGATGGAGCTTGGCGCGGGGTGGCCGGACGAGCGGCGGCGGTGCGTGACTTGGCAGCGACGATGGTGCACATGGCAGCGGTGGTGCATGTGACTTGGCGACGACGGTGCATGCGGCCAGCGGTAGAAGGGGAAGAATATAAGGTTGGCTGGTGGGGCCCACTAGTGACATGTGAGGCTCCGAGGTCATAGATGACGGTGTTAAAATTCTATCCATCATATCTTTCTTATTACTCCTACCAAACAAAAAACAGGGTCATCCGCTCAACCAAATAGACAACTGGACCCTCCCATCTCGGTCCGTCCCATCACATCATGTCCTTAAACCAAACACATGCTCAGCTGTAAGGGACAAAACTGAAAAAAAAAATTGGATTGTGTTTATTCACTGAAAATGGGATCAACACACGCTACAAACAGATACGATTGCCGGTAGAACTATACCAACAAGCATGACGGACAATTTTGGGCAAACTGAGGATAGTTTCATGTCTGAACCATTATCTGGCATTTTCCACACTTTCAGTATCTGTGGCACGAACAGGCAGACACACACTCACAGATGGCCACCTTTGTACAACTGTGATTCAGCCAGATTCCATCCTGGAGGAACCGACGATGGCAACCTCGGCTTCAACGCAGCACTTAGTTTTGACGAGATAACCATTTGACGAGTCCTTGAAATCCTCCAGCGAAATGAACTTACTCCATCCCCAGCTACGAGCCTTCCGTGAGAACTGGCACCGACCTACATTTTCCCCACAAAATAAGTTATTAATACGCAATGATAATTTGGCATCTAGATTCTTGCGCATAAGAAAATCCTGCTAGGTAGACGAACCTGTTCCTTTCCGGTGATTGTCAGCTTCCTTGTTTTTGATGGATAAAGTGAGTTCTACAAGGTTTGCAGTGTCATTGGGGAGATCATTGGTCTTTTTCAGGTTCAGATACAAGGAGAGATGGTTCCCTTCACGAGATGGATACATACTGATATACCTGCGAATCAGATAGTATGTAACAATTCAGTTCATGATGTATAGAACAACTATAATAGCACTGAATGGACAAATTTTGTTGGTAAGACAATTCAGATAAAATCAACAGCATTCAGTCATGTCAAGCATTCCAAGCTGAAGATGGCATCACCATTTGTATCCGCCGACTTCGAACTCCGGAGAATAGTCGGGGTTCTTCAGTGCAAAGAAGTCCTCAATGTCCCAAGTGTAAGTTTTGGCCTCGTTGAAGATGCTCGTCTTTTGAACAAATAGCGTTTCTGACGTCGTGTTGGATTTCGAAGTGGTGACTTTGATGAACTCGACACCAAAGACGCAGTTGTTGTTGACGAGAAACCCAGAGGACTGTTTCTTCAGTTTCCTGAGGGAGGTCATGCACGAGACCCCAGAGCTTTTGCTTGCAGTTTGGAAATTATGACTAACTGCACATACAATATCTCAAAGCTTAATCAGTTTCCTTTCTTGATGATGACCAGCAATCATCAATACTCTTGGAGAATAACAGAAACGCGAAAAACATAGAAACATTAGTGGGTGTGAGTAATAGACTAATAGCTAAGAACCTAGCAGAACTAATTTGCCATTTTACCTAGATGCTTTCTGTGATTTCCGTGCGACTGGTCATATATCAAGAGCTTGAAAGATGCATCTACAACAGTGTTATGTTTCACTGAGCTACTCGCTAGTTCCAGCTGAAGAGAGATATACTCCTCGTCGTCACCACTCTTCTTGTCCCTTGGATTCAGTTTCAGGTACCTGCAAACACGTCAAAGAGGGATCATTAACAATGTATCACTCCTTCTGTCCTAGAGAAAATGCAATTCTAGCATGTTGCTAAGTCAAATTCAAATTTTACCAAATTTATATAAAATATATTAATATTTATCATACTAAATATGTATTGTTGGATAATTAGATTAGTCATGCCATATATTTTCATAATATGTGTATATCTGGAATCATAAATGTTGATAATATTTTTTGTAAATTTAGTCAAATTTAAAATAGTTTGATTTAGACCAAATATAGAACTGCATCCTTTCTGAGACGACGAACGTAGTAAAATTCTAGACACAGGGACTATGTGAAGCAATAAAACAATTAGGAGCTGTTAGACTGTTAATACCAGTTATGACCCATGATCTCAAACACTCTTGAGTAGGTCCATCCTTCACCCTTGTCAAGGAGTGAGTAGAATCCATCGATGCTCCACTTGAAAGTAGTCTGCTGGCTCTGCTCAGCTGAACAAGAAGGCGCCACCTTCGATCCCTGGCCCTGCCCCAGCTTTGATCGGCCTGAAACACAAAACAGAAGTATTAAAGATCACAGCAGCAGCTAAACTCAGTACTGTACTACAGAAGAGAACTCCAAATACCGCTAGACGAAGAGTTGCCCATGATGTTCGTTGACGTAAGTGCAGCCTTGGTATTGCTGATCCTTGTAGTTGAACAAGAAAGTGCACTATATGTAGTAGCTGGAGAACGATATTAGATGGTGCCAAAATTACTCGGCAAATGAGATGAGGTTTCTTCCTTACACGGAGACTTAGGAGTTTGGGTAAGCCTCAAGTATACAGAAAATAATGCAAGCAGATGGGTGCGTACGTCACCGGGAATTTCCGACCAAAGTGGCCAGGTCAGGTCGTCTTTGTTGTAAAACACGTCGTTGACGTGGGATCGACACTCGCTCTAGACAGCAACACAAACACAAAACAATTGTCGGACTATTCTTTTAGGAGATACTAGCGTCCGGATATCCAGACAGAAGTGCCCGTCTAGACACCCACGCCTCCTCCGTCACGCGCGCCCATGGATGTCACGCCTGGCGCTCCTTCTCCCTGGCCCCTCCTCTCTCTCCGCGAGTTCGGACGTCCGTGCCTGCTCTGTCACACACGTCCGCGAGAAACACCGCGCCCGCCCCTCATTCCCCCTGACCCCCTCCTCTCTCGCGCGAGCGGGACCCAGGAGTCTGGATGAGGACGAGCACGCCCCGTCCGCATGACCCTAGCGCGCCCCATCTGCCAAGCCCTGGCTCGTCGCGCCCCATCCCCCGGCGTTCAGGCCATGCCCCTATGACTCTCTGGACATACCTCTGAAACATGAAACACTTAATGCAGCATACGTCTAAAGCAGATGAAACACTTGAAACATACACTTGCAACATATATGTGAAAAAAATATGCAACATCCAGATAAAACACTTGCAACTTACAACATAAAATTGCAACATAACACTAAAACAGTTGAAACATTTGGAACATACTCTTGCAACATACGTGTGAAACATATACAACATCCAAATCAAAATAATTGCAATAACAGATGAAATATTTTGAACAAACTTTTGCAACATGCCTAAGAAATACTTGCAACATATGTAACATTCTGATTTACTTTTGCAATATACATATGAAACATCCAAAACACTTGAAACATATGCTTGCAACATGCATTTTTAGCCCATCGCAACATCTCCTTGCTGCTTGGGAGAATGGAGGCTCGTCGGTGTATGAAGTTCGCCGGAGGCAGCGGCCCGGCAACACTTGTTGGCAGTGGCTCGGTGATGCTTATAAGCGGCGAGCTGGCAGTGGCGGCTGCGCAACGCAGCATGGCCAGCAGGCCAAGGGCGGAGCCCGGAATTGAGTATAGGGTGGCCATGTATTTGAGTAGAACTAGTAAACCGCACCATGGTTGTAGTCACATATATAATGGAATATGTTTCACAAATCCTAACAAAAAAAATTACATATCTATTAATGCATCTAAATATCTGATCCAACTTTCTGTGAGGTATCGCCTGCCCTAAGCAAGATTTGTGTGAGGTGAATATTCTAGCCAATTTGGATGGTTGATTCAATGATTAGATAAGAGAATATTACTAGATGATTAGGGACTACATGTTGCTGCTAGTGGCCTGCAGACAATTTGGACGAGAAACGACGGTGTCAATTTAGGACGTCGGCGGCGGCGCGGCGTGTCGTCTCACATCCGGCCTCCCAGTCCGAGAGTACGGGCGTCAGGCGAACTAGCAAAGCAGAAGAGAGAAGACGAACAAACTAGAACAGTATACGGCCAGCGGCCGTCTAAGGCTTGGACCCTTCTTATTCACAACCGTAATGAAGATAGCAGCCGGATAAGCTTAAATGGGCTGCTTCTTATTGGGCCTCTAAGACACTTCACGTTTGTGCTAAATGGAAGGGGCTAAACTGCTAGTATTATACATGTATATACTAACTATATACTACTCCCTCCTTCCCAAATTAACTGTTGTTTTATGTTTTTGTGTCACAAGTTTGACTCAATTTATAGAAAATGCATGTAATATTTGTATCTCCAAATAAATTTGTTAAAAAACTAGATTAAAAAATCTTTCCGATGAAACTAATTATGTACCATAAATATTAATATTTTAAAAATATATTTAGTCAAAGTTATTTTTCGGGAAGCTAAAACGACAATTATTTTGGGACGAAGGGATTACTGTATACTAAGGGATTAGTAGCACGTCAGAGGGTGCCAGGCCCCCATGCCCCCCTCCCTCCGCCACTGCCGGCAGCCGAACGTCGCGATTCATAGGCGGCCGCGCGCCGAGACTAGGAGAGGGCAGCCACGCGCCACGCCTAGTAGGGCTGGCAGTCGAGTGCCGCGTGCTGGAGCGGAGCGAAGCGAGGCGTACGGGAGTGATTGTTTTTACAAACGGACGAGCGAATAATTGAGAGGGTTGTTGGGCAAGCGGCACGTGCGGGAATGAGCGGAGCGAGGTGTCCTGATAAACAAGCATCTTATCTTAATTTTATCAGTAAGGTATTCTTATTGCTTTCTGGATATTGATAATTACAATGAAGGATCTCCCACGTATATATATAGTCCAAATATGTCTTTGAGTTTGGTAAACGTCCACATGACAAACGGACTAGGATTAGGATTTCTTTTTCTCCTCTTTCTATATTCCTAAGTTCGTATGTTTTAAAACAGTTGAAAGCTCTAGTTTGGTTTTGGTGAATTGATGAAACCCTAAGTGCTAACCTAGTTTATCAAGTGATCATGATATAGGTAGCACACTCCAAGTGGTGAAGCAAATGAAGATCATAACATGATGATGATCAAGTGCTTGGACTTGGAAAGAAGAAAGAGAAAAACAAAAAGCTCAAGGCAAAGGTATAAATTGTAGGAGCTATTTTGTTTGGATGATCAAGACACTTAGAGAGTGTGATCACATTTAGGTTTTGATAGTCGTACTATTAAGAGGGGTGAAACTCGTATTAGAATGCAGTTATCAAAGTGCCACTAGATGCTCTAACTCATTACATATGCATTTAGGATATAGTGGAATGCTAACACCCTTGAAAATGTTTGTGAAAATATGCTAACATATGTGCACAAGGTGATACACAAGGTGGTTGGCACATTTGAGCAAGGGTGAAGAAGTTAGAGGTGAAAAGGAGTTAGTCTCGCTGGTCACAAGGTGACCGGACGCTGGTCTCTGAGGAACCAGCGCGTCCGGTCAGTTGTGTAAGTGCAATCAAGTCCTATTGTAAGTTTTGGCATTGATGACCACCAAATTAGAGGACTAATGAGATTTATCGAGATGACAAGCAGGGAATCGAAAAATGAGGATGATGTACAGGTTGCAGGTGTCCTAATTACAAAATATGGCTAGACCTAGCTCAAAGGAGGTTTAAGTTCTTTTATGTTTTGAAATTGAGTCTAGGGACAGCCATATTATTAAGAGAAATTTTAGGACAGTTGGTCAACTATTGAACCAGATGCTCAAATTCTTATATTTACATCCTCTCACCTAGTCAAAACAGCCAGCCAAATTTCACCTCAACTTACTTGTTTTGGCTAGGGCGGCAGTGTCGTCCTGTTAAGAGCGGTAGTACCGCCCTTAACTGATCGTTGGACCCAAAGGGTATTTATACCCTTCTGGTCCAGCCCACAATGGTCATCTTCTTCACTTAGTCATTCTGCTCGAAACAGAACAAAACCAAAGCTCACCTCTCTCCTCCATTGTTGCTCCTTCATCCCTCAAGCAAATTCTTGATACTAACCATCAAAACTTGAGAGAAAAGGCAGCAAAACTCGATTGGAGAGAAGATCCACTGATTCCCAAAGTCTAAGAGCATTTGGTTCACGTTTTGCCTGCGGTTCTAGGGTTTGTTACTCTTAGAGCTTGCTCCTAGCCGGCTAGGCGTCGCCCTTGGTCTTGCCAGCTCGTGTGGTAGCCTTGGGAGGTTTGTAACCTCATTCTCAGAAGCTAAGAAATCACCTCTCACTTCAAGAGTTCATCCTCTTGATTTGAGAACGAGGGTAAGGCAAGACTTTGTGGCAAGCCCAAGCCTTTTGTGGCTTCCTCAACATGGACCTAGGCAAACCTTTGTGGTGAGCTAAACCATGGGATAAATCTTGTGTCTCGCGTGTTTCAACTTGTTTACTTGCTGGTTTAGCTCTTTGTTAGCTAGAGTTAGGGTTTGGTTGCTCGATCCACTCTTGTGTGGAGTTTCTGTGGTATTCAGTCTTTGAACTGGATCTTATCTTTCTATTGCAAGATTTAGCAGCTATTGGAGTTAGGTTCATCTCAGTAAAATCTCAACTGTGTTAGATTTATTTTCAAAGAGCGGTAGTGCCGCCCTGCAAGCTGGCAGTGTCGCCCTCTGTTCTGACAGAGTTTTGAGTTGAATTTTTATAGGCCTATTCACCCCCATCTAGGCCTCCTTTATCTTCCTATAGACCCTACAAGTGGTATCAGAGCGAGGTTGCTTTGTATACGCTTCACCGTGTGAAGTATGGAAGGAGGAGGTTCAAAGACCGTTCGCGATGCGGACGCAAGTGGTGTGCACATCGAGGATGTCGGCAGCAGCAGCGAGCTATCCATGTCGATAGCAAGTGATGCCACCATTAAAGAACCCAAGACCACCAATGCTGAAAGAAGAAAGGCAAGAAAAGAAAGAAAAGCCGCCAAGATCACAACAAGAGAAGCTAGAGAAAAGAAAAAGAAAGAGCAGCGGCTCAAAGACAAGAAGAAGAGAAAAGAAGCTAGAAGAATCACAAGAGAGGCAAGAGTCAAGAGGAGGGCAGCAAGAGCTCAAGAGCAAGAGAAGAATGAGTATGGTGCATCATCTAGTGAGCTCTCTAGTAGCTCAGATGATGGAGATGATGATGTGTCATACCATGCTTCAAAAGATAGCAAGAAGGTGAAGAGCAAGGACAAGAAGAAGGATAGCGATGACAAGGGCAGCAACAACAACAAGAACAAATATGCCGCCATATCCTTTAATTATTCTTATTTGTCTAACCATAACAAAAGGTCCTTTATCAATGTACCCGAGGGCAAGTTGCCTTATTTTGATGGGACAAACTTTGTCAAGTGGAAGCACTTGATGAGTGCCTATCTTGTAGGTCTTCACCCCAGTCTTTGGGAGATTGTGGTGAATGGATTGCAGCCACCAAAAGATCCCGAAGTGCCAACAAATGAGGAGTTACCTGATGTCCATCTCAATGGCCAAGCCACAAGCATTCTTCTTAGTTCCTTAGATGGAAATGAGAACAACCAAGTGATGAATGTCAATGTTGCAAAACAAATTTGGGACACTTTGCATCTAGCACATGAAGGTGTTGATAAAGTGAGGAAAGCAAAGATTGATTTGTTGATGGCTAAGCTCAATAGGTTCATGATTGTTGATGGAAAGGGGCCACAAGAGATGTTTGATAGATTGATGACCTTGGTGAGCAAGATTAGAGGCTATGGATGTGATGAGCTTGATGATCACAAAGTGGTGAAGGTTATGTTGGAAGCCTACTCACCAAGAAATGAGACCATAGTTACCTTGATTAGAGATAAGAAGAAGTTTGAGCAATTCACACCAAATGATGTGCTTAGAAGATTGTTGACATTTGACATGCAAAGAGAAGAAGCCAATGAGAGGAGAAGACTTGGTGAGTTGCAAGCCAAGCTAGAAGGCATGAAAATCAAGGAAGTAGCTCTCAAGACCAACAAATCAAGCAATCAAGGCACCTCCAACAAGGCGAAGGGCAATAAGCAAGCATCAACAAGTCAGCCCAAGGAAATCAAGTTAACTCCACAAAATGATGATCCAAGTTCATCCTCAAGTGAAGATGAAGATGATGGGGCTGATTACATAAAGATTGATGACATAGCTTTGTTCATGAAGAACTATCACAAGGGGCTGAAAAGGAATGGGTAGAAAATAGTGCAAAGAAGGTTCCCAAATAAGAAGAAGATGACTTGCTACAATTGTGGCAGCACCAAGTATTTCATTGCTAAGTGTCCCTATGAGAAGAAAGACAACAAATACAAGAGGGACAACAATGAAGGCAAGCATGAACACAAAAAGAGATACAAGCAAATGGGAGAGGCACGCATTGGGCATGAGTGGGACTCAACTAAAGAGTCAAGAAAATGATGATGTGAAGGTTGCAACCGTGGCCATTCAAAAGCCATACTCTACACCAAGGCTCTTCAACAACATGTCCGATGATGATGACCACCACTCCACTCACATTTGTCTTATGGCAAAGGGTGAGAAGGTAAAATGAAGAGCCAAATCTCCTCCACCTTCTAGTGACATCTCTAGTAGTGAACTTAGTGATGATGAAACTAGTGATGTTGAGAAATATGCTAAATTGACTAAAAATTTGGATCCTAAGACCAAGCTCTTCATCATAAATCTAATGGAGGAATTAGAAAGTGTCAAAGCCGAGCTAGCCGATAGAGATGAAAATCTTGAGGAAATCGAAAAGATGTATATTGGCTGCAAGGAAGCTCTTGAGTTAGAGAGAAGTGAGGTGGACTCTTTGAACAAGGCCTTGGCCGAAGAACAAAGAAAACATGCTCTCACAAAGAAGGCAAATATTGCACTCAATGACAAGTATTGTGTCTTAGTTGAAAAGCACAACAAACTTGAGGAGCAATATAATCTTCTATGCGAGAGCACCCCACTGCCCTCTAACACAAATGATATTTCTATTCCCTCCACTAGCCAAGGGTATGGAAAATGCTATAATCTTGACTTAAATGTTTATTCCACTAACCTTGCAAACATGGAGGTTATGAAAAAGGAGATTGCTAGGCTCAATGCTATGTTAGGCAAAAAGTGCATGGAAGGCAAGAAATCTGCTGGTGGCAAAGTTGAACAACCAAAGAGGTCGCAATACAAAGATGGAAGAAATCCACACATCAAGGATGGGCTTGGGCACACTCATGGAGGTAAAACCAATGGGAGAAAGGTAATCAATGGATATGAGTGTGTTCAGTTCATGAGCAAAGGGCAGGAAGGTATAGATAGGTCTGCACAGATGGTGGCACAAGACTAGCCTAGAGCAGCACCGTAGCCTATGGGCGGCAGTGCTGCTGTGAAGGGCGATAGTGCCGCCCCCCATAGAAAAAGGGAAGACCACCACCTCCTCCTCTGCTCATGTCAATCCCAAGAAGAAGGTGTCTCATCCTGAGCAGGTTGTCCAGAAACCAAAGAAATCTATTTGGGTCACTCCAAATAGATATGCTTATCAACCAAAGGCAAAAACACCTCAATAATGTTTGAATTCTAACTTTGTTTTGCAGCACAACAGCAAGGGGAAGTGTTTGCCAAGTTTGTTGGCAATGGTCAAAATGTTTATCTTAATACTTTCATCTAGGTTTCTAAAGTTCTTATGACTAACGTGCAAGGCCCCAAGAATATTTGGGGACCTAAAACTAGGAACTAAACTTGTGTTGTAGGCATACTCCTCCGGTGGGTCAAGTTGGGTACTTGACAGCGGCTGTACAAATCATATGACTGAAGAAAGGAGTATGTTCTCATCATACTCTCCAACTACAAATTCAGATGAGAATATCGTATTTGGTGACAATTCAAAAGGGGTGTGATTGGACTTGGTAAAGTAGCTATTACACTTGATCATTCAATTACAAATGTCTTATATGTTGATTTCTTAAAGTACAATCTGTTGTCTGTCTCTCAATTGTGTGAGATGGGCTACAATTATCTCTTCACGGATAAGGGTGTGGAAGTCTCTAAGAGGGAGGATTCCTCTATTGTCTTTATAGGTCGCCTCAAGAACAAGCTTTACCTAGTTGATTTCAGCAAAAGTAAAGCTAAGCTTGAGACCTGTTTAGTGATAAAATTTAGCATGGGTTGGCTATGGCATCGCCGACTAGCTCATGTTGGGATGAGAAACTTGGCCAAACTCCTAAAAGACAACCACATCCTTGGACTAACCAATATTCAATTTGAGAAAGACAGGATTTGTAGTGCTTGCCAAGCAGGAAAGCAAGTAGGTGTACCTCACCCACCAAAGAGCATCATGACCACCACACAACCATTGGAGTTGATTCACATGGATCTCTTTGGACCGGTCGCCTACCTAAGCATCGAGGGTAACAAATATGGTCTAGTTATTGTTGATGATTATTCCCATTTCACTTGAGTGTTCTTTGTTTATGATAAGTCCTAGGTGCAAGAGAAAGTCAAGATATTTGTGAGAAGGGCACAAAGGGAGTTCGGTCTTCCTATCAAGAAGATAAGAAGTGACAATGGGACTAAATTCAAGAACACTCTAGTTGAAGAGTTTCTTGATCATGAGGGCATCAAGCATGAGTTGTCAACTCCTTACACCCCTCAACAAAATGGTGTAGTAGAGAGGAAGAACCGAACACTTCTTGATATGCAAAGGATAATACTAGATGAGTACAAGACGTCAGACCTCTTTTGGAGTGACGCCGTCAACACCGCTTACCATGCCATCAACCGCCTCTACTTAGACAAGAAACTCAAGAAGACTTCATATGAGCTTCTAACTGGCAACAAACCAAAGGTGTCATACTTTAGAGTGTTTGGATCCAAGTGGTTTATACTTAACAAAAGACCCAAAACCTCTAAATTCGCACCTAAAGTTGATGAAGGCATTCTTCTTGGTTATGGATCAAATGAGCATGCCTATCGTGTCTTCAACAAAACCATGGGTAGAGTTGAAGTCACGGTAGATGTGACACTTGATGAATCTAATGGCTCTCAAGTGGAGCAAGTTGATTCAAGTGTTGTAGAAAAGGAGGATCCACTATATGAGGTAATCAAGCAAATGTCTATAGGTGACATTAGGCCACAAGAAGATCGAGCCACTGATGATGAGGATCCCCAGGCTGTTGCTGCACAAATTTCCACTGACGTACTCCATCGACAAGGGCAGCACTCACCTACTAAAAATCAGCAGGGCGGTAGTGCCGCCCCATCCACCTCAGCAGCAGCTCCTTCAACTCCTACTCCACCACTTCAATGGCTCAACTTGGAGCCTATCTTTGAACAAGAAGAAGCTAAAAGTCTAGAGGAAGAACAAGGA
Source organism: Saccharum hybrid cultivar R570 (assembly GCA_038087645.1). Lineage (NCBI taxonomy): Eukaryota > Viridiplantae > Streptophyta > Magnoliopsida > Poales > Poaceae > Saccharum > Saccharum hybrid cultivar. The sequence continues at coordinate 1,967,106 of JAQSUU010000049.1, read as the reverse complement.
GGTGTTGAGCATCCAAGGCTATGTCAAACTATACAACGGAATCACCTCGTTGACAACATCCTTAGGAGCATTCAAAAGGGGGTAACAACTCATTCACATTTAGCAAATTTTTGTCAATATTACTCATTTGTTTCCTCTTTGGAACCTCTCAAGGTAGAACAAGCACTTGGAGATCCGGATTGGGTCATGGCCATGCAAGAAGAGCTCAACAACTTCAAGAGAAATCAAGTGTGGAACTTAGTGGAAAGGCCCAATACCAATGTCATTGGTACCAAGTGGGTCTTCCACAACAAGCAAGATGAAAATGGCGTGGTGACAAGGAATAAGGCAAGATTGGTGGCCCAAGGCTTCACTCAAGTAGAGGGCTTGGACTTTGAAGAAACTTATGCACCGGTGGCAAGACTTGAAGCAATTCGAATGCTTCTAGCCTTTGCTGCTCATCATGACTTCAAGCTGTACCAAATGGATGTCAAGCGTGCATTCCTCAATGGCCCAATACAAGAATTGGTGTATGTGAAGCAGCCACTGGGGTTCAAAGATTCCAAGTTCCCCAACCATGTCTATAAACTCCAAAAGGCGCTCTATGGGCTTAAGCAAGCACCAAGAGCATGGTATGAATGCCTTAAGGAATTCTTGCTCAAACAAGGCTTTGAAATAGGCAAAGCTGACCCTACACTCTTTACTCACAAAGTTGGAAATGATATATTTGTGTGCCAAATATATGTCGATGACATAATATTTGGTAGTACTAACCATGTGTATTGTGATGAGTTTAGTAGGATCATGACTAAGAGATTTGAGATGTCTATGATGGGTGAGCTGAAGTTCTTCCTTGGATTTCAAATCAAGCAAATGAAGGAAGGGACGTTCATTAGCCAAACCAAGTACACCCATGATATGCTTAAAAAGTTCGACATGGTGAATGCCAAGCCTATCAAAACTCCCATGCCAACTAATGGACATCTTGATCTAAATGTAGAAGGGAAAGCCGTGGACATCAAGATATATCGCTCCATGATCGGCTCTCTACTTTACTTATGTGCATCTAGGCCGGACATAATGCTTAGTGTGTGCATGTGTGCTAGATTTCAAGCCAACCCGAAAGAGTGTCATTTAGTGGTTGTTAAAAGAATCTTGAGATATTTAGTACACACTCCTAACCTTGGCATGTGGTATCCTAAGGGCTCCAAGCTTAATCTACTTGGCTATTCGGATTCCGATTATGCCGGTTGCAAGGTAGATAGAAAAAACACTTCAGGGACATGTCAATTCCTTGGACGGTCCCTAGTGTCTTGGAGTTCAAAGAAGCAAAATTGTGTAGCTCTTTCCACCGCTAAGGCCGAGTATGTTGCAGTCAGTGCATTTTGTGCTCAACTACTTTGGATGAGGCAAACCCTTCATGATTTCGGATGTCAATTTACCAAAATTCCACTCTTGTGTGACAATGAAAGTGCCATAAAGCTTGCAAACAATCTTGTAAGCCACTCAAGAACCAAACATATAGACATCCGACATCACTTCCTAAGAGACCATGAAACCAAAGGAGATATCAAAATTCGTCATGTGAGCACCAAAAAACAACTAGCCGATATCTTCACTAAGCCTCTCAATGAGTCAAGGTTTTGTGCTTTGCAAAGTGAGCTAAATATACTTGATTCTCGTAATGTGGTTTGAAATATGGCACACCTCGATTTAACAACCTAGCGACATAGGAAAATGATTTAAAAGGATATTATATTATGTTTCAAAACCATTTCAAAAAGCCAACAAAGTGTCATGACCATTGTCTGTATTGTTGATTGCTTACTGGTCATGATATTTAGATAATATATATCCATATCTGAGGTAAAGGAGGTCATAAAGTTTCAGTGTAATCCCTGTAAAATTGGCAGGGCGGTAGTGCCGCTCTTAATGGCCGGCAGTGCTGCGCTCTAAAAACTGGGCCGTTTTCTACCAATTTTGACTGGGTTGCAGGGCCCGTTTTCTTCTATCTATTTCATTCTCTAGCCCCCGACCCAACTCTTTCCTTCTCTCCTAGTCGACGTCGATGCCTGTGCTTCTCTCTCTTTCTCTCTCAAGCACACTCCATCATCGTTCCTTGTGGTCTGCCACCCCGGCAGCGCCACCCCTGCAGCCGGCCAAGTCTCCTCGTCTCTGGCCCCCTATAGGAAGCTCCTGGCCGAGCCCTTTCTCCTCTTCTCCCTCCATTCCATCATTTTGAAAGCAAGGTGAAAAACTAACCTCATTTGATCTATGCAATGTGAAAGTTTTAGTCATGGATTTTTGTTTCTAGGGGGAGTATGAAGGGTTTAGAAAGGTTTTTGATGAGTAAATCGAAATGATTTTGAATTTCACCGGATGGATGATTTTGGGGAGAGCGGCAATGCCACCCATGGGACCATTAATGGCACCCCTAGCAGATTCTAACTGCTATACTCGATCTCATTAATCTGATGAAGTTCAGAATGGATTGGATTCACTTATCAAAAATTGTTTCTAAAGTTTTTCATACTCAATCTTTCAAATCCATGACTAGGGTTTCATATATTTTTTGTTTAGACTATGATTATGAAATTGTGATGATGGATATACACTGTTGGAAGTAGAATTTAACCAGAACAAGAAAGTTGAAAATGAACTAGAGAAGCAACTGAGGGCGGATGTGCTGGCCTCAGGCGGCGGCAGTGTCGCCCTACCATGTTGATTCCAAATCCAGCAAAGCTTCCTGTGTCATTTTCAAAATTCTTTTTCTTGTTAAAACCTGCTTGCAGCGGTTTCTAACTCATTATCTTATAGTTTCTTATCAAGTCTCATTTAATTGCATAGATGGACCGAGAAAAAAGGAAGGTGACGTCAACTAAGCAAAAGGTCAAGAGAGGTAGGGGACAAGTAAGCTATATTCCTAGTGACAGAAATCTTGATGAAGACCTTGCTGAAGAAGAAAGAATTCAGAGGATGGGAATGTCCATTCGTGTGTGGCCTGATTCTCCTCTACACATTTTAGAGTTTGATAGCAGCTACATGAGAGAAAATACTGATGGGTTCAACCTCAATCCTCCCCAAAATAGTGACAATCATATAGTTCTTGATTATTCTATGAGTTGGAAGAAGACATGTGAAGCTAGAGAGATTGATCCTTACTCCTCTAACAGGTCCAGTGGCATTGATTATAGATTTTGGAATGCTTTCCAATCTGATTTTTATGCCACAGCCATCCTATCTAAGCCAAAGGGCAAGATCAGCAAGATGCAGTACATTGATTTTGGTGACTTAGAGAGCAGGGATGGTCATGAGTTTGCTGCAGCCATCAAGACCTGTGATCGTTTTGAGATGACAGATATCATGAGTTTCAGGCATGATTGGAACAGGGAGATTCTTGCACAGTTCCATGCCACTTACTATTGGAACAGGGAAGTGGATGAGCTTCATTGGATGACTAATGGGCGACATTATCGCATTGATTTTGTCACCTTCTATCGTATTCTTGGTTTTGGACACATCCACAGGGGATATGAGAGGATTCATAATGAACGTTGTCTTGAGCCAATGGAAGTAAGCTTCATGTGGGAGAATCAAAATCTTGCAGTTCCTGATTGGTCAAGAACCAAGCTCAAGAACTTCTATTACATCATGAATAATCTTTTCAGGATCACTCTTAACCCCAAAGACAATGCAACAGATTTGAATGGCTACATCACTAATGTATTGTCTAGGTTTTCCAGTAGTGAAAAGTTTAATGTTCCAAGGTTTATTTGGGTTGAGCTAGCATATGCCATGGATGATGGGAGGAGATCTTTGCCCTATGCTCCTTACCTCATGTTTGTGATTGAGAGAGTGACTGGCATGTGGTTCCCTAAGAATTGTGAGCACACTATTTACAAGATCAAAAAGACCCATGGTGGCTTAGGGGGACTTGGGTCAGCCACTCAGCACACTTGTTCTAGAGGACATGGAGATAGTGGGGCAGCAGGCTTTCACTCTTTTGGAGCAGCACATAGAGATATTCCTGAGCCATCTAGGGCTAGGGAACAAAAGAAGAAGTCTAAATGGGGGAAGATAAGTGCATGGATGAAGGCAATCTTTGCTCATTGTGCATATTCTTCACAGACTGCTTATGAGGATAGAATAGAAAATAGGGAAGCAGTGAGGCATGCTAGGGAAATGGCGGGGCTGCCACCCCTTCCACCAGTGCAGTCACCACCTTAGTTTCCTAACTTGCCTCACCTTTCTTCTTCTGACGAGGAGTAGGATCAGCCACATAAGCACCATTATGAATAGCCATATGATTAGCAGTATGGGCACTCATATGAGCCATTCAGTCAGTACTACAGGTACCCACAAGGGCAGCATTTTGAGCAGCCCCCAAGGCAGCAGGATCTTGGTGTAGAGATTCACTCCATAGAGGCCAATCCATAGGTTCAGGCAGTTTTGTTTCGCACATATTCCAAGAGACTGCATCCTTCGACGGATCAGCTAGGTCCTTCTACTTTAGCTGGGGCATCTTCTCCGTGACGTTCAGCACGCTTCACTTCTCACACTCACATCGCAGGACGTGTCCGTGTTGACTCCGACAGTGACGAGTGACTTTTCTTCTTTTTCTTCTCTTTTTGGTACTTGATGCCAAAGGGGAAGAAAATTAGAGGGGTCAACAGATTTTCGATGCCATGAGTTCTCTATAGCTGCGCTTTATGTCCAGATCCTATGAGAGTAGTTGTTAGGTTGTGAGTTTAAGAGTCGCTCAAAACTCTATTTTATGAAATAAGCTACTTTATGACTTAATTTGCTTTGGATATGGACATGTATTCATGGTTACTGTTTTAGCTTGTCATATTCTGAGTTTAGATTGTTTTATATTCATATGATCTGTTGTAGGAACCTGATTGCTACCTGACCAATATAGTTAGGACGGTAGTGCTGCCCTCTGAGGCCGACAGTGTCGCCCTGTGCTGTATCAGCCAGGGTCTTGTGTGCTTGAACTGATATAACATGTCATATGCATCACGTTTATTCCTGTGACACCTTGTTTAGCACCCCACAGTAGGCATGGATGTAGGGGGAGGTTCCCATCACACCTAAAATGTGAATCATGGCCTTTCATGCCAAATTGAGAATTCAAATCTCTATTCACATATTTAGGGGGAGGCTCCTACACCCATAGTTTGAAAATCTTAGTTTAGATTTCATATCTTTTGTAAGCTCTAATTGGGTTGTCACCAATCACAAAAAAGGGGGAGATTGTAAGTGCAATCAAGTCCTATTGTGGGTTTTGGCATTGATAACCACCAAATTAGAGGACTAATGAGATTTATCGAGATGACAAGCAGGGAATCAAAAAATGAGGATGATGTACAGGTTGCAGGTGTCCTAATTACAAAAGGTGGCTAGACCTAGCTCAAAGGAGGTTTAAATTCTTTTATGTTTTGAAATTGAATTTAGGGAAAGTCATACTATTAAGAGGGATTTTAGGACAGTTGGTCAACTGTTGAACCAGATGCTCAAATTCTTAGATTTACATCCTCTCACCTAGTCAAAATAGCCAGCCAAATTTCACCTTAACTTACCTGTTTTGGCTAGGGCGGCAGTGCCGCCCTGTTAAGAGCGGTAGGGCCACCCTTAACTGACCGTTGGACCCAAGGGGTATTATACCCTTCTGGCCCAGCCCACAACGGTCATCTTCTTCACTTAGTCATTCTGTTTGAAATAGAATAGAACCAAAGCTCACCTCTCTCCTCCATTGTTGCTCCTTCATCCCTCAAGCAAATCCTTGATACTAACCATTAAAACTTGAGAGAAAAGGCAGCAAACTTGATTGGAGAGAAGATCCATTGATTCCCAAAGTCTAAGAGCATTTGGTTGATGTTTGGTCAGCGGTTCTCAGGTTTGTTACTCTTGGAGCTTGCTCCTAGCCGGCTAGGCGTCACCCTTGGTCTTGCCAACTCATGTGGCAGCCTTGGGAGGTTTGTAACCTCATTCTCAGAAGCTAAGAAATCACCTCTCACTTCAAGAGTTCATCCTCTTGATTTGAGAACGAGGGTAAGACAAGCCTTTGTGGCAAGCCCAAGCCTTTTGTGGCTTCTTCAACAATGTGGGCCTAGGCAAACCTTTGTGGTGAGCTGAACCATGGGATAAATCTTGTGTCTCGCGTGCTTCATCTTGTTTACTTGCTGGTTTAGCTCTTTGCTAGCTAGAGTTAGGGTTTGGTTGCTCGATCCACTCTTGTGTGGAGTTTCTATGGTATTCAATCTTTGAACTGGATCTTATCTTTCCATTATAGGATTAAGCAGCTATTGGGGTCAAGTTCATCTCAGTAAAATCTCAGCTGTGTTAGATTTATTTTTTAAGAGCGGCAGTGCCGCCCTACAGGCTGGCAGTGCTGCCCTCTATTCTGACAGAGTTTTGAGTTAAATTTTTACAAGCCTATTCACCCTCCCCCTCTAGGCCTCCTTTATCTTCCTATAGATCCTACAAGTTGTAACAGCGAAGATGCTGGCGTCGGTCAATCGACCAGACGCTGGGTCATGGACTGACTGGATGCTGAGGTCCAGGGTCCGGTCCTATTGTCGAACATTACAGAAGAAAGTCACTAAGTGACCAAACACTATCAGGGTCTGGTCAAGCATGACCAGACGTGTCCGGTCGAAGAAAATCATTTCTGGAACCTTACTGGAAACGACCGGACGCTGGAGGCTAAGCGTCCGGTCAGTTTGTGTGCAGTGTCCGATCAATAGATGACCTGAAAGGATCAAGATGCCCAAGATGGGGGGTGAATTGGGCTAATTCTAAATTTTCTTGCAATAATCAAATCCTACGGTTAGCCCAATTAACCCCTTGTGCCTAGAAAAGTGTTTCTATTAATCTAATGCACAACGGACTTGCAACCTATGTTCCAAACTTACTCTAGCATGGTAATTCTATGAATGTAAATACAAGTATTGAATTGCTCAAAGTAAATGCTCAAAGTAAATAGAGAGAGAGGAACGCGGCGATGTTTTGCCGAGGTATCGGAGAGTCGCCACTCCCCACTAGTCCTCATTGGAGCACCCGCGCAAGGGTGTAGCTCCCCCTTGATCCGTGCAAGGATCAAGTGCTCTCTACGGGTTGATTCTTCGACACTCCGTCATGGCGAATCACCCAAAGCCGCTCACAACTTGAGTTGGGTCACCCACAAGCTCCGCCGGGTGATCACCAAGCTCCTAATCACCACCAAGCTATCTAGGTGATGGCGATCACCAAGAGTAACAAGCACGAACTCTCACTTGACCACGCGAAGCCTAATGAGAAGATGGATGCACACTTTGCTACTCTTGATTCACTAATGAGGCTACTCTCTTGGATTCTCAAATCTCAATCACCTCACTAGTACCTTGCACTTCTTGGCACTCACAAACATGTTTCTTAGCTGTTGGAATGAGCAAAAGTGACTCCACACACGAGTGGAGCTTCTATTTATAAGGCAGCCTGAAAAACGAACCGTTATGAGCTTCTGCGGGGTGACCGGACGCTCCGGTCATGTTGACCAGATGCTCCGGTCAGTTCAACCCATGAACCTGTGATAAAGTGTTGACCAGACGCTGGTAGGGTCCGATCACAACTGACCGGACGCATCTGATCGCATTAAACCCTCACTAGAACCTTACTGTACTCGACCGGACACTGAACCCCTAGGGCCCGGTCAGTACTGACCGGAGGCGTCCGGTCGTAGATTCCCTTCTCTGGAACCTTACTGGAGTCGACCGGACGCTGCCTCTCAGCATCCGGTCACTTGACCTCTCCAGCGTTCGGTCGCACCGAACGTAGTCTGCTTGATCAAATGAACTGACCGGACCCTGTGGCCAGCGTCCGGTCACACCGGAGCCAGCGTTCGATCAGCATTTGACTCTCCATTCACTTCCAACTCTCAAACATATGTGAATGAAGTTTGCTCCAAAGGATCTTAGGCATATTGAGGAGCTACCTAGTGCTAGTTTTAACAAGTGTGCACCACACCTAACTCACTAGACTCACCTAGGTCAAGCTACCCATCCATACCCCCCTTAATAGTACGGCTAAAGGAAAAACAAAGTCCTAAACTACTCTAAGTGTCACTCCAACTCTAATCAACACTTACAACTAGTCATCCTTAACCTTGTCGTCCATCCTTTGAAAACCGAAACGATTTCCATCGTAGGGGCATGACCACCTCGATTGCCCAATCGATCTCCATTAGCATGACCTAACTTAATTGCCTCTGCAAAACACACGTTAGTCATAGTAATCTTGTATTGTCATTAATCATCGAAACCCAACTAGGGGCCTAGATGCTTTCAATCTCCCCCTTTTTGGTGATTGATGACAATACCACCTCGAGTATGTAAAAGAGTGAGTTTTTTCATGGGCTTGGTTCATATAAGCTTTTGTCAATAAGAACAAAAGTGTTAGTCAAGCTTATATGACCCAAGCCAACACAATGTACTCAAAGGATATGAAAAAAAGCATGAGTACTAGTAATAAAGCTCATTTGCATCGGAGTATAAACGCAGAAGCAAAGGCAAATGAGCATAACACAAGTGATATGACATATAAATAATGTAAAGTAGAGAGCACACATGTCATATATCACAATCACGTAGATATCACTATCACATAGATATAATAATGTGCATGAAGGTAACACACGAATGCATAATAGTAGTAGTGTATCACACAAATAAAACTCCAAATGTATATAATAGGCTAATAATAGATAACTAGCTCCCCCTAAATGTCGCTCCCCCTAAGTCTACATACTCGAACCCTCTCCCCCTTTGGCGTCAAACACCAAAACCTAAGGGTCGGTCGGTGGGGCTACAGTGGACGAGCCGGGCGCTGAAGTACGTGGAGCAAGATGAAATTGGGCGCTATCATCATCTGACCCTGAGCTCCGTACTGACTGACCCTCTATGGCAGGAAGTGTCTCTAAAGCGGTCTAGGTCTGAGCTGGGGCAGGTGCTGCCTGTGATGCTGCTAGGACGTCTGTCGTAGGATCTGAAGAGGCGATAGATGAAGGAAGCCTCTGAGTAGTCATGGCGATAGGGGCTACTATAGAAGGACTGGCGGTATGCATATGTGGCGGTGTAGGCATGCTGGTCAACTCACTGAAGGATGCTTCAAGACTCCTGGAGACTGATGTGTCAGGCACAAATAGCGAGGAAGACTGATCTGGTGAGAAGCCCATATGATATGGTGTAAACTACAGGGCTACCACTGGTGAGGACAACCACTGGGACACCTGAACTATGGGTGAAGCAAATGGAGCTGGAGGCTGTCCCTAACTCTAAAGCCCACTAGGCTGTACTGCTAGAGTCATCATGGTGGTGGTAGGCTGAGCAAGCTGGGGCGAAGGCTATGGCTATGGGGCCCCAAGTGCTGTTACTACATGCTGCATAAATCCCATAAGCTGCTGCTACATTAGTAACTGCTGCTGATGCATCTGCTGCTGCTGATGCATCTGCTGCTGCTGCTGCTGCTGGAGGATCTGCTGCTGCCACTAGAACTCGTCTAGACGAGTCTGAAACTGTGCAAAGTTGGCAGCTATCTCCTGAGCCTGACGTGCCTGATCCTGCTGCATCCGCTCAAGAATGGCAATCAAAGCGAGGTCTGTATGCGATGTAGGTGGAGCTGAGCTGGAACTGCCAGCCTCTACATCGTGTCTGCATGGAGGCATCTGAGGAATAGGCCGATAGTCGTCATCTGAACTGTCACTAGACTCTATCACCTCCTGCTGTGCCTCAAGCTACTCCTCCTCAGTAGCGGCTATGCCACTGATGATCTCGTCCTACTGAGCTACTGACACTGGAACTTCTGGATGATGGCTGGGCTAAGTGGGTGCCTGTGGTGTGCTGTGCCTGATCCTCTATGCCATGTTATAAGCTAGAAACTCAGTGGTGGCACCCTTGTACTCTGCAACCATCTCAGGGGTCCGAACCTGCATAGCCTTAAGCATCAGGAAAGTGATCCAATGTGCATATGGGAGCTGCCTGCAACCCTTGAAGCCCTCAGCTATAGTATCCTCCATCTCTGATAGAAGGAGGTCCTAAATGTCGAACACGGTCTGCTGCATCAGGGCATTAAGGAGCCAGAGCTGTAGGCGAGTCAGACCCTCTCTGTATCCCAACCTAGGAAGTAGTGTCCTCTTGATGATAGCCTCTAGCACATGAGCTGTAGGAGTAAGGTCACTGGGGTTCCTCCTCGACCCCTCACCAAAGGGCTCCTTGAAGCAATGGCGCACAAGATCTGTAGGGGGCACCATCCCTCCATGAGGACGCCTGGGAGGCTCCTGCTGTCCATAACATACCTCATGCAATCTGATAGGCTGATCCTATAGCCTTAGTATCTCCTGGGCCCTAAAACTCATCACCCTATAGTCTCTGCCGTTGAATGCAAAATGTATGAAGTTATGCTGTGGGTCAATGTAGAGCGAAGCATAAAATTGCCGAACCCAAGATAGTACATACACTCCTGTCTGGCCAATCAGATCTGTCAGCCCTGGCAAATATGATAAGTAGGGGCGGATATGCTCTTCGGCTGCTGCCACAATAGACTCTATACTGCATACCCACTGAGATCTGAACACTGCCCCACTGTTGAGATAAGCATTATAGAAATCCTCCTGTAGTGGCATGTAGAAACCCTCAGCTGCTCTCTCATCCCTCCTCGGAGGGAACCACACCTCAAACTCAACAAACCTCAGCTGCCAAACCTATCTGGCTGTGGTGGCCCTTAAGTCAAGGTGTACCACTAGAGGCGGACCCTATGGTCTAGGCGGTGGGCATGAACCCCTATGCTGTGTAGCTAGCCTCAGTGGAACTATAGCACTGGTATGACCAGAGCGGCGTAGCTGGGGTGCTTGCTCGATCTCCTTGGCCTGCTGGCCCTTCTGAGTCTCCTAAGCTAGATAAGACTCTACTGGTAGGGGCTGCTGCTGTGGCTCCTACTGAGACTTCCCCTTACGCTGAGGCTCCTCAATAGCCAGATGACGTCCTGCCATCATGACAGTCCTAGATGAACTACCATGAAGTCGCTCAATCTCCCTAAGTTTGCCCTATGCGTCTGGTGCTAGATGATCTGCTATGACAACTCCACTACAGCACCACCTCTCTTGGCACGCTCTACGGCCTCAGTGACTGCTGCTGCTCTCGCTGTCTCTGCATCGGGGTACTTCTGCTTCTTAGATGTGACCTGCTTCATCGCCTTGCCTTTGGTTCCTGCGAGCAAGCGAGGCGAGGGCCTCCGATCATCATCTCCTGGACCACCCCCAACATTCTTTGTGCGAGCCATCTGATCTGACAAGAAGATGAACTGCCGCTGACAAAGATCAACTGTCAAACTGACACTCCTGAGGCTTGGCCTCGATCCGTACTCGTGAGCTTGGCTCCGAGTTAACTAACAGCTGCCATAAGAACCTCAACGGCATCGACTCACTGCACGATGGAATAGATGGATATACAAATAAATACAATATATCTAATAGATGCAAAAACCCTAGGAAGCAAGCAATGTGTAACACCCTGGTGTTAGTTAGCCTCATAATGCATTCATAATGCATGATCATGGCATGAAATTACCATAGCATCATCATTTCATGTGCATTGTCATTGAAACATAAGTATGCAACATACTCAATTGTGCTTGTTTCATAATTTGTGTTTATGAAAAATGGTTAGTGCAACATGTGTTTTCCATACCTTGAAACATATCAATAATGTTAGTGTAACATGACAAGCTTAAGTCTTGTAACAAGGTCATGAAGCATGTGAAGCTTGGACTTGCAACATTTGAGCAATTTGAATGTTTTGTTGTTTCATTACATGTGATACTTAGAAGTTGGTGTAGCCCTTGTGTAGAGTGGTCAATTAGGGTCTAATACACCTTAACTACACTTAGGGTGATTGATGGAACCCTGTTCATGTGGACCAAAATGACTAATTGCCCTTTAAGGGGAGGTTTGACATGGGGTGACCTATAGAGTGCCTCTGTTTGACTGATTAGAAAGTCCAACATAGAGACCTTGCATGGATGTGCACCCTTTACCAAAGTTGTAGGAAATTTATCAAGGAACAAAAGTCTCAATATAACCATCTCATGAAAATGACTAGAACATCCTCAAACAGGTCCCACAAGTCAGTGTGAAGTGCTGTTCTAACACTTAGAAAATTTTCCTAAGTCCTAATGCAGTCACCGTTTCAATGTACACCACTTTAGGGATCTACAGTTACTAATCTAGACCGAATTAGCTCAAGTTCTTATTGACATATTTATAGTACTCACATAGCTCTATGATTTTGTCAATAGCACCATCACCTAATTCTCACTGGTTTAGGAAATATAGAGCGGGGAAAAATAGGGTTCAGTCGGGGTTTCACTGAAATTTAGTTTCAGTTTCCTTGTGACCTACTTTGGGACGCTGTATCTCACTAACCAAGCCGAGTTAGCGCATGATCCTATTGACCAACTTGGAGATCTCACTTAGAACTATAGTTTTGTCATTAACACTTTGGTCCAGTTCAAACTCGTTTGTGAGATCTTGAGCTCTGAAATTGGCCTGTCAGTCGCACCGAGCAGTCGCTGGTTCAGATAAGCCGGTGCTATCGTGGCGACTCGTTCAGAAACCGGCCACCGCGTGGCGTCCATGCCCGCCCTTTCCTCCACGTCGCGCGCACGCGTTCATAGTGAAAAACCGATCGTCCCTCACTCCACTCCATCCTTTCTCTCTCGCCTCGCTTTCTCCGCCCACCAGCAAGGCGAGCGCACCGCCATTGCGCCGCCGTGAGCTCCACCACGCACAGCTCCGTCACCACCGCGTCCTTCCCAGATTGGCTCGGCCAAACTCTCCGCCACTACCTCCTCTACGCGCTGCACGTTTTAGCTGAGCCGGCCGGGTCATAGGTAGAGCATACGGGGTCATTCCTTCTCCACCGCCATACTCGGAGCTCTGCTCACCTTGCGGTCCACCGTGGCTGGGGCAACTCCGTGCTTCTCTATTCTCCGCGTGGGTTGTTTCGGGCCCCTTGAGTCGGGTAGAAACTATAGGAGCTCCCAATTTTGCTGCTACCGAACCGAGCTCACCAGAACGGGTCATTGCGCACTGGGCGCGTCCGCCATGGCCGCTGCCGCACCGAGCTTTGATTCTTCATGCTTGCTTATCCGTAGGATCAATTGGTTGGTGTTCCGTGATGCATAGGAGTAGAGCTAGCTATGGGAGAGAGGTTACCGATGATTCTGGCTCGGTTAGCGAGCAACGCCACCACTCCGGCGAGCTTCCGTGGTCACCGTGAGAGCGCCGCTCGTAGCCACGATGTTACGGTTGAATTCGTGCCGCGCTAGTGGGTTCGTTAGCTTTGTCATGTCTCCAGAAGCCTGTAGCTGTGCTTGCCTTGCCTTGCGATGTTCGTTTGCGTCGTCGTCAACGAGCACCGCCCGCCACCATCCGCCCTCGTCGGTGTCGTGCATGGCTCGGTGCGGTAGAGATAGGGGAAATGGGTTGCCTAGATGCGGGTCAAGGTGGGGAACGCAGCCATGCCGTCGGATTCATCGGAGGGGTCACCGGCGGTGAGGAAACGTCGGCCGGAGCTCTCCCCTGCTCGGTGTGAGCATGACGGCCGGGGCCCGCCTGTCGGCGCGGGTTTTTCCCCCTGCGCGCCTGATTGGGCCGTCGTGGGCCGAGTTGGCCTGCTTGGCCGGCCCGAGCTGGAAATTAGATTTAGGTTTGTTTTATTTTAGTTTTATTCTTTTCCTGAAATGCCTTATATGTTGCTAATGTTTGGGAATTCATAGAAAATAGTAGAAAAATCATAAAAAGGAAAATGAGGACTTTTTGGAATCCTCATGATGTGTACTATGCTGTAGTGAAATAAAATATGGCATGTTAATTTATGTTTTCGGAAGTTTGTAATTAATTTTGCTATGCCCCTATTTAATTATGTAATGTTTGTAGTTTTTGTATCTCCCTGTGTAGTCATCCAATTGCCATGAAACTTTTGTGAGATGCTTAGTATGCTATAAAGATGATATACTAAAATTTTTAGCCTTGTTGGAGGTCATTTGCTCCAATTATGAAATTCCTTTGTTATATGCTTTATTAGCACTTATCTTTTTGTTATTTTGATATCTCCTAATCTGCTTGTCAAAATGAAGTGAAATTTTTATGGTAGCCTATGTGAAGCATGAGGTGGCTACTGTAATTTTTGTAGATTTTTATATATAGTTTTACTATATGTTTCTTTAATCACCTAATTAACTAAATAAATTATAAAAGAATATTAAATAATTTATTTAGAAGTTGGCACTATACTTTCTGATGTTCTTTTGGTATGCACAACAAGTGAGTAAACTTGGTTTGGTCCAATTGTGCTTTTGAATCGTCACTAATTATTTAATTTAGGAATCTGTCATTTCTGGACAGATTTGGTGGTTACGTAAATTAGGCTTTGTTAATGATGTTTTCATGCTTGGTGATCTATAGCAAAGTTGTTGAGAATTTCATGAACTAGTTGCTGGTAAATTTTGGTAGCATTTGGACTTATAGTTTAGAAATGACAGCTGTTCCAAGTTGGGTTCAGTTTTAGAAATGCTCTCTGTCTTTTAGAACAGATTCTGTATGTATGCTATTTTAACTTGGTTTTGTGCTTACAACGTTGCAATGTCATTGCATTCCTCTTCACATCATTCATGCACATCCATAAATCATCATGTCATTTTTGGATGCATACATGAAATTCATTGGATGCATATACATGCAATAGGTGTGCCAAGAATCGTGTTACGAGCGAAGTCCCGCTGGGCGTGGAACCCGAAGTTGAAGTCCGTTCCAGAACCGGAGGTCCAGTCCGACGAAACCGGAGAAGACGTGGGAATCGTTCTTGAAGCCGAACCTTGATCTCTCTTCTTTCGGTTAAGGCAAGCCCCGGAGCATTATAAGCCTCCTACTTTCAAAGCAATTATCTATCTATACATGTTATATGTATTGTTGCATTAAGTGATAGGAGTTGGTTGGAAACCCTTGCTGCATTGATAACACTCCTTGTCCAGCAATTCGAACCTTGAATCCTAAGTAGACAGGATCGTATCTATGCTTAGCCCTGCTAAATTAGACCGGTAGAAGTCGGGTGATCTCCTGTCACCTGCGAGATATAGGGCTTAATCAGGTCACGGTTGGCTATACTTGCTATCGTGGAAGTGAACCATGTGTTAATAAAATGAAATGAGACCGGGCGGGATGACGATAGTGAAGCAACAAGGCATGGAGGTCTTGGGTGTGGATCTATCCCCGTCTGTGTCGATTAAGGACCGAGACCTGGAGCCTTCTATGTCATTTTGAACGCATGCCTGACATTTAGCTGGCCGGCCTGAGGTTGCCGACCGTGAAGCCTAGTAGCTCAACTCAGGCTGCGAAGTCGAAAAGTGAAAGTCGCCTCGGAAGGGAGCCAGAGGGACCAAGGGCAGGTGAGTTAAAAGTCCTGAGCATCCTGGCCACTGGTATCCCCGAGAACGCGGCGCTGTTCGGGCCCACCCTGAGTTGTACCAAAGGTTATCTACGGCTGCCTTTAGCGGGGTTTGCCGGGTGAGTGTCAGGAATACCCCCTCAGCTGAGTTGGAATCGATTCGAGTCGCCGTCTCTCCCGGATAGTGAGAAACTTGACTGGTTATCTCCAGCGTAGATACACTAATTATAATGATGGTTCGGAATTGATGATAATGATGATGATAGCCTTATTATACCTGCTATGGTTAATATTGTTTGCTCTTAATAAAGTGATTGCTCTAGTGCAGGTGCTAATCTAGTTATCAGGTTAATGATGATCAACTTGATACTTAAGCATATATTGGTTACTTATCGGTATTAAGCTTTTCTGCAAATGAGTCAAGCTAGCCCACTTATAAAGCCTTGCATAATCCTTGGTGTCACCTTTGTTTCTGGTTTTTGACGGGTAAGTCTAGCTGAGTACCTTCTCGTACTCAGGGTTTATTCCCACCTGTTGCAGGTAGCAGATTCCTACTTGTTGCTGCAAGTATTGTCTTCGCCATGTGGGCGTGAAGACTAGACCATATGGGCATGGTCTCTGTAGTATCTCTTCTGGTATGCTTTTGCAGGATGTGACTATGTACTGGCAGTATTTGACTTAAAATGATTTCAGAAATTATGTTGCTTCCGCTAATCTTTACTTTGGTTCTGTAATAAAAATGATTGTACTCCGATGTATGAGATTACTTTTGAACTGTTGTAACAAGTGTTGTGTTATGTTGAATCAGTACGATCTGGTTGCTCTCGGTTTGGTTTGAAATTCCTCGTGATTTCGTGGACTACCGGAGTTATATGGGCTCAAGTTTGAGAATTTGATCGTTTCGGCGATTGTTTTTGAACTTGTGCTCTTATAATTTGGACGGTTCCGTTACAGCTGGTATCAGAGCAAGATTCAACAATAAACACATCATTTGTGTATTTAAACAAAAACTTTTGTGAAAAATCTTTATTCTAAACTAAAGAGTGCCAGTGGTCATATCCTATACGCCCAAATAAGGACTATTAGGTGGCTTACTAAAGTACTAACTTGGGGGTTCTTGCTTGTTTTCTGTTTCGTTGTCCATACGGCGTGCTATTGTATGGATGCCATCCGCTTGGGTGGTAATGTATGGATCAAAATACCTCTACGCCCTGGTAAGTGGGAGTTGTGAGAGCATGACCGTCTAACCGTCGGTCTAGGGGAGAGTAGTTGTGGTTACTAGCATATTTACATGTTTAATCATGTGATTATGAGAGTACTTAATTGTGGGTATATCTGTCGGGTAGCTTTGATACTGAAGTATATACATCGGGGGATGTATGTATGGAAAGTATTTAGTTTACTGCTTTCTTGTGTGCTATATTGGGAATTGTTGGGCTGAAATGCAATTTCCTGCAGGTACACTAACAACGTTTCCTTTAGAACGACTAGTTATCGTTATTGAGAGAACGTGTGTGTGCCACCGAACTATACGCTAGAATTTTGAAATTTTTCCTAGGTTTGTGAGGACGTATGGTTCGTGCATGCACCATGTTCGCATCATACATTGCATTCTGCATTACTCCCTCCCTTATAAATTGCTTATCCCATTCTTTTAAAATTTTCTTCCCTCCAAACAGTTGTCCCGTAATTAGTTGCATTTCTTTCGTGAAGAATTGGGGGTGGTCAACCAACCTAGTGGAGTGGTCAGTAGTGTCATCCTGGAAACCCAATTCATACCTGGCCGTGAAGGAAAGCAAGACAATCTCCAGATGTATCTCCTCGAGTTGGGATGTGTTTTGATATGCAATTCGCCTCTCCATTGCTTCTACCCTTGTATCTATCCTTGTTTGCTACCCTATCTTTGGATAATACGGTTTCTATCCACCTAATTCCTGACACGTGAGGATTCCTCATGGGTGTGTTCGGTAATGGTGTTGCGATTAGTACTCCATGGTGCCGCGACGAAACCGGGAGCCTCCTGTGGCGCGCGACACAAGGTTGTGCTGCTCGGCACGCGCAGGTATCAAGGATCGCTAGTCATGATCCATTATGGAACTACACCAATGTGTTATCTTCTCGTAAACCTTTTCCCTTGGATATCATTCCCTATCTTATCAGAAGATCAGTACCTCAAACCAAGAGATTTCCTTCTTCTGAGATTGGAATTTGGATAGTTGGATAAAATCTCTTCCTCCTGCCTATATAATTCGTCAGCAGCCTTCCGACGTCATCAACGCTTACTAGTTTCAACTACTTGCAGATGTCTCGTCAGCTTCGCTCTAGCAGTCAGAGTCGTGGCAATACAGGACTGTCATCGTCTCCTCCGCAACCTACCTCTGCTGAGTTGCTGCAAATGCTTGCCGAAAGTCAGCGTGCCTTGGACGAGAGTGTCAGAAACCATGTTCATCAGGAACCTGAGCCTGCCCAGTACAGCAGCTATAAAGATTTCTTAGATACTGAGCCTCCTATTTTTCGAGAAGCAGAAGAACCACTTCAAGCAGACGAATGGTTGAACACTATCGAACAGAAGTTTCGTGTGCTCAAGGTGGCAGATGATATGAAAACAGAATATGCTTCGCAACAGTTGCAAGGACCTGCAGGTGTTTGGTGGTGTCACCATCGGAGTACCCTGCCTGAGAATATGGAAGTAGTTTGGGATCAGTTCAAGGAAGTATTTCGGGGACATTATATTCCTGCTGGCCTCATGGCAATCAAGCACACCGAGTTTATGAAGCTCACTCAAGGAGACAAAAGTGTAACAGAATATCTACATGCTTTCGTCAACTTGTCAAGATATGCTCCGGAATTTGTTAATACGGAAGTTAAGAAGATTGCAAGTTTCAAAAGAGGGTTGTGTCCTAAATTGTTGAAGGCCGTGTGTAATAGCAAGTGTGTCACTTTCAACGAGTTTGTCAGTGATACTATCCTTCAAGAGAACTGTAATGCTGTGTATGCTGCTTCTAAGAGCCATGAGAAGTCTCAGAAATCTAATGCATCTACGACTCATACCCTTGTGGTGATTACACCTCAGTATTATTCGCCTGACGTATCCACCAGATATCACCCATATCAGAAACAGGATCCGGTCAAGAGGAGCAGTATTAAGAAAGGAAAGCCTAAGGCACCGTCAAGTAATCGGCCGTGTTGGAATTGCAAGATGTCAGGTCATTGGGCCAAAGATTGCCCTTTTCCGCAGAAGGAATCAAATGATAATAATGTAGATGTGTGTAAAGGGTATGTTCGTTACACCACGGTGGAATCCATTCCTACGGGTGAGATTATCACTGCCGGTGCATTTTTAGTAAACCAACACCCTGCAATTGTGTTGTTCGATTCAGGTGCTTCCCACTCTTTTATCAGTTCAACGTTTGCAGCCAAGCATGGTATGAAGGTCGTTACTTTGGATAATAGTGGTTATAATATTAGTGCTGCCGGGAATAATATTTCAACCAACCAGTTGGTCTTAGGAGCAAAGATCGAGATAGAAGGACGCCTGTATGATCTAGATCTCGTGGTATTACCAGGATTGGGCCTAGATGTAATCTTAGGTATGAAGTGGATGAGTGGAAACGGTGTTCTGATCGATACCTCTACGAGAGTGGTTATGTTGAGGGATCCAAAAGATCAACAAGCTTTTCTAGTGCAACTTCATAGAGACGTTAGTCCTCAGACTACAGTTACCGCTATGATTGCAAAAGCAAAAGAGATTGCAGAAGTTCCAGTAGTGTGTGAATTTCCAGATGTTTTTCCCGATGAATTGCCAGGATTACCTCCAGATCGTGATGTAGAGTTTAAGATTGAGTTAATTCCAGGTACCGCACCAATTTCCAAAAGACCATATAGAATGCCACCGAATGAGTTAGCTGAACTCAAGACCCAACTTAGTGACCTTTTACTCAAAGGGTTGATCCGTCCTAGTTCTTCTCCGTGGGGTTGTCCTGCTATCTTTGTGAAGAAGAAGGACCAGTCTCTACGTATGTGTGTAGACTATCGACCACTCAATGCAGTCACTGTCAAGAACAAGTATCCGTTGCCTCGTATTGATATCTTGTTTGATCAGTTATCTAAAGCAAAGGTATTCTCGAAGATTGATCTGAGATCTGGTTATCATCAAATTAAAATCCGTCCGGAAGACATACCAAAGAGCGCTTTCTCTACCAGATACGGGTTATATGAATATCTTGTCATGTCTTTTGGTCTGACCAATGCTCCTGCACATTTCATGTACCTGATGAATTCAGTATTCATGCAAGAGCTGGACAAGTTTGTGGTGATATTCATTGATGATATTCTCATCTATTCTGAAAATGAAGAAGAACATGCCGAGCATCTGAGAATTGTTTTATCCAGATTACGTGAACATAAGCTTTACGCTAAGTTCAGTAAATGTGAATTCTGGTTAAAGAAGGTACCTTTCCTCGGTCATGTATTGTCTGGTGAGGGAATTTCAGTAGAACCGACTAAGATACAAGAAGTTTTGGATTGGAAGGCACCAACTACAGTGCATGAAGTTAGGAGTTTTCTTGGATTGGCTGGCTATTATCGTCGTTTTATTCAGGATTTCTCTAAAATAGCTAAGCCTATGACTCGACTACTTGAGAAGGATAGGAAGTTTGATTGGACTCCGGAGTGTGAACAAGCTTTCCGCACTCTACGGACTTTGTTAACATCAGCTCCTGTGTTAGCGCAACCTGACATTGAGAAACCGTTTGATGTGTATTGTGATGCATCAGGTACTGGTTTAGGTGGCGTACTAATGCAGGGAGGCCGAGTTATTGCGTATGCTTCACGTCAGTTAAGAAAACATGAAGTTAACTATCCGACTCATGACTTGGAGTTAGCTGCTGTAGTGCATGCTCTAAAAATCTGGAGACACTATTTGCTTGGAAATATATGCAATATTTATACAGATCATAAGAGTCTTAAGTACATATTTACTCAACCTGAGTTAAATATGCGCCAGAGAAGGTGGTTAGAGTTGATCAAGGATTATAACCTCCAGGTGCATTACCATCCGGGTAAAGCAAATGTGGTTGCCGATGCCTTGAGTAGAAAATCTCACTGCAACTCTCTGATAGAAGAAGATTTTCATTTGTCTCATCTCTTACATCCTATTGTAATCCATCATATCACTGTAGATTGTTCTTTGAGAAGTAGAATCATTGAGTTATAGAAGACTGATACTGGTGTATTTCACATCAAGAGAAAGATGAAAGAGCAAGAAACTAAGCATTTTCGAATTGATGAGAAGGGAAGTCTTTGGTTCGAAGATAGACTCGTTGTGCCAAAAGATAAAGAGCTCAGAAATCAAATCTTATCTGATGCCCATTCTTCTAAGTTGTCCATCCATCCTGGTAGTAGTAAGATGTATCAGGACCTCAAGCACTACTATTGGTGGACCAAGATGAAAAAGGAAATTGCAGCCTATGTCGCTAAGTGTGATAATTGTTGTAGAGTTAAGGCCATTCACATGAAGCCTGGTTTACTCCAGCCTTTGTCTGTTCCAGGTTGGAAGTGGGATGACATTGTTATGGACTTTATTGTCGGATTACCAACCACCCAAAAAGGTTTTGATTCTATTTGGGTTATAGTTGATCGTTTGACAAAATCTGCTCATTTTATCCCTGTGAAGAGTAACTATCACCCACACCAATATGCTGACATTTACTTCCAAGAAGTCGTACGTCTTCATGGAGTGCCTAGGTCTATTATCTCTGACAGAGGACCACAATTTACTGCTCGTTTTTGGGAGCGCCTACATCAGAATCTTGGAACTAATTTGGTCCATAGTTCTGCTTATCATCCACAGACGTCGGGGCAGACTGAGCGTGTGAATTAGATTCTTGAAGACATGCTTAGAGCTTGCATCATCTCTTGTAATGACTCCTGGGAGAAATGGTTGCCTCTCGCTGAATTCTCTTACAACAACAGTTATCAAGAGAGTATCCAGATGGCTCCTTTTGAAGCTTTATATGGTCGCAAGTGTAGAACTCCTTTGAACTGGGTGGAACCAGGAGAAAGAAGATTCTATGGTATTGACTTTGTAAAAGAAGCCGAGGAGCAAGTTCGTGCTATACAGAAAAATATAGCAGCTGCTCAGGCTAGACAAAAGAGCTACGCAGATAAGAGGAGGAAACCTATTGAGTTTGAAGTAGGTGACCATGTATATCTGAAGGTGTCCCCTATGAGAGGAGTAAAACGTTTTGGGATCAAAAGAAAGCTTGAGCCTCGATATGTTGGACCTTATCAGATTATTGAGAAAAGTGGAAGAGTAGCCTATAAGCTCAATCTACCTCGTGAAATGGGAGCTATTTTTCCAGTCTTCCATGTTTCTCGATTAAAGAAATGTCTCCGTCTTCCCGAAGAAAGAGTAGATGTGAGACGCATCAAGTTGAAATCTGATCTTTCTTATGAGGAGAAACCGGTATATGTTCTGGATACTCTAGAAAGGGTGACTCGAAATCGAGTAGTCAAATTATACAAGGTGGTTTGGAGTAATCACGGTGAACGTGATGCAACTTGGGAAAAAGAGGATTATTTAAAGGACAACTATTCTGCTTTTTATGAAAAATGGTACGACTTTCAAATCTCGGGACGAGATTTTTATAAGGGGGGAGGGCTGTAACACCCTGGTGTTAGTTAGCCTCATAATGCATTCATAATGCATGATCATGGCATGAAATTACCATAGCATCATCATTTCATGTGCATTGTCATTGAAACATAAGTATGCAACATACTCAATTGTGCTTGTTTCATAATTTGTGTTTATGAAAAATGGTTAGTGCAACATGTGTTTTCCATACCTTGAAACATATCAATAATGTTAGTGTAACATGACAAGCTTAAGTCTTGTAACAAGGTCATGAAGCATGTGAAGCTTGGACTTGCAACATTTGAGCAATTTGAATGTTTTGTTGTTTCATTACATGTGATACTTAGAAGTTGGTGTAGCCCTTGTGTAGAGTGGTCAATTAGGGTCTAATACACCTTAACTACACTTAGGGTGATTGATGGAACCCTGTTCATGTGGACCAAAATGACTAATTGCCCTTTAAGGGGAGGTTTGACATGGGGTGACCTATAGAGTGCCTCTGTTTGACTGATTAGAAAGTCCAACATAGAGACCTTGCATGGATGTGCACCCTTTACCAAAGTTGTAGGAAATTTATCAAGGAACAAAAGTCTCAATATAACCATCTCATGAAAATGACTAGAACATCCTCAAACAGGTCCCACAAGTCAGTGTGAAGTGCTGTTCTAACACTTAGAAAATTTTCCTAAGTCCTAATGCAGTCACCGTTTCAATGTACACCACTTTAGGGATCTACAGTTACTAATCTAGACCGAATTAGCTCAAGTTCTTATTGACATATTTATAGTACTCACATAGCTCTATGATTTTGTCAATAGCACCATCACCTAATTCTCACTGGTTTAGGAAATATAGAGCGGGGAAAAATAGGGTTCAGTCGGGGTTTCACTGAAATTTAGTTTCAGTTTCCTTGTGACCTACTTTGGGACGCTGTATCTCACTAACCAAGCCGAGTTAGCGCATGATCCTATTGACCAACTTGGAGATCTCACTTAGAACTATAGTTTTGTCATTAACACTTTGGTCCAGTTCAAACTCGTTTGTGAGATCTTGAGCTCTGAAATTGGCCTGTCAGTCGCACCGAGCAGTCGCTGGTTCAGATAAGCCGGTGCTATCGTGGCGACTCGTTCAGAAACCGGCCACCGCGTGGCGTCCATGCCCGCCCTTTCCTCCACGTCGCGCGCACGCGTTCATAGTGAAAAACCGATCGTCCCTCACTCCACTCCATCCTTTCTCTCTCGCCTCGCTTTCTCCGCCCACCAGCAAGGCGAGCGCACCGCCATTGCGCCGCTGTGAGCTCCACCACGCACAGCTCCGTCACCACCGCGTCCTTCCCAGATTGGCTCGGCCAAACTCTCCGCCACTACCTCCTCTACGCGCTGCACGTTTTAGCTGAGCCGGCCGGGTCATAGGTAGAGCATACGGGGTCATTCCTTCTCCACCGCCATACTCGGAGCTCTGCTCACCTTGCGGTCCACCGTGGCTGGGGCAACTCCGTGCTTCTCTATTCTCCGCGTGGGTTGTTTCGGGCCCCTTGAGTCGGGTAGAAACTATAGGAGCTCCCAATTTTGCTGCTACCGAACCGAGCTCACCGGAACGGGTCATTGCGCACTGGGCGCGTCCACCATGGCCGCTGCCGCACCGAGCTTCGATTCTTCATGCTTGCTTATCCGTAGGATCAATTGGTTGGTGTTCCGTGATGCATAGGAGTAGAGCTAGCTATGGGAGAGAGGTTACCGATGATTCTGGCTCGGTTAGCGAGCAACGCCGCCACTCCGGCGAGCTTCCGTGGTCACCGTGAGAGCGCCGCTCGTAGCCACGATGTTACGGTTGAATTCGTGCCGCGCTAGTGGGTTCGTTAGCTTTGTCATGTCTCCAGAAGCCTGTAGCTGTGCTTGCCTTGCCTTGCGATGTTCGTTTGCGTCGTCGTCAACGAGCACCGCCCGCCACCATCCGCCCTCGTCGGTGTCGTGCATGGCTCGGTGCGGTAGAGATAGGGGAAATGGGTTGCCTAGATGCGGGTCAAGGTGGGGAACGCAGCCATGCCGTCGGATTCATCGGAGGGGTCACCGGCGGTGAGGAAACGTCGGCCGGAGCTCTCCCCTGCTCGGTGTGAGCATGACGGCCGGGGCCCGCCTGTCGGCGCGGGTTTTTCCCCCTGCGCGCCTGATTGGGCCGTCGTGGGCCGAGTTGGCCTGCTTGGCCGGCCCGAGCTGGAAATTAGATTTAGGTTTGTTTTATTTTAGTTTTATTCTTTTCCTGAAATGCCTTATATGTTGCTAATGTTTGGGAATTCATAGAAAATAGTAGAAAAATCATAAAAAGGAAAATGAGGACTTTTTGGAATCCTCATGATGTGTACTATGCTGTAGTGAAATAAAATATGGCATGTTAATTTATGTTTTCGGAAGTTTGTAATTAATTTTGCTATGCCCCTATTTAATTATGTAATGTTTGTAGTTTTTGTATCTCCCTGTGTAGTCATCCAATTGCCATGAAACTTTTGTGAGATGCTTAGTATGCTATAAAGATGATATACTAAAATTTTTAGCCTTGTTGGAGGTCATTTGCTCCAATTATGAAATTCCTTTGTTATATGCTTTATTAGCACTTATCTTTTTGTTATTTTGATGTCTCCTAATCTGCTTGTCAAAATGAAGTGAAATTTTTATGGTAGCCTATGTGAAGCATGAGGTGGCTACTGTAATTTTTGTAGATTTTTATATATAGTTTTACTATATGTTTCTTTAATCACCTAATTAACTAAATAAATTATAAAAGAATATTAAATAATTTATTTAGAAGTTGGCACTATACTTTCTGATGTTCTTTTGGTATGCACAACAAGTGAGTAAACTTGGTTTGGTCCAATTGTGCTTTTGAATCGTCACTAATTATTTAATTTAGGAATCTGTCATTTCTGGACAGATTTGGTGGTTACGTAAATTAGGCTTTGTTAATGATGTTTTCATGCTTGGTGATCTATAGCAAAGTTGTTGAGAATTTCATGAACTAGTTGCTGGTAAATTTTGGTAGCATTTGGACTTATAGTTTAGAAATGACAGCTGTTCCAAGTTGGGTTCAGTTTTAGAAATGCTCTCTGTCTTTTAGAACAGATTCTGTATGTATGCTATTTTAACTTGGTTTTGTGCTTACAACGTTGCAATGTCATTGCATTCCTCTTCACATCATTCATGCACATCCATAAATCATCATGTCATTTTTGGATGCATACATGAAATTCATTGGATGCATATACATGCAATAGGTGTGCCAAGAATCGTGTTACGAGCGAAGTCCCGCTGGGCGTGGAACCCGAAGTTGAAGTCCGTTCCAGAACCGGAGGTCCAGTCCGACGAAACCGGAGAAGACGTGGGAATCGTTCTTGAAGCCGAACCTTGATCTCTCTTCTTTCGGTTAAGGCAAGCCCCGGAGCATTATAAGCCTCCTACTTTCAAAGCAATTATCTATCTATACATGTTATATGTATTGTTGCATTAAGTGATAGGAGTTGGTTGGAAACCCTTGCTGCATTGATAACACTCCTTGTCCAGCAATTCGAACCTTGAATCCTAAGTAGACAGGATCGTATCTATGCTTAGCCCTGCTAAATTAGACCGGTAGAAGTCGGGTGATCTCCTGTCACCTGCGAGATATAGGGCTTAATCAGGTCACGGTTGGCTATACTTGCTATCGTGGAAGTGAACCATGTGTTAATAAAATGAAATGAGACCGGGCGGGATGACGATAGTGAAGCAACAAGGCATGGAGGTCTTGGGTGTGGATCTATCCCCGTCTGTGTCGATTAAGGACCGAGACCTGGAGCCTTCTATGTCATTTTGAACGCATGCCTGACATTTAGCTGGCCGGCCTGAGGTTGCCGACCGTGAAGCCTAGTAGCTCAACTCAGGCTGCGAAGTCGAAAAGTGAAAGTCGCCTCGGAAGGGAGCCAGAGGGACCAAGGGCAGGTGAGTTAAAAGTCCTGAGCATCCTGGCCACTGGTATCCCCGAGAACGCGGCGCTGTTCGGGCCCACCCTGAGTTGTACCAAAGGTTATCTACGGCTGCCTTTAGCGGGGTTTGCCGGGTGAGTGTCAGGAATACCCCCTCAGCTGAGTTGGAATCGATTCGAGTCGCCGTCTCTCCCGGATAGTGAGAAACTTGACTGGTTATCTCCAGCGTAGATACACTAATTATAATGATGGTTCGGAATTGATGATAATGATGATGATAGCCTTATTATACCTGCTATGGTTAATATTGTTTGCTCTTAATAAAGTGATTGCTCTAGTGCAGGTGCTAATCTAGTTATCAGGTTAATGATGATCAACTTGATACTTAAGCATATATTGGTTACTTATCGGTATTAAGCTTTTCTGCAAATGAGTCAAGCTAGCCCACTTATAAAGCCTTGCATAATCCTTGGTGTCACCTTTGTTTCTGGTTTTTGACGGGTAAGTCTAGCTGAGTACCTTCTCGTACTCAGGGTTTATTCCCACCTGTTGCAGGTAGCAGATTCCTACTTGTTGCTGCAAGTATTGTCTTCGCCATGTGGGCGTGAAGACTAGACCATATGGGCATGGTCTCTGTAGTATCTCTTCTGGTATGCTTTTGCAGGATGTGACTATGTACTGGCAGTATTTGACTTAAAATGATTTCAGAAATTATGTTGCTTCCGCTAATCTTTACTTTGGTTCTGTAATAAAAATGATTGTACTCCGATGTATGAGATTACTTTTGAACTGTTGTAACAAGTGTTGTGTTATGTTGAATCAGTACGATCTGGTTGCTCTCGGTTTGGTTTGAAATTCCTCGTGATTTCGTGGACTACCGGAGTTATATGGGCTCAAGTTTGAGAATTTGATCGTTTCGGCGATTGTTTTTGAACTTGTGCTCTTATAATTTGGACGGTTCCGTTACAGCTGGTATCAGAGCAAGATTCAACAATAAACACATCATTTGTGTATTTAAACAAAAACTTTTGTGAAAAATCTTTATTCTAAACTAAAGAGTGCCAGTGGTCATATCCTATACGCCCAAATAAGGACTATTAGGTGGCTTACTAAAGTACTAACTTGGGGGTTCTTGCTTGTTTTCTGTTTCGTTGTCCATACGGCGTGCTATTGTATGGATGCCATCCGCTTGGGTGGTAATGTATGGATCAAAATACCTCTACGCCCTGGTAAGTGGGAGTTGTGAGAGCATGACCGTCTAACCGTCGGTCTAGGGGAGAGTAGTTGTGGTTACTAGCATATTTACATGTTTAATCATGTGATTATGAGAGTACTTAATTGTGGGTATATCTGTCGGGTAGCTTTGATACTGAAGTATATACATCGGGGGATGTATGTATGGAAAGTATTTAGTTTACTGCTTTCTTGTGTGCTATATTGGGAATTGTTGGGCTGAAATGCAATTTCCTGCAGGTACACTAACAACGTTTCCTTTAGAACGACTAGTTATCGTTATTGAGAGAACGTGTGTGTGCCACCGAACTATACGCTAGAATTTTGAAATTTTTCCTAGGTTTGTGAGGACGTATGGTTCGTGCATGCACCATGTTCGCATCATACATTGCATTCTGCATTACTCCCTCCCTTATAAATTGCTTATCCCATTCTTTTAAAATTTTCTTCCCTCCAAACAGTTGTCCCGTAATTAGTTGCATTTCTTTCGTGAAGAATTGGGGGTGGTCAACCAACCTAGTGGAGTGGTCAGTAGTGTCATCCTGGAAACCCAATTCATACCTGGCCGTGAAGGAAAGCAAGACAATCTCCAGATGTATCTCCTCGAGTTGGGATGTGTTTTGATATGCAATTCGCCTCTCCATTGCTTCTACCCTTGTATCTATCCTTGTTTGCTACCCTATCTTTGGATAATACGGTTTCTATCCACCTAATTCCTGACACGTGAGGATTCCTCATGGGTGTGTTCGGTAATGGTGTTGCGATTAGTACTCCATGGTGCCGCGACGAAACCGGGAGCCTCCTGTGGCGCGCGACACAAGGTTGTGCTGCTCGGCACGCGCAGGTATCAAGGATCGCTAGTCATGATCCATTATGGAACTACACCAATGTGTTATCTTCTCGTAAACCTTTTCCCTTGGATATCATTCCCTATCTTATCAGAAGATCAGTACCTCAAACCAAGAGATTTCCTTCTTCTGAGATTGGAATTTGGATAGTTGGATAAAATCTCTTCCTCCTGCCTATATAATTCGTCAGCAGCCTTCCGACGTCATCAACGCTTACTAGTTTCAACTACTTGCAGATGTCTCGTCAGCTTCGCTCTAGCAGTCAGAGTCGTGGCAATACAGGACTGTCATCGTCTCCTCCGCAACCTACCTCTGCTGAGTTGCTGCAAATGCTTGCCGAAAGTCAGCGTGCCTTGGACGAGAGTGTCAGAAACCATGTTCATCAGGAACCTGAGCCTGCCCAGTACAGCAGCTATAAAGATTTCTTAGATACTGAGCCTCCTATTTTTCGAGAAGCAGAAGAACCACTTCAAGCAGACGAATGGTTGAACACTATCGAACAGAAGTTTCGTGTGCTCAAGGTGGCAGATGATATGAAAACAGAATATGCTTCGCAACAGTTGCAAGGACCTGCAGGTGTTTGGTGGTGTCACCATCGGAGTACCCTGCCTGAGAATATGGAAGTAGTTTGGGATCAGTTCAAGGAAGTATTTCGGGGACATTATATTCCTGCTGGCCTCATGGCAATCAAGCACACCGAGTTTATGAAGCTCACTCAAGGAGACAAAAGTGTAACAGAATATCTACATGCTTTCGTCAACTTGTCAAGATATGCTCCGGAATTTGTTAATACGGAAGTTAAGAAGATTGCAAGTTTCAAAAGAGGGTTGTGTCCTAAATTGTTGAAGGCCGTGTGTAATAGCAAGTGTGTCACTTTCAACGAGTTTGTCAGTGATACTATCCTTCAAGAGAACTGTAATGCTGTGTATGCTGCTTCTAAGAGCCATGAGAAGTCTCAGAAATCTAATGCATCTACGACTCATACCCTTGTGGTGATTACACCTCAGTATTATTCGCCTGACGTATCCACCAGATATCACCCATATCAGAAACAGGATCCGGTCAAGAGGAGCAGTATTAAGAAAGGAAAGCCTAAGGCACCGTCAAGTAATCGGCCGTGTTGGAATTGCAAGATGTCAGGTCATTGGGCCAAAGATTGCCCTTTTCCGCAGAAGGAATCAAATGATAATAATGTAGATGTGTGTAAAGGGTATGTTCGTTACACCACGGTGGAATCCATTCCTACGGGTGAGATTATCACTGCCGGTGCATTTTTAGTAAACCAACACCCTGCAATTGTGTTGTTCGATTCAGGTGCTTCCCACTCTTTTATCAGTTCAACGTTTGCAGCCAAGCATGGTATGAAGGTCGTTACTTTGGATAATAGTGGTTATAATATTAGTGCTGCCGGGAATAATATTTCAACCAACCAGTTGGTCTTAGGAGCAAAGATCGAGATAGAAGGACGCCTGTATGATCTAGATCTCGTGGTATTACCAGGATTGGGCCTAGATGTAATCTTAGGTATGAAGTGGATGAGTGGAAACGGTGTTCTGATCGATACCTCTACGAGAGTGGTTATGTTGAGGGATCCAAAAGATCAACAAGCTTTTCTAGTGCAACTTCATAGAGACGTTAGTCCTCAGACTACAGTTACCGCTATGATTGCAAAAGCAAAAGAGATTGCAGAAGTTCCAGTAGTGTGTGAATTTCCAGATGTTTTTCCCGATGAATTGCCAGGATTACCTCCAGATCGTGATGTAGAGTTTAAGATTGAGTTAATTCCAGGTACCGCACCAATTTCCAAAAGACCATATAGAATGCCACCGAATGAGTTAGCTGAACTCAAGACCCAACTTAGTGACCTTTTACTCAAAGGGTTGATCCGTCCTAGTTCTTCTCCGTGGGGTTGTCCTGCTATCTTTGTGAAGAAGAAGGACCAGTCTCTACGTATGTGTGTAGACTATCGACCACTCAATGCAGTCACTGTCAAGAACAAGTATCCGTTGCCTCGTATTGATATCTTGTTTGATCAGTTATCTAAAGCAAAGGTATTCTCGAAGATTGATCTGAGATCTGGTTATCATCAAATTAAAATCCGTCCGGAAGACATACCAAAGAGCGCTTTCTCTACCAGATACGGGTTATATGAATATCTTGTCATGTCTTTTGGTCTGACCAATGCTCCTGCACATTTCATGTACCTGATGAATTCAGTATTCATGCAAGAGCTGGACAAGTTTGTGGTGATATTCATTGATGATATTCTCATCTATTCTGAAAATGAAGAAGAACATGCCGAGCATCTGAGAATTGTTTTATCCAGATTACGTGAACATAAGCTTTACGCTAAGTTCAGTAAATGTGAATTCTGGTTAAAGAAGGTACCTTTCCTCGGTCATGTATTGTCTGGTGAGGGAATTTCAGTAGAACCGACTAAGATACAAGAAGTTTTGGATTGGAAGGCACCAACTACAGTGCATGAAGTTAGGAGTTTTCTTGGATTGGCTGGCTATTATCGTCGTTTTATTCAGGATTTCTCTAAAATAGCTAAGCCTATGACTCGACTACTTGAGAAGGATAGGAAGTTTGATTGGACTCCGGAGTGTGAACAAGCTTTCCGCACTCTACGGACTTTGTTAACATCAGCTCCTGTGTTAGCGCAACCTGACATTGAGAAACCGTTTGATGTGTATTGTGATGCATCAGGTACTGGTTTAGGTGGCGTACTAATGCAGGGAGGCCGAGTTATTGCGTATGCTTCACGTCAGTTAAGAAAACATGAAGTTAACTATCCGACTCATGACTTGGAGTTAGCTGCTGTAGTGCATGCTCTAAAAATCTGGAGACACTATTTGCTTGGAAATATATGCAATATTTATACAGATCATAAGAGTCTTAAGTACATATTTACTCAACCTGAGTTAAATATGCGCCAGAGAAGGTGGTTAGAGTTGATCAAGGATTATAACCTCCAGGTGCATTACCATCCGGGTAAAGCAAATGTGGTTGCCGATGCCTTGAGTAGAAAATCTCACTGCAACTCTCTGATAGAAGAAGATTTTCATTTGTCTCATCTCTTACATCCTATTGTAATCCATCATATCACTGTAGATTGTTCTTTGAGAAGTAGAATCATTGAGTTATAGAAGACTGATACTGGTGTATTTCACATCAAGAGAAAGATGAAAGAGCAAGAAACTAAGCATTTTCGAATTGATGAGAAGGGAAGTCTTTGGTTCGAAGATAGACTCGTTGTGCCAAAAGATAAAGAGCTCAGAAATCAAATCTTATCTGATGCCCATTCTTCTAAGTTGTCCATCCATCCTGGTAGTAGTAAGATGTATCAGGACCTCAAGCACTACTATTGGTGGACCAAGATGAAAAAGGAAATTGCAGCCTATGTCGCTAAGTGTGATAATTGTTGTAGAGTTAAGGCCATTCACATGAAGCCTGGTTTACTCCAGCCTTTGTCTGTTCCAGGTTGGAAGTGGGATGACATTGTTATGGACTTTATTGTCGGATTACCAACCACCCAAAAAGGTTTTGATTCTATTTGGGTTATAGTTGATCGTTTGACAAAATCTGCTCATTTTATCCCTGTGAAGAGTAACTATCACCCACACCAATATGCTGACATTTACTTCCAAGAAGTCGTACGTCTTCATGGAGTGCCTAGGTCTATTATCTCTGACAGAGGACCACAATTTACTGCTCGTTTTTGGGAGCGCCTACATCAGAATCTTGGAACTAATTTGGTCCATAGTTCTGCTTATCATCCACAGACGTCGGGGCAGACTGAGCGTGTGAATTAGATTCTTGAAGACATGCTTAGAGCTTGCATCATCTCTTGTAATGACTCCTGGGAGAAATGGTTGCCTCTCGCTGAATTCTCTTACAACAACAGTTATCAAGAGAGTATCCAGATGGCTCCTTTTGAAGCTTTATATGGTCGCAAGTGTAGAACTCCTTTGAACTGGGTGGAACCAGGAGAAAGAAGATTCTATGGTATTGACTTTGTAAAAGAAGCCGAGGAGCAAGTTCGTGCTATACAGAAAAATATAGCAGCTGCTCAGGCTAGACAAAAGAGCTACGCAGATAAGAGGAGGAAACCTATTGAGTTTGAAGTAGGTGACCATGTATATCTGAAGGTGTCCCCTATGAGAGGAGTAAAACGTTTTGGGATCAAAAGAAAGCTTGAGCCTCGATATGTTGGACCTTATCAGATTATTGAGAAAAGTGGAAGAGTAGCCTATAAGCTCAATCTACCTCGTGAAATGGGAGCTATTTTTCCAGTCTTCCATGTTTCTCGATTAAAGAAATGTCTCCGTCTTCCCGAAGAAAGAGTAGATGTGAGACGCATCAAGTTGAAATCTGATCTTTCTTATGAGGAGAAACCGGTATATGTTCTGGATACTCTAGAAAGGGTGACTCGAAATCGAGTAGTCAAATTATACAAGGTGGTTTGGAGTAATCACGGTGAACGTGATGCAACTTGGGAAAAAGAGGATTATTTAAAGGACAACTATTCTGCTTTTTATGAAAAATGGTACGACTTTCAAATCTCGGGACGAGATTTTTATAAGGGGGGAGGGCTGTAACACCCTGGTGTTAGTTAGCCTCATAATGCATTCATAATGCATGATCATGGCATGAAATTACCATAGCATCATCATTTCATGTGCATTGTCATTGAAACATAAGTATGCAACATACTCAATTGTGCTTGTTTCATAATTTGTGTTTATGAAAAATGGTTAGTGCAACATGTGTTTTCCATACCTTGAAACATATCAATAATGTTAGTGTAACATGACAAGCTTAAGTCTTGTAACAAGGTCATGAAGCATGTGAAGCTTGGACTTGCAACATTTGAGCAATTTGAATGTTTTGTTGTTTCATTACATGTGATACTTAGAAGTTGGTGTAGCCCTTGTGTAGAGTGGTCAATTAGGGTCTAATACACCTTAACTACACTTAGGGTGATTGATGGAACCCTGTTCATGTGGACCAAAATGACTAATTGCCCTTTAAGGGGAGGTTTGACATGGGGTGACCTATAGAGTGCCTCTGTTTGACTGATTAGAAAGTCCAACATAGAGACCTTGCATGGATGTGCACCCTTTACCAAAGTTGTAGGAAATTTATCAAGGAACAAAAGTCTCAATATAACCATCTCATGAAAATGACTAGAACATCCTCAAACAGGTCCCACAAGTCAGTGTGAAGTGCTGTTCTAACACTTAGAAAATTTTCCTAAGTCCTAATGCAGTCACCGTTTCAATGTACACCACTTTAGGGATCTACAGTTACTAATCTAGACCGAATTAGCTCAAGTTCTTATTGACATATTTATAGTACTCACATAGCTCTATGATTTTGTCAATAGCACCATCACCTAATTCTCACTGGTTTAGGAAATATAGAGCGGGGAAAAATAGGGTTCAGTCGGGGTTTCACTGAAATTTAGTTTCAGTTTCCTTGTGACCTACTTTGGGACGCTGTATCTCACTAACCAAGCCGAGTTAGCGCATGATCCTATTGACCAACTTGGAGATCTCACTTAGAACTATAGTTTTGTCATTAACACTTTGGTCCAGTTCAAACTCGTTTGTGAGATCTTGAGCTCTGAAATTGGCCTGTCAGTCGCACCGAGCAGTCGCTGGTTCAGATAAGCCGGTGCTATCGTGGCGACTCGTTCAGAAACCGGCCACCGCGTGGCGTCCATGCCCGCCCTTTCCTCCACGTCGCGCGCACGCGTTCATAGTGAAAAACCGATCGTCCCTCACTCCACTCCATCCTTTCTCTCTCGCCTCGCTTTCTCCGCCCACCAGCAAGGCGAGCGCACCGCCATTGCGCCGCTGTGAGCTCCACCACGCACAGCTCCGTCACCACCGCGTCCTTCCCAGATTGGCTCGGCCAAACTCTCCGCCACTACCTCCTCTACGCGCTGCACGTTTTAGCTGAGCCGGCCGGGTCATAGGTAGAGCATACGGGGTCATTCCTTCTCCACCGCCATACTCGGAGCTCTGCTCACCTTGCGGTCCACCGTGGCTGGGGCAACTCCGTGCTTCTCTATTCTCCGCGTGGGTTGTTTCGGGCCCCTTGAGTCGGGTAGAAACTATAGGAGCTCCCAATTTTGCTGCTACCGAACCGAGCTCACCGGAACGGGTCATTGCGCACTGGGCGCGTCCACCATGGCCGCTGCCGCACCGAGCTTCGATTCTTCATGCTTGCTTATCCGTAGGATCAATTGGTTGGTGTTCCGTGATGCATAGGAGTAGAGCTAGCTATGGGAGAGAGGTTACCGATGATTCTGGCTCGGTTAGCGAGCAACGCCGCCACTCCGGCGAGCTTCCGTGGTCACCGTGAGAGCGCCGCTCGTAGCCACGATGTTACGGTTGAATTCGTGCCGCGCTAGTGGGTTCGTTAGCTTTGTCATGTCTCCAGAAGCCTGTAGCTGTGCTTGCCTTGCCTTGCGATGTTCGTTTGCGTCGTCGTCAACGAGCACCGCCCGCCACCATCCGCCCTCGTCGGTGTCGTGCATGGCTCGGTGCGGTAGAGATAGGGGAAATGGGTTGCCTAGATGCGGGTCAAGGTGGGGAACGCAGCCATGCCGTCGGATTCATCGGAGGGGTCACCGGCGGTGAGGAAACGTCGGCCGGAGCTCTCCCCTGCTCGGTGTGAGCATGACGGCCGGGGCCCGCCTGTCGGCGCGGGTTTTTCCCCCTGCGCGCCTGATTGGGCCGTCGTGGGCCGAGTTGGCCTGCTTGGCCGGCCCGAGCTGGAAATTAGATTTAGGTTTGTTTTATTTTAGTTTTATTCTTTTCCTGAAATGCCTTATATGTTGCTAATGTTTGGGAATTCATAGAAAATAGTAGAAAAATCATAAAAAGGAAAATGAGGACTTTTTGGAATCCTCATGATGTGTACTATGCTGTAGTGAAATAAAATATGGCATGTTAATTTATGTTTTCGGAAGTTTGTAATTAATTTTGCTATGCCCCTATTTAATTATGTAATGTTTGTAGTTTTTGTATCTCCCTGTGTAGTCATCCAATTGCCATGAAACTTTTGTGAGATGCTTAGTATGCTATAAAGATGATATACTAAAATTTTTAGCCTTGTTGGAGGTCATTTGCTCCAATTATGAAATTCCTTTGTTATATGCTTTATTAGCACTTATCTTTTTGTTATTTTGATGTCTCCTAATCTGCTTGTCAAAATGAAGTGAAATTTTTATGGTAGCCTATGTGAAGCATGAGGTGGCTACTGTAATTTTTGTAGATTTTTATATATAGTTTTACTATATGTTTCTTTAATCACCTAATTAACTAAATAAATTATAAAAGAATATTAAATAATTTATTTAGAAGTTGGCACTATACTTTCTGATGTTCTTTTGGTATGCACAACAAGTGAGTAAACTTGGTTTGGTCCAATTGTGCTTTTGAATCGTCACTAATTATTTAATTTAGGAATCTGTCATTTCTGGACAGATTTGGTGGTTACGTAAATTAGGCTTTGTTAATGATGTTTTCATGCTTGGTGATCTATAGCAAAGTTGTTGAGAATTTCATGAACTAGTTGCTGGTAAATTTTGGTAGCATTTGGACTTATAGTTTAGAAATGACAGCTGTTCCAAGTTGGGTTCAGTTTTAGAAATGCTCTCTGTCTTTTAGAACAGATTCTGTATGTATGCTATTTTAACTTGGTTTTGTGCTTACAACGTTGCAATGTCATTGCATTCCTCTTCACATCATTCATGCACATCCATAAATCATCATGTCATTTTTGGATGCATACATGAAATTCATTGGATGCATATACATGCAATAGGTGTGCCAAGAATCGTGTTACGAGCGAAGTCCCGCTGGGCGTGGAACCCGAAGTTGAAGTCCGTTCCAGAACCGGAGGTCCAGTCCGACGAAACCGGAGAAGACGTGGGAATCGTTCTTGAAGCCGAACCTTGATCTCTCTTCTTTCGGTTAAGGCAAGCCCCGGAGCATTATAAGCCTCCTACTTTCAAAGCAATTATCTATCTATACATGTTATATGTATTGTTGCATTAAGTGATAGGAGTTGGTTGGAAACCCTTGCTGCATTGATAACACTCCTTGTCCAGCAATTCGAACCTTGAATCCTAAGTAGACAGGATCGTATCTATGCTTAGCCCTGCTAAATTAGACCGGTAGAAGTCGGGTGATCTCCTGTCACCTGCGAGATATAGGGCTTAATCAGGTCACGGTTGGCTATACTTGCTATCGTGGAAGTGAACCATGTGTTAATAAAATGAAATGAGACCGGGCGGGATGACGATAGTGAAGCAACAAGGCATGGAGGTCTTGGGTGTGGATCTATCCCCGTCTGTGTCGATTAAGGACCGAGACCTGGAGCCTTCTATGTCATTTTGAACGCATGCCTGACATTTAGCTGGCCGGCCTGAGGTTGCCGACCGCGAAGCCTAGTAGCTCAACTCAGGCTGCGAAGTCGAAAAGTGAAAGTCGCCTCGGAAGGGAGCCAGAGGGACCAAGGGCAGGTGAGTTAAAAGTCCTGAGCATCCTGGCCACTGGTATCCCCGAGAACGCGGCGCTGTTCGGGCCCACCCTGAGTTGTACCAAAGGTTATCTACGGCTGCCTTTAGCGGGGTTTGCCGGGTGAGTGTCAGGAATACCCCCTCAGCTGAGTTGGAATCGATTCGAGTCGCCGTCTCTCCCGGATAGTGAGAAACTTGACTGGTTATCTCCAGCGTAGATACACTAATTATAATGATGGTTCGGAATTGATGATAATGATGATGATAGCCTTATTATACCTGCTATGGTTAATATTGTTTGCTCTTAATAAAGTGATTGCTCTAGTGCAGGTGCTAATCTAGTTATCAGGTTAATGATGATCAACTTGATACTTAAGCATATATTGGTTACTTATCGGTATTAAGCTTTTCTGCAAATGAGTCAAGCTAGCCCACTTATAAAGCCTTGCATAATCCTTGGTGTCACCTTTGTTTCTGGTTTTTGACGGGTAAGTCTAGCTGAGTACCTTCTCGTACTCAGGGTTTATTCCCACCTGTTGCAGGTAGCAGATTCCTACTTGTTGCTGCAAGTATTGTCTTCGCCATGTGGGCGTGAAGACTAGACCATATGGGCATGGTCTCTGTAGTATCTCTTCTGGTATGCTTTTGCAGGATGTGACTATGTACTGGCAGTATTTGACTTAAAATGATTTCAGAAATTATGTTGCTTCCGCTAATCTTTACTTTGGTTCTGTAATAAAAATGATTGTACTCCGATGTATGAGATTACTTTTGAACTGTTGTAACAAGTGTTGTGTTATGTTGAATCAGTACGATCTGGTTGCTCTCGGTTTGGTTTGAAATTCCTCGTGATTTCGTGGACTACCGGAGTTATATGGGCTCAAGTTTGAGAATTTGATCGTTTCGGCGATTGTTTTTGAACTTGTGCTCTTATAATTTGGACGGTTCCGTTACACAATGTAGGTACGAAATTGAGGTGATGGGCTTTCTACCTGACGATCGGCGATCCGAGAGAAGAAGAGACGTGTCACGCAGGGGAAGCCTCAAAACCAGCTAGGGTTAGGGTTCGCGATGAATCGATGGCCCTGGTTGCAATGTAAGTCAGTGGATTGAAAACAATCTAGATCAAGCGAAGAGGATGCTATGGCCTTACCAATGAGGAGGTAGGGCTAGGGCTTGGATGGCGCTCGGTGCTCGGGAGCCAACGGCGGCGCACGCAGGTGATAGAAGACGGCGTGGCGAGGTGCTTGGTGTGGGCTCAGCTGTAGCGGCGCGGTTGTGGTGGTGCACGGTCACGGAAGGCGCATGGCTATGGTGGCGCGAGGTCATGGAGCAGGGGCGAGCACTGGCAACCAGCAGTGGTGCTTGGCGGCGGCTGGTGTGGAGGAGGTACAGCGGCACTGGCTAGGGCTCGGTCATGGCGGCGTACGGGGTTAGGTCAAGAAAAACTCGTGATGGCTGCGGTTAAATGAGGACCCCATGCGTAACAAAGAAGGAAATAGGGAAAGAGTCCTTATGCCGCACGAGATCCACTAACCAGACGCTCTGGTGGTAGCGACCGAACGCTACCACCCAGCGTCCGGTCGATTCCAGAGAGGTCCAATTCCTCTGGAATCACGACCGGACACGTCTGGTGGTCCATGACCGGACGTAGGTAGGGTCCGGTTAGCTCATCATGTTTCTTCTTCAAATGACCGGACGCTGGATCCCTTCCTGATCGGATGCACAAGCGCAGCATCCGGTCACTCCTTCAGCTTCTGTTCACCTCCTGTGAACTGACCGGACGCTGGATAGCAGCGTCCAGTGCAGCATCTGGTGGTCCTTTTCCAGCAAATCTTCAATGTTCCTTCGCGCTGCCTGTTCCCAATCAAGTCCCAACTTGAATAAGATCCAAATAAGCACCAATTGGGACTGATGTGAGTGACCTCTCTCAAACCCTCATATTTTTCAAAATATTTTGCCTTAGGCTATAATTCTTTTTAAGAAAATAGGCAATAAGAGGGCAAATGGAACAAAATGACAAAACAACATCCATGCATATGTAGTACTTTGTAAGTAAATCTAGTTGCTTGTCAAGTTTGATCCAAGGTTAAGCTTCTTCATACGCTTTTCGGTGGTTATCTTAACCATGTTAGACAAGCCCTATATGCATTACCAAAAATTAAACATGTTGTATATTACAATGAATTCAAGGGACAACACAAGCTCAATTTTTAGTGAAGTTACTAAAATCAAGTACATTGAGCTCATTCCGCAATCTACAAAATGTAGCCTCATCTAGCGGTTTAGTGAAGATATCCGCTAATTGATCTTCGGTTCTTACACCTTCTAGTGATATATCATTTTTAGCAACATGATCTCTTAGAAAGTGATGGCGGATATCTATGTGCTTGGTGCAAGAGTGTTGAACCAGATTATTTGCAAGTTTTACTGCACTTTCATTGTCGCACAAAAGAGGTACCTTTTCTAGAACTACACCATAGTCTAGCAAAGTTTGTTTCATGTATAAAATTTGTGCACAACAAGCACCCGCGGCAATGTATTCCACTTCGATGGTGGACAAAGCCACACTATTTTGTTTCTTGGAGGACCAAGACATAAGTGATCTACCAAGCAAATGGCACCCTCTAGATGTGCTCTTTCTATCAACTTTGCAACCAGCATAATCCGAATCAGAATAGCCAACTAATTCAAATATAGCTCCTTTGGGATACCAAGGCCAATGCTTGGTGTGTGCTTAAGATACCTAAGGATTCTTTTTACGGCAATTAAATGTGTTTCCTTAGGATTAGCTTGAAATCTAGCACACATACACATACTAAACATGATGTCGGGCCGAGATGTGGTTAAATATAACAAGCTACCAATCATAGAATGGTAGAGAGTTTGATCAATCGGGTTACCTCCCTCATCTAGGTTGAGATGTCCATTGGTAGGCATTGGTGTCTTGATTGGCTTACATTCATCCATCTTGAATCTCTTGAGAAGATCTTTTGTGTATTTCTCTTGAGAGATGAAGATGCCTTCTTTCATTTGCTTGACTTGAAAACCAAGAAAGAATGTAAGCTCACCAATCATTGACATCTCGAACTCCTTCGACATCAATTCACCAAATTGTTTGCATGAGTCTTCATTTGATGATCCAAAGATGATATCATCAACATACACTTGACAAATGAAGATATGCCCATCAAGCTTCTTGGTGAATAGTGTGGTGTCGACCTTCTCAATGGTAAAGCCCTTCTCAATGAGGAAGTCCCGAAGGCGCTCGTACCAAGCTCTTGGGGCTTGCTTAAGCCCATATAGTGCCTTGGACAACCTATAAACATGATTAGGATATCTAGGGTCTTTAAACCCGGGAGGTTGATCAACATAGACTAGTTCATTAATAAAGCCATTTAAGAATGCACTTTTCATATCCATTTGATATAGTTTCATTTCATGATGTGATGCATATGCAAGAAGGATACGGATGGCTTCTAATCTTGCAACCGGTGCAAAGGTCTCTCCAAAATCCAAACCTTGAACTTGGGAGAACCCCTTTGCAACTAGTCTTGCCTTGTTCCTCACAATGACACCTTGATCATCTTGCTTGTTATGGAACACCCACTTTATTCCAATGACTCTTGCACCTTTTGGTCGCTCTTCAAGAGTCCAAACTTCATTACGAGTGAAGTTGTTCAACTCTTCATGCATGGCATTGATCCAATCCGGATCTTTGAGAGCTTCTTCTACCTTGGTAGGCTCATAGCAAGAGACAAAAGAGTGATGAGCAATAAATGAAGTAAGTTTTTGAGATCGAGTCATTACACCCTTTGATGGACTCCCTATGATGAGATCTTGTGGATGATCTTGTAGGAGAGGTGTATTTCTTCTATTGACCACTTGAGGAGGAGGTTGTGGAGCATCAACATCTTGTGCTTGTACCACCATTTGCTTATGGGAGATATGAGTATCTTCATTTTCTACTCTCCCATCTTTTTCACCATCTTGTGGCACACTTGATGAAGAAGGTTGATCAATGACTTGTACATCATCTTCATCATCTTTTGGCTTGATGTCTCCCACCAGAATATTCTTCATAGCCTCCCTCAATGGTTCATCACCTACATCATCAAGATTCTCATGTGCTCCTTGGGAGCCGTTAGATTCATCAAATTCCACATCATATGTTTTTTCAACCAAGCCGGTGGCATGATTAAATACTCTATATGCTTTGGACTTTGATGAGTAACCAACAAGAAAACCAATATCACAACATCTTTGGAACTTCCCTAGGTGTTGCCACTTCTTGTAGATGTAGCATTTGCAACCAAACACCCTAAAGAAGGAGACGTCCGACTTCTTCCCATTGAGCAACTCATAAGGTGTCTTGCCAAGAAACTTTTGAAGGAATAGGCGGTTGGATGCATAACATGCGGTGTTGATTGCCTCCGCCCATGGAGCTTTGGGGGTGTTGTATTCATCATGCATAGTCCTTGCAAGAGTGATCAAAGTCCGATTCTTCCTCTCAACTACACCATTTTGTTGAGGAGTATAAGTTGCGGAGACTTCATGCTTGATCCCAACTTCATCACAATAAGCTTCAATGTTTGTGTTGTCAAATTCTTTTCCATTGTCACTTCTTATCTTCTTGAGCTTCACTTCAAATTCATTTTGTGCTCTCTTAGCAAACTTCTTGAAGCAAGATGCAACTTCAGATTTGTCATGAAGGAAGAATACCCATGTATACCTTGAATAGTCATCAATGATCACAGGACAATAAAGATTTCCTCCCAAACTCTTATATGTTGTTGGTCCAAATAAATCCATGTGAAGGAGTTCTAGCACTCTTGTGGTTGACATGAAAGCTTTGGTTGGATGAGTATTTGCAACTTGCTTGCCGGCTTGACATGCACTACAAAGCTTGTCCTTTTCAAACTTCACATCCTTCAACCCTCTCACCAAATCATTCTTCATAAGCTTTTTGAGTGAGCTCATCCCAACATGAGCAAGTCTTCTATGCCATAGCCACCCAAGTGTTGTTTTGGTGAATAGACAAGTCTTCAAATTTGCATCTTCAGAGGTGAAGTCCACTAAATATAAGTTGTTGTATCTAAATCCATTAAATATCACTTGATTATCATCTACCTTGGATACAACAACCTCCTTCTCGGTGAACAAGCATTGGAAGCCAAGATCACATAATTGTCCAATGAATAGCAAGTTGAAGCTCAATGAAGCTACATAAAGCACATTGGAGATGGAATGATCATTTGATATTGCCACTTTGTCCAATCCTTTAACCTTGCCCTTTGAGTTATCTCCAAATGTTATTTTCTCTTGTCCATCTACCTCTTCATCTAGTGAGGTGAACATATGAGGATCACCGGTCATATGTTGAGTGCAACCACTATCAATAACCCAATGACTTCCACCGGTCTTATAGTTCACCTACACACAAG
Organism: Saccharum hybrid cultivar R570; assembly: GCA_038087645.1. Classification (NCBI taxonomy): domain Eukaryota; kingdom Viridiplantae; phylum Streptophyta; class Magnoliopsida; order Poales; family Poaceae; genus Saccharum; species Saccharum hybrid cultivar. The sequence goes on along the minus strand of JAQSUU010000049.1, from coordinate 1,924,998 downwards.
AGATTCAAGCTTTAGGAATCCAAACTTGTTGAGGGCCCTTCACCTTCTCAACAAGTGACTTAGCCACCCAAATCTTCTAAGGCCTATTCTTGTTAGGGGGTCCTAAGAACATGACTTTCATCTTTCCACTAGAGTCCTTTCTAAGCATGTAGTGAGCATTTAAGGCAAAGGGTCTAGCATGCTTGGGCAAGGGTTGTGGCGGCTCAAAACATCTCTTGGGCTTTGGCTTTGGATTTGATTGTTGTTGTTGAACTTGAGCCTTCTTCTTCTCTACACTTGCCACATATCCAATGCCACTTCTATCCATCTTCATGATGGTATTCATGAGTAGCTCACTTTGGAGGTGCTTGCCTCTAGCAAACTTGCTCAACCCAATCTTGAGATGCTCTTTCTCCAACTTGAGCTTCTTATTTTCTTCCTTTAGAGCATCATCTTTCTTCTCTTCCTTGAACTTCTTGTTTTCTTCTTTGAGCTTTTCATTCTCAAGGATCAACTCTTTGTCATGATCAAGAGTTTCTAGCACAATGGTGTTGTGGCTTTTCATTTCTTCAAGATCTTTCATGAGCTTTTCATTTGTGTTCTTGAGCTTGACATATTCATCATAGTCATTGCACTCAACCACTTGCTTGCCTTTGCCACTAGAACCTTGCTCAATGCTCTCATCAATCAAATCATCACATGATGTAGCTATATCAATCTTAACAATATGGTTAGTAGCATCATGTGGCTCATTTGGTAAAAATTCTTGAGCAATAACAAGTGTATCATGATTGATCTTAAGAGTAGTGTATTCATCTTTTAGCTTGTTGTGGCTAGTGATGAGCTCATTGTGCACCCACTCAAGTTTATCATGTTTATCTTTAAGCTCTTTCTTAGAAGATTTGAGCTCCTTGAGTTTGGATGATATAGAATCATTTGTTTCTTTGAGCTCAACATTAGCCTTTTCCAATGTATCATATTTTGCTAAGAGTGAATCATTTTTAGCATCAAGCTTTTCATTTTTAGCTCTACTCTTCCTAATGATCTTAGTGTATTTTCATAGTATTTTAACAAGATCATCATATGAAGGTGAATCATCATCATCGTTATCGCTATCACTATCATCATCACTAGCATGTTCATCATCACTACTATCACCATCATTTAATACCTTGCGTTCACCCTTGGCCATAAGGCATAGGTATGTAGAGGATGATAGCTATGGTGGCGGTGAAGATGAAAGATCAATAGCAATGGCGGCCACCTTCTCATTGTCACTATCATCATCGGATGATCCACTTGATGAATCAATGTCCGTGAGCCAATCATCGATGATGTAGGCCTTTCCACTCTTCTTCTTCTTGTGGAAGTCTCTCTTTTTGCCATCTCTCTTCTTGTATGGCTTGTTCTTCTTCTTCTCATCTTCATCTTCATTGCTTGAGTCATCTCTCTTGCCCTTGTTCTTGTTCTTGAACTTGTCTTTCTTGGGCTTTGTGCATTGATGAGCGAGATGGCCAAGTTTGCCACAATTATAGCAATCCATCTCGGAGATTGGCTTTCTTCTTGAGCTTGTGAAGAACTTCTTCTTCTTGCCATCAAACTTGATGCCACTCTTATTGAGCTTCTTTAGCATCTTGGCGGTCTTCTTCACCATGAGAGCAAGGCTTTCATCATCAACTTCAAGTTCACTTGAGCTTTCATACTCAAGTCTTGCCTTGCCCTTCTCTTGGCTAGCTTTGAATGCTAAGTCTTTGTCTTTCTTCTTGTTAGAGGATGAGCCATCTTGTGGCGTGATGTGCATGTACATCTCATGAGCATTGATCTTTCCTGTAACGGAACCGTCCAAATTATAAGAGCACAAGTTCAAAAACAATCGCCGGAACGATCAAATTCTCAAACTTGAGCCCATATAACTCCGGTAGTCCACGAAATCACGAGGGATTTCAAACCAAACCGAGAGCAACCAGATCGTAATGATTCAACATAACACAACACTTGTTACAACAGTTCAAAAGTAATCTCATACATCGGAGTACAATTATTTTTATTACAAAACCAAGTAAAGACTAGCGGAAGCAACATAATTTCAGAAATCATTTTAAGTCAAATACTGCCAGTACATAGTCACATCCTGCAAAAGCATACCAGAAGAGATACTACAGAGACCATGCCCATATGGTCTAGTCTTCATGCCCACATGGCGAAGACAATACTTGCAGCAACAAGTAGGAATCTGCTACCTGCAACAGGTGGGAATAAACCCTGAGTACGAGAAGGTACTCAGCTAGACTTACCCGTCAAAAACCAGAAACAAAGGCGACACCAAGGATTATGCAAGGCTTTATAAGTGGGCTAGCTTGACTCATTTGCAGAAAAGCTTAATACCGATAAGTAACCAATATATGCTTAAGTATCAAGTTGATCATCATTAACCTGATAACTAGATTAGCACCTGTACTAGAGCAATCACTTTATTAAGAGCAAACAATATTAACCATAGCAGGTATAATAAGGCTATCATCATCATTATCATCAATTCCGAACCATCATTATAATTAGTGTATCTACGCTGGAGATAACCAGTCAAGTTTCTCACTATCCGGGAGAGACGGCGACTCGAATCGATTCCAACTCAGCTGAGGGGGTATTCCTGACACTCACCCGGCAAACCCCGCTAAAGGCAGCCGTAGATAACCTTTGGTACAACTCAGGGTGGGCCCGAACAGCGCCGCGTTCTCGGGGATACCAGTGGCCAGGATGCTCAGGACTTTTAACTCACCTGCCCTTGGACCCTCTGGCTCCCTTCCGAGGCGACTTTCACTTTTCGACTTCGCAGCCTGAGTTGAGCTACTAGGCTTCGCGGTCGGCAACCTCAGGCCGGCCAGCTAAATGTCAGGCATGCGTTCAAAATGACATAGAAGGCTCCAGGTCTCGGTCCTTAATCGACACAGACGGGGATAGATCCACACCCAAGACCTCCATGCCTTGTTGCTTCACTATCGTCATCCCGCCCGGTCTCATTTCATTTTATTACCACATGGTTCACTTCCACGATAGCAAGTATAGCCAACCGTGACCTGATAAAGCCCTATATCTCGCAGGTGACAGGAAATCACCCGACTTCTACCGGTCTAATTTAGCAGGGCTAAGCATAGATACGATCCTGTCTACTTAGGATTCAATGTTCGAATTGCTGGACAAGGAGTGTTATCAATGCAGCAAGGGTTTCCAACCAACTCCTATCACGTAATGTAACAATACATATAACATGTATAAATAGATAATTGCTTTGAAAGTAGGAGGCTTATAATGCTCCGGGGCTTGCCTTAACCGAAAGAAGAGAGATCAAGGTTCGGCTTCAAGAACGGTTCCCACGTCTTCTCCGGCTTCGTCGGACTGGACCTCCGGTTCTCAAACGGACTTCAACTTCGGGTTCCACGCCCAGCTGGACTTCGCTCGTAACACGGTTCTTGGCACACCTATTGCATGTATATGCATCTAATGAATTTCATGTATGCATCAAAGATGACATGATGATTTATGAACATGTAGGAATGATACGAAGATGAATGTAATGATATTGCAACATCATAAGCACAAAACCAACTTATGTGGTGCTCTATTCAAATCACTTCAAGCTTAGGTGCAATTTTCCTCTCTGGTATTACATGCTTGAACATCTCTAAGAAACCACTAAGTGCCACAAGGTTAAGACCAAACACACACACATAACAAGATTCCAGAAATTTAGTATTTACAACATATTATCAACAGTAGCTAAGAAAACTCACAACTGGAGTTCTACCAATCCAAATGACCTGAAAGAGGACATTCTGGAAAGCTTATGAAATTGTCTACAATTCATTTATAAACATCTAAGCATGATTTCATCATTTACCCAGTTAAAATAGCATACATACAGAATCTGTTCTAAAAGACAGAGAGCACTACCAAAACTGAACCCAACTTGGAACAGCTGTCATTTCTAAACTACAAGTCCAAAAGCTACCAAAATTTACCAGCAACTAGTTCATGACATTCTCAACAACTTTACTATAAATCACCAAGCATGAAAACATCATTAACATAGGTTAATTCTCTTAACTAGCAAATCTGTCCAGAAATGGCAGATTCACTAACTTAAATAATTAATGACAATTCAAAAGCATAATTGGACCAAACTAAGTTTACCAACTTGTTGTGCATACCAAAGGGACATCAGAAAGTATAGTTCCAACTTCTAAATAAATTATTTAATATTCTTTTATAATTTATTTAGTTAATTAGGTGATTAAAGAAACATATAGTAAAACTATATATAAAAATCTACCAAACTTACAGTAGCCACCTCATGCTTCACATAGGCTACCATAAAAATTTCACTTCATTTTGACAAGCAGATATGGAGATATCAAAAATAACAGATGACATGTCTATTTCTAGCATAAATAGAAAACCCTATTGAAAAGTATCAAACAACAGATTTCATATTTTTCCTAGCATCCTTCTAACATAAGAACAACATTCACCAAGTTTCACCCTTACTGGATCTATAGAAAAATTATGAAAATTTACACAAGATCCATTCAAGCAAACCAGATAATTATATAACTCCACCAAACCACATCCAAATTGCATGAAAATTTAACCATAATCTATTCATGGTATGAACAGTTCACTATAAAAATTTCATGTCATTTGGAGCTTCACAGAAAGAGATATCATTTTCTCCTTTTTCTTCAGGAATAAAAAAATATAATTAATAACTATTTAATTCATCACAAAACATGGCACATATTATATTTTTATAATAAACTAGACATTATGTAAAGCACACCAAAATTTAAAACACCTCAATTGGACCTTTAGAACAGGAGATACATATTTTTGAAGTTTGCTCAACAATCAAATAAATAAAATCGAAACAAACACCCTACTCTACTTCGGGCCGGCCCAATTTAGCCAGCTCGGCCCAGCACACGGCTCGGCCCGCGGCCGGTTTGGCCCGACCAGCAACACCGGGGGGGGGGGGGGGAAACACGCTGACAGACGGGGCCCGCCCGTCAAAGGCACAGAGACAGGGCAGGAGGTCCGGCGAGGTCGGGCTCGCCGTCGGCGGCTCCTCCGGCGAAGACGACTACCCGGGCACGCTCCTCACCTCATCCCGCACCACGGCAACCGGTTTTCCCCAATGCTAGCGCACCCGAGCACGCTCGTCACCGACAATGGCGGACGGCGGCGGCGGTGCAGGTCGACGGCAGCGAAATCGGCCATCACCCGGTGATCTAAAGGCGCCTACATACTCTACATTGACCCACGAACCCGAGGGGATCATGAGCGAGACACGAAATCAACTACAGCTACATGGCCATGAGTGGCGTTCGCGGTGTACCCATGAGAGCTAGCCGGAGTGGTGGCGTTGCTCGCTGTCCGAGCCAACTCAGGCGGTAACACCTTACACTTAGCATGGTCTACCCTAGGGACGCACAGAACACGAGTCAAAGCAAGCAAGAAGCAAACAGGCAAGTCGTATTCAAGCTCGCGGCGGCGGCGGCAATGGCGGGTGTGCCCAGTGCAGCGGTTTGTCCCGGCGAGCAGAGCACGGTAGAGTCTAAAAAAATGAACCCTACAGCTTCTACGTGACGTGCACGGCAACGAACAAGCACGACTATGGACTGCAAGGCTCGCCATTGAGCTAGCCGTGGTGGACCGAGAGCGTGGCGGCGCTCCGAGCGCGGCGACCGTGGCAAAGAGAGTTTTTTGGCCACCTACCTATGGCTCGGTTAGGCTAGCGAGTTGGAGCACGGCTAGAGCAACCCAAGACGGAACGATTGGTCGAGTTCGATCGGAATATGGTGGCTGAATGGAGAAGCTATGGCCGGTGCAGTAGCGGTGGCATTCCGTCTGTGCGGAGGAAGAAGAAGGCGAGGCAGAGGAGGAATGGAGCGAGTGCGGGCGAGAGGGAACGCTTCCAGGGCATCGTGGCGACCATGTAGAACAACGTGGCCCGGCCGGTGGACACGCGCCGGTGTACGGCTTGCCAAGTGGCGAGCAAGACCTGAGCCCGGTCGGTCACTGCACCTCCCCCTCCATCTCCTTTCAGTCAAAGACCGACTGAAACTGCCTCAAACACGACCCTCTAGCACCTAATCCAGCCGGATTTAGCGAGAAGCGCCAACAACAAAATGATAGAGCTATAGGCATACTACAAGATTGTCAATAGGGTCTTGGGCTGATTCGGCTTAGGTAGTGAGATACAACACCCCAAAGTAGGTCACAAGTAAACTGAAACTAAGTTTCAGTTAAGACTCGACTGAACCCTGATTTTCAAAGCACTCTAGCTCCTAAACCCTTGAGAACTAGGTGATGGTGTTATTGACAATATGGTAGAGCTAAGTGAGTGCTACAAAAGTGTCAATATGGGTTAAAGCTGGTTTGGTCAGGTTTTCAAACTACAAGCTCCCAAAGATGGGTACTTGGAAACTGAAAAGCAGTTCTAGGACTTAGAAAAAAATCTAAGTGTGGAAACAGCCTTCCATTCCCACATGTGGGCCATGTTTGGGCATGATCCAAGCTTTTTCATGAGATGATCCCAAAATAACTTTTGTTCCTCATGAAATTTGGCACAACTTTGGTAAAGGGTGCACCTCCATGCAAGGTCTCTAGGTTAGACTTTTTAATTAGTCAAACTAGGGCACTCTAGAGGTCACCTCAAGGTCAAACCTCCCCTAGAGGGCAAATTAGTCATTTCGGTCAACATGAACAGTGCTCCATTAGGTGTCTTAAGCATAGTTAAGCTACTAGAGATCATGTAAGAGCATCACAAGTGTCCACTACACAAAAACCCTAGCAACACATAAAGGAAACACATAGAAAACCACAAATGTTGCAATTGTTTCAAATGTTGCAAATGAATGTTTCAACACTTTTACTAATCAAACATGATGCTATGCTCATGATAAGAGACTAGGATGCCATGATCATGCATTATGAATGCATTATGAGGCTAACTAACACCAGGGGTGTTACAGCCCTCCCCCCTTATAAAAATCTCGTCCCGAGATTTGAAAGTCGTACCATTTTTCATAGAAAGCGGAATAGTTGTCCTTTAAATAATCCTCTTTTTCCCAAGTTGCATCACGTTCACCGTGATTACTCCAAACCACCTTGTATAATTTGACTACTCGATTTCGAGTCACCCTTTCCAGAGTATCTAGAACATATGCCGGTTTCTCCTCATAAGAAAGATCATATTTCAATTTGATGCGTCTCACATCTACTCTTTCTTTGGGAAGACGAAGACATTTCTTTAATCGAGAAACATGGAAGACTGGAAAAATAGCTCCCATTTCACGAGGTAGATTGAGCTTATAGGCTACTCTTCCACTTTTCTCAATAATCCGATAAGGTCCAACATATCGAGGCTCAAGCTTTCTTTTGATCCCAAAACGTTTTACTCCTCTCATAGGGGACACCTTCAGATAGACATGGTCACCTACTTCAAACTCAATAGGTTTCCTCCTCTTATCTGCATAGCTCTTTTGTCTAGCCTGAGCAGCTGCTATATTTTTCTGTATAGCACGAACTTGCTCCTCGGCTTCTTTTACAAAGTCAATACCATAGAATCTTCTTTCTCCTGGTTCCACCCAGTTCAAAGGAGTTCTACACTTGCGACCATATAAAGCTTCAAAAGGAGCCATTTGGATACTCTCTTGATAACTGTTGTTGTAAGAGAATTCAGCGAGAGGCAACCATTTCTCCCAGGAGTCATTACAAGAGATGATGCAAGCTCTAAGCATGTCTTCAAGAATCTGATTCACACGCTCAGTCTGCCCTGACGTCTGTGGATGATAAGCAGAACTACGGACCAAATTAGTTCCAAGATTCTGATGTAGGCGCTCCCAAAAACGGGCAGTAAACTGTGGTCCTCTATCAGAGACAATAGACCCAGGCACTCCATGAAGATGTATGACTTCTTGGAAGTAAATGTCAGCATATTGGTGTGGGTGATAGTTACTCTTCACAGGGATAAAATGAGCAGATTTTGTCAAACGATCAACTATAACCCAAATAGAATCAAAACCTTTTTGGGTGGTTGGTAATCCGACAATAAAGTCCATAACAATGTCGTCCCACTTCCAACCTGGAACAGACAAAGGCTGGAGTAAACCAGGCTTCATGTGAATGGCCTTAACTCTACAACAATTATCACACTTAGCGACATAGGCTGCAATTTCCTTCTTCATCTTGGTCCACCAATAGTACGACTTGAGGTCCTGATACATCTTACTACTACCAGGATGGATGGATAATTTAGAAGAATGGGCTTCAGATAAGATTTGATTTCTGAGTTCTCTATCTTTTGGCACAACGAGTCTATCTTTGAACCAGAGAACTCCCTTCTCATCGATTCGAAAATGCTTAGTTTCTTGCTCTTTCATCTTTCTCTTTATGTGAAATACACTAGTATCAGTCTTTTGTAACTCAATGATTCTACTTCTCAAAGAACAATCTACAGTGATATGATGGATTACAATAGGATGTAAGAGATGAGACAAATGAAAATCTTCTTCTATCAGAGAGTTGCAGTGAGATTTTCTACTCAAGGCATCGGCAACCACATTTGCTTTACCCGGATGGTAATGCACCTGGAGGTTATAATCCTTGATCAACTCTAACTATCTTCTCTGGCGCATATTTAACTCAGGTTGAGTAAATATGTACTTAAGACTCTTATGATCTGTATAAATATTGCATATATTTCCAAGCAAATAGTGTCTCCAGATTTTCAGAGCATGCACTACAGCAGCTAACTCCAAGTCATGAGTCGGATAGTTAACTTCATGTTTTCTTAACTGACGTGAAGCATACGCAATAACTCGGCCTCCTTGCATAAGTACGCCACCTAAACCAGTACCCGATGCATCACAATACACATCAAACGGTTTCTCAATGTCAGGTTGCGCTAATACAGGAGCTGATGTTAACAAAGTCCGTAGAGTGCAGAAAGCTTGTTCACACTCCGGAGTCCAATCAAACTTCCTATCCTTCTCAAGTAGTCGAGTCATAGGCTTAGCTATTTTAGAGAAATCCTGAATAAAACGACGATAGTAGCCAGCCAATCCAAGAAAACTCCGTACTTCATGCACTGTAGTTGGTGCCTTCCAATCCAAAACTTCTTGTATCTTAGTCGGGTCTACTGAAATTCCCTCCCCAGACAATACATGACCGAGGAAAGGTACCTTCTGTAACCAGAATTCACATTTACTGAACTTGGCGTAAAGCTTATGTTCACGTAATCTGGATAAAACAATTCTCAGATGCTCGGCATGTTCTTCTTCATTTTTAGAATAGATGAGAATATCATCAATGAATATCACCACAAACTTGTCCAGCTCTTGCATGAATACTGAATTCATCAGGTACATGAAATGTGCAGGAGCATTGGTCAGACCAAAAGACATGACAAGATATTCATATAACCCGTATCTGGTAGAGAAAGCGGTCTTTGGTATGTCTTCCGGATGGATTTTAATTTGGTGATAACCAGATCTCAGATCAATCTTCGAGAATACCTTTGCTTTAGACAACTGATCAAACAAGATATCAATACAAGGCAACGGATACTTGTTCTTGATAGTGACTGCATTGAGCGGTCGATAGTCTACACACATACGTAGAGACTGGTCCTTCTTCTTCACAAAGATAGCAGGACAACCCCACGGAGAAGAACTAGGACGGATCAACCCTTTGAGTAAAAGGTCACTAAGTTGGGTCTTGAGTTCAGCTAACTCATTCGGTGGCATTCTATACGGTCTTTTGGAAATTGGTGCGGTACCCGGAATTAACTCAATCTTAAACTCTACATCACGATCTGGAGGTAATCCTGGCAATTCATCGGGAAAAACATCTGGAAATTCACACACTACTGGAACTTCTGCAATCTCTTTTGCTTTTGCTATCATAGCGGTAACTGTAGTCTGAGGACTAACGTCTCTAGGAAGTTGCACTAGAAAAGCTTGTTGATCTTTTGGATCCCTCAACATAACCACTCTCGTAGAGGTATCGATCAGAACACCGTTTCCACTCATCCACTTCATACCTAAGATTACATCTAAACCCAAACCAGGTAATACCACGAGATCTAGATCATACAGACGTCCTTCTATCTCGATCTTTGTTCCTAAGACCAACTGGTTGGTTGAAATATTATTCCCGGCAGCACTAATATTATAACCATTATTATCCAAAGTAACGACCTTCATACCATGCTTGATTGCAAACGTTGAACTGATAAAAGAGTGGGAAGCACCTGAATCGAACAACACAATTGCAGGGTGTTGGTTTACTAAAAATACACCGGCAGTGATAATCTCACCCGTAGGAATGGATTCCACCGTGGTGTAACGAACATAACCTTTACACAGATCTACATTATTATCATTTGATTTCTTCTGAGGAAGAGGACAATCTTTGGCCCAATGACCTAACATCTTGCAATTCCAACATGGCCGGTTACTTGGCGGTGCCTTAGGCTTTCCTTTCTTAATACTGCTCCTCTTGACCGGATCTTGTTTCTGATATGGGTGATATCTGGTAGATATGTCAGGTGAATAATACTGAGGTGTAATCACCACCAGAGTATGGGTCGTAGGTGCATTAGATTCATGAGACTTCTCTTGGCTCTTAGAAGCAGCATACACAGCATTACAGTTCTCTTGAAGGATAGTATCACTGACAAACTCGTTGAAAGTTGCACACTTGCTATTGCACATGGCCTTCATCAATTTAGGACACAACCCTCTTTTGAAACTTGCAATCTTCTTAACTTCCGTATTAACAAATTCCGGAGCATATCTTGACAAGTTGATGAAAGCATGTAGATATTCTGTTACACTTTTATCTCCTTGAGTGAGCTTCATAAACTCGGTGTGCTTGATTGCCATGAGACCAGCAGGAATGTAATGTCCCCGAAATGCTTCTTTGAACTGATCCCAAACTACTTCCATATTCTCAGGCAGGGTACTCTGATAGTGACACCACCAAACACCTGCAGGTCCTTGCAACTGTTGCGAAGCATATTCTGTTTTCATATCATCTACCACCTTGAGCATACGAAACTTCTGTTCGATAGTGTTCAACCATTCGTCTGCTTGAAGTGGTTCTTCTGCTTCTCGAAAAATAGGAGGCTCAGTATCTAAGAAATCTTTATAGCTGCTGTACTGGGCAGGCTCAAGTTCCTGATGGACATGGTTTCTGACACTCTCGTCCAAGGCACGCTAACTTTCGGCAAGCATTTGCAGCAACTCAGCAGAGGTAGGTTGCGGAGGAGACGATGACAGTCCTGTATTGCCACGACTCCGACTGCTAGAGCGAAGCTGACGAGGCATCTGCAAGTAGTTGAAACTAGTAAGCGTTGATGACGTCGGAAGGCTGCTGACGAGTTATATAGGCAGGAGGAAGAGATTATATCCAACTATCCAAATTCCAATCTCAGCAGAAGGAAATCTCTTGGTTTGAGGTACTGATCTTCTGACAAGATAGAGAATGACATTCAAGGAAAAGGTTTACGAGAAGATAACACATTGGTGTAGCTCCATAATGGATCATGACTAGCAATCCTTGATACCTGCGCGTGCCGAGCAGCACAACCTTGTGTCGCGCGCCACAGGAGGCTCCCGGTTTCGTCGCGGCACCATGGAGTACTAATCGCAACACCATTACCGAACACACCCATGAGGAATCCTCACGTGTCAGGAATTAGACGTGTAGAAACCGTATTATCCAAAGATGGGGTAGCAAACAAGGATGGATACAAAGGTAGAAGCAATGGAGAGGCGAATTGCAGATCCAAAACACATCCCAACTCGAGGAGACACATATTGAAATTGTCTTGCTTTCCTTCACGGCCAGGTATGAATTGGGTTTTAAGGCTGACACTACTGACCACCCCACTAGGTTGGTTGACCACCCCCAATTCTTCATGAAAGAAATGCAACTATCTACGGGACAACTGTTTGGAGGGAAGGAAATTTTGAAAGAATGGGATAAGCAATTTATAAGGGAGGGAGTAATGCAGAATGCAATGTATGATGCGAACATGGTGCATGCACGAACCGTACGTCCTCACAAACCTAAGAAGAATTTCAAAATTCTAGCGTATAGTTCGGTGGCATACACACGTTCTCTCAATAACGATAACTAGTCGTTCTATAGGAAACGTTGTTAGTGTACCTGCAGAAAATTGCATTTCAGCCCAACAATTCCCAATATAGCACACAAGAAAGCAGTAAACTAAATACTTTCCATACATACATCCCCCGATGTATATACTTCAGTATCAAAGCTACCCGACAGATATACCCACAATTAAGTACTTTCATAATCACATGATTAAACATGTAAGTATGCGAGTAACCATGACTACTCTCCCCTAGACCGACGGTTGGACGGTCATGCTCTCACAACTCCCACTTACCAGAGCGTAGAGGTATTTTGATCCATACATTACCACCCAAGCGGATGGCATCCATACAATATCACGCCGTATGGACAACGAAATAGAAAACAAGCAAGAACCCCCCAAGTTAGTACTTTAGTAAGCCACCTAATAGTCCTTATTTGGGCATATAGGATATGACCACTGGCACTCTTTAGTTTAGAATAAAGATTTTTCACAAAAGCTTTTGTTTAAATACACAAATGATGTGTTTACTGTTGAATCTTGCTCCGATACCAGCTGTAACGGAACCGTCCAAATTATAAGAGCACAAGTTCAAAAACAATCGCCGGAACGATCAAATTCTCAAACTTGAGCCCATATAACTCCGGTAGTCCACGAAATCACGAGGGATTTCAAACCAAACCGAGAGCAACCAGATCGTAATGATTCAACATAACACAACACTTGTTACAACAGTTCAAAAGTAATCTCATACATCGGAGTACAATTATTTTTATTACAAAACCAAGTAAAGACTAGCGGAAGCAACATAATTTCAGAAATCATTTTAAGTCAAATACTGCCAGTACATAGTCACATCCTGCAAAAGCATACCAGAAGAGATACTACAGAGACCATGCCCATATGGTCTAGTCTTCACGCCCACATGGCGAAGACAATACTTGCAGCAACAAGTAGGAATCTGCTACCTGCAACAGGTGGGAATAAACCCTGAGTACGAGAAGGTACTCAGCTAGACTTACCCGTCAAAAACCAGAAACAAAGGCGACACCAAGGATTATGCAAGGCTTTATAAGTGGGCTAGCTTGACTCATTTGCAGAAAAGCTTAATACCGATAAGTAACCAATATATGCTTAAGTATCAAGTTGATCATCATTAACCTGATAACTAGATTAGCACCTGTACTAGAGCAATCACTTTATTAAGAGCAAACAATATTAACCATAGCAGGTATAATAAGGCTATCATCATCATTATCATCAATTCCGAACCATCATTATAATTAGTGTATCTACGCTGGAGATAACCAGTCAAGTTTCTCACTATCCGGGAGAGACGGCGACTCGAATCGATTCCAACTCAGCTGAGGGGGTATTCCTGACACTCACCCGGCAAACCCCGCTAAAGGCAGCCGTAGATAACCTTTGGTATAACTCAGGGTGGGCCCGAACAGTGCCGCGTTCTCGGGGATACCAGTGGCCAGGATGCTCAGGACTTTTAACTCACCTGCCCTTGGACCCTCTGGCTCCCTTCCGAGGCGACTTTCACTTTTCGACTTCGCAGCCTGAGTTGAGCTACTAGGCTTCGCGGTCGGCAACCTCAGGCCGGCCAGCTAAATGTCAGGCATGCGTTCAAAATGACATAGAAGGCTCCAGGTCTCGGTCCTTAATCGACACAGACGGGGATAGATCCACACCCAAGACCTCCATGCCTTGTTGCTTCACTATCGTCATCCCGCCCGGTCTCATTTCATTTTATTACCACATGGTTCACTTCCACGATAGCAAGTATAGCCAACCGTGACCTGATAAAGCCCTATATCTCGCAGGTGACAGGAAATCACCCGACTTCTACCGGTCTAATTTAGCAGGGCTAAGCATAGATACGATCCTGTCTACTTAGGATTCAAGGTTCGAATTGCTGGACAAGGAGTGTTATCAATGCAGCAAGGGTTTCCAACCAACTCCTATCACGTAATGCAACAATACATATAACATGTATAAATAGATAATTGCTTTGAAAGTAGGAGGCTTATAATGCTCCGGGGCTTGCCTTAACCGAAAGAATAGAGATCAAGGTTCGGCTTCAAGAACGGTTCCCACGTCTTCTCCGGCTTCGTCGGACTGGACCTCCGGTTCTCAAACGGACTTCAACTTCGGGTTCCACGCCCAGCTGGACTTCGCTCGTAACACGGTTCTTGGCACACCTATTGCATGTATATGCATCTAATGAATTTCATGTATGCATCAAAGATGACATGATGATTTATGAACATGTAGGAATGATACGAAGATGAATGTAATGATATTGCAACATCATAAGCACAAAACCAACTTATGTGGTGCTCTATTCAAATCACTTCAAGCTTAGGTGCAATTTTCCTCTCTGGTATTACATGCTTGAACATCTCTAAGAAACCACTAAGTGCCACAAGGTTAAGACCAAACACACACACATAACAAGATTCCAGAAATTTAGTATTTACAACATATTATCAACAGTAGCTAAGAAAACTCACAACTGGAGTTCTACCAATCCAAATGACCTGAAAGAGGACATTCTGGAAAGCTTATGAAATTGTCTACAATTCATTTATAAACATCTAAGCATGATTTCATCATTTACCCAGTTAAAATAGCATACATACAGAATCTGTTCTAAAAGACAGAGAGCACTACCAAAACTGAACCCAACTTGGAACAGCTGTCATTTCTAAACTACAAGTCCAAAAGCTACCAAAATTTACCAGCAACTAGTTCATGACATTCTCAACAACTTTACTATAAATCACCAAGCATGAAAACATCATTAACATAGGTTAATTCTCTTAACTAGCAAATCTGTCCAGAAATGGCAGATTCACTAACTTAAATAATTAATGACAATTCAAAAGCATAATTGGACCAAACTAAGTTTACCAACTTGTTGTGCATACCAAAGGGACATCAGAAAGTATAGTGCCAACTTCTAAATAAATTATTTAATATTCTTTTATAATTTATTTAGTTAATTAGGTGATTAAAGAAACATATAGTAAAACTATATATAAAAATCTACAAAAATTACAGTAGCCACCTCATGCTTCACATAGGCTACCATAAAAATTTCACTTCATTTTGACAAACAGATATGGAGATATCAAAAATACCAGATGACATGTCTATTTCTAGCATAAATAGAAAACCCTATTGAAAAGTATCAAACAACAGATTTCATATTTTTCCTAGCATCCTTCTAACATAAGAACAACATTCACCAAGTTTCACCCTTACTGGATCTATAGAAAAATTATGAAAATTTACACAAGATCCATTCAAGCAAACCAGATAATTATATAACTCCACCAAACCACATCCAAATTGCATGAAAATTTAACCATAATCTATTCATGGTATGAACAGTTCACTATAAAAATTTCATGTCATTTGGAGCTTCACAGAAAGAGATATCATTTTCTCCTTTTTCTTCAGGAATAAAAAATATAATTAATAACTATTTAATTCATCACAAAACATGGCACATATTATATTTTTATAATAAACTAGACATTATGTAAAGCACACCAAAATTTAAAACACCTCAATTGGACCTTTAGAACAGGAGATACATATTTTTGAAGTTTGCTCAACAATCAAATAAATAAAATCGAAACAAACACCCTACTCTACTTCGGGCCGGCCCAATTTAGCCAGCTCAGCCCAGCACACGGCTCGGCCCGCGGCCGGTTTGGCCCGACCAGCAACACCGGGGGGGGGAAACACGCTGACAGACGGGGCCCGCCCGTCAAAGGCACAGAGACAGGGCAGGAGGTCCGGCGAGGTCGGGCTCGCCGCCGGCGGCTCCTCCGGCGAAGACGACTACCCGGGCACGCTCCTCACCTCATCCCGCACCACGGCAACCGGTTTTCCCCAATGCTAGCGCACCCGAGCACGCTCGTCACCGACAATGGCGGATGGCGGCGGCGGTGCAGGTCGACGGCAGCGAAATCGGCCATCACCCGGTGATCTAAAGGCGCCTACATACTCTACATTGACCCACGAACCCGAGGGGATCATGAGCGAGACACGAAATCAACTACAGCTACATGGCCATGAGTGGCGTTCGCGGTGTACCCATGAGAGCTAGCCGGAGTGGTGGCGTTGCTCGCTGTCCGAGCCAACTCAGGCGGTAACACCTTACACTTAGCATGGTCTACCCTAGGGACGCACAGAACACGAGTCAAAGCAAGCAAGAAGCAAACAGGCAAGTCGTATTCAAGCTCGCGGCGGCGGCGGCAATGGCGGGCGTGCCCAGTGCAGCGGTTTGTCCCGGCGAGCAGAGCACGGTAGAGTCTAAAAAAATGAACCCTACAGCTTCTACGTGACGTGCACGGCAACGAACAAGCACGACTATGGACTGCAAGGCTCGCCATTGAGCTAGCCGCGGTGGACCGAGAGCGTGGCGGCGCTCCGAGCGCGGCGACCGTGGCAAAGAGAGTTTTTTGGCCACCTACCTATGGCTCGGTTAGGCTAGCGAGTTGGAGCACGGCTAGAGCAACCCAAGACGGAACGATTGGTCGAGTTCGATCGGAATATGGTGGCTGAATGGAGAAGCTATGGCCGGTGCAGTAGCGGTGGCATTCCGTCTGTGCGGAAGAAGAAGAAGGCGAGGCAGAGGAGGAATGGAGCGAGTGCGGGCGAGAGGGAACGCTTCCAGGGCATCGTGGCGACCATGTAGAACAACGTGGCCCGGCCGGTGGACACGCGCCGGTGTACGGCTTGCCAAGTGGCGAGCAAGACCTGAGCCCGGTCGGTCACTGCACCTCCCCCTCCATCTCCTTTCAGTCAAAGACCGACTGAAACTGCCTCAAACACGACCCTCTAGCACCTAATCCAGCCGGATTTAGCGAGAAGCGCCAACAACAAAATGATAGAGCTATAGGCATACTACAAGATTGTCAATAGGGTCTTGGGCTGATTCGGCTTAGGTAGTGAGATACAACACCCCAAAGTAGGTCACAAGTAAACTGAAACTAAGTTTCAGTTAAGACTCGACTGAACCCTGATTTTCAAAGCACTCTAGCTCCTAAACCCTTGAGAACTAGGTGATGGTGTTATTGACAATATGGTAGAGCTAAGTGAGTGCTACAAAAGTGTCAATATGGGTTAAAGCTGGTTTGGTCAGGTTTTCAAACTACAAGCTCCCAAAGATGGGTACTTGGAAACTGAAAAGCAGTTCTAGGACTTAGAAAAAAATCTAAGTGTGGAAACAGCCTTCCATTCCCACATGTGGGCCATGTTTGGGCATGATCCAAGCTTTTTCATGAGATGATCCCAAAATAACTTTTGTTCCTCATGAAATTTGGCACAACTTTGGTAAAGGGTGCACCTCCATGCAAGGTCTCTAGGTTAGACTTTTTAATTAGTCAAACTAGGGCACTCTAGAGGTCACCTCAAGGTCAAACCTCCCCTAGAGGGCAAATTAGTCATTTCGGTCAACATGAACAGTGCTCCATTAGGTGTCTTAAGCATAGTTAAGCTACTAGAGATCATGTAAGAGCATCACAAGTGTCCACTACACAAAAACCCTAGCAACACATAAAGGAAACACATAGAAAACCACAAATGTTGCAATTGTTTCAAATGTTGCAAATGAATGTTTCAACACTTTTACTAATCAAACATGATGCTATGCTCATGATAAGATACTAGGATGCCATGATCATGCATTATGAATGCATTATGAGGCTAACTAACACCAGGGGTGTTACATTTCCCAAGATTTGTGTCGGTGTAGCAGCGGAAAGATCACCTTGATGTAGCATGGTCACAATATGCCCATATTTGTCAATGGGGAGGACACTCAAGATCTTTCTCACAATGTCGGATGGTGACATTTGAGTAAGTCCAAGCTCATTGACTTCCTCTACAAGAACATTTAAACGTGAATACATCTCATTAGCACATTCTTTGGGAAGCATCTCAAAAGAATTTAGCTTTTTGATTACAAGATGATAGCGTTCCCCATGCTCACTCTTGGTTCCCTCATGGAGCACACAAATGTCCGACCATAGTGCATGGGCGTCTTTGTGGTTCCTTACACAGTTGAACACATCTTTGCAAAGGCCTCTAAAGATGGTGTTTCGAGCCTTTGCATTCCATTTTTCATAATTAACCTCATCGCCTTATAAGTTAGTAGCATCCTGAGGTTTTGGGAAGCCTTGTGAGGCGGCTCTAAGTATACCAACGTCTAGAGCTTCTAAGTACGCCTCCATGTGGATTTTCTAATATGGAAAGTCATCTCCCTCAAAGATAGGAGGAGGTCCATCCCCGTGAGACATCTTGCTCTAAGCGATTAAGCTTAAAAACATGAACACGAGGCTCTGATACTAATTGAAAGGATCAAGATGCCCAAGAGGGGGGCGAATTGGGCTAATTCTAAATTTTCTTGCAATAATCAAATCCTACGGTTAGCCCAATTAACCCCTTGTGCCTAGAAAAGTGTTTCTATTAATCTAACACACAACGGACTTGCAACCTATGTTCCAAACTTACTCTAGCATGGTAATTCTATGAATGTAAAGACAAGTATTGAATTGCTCAAAGTAAATAGAGAGAGAGGAACGCGGTGATGTTTTGCCAAGGTATCGGAGAGTCGCCACTCCCCACTAGTCCTCATTGGAGCACCCGTGCAAGGGTGTAGCTCCCCCTTGATCTACGCAAGGATCAAGTGCTCTCTACGGGTTGATTCTTCGACACTCCGTCGCGGCAAATCACCCAAAGTCGCTCACAACTTGAGTTGGGTCACCCACAAGCTCCGCCGGGTGATCACCAAGCTCCCAATCACCACAAAGCCATCTAGGTGATGGCGATCACTGTAACACCTCGGGTGTTAGCCTTGCATAACTTGACTTGCATAACATAAGCATGAGCATCACGCATTCATAAATCATCATTTACAATTGAAACATTTGATCGAAACATATGAAACATTGCTTGTTATCTCGTGTTTCTTGGAAAATATGCATATGATCCTGTACAAATGAATGCAAGTGGGTAATACTAGTCACTAAAACACCTTAGCTACACTTAGGTTAACAAAAGGAACCTTGTTCATGAAGGCCACATTTCATGATCAAGCACTTAAGTGATATTTCATGTGTTGACCTAGATAGCTCTATGAGTGACTACTACATGAAATGCTTGAATGGCCTTGCAAGTTGCTCAAACATGCTTAGGATATCATCATGAACAACTTTAGTATTTAAGGCTAGGGCTAGTTTGGTCATTTAGCCATGGTTTGAGTATGTATCATGATTTCAAAGTGACATGTTTGACTAAAGTTGAACGAGGTGTTAGAGACCTTGCATGGAGTAGATCACTAAAGCAATGTTGTAGTGTTTGACATTAGGAACAACTTTTATTTTTGGGTCATTGACTGATTCAGCTACTAACATGTTTGAAATTGGATCACATGAATCATCAAAATCTTGATTTCAACACTTAAGAAATTTTTCTAAGTCAAGTTCATGGAACAGCCTGTCAAGTTCATGGAACAGCCTGACAAGCTGACCTTCATGGCAATCTAACTTGAATTCGGTTGAGAATTGGAACACGATCATTGAACAACATTTGAAGCTGGTACATAGGGCTAGGATTTTTGTTAAGGCGGTTTACGAGTTGGAGCCACGGTTTAGCAGATAAGTAGACTTGAAAACTCGCTGTCAGGCTCGACTTCAGGACTTGACTGACGAACTGAATCGTTTCGGTGGCCGACTAGCTTCAGGCTTCGCACGCCGCGTGGCGCGGGAAACGGCCGCGCGTTGCCGTCGGTCTGTCTGCGCAGGCCACGCCACGCCCGAGCGCGCCTTCATCACGCCAGCGCCCGCCCGCACTCAACCGCACTCCGTTTTCACGTTGCCTCGGCCATTCTTCCTCGCAGCAGCGGCCGCCGAGCTCGTTCCACCTCCGTCGTCGCCATAGCCGCGCAAGCTCGCGCCTAGCCATCCATTCTTCACCGCAGCAGCACAACTAGCTCCCCAGTGACCCACTGCTTCTTCCCGTGCCCGCCATTCGCGTTTGGTAAGCGTCAGCGCCGTGCCAGTGCTCACCGGAGCTCCGCCGTGGACTCCGTTGTCGTGGCCACGCCGCCACAGTCCTCCTCCCGCTCCGTTAGCTAGCGCGCTAGGTCCCCCAGCGTTCCTAGATGCTCGTCTGCACCTTAGGTTGGGCCACCGAGGTCATCGCCGGCGTATCGCCGACGTCCCGCCTCGCCGAGCCGCCATGGCCGCCGCCGTCGTCGCTGGTGTCGACAATAGGGCCGGCCAAGTAGACCAATCGACGCGTTAGGTCACGGGGGTCACACTGTGATGATGTCACCGCCGGCGTACTCGCCGTCGGCGAGCTCTGGCCGCGCCAGCGCTGTGCAGCGCCGCTGCCCTGTTTCGTGTCACTGACGCGTGGGGTCCCCTGACCAGCGGGTCCCACCGGTCAGCGACAGCAGTGTTGAGGGCTAGTTCAAATATTCCAGATTTTGATTTGTTTTGTGAATTTTGTATCTTCAGTTTGGTAGCTCCTAAATTTGTGAAATAAATATGGTTGTGTTCCTTAGGAAGTGTAGTATTTAGGAAAAATATGTTCTTGGCTTCAACAGTAGAAATTTCTGGAGATTTTAATAGGGATTTGAAATGTGATTTTGAATGCATTTAAATTTGTTTATTTTATATCTAGAGTTCCTGTGCTCCAAAAATTATGAAATTTTTGTGGTAAGCTAGTCTTAGCATATGTGAGCTTGGGTAAAAATTTGAGGACCAGTGCATGGGTAGATTTATAATTATAGATTTTTCTTTTATGGCTAGTCAATCCTTGCATGAATTTTCATAAATTAATTATGAGTCCAAAATTCATGAAATTTGTTGGAGGTAATCTTAGTACCATTTGGATGCTAAGAAAAATAGGAAATCTGTTGCTTGACACTTTTCAATAGGATTTTCCATTTATGCTATTTCAAGCCTTGCTTCCTTGTCATTTTTGTATAGGATGTTCTACTTGATAAAATGACATGAAATTTTTATAGTAGTCCTTTTATAGCATTAGTAAGGCACTGTAAATTTGTGAGAATTTATGAAGTACATCTGATATATGTTTATTATTTAACCTAGATATCTAAATAAAATAATAAAGGCAATTAAATAAATAGTTTGGGCTTCATCATTATATTATCTTAAATATATTTGGTATGCTTAAACTGTTGGTAGATTCTATGTTGTCAAATTTTGATTGATTACATGAAGTAGCAGTATTATTACTTTATATTGCATGTTAAATAGTTTCCGGACTGATTCTAGAGTTTGATGAGTTGCATGTAGAAACTGATGTGTACTGTAAAAATGGTTAATAACAAAGTTATAGATAATTTGATAAGCTTTCCAGAAAGTCTAGGATCACCATTTTTGGATTAGTAGAACTCCAGTTATGAGTGAAACAAGTAGCTACTATTTGTGGCATAGTCGATGCATTGTAGAAGTAGTTAAGTAATAATCGAGAAGAGATATGCACCTACTCAATAAACATGATGCACTTGTTAACATACATGCATTCGTAATACTTATGCCATACTCATGCATCTAGGATCGGAGGAAGAGATCACGTTGCTGGAATTCGAAGAAGCAGAGGAAGGGAACCCGCAGGAGGATCCGCAAGCCGCAGCTCCCGAAGGCGTGGAGCAGAACCCTGAAGAGCTTCCGAAGTGCCCTGACCATTGCCCTACTTCCTTTCTGCGAGGCAAGCCCCAGAGCATTATAAGTCTCCTAGTAATTTACAAATGTTTACTTACGTATTTATGATTGATGCATTAGGTTATAAGAGTTGAATGAAACCACTTGATGCATGTACATTCCTTGTCCAGATATTAACCCTTTAACCGGTATAGGTCCAGGATCGAATATATATGCTTAGCCATGCTTAGACCGGTAGAAGTCGGGTGATGTCCTGTCACCTGCGAGATATAGGTGGATACTGGAGCACGGTTGGCTATATTTGCTATCGTGGAACAGAACCATGTGATAAAAGTAAATCGAGACCGGACGGGAAGTAGATAGAGAAGCAACAAGACATGGAGGTCTTGGGTGTAGATTTATCCCCGTCTGTGTCGATTAAGGACCGTACCATTGTTGGCGCTTCTGACAAGATTGAACGCATGCCTATCACTTAGCTGGCCGGATAACTCATTCCGACCGCGAAGCCGAGTAATTCAACTCAGGCCAGGAATCGTTCTGTTGTGCGCTCCTTCCGGGGAACGATCAGACTGAGCCCAAGGGCAGGTTTGGCCTGAGCATCCTAGCATCTGGTGTTCCAGATTGTGCGGCGTAGTACGGACCCGCGAAATGTGTACCGGAGTTGTACCAAAGGTGACCTAAGACTATCGTGGCTGGTAGATCTGGGTTTGTGTTAGGAATAAATTCCCAGCTGGTTGAAATCGATTCGAATCACCGTCTCTCCCAGATAGTGAGAAACTTGGCTAGTCCCAACATCGTAGTAACTGTGTTATGAAACATGATGGTTCAGATGAAAATGGAATTACAATACCTGCTATGGTTACTATTGTATGCTTCTAAATAATATACCACATGTTTGGCACAGGATAGTTGCTAATCTAGAATGGGTAGTTATAATTAACTTGATAAAGGAATCATAATTGTACAACGGGTCAATTGCCTTTTATGCAAATTGTTGTCAAGTTACGTCCACTTATACAGCCTTGCATAATCCTTGGAGTCATTTTATTTCTGGTTCATGACAGGTAAGTCTAGCTGAGTACCTTCTCGTACTTAGGGTTTATTTTCCCAATGTTGCAGATGGCACTGTGTATCATGGTTATTGCAAGAGTTGCTTCTATCCCGCTGTGGATGAGGAGTAAGCCTTGGGCAGGCTTCTTTAGTAATTCCTATCTTTGCTTTTGTGGACCGTGATCTGGCTTGGCACTGTATCAAACTATGTTGGAAACTTTATCTTCAAACTTATTTGCTTCCGCTTTATTTATCAAACTCGGTTTGTAATAACTTTTATTCGTACTCTGATGACAAAATGTATATGTGAACTTTATGTAATATGTGGCATGTATGTTGAATCCAATACGATCTTGGTTGTTGTAAATCGTTTATCGAGACCCGTCGTGGTACTCGACGGACTACCAGGTTTATATGGGTTCAAGTATGACAGTGCGACCGCTTGCGGATTGCCATTGTACTTGTATTCTTATAAATTGGTCGGTTCTGCGACAATCACCAAGAGTAACAAGCATGAACTCTCACTTGACCACGCGAAGCCTAATGAGAAGATGGATGCACACTTTGCTACTCTTGATTCACTAATGAGGCTACTCTCTTGGATTCTCAAATCTCAATCACCTCACTAGGACCTTGCTCTTCTTGGCACTCACAAACGTGTTTCTCAGCTGTTGGAATGAGCAAAAGTGACTCCACACACGAGTGGAGCTTCTATTTATAAGGCAGCCTAAAAAACAAACCGTTATGAGCTTCTACGGGGTGACCGGACGCTCTGGTCATGTTGACCGGACACTCTAGTCAATTCAACCTACGAACCAGTGATAAAGTGTTGACCGGACACTGGCAGGGTCCGATCACAACTAACCAGACATGTTCGGTCGCATTAAACCCTTACTAGAACCTTACTATACTTGACCGGACGCTGAACCCCCAGGGTCCGGTCAGTACTGACCGGACGCATCCGGTCGTAGATTCCCTTCTCTAGAACCTTACTGGAGTCGACCGAACGCTGCCTCTCAACGTCCAGTCACTTGACCTCTCCAGCGTCCGGTCGCACCGAACGCAATCTGCTTGATCAAATGAACTAACCAGACCCTGCGGCCAGCGTCCGGTCGCACCGGAGCTAGCGTCCGGTCAGCATTTGACCCTCCATTCACTTCCAACTCTCGAACATATGTGAATGAAGTTTGCTCCAAAGGATCTTAGGCATATTGAGGAGCTACCTAGTGCTAGTTTTAACAAGTGTGCACCACACCTAACTCACTAGACTCACCTAGGTCAAGCTACCCGTCCATACCCCCTTAATAGTATGGCCAAAGGAAAAACAAAGTCCTAAACTATACTAAGTGTCACTCCAACTCCAATCGACACTTAGAACTAGTCATCCTTAACCTTGTCGTCCATCCTTTGAAAACCGAAATGATTTCCATCGTAGGGGCATGACCACCTCGATTGCCCAATCGATCTCCATTACCATGACCTAACTTAATTGCCTCTGCAAAACACACGTTAGTCATAGTAATCTTGTATTGTCATTAATCACCAAAACCCGACTAGGGGCCTAGATGCTTTCATGACCATTGAAATCTAATGAACAGTATTTAAAGCAGGGGACATGTGGTATGTATCACGTGACTGGACGCTGAGGGCTAGCGTCCGATCGATCGGACCAGAGCGTCCGGTCACCCCGTATTATGCCCAGTGAAGGGGTACAACGGCTCTATTTCGTGGGGGCTTCTATTTAAGCCCCATGGCCAGTTGAAGCTCACACCTTTGGCTATTTTCATTGACATAGCAACCTTGTGAGCTTAGCCAAAGCCCTCCTACTCATCTCCATCATTGATTCATCATCTTTGTGAGATTGGAAGAGAATCCAAGTCCATTGCTTGAGTGTTTGCATATAGAGGCACTTGGTGTTCGTGTTTCGCTGCGGGTTTCGCTTGTTACTCTTGGTGGTTGCCGCCACCTAGATGGCTTGGAGCAGTGAGGATCATTGAGTGGAGGGTGGTGATTGTCTCCGGCTCCGATCGTGGTGATTGTGAGGGGTTCTTGACCTTTCCCCGGCGGAGAGCCAAAAGGTACTCTAGTGGATTGCTCGTGGTTTGTGTGATCCTCATCTTGTGTTGGTTGTGCGGCACCCTATTGATGGTTTGGCGTGTGAAGCCAATTAGCACGTGAACCTCCAAGTGAGTGAATCGCGACAACAAGGACTAGCTTGCCGGCAAGCAAGTGAACCTTGGTAAAAAATCATTGTGTTCATCATTGATTCTGAGGTGATTGGTTTTTATTGTTATTCATCCTTGTGATTGATTGGTTCCTTCATCTACGTAACGTTATAATCTTCTTGATCACTCTCTTTACATTACCGCAAACTAGTTGTCAAGCTCTTTAGTGTAGCTAGTTGTGAGAGCTTGCTTGCTTGGTTGGTGTGGCTCTTTAGTCAGCCTTTGAGAGCACACTAACATAGGGTAGTGTCATAGCTATTGTGTGAATAGATACTATCTAAACTAGAATTGTGGTAGGTGGCTTACATTTTGAGTAGGCTAGCGCAACTCTTGCTTCGCCTCATAATTGTCTAACTATTTTGTTAAGTGTTGTTGTAGAAATTTTTATTAGGCTATTCACCCCCCTCTAGCCATTAGGACCTTTCAAGTGGTATCAGAGCCGAGGTCACCGTGATTTGAGGCTTAACAACCTTCGGTGTAAAAATGGCTCAAATCAACAACACCAAGAAGCCACCCCAATTTGATGGCACAAATTATCCCTATTGGAAGTCAAAGATGACCACACACATCAAGTCAATCAATAGAAAGGTGTGGAAGGTGGTAGAAACCAAAATTGAGATTTGTGATCCCAAAAATCCCACCATGGTCGAAGAAGTGCTTGTCCAAAACAATGGCATTGCTCTAAGTGCTATTCATGATGCAATTGATGAGAGAACTTTTAAGCAAATCAAGAATATTGAGATGGCTCATGAGGCTTGGAAGAAGTTGGAAGAATCATTTGAAGGCACTCAAGCCGTGAAGGGTGTAAAGGCTTACATTCTCAAGGAGAAGTTTACAAGCTTCAAGATGAAGGAGGATGAGAGTGTGCCGGAGATGTTTCATAGGCTTCAAGTGCTTATCAATTGTAGCACCCAGTTTTAAAGACAAAACCAGATACACACTATATGTGAGCCTAGGAGGTCAAATCTCACATATAGCCACAAATCAGGGTAATATCAAAAGACAATACTTATTACATAACGTATTAGTAAAATGAAAATAACCTCATAGTAAAGACAGTGGAAAATTGACTCCGATCTTCAGGCGAAAACTCCAAATCCATAGGGAGGACTAACTGGTTGACCACAAGCCCAACTCCTCCAAACTAGCAATCTGGTACCCATCCAGTATTTTCATCTAATGTATAGAAAAATAAAGCAAGCGTAAGTAAATGTCATACTTAACAATTATATCATGGGGTTCATGAGGCTTAAAAGGGCTGACACTAGTTTAACTGCGATTAGCTTTAATAGATCATCTTTTTAAGCAGTTGGGTGGCAAAGAATTTATCATTCCCATAAACACATGATCGGGTAAACATGAATAATGTATAGCATAAACAATTAATCATTAGTATCATTATACATTAGTGATCATCTCTATTCCATAAGGGTCTAAGGCTGCTTGTGTCCATGAGCACAGCTGTTATAACAGTTTTATACTCTGCAGAGTTTGTACACGTTCACTATGAGTTGTGATTTACCCTTTCGCCCGAGGTAGCTATTCTCTTGACCCACTTCCAAGAAAGGTCGGACCCACTTCCAAGAAAGGTCGGCAGGGTTCACTATGAAGCCTTTCAAAGAATTCGTCTAACAAGTTAGGGCCGCTAGGCATATGTGGCCCATCTCTAGGAGTGGCACGCGTGGGCATCGCAGCACGGTACACACTTCCCAGCAGCAAAGGAAACATACCCTACACCTCAAAGGTAACCACTAACAAGCTAGAAAAAGATCCTCATACTGAGCTAAAGCCAGAGCCATATGGCCCTCATAGCTGTACTGTAAGTCCCGGATGATCGCTTACAGATAAGTCCTTAGGGAGAGGAATCTAAAGCATATAAACACTCCAGCCCCCTATTTCCATGTTACTAAAAAGTCATGTTTTAATGTTTATTGCATATATCATTAGTCAAGTTACAAGATCATGGTTTTGATTAAGCACTAGCAAAAACTATCTAATGCATTATCCCAAAGTTTTTCAAGGTATAAGTTATCAAATATCTAGGATATCCTTAATGGTAACAAGGGAGACACATGCAATATGAATTAAGTGATTAATTGTGAATAGGTAACAAGGATAGTCCCATGCTATACTTGCCTTACACACCGATCCTTCGGTAAGCTTTAATCCTTAATGTCCTTCTTCTTCTGGATCACCACGTGTATCTCACCGACTGGACAATCGTAGAACACCACACAAACATCCATACACATACATGCATAGCATACAGTTGCATCTATATCAGAATAGTGCACCAATCATAGAAAAATTAAGTAAAAGAGATTGATATACGATTCTACGTATCACTACGAACACACAGTCACGAGAAGCACGCTAATCGAAGCTACGGTTGAAAAGTTACAACTATCGAGAGATTTGCCTAATACGTGAAAAAGAAAGCTATAGGCTTCATTTATGTTAACCATATGAATTCATATATCAAAGATATTTTATAAATAATATGGATTGATTTAAGTCAATTTTAGATTTAGATTATAAAACAAAAGTAAAACAATCATATTTTATGTATAAAACCCAGTTGCATAATCATTAATCAAGATATGATTTAAACTATGATTTTTATGAAATAATAATGTAGTAAACATCATTACTAATACATAGATCTCGATGTTATGAAACAAACGCAACTTGAACGAACTTTTTTGGAGTTAAAATGAATAAGTTATGATTTAAACAAGTTTTGCTTTAGTTAATTAATAGATTAAATCTACCCATGAATTTCAAGTGTTGAAAACATGCCTAATAGTTGTATAAACACGTAGATAACATAAATACGGTCCTAACGCAATTTGAACGGATCAAATCGGACTTAAAACGCAAAAGTTACGCATGAAATAATGTTCAATGGCATTTCTGTAAATATTTGAACTCAAATTTGAATTAAAACAATTAAAAATCTGAATTTAAACGGATTTTGGACTGGGTGTACTATTTCTGGAAAACACAGGGTCCTAAACAAATAAAAATAGGGCCGAAAAGAAATTATTTTGAACTGATTGGATTACGGGTTGATTCTAATAAAACAGGAGGGCTTTACTGCAAAACGCGGGGCTTTGACTGCGGGTTGACCCGTGGCTGCTGACTGGGCGACACGCGGCAGCACGTGATTGGTGCGGTGCACCACGCGGGTGTGGGCCAGCGCTGACGCGTCGCTGTGGACCGTGTCCACGGGTCCACGGTGGACCGATTACTTAACCCAAAGGGGTACGCAATCTCGGCCCTCCAGAACAGATCCGACGGCGGTGATTGATCGTGGGGTGGAGGGGATAACTGGCCAGTGGCTACAGTGCCAGCGCGGCGGTCAGCCATGGGTGACAGTGAACAGCTCACCGGTGTCCGCGGTTCCGGCGACTCTGGCCATCCCGAGACAATACAAATACGTTGGAATGATCTACAAGCGCTTGCGAAGTCACTAAGTTACCAAAAACGGGAACGGGGAGCTCATCAGGGTGGCGTTCTACAGTGGCGCCATGAACGGTGGTGTCGGGTGCTCGCTGCTACGTTGTCCTAGTGCGCAATACGATGAAAGGAGGGCATAGGGAGATGGAGAATCTCACTGCGAGTCCAATGGTGGTGGTCGCGGCGTCTCGAAGGCCTCCGAAGGCGCGGGTCGACGGTGGCGGTGATGGCTGGAGAGAGAGGAGGATGCGGGTGAGGTTGAATCTGAGGAAAAGAAGGCCAAAACACAAAATCGGTGATACCTACGGGCGCAGTGAAATAAGGCGAAGCTCGGGGTCACGTCGGCGTCGAGGTTTGAGGCACCGGAACGGTAGAGCTATGGTGGCGGTGAGTGCGAGCTTCGAGCGGATGGGAAAGAGAGAAGACGGGGGCGCGGCTCGGGTTTTTATAGGCGGGCGGGGCTACGGTGTGGAAGGAAGGGAGCGGGGCACTTGGGCGATATATTGGCGCTTTCCAAGTAGGCACGGGCGCAGCGGCTTGCCGAACATGGCATCGCCGTTGTCGGGGCGAGAAAAGGAAGGAGGCGTGCAGGGAAGGAAAGGGAAGAAATGGGGAAGAAAGGAAAGGAGATGGCGACTGACGGGTGGGGACGGCTGACTGGCGGGGCCAGCTGCGCAGCGAGAGAAACGGGAGTAGAGCGGCGGGCGTTGAAGGCTGAAGCAGAGTGGGGTGCGGGGCTGGGCCACGGCGCTGAAGGTCAAGCAGGCCGGTGCGGAGCAGCAGCTGGCGAGCTACGTTGGTGGGCTACCGAGTAGATCAGGCCGAGCAGCTGTGCGAGGTAGGCCAAAAGAGGGAAAGGAAGGGGCAGCTGGGCCGAGGCCGGGATGAAGAAAGGAGCGGGCCGGGGAACTAGGCCTTCGGGCCAAAAGAGAGAGGGGAGGAAGGCTAGGCCGATTCCTGGCTGGGCTGAAAGAAGAAGATGAAGTTTTTCCAAATTAAATTCTTTTCTATTTCTAATCTTCCAATTCTAAGCTAAATTCAAATCCAATTCGAGTATGGTTTCAAATATATTTTCCCATTCAATAAAAATGGACAATTCTATTAGGCTTTCCAAGATAAACTTTACAACTTTAAAAATACTTTTATTCTCTAATTTTTCTTTTCTTTCTTTTCTTTTATTTCAAAGCCATTTTCAATTTCATTTCAAAAGCATTTCAATTTACTTTAGAGTTTTGGATCAACACCATCCATCACAATAAATAAGATGCAACCGCATGTATGCTCACACATGTTACTACCTTATGTTGAATTTTAAATTAATGAAAAATTTTATTTCCTATATTTCATGTGCACAAAAATTCATAAATAAATCATTTGAACTCTATTTCAAAAGAGGCAATTTTTAGGGTGTTACAATTCTACCCCCCTTAAGATGAATCTCGTCCTCGAGATTCAGAAGACGTCGACTAAGAAACGGGAATACTCCATCCTTGGATTCTTCTTCACTTTCTCGTGTAGTTCCATCGTCTTGATAAAGATCCACTTTACTTTGCATACTTGTTGCCCTTACTCCAAGTAATTTGCCTAACTAATTCCAAAACTTTGACAGGTATCTCGAACAACTCTCCGGTAACCCTAATCACTAGACTATGATTCTCTTTCCTCATATGTTCACCATCCAACAAAGCTTCCTTATGTTCTTGGTCCGAAAGATGATCTACCATCAATCTTCAAAACATTAATGATCCTAGTGAAGTTGCTTGAACTGGGAATACAACTCTTAATCCTTAGTGCCACTCGAACCTTCTTAGCACAATTCTCCATTGCTAAGGGCATTGGCCATGACTTCGCTTCTCGAAGTGATAGCACTTTTCTGAGTCACAATTAATCTCATTCCAATGAGGTTATCACAAGCTCAAGACTAACTTGGTGAAGGTATCCTATATATTCTTGCGATCCTCCTAGATATTACTTTTACCTTCAAGAAGATGGTACTTCCATGCATCGCAATGGATAACTCCAGATAATAGGTTAGTTCAACTCACGCTTATAAGGACACATCCTACACCTTCACAAGATGCATTATTGTAGATACAAAGCTCTCACCCTGATCTAACAAGCTAATACTCAGGTTTTACTTTGACCTTTTGGACTCCTTCAAACACTTGACTGAAGTCTCTTGATCCAACTAACTTAAAAGCTTCTCCAGTAACTTTATCAACATCTTGCTGGTCTTGGATAGACCTTTCTTGGACTTCTAACCAAAACTCATTGAAACTCTGAGTTCCTCCTGCATCTTTGGGTACCACCACGCTTTCGTTGCGCACTCTGATTTTCATTGTGCAAACTCGAACGTATGATACTTCATCTTACCAATTCTTCCACTTGACTACCCCCCTTAAGATGAGACAAACTAGGGGACACCAAAGTATAGCTTGCATCATCTTGTGATTGCAGTCTACTGTTGTTCAGGATTTCCTCAGGGTTTTTGATCGTCCAAAATTAGAGATATGAACTGATAAAGATAGGCTGCTTTGAAGACAAGATAGGGAAAACAGAAGAAAACTGTAACCCAACTATTTATTTCATTAATCCTTATACCTTAAACCTATAGACTAAATGAAATTGTGGGAACACCCAACAAAATCATTGCAATCATTACAAGATGCAAAACAAGCATAACATAATGACAAATCAATAAAGCACTTAAAGATGCACAACTCATTCATCGACTCAACTTGCGATACTATCATTTTTATTACATAAGGGGCACAACTCCTATCCTTATCTAAGGATCTTGGATAGTCTAGCATGACTTCTTCATTCATCAATTTCACCAAATGCTTCTTTTGGGTTGGGTATCACTGACACTTCCTGGTGGCAGTCCAGTAGTGATCTGACTCTGGCTACTTCCATGGTGTGCTTGTTGATTCTTCTGTGGGCAAGATTTAACATAATGTCCTTCCTGCTGGCAATGATAACACTTTCTCTTAGCTAGATCTTTTGTGATGTCATACTCCACAGAATTGTTGCTTAGAGTATTGTTAGCTTGCTGATTCTGTAAGTTCATCTTTGTTTGATTGGATCACTTTTTAGCTCGCTTGATCTTTCGGGGTTGAAACTCTGTGTAGGTGATTGTCCACCCATCTATGCATACCTCATGTGGAAAGACTAGAGTAACCTTAGCTTGAGAAACTTCCAATTCTTTAGAGTCTGAGTTTAACTGACTAGGGATTGGAGTTGGATGTGACGATGTAATAGAACTCAAATGTTGATTGCTTCCTAGTTCTAACTCTGGTGAGATCTCCTTTCTCTTCTTATCCACATTGTCCTTAGGTACAGGCTGAATACCTTCATACTCAATTCTTTCTCTTGACGGTGTGGTTAGAAGCATTGAACGTTGGGCAAACTTGATCACTCCTTTACAAGCAGATAGCCATCCTATTCCAAGAATGACATCAATGTTCACTAACTCTAATACAATAAGATTTGCTTCAAATTTCACCTCTTTGATGTTAAGACTAACTCCTGGGCATTTGCGGTTCACCTTCATTTCTCCTTCTAGGGTCTTAACTATCACTGGTCTCCTCATTGGAAGCATAGTTATCTTATGTTTCTTTACGTATGCACTAGAGATAAATGAATGTGAAGCTCTGGGGTCAAACACCACTGTGGTGGGAGTTGAGTTTACTGGAATGAAACCATACACAACCTCCTTAGCTCCAAGAGTAGTAGTCATATCCACATTATTCAATCTTCCTTGGATGTAATTTCTCTTTGCTTTACTTCCTTGCTCATGTTTCTTCTAGACCTTCTGTTCTTGCTTCGACTATGAGTGATCCTGGCATCCATGCACCATTCTTCCAATATCTTCATTAGACTTCATATTCTTCCAAGCTTCTACTGCTTGTCTCTTCACTGGTCCCTTTGGTATGTTGGTTTGACTTTGATACCACTTTGTAGCAAGCACTGTTGAAAACTCCTAGGTTGAGTCACTCCTTCTGGTGCTTGTTGTTGCATAGCTACAAACTTCTCCTTGTTGAATGCAGTCAAGGGCAACATAGCTTGGTCCTCCTGACCTTTGATACCGGTGGTCTCCTCATTGTGATCCATCTATATAGACAAAGATAGAGGATTGAGAATAGAGACAAAGTTTTCATAACAGACAGAGGCGGAAGTGAGCATAAATTTTAGCAAATAACAAGGTTGGAGAGAAAACAAGAACTAAGCAAGATAAAAGCATGCTAAAACGTCCAGTTCTATCTAGGCTTGTGTCCTACAGTCAGCATTGCTCCGATACCACTTTGTAGCACCTGGTTTTAAAGACAAAACTAGATACACACTATATGTGAGCCTAGAAAGTCAAATCTCATATATAGCCACAAATTAGGGTAATATCAAAAGACAATACTTATTACATAACGTATTAGTAAAAGGAAAATAACCTCATAGTAAACACAGCGGAAAATTGACTCCAATCTTTAGGCGAAAACTCCAAATCCACAGGGAGGACTGACTGGTTGACCACAAGCCTAACTCCTCCAAACTAGCAATCTGGTACCCATCCGGGATTTTTATCCAATGTATAGAAAAATAAAGCAAGTGTAAGTACATGTCGTACTTAACAATTATATCATGGGGTTCATGAGGCTCAAAAGGGCTGACACTGGTTTAACTGCGATTAGCTTTAATAGATCATCTTTTTAAGTAGTTGGGTGGCAAAGAATTTATCATTCCCATAAACACATGATCGGGTAATCATGAATAATGTATAGCATAAACAATTAATCATTAGTATCATTATCCATTAGTGTTCATCTCTATTCCATAAGGGTCCAAGGCCGCTCGTGTCCATGAGCACGGCTGTTATAACAGTTTTATACTCTGCAGAGTTTGTACACGTTCACTATGAGTTGTGATTTACCCTTTCGCCTAAGGTAGCTATTCTCTTGACCCACTTCCAAGGAAGGTCGGCAGGGTTCACTATGAAGCCTTTCAAAGAATTCGTCTAACAAGTTAGGGCCGCTAGGCGTATGTGGCCCATCTCTAGGAGTGGCACGCGTGGGCATCGCAACACGGTACACACTTCCCAGCAGCAAAGGAAACATACCCTGCACCTCAAAGGTAACCACTAACAAGCTAGAAAAGATCCTCATACTGAGCTAAAGCCAGAGCCATATGGCCCTCACAGCTGTACTGTAAGTCCCGGATAATCGCTTACAGATAAGTCCTTAGGGAGAGCAATCTGAAGCATATAAACACTCCAGCCCCCTGTTTCCATGTTACTAAAAAGTCATGTTTTAATGTTTATTGCATATATCATTAGTCAAGTTACAAGATCATGGTTTTGATTAAGCACTAGCAAAAACTATCCAATGCATTATCCCAAAGGTTTTCAAGGTACAAGTTATCAAATATCTAGGATATCCTTAATGATAACAAGGGAGACACATGCAATATGAATTAAGTGATTAATTGTGAATAGGTAACAAGGATAGTCCCATGCTATACTTGCCTTACACACCGATCCTTCAGTAAGCTTTAATCCTTAATGTCCTTCTTCTTCTTCTGGATCACCACGTGTATCTCACCGATTAGACAATCGTAGAACACCACACAAACATCCATACACATACATGCATAGCATATAGTTGCATCTATATCAGAATAGTACACCAATCATAGAAAAATTAAGTAAAAGAGATTGATATATGATTCTACATATCACTATGAACACACAGCACGAGAAGCACGCTAATCGAAGCTACGGTTGAAAAGTTACAACTACCGAGAGATTTGCCTAATACGTGAAAAAGAAAGCTATAGGCTTCATTTATGTTAACCATATGAATTCATATATCAAAGATATTTTATAAACAATATGGATTGATTTAAGTCAATTTTAGATTTAGATTATAAAACAAAAGTAAAACAATCATATTTTATGTATAAAACTGAGTTGCATAATCATTAATCAAGATATGATTTAAACTATGACTTTTATGAAATAGTAATGTAGTAAACATCATTACTAATACATAGATCTCGACGTTATGAAACAAACGCAACTTGAATGGACTTTTTTGGAGTTAAAATGAATAAGTTATGATTTAAACAAGTTTTGCTTTAGTTAATTAATAGATTAAATCTACCCATGAATTTCAAGTGTTAAAAACATGCCTAACAATTGTATAAACACATAGATAATGTAAATATGGTCCTAACGCAATTTGAACGGATCAAATCGGACTTAAAACGCAAAAGTTACGCATGAAATAAGGTTCAATGGCATTTCTATAAATATTTGAACTCAAATTTGAATTAAAACAATTAAAAATCTGAATTTAAATGGATTTTGGACTGGGTGTACTATTTCTGGAAAACATAGGGTCCTAATCGAATAAAAATAGGGCCGAAAAGAAATTATTTTGAACTGATTGGATTGCGAGTTGATTCTAATAAAACAGGAGGGCTTTACTGCAAAACGTGGGGCTTTGACTGCGGGTTGACTCGTGGCTACTGACTGGGCGACATGCAGCAGCATGTGATTGGTGCGGTGCACCACACGGGTGTGGGCCAGCGCTGACGCGTCGCTGTGGACCGTGTCCACGGGTCCACGGTGGACCGGTTACTTAACCCAAAGGGGTACACAATCTCGGCCCTCCAGAACAGATCCGACAGCGGTGATTGATCGTGGGGTGGAGGGGATAACTAGCCGACAGCTACAGTGTCGGCGCGGCGGTCAGCCAAGGACGTCAGTGGACAGCTCGCCGGTGTCCGCGGTTCTGGCGACTCCGGCCATCCCGAGACAATACAAATACGTTGGAATGATCTACAAGCGCTTGCGAAGTCGCTAGGTTACCAAAACAGGAACGACGAGCTCGTCGAGGTGGCATTCCGCGGTGGTGCCATGAACGGTGGCATCGGGTGCTCGCTGCTACGTCGTCCTAGTGCGCAATATAATGAAAGGAGGGCATAGGGAGACAGAGAATCTCACTGCGAGTCCAACGGTGGTGGTCGCGGCGTCTCGAAGGCCTCTGAAGGCACGGGTCGACGGCGGCGGTGATGGCTGGAGAGAGAGGAGGATGCGGGTGAGGTTGAATCCGAGGAAAAGAAGGCCAAAACACAAAATTGGTGATACCTACGGGAGTGGTGAAACAAGGCAAAGCTTGGGGTCACGTCGGCGTCGAGGTTCGAGGCACCGGAACGGTAGAGCTACGGTAGCGGTGAGTGCGAGCTTCGAGCAGACGGGAAAGAGAGAAGACAGGGGCGTGGCTCGGGTTTTTATAGGCGGGCGGGGCTACGGCGTGGAAGGAAGGGAGCGGGGCACTCGGGTGAGATCTTGGCGCTTTCCAAGTAGGCACGGGCGCGGCGGCTTGCCGAACATGGCAGCGCCGTTGTCGGGGCGAGAAAAGGAAGGAGGCGTGCGGGGAAGGAAAGGGAAGAAATGGGGAAGAAAGGAAGGGAGATGGCGACTGACGGGTGGGGACGGCTGATTGGCGGGGCCAGCTACGCAGCGAGAGAAAGGGGAGCGAAGCGGCGGGTGCTGAAGGCCGAAGCAGAGCGAGGTGCGGGGCTAGGCCGCGACGCTAAAGGTTGAGCAGGCCGGTGTGGAGCAGCAGCTAGCGGGCCGCATTGGTGGGTTGCCGAGCAGATCAGGGCGAGCAGCTGTGCGAGGCAGGCCGAAAGAGGGAAAGGAAGGGGCAGCTGGGCTGAGGCCGAGAAGAAGAAAGGAGCGGGCCGAGGAACTGGGCCTTTGGGCCAAAAGAGAGGGGACGAAGGCTGGGCCGATTCCTGGCTGGGCTGAAAGAAGAAGATGAAGTTTTTCCAAATTAAATTCTTTTCTATTTCTAATCTTCCAATTCTAAGCTAAATTTTAATCCAATTCGAGTATGGTTTCAAATATATTTTCCCATTTAATAAAAATGGACAATTCTATTAGGCTTTCCAAGATAAACTTTACAACTTTAAAATTACTTTTATTCTCTAATTTTTCTTTTCTTTCTTTTCTTTTATTTCAAAGTCATTTTCAATTTCATTTCAAAAGCATTTCAATTTACTTTGGAGTTTTGGATCAACACCATCCATCACAATAAATAAGATGCAACAGCATGTATGCTCACTGTGGCAGAACCTCCTAAATTATAGGACCCACATGCACTTGTCACTGTCCAACGACCTTTGACAACAATGCATATGTTCCTGGTAACTTAAGAAGTCTATCGGGTGCCCTCGGGGAACCCCGAATCATCCATGATTTCCGAGTAGGATCACGTTACAGAGTCGTTGCAGTATTACAACATTTATTCAAATATCGACACCAGAGTAAAAACAGCGGAAGTCTTACGGTAACATAGTTTACAAACTAGTTGTTTCAAACCTTACAAACTAAGTTCGATAATTATTATAAACCATAGTAGTAGTGGAGTGGCATAATTAACATATACATAACACACAAAATAAACATCCTGCCCAAGGATCACACATTTACTTCTCATCGTCAGAACGAACGATAGTCATGCAGCATGATCCAAAACAGATCTGCTCATGAGGCTCACCTACAACAAGGGTCAATGAACCCTGAGTACAAAAGTACTCAACAAGACTTAACCGAAATATTAACTGATAACTTAGGAATGCAGGCTCAGGGATTCAAGGTATAGCTTTAATAATGATCAAAGTTCTTTTGCATAAAAGCTCTTTTAACAACAATCTTTATAAAGAAAACTTCTTAAGAATTATATACAAAGCTGACACGATCCGCACTGAGATCATGAAACTTCATATCCAACACCTTCACAAGACTTATTCAAGTTCCAGTTATTAATTACTACGATGATGAACAGTGAGTTGAGTCTCCATAACCGAGGAGCAACGACGATTCGAACCGATTATAAACCCAGCTAGGAATTCCAGACCACACGACATATGCAGGTCCCCGACCTACATATACCAACCTACCCTCAGATCCTCTAAAATAAGAATGGGTCCGAGCCACCCGAGAATACAGTACTCCACCAATCTAGCCCTATTGCCACATGGGTACACGCTATTCCTGCCATCTCTCCACTCCCAGTGTGCGAGTAGCCCTTCTCATAAGAGAATTGCCAAGTTCAGGCTTACCGGAGTATGTGGTTAGTACTATAAATTCTCACCTCATACAATTCAACAACGGGCGTGCCTTAATCGACACAGGCAGAAAGAACCCGCTCACAAGACCTCCATGTCTTGTGGCTCACACACACTGAGTCCACCCGATCTAGATTTATTACTCCACATTTCCATATCACATGCTATCATAATTAACCAATGTCCCATTTAAAACTTGCAGGTGGCAGGTAGTCACCCGACTTTCATCGTTCTACGCATAACTAAGCAAAACTAGGCATATACGAATTTAAAACTGGTAATATGGTAAATATGGAATAACATGGGTGGTAATGCACCAATTAGGCTCTTACTTAACTCTTAATCACTTAATGCAATAACGAAAAGCAAAAGAGAAATTAATTTGTAAAACACAAGGTAGGGTTGTATGCATCCGGGGCTTGCCTTCGTTGACGGAAAACTCCGATTCCTGCGACGTCACACCAGTATTCGATCCGACCTCAATAGACGGAATAACCTCCTCAACAACTTGATTAACTAACACATGTTCACCTTCGTCCACTATATGTAATAACAATGCCATGTTTAACATGATGCGGAATACGAAATATGATGCTCGATGATGGATACAAAAATTAACAATTTGAATACAACTTTCCTTCGCGGTATAGTTGCAAGTCAAACAAACTAAATCTTTTTTGTAACACATACATCAACTGCTAAGGATCATTATCAACAAATGACCCAAGGTCATCACTCAATCCAAAATTACAAACAAAACCTAAATCACTAAAGGTTACTATTTGCTTTTATGAATTAATGATTTAATTCAAAATTATGAAATAAATCAACTTATTCTAATTGAGCTCAAAATTTTAGTAAATGTTCATTACATGTTAACTAAGTGGCAAAACAAATTTCATATTTTTGGACAAGTAAATAAGCCTAGAAAAATCATGGAAATCCATTTATTAATAAATTGAGAAATTTTTATCACATTCAAAAAGTATTGAAAAACATTATTTCATATTTTTCTTAAATACTTTACATCATAGAGAAGTCACACAAAAATTTTCATAATTTTTGGAGCTCTAAATAAATCTACATAAAAATAGCAAACATAGACACTATTCATTTATTTCAGAAAATAGAAAAATCCATTTTTGAACTACACAGTCACTGACATGGTGACCCCACCTGTCATCCCCTTCCTCCCGCTTTGACTACGGCGATGATGGCATTGACCGGTGATATCTCGACGATGGCGAGATCAACGGCGACGTCGAATGCACTAACATGATCACTACAACACGGCGCACCGATTTGTGGCACAAACACGCCCAATTACTGCCTGGACCGAGCACTACGCCGGCCATGGTGGCTACGGTGGCACGGCGACACAACGCCGGCGAAACGAAGCCAAAAACAGGGAAACAGGGGGCATGGGAAGGTCTAGTAGCTCACCACGAACACGTTGGAGCAAAGAACGAGACCGGATAAGCTACGATGACACGGGTCGACATTGACAGCGGTCACGGCAGAGCGATCTTCGATGACGGCGATGCTCCGGTAGCTGTGGTGGTCAAAATGAGAAATCAATGGGTCACAAAGCACTACATCATTGCGGCGAAGCCGAAGCAAGACTCGGCAATGGTAGAGACTCACCGTAGCGCGCTGGCCACGGCGACGCGGGCTCGATGGCGGGACTACTGGCCGTGGAGAAGAAACACGACGAGTGGCGGTTCCCAGCGAAATTAAGCTGA
Source organism: Saccharum hybrid cultivar R570 (assembly GCA_038087645.1). Classification (NCBI taxonomy): domain Eukaryota; kingdom Viridiplantae; phylum Streptophyta; class Magnoliopsida; order Poales; family Poaceae; genus Saccharum; species Saccharum hybrid cultivar. The sequence continues at coordinate 1,885,514 of JAQSUU010000049.1, read as the reverse complement.
ATTGATGGGTTGGCTGAGCGCGTAAGGATAAGGAGGAGCTAATGGATGCTTTGCTGCAACGGCAGAGGCACTGGTTCGACGATGAGGGCTCACCGGAGATGATCGGCAACGTCGAGAAAAACTGAGGGCGAAGGAAGAACAATGACGACGGCGTCGGAGCTTTATAGGGCGGCCAAGGAAGCAAGGAGAAGCCACGGCGATGCCTTTCCTGCGCCAGCATGAAGCCAAGGCCGCCACGCGCGCGCCTGGAACGCCAAAGACGGTCGCCGGCCATGTAGCTTCGGCGGTGAACACTATTCACAATATTTACAAGTTTGCCATTCGCCAAAATTCACAAATTACTCCCAAATTTTCATAACAACTCAAAAATGTCTAAAAACAAAAGTTGTTCAAAATCAAAAGTTCTACAACTTTGCCTTTATAACCATCTTCTAATTCGGTCTAGTTTTTGAAATGAACTTTTGAATTTAAAAGGGGAAAATTAACGAATTACGTCTTTTCAAATTACTCCTAGTTTTTCCAAACAACTTGAAAAACTCCAAAGATAAACTTTGCTTAACTAGTCAAGCTCTACACTTTTGCTTTAAGGCTCAACCCCAAAATATGCTTAGATTTTGAATTGGATTGTTAGGGTAGGATTTAAATGTTAAAAAGCGGGGTTTTCTCGAAAAATTCAAATCAAACCAATTTTTTAACTTGAGTCAAACAATACAATTCAACACTCATAACACAAATGTAAACTTGTTTTAGTAAATGCATATCAAAGTTTTCACCAAATGCCAAATGCTTTGCAATGCATATGATGACATGTCAGATTTTAATACTTAAACACCCGAGGTGTTACAATCCTTCCCCTTAAAAGAAATCTCGCCCCGAGATTCAAAGCCATAGAGTAAGTAATGGAAAAGGAAATGTGTCAATCCAAAAACATCCAAAACTTGCCCATAAAACAGCTGAGGTCCCTTTACAAAACACAACTTGCAACAACCGAGCTCAACTAACATTATTCTATTTTATATTGACGCTAGAAACTCTGAAAACTTTTCTAACAAGTAATCTTCTGATTCCCAAGTAGCTTCCTCTTCTAAATGTTGATTCCATTGTATTTTATAGAACTTGATTGTCCGTCTTCGAGTAACATGATCTTTCTGATCCAACACTCGGATAGGATATTCGGAATAAGTTAAATCTGGTTCTAGTTCCACTCCTTCAACTTCAACATTCTGTTCAGGCACTCGGAGACACTTCTTTAATTGAGAAACATGGAACACATCATGTACAGCTGCAAGATGTTCAGGTAAATTCAAGCGATATGCTACTTTTCCATACCTCTCCAAAATTTAATATGGTACAATATATCAAGGTGCCAACTTTCCTTTAACACCAAAACGGGTAACTCCCTTCATTGGTGATACTTTCATATATACAAAATCTCCTTTGTTAAATACCAATGGTCTCCATCTTCTATCAGCATAACTCTTTTATCGGGATTGAGCTATCTTCAAATTACTTTGTATTTGCTTAACCTTGTCTTCTATTTCTTTCACAAGGTCAACCCCAAAGAATCTTCTTTCTCCAGGCTCAGACCAACTCAGTGATGTTCTGCATCTACGACCATAGAGTGCTTCAAATGGAGCCATTCTAATGCTTTCCTGATAACTATTGTTGTATGAGAACTCGGCCAAAGGTAAGCATTCATCCCACTTGTTGGAATAGTTAAGGACACAACACCTTAACATATCTTCAAGTACTTGATTAACTCTTTCAGTCTATCCATCAGTCTGTGGATGATAAGCTGTACTGTACAGAAGTTTGGTACCCAATGAAGAATGCAATTGTTTCCAAAAATTAGAGACAAACTGTGTACCCCTATCTGACATTATGGTCTTTGGTACACCATGCAAACTCATGATTCTTGCTAAGTATATTTTGGCATATTGGATCGTAGGATATATTGTCTTGACTGGAAGAAAATGCGCTGACTTAGTGAGTCGATCTACAATAACCCATACTGAGTCAAATCCCTTTGATGTCCTGGGTAGACCAACAATAAAGTCCATACTTATGTCCTCCCACTTCCAAGATGGAATAGGTAATGGTTGTAACTCACCAGCAGACCTCAAATGTATAGCTTTCACCTTTTGACAAGTATCACACTTTGCTATATATCTAGCAATCTCTATTTTCATTTTAGTCCACCAGAATCTTTGCTTCAAGTCATGGTATATCTTGTTACTTCTCGGATGGAAAGATAACCTAGTAGCATGTGCCTCATCTAGAATTGACTACCGCAACTCAGGAACTTTTGGTACCACCAGCCGATCCTTGAACCACAACACGTCTTCATCATCTATGCTGAAGCATTCTGCTTTCCCATTCTTGACTCTTTCCTTGATATGGGCTATACCCTTGTTTTCCTTCTGAGTAGCAATAACTTGATCTCGAATAGTGGCTTCTACAATTATGTTGGTCAAACTTCCTTGTTGAATTACTTCTACATTCAACTTTTTCATTTCTTGACATAAATTCAAACCCATTGTTCTCACTGTCAGACAATTGCAATAGCTTTTGCGACCGAGGGCATCTGCAACTACATTTGCTTTACCAGGGTGATAATGTACTTCCAAATCATAATCCTTAATTAGTTCTAACCATCTTCTTTGTCGCATGTTCAACTCTAACTGAGTAAAGATATACTTTAAGCTCTTGTGGTCTGTATACATATGGCACGTATTACCAAGCAGGTAATGCCGCCAAATCTTCAGAGCATGAACCACAGCTGCTAACTCCAAGTCATGAGTCGGATAGTGTTCTTCATGTTGCTTAAGCTGCCTAGATGCATAGGCAATGACTTGGCCTTCTTGCATCAACACACATCCAATACCAATACCTGAAGCATCACAATAAACATCAAACGGCTTCTCGATATCAGGTTGGGCTAATACTGGTGCAATGGTTAACAGTCTCTTCAAAGTCTGGAAAGCCTCCTCACAATCTGATGACCAGACAAACTTAACTTGGTTCTTCAACAATTCAGTTATAGACTTTGATATTTTTGAGAAATCTGGAATAAACCGACGATAATACCCCACCAATCCTAGAAAACTCCAAACTTGATGAACTGTGGCTGGCGGTTTCCAATCAAGCACCTCCTTCACTTTGCTAGGATCAACTGCAACTCCTTCGACTGACAAGACATGTCCAAGAAATTGCACTTCCTTAAGCCAAAAATCACACTTGCTGAACTTGGCATATAGTTGATGTTCTCTCAAGCGGGTCAGAACAATTCTAAGATGTTCCGCATGTTCTTTCTTAGTCTTGGAATATACTAAAATGTCATCAATAAACACTACTACAAACTTGTCTAGCTCAGGCATGAATACTGAGTTCATTAGATACATGAAATGAGCTGGAGCATTTGTCAAACCAAAAGACATTACCAAGTATTCATATAATCCATATCTTGTGGTAAATGCCGTTTTGGGAATATCTTCAGGCTTTATCTTGATTTGGTGATATCCTGATCTCAAATCTATCTTGAAGAAAACTTTGGCTCCGGCCAGTTGATCAAAAAGCAAATCTGTCCGAGGTAATGGATACTTATTCTTGATGGTCACTTCATTCAATGGACGATAGTCAACACATAACCTCAGGGTCTCATCTTTCTTTTTCACAAAAATTGCCGGACATCCCCAAGGTGAGGAACTAGGTTGGATAAACCCCTTCTCAATCAATTCTTGTAACTGAGTCTTCAACTCAGCCAATTCCTTAGGTGGCATCCTATAAGCTCTCCGAGAAATCGGAGCTGTTCTAGGTTGTAACTCTATATTGAACTATACATCCCTATCGGGTGGTAGACCGGGTAAATCCTCAGGAAACACATCTGGAAATTCACACACTACCAGAATATCTCTAATCTCTTTGACAGCAGTTGCACAAATCTTGCCCACTGATCTTCTTAGGATTGGAAGTTGGATGAGAAGTTGAGAATTACTATCAGGCAAACTCACTCTTAACGTCCTATTCAAAGCATCTATAACAGCCTTATGCTGATACATCCAATTCATTCCCAAGATTACATCTATATCTTGATCCTTAAGGATAATCATGGTAGTGGGAAAAATATGCCCACCCAGGTTTACGGGTACCTGGTATACCATCCTCATCTTGCGAAGTTCCAGGAACATATGAACCCCGCGTATGACGCATCTGCTCATAACAAACCAAACTTTATTCACATGCCTTTATTGAATTGTACCAAAGCTTACTCTAGACACATTACATAGAGTTTACTAATGTACAAACAAACCCACGAGTACGACAACAAAACTACGTAACTTAACTAGAGCTACTATTATACAACTCTACTCTTTTCCTCAATTTCTTCAAACTTCAGGCTCGGTATCCATTCCAGAATTATTACCGCCTTCATCATCACTTTCATTGATCATTACTAATTCTTCATGATCTTCTTCCTCTTCCTCTCCCGATTCATCATCATCGGCAAGGATGACACCGGGGTCCATGGCATCAGCTTGAGGCTCATGATTCGGATTTAGTAGATTGCTAAGCCTATGAACTTCCTCATGTAGATAAGTATTATGTTCTTCTAAATCTTCTACATAGAATTCTAGCTCATGAGTTCTAGCTCTAGCTACATTTTCCCTCTGCCAAGCTTCATTTCTTCCCTCCACCGTACGAACCAACATGCTTTCGTAGTTCCTATGCGCGGTGGTGAGATGCCTCAATTGACCCTGTAATTCTCCTATTTGTATAACATCCAAAGCCCTATCTCTAGTAGATTGTGCTAACTCCATAGAAACCCTCAGTATCTCTGCCTGGGGATCAGGCCTAGTACTGCTACTGCTAGCACCATCATTTCTAGGGGCAAGTGGGTGACGAGGAACTCCTTTGGGTCTAGTGGACTTACGGGGCGTCATCTTGGCACGAGCCATACTGTAGGAAGCCAATTTAATCCAAGTAAGACTATTTGATCAAAATCCAAAAAGTAGCTAAGATGGATTACATTCCTCAAACTAGACTCACTACTCAACTCCAGACTAAGAGGTGAAGGAAGTAACGAGTGAATTAATCATGATGCATGAATCGTTCTTACGAACAAAAACATCAACGCTAATAATGCATAGAAATAACATTTATTTTATATAGGGCATAGTAATATTACTACTCCACCACACAAAACCTTTTTAATCAAATACGGAATGGTGAGAAAGAAATAAGATAAGTCAGAAGCAATTTGGACTAAATTAGCAAGTTAAATTTAGTCATTCCAAATCATTTTCAAGTTTTTGTAAAATAATACAACAAAAACCTTGTAACGATGCTCTGATATCATTCTGTGGCAGAACCTCCTAAATTATAGGACCCACATGCACTTGTCACTGTCCAACGACCTTTGACAATAATGCATATATTCCTGGTAACTTAAGAAGTCTGTCGGGTGTCCTCGGGGAACCCCGAATCATCCACGATTTCCGAGCAGGATCACATTACAGAGTCGTTGCAGTATTACAACATTTATTCAAATATCGACACCAGAGTAAAAACAGCGGAAGTCTTATGGTAACATAGTTTACAAACCAGTTGTTTCAAACCTTACAAACTAAGTTCGATAATTATTACAAACCATAGTAGTAGTGGAGTGGCATAATTAACATATACATAACACACAAAATAAACATCCTACCCAAGGATCACACATTTACTTCTCATCGTCAGAACAAACGATAGTCATGCAGCACGATCCAAAACAGATCTGCTCATGAGGCTCACCTGCAACAAGGGTCAACGAACCCTGAGTACAAAAGTACTCAACAAGACTTAACCGAAATATTAACTGATAACTTAGGAATGCAGGCTCAGGGATTCAAGGTATAGTTTTAACAATGATCAAAGTTCTTTTGCATAAAAGCTCTTTTAACAACAATCTTTATAAAGAAAACTTCTTAAGAATTATATACAAAGCTGACACGATCCGCACTGAGATCATGAAACTTCATATCCAACACCTTCACAAGACTTATTCAAGTTCCAGTTATTAATTACTACGATGATGAACAGTGAGTTGAGTCCCCATAATCGAGGAGCAACGACGATTCAAACCGATTATAAACCCAGCTGGGAATTCCAGACCACACGACATATGCAGGTCCCCGACCTACATATACCAACCCACCCTCGGATCCTCTAAAACAAGAACGGGTCCGCGCCACCCAAGAATACAGTACTCCACCAATCCAGCCCTATTGCCACGTGGGTACACGCTATTCCCGACATCTCTCCACTCCCAGTGCGTGAGTAGCCCTTCTCATAATTGAATTGCCAAGTTCAGGCTTACCGGAGTATGTGGTTAGTACTACAAATTCTCACCTCATGCAATTCAACAACGGACGTGCCTTAATCGACACAGGCGGAAAGAACCCGCTCACAAGACCTCCATGTCTTGTGGCTCACACACACCGAGTCCGCCCGGTCTAGATTTAATACTCCACATTCCCATATCACATGCTATCATAATTAACCAATGTCCCATTTAAAACTTGCAGGTGGCAGGTAGTCACCCGACTTTCATCGTTCTACGCATAGCTAAGCAAAACTAGGCATATACGAATTTAAAACTGGTAATATGGTAAATATGGAATAACAAGGGTGGTAATTGTAACACCTCAAGTGTTTAGTCCTTAATTGCATTGCATTTGCATAAGCATGACATGCATAATCCATGTTTAGTATTTCATGTAATGCAATTCATGTGTTTGTTTAGGGTTAGTTTGATTTATTTCATGAAGTGCTTGACAGTTGGTGTAACAAAAAGGTAAGGTAGCCAATCTTGACCTACAACACCTTAGTTACACTTAAGGTAACATTTGGAACAAAGTTCATGTTGACCAAAATTACAAAATTACCCTCCAAGACAAGTTTGACCCCCAATTGACCATAGAAGGCTCTAGTTTGACCAATTAGAAAGTCTAATTTAGAGACTTTGCATGGAAGAGCACCCTTAAGCAAAGTTATAAAGAAATTCATGGGGAACAAAAGTCTCAATATGACCATCTCATGAAAATGACCACAACATGCTCAAAAGTGGCCCACAAGTCAGCTAGTGGTGTAATCCCAGGACTTAGAATTTTTCTAAGTCTGGAATTGGACCTTACAGTTTCACTGATGTCTACTTTAGAAGCTTGTAGTTTGCAAACCAAGCCAAACCAGCCTTCACTCATATTGACAAACTTGTAGATCACATGTAGCCCTACAACTTTGTCAATATTACCCAAGCCTGGTTCTCAATGGTTCAAGAGATATCGTGCCATGAACATGAGCTGTCAGTCGGCATCGTTAACTGAAACCCGGTTTCAGTTTCACCGAGCACTACTTTGAGGCCATGTAGTTTCAAATATAAGCCGAACCAGCCCAAACACCAATTGACAAAGTTGTTGACCTCACAAAGCCCTACAAATTTGATGTTATCATCTGCTCCTAACTCGAACCGGTTTAGGAGATATTCGGTGGCAAAATTGCTCTGTCAGTCGACCATCGCGGACCTGCAATCGGGTTCAGTCAAATGACACGGCGTGTCGTGGCGCCCGGGCAGGTGAACGCCGCCGCGTGTCCTCCACGCGCCGCGCGCGACCTGGCGCCTTGGCCAGCTGCCGAGCGCATGAAGGGCACCTCTGCGGTCGCCCCGACATCAACCATCCATTCCCTCCTCCTCCTTCCCTCTCGTTTGCAAAAGGGAAAGAACCGAGCCGCCATTCCCCTTTCTTCTCCGACGAGCTCGACCGTGAGCCACGCCACACCACCGGCCGCCTGAGCTCGCCAGTTCCTCCGCCTCGACACCCTCCACCCCCTGGACCTACCGAAACCCACGATTGGACCCTAGGTGAGCTGCATTATCTTCTTCTCCGCCTCCGAGGGGTCGCCGGAGCCCGCCATGGGACCTCACCGTGGTCGGGGTGCTTCGGGCCCGTCTCCATCTCCCCTGACTCGCAAAACGGAACCACCTTGCCCCGGTGAAGCTCGTAACGAGCCCAAACCGCACTATGCTTCTTCACCGGCGACGGTGCGCCGCCACCGGAGGTCACCGGCCGCCGCGCACGGTGGCAGGCCCTCTCCACCCCATTCCCATTCATCCTACGGGTACCAATCAGTGCGCCAGGTGACGGAGAGCACGATGCCGTGTTCGGTTAGCCGCGCGAGCCCTTCTCCGGCGAGCTCGAGCTCACCGGAGCTCGCGGGGTGTCGGCTCCCCTGTTTCGGTCACTGACCGCGGGGGCCCACCGTCAGCGTCGCGCGCGCAGGCAGGGGCGCTGAGCGGGCCGAGCGCGCGGGGAAAAAACATTGTGGGCCGAGTTCGTTTCCGGGCCGGCCCAATCGTCCGAAGTGAAAATGAATTTTTATTATTTTGATACTGATTGTTGTACTAGTTGGAAAAATAGGAATCTAGGGTTTTAGTGATCCAAAAATCATGAAATAAATTTGTTAGAATCTATTGGATGTGTAGTATTTTAGAAAAATATGGATCTGGCATGAGATGTTTAAATTCTGTAAGAATTTATTAGATCCTTTAAATGTGTTTTGGATTGCATGCAAATTTGCTTAATTTATAACTTGAGCTATAGTGTTCCATAAATTATGAAATTTGGTGGGTAGGTTACTCTATGCTAGTCCTAGCTATGGTAAAAATTTGGGCATCAGTGCTTAATTAATTTCCAAGTTATAATGCTATCTTGTGATTCTAGGAAATACTTAAATGAATTTTTATAATTTTTCTACATGTGCAATGTTCTTATAAATTTTTGGAGAATGTCTTGGTATCTTAGAGTGTCTAAGAAAAATATGAAATCTGTTGTTTGACACCTTTCAATAGGGTTTCCTATTTATGCAAAAATCAGCCTTATTAGCTTGTGAATTTTGTGTAGGGAGTTTCTGTGAATAAAACTTGTTCAAATTTTTACTGTGGTCTCTTTTTGGGTCATAGAGTTCCCTGTAATTTTTGTAGAATTTTAGGAGCAGTTTATATATATGTTTGAAATTTCACTTAATTACTTAAGTAAATAAAGAAATGGGTTTAAATAAATGTTCTAGGTGGGCACACCTTACTTTCTGGTGTCTTTGTGATATTTGTGAACTTGTAGTAGCATTAGTTTGGTTTTAAAGAATGTTTGCCACATCAATAAATATTTAACCTTTGTAATTTAGGTTTTCTGGACAGCTAAGTAGTAATTCTAAATTGGCTTTAATAAAAATTGGTTGCTGGACAACCTGTAAATACCAAAGTTGGAGTAAACTTGATGAACTAGCTTGTGTTAAAATTTGGAAGCATTTGGCTTAGTAGTTTGAGAGTTACTGTTGTTTAAAGTGGCAGTTCAAAATCTGCTACTCTCTGTTTTGGAGAGGACAGATTCTGGAACTTGTGAAGTTTGACTTGGAAAACTTAGGAGTTTGGAGTTGAGGTCTGAAAATGAAGTGTAGTACATTTCTTAGGCTTTCCAGATTGCCTTAGATCATATCTTTTGGACTTATAAATCTCCAGTTGTGATAAAAACAAGTAGCTGCTGTCCAGAATGCTTACTGTGGTGTTTTGCTGATTGTTATGGTGAGATATCCTAAGACCTGCTACTTTTGTAATTGTTAGGTGTTAGGGCCTTAACTGAGGACGAGCAGCTTTATCTTAGGTTAAGTAGATTAGGTGAGTACTTCTCTACTAGAGAAGAGATTTGCACGTACTAGTAACATAACTTAAATAGAGTATTTTATTCTGAAATGCATTCATTCCGAGCATGTTGCACCCATTTATGCATCCATTATATTTATTGTGCATTCATGCAATAGGTGCACCGGAGGGGGTAACACTCCTCGAATTCGAGCCGGTAATTCCGGAGGAGAACCAGGAGCAGCAGGAGCCCGAGGAACCAGCCGGCGACGAAGCTCCGTCAGAAGATCTACCGAGTGTCCGGACCACAGACCCGCAACATTTCTCAAAGGCAAGCCCCGGTGCATGCTGAACCTACTGATTTATAAATTAATCTTGCGTACTTTTAATTGTTTACTGCATTAAGTTGTAGGAGTTATATGAAAACACTTGTTGCATTATACCTGTCCTTGTCCAGATATCGTACTTAATCCTATTTTAGGTTTAGGCACGTGTCAATGCTTAGCCCTGCTTAGTACGGTAGAAGTCGGGTGATTTCCGGTCATCCGCGAGATGTAGGAAGGAGTCACGAGTGGCTTTATGGCTATCGTGGATGGAACCATGCTTAAAAATGAAATTGAGACCGGGCGGGAGTTCGATAGTACAGCCGCAAGACACTTCACGTCTTGGGTGTGGAGCTATGCCCGTCTGAGTCGTTTAAGGACCGATTCGCTGTACGTCCTTGAGTCATGTTGAACGCAGTCTAACACTTAGTTGGCCGGATAAGTCGTTCCGACCGCGAAGCCGAGTAATGTGGTTCAGGCCGGGAATCGAATGGTAGGTTGCTTCTTGGAGGAGAGAAAGGATGTGCTTGGGGACATTGGCGTGAGACCAAGGGGGGGTTAGAGTCCCTATCACCTGGCAGAGTGTCGCCCTTGGGGTCGCGACATTATTCGGACCCGCGATTCCTGAATCATATGAAACGGTGGCCTGTGCGACCCTGGCAGGGGTCTGCACGGTGAGTGTTAGAAATACCCCTCCAGCTGGATAGGAATTCGATTCGAATCGCCGTCGCTCCCGGTTAGTGAGCACTTGACTTGAGCAGCGGCAACGTAGATCTCATTAAATAAACTGGTGGTTAAGGGAATGATACAATGTTGCCACAATTCATAATTGCTCTGGATATAATGATGATAATTGTTTGATTATAATCAAGTGCATGTTTAGTACAGGTGCTAAGATAGATGACAGGTAAATGCTAAAAATAACTGCTAGTACAGGTTATAAGAGTATCAATTACTTATGCCTTTATGCAAAATGTTATGTCAGCTAGCCTCTTGTGTAAGCCTTGCATAATCCTTGGTGTCACTTTATTTCTGGTTTTCGACGGGTAAGTCTAGCTGAGTACATTCCAGTACTCAGGGTTTATTCCCTCCTGTTGCAGATGACATGCTTTATCAGGGATTCTGCAAGACGTGTCTCCACCCTGCGGGTGACGATGACTAGATCACAAGGGCGTGATCGTCTTTATGTACTTTCCTCATGCTTTTGCGGGTTGTCGATCATCCAGACTGGCAGTATTTATTTAACTAATGTGTGTGTTATGCTTCCGCTACTTTCAAACTTGGTTTGTAATATTTGCTACTCCGTGGTGTAAACTTATGTCAGAACTACTTGTGAAATGTATCGTATGATGTTGAATGTTGAATGATGCGATCCTGGTTGTAAGCAGTTTGGTTTGAAATCCTTCGTGATTTCGATTGACTACCGGGATTATATGGGCTCAAGTTTGAAAATTTGAGCGCTTCGGTGCTTGTTTTCGTACTTGTGCTCTTATAATTTGGTCGGTTCTGTTACAGCTGGTACCGGAGCATAATTCAACATTAAACACATCATGTGAGTATTTAAAAACAAAAATATTTGATTATGAAAAAGGGTTAAAACACTAAAAATTATTTTTTTAGGTATGCCAGTGATCACATCCCTTAGCCCAAATAAGGACTCTTAGGTGGCTTATTATAAAGACTAACTTGGGGGCCTTGTTTGTTTTTATTTCGTCGTCCATACGGCGTGATATTGTATGGATGCCATCCACTTGGGTGGTAATGTATGGATCAATTACCTCGACGCTCTGGTAAGTGTGAGTTGTGAGAGCATGATCGTCCAACCGGCGGTCTAGGGGAGAGTAGTTGTGGTGACTTACATCTTTACATGTTTAAACCATGTAACTATGTAAAAGCACTTAATTGTGGGAACCTTTATATCGGGTAGCTTGATACTGAAGTATATACATTTGGGGATGTATATATGGAAAGTATTTAAATTACTGCTTTCTTGTGTGCTTATATTGGGAATTGTTGGGCTGCAATGAAGTTTTCTGCAGATACACTAACAGCGTAACGAGTAGACCGATAGTTTCGCTTATATGAGAGAACGTATGTATGCCACCGCCTAGCGTTAGAACTCTAGGTTTCTACTAAGGTGAGAGGACGTACGAAACGTGCATGCATCATGTTTAATTATATCATACATATCATTTACTCCCTCCTTAAAAATTTCTGTACTCCCGACTAAAGTAAATTTCGTATCCCCTAAATGATCCTCACTTTAAGTCGTATCTTATCTTGTTGCTACAGATGGCACGTACCAAGAGGACCGCTCGTAAGTCCACTGGGGTAGGACACCGCGTCACCAGCTCGCTCCACGTGAGCCCCGCCCTGAGCCTACTGAGGTGGAAAGGCTGAGGGCAGAGTTGGCTGAAGTGACTGCCGCCAGGAATGCAGCACGGTAACAACTGGAACAAGTGATTCATGATCGTGATCAAGAAACGCTTGAAGTCCAGAGGTTGACAGTGGCAAACCGTAATTGTCAACGCATGTTGGTCCGTGTGATGGAACAGAGGGATGAAGCCTGGCACGAGGAGAACGTTCTGAGAGCTCGCCAGTTCGAGCTCGAGCAACAGTTAGAAAATGCTGAAGAGTACAATGACAACCTTCATGAAGAAGTGCATCGCCTGAATAACGAGCTTAATCCCCTGCTGCCTCGGAACAACAATGTAGATGAAGATATGGGATCAGGCATCTTCATGGCTGAGGATGATGATGAAGTAGACGTTGATGGACCACAGGATACCCCACCTGCAGAAGCCCCAGAGGAAGAGCCAGAAGAAGAAGAAGACGAGGAGTTAGAGCCTGTCAGTGATGAGGACGGCGGGGAGATCCATGACACCGACTCGGAGGATGATGCTTAGAGTAGTCATCACATGCCTTTAATGTTAGGATCGTCTGTTGGACCCTCCCTGTGAAGGAGTGAGGCCTTGTAATAACTTGACTTTGGGATGTAAGGTTGAACCGTCTGTTTCCTGAATGTAGTTTGAACTTGTTAATTTCGATCACAACTTGATGTCTTATTATGTTGCGTTCGATGATGGTGTCACGATTAGCACCCTTCGGTGCCGCGACGAAACCGAGGGCCTCCTATGGCGCGCGACATAAGGCGGTGCTGCTTGGCACGCGCAGGTATCGAGGTGGCTAGTCATGATCCACCATGGAACTCTTCATTGAGAAGTCTCTTTGTGGTCAGTTTGAAGTAGCCTTTCATAGTCAACTAAAAATCTGGAGATCGAATCCAAGTACCGTGCAAAAGGTTAAAAATCACGTAGATAGCAATGCAAACGGTCCGGTAACCGTTGTGCTCCTTGTGAGTGAGCCTTTATCAACGAGCATCTTGTTGGATTACCAAGTATGATCTCGTCAAATGATGCGCTCGAATGGATTGTGCGGTTGTGATGAATTATTGTGCCTTAATTATTATGAGAAATCTATTCATACAGTCAGATTGACATTTCGCAATAATTCATCTACAAATTTCCCACATCGTCAGTGCTCATTGGCTATGCATTTTGCAGATGTCGTACAATCTTCGTCGGGGTCGTGGCAATGAGGATGAGGAACAGCCACCCCCTCCGCCACCACCTACTCCGGCCGAATTGATGCAGACAGTGGTCGAAGGGCAGCGCATGTTGGCAGATGCTATGCGCCAGCTGGCTAACCGGGAAGCTCGTCCTGGCCGCCAGGGACCAGAACCCAATCAATACAGTGATTTCAAGGACTTTCTGGATACTAAGCCTCCGCTCTTCAAAGAAGCGGAAGAACCACTGCAAGCTGATGAGTGGTTAAATACTATTGAGCAAAAGTTTCGTCTGCTTCGCCTGACTGATGAGTTAAAGACTGAATATGCTTCTCACCAGTTGCATGGTCCAGCGGGCATTTGGTGGAGCCACTATCGTTCCACACTGCCTGCCAATGTCCCTATTGCTTGGGATCAGTTTAAGGCGGCATTCCGGGGAAATTATATTCCTCCCGGTCTTATGGCAATCAAGCACACAGAGTTTATGAGGCTGTCGCAAGGAAATAAAAGCCTGACTGAATACTTGCAGTCCTTCAACAACCTGGCAAGGTATGCCACTGAGTTTGTGGATACCGATGCCAAAAAGATTGCTAGCTTCAAAAGGGGCCTCGGCCCAAAACTGATGAAAACAATGGGCACTAGCAAATGTACGACTTTCAATGATTTCATCAGTGATGCTCTAACTCAAGAGAACAACAATGCTATCTATTCTGCTTCTAAGAGCCGCAAGAGGGCCATTGAGGCGAGTGCTTCACAGTCTCGAGCTCCAACTGCCCCGAGAGCTCCTCCTCGCCCTCCTGCCGCAAATGCTAAGTTCCGTCCTCCACAAAAGAAGGTGCCAATGAAAACTGGGTTTCGTAAGGCATATACAGTAGCTCTGCCAAAGAGTAATGCGGGCCAAGGCAGCTCCAGTGTTCCTCCTAGCAACATGCCTTGCTGGAACTGTAACAAGCCAGGCCATTGGTCCAGGAACTGTCCGTACCCTAAGAAAAATGTCAACCAAGGTAGTCGTCAGGGACACGCCCATTATAACAGCATTGAGGAAATTCCATCTGGTGAGGTGGTCACCGCTGGTAAGTTTCTAGTTGACCAACACCCCGCAGTGGTACTTTTTGATTCAGGTGCTTCGCATTCCTTTATCAGTCCTAAGTTTGCATCTAAATTTGCACACAAGTTGCATACTGTTGAAGGTGTGGGTTATTGTATTAGTGCTGCGAGTGGGAATATTTCCACAAACCAAGTAGTGGGGAACCTTAAGTTTGAGATAGAAGGGTGAAGTTATTCGCTTGCCCTACTGGTTTTACCTGGTTTAGACATAGATGTCATCTTGGGCATGAATTGGATGAGTCAGAATGGGGTACTCATTGACACATCCGCTCGGGTAGTTATGCTCAGAGATCCTACAGATCGAAAAGGTTTTCTAGTACAACTTCCCAGAAAGGTTGAATTATCAGGGGAAATTCATGCTGTGCAAGCAAAGGCGTTGGCCGAAATTCCAGTAGTAAATGAGTTTCCGGACGTTTTTCCCGATGATTTGCCGGGACTCCCTCCGGATCGGGATGTGGAATTTAAAATCGAGTTGCTGCCTGGTACCGCACCCATCTCTAGGAGACCCTATAGAATGCCTCCAAATGAGTTAGCTGAGCTTAAGGTACAATTGAATGAACTTTTGAAGAAGGGGTTGATCCGTCCTAGCTCATCTCCGTGGGGTTGCCCTGCTATCTTTGTAAAGAAGAAGGATCAAACCTTGCGGATGTGCGTGGACTATAGACCTCTGAATGCAGTCACTGTCAAGAATAAGTATCCTCTACCGCGTATCGACATCTTGTTCGATCAATTGTCCAAAGCTAAAGTCTTTTCCAAGATTGATTTAAGGTCTGGGTACCATCAGATTAAAATCCGTCCTGAAGATGTTCCAAAAACAGCCTTCTCGACGAGATACGGCCTTTATGAGTATCTTGTCATGTCCTTCGGTCTGACTAATGCCCCAGCGCACTTCATGTGCTTGATGAATTCGGTGTTTATGCCCGAATTGGACAAGTTTGTGGTGGTGTTCATTGATGACATCTTAGTGTATTCTGAAAATGAAGAAGATCACGCTGAACATCTACGTATAGTCCTCACAAGACTGCGTGAACATCAACTATATGCAAAGTTCAGTAAGTGCGAATTCTGGCTTCGAGAAGTACCTTTCCTTGGGCATGTGTTGTCCGATGGAGGAATTATGGTGGACCCCGCCAAGGTACAAGAAGTACTAAACTGGAAGGCTCCTATCTCGGTTCACGAGGTCCGGAGTTTTCTTGGTTTGGCTGGCTATTATCGTCGCTTCATCCCGGATTTCTCTAAAATAGCCAAGCCAATGACTCGGTTGCTGCAAAAAGACACCAGGTTTGTCTGGACTCCTGAGTGTGATGCGGCTTTTCACCAACTGCGAACCCTCCTAACCTCAGCTCCGGTTTTGGCACAACCGGATATTGAGAAACCATTTGATGTTTATTGTGATGCCTCGGGCATAGGTTTGGGAGGTGTGTTGATGCAGGAAGGCCGAGTAATTGCATATACTTCTCGACAACTTCGGAAACATGAGGTGAATTATCCAACGCATGACTTAGAACTAGCTGCAGTTGTTCATGCTTTGAAAGCCTGGCGACATTATCTGCTGGGAAATGTCTGCAATATCTACACCGATCATAAAAGCCTCAAATACATCTTCACTCAACCCGAGCTGAATATGCGTCAAAGAAGATGGCTCGAGTTGATTAAAGATTATAACCTTCAAGTGCACTATCATCCAGGAAAGGCAAATGTAGTTGCGGATGCTTTAAGCCGTAAGTCTCATTGCCATTCCTTAGCTGAAACTGATTTTTCACCGATCTCGCCTTCTACATCCAGCAGTCTTATACAACATCACTGTCAGTTGTACTCTCAAAAGCAGAATTATTGAGCTCCAAAAGACTGACACTGGTATATTCCACATCAAGCGTAAGATGAAAGAGCAAGAAACTACACAGTTTAGGATGGATGAAGAGGGTGTACTATGGTTCAAGGATAGGTTAGTTGTGCCTAAGGACCGAGAGCTTCGAAATGATATTATGTCTGAAGCACACTCCTCTAAGTTGTCCATCCATCCTGGCAGCAATAAAATGTATTATGATTTGAAGCCACTTTATTGGTGGACCAAGATGCGGAAAGAGATAGCTGCATATGTTGCTAGATGTGACACCTGTTGCAGAGTTAAAGCTGTGCACATGAAAGCTGGGCTACTTCAGCCACTTTCCATTCCAGGCTGGAAATGGGAAGAGATAAGTATGGATTTCATTGTCGGACTTCCTCCTACTGTCAAAAATCATAACTCTATTTGGGTAATTGTTGATCGTTTGACCAAATCAGCTCACTTCATCCCAGTGAGAGTGGACTATCGTCCCGCTGACTATGCTGAGTTGTACTTCAATCAGATAGTCCGGCTTCATGGGATACCTCGTACTATCGTTTCTGATCGTGGTCCCCAGTTCACTGCTCGCTTTTGGGAGCATTTGCATCACCTTCTGGGAACCAAGTTAGTGAGAAGCTCTGCTTATCACCCCCAGACATCGGGACAGACAGAACGAGTTAACCAAATCTTGGAAGATCTGTTGCGAGCATGCGTCATTTCATCCAAGGGTTCTTGGGAAAAATGGTTACCTTTAGCCGAATTCTCGTACAATAACAGTTATCAAGAGAGTATTAAGATGGCCCCATTCGAAGCCTTGTACGGTCGAAAATGTCGAACTCCGCTAAACTGGGTAGAAGCTGGGGAAAGAAGGTATTATGGCATTGATTTTGTCCAGGAAGCCAAGGAACAAGTTCCTTTAGGTGATATCAGGCTGGAATCTGACTTAACCTATGAAGAAAAGCCAGTCCGAGTGATCGATACTCAGGAACGAGTAACTAGAAGTAAAGTGGTTAAGTGGTACAAAGTGATGTGGAGTAATCAGGGAAGTGAGAGTGATGCTACGTGGGAACGGGAAGATTATTTGCGGGATGGTTATAAAGAATTCTATGAAAAATGGTACGCTTTCCAAATCTCGGGACGAGATTTTTATAAGGGGGGAGGGCTGTAACACCTCAAGTGTTTAGTCCTTAATTGCATTGCATTTGCATAAGCATGACATGCATAATCCATGTTTAGTATTTCATGTAATGCAATTCATGTGTTTGTTTAGGGTTAGTTTGATTTATTTCATGAAGTGCTTGACAGTTGGTGTAACAAAAAGGTAAGGTAGCCAATCTTGACCTACAACACCTTAGTTACACTTAAGGTAACATTTGGAACAAAGTTCATGTTGACCAAAATTACAAAATTACCCTCCAAGACAAGTTTGACCCCCAATTGACCATAGAAGGCTCTAGTTTGACCAATTAGAAAGTCTAATTTAGAGACTTTGCATGGAAGAGCACCCTTAAGCAAAGTTATAAAGAAATTCATGGGGAACAAAAGTCTCAATATGACCATCTCATGAAAATGACCACAACATGCTCAAAAGTGGCCCACAAGTCAGCTAGTGGTGTAATCCCAGGACTTAGAATTTTTCTAAGTCTGGAATTGGACCTTACAGTTTCACTGATGTCTACTTTAGAAGCTTGTAGTTTGCAAACCAAGCCAAACCAGCCTTCACTCATATTGACAAACTTGTAGATCACATGTAGCCCTACAACTTTGTCAATATTACCCAAGCCTGGTTCTCAATGGTTCAAGAGATATCGTGCCATGAACATGAGCTGTCAGTCGGCATCGTTAACTGAAACCCGGTTTCAGTTTCACCGAGCACTACTTTGAGGCCATGTAGTTTCAAATATAAGCCGAACCAGCCCAAACACCAATTGACAAAGTTGTTGACCTCACAAAGCCCTACAAATTTGATGTTATCATCTGCTCCTAACTCGAACCGGTTTAGGAGATATTCGGTGGCAAAATTGCTCTGTCAGTCGACCATCGCGGACCTGCAATTGGGTTCAGTCAAATGACACGGCGTGTCGTGGCGCCCGGGCAGGTGAACGCCGCCGCGTGTCCTCCACGCGCCGCGCGCGACCTGGCGCCTTGGCCAGCTGCCGAGCGCATGAAGGGCACCTCTGCGGTCGCCCCGACATCAACCATCCATTCCCTCCTCCTCCTTCCCTCTCGTTTGCAAAAGGGAAAGAACCGAGCCGCCATTCCCCTTTCTTCTCCGACGAGCTCGACCGTGAGCCACGCCACACCACCGGCCGCCTGAGCTCGCCAGTTCCTCCGCCTCGACACCCTCCACCCCCTGGACCTACCGAAACCCACGATTGGACCCTAGGTGAGCTGCATTATCTTCTTCTCCGCCTCCGAGGGGTCGCCGGAGCCCGCCATGGGACCTCACCGTGGTCGGGGTGCTTCGGGCCCGTCTCCATCTCCCCTGACTCGCAAAACGGAACCACCTTGCCCCGGTGAAGCTCGTAACGAGCCCAAACCGCACTATGCTTCTTCACCGGCGACGGTGCGCCGCCACCGGAGGTCACCGGCCGCCGCGCACGGTGGCAGGCCCTCTCCACCCCATTCCCATTCATCCTACGGGTACCAATCAGTGCGCCAGGTGACGGAGAGCACGATGCCGTGTTCGGTTAGCCGCGCGAGCCCTTCTCCGGCGAGCTCGAGCTCACCGGAGCTCGCGGGGTGTCGGCTCCCCTGTTTCGGTCACTGACCGCGGGGGCCCACCGTCAGCGTCGCGCGCGCAGGCAGGGGCGCTGAGCAGGCCGAGCGCGCGGGGAAAAAACGTTGTGGGCCGAGTTCGTTTCCGGGCCGGCCCAATCGTCCGAAGTGAAAATGAATTTTTATTATTTTGATACTGATTGTTGTACTAGTTGGAAAAATAGGAATCTAGGGTTTTAGTGATCCAAAAATCATGAAATAAATTTTGTTAGAATCTATTGGATGTGTAGTATTTTAGAAAAATATGGATCTGGCATGAGATGTTTAAATTCTGTAAGAATTTATTAGATCCTTTAAATGTGTTTTGGATTGCATGCAAATTTGCTTAATTTATAACTTGAGCTGTAGTGTTCCATAAATTATGAAATTTGGTGGGTAGGTTACTCTATGCTAGTCCTAGCTATGGTAAAAATTTGGGCATCAGTGCTTAATTAATTTCCAAGTTATAATGCTATCTTGTGATTCTAGGAAATACTTAAATGAATTTTTATAATTTTTCTACATGTGCAATGTTCTTATAAATTTTTGGAGAATGTCTTGGTATCTTAGAGTGTCTAAGAAAAATATGAAATCTGTTGTTTGACACCTTTCAATAGGGTTTCCTATTTATGCAAAAATCAGCCTTATTAGCTTGTGAATTTTGTGTAGGGAGTTTCTGTGAATAAAACTTGTTCAAATTTTTACTGTGGTCTCTTTTTGGGTCATAGAGTTCCCTGTAATTTTTGTAGAATTTTAGGAGCAGTTTATATATATGTTTGAAATTTCACTTAATTACTTAAGTAAATAAAGAAATGGGTTTAAATAAATGTTCTAGGTGGGCACACCTTACTTTCTGGTGTCTTTGTGATATTTTTGAACTTGTAGTAGCATTAGTTTGGTTTTAAAGAATGTTTGCCACATCAATAAATATTTAACCTTTGTAATTTAGGTTTTCTGGACAGCTAAGTAGTAATTCTAAATTGGCTTTAATAAAAATTGGTTGCTGGACAACCTGTAAATACCAAAGTTGGAGTAAACTTGATGAACTAGCTTGTGTTAAAATTTGGAAGCATTTGGCTTAGTAGTTTGAGAGTTACTGTTGTTTAAAGTGGCAGTTCAAAATCTGCTACTCTCTGTTTTGGAGAGGACAGATTCTGGAACTTGTGAAGTTTGACTTGGAAAACTTAGGAGTTTGGAGTTGAGGTCTGAAAATGAAGTGTAGTACATTTCTTAGGCTTTCCAGATTGCCTTAGATCATATCTTTTGGACTTATAAATCTCCAGTTGTGATAAAAACAAGTAGCTGCTGTCCAGAATGCTTACTGTGGTGTTTTGCTGATTGTTATGGTGAGATATCCTAAGACCTGCTACTTTTGTAATTGTTAGGTGTTAGGGCCTTAACTGAGGACGAGCAGCTTTATCTTAGGTTAAGTAGATTAGGTGAGTACTTCTCTACTAGAGAAGAGATTTGCACGTACTAGTAACATAACTTAAATAGAGTATTTTATTCTGAAATGCATTCATTCCGAGCATGTTGCACCCATTTATGCATCCATTATATTTATTGTGCATTCATGCAATAGGTGCACCGGAGGGGGTAACACTCCTCGAATTCGAGCCGGTAATTCCGGAGGAGAACCAGGAGCAGCAGGAGCCCGAGGAACCAGCCGGCGACGAAGCTCCGTCAGAAGATCTACCGAGTGTCCGGACCACAGACCCGCAACATTTCTCAAAGGCAAGCCCCGGTGCATGCTGAACCTACTGATTTATAAATTAATCTTGCGTACTTTTAATTGTTTACTGCATTAAGTTGTAGGAGTTATATGAAAACACTTGTTGCATTATACCTGTCCTTGTCCAGATATCGTACTTAATCCTATTTTAGGTTTAGGCACGTGTCAATGCTTAGCCCTGCTTAGTACGGTAGAAGTCGGGTGATTTCCGGTCATCCGCGAGATGTAGGAAGGAGTCACGAGTGGCTTTATGGCTATCGTGGATGGAACCATGCTTAAAAATGAAATTGAGACCGGGCGGGAGTTCGATAGTACAGCCGCAAGACACTTCACGTCTTGGGTGTGGAGCTATGCCCGTCTGAGTCGTTTAAGGACCGATTCGCTGTACGTCCTTGAGTCATGTTGAACGCAGTCTAACACTTAGTTGGCCGGATAAGTCGTTCCGACCGCGAAGCCGAGTAATGTGGTTCAGGCCGGGAATCGAATGGTAGGTTGCTTCTTGGAGGAGAGAAAGGATGTGCTTGGGGACATTGGCGTGAGACCAAGGGGGGGTTAGAGTCCCTATCACCTGGCAGAGTGTCGCCCTTGGGGTCGCGACATTATTCGGACCCGCGATTCCTGAATCATATGAAACGGTGGCCTGTGCGACCCTGGCAGGGGTCTGCACGGTGAGTGTTAGAAATACCCCTCCAGCTGGATAGGAATTCGATTCGAATCGCCGTCGCTCCCGGTTAGTGAGCACTTGACTTGAGCAGCGGCAACGTAGATCTCATTAAATAAACTGGTGGTTAAGGGAATGATACAATGTTGCCACAATTCATAATTGCTCTGGATATAATGATGATAATTGTTTGATTATAATCAAGTGCATGTTTAGTACAGGTGCTAAGATAGATGACAGGTAAATGCTAAAAATAACTGCTAGTACAGGTTATAAGAGTATCAATTACTTATGCCTTTATGCAAAATGTTATGTCAGCTAGCCTCTTGTGTAAGCCTTGCATAATCCTTGGTGTCACTTTATTTCTGGTTTTCGACGGGTAAGTCTAGCTGAGTACATTCCAGTACTCAGGGTTTATTCCCTCCTGTTGCAGATGACATGCTTTATCAGGGATTCTGCAAGACGTGTCTCCACCCTGCGGGTGACGATGACTAGATCACAAGGGCGTGATCGTCTTTATGTACTTTCCTCATGCTTTTGCGGGTTGTCGATCATCCAGACTGGCAGTATTTATTTAACTAATGTGTGTGTTATGCTTCCGCTACTTTCAAACTTGGTTTGTAATATTTGCTACTCCGTGGTGTAAACTTATGTCAGAACTACTTGTGAAATGTATCGTATGATGTTGAATGTTGAATGATGCGATCCTGGTTGTAAGCAGTTTGGTTTGAAATCCTTCGTGATTTTGATTGACTACCGGGATTATATGGGCTCAAGTTTGAAAATTTGAGCGCTTCGGTGCTTGTTTTCGTACTTGTGCTCTTATAATTTGGTCGGTTCTGTTACAGTAATGCACCAATTAGGCTCTTACTTAACTCTTAATCACTTAATGCAGTAATGAAAAGCAAACGCGAAATTAATTTGTAAAACACAAGGTAGGGTTGTATGCATCCGGGGCTTGCCTTCGTTGACGGAAAAGTCCAATTCCTGCGACGTCACACCAGTATTCGATCTGACCTCAACAGACGGAATAACCTCCTCAACAACTTGATTAACTAACACGTGTTCACCTTCGTCCACTACACGTAATAACAATGCCATGTTTAACATGATGCGGAATACGAAATATGATGCTCGATGAAGGATACAAAAATTAACAATTTGAATACAACTTTCCTTCGCGGTACAGTTGCAAGTCAAACAAACTAAATCTTTTTCGTAACACATACATCAACTGCTAAGGATCATTATCAACAAATGACCCAAGGTCATCACTCAATCCGAAATTACAAACAAAACCTAAATCACTAAAGGTTACTATTTGCTTTTATGAATTAATTATTTAATTCAAAATTATGAAATAAATCAACTTATTCTAATTGAGCTCAAAATTTTAGTAAATGTTCATTACATGATAACTAAGTGGCAAAACAAATTTCATAATTTTTGGACAAGTAAATAAGCCTAGAAAAATCATGGAAATCCATTTATTAATAAATTGAGCAATTTTTATCACATTCAAAAACTACTGAAAAACATTATTTCATATTTTTATTAAATACCTTACATCATAGAGAAGTCACACAAAAATTTCCATAATTTTTGGAGCTCTAAATAAATCTACATAAAAATAGCAAAAACAGACACTATTCATTTATTTTAGAAAATAGAAAAATCCATTTTTGAACTACACAGTCACTGACATGGTGACCCCACCTGTCATCCCCTTCCTCCCGCTTTGACTACGGCGATGATGGCGCTGACCGGCGATATCTCGACAACGGCGAGATCAACGGCGATGGCGAATGCACTAACATGATCACTACAACACGGCGCACCGATTTGTGGCACAAACGCGACCAATTACTGCCAGGACCGAGCACTACGCCGGCCATGGCGGCTGCGGTGGCACGGCGACACAACACCAGCGAAACGAAGCCGAAAACAGGGAAACAGAGGGCATGGGAAGGTCCAGTAGCTCACCACGAACACGTTGGAGCAAAGAACGAGACCGGATAAGCTACGATGACATGGGTCGACGTTGACAGCGGTCACGGCGGAGCGATCTTCGACGACGGCGATGCTCCGGTAGCTGTGGTGGTCAAAATGAGAAATCAATGGGTCACAAAGCACTACATCATTGCGGCGAAGCCGAAGCAAGACTCGGCAATGGCAGAGACTCACCGTAGCGTGCTGGCCACGGCGACGCGGGCTCGACGGCGAGACTGCCGGCCGTGGAGAAGAAACACGACGAGTGGCTGTTCCCAGCAAAATTAAGCTGAATTGATGGGTTGGTTGAGCGCATAAGGATAAGATGGAGCTAATGGATGCTTTGCTGCAACAGCAGAGGCACTGGTTCGACGATGAGGGCTCACCGGAGATGATCGGCAACGTCGGGAAAAACAGAGGGCGAAGGAAGAACAACGACGACGGCGTCGGAGCTTTATAGGGCGGCCAAGGAAGCAAGGAGAAGCCACGACGACGCCTTTCCCGTGCCAGCACGAAGCCAAGGCCGCCACGCGCGCGCCTGGAACGCCGAAGACGGTCGCCAGCCATGTAGCTTCGGCAGTGAACACTGTTCACAATATTTACAAGTTTGCCATTCGCCAAAATTCACAAATTACTCCCAAATTTTCATAACAACTCAAAAATCTCCAAAAACAAAAGTTGTTCAAAATCAAAAGTTCTACAACTTTTCCTTTATAACCATCTTCTAATTCGGTCTAGTTTTTTAAATGAACTTTTGAATTTAAAAGGGGAAAATTAACGAATTACGCCTTTTCAAATTACTCCTAGTTCTTTCAAACAACTTGAAAAACTCCAAAGATAAACTTTGCTTAACTAGTCAAGCTCTACACTTTTCCTTTAAGGCTCAACCCCAAAATATGCTTAGATTTTGAAATGGATTTTTAGGGTAGGATTTAAATGTTGAAAAGCGGGGTTTTCTCAAAAAATTCAAATCCAACCAATTTTTGAACTTGAGTCAAACAATACAATTCAACACTCATAACACAAATGTAAACTTGTTTTAGTAAATGCATATCAAAGTTTTAACCAAATGCCAAATGCTTTGCAATGCATATGATGACATGTCAGATTTTAATACTTAAACACCCGAGGTGTTACAATCCTTCCCCCTAAAAGAAATCTCGCCCCGAGATTCAAAGCCATAGAGTAAGTAATGGAAAAGGAAATGTGTCAATCCAAAAACATCCAAAACTTGCCCATAAAACAGCTGAGGTCCCTTTACAAAACACAACTTGCAACAACCGAGCTCAACTAACATTATTCTATTTTATATTGACGCTAGATACTCTGAAAACTTTTCTAACAAGTAATCTTCTGATTCCCATGTAGCTTCCTCTTCTAAATGTTGATTCCATTGTATTTTATAGAACTTGATTGTCCGTCTTCGAGTAACATGATCTTTCTGATCCAACACTCGGATAGGATATTCGGAATAAGTTAAATCTGGTTCTAGTTCCACTCCTTCAACTTCAACATTCTGTTCAGGCACTCGGAGACACTTCTTTAATTGAGAAACATGGAACACATCATGTACAGCTGCAAGATGTTCAGGTAACTTCAAGCGATATGCTACTTTTCCATACCTCTCCAAAATTTAATATGGTCCAATATATCAAGGTGCCAACTTTCCTTTAACACCAAAATGGGTAACTCCCTTCATTGGTGATACTTTCAGATATACAAAATCTCCTTTGTTAAATACTAATGGTCTCCGTCTTCTATCAGCATAACTCTTTTGTCGGGATTGAGCTATCTTCAAATTACTTTGTATTTGCTTAACCTTGTCTTCTGTTTCTTTCACAAGGTCAACCCCAAAGAATCTTCTTTCTCCAGGCTCAGACCAACTCAGCGATGTTCTGCATCTACGACCATAAAGTGCTTCAAATGGAGCCATTCTAATGATTTCCTGATAACTATTGTTGTATGAGAACTCAGCCAAAGGTAAGCATTCATCCCACTTATTGGAATAGTTAAGGACACAACACCTTAACATATCTTCAAGTACTTGATTAACTCTTTCAGTCTATCCATCAGTCTGTGGATGATAAGCTGTACTATACAGAAGTTTGGTACCCAATGAAGAATGCAATTGTTTCCAAAAATTAGAGACAAATTGTGTACCCCTATCTGACACTATGGTCTTTGGTACACCATGCAGACTCATGATTCTTGCTAAGTACATTTTGGCATATTGGATCGTAGGATATATTGTCTTGACTGGAAGAAAATGCGCTGACTTAGTGAGTCGATCTACAATAACCCATAC
Source organism: Saccharum hybrid cultivar R570 (assembly GCA_038087645.1). NCBI lineage: Eukaryota > Viridiplantae > Streptophyta > Magnoliopsida > Poales > Poaceae > Saccharum > Saccharum hybrid cultivar. The sequence goes on along the minus strand of JAQSUU010000049.1, from coordinate 1,859,577 downwards.
TAAGTCAAATCCCTTTGATGTCCTGGGTAGACCAACAATAAAGTCCATACTTATGTCCTCCCACTTCCAAGATGGAATAGGTAATGGTTGTAACTCACCAGCAGACCTCAAATGTATAGCTTTCACCTTTTGACAAGTATCACACTTTGCTATATATCTAGCAATCTCTATTTTCATTTTAGTCCACCAGAATCTTTGCTTCAAGTCACGGTATATCTTGTTACTTCCCGGATGGATAGATAACCTAGTAGCATGTGCCTCATCTAGAATTGACTGTCGCAACTCAGGAACTTTTGGTACCACCAGCCGATCCTTGAACCATAACACATCTTCATCATCTATGCTGAAGCATTCTGCTTTCCCATTCTTGACTCTTTCCTTGATATGGGCTATACCCTTGTTTTCCTTCTGAGTAGCAATAACTTGATCTCGAATAGTGGCTTCTACAATTATGTTGGTCAAACTTCCTTGTTGAATTACTTCTACATTCAACTTTTTCATTTCTTGACATAAATTCAAACCCATTGTTCTCACTGTCAGACAATTGCAATAGCTTTTGCGACTGAGGGCATCTGCAACTACATTTGCTTTACCAGGGTGATAATGTACTTCCAAATCATAATCCTTAATTAGTTCTAACCATCTTCTTTATCGCATGTTCAACTCTAACTGAGTAAAGATATACTTTAAGCTCTTGTGGTCTGTATACATATGGCATGTATTACCAAGCAGGTAATGCCGCTAAATCTTCAGAGCATGAACCACAGCTGCTAACTCCAAGTCATGAGTCGGATAGTGTTCTTCATGTTGCTTAAGCTACCTAGATGCATAGGCAATGACTCGGCCTTCTTGCATCAACACACATCCAATACCAATACCTGAAGCATCACAATAAACATCAAACGGCTTCTCGATATCAGGTTGGGCTAATACTGGTGCAGTGGTTAACAGTCTCTTCAAAGTCTGGAAAGCCTCCTCACAATCTGATGACCAGACAAACTTAACTTGGTTCTTCAACAATTCAGTTATAGACTTTGATATTTTTGAGAAATCTGGAATAAACCGACGATAATACCCCGCCAATCCTAGAAAACTCCAAACTTGATGAACTGTGGCTGGCGGTTTCCAATCAAGCACCTCCTTCACTTTGCTAGGATCAACTGCAACTCCTTCGGCTGACAAGACATGTCCAAGAAATTGCACTTCCTTAAGCCAAAAATCACACTTGCTGAACTTGGCATATAGTTGATGTTCTCTCAAGCGGGTCAGAACAATTCTGAGATGTTCCGCATGTTCTTTCTTAGTCTTGGAATATACTAAAATGTCATCAATAAACACTACTACAAACTTGTCTAGCTCAGGCATGAATACTGAGTTCATTAGATACATGAAATGAGCTGGAGCATTTGTCAAACCAAAAGACATTACCAAGTATTCATATAATCCATATCTTGTGGTAAATGCCATTTTGGGAATATCTTCAGGCTTTATCTTGATTTGGTGATATCCTGATCTCAAATCTATCTTGGAGAAAACTTTGGCTCCGGCCAGTTGATCAAAAAGCAAATCTATCCGAGGTAATGGATACTTATTCTTGATGGTCACTTCATTCAATGGACGATAGTCAACACATAACCTCAGGGTCTCATCTTTCTTTTTCACAAAAATTGCCGGACATCCCCAAGGTGAGGAACTAGGTTGGATAAACCCCTTCTCAATCAATTCTTGTAACTGAGTCTTCAACTCGGCCAATTCCTTAGGTGGCATCCTATAAGCTCTCCGAGAAATAAGAGCTGTTCCAGGTTGTAACTCTATATTGAACTATACATCCCTATCGGGTGGTAGACCGGGTAAATCCTCAGGAAACACATCCAGAAATTCACACACTACCAGAATATCTCTAATCTATTTGACAACAGTTGCACAAATCTTGCCCACTGATCTTCTTAGGATTGGAAGTTGGATGAGAAGTTAAGAATTACTATCAGGCAAACTCACTCTTAACGTCCTATTCAAAGCATCTATAACAGCCTTATGCTGATACATCCAATTCATTCCCAAGATTACATCTATATCTTGATCCTTAAGGATAATCATGGTAGTGGGAAAAATATGCCCACCCAGGTTTACGGGTACCTGGTATACCATCCTCATCTTGCGAAGTTCCAGGAACATATGAACCCCGCGTACGACGCATCTGCTCATAACAAACCAAACTTTATTCACATGCCTTTATTGAATTGTACCAAAGCTTACTCTAGACACATTACATAGAGTTTACTAATGTACAAACAAACCCACGAGTACGACAACAAAACTATGTAACTTAACTAGAGCTACTATTATACAACTCTACTCTTTTCCTCAATTTCTTCAAACTTCAGGCTCGGTATCCATTCCAGAATTATTACCGCCTTCATCATCACTTTCATCGATCATTACTAATTCTTCAGGATCTTCTTCCTCTTCCTCTCCCGATTCATCATCATCGGCAAGGATGACACCGGGGTCCATGGCATCAGCTTGAGGCTCATGATTTGGATTTAGTAGATTGCTAAGCCTATGAACTTCCTCATGTAGATAGGTATTATGTTCTTCTAAATCTTCTACATAGAATTCTAGCTCATGAGTTCTAGCTCTAGCTACATTTTCCCTCTGCCAAGCTTTATTTCTTCCCTCCACCGTACGAACCAACATGCTTTCGTAGTTCCTATGCGCGGTGGTGAGATGCCTCAATTGACCCTGTAATTCTCCTATTTATATAACATCCAAAGCCCTATCTCTAGTAGGTTGTGCTAACTCCATAGAAACCCTCAGTATCTCTACCTGGGGATCAGGCCTAGTACTGCTACTGCTAGCACCATCATTTCTAGGGGCAAGTTGGTGACGAGGAACTCCTTTGGGTCTAGTGGACTTACGGGGCGTCATCTTGGCGCGAGTCATACTGTAGGAAGCCAATTTAATCCAAGTAAGACTATTTGATCAAAATCCAAAAAGTAGCTAAGATGGATTACATTCCTCAAACTAGACTCACTACTCAACTCTAGACTAAGAGGTGAAGGAAGTAACGAGTGAATTAATCATGATGCATGAATCGTTCTTACAAACAAAAACATCAACGTTAACAATGCACATAAATAACATTTATTTTATATAGGGCATAGTAATATTACTACTCCACCACACAAAACCTTTTTAATCAAATACGGAATGGTGAGAAAGAAATAAGATAAGTCAGAAGCAATTTGGACTAAATTAGCAAGTTAAATTTAGTCATTCCAAATCATTTTGAAGTTTTTGTAAAATAATACAACAAAAACCTTGTAACGATGCTCTGATACCATTCTGTGGTAGAACCTCCTAAATTATAGGACCCACATGCACTTGTCACTGTCCAACGACCTTTGACAATAATGCATATGTTCCTGGTAACTTAAGAAGTCTGTCGGGTGTCCTCGGGGAACCTCGAATCATCCACGATTTCCGAGCAGGATCACATTACAGAGTCATTGCAGTATTACAACATTTATTCAAATATCGACTCTAGAGTAAAAACAGCGGAAGTCTTACGGTAACATAGTTTACAAACCAGTTGTTTCAAACCTTACAAACTAAGTTCGATAATTATTACAAACCATAGTAGTAGTGGAGTGGCATAATTAACATATACATAACACACAAAATAAACATCCTGCCCAAGGATCACACATTTACTTCTCATCGTCAGAACAAACGATAGTCATGCAGCATGATCCAAAATAGATCTGCTCATGAGGCTCACCTGCAACAAGGGTCAACGAACCCTGAGTACAAAAGTATTCAACAAGACTTAACTGAAATATTAACTGATAACTTAGGAATGCAGGCTCAGGGATTCAAGGTATAGCTTTAACAATGATCAAAGTTCTTTTGCATAAAAGCTCTTTTAACAACAATCTTTATAAAGAAAACTTCTTAAGAATTATATACAAAGCTGACACGATCCGCACTAAGATCATGAAACTTCATATCCAACACCTTCACAAGACTTATTCAAGTTCCAGTTATTAATTACTATGATGATGAACAGTGAGTTGAGTCCCCATAACCGAGGAGCAACAACGATTCAAACCGATTATAAACCCAGCTGGGAATTCCAGACCACATGACATATGCAGGTCCCCGACCTACATATACCAACCTACCCTCGGATCCTCTAAAACAAGAACGGGTCCACGCCACCCGAGAATACAGTACTCCACCAATCCAGCCCTATTGCCATGTGGGTACACGCTATTCCCGCCATCTCTCCACTCCCAGTGCGCGAGTAGCCCTTCTCATAATAGAATTGCCAAGTTTAGGCATACCGGAGTATGTGGTTAGTACTACAAATTCTCACCTCATGCAATTCAACAACGGACGTGCCTTAATCGACACAAGCGGAAAGAACCCGCTCACAAGACCTCCATGTCTTGTGGCTCACACACACCGAGTCCGCCCGGTCTAGATTTATTACTCCACATTCCCATATCACATGCTATCATAATTAACCAATGTCCCATTTAAAACTTGCAGGTGGCAGGTAGTCACCCGACTTTCATCATTCTACGCATAGCTAAGCAAAACTAGGCATATATGAATTTAAAACTGGTAATATGGTAAATATAGAATAACAAGGGTGGTAATGCACCAATTAGGCTCTTACTTAACTCTTAATCACTTAATGTAGTAACAAAAAGCAAACGCGAAATTAATTTGTAAAACACAAGGTAGGGTTGTATGCATCCGGGGCTTGCCTTCGTTGACGGAAAAGTCCGATTCCTGCGACGTCACACCAGTATTCGATCCGACCCCAACAGACAGAATAACCTCCTCAACAACTTGATTAACTAACACATGTTCACCTTCGTCCACTACACGTAATAACAATGCCATGTTTAACATGATGCGGAATACGAAATATGATGCTCGATGATGGATACAAAAATTAACAATTTGAATACAACTTTCCTTCGCGGTACAGTTGCAAGTCAAACAAACTAAATCTTTTTCGTAACACATACATCAACTGCTAAGGATCATTATCAACAAATGACCCAAGGTCATCACTCAATCCAAAATTACAAACAAAACCTAAATCACTAAAGGTTACTATTTGCTTTTATGAATTAATTATTTAATTCAAAATTATGAAATAAATTAACTTATTCTAATTGAGCTCAAAATTTTAGTAAATGTTCATTACATGATAACTAAGTGGCAAAACAAATTTCATAATTTTTGGACAAGTAAATAAACCTAGAAAAATCATGGAAATCCATTTATTAATAAATTGAGCAATTTTTATCACATTCAAAAACTACTGAAAAACGTTATTTCATATTTTTCTTAAATACTTTACATCATAGAGAAGTCACACAAAAATTTTCATAATTTTTGGAGCTCTAAATAAATCTACATAAAAATAGCAAAAATAGACACTATTCATTTATTTTAGAAAATAGAAAAATCCATTTTTGAACTACACAGTCACTGACATGGTGACCCCACCTGTCATCCCCTTCCTCCCTCTTTGACTACGGTGATGATGGCGCTGACCGGCGATATCTCGACGACGGCGAGATCAACGGCGACGGTGAATGCACTAACATGATCACTACAACACGGCACACCGATTTGTGGCACAAACGCGACCAATTACTGCTTGGACCGAGCACTACGCCGGCCACGGCGGCTGCGGTGGCACAGCGACACAACGCCGGCGAAACGAAGCCGAAAATAGGGAAACAGAGGGCATGGGAAGGTCCAGTAGCTCACCACGAACACATTGGAGCAAAGAACGAGACCGGATAAGCTACGATGACATGGGTCGACGTTGACAGCGGTCACGGCAGAGCGATCTTCAACGACAGCGATGCTCCGGTAGCTGTGGTGGTCAAAATGAGAAATCAATGGGTCACAAAGCACTACATCATTATGGCAAAGCCGAAGCAAGACTCGGCAATGGCAGAGACTCACCGTAGCGCGCTGGCCACGGCGACACGGGCTCGACGGCGGGACTACCGGCCCTGGAGAAGAAACACGACGAGTGGCGGCTCCTAGCAAAATTAAGCTGAATTGATGGGTTGGCTGAGCGCGTAAGGATAAGGCGGAGCTAATGGATGCTTTGCTGCAACGGCAGAGGCACTGGTTCGACGATGAGGGCTCACCGGAGATGATCGGCAACATCGGGAAAAACAGAGGGCGAAGGAAGAACAACGACGACAGCGTCGGAGCTTTATAGGGCGGCTAAGGAAGCAAGGAGAAGCCACGGCGATGCCTTTCCCATGCTAGCGTGAAGCCAAGGCCACCACGCGCATGCCTGGAACGCCGAAGACGGTCGCCGGCCATGTAGCTTCGGCAGTGAACACTGTTCACAATATTTACAAGTTTGTCATTCGCCAAAATTCACAATTTACTCCCAAATTTTCATAACAACTCAAAAATCTCCAAAAACAAAAGTTGTTCAAAATCAAAAGTTCTACAACTTTGCCTTTATAACCATCTTCTAATTCGGTCTAGTTTTTGAAATGAACTTTTGAATTTAAAAGGGGAAAATTAATGAATTACGCCTTTTCAAATTACTCCTAGTTTTTCCAAACAACTTGAAAAACTCCAAAGATAAACTTTGCTTAACTAGTCAAGCTCTACACTTTTCCTTTAAGGCTCAACCCCAAAATATGCTTAGATTTTGAAATGGATTTTCAGGGTAGGATTTAAATGTTGAAAAGCGGGGTTTTCTCGAAAAAATCAAATCCAACCAATTTTTGAACTTGAGTCAAACAATACAATTCAACACTCATAACACAAATGTAAACTTGTTTTAGTAAATGCATATCAAAGTTTTCACCAAATGCCAAATGCTTTGCAATGCATATGATGACATGTCAGATTTTAATACTTAAACACCCGAGGTGTTACACTCACACATGTTACTACCTTATGTTGAATTTTAAATTAATGAAAAATGTTATTTCCTATATTTCATGTGCACAAAAATTCATAAATAAATCATTTGAACTCTATTTCAAAAGAGGCAATTTTTAGGGTGTTACATCAATGATCTCAAAGCACTTGGAGAAGAGGTAAAGGACAAGGACTTCTCCCACAAGTTCTTGAGATGCTTACCTTCAAGATTTGGCACATTGGTCACTATTCTAGTAAGGAGTGGTTTGGACATCATGACACCAAACCAAGTGTTGGGAGACATCATGACCGATGATACATATAGAGATGAAGATGGGAAGGAAGAAAAGAAGGAGAAGAAAGATGAGAAGAAGGATGAGAAGAAGAAGAGTGTGGCATTCAAGGCCACATCATCCAAGGGCAAAGCTAAGCAAGAAACATCAAGTGAAGAAGATGAATCATGGGATGATGATGATGATGAGAAGATGGCTCTCTTTGTCAAGAGATTTGACAAGTTCATGGTGAAGAAGGGCTATCGTTCTAGAAGAAAGAAGTCTTTATCCAAGAACAAAGAAGAGTCAAGAAGGTGCTTCAAGTGTGGAAGCAAAGATCATCTTGTTGCTCAATGCCCATACAATAGTAACAATGATGATGACAACAAGAAGAACAAGAAGAAGGACAAGAAGAAAAAGAAAGAGAAGAAGGACAAGATGGCATTCAAGAAGAAGAAGGGTGGTTCATATGTGGTCACTTGGGATAGTGATGCTTCCTCAAGTGATGATGATGATAGTGATGATAACAAGACCACCAAGAAGAAGGCATTTGCAAGTATTGCAATCAATGAGAAGCCTTCTCTCTTCGAATCTTCATCATGCTTCATGGCTAAGACCACTAAGGTACAAACTAGTGATGATGAAAGCGATGAAGAACATGAAAATGAAAATAACCATGATAGTGATAGTGATGATGATGAACCCACCAAAGATGAATTATTTGACATGCTAGAGGATGCTAGAGAACACTTTGACATCAAGAGAAGGGAATGCAAAAGCTTGCGTAAGGAACTAAAAGCCCTTAAGCAAGCCTTTGATGAGCTCAATGCATCTCATGAGAGGCTAGAGGAAGCCAATGAGAAGCTTGGCAAAGCTCACAAAAAGCTTGAAAAGGCTCATTCCTCTTTGCTTGATGAACAAAATAAAAAGAAGCATGTTGAAACTTGTAATGTAGGTTTAACTTGTGATATAATTGATGAATCACTATCTATGCCTATCATTGTTGCTCCTACTAACCCTTCTTGTAGCACTTCCATTTCTACCTCATCTAGTAGTGATGGTCTCACTTGTGATGCCTCACTAGTGGTTGAGAATGAGAACCTCAAGAAGGAGGTCAATAAGCTCACTCACACCTTGGCTAAGGCTTATGGTGGTGAGGACCGCTTGCTTATGTGCTTGGATAGCCAAAGAGCTTCTCTCTATAAAGAGGGATTGGACTATACCCCCAAGAAAGGCAAGGCGGCCTTTGCTCCTCACAAGACTAGTTTTGTGAAGAACAATGATCAGTTTTGCAATAGTTGCAAGCAAGTGGGTCATAAAGAGCAAGAATGCAACAACAAGACCAAAAATGCTAATGTATCCTCCATAAAGCTTGATTCATGCTATATGCTTACTAAGGGTACAATTGGTGTGAAGGCTAAGTTCATTGGTAAACTATGGATGGGCTCAAAGAAGAAAGCCATTTGGATACCAAAGAGCTTAGTGACTAACCTTCAAGGACCCAAGCAAGTTTGGGTACCTAAAAAGAATTGATCTTCTTTTTGTAGGTCAATTACAAAACCAGAGAAAGGCATTGGGTTCTTGATAGTGGGTGCACTCAACACATGACCGGTGATGCAAGAATGTTCAACTCAATCAACACCAATGGCAATGATGGTTATGATAGTATCACATTTGGTGACAATGGCAAAGGCAAGGTCAAAGGGCTTGGTAAGATTGCAATATCCAATGACATGAGCATATCCAATGTGTTGCTAGTTGAGAGCTTGAATTTCAATTTGCTATCCGTGGCTCAATAGTGTGATCTTGGATTCAAATGCATATTTGGAGTAGATGATGTAGAGATCATAAGTGTAGATAGCTCTAATTTGATCTTCAAAGGTTTTAGATATGAGAATCTATACTTGGTTGATTTCAATGCTAGTGAAGCTAGATTATCTACATGCTTGTTCACTAAGTCTAGCATGGGTTGGTTATGTTGGAATGAATTAATTGAATAGATTGGTTAAGCATGACTTAGTTAAAGGCTTGAAAGATGTTGTGTTTGAAAAGGATAAGCTTTGTAGCTCTTGTCAAGCCGGCAAACAAGTTGGAAACACCCATCCTAAGAAAAGCATGATGAGCACTAGTAAAGCATTTGAGTTATTGCACATGGATTTGTTTGGGCCAACACAATACACTAGTATCGGTGGAAACAATATGGCTTTGTGATAGTGGATGACTACACTAGATACACATGGGTATTCTTTCTAGTGGACAAAAGTGATGTATTTGCAACATTCAAATCATTTGTCAAGGTTATTCACAATGAGTTTGAAACAACCATCAAGAGAGTTAGAAGTGATAATGGTAGTGAGTTCAAGAACACTAGAATTGATGAGTTGTGTGATGAATTTGGAATTAGATATTAATTCTCGGTCAAGTACACTCCTCAATCAAATGGCCTTATTGAGAGGAAGAATAGAACACTCATTGATATGGCAAGGTCTATGCTTAGTGAGTACAATGTGAGTCAATCCTTTTGGGCCGAAGCTATCAACATGGCTTGCTATTGTAGCAACCGCCTCTATTGTCACCGATTGAAAGAAAACACACCATATGAGCTCTTGAATGGTAGAAAGCCCAACATTGCATATTTTTGGTTTTTTTGTTGCAAATGCTATATCTTGAAGAAAGGCACAAGATTGGGCAAGTTTGACAAGAAATATGATGAAAGATTCCTACTTGGCTATTCCACTACAAGCAAAGCATATAGAGTTTGAAATTTGGATAGTGGTACTCTTAAGGAAGTTCATGATGTTGAATTTGATGAAACCAAGGGTTCACAAGTAGAGAATGAGAACTTGGAAGATGTTAGAGGCATTCAACTTTCAAATGCCATGAAGAACATGGATATTGGTGAATTGAGGCCTAGGCAAGTGAATGATGATGAAGATGATCAAGTGCAAGTGCTCTCCAACTCAAATGTGTAAGATGATATAAATCAAGTTAGTGCAAGTGGCTCTCATGACAATGAACAAGATCAAGTGGTTAGTACATTATCTCAACCCAATGATCAAGCAAGTGCAAGCAATCAAGTTTTAATCCTCCAACCAACCAATGTTGCAAGAGATCATCCATTGGACACTATCATTAGTGATATTTCAAGAGGTGTACAAACAAGATTAAGATTGGCATCATTTTGTGAATACTTCTCATTTGTGTCATCCATTGAACCAAAGAAGATAGATGAAGCTTTGAAGGATGTTGATTGGGTGAATGCTATGCATGAAGAATTGAATAACTTCACAAGAAATCAAGTATAGAAGTTGGTAGAAAGACCAAAGGGACACAATGTGATTGGAACCAAATGGGTCTTTAGAAACAAGCAAGATCAAGATAGGATAGTAGTAAGGAACAAAGCAAGATTAGTAGCACAAGGTTATACACAAGTTGAAGGTCTTGACTTTGAAGAAACATATGCCCCGGTTGCTAGATAGGAAGCAATTATAATCTTGCTAGCCTATGCTTGTGCTCACAACATCAAGCTCTATCAAATAGATATTAAGAGTGCATTTCTCAATGGCTACATCAATGAAGAAGTATATGTTGTGCAACCTCCTAGTTTTGAAGATGACAAGAAGCCCAACCATATGTACAAGTTGAAGAAAGCATTGTATGGCTTAAAGCAAGCACCAAGAGCATGGTATGAGAGATTGAGGGATTTCCTACTCTCTAAAGGGTTCACAATGGGCAAGGTTGACACCACTCTTTTCATCAAGAAGATTGGAAAAGATCTATTTATATTGTAAATCTATGTTGATGACATCATATTTGGATCAACCAATCAAGACTTTTGTGATGAATTTGGAAAGATGATGGCTAATGAGTTTGAGATGTTCATGATTGGAGAGTTGAGTTACTTCCTTAATCTTCAAATCAAGCAATTGAAGAATGGTACTTTTGTAAGTCAAGGCAAGTATATCAAGGACATGATCAATAAATTTGGCATGTGTGATAGCAAAGTCATTGGCACACCAATGGGAACCAATGGCAACTTGGATAGTGATGCAAGTGGAAATATGGTGGATCAAAAGTTGTATCGGTCTATGATTGGAAGCTTACTCTATATGACCGCATCAAGGTCGGATGTCATGTTTAGTGTATACATGTGTGCAAGATTTCAAGCCTCACTAAGAGAAAGTCATTTGAAGGCTACAAAGAGGATATTGAGGTATTTGAAGCATACACCAAATGTTGGTTTGTGGTATCCCAAAGGAGCAAAGTTTGAGCTAGTTGGTTACTCTGACTCGGACTATGCGGGATGCAAGGTTGAAAGCAAGAGCACCTCAGGCACATGTCAATTGTTGGGAAGATCACTTGTTTCATGGTCATCAAAGAAGCAAATTAGTATTGCATTATCAACCGCCGAAGCCGAATACATATCCGCCGGTAGTTGTTGTGCACAAGTACTTTGGATGAAGGCCACTTTGAGTGACTTTGGAATTAAGTTCAAGAAAGTACCATTGCTATGTGACAATGAGAGTGCAATCAAGTTGACCAACAATCCGGTTCAACATGCAAGAACAAAGCACATTGATGTCCGCCACCATTTCATAAGAGATCACCAACAAAAAGGGGACATTTGCATTGAGAGTGTAGGCACCGAAGATCAACTTGCCGACATATTCACTAAGCCATTGGATGAGAAAAGGTTTTGCAAGCTAAGAAATGAGTTGAACATATTAGATTTCTCAAATATGTGTTGATGCACCCCCCACTTATATGACATGCCTCTCCTTTAAGCAATCCAAGGTAAAAGTTGATTTGCATGGCATACATCCTTGCTAAGGACTTGTTTAGTGCATCTAGACATCTTTCATGTTTAATAGGCTCATTCATGAAAATCAAATGAATTTGATGATTATATGGTACCACTATTGCTTCTATGCTTATTTTGATCTAGTGGTAGCATATGACATGTTTGTGGGCTTGTAAACCTAGTGTTTAGTCTAAAAAATAAGCTCTAAGTGTTTAACTCAACATGGTACAAGATAACCCCTATTTGGAGGTGTGAAGAAGCTTGTCCTTGGATCAAATCGAGTTAAATATCTTTGGCAAATGATCTAGATTGGACCAAATTTGAGAGAATGATCATCACCCCATTGATTGACATTGATAATATTAACCTATCTACTTTTTGAACCTTTGTGGTCATTGATGACAAAGGGAGAGAGAAACTAAGATATAAGTGATAGGGGGAGAAAAGACAAAAGACATATTAATGTACTAAGTTGGTGAAAAGACATCAAAGGGGGAGAGATATGACAAAGGAAAGGAATCAATTAAAATTTTGAGCACACAAGTAGGAGGAGCAAGCTCAAGCTCATGAACTTGTATGGTGCATTTGAATATGCATTTCATATGTTTTGCTTGCATGGCATAAGTTTTGAATTTCAACTTCCATGCTTATGTGGTGTATGCTAGTTGTAAGGTTGAATGATAAAATAAAATCATTAGACAACTTTCATTTCCAAGTAAGTCTTTACAAGTGGTATCTTTTCAAAGTATATTTCCAAGTGGTATAGAACTAACCATGGTGCTAAGGATGGTATAATGATGCACTCCGATTGGTATCACGCTTCAAAGGTCCATCTTTTATACCTTAGCATCATTTGGTAGACATTGTCTCCTATAATTCCTATCTAAGCATATGTGCAAGCTACAATCCAAACTCTTAGCACATATGTAGGGGGAGCAATTGCTACCATATGGAGTTTATGAAACTTGTCCATATCCTTTTACACATGGTAAATATGCTTGGGCAAGCAACATGGATTCAATTGAATTTTAACTCATATCTTTGTATAAGGGTTGTCATCAATTACCAAAAAGGGGTAGATTGAAAGCTCTAGTTTGGTTTTGGTGAATTGATGAAACCCTAAGTGCTAACCTAGTTTATCAAGTGATCATGAGATAGGTAGCACACTCCAAGTGGTGAAGCAAATGAAGATCATAACATGATGATGATCAAGTGCTTGGACTTGGAAAGAAGAAAGAGAAACAAAAAGCTCAAGGCAAAGGTATAAATTGTAGGAGCTATTTTGTTTTGGTGATCAAGACACTTAGAGAGTGTGATCATATTTATGTTTGATAGTCATACTATTAAGAGGGGTGAAACTCGTATCGGAATACGGTTATCAAAGTGCCACTAGATGCTCTAACTCATTACATATGCATTTAGGATCTAGTGGAATGCTAACACCCTTGAAAATGTTTGTGAAAATATGCTAACACATATGCATAAGGTGATACACAAGGTGGTTGGCACATTTGAGCAAGGGTGAAGAAGTTAGAGATGAAAAGGACTTAGTCTCGCTGGTCATAAGGTGACCGGACGCTGGTCTCTAAGGAACCGGCGCATCCGGTCAGTTGTAACAGTGAAGACACTGGCGTCGGTCAATCGACCAGACGCTGGGTCATGGACTGACTGGACACTGAGGTCCAGGGTCCGGTCCTATTGTCGGACAGCGTAGAAGAAAGTCACTAAGTGACCGAACACTGTCAGGGTCTGGTCAAGCATGGCTGGACGCGTCCGGTCGAAGAAAATCGTTTCTAGAACCTTACTGGAAACTACCAGACACTGGAGGCTGAGCGTCTGGTCAGTTTGTGCGTAGTGTCCGATCAACAGATGACCGTTGAAATCTAATGAACAATATTTGAAGCAGGGGACACGTGGTGTGTATCACGTGACCGGATGCTGAGGGCTAGCGTCTGGTCGATCGGACCGGAGCATCCGGTCACCCCACGTTGTGCCCAGTGAAGGGGTACAACAGCTCTATTTCGTGGGGGCTTCTATTTAAGCCCCATGGCCAGTTGAAGCTCACACATTTGGCCATTTTCATTGACATAGCAACCTTGTGAGCTTAGCCAAAGCCCTCCTACTCATCTCCATCATTGATTCATCATCTTTGTGAGATTGGAAGAGAATCCAAGTGCATTGCTTGAGTGTTTGCATATAGAGGCACTTGGTGTTCGTGTTTCGCTGCGGGTTTCGCTTGTTACTCTTGGTGGTTGCCGCCGCCTAGACGGCTTGGAGCAGTGAGGATCGTTGAGCGGAGGGTGGTGATTGTCTCCGGCTCCGATCATGGTGATTGTGAGGGGTTCTTGACCTTTCCCCAATGGAGAGCCAAAAGGTACTCTAGTGGATTGCTTATGGCTTGTGTGATCCTCATCTTGTGTTGGTTGTGCAGCACCCTATTGAGGGTTTGGCGTGTGAAGCCAATTAGCACGTGAACCTCTAAGTGAGTGAATCGCCACAACGAGGACCAGCTTGCCGACAAGCAAGTGAACCTCGGTAAAAAATCATTGTGTTCATCATTGATTCCGAGGTGATTGGTTTTCATTATTATTCATCCTTGTGATTGATTGGTTCCTTAATCTACGCGACGGTATAATCTTCTTGATCACTCTCTTTACATTACCGCAAACTAGTTGTCAAGCTCTTTAGTGTAGCTAGTTGTGAGAGCTTGCTTGCTTGGTTGGTGTGGCTCTTTAGTTAGCCTTTGAGAGCATACTAACATAGGGTAGTGTCATATCTAATGTGTGAATAGATACTATCTAAACTAGAATTGTGGTAGGCTTGTATTTTGAGTAGGCTAGCGCAAGTCTTGCTTCGCCTCATAATTGTCTAATCATTTTGTTAAGTGTTGTTGTAGAAATTTTTATTAGGCTATTCACCCCCCTCTAGCCATTAGGACCTTTCAACAGTCTTAGCCACAATGCGAGAAAAGAATTCGCATGTATTTATGTATATGTATTCAACTAGATAAATGCCCGTGCGTTGCACGGATAAAAATATAATATCATGATAATGGTAGTATCAATGTGTAACAAAACATATTTTGTAACGTGAAGTTGGAACATCAATATTATGATAGCAATTATGTTCTAATTGTATCCTCCAACACATCTAAGTTTCACATCTTCTTAACAACATCCTAAGGGTACTGACTCTGCAAGTACCAGTAGTCAAGTAGTTAGAACCTCTTTATAAACGATATTCTTCGTGAATATATCCTTTTCCGACTTCTTCTTTCCCTTCCCCTTTTTGACGTCATTCTCAATAGCCGGTATGACCAAGATCTTAATATTCGATCTTTGCCGTGGACAAATTACTAAATATTATTATAAGTAAGGGCATTGCAGGTATCACAATTTAGTAGTCTATATAATGTTACCTTTGGATACTTCAGTGAGAATAGATTTAGCTTTTCTTCGATGATACGCTTCACGACGTTTCCTATTAACTTCAACCCGTTGGTCTTCGGTCATTGCTGCACGCGGCTTTCTACTGTTTGTTTTAATTTCATTCCGTTGCTCTTTAGTAATAGCTGCACGTCGTGTTCTTTCTCTTTGCCTTTTACGTTCGTTAGGATCGACGACTTCTGTTACGTTTGTAAGTAAATTACATTCACTTTGGCCACCTATTTTTTTAACAGATAGAAAGATATAATTAATTATTACCTAATTACCTCCATTTTTCATTATATTCATGTACATATAATCATTTTTATTTACCTTCACTTATTGGGTTTGTTAAATCTCTGAATGGTGTCGATAGGTTCCATGTAGGAGAGAATCTCTAAAAACACATAAAGAGAGTCATTATTAGAATCAAAAGTGCGTATGAGTGACCATCTGAAAAAGGACATGATTAAAGCCCGTTTCAGTTGAAGTGCTCCAAGCAAATTAGGGGAATATCTACTAATGAACAACTACCAAAGCAGTACTGTCACCGCCTGACAACTGGACTTCAAACTTCCCGAGTAGCTATCCCACAGCAAATATGGGTTTAGAAATATTGATTTTGACAATTAAAAGATCAGAAGTATTATAGCAAGGCAGTTAGCGCATGCGACGTGAGTACCTGAGTAGACAGTCGACGTGCCTCGCTAGTCGTCGTTTCCTGCCGTCTGACGCGCACGACATGCCTGCTCAGGCCCGGTTTGTTTCCGCTTATAAGCGGCTTATCGGTGGAAATAAGCGAGAATCCTGCCAAACGCTTTGCTTATTTCCATCGATTCTTGCTTATGTGGTAAGCCGCTTCAGAGATTTGTTCAGGCCTGTTATCGGCAGCAATCCGGAGACGCTCACGCGGCGCGCCGACGGTTGCACGTATGCTTTGTTCCTTTTTTTTTACCAACGAGTAGAGTTATATACTGAGCGTACACGCGCGGCCAGCTTCTTTGGTAGGGAGCCGAGGAAGGTTGGGCCTGCAGTTCGATACGGATACGGATATACTACTCGCAATTTGATGGCCAACTTTTTTGGTAGAGAGCCGAGGAAGGTTGGGCCTGGTTGGTCCTGTAGTTCGATACGGATACGGATTCGTGCGGCACGGCAATACAGATACGGCAACTCGGAGGCAGGTATATGGCCTCGTTCGGCTGGTCTCATATTTGGCTTCTTCGGCTTCTTTTTTAGTCGGAACAGTGTTTTTCTCTCACAACATTTCAGCCAGAACAGTATTTTTCAGCCAGTTTCAGCCAAGTTTCAGACCCGGAGGCACACACACCAAGGAGGTGTTTAGATGTTTTTGAATGGTAAAACTTTTACTCCTAATCTTTTGCTGTAAAACTTTTGGCATTCAAACTCTTGGTATTTGGTGTTTAGTTGCATAGCAAAAATTTAGCCATGCAGATACAACACACGCCCCCAAGATGTTTTTTATCTAGTTTTGGGTCTCTTGGTCCCAAATGCCAAAAATTTTGTAGCCCAAATTTTACTATTTTTGCCTATGATGTTTAGATCTATTTTACCAAAAAATAAAATAAAAATAGTAAAAATTTTGACCAAAATGGAGAACAAAACAGGCCCCAAATTTTTGGACGAAAGGTCTACATTGTTTTGTAAGTAGTAACAGATAACAGATTCATCTAGTTGTCGTACTGTGTCGCCATCTGAAGAGTCACCCTTATGACGCTATCTTGCAATCCATGAAGTCAAAATATTATAAAACTGTCTAAATTTATAAAAGAGAACAACAAATGAGTATTATGAAAAAAAATATTTTCATAATTTTTTAGGAGAAAATATTTTCATAATTTAACAATATATAAGTGACCGGCCCATAGATTTCCAAGCTCATCACCTCGAGGCCCACGCATGTTTTTTTTTTGCCATAACTTCCGAAGGGGTGAGGCTGGTCCGAGCCTGACTCGACGCCGGTATTAGGTCAAAAAATTTGGACATTTCGAGTATTTCACGAGATTTTTAACATTTTTGCACTAAAAATATCTACATTATCTTCCTCAACTTTTATAAAAGTCTG
Organism: Saccharum hybrid cultivar R570; assembly: GCA_038087645.1. Classification (NCBI taxonomy): domain Eukaryota; kingdom Viridiplantae; phylum Streptophyta; class Magnoliopsida; order Poales; family Poaceae; genus Saccharum; species Saccharum hybrid cultivar. The sequence goes on along the minus strand of JAQSUU010000049.1, from coordinate 1,842,069 downwards.
CTTTTCCTCCTAAACTCTAAAATCAGTTAAACCACCTCTCTGAACTTTTAAAACCGCTCGTTTTACCTCTTATAAAAACAGGCTTTCGCAAAAGTTGAGCAACTAATGTGGATTTTTTTGTTTTTGCGCGGCACACTTTCCTGCGGGGGCGAGCGGCGGACGGACGGGGCGTGACGGGACTAAACCGCGCGCCATGGGCCCGTGCCGTGCGGCCCGGTTTAGGTGCACCAGAAGACAGCGGCACCGCACCGAACCCAACCACCGCGTCCGTGCCGTGATCCACCCCCGACCCCCGTGCGCGCGCGAGCGATCGGCACAGAAACGCAGCCAGCCCGCAGCCCAGCCCATGCCGCGAGGAAGCCTGAGACAGAGAGGGACTGAGCAAGCGTCACGCGAGAGCTGGTGCTCCGGACCACCACGCTGATGGGCTCGGGCGACCAGGCGGCCGACCCCCTCTCTTCCTTCCTCCGCCACCCTGGCGCGTTCTCCCTCTCCCGCCGCGTCGCCATGGCGCGCGACGCCACCGCCGTGCCCGCGCTCCGCCCCTGGCTCGTCGACCTCCTCCCGCTCCTCGTCGTCCTCCTCATCGCCGCCCACGTCATCGCCCTCGTGCGTCCTCCTCCCTCCCAACTATCCTCCGCTGCATCTCCTGTTATTGCCACCTGCTGGATGAGATTGGGGGTATGAATTGGGCTTCCCGTCGCAGGGTTACTGGATCTACAGGCTCGCCACGGACGGGTCCAGGCAGCCCGCGCGGAGCAAGAAGCACTAAGGGGACGGCGCCCGCGGCTGGATGTAAGGCTATTCACATATTCTCTCTCATAGCTCTGGTGCTCTCAGTGAATGTTAATTATCGGAGGACGAGGAATTCCTGATTACGCGATTGCTGCCTGGTGCCTGCTAGGCTCAGGCAGGTGCTCGAGATGCTGATTGGCGAAATGCTACGTTGAGAACAGGGAATTTAGTTACTCTTACCAATTAGCCTGTTGGGTGTTAACTCTGATCCGCGCATTTTGGTGATCCGCTTTTACTTATGTATCACACCAGTACTAGTTCGGCCATCTCAAAAGCAAAATTTTACTAGTTTTCTCAAGATTCTTTTGGTGGTAACTGGTTTGGGGCTTTAGTCCAATTTAACTTCCTTCTTTACTAGGGATGATTCATTTTAGGTTTGGTGCCTTGCTTGTTGGGTAGTTATTGAATAAAAAATGTAAGACTGAAGATATCTGACAGATATTTGGGGGTCCCTTGGATTTGGATATAGATGCAGTGTAGGATTGGATGGTGATACTTTTGGGGATGGTACGGTTGGTGGATTAGGATTGCTTTCTTCGTTGCCACTTCAGTATGAAATTATTGAACCCTTTTAGGAGAACAATTATTGAACCTCGCTCATTTTTGTATCTTCTTTTTATCGGTAACTTATTTGTGAAGCTTTTTTATCAACTTATCCTGCTGAACATGGGGTTTGTTTGTCTAAATTGTGGAGGCATAAACATGTTTCTGTGGGATTCATGTCTTGAAGAGAAGTGTTTGATCTTCTGAGTGCTTCATATGCTCCCGCTCATTATTCTTGCATTTGGTATGCATTATGCTGTTGTAAGAGAAGTTAATTTTCTTGTCTCCTCAATTTTTTTGTGTTTCTAATCAAATTTTGAACTGGTCTTGAGTGCATTTACTTTATTTGTTGGATCATGGACTGGTAGTAAAAAACAAATTTCCAAATGTTTTTATCTTCACATTTCAATATTTATTTTCTTTTCTGAACCATCTATCTTGCTGTGTTTACCTTATACTATATGTGATAGGAACCCTAGTCCTACCGGAAACTGATCTCAGGTTGTATGAGTGGGAGGGGGAAAGTCGAGGCTTGAGCGAGCGAGGAAGACGGCGCGGAGGCGCCGTGGCTGCGCAGGCGCGAGAAGGCAGAGGGTGGAGGCGCTACAGTTCCGTCGCGACAGTGCCGCGGTACTGTTCATGGAAGGAAGAAGAAAGAAGGCGGCTAGGGTTTCTCCCGGCTCCCTGAGGAAGCCGGAAACAATAATTGTTTCTGCTTAATTAATCCCAAAGGATGTTTACAATATATATATATATAAGCCTCTCTCTAATAAATAATAGGAAATTATCTCTAAAATACTATAAAATAGAATAACTATGGGCTTTTAGCCCCCTCTGACCGGCAGCCTCCCTAGCCACTGTTGGGCCTGCGCCTATAGGGAATGCCGGTCATAACAATATGTGCTTTGACTGAAGAGAAACAAACATATATGAAAGAAAGAGAAAGAAACAAACATTACTCTAGCCCTGTCCTTTGAAAGGCCTTGCTTGTTGAGCTCAAAACAATATGGCGTGCCCCTGAAATTGGTAATTTGCTAGTTCACTCTAAGCTACCATAAGGCATACGAATACCGTCTTTTCCATTGTACATTAACTTTGGAAACGATTGATGATCAAGATTTAGTGTATTTGTATGATGTGTCTATTTGTTAGCCTTCTGTATGAGGATTTGGACAAAAGTCTCCTTTGCAAAGATTAATGTTTGGTCTGTTGCTTTCTTAGTCTTGATACCCATGGTTAACATCTATTTTAATTTTCATATTTCTATATGGAGTCATGTTGGTATTCAAATAATCTAACAGCACAAATCCCTGTTGTTTCCAACATTGTTACATTACTTGACTGATGAGTATAACATCATTCGAGCAGTAACCGGGAGCACGTCCCATTGCCCATTTTCACCTTAATGCTAAAGTCACTGCGTTCTGTTTCTGCATTTTGTCTTTAGAAGAGAAGGGGCTGACAAAACTGTCTGCTTTTTTGTATTTATTAAGTTTGTAGTTCATTTGACCATAAAACAGCAAATCGGAGTTTTGGTTTGCTCAAAATCTGCTTAGTGCTTGAGTAATATGAACATCAGACAGCCTCTCAAACACCACCAGCAACCTGTTGGGATTGACCGATTCCATCCATTTTGTTGCAGGCTTGCAACCAGTTTGCTATTTCAGTCGTGCATCCTTTGCTTGTTGATCTCCAAAGCTTGCAACCTCAGGTGATGGCGTGGCAAAGTTCCTGAAAGAACTAGGACAGGGAACCGATCTCATCCAGTGGTTTGTTCAGATGTTGGTATCAAAAGTGACGATAGCTGATATGTGAAAGGAGGCTCTTTTGAGCATAAATAGTTTTCGGTTGCTGGATAGGTTTGTCATCTGTCGACGTCTCCGTGTACTGAACAGTAGCTAGACAGGTGTGCCGTTTCATATGTTGTGGGCTTTTGTAATCCATGAGCAGCATTTTATTTGGGCGATCCAATAAACGGGAAATTTCAGGTTCCAAGTTTCTTGGGGGCCTATTTGTATCCTACTAAACTTAGCATACTAACTCTTAGCACTTGTTAGCAATCTCTACCTTAACAATACTCCCTTATAGTTTATTTTTATTTTATCCTAAGTCAAACTTTATTAGCTTTGCTCAAGCTTATACAAAAATGCAGACATCTAGAATATCAAATTCGTTTTCGATTCTTCAAGAAACATATTTTAATATAGCATTTATTTTAACTTGTCCATGTTGACATGGTCAAAATTAGAGAGTTTAATTTATGTTACTAGTTAGCTCACCTTTTTAGCAGGTGACATATCTGGATCTAATAATTCTGCTAACTTTTAGGTGCTCACTGTTAGCACATTGGATCCGAAAGCAAAAGTTTAGCCACGTTACATCGAATTTTTGGATACCAATTAGGAGTATTAAATATATAGGCTAATTACAAAACTAATTACATAGATTGAGGCTGATTTGCGAGACGAATCTATTAAGTCTAAGTAGCCCATGTTTTGACAATGTGATGCTACTGTAAACATTTGTTAATTAAGGCTTAATAGATTTGTCTCGCTAATTAGTCTACACCTGTGCAATTAGTTTTATAATTAGCTCATGTTTAATTCTTTTAGTTAGCATTCGATGTGACACGACTAAACTTTAGGTCCTGGATCCAGACACAGCCTAGTACCACCTTATCTGAATATAACATGCCTAGTACCACCTTGTCTGAATATAACATGTAGCAATGGTTATTATACCTCGTCTTAGGCCATGTTTAGTTGTCCCAAATTCTAGAATTTGGCACTATGCAAAAAGAAGATTCCCCATCACATCAAGCTTGCGGCACATGCATGAAGTACTATATGTTGACGAAATCAAAAATTAGTTGCACAGTTTAGTTGTACTTTACGAAACGAACGTTTTGAGCTTAATTAGTCAACGATTGGATAATTATTATCAAATAAAAACAAAACGCTACAGTAGCTACAGTACCAGCCCGAATCCGGCGGCGCCGATTCGGTGGCCGAACTAAACGCGGCCTTAGTATCTTGCAGTTCCAGATGGTCGTCATATCAAGCCACCCTGTGCGGAGTGCGGTATGCCTGCTACTATCACGCCATGTGGCAGCCTAGTTCAGTAGTCAGTACAGCAGGAGCTTCTATCTGTTTCTAAGATGTCTTGCCTGTCTGAGTACCTGGCTGCCTCAAGTAGTCAAGTGTGACAAAAGTGTCGGCAACGCGTTGTTGGATGACTGGATCATCAGTTCATCACACTCACACGGCAGCGGCTTCTCTTTGCGTTTCTTGCTCGAACAAATAGAGGATTCTTGTTCCGGCGTTGCGCCTTTCCGCTTTCGTCGTGGGGCGGCACGACAAACGGCACAAAGCGCAGCAGCGCACGTCGCGGATTCGCAAAGCGTGTCGAGTCTGCCAGATCCCCTGAAAACATTTCCCGGGTCTCGAAGGATGCAGAATAACGGAAAGACGAGCACAGCGTCAAGAGTCCCTGGGAGTGGAATCCAATCCGACACGCGGGGTCGAAGCCTCTTTTAGGAAAAGAGAGAAGAAAAAGAAACAATGTATATAGAGCTACAGCCGATTAATCTCACGGCAATGCGGAGGAAAAAGGTTTTTATCAGGTCATGTTGTACAAAGTCAATTTAACACTAGCTACATGGTATGATGATATGATCACCACAGCAGAGAAGGGGCTGAATATTTTTCTCTGTGCATGTTCAGCCTAACGGCAGATGATGCAGAGGACGACGGCGACGATGATGACCAGGATGAGCAGCGGCAGTGAAATGATCAGCACGAACTCCATCTGACCTCCCTGGCCCTGCAAAATGAGATGGAATGGAACCTTATAATTTCACGACCGGCAAATAGCAAAAAATGCTATCATCTGTATACGGCTGTCTTAGTACAGACTGGCCAGATTCTAATGCGCATGGCTGGCTATTTTAGCACAATGAGTTGTATTATATTCAGAATGGCATCCGTATTCTTGATCATCAGCCACTACATCTGATTTGAGTGTCTGTTGTAAAACAGTCGTGGACTCGCAGAGAAATTCAGGCGCATTGGGTCTCTGGAGGAACCTGTCAACCGCCTCGATCTTTGTTATTCAATACATGAACATGGCTTTTTTGCTTAGACAAAAGGCACAACAGTGGCTTATTGTTGGAAAGGTATTGGATCCGATTCCCCAATGGAAACGGCACACCTTGCCCCCCGGCCGGTACGAATCGATTCTTGATCAGTGTGGCGCTTTGGGTCAAATAAACCTGCCTTTGCATTTTTAGAAGAGAACGACACATCACAGAAGGCTGTAGGAGGTGTTGGTTCACTACTGGTCCCCTCTAGGACTTGGCTGAGATGCGAGTAGAAGGTATCATCTTCTTTCTCTCCCTCAGGCAGGCGCACTAGAAGTAGGTTCTTTCTGCTCCTCCCAAGAGCTTATGGATCACTGCTTCGCTAATTGCTAGTAGCTGGACGCAGTCAAACTTGGACACCAAAGTCTCGCCTAATACCCTCTTCGCGTAGCTGATAAACAATGGCTCAAACTACCGTTGACTGATTTGTTATGAAAGAAAAATTGTCATGTTCGGCTTATCTCATATTCGGTTTGTTCGACTTCTTTTTTTCAGCCGAGACAGTGTTTTTCCCTCACAATAATTCAGCCGGAACAATATTTTTAGTCAGTTTTAGACCAGCGAACAGGACCAATATCGTTCGTTGGCTGAAAAAATACGGCAAGACGTAAATCACTCACCTTAGTCAAAGTCAACAGATGACTCTTGCGTCTGGAACTTTGTCCAGAATAATAGCGACGCACAGTTCTTGCCCCCTCAACTACTCCGTTTCCTAACCTAAGCTAGCTTATGTCTAAATTAAACAACTGTTTTGGTTTCTGCTGAAAGCTACTCAAATCGATGTAAAATTCATGAAACACGTACTAGCGTTGATCTAACAAGGACGTCGTAGGCGTAAGCGTATCCCACTCGCAGGACTACTAGCTAGAGTCGCCCAAGGCCTGGACGGAAGCAACCAAGATCGAACGGTGTTTTTGTCGAGAACAAAAGCAGGTGGGAGGGAAAAGCCACGGCTACGAATTCAAGATTCCATGGGGGCGAACCAGATCATGAACCACCCTGAAACCTGAACCTACAGGATCGAGCGCGGAGCCCCTGAAACTGCTCTTTTTATGGAACGGTGTTTTTCTCTCACCAGCATAAACAAAATTTCAGCATAGGCGAATATCTGCGACGGCGCGAGGAATCCTCGAACGGACTGGGGGAAAAAATTGAAGGGCAAGAGGGACAGAGTCGAGGGACCAGTACCTGCGCGGATGGAGCTGTACTTGCTGCCCTTGTTGGATCAGAACAGCGAGGTGGGGGGAAGGAGGGACCGAGGGAGGGAGGCGACAGAGCGCAGTAATGGGGACTGCGATGGAGGAAGAGGAGCTGGGCAAGATGCTAGAGCCGATAAAAGCAGAGGAGAACCGGAGAAGGCGATGGCCGATGCCAACGGGTGCGGTGGTGGGAGCTCGTTAAATTATAATCAGCCGGGCAAGCTAGCGAAAACGCGTGCCACGTGCCCCGGTGGCGCCGCGCCGAGCGCCTGAATCAGCTGGACGGTGCTCCTGGTTTGCTTCACAGTTCACTCATTTCGTCACTCATCAGTGAACTATTAATACAAGCTTACCCACATCTGTGGCCAGATCAAGATTCAAGGCTCGAAGGCTTGAGAAACCTCTAGTTGCTTAGTTACGAAGACAAGCTAGTGCAGACACAGCGTGCACACACAACGGTGTGTCTGATGCCTTTGGAGTCAAAGGGGAATAAAAAAAAAGAAGGAAAAGGATATGAAAGGACCAAATTAAAACCAATCAATACCCAAATCGTAATACACACCGAAGTGGAGGCACACGCACACGCACGCACGCTATTTATGTTGTGACGATTACAAAACAATCAGGTACTGATGAGCAGCCGACGGCGACGTCGCAACGCATGTTTTGTGGTGCTGCGGGCTGAAGAGGCGAGATCTGCGATCAGCGGCAGATGATGGAGAGGACGATGGCGACGATGATGACGAGGGCCACCAGCGGCAGCGAGATCACCAGCACCAGCTGCATCTCGACGCGAGCTGCTTCCTACCTCTGCTCCTACCGACGGCGTTCTTGCTCTCGGGACCGTGGCGTGCAGAGCTGATCGCCTGCCTGCTTTAATGGCGCGGAAGGGCGGCGCGAAGCAGTCGGTCCAGCTCTTCTGGTCTGGCCGCAGCGCCTGCCGTCGGTGAAGTTATAAATGCTACTAGTACTAGCAGGAGTTGGAAGAGAATCAAAGCAGCGGGAAAAAGGCGTGCGACGTGTTGAGTTTTTGGGCCTTGGTGCTTTCCATATGTCATTCCGTCTCCATGCACGTCGATCGCGAAGCATCTGAGCCGCGCTGGACGCATCTGTCCAACACACGGAAAAGATGGTTACTGTGTTAGTAGTATGTAATATAAGTATATACTCCGTATATGTTAGATATAACCATCCTCGCCGGATTCAATGTATAAGAGTGATCGTGGTAGATCTTGACAACTACTCACTCCCTCCCGTAAAAAGAGTCTTCTAGAATTCAAATTTTATCTCATAAAAAAGTGTCTCTGTGCTAAGTTTCAGCTCCTACGCATAGATACCTTGCCAGCAGACAACAACTGTCCGTGTCCACTGCCCACTCACCCAACGTCCCACCCTTATCCTTTCACTCCTGCCGTCCAATGGGTTTTGAACATTGTCTAATGGCTTGCTGATGCTCCTACTATACTAGTAGGGGCATGCAGGTCCTTCACCAATCTCCTTGATAGAAGCGCCTCTCTTCCAAATGACCCAATTTATAGGGGAGAGAGATTAGCTAGCTAGCCGGTATTAAGAGAGCCAAAGCAAGTGCTCGATCTTCACCGAAGCAAGCCGTTTGAGATTGGGACACCTGAAACTGAAAGGTGGTGTCGTGGCCTCGTGGGCTTTTGTGGCCACGGACGGGTTCAGACTCTCCAGCGTAGTACTGGTCTGCTCGGTTAGACTTTCAAAATTTATCATGCCAAAGATTTGAGAAGCCAAAAGTTAGACAAAAAAATTACCATAGATTTGGCAAGCTAAATATGAGAGTTTGGTAAATTTTAGTAGCAAATAAAATGCTAGCCAAAATCATGGCTTGCAAAATCTTTAGCATTACGAATTTTGGAAGCGAACCAATCAGGCCCTACGTCTCTCTAGCCCACACGTAGATTGTCGGGTTCGTACGGAAACGCGGACATTGTGTGTGCGGTTTGGACGTTTGGCGAAGGGTCTAACTAACGATGGCAACGGGTGTCCGAAACTCGACTACCCGATGGGTTTTACACGATAAAAAGGTGGGTATGAAAATAATTCTTCACCAATGCGTAAACTAATGGGTAAAAATTTATACCCATCGGATATGCGGGTACGGGTACAGGTACGGGTACAGGGATATACTACCAACACCCGTATACCCACGGGTAATTTATACCCGCCATAGCAACACAAATGTATTCATTAATTACTATGAAATACACATATATCTAATACATCTGTGACTATTATACTATTAATTAGTGTAGTTTTGTTGCTATGTTATAATTATTGATTTCTATTTATGATCGAACCGCCCAATTTATACAAGATTAAGTATGACTATCCCCGTTAAACACGTTGACATGTGCATACCATCACTTATATAAACCCGGTAGTCTGTCGAGTACCACAAAGGCCTCGATAAATCAACTTCACAACCAAGATCGTACTTGATTAATCAAATACATATCACATACATAGAGTTTGCAGTGGAAATAATATTACAAGAGAGTCACAAGTAATTAATACAAGATCAGTTTCAAATCCAATAGGTTAAAACAACATAACATTGAAATGATTACTGTCGGTGCAGAAAGTGGAGAAAATTTTGTATTTGGCCCTAAAAATAATGCTCCTTTCTTATTTGACATCGAAACTGAAAATCTTTCCTATATGTCCTCAACTCGAGTTTTTATTTCCTATTTGACATTCCCGTCAGTTCCGTGAGCAGCTACCGTTAGCTGTCGAAGTGAGGCGATGGGAAAAGACCAAAATGCCCTTTGAGGGTAGGAAAAGAACTCGGTGGCCTAGAGTCGCGGCTGTTCATCCCGACTCGCGCTCATACGGGGGCGGACGGGTGGACTCCCTCCTCTAACCCTGGATCGAGGCTGCGGCCATGGAGGTTGGCGGAGCGGCCTCAAAGGCGGTTCACGCGGACTCGAAGGCAGGCGGAGCGGCCATTGTGGTGGGCGGAGCGGCCCTGCAGGCGCCCCACACGGCCTCGATGGTGCCCGACGCGACGAAGCAGGTTGCCCGCGTGGCCTCGGTGCGGGGCGGCCCGGCCTCGGAGGAGGGTGACGCGGCCATGGAGGTAGGCGGCGCGACCACAGTGGAGGGTGACGCGGCCAGGACACAACAGCAACTTCCTGCAGGGTGGGTTTATTCTCTCCATGTCCTCTATAGGAGCTCCATAGCAGTAGGGTTGGGGAAGTTCTCATGCATGACGTTATTGTACTCTCACAGGATGGATTCAGCTACTAGTTTTCTATTGAAAATTCATTTGCTTGGCAATCGCAAAAAGGCTAGAAAGGATGTCAAATGTTTTAGTTTCGAGATGGTTGTTGACTCAAATCTGTCGAATTATAAGGATTTCATTGACTCAGTTACAGAGAAGTACCCTCCAGGCTACTTAGAAATTCCACATGTTTAGTACTATGATAATGTTCTTAAGAATTTTCCAGTAGTAAAATTAGATCAGGATTTGATGTCTATGTTTGATGTACACAGTAAGGAGAAAGTTGTAGAGATGTTTGTCGCTTATTGTGATCCCTCAGAAAAATTTGAGCCTATCACTAAGTGGGAGTTTGATGTTGAAGGGCAGCCAGCAAACAATATAGAGGAGGATGACGATGGTTACCTTAGAAATCCTTTACCAGAGAATGAACATGTTGGTGTTGATGAGGAGATCATGTACTTGGACATTGTACCTGTGAATGCTGTAGATGTGCCTGGATGTTCTGAAAAAGGGAAGGAAAAAGCAGTGGCTGAGGATGGCTCAGAGGATGAGTCTGAGGATGGCTCAGAGGAGGAGTTTGAGGATGAGGATGAATTAGAGGCTGATGAGGATGAGCCATATGAAGAAGTAAATCATCACCCAATTGCTGATTTCGATGAAGAAGATCCTCCTATGGAAGTAGGCACTACTTATCATAACATGTACGTGTTCAAGTTGGCTCTTTGTCAACATGCAATCAAACATGAGTTTGAATTCAACACAGAGAAAAGCTCAAAAAGTAGGTTCAGAGCCTATTGTTCAAGGAAAGTGGAGGATAATTGTCCATGGAGGCTATATGCATCTACCACGGCGGACAAATGCATTGTTATGGTAAGAATAATTTTTTTAGTTGCTACTACATGTAGTATGACAATGTTATGTTTTACTAACTAGCTATCTTGAATGCGTTTGTAGGTGAAGAAGAATAACTTTACTCATGATTGTTCTAGCACTAGAAGGAAGAAGAGAATAAAGAATGCTACCAAACATTGGATATGTTGGAAGGTGAAGGACTTTCTGATAGAAGATGCTACTTTGGGAGCAATAGCATTGCAAAAGAAAATTAAAGAACACCACAAGGTGAGCATCCACTACCATAGGGTATATCAGGGTCAACAACTAGCAATGAAACAACTTTATGGTGATTGGGATAGCAGTTTTAATAATTTGTTTAGTTTCAAAGCACAAGTTGAGAGCTCTTGTCTCGGTAGCAAAGTAATTATTGACCACTACATAGTAAATGGGGAGTTCAGATTTAGGATATTCTTTTTTGCCATGAAACCTTGCATAGATGGGTTCCTTAATGGTTGTAGACCTTACTTGGCAATAGATAGCACCTTCCTAACAGGCAAGTTCAAGGGGCAATTGGCTAGTGCTTGTACAGTTGATGGACATAGTTGGTTGTATCCTGTTTGTGTTGGAGTTTTTTATTCCGAAACTAATGACAATTGGATATGGTTCATGAGTAGGCTTAGAGAGGCTATTGGGTCACCTCCGGGTTTGGCAATAAGCACTGATGCAGGCCAGACAATCATGGGAGCTATTACTGAAGTATTTCCACAGGTAGAGCATAGAGAGTGCATGTTTCACTTGGTGACTAATTTCAAAAAGAGGTACCGTGGGAAGGTGTTTGATGATCACCTCTGGGCAGCAGCTTACTCATGGAACCCATACTTGTTTAAGAAGCATTGGGCTGAGATGGAGAAAGCAAAGCCTGCTGCAATTGATTACCTAAGACGTCACAAGAAGTTGTGGACTAGAAGTCAATTCAAAACAATTTGCAAAGTGGACTATGTGACCAACAACTTGGTGGAGAGCTTCAACAATTGGATTAAGCAATACAAGTCCATGAATTTGGATGATTTGATGGATAAGATCAGACAATTAATTATGATCAAGTGGAACCAAAGGAGAAAAATTGGAAAGAAATTAGATGGCTTGATTCTTCCCCACATAATTAAGAAGCTAAATGAACAGAGTAGAGAATTGAACTTGGATGTATCAGAATGCTCAGAAGAGGTGGCTGAAATTACCTTATTTGGTGGCAGCGGCTTTAGGTTTGTGGTGAACTTGGTTGATCAAACATGTTCTTGCAGACAATGGCAAGTCTCTGGCATTCCTTGCAAACATGCCCTTGCATTCATTACAGCACTACCTAATGCACCTATTGACAAATATGTTGACTTCTACTACTCCATTGAGAAATTTAGAGGAGCCTATAGTGCATTAATCCCTGCTATTCCTGACAAGACACATTGGCCTAAATCTACCTATGGCTTCGTCATGTATGGACCACTACTAATGTCTGTAGCTGGTAGGCATAAAACCGAGAGACACAAAGGCCGTAGTGACAAGAAGGGTAAAAAAGGGCAGCACCAATGTCCTATCTGTAAGGAATATGGGCATCACTGGCACAACTGTAGGAAGGGCAGCAAAGAAGATATTGAAGCAATGAAAACTCTTAGGTACATTTCATCTTCTATGCATATTTTTTTAATTAGATCATATTCTTTACTATCTATTTGCTTATGTAGAGGAACACCGAAAAAGAGGAAGAAGGTTACCAAATCAACAGAGAGTTCCATTGTGCCAATGGAGGATGAAGCACCAACACGTTCTATGACTTTTCCACCAAGGTTAGCTCAATTTCCACTTTCTGTATTTAGATTCCAATTCATGGTGTCTCATCCTAGTACTTTCAATATTACTGTAGTCAAAACTTGGAACCTGAACCCACAGCTAGTAAGAAGAGAAAGGGTGCTACCTCTAATTCTAGACCAACAGGAAGGTAATTAATAAAAACTTGAATAAATATTCGGCTAATAGAAAGCTAATGATGACTTCTAAGTACCAAACTCTCTTCTTTTTTGTAGTATAAGCTCGGAGATTACAAGTAAGAAAAAGGGAAAGCAGGGTTCCTCTAACTCTGGAGCATAAAAAAGGTAGCCTATACTAAATCTGAATTTATTTTGCATGGTTAGTTTGTTGATTTTGCAAGCAGTTCTATCTAACAGTACATTCCCATGGTCAACTTTATATGCTTGCATTTTCCAGCCCCTTTTATATGAAATGTATATCCAATATATTAATAAGTTCTTTATTACCGAAATGTATATCAAATATATCTCAAATAATGTTTTCATACACATGAACATGTATAGGTCCAGAAGTGGTTCAAATCAACCTGAACCACTTTCAATTGAGCTTCCCTTATCCAAAGATAAACCACAAGCTGTTGTTGTCAAGTTAAAAGGCAAAAGGAGGAAGAAAGAAGTAGATAAAAATGCTGCAAAGAATCTTTTGTCGTAGCTTGATAGCCCTGCAACGGGCACGAGGAGCAAAAGACTATAGCCTAGTAGTCCGGCACTGAGCACAAGAAGCAAAAGAAGGATGAGTTTATGATTCTTGTATGAGAAAATTTCCTAAATGTGTATTGTGTTAGATGTCTGTAATGGACGCAATCCTGTGAAAATGTTTCTGCGCATGTGAACCTAAATGTATCTCGACTATTATTGTGATCATGGATGCTAAATATTGCATTTATCTTGAACATGTGAGTTTTCTAAAATAAATGTGCTATTGTTCTGCTGCATGTCATTTTCAAATTGGATGTTGTTGGAGACCTATTTTATTGTTGTTATTCATGTATCTAAATAATTAATTTCAAACTGAATATAATTATACATAATTATATAAGATGATGTTTGATCCTTTATTTAACCCATCGCCTCACTTCGACAGCTAACGGTAGTTGCTCACGGAACTGACGGGAATGTCAAATAGGAAATAAAAACTCGAGTTGAGGACATATAGGAAAGATTTTCAGTTTCGATGTCAAATAAGAAAGGAGCATTATTTTTAGGGCCAAATACAAAATTTTCTCCAGAAAGTGACCAACACGTAAATATTTATAGTTTTGCCGTATGTTGTGATCGGATGTGGCCTAGCACTCAATGACACATGGTTTATACTAGTTCAGGCAACGTGCCCTACGTCCAGTTTGAGTCGGTCGGTGACTTTATTCCTGAGCCCAAGTGCTCGAAGTTTGCTGTGGGGTTACAAACGGAAGGGAGTAAGATGGGGGGTGCAAGAGGTCCGGTCGGACTCTGAACTGAAGGGCCGAGAGTAATGGGAGCTCCTACGTGCGCTAAGTATTCGAGCATGTGCTCTGTGTTTGTGAGATTGATCCTCTTTATTGGGAGGGCACGCATCCCCTTTTATAGATGAAGGGGACGACCTTACAAGCGAGAGAGGGAGAGTACGTGTAACGGAACCGTCCAAATTATAAGAGCACAAGTTCAAAAACAATCGCCGAAACGATCAAATTCTCAAACTTGAGCCCATATAACTCCGGTAGTCCACGAAACCACGAGGGATTTCACCAAACCGAGAGCAACCAGATCGTAGTGATTCAACATAACACAACACTTGTTACAGCAGTTCGTAAGTAGCTCTCATACATCGGAGTACAGATAATTTTATTACAAAACTAAAATAAAGAATTGCGGAAGCAACATAATTTCTGAAACCATTTAACTTCAAATACTGCCAGTACCCAGTCACATCCTGCAAAAGCATACCAGAAGAGATACTACAGAGACCATGCCCATATGGTCTAGTCTTCACACCCACATGGCGAAGACAATACTTGCAGCAACAAGTATGAATCTGCTACCTGCAACAGGTGGGAATAAACCCTGAGTACGAGAAGGTACTCAGCTAGACTTACCCGACAAAAACCAGAAACAACGGTGACACCAAGGATCATGCGAGGCTTTATAGAGTGGCTAGCTTGACTCATTTGCAGAAAAGCTTATTACAGATAAGTAATCATTAATGCTTAAGCATCGAGTTAATAATCATTAACCTGTCATCTAGATTAGCACCTGTACTAGAGCAATCACTTTATTAGGAGCAAACAATATTAACCATAGCAGGTATAATAAGGCCATCATCATCATTATCATCAATTCCGAACCATCAGTAATCATTAGTGTATCTACGCTGGAGATAACCAGTCAAGTTTCTCACTATCCGGGAGAGACGGCGACTCGAATCGATTCCAACTCAGCTGAGGGGGTATTCCTGACACTCACCCGGCAAACCCCGCTAAAGGCAGCCGTAGATAACCTTTGGTACAACTCAGGGTGGGCCCGAACAGCGCCGCGTTCTCGGGGATACCAGTGGCCAGGAAGCTCAGGACTTTTAACTCACCTGCCCTTGGACCCTCTGGCTCCCTTCCGAGGCGACTTTCACTTTTCGACTTCGCAGCCTGAGTTGAGCTACTAGGCTTCGCGGTCGGCAACCTCAGGCCTCCATGCCTTGCTGTTTCACTATCATCATCCCGCCCGGTCTCATTTCATTTTATTACACATGGTTCACTTCCACGATAGCAAATATAGCCAACCGTGACCTGATCAAGCCCTATATCTCGCAGGTGACAGGAAATCACCCGACTTCTACCGGTCTAATTTAGCAGGGCTAAGCATAGATACGATCCTGTCTACTTAGGATTCAAGGTTCAAATTACTGGACAAGGAGTGTTATCAATGCAGCAAGGGTTTTCAACCAACTCCTATCACGTAATGCAACAATACATATAACATGTATATAAAGATAATTGCTTTAAAAGTAGGAGGCTTATAATGCTCCGGGGCTTGCCTTAACCGAAAGAAGAGAGACTAAGGTTCGGCTTCAAGAACGATTCCCATGCCTTCTCCGACTTCGTCGGACTGGACCTCCGGTTCTAGAACGGACTTCAACTTCGGGTTCCACGCCCAGCGGAACTTCGCTTGTAACACGATTCTCGGCACACCTATTGCATGTATATGCATCCAATGAATTTCATGTATGCATCCAAAAATGACATGATGATTTATGGACGTGCATGAATGATGTGAAGACGAATGCAATGACATTGCAACAACATGAGCACAAAACCAAGTCATGTGGTGCTCTACTCAAATCACTTCAAGCTTAGGTGCAAATTTCCTCTCTGGTATTAACATGTTTGAACATCTCTAAGAAACCACTAAGTGCCACAAGGTTAAGACCAAACATACATATAACAAGATTCCAGAAATTTAGTATTTACAACATATTATCAACAGTAGCTAAGAAAACTCACAACTGGAGTTCTACAAATCCAAATGACCTGAAAGAGGACATTCTGGAAAGCTTATGAAATTGTCTACCTTTCATTTATAAACATCTAAGCATGATTTCATCATTTACCAAGTTGAAATAGCATACATACAGAATCTGTTCTAAAAGACAGAGAGCACTTCCAAAACTGAACCCAACTTGGAACAGCTGTCATTTCTAAACTATAAGTCCAAATGCTACCAAAATTTACCAGCAACTAGTTCATAAAATTCTCAACAACTTTGCTATAGATCACCAAGCATGAAAACATCATTAACATAGCCTAATTTACGTAACCACCAAATCTATCTAGAAATGGCAGATTCACTAAATTAAATAATTAGTGACGATTCAAAAGCACAATTGGACCAAACCAAGTTTACCAACTTGTTGTGCATATCAAAGGAACATCAGAAAGTATAGTGTCAACTTCTAAATAAATTATTTAATATTCTTTTATAATTTATTTAGTTAATTAGGTGATTAAAGAAACATATAGTAAAACTATATATAAAAATCTACAAAAATTAAAGTAGCCACCTAATGCTTCACATAGTCTACCATAAAAATTTCATCTCAATTTGACAAGTAAAATTGGAGATATCATAATAAATAAATGTATAAGCAATATAAAGCATATACAAAAAGGGAATTTATAAATGAAGCATGTGACCTCCAAAATTCATGAAAATTTAACTGGAGTAACATCATAGTATTATTAGCATCTCACAAAATTTTCATAGCAAAAGGATCAATATATAGTAAGATACAAAATTATCTATATCACCTAATTAAATAAAGTGCTTTAACAAAAGTAATTACCAACTTCAGAAAACATAAACTAACATGCCATATTTTATTACACTACTGTAAAGTACACATCTCAAGGATTCTAGAAAGTCCTCATTTACCTTTTTATGATTTTTCTACTATTTTCTACGAATTTACAAAGCTCAGCCAACATTTAATCATTTCAGGAAAAAGAACAAAAACCTAAATCTATACGGGCCTTGACCAGCTGGCCCGCTACGGCAATAGGGCCGCCTCGGCCCAGCTAAGGCCCAATCAGCCAAAACAGGGGAGGGAGCAGCGGAGGTGCTCGCCGGCGATTTCCTCGCCGCCGGCGAGGTCTCCGGCGAAACGAACCCCACCAACGTGACTACCTCATCGAGCCGCATCGATAGAGGTGCTTTGCGTGACCTAATGTTGGCCGGATAAAGCTCGTCGCCGGCCATGGCGGCGGTGGCGGCCTGGCGGCGGCCCACCGTCCGGCAGGGAGCATGATAGGGCGCGCCGAGGACAGCTACGCGCTCCGGACGACGAGGCGAAGCTGCTAGGGTCACTACAGAGACGACAGAGCACACGGTGAGCCTTATCCTCGCGCAAGCTCTACGGCGGCGACAGCGAGACCAAGGACGCGACGACGTTCACCGCTGACAAGGTTACCATCAGCGATAACATCTTACACGCTACCAGCTCTACCCCTAAGACATGCTATGCTCTCGTCAGGAAGAAGAGAAGGGAAGCGAACCCACCGGACTCGAGCTCGCCGGAGATGGCGGCGAGACGGAGCGCGCACTACGCGGTGGCATGTTCCAGCGAGGTCTGGACAGTAGAGTCTAAAAGACTTGGCGCTACACCATTGACGGCTTAAGAGGGACACGGAACACTACCAGAAAGGAAAAGAGAAACGCCGGGTCGCTCCGACCACGGTGGGCTTCGAGCGCGGCAGCGCTCAGGTGATGCCGACGGTGGCGGATCGTGAAATGCGGCCACGCCTGACTCCAGGAGACCAAGGTGGTGGTTGCACGAGCTAGCTGAAGCGATGGCGATGCGATGCGCGAGGGCACTCAAGCTCCGAGGGGGTGGAGGCGCAGCCTGGCGCGGGCAGTGGGGCTCGGCAGCGTTGCTTCATCGTCGCCTGTGCGCTCAGCTGAGGAAATGAACGGGGAAGCAAGTGAGCGTGAGAGAGCAGCGACCCAGTGGCTCGGCCTTCAATCCCCTTCATGCATGCTCGTGCGTGGCCAGCGCCCACACGACGAGGGTGCCACGCGGTGGCCAAGCTCTGAAGCTGGTCGGCCACTCCGTTGGATTCGAAAACTTACAGGATCAGAAATACTACCTCAAACGTGCGACTGAAACCCAAACTTTCTCCCTCCGTAACTCCTAAACCGTGGCGATTTGGTTCAAGCCGTAATTTACAATCTTGGAGTACTAAGTGAGATCTCCAACTTTGACAATTGGAGCTCGAGCTAGTTCGGCTTGTTTTGGGAGATACAGGGCTGGCAAGTCGAGTACATGAAACTGTTTTCAGAGCTAAACACTTAGAAAATTTCTGGGTTATCTTTTTTTCAGGGCAAATTTCGTGTTGTGATCAAATTTTGACCATGACCTGCACATTTTCATAGCTTGACTCCTTCACAACTTTTGTTCCTTATAAAAATATATAAAACTTTGTCAAAAGGTGCACTAACATGCAAGGCTTCTAAGTAGCAGTTTTTAAATAGTCAAACAGATTTGTTCTATGAGTTCCAACTTGGTCAACAATTACTTAGAGGCAAGATTACGCAATTTGGTTAACATGAACATTGCCCCACTAAGTACCCCAAGTGTAGTTAAGGTGTTGTAGAGCATCATTAACCACACCTCACATTGATGATGCCAAAATTAAGCATCACATGTATTGAAACAAAGAAAAACAATTGAATTGATACATTTGTTTCAAAGCCATTTGTCATATGTTTCATGATTTTGTTGCATAGCACTTGGTAATCATGTTTCACCAAAGTATGTGACATGTTTCAAGTGTGAGCGACACATGTTGCACTATGGTGTTGCACACCACACATTCCATAAAACAAGCACACAAGGAATATAAACATAAGTCGCAATGTTGCACAATCATGTTTCAAAGCAAGGATGCACATGAAATGACGATGCTTATGGTAATTTCATGCCATGATCATGCATTATGAATGCATTATGAGGCTAACTAACACCAGGGGTGTTACAGCCCTCCCCCCTTATAAAAATCTCGTCCCGAGATTTGAAAGTCGTACCATTTTTCATAGAAAGCAGAATAGTTGTCCTTTAAATAATCCTCTTTTTCCCAAGTTGCATCACGTTCACCGTGATTACTCCAAACCACCTTGTATAATTTGACTACTCGATTTCGAGTCACTCTTTCCAGAGTATCCAGAACATATATCGGTTTCTCCTCGTAAGAAAGATCAGATTTCAATTTGATGCGTCTCACTTCTACTCTTTCCTCAGGAAGACGGAGACATTTCTTTAATTGAGATACATGGAAGACTGGAAAGATAGCTTCTAACTCACGAGGTAAACTAAGCTTATAAGCTACTCTTCCACTTTTCTCGATGATCCGATAGGGCCCAACATATCGAGGCTCAAGCTTTCTTTTGATCCCAAAACGCTTTACTCCTCTCATAGGGGACACCTTCAGATAGACATGGTCACCTATTTCAAACTCAATAGGTTTCCTCCTCTTATCTGCGTAGCTCTTTTGTCTAGCCTGAGCAGCTGATATATTTTTCTGTATAGCACGAACTTGCTCCTCGGCTTCTTTTACAAAGTCAATACCATAGAATCTTCTCTCTCCTGGTTCCACCCAATTCAAAGGAGTTCTACACTTGCGACCATATAAAGCTTCAAATGGAGCCATCTTGATGCTCTCTTGATAATTGTTGTTGTAAGAGAATTCAGCGAGAGGCAACCATTTCTCCCAGGAGTCATTACAAGAGATGATGCAAGCTCTAAGCATGTCTTCAAGAATCTGATTCACACGCTCAGTTTGCCCTGACGTCTGTGGGTGATAAGCAGAACTACGGACCAAATTAGTTCCAAGATTCTGATGTAGGCGCTCCCAAAAACGAGCAGTAAACTGTGGTCCTCTGTCAGAGACAATAGACCCAGGCACTCCATGAAGACGTACGACTTCTTGGAAGTAAATGTCAGCATATTGGTGTGGGTGATAATTACTCTTCACGGGAATAAAGTGAGCAGATTTTGTCAAACGATCAACTATAACCCAAATAGAATCAAAACCTTTTTGGGTGGTTGGTAAACCGACGATAAAGTCCATAACAATGTCGTCCCATTTCAAACCTAGAACAGACAAAGACTGGAGTAAACCAGGCTTCATGTGAATGGCCTTAACTCTACAACAATTATCACACTTAGCGACATAGGCTGCAATTTCCTTCTTCATCTTGGTCCACCAATAATACGGCTTGAGATCCTGATACATCTTACTACTACCAGGATGGATGGACAACTTAGAAGAATGGGCTTCAGATAAGATTTGATTTCTGAGCTCTTTATCTTTTGGCACAACGAGTCTATCTTTGAACCAGAGAATTTCCTTCTCATCGATTCGAAAATGTTTAGTTTCGTGCTCTTTCATCTTTCTCTTGATGTGAAATACACCAGTATCAGTCTTCTGTAACTCAATGATTCTACTTCTCAAAGAACAATCTACAGTGATATGATGGATTACAATAGGATGTAAGAGGTGGGACAAATGAAAATCTTCTTCTATCAGAGAGTTGCAGTGAGATTTTCTACTCAAGGCATCGGCAACCACATTTGCTTTACCCGGATGGTAATGCACCTGGAGGTTATAATCCTTGATAAACTCTAACCATCTTCTCTGGCGCATATTTAACTCAGGTTGAGTAAATATGTACTTAAGACTCTTATGATCTGTATAAATATTGCATATATTTCCAAGCAAATAGTGTCTCCAGATTTTCAGAGCATGCACTACAGCAGCTAACTCCAAGTCATGAGTCGGATAGTTAACTTCATGTTTTCTTAACTGACGTGAAGCATACGCAATAACTCGACCTCCCTGCATCAGTACGCCACCTAAACCAGTACCTGATGCATCGCAATACACATCAAACGGTTTTTCAATGTTAGGTTGCGCTAATACAGGAGCTGATGTCAACAAGGTCCGTAGAGTGCGGAAAGCTTGTTCACACTCCGGAGTCCAATCAAACTTCCTATCCTTCTCAAGTAGTCGAGTCATAGGCTTAGCTATTTTAGAGAAATCCTGAATAAAACGACGATAGTAGCCAGCCAATCCAAGAAAACTCCGAACTTCATGGACTGTAGTTGGTGCCTTCCAATTCAAAACGTCCTGTACCTTAGTCGGGTCTACTGAAATTCCCTCATCAGACAATACATGACCGAGGAAAGGTACCTTCTTTAACCAAAATTCACATTTACTGAACTTGGCGTAAAGCTTATGTTCACGCAATCTGGATAAAACAAGTCTCAGATGCTCGGCATGTTCTTCTTCATTTTCAGAATAGATCAGAATATCATCAATGAATATCACCACAAACTGGTCCAGCTCTTGCATGAATACTGAATTCATCAGGTACATGAAATGTGCAGGAGCATTGGTCAGACCAAAAGACATGACAAGATATTCATATAACCCGTATCTGGTAGAGAAAGCGGTCTTTGGTATGTCTTCCGGACGGATTTTAATTTGATGATAACCAGACCTCAGATCAATCTTTGAGAACACCTTTGCTTTAGACAACTGATCAAACAAGATATCAATACGAGGCAACGGATACTTGTTCTTGATAGTGACTGCATTGAGTGGTCGATAGTCTACACACATACGTAAAGACTGGTCCTTCTTCTTCACAAAGATAGCAGGACAACCCCACGGAGAAGAACTAGGACGGATCAGCCCTTTTAATAAAAGGTCACTAAGTTGGGTCTTGAGTTTAGCTAACTCATTCGGCGGCATTCTATACGGTCTTTTGGAAATTGGTGCGGTACCTGGAATTAACTCAATCTTGAATTCTACATCACGATCTGGAGGTAATCCTGGCAACTCATCGGGAAAAACATCTAGAAATTCACACACTACAGGAACTTCTGCAATCTCTTTTGCTTTTGCTATCATAGCGTTAACTGTAGTCTGAGGACTAATGTCTCTAGGAAGTTGTACTAGAAAAGCTTGTTGATCTTTTGGATCCCTCAACATAACCACTCTCGTAGAGGTATCGATCAGAACACCGTTTCCACTCATCCACTTCATACCTAAGATTACATCTAGACCCAATCCTGGTAATACCACGAGATCTAGATCATACAGACGTCCTTCTATCTCGATCTTTGCTCCTAAGACCAACTGATTGGTTGAAATATTATTTCCGGCAGCACTAATATTATAACCACTATTATCTAAAGTAACGACCTTCATACCATGCTTGGCTGCAAACGTTGAACTGATAAAAGAGTGGGAAGCACCTGAATCGAACAACACAATTGCAGGGTGTTGGTTTACTAAAAATGCACCGGCAGTGATAATCTCACCCGTAGGAATGGATTCCACCGTGGTGTAACGAACATACCCTTTACACACATCTACCTTATTATCATTTGATTTCTTCTGCGGAAGAGGACAATCTTTGGCCCAGTGACCTGACATCTTGCAATTCCAACATGGCCGGTTACTTGGCGGTGCCTTAGGCTTTCCTTTCTTAATACTGCTCCTCTTGACCGGATCCTGTTTCTGATATGGGTGATATCTGGTAGATATGTCAGGCGAACAATACTGAGGTGTAATCACCACCAGAGTATGGGTCGTAGGTGCATTAGATTCATGAGATTTCTCTTGGCTCTTAGAAACAGCATACACAGCATTACAGTTCTCTTGAAGGATAGTATCACTGACAAATTCATTGAAAGTTGCGCACTTGCTATTGCACATGGCCTTCATCAATTTAGGACACAACCCTCTTTTGAAACTTGCAATCTTCTTAACTTCCGTATTAACAAATTCCGGAGCATATCTTGACAAGTTGATGAAAGCATGTAGATATTCTGTTACGCTTTTGTCTCCTTGAGTGAGCTTCATAAACTCGGTGTGCTTGATTGCCATGAGGCCAGCAGGAACGTAATGTTCCCAAAATGCTTCCTTGAACTGATCCCAAACTACTTCCATATTCTTAGGCAGGGTACTCCGATGGTGACACCACCAAACACCTGCAGGTCCTTGCAACTGTTGCGAAGCATATTCTGTTTTCATATCATCTGCCACCTTGAGCACCCGAAACTTCTGTTCGATAGTGTTCAACCATTCGTCTGCTTGTAGTGGTTCTTCTGCTTCTCGAAAAATGGGAGGCTCAGTATCCAAGAAATCTTTATAGTTGCTATACTGGGCAGGCTCAGGTTCCTGATGGACATGGTTTCTGACACTCTCATCCAAGGCTCGCTGACTTTCGGCAAGCATTTGCAGCAATTCAGCAGAGATAGGTTGCGGAGGAGACGATGACAGTCCTGTATTGTCACGACTCCGACTGCTAGAGCGAAGTTGACGAGACATCTGCAAGTAGTTGAAACTAGTAAGCGTTTGATGACATCGGAAGGTTGCTGACGAATTATATAGGCAGGAGGAAGAGATTATATCCAACTATCCAAATTCCAACCTCAGAAGAAGGAAATCTCTTGGTTTGAGGTACTGATCTTCTGATAAGATAGGGAACAATATCCAAGAGAAAAGGTTTACGAGAAGATAACACATTGGTGTAGCTCCATAATGGATCATGACTAGCAATCCTTGATACCTGCGCGTGCCGAGCAGCACAACCTTGTGTCGCGCGCCACAGGAGGCTCCCGGTTTCGTCGCGGCACCATGGAGTACTAATCGCAACACCACTACCGAACACACACCCATGAGGAATCCTCACGTGTCAGGAATTAGGCGTGTAGGAACAGTATCATCCAAAGAGAGGGTAGCAAACAAGGATGGATACAAGGGTAGAAGCAATGGAGAGGTGAATTGCAGATCAAAACACATCCCAACTCGGGGAGACACATCTTGAAATTGTCTTGCTTTCCTTCACGGCCAGGTATGAATTGGGTTTCAAGGCTGACACTACTGGTCACTCCACTAGGTTGGTTGACCACCCCCAATCCTTCATGAAAGAATGCAACTATTTATGGGACAACCGTTTGGAGGGAAGAAAATTTTAAAAGAATGGGATAAGCAATTTATAAGGGAGGGAGTAATGCAGAATGCAATATATGATGCGAACATGGTACATGCACGAACCGTACATCCTCACAAACCTAGGAAGAATTTCAAAATTCTAGCGTATAGTTCGGTGGCATACACACGTTCTCTCAATAACGATAACTAGTCGTTCTACAGGAAACGTTGTTAGTGTACCTGCAGAAAATTGCATTTCAGCCCAACAATTCTCAATATAGCACACAAGAAAGCGGTAAACTAAATACTTTCCATACATACATCCCCCGATGTATATACTTCAGTATCAAAGCTACCCGACAGATATACCCACAATTAAGTACTCTCATAATCACATGATTAAACATGTAAGTATGCTAGTAACCACAACTACTCTCCCCTAGACCGACGGTTGGACGGTCATGCTCTCACAACTCCCACTTACCAGGGCGTAGAGGTATTGTGATCCATACATTACCACCCAAGCGGATGGCATCCATACAATAGCACGCCGTATGGACAACAAAATAGAAAACAAGCAAGAATCCCCCAGGTTAGTACTTTAGTAAGCCACCTAGTAGTCCTTATTTGGGCATATAGGATATGACCACTGGCACTCTTTAGATTAGAATTAATATTTTTCACAAAAGCTTTTGTTTAAATACACAAATGATGTGTTTGTTGTTGAATCTTGCTCCGATACCAGCTGTAACGGAACCGTCCAAATTATAAGAGCACAAGTTCAAAAACAATCGCCGAAACGATCAAATTCTCAAACTTGAGCCCATATAACTCCGGTAGTCCACGAAACCACGAGGGATTTCACCAAACCGAGAGCAACCAGATCGTAGTGATTCAACATAACACAACACTTGTTACAGCAGTTCGTAAGTAGCTCTCATACATCGGAGTACAGATAATTTTATTACAAAACTAAAATAAAGAATTGCGGAAGCAACATAATTTCTGAAACCATTTAACTTCAAATACTGCCAGTACCCAGTCACATCCTGCAAAAGCATACCAGAAGAGATACTACAGAGACCATGCCCATATGGTCTAGTCTTCACACCCACATGGCGAAGACAATACTTGCAGCAACAAGTATGAATCTGCTACCTGCAACAGGTGGGAATAAACCCTGAGTACGAGAAGGTACTCAGCTAGACTTACCCGACAAAAACCAGAAACAACGGTGACACCAAGGATCATGCGAGGCTTTATAGAGTGGCTAGCTTGACTCATTTGCAGAAAAGCTTATTACAGATAAGTAATCATTAATGCTTAAGCATCGAGTTAATAATCATTAACCTGTCATCTAGATTAGCACCTGTACTAGAGCAATCACTTTATTAGGAGCAAACAATATTAACCATAGCAGGTATAATAAGGCCATCATCATCATTATCATCAATTCCGAACCATCAGTAATCATTAGTGTATCTACGCTGGAGATAACCAGTCAAGTTTCTCACTATCCGGGAGAGACGGCGACTCGAATCGATTCCAACTCAGCTGAGGGGGTATTCCTGACACTCACCCGGCAAACCCCGCTAAAGGCAGCCGTAGATAACCTTTGGTACAACTCAGGGTGGGCCCGAACAGCGCCGCGTTCTCAGGGATACCAGTGGCCAGGAAGCTCAGGACTTTTAACTCACCTGCCCTTGGACCCTCTGGCTCCCTTCCGAGGCGACTTTCACTTTTCGACTTCGCAGCCTGAGTTGAGCTACTAGGCTTCGCGGTCGGCAACCTCAGGCCGGCCAACTAAATGTCAGGCATGCGTTCAAAATGACATAGAAGGCTCCAGGTCTCGGTCCTTAATCGACACAGACGGGGATAGATCCACACCCAAGGCCTCCATGCCTTGCTGTTTCACTATCATCATCCCGCCCGGTCTCATTTCATTTTATTACACATGGTTCACTTCCACGATAGCAAATATAGCCAACCGTGACCTGATCAAGCCCTATATCTCGCAGGTGACAGGAAATCACCCGACTTCTACCGGTCTAATTTAGCAGGGCTAAGCATAGGTACGATCCTGTCTACTTAGGATTCAAGGTTCAAATTACTGGACAAGGAGTGTTATCAATGCAGCAAGGGTTTTCAACCAACTCCTATCACGTAATGCAACAATACATATAACATGTATATAAAGATAATTGCTTTAAAAGTAGGAGGCTTATAATGCTCCGGGGCTTGCCTTAACCGAAAGAAGAGAGACTAAGGTTCGGCTTCAAGAACGATTCCCACGCCTTCTCCGACTTCG
Source organism: Saccharum hybrid cultivar R570 (assembly GCA_038087645.1). NCBI lineage: Eukaryota > Viridiplantae > Streptophyta > Magnoliopsida > Poales > Poaceae > Saccharum > Saccharum hybrid cultivar. The sequence continues at coordinate 1,815,678 of JAQSUU010000049.1, read as the reverse complement.
TCGGACTGGACCTCCGGTTCTAGAACGGACTTCAACTTCGGGTTCCACGCCCAGCGGAACTTCGCTTGTAACACGATTCTCGGCACACCTATTGCATGTATATGCATCCAATGAATTTCATGTATGCATCCAAAAATGACATGATGATTTATGGACGTGCATGAATGATGTGAAGACGAATGCAATGACATTGCAACAACATGAGCACAAAACCAAGTCATGTGGTGCTCTACTCAAATCACTTCAAGCTTAGGTGCAAATTTCCTCTCTGGTATTAACATGTTTGAACATCTCTAAGAAACCACTAAGTGCCACAAGGTTAAGACCAAACATACATATAACAAGATTCCAGAAATTTAGTATTTACAACATATTATCAACAGTAGCTAAGAAAACTCACAACTGGAGTTCTACAAATCCAAATGACCTGAAAGAGGACATTCTGGAAAGCTTATGAAATTGTCTACCTTTCATTTATAAACATCTAAGCATGATTTCATCATTTACCAAGTTGAAATAGCATACATACAGAATCTGTTCTAAAAGACAGAGAGCACTTCCAAAACTGAACCCAACTTGGAACAGCTGTCATTTCTAAACTATAAGTCCAAATGCTACCAAAATTTACCAGCAACTAGTTCATAAAATTCTCAACAACTTTGCTATAGATCACCAAGCATGAAAACATCATTAACATAGCCTAATTTACGTAACCACCAAATCTATCTAGAAATGGCAGATTCACTAAATTAAATAATTAGTGACGATTCAAAAGCACAATTGGACCAAACCAAGTTTACCAACTTGTTGTGCATATCAAAGGAACATCAGAAAGTATAGTGTCAACTTCTAAATAAATTATTTAATATTCTTTTATAATTTATTTAGTTAATTAGGTGATTAAAGAAACATATAGTAAAACTATATATAAAAATCTACAAAAATTAAAGTAGCCACCTAATGCTTCACATAGTCTACCATAAAAATTTCATCTCAATTTGACAAGTAAAATTGGAGATATCATAATAAATAAATGTATAAGCAATATAAAGCATATACAAAAAGGGAATTTATAAATGAAGCATGTGACCTCCAAAATTCATGAAAATTTAACTGGAGTAACATCATAGTATTATTAGCATCTCACAAAATTTTCATAGCAAAAGGATCAATATATAGTAAGATACAAAATTATCTATATCACCTAATTAAATAAAGTGCTTTAACAAAAGTAATTACCAACTTCAGAAAACATAAACTAACATGCCATATTTTATTACACTACTGTAAAGTACACATCTCAAGGATTCTAGAAAGTCCTCATTTACCTTTTTATGATTTTTCTACTATTTTCTACGAATTTACAAAGCTCAGCCAACATTTAATCATTTCAGGAAAAAGAACAAAAACCTAAATCTATACGGGCCTTGACCAGCTGGCCCGCTACGGCAATAGGGCCGCCTCGGCCCAGCTAAGGCCCAATCAGCCAAAACAGGGGAGGGAGCAGCGGAGGTGCTCGCCGGCGATTTCCTCGCCGCCGGCGAGGTCTCCGGCGAAACGAACCCCACCAACGTGACTACCTCATCGAGCCGCATCGATAGAGGTGCTTTGCGTGACCTAATGTTGGCCGGATAAAGCTCGTCGCCGGCCATGGCGGCGGTGGCGGCCTGGCGGCGGCCCACCGTCCGGCAGGGAGCATGATAGGGCGCGCCGAGGACAGCTACGCGCTCCGGACGACGAGGCGAAGCTACTAGGGTCACTACAGAGACGACAGAGCACACGGTGAGCCTTATCCTCGCGCAAGCTCTACGGCGGCGACAGCGAGACCAAGGACGCGACGACGTTCACCGCTGACAAGGTTACCATCAGCGATAACATCTTACACGCTACCAGCTCTACCCCTAAGACATGCTATGCTCTCGTCAGGAAGAAGAGAAGGGAAGCGAACCCACCGGACTCGAGCTCGCCGGAGATGGCGGCGAGACGGAGCGCGCACTACGCGGTGGCATGTTCCAGCGAGGTCTGGACAGTAGAGTCTAAAAGACTTGGCGCTACACCATTGACGGCTTAAGAGGGACACGGAACACTACCAGAAAGGAAAAGAGAAACGCCGGGTCGCTCCGACCACGGTGGGCTTCGAGCGCGGCAGCGCTCAGGTGATGCCGACGGTGGCGGATCGTGAAATGCGGCCACGCCTGACTCCAGGAGACCAAGGTGGTGGTTGCACGAGCTAGCTGAAGCGATGGCGATGCGATGCGCGAGGGCACTCAAGCTCCGAGGGGGTGGAGGCGCAGCCTGGCGCGGGCAGTGGGGCTCGGCAGCGTTGCTTCATCGTCGCCTGTGCGCTCAGCTGAGGAAATGAACGGGGAAGCAAGTGAGCGTGAGAGAGCAGCGACCCAGTGGCTCGGCCTTCAATCCCCTTCATGCATGCTCGTGCGTGGCCAGCGCCCACACGACGAGGGTGCCACGCGGTGGCCAAGCTCTGAAGCTGGTCGGCCACTCCGTTGGATTCGAAAACTTACAGGATCAGAAATACTACCTCAAACGTGCGACTGAAACCCAAACTTTCTCCCTCCGTAACTCCTAAACCGTGGCGATTTGGTTCAAGCCGTAATTTACAATCTTGGAGTACTAAGTGAGATCTCCAACTTTGACAATTGGAGCTCGAGCTAGTTCGGCTTGTTTTGGGAGATACAGGGCTGGCAAGTCGAGTACATGAAACTGTTTTCAGAGCTAAACACTTAGAAAATTTCTGGGTTATCTTTTTTTCAGGGCAAATTTCGTGTTGTGATCAAATTTTGACCATGACCTGCACATTTTCATAGCTTGACTCCTTCACAACTTTTGTTCCTTATAAAAATATATAAAACTTTGTCAAAAGGTGCACTAACATGCAAGGCTTCTAAGTAGCAGTTTTTAAATAGTCAAACAGATTTGTTCTATGAGTTCCAACTTGGTCAACAATTACTTAGAGGCAAGATTACGCAATTTGGTTAACATGAACATTGCCCCACTAAGTACCCCAAGTGTAGTTAAGGTGTTGTAGAGCATCATTAACCACACCTCACATTGATGATGCCAAAATTAAGCATCACATGTATTGAAACAAAGAAAAACAATTGAATTGATACATTTGTTTCAAAGCCATTTGTCATATGTTTCATGATTTTGTTGCATAGCACTTGGTAATCATGTTTCACCAAAGTATGTGACATGTTTCAAGTGTGAGCGACACATGTTGCACTATGGTGTTGCACACCACACATTCCATAAAACAAGCACACAAGGAATATAAACATAAGTCGCAATGTTGCACAATCATGTTTCAAAGCAAGGATGCACATGAAATGACGATGCTTATGGTAATTTCATGCCATGATCATGCATTATGAATGCATTATGAGGCTAACTAACACCAGGGGTGTTACAGTACGTATGCTACTAAGTCTTGTTGCCCATATCGTCGGGTACAAGATGATGGTAAACGCCCATAATACTGTTTTGTGCCATATGCACGTGGGAGGTTTTATCGTATTCACCATGTATGATAAATGACGGTGCCCACAACACTGTCGATGCCCAGAGGCATGTGGGGGGGGGGGTTTACCATGTTCGTCTGGTATGGAAATTGATGGTGCCCATAACACTGTAGGGCAATACATTGGTGCCCACAACACTGCTTAGGTTCTGACATGCCTAGAAGGTTGTAGGGCACCCTTCAGACATGTCCTATTGGTACTGCAGGTGTACAGGGTACGGTCCTTGGTACTGCGGTTGACTTGAGCATCCTGCCTTACTTGCTTCGTCCATTTCCTGGGTCCTCACTGAGCGAGCGTCCCTGGTCGGTTGGTCCCAGTCAGTTTCGACTGTGCCAGTTGGAGAAGAGCTATAAGTAGAGGTTTGGTGCATCCCCGATCAGAGAGGCGGGCTAGAGTTGGAAGCGGCGTTTGGCTAGGCCTTCTGGTCGGAGAGGCGGGTCAAACTCAGAAGCGAGCGATGTTCCTCCTCGACCAGGCCTTTCGGTCGGAGAGGCGGGCCAGAGTTAGAAGCGAGCGTTGTTCCTTCTCGATCAGGCCTTCTGGTCAGAGAGGCAGACTGGAGTCGAAAGTGAGCGCTGTTCCTCTTGGCCAGGCTTTCCGGTCGGAGATTAGATCACCCTTCTGGCCTGTCGTTAGGTATTTGGGCTGGCCTAGGAGTTGCGTGTCGTTCGCAACATCATCTGCTGGGCTGAGCTTTTGCTAGGAAGCAGGTCCATGAGGGACCATGGGTTTATGAACCCGACAGGAGCCCCCGAGCCCCTGGGCGATTCGGGTAGAATCGTCTGGGGATTTTTGTCTTGATAGCGGGTGCGTGCGAGCGTACCCGCGGGTGTAGCCCCTGAGCCCCCAGGCGATTCGGGTAGCATCGTGTGGGGGTTTTTCGTGTTGCTAGTGGGAGATTTTTTTTGTTTCGACAGCGGGTGCGCGCGAGCGAACTAGCGGGCGTAGCCCCTGAGCCCCCGGGTGATTCAGGTAGAATCGTCTGCGGTGTTTTGTCAGCGGGCGTGTGTGTGTGTTTACACCAGAATTTGGAAGAAGAGTTGCAGGGATTTGGAAGCTCCTGAAAATCATGTCATCAAGGAATCAGCTGTGTGGAGATCGGAGCTAGTTGATTCAGACGCATCAGAATCGGCATTCTTCAGATAGCGCCAGCAGATGACGACAGAGGCTACGATCGGCGTTAGGACGAGACATGCTGGACTCTACAAAAAGGGAAAGATTAGAGTCCAAGTTATCTTAAATTAGGAATGTTTTCATTATGCCAAAGATTGTATTGAGTCGTACTCGAGTAAGGTTCATGTTTAGATTCTAGGTATAAATATCAAATCCCGGCTATTGTAAAGGCATCAACCAATCAAATACAAAGTCAGTTACTTTTTTTGGCTCCGGCCACCCCTTAGGAGTAGGAGTAGAGTAGATCTCGGTGAGTTCTTCAGCAAGTACGGTTGCATCGATCCGGTCGACCTCCACTGCTTGTTTATAAGTACCATCATTGTTTATACCTCTTTTCGTATGGCTGCATCGATCCGGTCGACCCCCACTGCGACTCTGGTATAGGCTAGTTATTGACTCTTGTCTAATTCAAGTATGGCCTGTGTGATTCTGCCTCACACCCCACTGCTTGAATTAGATCAAGGTCAAGTTATCGGCTCTACCTTAGCATGGCAGTCTTTGGTAGATTCATTAAGTTACCGATATTGGTTATTGCTTTCATTGTTTATCTAATTACAGCAATATCATTCTGCCCGATTGAGATTGATCTGGATCGGCCTTACATCTTGTTTAACTCATCGTCTACTAATTTAAAACTGATCTAATCTACATCTTAAGCGATAAGTTATGTTTTTATTGGCTGTTTTGCGTCAATCTTAATCGTGCATAGCGTGCGATTAAGGCATGTTTGATCTTGAGTAGATCTATTAGCTAATGAAAATCGTTCCATGGCCCATCATCACGGCCTGTGGGATTCTGCCTCTCACTCCACTGTTGGCACCGTAGAGCAGGGATCGTTAGTTGGTAGACCCGTTCCTGAGAAGGCATGACCTTAACTGTGCGCTATGCCTGAATCGGCTATTTAGCCGATATCGAATGCTTTCACGAACAGTTCGCATTACGAGATCGTTGAAGTAGAGATAAGTTAAAAGATATGTTAGCCCCATGATCTTGTTATTGTATTACGGCCTGCATGATTCTGCCTCATGCCCCATTGATATTAGTAATGAGTTAGGGTCGTCGAGTCTATTGTTATTTCTACGGCCTGCATGATTCTGCCTTATGCCCCACTGGTCATGATGATAGATAAGATCTAACATGTTCATTAGATTTATCTTTATTAAATGGTTAAGTGATGTTGAATTGTTTCTTTATATAAAAAGGAGTTTGGTTACTTATAATCATTGGCTCAGTACAAACCGATCACCGCTGATACCTTATTGCCATTGATTAATATTTGCTTAAATAACATTTATCTTGAATGATAACCAATTCTTCTTATACAACCCCATGAGCTTTAACCGATTCATTCTTGTAAATATGCTGGGATCGACTATTTAGTCGATCTCCTCTCATATCGGCTCTCAGAGCCGCACATTCGGGACTGTCTAGCAACACCGGCACGTTCCGCCCTTAATTACTGATGAGCTTTCTCTCCTTGTCAATTATAGGGTCAAATTGACTGGCACATCTCGGGAAGATTGCGTAGGATCGACCACCCTTGCGCTGAAGCTAGGCAGATCTGCTCCATTGAGCGGACCCTTCTGGCTTGCTGCGTGTGTCCTCGGCACAGAGACGATAATTTTGTGTCGACACACGTTTCTGGCATGCCCGGTGGGACCCCACAATCGTCATGGTGGTTCACAACAACGACAGCATCCTTATGGTACATTATGAAGACCTACCCGATGATGATAAGGATATCATCAACAATGCTACAGAAGAAGTGTTTGCTGTCCTACACCAAAACGTGTGACAGCATAATTATTTAGAAATTTCCACTACCAAGAGTTCTACTACACGGGCAGATAGATACGGTCGAAGCTGAAGACAGGCATTTCTTTACGGAAGCCATAGACAAGTTTGTTCGTGATGCCATATCAAGCCGCAATGAAGCTTTCATTGACGCATTTCACAACACCATGAAAGAGGCGATTCATGGAATTCTAGTTGGTCAGGTTGGATTGACTTGGTATAATATTCCAGATCCGTCGACTCAAGGGACTAATCAAGTCGGTACCAGCCATCAAGAGGCAGCACCAACTGGTAATGGTGATGTACGGACACTTCAAGGTTCATCTGAATAGACTTCAGGTACTACTACAAATCAGATACAGTACAATCCTAGACCGTCAATACAGCATGTGCAACAGCCAGCGGGGCAAAGTCAAAACTAGATGATCAATTTTGGCACATCAGGCCACATACCATCGTCGGCTCAGAAGATAGCACCATCAGTTCAAAGGATCCGTAGAGATATAGATCCTTATGTATATAATCAGAGACTTCAAGGAATGCTGCCAATGTGGAAAGAAAAGCTGCTAGGACAAGAGTTTGACAACTTGGGACAATTGGCTCAATGGGTGGCAGCGCTCAATAGCCAATTCCAGAGTATGCGCAGAGATACCCGATTCTAGAAGAGCACCATAGTAGCCGAAGCTTATGATCCATACTCAATTGAAGACGACTATGAAGATGAAGAAGAGGAGGTTGCTACAGCTGAATGGAATTGGGGCAAGAAAACAGTAATGGTGCCAAATCCTTGGGGAAGAGGAGTCGAGGAGAGCTATGACTTTGATGTCACAAAATCGGACAAGGTCTTTGACTTCTTACTTGAGAAAGGCTAGATCAAATTGCTGGACAATCATGTTATGTTACCCCCTGAACAGTTGAAGAATAAGAAGTTCTGTAAGTTCCATAATGCTACTTCTCATTCCACTAATGAGTGCAGAATTTTCTAGCAGCACATACAAAGGGCTATTCAACAAGGGAGGCTCAAGTTCGATGCGCCTCGAAAGATGAAAGTTGATGATAATCCTTTCCTAGGAGATCAGAATATGGTTGATGTTGGGATATTCAAAGGAAAGACTAAGGTCCTAACATCGGCCAGATCGAGAGAAGCTGGAACAGTTGATCCCAAGATGCAAGTATCGGCTGACGAATACAAAGAGATTAGAAAACGTCGTGATCAGCAGAAGAGCCGATATGAGCAGGGGAAACGTCAAAGGATGGAGCAACGAAGCCACGAGTCATGTCTCGGATCCTGTTGAATAAGTGGCAGCGGCAGAAAGAAAAAGATTATCAGCAATGGCTAGAGGATCAAGAATACCAGCATCAATTGGAAGAAGAAAGGTATGAAAGGAAGCAAGCTGAATCACACTGGAATTGTCCTTTCTTCAGATACTGCTGGAATGAAGGTTTGAAATTGCCTACCAGACATGATTGTCTAGAATGCAGCAATCAATATTGGGAGTTTAGGTAATCTCAAATCAACCACCGGTCTATCCATGCCCAGGATGCATATCGTCATAATAGCATGGATCGATGCTTAAAAAATAAAAGTATTCATGATCGGCTGGGAAAAAGAGTTATTGACCAAGACTGGGCTGATCATGAAGAAGGAAGCAACCAGAGAGAACATGTTTGGCAAGAGGGCCAATGGTGCCCTGGAGGATTGACAAGAAGCCAGAAGAGAAGGGTACATCACCTAAGGAATAAAGAGATGGAACAGGCTTAGACATCCAGTAAAACTCAAGTATGGCATACCAAGCAAATAGCCGATAGAAAGCAACCATCGACTAATATCCAAATGGCTTTTCTGTTGCCATCGGAATTCAGAATCAATGCTGAAAGCCCACAACCGATCCAAGCAGTCGGCTTTGAGAATTTGTGTTAATGGATAATCCAATAGATGGTACAGATGGTAAACTAGGGCACGGCTTCACATCGGCTGATGAATTGGAAGAAGTGGATATTGGTTCTGGAGACAGACCTAGGCCGACGTACGTAAGTGCTAAATTGGGTCCGGAGTATAGGCAGGAATTAATTAATTTATTGAAGGAATTTAAAGACTGCTTTGCTTGGGAATACTATGAGATGCCTGGCTTAGACTGGTCAATTGTTGAACATCGGTTGCCAATCAAACCTAGATATTGGCCATTCAAGCAAGCCCCAAGGAGATTCAATCCGAACGTGCTTGATGATATTAAAAAGGAGACTGAGAGGCTACTGGAGGCAAAGTTCATCCGACCATGCCGATATGTAGAGTGGATATCGAACGTTGTCCCTGTATACAAAAAGAATGGAAAATTGAGGGTTTGCATTGATTTCAAGGATCTAAACAAAGCCACACTCATGGATGGTTATCCGATGCCAATAGCCGATATATTAGTAGATGCAGCAGCTGGGCACAAGGTTATTAGCTTCATGGACGGCATTACAGGGTATAACCAAATTTTCATGGCTGAAGAGGACATAGCGAAGACCGCTTTCAGGTGCCCCGGTGCGATTGGCTTGTTCGAGTGGGTTGTGATGACCTTTGGTCTAAAGAATGCTGGTGCCACTTATCAAAGGGCAATGAATTATATCTTTCATAAGTTGATCGGTAGGATTGTTGAAATCTACATTGATGATGCGATGATAAAATCAATAGGGTACAAAGAGCATCTAGCTGATTTGAGGGAGACTCTGGAATGCACAAGAAAGCATGGTCTGAAGATGAATCCTATTAAGTGTGCCTTTGGAGTATCAGCTGGGCAATTCTTGGGTTTTATGGTCCACGAGAGGGGGATTGAGGTCGGTCAGAAGAGCATGAAAGCAATTGACGATGTGGTGCCCCCGACCACTAAGACAGAGTTGCAATCTTTGATTGGCAAGATTAATTTCATCAGAAGGTTTATTTCAAATTTGTCGGAAAGGGTCTTCCATTTTCTCCCTTGTTGAAATTAAAGAACGATCAAGAATTTAGATGGGGTGACGTACAACAGAAGGCGTTTGAAGAAATAAAAGAGTATATGAAGCATCCACCCGTGCTAGTTCCTCCTCAGCAGGGTAAGCCTTACAAGTTGTACATATTGGTCGATGACAAAACAATTGGATTGGCCCTGATACAAGAGTTTGAAGGAAAGGAGCGAGTGGTTTTCTATTTAAGCAGGAGACTTCTAGATCTAGAAACAAGATATTCTCCCACCGAAAAGTTATGCTTGTGCTTATATTTCTCTTGCACCAAGTTGAGGCATTACTTATTGTCGGCCGAATGTACGGTTGTTTCTAAGGCTGACGTAATCAAGCACATGTTATCGATGTCGATACTAAATGGGAGAGTGGGAAAATGGATTCTCGTGTTATTAGAGTTTGACTTGAGGTACGAATCAGCTAAAGCAGTCAAAGGGTAGGTAATAGCCGATTTTGTCACCCAGCATCATAAACCAAGCATGAATTATGTAGAGCCGGTGCCTTGGACGTTATTCTTTGATGGATCATCTTGCAAACAAGGTGGTGGCATTGGTATTGTTATTATTTCACCTCGGGGGGCAAATTTTGAGTTTGCCTTTTCAACCGAGCCAATGGTTACCAACAATCAAGCAAAATATGAGGTTGTTCTAAGAGGGATTCAACTTCTTCATGAGGTAAAGGCCGAAGCAATTGAAATATTTGGAGACTCACTGTTAATTATTAATCAGTTGATCGGCCTATATGAGTGCAAAGAAGACACTTTGAGGAGATATTATGATGAGTGTCAGAGGTTGCTCAAAGAGTTTCCTGATGTCTCATTTTAGCACATTCCGAGGGCATAGAATAAAGAAGCTAACTGTTTGGCTCAAAGTGCATCAGGTTATCAAGTAATTCAAGAAATCTTGAGCAATGAAACCTTGGATAATGATTGGAGAGTTGAAATAGTCGACTACCTTAGAAATCCATCACAAAAAGTTACCAGAAAGCTAAGGTATAAATCGACTAAATATGTTTTGCTGGATGATCAGCTGTATTACAAAACGATCAATGGGGCCTTACTCAAATGCCTGAATCAAGAAGAGGCCAAGGTGTTGATGGGCGAGGTGCATGAAGGGATATGTGGAGCTCATCAATCGGCTTATAAGATGAAATGGATTATCCGTAGAACTGGATATTTCTGACCAACAATATTAGAAGATTGTTTTGAATATTACAAGGGATGCCAAGACTGTCAACGTTTTGATAATATCCAGAAGTCGCCTACATCGGCCATGAACCCAATAATCAAGCCATGGCCATTTTGGGGCTGGGAATTGACTTAATTGGCTAGATCTTTCCGCCCTTGAGCAAAGGACACAAGTTCATATTGGTAGCAACAGATTACCTCACCAAGTGGGTTGAAGCGATCCCCTTGAAAACGGTAACTTCAAAAAAACATGGTTGATTTTGTCAAGGAGCATATTGTGTATCATTTTGGAATTCCTCAAACCATCACTACCGATCAAGAGACCATGTTCACATCAGAGGAATTCAGAGATTTTGCTGTCAGTATGGGGATCAAGCTGCTAAATTCATCTCCTAACTATGCTTAGGCTAATGGTTAGGCAGAGGCGTCCAATTAGATTATGATTAAGCTAATCAATAAGAAATTTGAGGAACAGCCTAGGAAGTGGCATTCGACGCTTAATGAGGCACTATGGGCATACAGGATGGCCTATCATGGATCAATTAAAACATCACCTTATGAGCTTGTGTATGGCCATAACGCAGTCCTTCCTTGGGAAGTTCAGACCAGATCGAGGCATGTTATGTTACAGAATGATTTGACAGCCGAAGTCTACAAAAATCTTATGATGGATGACTTAGAAGACTTGAGTTGCCTTCGGCTGCGCGCTCTTGAAAATATTGAAGCCAATAAACTGAGGGTCGCAAAATATTACAATAAAAGGGTCAAGAATAAGCAATTTTTTGAAGGAGATTTGGTATGGAAAGTGAAATTGCCGATCGGGTCAAAGGACAGTAAGTTGGGCAAATGGTCACCCAATTGGGAAGGGCCTTATCGGATCAAACGTTGTGCGCCCAATAATGCTTATATTTTGGAGACACTAGGAGGAGAAGAAGAGTTCAGCCAAGCAATCAATGGGAAATATCTAAAGAAATATTATCCCAACGTTTGGATTAACACTTAAGTAGCTGATTTTGGAGACAGCTCTAATAGCCGATATCAGAAAGGTATCACCTCTAGTACAAAAAATGAACCCAAAAGAATAGAAGCCGGTACGATGCGTATCGCCTATAGGAGGAAAGCAAACATGGATGAAGTGATACGTATAATATGAAATACGAGACAAAGGAAGATCATTCAAGACAAGGGAATTGTTTGCTAAAAATCACCTATTACAAGCTACGGGCCAAAAAACAATTTGCTCACTACATCATCGGCCAAAGTATTGAAAGCTACAGAGCTAGCGGTGCTATAGAATTCCTCAATCAAACGCTCATGATCCTCGAGAGGCACTGCATCCGGGAAACCATGAGGAAGAAGCCGAAGGTTGTGACCAGAGTAGGCTTATGCAATAGCCAACGCTGTAGCAGCACCATGGAGAGCAACCTCCTTGATGCGGTTTGGAATGTCATGCAAACGGACTACCAGAACGGCGCCCCTGACATTGACAAATCCCGCCGCGTGATCTACGACTGATTGAAGGCTTTCCAACTGAGTAGTTAGATCTAAAAAAATTCAAAGAAAGGGTTGATCAGAGGATCTCGAAGGCAAAGTTAAGAAAAAGTGAAGGAGATTGTGATAGCCGTCTTACCTATGATTCTAGCTTCAGCCCTAGCCAACCGTTCCCTCAGATCGGCCTCGAAGGATGATCAGATTTGAATCATGGCCAGAGCCAACTCCATGAGGGAAAGATAGTTGGTTAAACTTTGATCAGTCTGATCAATGGAAGAGATTAGATTGTCATTATCGATCTGCCTCCTCGGATGACTAGGAAGCTGACGATAAATCAGTGTTGAAGATGATCTCGAAGATTGAACCAAGTCGACCCTGTGCTCCGGGGTGGTGGAGACATCCCAAGTAGCACCTTCCCGGCGATGAAGACGCTGGCGTGATGATGCGGACCCACTAAGAACTTCCTCAGCGGGCCTCTTGCTATTCTCCATGATCTCAAACCTATAGAAGAGCAGGAACTATGCTAAAGATGTAGAAGGTTTGAGACGAGATGGGTAGTTTTCCGAGCCCCAGCCGTGGCCCGCATATATAGCCCGGGGAGGCGAGGGGATGGATTTTGCCGAGAGTATGAAAACTGAAAATAGATATGGAAGCGGATCAGCACTCTAGAATTTCAGGGGAGAGATAACGAAGAGATAACAGATTTGGACTTATTGCTTCCCCAGATTATAAAACATCATGGGATGGATACGAAGAATTTACATTAACCAGAAATCAACCCACCAAGACTTCTTTGGATTGAAGGGAGTCTAGGCCCCCACAAGACCAAAGGTCATCATGAACCAGGTCACATCGGCCAAATAATGGAATTATACTAGGAGGAGGGGAAAGGTCGCCCGCTTGGCAGACTCCTAACTAGTTTCTTGGTGATTGGGAACTACGGGAAAGAAGCCTATGGCTCTCCCAGTGGGCGTTTGATGAAGCAAACAGGGGGAAGGTGTCAACACATTTTAGTCCTTGCAAATACTAGAATAGCTTTGCGAGCATGGAGAGAAGACTCAGGTGGTATCACAAGACTTCTTCTAGCCACAATAGTTGATTCTCTTGCTCAACAAGGCGCTAGAATGTGCGACACAATCACCCTATACACAAGAATTCTTCTAGCCACTCAAGACCTTCATAGCAAAAAGATGGACCATGGAGGGTCCGGTGAAGTCAGAGCTCGAGAAGGTAGGTAGAAGAGAAACATAGCTGAATCGTTAAGCTGCTCTCACCGGGAGCGGATAGGCATTTTATAGCCGGTCTGGAAGGATGAATCCAAGTGCCCGTGAAGCGATGATGCTCTTGTAAAAGTTGTCAAGCATGGGCTCATGAGCTGACATAGGCCGCGACAAATAGTAGACCCCAGATCAAGATTCTCTACCCATGACTGCAGATCCATCGAAGATGAAGACATGATAATTTTGGAATAAAATTACTTTTATTCCAAAATTGGGGGGCATGTGTTTACACCAGAATTTGGAAGAAGAGTTGCAGGGATTTGGAAGCTCCCAAAAATCATGTCATCAAGGAATCAGCTGCATGGAGATCGGAGCTAGTTGATTCGGACGCACTAGAATTGGCTTTCTTCAGATAGCGCCAGTAGATGACGATAGAGGCTACGATCGACGTTGGGACTAGACATGCTGGACTCTACAAAAAGGGAAAGATTAGAGTCCAAGTTATCTTAAATTAGGAATGTTTTCATTATTCCAAAGATTGTATTGAGTCATACTCGAGTAAGGTTCGTGTTTAGACTCCGGGTATAAATATCAAATCCTAACTATTGTAAAGGCATCAACCAAACAAATACAAAGTCAATTACTTTTTTCGGCTCCGGCCACCCCTTAGGAGTAGGAGTACGAGTAGAGTAGATCTCGGTGAGTTCTTTAGCAAGTACGGCTGCATCGATCCGGTCGACCTCTACTGCTTGTCTGTAAGTACTGTCATGGTTTATACCTCTATTCGTATGGTTGCATCGATCCGGTCGACCCCCACTGCGACTCTGGTATAGGCTAGTTATCGACTCTTGTCTAATTCAAGTATGGCCTATGTGATTCTGCCTCACACCCCACTGCTTGAATTAGATCAAGGTCAAGTTATCGGCTCTACCTTAGCATGGCAGTCTTTGGTAGATTCATTAAGTTACCGATATTGCTTATTGCTTTCATTGTTTATCTAATTACAGCAATATCATTATGCACGATTGAGATTGATCTGGATCAGCCTTACATCTTGTTTAACTCATCGTTTGCTAATTTAAAACTGATCTAATCTACATCTTAAGCGATGAGTTATGCTTTTATTGGCTGTTTTGCGTCAATCTTAATCGTGCATAGCGTGCGGTTAAGGCATGTCCGATCTTGAGTAGATCTATTAGCTAATGAAAACCGTTCCATGGCCCGTCATCACGGCCTATGGGATTCTGCCTCTCACCCCACTATTGGCATCGTGGAGCAGGGATCGTTAGTTGGTAGACCCGTTCTTGAGAAGGCATGACCTTAACTGTGCACTATGCCTGAATCGGCTGTTTAGCCGATATCGAATGCTTTCACGAATAGTTCGCATTACGAGATCATTGAAGTAGAGATAAGTTGAAAGATATGTTAGCCCCATGATCTTGTTATTGTATTATGGCCTGCATGATTCTGCCTCACGCCCCACTGATATTAGTAATGAGTTAGGGTCGTCGAGTCTATTGTTGTTTCTATGGCCTGCATGATTCTGCCTCATGCCCCACTGGTCATGATGATAGATGAGATCTAACATGTTCATTAGATTTATCTTTATTAAATGGTTAAGTGATGTTGAATTGTTTCTTTATATAAAAAGGAGTTCGGTTACTTATAATCATTGGCTCAGTACAAACCGATCACCGCTGATACCTTATTGCCATTGATTAATATTTGCTTAAATAACATTTATCTTGAATGATAACCGATTCTTCTTATACAACCCCATGAGCTTTAACCGATTCATTCTTGTAAATATGCTGGGATCGACTATTTAGTTGATCTCCTCTCATATCGGCTCTCAGAGCTGCACATTCGGGACTGTTTGGCAACACCAGCATGTTCCACCCTTAATTACTAATGAGCTTTCTCTCCTTGTCAATTGTAGGGTCAAATCGACTGGCACGTCTCAGGAGGATTGCGTAGGATCGACCACCCTTGCACTGAAGCTAGGCGGATCTACTCCATCGAGTGGACCCTTCCATCTTGCTGCATGTGTCCTCGGCACAAAGACGAAAATTTTGTGTCGATAGTGTGCACCTTGGTGGGTGTAGCCTCCTCCTTCTAGTTTCTGACCCATCATTTTCAGGAGCACGGTTCTAGGCGTTCGGTCACGGTCGAGGGATTAGGTAGGGTGGAGTCATCAACTAGGGTGTCGGGCACGCCAAAGGGTAGCCGAGGGATCAGGCGAGATGGACTCGTGGACCCTGGCATCGAACGCACCAAGGGGTAGCCGAGGGATCAGGTGAGATAGAGTTGCAGACCCAGGCATCGGGCACAGCCAAGGGATAGTCGAGGGATTGGGCGAGACAGACTCATGGTCCCAAGCATTGGGCGCAACGAGGGATCGGGCGAGTCAGAGTCACGGACCTAGACGCTGGGCACAACGAGAGATCGGGCGAGTCAGAGTCATGGATCTAGGCGCTGGGTGCAATGAGGGATTGGGCGAGTCAGAGACATGGATCCAGCACTGGGTGCAATGGGGGATCGGGTGAGTTGGAGTCGTGGATCTAGGCGCTGGGCACAATGAGGGATCGGGCGAGTCGGAGTTGTGGATCCAAGCACTGGGTGCAACGAGGGATCAGGCGAGACGGAGTCGTGGATCTAGGTGGGATCGAGTGAGTTGGAGTCGCTGGGCGCAACAAGGGATCAAGTGAGTTGCGGATCCATGTGTTGGGCGCAACGAGGGATCAGGTGATTTAGAGTCATGGATCCAGGCACTAGGCGGAACAAGGGATCAGGCGAGTCGGAGTTGTGGATCCAGTGCTGGGCACAGCGAGGGATCGGGTGAGTCGGAGTCGTGGATCCGGGCGCTGGGCGCAATGAGGGATCGGGCGCATCGGAGTCATGGATCTAGGAGCTGGGCGCAACGAGGGATCGGGCGAGTCGGAGTTGCGGATCCGGGCACTGGGCACAACGAGGGAATGGGTGAGTCGGAGTCGAGAATCCAAGAGCTGGGCGTAATGAGGGATTAGGCGAGTCGGAGTCACGAATCCAGGCACTGGGTGCAATGAGGTCGTGCCGAGGTGTTTGGGTGTCCTGAGCCCCCAAGCCCGTTGGGCGTGGTAGGGGTAGGTTTGAGTTTTCGTGCATTACCCCATCCTTGGTTTTCACAACCGGAGGGGCTGAGCTAACGTCGCTTGCCTCGATGGCTCGAGTGACATGCTCGATGAGCTCGCTAACGGGCATGTTCGAGTGAAATCTAGGTCCGTTGTTCATGACGGGGTCGACATAGCCCTCATGTGGCATTCCATTGCTCCTTAACCCGTGTCCCGACAGATGCCTGGGTCATTCCAGAGACCGACCCGGGTGGCCCGCTGGCCTCCCATCGATGGAGATTCTGTGGGCATGGCTCGAGGTTAGGATCGAACAACAAGGTTGTGATGACCCTGTCTGCTTCGGAGTAGACTAGGCGAGGGCCGCTGGGGCTCATCTGTGTTTTCTCCCCTAGCTCTGTTTGACGTGAGGCGGCCTCGAGCCCTTTGTGGGCTAGCCTTCGAACCTCAGTTAGTCGTTGCTCATGTTGAATGAGGCAACTGCCGCTTCGTGATGCAACACAGAGCGTTGTGATGCATTTAACTGCATATACGTTGCTTTGGATGTATGGGATGAATGAATGCATGTATGGATGAATGTGTGAATGCGTGCATGAATGTATGAATGATCGTATAAAGAAATAGTGGGTGTTGGTAATGTTACCTTGATGACTCGAGTGATGGGGTTTGAGGAGCTCCTATCGGATATGTCTGACCAGGATCCATGCTCGTCGTTCATGATGGAGTCAACATGGCCCACATGGGGTGTCCCTTTGCTCCTTACCTGTCTCTCATCATTTGACTAAGCTGTCCGATCGACTTAGGAAGCCCATTGGTCTCTCCTAGGCGGAGATCCCATTGTTGGGCCTTTCCAAGTCCTACCTGGCAAGGCAGAGGGCTACCTGGGGGTGGTTGCATCTTGTTTCCCATGCCCGGCGTGTGGTAGTGGTGGGCCATACCCAGGCCATGTCCCATCTAACTAGGCGCTGTCTCATCGGGCAGGGTGCGTCCCATCGGTCAAGGCACGTCCCATCGTATCCCATCTGTATTGAATGGGGGAAGTGAGAGGGTTTTTTGCCCCAATCCCTTGCCTTTCCCCAACTACTGCCCCTTCTCCTTAAATAGGGGAAGGGAGAGGGCTTTTGTCCCGTTCCTTCGCCTATTCCTCATCTACCGCCTCTTCTCCTTCTTCCTTCTCGCCAAGAGCCATTGAGTGCCGTGGTGGTTCCTAGGAGAGAAAAGGGGAGAGCGAGGGAGAGGAGAAAACTCATAGATCCATTCATGAATTCGGAGCGCAATGTTGAGTTGGAGGTCATCCATTGTGAGCGAGTCGGTGCTGGCCGCTTTCGCCGAGAAGGGGGTGCCGCCGTCGAAGGAGGTGGCATACTAGAGGGCTCCTATTGGTAAGGATTTCTCACAACCTTGGGATGGCGAGGTTGTCTCCTTCCTCGCCTTCCATGAGCATGGGTTAGGATACCCCATGCATTGGTTCCTGCACGGGCTCCTCAATGAGTGGGTCCTAGAGCTACAACACCTTAATCTGACTAGGGTGCTACATATCACCGACTTTGTCACCGTGTGCGAGGCCTTCCTCGGGATAGAGCCGCATGTGGACTTCTTCTGACTGATGTTCTCTAGACAAGCTTTGTCGGAGGGGAAGCCGCTTAGGATCATGCCGGTGGGAGGCTTCGCACTACAGAAGAAACCGAGAGCATTGGGCTCATACCCCGCATACACCCCCTGTGATTCCAATCAGGGGTGACATAGGGAATGGTTCTACATCAGGAACCTAGTGGAGGTGCCATTCGCTCCTTTCACCGGTAGGAGGCAGGAGAGCTAGTCATGGGGCCCCGCCAGTCGGTAGAACAAGAAGCTAAAGATTATTGGGGCAGAGCTCCAGAAGCTAATGTGGCAAGGCCTTGACAGGGTGCGGGTGTTCCACACCTTCTTCCACCGTTAGGTCACCCCGCTAGCAGAAAGGACACGGCCAGTGTGGATGTACACTGGCCCGATGAACCCCGACTGCACATCGTTGGAGGAGCTGGCGAATGACGAGGTCTGGAGTCATCTCGACCGGGTGCTACAGCTGAGGGCTAAAGAGACCCTTAATGGAAAGCCCGGACCTCTCCATGCCATGAAGTAGTCTAATCTGGTATACTCCCCTCTCCTTACTCCATGTCCCTTTCGATCCTGCTCTCCTGTAATCTTGATTTCGAGTCATCCATTTTGTAGGGACTTGAGTGCTACAAGTTCCGGCCACATCTTCCGAAGGTGCCAGAGGGCGTAGCTCGGTAGGTGACCCAAAAGGAGGTTGCGGATGACTGGAAGAAGAAGAGAGCTGAGAAGACTCAGAGGAGGCACTAGAAGGAGCAGGATATCGCCCAACGCATGCGGGCTGGGAAGAACCAGAGCGACATCGAGGCAGAGCTCGAATCGAAGGACCCCACAGAGATGGGTGACGATGTGATCTCCTTCAAGGATGAGGGGGACCAGGAGGTCGTCACAACCTCGGTGGAGCACCGTGATCCTGTGATCATGTCTGTCAGCGATGGGCGGGATGTGGAGAGGCGTGGTGATGTTCCCATGCCAAGGAAGTGCGTCGCTAGCTCGGACGCCATCAGTGAGCGGGAGGCGAAGCAGACATGGTCGTCGCGCTCTCTGGAGGCGTCGCCAGCCTTGTCCCCACCTACTCTGGGTGTGGTGGGGTAGGCCAAGCGATCAGAGGAGTGGGCTCACACCCATGCATCTTTGGGGCCGGTGCTAGCGCACGATCCGCAATGGGGGGATGCCCCACCAGCTACTCCGGTCGACGTGCCTCGAGCCAGCAGTCGTGGTGACTCGTGGGCCTATCGGGAGTCGGCCGGTTCGAGTCCCCCTTGTCGAGGTGAGGGGGCGTGGCTCGCGGCCTGTGAGCGGCCCTCGTCCGGTGGGCTCGTTGTTGGTGGGTCAGGGCTTTAGAATCCTACCGCTTACATCCCGGTATGCTTTGTTTCTTTTCGATCTCGTAGTTGAGTTTTTGGAGTGCGACTGACCTGTAGTTTTTCGACAGTGGCCAGATGCTACCAGGGTTGAGCATTGCGCCACCTCCTATGTGGGAGGAGTGGAGGCCCACCTTGCATCATGTCGCAACAAGCAGTAGGTGGAGCAGGGTGGTGACGGTCTGACCTTCCCTTCTGGGGGCAGCACCCCCTGGGTCGGTTGCCAGTACGGTGGCAGCGACAGCGATGGTGTTAGCAGCGATCCCTGTGGTGATGGCAGAGGACACAATGGAGGTGACCCTTGCGACCCCTCTTACACCGGCTGCGGTGGAAGAGGGGAGGGAGACTGGGCTCCCTGCCTCGCCCGATGGAGGGCCACACAGCTCACCCTCCTGGTTGGAGCCGGAGGTGTCGTGGGGGGATGCGGCCTGGCTAGAGGCGGAATGTCCACCGGTGGGCCATGAAATCAAGGTAGTGGAGGTCTCCTCCGACGGCAAAGCATGTGACGGGGGTGGAGCCATTGGCACCGTTGTAGGAGCTAGTTGTGGTCCAATTATCGGTTGGGCCTTCCAGCAGGCTGGGTCGACTAACCTAGTGTGGCCCTACCCCAAGGACCCGAGGCAAGTTTGGTTCATCCTCCAGGATGAGCAGGAGGATCAACTCTAGGACATGCTTGTGGGATAGGACTGCGATGGAGTCTGATCTCGCCCAAACCAGGGTGAAGCTAGAGGAGGCCCTAGAGCAGGTCAAGTTCGTCCAGCAGGCAGTCACGGTCGACTTGCCTCATGTCATAGAGGTGAGTTTTCTGCGTTCGTCCTTGACTCCTTGGTCTTTCATCGGTTGCCATAGCATGCTTGCTTCTTGTTTTGCAAGGAATGGAGGAACTGTCGAGATGCAAGTCTTGTTTCCTCCGAATGGAGCACGCCCAGGAGGCTGAGATGTCACGATGGGTAGCCGAGCTCTACCACGAGCTAGAGTCCGCCCACCATGAGTCCCAAGACCGAGCTATGGAGGTGATCGAGGCATGGTCGGTGGAGCTGCTCACGGCAGAGCGGGCGATCGCCGCCGAGCGGGGGCTTGAGGTAGCGAAGGTCTGCCAGGCGGAGACCGAGGCAGCGCTATAGAAGTCCCTAGTGGAGACCAAGGTGGTGCTCCATAGTACCCTAGAGACCCTAGAGACAGAGCAGAAGGCCCTAGAGTTAGAGCAGAAGGCCCAATCAGAGGTCGACCAGGAAGTGCTCGCACTCTAGGGCCGGG
Organism: Saccharum hybrid cultivar R570; assembly: GCA_038087645.1. NCBI lineage: Eukaryota > Viridiplantae > Streptophyta > Magnoliopsida > Poales > Poaceae > Saccharum > Saccharum hybrid cultivar. The sequence continues at coordinate 1,794,975 of JAQSUU010000049.1, read as the reverse complement.
TGCTTGGGACTGAGGAGTTGAATGCCCGATTGCGCAAGCAGGTGACTCGGCAGGAGGAGGGACTCTCCATCCTCGAGAACACCCACCTTGGTATGTATCCATTCTGCTTTTGATGTCTTGGTTTTTTCCTTTAGCCTGCCTCTGAGCTTGTCGTCCTTCTTCCAAAGCTGGGCAGAAAGGTTGGGTCGCTGGAGCAGGACCTAGAGACAGCTAGGGTGATAATTGGCTAAAATCCATAGGCACTGGCCAAGTCTCTTGAAAAGCAATGTGCCCTAGAGGGGGAGCTCGACCAGCTTTGCAATGTCACCTAGGTCATCGTCTCGGTGGTCTTCGGGTGGGCGCCTGTAAAACCCAAAAATTTCAACTACAAATTAGCAATTAATTTTGAGCATTTATTTAATTTTCTATGTATTTTTAACTTAGGCCAAATAATAAATTTTAGTTAAATAAAATAAACTATAAGGTTTAGAAACATGTTTGTTGCATTCATGTCGAATCATATTGTTTTTGGTTGAGTGTAGGGCTAGTTGTTTTGAAGTTGAATTCAAATTCCATTTGAATTTGGCTTAGATTTGAAAAAATAGAATTTGAAAATAATTTGATTTTGAAAATCCTTCCTTCCTTCCTTTTTAGCCAAGCCCAGGAACCGGTCGGCCCCTTTTCCCTTCTCCCCTTCCTGGCTTGGCCTGCTTGGCGGCCTAGCCGTGCCTCCCCTCCTTTCTCTTTTTCCTGCGCACGGCCTGCTCCGCTCTAGCCCATTCGGTGGCCCGCTCTGCGCCTTCCTCCGCACCGTATGCACCCATGGCCTAACTCGATGCCCCAGCCTGCTCGGCCCGCTCTGCTTTAGCCTTCACCCGCACGCGCTCCCTTCTCCCTTCTCTTTCTCATTGCGTCGCTTGCCCCGCAAGTTAGCCACCCTGCGTCTCTTTCCTTTCTTCTCCCCGGAGCTCCTTTCCTTCTTCGACGCCCGGCGATGGTGCGGCCAAGTATGGCAAGCAGTCGCCGGTGCTCATGCAAGGAAGGTGGACAATCTTGCCTGAGCGCCCCGCTCCCCTTCTAGCTACAGCACCTTGCTCGACCTTTAAAACCCGAGCTACACCCCTTTCTTCTCCCCTTTCCCGTGCACTCGAGCTCACTCTCACCACCACCGACAAATCCCCCATCCTTGAGCACTATCCTCAACGCCGACGCCACCCGGAGCTTCACCGATGTTCCCCCAATTTTGCCATTTTGGTCACCAATTGCTCAGATTTCCCCTAACCACGCCATCGTCTCTCTCTCCAGCCACTACCGCCGTCGACCCAAGCCATCGAAACCTTCTCGAATGCCGCACTTCCTTCTTCCCGACTCACGGTGAGCTCCCCATGCTTTCCGTTCATCGATTTGCGCTTTGGAACACCATACCGATGACCTCCAGACCCCGCCGGCCATGGTGCCGCCGCGAAACTAACCCACCGGCGTGTTCCCTGCCTCGCTTTGCCTTGCATCATGTTTGCAAGAGTCTATAGATCATGTACATGTGTTCGGCTTCGATCGAGGAGGTCTAGAACGCCATCTCAGCGTCTGCCGCCATGTCTGCCTCGCCGCCAGCCATGGCGTGCTCGCCGGTGGTACTACGTAGCTGGTGGAGATCATCCCATTTAACCGGCACCATCGGATCTAATCTAGACGGCTGAGATCTAACCGTCGGAAGCATTGTGGGAACGATGCTCTCTAGATGCGCTGGCCAAAGGCCCATGGTCCTAGGCCATCCAGGCTGGGACTCTAGTCATTGGGTCGGTGACCACACCTAGGGTGCGTTTCATTGGTCCCCTCGATGGTCTTGTCGGAGCCCATGTCGTCGGCTCTCACCACCGCCCGATGGATGTCATCATCATGCTAGGCCCAACGTCGATTGCTGATGATGCTACCAGCGTCTTGGTTTGGCCCAAGGCATTTGCGCATAGGCAGTCGGTGTAGAGCGGGTGCCGAGTCAGGCTGTGGCGTAGCTGCGCCCTCATGTTCTGTGCTCGGCGGCTGTAGAGGTGAGTGGATGGAGTGATGCGTCTGGTGCATCCCCACTCCCCTGGTGGGGAGAGAGGCCACGAGTCGGTGGTGCGACATGGAGCTTTCCACCTATTGAACACCGGTGGTCTCCACTAGTGCTCGAAGGTTCTAGTGGACCACCTATTCCTATGGATCAACAAGCTCGGGAAGGTCACATAGAAGCATTGCCACCACGGTGATGTTCTGACCTAGCCCGAGCGAACTATGGGGGATCGTTCCCCCCGTCGATGATGTTACACTGAACCTGGTGGGCGCGACCCTGGGCGCCGCTCGCTGGGTTACGCACACAGGGCATATCATGGTGTGTCGAGCACGCCAGCGCGGGTGGTGGCTAGTTTTGCCGCCTTTGTCATAGCTCCTCGGCATGCGCCTGGGCACACGCGATGGCATCCACTCGAGGGTTCGGAGGGGTCTGGGTCTATAGAGACTCCGACACCACCGGCGATTGTCCTAGAGCATCCACCATAGCACACTCATGGGATAGAGGGTGGTTGGGTGCCATGACATCGCCAATGCTGGAGTCATCGCTCTCAACATCATCATCCATGAGGTCATGAAAAGAGGCGAGAGCGTAGCTCGCCATCCTCATGAATTCGGATGTGAGAGGGGGCGGCACCAGCATCCTTTGGAGCCCTCGAGCATACGCATTTGTAGGGGACATGAGGCCATAGGGGAACCGGTCACATGGCGGTTGTGATAGGGACAACAGGGTCCCTTCGGAGAATCAGCAAAAGACAGTAAATAGTGAGTAAATAACAAAGCGTATGTTACTCATAGTTGGGTTTGAGGCCTGCGTGGGCTTAGAGCGAAGCACAGCCACCTCATCATTGAAGTCACCAAGAGTCCTAGAGTCGATCGAGGACGCACCTCCTGTGACGGCCGCTGGAACAAGTGCCTCCTCGCGAAGGTGCAGCACGCCGAGCCGGTCGGCGACGAAGTCTAGGCTTCCAAATAGGAAGGCCTAGGATGGCTCGAAGATGGGTGGAACCCACATCCCAACAGGTGGGACTGTAGGAAACTCTAGTGAGCTGAAGCGAGTCATATGGCTTGAGCTTGCCATGGCGAAGGTGGTGGACAAGTGGGCCATCTGATGACCAAAAGTGTGAACATACGGCGTCTTCCCCATGGACGACGCCAACTATTGGTGCAGAAATTGACCAACACGTAAATATTTGTAGTTTTGCCATACATTGTGATCAGATGTGGCCTAGCACTCAATGACACTGGGTTTATACTAGTTTAGGCAACATGCCCTACGTCCAATTTGGGTCGGTCGGTGACTTTATTCCTTAGCCCAGGCGCTCGAAGTTGTGGTGTTACAAACAGAAGGGAGTAAGATGGGGGGTGCAAGAGGTACAGTTAGACTCTAGACCGACGGGCCGAGAGTGACGGGAGCTCCTACGTGCACTAGGTATTAGAGCGTGTGCTCTGTGTTTGTGAGATTGATCCTCCTTGTTGGGAGGGAGTGCATCCCCTTTTATAAATGAAGGGGACGGCCTTACAAGCGAGAGAGGGAGAGTACATATGCTACTAAGTCTTGTTGCTCATGCCGTCGGGTACAAGATGATGGTAGGCACCCACAATACTATTTGTGTTAGACACATGTGGGAGGTTTTATCGTATTCACAATGTATGGCAAATGACGGTGCCCACAACACTGTCGATGCCCAGAGGCATGTGGGGAGTTTTATCGTGTTCGTCTGGTATGGGAATTGATGGCGCCCATAACATTGTAGGGCAAAACATCGACGCCCACAACACTGCTTAGGTTCTGACATGTCTAGAAGGTTGCAGGGCACCCTTCTGACAAGTCCTTTTGGTACTGCAGGTGTACAGGGTATGGTCCTTGGTACTACGGTTGACTTGAGCGCCCTGCCTTACTTGATCCATCTGTTTCCTAGGTCCTCATCGAGCGGGCATCCCCTGTCGGTTAGTCCTAGTCGGCTTTAACTATGCCAATTGGAGAAGAGCTATAAGTAGAGGTTCGATGCATCCCTGGTCAGAGAGGTGGGTCAGAGTCAAAAGCGGCGTTTGGCCAGGCCTTCTGGTCGAAGAGGCGGGTCGGAGTCAGAAGCGAGCGACGTTCCTCCTTGGCCAGGCCTTCTGGTTAGAGAGGCGGGCTAGAGTCGGAAGCAAGCGTTGTTCCTTCTTGGCTAGGCCTTCCGGTCGGAGAGGCAGGCCAGAGTCGAAAGCGAGCGCCGTTTCTCTTGGCCAGGCTTTTCGGTCGGAGATTGGATCGTCCAATCTTCCTTCTGGCCTGTCGTTAGGTATTTGGGCCAGCCTAGGAGTTGTGCGTCATTCACAACATCGTTTGTTGGTCCAAGATTTTGCTAGGAAGCAGGTCCATGAGGGACCCTAGGTTTATGAACCCAACAATTACCAAATCATAATTTTGAATCATATTGCTAGCTCTGATGACACCCTCCAACAAAAGCCTAGATGGGAAGCAACTATAGAATAGATGAGCCCATCGGCACTTAGTCACCACCTTCAGCAGACATAGCACTTCACCTGCAACAGGGTGGTATAAAACCCTGAGTACTCAATTGTACTCAGCAAGACTTACCCAATAGGAAAAAAATATGAACACTCCAAGGGTATGCTTGGTTTATTTGGTGGAGCTAGTTGGATAGCATAATCTTTTGCAAAAGAGCTTACTATGTAAGTCCTTACTCTTAACATTTTATCATCAAGTTCAGTGAAGCCAATTATAGCTAAGTTTGCATCTATCTTGTGACAATCATTTGATTAATAAGTATCATAGTAGTAACCATATTCAATTATCATGATCAACTGAACCATCATGTTTCATCAGTTACTACGACTGCCGAACAATGACCAAGTTTCTCATTAACTGGGAGAGACGGTGATTCGAAACGATTACATCCAGCTGGGCAATCCCAAACACACACCCATATGAGCCCACATTAGCTCACGTGGGTCACCGTTCACTCCATTCGACGGTGAGTCTTGAACTAGTCCCCTTCCTTCAGGCTCTCCTCCCAGCAATTCTAGCGATCCAATATACTCAGCCCAAATGAGCTAATCGGCTTCACATCCAACTATAACTCAGGCCCCTGTTATGTGTTTGGTACCTTAAATCTCAACCAAGGTCCGACAACGAAGCGGTCCTTAAATGACACAGACGGGATCAAAGAATACATGCCTAGCCGACATCAACAACAACCATAATAGCCCCGGATCCCGTCTGGTCTCCAATTATCCACTATCACCTAGTTCTTTTCCATGATAGCAAATATAGCCAACCGTGTCAGAGTAGCCACCTATGTCTCGTAGGCGATAGGAATCACCCGACTTCTACCAGTCTATACATAGCTAAGCATAGAGCGACCTATACATACTAGTAAGGATACATGTATATATATTGTAGACAAGGTAAGACATGCAACAACGGGTTTCAATTCAACTCCTATACTTAATGCACAATACAAAATGTAAACTCAAGTGTATTTTAAAAGAGAGGTAGGAGGCTTAGAATGGTCTGGTGCTTGCCTAGGGTTCAACACTAGGTCGGTATTTGTTGGATGATATTCGCTTGGCGAGCATCTCTTGCCTGACATGTATTCCTGGGGTCCTCCCATCTTCTGGATCCATTCACCAACATCACCTTTTGGTTGGTTTCAACACCACATTCTTCACCCTTTTGTCATACATCTAGCGTACCTATATAATATATGCAAAGATGCAATGCATGCATATGAGAAAGAGCAAAGCTAAAACATGACGTGATTGAAAACAAGGACAAGTATAAGGTCATAACAAAATTGACCTAGGCACATGGATGAATAAAGTGCCAACTAAATATCACATGAATTTGTCATGCCAAGATAGCAATAAGACAACACCGTAACATTTATCTATCGAGAAATAATTAAGTTTAGTATCAAACAAAAGCACTAGGGTTGATGTGGTAACACTAAGTTTAGCCATGTCAATCTTGATCAAGGTTCTACTACTAAACATACATCATAGAAATGGCAAGATGGTAATCAAATTTTAATTCTTTTTATCGAGTAGGTGTATATCTCTTTTCCGGTAGAGAAGGCAAAGATTCTAATTCACATAAAGCATACTAGTTTCAAATATGTTTAGCATATCAACAAGATCTCATAGGCATTTCAAAGAACTCATATAAACTATCTATCGGTGTTTCGAGTTACCACCGACGAGTAAATTTCTAGTATTGCGCATCTGGCTCGGATGGTGTGCTTAGAGGACACGAGGTTTATACTGGTTTGGACAAAAAGTCCCTATGTCTAGTTCGTCGCTGCTGCTCATGTTACTAGTACTAAAAGTTTGTAGTACGAGTTACAAACAGGCGAGAGAGGGAAATGATCTCAAGTCTGTGATTGAAGGAATGAACGGGTGCTGAGAGTTCGGTTCCTGCTTAGCCGTGTGTTCATGTCGTGCTTATCTTATGGTTCGATCTTGTGCCAATATGGATTGGATTGGGTCTCGATGGGTCAATTGGTCGATGCCCTTCATGGGGCACCCCGTTTTCCCTTTTATAGGCCAAGGGAAAGCGTGGGTTACAGCGGAGGAAAAGAAGAAGAACAAGAGAGAGAGAAGAAGGCTACCGGGACCGCTGGGTCCTTCTTCTCCTTCATGCGGGTTATGTGGATCGTGTAGATGTCAACAGGGATGGCTCCACATTATGGTCCTATTCGTCACTGATGCCATGCGTAGGTGTTGTCTGCCGATCATGGCGTCCCATTCCATCTCGGCGGGCGTCGTGGTGAACTGATGCGCTTGTCTTCATTCGTACGAGGGTTAGGCAGAACAGCACCGGCATGCCCAACGTTGTTCTTGATGTGAATCCTTAGGTATGGCCCGTCATGGCCACATGTTATATCAGGGTGTGCCGGTCTCTTCCTTGATGTCAGAGTTTTGACCCGGACCATACGCTTGGACTGGAGTGGTTGGCGGCGTTATGGGTCCCCATCGGGCGAGATGGAGCCCGCACCCAAGGGGTTGGGCGAGACAGAGCCCATGGCCTCGGGGTCGAGCGAGGTGGAGCTTGTAGCCTCGAGGTCAGGCGAGGCGAAGCCCGTGGCCTCAGAGTCGGGCGAGGCAGAGCCCACCACTAGAGGTCGGGCGAGACGAAGCCCGCGCACCTAGGAGTTGGTTGGAGCTGTAGTCACGCTCTTGGCTGCTCAGATGAATCAATATTGATGGCCATTATCTCCTCTTCGGGTACCCTAGTATTGGTCCCCGACACTATCTAAAACACCTATTAAACATCTAAGTACTTATTATCATATAAAAGGCAAAAAGCATGCTTAACTTAATTGAACAAGTTAACTTGATCAAAATCAGCATGAAACTCTTTGTAGAGGCATAAACTAACATAATTGATATTCACAAAAAGTTTCATTATTTTTGGGCTTATATTTTTTTACTACACTAATTATGCAACAAAACTCAATTAGATTAAATATTGCATTTTTGAGCACATAAAAATACTATTTTGTGGCAAAAAAATTACTTGTATCACATAGATCACATTATTACAAAGTCAACAAAACAAGTTTCACATTTTTATTATTTTTCTACATTTAGTTAAGCATTTTACAAAAATCAGCACATTTATAGGAATTAATAAAACACTAAAAAGGAAAAAGGGCTTCCGGCCCAAAGTGGCCTAGCTCGGCCTAATGGCGTGAGCAGGCGTGGCCTGGCAATTTTTCAAAAAGGCCCTCATGTTTTTATAAAATCACAATAATGCCAAACTATTATTTGTTTCCCTCTGTTACTTCTCACTTAACACCCTACTCTTCTCTCTATTTACCTCTTCCGGTACTTTGCTCGTCACAGAGCAGAGCACAGGCAGGGAACCGGCCCTAGCTCACCAGTGGTGAGGTTGTCGGCGACGAGGCCGACACCTACGTGCTCATGGTCAACCAGCGCATCAATCTAGGGTGATGGTTGAGTGGGTTAGGGTGCGGAGCAAACATGCTCACGGCCATGGTGGCTCGGCAGCGCGCAGCATGGGGCACGGCGGCGGAGCGGCCACTACAGCACGTCCTGCGGCTAGTATAGGGTTAGTTCATGTTCAAGGGTCTCACCTTGACTTGATTGACTGCATGGTCGAAATGGAGGAGGCTTGGAAGTGTGCTGCTGACAACGATGGCGGACACGGTGATGTGAACCGGCGGTGACGGCATGTTTCGCCACGTCCTGTGCGATAGCGACCAAAAGAAGGAGCCGATCATAACCACAGCATCAAGGCTAAGCTATATCAACAAACATGAGGTCCATTAGCTCACTGGAGTGGCGAGGCCATGGTAGAGGAGCACGCGGCGATGGAGGTGAGCGACCGCGGTGGAACTCCGGTGCACGGACAACTCCGACCGGTAGAGATGGCGCAACCGGGTGAAAACGACACGCAAGGATGAGTCTACGCTATCAGTCTCAACGGCAAAATTTTCGATGAGTGGAGCTGCTCGGCGACGGCACAAAAAAAGAAAAAAAGGAGACGGCGGTCGGCATTTGGTGATTTAAAAGGGCGCGGGTGATACTTCTCGGCTTCGCCAGCATCTCATGAGCTTGGCCACGCGGGCAGCTACGTGCCCGGGCATGAGAAGTGCCAAGAAGGTGGTCAAACTGCACACTGCAGTGAGCAGCCTGTGAAGCTGCTGCTCAGGGTACTGTTCATGCCTAACTGTCCTTCTCCTTTCTTTTTCTCCAAATACGGTTAGCCAAATCCTAAACCAATTTATCCTTGTTGTAGAGCTACATGAGTACTACAACTTTTCTTAAAGGAGTTTGGTCAGAAATAATCTGGTTTGAAAAATATAAAATCCCAAATATGGCTACATGAAAACTAAAAATTTCAGTTTCAATACTTGGACAAAATTTGGAACTTTAAAACAGTATTGGGTTCGATGTTAGGGTCTCTATTTTCCTAGGTTAGATGCCAAACTAGGTCTTGATCCTTAAACAAAGGTTGCTGCACTCAAGATAAACTACAACTCTTATTAAGGTTTTGAGAGCAGTTGCTACACAATTTTGCAAACCACAAACACTCAAACATGGAATCATGCAAACAGCCAATCAAGGACTTAGACAGATCTTGACAGGCCAAAAACAGTTTTGACCAAGCAACTTTGAGTAATTAATTAGTGTCTAAACATTGATCAAACAATCCAACCACTAGCATAGTATCAAAGTACAAACTTCATACCAAATTATAGAAACAAAGTTGCACAAATTTTATTTATGAAAATTGTTTTAATAAATCAACAAAGATTGAACCTAATTACTGTTTTCACAACTTAGCCAAAATGCCAAGTGAGGGAAAAATAGCACTGAACTCAAAATTGAAGCCACTGTTTGAAGCCATTAAAAGCTAAAACAGTGGATGATGCAGAAACAAAGTTTCAAGAATATGACCAATGTAGGGGATCGTGAAGCCTAAGAGGGGGGGGGTGAATTAGGCAACTTAAAAATCTACTTCTAAACTATGGCCTCATTTTCTAACCCTTGCAAAACCTTATGCAATAGATAAACTATCTAAATGTGCAACTATGGTTTCGCTAGTGTGTTGCTATCTCTACCGCAAAAGAAGTAATGCAACCAATGTAAATGCAGAAGCTAAAGAGCAAGGTAAGAGATATGCAAACTCCCATCGACGACTCTGGTATTTTACCGAGGTATCAAGAAGCGTGCAAGCTTCCCCCTAGTCCTCATTGGAGCCCCTCGCAAGGGCCAAGCTCCTGGTCGGATAACTCCATGGATAGCCTCAGGCCTTCCCCATGTGCAAGTGGGTCTCTGACATGCCTTCTGGCAAGCCTCTCTCGGATGCTCTTCGCCGTCTTCACTATCAAGCTTTCGACCGAAATGCCACGGGCCTTGTTCCCTCTGGTACACGATGGTGGCCACACCACAAATGCGGTTGGTGTGATCTCACAAGACTACAAGCCCCTTCGATGTACAACAATGGTGCGCGCAAGCACTGAGTGGTAAGAGGTATGCAAACCTCACTAAACACTAGGCCTAAACCTAGAGCAAGCACATAAGCAGTGGTCTAATCAACCTAAGCACTTCGCAAAGCACCTACGCTAATCACCTAATGAATTACTAAGCACTATGCAAGTGGAGATCACTAAAATGGTGTATCAACACCCTTGATATGTTTCTCAGCTCCACTCTACTCATTTGGCTGGTTGGGGGTTGTATTTATAAGCCCCACTGAGAAAGTAGCCATTGGGGATGAAATCCCACTTTTCTGCTACTGACCGGACGCTTAGGTCATCCTGATCGGACGCATCCAGTCATCCCGACCGTTAGAGCCATGATCAACTGATTGGACGCTGCCAGCATCTGATCACCTACCACTGGACGCATCTGGTTGTAGTTTCACTGCTCTGGAACCTCTCTGTACTCGACCAGACTCTATTGTCCTACGTTCGGTCGATTTGCTCGTTCAGCGTCCGGTCACTGCTGCTGCCGAGCCTCTTGATCAGGGCGTCCGGTCGCTGCTACTGCCGAGCCTCTTGATCAGGGCATCCGGTCCAGCGTCCAGTCACTTCTATGAGCTCATTTCTTCGTGATCGTGCGTCCAACTTGGTTCCTATCTTCGTGCTTGGACTTTGCTTGATATCTTGGGTCTTCTCTTGTACTTCTAAGGTCTTGCTTATGGTGTTGATCATCACGTCGCCTTCGTCCAAGCCACATCTTGCACCCTATTGAACTACAAAACAATCACTTGAAAATTCATTAGTCCAATTTGGTTGTGTTGGTCATCAAACACCAAAATCCAAAGTAAATAGGTCTAGGGTCCATTTTCCTTACAATCTTCCCCTTTTTGGTGATTGATGACAACACGACCAAAGCAAGCAAATAATAAAAAATTGTATTTTAAAAGCTATCTACTTGCTAGGATGCAATGCAAGGGGCAAGGTTATATGATGCTAAAAGATACTACTTGTTAGACTAAAAGATACTACATAAAAACTTATCTTGCTCTTGCAAATGTCCCCATGTGGCATTATGGATTTAAGCCTTGCTTCCTATAAATTCTCCCCATTACATAGGCAATCCATAATTCACTATCCTCCCTTTCTCGGACCATTACCACTTGTAGACATCACTTGTAGATCATTACCACCTGTAAATTATTGTGATCTAGCTTTTGGTCCTACAAATTAATGCTTGCTTTTGGTCCTCTAAATTCTCCCCCTTTGGAATCAAACACCGAAAAGGAAGACATTAGTAGCACAAGGGAGGGTCAAACTTTATGATCCTTTGTGTGTAGAGTGGAATAGGTCACAAAATTTGACTCACACATTATATAGATTAAGCTCCCCCTAAATATATGCATACATATGGTAGAAGACAAAATATATGCATAATTAGCAAATTATTGCCCAAGGGAATGTAATCTATATAATGCATGGAAAAAGCATATAAATATCAAAATGAAATCAACATGCTGATATCAGTTTAGAAATACCACATGTGGAAGCCAATTTGATTTTTACCACTTGCAATAGGTGGTGGATATTTGAAGTACGATGCTTAACTCTGGGGACTCCATTTTCCTTGCAATGAGACTACTACACACATGATGATCTTGAAAAGGTGTTAGTCTCAAAGCAACCAACTTGTAGAGTAACCTCTCCCAAAATTTGTGCACACAAGTATGGAATACTTGTAGGAAACATGCACATTGATTTTGGAATAAAAAATACCAGTTGAAAGATGACATCACATAAATGTGAGAGTCATTTTCGAAGGCAATATTCAGGAGAAATTATCTACAATTTGGACTTTGGCACATATTAGATGAACAATTGAAAGACAAGCTATGTGGCGTGCTCCTAAACAATTTTAAACCATGTAGGATTGCTCCAAGGAATAAGAATGAAACCGAGCAAGCCTACCATAAGATATACCTAGTGTATGCATGACAAAAGATATAAGCATGCAAATGCAAACATAGGCATGAAAAGTAACTAGATGCTTAAAGATACCAATTAGTAAGAAATATCACTTGTAGGAAATGCAAATTGATACTACTTGAAAGAAATTGAATCTAGTTACCAAACATAGGAAGGGGAATTTGGGTCCATAGTATTCACTAACCCACTTGGCAGTGATTTTGACCATCATGATGCACCCCATGAAATGCACCCATACTTTGCTAAGTCTCCAAATTACCCGAAGTCCAACATACTTCTCACTTCCCTTTCAGGATCCAAACCTTCTTGGTGCTCTTCATGTTGGAGATGATTTCCTTTGGCACCCAAAAGCGTTTGACCCCATTGATGGCTTGCTTGTTCACCTTGATGGCCACCACCTTGTCATTTTTCTTCTTTTTTAACAAGTATGGTGTGGAGGCCTTCTTGTCCACCTTGTTGGTGTAGGTGTTGGAGAGCTTGCTTGTTTGCTTCTTCTCTTTCTTCTTTGCTCCTCCCACATTCTTCACCTTGCACTCATAGGACTTGTGCCCTTCCTTGTGGCACACGTAGCAACCCACGGTTTGTCCTTCATCAAGCTTCTTCACTCCCTTGATGAAGTTGGGCTTGCTTTGCCTTGCTTTTCACTTGAGTCAAGTCCTTGGTAAGGCGAGCTACTTCTTGCTTGAGTTGCTTATTCTCCTTTGCAACCTCTTGTGTGCATGTATCTACAACAACTTTATCAACACAAACTTGGTTGCACAAGGGTGAGTCTAAACATAAATCGTTACAAGAAGTAGAGGCATCCTTTTTAGACATGTTAAAGATAGAACTTTTCTTTTTAGATGCCTTGGTGGGGGTTGAACTAATAGCTTCAAGATTAGCAACTTTATTAGTTAGCTCATCACAATGTTTGCACATGGTTTCCATTTTAGCAAGGAAACTTTTATAAGCATCTTGTGAGCTAGCTAACTTTTCCTTTAATTTTTCATTTTTCTTTGCAAGTTGCTCATCATTGATTGTGCATGCATTTGTTGTTGCACTAGCCTTAAGTTTCTCAATTTTAGTAGATAGTTTAGCATTGAGATTAACAAAGTTTTGTATGCTTTTTATGAACTATCTAGCTTTTCTTTTAATTTTTCGAGCTTCTTTTGTTGACTAGTGTAAACTTTAGCATAATTAAGATTTTGTTGCACAATTTCCTCATAAGAAGGCATTTCATCATCACTATCACTCTCACTAGAGGATGAGCTTTTGTTACCTCGTGCCATAAGGCACATACGAGAAGAGCTTGATGACGAGTGCTTGCGCCCTCGCCTCTTATGATGGTGCTCTTCTTCACTTGAAGAATCATCCCATGACTTTATTGATGTGAGGGCTTGGTTCTTGCATTCCTTCTTCTTTGTCTTGGGTGTGGGCTTGTTTGGAAAAACTTCCACAAAGTGCCCCAACTCGCCGCATCCATAGCATCCTCTCTTTCTTTGCTCATTTCTTTGATTGGTGAAAATGAGATCATGGATTTGGATGGGCACACCCTTGACATTGAGCCTTTGGATCATCTTCTCCACCTTTTTTATTAGTTTGATTGATTCTTCATCAAGGTCAGAGGTGGAGGAGGAAGATTGATCATCTTCACTTGATTCATCATCATCATCCTCATCTTCTTCTTCATCTTCACTTGAGGAGCTTGAGCTAGAGCTTGTCTCAACTAGCTTGCCATTCATCTTCTTTTTCTCGCTACATGCGAGAGCTTTGCCTTTGCTCGATGAAGAGGCTTCTTCTTGACCCATCTTACGTGACATTTCAAATGCCACTATCTTGCCAATGACTATGCCCGGGGTCATGGTGCTTAAGTCCTTCATGTTGTGAAGGATGGTGATGATGCTTGCATATTTCTTTTGTGGTAGCACGGAGATGATCTTCCTCATGATGCCCGCATCATCTAGCTTTGTTAATCCAATTTAATGGGGCTCATTGATAATTAGATTCAAACGAGAATACATATCACGAACCAACTCATCATCATTCATTTTAAAGGAATTATAATTTTGTTTAGCTAGACAATGTTTTTGCTCATGAACATTTGATGTGCTGTCATGGAGCTCTTGAAGTTTTAACCAAATTTCATGTGCCATATTTAAAGTGAACACTTGGTTAAACACATCCATACTAAATGATTCAAACAAGCAATTTTTAACTCTAGCATTGAAATAAATTTCCTTTTCTTCACTCTTCGTGGGTTTATCGGGATTCTTAATGGGTTTTATCCCATCACGAGTGACTTTCCAAACTCTCAAATCAACTGCCTCAAGGTAGCAAGCCATTCTAGCTTTATAATAGGGGAAGTTAGTGTCGTCAAAGTGTGGAGGCCTAGAGGTATCCATCCCAACCACTCTAAATAGCATCGGCTCAATGGCGGTTAAGCCAAAGGTCCAAATTGAGCCAAACAGCTTTGATACCACTTGTAGGGGACCGTGACGCCTAAGAGGCGGGGTGAATTAGGCAACTTAAAAATCTACTTCTAAACTATGGCCTCTTTTTCTAATCCTAGCAAAACCTTATGCAATAGATAAACTATCCAAATGTGCAACTATGGTTTCACTAGTGTGTTGCTATCTCTACCGCAAAAGGAGTAATGTAACCAATGTAAATGCGGAAGCTAAAGAGCAAGGTAGAGATATGCAAACTCCCTTCGATGACTCCAGTATTTTTACCGAGGTATCGAGAAGCGCGTAAGCTTCCCCCTAGTCCTCGTTGGAGCCCCTCGCAAGGAATCCCTCGCAAGGGTCAAGCTCTCGGTCGGGTAACTCCATGGATAGCCTCGGGCCTTCCCCACGCGCAAGTGGGTCTCCGACATGCCTTCTGGCAAGCCTCTCCCGGATGCTCCCCGCTGTCTTCACTATCAAGCTTTCAGCCGAATCGCCGCGGGCCTTGTTCCCTCTGGTACATGATGGCGGCCACACCACAAACACGGTTAGTGTGATCTCGCAAGACTACAAGCCCCTCCGATGTACAACAATGGTGCGCTCAAGCACTGAGTGGTAAGAGGTATGCAAACCTCACTAAACACTAGGCCTAGCACATAAGCGGTGGTCTAATCAACCTAAGCACTTCACAAAGCACCTACGCTAATCACCTAATGAATCACTAACCACTATGCAAGTGGAGATCACTAAAATGGTGTATCAACACCCTTGATATGTTTCCTCAGCTCCACTCTACTCATTTGGTCGGTTGGGGTTGTATTTATAAGCCCCATCGAGAAAGTAGCCATTGTGGACAAAATCTCGCTTTTCTGCTACTGACCAGGCACTCAGGTCATCTTGATCGGACGCGTCCGGTCGTCCCAACCGTTAGAGCCGCGATCAACTGATCGGACGTTGCCAGCGTCCGATCACCTGCCACTGAACGCGTTCGGTCATAGTTTTGCCGCTCCAAAACCTCTCTGTACTCGACCAGAATTTGTTGTCCTGCGTCCGGTCGATTTGCTCGTTTAGCGTCCGGTTGCTACTGTTGCCGAGCCTCTTGATCGGGGCATCCAGCCACTGTGCTACCAGCGTCTGGTTACTTCTGTGAGCTCGTTTCTTCGCAATCTTGCATCCGGCTTGGTTCCTATCTTCGTGCTTGGACTTTGCTTGATATCTTAGGTCTTCTCTTATACTTCTATGGTCTTGCTTATGGTGTTGATCATTACGTTGCCTTCGTCCAAGCCACGTCTTGCACCCTATTGAACTACAAAACAATCACTTGCAAATTCATTAGTCCAATTTGGTTGTGTTGGTCATCAAACACCAAAATCCAAAGTAAATGGGCCTAGGGTCCATTTTCCTTACAACCTACTCTACAACTTTTATTTAGACAAATCTTTCATATTTTGAATAAAAGCAAAGTTACAAATTATGCAAAAAGGGATCATGAGAAAGGCTTAAGCTAGGGTTTTGGATTTTTAAGCACTTTCTTCACATTTTTCAAATTTAATCCCTAACTAATTTTTGTTCAAGAGTTCAATTAAAGTTGTTTAAACATTAATGCAAGGTTTAGTTGACATCACATGTTTCTACTCAATTAACTAAAGTGTTTTTAAGCAAAGCGGAAATTATCATTTCATATAACTTTTTGATCCAAAACAACATGCAACTTTTCATGTGACCAGAATATGTTCATGATTAGGTGATGCACATGAAAAGACATGATTAAAACTACTCATGCACATTTTGAAATAAAATTTGCTTTTGAACAAAAGAGTTTTGTCTTTGCCTTTGAAAAGTTTAAGTTAGATCATATTTGAAAGAATTTGACTCCACCTCTATCACCACTTATCAGGTGTTAAACTAAAACTCACAATCATCCTTTGACTTGTTTAGATTAGATTTAATTCACTGCTTAACTTAAAATTGACAACTGGGGTGTCACACTATTGATAAAGAATTGACGATGATTTTAATAATATAATATATTCAAGTTCTTTTGGTTTGTAGCCGGTATACATTTGGGTACGAGTTTACCCGCACAGGTATGGGTATGGGTGAAGTCTTCTACCCGTGCATGGGTATCGGTAATTTACCGGGTAAAGTTTTATCTCGTGGGGTATGGGTATGAGATAGGAATACCCGATGGGTATATACCCGTTGCCATCTCTAGGTCTAACTTATGAGCCATCTTTGCTTTCTTCATTCACGCACTTGCCTGTCTGGACAACACAGAGGAGGATTCTATTCAAGTAACAGTAGTAACATGGTTTCCTCATGTAATGGACCCATCCCACCTTATCTCTCAACCAAACATCTACAAAAATGAGATCAACCCATTGGGGCTCATCCCGTCCCATGAACCAGATACACCATTAAGTCTCTACATCTCTAAAGTAAACAACGTTTTGGGGTTCTGTTGATCGTAGGACCCATACTTAGTACCCAGTCGCACGTCTTCCCTCCCCTCTCCACATCTACCATCTTGTGTTTAGAATAGGAACTAGAAATAGAGAATGAACTTAGAATTAAGAGTGAATTATTGTTTGTATTGATTCCATTATGATGTTCCATATGTATACATGGTGAAAGGACACCTCGAAAGGACTCTCGAAAGTGGTGCCTCCAAAAAGACATCATTAACTACGTAATGCAGTTACTAATCTAATTGAATAGATGGCAAATGTTTCCCAACACCGTTGTTCATGTCGGCCCCAAATGGACCACAGACATGCACCAGGTGCGAGACAACGCTCGAAGTTGTGACACCTCAGATGTGGTTGACTATGGCAAACACCCCTGCGTGGGCGTGGCCAAAAAAGTGTGACGTGGCCCGATGGATGCACGGTGAGCCTCGCGGCGGGGAAGAAGGGGGCGGGAAAGCGCGAGGCCATAAGCTTTTGTAGAGGTGGAGTGCGCCGTCGTTGCAGGTGGCATGGAAGTTGCAGGAAATGAGCACGTAGGAGTAGAAGGCATGCAGACTCCGTAGAGAGGTTGAGGAGTAGGCTAAGGCCTCCGGCAATGAGGAGGTCATAGTTGACTCCGCCGGAGGCCTCGACATCGGTCCTAGCCTCCGCCTGTAGTTGATCTCCATGCAAAAAGGCCACGATTTGCCCATCGTGGGGCAGATGCGGTGATTTTTTTTTAATTTTAACACTTTTTGTAAACTAATTTTAAATCTAACATTTTTTTCTTCAAAACTAACACTTTTGGCCGCGCCTATTGCCATGGTGTGGCAAAATGTCTATGCCACGTCATGCATGGTGGCACGATAGGAGGATGACGTGGCGACGACCGAGGCTGCTGACCGGTGACGTGGTAGGGTCTGCCGCGCCACCGATCTAACGGCGCGGCAGTTGTGACACCTCTGGTGTTACGAGCTCGCTTAGCACTAAGATTACGGTCAGAGAAATAGATCTATTAATATAGTGAGTAGTTACTTAAATATGCTAATGAGATCTTAACAAGAAAATATGAGAAGCAGTTTGCTTGTGAGCACGAAAAACAATTTTTATAAACAAAAATAAAATATAACTTATAAGTGGTACTTAAATGAAAATTTAAGTGCAAGTTTAGTAGAAGGAATGCAGCCGTTGATTTGGTAAATAGGCGTTGTTCCATGGTATTTCTGATAGCTCAAAGATCGAATTTCGTTAAGATGGCAACGCTTGTAGTGATGTTTAAAAGTATCACTCGTGGCGAGTTATATTGAACTAACTAGTTGAGTAGTTCTTAGATGTTAGTTCAAAACTCAAAGTTATAATTTTCGAAGTCAGAAACGATAGACAATGATGTGTTAGCATTTAGATTCTAGCTAAATTTCTTAAACACTAACTTTGTATCCTTGTATCGCTAGTTGCATCATGGTGAGTACTTTGGCATGGAGTGGTTCATAGAATGGTCTGACGTAGCGGAGTTATCCTAAGAATTGCTCGAAACTCGCTAGAACACGGGAAGAACCACGTTCGGTGTTTTGTTCGTGAACCGGCGCGCTGCGCGATGAACTCATCTTGGCCTTCTTGTATCTTTTTCCCTAGTCGCTCTTTGATCGCGCCGATTGCTTCCCTAGCTAGCTGGTGGCATGGACTTTTGATTAGTGAGGTTGGTCGAACCTTAACTGCACTGGTTGGCAGCCTTGGCATCACTTTAAAAAGCATGCACGGCGCTAGATTCGGCTGTTCAGCTTGTGGTCGTGGTCACCACGTGCCTCAGCGCATCTACCATGTCGGGCCACGCTGTGGCCTAGCCTGTCGGCTAAGCGCCTGGCCGAGCCTATCCACCGTCACCGTGCTGCTGTCACCGGTCGCCTGGTCGCACTCCTATCGTGCCCTGCCCCACTGCCCCGCTAGCCGGCCTTGTGGCCGTCGGCTACACGCTGGGTCTGGCATGACCGCAGCCGCCGCCCCCTGTTGTGCGCAAGCTATTGCCGGCCGTGGTGCTGCTCTCGCGTGCTGGCATATGTCCATGACCCGGCTGACCGACGCTACCTGCCTTGTCACGCGCCGTTGTTGCCTCACTATTGTGTTGCATCCCGTCGCGCTGAGCCGCTATGCTCGTGTTGTGTTGCATCCCGTCGCACCGTGCTTGACCAGCGCCATGCATACCTGCCGCCATTATGCACGTCGTGACACCACGCAGCTGCTGCACGCTGGGTCGCTGCGCCTGCGCTGTGGCCGTCTCGTCGAGCTACCGCCTTGTCGGGTTGAAGAAGCCCTTCCCGTGCGCTCTCCATTTTGCTTCAGCCACCCGCTCTCGGACAAGGCCAAGTGGCCCCATCATGAGCCGCCCATCTCCATTGTCTGGTAGCATAGCCGCCTTGTCACTCGCACGACCCAACAAGACAAATCACGCCCTATGTCGTGCACTATGCCCTGCCGCGTCCTCATGCTGCTGTCGGCAGGTGCCGTTCAAGTTCACAATGCATGGTCCATCTTGAGCTGATTCTTCATGTCAGTAGCTAGGTCACGAAGCCAGCTAAATGCCCAACCCACATAGAGAACCAAAAGTGCTCCATTGCCAGCCAATTTGGCATTTCCGTCGCCGTTGGTCAGCTCACCGCCGTTACAGAGCACATTTGGGGGTAAGGCCCAAGGCAGCGGTAGCAGTTTGATCGAATGCAATTTCTAACTCGCCTTAACCTCCTATATCTGGTGCTCTTCTCGGCTTGGTCAGGACCTTCACCGGCAACGTGCTGACACAGCCGTGCCACGCTCAGAGCACCGCCGCCCTTCATCGTGCACGTGGCCATCCTAGCATGGGTTGTTTCCGCTCTAGATGACACCGTAGCCATGTCTAGGGTAAGGTCCTGATGCTCTCCCATCTTTTTGTTTCCATCTCCGAGGTCGTAGGTCGCTGGAACAGTCGTGCCACCATAGCTTTTAGTCCGCCGGCGTGGTCAGAGCGTTAGAAGTCACCATTTGGCCCCGAATCGGCACCTAGGTTTTTGTCTTGGCTCTGTGGTGCTCGTCGGCCTACTCCTTTAGTCAGCGCCTCGCTCTATTGACCGACATAGCGGGGCAGTGTCAGTCGAAGCCGCATCGTCGCGTGTGGAGTTGCTGGGGGCGGGTGCGCTCGAATTAGGAGAAAGCCTGGGGGGCTGGGTGAAAGCGTCAGAGAGAGAGCAATAGTGGAAAGGATTGTAGGTTACTTTCGTTGAAATCTAGGGTCGTTTCTGCAAAAACGTTGGCGCGCGCGGGCCTCCTGGCCTTGGGCCGTCGCTGGGCCGATTGCGCTGCGCACAACCCCGCCCCGGCTTGGGTCGGTCCTGGCCGATGGGCCGAAAGGGGTGGCCGCCGGTCCTTTTTCATTTCCTAAATGCTTTTCTAATCTAGGTTTCTAGTTTAACTTGTAAAATCAATATAAAATAGTATAGGGGTCCAAAAATTATGAAACTAATCATGTTAGTCTCCTAAAATCATGATCTACATGTTAGTATACTTTGTTCACATAGTTTGATAATATTCTTGGTACCTATATAATTAATTTAAGGTACTTAATATTGTAAAACTATAAACTTGTAGGAATTGTTGTGATAAATTGGTAATAGTGTTGGATCTGAAATTTTTACAGTAGGCTCCTAGCAATATTAGGTACTCACTGTAATTGTTGTAGCTCCAGAATAATTAGTTGTGAGATAGATAATGATGCACTATTTTGAATAATTAGTAAATCGATAGAATGAAATAAAGAAACTACTTGGGTTTGTATAAGTAAAATATTTGTTGGGAAATAACGCCTTAATCGACGACGTGGATACGTAGCCTAAGTACGGTCGTCGTTAGAACTAGCTCGTTAACTTAAAAGGCGTCACGATTGTAGTTGATTAATTACAGTGATATCATAATTACGTCTTTGCATTGCATCATATTGCATATCATAATAGGGACGTCGATGGATCGTGGAGTCATCGGGAGTTGCTGGAGAATGGTACTTTTGGAGATCATGTCGCCATGATGGAAAGCTAACTTCTGATTAAATATTACCTAGACAAGCCCCGGTGCATAATCACTATTATTATGCACTTTAAATTATATTTGTGCATTAAGTTTTAAGGAGTTGAATGAAACCCACTTGCATATATATATATATATATATATATATATATATATATATATATATATATATATATATATATATATATATATATATATATATATATATATATATATATCCTATGGATCTTACTAGTATGACAGGATCATGTATATTGCTATGCTACAGGACTCCGGTAGAAGTCGAGTGATTACATGTCAATCGCGAGGTATAGGAAATATATTACTGTATTATTATCACTTGGAAAAATATAAATGGCGGAAAGGAAAAATGGTGACCGGGTAGGGATATGGTTTGGGTTTTGGTGGGTGTAAGAGGTTGTGTCCTGCGGCCAATGGGACATAGCTTGGTTACACTATTTTTCCTGTCTGTGTCGGTTAAGGACCGATCGTTGCATAAGACATCGAGGCAAGTCATAGATTTATTATCCTGAGAACATACTTGTGTATGAGCGCTTGGAAGACTTGTTACTCTCTTGTCATGGGTTCCGGCTCTTTCCGGACCGACTGTCATGGTGGTTTTTGGGTTAGGAGGTCCTTGCACCGCACTGAGTCTGGGACTCAGGTGCGGGGGCTTAGAGTCCCAGTTTGGACGGGGACCTAGACCTCGTGACAGGAGGGTAGTGGGTTGGTCCTGCTTGTGCCCGGGGTACAAGCGGAGCGTGTGTTTTTAGGGTACCTAGCTGGGGGCATTGATTCATGAATCGCTGGGCAATCCGGTACGACTTGTTTTGTGTCTAGCACTATAGTAAGAACTAGAAGATGAAAGATGGCAAAAGGAAATTTGATTGCTTACCACCTGCTTGAAAGTAGTATAGGTGCTTACATAGAATAGTTAGTTGATGAACTAATGCACTGCTAATAAAAATCAAATATAAGGACGCACGCTTAGTAATGCTTCCTGCAAATGCAATAAACCCACCAGCCAGATATCATTGCATATCCTTTGAGTCTTTTCTTTCCTCCTGTCGGGTAGGTCTTGCTGAGTATAATTGAGTACTCAGGGTTTTATTTCCCCCTGTTGCAGGTGACAGGTGGATGCTAGAGCTAACTCTTGTGTGTGGATTATTCCTGGTGGGCTCAGAGAGGATTTTCTTTACGCAGCGATCATAGCTTTTATTTATAACTCTCACCAAATGTTTTTATAAATGAAAGTTTTATAACCAGTTGTCATAGTTTACATATCAATGCTTCATCATGCTATGAATAGATAATTATTTCCGCTGTAATTCTGATCACATGTTTATATTCCGCTGTTACATTAAATTGATCATAACTCTGATAATATGATTACATTCTGATGTTATAATAATAAATATTATACTCTGATGTTGTATTAAAAGTGATGTAAGAAATGGTTAAGAATGATGTAACATTTATTCTCTCATTTGTGATCCTGATAGAAAAATATGGATTTCCGGGTTCTCCCTTGGGGTGTGTCCGATGGGACCGCGTAATTTAGTGTCCTCCTTCGAGTGCTAGGTGTCTAATGGAAGATGAGCACTTCTGGGAGGTATTTGGTTAGGCGATTCTGCCATAGCAGTCCTAGGTAAATATCACCCGCGAGCCACCTCCCTCTGTTTGCCTGCCCCCCGCCGCGCCCGCTCACCGCCCGCCCTCCTGCCTCCGCGCAGCGCCCCGCCGGCCGTCCACCCACGCCCGCCCACTCCCGCCACACAGCGCTCGCGCCAGCCGCGCCACGAACTCTAGCGCGTCACAGCCGTCGGCCGCCCGCTCATATCAAGGTACCTCCCTCTCTCGATTTCATGTCATTATGATTGTTGTTTTAGTTAGGGTTAGTGATTTAGGATAGTTAGGTTAGTGAATTTGTTTATTTAGGTAGGTAGTTTTTAGGGTTTAGGTTGTGTGTTGTAGTATAGTTAAGGTTTGGTTAGGTAGTTAGGGTTTTGGTTACTGTTAGTTAGGATTTTGGGTTTAGGGATTGATTAGGTATTTATTATTTAGTTAGTTTATAGTAGTAAAGGTTGTCATTATAGACACTAGTTTTCAAGTGTCGGTACTTAGTAGCGCGTGATACGGCGATTTGGATGACTTGATGAAGTTTTGTCAAATGCTTATTTTCCTAGTGAAGTTGTTTAATATGTCTATTAATGTTACTTTGAATATATTAATGTGCTTTCATATTGTGTTCGTATTGCATAACAAATAATTTAAATTTTGCAATGCTACATAATGTTAATTTGAATATTGTTAATTTGAAAACTCTAACCCTTTGTTTATCAATTTGTAACAGGATGGTCCCTCCCACGCAGCACCCGTTGTATCCCCTTCTTGAGGTGGAATACGACGACCAACACCGAACACACATCTTGAGTGACACCGACACAAAGGTGGCCTTGCCTCCTTTGAGGCCCGCACGCACACCAAGGTGCATGCACACCATGCGGGTCCTCCACACAACCCGCACACCTTCGACGAGTACCTGCGGTGGCTTCACAGGTCTATGAGGACACATATCAAGCCCCCATATACTGAGGAGCGATTGACAAGGACTTAGAGAAAGATGTGATCGAAGATGTGTACGACGTTGCCACTAGGGACGACACACGACTATAGAGATGCCGGCTTCAAAGATACGTGGTAAGATACTGGAATGGTACAATTTGTTATCCATTTGGTATTAAGTATGTGTACTAAAACTGTCCAACCGTGTTTCTGTACCCAGACGACACAATTATCAAGGATGTCCAACGAAGCAGTGTTTCGGCTTCACGAGTCTAGAGGGCAGGGGCCAGGCATTCTTGAGGCTTTTGTGGAGGTAAACATAAATTTGTCCGTTTCAAAAATATTTCTTTAGTGTATATGCGTTTGGGAAATGCACTAACTTTAACGTCTATTTATACAGAAGGTAAAGCGGAGCTACAGGAAGCTAGCTCAGAAGATGAGCTGCATGGACACTCCTTGGGTGGAACCAGCAGTCCCGGCGCGGTCAGGTGGCACGTCTTCTGGCTCTTTGAGGACACCAGCCGGCTCTTCTCAGCCGGTGATAGGTGCCACTTCTGCGGTGCGTACACCACCACATCATAGAGCTGGGAAGGACCCTGCAAACGAGGACGACAATAACGACCCCCTAGGCTTCCGCAGACAGCACCACCAGTGGAACGATTGGCCACAGGACGAGATCAACATGTCTCAGCTAAATAGTACCCTGCTTGGTATCAAGAAGCCCAACAATTTAGTGATGTGCCACCGACCGCCGCGGCCGCCACCACCACAGGATCGCCTCCACTAAACGAGACGCAAAAGGCCATCATGTATGATATTGCTAGTCTAGTGAACTCTGAATCCGCCAGCACTAGGTGGAACACTGCAGACCAGAATCCATGCAACTGGAACCGATTCCAGTTGTTTCTCGGTCGTCACTAGCATCGCCTTGTCCAAGTCCAACTATGGCCTATCCGATTCCTCCATCTTTGCCCACCTTTGCCGTCTTGACACCTTGCTGACCCTTGACCTTTCCAGAAATTCCTTCACAAATTTGTCCGCTCAGCTCTTCGCCTATTCTTCTTGCTCCATGAAAGAAGGGTTGCAGTCACTTAATCTTAGCACCAATCAGTTGGCTAATTCGCTCGGTGATCTATCTGGCTTCCACCAGCTAGAAATTATTGATTTGTCCTTCAATTCCTTTGCCAGTAGAAGTCTGAGTGCAGACTTGGGTTCTTTTCCCAAATTAAGGAGCTTCAACGCTAGTACCAATAAGTTGAATGGTGATGTTCCTACCAGTATGGTCAGCTCTTTAGCGGAGTTGGTATTGCCTCGTAATCAGTTGAGTGGTTCAATCCCTCCGGGCTTGTTTAAATATGAAAATCTCACTCTGCTGGATCTCAGCCAGAATAACCTGACTGGTGTTGTCCCAGATAACTTCACGAGTCTCTCCAGCTCGAGACTTTGCTCCTTTCTGGCAATTTACTGACTAAGATTATAAGTAATCGCGCATGTACGAGCCATACGCACCGGCAACGCGACCACACCGACGTTGGCTACACTCTCAATGTGTTGCCAATAAATCCGAAGAGACAGAGGCGTCCGAGAGATCTTTATACTCCTAGGTCTTAATTTGCTAGATCGAACCAATATTGTCGTCCGAAACTTGCAGACTTAGTTAGTTTTGTTATATCGAACTTATATCGAACCAATGAAAATATTATGTGACAACTTGTCAACTTACACATGGACTTTATTTATTTGCTTCATATTCGCTTCAATGAGTCGCGGCAGCACTGCCAGCGAGATTAACTAGCAACTAGTTCGGGAACCGGCAGTCCCGGCGTATCTCGCCACCGGTGGCCGGCGTCTTGACCCCGATCCTTCCGAGCTTGGTCATCGCCGCCATGAAATCGCCAAAGAAGACACTCTGGTTGGACGTGCAGTAGTCGATCGTGCTGCGCGACCTCATGTCGGACTAGAGCACTTGCTCGGAGCCCACCAGTGAGGGGTCGAGGAAGGCAAAGGCGTTGGGGTCGGAGCTGCAGATGTCGTTCAGCTGTGACGCGAAGCCGAGGTCCATAGTCACGTTGCTGCCGACCCTCATCAACAGCAGCCGATCTTCTGTCTGCGTCCAGGTCCTGCCGCGCCGTGGGACTTGGCGCGACAGACCCTGCCATATCACCGGTCAGCAGCCCCGGTTGTCGTCACGTCATCCTCCTGCCGCGCCACCATGCATGGCGCGACATAGGCATTTCGTCGCGCCATAGCAATAGGCGTGGCCAAAAGTGTTAGTTTAAAAAAAATTAAATAGTGTTAGATTTATAATTAGTTTACAAAATATGTTAAAAAAAATCGATGCGGCAAGCCAGCAGCAAAGGCAACTGATGCACCAGACTCCTCTGACGTAGAGATCGGCGTCAGATGCTCAGGATTCACATCTCAATAGATGGGTGGGCGGGTGGGCAGAGGAGACAGTCGTCAGCCGACGGATATGCGGGAAATATCGGGGACCGAACGTGCAGAGCCGTCCGACCGGTGGGTTACTGGAGTAGCTATAATCAGTTGATACTATTGAGAGTGGTTGTAATCAAGAGCAAGAGAATGATTGAACTGCGATCGTTTCTATTGATTGATCTTCCATTTATACGTGTTGAACCGTCGCCAAGGATCGGATGGTGTCCGTTCGGAGGCATCCCTCGCGAAAACCGACCGGTCGCTCGGCGATGTCGGTTGTTTACAGGGATGTACAGGAAGCGTCCGATTAGATGGACGCTTAATACTAATCCAACTCAGTAATCCTTAACATGGATTAGATGGACGCTTAATACTAATCCAACTCAGTAATCCTTAACTAATCCATGTCATGGATCTTGTGCTTCTTCCACCTTGGCGATCCGTGTGATGTTATCCATTGTGGCAATCCGTGTGATGAGATCAGTTGAATCTGATTGGCTCTTAACATATATTTTCGTTACCCGTTAATCCTATTGTTCTTAATTGAAAACTGTCAAATTCCAAGCTACCAATGGGCCGGCCTATACAGAGCACGAGCAGTATAGCAGGGTTAGGATCAAATTGGGCACCTGACATGACACAGAGGTTTGCGGATTAAGGGCATGTTTGGTTCTCAACTCCTAAATTTAGTCAGCTAAACTACCTTCTAAATTTTAGTAAGGCCATATTTGGTTAGTTGATTAAACCTGACATGTACATGTTTGTAAAGACCAAAACATCCCTCATTAATGCTAGCTTGGTGCCCCTGGCAATTGGCGCCAACAGTGCCGCGCTGCTGGCTCCTGTTAGCGCCGCTGCCTCCCGCGTGCGGCCTTGGCGTCAAATCCACGCCTGGCTTGCTGCTCTGCCTAGGATGCTCTGCTAGTTGCTTGGCAAACAACTTGGCTGCATGCTAGCGCCATTCCTTACAGCTTAGCTTCATTGCTATGGAAACGGTTTGCCGTAATGTACATTCTCACAAATAATGTTCAAATGGTTTACAAAAAACTTCATTATTACATATCATAACGATGCTATGACCTTGTAAACAAACCATTCGCTATATAATCATGAAATTGATTCATGTTTTCATCTTCGTCTCCAAAACGTGTGGTGCCTCTAGTTGCTTGAGTTGAAGTTCCTTCCTCTGTTGGTATATAGTTTTCATCTTGATCACACAAGTCAAAGAGGTCATCCATCATACCACTCTGTCTAATGAAATTGTGCAGTGCCATGCATGCCATTATTATTTTGCTTTGCTTTGCCATGGGAAAACTAGGCAAATCCAACAAAATTGTCCACTTCATTTTTAAGACTCCAAAAGACATTTCTATAACATTTCTAAGTGAAGAATGTGTGTAATTGAAGAGCTCTTTTTTACCTTTAGGTGCAGGCCCTTCTCTCCATTCGGGCACATGGTATTTTGTACCTCTGTACGGTGCAAGAAAACCCGGTCGATTTGGGTACCCTGAGTCAACAAGATAAAATTTGTCTACACAACACAATACTTGTGTAAGTAACATGACAAATACTATGACAAAGACAATGAAGAAATGTAAAAGCCCATATATACCTAGAGGTGGATGTGGAAACTTGTCACCAAATTTCTCAAGTGCATCATTGAACAACCTCATATCATGAACTGATCCTGGCCATCCGGCTAGAACAAAAGTAAATCTCATATCAAAGTCGAATACGCTAACACATTCTGTGTGGTGATTCCTTTCCTTCCTGTGTACTGGACTACCTTCTCAGTTGGCACAGTGACTGGTACATGTGTCCCATCTATAGCTACAATGCATTTATCAAAGTACGGGGCAAACCGAGGAGATTGTAACCTTCTATGAATAGTTGAAAATTGTGTATTCTTTGGCCTAATGATATCAATTGCTAGCTTCATCACACTAGACAGAACCTTATCAAACTTGTTGCTACATGTCCCTAGTGACCTCTCAAATCTATTATCAGCTTGTCTCATGGACTGAGGGGCACCACACATCCACAAAAACATTGCTAGAGCCTCTATAGAAGTCATTTTTGTAGTGGATTGTAGACCATATTTCTCAACTAGCAAAGTGTGAAGGCTATAAAAAACATCGTTGTGCATCCTAAACATGTTATAGCATTGTGTCCTATTTCCTAGGGTTCTCATAGTCCACTGATATCCAGTTTCATGTGGGACTCTATAACCAGCCTTGTTCATGAACTTGTCACGGTGGTACATACCAAGCAGCATGATAGCAGTAGCAATCCTTCTCTTCTGCTGACACCTAGTAACATGCATCATCAAAACTGCTTCCTCATCATCAGTGAAATCCCCTTCATCATCAACATCTGACCAATCATCATCAGTAGTCCACTTGTCATCCGAGTCTGACCAAGCACCATCATCACTAGTACTCCACCAATCATCATCAAAAAGTCCAGCAGCATCCCCTAGACCAGCATCAACATTAGCCCCTCCTGCAGCAGCCCCTACACCAACATCAGCCCCTCCAGCAGCAGCTCCTCCTGCAGCAGCCCCTACACCAGCATCAACATTAGCCCCTCCTGCAGCAGCCCCTACACCAACATCAGCCCCTCCAGCAGCAGCTCCTCCTGCAGCAGCCCCTACACCAGCATCAACCACTCCAACAGCATGATCCACTCCAGCAGCAAATCCCACTTCATATGCTCCCTGGTCATCATAAGAAATAGATGTTAAAAGAGCATTGAATGTTGACATGAATAAAAATACTTGGATAGCAGCAGCAGTGTAAGGTCCTAATGGCTAGGGGGGGTGAATAGCCTAATAAAAATTTCTACAACAACACTTAACAAACCGGTTAGACAATTATGAGGTGAAGCAAGTGTTGCGCTAGCCTACTAAAAAATGCAAGGCACCTACCACAATTTTAGTTTCTATTGTCTCTAACCACACAATAGCTATGGCACTATACTATGTTAGTGTGCTCTCAAAGACTAACTAAAGAGCCACACTAACCAAACTAACAAGCTCTCACAACTAGCTACACTAAATAGCTTGATAACTAGTTTGCGGTATTGTAAAGAGAGAGAGCAAGATAGTTATACCGCCGTGTCGAGGAGTGAACCAATCAATCACAAGAATCAATATCAATGAAGACCAATCACCTCAAAATCAAATGATGAACACAATGATTTTTTACCGAGGTTCACTTGCTTGCCGGCAAGTTACTTCTCGTTGTGGCGATTCACTCACTTGGAGGTTCACGCGCTAATTGGCATCACACGCCAAACCCTCAATAGGGTGCCGCACAACCAACATAAGATGAGGATCACACAAGCCACAAGCAATTCACTAGAGTACCTTTTGGCTCTTCGCCGGGGAAAGGTCAAGAACCCCTCACAGTCACTACGATCGGAGCCGGAGACAATCACCAACCTCCGCTCGACTATCCTCTCTGCTCCAAGCCGTCTAGGTGGCAGCAACCACTAAGAGTAACAAGCGAATCCTGCAGCGAAACACGAACACCAAATGTCTCTAGATGCAAACACTCAAGCAATGCACTTGGATTCTCTCCCAATCTCACAAAGATGATGAATCAATAATGGAGATGAGTAGGAGGGCTTTGGCTAAGCTCACAAGGTTGCTATGTCAATGTAAATGGCCAAGAGCATGAGCTTGAGCCGGCCATGGGGCTTAAATAGGGACCCCCACGAATAGAGCCGTTGGGCTCCTCACTGCACTGAACACGGGCCAACCGGACGCACCGGTCAGATTGACCGGACGCTGGACCTCAGCGTCTGATCGTGTGATGCACGCCACGTGTCCTCTCTCTTCAAATACTGAGCGTCTGATCCCAACGGTCAAGTGATGATCGGACACGTTGCTGCGAAGTGACCGAACGTTGGACCTCAGTGTCCGGTCGTTTCCAGTAAGCATCCAGAAGTGAGAAATCACAACCGGACGCGTCCGGTCATGCTTGACCGGACTCACCCAGCGTCCGGTCACTCGGCGTCTCCCCTGTGCGCTACCACATTAGCAGGACCGAACGCAACCCTCCAGCGTCCGGTCACTAAATGACCCAGCATCTAGTCAGAGACCGACGCCAGCGTCTTTGCAGCTTCTACTGACCGGACGTGAAGGTCCAACAGAGGCCAGCGTCTGGTCACTTACAGTGACCTCCTTCTTTTCTGTATAGGGCGTCGGTGGCACCATCAGACTGTCCGCACTCCACCGGTGAAGTTCCTAACCCATGCTCAAATGTGCCAACCACCAAGTGTATCACCTTGTGCACATGTGTTAGCATATTTTTACAAACATTTTCAAGGGTGTTAGCACTCCACTAGATCCTAAATGCATATGCAATGAGTTAGAGCATCTAGTGGCACTTTGATAACCGCATTTCGATACGAGTTTCACCCCTCTTAATAGTACGACTATCAATCCTAAATGTGATCACACTCTCTAAGTGTCTTGATCACTAAAACAAAATGGCTCCTACCATTTATACCTTTGCCTTGAGCCTTTTGTTTTTCTCTTTCTTCTTTTCAAGTCCAAGTACTTGATCATCACCATCATCATGTCATAGTCTTCATTTGCTTCATCACTTGGAATATGCTACCTATGTCATGATCACTTGATAAACTAGGTTAGCACTTAGGGTTTCATCAATTCACCAAAACCAAACTAAAGCTTTCAATATCCCCCTTTTTGGTAATTGATGACAACCCTTTCACAAAGATATGAATTGAAATTCAATTGAATCCATGTTGCTTGTCCAAGCATATTTACCATGTGTAAAAGGATATGGACAAGTTTCATGAACCCCAAATGGTAGCAATTTCTCCCCCTACATATGTGCTAAGAGTTTGGATTGTAGCTCGCTCATATGCTTGGATAGGAAATATAGGAGACAATGTCTACCAAATGATGCTAAGGTATAAAAGATGGACCTTTGAAGTGTGATACCAATCGGAGTGCACCAATATACCATCCTTAGCACCATGGTTAGCTTGATACCACTTGAAAACACTTGGAAATGAAATCACTAGATAACCTATGCATGCTAGATTTTCATTTCATTATTCAACCTATAACTAGCATACACCACACAAGCATGAATATTGAAATTTAAAACTTGTGCCATGCAAGTAAACATATGAAATGCACATTCAAATGCATCATACAAGTTCATGAGCTTGCTCCCCCTACTTGTGTGCTCAAAATATTAATTGATCCTTTTCCTTTGTCATATCTCTCCTCCTATGTCAAATTCTCCCTCTATCACTTATATCTTTATTATATCTTTATTTCTTTCCCCTTTGTTGTCTTTCCAAAATGCCAAAATTTTCAAGATTTCTCGTCACATCGAATCTTTGGACGCATGCATGAAGCATTAAATATAAATAAAAAATAAAATTAATTACACAGTTTAGACGAAATCCATGAGACGAATCTTTTAAACCTAATTAGACTATGATTGGACACTATTTGCCAAATAACAACGAAAATGCTACAGTAGCATTTCGCCAAAAAATCTGGCATCCAAACGGTGCCTTGATGTAACTCCTGATTCGTGGTGAATTAGACTATGATCCTTTAATAGAAGTTGAAGATGAAAGGTAGGGCTACAACTTTCATGTACACTGTTTTCGCTAATGATCAACGGCTTAGTCGTTTCAACACAATGAAGATGCACTGTCAGGCTTGATTGGAACTCTGAAATGCAGCTACAGTGCACTGACCGGTTTCAGCATTTCACCGCCGCGTGGCGCCACTCGTCGCCGGCCACCTAACCATGTAGGCCACGGCTGTCCTGGCGCTGCTAGCCACGACTTGAACCCACGCCCGTCTGCCCGACCTGCTCGCCATTCCATTTCGTGTTTTCCTTCGCCTTCCCCGCTCACAGCAACAGCGCAGCACCGCTCCGCCATTGCCGAGCAAGCTCCGCCGTCGCCTAGCTCGCTCACTGCCGCAAAAACATGACCTCCAGCTTGACCATAGCTCCGCCGTGTCCTCCTCTACCTTGTCGACCTTCTAACCACGCCATCCGAGCCCTAGGTGAGGGCCATTGGCCATTTTTCTGCCACCGTCTCCATGGCTGCACCTCGCCGGAGCAGAGCTCACCGCGGCCAACCACCACTGAGACCTTCTTGTCCTCCTTTCTCTGCTTGGTTAGCTACATAGTGACCTTGTGGAGCTCATACCGAGCTCGGAAGAGGTAGCAGGGGCTCGCCGTCGTCGTCACCTCACGCTGGAACTCCACCGTGCCGCCTTCACCAGCGACGAGCTACCTCCGGTTAGCCTTAGGCCTTGCCGGTAGCATCATCCGACGCGTCTCGTCACGTAGGTTATGTAGGTGCCCTTGGCGTCGCCGAAATCCTCGCCATCGGCGAGCTAGACCACCGCCGCGCCATCGCAAGCCGCCTCCCCTATTCTGGTGTCGCTGACCAGCGGGCCCGGCTGACACGCGGGTCCCACGCATCAGTGACTACATATTCAAAAGCCAGTTCAATTAATTCCAATTTGTATGCTATTTTGTGAATTTTGTATCTCCAAATTGGTGGATCCAAATGGTGTGATTCAAATTTTGGTAGAATCACAATGAAGTCTAGTATTTAAGAAAAATATGACATGAGCACTTGAAGTGGAAATTTTGGATGAATAAAATAGGAACTTGAAATGTGTTTTTAAATGCATGCAAACTTGTTTTAATTATATCTTGAGTTTCTGTGATCCAAAAATTATGAAATTTTGTGGGTAAGCTATTCTTTCTTAGCAGAAGCACTGGTAAACATTTGAGAGTTATTGCATGTATGGTTTTTGAGTTATAAATTTTCCTTTTATCATTGATTAATACTTGTGTGAATTTTTGTAAATTATCTAGGAATCCTATGACCGTGAAACTTTGTGGGGAGTATCCTAGTACTCTAAGGATGCTAGGAAAAATATGAAATCTGTTGCTTGACACTTTTCACTAAGTTTTCCTAATTATGTCATTTTAAGCCATTATGTCTTATCATTTTTGTGTAGGCTGTTATACTTGCTCAAATGGTGTGAAATTTTTATAGTGGTCTACTTAGAGCATGTAGTACCTACTGTAATTTTTGTAGATTTAATGGTGTAGTTGTCATACATGTTTACCATTTCCCCTAATTAATTAAATAAATTAAGAAAGGTATTAAAAGAAATGATTTGGTAATGAACACCTTACTTTCTGGTGTTCTTGTGATATGTGTAATAAGTGAGTAGAGTTAGTTTGGTCCAATTATGTGTTTACATCATAAGTTAATAATTATTTTGTTGGCATTATGTCCCTCTGGACAGATCTGGGGACTTTATAAAGTTCCCCATGATAATTTGGTTTGATGTGAATGTGGTGAATACAAAAGTTGTAGATAACTGATGTATTTAGCTCCTGTCAAAATTTGGTGGCATTTGGCCAAGTAGTTTAGGAGTTACAATCGTTTAAAGTTGGATCACAGCTTTGCCGGTTCTCTGTCTTGTTAAGACAGATATCTGTTGATTAAAGATTTAGACCTGGTAAAGTTTGGAATCATGCTTCGAGGTCTGAAAATGAATTGTATACAATTTCATAAGAATTCCAAATTGTCTTGTTGCATGTCATTTGGAGTTCTAAATCTCCAGTTATGGCCAGTTTACTGTACCACTATATAGTCTCCATTTTGCTGAGATACAAATGCTTGAGTGTATGCTTGTTGCAATGTTCTTGTTGATTGTTTAGGAGCTAGCCTAACTTGAGAACATGCTTAGGTGCAGGTGCTAGGTCCTTAACTAAAGATGAGCAATTATACATTAGGTTGTATAAACTTGGTAAGTTGAAGTGATTTGAATAGAGCTTAAGTGGAATATGCGGACTGCAGTGAGCATGTGCATTCCCCGAGCATCCCTAACTTCGTCCATGTGCATCCATGATATTTATCGTGCGCATACATGCAATAGGTGTGCCGGAGGGAGTGACGCTGCTAGAGTTCGAGGGAGCCAACCAGGAGGAGGAGCCCGAGGTGCAGGAAGCCGACGAAGCAGCTGCCGAGGAGGAGTTGCCCGAGTGCCCTGACCACCGTCCTTCCTCTTTCCTGAAAGGCAAGCCCCAGAGCATATTAAGCCTCCCATGTTTTTACAAATATATTGAGTATCTTTTATTCATTGATGATGCATTAAGTATAGGAATTGATTGGAACCAATTGTTGCATTATATATCCATCCTTGTCCAGATATCGCACTGGAATCCTATTTAAGTTCAGGAACGGGTTAAATGCTTAGCCATGCTTAGTGCGGTAGAAGTCAGGTGATTTCCTGTCACCTGCGAGCTTTAGGATGAGGTGGATCATGGTTGGTTATATTTGCTATCATGGAAAAGAACCTTGTGAATAATGAATTAAGGCCGGGCGGAGTCTTGTGTAGGTTTGAACATAGTGACTCCATCTGCGTCGTTTAAGGACCGATACGCTGTACGTCCTCATGTCATGTTGAACGCAGCCTAGCACTTAGCTGGCCGGATAAGCCATTCTGACCGCGAAGCCGAGTAGCTCAACTCAGGACGGTATCTGTGGGGGTTGGATGCATTTTGGAGGAAGTAAGGATGTGCAGAGAACCATTGGCATAAGTCCAAGGGGAGTTAGGTGCTTAAAATCTTACAGTTCCTGGCAGAGTGGTTCTCTGAGAATGCAGGGCGGCCCGGACCCGCGTCTTTTCTTTTATTTTTCTCCTGAGTTGTACCAAAGGTGACTCGTTTGTGACCCTAATGGGGGAAGCAGGGTTTGTGTTAGGAATACCCCTCCAGCTGGATAGGAATCGATTTGAATCGCCGTCTCTCCCGGATAGTGAGAACTTGACTGAGCAGCGGCAACGTAGATTCAATTAATTTAACGATATGGTTAAATGGATGATGATGTTAATGTTGCCATGATTTATACCTGATATGATTATTAATGTTTGCATCTTAATAAAATGATTGCTTAGTACAGGTGCTAATATAGAGGACCGGCTAATGGCTAAAAGTCACTGCTAGTTTAGGTTATGAGTTGATCATTATTACTTATGCTTTTCCGCAAAAAAGAAAGTGTCAGCCAGATCTACTAAATTAAGCTATGCATAATCCTTGGTGTCATTTGTTTTGGTTTTCGACAGGTAAGTCTCGCTGAGTACATTCTCGTACTCAGGGTTTATTCCCTCTTGTTGCAGATGACCTTCTATATCAGGGATTCTGTAAGTATTGTCTCCACCCGGTGGGTGATGAAGACTAGATCATAGGCATGATCTCTATTTCTCTTATCTTAATGCTTTTGCGGGTTGTGATCAGCGAACCAGTATTTGTATTTGAACTCGGGTGTGTAAGTTAAACTATTTGCTTCCGCGTACTTTACAAGACTTGTTTTGTAATAACGATGACTCTGAGGTGATGTAATCTATTTGCAAACGTCTGTGAAATGTTGAAACGTACGATATGTTATGTTGAATGACTGTGATCTTGGTTGTATGCAAGTTGGTTTGAAATCCTTCAAGATTTCAGTTGACTACTGGGTTTATATGGGCTCAAGTGCGAGAATTTGATTATTTCGGCGATTGTTTTTATACTTGTGCTCTTATAAATTGGTCGGTTCTGTGACACTGGGTTGCTGAGCTTCCTTCGGTACTCTGGAGCCTAAGGACAACCCCCAATCGAGCCACCGACTACACGCCCTTCTTCATGGTCTACGGTTCTAAGGCCATCCTCCCAACCGACCTCGACTATGGAGCACCAAGGATCAGGGCGTATGATGAATAGGGAGCTAAGGCATCCCATGTGGACACCATGGACCAGCAAGACAAAGCGCATGATGTCGCCCTCCTCTGCTCAGCCAAGTACAAATAGGCAATGCGACAGTACCACAGATGATGAGTGCGGCCCCGAGCCTTCAACATCGGGGACCTAGTCCTCTACCTCGTACAGAGCAACAAGGAATACCAGAAGCTCTCCCCACCATGGGAGGGACCATACGTAGTTGTGAAGGTGCTCCATCTAGGCACCTACAAGCTCAAGAACATCAATGGTGAAATCTTCACCAATGCCTAGAACATCGAGCAACTATATCACTTTTACCCTTAACAAACACATGCTTTCTCTTATCAGTTTTGTTATCCAACTCCCCTATTTTCAGTGACATCTGACCCCAGCAACAGTAAGGGGTCAAATCTCACTCAGGGGCTGATATGAGCGTATCTATTCGGCAAACATTTTCTGTGCCTGCCCCTCTTTTTATGTTAGGACTTAGGAGCTAGGTTTACGGGAACAAGCTCTGAGTATAAACTGGTCGGACTATGGGATACCTACGCCCCTGTGACTACGGTGTCTTTGCTCACCAGTGCAATCAAAATTGGCTCACCCGCACTCTGAGCTTTTATGACCTTAACAAACAAAAGGGTCAGAATGCACTAACTCTTTATACAAAAAGGGGAGAAGAGCTAAGAGACCGTTTGCTACACCAAAATTCAAGAGCTTGTCCATTTGTGACAAGTTTTCTTCGCTTGGCTTATCTACCTAATTAAATTCTTGTGCAAGATGTCCTCATTCTCTATTTTCGTAGGAAGGACTTGTCTCAACAGGTAACATGAGTTGATCAGATGGCTTGGTCATGGCTGAGGAATGGGTAGGATGCAAATAGGATCCCGCTCTTATCTAGTGAAGGCTTCCCAAATCCATCACTCTTACTATCAAGGTAAAACCGGTGCCCAAGTCAATCAAATGGCTCATAACCGTTGCCAAGAGATAAGCACCCTTACTTAGTTACTTTATGTATTAATTTCGATACCGAGCCTCTAACCCCAGCAACGATATGGGATCGGACATCACTCGGGGGCTGGCGGGAGTGTCTATTCGCTAGACATTTCTCTTTGCCTGACCCCTCATTACATTTAAAAACTGGAGACACGGTGTGTGGGTGCAAAACTTTGAGTAAACCTAGTCAGACCGCTAGGACCCTACATCCTAGTGGCTACAACATTTTTACCCACCAGCACGATCAGAGTCTTTGTCTCCGTACTCCAAACCTTAACCTCCACCTTCTCAGGAAGGGTATGGAGGGGCTACCTACGGAATCTCCATCAAGGAGAGGCTGTCGGGTCACCCAAGTCGATCGAACGGCTCAGGCCGCTACCGAATGATAGATACAGAAGAATGGGAGGCTCGTGCAGGTTACACTAGCTCCATCATGAACGTCGGACCTGAACCCCACATAGACATATCTGGTAAGAACTCCCAAAACCCATCACTCATGCCATTGAGGTAACATTACCGACCCTCGCTATTCCTTTATATGATCATTCATTCTATCATTCATACATTCATCTCGCACATCCAAGCGTCGCATATGCGATTGCTGCATCACAACGCTTCGTGTCACATCACGAAGTGGTAGTCATCTCATTCGATATGAGTGGCAACCAACCAAGGTTCGAAATTCGACCTGCAAAGGGCTTGAGGCCGCCTCATGTCAAATAGAGCTAGGGGAGAAAAACCAAGATCAGCCCTAGCAGCATTGCCCGACCTTGCTTAGAAGCGGACAGGGACATCTCGACCTTTCTCGTTCGATTCTAACCTTGAGTCAAGCCCATAGAATCTCTATCAAGGAGAGGCCAATGGCCACCCGAGTCTATCGAACAGCTCGAGCATCTGTCGGGAGGTGGGTTAAGAAGTAGTGGAATGCCACAGGAGGGCTCTGCCGACCCCATCAGTGGATGATGGACTTGGATTCCACTCAAACATGCCTGTTAGCATGCTCGCCGAGCGTGACACTCGAGCCATCAAGGCAAGTGCCGTTAGCTCAGCCCCTCTAGTTGCGGAAACCAAGGATGGGGTGATGCATAAAACATGGCCAACCCCTACCAAACACCATGGGGCTTGGGGCTTGAGCCACCCAATCCTAGATCAAGAGACCGAGGTTCAAAGGCTGGTTCACGAAGAGCCCAAGGCCGCCTCGCGTCAAACAAAAGCCAGGGGAAAAAACATAGATGAGCCCCAATGGCCTTTGCCCATCCCACCTAGAAGCGGACAAGGTCATCTCAACATTCTCGTTCGATCTAAACCTCCAACCGAGCCCATAGAATCTCTATTAGGGGGAATATGTTGGAAGGCGGGTTAAGGAGGAATAGAATGCCACACGATGGCTTTGCCGACCCCATCACGAGCGATAGAACTGGATTTCGTTTGAACATGCCCATTAGCAAGCTCACCTTGCATGTCACTCAAGCCATCGAGGCAAGTGACGTTAACTCAATCCCTCTAGTTGTGAAAACTTTGGACGGGGCGACAGTCACAAAAATGAGCTGACCCTCGGCCGAATCCCCTCTATGCGTGGGGGCTCAAGGAAAGTTGGACTTGCGAGGAGACCGAACGCATGGTCATAGAACAATAGCTAAGATCCTAGGGGGGGTATGTATGAATACAAGAGATGCTTTCTCTTACTAAGTTTCACTATCTTCTCGATTTTCAGTGACATCCGACCCCAGCAACGGTAAAGGGTCGGATCTCACTCAAGGGCTGATAAAGGTATAAGTACACCTTTTCTGAAACAGACACCATGTTAGACCTCTTCACACTGAGCCTAGTGGCAAGGTTTGTAGAAACAAATAATTGATCATGTCTAGTTGGACTGCAAAAAACCTACGCCTTGGCGGCTACGGAGCCTTTGCTCACCAGCATGATCGAAGTTCTCCTCTTACACCTCGAGCCCTACTATCTTAACGAACAGAAGGGTCAAAATATGTGAGCCTTCTCTTTTCGCATACAAAAAGGGAAGGAAACAAATTCAATCAAATAAAACAAAATGATGAAATTGTTTTTGATACATAAGGATCAACACTTGTTCATAGATTACAATAAGTTTTCATCCGATCTATTTGACTAACTAGCCCCTTGGAGGGGGGAGAACTATGTCTTCAACTCTATCTGCTATGTCCTACGCAAGAGGAGCCACCGTCGTCTCTATCTCGTCTAGCTCAGAGGCTTTGTAGCTAGGTGTGAAACCAAGGCTCATCATCTCCAAGTCAATGTTGTCCGCGTAATGCGAATGAGCAATCACAAAAGCTTGGGTGATCCTAGCACAAAGAGCTTCCCTTTCGAGCTAGCGCACCCGTGCCATTATACCTACGACACGGGCCGCAAGCGAGCTGGTGCCCTCAGACCGCACCACCTCTAGGTCATCGCAGACAACTCTAAGGGCAGCACGTAGGAGATCCTGCTCATCACTCTCTGCCTAAAGGCTCAGCGAGCTCCATGGGTAGCCCGATAGAAACGCTCTTGACCTCCAGCCTCCAGGTCATCATGGTTCTGAGCTTGGCTTGGAGGGAGCTGATCCTCTGCTGTGTCTCATCATGCTCTTAGATGGCCTGGTCACGCTCCTCACGGGCCATGCCACACTCTGAGCGGAGCCTCCCCATAGTCTAGAGCAGCTTGTCTCGCTCCTTGCATAGCTGAGCAATCACCTCAACATCCTGGCTCGCCCTCTGCTCTAAGGCTATGAGCTTCTCCTCGACTACTAACTTTAGGTCCTGCTCCCTCTTAGCCTCGACTAGGAGGTTGAGGATCCACTGGTAGGCTACAGCATCCCTCTAAAGTAGCTCATCCTGCTCCTTCCTGACTCTAGCGGCCTCCTCCTCATCTCGCTATACCCTCACCGACAGGTCCTAGAATGCCTTCTCTGTTTCCTCCTCATGTCACTGGGCCTTGGCCTCCCACAGCCAGAGACTGGGCACCTCCTTAGCCAAGGGAGTCAGCTCGACCACCCTCTATTGGGTGGCAGCAAGCTGGGCGGACACATCCGCGCGCATCCGGGCCTCTTTGACAAGGCGGTCCCAGCTTTCATTTTGCTCGCGAAGGAATCAGGATTTCTCCTAGCTGCGAGTGATAAGGGACTGGAAAAAAAGATGATGGTTAGAACATAAAAATACATAAAGAAAGAAAAGGGCAAAAAACAAGATTAAGTGAATACCCCGCTAGTGGGAATGACAACGTCGCTGTCATAGAACCAACCAATTTATAAGAGCACAAGTACAATGGTAGCCCGCAAGCGGTCGCACTGTCATACTTGAACCCATATAAACCAGGTAGTCCGTCGAGTACCACGATGGGTCTCAATAAATGATTTACAACAACCAAGATCGTACATGATTCAACATACATGTCACATATTACATAAAGTTCATAGATACCTTTCCATCATCAGAGTATGAAACAAAGTTATTACAAACCAAGTTTAACGGATAAAAGCAGAAGCAAATTATGTTTGAAAGTAGCATTTGCCAAAATAGTTTGATATAGTGCCAACATACGTTCATAGTCCACAAAAGCATGTAGAGGGATTAATAAAGAAGCCTGCCCAAGGCTTACTCCTCATCCACAGCGGGATAGAAGCAATTCTTGCAATAACCATGATACACAGTGCCATCTGCAACAATGGGAAATAAACCCTGAGTACTAGAAGGTACTCAGCTAGACTTACCTATCATAAACTAGAAATAAAATGACTCCAAGGATCATGCAAGGTTGTATAAGTGGATGTAGCTTGACAACATTTTGCATAAAAGACGATTAACTCAGTTATACAATTATAATTCTATTATCAAGTTAATTATGACTATCCATCTCTAAATTAGCAACTATCCTATGCCAAACAAGTGGTATATCATTTTAAGAGCATACAATAGTAACCATAGCATGTATTGTAATTCCATGTTCATTTGAATCACCATATTCCATAGTACAATTACTACGATGTTGGGGCTAGCCAAGTTTCTCACTATTCAGGAGAGACGGCAATTCAAATTGATTTCAACCAGCTAGGAATCGATGTTGGTCCCCTTCCTCTCCTTCGTCGAACTCCAGCAACGTTATCTCCTCCGTCGATCCTAGATGCATGAGTATGACATGAGATATTGCAAATGCATATATGCTGACAAGTATAGTATGATGACACATGATGAATGCATCCTTGTACGTATTCTTAACATCATGGTGTTAAAGAAATAACAAGTACATCACATTTACTGAGTATGTGCATATCTCTTCTTGCTTGTTTAACCAACTACTTCAACAATGCATTTACTATATCACAAAATAGCAGCTACTTGTTTTACTCATAACTAAAGTTCTACTTATCCAAATGTGGTGATCTTGGACTTTCTGGAAAGCTTATAAAATTATCTACAACTTTCCTTTAATATTCTCACTGTGATTCAGGAGTTAAATTGGGCAAACAAATCATTCAATCAAATCTATCCAGAAAGTAAACCTTTCGGATAGCAAACTTGCAACAGCTCGAACTCAAAAACCCTAAGTCAAATGACTATGAAAATTTAACACCGGCTATCTACAACTTTCTTATTAACAAGTTTTACAGTAGAGACCATTATCTATATGAAATCATCCATGCGATCAAAACTATACATGCAGTCTTATATTTGAATGATAAAGCGATAATTAGTCATTTGTATACAATCAATGGCTTCTAAGCCTTACCACTGATATCAACAGTTACTATGCAACATAAGAACCATAGAAAACATTATGCTTAATCATAATCTAATTATTTAATTGCCTTTCTTAATTTAATTAAATAATTAGGGTAAATAATAAACATATACAAAGGTGCATCATAAATTCTCAAAAATTTACGGTAGCTTACTAGTGCTACCAATAGACTACTGTAAAAGTTTTATTCCATTTTAGCAAGTAAAACACCCTACACAAAAATGACAAGGCATAAAGGCTTAAAATAGCATAAATAGAAAACCCTAGTGAAAAGTGTCAAGCAATAGATTTTATATTTTTCTTAGCATCCATATGGTACTAGGACAACCTCCAACAAATTTCATGAATATTGGATTCATAAATAATTTATAAAAATTCATACAAGGATCACCTAATTATAAAAGGAAAATCTATAACTACCCATCCATACATGCACTAACCCTCAAATTTTTACTAGAGCTTATACTTGTCAAGAACAGCTCACCACAAAAATGTCATATTTTTTTGAGCACAGGAACTCTATATATAAATTAAACAAGTTTACATACATTTAAAAACACATTTCAAGTTTCATTTTAAATCTTCCAGAAACTCTACTACAAATGCTAATATCATATTTTTCATAAATACTACACTTCCTAAGGAACACTACAAAATTTGGTTCACAAATTTTGGATCTCTATAGCTCAACTTGTCAATTTTCAAAGTTGCACACAAAAACATGAATAAATGGACTAGCTTTTTCTGAACTGAGTCACTGACAGACGGGGTCCACCAGTAAGACGGACCCACGCGTCAGCGACCGAAAACAAGGGAGGCGGCATTGTTTGACGTGGGTCGACCGGTGTTCACCGATAGTGACCCCTCCGGTGATGGAACCTCGACTACTATGAACCCCTCGACCTGGCGCACACACTAGGATAGCTAGGTGGACTGATCTGCGACGCAAAGGACGACGGCGGCAGCCATGGCGGCTCAGCGGTGTGGGTCAATGGCGCTACGCCGGTGGTGACCACAACCACTCAAGATAAAGCTCGGACAAGCATCTACTAACCCTAGCGAACCTAGCGCACAGGCTAACACCGGGAATGGTGGA
Source organism: Saccharum hybrid cultivar R570 (assembly GCA_038087645.1). Taxonomy (NCBI): domain Eukaryota; kingdom Viridiplantae; phylum Streptophyta; class Magnoliopsida; order Poales; family Poaceae; genus Saccharum; species Saccharum hybrid cultivar. Next base: position 1,752,462 of record JAQSUU010000049.1, on the reverse strand, counting down.
CGGAGGCGTCCTAGCCATGGTGACGAGGCTCGGTGGCGGAGCACCAGCGAGGTTGTGCGCGGTACGATGGCTTATCGGGCGCAGTCAGTGAGCACGGGCGAGCGCGGTGAGTCTCGGGGGTGATGGTGGAGTGGTTGTAGTGGTGAATGGGCGAGGTGGAGCTAGCCAGTGCCGGGAATGGCGACGGCGGAAGCTCAGTGCTGCAGTGGCTGCTGTGGTGCTTCGGCCGGCGAAGGAGGAGGCAGTGCAAGGCAAAATGGGAGTGCGGGCGTAATGGGCGAGCGATGGGGCTGATAAGGGCGTGCTCTGGCCTAGCGTGGCTGCGCTAGGTAGGGCATCGGCAACGCGCGGCTTCGCCAATGGCTCCACGCGGTGGCCAAACACTGGCGTCGGTCGGCCACTGAAGGTTGAATCGATTCAGTCATCAGCGCCGAACCCGAGCCTGACAGCGGTAATTCATGAAGCTTGATCTTCGAAACCGTGAAGAATTAGCACCTACGATCTAAACCAAAGTGGTAGACCTACATACCATCTACAAATCTTCTTGAACGATCAAGACCCAATTCTCAAAGGTTGAAGAGAAAAATCAGCTCAAAGGTGAGTGTGTCAGAATTGTCAGCGCAAACACTTGTAAAATTTTTCTAAGTGCTTAAAAATAGTGAATTGATTATTTTTGTGAGTCCAATTCAAGCATGTTAGGAGCTAAACTAGTCTATGACCCAAAAATAAAAGTTATTGCTCTACTCAAATACTACAACTTTGCTTTAGTGACCACATCCATGCAAGGTCTCTATCATATGGTTCAAACTTGGTCAAACATGCTACATTCAAATGATGGTATACACTTAAACTATGGCTTAGTGACCAAATTACCCCTAACCATGAATACCAAAGTTGTTCATAATGACACTCTAAACATGTTTAATCTTTTTGTAAGGTCACACAATCCTTTCATGAATTGGTTACACATAGAGCTTCTCAGTTCCACACACATAGCATCACTTAAGTACTTGATTAGACAATGTGATCTTCATGAACATTGTTCCACTAGTCATCATAAGTGTAGCTAATATGTTTTAGTGACTCACATTCATCATTTACATGTATTCACTCATGATCATATGCATATATACAAAGAAACATAAAATAACAAGCATGTTTCATATGTTTCAATCACATGTTTCAAATGTAAAAGCTTAAATATGAATGTTTGATGCTCATGCTCATGCTATGCAAGTCAAATTGTGCAAGGCTAACACCTAGGGTGTTACAACCCCTCCCCCTTATAAAAATCTCATCCTGAGATTTGCAGGACCTACTATTCTTGGAAAAAGGCGGGGTAAACCTCTCGTAAATAATCCTCTCGTTCCCATGTAGCATCTTGTTCGTTGTGATTGTTCCACACCATCTTATAGAACTTAATGATCTTACTCCGTGTTACTCTTTCCATCTCTTCTAATACTCGGATTGGCTTTTCTTCATAGGTCAAATCTGATTGAAGCTTTATGTTGGTGGGTGCAATAGCTTCTTTAGGTACACGAAGGCATTTCTTCAACTGAGAAACATGGAAGACTTTGGATATTGCACTCATCTCTGGTGGAAGTTGTAACTTATAAGCAACATTTCCTTTCCGTTCCAAAATCTTGTATGGTCCTACATATCTAGGTGCAAGCTTCTTTTTCATTCCAAATCTCTTCACCCCTTTCATGGGTGATTCTTTCAAGTATACATAGTCACCTACTTCAAAAGTCAGTGGTCTTCTTCTTTTATCAACATAACTCTTTTGTCTCAATTGAGCTGCCTTCATATGTGTTGGATAACATGCACTTGCTCTTCAGCTTCATTAACAAAGTCAATACCAAAGTATCTCCTCTCACTGGACTCAATCCAATTCAACGGAGTTCTACATTTTCTGCCGTACAAGGCTTCAAACGGAGCCATCTTGATGCTTGCTTGATAACTGTTGTTGTAGGAGAACTCAGCTAAAGGTAACCATTTCTCCCATGAACCCTTGGAAGATATAACACAAGCTCTTAGCAAATCTTCTAAGATTTGGTTCACTCGCTCTGTCTATCCTAAAGTTTGCGGATGGTACGCCGAACTTCTGATTAGCTTAGTTCCCAAAGCCTAGTGCAAGTGTTCCCAGAAATGAGCTATGAACTGTGGTCCTTGATCTAAGATTATGGTTCTGGGTACTCCATGTAGTCTCACAATCTGAGAAATATACAGCTCAACTTATTTCCCCATGTGATACCTTACGTTCAAGGTATAAAATGTGCTGACTTGGTGAGACGATCTATGATGACCCATATTGAATCATGACCTTGTTGTGTCATTGGAAGGCCTGTGATAAAGTCCATACTGATTTCTTCCCATTTCCAACCTGGAATAGGCAATGGCTAGAGTAATCTGGCAGATTTCATATGAATAGCTTTTACTTTGCTGTAGTTGTCGCACCTAGCGACATAGGCTGCGATCTCTTTCTTCATCTTAGTCCACCAAAAATGGGTTTTCAAATCTTGGTACATCTTACTACTACCCAGATGGATAGACAATTTGGATGAATGAGCTTCCTCTAGAATTTGATTTCTAAGCTCATGGTCTTTTGGTACCACAAGTCGGTCCTCAAACCATAGTACACCCCTTTTGTCCAATCTAAAATGCTTGGTTTCTTGCTCTTGCATCTTTCTCTTGATGTGGCTTATACCTACATCCGTTTGCTGCAGCTCTATGATTTTGCTCTCAAGTGAACAACTGATAGTGATATTGTGCAGTACAACAGGATGTAACAAATTGAAGCCATCTTCCAACAATGCTTCCTCAGTGTGGCAATGAGATTTCCGACTGAGTGCATCGGCTACAACATTGGCTTTCCCAGGATGGTAATGTACTTCCAAATTGTAGTCCTTAATCAATTCTAACCATCTTTGTTGTCTTATGTTCAGCTCTAGTTGGGTAAAGATATACTTTAGACTTTTGTGGTCAGTATATATATGACATATATTGCCCAACAAATAATGTCTCCATATCTTTAATGCGTGTACAACTGCTGCGAGTTCTAAATCATGTGAAGGGTCCCTACAAGGATGAGTGGATACCTATCAGCATATCTTCGCTCTCTAGGTCATCCCACTCGGTGTCAACAACTACCTTGTCATCATCATCGACACTATTTGTGTCCTCCCCTCGCTCCCATGCCCGTAGCTTCTACTGCTTCTTCCTCCACTCGTCCTCCTTCGCCTTCCTCTACCGCTCGGCCTCGGCATAGTTGGCCACCATCACAGATGGGTCCATCGGCAGTGGAGCCAGGTGGTCCATGAGGATGAGTTTCCTTGACTGGTCCTCCTATCTTAATATCAGCATCAAGGGGTTGGGAGTTCAGTCAAAAAGGAGGCATGAGGAAAAGAAACTTATGAAGATGATGTATCCCGGCTCTAGCCACATCGGAGGGTGCCCCGACACCGGATACATGAACTCAAGGAGAGCATCGGCGTCATCCTATGGAGGCTCCATTGCCTCCTTGATGTGTCATGCTACATAATAGGGGGAGAGCGCTCCCTCGACTAGCGCCGTCCCATCGAATGATGCCTCGGGTGCCATCGTGTATAGGGGAAGCACGCGCCTCATCAGCGGTGCCACCCTTCTCTTGTGGTAGGCGCCGATGATCCCCAACCCCTTCATGCCCCTCTCCTTTTGGATTCGAATGGTGGTGAGATGGTCCTGGATCCTCTTCTTGTCTTTCTTCGGGACTCCCCACTTCCTCCATGAGTCCGAGACCTCTTCGATGAGGTGCTCGATAAACTCTGGTAAGGGGGCGGCTGCGTCATTCTTGATGTAGAACTAATGTGAATGCCACCCCTTGTTGGAGGTCGATAGATGCATCGATGGGTACTCATTGACCCTGTTGTTTTAGAGCTAGATGCTAGTGCATCCCATCGGCTTGTTCAACTCTTGCTTCTTCTCCCACTTCTTCAGGAGGGTGATGGCAAAGAAGTACCACCATAGGTCAAAGTGGGGACTAATCCCTAGGAATCCCTCACATAGGGTGATGAACGTCGCAATGTGCTGGATTTCGTTGGGATTAAGGTGTTACAGCTCTACCTTGTAGTAGTGTAGCAACCCCCGAACAAACTTATGGGTGGGAGTGGTGAATCCCCGCTCATGGAAGTGAGCAAAGGACATGACATAGCCATCGGGCGGTGACAACACGTCCTCCTTGCTGGGCAGCCGCCACTCCTCAACAACGGTCCACATGCAGAGAAGACTACGGTAGACAAGGCCTTCCATGCGCTAGAGGGTGATGTCAGAGCAGCACCATGGCTCCATTGGAAGATGGGGGTGGGAGGATTCAAACTTGCGGCGGCAAAGACATGAATGTGAGGGGCTTAGGCGATTGGCGGTGGAGGTTGTAGATGCGAAGGCAAGGAGGCAAAGTACGAAACCCTGGGGGCAAACCCTTTGGTTTTATAGGGGCGATGGATGCAAGGAAACCAGTCGCCTGGATCTCCATGCCTACCATGATCTACTACAATGTCACACCTTGGGATATGCGCATGCAATCCCTATCCTTTCTTGTGGGAAAATTGTCGGATGTTGCGCCTCCCCGAGCGGACCGGGACTTGTTACGAGTAAAAGGAATATAGATCAAAAGTGCATCTATGGCCCATTTAGGCCTAGGAGTCCGATGGTTGGCCCATCAATGGGTCCAACAGCCGCTCCAAACACCCCTACAAAGGGTGGAAAGAGCTAGGCCCTACAAATGGCCAGCGCATAAGCGCATGAGCGCCACATGCATATCGGCCCATGATTGAGTCTCAGTAAAGCTTACCCTAGCCGAATCCCCGTGATGGGATGTTGGGACCCCAATCGAACTATCCAGCTAAACAACCATCAAAACTCATGACCACACCCATGAAGGTCTGACCTCAACAAAAGGGGAATCACCATCCCTAGGGATGCCATGGACGACAAGAGAAAGCCAAGGCCCATAGCGTCCTCCCTTTCAAAAAAACCTCTAAAGGAGTATCCTACTCCTCTGTAGGCTCAGGGGCTACACCCACCGGGTACACTCACACACACCCGCTAGCAAGTCAAAAAAACCTCCGAAGGAGTATTGTACTCCTCCACAGGCTCGAGGGCTACACCCACCGGGTGTGCTCGCACATACCCGCTGGTAAGTCAAACATCCCCTAGATGATTCTACTCGAATCGCCCAGCGGCTCAAGGACTACTATCGAGGATCAATATTAGGGTACCCAAAGAGGAGGAGCTAATGACCGTCAAACATTGATTCACCCACGTGATCGAGAGCGTGAGTACACCACTTGCCAGGTCACTCCTCGTCCGTCCATTGAGACAATGGGCCCTGCCTCAAGCTAACTCCTGAGGGCTGGCTCCGCCTCACCCGATGTCTGAGGGCAAACTCTGCCTCACCCGACCCTCGGGGGCTGGCTCTACCTCAGCCATCATCCGAGGGCTGGCTCTGCCTTGCCCGACGTCTAGGGGCTGGCTCCTCCTCGCCCGACGTCAGGGGGTTGGCTTCGCCTCGCCCAAATTCTAGGGGCTAGCTCTGTCACGCTAAAAGGTCCTAATGGCTAGAGGGGGGTGAATAGCCTAATAAAATTTCTATAACAACACTTAACAAAGTGGTTAGACAATTATGAGGCGAAGCGAGTGTTGCGCTAGCCTACTTAAAATGCAAGCCACCTACCACAATTCTAGTTTAGATAGTGTCTATTCACACAATAGCAAAGACATTATCCTATCTTAGTGTGCTCTCAAAGACTAACTAAAGAGCCGCACCAACCAAGCAAGCAAGCTCTCACAACTAGCTACACTAAAGAGCTTGTCAACTAGTTTGCGGTAAAGTAAAGAGAGTGATTAGGATAGTTATATCGTCGTGTAGATGAAGTACCAACCAATCACAAAGATGAATAACAATGAAGACCAATCACCTCGAAATCAATGATGAACACAATGATTTTTACTGAGGTTCACTTGCTTGCCGGCAAGCTAGTCCTCGTTGTGGCGATTCACTCACTTGGAGGTTCACGCGCTAATTGGCTTTACACACCAAACCCTCAATAGGGTGCCGTACAACCAACACAAGATGAGGATCACACAAGCCATGAGCAATCCACTAGAGTACCTTTTGGCGCTCCGCCGGGGAAAGGTCAAGAACCCCTCACAATCACCACAATCGGAGCTGGAGACAATCACCACCTCCGCTCGATGATCCTCGCTGCTCCAAGCCATCTAGGTGGTGGCAACCACCAAGAGTAACAAGTGAAATCCGCAGCGAAACATGAACACCAAGTGCCTCTAGATGCAATCACTCAAGCAATGCACTTGGATCACTCCCAATCTCACTATGATGATGAATCAATGATGTAGATGAGTGGGAGGACTTTGGCTTAGCTCACAAGGTTGCTATGTCAATGAAAATGGCCAAAGATATGAGCCACAGCCGGCCATAGGGCTTAAATAGAAGCCCCCACGAAATAGAGCCGTTGTACCCCTTCACTGGGTACTCTGCGCTCTGACCAGACGCTCCGGTCCACTTGACCGGACCCTAGACTCAGCGTCCGGTCCACAGATGGACACCACGTATCATCAGCTTCAAATGCTGTTCATCAGATTCCAATGGCTATGAAGCTGACCGGACGCTCTGGTTAAAACTGACCAGACGCTGAACCACCAGCGTCCGGTCATTTATAGTAAGGGTCCAAATCTAGTTTTCTTTGATCGGACACATCCGGTCCACCTTGACCGGACACAGACCAGCGTCCGGTGCTAAACCCTAGTCAATGTGTCGCCATGTCAGTTTGACCGGACGCAGAAACCAGCGTCCGGTGCATCTTAGGTCCAGCGTCCGATGTTTTCAGACCCAACGTCCGGTCAGTTGACCGACGCCAGCGTCTTTGCGATCAACTCGTTTTCACTTCTAACTTTTTCACCCTTGCTCCAATGTGCTAACCACAAGAATTTGCAGGGACCCAAACCCATCTCAACCCTGCAAACACCACCTCCTTTGTAAATGTGCCAACATCACCAAGTATATCACCTTGTGCACATGTGTTAGCGTATTTTCACAAATATTTTCAAGGGTGTTAGCACTCCACTAGATCCTAAATGCATATGCAATGAGTTAGAGCATCTAGTGGCACTTTGATAACCGCATTCTGATACGAGTTTCACCCCTCTTAATAGTACGGCTATCAAACCTAAATGTGATCACACTCTCTAAGTGTCTTGATCACCAAAACAAAATAGCTCCTACAAATTATACCTTTGCCTTGAGCTTTTTGTTTTTCTCTTTCTTCTTTCCAAGTCGAAGCACCTGATCATCACCATGCCATCATCTTTATCATGCTATGATCTTCATTTGCTTCACCACTTGGAGTGTGCTACCTATCTTATGATCACTTGATAAACTAGGTTAGCACTTAGGGTTTCATCAATTCACCAAAACCAAACTAGAGCTTTCACACGCTCGATGCCTCGGGGCTAGGCTCCGCCTCGCTCGACGTCTGCGCACTTCTCCTTCATAACTACGTGTGTAGATAAGGTAGGGTACTCAAGTCAATCACAATTTGTCGCACCCAATTTTGCATAGCAAAACCAAGTACTCATATATGCGCGCCTAGGATGTCCTAACACACATATATCACAAATTGCAATAGTATCAAAGTAAAGTACTTATTACATCACATATCTCATCATAAAGTTAATCCAAAGTTTTCTTGATGGCAATATTATTACAATCACAGCGGAATAACTAGCCCAACTGCCACACGGACTCCAACTGGTGAATGTCTCCCTAGTAGTCCTGGAATCCTCCAAAAACTCTTCATATCCATTATCTGTTACCCATCAGGATTTTCATTGGATGTAAAGCAAGTGTAAGCTCACCATGCTTAGCAAGTATATCAAAGGGATCTATGAGGCTCAAAAAGGCTTGACACTATTTGACTGCGGTTCACAATTTTAGTTGATCAAATTTTAGCATCCTGATTCACTACTTTAATGAACAGTCCCAACTCCCAAGTGATATCAAAGTATAGTCATGTTTATCTCAATTCCCAACCATCCATTATCCACAGTAACCACTAATCTCGAAGGATCTAGACCTCTCGTATCCGTGAGCATAGCTATTATCACAGGTTAATTATTTCTGTAGAAATTGTACAACTTTACCCACCGAGCTGTGATTCCCAATGCCGGGGTTCGCGAGACCCACTACACCTCTTCCCAGGAAGTGTGGCAGAGTTTCACTATGAAACCCTTAGCTAGTTGCACTAATAGGTCATAGCTACAAAGGAATGGCACACGTGGGCATCGCAGCACGGTGCACACCCTAATAGAAAAAGGAAAGATACCCTCTTACCCCTTACTAGAGCTACAGATGAGCTAGTACAATCTAGTTAATAGGTTAAAGTCAGAGCCCTGTGACACTCGAGGTTGTACGGTCCTATGGCAGAACCTCCTAAATTATAGGACCCACATGCACTTGTCACTGTCCAACGACCTTTGACAACTATGTATATGTTCCTGGTAACTTAAGAAGTCTGTCGGGTGTCCTCAGGGAACCCCGAATCATCCACGATTTCCGAGTAGGATCACATTACAGAGTCATTGCAGTATTATGACATTTATTCAAATATATACATCAGAGTAAAATAGCGGAAGTCTTATGATAACTTAATTTACAAATCAGTTGTTTCAAACCTTACAAACTAAGTTTGATAATTATTACAAACCATAGTAGTAGTGGAGTGGCATAATTAACATAAACATAACACACAAAATAAGCATCCTGCCCAAGGATCACACATTCACTTATCGTCTTCGACAGGAACAACAGTCATGCAGCAAGGTCCAAAACAGACCTGCTCATGAGGCTCACCTGCAACAAGGGTCAACGAACCCTGAGTACAAAAGTACTCAACAAGACTTAACAGAAATAAAAACTGAGAAGACTCAGGAATGCAGGCTCAGGGGTTCAAGGTATGGCTTTAGCAATACTCAAAGTTCTTTTGTGTAAAAGCTCTTTACAAAATTTTAGTATTTCAACATTTAAACTTCATAAGAACAATATATGAATCTGCCATGACCCGTAATGAGATCATGAACTTCATAACAAACTCTTTCTCAAACCTTACTCAAATTTTAGTTATTAACTACGATGATGAACAGTGAGTTGAGTCTCCATAACCAAGGTGCAACAACGATTCGAACCGATTATAAACCCAGCTGGGAATTCCAGACCACATGACATATGCAAGTCCCCGACTTACATATATCAACCTACCCTTAGATCTTCTAAAACAAGAACAGGTCTGCGCCACCTGAGAATACAGTACTCCACCAATCCAGCCCATTGCCACGTGGGTACACACTATTCCCACCATCTCTCCACTCCTAGTGTGCGAGTAGCCATTCTCGTAATAGAATAGCTAAGTTAAGGCTTACCAGAGTATGTGGTTAGTACTACAAAGTCTCATCTCATGCAATTCAACAATGGACGGACCTTAATCGACACAGGCGGAAAGAAGCCGCTCACAAGACCTCCATGTCTTGTGGCTCACACACCGAGTCCACCCGGTCTAGATTTATTACTTCCATGCTCATATCTCATGATAACATAAGTAACCAAAGATCCATTTAAAATTCTCAGGTGATAGGTACTCGACTAAGCATGACTAAGCATAACTAAACATTTACGAATAAAATAGGTAATCAAGGTAGATATGGAAAAACAAGGTTGGTGATGCACCAATTAGGTTTCGACTTGACTCCTAATCACTTAATGTAGTATAGAAAAGCAAAAGCGATAAAATTTGTAAAACATAAGGTAGGGTTAAATGCATCTGGGGCTTGCCTTCGTTGACGGAAAAGTTAGGTTCCTGCGACGTTCCATAATTATCCGATCTGACCTCAATAGATGGATTAACCTCCATCGCAACTTGATTAACTACCATGTGTTCACCTTCGTTCACTACACGTAGTAACAATGCCATGTTTAATATGATGCGGGATACAAAACATGATGCTTGATGATCGATGCAAAATTAACAATTCGAATACAACTTTCCTTCGCGGTACAGTTGCAAGTCAACCGCACTAAACCTTTTTCGTAACACATACATCAATTGCCAAGGATCATTACCAATTCATTATTCAAGGTCATCACTCAATCCAAAATTTCAAACAAAACCTAAATCATTAAAGGTTACTATTTGCTTTTATGAATTAATTATTTAATTCAAAATTATGAAATAAATCAACTTATTACAATTGAGCTCAAATTTTTGTAAATGTTCATCACATGATAACTAAGTGGCAAAACAATTTTCATAATTTTTGGATAATTAATTAAGCCTATAAAAATCATGGAAACCCATTTATTAATTAATTGAGCAATTTTCACCACATTCAAAAAGTACTGAAAAACAACATTTCATATTTTTCCTAAATAATATACGTCACCAAGAGGTCACACAAAAATTTTCATAATTTTTGGAGTTCTAAATAAATCTACACAAAAATAACAAATTACGACACTATTCAAACATTTCAGAAAAGGAGAAAATTCATTTTTCAACTACACAGTCGCTGACAGGGTGACCCCACATGTCATCCTCGACCTCCCGCTTTGACCATGATGGCGACGATGATGGCGCTAACCGATGAAAACTCACCAACGGTGAGACCAACGGCGACGGCCAAAGTACCAAAACACTCCCCACACCACCCCGCATCGCTTGAAGGCACTAGCTTGAGCAATTATAGCGAGTTACGAGCTTGACGTCGGCCATGGCGGACGCGGTGGCTCGGTGATGCCACACTGGCGAAACAAGGCCGGTAGAGTGTAAACAAAAGGCACGGGAAGGTTCAGCAGCTCACCACGAACATGTTGGAGCAAAGAGCGAGACCGGAGAAGCAATGGTGACGCGGGTCGACGTTCACAGCGGCCACGGCGGAGCAAACTTCGGCGACGGCGGTGCTCAGGCGACTGTGATGGACAAAATGAGCAATCAACTGGTCATAGAGCATCTCGGGAATAAGGCAGAGCTTGAGGTGCACTGAGTAAGACCAAAGGCTCACAAGAGAGCACTAGCCACAACGGCGCAAGCATGACGGAGAGGTTGCTGGCCGCGAGGAAGAAAGGCAGCTAGCGACGATTCCCAACAAAATCAAGTGACCACAGTTGGATGGCAAGGTGCGCAAGGAGTAGGCGAAGCTATTGAGTGCTTTGCTACGATGACATAGACGCTGGTTCGACGGTGAGGGCTCGACGGAGATGATCGGCGACGTCGGGAAAAGCAGAGCAAAGAAAGAAAGAACGGCGACGGCGTCTAAGCTTTATAGAGTGGCCAAGGGATCAAGGAGACGACACGCAGTGGCCTTCTCCGTGCCAGCGCAAAGCCAAGACTATAACAACCCAAAAATCCATACACTAAAAATACCAACTACAAAATTTTTCTTAGAACTCCCATGTGATGACGAGTGTCATGTATAGAAACCCAACCTAAGAGATGCATTAGGTCTAACCCCAACCCAAGTCAACACATAAGCATGGCATGTCATAAGTTAACTGTGTTTATTTAAATACTAAAAAATAAAGTATTGCATACATTGTTAATTCAAAATGTGATTTGGATTTCCATTTGAGTTATGAATATGCTTAACAACTCCAATAAAGTAATAAACCATAAAATAATTAATACTCAAACCAAAGAATAAAGGTTTAGAGAGAAAAACTAATTCTATTTTTGTATAACAAAACCACACCTATTTTTGTTATACAAAATAGCTAAATAAATTCCTAATATTTATATAAGAATATTGTGGGCCTCATATCTAAAACTCCAATGAATTTGGTGCACCAATTTTTAATTCGAATTCCAAAACCAAAATTTGAATTCAAAACAAAGAAGAAGAAAAACAAAATGGAAAAAGAAAAAGAAGAAAGAAAGCTCACAACAGCCAGGCCTACTCGGCTTCACGGCCCAGCCAGCCCAACCGCACCCGCCATTTCCCCCAGCGCACACGCACGCGGCCCATGAGCCGCCCAGCATGCCGCGCACGCCTGCGCGCCCTCCGCTTCGCCTGCAGTCGCTGCCTACCGAGCCCCACCTATCAGCTTTCCCCTGTTCATCTTCTCCACACCACGCTCAACCGCCCGCACGACCAAGGATTGACAGTGGTGGTAGGAGCGGGCCAGGGGGTCACGCCTAGGGCATGGCCTTGCTCCCCCTTGCGTCGTGCTCATGCAACCTCATGCCACCATTGGATGAGATGCACACGCCTCCGATTCCCCCTCAATCTCCAGCCGTCGATCACCGAGCTCCATGGCCGAGCTCGGCTATAAAAGCCTCGGCCCTGGGAGCCCTAGAGCTTGTCCCATCGCCCCACCGCCACCTTGGTGGCCGTCCACGACACACCCGAGCCAAGAGAGTAGAGGGAGAAGAGGAATAAGGGGGGAGTGCAGAAACCGTGCGATGCCGCCGGTGTCGCCAGAGCAGGAGACGACGCCACGACGATGCGCTACACTACTTTCAGAGCTACATGGCTACGACCCGCCACTACACCGCTGTTAACACTGGATTTTGGTCGATTCTGGAGGATGACAGGTGGACCCGCATGCGGGAAAAAAGGTATTCGGCAAACAAGACAAGCGGTCGGTTAAATGCTTGTGCGGTCGGTTAATCCAGAAGGCGGTGACTTCATTCGGCTAAATAGAAGATGGCAGGCAAGACCGATCGGAAAGATGAAAGTTGTAATAATAAAGGAATCTAAAAGTTTAGGGTAAGGAATCGTAAGTTTCCGGTTTTGTTTAAAAGTTCCTTTGTAAAGTCGTAGTCCTCTAGGACTCGTGTTTTGTCTAGGGTATAAATATTGACCCTCGACCATTGTAATAATGGTACACAACCAAATCAATACAACCGGCCCCGTGCCAACTTTCGAGTCCTTTTGTCGTGTCGTCGAGTTCTTCGAGAGGAGTCATCGATCCGTCGACCTCCGTAAGTTCTGACAACCTTGTTATCATGTTTAGTATCATGCGGTGGATTTAGACATGATGCAAGTAGTCTTGTTTGTTTTCAATGATCGTGCGGCGGATCTTTGCTTGACAATCAAGAAGTCTTTGCTTATGCTTTGTTTATGAGTAGATACCGTGCGGCAGGCGTTTGCTCAATATGCTTAGTGAAAGCAAGATAGTTATCGGCTCTTTTAGATGTGGCAAATCTAAATAGATTCATTAAGTTACCCAATGTTGCATGTTACGGAATATTTTATATATATACTTGTAACATATTTCTGCCCAATCTAGATTGATATTGTTCGGCCTTCTCTCTCTTGTGGTTTTATTCGTGCTTCAACTATTATTGCTTTTCGTAATACCTTTGCAATTAGATAATATGCTTATAATGGCTGAATTGTTTTAATCTAGATTGTCACATGTCGCGGGTTCATGCATGTTAATCATGTTTAAGCTTTAATAAAACCAGGTGTCGTGCGGCAGATGCAGGTTTTAGATTAGTTTAATCGTTTTTATTTGCACGTTCCTTCTTCGTGGACCCCAATTCGGCTGGATTGCCGAGCTTGGTTATGCGTTAACTCATAATTAATTTCACTTGTTCAAACATGTTTTTCCCATGCATGTGTATTCGGCAATCTGGTCTCTACGTGTATTCATCTTACGATTAGCTGAACGGTTTGTGAATTCATTGGCAGACAGCTCTCCATAGCTGTATGTCGTTGTAAGTGGCTTCAGGGCCGAATATGTGGAACTGTCTGGTATTACCTGACATGTTCCGGTTTAACATTTAATTGTTTTATCCCTTGTTAGTTTTTAGGTCAAACTGATTGGCACGCTTCCGGATCACGAAGTACCCGGGAACCCGATTGAAGTCATGCTTTTCGGCTTGCTGTGTGTGAGGCACAGAGCGTCACATTTTGTGTCAACACACTTTTTGGCACGCCCAGTGGGACAACCTGTTAGTTCAAAATGGCGTCTGAGATCAACAATGATCATGTTCTGGATGTGAGCATGGCAGAATTGCTAGATAATTACAAGGATTTAGTGCTACAAGCATGTGAGCAATACCAACGGAAATGCTTGATGTCTTTTTCCAAAAACAAGAGCAATAAAGTATTTCAAAAGCAGTCAATGCCAAGGGTTCTTCTTCCGCATCAAACTGATTACACTAAAGAGGAGGATGCTCAGAAGATGGCAGCCCTGGTTTATAAAGCTATGGGAGAAACCATGACAAACCATCACACAGCTTTTCTGAATACCTTTTGGGCAATCATGATCAGTACTTTTGGCCCAATGGTTGATAAATACTTCAAAGAAAATGTTGGACCACTCAGTGGACCGACGCTTTTTAATGTTCCAAAGCATCAAGAGAAGCTTGTTGGAAAGGAAGTAGCGTCGCCTTCAAATATAGGTGGATTGACTCACACTGAAAAGCAATCACACCCCACCTATGGCCAGGTGACATTTGGTACCACAGGGGAAGTGCCACCTTCAGCTTATAGAGTTTCTCCAGCATCAAACAGATTGCAGAAGAATATGTATGGAGATGGATATCAAGAATTTACTGATTACAGTGCTATCAATGCTGTGCCAAATCCAGGGTATAGAAGTGTTTCAGGATTGCCTTTTGGAGTGCAAGTACAAGGAAATCAGGATCCAGGCATTGATGTTTTGATGCACAGGATGGCTGATATGATGCAAAATTAGTTCGGTTTGAAACCAAAGAATCAATCCTATTCGTACAAGTCTCCTTATCCAGAATGGTACAACAGAGTGGCGTTACCTCCAAGGGTGAAGCCTCCAACAGATTTGACTAAGTTTTCTGGTCAAGATGATACTAGTACCATAGAGCACGTCAGTCGGTACTTAATGCAGCTTGGAGAAGCCGCTTCGGATGAAGCTTGGAGGATTCGATATTTTCCTTTGTCTCTTACAGGACCAGCTTTTACATGGTTCACGTCTCTACCAGCTCATTCCATTGGTACGTGGGCAGAACTAGAGCAGAAGTTTCATTCATATTTCTATACGGGTTCTAATGAGAAGAAGTTGGTTGATCTCATGAATCTGAGGATGAGAACAAATGAGACACCATTGGAGTATCTTCGTAGATTTAGGGAGACCAAGAATATGTGTTACTCTCTAAATTTACCAGATGATCAACTACCTGGAATAGCTATAGCAGGAATGTTGCCGAATATCAGGGAGAAGTTGTTCGGTTTAGAGTTTGATGATCTTGGCCAACTTGCACAGCGTTTAGCAGCTATGAGTAATCAAGCCCAAGGATTCAGGAGAGATAATCGCTTTCAGAAAAACAATGCCACTAATGAGGTATATCAAGGTTTTCTGGATGAAGCGAATGAATATATTGATGAAGATGAGATAGCTGCAGCTGAGTTAAATTGGGCAAAGGAACCCACCCAAGTTAGTCAACGCTGGTTGAAACAACAAAAGGGAACCTATGATTTTGATGTTACTAAGGCAGACAGACTTTTTGCATTGTTAATAAAGGAAGGACGCATCAAGCTGCCAGAGGGACATCCTATGTTACGTCCTGAAGGAGTGAAAGACAAAAAGTATTGTGGCTTCCATAACACTAATTCTCACTCTATCAATGATTGCCGAGTGTTCAGAATACGAATCCAGAAAGCTATCCAAGAGGGACATTTGAGGTTTGATGGTAAGATGAAAATTGATGATCAGCCTTTTCCACAAAATATGATTTCTTTCTCTATGAATATGGTCTCTGCCAACGATCTCAAAGGTAAGGGCAAGGTGAAGGTGTTGACTTCTGATAGGGCAATGGAGAATGGTGCTGTTGACCCGGATCGGCAAGTCACCAGTAGAGAGCTGCAGCAACGAGTTCGGTTTCAGAATAGCCGAACCGAGAAAGGTCAAACTTCCAAACCCAGAGTTACATCACGTATTTTGCTAAACAAGTGGCAGAGGGAACAAGAGAAGGAATATTGTGAGAAGCAATGGTTTATGGAAGAATGCCGGAGGAATGAAGAGGAATACATGACAGAACAGGAGCAGTCTCATTGGGGTTGTTCATTCTTTAGGCATTGTTGGAATGAAGGCTTGAGGTTGCCTGCAAGAAATAACTGTCCGGAGTGTAGTGCTCAGTACTCCGAGTATAGGCAATCTCGAGTCAACCGCCGTCCCGTCTATGAAAGACTTGGAACGAAGGTTCCTGAAGATGATCGGCGCTTAAAAATAGATGATTTTGAGAATCATCAAAGGAAAAGAGTTGCAGGTCAAGGTTGGATTCATGATAGAGTGCATGATGAAGAAACTGACTTCTATAGATACGTATGGCAAAAAGGACAATGGTGTCCTCCAGGCCTGAGGAAAAGTCAGAAAAGAAGAGTGCAACGGTTGAGGAATAGGGAGTTGGAACAGGAAATTACCGAAACGAAGCAAATATGGCGTCCTAAAAAGAAGCCTGATAGATGTGATCCTTCGGCTAATGCTTGCATGGCTTTCTTCCTTCCATCAGAGTTTATAGCTCCCGAAAGCCAAGATGTCCAAGAAGAGGTGTATTCTGATTTTGATGAAAGTGAATGTCAGGATTTGATGGCTCAGCTTGTATTAACACAGCAGGCTATTTTTGATAAACCAATCAAGAATCGTCACTTGAGACCACTCTATTTAAAGGGAAATGTCAATGGCAAGCCTTTAACTAAGATGTTTGTCGATGGAGGGGCTGCTATCAATATCATGCCTTATACTACCTTCAGAAAGCTTGGGATGACTAATGAAGAATTGATGAAAACTGACATGGTGCTTAGGGACTTTGCTGGCAATCCTTCCGATACCCGAGGTGCTATCCATGTCGAGCTGACTATTGGGTCTAAAACTCTAATTACCACCTTTTTTGTCATTGATGGCAAGGGGGCATATAGTCTACTCTTGGGCAGAGATTGGATCCATGCTAATTGTTGCATTCCTTCAACTATGCATCAAATTCTTATTCAATGGATTGGAGATGATGTTGAAATTGTACATGCTGATAATTCGGTAAGTGTTGCAGCCACGGAGTCTACCTATTGGGAATATGAGGGTGTCGATTGTTTCTCTGGAAAAGTGTGGAAAGAAGGTCCTATAAATGTTTCCAGCGAAGGCCAACAGCCGATCCAAGCAGTCGGCTCTCATAGCAATTTTTAATGGGAAATCCCGTCGATGGCAACAAAGGAAAGTTGGGACGTGGTTTTATGTCAGCTGATAAATTGGAAGAAATTAATGTTGGTGATGGTTCTAAGCCAAGGCCGATGTATATTAGTGCAAAGTTAGACCCAGAATATAAATCAAAGTTGATAGATCTTTTAAAAGAGTTTAAAGATTGTTTTGCTTGGGATTACACAGAAATGCCTGGGTTGGATCGTTCCATTGTTGAGCATCGATTACCCGTTAAACCTGGATTTCGTCCTTATAAACAACCTCCACGAAAGATATACAAAGAGGAAGTATTGGCCGATGTGAAGAAGGAGGTTGAACGATTAATAGAAGCAAACTTCATTCGGCCGTGTAAGTATGCAGAGTGGATTTCAAATATAGTACCGGTATACAAGAAAAATGGAAAAATGAGAGTTTGCATAGATTTCAGAAATCTTAATAAAGCTACTCCCATGGATGGTTACCCAATGCCAGTTGCCGATTTGCTGGTAGATGCAACAGCAGGTTATGAAGTCATTAGTTTTATGGATGGTAATGCTGGCTATAACCAAATTTTTATGGCAATAGAAGATATTTCGAAAACAGCTTTCAGATGTCCTGGTCATATTGGTTTGTTTGAATGGATAGTCATGACATTTGGGTTAAAGAATGCCGGTGCAACTTATCAAAGAGCTATGAATTATATCTTTCATGAGTTGATCGGCAAGATTATAGAGATTTACATCGATGATGTGGTGGTCAAGTCTAGAAATCATAAAGGACATTTGACCGATTTAAGAAAGACTCTGGAGTGCACAAGGAAGCATGGCTTGAAGATGAATCCAAACAAATGTGCCTTTGGAGTTTCGGCCGGTGAGTTTTTGGGATTTTTAGTTCATAAAGGAGGAATTGAAGTTGGGAAAAAGAGCATGGAAGCAATAGACAAAGTTGTGCCGCCAACCAATCTCACAGAATTGCAATCATTGTTAGGCAAAATCAACTTTGTAAGAAGATTCATATCCAATCTGTCAGAGAGAGTTTTACCCTTTTCCCCTTTATTAAAGCTCAAGAAAGATCAAAAATTTGTATGGGGTGACATACAACAAAAGGCTTTTGATGAGATCAAACAATATATGAAAGCACCACCTGTGCTAGTACCTCCACAACTTAACAAGCCTTTTAAGTTGTATGTGGCGGCCGATAGCTTAACGATAGGATCGGCCCTTATACAAGAGTTTGAAGGAAAAGAAAGAGTCGTAGCCTATCTTAGCCGAAAGCTGTTAGACCCGGAGACGAGGTATTCGGCTACAGAAAAACTTTGCTTGTGTGTGTATTACTCATGTACCAAATTTCAGCACTATTTGTTGAATGCCGAATGTGTGGTGGTTTCTAGTTTTGATGTAATCAAACATATGCTATCAATGCCGATTTTGAATGGAAGAATTGGCAAATGGATTTTAGCATTGTCAGAATTTAATTTAAGGTATGAATCGGCAAAGGCGATAAAGGGTCAAATTATTGCCGATTTTATTACCCAACATCGGGATCTTTCTGTTAAGGCGGTAAGCATTGTACCTTGGGCCTTGTTCTTCGATGGATCATCTTGTAACAAAGGTGGTGGTGCTGGTATTCTTTTGATTTCCCCACAAGGAAAAACTTTTGAGTATGCAGTTCCTATTGAATTTCATGTTACTAACAACCAGGCAGAGTATGAAGCATTGCTTAGAGGGCTTCAGCTTCTTATAGAAGTAAAGGCCGTTGCTGTTGAAATCTTTGGGGATTCTGAGTTGGTGATTAATCAACTGAATGGTCAGTATGAATGCAAGAACAATGTGTTAAGAGAATATTATGAGGAGTGTAGAGAACTTTTGAAGAATTTTCTGATGGTGACCTTGCATCATATCCCTAGAGAGTACAATGAAGAAGCAAATAAGTTAGCTCAAGCTGCTTCTGGATATCGAGAGAGTCGGGAAGTTGTTGCTATGGAGGAAAATGTTTTAAATACTGATCCAATAGATGGTGATTGGAAATGCGAAGTTACCAATTATCTAAAAAATCCATCTCAAAAGGTTTCCCGAAAACTCAGGTACAAAGCTCTCAAATTTGTGTTTCTTGATGATCAGTTATATTACAAGTCCATCGACGGAGTATTGCTCAAATGCTTAAGTCAAGAAGAGGCCAAGAAAGTGATGTATGAGGTTCACGAGGGGTTGTGTGGTGCACATCAGTCAGCTTATCGGATGAAGTGGATAATTAGGAGAACTGGTTATTTTTGGCCAACTATGTTGGAAGATTGTTTTGAATATTACAAAGGGTGTCACAATTGTCAAAAATTCGGCAATATTCAAAAAGTTCCAGCGTCTGCTATGAATCCTATAATCAAGCCTTGGCCGTTCAGAGGATGGGGTATAGATTTAATTGGTCAGATCAATCCTCCTTCTAGTAAGGGACACAAATTTGTACTCTTGGCCACGGATTATTTCACCAAGTGGGTTGAAGCTATCCCTTTGAAGAAGGTAACATTAGAGAATATGATCAGTTTTGTTAAGGAACATATAATCCACAGATTTGGGATTCCTCAGACTATAACAACTGATCAAGGAACTCAATTTACTTCTTCAGAATTCTGTGACTTTGCCAAAAGTATGGGGATTAAGTTGTATAATTCTTCTCCTTATTATGCACAAGCTAATGGTCAGGCAGAAGCATCAAATAAGATTATGATTAAAATTATCCAGAAGAAAGTTGATGAAAAACCAAGGAAATGGCACTTGGTTCTTAATGAAGCATTGTGGGCTTACTGAATGGCTTGTCATGGGTCCACCCAAACGTCTCCCTATGAGCTGGTTTATGGACATCATGCTGTGTTACCATGGGAATTACGGTCCGGATCAAGGCGAGTTGTGTTACAGAAAGAATTGGTGGATGAGGATTATAAGAATCTAATGATGGATGAATTGGAAGATCTACATTTGATTCGTCTTAAGGCATTAGAAAATATTGAGAAAAATAAAATACGCGTTGCCAAGTATTATAACAAAAGGGTTAGGCTGAAGCAATTCGCAGAAGGAGATTTGGTTTGGAAAACTATATTGCCAGTTGGAACAAAGGATAGAGCATTTGGCAAATGGTCTCCAAATTGGGAAGGTCCTTTCCGAATAGTAGAATGTGTACCTGGCAATGCATACATATTGAAGACTTTATTTGGAGAGGAGTTTACCAGAGCTATCAATGGAAGATTTCTTAAGAAATACTACCCCAGTGTTGAGGTTGGTTCATGAGTGTGGATCAGAAAAACCGACAAAGAGAAAATCACCTTTAGCCTGAAAATCAGATGCAAGACTGAGAATAGCCGATATTGTTGATATCGCCTTTAGCATAAAATAGCCGATGCAGTTTGCATCGCCTCTAGCACAAGAATGTTTACTCGAGATTGGGTTGTTTTCCGCATTTTTCTGACAATAGCAGGTGGAATTTTACCAAAAAAGAATCAAAGAAATAAGTATTCTTCCAAAGGACAAGATTATTTATGAAAGTCCATCCTAATACAAACTACTCCTCAAATAACTTGTTGAGGACGGACTGGGGGTTTGTGATTTCGGCAAGGGCAGCAGCATGGTCATCGTAGGCCTCCAGACGTTCATCGATGTTGTCGATCTCGTCCGGGCGTCCTCCAACGAAGCCAGCTGGCTGGGAGGAGTAGTCCTCGTTGGTTTGAGAGGTCATTGCCGCCAGCCTGAGAGAAGCGCCGAGGTGCACACCTTGGATGACGGCCTGATCAATGCGGCCGTCCACAGCATCAAGGCGTGCCTCGGATGTTTCCCCCTGGGCATTCACCTTGTCGGCAATCTTGTTCGCCGCCGTCTTCAAGCGGTCATTCTCCACGGAAAGAGCTGGGTAGAAAAGAAAAAAAAATGGGTCGGCAAACAAGGGAAGCCGGGGTGATAGAACTAAATGAAGATATCAAACCGGTGATGGCGTCGCAGAGTTGCTTCCGCTGGTCCTCCCATTCGGCTTGATCAATGCCGAATTTCTTGGAGACGTCACCTAGCTCCTCCCGGGCTTCGTCCCTCTCCTGGCGAAATTTGAGCGCCTCCTCGTGAGAATACGGGTGGTATGCATCTGCTGGTTCCGCCGAGCCCCAAGGATTGGAGTGATAGGAACTTGAAGAGCTGGAAGAACCGGATGATGGAGCTCCCGGTTGAGTTGCTGTCGTCGGAGGAAGGAGATGATATTGGCTGGAGCTGATGACCCTTATCCTGATGAATGAGGAAGAAAAAATCGAAACTAAGAGATGAACAAGAAAGTTGCCAAGGGGCAAAAAGCCGAATCGTACCCACGACGTCGGCAGTGCGATGCTATGCTTCCTTCAGCCTCCCCGTCGGCAGGACGCTTGCCACGGTCGCCACTGTTCGCCATTTGCTTTGGTGGAGGTTAGGGTTTTCCTCTGGGATGAATCGAACGAAGGAAGTGGAGGAGACGGATGTGAGAATGCTAAAGCGAAGATGAAGATGAAGGCTAATAGAAGGGTCTATTTATAAGCCGGAACGAAGGATCGTGGTGAATTCTACGGAATCGTGGGGCGAGAATGCCGAACGGTGGAGTAGGGTTTTTCCCTTTCAACTGGGCCGCTACTGGGCTGGGCCAGGCATGAGTTGAATTGGACGTCGTTCAACTGTCTCCCTGTTTTGTTGGAGCCAGCGTTGTTCGGCTATACCCTCACAACATTTAAATTAGGATTCGTTCAGCTATTGGAAGAATGGAGACAATCGGCTACATTCTAATCGAGTAATCTAAGGGAAAATAGCCGATTGCTTGTTTCGAACGAATAAAAATGAGTAAACATAAAGTTGGTTAATCAAGGGAAAGAGGATATCACACTTAAGTTTATTACAAACCCAATGTCTACTGGTTCAGAAGATGATTGATTGCCTCTATGGCCTCAGTCCTGATTCGGCTAACATTATTTAGCACTTTTTGATCTTCATCTTCAGAACTCTGGATGCTGGATAACTTAGTTTTGATTTGCTGGTCTTCTTTGATGATCGAAGTCATTTTTGATGAAGCTGCTTCTATGTTCTTCGGCAAATTAGCTATATGGGCCCTGTGAGACTGAATTTTGGCATTCAGTTCGGTTAGTTGAGCTTCTAATCTGCTTTTTTCGTCCTCCATGGCTTTCAGTTCAGGCTCCAAGGTTGTCAGGGAATTTCTTGCAGTATGGATATGAGAGTGAAGGTCTTTAATCTCTAGCTTTTTCAGAGATCTATCCTTCTGTAGAACAGCCCTCGAAGATATGTTCTTGGTTGCCCTTCTCACCATAGCAAAGTGGTCGTCAAGATGGGCTGCGGATTCTAGGGGGGCTTTGAGAGCAGAGGGGATATCTTGATCAATGAGTTCAAGAAGGTCTTTTATCTGGTCTGCATCCTGAACCAGACTAATGGTATCCTTGTTCAGCAGAATGATCACCTCTTTTAGCCGAGCCTGATTTTCCAGCGATAAGGTTTGATGGGAAGTAATCTCTTCACCTTTCTCAATGACGTAGTCCTCAATAGAGAAGGAGTAACTGGTGGTCGGTTTAGTGATGTTCTTCTAAAGAAAAGAGAAGAAAGAAGGTGTTAGCCGATTGGGTAATTTTGCTAAAAAAATATAGTGTGAGAAGAGGCATTACCTGTTGGACTGATTGATCGTCAGGATGGATTATACCCTGGCTTGCTGGAGAACTTGATTGAAGGTTCAGAAGGGGCAGGTCTGGAGCTTGATCAGGAGAAGTTTCCCTTGCCAGTTCATCTAAGATTTCATCTATTCTCAATAAAGTAAATGATAATGAGCATAAGAAGATGGGTGTTATTTAAAAAAAAGGAAAAAAAGGGAATTGGCTGAACGATGTTACCTATGGTTTCATCAGATTTGTGAGCTTCTGAACTTTCAGCTTCATGAGTCTCTGAAGTTTCGTTATCATGAATTTCTTCATTTTCAGTAGGAACTTCAGGGGTCGGTTCAGCAGGCGCTGAGGTATTGCCAAGTGTGGGAATTTTGACTTGTGGCTGCAATGAAAGTAATGAATATGGAGGTGGTCAGGTTTACTGCTGAGTGAGGTTATTAACCTGATAAAAAGATAAAAGATTCATGCCTTAAGAGATAATTTGGCTTTCTTGGTCCTTGGTTTCTTGGGTAAGAGAAAATTGTCAGATGTTTTCCTTTTGCTTTTTCCTCTTGAAGACGCAGCGGCTGAAGTAGCAGGGGTTCTCATGAATGCCTTTAAGGATATTGAATCCAAAGTCATAGGAGTTTTCATGAATTCCTTTAAATTTGGAGCATCAAATCCCAGAGCAGGCTTGGGACCAGCTGAATAGTACTGGATTGCTTTGGCTGGGAGAGTAAGCTCAAGATCCTGCATAACTAAATGTTAAAATAAGAAGTGGGTTCAGGAGCAAGAAATGATGGGCATAATGAAATTACCTCACTATCAGAAGCGAAGTCAGGTTGCAAGTTTTTGCATAGAGAATGGACTGATATATTGAAGATATGAGCATGCCATTCTTGCCACCAAGAGACAAAGAAGGGATGAGCAACATCTATTAGCCCAAATGGAGATGGTTCATATGTTGGCAATTCCCATCCTAATTCAAAGACTTTTTTGGCTTCCATTCTTTCTGTTATTACTTCCCTTGACTTTATGATTGCTGAGAAGAGGAATCTTGGAGGCAGTTGGCCACATCCTAATTGTCTAGCCACCATGTTTGGATAGTAGAATTCATAGGTGGACTGCACTAACCTCCCATGATGAAATTCGGCTGGCAGAATGCAGGGTTTGATAAAGGAGTTGAAAATCTCCGTGGATTCTTGACCTGAACAACCAATTTCATAGCTAAACTTGCAGGGCAAAGTCAAATTTTCATTTTCTCTGTAAGGAAACCAGAGCACATTGCCGAATCCTTTGAAAACAGCTTGAAGAAATGACCGATGTCTATGTCAATGCTGATGGATGATGCTGCTTCCCCATAAGTCTGACAAGCCTTGACCTTTGCTGTATTGCCTTCAGCATAGTTAACTGAAGCAAAACTTAGATTGAAGAGGCTCACAGGGGTTATCTGATGCATATATAGCTGAAGCCACATTTGAATTAGCCACCAGGGACCATTCACACAAGAAATTTCTCCACCTTGGCGCATCTGAAGAGTAATCTGGTGCATCATATGATAAACAGACCCTAAGAGATATTTGCCTAGTGGGATCTGAGTGCCTGCAGCTAAGTCTTCAGCCATTACCATGTGATTCAGGGTTGGTTCATTGGATTTTCCACAGAAGATGAATCTGCATAGCCACATGTTCATGAAGGCTTTCAACTCTTTGTCAGAGACGGTGCCAGATGCATTCATATAGTTCTGGATATATTTGACCCATCCACATCCAGAGCTGACGGCTCTTTGATTACTTTTGCTCTTGTACTTATAGGGATATACTAGCAATGATACGTTCAAGCCAGTCATCATGAACACGTCGGCTAAAGTGATGGTCATCATACCATGGCCAAAGATGAAGGCATTAATAGTGTCAGACCAAAAATGGGAAGCTGCTATCAAAAGGGAATCATTTCTGGGTGTTTCTGCTAAGGATAATTCCAGACAATGACTGATATCTTGATTTTCCCAGTGGCTGCTGCTTTTCTCCAGCATTCTCCTATACCAATTGCGCCATCCGGTGATTGGGGGAAATGGCCAATTCTTGAACGTGTTTGGCCATCGGTTTGGTGAGGAGATTCTAGATTTGAAAGGAATTCTTTGGGTTTCCTTCTCAATAATTTCAGAAGGGTCAGGATTTCCCATCGGGCCGAGGAAATAGGAGTCAGGGTTGGCAGCATAGGGGATCAAGATCTGGTTCTTGTATTCCTTTAGAAGGTGATTAATATCAAAGAGGAATAAATCAAAAGAGGAATGGGAGGATCAAATGAAAATTGCCGAATATAAATAAAGTTTACCTCTGGGATTTCATCCTGGGTCGCATTGAAGATCCGAAGTAGGTCCGAGGTTGTGCTGGGAGCTTGAAATTTTTGGGCAGCGGCTACAGTATTGAACGGTGTTGACCTAGGAGGAAGAAAGAACTTGTGGTCAATTTCAGAATAAAACAACTTTTATCCCGAAATTGAGGGGGCATGTGTTAACACTGGATTTTGGTCGATTCTGGAGGATGACAGGTGGACCCGCATGCGGGAAAAAAGGTATTCGGCAAACAAGACAAGCGGTCGGTTAAATGCTTGTGTGGTCGGTTAATCCAGAAGGCGGTGACTTCATTCGGCTAAATAGAAGATGGCAGGCAAGACCGATCGGAAAGATGAAAGTTGTAATAATAAAGGAATCTAAAAGTTTAGGGTAAGGAATCGTAAGTTTCCGGTTTTGTTTAAAAGTTCCTTTGTAAAGTCGTAGTCCTCTAGGACTCGTGTTTTGTCTAGGGTATAAATATTGACCCTCGACCATTGTAATAATGGTACACAACCAAATCAATACAACCGGCCCCGTGCCAACTTTCGAGTCCTTTTGTCGTGTCGTCGAGTTCTTCGAGAGGAGTCATTGATCCGTCGACCTCCGTAAGTTCCGACAACCTTGTTATCATGTTTAGTATCATGCGGTGGATTTAGACATGATGCAAGTAGTCTTGTTTGTTTTCAATGATCGTGCGGCGGATCTTTGCTTGACAATCAAGAAGTCTTTGCTTATGCTTTGTTTATGAGTAGATACCATGCGGCAGGCGTTTGCTCAATATGCTTAGTGAAAGCAAGATAGTTATCGGCTCTTTTAGATGTGGCAAATCTAAATAGATTCATTAAGTTACC
This sequence comes from Saccharum hybrid cultivar R570, assembly GCA_038087645.1. Taxonomy (NCBI): domain Eukaryota; kingdom Viridiplantae; phylum Streptophyta; class Magnoliopsida; order Poales; family Poaceae; genus Saccharum; species Saccharum hybrid cultivar. Next base: position 1,726,438 of record JAQSUU010000049.1, on the reverse strand, counting down.
CAATGTTGCATGTTACGGAATATTTTATATATATACTTGTAACATATTTCTGCCCAATCTAGATTGATATTGTTTGGCCTTCTCTCTCTTGTGGTTTTATTCGTTCTTCAACTATTATTGCTTTTTGTAATACCTTTGCAATTAGATAATATGCTTATAATGGCTGAATTGTTTTAATCTAGATTGTCACATGTCGCGGGTTCATGCATGTTAATCATGTTTAAGCTTTAATAAAACCAGGTGTCGTGCGGCAGATGCAGGTTTTAGATTAGTTTAATCGTTTTTATTTGCATGTTCCTTCTTCGTGGACCCCAATTCGGCTGGATTACCGAGCTTGGTTATGCGTTAACTCATAATTAATTTCACTTGTTCAAACATGTTTTTCCCATGCATGTGTATTCGGCAATCTGGTCTCTACGTGTATTCATCTTACGATTAGCTGAACGGTTTGTGAATTCATTGGCAGACAGCTCTCCATAGCTGTATGTCATTGTAAGTGGCTTTAGGGCCGAATATGTGGAACTGTCTGGTATTACCCGACATGTTCTGGTTTAACATTTAATTGTTTTATCCCTTGTTAGTTTTTAGGTCAAACTGATTGGCACGCTTCCGGATCACGAAGTACCCAGGAACCCGATTGAAGTCATGCTTTTCGGCTTGCTGTGTGTGAGGCACAGAGCATCACATTTTGTGTCAACAACCGCCATCCCATCTTCCACAGCACCATCGGTGAGCTTCTCGCCGCTGAGACATCCTCCTAGCCCCACGGACGTCGAAGCAGAGCCTACGCACACCGCGCTCACGACGTCGCCGCCATGGCGTGGCCACCGCACATGCATCCGGCCGCCTCGCTGGGCTAGGACGTAGCTGTAGAGCATCACCGTGATGTCTGGACGATAGCCATGTAGACCGTAACCCCGTTAGCCGACTACAGCACTCCGGCCATGAGCACCAGACCTCGGCTGGAGTCCCGCCGTGCACCGCCACCATGGCCAGCCAACTGGAGCCATCCAGCCACCTTGCTAGCTTCACCAGGGCACCCGCCAAGGTAAGGCTGAGCTGTTGCCCACCTTAGTTGAACACCCGCGCCACTGGGAGGGGCTCGTCGATGAGCACCGCCACGCCGAGCTGTCGTTCGTCATGGCCAGAGACCTAGGGAGCTTTGGCCACCTCTTTGACCCAACCGTCGCAGTCACCATGGCATGGGGGAGCTTTATCCCTCCTCAATTGGGCACCAGCGCATACGGCAAGGCTCGTCGACAGGGCACGCCACCGGCAGGACCACAGCCGCAGGAGAAATAGGGGAAACTCCCCTTGCCGGCCACCCGCGCATGAACCCGGTGCTCATAGACCGTGCCCGAGGAAAGAGAGGTAGGCTTGATCCACCATGCACCCTGACTTAGGTCCATAGACCAGCGCCTCTTGGTCCACCGTGAGCCACGCTCACGCCCACAGCCGTAGACCACAGCCTAGTGGAGGCCCAAGGTTGTGATGTGGCTGCATCACAGCCTGCCACATGTTCGGTTCAGCCCGGCCCAGACCGGCCCAACCCGAGCCCACCAAAGCCCGTTTGAGACCCGGCCCATTTTGATCATTGACCGGTCAATGTTGACCGTTGACCTAGCCCCACAAGTTAGTGGCACAAACACTTTGGGCCCACATGTCAGATGATGACGTCATGCTGACGTCACACGGGACCCACACGTTAGAAGCCAACACAGCCGGGGTGACGTCATGCTGATGTCACGATGACATCAGCTGCTAACGTCAGTAGCCCAGGCCCCACATGTTAGTGACTCTAACTATTGACCGTTGACTCACCATTGACTGACGTTGACTTTGACCGGACCCACATGTCAGTGACCTAAGAGCCCCTAGACCCACCTGTCAGAACTGATGACGTTGCTGACGTCATGCTGACGTCAGCTGGACCCCACCTGTCAGTCTGGAATCGAGATGATGACATCATGCTGATGTCATGCTGACATCAGCATGCCACGTGGACCAGTCACAGCGTGACATGTGTCAGCCCAGGATTAATTCAACCTTTTCCATTTTCAGAAATGATTTAAACTTTGGAAATTCATAACTAATTCATATGACCTCAGAAAAATACGAAACCAGGACCAAAATTCATCTAAAATCAAGCTCCACACAATGAACCCATGTTTGAGTGCATTTGGCTCTTTTGAATTTTCATTGCTTCTTTGTGCTATTCTATAGACGTCGCTAACGCAACTATGATGCGGTCGATGCAGACTCGGAGAAGAACCAGACAGACAAGGATCATGAGTACCATGAGGAGAACAGAGACGACTACACTGAAGGTGCCACATCCCACCCAATTTCATAGCACCTATTACGCATGGCTAATATAGAACTGCTATTGCTTCACTTTTACTGCTACAGTCATTTTATGATAGGAATTGCATGGTAGTATGCTTACTTAAAGGCCTTTACCTTGACGCAACCTTACCACTGCATACCCTACTATTAGGCTAGACACACGCTCACTGCTATATATTTCATTACTTATACTTCTACTATGCTTATACTACATGCGTGGTGGAAACTGGTGTTATCTGGACTATGGGGAGAGTGCTGCGTGTGTGACTTGGGTGTGTGGAGGGTGAGGGTTATGTCGACCAAGTTGGAGTATATGACGAGCCTGGGGCAAGTCTTGCCATGGGGTGCTACCTGGGCAGCCCTAGGAATGGATACCTATGGCGGGTAAATGGTATATGAGGTGGCCCTGGGTGTGAACCTATGATGGGAGGAGCCGGGGGTGGAGGTGCTATGGTGGCACGATAAATGGAAACCCTGATGAAGACATTCTGGATTGGTCAACCCTAAGGACTTACTAGTACTCAGATTCACCGGGAAGCCTTACGTACCACTCGCCCTATATGGTGTGGGACGGCCGGACTACTTGGTAGGATGTTGCCACTACTGCTAGGTTGATAGTGGATAGTGTAAGGAGGTATGGGGCATGGAGGATTTCCCCCACACCCTTCTGAGACTTCATGGAGACCTTGTGGACCCAGCTCATGACTCACAGTTTCAGCCGCCCTAGACTAGACTTGGGGCGTACCAGAGCTGAATGGTAGGCTGGCATTATCCTAGGCTAGCAAGCGGTCGGAATCAGCCCAGTTGACGACGGTCAGCGAGGAAAGCAGATCTTGTGGTTATGTAAAACCTCTGTAGAGTATATGGTTGATCGATTGATACATGTGCTGACTTGTCGGCTATGGATCTTTCCTGGGTTTTGCTTAAACTAGATAGTGAGATGAGCCCTTCTCTTCCCCCATGAGAGAGTGTCGGTCGTAGCTAGGGGCTACGGGCCTTGAGACAGTGCTAAGAGGGAGTTGGCCAGTCAACTGAGCAATGGTATGGTAATGGTGTGGAGATGGTGGTGAATCGATCCCAGGATCGAAACCTAGCTCTAGGAAGGGAATGGGGTGGAATGTGTGTGGGAATGGTGTTAAAACTTGACTATACTTTTATATATACTTGATATGCTAAATGCATAGGAAACCCCAGCCTTATAGGTTCCTTTTGACTATATACAACTTGCATCCAATTTCAACAAAACAATGCTCATAGGGTTGGGAGTGGCCAGTACAAATCATACTGATAAATTTTGGCACACAGGTTCTACTGAGGAGTATAGCTCCGAGGAGTTTGACGGATAAGGGGTTCGTGCCTACGCTCGAGTTTGGCGATCTTATCTTCAAGCTGCTCTGAATGAATGCTACTTTTGATTCCGCCAATGCGGCGATGTAATAATTTATATAATTCTGCACAATTTATACTCTGATAATATCGTTGTATGGATGTGATATTTGACTGGAATTTGGGTAATATGATCTACAATGGTCTTATTACACTTCGACGCTGTGGATTTCCCTTCGTGGAAATCGGGGTCGTTTCAGTTGGTATCAGAGCCAGACTTGACCATAGGACGAAACCCTTAGAAATGGACGATAGGATAGGACATGAACAACCCTTCTTTCAGTTATATACCGACCCTGCATTTACTTTTATGCAAGGCTTATCTATTATTGACCTGCTAACACCTGATTCCTTAAAATATGCAGATGGCAACGAACGTCGGCTGGCTGCCTCTAGGACCGCTACCTATGGACCACGCCAAGCTTACCTTCGACCTATGTGAGCTCAGGGGTTTTACACAGACCCTCTGCCGAGTTCTCATCACGTTAGGTGTCCCCGATGAGCTTGTCAAGGTCACCTGCACCAGGAAGCCAGCTCAGGAAGGAGGAATCGAAGGACCGATTGTCGCCTCAGTCGAGTTTCCAGCTAGCACTACCTTACCTTCTGTCTCATCTTTCACCAAGTTGACTATAGAGGACACAGTCGAGGAGGGACTGTGAGCTATCTCACACAAGGCACTTCGCAGAGTGATGAGGGACCACTACGAGCACCTGAAGATGATAGAGTTCCGTCTACTTCCCCTGGCCCTCGACCTTAGCCTTACCCCTAGTGAGTAGAGCTTCACAGCCGGCAGAGTTATCTTTACCGAGGAGGACAGATGCCTTCGTGTCTCAGCTATCCACCTACTAGAGTAGGATAGGTACGTGACCCAGCTAGAGCAGAGGAGACGTTAGGACTAGGCCCTTCAGTGGGAGTACCAGGAGCAAGACTCATTGGGAGCACAGGAGCGAGCTAGCCTACTGGAGACAGTTGCCAAGCTATAGGACGAACTCAACCGTCATGAAGAAGTCCACAGAACCGAGGTCGCAGACTTACAGGACAAAGCCACTGACCTAGGAAACAGGAACTGCTACCTCGATAACAAGGTCTTGGGGTTGCAGATAGAGTTGGATGACAAGAAGGCCGAGTTCAACCACAGAGGAGACAGAGAGAGATCCAAGAGGATTGATATGTTGAAGATCCAATCTCGGAACAAGACCATGACTCAAGAGCTAGAGGAGTTCAGGAAGAAGGCCGTTTGCAACCAGGGTCACTTGATCGAGGCACTCAGGCAAACCGAGTACCTACAGGACAAGTGTGAGAGGACATGGAAGGCTTGGCAGAAGTCTGACAGGAAGCGCCTCAGGGAGATGAAGGGTATGTGGGATCAGCTGCCCAAGGAGATTCATAGCAAGATGAAGCCTAGGATAGAGGAGTTTGAGCTAGCCTCGACTCGCCTTAACCTAGACGCCTGCCCTACTCTACCTAGAGCCAAGCCTACTGAGGAGCTCACCAAGGCCTTGAAGTATGTGTCCCAACTTCACAAGTCTGATGAGGAGATTAAGATCGAGAACAGTCATATCCCAGCAGCGGTGTACGAGTTAGAGCAGGATGACCCTACGTGGTCATGAGTCATGTCAGTAGCTTCCGTAAGTTGTACCCCATGATGTAGCCCTTATGAGATGTATTATACATTGTGCGTAGTATGATTCTCACACGTCTTCAAGTGTAGCTACTGGAGATGATGCTATGTAATAAAACCCATGTGATGAATGTTTTGGATCTTAATGCATTTTATGGACCTTATTGCTTCTTTGTGATGAGTGTTGGATAGAATAAATGTTTTCTTTAAATCGTCGAAATCATGTAATCATATTGAATTATAAGCACTTATGGCACAAACACTAAAATTCTCTATGATCCGTGTTGCAGATGCCGAACCGCCGATCTAATCGCCTAATGAACCATGGACGTGCGCCCACCCCCGAACCAGTTGAATCAAATGGGGGCATGGTGGCAACAACAGTGGCTATGGCCGTTGATGTGGAGGGATACCCTTCCACCTAGAGAATACCCCGCCGCCTGAGGAGAACATTCCACCACCACCACCGAACCTGGCAGAAGTGATGGCACAACAGACCCAGCTTCTTGCAGCTCTTGTTGAAGGAGCAAACCATCGCTAGGGAGGTCAGCAGAATGACTTCCAAAGGAAGCTGGAAGGATTCCTAAAGCTAAGGCCACCTACCTATGATGGCACCGACCCTGACCCACTTGCAGTCGATGACTGGCTCAAGGAGATGGAGAAGAAGCTAGACCTCACTACTTTCATCGATGATGAGTGTGTTGGAGCAGCCGCACACCAGCTCACAGGTGCAGCACGCGCCTAGTGGGATAGTTTCAGTGCTCCCATGAAGACCCTGCCAACATCTCATGGGATGAGTTCGCCGAAGCATTCACTGAGTATCACATTCCCAAGGGTGTCATGGAGGCTAAAGCGGAGGAGTTCCGCAACATCAAGATGGGGAAGGATAGGGTGACTGAGTACACTACTTGTTTCACCAACCTTCTATGCTATGCACCTTCCTATGTTGTGAACTCTGAGAAGGAGAAGTTGTACTATTACCGCAAGGGACTTAACCCGCACATCAAGCTGAAGTTTGGCGGTATTGAGAGTAACACATTGCGTGCTCTAGTGGATCGCTGCATCTAGATCGAGAAAGATCATGCTAAAGCCAGAGAAGAGTACAGGGAGAGGAAGCATAAGCCTGAGGAGTCCTTCCGTGGACGTGATCGCAAGAGGTTCCGTAGAGATGCACCCTCCAGGGAATGCTCTCGCCACAATAGGGATGACAACCCTAGATCGAGTAGGGGTAGTGGAGGCTACACCACCAAATACTCCCGCCCTGCTCAGGATCGTTACACCCGAGACCATTATGCATAGGACCACAACACTCAGGACCGTTTCAACCATCCCCACTCAGCGAATGAACGCCCAGCACAGAACCGCCCTACACCAAGCACTGGAAACTAGAAGGCACCTGCGCCAACCCCTACAGTCGGTACGCCTTTCACCCGCTTTGCTTGTGGCCAACCAGGTCATAAAGCCGATGAGTGCCCTTAGAACTTAGCTGCTTAGAAGTCTCAGTTCAAGGGATCTGCTACTCGTGGATGTCTCAACCATCTGGACGCTGAGGAAGCACGGGCTGCCCCTGACATTGTGTATAGTATGTTTTTAGTTAATGGCAATACTACATCAGTTCTATTTGACTCTAGAGCAACTTGTTCTTACATATCATCCAAGTTTGCACAAGAACATAACCTGCCTATAACCCCACGTGAAAAGCCTATCATCACCAGTTCACCTTTAGGAGACCTAAAATGCACCCACATCTGTAAGGGAGTGAGTCTTACCATTGAGGGTCTTATCTTTAAAGCTAACCTAACCCTGCTACCTTCCACAAACCTAGATGTCATCTTAGGCATGGATTGGCTAACCCTTCACCGAGGTATCATATCATGTTCACCTAGATATGTCCAAGTGACCCACCCATCAGGCCAAGTCATTAGATGTGAACCCCAGTCTGGAAAGTCCACCTCTATCCTATGTGCCCTTAAAGCTAGTTCAGAATCACAGAAAGAGGAGAAGACAGTTCATGATGTGCCTATGGTCAGAGACTATCCCGATGTATTCCCTGAAGAATTACCGGGTATGCCACTAGACCGTGATGTAGAGTTCATCATTGATCTCTTGCCGAGAATAGGACCCATTACCAAGAGACCCTATCGTATGTCAGTTGATGAACTGGCCGAGCTCAAGAAATAGCTTGATGAGCTCATCTCGAAGGGATATATCAGACCCAGTGCTTCACCCTGGGGATCCCCTGTTCTGTTTGTTAAGAAGAAGGATGGCTCAATGAGAATGTGCATTGATTACTGGAACTTGAACGCAATTGTAACACCCCTGGTGTTTGCCTTCCACATTTGCACTGCATTTCATGAACATGAGCATCATGCATCCATTCGTGAACTTATATCACATGAAACATGATTTCGAAACATTGCAACATGTTGTATGTTTCATGTGTGTTGTCTCTTTTATGAAATGTAAAGTGTGCAACACTTGAGTGCAACATGTGCCACTCACTTAGTGAAACAAGATTAGTTAATACTATGCAACAAGATCATGAAACATGTGAAACATGACTATGAAACATTTGTAACATTTCTTGTGTTTTCATTGTTTCAATACATGTGATGCTTGATTCTTGTGTGACCAATATGTGGTGTGGTTAATAATCATCCTAAGTAACTTAGTTACACCTAGAATGTCATTAGGAACAATGTTCATGTGGATCATTTTGCCTAATTAGGTTTCCAAGTCATGGTTGACCAATTTGGACCCCTAGAGCTCCTATGTTTGACTGTTTAAAAAGTGTGGCTTAGGATGTTTGCATGTCTGAGCAACCTAAAGCAAATATGTAGAGAATTATGTAAGGAACAAAAGTTATTTTATGGCCATCTCATGAAAATGTGCACAACATGCTCAAAAATGGCCCACAAGTTAGATTTGAAGGTGGAGTCAGCACTTGAAAAATTTGCTAAGTCTTAACTGCCATTTCAGTTTGATTGAGCCAACTTGGGTATGATTTTACTCTCCATCCTTTGCAAATTAGACTTTGGTCTCTAAATGAGTTTTGTAGCTGGAACATAGGGCTTCAACTTTGATTTAGGGATGTTTTGCTAACTCGCCACCGATTTTGAGTCTGAACGCGTTGAAAACTCGCTGTCAGTCGGTTTTCTTCGTCTGATTGGATGCTACAGTGACTGACCAAATTCAGAAAATGCTCGACGCGTGTGTGTCGCGCGTCGCCGGTCGCCTGACCTTGCTGCCATGTGTCGTTGACGCCCTGGCACGGCCAGCCGCGTCTTGAGTACCCCGCGCGCCTACCCGACGCACTCAACCGCTCCAGTTCGCCTTTCTTCGCCTCCACCGCGCGCTGCGCCAAGCAAGCAGCCGTCCGCCATTGCCAGCCGCACCTTCGCCTTCATCTAGCTTCCACGCCATTGCAAAAACACATTGCCCCGTTCACCTAGAGCTTCGCCGTGATCCCCTTTACCATCTCCACCTCACCGTCGGGTCGATTGTGCCTCGGTAAGGGCGTATTCATCGTTTTTCCCCACCGCAGCCATGGCGGGACCTCGCCAGCGTTGTCGCTCCACGCGGACAACCGCCACCGTGACCCTCCCATCCCCTCCTCTGCCTTACGCTAGGTCCTAGGTGCACTGCTAATGCTCGTAGCGCCTTCCGTCCTGGACGTAGCGCCGTAGCCTCGCCGGAGCCGGCCGTGCCGTGGCCGAGCGCCGCCGTGGCCATCGCCACCCCCGCTAGCGGCGTCAGTAGCTGCAATAGAAGGTTCCCCTACGTCTGCTTAGGTGAGGCGAATGTGTTGGCACCTTTGCCTTCGCCGGAGAAGCCACCGGCGGTGAACTGCGCCACCGGCCGTTCCTTCTCCCCTGCCTTGTCTCGCTGACGCGCGGGTCCCTCTTGTCAGCGCCGCGGCTGAGGCGGGAGCCCAGCGTGGGCCGTGCTGTTGTCTGGGCCGCGCCAGCGCGTGTTCTTGGGCCGCCGTTTCCTCGGGCCGGCCCAACATCAATGAAATGGTTTCCTTATTTGTTTTGTTTAACTGTTTTTCACAGTTTGGTGTATAGATTCAAAAATATGTAACTCAAGTTTGGTAGATCCAAAGGATATGGTTCCAATTTTGTTAGACTCGCTGTTAGGTGTAGTATTTAAGAAAAATATGTCTTGAGCATTTTATGTGGAAATTTTGGTTGAATTAAATAGGAACTTGAAAAGTGTTTTTGAATGCATGCAAACTTGTTTAAATCATATCTTGAGTTTCCTTGATCCAAAAATTGTGAAATTTTGTGGGTAAGCTAGTATTGCTTAGTAGAAGCTCTGGTTAAAATTTGAGAGACATTGCATGTGTAGTTTTTGAGTTATATAATTTCCTTTTATCACTGGGAGATACTTGTGTGAATTTTTGTAAATTATCTATGAATCCTATGGCCATGAAACTTGGTAGGTAGTATCTTGGTACCTTATAGATGCTAGGAAAAATATGAAATCTGTTGCTTGACACTTTTCACTAAGGTTTCCTAATTATGCCATTTTAAGCCATTATGCCTTACCAATTTTGTGTAGGATGTTATACTTACTCAAATGATGTGAAATTTTTATGGTAGACTACTTAGGGCATGTAGGGTCTACTGTAGTTTTTGTAGATTTAATGGTGTAGCTTTCATATATGTTTACTATTTCCTCTAATTAATTAAATAAATTAAGAAAGGTATTAGAGGAAATGTTTGAGAATGAACATCCTACTTTCTGGTGTTCTTGTGATATGTGTGATATGTCAGTAAAGTTGGTTTGGTCCAATTATATGTTTACATCTTAAGTTATTAATTATTCGTTTGCATTATGTCCCTCTGGACAGATCTGGGGACTTTGGAAAGTTCCCCATGATATTTTAGTTTTCTGTGAATGGGATGAATACAAAAGTTGTAGATAATTTATGTATCTAGCTCCTATCAAAATTTGAGGGCATTTGGCCTAGTAGTTTAGAAACTACAGCTGTTTAAAGTTAGGTTCCAGTCTTTGCTTATTCTCTGCCTTGTGAGGACAGAGTTCTGTTGATTTATGAGTTCGACCTAGTAAAGGTTTGGATCATGCTTTGAGGTCTGAAAATGTATTGTAGACAATTTTATAAGCTTTCTAGATTGTCTTGTTGCATATCATTTGGATTTATAAATCTCCAGATATGGCTAGTTTACTGTACCACTACATAGTCTCCATTTGGTTGTAATACAAATGCTTGAGTGTATGCTTGTGCAATGTTTTCATTGATTGTTTAGGGGTTAGCCTAACTTGAGAATATGCTTAGGTGCAGGTGCTAGGTCATTAACGGAAGATGAGCAATTATACATTAGGTTGTATAAACGTGGTAAGTGAAAGTGATTTGAATAGGGCTTAAGTTGGAATATGCAAACTACAGCGAACATGTGCATTTCCCAAGCATCCCTGACATTCGTTCATGTGCATCCATGATATTTATCTTGCGCATTCATGCAATAGGTGTGCCGGAGGGAGTGACGTCGCTGGAGTTCGAGGGAGCCAACCAAGAGGAGGAGCCCGAGGTGCAGGAAGCCGACGAAGCAGTCGCCGCGGAGGAATTGCCCGAGTGCCCTGACCACCAGCCTTCCTCGTTCCTGAAAGGCAAGCCCCGGAGCATATTAAGCCTCCCATGTTTTTACAAATACATTGAGTATCTTTTATCGTTGATGATGCATTAAGTATAGGAATTGGTTGGAACCAATTGCTGCATTATATATCCTTCCTTGTCCAGATATCGCACTGGAATCCTATTTAAGTTCAGGAACGGGTTAAATGCTTAGCCATGCTTAGTGCGGTAGAAGTCAGGTGATTTCCTGTCACCTGCGAGCTTTAGGATGAGGTGGATCACGGTTGGCTATATTTGCTATCGTGGAAAAGAACCATGTGAATAATGAATTAAGACCGGGCAGGGTCTTGTGTAGGTTTGAACATAGTGACTCCGTCTGTGTCGTTTAAGGACCGATACGCTGTACGTCCTTATGTCATGTTGAACGCAGCCTAACACTTAGCTGGCCGGATAAGTCATTCCAACCGTGAAGCCTAGTAGTTCGACTCAGGCTGGGGACGTGAGCAGTGGCGACACTCTGGAGGTAGTAAGGATGTGTGGAGAGCCATTGGCATAAGTCCAAGGCGGGTTAGAGTCCCGAACAACCTTGGCAGAGTGGTTCTCTGAGAATGTCAATCTGTTCGGACTCGCGACTCCTGAATCGTACCAAAGGTGACTTGTTGCGACCCTGACGGGGGAAGCAGGGTTTGTGTTTAGAAATACCCCTCCAGCTGGATAGGAATCGATTCTAATCGTCGTCTCTCCCGGATAGTGAGAACTTGACTGAGCAGCGGCAACGTAGATTCAATTAATTTAATGATATGGTTAAATGGATGATGATAAGGTTGCCACAATGAATACCTGATATGGTTATTAATGTTTGCACCCTAATAAAATGATTGCTTAGTACATGTGCTAATATAGATGACAGGTTAATGGCTAAAAAAGTTACTGCTAGTTCAGGTTAAGAGTTGATCATTATTACTTATGCTTTTCTACAAAAAGAAAGTGTCAGCCAGCTCCACTACATTAAGCTATGCATAATCCTTGGTGTCATTTGTTTGGTTTTCGATGGGTAAGTCTAGCTGAGTACATTCCCGTACTTAGGGTTTATTCCCTCTTGTTGCAGATGACCTCCTATATTAGGGATTCTGCAAGTATTGTCTCCACCCAGCGGGTGATGAGGACTAGATCATGGGCATGATCTCCTTTCTCTTATCTGAATGCTTTTGCGGGCCATGATCAGCAAACCTGTATGTGTATTTGAACTCAGTGTGTGAGTTAAACTATTTGCTTCCGCATGTTTTACAAGACTTGTTTTGTAATAACGATGACTCTGTGATGATGTAATCTATTTGCGAACGTCTGTGAAATGTTGTAACGTACGATATGTTATGTTGAATTACTGTGATCTTGGTTGTATGCAAGTTGGTTTGAAATCCTTCGAGATTTCAGTTGACTACCGGGTTTATATGGGCTCAAGTTCGAGAATTTGATCATTTCGGCGATTGTTTTTGTACTTGTGCTCTTATAAATTGGTCGGTTCCGTGACAGCTGGTATCAGAGCTAGATTCAACATTAAACATATCTTACGGCTATTTAAAACAAAAACCTTTTGTTGTAAAAATGGTTTTCAAACTTATAGTTACATATAAGTGTTCAAAAATCAAAATTTTTATGGTATACTGGTGATCACATCCCTTATAGCCCACTTAAGGACTTCTAGGTGGCTTATATATAAGTACTAACTTGGGGGGAATTGATTGTTTCTATTTCGTCATCCATGCGGCGTGATATTGCATGGGTGCCATTCGTTTGAATGGTAATGTATGGATCAATTGCCTCTATGCTAAGGTAAGTGTGAGTTGTGAGAGCATGACCGTCCAACCGTCGGTCTAGGGGAGAGCTAGTTGTGGTTACTGGAGTATTTACATGTTGCATACATGTATATATGAAGGTACTTAATTGTGGGTACAATTGTTGGGTAGTTTGGATACCGAAGTATATATATTGGGGGATGTATATATGGAGAGTATCTTAGTACTACTTGTGTAATTAGCATTATATCTTGTTGGGTTGGGCTGCAATGAAGTTTTTCTGCAGGTACGCTAACAACGCACCGTGTAGATCGACTAGTTACCGCTAATTGAGAGAACGTATGTATGCCACCATATAGTCCGCTAAAGCTTAAATTTTCTTACGTTTGTGAGGACGTACGGAACGAGCATGCATCATATTCACTCATGACATTCATATTGCATTACTCCCTCCCTTATAATTGCTTATCCCAAGTATAAAGCGCAATCTCTCAGCAAAAAGTTGAGGAGATTCGCGGTATTGCAAATTATCGTCTGCAACAGTGGGGTCAAACCTCACTATTGAGAGAGATGAGGCTGCACAAGAATTGGATCGTGTGACCCATCACAGAGATGCTTCTTTAGAGTTAGAAGAAGAAGTCCAAGGTGTCTCCGATGTGGACAGGGATCACTTCGATGAGTAGCTCGTTAGCAAGTCTCACTAGTTAAAGCTTTTGCAGTCATACTTGTAATGTACTTTAATTCGCTCCCTTCGGGATGCGTAACGTTATGGTGAAGTTTAAAACTTGTCATGTTGGAATACACTGCGTATGGCGCTAGTAATCTACTTGATGATGTGGTGATTGGAGAATGAATTATTGCCTCTGTTTATTGTATGAAGTTTTCATTCTCGTCAGTAAATACAGTTTGGCACGATTATGTTGTTCCTCTCCAATGTGCTGACATCATCAATAATTACTGGTTGCGCATTGTGCAGATGCCTCGTACTCGTTCCACCGGTGCGAGTGATGATGATGATCTTCCGCCACCACCACCCACACCAACGGAACTAATAGCAATGCTTGCGGAAGGACAGCGCACTATGGCCGAGGCCCTCCGTACGATTGCGAATCGTGATGGCCGTGGTCCACGCCAAGGACCGGATCCACATCAATACAGTGATTTCAAGGATTTCCTTGACACAAAACCCCCAATCTTCAAGGAGGCTGAGGAGCCTCTACAAGCTGATGAGTGGTTGAATACTCTCGAGCAGAAGTTCCGTCTGCTCCGCTTGACTGAGGTGCTAAAAACTGAGTATGCATCGCACCAACTGCATGGGCCAGCTGGCATTTGGTAGAGTCATCATTGGTCCACTATGCCTGCTAATGCCCAAATCACCTGGGATCAGTTCAAGTCTGCTTTCAGGGGAAATTACATTCCTCCTGGTCTCATGGTGATCAAACATATAGAGTTCATGAAGCTGACTCAGGGAAACAAGAGCCTGAATGAATACCTGCAAGCTTTCAACAACCTTGCAAGGTATGCTACCGAGTTTGTGGACACAGATGCCAAGAAGATTGCAAGCTTCAAGCGGGGACTTAGCCCCAAACTGATGAAGACCATGGGAAATTGCAAGTGCGCTCATTTTAATGAGTTTGTGAGTGATGCCTTATCGCAAGAGAACAACAATGCTGTGTATGCTGCTTCAAAAAGTCGTAAGAGGGCCTATGAGGCGGGCGCCTCACAATCTAAGGCTCCCGTCGCACAAAGGGCTCCATTCCGTCCTCCAGCGTCAGCCGCCAAGTTTCGCCCACCGTAGAAAAAGAATCCCGCCAAGACTGGGTTTCGCAAGGCATTTACAGTTGCTCTTCCCTAGGGCACTACCAGTCAGGGCAGTTCCAGGGCTCCACCAAGCAACATGCCATGCTGGAACTGCAACAAGACAGGTCACTGGGCAAGGGAATGCCCTTACCCTAAGAAGAATAATTACCAGGGTGGCCGTCAGGGACAAGTGAACCACACTAATATTACTGAGATTCCTTCAGGAGAGGTAGTGACTGCCGGTAAGTTTCTGATTGACCAACACCCCGCAGTTGTACTATTTGATTCAGGTGCTTCGCATTCCTTCATTAGTCCATCATTTGCATCCAAGTTTATGAAGAAAACATATACTGTTGAGGGTGAGGGTTATTGTATTAGGGCTGCCAGTGGTATTATCCCAACCAAGCTGGTAGTTGGGGATGTACAATTTGTGATAGAGGGGCGAAGTTATCAGGTTGATCTGGTAGTTTTACCGGGGCTAGGTATCAATGTGATATTGGGAATGAATTGGATGAGCCGTCATGAAGTGCTTATTGATACATCGACTAGGGTAGTTATGCTCAGAGATCCTGGTAATCAGGAGGGTTTTCTAGTACAGTTACCCAGGGACATCAATCTTTCTTGCACAACCAATGCGGTGCAAGCAAAGTCTCTGGCAGACCGTCGTGTGTGACTTTCCGGATGTTTTTCCCGATGATTTGCCTGGATTGCCCCCGGATTGAGAAGTAGAATTCAAGATAGAGTTGCTTCCTGGTACAGCTCCCATCTCTAGAAGGCCTTATAGAATGCCTCCCAATGAACTAGCTGAACTTAAGACCCAGTTGAATGAACTGCTGAAGAAAGGCCTTATCCGCCCTAGTTCATCTCCGTGGGGGTGCCCAGCTATCTTTGTGAAGAAGAAGGATCAATCTCTACGCATGTGTGTAGATTATAGACCCTTGAATGCAGTTACAATCAAGAATAAGTACCCTCTGCCACGCATAGATATCTTATTTGATCAGTTGTCTAAGGCAAAAGTCTTTTCAAAGATTGATTTGAGATCTGGGTATCATCAAATCAAAATTCGGCCTAAGGATGTCCCAAAAACAGCATTCTCTACAAGATATGGTCTGTATGAATACCTTGTTATGTCTTTTGGATTGACCAATGCCCCCGCACATTTTATGTATCTGATGAATTCAGTGTTTATGCCTGAGTTGGACAAATTTGTGGTGGTATTTATAGATGATATCCTGGTCTATTCTGAGAATGAAGAAGATCATGTTGAGCATTTGCGGGTGGTTCTTACTAGATTGCGAGAACACCAGCTGTATGCAAAGTTCAGCAAATGTGAATTTTGGCTTCGTGAGGTACCTTTTCTTGGACACGTGTTGTTCGATGGTGGAATTATGGTTGATCCCACCAAGGTGCAAGAAGTGTTGAACTGGAAGGCTCCAATCTCGGTGCATGAGGTTCAGAGTTTTCTAGGGTTGGCGGGCTATTATCGTCGCTTCATCCCGGATTTCTCTAAAATAGCCAAGCCTATGACTTGATTGCTGCAAAAAGACATGAAGTTTGTCTGGACTCCTGAGTGTGATGCGGCTTTCCATACCCTGCAAACTCTTCTAACGTCGGCTCCGGTTTTGGCACAACCGGATATCGAGAAACCTTTTGATGTGTTCTGTGATGCATCAGGTATTGGGTTAGGAGGTGTTCTTATGCAAGAGGGTAGAGTCATCGCTTATACCTCTCGCCAACTTCGGAAGCATGAAGTGAATTATCCAACACATGACTTGGAACTCGCTGTAGTTGTTCATGCTTTGAAGGCCTGGAGACATTATCTACTTGGCAATGTGTGCAACATCTACACTGATCATAAAAGTCTTAAGTACATATTCACTCAACCCGAGTTAAATATGCATCAGAGAAGATGGCTCGAGTTGATAAAGGATTATAACCTCCAAGTGCACTATCACCCTGGCAAGGCAAACGTCGTCGTGGATGCCTTAAGCAGAAAGTCTCATTGCCACTCATTGATTGAGAGTGATGTCCATTTGTCAAAGCTCCTTCATCCTGCAGTCCTTCACAACATCACTGTCTGTTGTACTCTACAGAGTCAAATTATCGAGCTACAAAAGACAGATGCAGGTGTGTTTCACATCAAGCGCAAGATGAAAGAGCAAGAAACCAAACATTTTCGAGTAGATGAGGAAGGCGTGTTATGGTTCAAGGATAGGTTGGTAGTTCCGAAGGATAGAGAGCTTAGAAATCAAATCATATCTGAAGCTCATTCCTCTAAATTATCTATTCATCCTGGTAGTAGTAAAATGTATCACGATTTGAAGCCTCGATATTGGTGGACCAAAATGAAGAAAGAGATAGCCGCTTATGTGGCTAGGTGCGACACTTGTTGTCGGGTCAAGGCTGTGCACATGAAAGCTGGATTACTTCAGCCACTCTCTATTCCAGGTTGGAAATGGGAAGAGATAAGTATGGATTTTATTGTTGGACTCCCTACTACTCAGAGGAATTTTAACTCAATTTGGGTAATTGTGGACCGACTGACCAAGTCGGCACACTTCATTCCGGTCCGCATAGACTTTCGTCCAACCGACTATGCAGAGTTATACTTCAACCAGATAGTCTGACTACATGGGATCCCTCGTACTATTGTCTCGGATAGAGGACCACAGTTCACTGCTCGTTTTTGGGAGCATTTACACGGATTATTAGGAACTAAGCTAGTAAGAAGTTCTGCCTATCATCCGCAAACCAATGGGCAAACTGAACAAGTGAATCAAATCTTGGAAGATATGTTGAGAGCATGTGTCATCTCGGCTAAGGGCTCATGGGAAAAATGGTTACCCCTAGCTGAATTCTCGTACAATAATAGTTATCAAGAGAGCATAAAGATGGCACCGTTTGAAGCTTTGTATGGCCGGAAGTGTAGAACCCCATTGAACTGGGTAGAAGCCGGTGAAAGGAGATATTATGGAATTGATTTTGTTCAAGAAGCCGAAAAACAAGTCCATACTATCCAAACCCACATGGCCGCAGCTCAAGCTAGGCAGAAAAGTTATGCTGATCGACATAGAAAACCTATTGAATTTGAGGTTGGAGACTTCGTTTATCTGAAAGTCTCACCTATGAAGAGTGTCCAACGCTTTGGTGTGAAGCGAAAGCTTGCACCGAGATATGTTGGCCCGTTTGAAATCATTGGACAAAGTGGTAAAGTGGCGTATAAGATTCAATTACCTCCTAAGATGAGTGCTATCTTCAATGTCTTTCATGTATCCCAATTGAAGAAATGTCTTCGCATCCCTGAAGAGAGAGTTCCATTGGGGGATATCGAGTTAAAATCAGATTTGACCTTTGAAGAAAAGCCGGTTCGAGTGATTGACACTCGTGAGCGAGTGACTCAGAGTCGGGTAGTCAAGTTCTATAAAGTCATGTGGAGCAATCAGGGTAGTGAACGCGATGCAACGTGGGAAAGGGAAGACTATTTGAGGGATGGTTATAAGGAATTCTATCAACAATGGTATGCTTTTCAAATCTCGGGACGAGATTTTTATAAGGGGGGAGGGCTGTAACACCCCTGGTGTTTGCCTTCCACATTTGCATTGCATTTCATGAACATGAGCATCATGCATCCATTCGTGAACTTATATCACATGAAACATGATTTCGAAACATTGCAACATGTTGTATGTTTCATGTGTGTTGTCTCTTTTATGAAATGTAAAGTGTGCAACACTTGAGTGCAACATGTGCCACTCACTTAGTGAAACAAGATTAGTTAATACTATGCAACAAGATCATGAAACATGTGAAACATGACTATGAAACATTTGCAACATTTCTTGTGTTTTCATTGTTTCAATACATGTGATGCTTGATTCTTGTGTGACCAATATGTGGTGTGGTTAATAATCATCCTAAGTAACTTAGTTACACCTAGAATGTCATTAGGAACAATGTTCATGTGGATCATTTTGCCTAATTAGGTTTCCAAGTCATGGTTGACCAATTTGGACCCCTAGAGCTCCTATGTTTGACTGTTTAAAAAGTGTGGCTTAGGATGTTTGCATGTCTGAGCAACCTAAAGCAAAGATATAGAGAATTATGTAAGGAACAAAAGTTATTTTATGACCATCTCATGAAAATGTGCACAACATGCTCAAAAATGGCCCACAAGTTAGATTTGAAGGTGGAGTCAACACTTGAAAAATTTGCTAAGTCTTAACTGCCATTTCAGTTTGATTGAGCCAACTTGGGTATGATTTTACTCTCCATCCTTTGCGAATTAGACTTTGGTCTCTAAATGAGTTTTGTAGCTGGAACATAGGGCTTCAACTTTGATTTAGGGATGGTTTGCTAACTCGCCACCGATTTTGAGTCTGAACGCGTTGAAAACTCACTGTCAGTCGGTTTTCTTCGTCTGATTGGATGCTACAGTGACTGACCAAATTTAGAAAACACCCGACGCATGTGTGCCGACATCGCCGGTCGCCTGAGCTTGCTGCCACGCGCCGTGGATGCCCTGGCACGGCCAACCGCGTCTTGAGTACCCCGCGCGCCTGCCCGACGCACTCAACCGCTCCAGTTCGCCTTTCTTCACCTCCACCGCGCGCTGCGCCAAGCAAGCAGCCGTCCGCCATTGCTAGCCGCACCTTCGCCTTCATCTAGCTTCCATGCCATTGCAAAAATGCATTGCCCCGTTCACCTAGAGCTTCGCCGTGATCCCCTTTACCATCTCCACCTCACCGTTGGGTCGATTGTGCCTCGGTAAGGGCGTATTCGTCGTTTTTCCCCACCGCAGCCGTGGCGGGACCTCGCCGGCGTTGTCGCTCCACACGAACAACTGCCACCGTGACCCTCCCGTCCCCTCCTCTGCCTTACGCTAGGTCCTAGGTGCACTGCTGATGCTCGTAGCGCCTTCCGTCCTAGACGTAGCGCCGTAGCCTCGCCGGAGCCGGCCGTGCCATGGCCGATCGCCGCCGTGGCCATCGCCACCCCCGCTAGCGGCGTCAGTAGCTGCAATAGAAGGTTCCCCTAGGTCCGCTTAGGTGAGGTGAACATGTTGGCACCTTTGCCTTCGCCGGAGAAGCCACCGACGGCGAACTGCGCCACCGGCCGTTCCTTCTCCCCTGCCCTGTCTCGCTGACGCGCGGGTCCCTCTTGTCAGCGCCGCGGCTGAGGCGGGAGCCCAGCGTGGGCCGCGCCGTTGTCTGGGCCGCGCCAGCGCGTGTTCTTGGGCCGCCGTTTCCTCGGGCCGGCCCAACATCAGTGAAATGGTTTCCTTATTTGTTTTGTTTAACTGTTTTTCACAGTTTGGTGTATAGATTCAAAAATATGTAACTCAAGTTTGGTAGATCCAAAGGATATGGTTCCAATTTTGTTAGACTCGCTGTTAGGTGTAGTATTTAAGAAAAATATGTCTTGAGCATTTTATGTGGAAATTTTGGATGAATTAAATAGGAACTTGAAAAGTGTTTTTGAATGCATGCAAACTTGTTTAAATCATATCTTGAGTTTCCTTGATCCAATTATATGTTTACATCTTAAAGTTGGTATGTGTGATATGTCAGTAAAGTTGGTTTGGTCCAATTATATGTTTACATCTTAAGTTATTAATTATTCGTTTGCATTATGTCCCTCTGGACAGATCTGGGGACTTTGGAAAGTTCCCCATGATATTTTAGTTTTCTGTGAATGGGATGAATACAAAAGTTGTAGATAATTTATGTATCTAGCTCCTATCAAAATTTGAGGGCATTTGGCCCAGTAGTTTAGAAACTACAGCTGTTTAAAGTTAGGTTCCAGTCTTTGCTTATTCTCTGCCTTGTGAGGACAGAGTTCTGTTGATTTATGAGTTCGACCTAGTAAAGGTTTGGATCATGCTTTGAGGTCTGAAAATGTATTGTAGACAATTTTATAAGCTTTCCAGATTGTCTTGTTGCATATCATTTGGATTTATAAATCTCCAGTTATGGCTAGTTTACTATACCACTACATAGTCTCCATTTGGTTGTAATACAAATGCTTGAGTGTATGCTTGTGCAATGTTTTCATTGATTGTTTAGGGGTTAGCCTAACTTGAGAATATGCTTAGGTGCAGGTGCTAGGTCATTAACGGAAGATGAGCAATTATACATTAGGTTGTATAAACATGGTAAGTGAAAGTGATTTGAATAGGGCTTAAGTTGGAATATGCAAACTACAGCGAACATGTGCATTTCCCGAGCATCTCTGACATTCGTTCATGTGCATCCATGATATTTATCTTGTGCATTCATGCAATAGGTGTGCCGGAGGGAGTGACGTTACTGGAGTTCGAGGGAGCCAACCAGGAGGAGGAGCCCGAGGTGCAGGAAGCCGACGAAGCAGTCGCCGCGGAGGAATTGCCCGAGTGCCCTGACCACCAGCCTTCCTCGTTCCTGAAAGGCAAGCCCCGGAGCATATTAAGCCTCCCATGTTTTTACAAATACATTGAGTATCTTTTATCGTTGATGATGCATTAAGTATAGGAATTGGTTGGAACCAATTGCTGCATTATATATCCTTCCTTGTCCAGATCCGGCTCTTATAAATTGGTCGGTTCCGTGACAGCAATCACCATCAAGAACAAGTACCCTCTGCTGAGAATCGATGATCTACTTGATCAGCTTCGAGGTGCCAAGTATTTCTCCAAGATTGATCTCAGATCCGGCTATCATCAAACGAAGATTCGAGAGAGTGACATTCCGAAGATAGCTTTCGTGACTAGGTATGGGCAGTTTGAGTTCACCTTGGTGTCCTTTGGACTCATGAATGCTCCCACATACTTCATGAACATGATGAATAAGGTTTTCATGGATGAACTGGATAAGTTTGTGGTGGTATTCATTGATGTCATCCTTGTCTATTCAACCACCGCTGAAGAACATGAACATCATCCGAGAATCGTGCTTGAGAAATTGGCCCAACATTAGCTCTACGCAAAGTTCAGCAAATGCGAGTTTTGGCTACACGAAGTTACCTTCCTAGGCCATGTACTAACAGCTGAAGGTGTTGCTATTGACCTAGCTAAGATTGAAGCTATGAAAGAATGAGATCAACCCCGCAATGTGACAGAAGTCAGAAGTTTCTTGGGATTGGCCGGATATTATCGCCGATTCATCGAGAACTTCTCCAAGATAGCCCGTCCAATGACCAACCTTCTGAAGAAGACTAAGGAGTTTGAATGGACGTCCAAGTGCGAACAAAGCTTCTAGGAATTGAAACAGAAGCTTACCACAACTCCTGTGCTAGCATTGTCTGATATCAGCAAAGATTTCATGGTCTATTGTGATGCATCTCGTCAAGGACTTGGTTGTGTACTGATGCAAGATGGAAGAGTGATAGCATATGCGTCCCGACAGTTGAAAGAACATGAGACCCGTTACCCAACCCAGGATCTTGAGTTAGCAGTAGTTGTGCATGCCTTGAAGATCTGGAGACACTACGTGATAGGCAACAAGTGTGATATCTATATAGATCACAAGAGCTTGAAGTACTTTTTCACTCAGGAAGATCTAAATATGAGGCAACGCCGATGGCTAGAGTTGATCAAGGATTATGACCTGGAAATTCACTATCATCCAGGAAAAGCTAATGTAGTCGCAGATGCTCTTAGTCGCAAGAGTTACTGTCACACCTTGATCACTAAATCCATACCACCTGAGCTCAAGGAAGAGATTGATGATTTCCAACTAGAGATACTACCGCAAGGCTTGTTGAATGAGCTCCGCATATAGTATGATCTCACAGATCGCATCCATCAAGCTCAGGAAAGTTGCGAAGAGATCAAATATCTCCGTGGTCTGATGAAACTAGGCTACAAGACCAACCACCAAGAAGATGAGCAAGGAACCATCTGGTTCAAGAATAGAATCCGTGTTCCATCTGACCCAGTACTATGAGAGGAAATTCTGTCAGAAGCTCACGATTCCAAGTACTGTATTCACCCTGGAGGTTCAAAGATGTACCAAGACTTGAAGAAACACTTCTGGTGGAAGGGCATGAAGATAGACATTGTAGGACATGTGGCACGTTGTGACACCTGTAATAGAGTCAAGGTTGAACATCAAAGGCCTGCAGGTTTGCTAAAGCCTCTTGACGTTCCTGAGTGGAAGTGAGAGAGCATATCCATGGATTTCATAGTTGGATTGCCCCGTTCATAGAAAGGCAATGATTCCATCTGGGTGATTGTTGATCATCTGACCAAGATTGCTCACTTTGTACCAGTAAAGGCCAAGACCAATGTAGAAAAATTAGCAGATCTATATGTTGAGCAAATTCTTAGACTACACGGAGCTCCTTCTAGTATTGTATCTGATTGTGGTACTCAGTTTGTGTCCTGATTCTAGGAAGCTCTGCACAAGTCCATTAGAACCAAACTCGATTTCAGTACCGCTTATCACCCATAGACAGATGGACAGATAGAGCGAGTAAATCAGATCTTAGAAGACATGCTTCGCGCTAGTGTACTAAATTATGGCTCTGATTGGGAGAAATGCCTACCCTATGCAGAGTTCTCTTATAACAATAGCTACCAAGCCAGTATCAAGATGTCACCATTTGAAGCTCTATATGGCAGACCTTGTAAGACACCTTTGATGTGGTCCCAACTGGGAGAAAGATCATTCTTTGACTCCACTAAGATCCAAGATGTAGAAGGAGTTGCGCAAGTGAAGGAGAATTTGAGAATTGCCCAAAGCCGATACAAGAGTTATGCTGACAAAAGGAGAAGAGAACTTGAGTTCAATGTGGGAGATTTCGTCTATCTCAAGGTATCCCCGCTACGTGGAACTATCAGATTCCATGTGAAAGGAAAGCTTGCCCCTATGTAAGGTCCTAGATGGCTAGAGGGGGGGTGAATAGCCTATAAAAAATCTACAATCACCACTAAGCAAACTTGTTAGAATAACAAACGGCGTAAAGCGAGTTTTGCTTAGCCAAAGGTTGTGATGCAAGCCTCCTATCCACAAGTCTAGTAGATTATGATCTCTAGTTCACACAAGTGCTATGTCACTAAATTTACACTAGAGAACAAGCTAGCAACACTACTAGCCAAGCTACTACTAGAGCAACACAAGATAATCTAGTAAAGATAAGTGCAAGAGATAGGATTGTGAATCTTATACCGACGGTGGAGTGAAGATGTTGCCAATCACCAAGATGATATACAATCAATTAATATTGACAACAACACAATATGTAGACCAATCACCGGGAGACAAGAGACACAATATTTTTGTTCACCCGGTGTTCACTTGTGCACCGACAAGCTACGTCACCGGTTGTGTCGACCAACACTTAGATGGTTCCTCGGTGTGACCCTCAAGTCACTTGCCCCTCAAGG
Source organism: Saccharum hybrid cultivar R570 (assembly GCA_038087645.1). Lineage (NCBI taxonomy): Eukaryota > Viridiplantae > Streptophyta > Magnoliopsida > Poales > Poaceae > Saccharum > Saccharum hybrid cultivar. The sequence continues at coordinate 1,702,529 of JAQSUU010000049.1, read as the reverse complement.
CACGCCCCGCAAGGCACCGCAAGACTCCACTCTCAAGTGAGGTAACTCAATGACACGCGCAATGTAATAGAGTTGCTTTTGGCGTCCCGCCGAGGAAAGCACAAGAACCTCTTACAAACAACCGGAGGTGGCCAAGAACAATCACCTTCTCTTGCCAACGCCTCCAACAATCTCCAAGCCGGCTAGGAGCGGTACTCTCCAAGAGTAACAAGAAATCCACCGGCTAAACCACCCACAAGTGCCACTAGATGCCCTCAAGCTATGCAATGCACTTTGGGATCACTCAATCTCACTTTTGATTTGCAATCAAGCAAGAGAGATGAGTGGGAGGAGTTGTTCTAGCTCAAAGGATGCACAAGTATGTTAGAAATGCCAAGTCACCTCCCCAAGGGCCGGCCAACAAGTATTTATAAGCAACCCATCCAAATAGAGCCGTTACAACTCCACTCACGATTTTCGCGGGACCACCGGACGCGCCGGTGGTAACTCACCGGACGCGCTCAACCGCGTCCGGTGCCCCTCCGACATCCACGTGTCCTCCGAATTTCAAATTCGTCCGTTAGATCCTCCAACGGTCACTGCGTGCCAACGGTCAAACGACCCACCGGACGCGCTGCTGCGAACCACCGGACGCGCCGGTGCGCACAGCACCCGCGCCCGCGAAACAACCACCGGACGCGCTCCTCGCCACCACCGGACGCCACAGTACCCGCGTCCGGTGCGAGTCCAGTAAGCTCCCTGGACCACCGGACGCGTCCGATGGTGTGTCACCGGACGCGCACCGCGTCCGAAGACTACGTGACTCGCTGTTCGCCAGACCGGACGCGCCGGTCCCGTGGGTCACCGGACGCGCCGGTGCCAAACCCTAGCTCGCGCGCCTGACGCCCGCGCTGCACTGACCGGACGCGCCGGTCCACAGTGACCGCGTCCGGTGCAGCGTCCGGTGCTCCGTCCAGTCACTTCCGTGACCGCGTTCGCCTCCGTTTCTTTTTCGACTTCCGGCGCAATGGAAAATAGGCATTTCACTTCCCCGAAATCGCCTGAATCCCGCGCTCGCACGCTCGGCGGGAGGGAGAGAGGAACCCAAACCTCTCTATACCCGCAAACCACAGCGCGACCAACGCCACCTTTGCAAATGTGCCAACACCATCAAGTGTACATCTCCATGTGCTTGTGTGTTAGCATTTTCTCAATCATTTTCAAAGGTTTTCCAATTAGCTCACTAGGCCCTACATGCAATGCACTTCATGAATTCACCTAGTGGCACCCGTGCATCGAATAACCGATAAGACTTCCCCTCTTAATAGTTCGGCTATCGACCCTAAACCACTCACACCCTCTATGGTGTCTTGAGTGTAAAACAAAATGGCCCTATGGTTATACCTTTGCCTTGAGCCCATTTTGTTTCTCCAAATGATATGATCCACTTCATATCATCACATGACCGTCTCGATCCATCGACCTTGACTTCACTTGCTCTTCACCGTTGCATCGGTCCATCGGCGCCAAGTCTCGCTCAAGCTTCACCATCGCATGGTCCCTCGCTTCGAAGCCTCGACTTGCCCTTCACCTTCACAACCGGTCCATCGAGCCAAGCCTCATCTTGGTCTTCATCATCTTGGTCACATGAGTCAATGTCATGTCTCATATGCAATGACCACCTTTATCTAAATCATCCACTTAGATACAAAGGTTAGTCCTAGGTTTCATCAATTAGCCAAAACCAAACTAGGGACTTTCAATCTCCCCCTTTTTGGTAATTGATGACAACCCTCACAAAGATGATTTTGATAATAAAAGTTTTGAACTTGTCATACTTGTCCAATCATTTTGCTCATAAGTAAAGTTTGGACAATTATCACAAGCTCGGTTTTGGTAGCATTAGCTCCCCCTACATATGTGCATAGAGTTTGGATTGAAAGCTTTGCACATATGCATGGATAGAAATGTTGGGAGAGTAATTCTACCAAAATGATGCTAAGGTGTAAGAAATGGACCTTTGAAGCGTGATACCAATCGGAGTTGCCTTTTACACCATCCTTAGCATCATGAAGTAACTAGACATCCATCAAAACTCAAGAACCTCGTGAGATCAACATTATATGCAAGGGTTCTTGGACTACTTGTAAAGCTAACCACTTGTAAGGCTTTAGGCAAGTCTAGATACCACATATAAACTATTCCTATGCATGCTAGTAGATCATTTCATCATCCAATTTCTATACTAGCATTGCACCACACAAGCATGTATATTGAATTTAAATACATGTGCAATGAGCAAGTCATATGAGAATGCACAAACAAATGCAACAACTTTGTTTATGAGCTTGCTCCCCCTACTTGTGTGTATCAACAAATTTTATTTACCCCTTTATCAAGTTGAATCATCTTTTTCTCATCATAAATTTTATTTACCCCTTTATCAAGTTGAATCATCTTTTTCTCTCCCCCTTTGTCAACAACTTACCCAAAAAGGGATCAAATTGTGGAGAGAAGAAAAATGTTTGATGGAGTAGCTTGAAATTAATTCGATTCCACATGTAAGGTTAAAAAAAAAATTTATCAAATTTGGTTTAACCTAGAATACTTGCCAAAGATATTTAATTCGATTTGAACCAAAGACAAGCTTCTTCACTCCTCAAAATAAGGGTTATCTTGCCTATGTTGAATTAGACACTTATAGCAAATCTTCTAGATTCAACACTAGGTTTACAAGCTCACAAACATGTCATATGCCACCACTAGATCAAAACAAACATAGAGGCAATAGTGGTAACATATGTCCATCAAATTCATTTGATTTATCATGAATGCTCATGCATACCACTTATTATGTCTACATGCTCTAGCAAGTCCTTAGCATAGGATGAATGACATGTCAATCAACTTTACCTTGCAATGTCGAAGGAGAGGCATGTCAATAAGTGAGTGGGGTGCATTCAACTCATGTTTGAGAAATCAAGAATGTTCAATTCATTCCTTAGCTTGCAAAACCTTCTCTCATCAAGTGGCTTAGTGAGAATATCGGCAAGTTGATCATCGGTGCCAACACTTTCAATGGCAATATCTCCCTTTTGTTGATGATCTCTAATGAAATGATGTCTTATGTCAATATGCTTTGTTCTTCCATGTTGAACCGGGTTTTGTATCATCTTGATTGCACTTTCATTATCACATAGCAACGGCACATTCTTGAAGTTGAGGCCATAATCCTTTAAAGTTGATGTCATCCATAGCAATTGTGCACAACAACTCCCCGCACTCACATATTCGGCTTCGGCGGTAGAGATTGCCACACTATTTTGTTTCTTTGAGGACCATGACACAAGTGATCTTCCAAGTAATTGACATGTGCCACTTGTGCTCTTTCTATTGATCTTGCAACCCCCATAGTCGGAGTCCGAATATCCAATCAATTCAAACTTTGACCCCTTGGGATACCATAGTCCAACATCTCTTGTTTGCTTCAAGTACCTCAATATTCTCTTTGCGGCCGTGAGATGACTCTCTCTAGGTGAGGCTTGATATCTAGCACACATGCAAACACTAAACATGACATCCGGCCTTGATGCGGTGACATAGAGTAGACTTCCAATCAAAGACCGATATTCCTTTTGATTCACCATATTGCCATCAAGATCACTATCCAAATTGCCACTTGTACCCATTGGAGTTGAAATTGGCTTTGCATCTTGCATTCCAAACTTCTTCAACATGTCCCTTATGTATTTCCCTTGACTCACAAATGTCCCATTCTTCAATTGCTTTACTTGGAGACCAAGGAAGTAGCTAAGTTCACCAATCATAGACATTTCAAACTCTTTGGCCATCATAGCACCAAATTCTTCACAATAAGCTTGTTCGGTTGATCCAAAAATGATGTCATCAACATATATTTGCACTATGAATAGATCATTCCCAATCTTCTTGGTGAATAGAGTTGTATCAACCTTGCCCATCTTGAATCCCTTAGAGAGAAGGAAATCTCTTAGCCTCTCATACCATGCTCTAGGTGCTTGCTTTAAGCCATATAAAGCCTTCTTCAACTTGTACACATGGTTGGGTTTCTTGTCATCTTCAAATCCGGGCGGTTGCTCAACAAAGACTAACTCATTGATGATCCCATTTAGAAATGCACTTTTGACATCCATTTGATATAGTTTGATATTGTGTGCACAAGCATAAGCCAATAGAATCCTTATTGCTTCCAATCTTGCCACGGGAGCATATGTCTCATCATAGTCAAGACCTTCAACTTGAGTGTAACCTTGAGCAACTAGTCTTGCTTTGTTTCTCACTACAATGCCATCTTGATCTTGCTTATTTTTGAACACCCACTTGGTTCCAATCACATTGTAGTCATTTGGCCTTTCTACCAACTCCCAAACATCATTTCTTGTGAAATTGTTTAACTCTTCTTGCATAGCCATGATCCAATCGGCATCCCTCAAAGCTTCTTCTATCTTCTTTGGTTCTATGGTTGACACAAATGATGCATGCTCACAAAACATAGTCAATCTTGATCTTGTTTGCACACCACTTCTAATATCACCAATAACACTATCAATGGGGTGATCTCTTGCAATATGTTGTGGTTGGAGTACTTGCACTTGATTGCTTGAGCTTGGTTGATCACTTGATGTATCTTGATGAGATGAACTAGCACCTTGATCTTGTACTTGAGAGTCACTAGCTAGCTTGAATGGTGAATTTAGCACTTGATCTTTATCATCATCTTGAATATCAATAACTTGCTTTGCTCTAATGTCCCCAATGTCCATGTTCTTCATTGCTTCCACCAATAGAGTTCCACTAACATCATCTAGATTCTCTTCTTCATCTTGTGACCCATTGGTTTCATCAAATTGCACATCATGGACTTCTTCTAGAATGCCACTTGAGTTGTTCCAAACTCTATAAGCTTTGCTTGTAGTTGAATAACCAAGTAGGAACCCCTCATCACATCTCTTGTCAAACTTTCCCAATCTAGTGCCCTTCTTCAAGATATAGCATTTGCAACCAAACACCCTAAAGTAAGAAATATTGGGCTTTCTTCCATGAAGTAACTCATATGGGGTCTTCTCTAGCAATGGATGACAATATAGTCTATTGATGTAGTAGCAAGCGGTATTGATTGCTTCATCCCAAAATGATTGACTCACATTGTACTCATGAAGCATTGATCTAGCCATATCAAGCAATGTTCTATTCTTCCTCTCAACTAGGCCATTTGATTGTGGAGTGTACTTGGCCGAGAATTGATGTCCAATACCATAATGATCACAAAGTTCTTCAATTCTTGTATTCTTGAACTCACTTCCATTGTCACTTCTCACTTTCTTGATTCTAATCTCAAACTCATTGTGAACTCTAGTGAGAAATGTCTTGAAGGTGTCAAACACTTCACTTTTGTCACTAAGAAAGAATACCCATGTGAATCTTGTGAAGTCATCCACTATGACAAAGCCATACTTGTTGCCGCCTATGCTTGTATATGTTGTTGGTCCAAATAGATCCATGTGCATCAATTCAAATGCTTTGCATGTGCTCATTGTACTCTTCTTTGGATGTGAGCTTCCAACTTGCTTTCCGGCTTGACATGCACTACAAAGCTTATTCTTCTCAAATTCAACATCTTTCAAACCATTGACAAGATTGTGAGTTGTAAGCTTCTTCAATTGTTTCATGCCAACATGACCAAGCCTTCTATGCCAAAGCCAACCCATGCTTGATTTGGAGACTAAGCAAGTTGTCAAAGAAGTTTCTCTAGCATTGAAGTCAACTAGGTAGAGATTCTCATATCTAAAGCCCTTGAATGCCACATTTGAACCATCCACACTAATAACTTCCACATCATCAATCCCGAAGATGCATTTGTAGCCTAGATCACATATTTGTGCCACGGATAGAAGATTGAAATCCAAACTTTCAACTAGCAACACATTTGAGATACTCATGTCATTTGATATTGCAATCTTGCCCAAGCCAATAACTTTGCCTTTCTTGTTATTGCCAAATGTGATAGAATCAACACCACTATCTTTGTCATTGAACGAATCAAACATTCTTGATGTACCGGTCATGTGTTGAGTGCACCCACTATCAATAATCCAATGCCTTCCTCCGGCTTTGTAATTGACCTACAAGTAAATCAATGAAGCTTAGGTACCCATTTTTGCTTGGGTCCTTGTAGGTTAGTAACTAAGCTCTTTGGTACCCAAATAGCCTTCTTCTTTGGGCCAACAATGGGTGTACCAATAAACTTAGCTTGCACACCCTTCACACCTTTGGTAAGCACATAGCAAGAATCAAAAGGTATAGCATTAACAAATTTCTTGCTTTGGTTCTTTTTATTGCAATTATGCTCTAGGTGCCCAACTTGCTTACATCTATTGCAAAACCGACCATTGCCCTTCACAAAGCTAGGCTTTGGAGTTGCAAAGGCCGACTTGCCTTTCTTGGGGGTGTAGCCCAATCCCTCTTTGTTAAGAGAGAACCTTTGGCTACCCAAGCACTTAAGCAAGCGGGCCTCACCACCATAGGCCTTGCCTAGGGCGTGAGTGAGCTCATCCACCTTTCTCTTGAGAGTCTCATTCTCAACCATTAGTGAGGCATCACAAGTGAAACTATCACTAGTAGTGGAGGTAGAGTTAGTGGTGGTGGATGAAGAGCTACAAGAAGGGTTAGTATTTGACATGATGATAGGTTCATTAAAGGATTCATCAATTATATCACATGTAACACCTATATCACATGATACAACAACCTCTTTCTTTGCTTGTTGCTCAAGTAGCAATGAGTGAGCTTTTTCAAGCTTGGAATGAGCCTTATCAAGATCCTCATGGTCTTCCACTAGACTCTCATGAGTGGTCTTAAGCTCACCAAGAACTTTCTCAAGTATTCCTACTTTCATTGAAAGCTTCTTGCACTCCTTGTTCTTGGCAATAGCTATGTCTCTAGTTTGTTGCAACAAGTCATATAGTTGTTCTTTAGTTGGTTCATCATCATCATCATTTTTGTTATCATATTTATCATTATCACTATCATGAACATATTCCATTTCACTTTCATCATCACTCTCATCATATAATACCTTAGCTTCTTTGGCCATGAAGCACGAAGAGGATGAATCAAATAGTGAAGGCTTCTTGTTGATAGCAATGGAAGCAAAAGCCTTGTTGGATGATTCTTCTTCTTCATCATCATCATCACTTTCCCAAGTGGCCATATAGACTCCATTCTTGCCTTTCTTGAATGTTATCTTGGCTTCTTTCTTTTTCTTCTCAAACTTGCCCCTCTTGTTGTTTTTCTTCTTGTCATAGGGACAATCGACTTGAAGATGTTCGGTGCTATCACAATTGAAGCACTTCCTTTGTTGCTCATTGCTCTTGAAATTGTCATTTCTCTTTTTGAACCCTCTTCTCTTAATGAACATGTGACCCATTTTCTTGACTACAAAAGCAAATGCCTCATCATCAATTTCATAATCTTCATCTTCATCATTGTCTTCTTCTTCTTCAATGATGGTAGCTTTGCCTTTGGAGGAGGTGGCCTTGAATGCCACGATCTTCTTCTTCTTTTCATCTTCCACCTTCTCCTTGTCATCAACATCTTGATCATATTTGTCATAGGTTAATACTTCACCAAGCAAATCATTAGGCTTCATTGCTTCAAGCCCATCTCTTTGCAACATCATGATCAACATCTTGAATCTTCTAGGTAAGCTCAATAAGAACTTGTGACAAAAATCTTGATCTTGAGTCTTGTGCCCTAAGCTCTTGAGATCATTGACTATCACTTGCAATCTATGAAACATTTCAATGATTGTTTCATCATCCTTTTTCTTGAAGTTCTCAAACTCACTCTTGAGCCCATATAGCTTGGCACTCTTCACAACCTTAGTGCCTTCATATGTCTCACTCAACCTTGTCCATACTTCACTAGCCAATTCCAAATCTTTGATGCCCTCAAACACTTTTGTGTCAATACCATTATAGAGTGTATTGAGAGCCATTCTATTGCATGTTCTATTTGCTCTATCTTCATCGGTGAGATGATTAGGATCAATGATAGCAAAATCATTCTCGGTGACTTGCAATACTCTCTCATGAATAGAACCAAGGTACATTGTCATCTTTCTCTTCCAATGAGCAAAAGAACTAACACCATCAAAGAACGGTGGCTTGCCCCCAACATGATTGAACACAATTTGAGCCATTTTTCACACCGAAGGATGTTAAGCCTTGATTAAAACGGTGACCACGGCTCCGATACCACTTGTAAGGTCCTAGATGGCTAGAGGGGGGGTGAATAGCCTATAAAAAATCTACAATCACCACTAAGCAAACTTGTTAGAATAACAAACGGCGTAAAGCGAGTTTTGCTTAGCCAAAGGTTGTGATGCAAGCCTCCTATCCACAAGTCTAGTAGATTATGATCTCTAGTTCACACAAGTGCTATGTCACTAAATTTACACTAGAGAACAAGCTAGCAACACTACTAGCCAAGCTACTACTAGAGCAACACAAGATAATCTAGTAAAGATAAGTGCAAGAGATAGGATTGTGAATCTTATACCGACGGTGGAGTGAAGATGTTGCCAATCACCAAGATGATATACAATCAATTAATATTGACAACAACACAATATGTAGACCAATCACCGGGAGACAAGAGACACAATATTTTTGTTCACCCGGTGTTCACTTGTGCACCGACAAGCTACGTCACCGGTTGTGTCGACCAACACTTAGATGGTTCCTCGGTGTGACCCTCAAGTCACTTGCCCCTCAAGGCACGCCCCGCAAGGCACCGCAAGACTCCACTCTCAAGTGAGGTAACTCAATGACACGCGCAATGTAATAGAGTTGCTTTTGGCGTCCCGCCGAGGAAAGCACAAGAACCTCTTACAAACAACCGGAGGTGGCCAAGAACAATCACCTTCTCTTGCCAACGCCTCCAACAATCTCCAAGCCGGCTAGGAGCGGTACTCTCCAAGAGTAACAAGAAATCCACTGGCTAAACCACCCACAAGTGCCACTAGATGCCCTCAAGCTATGCAATGCACTTTGGGATCACTCAATCTCACTTTTGATTTGCAATCAAGCAAGAGAGATGAGTGGGAGGAGTTGTTCTAGCTCAAAGGATGCACAAGTATGTTAGAAATGCCAAGTCACCTCCCCAAGGGCCGGCCAACAAGTATTTATAAGCAACCCATCCAAATAGAGCCGTTACAACTCCACTCACGATTTTCGCGGGACCACCGGACGCGCCGGTGGTAACTCACCGGACGCGCTCAACCGCGTCCGGTGCCCCTCCGACATCCACGTGTCCTCCGAATTTCAAATTCGTCCGTTAGATCCTCCAACGGTCACTGCGTGCCAACGGTCAAACGACCCACCGGACGCGCTGCTGCGAACCACCGGACGCGCCGGTGCGCACAGCACCCGCGCCCGCGAAACAACCACCGGACGCGCTCCTCGCCACCACCGGACGCCACAGTACCCGCGTCCGGTGCGAGTCCAGTAAGCTCCCTGGACCACCGGACGCGTCCGATGGTGTGTCACCGGACGCGCACCGCGTCCGAAGACTACGTGACTCGCTGTTCGCCAGACCGGACGCGCCGGTCCCGTGGGTCACCGGACGCGCCGGTGCCAAACCCTAGCTCGCGCGCCTGACGCCCGCGCTGCACTGACCGGACGCGCCGGTCCACAGTGACCGCGTCCGGTGCAGCGTCCGGTGCTCCGTCCAGTCACTTCCGTGACCGCGTTCGCCTCCGTTTCTTTTTCGACTTCCGGCGCAATGGAAAATAGGCATTTCACTTCCCCGAAATCGCCTGAATCCCGCGCTCGCACGCTCGGCGGGAGGGAGAGAGGAACCCAAACCTCTCTATACCCGCAAACCACAGCGCGACCAACGCCACCTTTGCAAATGTGCCAACACCATCAAGTGTACATCTCCATGTGCTTGTGTGTTAGCATTTTCTCAATCATTTTCAAAGGTTTTCCAATTAGCTCACTAGGCCCTACATGCAATGCACTTCATGAATTCACCTAGTGGCACCCGTGCATCGAATAACCGATAAGACTTCCCCTCTTAATAGTTCGGCTATCGACCCTAAACCACTCACACCCTCTATGGTGTCTTGAGTGTAAAACAAAATGGCCCTATGGTTATACCTTTGCCTTGAGCCCATTTTGTTTCTCCAAATGATATGATCCACTTCATATCATCACATGACCGTCTCGATCCATCGACCTTGACTTCACTTGCTCTTCACCGTTGCATCGGTCCATCGGCGCCAAGTCTCGCTCAAGCTTCACCATCGCATGGTCCCTCGCTTCGAAGCCTCGACTTGCCCTTCACCTTCACAACCGGTCCATCGAGCCAAGCCTCATCTTGGTCTTCATCATCTTGGTCACATGAGTCAATGTCATGTCTCATATGCAATGACCACCTTTATCTAAATCATCCACTTAGATACAAAGGTTAGTCCTAGGTTTCATCAATTAGCCAAAACCAAACTAGGGACTTTCACCCTAGATTTGTTGGCCCATACAAGATTTGCAAGAGGATTGGAAAGCTCGCCTACAAACTTGAGCTACCCAAAGAATTGATGGGTGTACATCCCATATTCCATGTCTCATAGCTACACAAGTGTTTGAGAGTGCCCGATGAAGTAGTTCCAACTGATACACTTGCCATTCAAGATACACTCGAGTATAAAGAACATCCTATCAGAATTCTAGGTAGAGATACCAAAGAGACCCGAAGCAAGACTATTCCTATGTGCAAGATCCAATGGAGCAATCACACAGAGAGAGAAGCAACATGGGAGAGAGAGTCTGACCTTCGACTACACTATCCTTATCTTTTTGAAGAGTACGTTACGCTTTAATCTCGAGGACGGGATTCTATTAAGGGGGTAGGACTGTAACAACCCAAAAATCCATACACTAAAAATACCAACTACAAAATTTTTCTTAGAACTCCCATGTGATGATGAGTGTCATGTATAGAAACCCAACCTAAGAGATGCATTAGGTCTAACCCCAACCCTAGTCAACACATAAGCATGGCATGTCATTAGTTAACTATGTTTATATAAATACTAACAAATAAAGTATTGCATACATTGTTAATTCAAAATGTGATTTGGATTTCCATTTGAGTTATGAATATGCTTAACAACTCCAATAAAGTAATAAACCATAAAATAATTAATACTCAAACCAAAGAATAAAGGTTTAAAGAGAAAAACTAATTCTATTTTTGTATAACAAAACCACACCTATTTTTGTTATACAAAATAGCTAAATAAATTCCTAATATTTATATAAGAATGTTGTGGGCCTCATATCTAAAACTCCAATGAATTTGGTGCACCAATTTTTTATTCGAATTCCAAAACCAAATTTGAATTCAAAACAAAGAAGAAGAAAAACAAAATGGAAAAAGAAAAAGAAGAAAGAAACCTCACAGCAGCCAGGCCTGCTCAGCTTTGCGGCCCAGCCAGCCCAACTGCGCCTGCCATTTCCCCCAGCGTGCACGCACGCGGCCCACGAGCCAGCCCAGCATGCCGCGCATGCCCACGCGCCCTCCACTTCGCCTGCAGTCGCTGCCTGTCGAGCCCCACCTGTCAGCTTTCCCCTGTTCATCTGCTCCACGCCACGCTCAACCGCCCGCACGACCAAGGACCGACAGCGGTGGTAGGAGCGGGCCAGGGGGTCACGCTTGAGGCATGGCCTTGCTCCCCCTTGCACCGCACTCACGCAACCTCACGCCACTGTTGGATGAGATGCACACACCTTCGATTCCCCCTCAATCTCCAGCTGCCGATCATCGAGCTCCATGGCCAAGCTCAGCTATAAAAGCCTCGGCCCTAGGAGCCCTAGAGCTTGTCCCATCGCCCCACCGCCACCTTGGTGGCCGTCCACAATGCACCCGAGCCAAGAGAGCAGAGGGAGAAGAGGAAGAAGGGGGGTGCAGAAGCCATGCAACGCAGTCGGTGTTGCTAGAGCAGGAGACGACGCCATGATGCCGCGCTGCACTGCTTCTGGAGCTACATGGCTATGACCCGCCACTGCACCGCCATCCCATCTTCCACAGCACCATCGGTGAGCTTCTCGCCGCTGAGACCTCCACCTAGCCCCACGAACCTCGAAGCAGAGCCTGCGCACACCGTGCTCACAACACCGCCGCCATGGCGCGGCCATCGCACATGCATCTAGCTACCTCACTGGGCTAGGACATAGTTGTAGAGCATCATCGTGATGTCTAGACAATAGCCATGTAGACTGTAACCCCATTAGCCGACCACAGCGCTCTGGCCATGAGCACTAGACCTTGGCCGGAGTCCTACCGTGCACCGCCACCGTGGCCAGCCAACTAGAGCCGTCCAACCACCTTGCTAGCTTCACCAGGGCACTCGCCAAGGTAAGGCCGAGCTGTTGCCCACCTTAGTTGAACACCCGCACCGCTCGGAGGGGCTCGCCGATGAGCACCGCCATGCTAAGCCACTGTTCGTCATGGCCAGAGACCTAGGGAGCTTTGGCTACCACTTTGACCCCACCGTCGCAGTCGCCATGGTGTGGGGGAGCTTTTCCCCTCCTCAATTGGGCACCAGCGCCTACGGCAAGGCTCACCGACGAGGCACGCCGCTAGCGAGAGCACAGCCACAGGAGAAATAGTGGAAACTCCCCTCACCGGCCACCTACGCATGAACCTGGTGCTCATAGACCGTGCCCGAGGAAAGAGAGGTAGGCTTGGTCCACCATGCACCCTGCCTTAGGTCCATAGACCAGCGCCTCTTGGTCCACCGTGAGCCACGCTCACGCCCATAGCCATAGACCGTAGCCCAGTGGAGGCCCAAGGTTGTGATGTGGCTGCATCACAGCCTGCCACGTGTCCGGGTCAGCCTGGCCCAGACCGGCCCAACCCGAGCCCACCAAAGCCCATTTGAGACCCGGCCCATGTTGACCGTTGACTAGTCAATGTTGACCATTGACCTGGCCCCACAAGTTAGTGGCACAGACACTATGGGCCCACATGTTAGATGATGACATCATGCTGACGTCACACGGGACCCACACGTCAGAAGCCAACACAGCTGGGGTGACGTCATGCTGACGTCACGATGACATCAGCTGCTGACGTCAGCAGCCCAGGCCCCACATGTCAGTGACTCTGACCGTTGACCGTTGACTCACCGTTGACTGACGTTGACTTTGACTGGACCCACATGTCAGTGACCCAAGAGCCCCTGGACCCACCTATTAGAACTGATGATGTTGCTGACGTCATGCTAACGTCAGCTGGACCCCACCTGTCAGCCTAGAACTGAGATGATGATGTCATGCTAACATCAGCATGCCACATGGACCAGTCACAGCGTGACACGTGTCAGCCCAGGATTAATTCAGCCTTTTCCATTTTCAGAAATGATTTAAACTTCAGAAATTCATAACTAATTCATATGACCTCAGAAAAATATGAAACTAGGACCAAAATTCAACTAAAATCAAGCTCCACGCAATGAACCCATTTTTGAGTGCATTTGGCTCTTTTGAATTTTCATTACTTCTTTGTGCTATTCTATAGACGTCGCTAACGTGACTATGATGCGATCGATGCGGACTCGGAGGAGAACCAGACAGACGAGGATCGTGAGTACCATGAGGAGAACGGAGACGACTACACTAAAGGTGCCACATCCCACCCAATCTCATAGCACCTATTACGCATGGCTAATATAGAATTGCTATTGCTTCACTTTTACTGCTACAGTCATTTTATGATAGGAATTGTATGGTAGTATGCTTACTTGAAGGCCTTTACATTGATGCAACCTTACCCCTGCATACCCTGCTATTAGGCTAGACACACGCTCACTACTATATATTTCATTACTTATACTTCTACTATGCTCATGACTCACAGTTTCAGCCGCCCTAGACTAGACTTGGGGCGTACCAGGGCTGAATGGTAGGCTGGCATTATCCTAGGCTAGCAAGCGGCCGGAATCAGCCCAGTTGATAACGATCAGCGAGGAAAGCAGATCTTGTGGTTATGTAAAACCTCTATAGAGTATATGGTTGATCGATCGATACATGTGCTGACTTGTCGGCTATGGACCTTTCCTGGGTTTCGTTTAAACTAGAGAGTGAGATGAGTCCTTCTCCTCTTCCCCCATGAGAGAGTGTCGGTCGTAGCCAGGGGCTACAGGCCTTGAGACAGTGCCAAGAGGGAGTTGGCCTGTCAACTAAGCGATGGTATGGTAATGGTGTGGAGATGGTGGTGAATCGATCCTAGGATCGAAACCTGGCTCTGGGAAGGGAATGGGGTGGAATGTGTGTGGGAATGGTGTTAAAACTTGACTGTACTTTTATATATACTTGATATGCTAAATGCATAGGAAACCCCAGCCTTATAGGTTCCTTTTGACTATATAAAACTTGCATCTAATTTCCACAAAGCAATGCTCATAGGTTTGGGAGTGGTCAGTACAAATCGTACTGATAAATTTTGGCACACAGGTTCTGCTGAGGAGTATAGCTTCGAGGAGTTTGATGGATAAGGGGTTCATGCCTACGCTCGAGTTTGGTGATCTTATCTTCAAGCTGTTCTGAATGAATGCTACTTTTGATTCCGCCAATGCAGCGATGTAATAATTTATGTAATTCTGCACTATTTATACTATGATAATATCGTTGTATGGATGTGATATTCGACTGGAATTTGGGTAATATGATCTACAACGGTCTTATTACACTTCGACGCTATGGATTTCCCTTCGCGGAAATCGGGGTCGTTTCAAAGAGCGACCACAGGCGTGTCTGGAACCAAGCAGAATTGCCATTCATTTTCAAAGCCAAATTACTCCCAAATTTGTATAACAACTCAAAAATCTCCAAAAATAAAAGTTGCTCAAAATTCAAAGTTCTACAACTTTGCTTTTATAACCACCCCCTAATTTTGTCTACATTTTGAAATAAAATTTTGAATTCAAATAGGGGACATTTAATGAATTTTGCCTTTTCAAATTACTTCAAATTTTTCATAACAACTTTGAAAACTCCAAAAACAAACTTTGTATAACTTGACAAGCTCTACACTTTTGCTTTTAGGCTCAACCCCAAAATGTGCTTAGATTTTGAAATGAGCTTTTAGGGTAGGATTTAAATACTGAAAATCAGGGTTTTCTTGAAAATTCAAATCCAACCAAATTTTGAACTTGATTCAAACAATACAATTCAACACATACCACATAAAGGTAAACTTGTTTTAGTGTATGCATATAAAAGTTTTTACTAAATGCCAAATGCTTTGCAATGCATATGATGACATGGTAGGTTTTAGTATTTAAACACCCGAGGTGTTACAATCCTTCCCCCTAACAGAAATCTCATCCCGAGATTCAAAGCCATAGGGTAAGTAATGGAAAAGGAAATGTGTCAGTCCAAAAACATCCAAAACTTGTCCATAAAATAGCTCAGGTTCCTTTACAAACATGATTCTTATCAATAAAGCAGACTAACATTATTCTATATCGACGCAAGAAACTCTGGAGATTTTTCTAACAAGTAATCTTTGGATTCCCAAGTAGCTTCTTCTTCGGAATGTTGATTCCATTGTATCTTGTAAAACTTGATTGTCCTTCTTCGTGTGACACAATCTTTCTGATCTAGAACTCAGATAGGATATTCAGAATAGGTCAAATCAGGTTCAAGTTCCACTCCTTCAACCTCAACATTCTAATTAGGCACTCGGAGACACTTCTTTAATTGAGAAACATGGAACACATCATGCACAACTGAAAGATGTTTGGGTAGCTTCAAGCAATATGCCACTTTTCCATACCTCTCTAAAATTTGAAATGGCCCAATATATCGAGGTGCCAACTTGCCTTTAGCACCAAAATGGGTAACTCCCTTCATTGGTGATACCTTCAGATATACAAAATCTCCCTTGTTAAACACCAATGGTCTACGTTGTTTATCTGCATAACTCTTTTGTCAGGACTAATCTATCTTCAAATTACTTTGTATTTGCCTAACCTTGTCTTCTGTTTCTTTCACAAGGTCAACTCCAAAGAACCTTCTTTCCCTGAGCTCAGACCAACTCAGTGATGTTCTGCATCTATGACCATAAAGTGCTTCAAATGGAGTCATTCTAATGCTCTCCTGATAACTATTGTTGTATGAGAACTCAGCCAAAGGCAAACATTCATCCCACTTCTTGGAATAGTTAAGAACACAACATCTTAACATATCTTCAAGTACTTGATTGACCCTTTTAGTCTAACCATCGGTTTGTGGATGATAAGCTATACTATACATTAGTTTGGTACCTAACGATGCATGCAATTGTTTCCAAAAACTAGAGACAAACTGTGTACCCCTATCTAACACTATGGTCTTTGGTACTCCATGTAGACTCATGATTCTTGCTAGATACATCTTGGCATACTAGATAGTAGGATATATACTCTTGACTGGAAGAAAATGTGCTAACTTAGTTAGTCAATCTACAATGACCCATATTGAATCAAAACCTTTTGATGTCTTGGGTAGACCAACAATAAAGTCCATACTAATATCCTCCCACTTCCAAGTTGGAATAGGTAATGGCTGTAACTCTCCAGCTGACCTCAAATGTATAGCTTTCACCTTTTGACAAGTATCACACTTGGCTATATACCAGGCAATTTCTATCTTCATTTTGGTCCACCAAAACCTTTGTTTCAAGTCATGGTACATCTTATTACTTCCCGAATGAATAGATAGCCTAGTAGCATGTGCCTCTTCAAGAATTGACTGTCGTAACTCAGGAACCTTGGGTACCACTAAGCGATTCTTGAACCATAACACACCTTCATCATCTACTTTGAAGCATTCCGCTTTCCCATTCTTGATTCTTTCTTTGATATGTGCTATACCCTTGTTTTCTTTCTGAGCAGCAATAATCTAATCTCGAATAGTGGCTTCAACAGTTATATTGGTTAAACTACCTTGTTGAATTACCACTATACTCAACTTTTCCATCTCTTGGCATAAAGTCAAACCCATTGTTCTTGCTGTCAGACAATTGCAATGACTTTTTCGACTGAGGGCATCTGCAACTACATTTGCTTTACCAGGATGGTAATGTACTTCCAAGTCATAATCTTTAATCAATTCTAACCATCTTCTTTGTCGCATGTTCAAATCCGATTGAGTAAAGATATACTTTAAACTCTTGTGGTATGTATAAATATGGCACATATTACCAAGCAAGTAATGCTGCCAAATCTTCAGAGCATGAACAACTGCTGCTAACTCTAAATCATGAGTGGGATAGTGCTCTTCATGTTGCTTAAGTTGTCTGGAAGCATAGGCAATGACTCAGCCTTCTTGCATCAATACACATCCAATACCAATACCAGAAGCATCACAATAAATGTCAAATGACTTCTTGATATCAGGTTGGGCTAATACTGGTGCAGTGGTTAATAGTCTCTTCAAAGTCTAGAAAGCTTCTTCACATTTAGATGACCAGACAAACTTGGCTTGGTTCTTCAACAACCCAATGATGGACTTGGATACTCTAGAGAAATCTAGAATAAAATAACGGTAATACCCCGCCATTCCTAGAAAACTCCAAACCTAATGAACAGTGGTTGGTGGTTTCCAATCAAGCACATCCTTAACTTTGCTTGGATCAACAACAACTCCTTTAGCTAACAAGACATGTCCAAGAAACTGTACTTCCTTAAGCCAGAAGTCACACTTACTAAATTTGGCATATAGTTGATGTTCTCTTAAGCGGGTCAGGACAATTTTGAGATGTTCCACGTGTTCCTTCTTGTTCTTGGAATAAACTAGGATATCATCAATAAACACCACCACAAACTTGTCTAGCTCAGGCATGAACACTAAATTCATCAGATACATGAAATGAGCTAGGGCATTTGTCAAACCAAAAGACATTACCAAGTATTCATATAATCTATATCTCATGGTAAATGCCGTTTTGGGAATATCTTCAGGCTTAATCCTAATTTGGTGATAGCCTAACCTTAAATCAATCTTGGAGAAAACTTTGGCTCCGGCTAGTTGATCAAAAAGCAAGTCTATCCGAGGTAAGGGATACTTATTCTTAATGGTCACTTCATTCAACGGACGATAGTCAACACATAACCTTAGGGTCTCATCTTTCTTTTTCACAAAAATTGCAGGGCATCCCCAAGGTGATGAACTAGGTTGAATAAATCCTTTCTCAATCAACTCTTGCAACTGAGTCCTCAACTCGGCTAATTCCTTAGGAGGCATCCTATAAGCTCTCTAAGAGATTGGAGCTATTCCAGGCTTTAACTCTATGTTAAACTGAACATCCCTATCTGGTGGTAGACCGGGCAAATCCTCAGGAAAAACATCTGGGAACTCACAAACTACCGGGATATCCCTAATCTCCTTAACAAAAGTTGCACAAACTCTTTCCACTGATCTCCTTAAGGTTGGAAGTTGGATAAGAAGCTGAGAATTACTATCAGACAAACTCACCCTTAATATCCTATGCAAAGCATCTATAACAGCCTTATGCTGATACATCCAATTCATTCCCAAGATTACATCTATATCTTGATCCTTGAGAATAATCATGGTAGTGGGAAAAATATGTCCACCCAAGTTTATGGGTACCTGGTATAACATTTCCTTAGTACACAGACGTCCCCCGAGCAACTGTATAAAGAAATTTTCCTTTGTTTCCCCAATTGGAATTGCATGCTTTACGACAAAGGTTCTATTGATGAATGAATGAGATGCACTAGAATCAAAAAAGCATAACAGCAGGGTGATCGGCGATAGGAAACATACCCATCATCACTGGCTCCCCTTCCGAAATTTTTCCAGCTTGAATATAGAACACCCATCCTGTCTTCCGCTCATCTTTGCCCTTCTGAGCATTCTGATTGTGGTTCTTGTTCTGTGCTTGACCCTGTTGTTGATTGGTAGGGGCCTTCTGATAATTTTGATTAGCCTGCTTGGGATACGGACATTCCTTGAAGAAATGACCGGTCCTTCCACAATTGTAACATGGATAATTGTAACCCTGGGACGTTGGAGCATTACCACTAGGAGCATTTGTCTATTGGGAATTCGGGTAGGTTATAGCAGGATGGACATTTGACTGTTGCCTGGCTTGGAACTGCGCCGGACGATAAGGAGGACGATAATGGTTGACTGGATGATAGATTATCTTTTGCCTCTTTTGATTTTCACCAAAGGATACAGACGGCACACTCTTCTTTTTCTTGATCTCCTTATGCTGCCGATACTTTTCCTCAGAAGCAATTACAATATTCACTGCCTCATGATAAGTAACATTGGCACATGCAGTCATCATTGTCTGTAATTTGGTATTCGGTCCTCTCATGAACCATTTCTTTTTCTTGGCATCTGTATTGACATGTTCAGATACATACTATGACAGGTGATTGAATCTACCCACATATTGCATTACAAATTGAGCCCACAGGATCATTACCAATTAATGATTCAAGGTCATCACTCAATCCAAAATTTCAAACAAAACCTAAATAATTAAAGGTTACTATTTGCTTTTATGAATTAATTATTTAATTCAAAATTATGAAATAAATCAACTTATTCCAATTGAGCTCCAAATTTTTGTAAATGTTCATCACATGATAACTAAGTGGCAAAACAATTTTCATAATTTTTGGATAATTAATTAAGCCTATAAAAATCATGGAAACCCATTTATTAATTAATTGAGCACTTTTCATCACATTCAAAAATTACTGAAAACAACATTTCATATTTTTCTTAAATAATATACATCACAAGGAGGTCACACAAAAATTTTCATAATTTTTGGGGCTCTAAATAAATCTACACAAAAATAACAAATTACAACACTATTCAAACATTTCAGAAAAGGAGAAAATTCATTTTTCAACTACACAGTCGCTGACAGGGTGACCCCACATGTCATCCCTGACCTCCCGCTTTGACCACGATGGCGACGGCGCTGACCGATGAAAACTCACCGACGGTGAGACCAACGGCGACAGCCAAAGTACCAAAACACTCCCCACACCACCCTACATCGCTTGAAGGCACTAGCTTGAGCAATTATAGAGAGTTACGAGCTTGACGTCGGCCATGGCGGACATGGCGGCTCGACAACGCCACATCGGCGAAACAAGGCTGGTAGAGTGTAAACAAAAGGCACGGGAAGGTTTAGCAGCTCACCACGAACACGTTGGAGCAAAGAGCGAGACCGGAGAAGCAACGGTGACGCGAGTCGATGTTCACAGCGGCCACATCGGAGCAAACTTCAGCGATGGCGGTGCTCAGGCGACTGTGATGGACAAAATGAGCAATCAACCGGTCATAGAGCATCTTGGGAACAAGGTGGAGCTAGAGGTGCACTGAGCAAGAGCAAAGGCTCACTAGAGAGCGTTGGCTACGACGGCGCAATCACGACAGAGAGGTTGCCGGCCGCGAGGAAGAAAGGCAGCTAGCGACGATTCTCGGTGAAATTAAGTGACCACAGTTGGATGGCTAGGCGCGCAAGGAGTAGGCGAAGCTATTGAGCGCTTTGCTGCGACGGCACAGACGCGGCACTGTTCCACTTATTTACAAAATTGCCATTCATTTTCAAACCCAAATTACTCCCAAATTTGTATAACAACTCAAAAATCTCCAAAAATAAAAGTTGCTCAAAATTCAAAGTTCTACAACTTTGCTTTTATAACCACCCCCTAATTCGGTCTACATTTTGAAATGAAATTTTGAATTCAAATAGGGGACATTTGACGAATTTCGCCTTTTCAAATTACTTCAAATTTTTCATAACAACTTTGAAAACTCCAAAAACAAACTTTGTATAACTTGACAAGCTCTACACTTTTGCTTTTAGGCTCAACCCCAAAATGTGCTTAGATTTTGAAATGAGCTTTCAGGGTAGGATTTAAATACTGAAAATCAGGGTTTTCTTGAAAATTCAAATCCAACCAAATTTTGAACTTGATTCAAACAATACAATTCAACACATACCACATAAAGGTAAACTTGTTTTAGTGTATGCATATAAAAGTTTTTACTAAATGCTAAATGCTTTGTAATGCATATGATGACATGACAGGTTTTAGTATTTAAACACTCGAGGTGTTACAGGTCCCTCCTAGGTTGCCGCTTCAGGATTAAGTCCTTATGGAGAGGCACTAGAGTACTCAACCCCGTACTCTAGCCCCCTATCTGTTGCTAAAAAGCTCCATTTTATCACATTGCATATAGCCTCTAATCATGTTTCACAATTATTTTATGTTAAGCGCTGCAGCATCTATCCAAAATGCCTGCCCAAAACCCTCAGGTATCAAGGATATGTGGTACAAGTAATCATCTAGGTAAAGTCCTTAAAGACATTTCAAATTAAACACATGCATGAATATGAATGGTAATAGTTCATAGGTAACAAGGGGCCTTTGGTACACTTGCCTTCCTCAAAGTCATCCTAGGAGTACTGTTGATCCTGCTAGGTGTCCTCAGTCACCTCAAATGGCTCACCCTCTAATCGTGATCCAATCACCAATCAAGCATCATACCAATCATTACATGCATACAAGATAGACTTCCATTAGAATAGCACACCAAACAGTAAAAACATAAGTTGAAAAGCTTATAAATCTATTCTACGCATTGCTACGAACATGTGAGCGAAAGAATCACTCAAATCAGACTTAAAACGCAAAAGTTATCCATGAAATAAGATGTAATGGCATTTCTGTAAATAAACTGAACCTATTTTTGAATTAAAACAATTAAAAATATAAATACTCACGGTTATAGGACTGCGGGCACTAAATCTGGAGAATACAGGGTCTAAATTGAATAAAAATAGGACTGAATAGAAATTCTTGTGAACTGATGAGTACCGTGGGTTGATTCTACGAAAATCGAGGGGGTTTTATGCAAAATGCACGTGCTTGTCTGTGGTTTGGACCTGGCTATTGACTGGGCGACCATGTGGTGCCCTCTGGTAGGCGTGGTGCACCACACATGCGTGGGCACGCTGACGTGGGTGCTGACACAGCTCTATGGATCGAGTCCATAGCCCACGGTGGACTGAAATGGTACGAGCTAATCTGGGCCACCTGCCTAGATCTGACAGCGCCGGAGCGTGCGGGTGAATCTCCAGTGACTGTGTGGCGTCACCGGCGAACTTGCCATGTCCGACGGTGACTGTGATCGATGATACGGCATCCTAGCACATGAAAATAATGAATGGAAGGCACGGGGATGGTCAGGAGCTCACCGCGAGTCCGGTGAAGGTGTTCTCGGCGTTAGGGACAGGCTCTAGAGGCTAGGTCAATGGTAGTGGGGCTCTGGAGAGAGAGAGCGTGTGCAGGTGAGGTTCAATCCGAGCATGGAGTCACCAAATCGATGAGAGGGAGGTACCTACAGGTGCGGGAGGTCACGTCGGAGCTTCGAGTGGCGTCGGCGTCGAGCTCCAAGGCGTGGGCGAGGAAGAGCTATGGCGGTGGTGGTTCTTGGCTACGAGCAGAGGATGGGAGAGGAGGCGGGGCTCGGCTCAGAGTTTTATAGGCCGGATGGTGAGCGGGAATAGGAAGGGGAGCAGGCGGGATTGGCCGCTTTCCTTCCTTGGGCTACGGCGTTGGGATTTCCTGCGTGGCCGCACCATTGACGGTGACTAGAGAAAGGAAGGTGTCGGGCGAAGAAAGGAAATGCGGGGAAGAAGAAAGGAAAGAAGAAAAGGACGCTGACAGGTGGGGCCAAAGCACGGTGAGAGAGAGAAAGAGAAAGGGC
This sequence comes from Saccharum hybrid cultivar R570, assembly GCA_038087645.1. NCBI lineage: Eukaryota > Viridiplantae > Streptophyta > Magnoliopsida > Poales > Poaceae > Saccharum > Saccharum hybrid cultivar. The sequence goes on along the minus strand of JAQSUU010000049.1, from coordinate 1,679,697 downwards.
GAGTGGCGCGGTGGCTTCGAGTGATGAAGGCCGAGCGGGCTGTGCGCTGGCGTGCGGGGTAGGCCACCAAGTTGGGCTGGTGCACCTAGCTAGGCTGTGTGCGGTGCGCGCGCGGTGGAAGCGCGAGGCAGGCTGAGCAGTGGGCCGAGCGACAGGCTAGGCTGCGTGTGGTAGCAGGCCAGTGCGGAAGAGAAAGGAAAAGAAAGACTGGGCCAGAACTGGGGTTGGGCTAGAATAGAATAAAGAAGATTTTTTTTCAAAAACAAAACCTTTTCCAATTCCATTTCCTCTATTTTCAATTCTAAACCAAATTCAAATAAGATTTGAATTCAACTTTAAATCATCTAGCCCTACACTCAACCAAAAACAATATGCTTCGGCATGAATGCAACAAACATGTTTCTAAACCTTATAGTTTATTTTATTTATCCAATATTTATTATTTAGCCTAAGTTAAAAATATCTAGAAAATGTAATAAAGGTTAAGAATAAATTGCTAATTTGTAGTAGAATTTTTGGGTGTTACAAACCTACCCCCTTAAGATGAATCTCATCCTTGAGATTCGGATGGTTCAAAGAGATTGGGATAGTCAGTTCTCATATCTTCCTCTCTTTCCCAAGTTGCCTCGTCCATAGAGTGTTTGTTCCACTGAACCTAGCACATTCTTATTATCTTTCTCCTTGTGATTCTCTCTACTGTTTCCAAGATTCTCACTGGATATTCTTTGTATGATAAATCCCCTCGGATATCCAGTTCTTCCAAAGGTAGTTGTTCCTCGGGTACTCTCAAACATTTCTTAAGTTGCGACACATGGAAGACATCATGAACACCTGAAAGCTGCTCTGGTAATTCTAGCTGGTAAGCAACTTCTCCTCTCCTGTTGATGATCTTGAATGGCCCCACATACCTGGGTGACAACTTTCCCTTGGTATGAAATCTCTTAACTCCTTTCATAGGTGAAACTTTGAGATAGACAAAGTCACTGATTTCAAACACCAAATCTCTTCTTCTCATGTCCGCATAGCTTTTCTATCGAGACTGTGCAACCTTCAAGTTTTGCCTTATTGTTTGTACTTGTTTTTCTGCCAGTTGCAAACACATTTGGTCCAAAGACTTGACTTTCCCCTGTTTGATTCTAAAACAATGGGGTTCTGCACTTCCTGCCATACAATGCCTCAAACGGTGCCATCTTGAGACTCTTTTGGTAGCTATTATTATAGGAGAATTTGGCATAAGGTAAACTCTTATCCCAACCTATCCCATACTACAGAGCACAAGCTCTTAGAATATCCTCTAAGATCTGATTTGTTCTCTCGGTCTATCCATCTGTCTGTGGATGGTAAGCTGAGCTAAAATTCAACTTTGTATCCATGGACTCATGCAATTTCTACCAAAAATGTGATGTGAACTATGTACCCCTATCCGAAACAATCTTCTTTGGTACTCCATGTAAACATACAAGCCTTTCCATGTATAAATCTGCCAACTTTGCACCCAAATAAGTTACCTTGACCGGAATGAAATGTGCCACTTTTGTCAAACGGTCCACAATTACCCAGATAGAGTCAAATCCTCTCTGTGTACGGGGTAATCCAACTATAAAGTCCATTCCAATTCTTCCCATTTCCACTCAGGTATCTTCATAGGCTATAGCAAACCTGCTGGCCTTTGATGTTCTGCTTTCACTCTTTGGCACGTGTCACATATAGCCACATGTTCAGCTACATCTCTCTTTAGTCCATACCACCAGTATCTCTCTTTAAGATCAAGATACATTTTAGTACTCCCTAGGTGTATGGAATAGGCTGAGTCATGAGCTTCCCTCAAGATAGACTCCCTAATAGATTTCACTTCTAGCACACAAATCCTTTTACTAAACCATACTGTCCCTTAATCATCCATGTGGAATCCTGGGGCTTTACCAATCACTATACGTTCTGCAATATCCTTGATCCTCTCATCATTCAACTGTCCCTTATGAATCTCTTGTTCCAGAGTAGGTTCTACCTCTAACTCCATGGTGTTGGCCACAATACCCAAATTTAGGTATTTGAACTCCTCACACAACTCTTTAGGTAGTTGAGTTGTATAGGCCATGTTCACATAACTCCTTCTACTCAAGGCATCTACTACAACATTAGCCTTTCCTAGGTGATAGTGTATATCCAAATCATAATCCTTGATTAACTCTAGCCATCTGCACTGCCTTAGATTTAGATCTGACTGTGTGAATATGTACTTCAAACTCTTATGATCCATATAAATCTCACACTTATGACCAATCAAGTAATGCCTCCAAATCTTGAGAGCATGCACCACAGCTGCTAATTCCAGATCATGAGTCGGATAATTTAACTCATGTTTTCCCAGCTGTCTGGATGCATAGGCAACAACTCTGCCTTCTTGCATAAGAACACCACCTAGACCTTGCCATGAGGCATCATAGTAGATAGAGAAGCTTTTGGTGAGATCAGGTAAGATAAGCACTAGGGCAAAAGTCAATCTCTTCTTCAACTCCTCAAAACTATCCTGACATTGCTTAGTCCATACAATTTGGCATTCTTTTCTAACAAGGCAGTCATGGGCTTGGCTAACTTAGAGAATCCCTCGATGAATCTCCTGTAGTACCCAGCCATACCCAAAAAAACTCCAAATCTCACTAACATCCTTAGGTGGCTTCCAACTCAACACATCTCTAACCTTCTTGGGATCTACTGCTACTCCTCCATTAGAGATTATGTGACCAAGGAAAGATACTTCTTTTAGCTAGAACTCACATTTACTAAACTTGGCATAAAGCTGATGTTCTCTAAGCTTCTGCAACACCAACCTCAAATGTCCTTCATGTTCTTCTTCATTCTTAGAGTACACTAATATGTCATCAATGAACACGATGACAAACTTGTTAAGGTACTCCATGAACACTTTGTTCATCAGATACATGAAGTAAGCAGGTGCATTTGTCAGACCAAAAGACATGACTGTGAACTCATACAGTCCATATCGGGTCACAAAAGCAGTCTTGGGGATGTTAGTACGTCTTATCCTCAACTGATGGTATCTAGATCAAAGGTCGATCTTGAAAAACACACAAGCCCCTTTCAACTGGTCAAGTAGGTCATCAATTCTAGGCAATGGGTACTTGTTCTTAATTGTGACCTCATTAAGTGACCTGTAATCTATGCACATCCTATGTGTACCATCCTTCTTTTCTACAAACAGTACTAGTGCACCCTAAGGTGAAGAACTAGGTTGAACATAACCCTTATCTAATAATTCCCTTAATTGTTTCTTAAGTTCTGCTAATTCATTCACTCCCATTCTATAGGGTCTCTTAGCTATGGGTGCAGTTCTAGGTAAAAGTTCAATTTTAAACTCGATGTCTTGTTCAGGTGGCATACTTGGCAATTCCTCAGGGAAGACATCTGGGTATTTATTTACTATCCTTATATCTTCTAAGGTTGTGCCCTCCAACTGATTAACCCGGTAGATTTCTATAGCTGACTGAGTTGCCACATACACAACTTCCTCTCTAGATGAAGTGGTAAGATTCATAGAACTATTGCCACAATTAATAACTACTTTCTGGAACCCTAACCAATCCATACCCAAGATGACGTCAATACCGGTGGAGTTTATGACTATAAGATTTGCTTGAAATTATACCCCCCTTATGCTGAGAGTAGCAGCTAAGCATATCCACTCTGCTTTCATTACCCCTCCAGGTGAGCTTACTAACATGTGTTTCTTCATAACACTTATTACAATACCATGCTTCTTTATGAATGTATATGCTATGAAGGAATGCGAAGCACCAGAATCAAAAAGTACTGTAGCTGAGTTTGAGTTGACCAGAAATGTACCGATCACCACATCTGGTGCCTCCTGAGCTGTTTCAGCAGTCACGTGGTTCACCTTTCCCCAAACATAATTCTGCTGCGAGTTAGCCGTCTTCTTGGGGCATCTGTTGGAGTAATGTCCCAGCTCTCCACAATTGAAGCATTTATTATCATTAACTACATTTGGCGCTTTTGGTGCGCCATTCCTCTGTGGAGCATTAGGGGCATTGTTCCTTACAAGTACATTATTGGGCTACTGCTGGCGCTGAGCCGGTGCCTTGAACTACTGCTACTGCTGCTATGCACGCTGGGGTTGCTGGTTGCGGTTGAGACCTATCTAGCCTTGATAGCGTTGCTGAGGTTGAGCTTGTTGAGGGTTGGCATGGAAGCGAGAGTTGCTCCCAGATTGTTGTCCCTGAAACTTCCTCTTTTTGTCCTCCATCTGGCGGCGCTTGTTCTCAATTACTAAAGCCTTGTCCACCAGCTGTTGGAAGTTAGCAAAGGTATGAGACAATAGCTGGTACTAGAGACCATCATTTAAGCCCTCCATAAACAGCTCCTGCCTCTTTCCGTCCTCATCTACCTCAGTCGGTGCATACCGTGACAATTGTATGAACTTGTCACGATATTCAGCAATGGTCATGCTCCCTTGCTTGAGAGCCAAGAACTCCTTCTTCAGCTTCATCAGTCCTACAGGCATGTGGTGAGTGCAAAAGGCACTATGGAACTCAGCCCAAGCGATGGGATTAGCTTCGGTACGGCCAAAGTGGAATGAGTCCCACCAATCCAGTGTAGCTCCTTGCAACTGTCCAGAAGCATATAAATACTTCTCCTTATCATCACACTGGGCAATCTCTAGTTGCCTCTCAATGGCATGTAGCCAGTCGTCAGCCTGGAGTGGGTCGGCAGAGTGCTTGAATATAGGTGGGTGTCCTTTCAGGAACTCTCCCCTCTTATCTATGGCATGAGCGGGTGCATTCCCATTCCCTTGCCCCATGTTCTACATGTTCTAGGCCATCTGCTGAAGCAACTATGTCTGCATCATCATCAGCTGCTCCATGGTAACTGGGGGTGGTGGTGGCAGTTCCTCGCCTCCCTAGTTGTTCCTTCTGGTGTTCACCATCTGTAGATGCATCATATAAGTCTCACATGTCCAAGCATATAACTCTTAAAAGATACTGGTGTAACAAGAGTAGGTGTCACAAGATCAAGACAAGAGATATATGTAGGGTATGCAAGAAGATATTTGTTCTGAACTTTTCCGGCGAGTTGGACAATAGCATTGAAGTAAAACGAGCATATCTCACTCTCTGTTTATCATCTGATTGCGTATTTTACCTTTCTGGAAAGCTTATGAAATTATCTACAACTTTCATTTAGAACACTTTTTCAGATTCTGATGTTTACTTAGTCAAATACAGACGACAAGAAGTACTGTTTCAGAATTCTGACAGCACAGAAACCTCAACTTACAATAGTTGTATCTCACAATTTATAATAGGTATTGAGGTGATTCCAGAGCCAAAAGAAAGATGTTGAAGTCTACTTATGGTACCGACCGGTGCTCTCCCTCTGTTGGATCGCAGGTTGTATGGATGAGAGAAGGCTGGGCGTGGCTTGAAGATGGAGGATCGGCGTCGGGGCGCCGTGTTCTCACGCGCAAGGAAGAGACAGTGGCGGCTAGGGCAACTCCCGGCTCCCTAAGGAAGCCGAGTAAGATGATTACTCTTGCTTAAAATCTAATTGTGCCTGATTACAAGTATTTATACTTCCACGAATAGAATTGCAAAAATAAAAACTAAATATGCTAACGGGCTCTCTTAGCCACTAATGGGCTTGCGCCTAGAATACTGCAGCTCGATCATAACATCTCTTCCCGCCCTAACAAATAGCTCATCCTCGAGCTGGACATCGAGGTAACGAGCTTTGAAGTCCTCGAGCGGTTCCCATGTCGCATCATCATCGGGGAGTCCGTGCCATTTGACCAACAGCTTCCAATCGCCACGGCGGAGCTGAGCACGCAGAACACGTTCCAGAGCCGGCAGCAGGCGCCCATCTTGAATAGCCAGCACGGTTGCCGTAACCATGGGGAGATCACCCCTCCACTGCTTCAGCAAGCCAACATGAAAAACGTCATGGAGACATGCACCTTTTGGTAGCTGCAGGCAGTAGGCCACCTAGCCAATACGTTCCAGAATCTGGAAAGGGCCAGTATATCGTGGCCGCAGCTTGCCCTTTGCCGACGTTCCTAAAGTGTGGGTGGGTCGGTGGAGCAGACGAAGGAGTACCCAGTCACCAACGTTGAAGTCCACCGTGCGATGATGCTCATCATATCTGCGCTTGGTATGCTGTTGCGCCTAAAGAAGGCGCTCCTGGACCTCCACCAAGAAGGCGTCCCGGTCCCGGAGCATGGTGTCCGCGGCATCTGTGTCAGTGGCCCCCTCTCGGTGGGGAAGGAGGGGCGGCAGAGGCCGGCCAAAGACCACCTCAAACGGCATCGCTTGGAGCATTGTGTGGAATGACGTGTTGTAGCAGTACTCCGCCCATGGAAGCCAGTCGACCCATGAGCGTGGGCGGTCGCCGGTTGCACAACAAAGGTACATCACAATCACCTTGTTGACAACCTCAGATTGGCCGTCAGTCTGAGGGTGGAATGCCATGCTCAAACGCAACTTGACACCTGCAAGCTTAAAGAGGTCACGCCACAAGTGGCTGGTGAAGATCGGATCGCGATCGCTGACGATGGAGTTGGGGAGGCCGTGTAGCCACACAATTCCGTTGAAGAAGGCACGGGCGACCGAGGCGGCGGTGTAGGGGTGGCTGAGGGCGATGAAGTGTGCATATTTGGAGAATCAATCCACCACCGTCAAGATCACCGACTTGCCATGCACCTTGGGAAGGCCATCGATGAAGTCCATAGAGATGTTGGCCCACACCTGTGATGGCACGTTCAGGGGTTGGAGAAGGCTAGCCGGCTGAGTGGTTGGCGTCTTGTTGCGTTGGCACACGTCGTAGGAGCGGATGAAATCCTACACAAGCTTGCGATCACCGGGGATGTAGAAATCACCACATAGTCGCACCAGGGTCTTCTGAACACCCTCATGCCCGGCGGTGTGGGCTAGGGCCACCACATGGTGGTGTATGTCCCCCAGATCGGGAACGTAGACGTGCTTGCCATGGAGGAGGAAGCCATCGATGGTCCCCCAAGGCGCCTCCAGGTGGGTGTTGTCCTACTGTTGCAGGAGGCCGCGCGCCACGAGGTCATCGGTGGTGGCCTTCCTGATGTCATCGAAGAGGGTGAAGGACAGTCCCGACAAGGTGCACACTGCAGTAGTGTCCTTGTCATGGTGGGATAGGGCATCGGCCACCGAATTGAGTTGGTCCGGACGATACTCCACTATGAAGTCGAACCCGAACAGCTTGCTAATCCACTGGTGTTGCGGAACCGTGGAAAGCCGTTGGTCCAGGAGGAACTTCAAGCTGTAGTGGTCGGTGCAGACAAGGAAGTGACACCCCCACAAGTACGGCCTCCAATGTCGCACCGCTTGCACCAAGCCAATTAGCTCACACTCATAGGCCACTAGTTTGACATGACGTGTAGCGAAGGGCCTACTAAACAAAGCGAGGGGCCCCAACCCTTGGTGCGGCACGATGCCGAAGCCCGCGCCCGACGCGTCGCAGTCGACTAGGAACTGGCGTGTGATGTCCGGCATCTGCAAAACCGGGGCTGACAAGAGAGCCTACTTGAGGGCGGCAAAGGCCTCAGTAGCCTCCGCTGTCCAGACAAATGCCTCCTTACATAGGAGACATGTGAGTGGCGCCGCGATGGAGCTGAAGTCACGGATGAACTTCCGATAGTAGCTGGCGAGCCCGAGGAAACCACACACACCCCGTGGGGAGCGAGGCATCGGCCAAGAGGCGACCGCGGCCACCTTGTCGCTGTCCATAGCGACGCCATCAGTGGAGATGATGTGGCCGAGGTAGGCGATGGAGAGGGACCAAAGGAGCACTTTGACCTCTTTAGGTAGAGGCTATGAGCTCGCAAAGCGGTGAAGATGAGGCCCACATGCTGGAGATGCTCGGACCGTGACGTGCTATAGATCAGAATGTCATTGAAGAAAACTAGCATGAACCTGTAGAGAAAGGGCCGGAGGACGTCATTCATCAGCGCCTGGAAGGTAGTCGGGGCATTGGACAACCCAAACAGCATCACCAGGAACTCAAAGTGGCTGTGGTGGGTGCGGAAAGCGGTCTTCTCAACGTCCGCTGGGTGCATGCGCACCTAGTGGTAGCCCGACCAGAGGTCGAGCTTGGTGAAGTAGCACGCCCGGTGAAGCTCGTCGAGGAGTTCATCAACCACCAGAATGGGAAATTTATCCTAGGATGTTTTGTCATTGAGCGCTCGATAGTCGATGCAGAAGCACCATGACCCGTCCGCCTTCTTGACAAGCAGCACTGGCGTGGAGAACGAGGATGTACTTAGTCGGATGACACCCTACTCCAACATGGTGGCACACTGCCGCTCCAACTCGTCCTTCTGTAGCTGCGGGTACCGGTAAGGACGCACCGCCACCGGCATGGTCCCGGGTAGGAGGTGGATGTGGTGGTCGTAGGGCCATGCTAGAGGGAGGCCATGAGGTTCGTCAAAGATGGCCCCATGCTATAGCAGTAGCTGTTCCAGCAGCAGATGTTGTGGGTCAGCCATGACCGTGGCCAAGGGTGTAACAACCCAAGAATTCACACACCAAAAATCACAATTATAAAATTTTTTGTGTTAGCCCTATGTGATGTTGAGTGACATATGTAGAAGCCCAACCCTAGTTTTGGATTGGATGTGACCCAACTAGGTTAAGATCATAAGCAAAGTTTGGTTTTATGCCACATGTGTAATTAAATTCCTAAATAAATAAATCATGCATGCATCCTTAATCCCACTTGTGATTTGGATTCTCTTGCCTTATGTGATGTTTAACTAACTTACTTAATATTTATGATAAACCCTAACCAAACTGGCAACAAATAAAAGAGAAAGGAAAGAAGAGGGAGCAGCAGCAGCCTAGGCCTGCTTGGCCTTGCGAACTAGCCCGCCTGCCCTCCCACTCGCGCACGCAGCCCACAAAGCTAGCCCAGCATCACCCTACTACCCACGCGCACACAAGCCGCTGACGAGCTGGACCCGCCCGTCAGCCGTCATGCACTGCACGCAGCCGCATCAGGACAAGCTGACAAATGAGCCCCCTCTGATAGCCGCACAGCAATAGGGTCTTCTTCCTCCCCACGTCAACCTCTCCCACGCGACCGGGAGCCGACCAGCGTGGCAGGCATGGTCCTAGGGTCACGCAAAGAGCATGACCCTGTTTCCCCTTGCGCCGCGCCTACGCTACCGCACGTGGGCCGTCGGATGCGCCGCACGCATCACCACCGCCCGATCGCCATCCACCATTGGAGCCCTTGGAGCTCGGCTATATAAGCCAATATCCGTGAGCCCTAACCCTCAGCCCGTTCACCACCACCGCTGGTGGCACAGCACCACACAGCGTCAAGCCGAGAGAGAGGGAGGAGGGAGAAGAAAGAAGGAGAAGGATGCCGTGGCGGGGAGGACCTCGCTGGAGCCAGGAGCATCGCCCCGATCAGCTACAGCGACGTAGCTGCTTAGCACGGCACAGCATCACCTCATCATGGCCTCGCCTCGCCACCGCACTGCCATCCTATTGCCACAAACCCTACGGTGAGCCATCTTGCTGAGACCATCTCCCTAGCCAAATGGAACGTGCACCGCCATGATCGAAACCTTGCTAAAGCTTCGAGCTCTGGCATAGCCCAACTGGTTAGCTAGGGAGACCGCCATGGCCATGCTTGCCGAGACCTAGGGCGCGCCATGCGCGCTGCCATCATCCAAAAGGAGGATCTAGCCATGATGATGTACATCAGAGCAGGAGCGCACATGCACAGGCACGCTCACCATGGACAAAAGCACAACCATGGTGAGACCACCACGTCTTCTACGTCACGGTAAAGACGATGTTGACACCCGACTAGTTCCGCCATGACGAGAGACACACTGCACCCACCTTAGCTGAGGAAGGAGCCCACCGGAGCCCTATGTTGCCGCACCACACCTCGTCGGAGCGCCACCGCCTCTGTTTTGCCCCCACCACCATGGCCAGAGACACTAGGAGCACCAGGAGCTCCTTCAACACACCCACCGTGGCCGTAGAAGCACCATGGAGCTCACACGCTCCTCCAACTGGGCTCTCGCTACCACTGCAGCCCTGTCCATGCACACCGATGAACCCACGCCACCGTTCACCATGGCCAAAATCCTAGGAAGGCCTAGCCGCCACCTTGACACCACCGCTGCACTTGCCAAGGCTTGGCAAAGCTATTGCCGACCCTAATCAGATGCTAGCGCCGCCGCAGGTGCTCACCGGTGACCTCACAGTCGGCTGGAGCCCCGTCGAGGAAGAGATGGGGATTTTCACCATGCCGACCATGTCCTGAGTAGCTCCACCGAGCAGCTCTGACCACGACCTCGCCGACCATGACCACACCGACCATGTCCCGAGTAGCTCCACCGAGCAGCTCTGACCATGACCTCGTCGACCACGACCACACCGACCATGTCCCGAGCAGCTCCACCGAGCTCCGACCATGACCACGTCATGCACGTGAACCAAACCCTAGGAAGGAGTAAGTGGACCAAGTCCCTCATAGACCGGCTCTATGGTCTATGGACCAACGCAGGCGTGTTCACCATGAACCGCGCCTCACCTGCGCCCGTGGACCACGGCACGATAGTGGCCCAGTATGACGACGTGGCCGCACCAGCGCGCGCCATATGGCAGGCAAAGCCCAGCCCATATCCAGGCCCAACCGGCCTAGTTTGGGCCCGGCGTATATTGACCATTGACTGGTCAAACGGTGACCACTGACCGAGGCCACATGTCAGTGACACCGCCATGCAGGTCCCACCTAGCAGAAGCTGATGACGTTGATGACGTCATGCTAACGTCAGTGGAACCCCACCTGCCAGTACTAGAACCGAGATGATGATGTCATGCCACGTAGACCAACAGGAGCGTGACACATGTCAGCATGATATTAATTCAGCCTTTTCCCATTTTCAGAAATGATTGAAACTTCAGAAATTCATAACTAATTCATACAAACTCAGAAAAATACAAGACCAGGACCAAAATTCAACTAAAATCGAGCTCTACGCAATGAACCCATGTTTGAGTGCATTTGGCTCTTTTGAATTTTCATTGTTTTTTGTGACGTCGCTAACGTGACTATAATACGATCGTTTGTAGACTCAGAGGAGAACCAGACAAACAAGGACCGAGAGTACCATGAGGAGTACGGAGACGACGACTCTAAAGGTGCCACATCCCACCCAACCTCATAGCACCTATTACGCATGGCTCATATAGAACTGCTATTGTTTTACTTTATTCACACTATGATAGGACTTGCATGGTAGTATGCTTACTTGATGGCCTTTACCTTGACACAACCTTACCCCTGCTTACCCTGCTATTAGGCTAGACACACGTTGCTGCTATATTTCATTTCCTATTACTTCTACTATGCTTGTACTACATTGATGCATGGTGGAAACTAGTGTTATCTGGACTATGGGGAGAGTGCTGCATGTGTGACTTGGGTGCATGGAGGGTAAGGGTTGTGTCAACCAAGTTGGAGTATACGATGAGCCTGGGGAAAGTCTTGCCATGAGGTGCTACCTGGGCACCCCTGGAATGGATACCTATGGTGGGTAAGTGGTATATGAGGTGGCCCTAGGTGTGAACCTATGATGGGAGGAACCCGGGGTGGAGGTGCTGTGGTGGCACAGTAAATGGAAATTCTGGCTTAGTCATCCCTAAGGACTTGCTAGTACTCAGATTCACTAGGAAGCCTTATGTACCACTCGCCCTATATGGTGCGGGACGACCAGACTACTTGGTAGGATATTGCCACTACTGCTAGGTTGATAGCGGACAGTGTAAGGAGGTACGAGGCGCGGAGGATTTCCCCCACACCCTTCTGAGACTTCATGGAGACCTTATGGACCCAGCTCATGACTCACAGTTTCAGCCACCCTAGACTAGACTTGGGGTGTACTAGGGCTGAATGGTAGAGTGGCATTATCCTAGGTAGGCAAGCGACCAAAATCAGCCCAGTTGACGATGGTCAGCGAGGAAGGCGGATCTTGTGGTTATGTAAAACCTTTGTAGAGTGTATGGTTGATCGATCGATACATATGCCGACGTGTTGGCTATGGACCTTTCCTGGGTTTCGCTTAAACTAGATAGCGAGATGAGTCCTTCTCTTCTTCCCCCATGAGAGAGTGTCGGTCGTAGACAGGGGCTACGGGCCATGAGACAGTGCCGAGAGGGAGTTGGCCTGTCGACTGAGCGATGGTTTGGTGATGATATGGAGATGGTGGTATATTGATCCCAGGATCAAAACCTGGCTCTAGACGGAAATGGGGTGGAATGTGTGTGGGTATGGTGTTAAAACTTGACCAACTATTATTATATACTTGATATGCTAAAACATAGGAAACCCCAGCCTTATAGGTTCCTTTTGATTATATCCAACTTGCATCCAATTTCCACAAAGCAATGCTCATAAGGTGGGAGTGGCCAGTACAAATCATACTGATAAATTTTGGCACATAGGTTCTGCTGAGGAGTATAGTTCTGAGGAGTTTGATGGTTGAGGGGTTTGTTCCTACGCTCGAGTTTGGCGATCTCATCTTCAAGCTGTTCTGAATGAATGCTACTTCTGGTTCCACCAATGCGGCGATGTAATAATTTATGTAATTCTGCACTAATTGTACTCTGATTTTATCATTGTATGGATGTGGTATTCGACTGGAATTTGGGTAATATGATCTACAATGGTCATATTACACTTCGACTCTATGGATTTCCCTTCGCGGAAATCGGGTCGCTTCAATTGGTATTAGAGCCATACTTGATCCTAGAACGAAACCCTCAGAAATGGACGATAGAATAGGACATGAACAGCCCTTCTTTCGGTTATATACTGACCTTGCATTAACTTTTATGCAAGGCTTATCTATTTATTGACCTACTAACACCTGTTCCTTAAAACATGTAGATGGCAACGAACATCGAATGGCCGCCTATAGGACTGCTACCTCTGGACCACGCCAAGCTTACCTTCGACCTACGTGAGCTCGGGGGTTTTGCACAGACACTCTGCCGAGTTCTCGTCACATTAGGAGTCCCTAACGAGCTTGTCAAGGTCACCTGCACTAGGAAGTCAGCTCGGGAAGGAGGAATCGAAGGACCGGTTGTCACCTTAGTTGAGTTCCCAGCTAGCACTACCTTACCTTCTATCCCAGCTTTCACCGAGTTGACTATAGAGGACACAGTTGAGGAAGGACTATGAGCTGTCTCACACAAGGCACTTCGCAGAGTGATGAGGGACCACTACGAGCACCTAAAGACGACAGAGTTCTGTCTACTTCCCTAGGCCCTCGACCTCAGCCTTACCCCTAGTGAGTAGAGTTTCACAGCCGGCAAAGTTATCCTTGTCGAGGAGGACAGATGCCTTCGCATCTCGGCTATCCACCTACTAGAGTAGGACAAGTACGTGACCCAGCTTGAGCAGAGGGGACGTTAGGACCGGGCCCTTCTATGGGAGTACTAGGAGCGAGACTCATAGGGAGCATAGGAGCGAGCTAGTCTACTTGAGACAATTGCCAAGCTACAGGACGAGCTCAATCATCGTGAAGAAGTCCATAAAGCCGAGGTCGCTGACTTTCAGGACAAAGCCGTCGACCTAGGCAATAGGAACTGCTACCTCGACAGCAAGGTCTTGGAGTTGCAGAGAGAGTTGGATGACAAGAAGGCTGAGTTCAACCATAGAGGAGACAGAGAAAGGTCCAAGGGGATAGATATGCTGAAAATCCAATCTAAGAACAAGACCATGACTCAGGAGCTAGAGGAGTTTAGGAAGAAGGCCATGCGCAACCAGGGTCACCTGATCGAGGCACTCAGGTAGAACGAGTACCTACAGGACAAGTGTGAAAGGACTTGGCAGGCTTGGTAGAAGTCTGACAAGAAGTGCCTCAGGGAGATGAAGGGTATGTGGGATCAGCTACCCAAGGAGATTCACCGCAAGATGAAGCCTAGGATAGAGGAGTTTGAGTTAGCCCTGACTCGCCTCAACCTAGATGCCTGCCCTACCCTACTTGGAGCCAAGCCTACTGAGGAGCTCACCGAGGCCTTGAAGTATGTGTCCCGACTCCCGACTTCACAAGTCTAACGAGGAGATCGAGATCGAGAACAGCCGTATCTTAGCTGCGGTGTACAAGTTGGAGTAGATGACCCTGCGTGGTCATGAGTCATGTCAGTGGCTTCCATAAGTTGTACCCCATGATGTACCCCTTATGAGATGTAATATGAGACACTATGCGTAGTACGATTCTCGCAAGTCTCCAAGTGTAGCTACTGGAGATGATGCTATGTAATAAAACCCATGTAATGAATGTTTTGGATCTTATTGCATCTTATGGATCTTATTGCTTCTTTGTAATGAGTATTGGATAGTATAAATGTTTTTCTTTAAATCATCAAAATCATGTAATCATACTGAATTATAAGCACTTATGGCATGTGTTGCAGATGCTGAACCACCAATCTGCTCACCTAATGAACCGTGGACGTACACCCACCCCTAAACCAGTCGAACCAAACAGGGGGGCATGGTGGCAACAACCGTGGCCGTGGTTGTGGACGTGGAGGGATACCCTTCAACCTAGAGAATACCCCACCGCTTGATGAGGAGAACATTCCACCACCACCACCACCACCAACCCTGGTAGGGGTGATGGCGCAACAAACCCAGCTTCTTGCAGCTCTTGTAGACGGAGCAAACCGTTGCCAGGGAGGCCAGCAAAATGACTTCCAAAGGAAGCTGGAGGGATTTCTAAAGCTGAGGCCACCTACCTCTGATGGCACCGACCCTGACCTGCTTGTAGCCGATGACTGGCTCAAGGAGGTGGAAAAGAAGCTCGACCTCACCACCTTCACTGACGATGAGTGTGTTGGAGCTGCCACACACCAGCTCACAGGTGCTGCACGCACCTGGTGGGATAGTTTTAGTGATTCCCATGAGGACCCTATCAACATCTCATGGGATGAGTTCGCCGAAGCATTCACTGAGTATCACATTCCCAAGGGTATCATGGAGGCCAAAGCCGAGGAGTTCTGCAACATCAAGATGGGTAAGGATAGGGTGACTGAGTACACTACTTGTTTCACCAACCTTCTACGCTATGCACCTTCCTATGTTGTGAACTCTGAGAAGGAGAACTTGTACTATTACCGCAAGGGACTTAACCCGCACATCAAGCTAAAGTTTGGCAGTATTAAGAGTAGCACGCTATGTGCTCTGGTGGATTGCTGCATCCAGATCGAGAAGGACTACACTGAAGCTGGAGAGGAGTACAGGGAGAGGAAGTGTAAGCCTGAGGCCATGATCGCAAGAGGTTCCGTAGAGATGCACCATCCAGGCAACGCTCTCGCCACAACAGGGATGACAACCCTAGATCAAGTAGGGGTGGTGGAGGCTACACCACCAAATACTCCCGCCCTACTCAGGATCATTATGCTCGGGATCGTTATGCTTAGGACCGTTTCAACCGTCCCCGCTCAGCGAATGAACGCCCAGCACAGAACCGCTTTGCACCAAGCACTGGAAACTGGAAGGCACCCGCGCCAACCCCTATAGGCAGTGCGCCTTTCACCTGCTTCGCTTGTGGCCAACCAGGTCACAAAGCCGCTGAGTGCCCTCAGAACTCAGCCGCTCAGAAGTCTCAATTCAAGGGATCTGCTACTCATGGACGTCTCAACCATCTGGATGCCGAGGAAGCACGGGCTGCCCCTGACGTTGTGTACAGTATGTTTTTAGTTAATGGCAATACTGCATCAGTTCTATTTGATTCTGGAGCAACTTGTTCTTACATATCATCCAAGTTTGCAAGAGAGCATGACCTACCTATAACCCCACATGGAAAGCCTATCATCACCAGCTCACCTTTAGGAGACCTAAAGTGCACCCACATCTGTAAGGAAGTAAGTCTTACCATTGAGGGTCTTATCTTTAAAGCCGACCTAACCCTGTTACCTTCGATGAACCTAGATGTCATCTTAGGTGTGGATTGGCTAACCATTCACTGAGGTATCATATCATGTTCACCTAGATACGTTCAAGTGACCCACCCATCAGGCCAAGTTATTAGATGTGAACCCTAGTCCAGAAAGTCCACTTCTATCCTATGTGCCCTTAAAGTTAGTTTAGAATCACAAAAAGAGGAGAAGATAGTTCATGATGTGCCCATGGTTAGAGACTATCCTGATGTATTCCCTGAAGAATTACCGGGTATGCCACCAGACCGTGATGTAGAGTTCATCATTGATCTTTTGCCAGGAACATGACCCATTACCAAGAGACCATATCGCATGTCAGTTGACAAACTAGCCGAGCTCAAGAAATAGCTTGATGAGCTCATCTCGAAGAGGTATATCAGACCTAGTGCTTCACCCTAGGGATCCCCTATGCTGTTTGTTAAGAAGAAGGATGGCTCGATGAGAATGTGCATTGATTACCAGAACTTGAATGCAGTCACCATAAAAAACAAGTACCCCCTGCCAAGAATTGATGATCTGCTTGACTAGCTCAGAGGTGCCAAGTATTTCTCCAAGATTGATCTCAGATCTGGCTATCATTAGATGAAGATTCAAGAGAGTGACATCCCGAAGACAGCTTTCGTGACTACGTATGGGCAGTTTGAGTTCACTGTGGTGTCCTTTGGACTCATGAATGCTCCTGCCTACTTCATGAACATGATGAATAAGGTTTTCATGGATGATCTGGATAAGTTTGTGGTAGTATTCATTGATGACATCCTTGTCTATTCACCCACCGCTGAAGAACATGAACATCATCTGAGAACTATGCTTGAGAAATTAGCCCAACATCAACTCTACGCAAAGTTCAGCAAATGCAAATTTTGGCTACAGAAAGTTGCCTTCCTAGGCCATGTACTATTAGCTAAAGGTGTCGTAGTTGACCCAACCAAGATTGAAGCTATGAAAGAGTGGGATCAACCTCGTAACGTGACTGAAGTCAGAAGTTTCTTAGGATTGGCTGGATATTACTGCCGATTCATCGAGAACTTCTCCAAGATTGCCTGTCCATTGACAAACCTTCTGAAGAAGACTAAGGAGTTTGAATGGACGCCCGAGTGCGAGCAAAGCTTCCAGGGATTGAAATAGAAGCTTACCACAACTCCTGTGCTAGCATTGCCTGATATCAGCAAAGATTTCATGGTCTATTGTGATGCATCCCGTCAAGGACTTGGCTATGTATTGATGCAAGGTGGAAGAGTGATAGCTTATGCTTCTCGACAGTTGAAAGAACACAAGAACCGTTACCCCACTCATGATCTTGAGTTAGCAGCAGTTGTACATGCTTCGAAGATCTGGAGGCACTACATGATAGGCAACAAGTGTGATATCTATACCGATTATAAGAGCTTGAAGTACTTTTTCACTCAGGAAGATCGGAATATGAGGCAACGCCAATAGCTAGAATTGATCAAGGACTATGACCTAGAACTTCACTATTATCCAGGAAAAGCTAATGTAGTCGCAGATGCTCTCTGTCGCAAGAGTTACTGTCACACTCTGATCATAGAATTCGTACCACCTGAACTCAAGGAAGAGATTGATGATTTCCAACTTGAGATGCTACCATGTGGCTTGTTGAATGAGCTCTGCATATAGTATGATCTCACAGATCGCATTTGTCAAGCTCAGAAAAATTGTGAAGAGATCGAATATCTCCGTGGTCTGATGAAACTGGGCTACAAGACCAACCACCATGAAGATGAACAAGGAACCATCTAATTTAAGGACAGAATCTATGTCCTTTTTGATCCAGCACTACGAGAGGAAGTTCTATCAGAAGCTCATGATTCTAAGTACTATATTCATCCTGGAGGTTCAAAGATGTATCAAGACTTGAAGAAACACTTTTGGTGGAAAGGCATGAAGATAGACATTGCGGGACATGTGGCATGATGTGACACCTAAAATAGAGTCAAGGCTGAACATCAAAGTCCTGCAGGATTGTTAAAGCCTCTTGAAGTTCCCAAGTGGAAATGGGAGAGCATATCCATGGATTTCATAGTTGGATTGCCCCGTTCATAGAAAGGCAATGATTCCATTTGGGTGATTGTTGATCGTTTGGCCAAGGTTTCTCACTTTGTACCAGTTAAGACCAAGACCGATGCCGAAAAGTTAGCAGATCTATATGTTGAGCATATTCTCAGACTGCATGGAGCTCCCTCTAGTATTGTATCTGATCATGGTCCTCAGTTTATGTCCTGATTCTGGGAAGCCCTGCACAAGTCCATTGGAACCAAACTTGATTTTAGTACCGCTTATCACCCACAGACAGATGGATAGACTGAACGAGTGAATCAGATCTTAGAAGACATGCTTCGTGCTAGTGTACTGAATTATGGCTCTGATTGGGAGAAATGCCTACCCTATGCAGAGTTCTCTTACAACAACAGCTACCAAGACAGCATCAAGATGTCGCCGTTCGAAGCTCTGTATGGCAGACCTTGTAAGACACCTTTGATGTGGTCCCAACCGGGAGAAAGATTATTCTTTGACTCCGCTAAGATTCAAGATGACGAAGAAGGAATTGCTCAAGTGAAGGAGAATTTGAGAATTGCTCAAAGTCGATACAAGAGCTATGCTGACAAAAGAAGAAGAGAACTTGAGTACAATGTGGGAGATTTCGTCTATCTCAAGGTATCCCCGCTACATGGAATTGTCAGATTCCATGTGAAAGGAAAGCTCGCCCCTAGATTGTTGGGCCATACAAGATCCGCAAGAGGATTGGAAAACTCGCTTACAAACTTGAGCTACCTAAGGAATTGGTGGGTGTACATCCCGTATTCCATGTCTCATAGCTACGCAAGTGTTTGAGAGTGCCCAATGAAGTAATCCCGACTGATACACTTGATATTTAGAACACTCTTGAGTATAAAGAACATCCTATCTCAATTCTAGGTAGAGATACCAAAGAGACCCGAAGCAAAACTATTCCTATGTGCAAGATCCAATGGAGCAATCACACTGAGAAAGAAGTAACATGGGAGAAAGAGTCTGACCTCCGGCTACAATATCCTTATCTCTTCGAAGGGTACATTATGCTTTAATCTCGGGGATGAGATTCTGTTAAGGGGGTAGGACTGTAACAACCCAAAAATCCACACACCAAAAATCCCAACTACAATTTTTTTCTTCAAAACCCCATGTGATGATGAGTGACATTTGTAGGAGCTAACCCTAAGTGTTGCATTAGTCGTAATTCAACTAAACAAACTCATAAGCATAGCATGTCACTTGTTGTATATGTGTGTGTTTAAAATCCCTAACACATACATTCTTGCATGCATTTTAATTCTAAACAAGTGAGTTGCCTTTTATTGATCTTTTGTTGTGCAAATAAAAGTGACCACTTATAATTAATTTATTATGCAATAAATTAATCACCTAAGTACCACCTAAGTATGTGGGCCCCACCAACCAGCCCTAAGCTCCACCCTTAATCAAGGTGCACACTTGTACATGAAACTAAATAAATCAAACCCTAACCAAATTGGCAACAAATAAAAAAGAAAGGAAAACAAAATAGAAAAAGAATAAGAAAAAGAGAAAGGAAAGAAGAGGGAGCAGCAGCAGCCTAGGCCTGCTCGGCCTTGCGAGCCAGCCCGGCCGAGCCCGCCTGCCCTCCCACTCATGCACGTGGCCCATGAAGCCAGCCCAGCAACACCCTACCGCCCATGCGCGCACAAGCCGCTGACGAGTTGGACCCGCCCATCAGCCGTCACGCACCGCACGCCGCCGCATCAGGACAAGCTGACAAATGGGCCCCCTTTGTTAGCCGCCTAGCTACAGCATCGTCGTCTTCCCCACGCTCCCTCCACCATGCGATCGGGAGCCGATCGTGGAGCTGGCGTGGGCCCAGGGTCACGCACATCGCATGACCCTGTCCTCCACCTTAGTGCCATGCCCACGCAACCGCCCCTGCATGCGAGAGCCGTCCGATGCGCTTGGCGCATCACCAGCCGTTCCACCATCCGCCATGGATGAGCATGGAGCTCGACCTATAAAAGGAGGACTCCGAGCCCTAGCCCTCCATTCACCTCACCATCGTCGTGCGGTTTGCACCAGCACACTAAGCCAAGGGACGAGAGGAGAAGGAGAGGCGTGGAGAAGGACGCCGCCACCGGAGTAGAGGAAGCCGCCACCATCTTCTTCCACGAGCCGGTGCAGCACCACGCACCGCTACATGGCCGCACCGTCAACACCACACCACCACTCTACACTACCAAGCACACCGCGGTGAGCACCTTGGCTGAGACCTCTCCAAGCCCATCAGGAATGCCATCGCAAGGCACGCGCTCGCCACGCTCACAACACCCTACGACGAGGCCACCACGGTGCGGTTATGCGCCATCGCGGCCAACACCGACCTCGCTCTGAGCTTCGCTAAGCCCACGAACGCGTGATGCACCCATTTAGTGATGAGGAGAGCATGGGAGAGACCCTGACCATGGGGCACGCCAGAGCTACTCTACCGTGGAATGCCGCCACCATGGCGCGGCCACCGCATGCGCATTCGGCCGCCTCGCTGGACTAGGAGTGGCCGTAGAGCACGCCGTGACACCTGGATGATAGCCATGTGGACCAAGAAGCCGTTAGCTGGCCACAGTGCCTTGGCCACGTGCATCGGACCTCGGGCGGAGCTCCACCGTGCACCACCACCGTGTGTGGACTCCACCACGCCTTATGGTCGTCATCAACATTACACTATGCCTCCCCGCTAACTGTCTGAAGGAAGATATGGCACCAGGGCCCCTAGAATTGCCCCTAGATGCCTCACCAATGAGCACCGCCATGCCAAGCCACCGTTCACCGTGGCCAGAGCCCTAGGAAGCCCTAGCCATCACCCCGACCCCACCGTCATAGTTGCCATGGCATGGGGAGGCTATTGCCTACCCTAATCGAACGCTAGCGCTGCCGCGGGGGCTCGTCAGTGACCTCACCGCCGGTGGGAGCCCCGTCAGGGAAGAGAAGGGGATTTTCCCCTCACCGGCCACATGTCCGTGCACTTGGTGCATGTGAACCGAACCCTAGGAAGGAGTAAGTGGACCAAGTCCTTCATACACCGGCTCTACGATCTATGGACCAACGTAGGTGGGTTCACCATGAACCGTGCCTCACCTACGCCCGTGGACCACGGCCCGTTAGTGGCCTAGTAAGACAATGTGGCTGCACCAGCGCGCGCCACGTGGCGGGCCAAAGCCACCTAGCCTGAGCTGACTGTTGATCGGGCCCACAAGTCAGCAACACAGAGCCGCTGGACCCACTTGTCAATGGGTGACATCATGCGGGTCCCACCTGTCAGTGACAAACACAGCCGAGGTGATGTCATGATGATGTCACGATGACATCAGCTGCTGACGTCGGCAGCTCTGGACCCACCTGTCAGTACCAGAACCAAGATGATATGTCATACTGATGTCAGCATGCCACGTGGACCAACAGGAGCATGACACGTGTCAGCACGATATTAATTCAGCCTTTTCCCATTTTCAGAAATGATTGAAACTTCAGAAATTCATAACTAATTCATACGAACTCAGAAAATACAAGACTAGGACCAAAATTCATCTAAAATTGAGCTCTATGCAATGAACCCATGTTTCAGTGCATTTGGCTCTTTTGAATTTTCATTGCTTTTTGTGCTATTCTATAAACATCGCTAACGCGACTATAATGCGATCGTTTGCAGACTCGGAGGAGAACCAGACGGACGAGGATCGAGAGTACTATGAGGAGTGTAACACCTCGGTGTTAAGCATGCATTACCATTTCATCCCATGAGCATAATCATCATCACCTCATGCATAAGCATCATTCATGCATTTCATTTCGAAAGAAATGAAGTATCATTTCATGTGGTGCTTAAGTTGATTGAAATTCATTATGTTTAAAACAATGTGAAATGCCATGCTCATGTTTGGATGCCATGATTTCTTGTTTTGATCACTAGGATAGCTTATAAATATTTAGGATACAAATTGGAGCAAAGTTTGTATTTAAATTTTTGCCAAATTTTGCTTTTAAATAATTCTTCAAAATTAGGGTTTTGAATTAATATTGATGTTTATTTTGTAATTCAAAATCTATTTGGAATTTGACTTTGGTCTTAAAATCAAAGTTGTAGATCTTGAAAAATGGAACAACTTTCATTTTTACACCAACTTTTGAAACTGCTTTGAAATAGTTCAAAATTTCATTTGAATGAAAAAGGATTTGAAAAGAATTTGAAAAAGAACATTTTTCATTAAATGGGCCGCACGCCTCGCCTTCGGCCTAGCCGCGCAAGCCGGCCCGGCCTGCTTCGTGCCATGCTCTTGTTCCCGCGTGCCATGTCCATTTGCCGCGCACTCACCCAGCCGTGACAGAGCGTGCACGCCACGTGGCCGCCATGCGCCGGTGAGCACGACGCGCGGTAGGCTCGGCCTGCCCCGCGCCCCTCCTGTCGCGCCTTCACCTGCCCGACCATGCTGCGCTCCTCCTCACTCCTCCACTTCGCTCTCTCACCTTTGCCAGCGCAAGCAGCAGCCGCAGCACTCGCCTCCGCCATGTGCCATCACCAGAGTTGGCCGTTTCGGCTACTCCAGTGCGCCTGAGCCATCTTCGTCTTGCCCTGAGCATCTCCTCCACCTCGCGCACCACGTGCTCACCTCGGTAAGCCATGGGAAGCTCCTCTTCCCTAGGAATCTCTCACCGGAGTCATGGCCGAGCTCGCCAGAGTGCTCCGCTCTGTGGACCTCACCCCTCCGTCCTCTTTCTCGCTCTCCCTTCCTGCGCACAAGCACCGCACGAGCTCGGTGAAGCTCCCACGCCACATCGCACGCCCATTCTCGGCCAGAGATGGCCGGTCGTCGATGAGCCGCACCACCGTGCCACCATGGCCGCCGGCCAGCTCGCTCTTGAGCTCTTCTGGCCCTGCCGCTTGCACTGTCGTGTCCGCCTTGGCAAGGTGGTCACGTTGGTGCTGACCTCGTCACCGGCCACCTCGCCGACGGCGAGCTCACGCCGGTCAGCGCAGCCTCCTCTGCCTCAGGGGCTGGCAGGTGGGACCGGCTGACCCACGAGGGCCACTGTCAGGCGTAGGGGTGCACGCCTGGGTAGAAAGCCGGGTGGATCTAGCAGTTTTGAACATGGATTTTCAGAAAGGATTTAAGAAATGATTTTTAGATTTCTATTTAAATGCTTTGGGAATTTATAACTTGCTCAAAATGGCTCCAAATTTGTTGAAACAAATTTTGTTGTGTTCCTTGTCACTAGATCTACATGATAAAAATATTACATGTCATTTTTGAGATACTTTAATGTATAGCTTTATTTAATTCTTAATATTGCTGATATCGTGTTAAATGTTTAGTAAATCCTATATATATCAGAAAAATATGATTCCAAGTTTGTTACTCTTCTTGTGTAATGTACTTTCTAGGAAAAATATATGCCATGCATGTCCTATAGAAAAATTATGAGGTGTAGTTCAAGTGCCTTTAATGGCTGATTTTTGTTATTTTTGCTAGAGAGCAAAATTTGTATAAAACATGCATGTGATAGTTTTTGTGCAGTGATTATTTACTGTGTAGAACATAGGAAAAATATTACATCTATTGTTTGACACTTTTCACAGTACAAAGTATTTTCATTATCATAATTATGCCATAGCTTGTCATTTTTGTGTAGGCTAATCCACTTATCCAAATGCCATAAAAATTTAATGGTAGACTACTTAGGGTAGTACTGTGCTATGGTAATTTTCTAAGATTTTTATATGCTATAAAAATAGATGTTGCTATTCAAACCTATTATTAATTAGGGTTTAATCAAATGTTGCTTTATGCATGATTACGAAATTAGTGAAGTTTTGGTGTATCTTTGAAGCATTTAATGAGATGTGTTGACGTAGCATATTAGTAGTAGAAGAGAATGCAGTAGATAACATGTGCTTGTAGTACATGTTCTTGGATGATGTTGACTACCTTGCATGCAAGCATATTCATTGTGTTCATTTCATCCGATGCACCTTTTGCATAAGCACTTACGCACCTGCACCATACAGGATCGCAAACCGAGAGCCCGGTCGTCATACCCGAGGAGCCCGAGGAGTAGCTCAAGGTGCAGCCGCAAGAAGTGACCGAAGCAGACGAGGAGGACGTTGAGGAACTTCCGGAGTGCCCCGATCATCGCCCGAGCTCCTTCGAGAGAGGCAAGCCCCGGAGCATTTTTCTCCCCGGTTTGCGATTATTAATTAATGCTTTACTTTAATTGGTACATTATGTTCAGGAGTTGTTTGCAACCGTTGCTGCATTATACCTTGTTTATCTTTGTTATACTATATCCTTGTTACCCTGGTATCCGCAGTCGAGTCAATGCTTAGCTGGCTTAGACCGGTAGAAGTCGGGTGATTTCCTATCACCTGCGAGCTATAGGTGGTTACCTGGATTTGCTTGGATAACTATGTAGTCATGGTATAACTAAGTGTTAATTTAAAGTTGAGACCGGACGGAGACTTATAGGGTTTGGACTGTAGTGCTTTCCGTCTGTGTCGATTAAGGACCGACCGTTGTTAGGCCTCAGGTCATGTTGAACGCATGCCTTACATTTAGCTGGCCGAATAAAGTACCTTTTGACCACGAAGCTAGGAGATTATTTGGGCCAAGTAGATTGCCCGCAGTGCACTGTACCAAAGCAGGCGTGGTAGGACACGGGGGCATGATGATAAGACCGAAAGGCAGTCGGTCGGCCCCCGGGTACATGTGGTTCCTAGCAAACTTGAGATTTTTCTTGGATAGTTGACTCGGTGACCGATACCTCACTTTAGCGGGTGAGTGAGGTTTGTGTAAGGAATAAATTACCAGCTGGTTAATAATCGATTTGAATCGCCATCGTTCACTGGATAGCGAACACTTGACTTGAGTTACTTCATCGTCGTAATGTTGATGGAACACTTGGACAGTTATAATGAATATGACATTATGGAAGTTGTTAATGATCATTGGTTATCATTATTTGCTTAATCACATGCTTGCTCTAGTATAGGTTCAAATGTAGTCGACAGATTAATAATAATTAACTTGACAATAATGCTTTTGGAAAGGTTCTTGAAATGCTAAAAATGCCTCTTTTTGCAAATGAGTTAGCTACCCTACTATAAAGCCCTTCATAATCCTTGGTGTCACTTTATTTTCGGTTATGTCGAGTAAGTCTAGCTGAGTACCTTCTCGTACTCAGGGTTTTATTTCCACTTGTTGCAGATGGGCAGATGTATTACGGCTACTATATCAACTGCCTTTATCCTGCGATGGGTGATGCTTAGGACCATGGGCATGGTTATTCCTTACGTCTCGTCTGATGCTTTTGTTGGAGATGATCATTAGCTGGCATTGTATTTGAACTCCGTGTGAGTGTGTGGTTTTGAACAAATGGCTTCCGCTACTTCTATTTGAACTCATTTTGTAATAACTATGTTTAAACTCTGATGTACCTATGATGCGAACTTTTATGTAATATGCGATGGTGACCGCTAAACTTATTACGATCTTGGCTGGTATGTGAGTTGGTTTGAAATCCTTCGTGATTTCACGGACTATCAGGTTATACGGGCTTAAGCTTGCTAAATTATCTGCTCTGGCGGGTGATTTTCTTACTTAATTTCGTATAATTGGTCAATTCTATTACAAGGAGTACGGAGACGACTACACTGAAGGTGCCACATCCCACCCAATCTCGTAGCACCTATTACGCATGGCTAATATAGAGCTGTTATTGCTTTACTTTATTGTTATAATCACACTATGATAGGACTTGCATGGTAGTATGCTTTCTTGATGGCCTTTACCTTGACACAACCTTACCCCTGCTCACCCTACTGTTAGGCTAAGTCACATGCTTGCTGTTATATTTCACTGCTTATTATTTCTACTATGCTTATATATACCATTTAGATGCATGGTGGAAACTAGAGTTATCTGGACTATGGGGAGAGTGATGCGTGTGTGACTAGGGTGTGTGGAGGGTAAGGGTTGTGTCGACCAAGTTGGAGTATACGACAAGCCTGGGGCATGTCTTGCCATGAGGTGCTACTTGGGCACCCCTAGAATGGATACCTGTGGTGGGTAAATGGTGATATGAGGTGGCTCTGGGTGTGAACCTATGATGGGAGGAGCCCAGGGTGGAGGTGCTGTGGTGGCACGGTAAAACCCTGATGAAGACATTCTAGCGTGGTCATCTCTAAGTACTTACTAGTACTTAGACTCACCGAGAAGCCTTACGTACCACTCGCCCTATATGGTACGGGACGGCCGGACTACTTGGTAGGATATTGCCACTACTGCTAGGTTGATAGCAGATAGTGCAAGGAGGTATGGGGCACGGAGGATCTCCCCCACACCCTTCCAAGACTTCATGGAGACCTTATGGACCCAGCTCATGACTCACAGTTTCAGCCACCCCAGACTAGACTTGGGGTGTACCTGGGCTGAATGGTAGAGTGGCATTATCCTAGGCTAGCAAGCGGCTGGAATTAGCCCAGTTGATGACGGTCAGCGAAGAAGGCAGATCTTGTGGTTATGTAAAACCTCTACAGAGTGTATGGTTGATCGATCGATACATATGCCGACTAGTCGGCTATGGACCTTTCCTGATTTTTGCTTAAACTAGATATCGAGATGAGTCCTTCTCTTCTTCCCCTGTGAGAGAATGTCGGTCGTAGCCAGGGGCTACGGGCCATGAGACAGTGCCAAGAGAGAGTTGGCCTAGCGACTGAGCGATGATATGGTGATGATATGGAGATGGTGGTATATCGATCCCAGGATTGAAACCTAGCTTTGGACGGAAATGGGGTGGAATGTGTGTGGGAATGGTGTTAAAACTTGACTATACTATATATACTTGATATGCTAATACATAGGAAACCCCAGCCTTATAGGTTTCTTTTGATTATATCCAACTTGCATCCAATTTCCACAAAGCATAGCTCATAGAGTGGGAGTGGCCAGTACAAATCATACTGATAAACTTTGGCACACAGGTTCTGCTGAGGAGTATAGCTCTAAGGAGTTTGACGGTTGAGGGGTTTGTTCCTACGCTTGAGTTTTGGCAATCTTATCTCCAAGCTATTCTGGATGAATGCTACTTTTGATTCCGCTGATGCGGCGATGTAATAATTTATGTAATTCTGCACTTTATGTACTCTGATATTATCGTTGTATGGATGTGGTATTCGATTGGAATTTGGGTAATATGATCTACAACGGTCATAATACACTTTGACTCTGTGGATTTCCCTTCGTAGAAATCAGGTCATTTAAAAAGCCACGTGGGGCAAAGTCATAACTAGATGATCAATTTTGGCACATCAGGCCACATACCGTTATCGACTCAAAAAATAGCACCGTCAATTCAAAGGATTCATAGAGATATAGATCCTTATATCTATAATCAGAGACTTCAAGCAGCAAACCAGCAAAGGACTCAATAGATTGAGATTCTATAAAGGTATCACTATGGCATAGATTATAACACCCTCCACATGATGCCAAATCAAGGATATAAAGGCACGTGGGATTTCAATTCACAGATGGGTCAGCAGGTATAGAGGAATCCAAATCCGCAAGCTGATGAGTTATTGCTGAGGGTGACTGAGATGGGCTAACCTTTTTATACAGCCCATATCCAGAATGGTATGATTTGGTCGCTCTTCCAATAAATTATAGGCTCTCAGAATTTGCTAAATTCACTGGCCAAGATAGTACAAGCATGATAGAACATGTCAGTCGGTATCTTACATAATTGGGTGAAGCGTCAGTTGAAGATGCCCATCGAGTTCGTTTCTTCTCTTTGTCCTTATCAGGGCCAGCCTTCACTTGGTTTTCATCATTGCCGGTCAATTCCATTGCCAATTGGGCTGACCTGGAGAAGAAGTTTCATACATATTTTTATACTGGGACTGGAGAAAAGAAGATTACCGATCTGACAACCATAAGATAGAAGATTAATGAATTGGGCACTGAATTTCTTCAGAGGTTTCAAGAGACCAGGAACTTGTGCTTCTCCTTAAACTTGGCTGATGATCAACTGACTGCTTTAGCTATTCAAGGAATGCTATCGATGTGGAAAGAAAAGTTGCTGGGACAAGAATTTGACAACTTGGGACAATTGGCTCAACGAGTAGCAGTGCTTAATAGCCAATTTCAGAGTATGCGCAGAGATACCCAGTTCTAGAAGAGTACCTCAGTAGCCAAAGCTTATGATCCATACTCAATCGATGACAGCTATGAAGATGAAGAAGAAGAGGTTGCTGCAGCTGAATGGAATTAGGGCAAGAAGATAGTGATGATGCCAAATCCTTGGGGAAGAGGAGTCAAGGAGAGCTATGACTTTGATGTCACCAAATCATATAAACTCTTCGATTTCTTGCTGGAGAAAGGGTAGATCAAGTTGCCCGATGGTCATGTCATGTTGCCCCCTGATCAATTGAAGAATAAGAAGTTCTATAAGTTCCATAATGCTACTTCTCATTCCACTAATGAATGCAGAATCTTCAGGTAGCATATATAGAGAGCTATTCAGCAGGGGAGGCTCAAATTTGATATGCCTCAGAAAATGAAAGTTGATAATAATCCTTTCCTAGGAGATCAAAACATGATTGATGTTGGGCTATTCAAAGGAAAAACTAAGGTCATAACATCAACCAAATCAAAAGAAGCTAGAACAGTCGATCCTAAGATGCAAATATCGGCTGATGAGTATAGAGAAATTAGGAGACGTCATGCCGAGCAGTAGAGCCGATATGAGCAGGGGAGGACGTCAAAAACAGAGATGACAAAGCTGCGGGTCACATCTCGGATTCTGTTGAATAAGTGGCAGCGGCAGAAGGAAAAGGATTATCAGAAATGGTTAAAAGATCAAGCATACCAGCATCAATTAAAGCAAGAAAGGTATGAAAGGGAACAAGCTGAATTACATTGGAATTGTCCTTTTCTTCAGACATTGCTGGAATGAAGATTTAAAATTGCCTACCAGACATAACTGTCTAGAATGCAGCAATCAATATCGGGAGTATAGGCAATCTCAAACCAACTACCGGTCTATCCATGCTCAAGATGCATATCATCATAATAACATGGATTGGTGCTTAAAAAATAAAAGTGTTCATGATCAACTTGGAAAAAGAGTCGTTGATCAGGACTGGGCTGGTCATGAAGAAGAAGGCACTGAAAGAAGATATGTGTGGCAGGAAAGCCAGTGGTGCCCAGGAGGTTTAACAAGAAGCCAAAAGAGAAGGGTGCAACGCCTAAGGAATAAAGAGATGGATCAGGCTCAGGCATCCGGTAAGACTCAAGCGTGGCATACCAAACAGATAGCCGATAGAAAGCCACCATCGGCTAATATCCAAATGGTTTTTTTGTTACCATCAGAATTCAGAGCTCTGGCAGATCAAGAAGTTTATTCAGATTTCGATGAATCAGAGTATGAGGAGATAGTTGCCAAGTTGATGGTTGTACAGCAAGCAATATTTGACAAGCCAGTTAAACATCAGCACTTAAAGGCGTTATATATGAAAGGTCTTATCGATGGGAAGCAATGAACAAGATGTTGGTGGATGGAGGTGCTTCTGTCAATCTTATGCCTTACACTACTTTTCGTAAACTTGGCAAAGGACCAGAAGATCTGATAGAGACTGACATGATGCTTAAGGATTTTAGAGGTAATACGTCTAAGACCTGGGAGGCAATAAACGTCGAGTTAACAATCGAAAGCAAGACTTTGCTCACTACATTCTTCGTCATCAATGGGAAAGGGTCTTACAGTTTGCTCCTCGATCATGATTGGATTCATGCAAATTACTGCATACCATCAACCATGCATCGGTGTTTTGATTCAATGGCATGGGGATGACATCGAACTGGTTCGCGCTGATGAGTCTATGAGTATCGCAACAGCCGATCCAGTCTTTTGGGAACTAGGAGACTTTGAATGTTTTTCTGGCAAGTCATGGGAAGGAGGCTTCATTAAGATCAGCAATGAAAGCCAACAGTCGATGCAAGCGATCAGCTCTAAAAGCTTGTTTTAGTAGAAAAATCACGACTTCACGTCGGCCATTGGATTAAAGGAAAAATAAGCGTTGAGTCTTGGAGATAGATTTAGGCCGACGTATGTGAATGCTGAGTCAAAGTGTGAGTGCGATTCAGAGTTAATGGATTTCTTAAGAAGTTCTGTTTCGCTTAATAGGATGATTAGATCTACGAAGGAGAGAAGGAAAACTGCTATAGAGTTTCAGTAGGCGGAGAAGAGCAAAGGAATAGTTGTGAGTGGAGATGTGTTCGAGGCTGAAACCATCGACTGGTATTTGAGGACCTGAAGCGAGGAGGCGGACGCCTCGGGACATGTAAAAGGCAACCACGATTAATAGGAGGTGAAGCGCTACTTCACTAATGCCAATAGGAGTGCGGCGTTGAGCAATTGAAGGCAGGAAATCGAAGGGTTCTTTTAATAAAAGCCGTGTTTTCAGACTCAATTGGATTTGAAGTCTGGGATCGGCTGTATCAAATCAGCTCTTTAGCCAAAAAAAGAAGTGTAATTAAAGAACGGAGAGTATGATCGATTCTACATAAGACATGTGTTGACATGCAGATTTCAAGTCTAGAACATCATGGATCGCTCTCAATGTTTCTAGTCGAATGGCATCATCTCTCGCGATTTGTTTAATTTCTTCGGCTGATCTGGGGATGCTCTCAAAGACATACTTATGACAGTCAATGGCAATGAGACTCTAGAGAGAGCTGGGGATGGATTACCCTTGATAGCCAAAAGCAAGATAGCCGGCATGGTTACATAATCGAGAGAAACCTTATCGGATCAAGCGTTGTGCGCCTGGTGATGTTTAAGCTTTGGAAACACTGAAAGGGGAAGAGGATTCGGTAGAGCAATCAAATGGGAAATATTTGAAGGAATATTACCCTAACGTTTGGATTAACACCTGACAGCCAAGTTGCTTAGCTGCCAACTCTAATAGCCGATACCGGAAGGATATTGCTTCTAGTACGAAGATAAACCTAGAAGGGTAAAAGCCAGTACAATGTGTATCACCTGTAGGAGCAAGGTAAATATGAACACAGTGATGGATGAAGTGAGGATCATTGGAGACGAAGGAGTTGTTCACTGATATCACTTATTACAAGCTACAGATCAGAAAATACTTTATTTACTATGTCATCAGCCTAGGAGGTCAAAGCTACAGAGTTGGCAGCATCAAAGAAATCCCTAACCAATCGCTCGTAATCCCCGGGGTATCCGGTAACTAGAGCTCCATGAAGAAGAAGCCAAAGATCATGGCCGGAGTGAACTTGCGCAGCAGCCAACACCATGGTAGCCCCATGACGAACGCCATGAAGAGCGACTTCTCTGACGCGGTTCGGGATGTCATGCAAATGAGCCACCGGAGCGGCACCCCTAGCATTGACAAATCATGTCGCATGGTCCGTAGCCAAACAAAGGCTTTCCAACTGAGCTGACAGATCTAGAGGATTTGAAGAAGAGGTGAGCAGGATTTTGAGGAATAAAAGTTGAGGAAGAAACAAAAAATAGTGGTAAACATCTCACCAACAATTCTGGCTTCAGCCTTGGCTAGCTTCTCCTGTGCCGAGTTGGCCTTAGGGGCAGTGGCGGACCCAGTAGGTAGCATAGGTAGGCCAAGGACTACCCACAAATTTGACCCAAAATTCTATTACTACTCTTCAGAAACTAGTCCACGGTCACTCTCGTCTCAGCTCAGGCCGAAGACACCGTAAATCCATGAGCTCTTCAAAAAGATAACGCGCCCAAGAGGGATCGAACCAGGGACCTTGTGCCTCAGGCTACAGCGTGCTTACCAATTAAGCTACGAAAGTTTGTTGAATAGGTGATACCCGCAACCCTATTTAATAAGAGAAAATAGGAAAAAATACCTCTTAATTAATCACTCCTTGGTATGCTAAATCATATCCTAAATGACTTTCTTTACCAGTATGGAGGGAGTATTTATGTAAGTTTTGAACCTTTTAAATGTATTATCGTAATTTGGTTAATTTATAGCTATGTTTGTCAAACTTTTTGTTTGGATTTTATAGTATTACACATGAAATTTTTTTACCAGGACTACTCTGGTCTTAGATCCTAGGTCCACCATTGCTCAGGGGGTGATCGGCCTTGAACTATGGCTAGAGCCAATTCCGCAATAGAAAGACAGTCAGCAAGTTTCTCACCAGTCCGATCAATAGAAGCGATTAGGTCGTCGTTATCTCTCGACCTCAGGTAATAGGGGAGCTGGCGATAAATTGGTGCTGAAGATGACCCCAAAGGCTGAGTAGAGTCGACCCTCTGCTCTAGGATGATAGAAGCATCGCAAGTTGCACCCTCTTGGCGGTGGATGCGCTAGCGCGATGATGCAGATCCATCAAAGGCCTCTTCAGCGGACCTCTCACTGTTCTCCATGATCTCAAACCTATAGAAGAATAGAAGCTATACTAAGGATGCAGAAAGTTTGAGGCGAAGCGGGTTGTTGTTCGATCCACGACCGTGGCCCATGTATATATAGCCCAAGAAGGCGAGAAGACAGGTTTTGCCGAAGGTGTGAATTTGGAGTTAGAAATGGAGGTGGAACGACACTCTGGGAATTCAGGGGACGGATAACGAAGAGATAATATATTTGAACTTATTGCCTCCCCGAATTATGAAATGTCGTGAAACAGATTCGATGATTTTACATTTACCAAAAATCAACCTATTAAGGCTTCTTTGGATTGAAGGGAGTCCGGACCCCTACAAGGCCGAAGGTCATCGTGAAACGAATCGACATTGGCCCGTTGATAAAATTGTGCCCGAGAAGAGAAAAATCGCCTGCTCAACATGTGCTCAGTCGATTCCTTGGTAAATCAAGAGACTATGGGAAAGAAGCCTGTGGCTTTCCCGATGGACGTTTAGTGGAACAAACAAGGGAAAGGTGTCCACACATTTTAGCCCTTGTAAACACTAGAACAGCTCTGCAAGTATGGTGAGAAGACATAGGTGATGTCACAAGACTTCTCCTAGCCGTAGTAGCTGATCGTCTTGCTCGACAAGGCGCTAGAATGAGCGACACAATCACCCTATGCACAAGAATTCTTCTAACCGCTCAAGATCTTCATGGCAAGAGAGTGGACCATGGAGGGTCCAGCGGAACTAGAGGCACTCGAGGGAGCAGATGGAAGAAAAGCATGGCTGAATTGTTGAGTTGCTCTCGCTAGGGTCAGATAGACATTTGTAGCCGGTCTGGAAAGATGAATCCAAGTGCCCATGAAGCAGTGACGCTCTTGTAAAAAGTTTTGAGACATAGGCTCATGGGTGGACGCAGGCAACGACAAACAGCGGACCCCAAATCAAGTTTCTCTACCCGTGACTGTGGACCAATCAGGAATACACACATGATAATTTTAGAATAAAATTACTTCTATCCCAAAATTAGGGGGCATGTGTTTACACTAAAATTTGAAAGAAGATGTTACAGGGACCCGAAAGCTCCCAAAATTATGTCACCAAGGAATCAATTACGTGCAGACCGGGACCAGCTGATTCAGATGCAGAAAATGGAATCGGCTTTCCACAGATAGCGCCAGCAGATAACAATAGAGGCTACGTTCGGCGCCAGGACGAAGCATGCCGAACTCTACAAAAAGAGAAAGATTAGAGTCCAAGTTATCTTAAATTAGGAATGTTTTCTCTAGGGTCAAAAATTGTAATAAGTCGTGCTTAGACAGGAGTCATGCATAGGGCTCAGGTATAAATACTAAGCCCTGGCTATTGTAAAAGGGAATCAATTAATCCAAATACAAGTCAATTACTTTTTTCGGCTCTGGACACCCCTTAGGAGTAGGAGTAGAGTAGATCTCGGTGAGTTCTTCAGCGAGTACGCTGCATCGATCCGGTCGACCCCCACTGTGACTCTGGTATAAGCTAGTTATCGACTCTTATTTAATTCAAGTATGGCCTATGTGATTCTACCTCACACCCCACTGCTTGAATTAGATCAAGGTCAAGTTATCGGCTCTACCTTAGAATGGCAGATTTTTGTAGATTCATTAAGTTACCGATATTGCTTATTGCTTTTATTATTTATCTAATTATTGCGATATCATTCTGCCCGATTGAGATTGATTTAGATCGGCCTTATATCTTATTTGACCTATCATTTGCTAACCTAAAACTGATCCAATCTATACCTTAAACGATGAGTTATGTGTTATCGGCTGTTTTACATCAATCTTGATTGTGCATAACGTGAGGTTAATGCATGTTGCATCTTGAGTAGATCTATTGGCTAGAGAGAACCGTTCCATGGCCCGTTATCATGGCCTGTGTGATTCTGCCTCACACCTCACTGTTAACACCGTGGAGTGGGGATCGATATTTAGTAGATCTATTCCTGGTAAGGCATAACTTTAACTGTGAGTTATGCCTGAATCGGCTGTTTTAGCCGATATCGAGCGTTTACATAAACAGTTCGCATCACAAGACCGTTGAAGTAAAGATAGGTCGAAAGATATGTTAGCCCCATGATCTTATTATTGTATTACGGCCTGCATGATTCTACCTCATGCCCCACTGATATTAGTAATGAGTTAGGGTCGTCGAGTCTATTGTTATTTCTATGGCCTGCATGATTCTGCCTCATGTCCCACTGGTCATGATGATAGATGAGATCTAACATGTTCATTAGATTTATCTTTATTAAACGGTTAAGTGGTGTTGAATTGTTTCTTTATATAAAAAGGGATTCGGTTAATTATAATCATTGGCTCAGCATAAACCGATCATTGTTGACATCTTATTGCCATTGATTAATATCTGTTCGATTAATGATATTTATCCTGAATGATAACCGATTCTTCTTACACAACTCTATGAGCTCTAATTGATTTATTCTCATGAATATACTGGAATCGACTATTTAGTCGATCTTCTTTCATATTGGCTCTCATAGCCGTACATTCGGGACTGTCTGGCAACACCGGCAAGTTCCGCCCTTAATTACTGGTGAACTTTCTCTCTTTATCAATTGCAGGGTCAAATTGACTGGCACGTCTCGGGAGGATCGCGCAGGATCGACCATCCTTGCGCTGAAACTAGGCGGATCTGCTCATCAAGCGGACCCTTCTGACTTGCTGTGTGTGTCCTCGGCACGGGACGAAAATTCTGTGTCGACAGTACTTTGAACATTTTACTTTCAAAAGCATCTCATTCAAGCTTTTACTGTCTAGGGATCCAAACATCCATGAACCAAGATTGTATAAATAACCTTTTAATAATAAACTTTTGTAAACTAGTTTACATGATGGAAAAATAGACATATACAACCTTAGTTATTCACTAATTTATTCTCTAAATATGATAATTACATCTTTTATATGAGGAAGTACTATTGTAGGCCGAATTAACTACCAAACCTAGCCATGTACATACATAGTACATTCAATAAAACTTAGCCAACAGTACACGCTGAAATGCCAGTTTTGCCCCTTCTCTGTTCGCGATTGTTTTGCTTCTTTGTGTTAGGCTGTCTCTAATATGAGACTCATTGTGAAACCCAAACTTAAAATGGATCTTCAATATAATACATATAGCTTCTAACAAAGTATCTATATGGAATACCTATTTTGGGTATCAGGAGAGGCATAATCTAAATCTGAGTATTCTCTCTTCTGGAGCCCTATTTATAGAAATGGTTATTTTTTTAGGTCTCGTTGTTAGAAAAGAAAAAAAAAAGTATCAAACTATTTATCTATAGTGTCATGTAAATGACGACCTATATCTAGGGTCGCGGTTGCCGGACAGTCTTAAAAAGGCAAAGCTCTTTTCCCCTTGCCCCTGCACGCCTCCAAAACCCCCTCGCCACTGCGGCCAAGGGTTTCACCCGCCGCGGAAAGCATTGCGAGGTGACGAGGTGCGTGTGCTCAGTCTCTCCCCGATCCCCTCTCTCTCTTCGAGTCGTCTCCCGATCCGTGGCAAAGTCTGCTTATCTTCTTATCGTCTTCTGCAATCAGGTTCGTAAAAAGTACATCGAGGGGAATTGAAAGGAAGGGACTTGATCGCTTTCTGAAGTAGCCCGATCTAGTGTCCGCGGGTTGTTTGTGTTTTCGGCAACGCAAGTTCGTAGCTTCCGTGGCAATAGGAGGGGAGCGGTTTGTTCGTTCTCCAGAGTAAAGTTTCTTTCTTATAAAGTTTTGATCTATCTGTTTGTTTGTAGGATGGGAGTTTTATCTATAACCACTGTTTGCTCTTGATTCTTAACTCTGCACTTTTTGCTGACGGCACGGCGATTGATTTCACCTGCAGAGGATTTCTGAGCAGAGGAGTTGGAACAGCCATGGGCAACTCTTGCGTCACTGGTGCCTGTAAGGATCCAATTGAGCTTCCTTTGCTTGTCGATTGAATTATTCTGCTAGAACGTTGATCTTTTTTTTTTAAAGGTCAATACTTCATCATAGTTCTTTTGGTTAATTTGTGTTTTAGATTCAGATGCCTCCTCATATGACTTGTTTTCGATGAAATTGAGATAATCCTTCTATCAGGAAAAGAAATTGAGATAATCCCTTGAATATATAGTTGAGCAAAACTGGAACCCTTGCTCTCCAAAAAATTCTTCTTTTTTTTTGTTTGATGCACGGAAAAAAAACATAACAGATACTTTAGGTCTTAATGACACCGCTGCCACCTACCACTACTATGATTTTGCGTTATCAATGTTACAATGCGTAGAATACTATGAACAATGGCATGTGTGTGTGCTATTGCCTAGAAGATTTATTTTGGAAATATATGAAAATGCTTAACTTTCTAAGATATCTATTTATCTATTGATTGTGCAGAAAGAGTAGTGTGTGTATTATGTGGTAAGCTATGCAAAAGCACATAGATCATTACTTTTGTTTGGCCAAGTAACCAATTATCACGGTTGTGTTATATATTTTGATCCAGACAGTTCGAAGGTGAATGCAATATTATTTTCTATACAGAACTATTCTTCTGTCTGCCATTTCCTTTCTTAAGCTTTCTATTTTGGAGTTTATTATTTTGAACTAGCATGCTCCCTAATCTCCTCATAGCATGTAATCTCTACATTTTCCCTTTGCCTTTCTCAAACTTTGTGTGATTGTTCTTGTAACGATTTCAGCTCCTGCACTGCTGGGAAAGACCCATGATCCAGCTTTCAAATGGAAGTTCTATGGCTTCTCAGCTCTACTTGATAGGGGGGCTGTATCAGCCAATTCTGCCATTTTTCGCTGTTGTGGATATGGTTGGTATGTACCATACTCGAAATGAATCCATATTAAGCAGGCACCATGCACACACTCAAAATCTTATCTAGTTTATTTGGGAAGATAACATAGTTGTCTGTCAAAAATATTAATTAGACTGTCAGGTAGTCACAAATGATGTTTTAGTAAATGTAAACCTCATGGCTGTAAAATTTCAAACTCCCCTTCACAGTCCTCAAGAAAAGCCTTTTGTTTTCTTCAGCATTGATTACTAATCTGAGTAACATATCTGCTCATTAATTCATTTAACAGGTTCCTGCAAGTGAGCCCAATGCATAAAAAATCTGGTCACAAGACTCCACATATTGCTCTTTCGCTCTCGGTGTACCAAAACGACTTTAAGGCAGGTGACATCTTGAGCGCTGTGTTCGAGTTGTCAATGTACAACCATTCAAAAGGGACATATCATGGATGCAAAGGTAGTTTCTGAAATTATGTCAAGCCCAAACATATTATTACAAATGGGAGTCCTTATCCATGCTCTATAAGCTTCGGCCATAGCTCCCTGAAACTGAAACTACTGAGCATCATATTATAATTTACCCTTGCAACTCAATTGGTATGGAATTTGATATATGGTCAAATACTCACCACATTATCTTTTAGATTTTCTCACTATTTCGTTCACTTCATATTGTCTTCTTATTTGATCAATATTTCAGAGTAAATAGACATGCTGCTGTTACTATTTTGGTCATTCTGTAGTTGCAGTTCACAAAAAGCTAGCCCTGCATACCTGTTTATCTACTTTTTAAATTAATTAAAATAATTAACTAGGAGTGGAAACAGATTGCATTGTGCTTGGGTAATTTGTAGATTACAGATTCATACGAGTACCTAATCTTCAACGCATATTTCTAATACTGTTATATTTCCTTTATCTATGAGCAGCTAGCTACCACTTCGATATCAAGAACAAGCGATCAGAGAAACAATGCTTGATTCCTCTTGAAGAACTACTGAAATCATCTGATTTTCTGGTTGATGATAGCTGTGTCTTTGGTGTGAGGATATTAAAGGCACATGTCTCTTCTCAGAATAAGCCTATTGTGATTCCAAAGAAGCCTATCACAGTTCAGAACATCTTCCTCCAGAAAAAGGGGTTCATCAAAGGAACCTACACCTGGACCATGAACAACTTCCTTGACATGAAGGTCCCAGTCTGTTCTCCTGCATTTGAAGCTGGTCGGCATAAATGGTATGCATCTATTTTTGTTCCAGTGTATTTGGTTCATATAATATGCATATGGCATTAATCATTCAGTGTGCAAGTATCCTTCCATTCAGGTGGTAGTAATAGTTATTCATGCTGGTTCTTCAAAAAAAAAGTTATTCATGCCACCAACATTATTACTTATTATTACTTACTCTCCCCCTTCCAAATTATAAAGTCATTCTGGCTTTTCTAGATACATAGCTTACCCTTTATTATGTATCTAGACATAGCTTATATCTAGGTCCATAGCAAAAATAATGTACCTAGAAAAGCCAGAATGACTTATAATTTGAAATGGAGGGAGTGCTAGTGAATGTTGTATACTATATAATCATGTGTGGGTTTCTTTTTGCAACAGAATCTCTCTTGCTCCTTTAGATATTTTCACTACTCCTTTATCCCGAAATATAACGCATGCACATATTTCAAGACTTGAACTTTGTTATCTTTGACAAAAAAATTAGTCAAACATGTGAAAAGTGTGTACTACAAAAGTGGTTACACTGGATTCATATTTAGAAATCTATTGATCATAATTAATTTTAAAATCAAAGTGGATTCTTCGGTCCATCATATTTTACTTTCTACAATGCCCTCGTGCACCTCTCTTCTTTGTCCATGACCTAAACTTACGACATGTGCTCATACGAGTTAACAACACACGTCTAGCCACAGTATGGAGTCCAACTCCAAGATGTATTGGATTAGATGATGCGATAGTTGCATAAATCTCCTAGTCGTAAGTCTTCTAGGTGACCCTGAAACAAGCTGAATGTTCCATTACAAATCACGGGTATATTTGCTAGTACTTTCTAATGATTAAGCTTTTGTTGCCGCAAATGATATACTATAAAAAAAATAGCAGCAAAAATGTGATCTTTAATGGTTGTACCAAGTCAAACCACGCCTTGTATTTTGGGATAATGGGAGTCTTTTGTATTCTAGTTAAATTGTAGTGTTATCTCTATATATGGAGCCAAACACTAGTACTGGTATGTTTTGAACAGCACTAGTACTGGTATGTTTTGAACAGCCATTTATATTCCAGTCTATTAAATCTATTGTTTCTGGAAGCTTAATTTTGTTTAACTGTCACTTGGCTTGGGCACAAGTCCGCCAACAGCATCACCTTCCAAGGAGCCTAGCATCATACTTTCTTCTTTTCTTTTCTTACCTGTCAAGCATTAATGGTAATGACAGATTGTGTTCATTCCTTCTCAGGTACATCAACATGTACCCACTTGGTGACCAATTAAGCACCAATTCACTTTCCCTCTACTTACACCTGCATGATCTGAACAAGATCCCTCTTGAGACTGGGATGGTGATTGAACTGACTCTCTCCATCTTGGACCAGAAGCATGAGGGGCACTACACAGTTACAGGTTCAACTCTCCATAATATCTATCAACATTACTATTGACTAGTGGCTACTTTTGTTTGGATACGACCTTACTTTGCCGCAAACGCAGGTCGCTTCGTGTTTGGAGTTGCAGAAAAGATTGGCTGGGGATGGTCCAACTTCATTCCACTCAAGACACTCATGGATCCATTTAGCTGCTATATTGTGGGATCAAACTGTATGCTGAAGGCAGATGTCACCATCATCGGGTCATCCAATGACGGTTAGACACGGATAGACCTTGGATGGACTTGGGAAGGAACAATGCTTGGGAAGGAACAATGCCTTTGCGACTTAAACTATTTTCCGTGACACATATATAATGCATATGTGATACTAATGCTTAGACATTATCTTATTATGGTATTAGCACGTAATCTGAGCTATAGGGGTTCAGGAACTCTAAAAGGATAATGTGCCCCGTGTGCATATTATTGGCATGGGGAGTAATACAGGACATAGTTTATCTTGGCTTGTGTTTACACTTGTTAACTTCTGTTATAAATCATAAATATTTCTGCATATATGTTATTGCATTCAGCTTAATCAGACTGATTCATGATTGTGAGCTGGTCTCACTGGATCAGTTTGTTTTGTATTCTGTATAGTGCCGTTGATTTGCCTTGTGAATGCATGCCTGCAAATAATCAAAAGGTCTCATCATTTATGACCCAAACTAAGCACAAAATAGATGGTTCAGTTCCAGGCAAATTTTTAACTATGTTTTATATGCTTTAGCAGCTTAATAATTAATAAAAAAGGCTGCCATAACTACATTAAACTCCATGAACCTTATGTCTCAATTATTGGTATATCTTTCAGTGTATTAGAAAAGAATAGAGTTTATTGTCCGGAGGAACCACCCATGTAGCTATATATTGACAGAGGGACAGAAGATTATGCTGGATCCTAGACCTGGTTGATGAGCTGAGCAGAAAGACAATCACACCGAAGCGGCAGCGAAGTCTTCGAGCTTTTGAGATTACTAGCAAATATGTGCGTGCAGTGCGCACGTGTCTATCGGAAAGCATCTATGCACAATGAGCATTATATTAGAAAGACTAAATAATTAGCATAAATGAGATTCAAACTCCATGAATATCCATTCATTCTCATATTGGCGATGTGAGGCTGCAACAGTCTGACCGCGGTGTGAGCTTCTGCTAGGTGCGCGTGAATCAAAAAAATCTTGTACCTCTCAAGGTCTCGTCGGCTATTTTATAAAAAACCAAACACCGTACCTCTCAGGGTCTCAGCTATTTATAAGGTGTGTAGACCAGCCATTGGCCCCTCGGCCGAGCAACCAGGCACGTTTAGACTAGGGCAGTGTTCGGCCGGCTGGGTGGCTGGCCAGCCACCTCACGAAATTATTGTTCACGTCCTGTCAGAACAATATTTTTCTCTCACAACAATCAGCCGGAA
The DNA here is from genome assembly GCA_038087645.1 of Saccharum hybrid cultivar R570. Lineage (NCBI taxonomy): Eukaryota > Viridiplantae > Streptophyta > Magnoliopsida > Poales > Poaceae > Saccharum > Saccharum hybrid cultivar. The sequence goes on along the minus strand of JAQSUU010000049.1, from coordinate 1,638,273 downwards.
CAGTATTTTTCAGTCCTGCCGAACAGGCCCTAGATTACTATAGTCAGTTACATATTTGATCTTCAACGAACTCAAATCTGGCTAGAGATGTCATGTTCGAGGCGTGAGGGTGTAGGACATCTTAATGATCTACATCTTACATAGATGAAGAGAGGCTCAGATAAAATGATGCCTAGATCGGATGGGTATTGTAGAGGGAGAGCCCCTAAAAAAACTCGCACTTTTATAGTAGAACTATTATTGACATAATTACCTCTCTTCAGCCTGTTCGCTTGCTCGTAAACGATCGTAAATTTCCAGCGGGGAACAGTGTTTTTCTCTCACACCAAACCAGCCAGCAGTAAATAATCCACGATACGATACGGCCTCCCGAACAGGCTGCTTGTGGGATCAAACTGCATTCTGAAGACATATCGCTTTTGTTGGGTCATCCACTTGTGAATAAACATGAGATGATTTGCGTGAGAAATAATGCCCTTATGTGCTTGGGAGTGTCACCTAAATGACAATTATGGCCACATTATCAATACTTAGTCATGACCTATGGTAGCAGAGGTGAACTATTTATATCTTGTGTTTGCTACATGTTCGGTTTATGTTATGTAGGGACCATGACGCCTAATAGAGAGATGAATTAGGCAACTTAAAATCTAAAGGTCTCTAAAACCTACTTATCAAAATCTATTCAAGTTACTATATAAATTTGCACTATGTATTTGCTAAGTGTTACTATCTCTAATGCAAAAGAATTTTGCATCCTAGATTACAATCCTATTAACTAACCTAGCAAGCTAAACTAGGAAATGTAAGCAGACAACCTAAGAAATGCAATTAAGTGTGGAAACATAATTAAGTGAGAGAATGCAAATTCCCGCGATAATAATTTTTCCTGAGGTATCAAGAAGCTCACACTTCTCTAGTCCTCGTCGGAGTCATTCGAAAAGATGCCCTCTTAAGGGCCAACCTCCAGGTCAGGGTAATTTCGTGGTTAGTCCACAAGTCTATGCCACACGCAAGTGGGTCTTCTTGTGGCCTTTCCCAAACCGTTTCCCGCTGTCTCCACTATCAACCTTTTGACCAAAACACCGTGGGCCTCATTTCTCTAAGTACACCATCGGCGGCCACACACAAATAAGTTGCTCATTTCTCTTAGTACGCCATCGGCAGCCACAGACAAAATAAGTTGGTGTAATCTCGCAAGATTGCAAGCCCCTTAGAGTATACTCTTGGTGTGCGCAAGCACCGGTAGCATAGAAAATTCTCCTAGCGCATACATGGATGCAATCTCATGCTCCTCTAGGGACGAAATCAAACATGACAGTAGCCCCGTCTGCATCAGGTCATAGTTCAGGCTGATCGTTGTTGCGAACTCCCTAAACGTGGAAGTGTACCTCCTATCCCTATTCATCAGAGTGAACCTCTTTGCTTCAACATCAATCTCCACGGTAGCATAGAACTGCCTCATGATGGTTTCTTTCCAGGCGCACTAGAACTTCGTCACTGACGTCAACCCAATCGTATGGAACATCTGAGCTATCGGTGCCACTTGCTCAAGCCTCTCAATCCATGCCCAATCAATGTACTTGGTCATGTGAATAGGCCTGAAGTCAAAGTGCCCGTAGAAGAGCACCTGCTATGCCAGGTTGTGGAAGTGAGGTTGTGTCATTGACCGCTCAAGGCCGAACTAAAGTGTGAAGATCACCTCATTGAAGTCTCTGGCTCTCCACTCCCTACTCTCCACCTCTAAGTCCATGTCAATCACATAATATTTTGTGTTATTGTCCTCCTGCTGTCCCTGACCATCCCCTCCCTGCTGCTCACCCTCACCTTGTTGCTGCTCTTCCCACTCCTGTTCCTCCTCTCCGTCTGACTTTGTCGCCTCATTGTTAGTGCTCTCTTGCTATGGTGGCTGCTGTAACAACCTTGAAATCCCATAACCCAAAAATCCCAACTTTAAAAAAAAATTCTAAAAACCCTTGCTTGGTGAGTGATGCATGCTAGGAAGCCACCCTAGTTGCACAAGTAGACCCTAAACTAGATGTGTGAGCATTGCATTAACTCAAACATGTGAGTTGCTTCTTTTGATCTTATGATTGTTAATAAAACTTGAGCACCCCTTTTAAAATAAATGCTTGTTGTGTGTGGGCCCAAGGCCTTGGCTTGACCTAAACCTTAGTGTTGACCTAGGTGGACCCCACTAAGGTGGTATACCTGTATAGAAATAGAAAAGGAAAGGAATAGAGGAGAAATAGAAAGGAGAAAAGAGGCCAGCACCATCGGCCGGCCCAGCCAGCCCCCACACCCATTTAAAATATTGCCATGATGACATTGTGTTGCATTAGTATTAATTGACGTCGCAACTATCTGATGCTTGAAATTATTGCTACAGTGTTGTTGGGTTATTTCTCACGACCATTGCAGTAGGTAGACCGTGTATTGTAAGTAAATTTTCAAGGCGATGCAATAATTTGTTGCTATTGCCACAGTTTTTGTTGGTTGTAATATTTCTTACGACCATGGCAATAGATAGCTGTTTATTGCAACTAAATATCTAAAGCGATGCAATAACATGTTGATATTACCACATGTGTGTTTGGTTGCAATAATTTCTAGTGTCATTGTAATATGTTGCTGTAGGAAACACCTCAGCTTAGTGGGCTTTCGGTATAGCAAAAGGGCCCAGACCTGCAAACGAGTCATCTCAACCAGCGGCTTATGAGAACTGTTGTCGCCCCCCTCAACTCCCGATGTCTATCGCGCACATCGATCGATCAAGGGATCAGGCCTCGTCCTCGTCACTGTTGGCTCGGCCTCATCACTGCTGGCTCTTGATGACGCGCGCACGGTGAGCAACAAGTGCATGGCAAAAGCGTTTTCTAAGGCCCTAAGTTGATCATGGCCGCTGCTGCCTGCTAGTGCCTTAAGTTGATCATGGCCGCTGCTAGCTCCTAATGCAGTCAATTGATTTGTGTTCAGGATCGGAGGTGACGCAAAGTGAGCGAGGTAGTGCATCCAAGTCCCTCTGTCGGTGCCATACATGATCGTGTTGTGTTAGGTCCAACACCAGCATCACCCAAGAATCGAAACGCACGTAATAGCAAAAGTTCAATAGTTTAACCATTCATGAGTTAACAAATATACCACATACTTACAAATCACAAGCCTCAGGCCTAAAAGTTTGCCACGTTCTCATCGTCAGCGTCAAGAACATGTCACACTAATAAAGGGCAGACCCAGTGCCGGAGGCTCCCACATGAGTAGGATTAGGGAAGGGATAAGCCTTTTCCCCGCAAAATCTATAGAGAGGCTGCTTCAAACTCACGACCTGGTGACTCAGTGAGACAACTGTCACCACTGCACCAGGCCTACCCTTCTACATGTCACACTGATGCATAGACTAAATTACTTGCAACAGAGGAGTACATAACATCAGCACGGTCTAACTAAGCTAAACTAATACTACTACTTTACTAGCATCTAGATTCAGACTTTCAAAGCCATGAAGTGGAGCAGCCAGCAACCCATCTTGTCATCTCCAAAATGAGAACCACATCATAGTCAAATAACAAAAGAAAGTGTTGTAGGGCAGCAGACATCTAGCCATCTCCACATCTTCAAAATGGATCCGCATAGTCAGAGGTACAAGACAAAAGAAGGTGCAGCAGGCGAGCTTTCAGCAAGCCATCTCCAAGCTTCAGTACTGCATGTCATCGATGTCACTGTCCTCTTCACTGCCCTTGCCACCGTGGTCTGGTTCTCGGCCTAAAAAAGGTACTGCAGATCGACATACACAAATAGAAAACGGATATGTGCATATCAGTAAGAAAGGTGCAAAGAATTCTAAAAGTAGCAATCAATAAACCTCCTCGTTTCTAGAGCACATTTGTTATCATCCAACTCGTCAAGAATAACATAACCAGCTTTGGATCTAATGAGACCGAAGGGCATAGCCCCGAAACTGTAAATATCTAACCGGACTGTTGGGACGTACTCAAAGCACAAACAGTCTTTGGTGTGATATCTAGAGTCCAGATGCTATTGCAGTAAGACTATCCTCTGCTGGAAAAATTTTAGTGGACCTAAAATCACAACATTTGGCTGAAAGTCCCTGCTTAACAAAATGTTGTATGATTTGAAGTCCCCGTGGATCTTTTGTCGATCTGTATGATTTGAATTCCCCATGAATCTCGCAATTTTCATTCTAGAATGCCGGTCTACAATTTGGTCAGTGAATTTGGATTTAGTAAATAATAAATTCAAAAGTAACAATGCTCAAAATTAGAAAAGAATGGTTTCCCACAAAATCAGCAACACACTCTTACAACAAAGTTGCTAAATCCCTTCTACATTTTCTTTTGATATTTAATACAACCACATGTTCACTCAATAAATAAGACAATGTGTTTTCAGTTTTATTCCTGGAGCTACATTTTTCCTAAGCAAATAAACACAGGTTCATTTTAAGGGGTCTGGATTATATCTAACACTACAGCTAGAAACCCAAATTGACCTCCGAAGTGGACTATGCAAAATGAAGAACAAACAGTACAGATGATGAGGAATCAAGTGGTTTAAAGTTGTCGAATTGTCTCAATATACTGCCCTCGAGTTCATGAGGCAAACAAAGCAATCCATAAATGAAGGAACTGATTGCTCTGCGTTTAAGGAAGCTAGACAATGGAAGAGACCACTGAGCTTCCTAAATGATCCATTTATCAAATTTTGGATTATCTTGTCCCATTTTATATTCGAAAAACTAAGTCTATCAGAGAGCTTTTATCTCTGTATTGGCTCTGTCAGAAACAACACATCAGAATTCAAAATAGCTAGATGCTGCTAACATCTTGAATAATCACATTTTCACATGCAACATAAGTTATTGAACCATAGGTACATCTACAGTCCGCTTTGATAAATTTATTTTTATATGTTATAAACACTACATGTGAGCTGGTCTGTTCCATAAAAATCTGAGCTAGGTCTGTTCCATGATTTTTATCTGTGAAGGATATAAAAAAGACCATAAAGGCGTGTGACACCATATAATCTGTAAAGCATATAAAACAAGACTCCATCAAGGCATGTGACACCATATAGCAAGTGTCCAACTAGCTAACAAAGTACTCTAATAATGTATGTCAGCTAATGAAGCCTAGGATTACAATTTGTAACTGAGTGTCATCATGACACATATCTAGTCAAGAAACAAATGACCAGTCATGAAGACGGACAGTTGAATTTAATAGGTGAAACTCATTTATCAGGAAGATGAAATCATCATAAGAAAGGACAAATTAATTGAAAATCAGGGAAAATAAAATAAAAATGGAAGAAGTATCATGTGAGGATTCTGCCTAGTCCACGTTTTGTCATTTGAATGCCTTACACCTATTCCAACTGAACTGACGACCCCTCTTAATCATGTTATAACTTAATTGGGCCACTTGAACCATCAGATTCAAATACCTCCAGAAAGAGAGGATACACAATTTCAAGAATTTAGTAGCAAGGCAGTTGCATCTCGATGACCATCACAAGTTAAATTAACAAGCAGTAGCAGTACATAGATTAATTTAACAGCACTCTAGCAGTACAGTAAAAATATGTCTCTAATCAGCCACCCATCGCCCCGTGCATGATGAACACATGCAATTAGATCAGATCTGGATGCGAATGACCAAATAACCTAGGTTAGGCCGTTAGGGTACGGGTGCTCGCCGCAACAGCAAGGGAAGAGAAGGGGCGCGCATACCTGGTGGGTGCTCGTCGCCGGTGAAGGACACGACAAGGAACTAGGCACCTGGCGTAGGGGGAGGGCGGGGACGCGGGGCCCACGCCTCGTCTCCTCGGGCGCTGACGACGACGAAGGGGGAGAGGACGCCGAGGACCGCACCTCGTTTCTTCGGTGCTGACGTCGATGGCGAGATAGGGGACGTGGGGACGCGCCTTGTCTCCTCGGCGCTGAAGTGAGGGTGGAGGGGCGGCGTGGTGTTGGGCGGGCTGAAGGTGCGGCGCCGCCAGGAACGATTCCGAGGAATGCGGCGTCGCTGGGGGAACCGTGGACTCGCCTGGGAGGTGAGCGCGCGCGGTGGTGCAGGTCCCGCCACGGAGCTTGGCGAGGAACGCGGCCGCGGGGACGCCGCACTCGAAGCGGTGGAGCACGCCGCCGCGGAGGAAGTAGTCGAAGCAGGTCAGCGTACTTGTGATTTGAAAAATAAAAGTACATAGTATAAACAAAGCTTATTAATTGGATGTACCACGACAGTTATGTCTTCTAAAAAAAAACCAGGATGGGGACTGCATTGCAGGCTTTGCAGCTTTGGCCCAATCTAACCGGCCCAAGCAAAAATGGCCACCTGGAGAGCGTCGACAGCTGGGACCAACTCACCGCTAGTCCGCTATAAAACCAGCCTGACTTCCTTCTTCCAAAACAAAAGGGAACTTCGTCGTCTTCCTCCTCGCTTCTGCCATTAGCAACTCGCAAACCCCCCAATCCCTGCTCTCCATGGCACCTACCTCGAGTTCATCCTGGGCGAACCTCCCGCCGGGCGTCATATCCTCGATTGCCCGCCTCGTCCCGTGCGAATGGGACCGCGTGCGCATGGCCGCCACCTGCCGCTCATGGCGTGCTAGGGTCGTCGCAGCTCCGCCCCCGCCGCCCGAGCTCCCAATGCTCCTACTCACGTCCAGCGACGTCACACGCCTCGCCTGCATCCTCAGCGACGGCCAAACTCATCACCTGTGCAAGGACCGGGCCGGCATGCGCTACTTCGGCTCGTACGATGGCGCCTACCTCTTCCTCGCCATGAAACAGAACCAGCATCATCGACTTCTGAATCTCCAGACGTCGGAGATGCGAGTCCTCCCCGACGTGGTTAGCCCCCACCCTTCGCTCCAGTGCGTCGACATGGTCATCCTCGCCGCCGCCCTCTCGGCCCCGCCGGATGACCCAGACCAAGGTTTTCATTATCGGAAATTAAAATTTATCGGACGTCATGGATAAAGAGGATAAGCAAGATATATCGGAAATATCGGACCAAATTCAAAAAAAATTAAAAAAAATTTCAAAAAAATTTGTAGAATTTAACTTGAAACTATTCCTAAGATATTAAACATCACTTGTTCACAAATCACAATAAGAATAAATAATTATAAGTGTCGGACCGTCGCGTGGCTGATTTTGGATTATCTGTGTAGAAACAGGAAAGAAGGGAAAATTTTGGCTGATATCAAATTTTATCGGACCCTGAGGATAGAAAGGAAATTTCGGAAATATCGGCGACTTTCGGCCGATAAAAAAAACCCTGACCCAGACTGCGTCATCGCCGGCATCATCACCTATCAGCGGAACCGGGACGGAGGCTGCCGGCGCCATCGCCGCTGCGCATTCTGGCGCATGGGTGATCTGGTGGCGTACGATACCGTGCCGTGGGACTCCCAAGCTGTCGAGGACGTCGTCTACCGCATGGGGCTGTTCCATTTCCTCACTGACAACGAGCACATCCTCAAGTGCGCACCGACCTTCGTTCTAGATGGGGACGAGGTGCGAGGAGCAGCGGTGGAGTCGACACTGCGCCGTTTCGTGCCGAGGCATCGCACTCATGACGCGGTCGTTCGTGCCCGGTACCTGGTGGACTCGCGCGACGAACTGCTGATGGTTGTAAGATACGCCCCAGATCCTGATTCGTCTACCTCGGCGTTCAAGGTGTTCCGCGCGGTTGGACCGCAGCAACCCGAGGACGACGGCAGCGGCGGCGCGGTTGGGTACCCCTACTCCTGGCGGAAGCTTGACACGCTAGGTGGCCGCATGCTGTTCGTGGGGCGAGGCTGCTCCAGATCCTACGAAACGGCGGACTACCCTGGGTTCGAGGATGGCGTCTACTTCTCAGACGATCGAAGCTTCTACAACGACGACATCATCTTCGGCGGCGTCAGTGAGAGGCTGTACTTCTGCAACGACAACGGCAAGTGGTCGGAAGGGCCGCCTTCCAATGTCACGCTCTTCTTCCCGGAGAACGGCCCTTCCAGGCACTCTTCTCCGACCTGGATACTCCCCAACCCCCCACCCATGAGCACGATCGGAGATCTTCCAGCACATGTTCTGTACGAGATCATCGGCCGCGTCCCGTGCGAGGTCGACCGCGCCAGGTTGCCCGAGGTCTGCCGCGACTGGCGCGCGCTCGGGAAGCTGGAGCTGCCGCCACGCCTCCCGTGGCTTGTGCGCCCTGTCGCTGGCGGTCCGGAGCTCTCTTGCCTCCTCTGCGGCGTCGGAGCGAGCGGCGCCGCGAGGATCCACCACTGGCGCGTACCGGACGAGGTGCGCGGCGCGAGGTGCTTCGGCTCGTACGACGGCCGGTACATCTTCGTCGCCCACGGCGGTGCTCGAGGAAACATTCTGTTCAACCTGCGCACCGGTGAGCCACGCGTCCTCCCGGACTACGCCGTGATGCGGCCATCTTCGAGGCTCTACGACAGCACGACCTATCCTGTGGTGATGGTCGCCGCCACACTTTCATCAGAGCCGGAGCAGGACGGTTGCGTGGGCGCCGCCATCGTCTACGGTGCGCCCGGCGCGCCGAATCAACGCCGCCTGTGCTTCTGGAGGGATGGGGATTCTCACGCTGTTGACCCACATGTCCTGTTTGACGGCAAGATGCAGAAGGCCGAAGTGGAGGACATCATCCACTTCGATGGGGCCTTCTACCTTCTCACACCAGCTGAGTATGTGCACGAGATGAAGCCGGTGCTGCTTCCCAACGGAGAACTAAAGATTGAAGCGGGGCACACGTTCTACTTCGCGACCCCAAACCATTATGATCGCGAGGTCATTGGTCGTTACCTGGTGGAGTCCCGTGGCGAACTGCTCATGATCGTCAAGCTTTCAGAAGCTGAATCTCCTAGCCAGACGACGGGCTCATTCAAGGTGTTCCGCATGAGACCGCTCAAGACTGTCACCGAAAGAATGATTGTTGTCTCCTGTGTCTGGGAAGAGGTGCTTGACATGGACAGGCGCCTCTTCTTCACTGCACGGGCTTCCTCCAGAGCCTACGAATTGGCAAACTTCCCATCGGTACACTTGGAGGATGCCATCTACTTCCTGGACGATCTACATGAGAGTCATCAGATTCAGGCGTTCCCATGTCATGACATGGGTAAGTGGACGATGATGCCTCCCATCGTTCACCATTGCTTCCTACCTGAGGTAAAATACTCTGACTACTCACCTCTAGTTTGGCTTCTGCCATGATGCGGCACCGTCCAGGCGTCCGACTGCTGAATGTTACTGACGAATCATATTGAGTGTTCCACTGATCAGACACTGGTTGATCGCTTTGAGATAATTCTTGCATTCCCTTCATCTTGGATTCCTTGTGAACGCAATGCAGAGATTTGTGCCGTTTGTGGCCTTTTCATGTGAAGCAATTGAAATTTTAGTTTGGAAATGTCTGTGTTTGTGGTCAGAAATTTACCCTGTAGATGCATGGAAGTATGGAACTGTATTGATATATATGCATGAAACCTGAACTTGTGTGGTTCAGTGTCCTTATTTCGTTCAGCAACTAGTTTAACTAGTGTTCATGCTCCAGTTTTTCATTTTATGAATTAACTTCTGGGGCTCTGAGCTGAAATGCAGAACACAGGGGTTAACTGACGGACGATTCAGTTTCTAGTCTTCCCACACATGCCAGGCTTTACTCATCAAATTTACAGTAGTGCATAATATAGGTTGTCATCATTCTGTATCTGAAATTTGTTTTTGTCATTTATGATTATTTGGCATGGAAATTCACAGGATGCTACGTGGTAAAATTATTTCCCCCTCGTACTCATCCTGTAAAAGATCTCTTCCACCTTAAGTTATCGCTAGCAAACATAATGGAAACCTCAATATTTTGAATTGGTTGACAGTGGTACTGATGCAGATTTTCTAAGACCCATGGATTTATTTGTTTTATGAATGCCTCAAAGGAATTTCGTGAACTTGAATCCAATAATGGCTTTCTTGTTATCCATGTCCTCAAATGCACTATTCTATCTGTTGATTTGAAATGGATTGTTGACTGAAAATTTGCATGTCGTCGGTACTGATATATTCCTGACAGGCTGTATATCTTTCCCTTTTGCATAGAGTGGATTTGCATGGCATATGAACGGAAATTTGAACCCTGATCTTGTATTCCTTACAACTCTCTCTATTCATCTGGTTGTAGGCTGATGGTTACAAGTTTAGCATGTAGGTTAGGCTTGTCTTTCCTGAAGTACCAAATAGGCAGACGCTCTGAGATTGTAATCTGAATTACAGAGTCTGCATTACCTGACTGATGGCAGGCAGGGCTACTCGTTTCCTATGTTGGAAAAGCCATGTCAGTTATCTACCTTTTGTTTTGAAAATACTTCTGAACGAAATGATTACCACTTAATCTGACTTTGTCTGTCAAAACTTCCCTCAATTACTCGTCTTTTTCTGTCGAAATGCCATGTCAACCATGCCCTCTGTTTTTTCTCTTACATACGGGACATCTTAGACTTTTGTAGCAAACTCCTTTTTACCATGATCGGATCGGGCCTGCAAAGGAGGCGTATGATCAACTGGGGAAGAAAGTAAAGTCTCCTCTGGTCCTCTGCATGCCGCGCTGCTGCTTCTTGCAGTTGCAAATCAAGCTGCTGCTGCTGCTGCCGCCGCCTGCTGCACACTCGGAACACTCTCCCTGCCTCCACCAGCCTCTGGTCCAATCCAGATCCAGCCAACGGTTCCTCTCCTCTCGCGGCTTCCATGGAATGGAATGGAGACCCCTCCTCCTCCTCCTCCTCCCGCGTGCCTTCCTTCGCCAGCGCCCTCCTCGCAGTGGCTGGCTGGCCGTGAAAGGACTGCTGCGTCAGCGGGAAGGTGGTCGAAATGGCTACCGCGACATGCATGGATGGATGGGGTTTGGAAAGCACTGCTTATGAGGTAGTCATGTAGTTCCTGATTGCATTCAGATTGATGGCCCCTTCTCATTGACTGAATGCAGATACGTTTCGAGCTTGTGGATCGGTCGCAATCGCATCTTTAATTTGTGTCAGGTAAGCAAAATGTATGAAAAATGTGCAAGTACGATAGCGTGCTTGGAATTTTCTTACAGATAGGGTGGTGGCAGTCTCCAAGAATATTTATGTACATAGAGGGCATGCATGTAGGCGACGTGCAAAATCACAAGCACAACATAAACATACACTCTCTCGCAGTGGCGGATCCAGGATTGACATAAGGGGGGGCTAAATAAGGAAGATGTTGATTTGCAATCAAGATTTAATGGTAATTTATACTTGAGCTACAGTAATTGCTACAGTAACTCAGTGGGAAATTCACCCTCCCGGGGGGGCTGCAGCCCCCCCAGCCCCCCCCCCTGGATCCGCCAATGCTCTCTCGAGAAATCTATATTATATTTACATTTGAAGGTTTAAAGAAGCCACCACCGTTCGCCGAGAAGACCAAGAAATTTTCACGTTAATCGAAAAGGAGACGGATATATACCGTCGGATTTTATGAAGATCTCATTTACATTCACCAAGGGTCTAGGACACGGATACAGGCCGTTATAAAATTACCAAATTCGAAAAGAAAAAAGACATCTATTTGAGTTCCAATCGGATTTCAACGCAGAAAATTTCAGAATTAAAAAAAATAAAAAATAACCTATTTGAATTCCGATCGGACATTGACACGAACAAAGATCGTAGACATGATGGATAATGGAAAAAGTTTGACCCAAATTTATATAATAAGATAGATCATGTTCGGCTTACTCTATATTAGGTTTGTTCGGCTTCTTTTTTTAGCTAGAACTGTGTTTTTCTCTCACCACAATTCAACCGGTACAGTGTTTTTCAGCTAGTTTCAGCCAAGTTTCAGACCAACGAACGGGGCCATAGTAATATTTATGATACGAAATAAGTATAATTATATTCTTCATTAGTTATATTTTTTATAGTATACTTATTTGGTGTCATAAATTTTTGTGTTTCTCCCTATAATTTTAGCTAAACTTAAGATGCTTTGACTCTCCAAGATTTTTGGAATGACTTATAATTTGGAACCGATGGAGTAAAAATTAGGTGAAATTACAAAAACCACCCTATAAGTCATTCGGGTTCTCATATTGATCCTATAAGATGTTTTGTTGCAAAAGCTCGCCTTTGTTGAAAAAACCACCTCACCATGTATCAACTCAGCAAATTTTTCCCATTTTCGTAAATGTAAAGCTGTTGGAATAGTTTATATATATACTAGAAAAACCAGCGCGTCTTTGACGCGCCCTGGAGCCTGCTTGTCATCTTGGATGAACTGTATCTTTGTTTTATATTTCAGTGATATTACCTTACGAAGGTTAATTTATAGACCATAGTACCCTGAGTGGTATTGTATTGAGTAGAGGTTAATAATTACAGGTTTTTTGCTTCTTGTCTCTACGTAGATGTGCATCGTTTGAGAATTGCACAGTGACCACTTGTCGTTTGAACATGGTAGTAAATATAATATGATGCCCTATAATAAATAAATGTCCGACCACTACTACAGGATTTCTTTTGCGTGGTGGTGACCTTTTTTGAATGGAGGCGGGCACTATCCGTCGCCAGGCCAGCCCCCCGAGCGCCCGCCTCGGTTAAGGTTTAACAGAAGGCGACCACCTCGGTTAATCAGCAATTAATCGAGGCAGTTGGCTTACAGCAACGGAGGCGGTAATCGTTGTGCAACCACCTCTGTAAATCTATTTTTAGAGGTGGGCACACTGTAAGGCCCGTCTGTGTTAATACAGACGAAGCTCGGCGCGCAGCGCGCGGCCCAGCAGGCACGTTAGCTAGGTTCCATGTATATAAGCGTCAGTTAGGGTTTGAGCCTCTCATCACCCAGACAGACTCTCTCAGTCTCTCTCTCTTTTCTCTCAGAAGAAGGCGGCGGCGGCTCTCATCTCCCTCCACTCTCTCTCTCTTCCTCCACTCTCTCTCTCTCTCTCTCTCTCTCCCTCAGTCTACCTCTCCTGGTGGAGATGCGCCCGTCGGCAGAGGTCCCGGTGGCAGCGAGGGCTCAGCAGAGATGCGCCCGCGCGGCCCCTGCTAGAGATGTGCCCGCCTATCGGTGTTTCGAACAAATACCAACTAGTAAATTTATATTTATTGTGCGTTAGGCTTGGATGGTGTACTAAAGGACACAAGGTTTATACTGGTTTGGACAGAATGTCCCTACGTCCAATTTGCTGCTGCTCATGTTATTAGTACCGAAAAAGGTTCGTAGTAGGGGGTACAAATGGTCGAGAGATGGATAGGTCCCAAGTCTCTGATGGAAAGGTCAAAATGATGCCAAGAGCTCGGTTGCTGCTTGGCTGTGTGTTGTGTGTGGAATCGATCCGTCGTCTTAGTGGGGTGCTCTGCCCTCCCTTTTATAGACAAGGGGGAGCAGGGATTACAGATGGGAGAAAGAGGAAAAAATCAGAGGGTAGAGAAGGTCCTTCGAAGGAGCCGGGTCTTTCTTTCCCCTTGTGCCTGCCCTGCTGACATGGCAAACCGTGTCAGGGATGGCATGTTCGCTGATCCTTATAGGGCCGTGCCCTGGCCTCATTCAGCAAGTGAGTACGTCCCATCTTACACCGGCGAACGGTGCGGCATGCTAGGGAGCCGAGCTGTGACCCTACGGGGAGTAGACGGGAAAGTAACCATACGTCCGTCACTATAGATGATGTGAGTTCTCTCTTGGATTATAGTGGTTGTCGTATGCTTGTGTCAGGATCCGCGCCCGAGGGCTGATGGCGGCGCCCACAACACTGTAGGGCAAAAGTCGATGCCTACAACACTATTCGGGCTCTGCCATGCCTAGGAGGGCTTAAAGCGCTCATCCCGTCATACCCTGACGATACTTTCCCGTAGGTGCGTAGGGCATGGTCCTCGGTACTGTGGTTGACCAGAGTGTCCTGTCTTACCCTATGCTCATCATCATGAAGGGGTAGGGTGTAGACGTCGGGCGAGGCAGAGCCAGCCCCAGAACGTTGGGCAAGGCGAAACCAGCCCTCAACCATCGGGTGAGGCGGAGCCAGCCCTCAGCTATCGGGCGAGGCAGAGCCAGCACTCAGTCGTCGGGCGAGGTGGAGCCTGCCCTTCAGCCATCAGGCGATGCGGAGTCTACCCCTAGACATCGGGTGAGGCAGAGTCTAGCCCTCGGGGGTCAGGCAAGATAGGGCCAACCCTTAGGGGCCAGGCGAGGCACAGGGCAAGAAGTGCAGTTGCGTTCTTGCCTGTTTGAGAGCATCAAAGCTTGATGGTTATTAGCTCCATCTCATTGGGTACCCCAGTATTAGGTCCCTGACAGTAGCCCCCGAGCCCTCGGGTGATTCAGATAGAATCGTCCGGGGGGTGATTTGACTTGCCCGAGGGTGCGCACGAGCGCACCCAACAGGTGTAGCCCCCGAGCCCCCGGGTGATTCTTTGCCTGTTTGAGAGCATCAAAGCTTGATGGTTATTAGCTCCATCTCATTGGGTACCCCAGTATTAGGTCCCTGACAGTAGCCCCCGAGCCCTCGGGTGATTCAGATAGAATCGTCCGGGGGGTGATTTGACTTGCCCGAGGGTGCGCACGAGCGCACCCAACAGGTGTAGCCCCCGAGCCCCCGGGTGATTCGGACAGAATCGCCCGGGGGGTATTTTGATTAGCCAGAGGGTGCGCGCGAGCGCACCCGTCGGGTGTAGCCCCCGAGCCCCGGGTGATTCAGATAGAATCGCCCGGGGGGTATTTCGAACCCTTCGTGGGTATGGCTGTGGGATTTGGTGTTTTTGACAACTGGATAGTTTAAAGGGAACCCTGGTATCCCGTTCACAAGGATTCATCCAGGGTCAGCCTGGTTGAGACTCGATTGCGGATCAAGACCTCTTTGAGGCTCGTGCGCCTAAGTTTTGACCGCTCGCGGACCCATCCCTTATTGGGATGGCCGTCGAATTTATTGGGCTAGCCCTCGAACTCCTAAGCCCGGGTGGGCCGGAGAAATGCTTCTTTGACCCGTATCCCCTCTGCGGGAAAAGAGTCCTAGTCTGCCCAGGAAGGCGAACCGTCCGACGCAACTTTGGTGGGAAAGGATAGGGATTGCGAGCGCATATCCCGCGATGTGACATGGTGGTGTGTCATGGCAGGCACGGAGATCTAGGAGGATAGTTGCCCTTCTCGAATCTGTCACCCCTATAAAACCAAGGGGTTCACCCCTAGGGTTCCGTACTTTGCCTCCTCGACTTTGCATCTACAATTTCCGCCGCCAATCGCCTGAGCTTTTAGCACCTACATCGCAACCACCATAAAGCTCGCATCCACCCCCTCCCAATTGTTCCATGGAGACATGGTGTAGATCCGACATCACCCCTCAGCGCCTAGAGGGCCTCGTTCGCCGTGACCTCCTTTGCTCGCTGACCACTGCCGAGGAGTGGCGGCTGCCCGGTAATGAGGACGAGCCATCACCGCCCGAAGGTTATGTTTGTGTCCTTTGCTCGCTTTCACAAGCGGGGATTCGGCATCCCTGCCCACAAGTTTCTTCGGGGGCTACTGGATTACTATAAGGTGGAGTTGCAGCACCTTAATCCCAATGGGGTCCAGCACATTGCGGTGTTCGTCGCCCTATGTGAGGGGTTCTTAGGGATTAGTATCCACTTTGACCTATGGCGGTATCTCTTCGTCGTCAACCTTTTGAAGAAGCGGGTCAGGAAGCAAGAGCTGAGCGTGCCGGTGGGATGTGCCAGCATTCATCTCCGCAACAATCGTGTGAACGAATACCCGTAGATGCGTCTATCGACCTCCAATAAGGGGTAGCATTTGCATTGGTTTTACATTAAGGACGATGTTGCCACCCCCTTGCTAGCGTTCTCCAAGCGCATCATCGAAGAGGTCCTGGAGTCATGGAAGTGGAGCATCCCGGACAAAGCCAAGAAGAAGATCAAGGACCATCTCGCCGCCATCCAAATTCTAAAGGAGAGGGGCATGAAGGGATCAGGGTTCATCGGCGCCTACCATACGCGGAGGGTGGCACCATTGATGAGCCACGTGCTTCCCCTGTACCTGATGGTGCCCGGAGCATCACTCGAAGGGACAACGCTCATCGACAAATGCCCCCCACCGAAGTGGCACAGTGAATCAAGGAGGCGATGGAGCCTTTGAAAAACAACACTAGCGTTGTCCTTGATTTTGTGTATCTGGTGTCGGGGAATCCCCCAATGCGGCTAGAACCGGGGTTCATCGACTTCATAAGTTCTCTTTCCCTATGCCTCCTTTTTACTCGAATTCCCGATCCCTTAATGCTGACCTCGAGATAACGAGACTAGCCAAAGAGATTCATCTTCGTGAATAGCTCGGCTCCGCTACCGAAGGACCCGCTCATGGCGGTGGGCAAACCGCACCACGACCGAGTGGGATAGGAAGACGAAAGAGTTCAAGAGGAAGAAGATGCTATAGAAGCAGCAAGCACAGGAGCAAGGAGAGGAGACAGATAGTGACGATGACAATGACGAGGTAGTAGTTGACATTGAGTGGGGCGACCTGGGAGGTGAGGACGCACTGACAGGTGCCCACTCATCAATGCAGGGACCCTTCCCATTTCATGCTGGGGAAGATGCGGCCGTGAGGCCGAGGGAGGCGGGCCAAACCGTTGGCCCATCCTCAGGACTAGTGGGAGCGAACAGATCCACCACCGTGCCCGGGGTGCTGGTGGAGGGGGCGGCTCCACTGCCACGCCCCACGATCTGATAGGGGCGAACAGATCTGCTGTCATGCCCGAGGTGTTGACAGAGAGGGGTGGCTCCACCGCCGCGCCCTCGGAGGCAAGGGAGATGAGCCCCTCTACCCGAGAGTAGGGGGTAGGCTCAAAACGGCCCCGTCTAGATGAATTACAGCCTGAATCTGGGGGTTCATCCCCAAAATGTCCCTACCGTCCAACAGCGCCAGCGTAAGTCACCGATTTCTCTATGTTTTTGTTTTTTTTTGTTTTTCAGTGTGACCTTATGCCTTTTAACTTTTGCAGAGTCTTGAGACGGGGCTGTTCCTTGGTGCTGGTGCCCAAGAAGAGTGTTGCTCTTTAGATGGGACGGGCACCGTCGCCCGATGTTGCTCCTATTTTGGGTAGGAGCAGAGCCAATGTTGTGGCCTCATTGGCTGGTCAGGCGTCGCCTACGATGGCGCCCGTGCCCTGGTGGGTCAAGTAGACACTAGGGCTGATGGAGCGCCCTCGGGGGTCGCCGAGCAAATGACGGCGGAGGTGATTCCACCGCCTACGTCGAAGCGGACGGAGCTAGCGCTCACGCTTGTGGTGCCCTCTGTGGTGGGCGTGGCGCCGTAAGCCGAGGCCCCAACATTGCAAGTGGAGGTGGCCATGATCGTGATGAGCTAGGTGTAGCCAGATATAGCCATAGTGGTGTCTGAGGGAGCGGCACGATCTGTGCCACCGGCGGTCCACACGACGGCGCTCAAGGCGGGCCGAAAGGAGGGGGACATGGCCGGAGGGTCCCTAGAAGTCATGGCGGTGGTGGAGAAGACCAGCGGGGGGTCGCCCTTGGCCCTGAGTCAGGGGGGTAGCCGCTCGCCCACGCGGAGTGAGCCGCTGCTCTAGTGGATGGATCCTCAAGACCCAACGTCGATTCTCTTCTCGCTTGATGATGCTACTGAGAGCATAGAGCGGGAGAGTCTCGATGAAGGGATCTAGCTATGATGGATGTCATGAACTAGGCCAGGGGCGTCCTACGTGATGTCATCGTTCCCACTAGCCAGGTATTCGCTTGATCTTACCTCTCACTTTCTTCTTTCTTCATGTATTTTTGTATTTTTGACACTAGTCTTCTTTTTAGTCCCTCAATGCTCGTAGCCAGGAGAAATCTCGGTTCTTCCATGAGCAGAAGGTGGAATGGGACTGCCTCACCAAGGAGGCCTGGCTACATAGAGATGTGAGCGCCTAGCTTGCTGCCGCCCAATAGCGGGAAGCCGAGGCGTGTCGGGACGCGGAGGAGGTACATGGGATGTTCTAGGATCTATCGACGAGGGTGCAGCAGGATGAGGAGGTAGACTCAAGGGTTCGAAAGGAGCGGGATGAGCTGCTCTAGAAGGATACCGAGGCCTGCCAGTGGGCCGTCGACCTCCTGGCTAAGCTAGAGAGGGAGCGGGATCTCAAGCTGGAAGCCGAGGAGAGGTCCATGGCCCTACAGCAGAAGGCAAATCTAGATACCGAGGTGGTTGCCTGGCTACGCAGGGAGCGAGACGAGCTGCGCCAGACTGTAGAAACACTCCACTTAGAGTGCGGCACGGCCTGCGAGGAGCACGACCAGGCCGTCCGAGAGCGCGACGAGGCACGTCAGGGGGTCAGCTCCATCCGGGCGGATCTTGGAGCCATGGTGGCCCAAAGGCTGGAGGCCGATAGCGTCTCTACCAGGCTAGGCATGGAGTTTGCCGAGGTGCATGGGATTCTTCAGGCCAAGAGTGATGAGCATGACCACCTACGCGCTGCCGTCGAGGTGGTTTTCAATGACCTGGGGGTGGCGCGGCCGGAGGAAACTGGCTCACTTGCGGCCCGTGCCATAGATATTACGGCGTGGGTGCGCTAGCTTAAGGAGAATGCCTTTCACGCTGGGATCACCCAAGCCTTTGCTATTGCCCGTTCTCATTATGATTAGGAAATTAACTTGGAGGTAATGAGCCTCGGCTTCACGCCAGGCTATGAAGCCTTTGAGCTAGATGAGATTGAGAAGGTGGTGACTCCTATTGCGTGGAACCTGGCGGACAGGATGAAAGACATAGTTCTCCCCCTGAGGAGGTAGTTAGTCGAATGAGTTTGATAAACATTTATCTATAATCAGTGGACAAGTGTTGGTACTTTTGTGTCCAAAAACATATTCGTAATTTCATTTTGTAATTTTGTTTCGTTTATTTGATCTTACTTTCTTCCCTTTTGCGTTCAAGAAAAAGGTTTATGCGATCTGACCCTTCCATTTGTTAAGACCATAGGGTCTGAGGTGTATAAGGGGGAAATTTTGATTATGCTGGTGAGCAAAGTTACCATAGCCGTCGGGTCATGGGTTTTTTGTAGTCTTATCTGGCATGCTCATTTATCTATTCCCACAAACCTTCCCGCTAACCGTAACGCGAGGAAGAAGTCTGATGCAACGACTATTTTGAAAAAAAGGAGCTGTTCATACCTTTATCAGCCCCCGAGTGAGATCCGACCCCTTGCGGTCGCTGGGGCTGGCTATTACTAGAGACTGAAGCGAGGGTAGCGAACTTAATCTTGTATTCACACATACCCCTTACTTAGGATTTTAGCGATCATTCCATGACCGTGCATTTGGTCTCATTGCTGGCATGGCCTTCCCTGAGCCCCCGCGCGTGGCGGGGATTCAGTCAAGGGTCAGCTTGTTTTGTGACTATCACTCCGTTCGTGGTTTTCACAACTGTAGGGGTTGAGGCGACGTTGCCTACCTTGATGGCACGAGGGATATGCTTGATGAGCTTGCTAACAGGGATGTTCAAACGGAATCCGGTCCCGTCGCTCATGATAGGGTCGGCAAGGCCCTCGGGTGGCATTCTGTTGTTCTATAACCCGCCTTCCAACAGATTCCCCCTTAATGGGGATTCTATGGGCTTAGCTAAAGGTTGGATTGAACTAGAAGGTTGAGATGACCCTATCCGCCTCTATGCGGGTTGGGCAAAGGCCGCTAAGGCTCATCTACGTTTTCGCCCCTAGTTCTTGTTCGACGCAAGGAGGCATCGGGCCCTTCATGAGCAAGCCTTCGAACCTTGGTCTCCCGATCTAGGATCGGGCAGCTCAAGCCCCTAAGCCCCTTGGGGTCTGATAGGGGTTGGCTGTGTTTCACGCATCACCCCATCCTCGGTTTCCACAACCGAAGGGGCTGAGCTAATGACACTTGCCTCTATGGCTCGAGTGTCACGCTCAATTGTACCACCTCGGGTGTTTAAATACTAAAACCTGATATGTCATCATATGCATTGCAAAGCATTTGGCATTTGGTGAAAACTTTGAGATGCATACACTAAAACAAAGTTTATATTTATGTGGTATGTGTTGAATTGTATTGTTTGACTCAAGTTCAAAGTTTGTTTGGATTTTGAATTTTTGAGAAAACCCTGATTTTCAACATTTAAACCCTACCCTGAAAACTCATTTCAAAATCTAAGCATATTTTGGGGTTGAGCCCAAAAGAAAAAGTGTAGAGCTTGACAAGTTATACAAAGTTTGTTTTTGGAGTTTTCAAAGTTGTTATGAAAAATTTGGAGTAATTCGAAAAGGCGTAATTCGTTAAATATTCCCTATTTGAATTCAAAAGTTCATTTCAAAATGTAGACTGAATTAGGGGTTGGTTATAAAAGAAAAGTTGTAGAACTTTTGATTTTGAACAACTTTTATTTTTGGAGATTTTTTAGTTGTTATACAAATTTGGGAGTAATTTGAATTTGAACATGAATGGCAATTCTGTAATTACTGTGAACAGTGTTCACCGCTCTCGCTACACCGCCGGCGACCTTCGGCTTGCTTCCAGGCGCGTCGTGGCCGTCCGTGGCGTCGCGCTTCCATGGGGAAAGACTCTGTCGTGGCTTCCTTGAGCTTCTGAGCCGTGTTATAAGTACCGAGACGCCGTCGTCGTCGTTTTTCTTCCTCCTCTGTTTTCTTCCGCTGCCGCAGTCTTACTCCGTTGAGCTTTTGCCATTGCCATAGCACCCTCCAATCCTCGATAATGCTTGCCACAACTCCGCTAGTTCCTTGTGCACTCAGCCGAACCATCCTTGACGCTTGACTCCGCCAGGAACTCGCTGACCATGCTCTTCTTCCTCGCGGCCGGCAACATCTCCGTCGTGGCTGCGCCGTCGTGGCCAGCGCTCTACGGTGAGCCTCTGACCTTGTGAAGCCTTGTTTCAGTTTCTTCGTGATGCCGTGGTGCTTCGTGCCCGGTTGATTGACCATTTTGTCCACCGCAGTAGTCGGAACATCGCCGTCGTCGTGGCTTGCTCCACCGTGGTTGCTGTGAACGTCGACCAGCTCCTCCGTTGATCATCCGGCTCGGCTCTTGACTCCAACGCGTTCGGGGTGAGCTACTGGTGCTTCCTGGATCCTTTGTTTAAGCTCTACTGGTTTCATGTCACCGCCGTAGCGCTGTCGTGCCACCGCGTCTGCCATGGCCAACGTCAGCCTTGAATCATGCCGTGATTGAGTTAGCTAGTGTCTCCAATCGATGCGCCATGTTGTTGTGAGTGATTTGGTACTTTGGGCGTCACCGTTGGACTCACCGTCAGCGAGTTGGCACCGGTCAGCGCTGTCGCCGTCGTGGTCAAAGCCGGAGGTTGGGGATGACAGGTGGGACCCGGGTGTCAGCGGCTATGTAGTTCAAAAATGGATTTTTCTATTTTCATATTTGAATGAATAGTGTCTATTTTTGTTATTTTTTTGTAGATTTATTTATAGCTCCAAAAATTATGAAAATTTTTGTGTGACCTATTTGTGATGTATATTATTTAAGAAAAATATGAAATGTTATTTTTTAGCAATTTTTGAATGTGATGAAAATTGCTCAATTTTTTAATAAATGGATTTCCATGATTTTTTTAGGCTTATTTAATTGTCCAAAAATTATGATATTTGTTTTGTCACTTAATTATCATGTAATGAACATTTACAAAAATTTTGAGGTCAATTGGAACAAGTTTATTTATTTCATAATTCTTAATTAATTAATTAATTCTTAAAAGCAAATAGTAACCTTTAGTGATTTAGGTTTTGTTTGAATTTTTGATTGAGTGATGTCCTTGGGTCATTAGTTGGTAATGATCTTTGGCAATTGATGTAAGTAGTACGAAAAAGATTTGGTTAGTTTGACTTGTAACTGTACCGCGAAGGAAAGTTGTATTCGAATTGTTAAATTTTGCATCCATCATCGAGCATCATGTTTCATATTCCGCATCATGTTAAACACGACATTGTTACTACATGTAGTGAACGAAGGTGAACACGTAGTAGTTAATCAAGTTGTGGAGGAGGTTAATCCATCTGCTGAGGTCGAATCGAATACTTGTGAAACGTCGCAGGAACCGGACTTTTCTGTCAACGAAGGCAAGCCCCGGATGCATACAACCCTACCTTGTATTTTTCAAATTGATTTCGCTTTTGCTTCTTTTTACTGCATTAAGTGATTAGGAGTCAAGTACAAACCAAATTGGTACATTACCAACCTTGTTATTCCATATTTACCATATTACTAGTTTTAAATTCGTATATGCCTAGTTTTGCTTAGCTATGCGTAGAACAATGAAAGTCGGGTGATTACCTGTCACCTGCAAACTTTAAATGGAACTTTGGTTAATTATGTTAACATGTGATATGGGAATGTGGAGTAATAAATCTAGACCGGGCGGACTCGGTGCGTGTGAGCCACAAGACATGGAGGTCTTGTGAGCGGGTTCTTTCCGCCTGTGTCGATTAAGGTCCGTCTGTTGTTGAATTGCATGAGGTGAGACTTTGTAGTACTAACCACATACTCCGGTAAGCCTTAACTTGGCTATTCTATTACAAGAATGGCTACTCGCGCACTGGGAGTGGAGAGATGGCGGGAATAGCGTGTACACACGTGGCCATGGGCTGGAATGGTGGAGTACTGTATTCTTGGGTGGCGCGGACCCATTCTTGTTTAGAGGATCCGAGGGTAGGTTGGTATATGTAGGTCAGGGACCTGCATATGTCGTGTGGTCTGGAATCCCCAGCTAGGTTTAATCGGTTTGAATCGTCGTTGCTCCTCGGTTATGGAGACTCAACTCACGGTTCATCATCGTAGTATTAATAACTGGAACTTGAGAAAGGTTTGCGAAAGAGATTGATATAAAGTTCATGATCTCATTACGGATCATGGCAGATTCATATGTGGTACTTATAAAGTTTTACCTTTGAAGTAAAGAATTTTGTTAAAGAGCTTTTACGCAAAAGAACTTTGATTATTGTTAAAGCCATACCTTGAATCCCATGAGCCGGCATTCCTGAGTTCTATCAGTTTTATTTCGGTTAAGTCTTGTTGAGTACTTTTGTACTCAGGGTTCGTTGACCCTTGTTGCAGGTGAGACTCATGAGCAGATCTGTTTTGGATCATGCTGCATGACGGTTGTTCCTTGTGATGACGATGAGAAGTAAATGTGTGGCCCTTGGGCAGGGCAGTTTCACTGTGTGTTTTGTATTATATTATAATGCCACTCCACTATTTTGTTTTGTAATAATCATCGAACTTAGGTATAAGGTTTGAAACTACTGTTTTGTAAATTATGTTATTGTAAGACTTTTGCTGTTTTTACTCTGGTGTAGATATTTGAATAAATATTGTAATACTGCAATGACTCTGTAACGTGATCTTGCTCAGAAATCATGGATGATTCGGGGTTCCCCGAGGACACCCGACAGTCTTCTTAAGTTACCGAAAACATATGCACAGATGTCAAAGGTCGTCGGACAGTGATAGGTGCATGTAGGCCCTATAATTTAGGAGGTTCTACCACATCAATGAGCTCGCTAATAGGCATGTTCATGTGGAATCTGGGTCCATCATTTGCTGGCGGGGTCGGTAGAGCCCTCATGTGGCATTCCACTACTTCTTAACCCGCCTCCCGGCAGATGCCCGAGCCATTCGATAGGCTCAGGTGGCCCGTTGGCCTCTCCTCGATGGAGATACTGTGGATTTGGCTTGAGGTTAGAATCAAACGAGAAAGGTCAAGATGTTCCTGTCTGCTTCTGAGCGGGGTTGGCCAAGGCCGCTGGGGCTCATCTCGATTTTTCTCCCTGGCTCTATTTGACGTGAGGCAGCCTTGAGCCCTTCGTGGGCCAGCCTTCGAACCTCGGTCAGTTATCGCTCATGTCGAATGAGGCAGGTGCCGCTTCATGATGCGTCAGGAAGCATTGAGATGCAGCGATTGCATATGTAACGTTTGGATGTATGGGATTAATGTATGATTTCATTGAAACGAAAGCGGAGGTCGGTAATGTTACCTTGGTGGCATGATTGATGAGAAACTCTTACCAGACATGTCCGTGCGAGGTTCGGGTCTGACATTTGCTATGGGGATAGTGTGACCTGCCGAGCATCGCAATTTTTGTTTCTGTCTCTCGACGGTGATCCGAGCCGTTCGATTGACTTTAGGCGATCTGACAGCTTCTCCTTGAAGGAGATTCTACAGGCGGACCCCTCCTAACCCTTCTTGAGAAGGCGGATGCTAAAGCTTGGGGTGCGGGGAACTGTGAATTCGGTTATGCTGGTGAACAAAAACACCTTAGCCGCCAGGGCATAGGGTCTAGTGGTTCATCTAGTTTTACTCAAAGTTTTACACCCGTACACCGTGTCTCCGATTTTAAACATAAGGAGGGGTCAGGCGAATAGGATGTCTAAACAAGTAGACACTCTTGGCAGCGCCCGAGCGATGTCCGTGCCCCTGCCGTTGCTGGGGTCAGAGGCTCAATAATGAAATTAACACACAAAGTAAGTAAATAGAGGTGCTTATCTTTCGGTGGTTGTTCATTCGTCATTTTACCTGGGCTATCCGATCGACCAAGGAGGCCCATTGGGCCCCCCTTGATGGGGGTTCCATGGTCGGGTCCTTCCAGGTCCTACCTGGGGAAGCGGAGAGTCGCCTGCATGTGGGTGCACCTTGTTTCTTACGCTTGGCGTGTGGTAGTGGCGGGCCATGCCCGGGCCACGTCCCATTTGACTAGGCGCTATCTCATCGAGCAGGGTGCATTCCATCTATCAAGGCGTGTCCCCTCGAATTCCCATCATCATCGAATTCCCATATGCATTGAATAGGGAAAGGGAGAGGGTTTTTTGTCCCAACCTTTCGTCTTTCTCCAACCATTGTGTCTTGTCCTTAAATAGGGGGGAGAGGAGTTCTTGTCCCATTCCTCCACCTATTCCTGAGCTACCGCTTCTCCTCCATCTTCCTTTTCACCAAGCGTGTTCGTATGTCACGGTGGTTCCTAAGTGAGAGAGGGTAATGCAAGGGAGAGGAGAACTCATTGATCCGTTCATGAATCCGGAGCATGATGTCGAGCTGGAGGTCATCCAATGTAGATGTGATGGTGGTGGCCGCCTTCATTGAGAAGGGGCCGCTTCTGCCAAAGGAGGAGGCATACTGGAGGGTGCCGAGCATCGTCGGCTCTATCGTCATCCGCGAGGCCTTCGCCAGGATGGACCCGTATGGGGGCCTCCTCCAATGAATCTTCTCTAAACGAGCCTTGTTGGTGGGGAAGCCACGCAGGACTACGTCGATGGGGGGTTTTGCCCTTGCAGCCGCTCAGATTGGCTAGTTCATGAAATTTGATGAGATGTCAAAGACATCCATTAGTCACGGTGGCCTTTCTTCGGTGGGGAGCGCTCCCAGTCCAGGTGTCATTATCTGGGTTATGGCTGATCATGATGGCGTAGTCCCTAGATGCCCTAGCAAAGGTGCCATGGTTACCAGCATGGTGCTCGACGTTGCAGACGACGGTGCCCTCAAGGATCCCACAGAGTGGTAGGACATCACCGATGGAGAGCGTGGCGCGGCGACCATAGTAGTACTTATAGTAGAAATGGTCAGAAACTATGATCGAATAAGTTGTGGGGGAGCCCCCGTGTGAACAATCTTTTGTATTTATGAATACATCAGTTGTTTTTGTGATCAAATCACTTTGTAAGCAATGAATTTGTGCAAAAAAATGAATGAGTTTTCAAATTTTGTTACGGCAAACAGCTTTTTAGCTCTTCTCCCTCTTTTTGTAAAATAGGTTTAGTGTCTTTCAACCCTTCCCATAGTTATGGTCGCAAAAAACTCGGAGTGCGGGCGAGCCAATTCTGATCACACTGGTGAGCAAAGATGTCGTAGCCATTGGGGCATGGGTTTTCTGTAGTCCTACTAGTTATACTCAGATTTTGTTCCCAAAATCCTAGCCTTTAGGACTTACCATGAGAAAAGAGGAAAAACACAGAGAATGTTTGCAAGATAACACAGAGAGTGTTTGCAAGATAAACATACTTATATCAGCCCCCGAGTGAGGTCCGACCCCTCACACTTTGCAGGGGTCGGATGTCATGAAAGATTGGGGATTTTTTAAGATAAAAATTGATAAGAGAAGGTATGCATTTATTTAAGGGTAAAAACGATGTAGTTGCTCAATGTTCTAGGCATTGGTGAAGACCTCGCCGTCGATGGTTTTCAACTTGTAGGCGCCTAGCCAGAGTACTTCTGCGATGACGTATGGCCCCTCCTAGGGTGGGGAGAGCTTGTGGTGGTCTTTGTTGCTCTGCATGAGCTGGAGAACTAGGTCCCCAATGTTGAAGGCTCAGTCCCATACCCGTTGGCTGTGGTACCGTCGCAGCACCTGCTGGTACTTGGCCAAACGGAGGAGGGCGATGTCGCGGGCTTCATCTAGCTGGTCCATGGCATCTTCGTGGGATGCCTTGGCTCCCTGTTCATCATATGCTCTGATCCTTGGCTCTCCATAGTCAAGGTCGGTTGGGAGGATGGCTTTGGAACCATAGACCATGAAGAAAGGCGTGTAGCCGGTGGCTCGGCTAGGAGTTGTCCTTAGGCTCCAGAGCACCGCAGGGAGCTCAATGACCCAGCATGCACCAAACTTGTTCAACCGGTTGAAGATCATGGGCTTGAGGCCCTGTAGGAGCATGCCATTTGTGCGCTCGACCTGCTCATTCATTTGGGGGTGCGCGATGGTGGCCCAATCAACCTAGATGTGTTGTTCATCATAGAATCAAAGGAATTTCTTATCGATCAACTATGTGATGTTGTCCATGATGATGGAGTTTGGTACTCCAAAGCGATGGATGATGTCTAGGAAGAATAGCACAACTTGCTCGGACTTGATTACAGAGATCGGTCGAGCTTCGATCCATTTTGTGAACTTGTCTATGGTGACAAGTAAGTGGGTATAGTCCCCGGGCCCCTTCTTGAGAGGCCCAACCAGATTGAGCCCCCAGACCACAAAGGGCCACGTGATGAGGATCATCTAGAGTGCCTGGGCTAGGAGGTGAGTTTGCCGAGCATAGTACTAGCACCCTTCGTAGGTGCGTATGATCTGCTCAGTGTCGGCTACTGCAGTAGGCCAGTAGAAGCCCTGTCGAAACATGTTCCCAACCAAGGTTCTAGGCGTGGCGTGGTGACCATAGACCCCACCATGGATATCGCTCAATAAAAGCTTCCCCTGTTCGATGGGGATACAGAGCTATAGGATCCCGGTGTGGCTTCATTTGTAGAGTTCACCCTCTACAAGAACGAACGATTTGGCATGATGTGCAAACCGTCGAGCTTCCATCTTGTCTGTTGGTAGCATGTCATGGAGGAGGTAGTTGAGGTAGAGCATTCTCCAGTCAATTAGAGGGTTGGGCTCTATTGCTAGATCCTCTTCAAGCTCCATGACCTCGGGGCTGGACAGAGTCATCGGTTGGTTAGCCCCCAAGGCTAGATCAGACGGGCCATCATCGGCCCGTTTTGACCCTTCGTAGCGCATTGAGGGTTTGTGTTGGTCGTTGGTGAAGACACCCATTGGCACCGGCTCTCGACCGAATGCCACTTTTGCAAGAGAGTCAACCGCCTCGTTGAGGCACCTTCGGATGTGATTGAGTTCGAGGCCGTTGAATTTGTCCTCCAGCCGTTGAACTTCTTGGCGATATGCAACCATCTTGGTGTCATGATAGCTCGATTCCTTCATGACTTGGTTGACGACCAGCTAGGAGTCGCCCTAGATGTCGAGGCGTCGGATGCCTAGCTCGATGGCAATGCATAGGCCATTGATGAGTGCTTCATACTCGGCCACATTATTGGATGAGGGGAAATGGAGACGAACCATGTACCTCATGCGAACCCTAAGGGGTGATATGAAGACCAGCCCCATGTTGGCACCCTTCTTCATCAGCGATCCATCAAAGTACATCATCCAGTACTCTTAATCGACGACCACCGGTGGTGTTTGGACCTCGGTCCATTCCGCGATGAAGTCAGCCAACACCTAGGACTTGATCACTGTTTAGGAGCCATACATGATGCCTTGATCCATCAACTCAAGTGCCCACTTTGCAGTTCTTCCCATGGCATCCTGGCTCTGGATGACCTCACCAAGGGGGAACGATGTCACAACCATCACGGTGCGTGGGTTGAAGTAGTGGCATAGCTTCCTCTTGGTGATGAGGATGGCGTATAAGAGCTTCTAGATTTGGGAGTAGCGGGTCTTGGAGTTAGATAGTACCTCGCTGATGAAGTACACAGGGCACTGGACCTTGAGGGCGTGCCCCTCTTCTTCCCGCTCCACTACCAGGGCGGCATTAACCACTTACGTGGTGGCTGCTATGTATAGCAGAAGGGATTCTCCAATGGTTGGAGGAACCAAGATCGGGGGCCTTGTTAGAAGTAGTTTGATCATGTGAAGTGCCTCCTAGGCCTCGGATGTCCACTTGAAGCGGTTGACTTTCTTCAAGAGTCGATAAAGAGGGAGACCTCATTCACCGAGGCACGAGATGAATCGGCTGAGTGTGGCGAGGCACCCAGTGATTCACTGAACCCCCTTTATGTTCTAAATTGGGCCCATCCTTGTGATGGCTGAAATGTTCTCTTGGTTGGCTTCGATTCCATGCTCGAAGATGATGAAGCCGAGCAGCATGCCCCTCGGGACCTCGAAAACACATTTCTCAGGATTGAGTTTGATGATATTCGCTCAGAGTTTTGCAAAGGTTTGCTCAAGATGGGCAACGAGGTGGTTGGCTCGTTTGGACTTAACCACGATGTCATCAATGTAGGCCTCAACGGTCCGCCCGATGAGGTCCCCGAAGCATTTGAACATACAATGCTGATACGTAGCCCTAGCGTTCTTCAGACCGAACAGCATTGAGACGTAGCAGAATGATCCGAAGGGGGTGATAAAAGATGTCGCGAGCTGGTCGGACTCTTTCATCATGATTTGATGGTAGACAAAGTACGCATCAAGGAAGCAGAGGGTTTCGCACCCCGAGGTAGAGTCGACTATTTGGTCTATGCGTGGTGAAGGGAATGGATCCTTTGGGCACGCCTTGTTGAGACTAGTATAGTCAACACACATCCTCCATTTTCCACTCTTCTTTCGTACAAGAATAGGATTAGCTAACCACTCTGGGTGGTATACTTCCTTGATGAATCCGACCGCCAAAAGTTTGGCTATCTCCTCGTCGATGGCCCTATGTTTCTCCTCATCGAAGCTACGCATGCGTTGCTTCATCGGCCTAGAGCCTAGGTGGATCTTCAAGGTATGCTTGGCGGCCTCCCTCGGAATGCCCAGCATATCTGAGAGTTTCCATGCAAAGATGCCTTTGTTGTCGCGGAGGAAGTCGACGAGCGCACTTTCCTATTTAGAGGAAAGCATGGTACCAATGCGTACCATTTTACCCTCAGAGCTACTAGGATCTATGAGGACCTCCTTGGAGCCCTCTACCGATTTGAATGACTTGGTCAACTTCTTCACGTCGGGCGCTTCTTCGGCGACCTCCTCCTTGAGGGCGGTGAGTTCCCCAGAGGCGACAATTGCTATGGCGTGGCCGCAGCACTCGACCTCGCACTCGTAGGTGCGCTGGAAGGAGGTGCCGATGGTGATGACCCCATGAGGGCCCTGTATCTTTAGCTTGAGGTATGTATAGTTGGGGACGGCCATGAACTTCACGTAGCATGGACGTCCTAGGATGGTGTGAAAAGTTCCGGGGAACCCAACCACATCGAAGGTGAGGGTCTCAGTCCTGTAATTAAACTGATCCCCGAAGGTAACAGGTAGATCGATCTACCCAAGTGGCATGGCCGGCTTCCTAGGCATGATGTCGTGGAAAGGTGCTTGGGTTGGGTGCAGGCACGTCTAGTCGACGCCCATCTCATCGAGCGTCTTGGCATACATGATGTTGAGGCCGCTGCCTCCGTCCATTAGTACTTTGGTGAGTCGCTTTGGGCAGACGATTGGGTCGACCATAAGTGGATATCTCCTCGGGTGTGGGACGATATCTGGATGGTCGGTCCAATCAAAGGTTATGGCAGACTCCGACCACCGAAGGAAGGGAGGTGTGGTCGGTTGGGCCGTGTAGACTTCGCGACGTGCGACCTTCTGACGACGTTTGGAGTCGTAGGCCGCTGATCCTCCAAAGATCATAAGGTAGCCATCCGGCATTGGGAAGTCGCCGTCCTTCTCCTTAGTGTCATCCGTGGTGGGGGCAGGGTCCTTTCCCTGCTCCCCTTTATTGGAGCCTCTAGACAAGAACCGCCGCATGAGGCTACAGTCCTTGAGCAGATGCTTAATAGAAAAGGCGTGATTCAGGCATGGAGCTTTGATACCAATTTGTCGCACCCAATTTTACATAGCAAAACCAAGTACTCATATATGTGCGCCTAGGATGTCCAAACACACACATATATCACAAATTGCAATAGTATCAAAGTAAAGTACTTATTACATCGCATATCACATCATAAAGTTAATACAAAGTTTGCTCAATGGTAATATTATTACAATCACAGCGGAATAACTAGCCCAAACTGCCACAAGGACTCCAACTGGTGAACGTCTCCCTAGTAGTCATGGACATCCTCCGGGAACTCTTCATATCCATTATCTGTTACCCATCCAGGATTTTCATTGGATGTAAAGCAAGTGTAAGCTCACCATGCTTAGCAAGTATATCAAAGGGATCTATGAGGCTCAAAAGGCTTGACACTGTTTGACCGTGGTTCGCAATTTTAGTTGATCAAATTTTAGCATCCTATATCACTACTTTAGTGAACAATCCCAATTCCCAAGTGATATTAAAGTATAGTCAAGTTTATCTCAATTCCCAGCCATCCACCATCCACAGTAACCACTAATATTGAAGGATCCAGACCGCTCGTATCCGTGAGCATGGCTATTATAACAGTTCAAATATTTCTATAGAAATTGTACATCTTTACCCACCGAACCATGATTTCCAATGCCAGGGTTTGCAAGGCCCACTACACCTCTAC
The DNA here is from genome assembly GCA_038087645.1 of Saccharum hybrid cultivar R570. Taxonomy (NCBI): domain Eukaryota; kingdom Viridiplantae; phylum Streptophyta; class Magnoliopsida; order Poales; family Poaceae; genus Saccharum; species Saccharum hybrid cultivar. The sequence goes on along the minus strand of JAQSUU010000049.1, from coordinate 1,607,243 downwards.
CTAGGAAGTGTGGCAGGGTTTCACTATGAAACCCATAGCTAGTTGCACTAACAAGTCATAGCTACTAAGGAGTGGCACACGTGGGCATCGCAGCACGGTACACACATCCTAGCAGAAAAAGGAAAGATACCCTCTTACCCTTACTGGAAGCTACAAACGAGCTAGTATAATCTAGTTAACAGGTTAAAGTCAGAGCCATATAACACTCAGGATTGTACGGAACCTCCTAGGTTGCCGCTTTAGGATTAAGTCCTTATGGAGAGGCACTAGAGTACTCAACCCCGTACTCCAGCCCCCTATTTGTTGCTAAAAAGCTTCATGTTATCATATTGCATAATATCTTTAGTCATGTTTAACTATTATTCTATATTCAGCGCTGCAGCATGTATCCAAAATGCATACCCAAACCATAGGTAACAAGGATTTGTGGTACAAGAATTCATCTAGGTAAAGTCCTTAAGGGTATATCAAATTAAACACATGCATGAATATGAATAGTAATTGTTCATAGGTACAAGGGGCCTTTGGTACACTTGCCTTCTTCAAAGTTGTCCTAGAAGTACTGCTGATCCTGCTATGGGTCCTCAGTCACCTCAAATGGCTCACCCTCTAATCGTGTTCCAAATCACCAATCAAGCATTATTCCAATCATTACATGCATACAAGATAGACTTCTATTAGAATAGTACACCAAACAGTAAAAACATAAGTTGAAAAGCTTGTAAATCTATTCTACATATTGCTACGAACACGTGAGCGAAAGAATCACTCAAATCGGACTTAAAACGCGAAAGTTATGCATAAAATAAGATGTGATGGCATTTCTGTAAATAAATTGAACCTATTTTTGAATTAAAATAATTAAAAATATGAATATACACGGTTATAGGACTATGGGTACTAATTCTGGAAAATACAGGGGCCTAAACGAATAAAAACAGGACTGATATAAAATTACTTTGAATTAATCTGGACTGCAGGTTGATTCTACAAAAATAGAAGGGCTTTTGTGCAAAACTATATGTGGCTTGAATGAATGTTGACCGCAGCGCTGACTGGATGACACGTGGCGAGCTAGGAATCGCTCGGTGCACCACATAGCTCGGGGGACCTGCTGACGCGGCATAGTGGCTAGGTCTACGGGTCCATGGTGGACTAGTTATGATCCAACCAGTATGGTTGGATCTAGGCCGTCCAGTGTTGATCTGATGGCACAGGAGGCACGGGTGAGATCTGCACCACTGCACAGCACCACCGGCGAGCTAGCCATGGCCGGTGGTGAGACAGTCACGGCGGCGATCGCCAGAATGGCGCTCTGGACTTCCCCGATCGAAACAAAATGCACAGGGAGGATCTACAGAACCTTGTGAACATAGTGGGATGTACATCGAGGCAAGGAAACACGATAGGGTGCTAAGCCCATAGCGAAGCCATGGCCGGCTGGTCTGGAGGTCGCCGATATGGCATTCCACTAGGCCAAAAGATGAACGAGAAGCACGGGGAGGATCAGGATCTCACCGTGAGTCAGTAGGAAGCAAGCTCGGTGTTTGGGACGGGCTCCGAAAGCAGGGTCAACGACGGCGGCGATAACTGGAAAGATGATGACGACGCAGGTGAGGATGAAACCGATCAAACCATGACCAAAACCTCAAATTGATGGTACCTATGGGTGCGGGGAATTACGGTGGAGCTCCGAGTGGTGACATCGACGGCAATTGAGGCGCGGGTGAGGATGGATTGCAGCGGCGGCGACTGGAAAACGAGAGCAGAGGATGGGAGAGGGAAGGGGTCGGCGTGGAGCTTTATAGGCCGGGCAGTGCACGGAAAAAGGAAGGGGAGCAGGCGGGATTGGTCTCCTGCCATGTGTGGGCGACGGCGGCCGCTTGCCCTGCATGGCCGCGCCAACGGCGGGCGCCGAAGAAGGAAGGTGCGCCGGGAAGAAGAAAGGAAAGGGAGGAGGAAGGCGCTGACATGCGGGGCCAATAGCACAGTGAGAGAAAAAGAGAGAGGGTGAGCGGGTGCGTGCGGGCGATGAAGGCCGAGCGAAGCAGGCCAAGCGGTGCAGACGGGCGTGGAGTGGGCTGGCGTAGGGAAGACATGAATGGGCCGGAGCGAATTGGCCAGCGTAGGAGAAAAAGAAAGGAGGGGAAAGGGAGGGCTACTGGGCTGCCAACAGGCCGGATCTATGAAGGGAAAGGAAAAAGAGGGTCGGGCCAGATCTAGAGCTGGGCTGAAAATGAAGAAAGGTAAATTTTTCAAAATCAAATTCTTTTCCAAATCTATTTTTTTCAATTCTATGCCAAATTCAAATGGAATTTGAATTCAACTTCAAATCATCTAGCCCTACACTCAACCAAAAATAATATGCTTCGGCATGAATGCAACAAACATGTTTCTAAACCTTATAGTTATTTTTATTAACCAATGTTTAATTATTTGGCCTAAGTTAAAATACCTAGAAAATTTAATAAATGCTAAGAATTAATTGCTAATTTGTAGTAAAAAATTTTAGGTGTTACAACCCCTCGAGTAATTTTTCAAAGTGGTTCGGAGTGCCCTCCATGGACTTCCGACCACCCTTGCAGTTAGCAGCGGCCACGAGCGAGTCCTCACGCCGTTGCTTCTTATTCTTCCTTTTGGCGGAATGATTGGAGGTGCCTTTGCCGGCACCCTCGTCCCGCCTTGCCTTGCCGTCGAGGTGATCAAAGATCACTCTGACTACCTCTTCTCCTAAGACGTGGCTGGTGGTAATGTATAGGAGTTCCTTGGTGGTTCGCGGGCCCTTGCGTCCTAGCTTATGAACCAAGGACTCATAGGTCATCCCGGACAGGAAGGCTCCTATCACGTCGGCGTTGACGACGTTTGGGAGCTTGTTGCACTGTCGGGAGAAGCACCGGATGTACCAGCGAAGGATCTCACCGTCCTTCTGACAGTAGTTCTTGAGGTCCCATGGGTTCCCAAGGTGCTTGTAAGTGCCCTAGAAGTTTCCCACAAAGATCTCCTTCAGATCCGCCCAACTCTAGATTGTGTTGGACGGCAAGTGTTCCAACCACGCTCGTGTCGAATCGGCCAGGAACAGTGGAAGGTTGTGGATAATGAAGTCATCATTATCTGCACCACCGGCTTGACAGTCAAGTCGATAGTCTTTGAGCCAAAGTCCAGGGTTTGCCTCCCTAGAGTACTTAGGGATATTGGTAGGTGGTCGGTACCTTGGTGGGAAAGCAGCGTTGAGGATGTGCCGGCCGAAGGCCTGAGGGCCTAGCAAGCCAGGGCTCGGGCTCCAGTCCTCGCCACGATCATAGCATCCGTCGTGATGAGGATGATAGCCGTAGTGGGCTCCTTCTCTCGGGTCATTGTAGGAGTGTCTACAGGCGTCGAGAGTGCTGCGTGCATCGCGGTTGCAGCCGAGACATTGATGTATCAGGATCACAGCGCACTGCCTGCCACCTTGTGGTGCCTGGTGGACTGATGCATCCCTAGTGGGGTGCATCGAGGGCATGCGCTAGCTAGTGTTGAGCTCGCGTCACCGAGACAATGAGCTTTCTGCCTACTACGCCGCTGCACGCTCGAGCAGCGTGTGAATCTCATGGTGGGCCTGACGATCCTCAGGCATCGCGGCCTCTGGAAGGCCATGGAGAAAGGTCATCATGGCAGCGATGTTCTGGCTTGCCCAAGCGAAGCGAGGAAGGGCTTCATTGTTGGTGATGATCCTTCAGTTCACATCATGGGCCCTGGCGCGTGCGCGCCCACCGTCTCCGCGACGTTCGATCTCCCGATTGACCTCCGTGCATTCCCGTACAAGCAAGATTCTGGCTTCTTCGATATTCCGCTTTCAAGCTCTTAGCTGCTCCACCCCTATGCAAGGTGGGGCCATTGTCTCCCCTTCAGTTCCATCGCCGAGGTTGCCTGCCGAGGTTGCCTCCTCCGTGGAGATGCTTTCGACGTGTCCCTCGGGGGTACCCACCATGAAACATTTCTAGGAGGGGTGATGGCTCCCCATGCTGGAGTTAGAGCTAGAGTCCAACCCCGGCCCCTCCACGAGGAGGCTATGGAGGGATTTCATGATGCTTTCAATCATCCCCATGAACTCATTGTTCGTGGGGGACGAGATCATGCGCTGCGCCATAAGGTGGCTAACAGTCGCCACGGTGTTGCAGAGACTAAACGGAAGCGCCGTCGGGGCGCTCCATGTGGAGTGTTTTAGAGAGAGGGTGAGGCGGCGTGGGTCCTCCCTAGACGGCTGGGGTCCAAGGGAGACGCCGGGCTGGCGCTCAAGCCTCCCGTAGTTGAAGCCGATGGAAGGGAGAGATTGGATGGCGGTGTGGGCCAACACCAACTCTCCTCCCACCATGACGATGAAGTCTAGGTCACTGAAATGCACGTGTGTGCCCGGGACCTAGCTGATTGCGTGGCTAGCCATCCGAGGCCTGATTTGGAACACGCAAAGGCCCCTACCTGGCGCGCCAACTGTCGGTGTTTCGAACAAACACCAACTAGTAAATTTATATTTGTTGCACGTTAGGCTCGAATGGTGTACTAAAGGATACAAGGTTTATATTGGTTCGGGCAGAATGTCCCTACGTCTAGTTTCTGCTGCTCGTGTTATTAGTACCGAAAAAGATTCATAGTAGGGGTTACAAACAGTCAAGAGAGGGACAGGTCCCAAGTCTCTGATGGAAAGGTTGAAAGGATGCCAAGAGCTCGGTTGCTGCTTGGCTGTGTGTTGTGTGTGGAATCGATCCATCATCTTAGTGCGGTGCCCTGCCCTCCCTTTTATAGACAAGGGGGAGCAAGGATTATAGATGGGAGAAAGAGGAAAAAACCAGAGGGTAGAGAAGGTCCTTCGAAGGAGTCGGGTCTTCCTTTCCCCTTGTGCCTGCCCTGCTGACATGGTAGACCATGTTAGGGATGGCATGTTTGCTGATCCTTATAGGGCCATGCCCTGGCCTCATTCAGTAAGTGGGTATGTACCATCCTACACCAGTGGACGGTGTGGTGTGCCAGGGAGCCAAGCTGTGACACTACAGGGAGTAGACGAGGAAGTGACCATACGTCTGTCACTATAGATGATGCGAGTTCTCTCTTGGATTGTAGTGGTTGTCGTATGCTTGTATCAGGATCCACGCCCGAGGGCTGATGGCGGCGCCCACAACACTGTAGGACAAAAGTCGGCGCCTACAACACTATTCGGGCTCTGCCATGCCTGGTAGGGCTTAAAGCGCCCGTCCCGTCATACCCTAATGATACTTTCCCACATGCGCGTAGGGCATGGTCCTCGGTACTGTGGTTGACCAGAGTGTCATGTCTTACCTTTTGCTCGTCAACATGAAGGGGCATGGTGGAAATGTTGAGCGAGGCAGAACCAGCCCTCAGCCCTTGGGCGAGGCGGAGCTAGCCCTCAGCCGTCGGGCGAGGCGGAGCCAGCCCTCAGCCAGCCCTCAGCCGTCGGGCGAGGTGGAGTCTACCCCTAGACGTCGAGCGAGGCAGAGTCTAGCCCTCGGGGGTCGAGCGAGGTGGAGCCAACCCTTAGGGGCCGAGCGAGGCGCAGGGCAAGAAGTGTAGTTGCGTTCTTACCTGTTCGGGAGCATCAGCGCTTGATGGTTATTAGCTCCATCTCATTGGGTACCCCAGTATTAGGTCCCCGACACCGCCTGGCTATTAGCCGTGTGCCCGGTGGCGGCCATCTCTCACGCGGCTCCAGGCATCGGTGGCGCACGCCCCTGCGGTGGATCCGGCACGGTGGCCAGCACGGCTGGGCGGGCAGTGCGGATCTCCTACGCTGCATAGGGCTCCCACGGCGGTGGCGTGGTCTCCACCACCACAGTGGCAGTGCGGGCTCCACCATGGCGGCCTCTCTCCCTCTCTCTCTACCACGGTGGCGTGTGCAGGTTCGTCAGATCCAGCATGGGTCTGGCTTGGCGGGCTTTCCCACAGCCATGCCTAGATTCAGCGTGGAGGAGGGGCGCCCAGATCTGGCGGACGCGATGATGGCAACAGGCTCGACTAGGCCCGATAGTGGGCTCGATTGGGCTCGCTAGGGTTTTTTTATTTTTTTAATTGATTAACAGAGATGGGCATCTTAAACGATTAACCACGGCGGGCAGGGCAACCGCCTCTGTAAAGTCATGATTAACCGTGACCTTTGATTGGAGGCGGTTGTAAGGCCCGCCTCCATTAAGATTTCTGTAGTAGTGTATGATACAACTGATACAACTACTGCCAAGTTCCACTACCGGAAAATGTGATTATTCAAAGATAAGGAAGTTTTGATAATCAGAGCTTTAGGTTATAAGCAGTGGACACTTGCCTTTTGCATTGACCGTTTGCTTAGTTCATCAGCTATTGTTAGTAAACAAATTTATCATCACAAGAGAATAAAGAGGAGTTCAGTAAACTCCATTAGTTATTAACCTTTCATATTTTCATATATAATAACTATTCACTTTGGGGAGAAGAGCTGAATTTGGCATATTAAAAAAACCATGCAAGCACATTTTGATTGAAAGAACTGTTGGCACCATTATTAATCTTATTCTAGTGTCATGCTTGATTGTGAGCTTCTGTCAATTTATGCTGTAACTTGGCCAGCACTTTCCTCAAAGGTTGTGATCATCTTGAATTCCCTTGCTAAAGGAATGAGGACCTCTATCGCCTGCATTTTCAGTTTCAGCAAAGCACCATAGCACAATATCGGTTAGCCCTCAAGGTTCCAATCATCTTGAATTCCCTTGCTAAATATCTGACATTCAGCAAATGCAAAGTGAAACAAAGTTTTTTCTCTGGGGTCTGGGCTAGTGCTGTAAGTATCTATATATTTCATACCTTATCGTAGTATTGCATGTTGAATCGGACCAATGATGAGCTTCATTCATACATACTGGTGCTAGGAACCTATCTTTATTGATTGGGGGCCGGCCTTGGCCCGGGGGGCCATCAACATGCATGGAACTCGTGCTAGCTTCTTCTAATGGATCAAAGCCAACATAAAACCATGTACATGCATGCACCATGTCTACCTAATATCTTCGTCGATAAGAAGTTAGAGCTGGAAAGGCAGTGCATTGGATTTGTGTTTCTATCTTGGCCATCTTGCGGCGCGCCCAGGCTTGTCGTTGCACATGGAGAAGGATGGCCCTGCGTGGCCTTGAGCCGTGAGGTGGGGCTGGCCGGCTGGGACACGGGGGGCTGCGTGACCCGAACGCTTTTGCGGGCGCTGTTGGATATAATATGGGCTTGGCCCATATAATATTTAATGAATCAAATAAAACTCTATGGTACGTAACATTAAGTGTTGCATGGTTTAATACCATACAGGATTTTGACTGAACGCTAACCCAGCTTATATGGTTCAAAATTATTCATCTAAATTGAGAAGCTGGAAAAAGGATAAAGGCGTGCCACACACGCGCGCTCGCGTCACCACCGCCACCGACCGGGCCGAGGCCATGGGCGTGGCGTTGCGTGCAGGCGGGAGGCGAGCGGGCGGGCGTGGGCAGTCTTTTGCCACTTAAATCCACATTATCATGGGAGTTTCGCTCTTTGATGGTGGAGGCAACTGATTGCATCAGTTACCGTCTCCTGGAATTCTAGGTTGCCTTCGTCTTCTCTTCCCATCAGCAGCTATATATCCTGTCTTCCGTCAGTCTAAACTCGATAGATTTTCTTCCATAACCACTCCCGAGAGAAACACAGTTCAGCAGCTTTCTGATTTCCCTGTCCCGTACCTCTACGCGCACGGAGGAGCGGGAGAGCAGGTGCCTCCTGAACTCTCGTCCGCCTGAGAATCCTGCACGGGGTGAGCGGCGATTAGGTTTTTGGGGAGCGATCAGCGACTGCTCGTGGGACTGCACTGCGAACATCTTCCTGCATCGACTGTGGTCTGCGACTTCGAGCAATGCACTATGTCGACTAGTGCGAATGGAGCCTCCGATGCTTTCGGCATGGGACCCTCTGCTGGGTACAGTCTAATCTCTATGATTACTGTATTTTGTATTCTTGCTGTAGCAATAAGTATGTCATCTATGCATGCTGTAGCGTTCATAAGAAATATACACATGCACATATATGTTGTCACAAACCTGCTGATGTTATATTTCTGGATTAAACTGATATTGAAAATGCCTATATTCCTAACAATCCAAAAACCTAATGTTAGGCAATTTTCTGTCAGTGGTTTTGCTGCCGCTTTGAAGCCGAATAATTTTGATGGCAAGAATTTTATGATATGGCGTGCAAAGATGGTATTGCGGTTAACTACGATGAACTGCTATCACGCCGCACAGGGGAAGCCTGAACAGTTTACTCCTGAAGAGGAGCGAAAGTTCTTGGCTGTCGATAACCTGTTTCGAGGCGCCGTGATTAGTGCACTTCATCCCAAGTATGAGAAAAACTACATATCTTGCACATCAGGCAAAGAATTATGGGATGCTCTTGAGGCAAAGTTTGGGGTTTCTAATGCTGGCAGTGAGTTGTACCTTATGGAGTAGCTATATGACTACAAAATGGTTGAAAACCATTCTGTGGTCGAACAGGCTCATGAGATACATGCGCTAACGAAGGAACTAGAACATTTCCCGCGTCTGTTGCTCGACAAGTTTGTGGCTGGCGGTATCATCGCTAAGCTGCCATCTTCTTGGAGGGATTTTGCTACTTCTCTAAAACACAAGAGACAAGAGTTTAGCGTGGCTGAGCTTATTGGATCTCTTGATGTTGAGGAGAGGGCGAGAGCAAAAGACAACCGTGGAAAAGGAGTTAAGTCTTCCGCTGCCAATATGGTGCAGAAGAAAAACTCATTTACATCTCGTAATAAAAAGAAGAAGAACATGCAAGAGAACAACAATGCAAAGCCTAAGCAGACTGCACAGTTTAAAAAGAAAAACAACAAGAAAGGTGGAGGATGCTTTATTTGTGGGAGTGATGAGCATTGGGCAAGTGCGTGCCTAGACCGCAAATACAAGCAAGAAAAGAAATCAGCAAATGTGGTCATTAGCGAGACTAGAGGAGGAACATCTGGGTATGGTAGTTCTTTACCCTTTGTTCTTTCAGTTTATCTTTCACCTGAGTGGTGGATGGACAGTGGTGCTAATATTCATGTGTGTGCTGATGTTTCTTTGTTTATTTCCTATCAGGCCGACAGAAGTGGAACCTTGCTGATGGGAAACGGTTCGCATGCGTGTGTTCTTGGTGCTGGTACGGTCGTTCTGAAGTTTACTTTAGGAAAGACAGTGCTATTAAAGAATGTGCAGCATGTCCCCTCCATCAAGAAGAATCTTGTTAGCACTTCTCAGATGTGTCGCTATGGCTTTAAAATTATGCTTGAGTCCAATAAATGTGTTGTGTCGAGACATGGAACATTTGTTGGAAAAGGTTATGATTGCGGAGGCTTGTTCCGCCTATCTTTGCTTGATGATGTGTGTAATAAAGTAGTGAACAATGTTATTGTTTTGGATAAGTCGAATATATGGCATTCACGACTTTGTCACATTAATTTTGGCTGTCTCACACGGTTTGCAAATCTGAATTTAATCCCAAAATTTAACTTAGTCAAAGATTCTAAGTGCCAGGTGTGTGTGCAATCAAAGCAACCGCGCAAGCCTCACAAGGCTGCTGAGGCAAGGAACTTGGCACCATTAGAACTCGTTCATTCTGATTTATGCGAAATGAATGGCGAATTGACTAAAGATGGTAGATGATACTTCATAACTTTTATAGATGATTGCACTAGATTTTGCTACGTGTATTTGCTTAAAACAAAAGATGAAGCGTTACATTATTTTAAGGTCTATAAAGCTGAGGTAGAAAATCAACTTGAGAAGAAAGTCAAGGGTTTGCGGTCCGATCGCGAGGGAGAATATTTCTCAAATGAATTTTCTGAGTTTTGCGCGGTGCATGGAATTATTCATGAGAGGACGCCACCATACTCACCACAGTCCAATGGGATTACAGAGAGAAAGAGCTGCACTCTAACTGATTTGGTTAATGCCATGTTGGAGACTGTGGGACTATCTAAGGAATGGTGGGGTGAGGCTATATTGACAGCGTGTCATGTCCTGAATAGAGTGCCCACAAAGAACAAAGAAATCACACCATTTGAGGAATGGGAGAAGAAGAGATTAAATCTCTCTTACCTGCGAACTTGGAGTTGTTTGGCAAAGGTGAATGTGCCAATAAACAAAAAGCAAAAGCTTGGACCAAAGACTATTGATGGTGTCTTTCTTGGTTATGCTATTCACAGCATGGGTTATAGATTTTTAATTATAAACTTTAGTGTTCCTGAGATGGCTGTTGATACAATCATGGAATCTAGAGATGCTACATTTTTTAGAATGAGTTTCTCATGAAAAATGCACCTAGCACAACTAGTCATGAATTTATAATTCCCCATGAGCATGAAAATTTTACTCCGATAGAACAAATGGAGGAACCCTATGTGCAAAATCCAGAGGAGGATGACACTATAGTCACCAGGAAAAGCAAGAGACAGAGGACTGCAAAGTCTTTTGGTAATGACTATATTGTGTATCTTGTGGATGACACACCAACAACCATTAAAGAGGCATATTCCTCTCCTGATGCTGACTTATGAAAGGAAGCAGTACGGAGTGAGATGGATTCTGTTATGTCTAATGGAACTTGGGAAATTGTTGATCGTCTCTATGGGTGCAAGCCTATAGGATGCAAATGGGTGTTTAAGAAAAAGCTTAGGCCTGATGGTACTATTGAGAGGTACAAGCCAAGGCTTGTGGCCAAGGGTTATACTCAAAAGGAGGGTGAGGATTTCTTTGATACTTATTCACCGGTTGCCCGATTGACTACAATTCGAGTTTTGCTTTCCCTGGCAGCCTCTTATGGTCGTATCGTTCATCAAATGGATGTTAAGACAGCTTTCCTAAATGGAGAGTTGGAGGAGGAGATCTATATGGATCAGCCTGATGGGTTTGCAACAAATGGTCAAGAAGGCAAGGTGTGTAAATTATTAAAGTCATTATACAGCCTAAAATAAGCTCCTAAGCAATGGCATGAGAAGTTCGACAGAACTTTAACATCTATTGGCTTTGTTGTGAATGAAGCTGACAAATGTGTGTACTATCGGTATGGTGGGGGTGATGGAGTCATTTTATGCTTATATGTTGATGACATACTGATCTTTGGATCTAGCCTCAAAGTGATCGAACTGGTGAAAGAATTTCTATCTAAAAATTTTGAGATGAAAGATTTGGGAGAGGCTGATGTTATTCTTAATATCAAGCTTCTAAGAGAAGGTAATGGTGGGGTAACTTTGTTACAAACCCATTATGTGGAAAAGGTGCTGAGTCGCTTTGGGTTCAGTGATTGTGCACCTGCTCCTACACCTTATGACCCTAGTGTGCTATTGAGGAAAAATCAAAGAATAGCAAGGGATCAGTTGAGATATTCCTAGATCATTGGTTCGCTCATGTATCTTGCTAGTGCAACAAGGCCTGACATCTCATTTGTTGTGTGCAAGCTGAGCCGGTTTGTGTCAAATCCGGGAGATGATCACTGGCGTGCTCTTGAGAGAGTGATGCGCTACCTAAAAGGGACCATGAGCTATGGTATTTGTTATACCGGATATCCGAAAGTGCTGGAAGACTATTGTGATGCCAACTGGATTTCTGATGCTGATGAGCTTTATGCCACAAGTGGATATGTGTTTTTGCTTGGAGGTGGTGCTGTTTCCTGAAAGTCTTGCAAGCAAACTATCTTAACGAAGTCTACAATAGAAGCAGAACTCATAGCATTAGACACTGCTAGATCTAAGGCTGAGTGGCTTCATGATCTCCTTATGGATTTACCGATTGTTGAAAAACTCATACCGGCTATTTCTATGAACTGTGATAACCAGACTATGATTACGAAGGTTAACAGTTCTAAAGATAACATGAAGTCCACAAGGCATGTTAAAAGGCGACTAAAATCTGTCAAAAAATTGAGAAACTCCGGAGTAATAGCGTTGGACTATGTTCACATGTCTAACAATCTGGCAGATCAGTTCACTAAGGGTCTGTCACGCAATGTGATAGAAAGTGCATCGAGAGAGATGGGTTTGAGACCCACTTAAAATTTACTATAGTGGTAACCTGTTCTTATATGATCGGAGATCCCGTGAAGTAGGACGGTGAAATAAGCTAGTAGTAAATTGTGAGGAAAGATCCTTAGTAAGACTCATTTCTGATGCATATCTTTTCTTTCTGTAAGGCAGGCTGGTTTTTGCCTTAATGTGTTCCAAGTGGCTAATCAAAGCAAAGATGTTATCCTACAGAACATCTTTTGAGGAACACACCTATATGAGTTAGACTGCTGGTCACAGTTTATGAGATTTAGGTGATCTCTAAATACTCATGAAAGGCACTGAAGTATGACTTATATGCTTCAAATAGAGGGGATGTCTTTTGCTGCCCAGTATCAGCTAAGGACTTTAGTGGCATTCACTTCACACAAAACTATCAATTCAAGGCGTAGTCCATTGTTCAGTTGTGACTGCGTGAAACTATTGTTCTAGATGGATGTTCAACTTAACAGTCTCCATCGAAACACTGGTATATAAAAGAAATGTGGTTCTAAGACTACTTTGTTATAAACTCTAGAGTTTGGTGGGGATTGTTGAATATAATATGGGCTTGACCCATATAATATTTAATGAATCAAATAAAACTCTATGGTACGTAACATTAAGTGTTGCATGGTTTAATACCATACGGGATTTTGACTGAACGCTGACCCAGCTTATATGGTTGGAAATTATTAATTTAAATTGAGAAGCTGGAAAAAGGATAAAGGCGTGCCACACGCGCGCGCGCCGCCGCTGCTAGCCGGGCTAGGCCGTGGGCGTGGGCGTGGGCGCGGGCAGGCAGGCTGGCGGGCGGCGAGCGGGCGAGCGTGGGCAGTCTTTTGCCACTTAAATCCACATTATTACGGGAGTTTTGTTCTTTGGTGGTGGAGGCAACTGATTGCATCATTTACCATCCCTTCCGCTTCCCGTCTCCTAGAATTCTACGCTGCCTTCGTCTTCTCTTCCCATCAGCAGCCATATATCCTGTCTTCCGTTAGTCCAGACTCGATAGATTTTCTTCCGTAACCACTCCCGAGAGAAACACAGTTCAGCAGCTTTCTGATTTCCCCGTCCTGTACCTCTACGTGCATGGAGGAGCGGGAGAGCAGGTGCCTCCGGAACTCTCGTCCGCCTGAGAATCCTGCACGGGGTGAGCGGCGATTAGGTTTTTGAGGAGCGATCAGTGACTGCTCGTACAAGGTGTCTTCTTCTTCTTCCTGGTGACCCGTTCGTAGGACTGCACTGCGAACATCTTCCTGCATCGACTGTGGTCCACGACTTCGAGCAATGCACTATGTCGACTAGTGCGAATGGAGCCTCTTATGCTTTCGGCATGGGACCCTCCGCTGGGTACAGTCTAATCTCTATGATTACTGTATTTTGTATTCTTGCTGTAGCAATAAGTATATCATCTATGCATGCTGTAGCGTTCATAAGAAATATACACATGCACCTATATCCTATCACAAACCTGCTGATGTTATATTTCTGGATTAAACTGATATTGAAAATGCCTATATTCCTAACAGGCGCCACCACCCACCAGTTGCCTCCGTTTTCACCGAGTCGTCCACAACCGTGGCCCCGCAGCCTTGCCTGCGAAGAAGGTGGCGATAGCCATGAAGGTTGTGGTGCCCGGGTGGACGTGTTCGGTACTTTGGTGCCACCGAAGGGGAAAGCTTTAGGCGGCGCGACAGTGACCGTGTGGCAGGGGATGTGCGCGGCAGTGCGGTAGCGAACACCGGTTTTGCCATGGCGGGACCGGCGAGGTGGCCCGCACTCGGGCGGTGCCGCGCTCGTGTTTTTTTCTCCGATAAACTTACCTCTATTCATATCATTCCGGAGCTTTAGATACAACTAACGGCCCGTTCACTGGTGTGTTTCTAGGCTGATAAGGCCGGTTAGTGCTAGTTTATTGTGAGAGGAAAACACTATTGGCTGGTTGATAAGCTCTGGCTAAAACTAACAGGCTGTAAGTCACAAACACAAGCCGGAGTTACATGCCACAGTTCCGACTGGTGTGTTCTATGACTTGTTTGGCTAACAGATGTGCAACTCTATTACAAGATCTACTAGCAAAGGTAAAAACGAACTCCGTAGAGGCAAGCATGAGCTCATTTATCTCGGAGAGGATCAGTGCAATGACAGACCGCTGCCTCACACGCTTTTCCCATAGCTGAATGAGCTCCAAGCAATCAGTGACTTGTTTGGCTAACAGATGCCGCGCTCGCGTTGAGCTGACAGGCACCACAGGACGCAGGCGGATGAGTCGAGAGAGTCCAGATATTTTGGGTACGGGAGCGGGCAGAAGACAAACTGATCCACAATCTAACAGTCCGTGTCACGAGCTTGCCTGATCTGACGGTTAATAGATTAGTGGGCGACGTTGCATGATCCGTTGGCCCGTTCTTGGTTTGCAGCATTCCACTTGAGTTAGGTGTGTGAAAGGATCAAGATGCCTAAGAGGAGAGTGAATTGGACTAATTCTAAATTTCTTTATAATAATTAAGTCATATGGTTAGTCCAATTAACCCCTTGTGCCTAGAAAGTGTTTCTATTGATCTACCGTACAAAAGTTTAGCAACCTACATTCCAATCCTACTCTAGCATGACAATTCTATGAATGTAAATGACGAGAATTGAATTGCTCAAAGTAAAGAGAGAAGGAGGAACGCGGCGATGTTTTATCGAGGTGTCGGAGAGTCGTCACTCCCCACTAGTCCTCGTTGGAGCACCCACGCAAGGGTGTAGCTCCCCCTTATCCGCGCAAGGATCAATTGCTCTCTACGGGTTGATTCTTTGACACTCCGTCTCGGTGAATCACCCACAACCGCTCACAACTTGAGTTGGATCATCCACAAGCTCCGCCGGATGATCACGAAACTCACAATCACCACCAAGCCGTCTAGGTGATGGCGATCACCAAGAGTAACAATCACGAACTCTCACTTGACCACGACAAGCCTAATGAGAAGGGTGGATGCACACTTTGCTACTCTTGCTTTCACTAATGAGGGCTTTCTTTGGGATTTTCAAATCTCAATCACCTCACTAGAACCTTGCTCTTTTTGGCACTCTCAAAGGTGTTTCTCAGCTGTTGAAATGAGCCAAAGTACCCCCACACACGAATGGAGGAAGTATTTTATAACCATGGCTGAAAAATGGACCGTTATGTGCCTCTGCAGGGTGACCGGACGCTCCGGTCATGTTGACCGGACGCTCCGGTCAGTTCTTCCCGAACTCCAGTATTTAAGTTGTGACCGGACACTGGACAGCGTCCGGTCGTGATTTTCCCTCTCTGGAACCTTACTGGATGATTTCACCTTGATTTCCCTCTCTGACTCAGCATCCGGTCGCACCAGATGATTTCACCTTGATCAAATGAACTGACCAAACTCTACGCCAGCGTCCGGTCTCCCTGGAGCCAGCGTCCGGTCAGTATTTGACCCTCCATTCACTTTCAACTCTCGATCATATGTGAATGAAGTTTGCTCCAATGGATCTAAGGGCTTTTTAGGAGCTATCTAGTGCTAGATCTAGCAAGTGTGCACTACACCTAACTCACTAGACTCACCTAGATCAAGCTACCCGTCCATACCCCCTTAATAGTATGGTAAAAAAACAAAGTCCTAAACTACTCTAAGTGTCTCTTCAACTCCAATTGACACTTAGAACTAGTCCATCCTTAACCTTGTCGTTCATCCTTTAAAAACCGAAATGATTTCCATCGTAGGGGCATGACCACCATGATAGCTTAATCGATTTCCATTATTGTGACCTAACTTAATTGCCTCTGCAAAACACACGTTAGTCACAGTAATCATATATTGTCATTAATCACCGAAATCCAACTAGAGGCTTAGATACTTTCAGCATGGATTCGAATGATGCGTGGCCAGGTAAAGAGCTGAAGACGTGGGCACACGTGGCAGGATGAGACGCTAGATTCAATGGTGCAAGATTCGTCTTTTAAAAGACAAGTCATATACTTCTACGAGTGTAATCTTGAGATTTTTTTGAGTTTCCGTCAAAAGAATTATCGAGGAAAGACTAATTATAATGAGACCGATTTTTACACTCTGTAATTATTTTTTTAATCACAACACGATGCATAAGCATAATTTAAGTACCTAAGCAAGATCAACTTTGGCACCTTTCCTTCTAGCTATGTATATTGAAAAGACAGTTATAAACATACACTTGGACAATCAAAGCACAACATAAAACACAGAGATCCTTATCTGCGCGCGAGCGCTCGAAGAGCCGCTACACGATGCCTTGTCTGCTGGATGTCCCTCCCCAACAACCACCCCCCCCCCCCCCCTCTTTTCTCTTTTTTTTTCTTTCTTCTTTCTTTTGTCCTCGTGAAAAGTTATACCCAAAAGTTGTCTAAAAAATATATTTGAAAAGTTGCACTCTTTTTTTTTCAGTGTCCTCGAGAAAAGTGTCTGTTATTACAGTGAAAAAAACTGGCTATAAACTTATTCAAAAAGTTGTGCACAGAGTTGTCAAAAAGTTGTAGAAAAATTGCAGTAGAAGAAGTTTGTATGTAAAACTTGTCCGAAAAGTTGTATGAAAAGTGCACAAAAAAAGATGTATGGAAAGTTATCTCAAAAATTGTTTGAAAAGTTATATGAAAAGTTTAGCAGCAAAAAAAAAAGTTGTTCCAAAACTTTTCATAAAAGTTAGAAATGTTCATTCACCTTGTTGACCTGTTTCCTCCCTCTCGAGTTTTGCCATAGGGAGCCGTCGCCGCCCCCCGCTGGTCCTCCTCTCTTCCCCCTCTAGCATCTCGCCGGAGGCCAGAGGGAGCGAGGATCCATCGTTTTGATAAGTTTTTCTAGTTGATCGAGTCTTTTAGGGTTATGGTATCTCCGTGCCAAGTTTCTTGATAGTGAGGATTTATCTCCTCCTCCTTACAGACGATGGCGAGGGGGTAGGATGGTTTCGGTTTTTCCATGGCAGCTCTGATGAAGATAAGGGCGACAATTGCGGCGCCATGAAATTAATAATTTTCTCCGGTCTCTTCTCCGTTTTGTTGTGGTTCGATCTAACCACAATGGAGGACTAGTGAGAATAAGTCTGCCCCCTCAAGCCAATTAGTGGTATTAAGTTGGGAAGATTCAGATTAGTCTGACTTCCTTATTCTTCGTGTAGAAAGAAGGAAGACACCAGAAAGAAGAAGCTTCTCAACTCCGCCTATAGGAATGTTGGTCGTCGTTCGTTGGGCATATGTTCTTAGACCTTTTGCCGAGTGTTTGTCTATGTGGTCATCCATACGATCATCATACAAGTTTGAGTTTGAGATTTGGAGCTACACAAAGCGTGGGTACAATATAGATGAAATTAGTTTCTAGACATACGTATTATATTCCAGAATGCTTATAATATGATGTACTCAGCTACAATATAATATAATTCTTTCTTTGTCTAAAAAACTTTTTATAAAAGTTGTCGTGAAAAAATTTCTACAAAAGTTTTTGTATGACTTTCCAAAAAAGGAAAAACATAGGAAATAAATTTTTCTGAAAACAGAAATTTGGAGGGGATAGAGGAGGCTGATTACACAGGTCAGAAATCGCATGCGCGCGAATGAGTAGGCCCCACATAAACATGCACTTGCCACCCCCCTTGGTTAGTTGAAATAATAATAGTAAACATACACTGTCCCGATGAATGTGGTGGCATGGTGATGTGGCACTGTGGCAATAACGGCACCGCCGATGGCGAGCGCATGGTGTAAACTTCATCCTAGAAATCTGTTTTTTTTTTTACAAATTTTCCTCTCTCCAAACAATCGTATCTCTTTCCTTCACTTCTTCGTGACTTGACGCCACTGTCGAGATTGGGCTACACGTCGTTGTTTCCTTTCCATCTCTTACATGTGTTCCCCCGTCTCCCGTACCGGCTTAGGCAGTTGGAGCTGTCTTCCATATCCATATATAATAACCACTCCACCACGACTTCTCCAACTAGCCGGCTTTTGGTGCCCTTGTCGTGTTAGATATTATGGGCTTGGCCCATTTATTTAATATCTCTATTAAACTCTATGGTCCGTACATGTGCATTAATGGTTTTATACCATATAGGAATTTAATCGAGAGGCGACTCTACTTAAATACTTGATCATTGACCGATCTATTTGAGAAGTAAAAGTGAATCACCTGGATGCCACACGCGCGCGCGCCGCCGCCGCCGCCCGTGCGCGTGGCGAGGCGGGCAGGCAGCGAGCGGACGGGCGAGGCCTTTATTTTTGTCACTCAGTTTCCTTTGATGGAATTGATTGGAGGAGTTTCTGTTAAATCCCATGACGAATTGATTGGTGGAGTTTCTGTTAACTCCCGTGACTTCTGGCTCTCCGTCTCCGTCGCTCCCGCCGCAGGGGGAGGTGTGACCCCTCGGTGCCGCCGGCTTCTCTTCTGGCCTCCTCCTATAAGACAAATCCTCCCCTCTCGGTTAAGTTCACTTGGCGAAGTACACCACTTTCCAGCAGCGCAAGTTTTTCCCGCTCCACCTCCGGCGAGCACTAGAGATGGAAGAGTAGGCCTCCGGAACGCGTCTCCGTCGTGGGCTTCACCTGCTCGGGTGAAGACGGGCAATTACGTTTTTGGGGAGTGTCGGTGGTGGCACGACTACTCGCTGGTGAACCTGTAGCGGTGCGTCTTCACAGCGTCCTTTTCTGCACTGCATCGAGCGGGACGACTACAGCAACAAAGCACCACCATGGCCTTTCCGGGTGCGAGCGGCTCCACCGCAGGGTATAATCTCCTTCACCCTCTTCTGAGTTTCATTATCAATATCATGATGTTCCTAGGCAATACTGCTTTCATATTCAGCATGCTCTGTTTGGTTGATTTGGATGATTATGCTAGTACTGTTTTTCTGGTTCCTTTTAATTTTGTGATCATCATGATCTTGATATTTGAGAACACATCTTTTATATTTATGATCATGTTTGTGATGCTTCAGCTGTGTAAAACAATGTTTCACATATGTTTTGGTTCTATAATTTGCCTTATCATCATGTTAACACTTGTCATGAATTGTTTCTGTCATTTTATTCATGACGTCACTCTTATTTTTATTGCGTCATTTTTATGGATTAAAATAAATATGAAAATGCCTTATTCTTCAACATTCCAAAAACGTAATTTTAGGCCATTTTCATCTGTTGGCTTTGCGGGCATGCTAAAGCCTACGCCGTTTGAGGGCACTCACTACAAGAGGTGGCGTGAGAAAGCCCTTCTGTGGTTGTCGGCCATGCGCTGTGGTCATGTGCTCAATGAGCAGCCTGCTACTGTGAGATCCGATGAGGATGAGCAGGCTTGGGGACATGCTGAGACCATGTGCAAGGCTGCACTGTTGAGCATCATCAGTGACTCTCTGGTTGATGCCTACATACCACTCCCGACTGGCAGAGCTGTGTGGGAGGCTCTTGAGGCCCGGTACGGTCTTTCCGACGCCGGTTCTGAGTTGTACATCATGGAGCAGTTCCATGACTACAAGATAGTTGATAACCGTCCTATAGTCGAACAGGCTCATGAGATACAGGGACTGGTGAAGGAACTAGAGCTGTACGGCTGTCCTCTCCCTGACAGGTTCATGGCAGGGTGCATTATTGCTAAGCTGCCACCTTCCTGGACTGATTTTGCTACTACCTTGAAACACAAGAGGCAGCAGTTTAGCATTGCTGAACTTGTTGGCACTCTTGATGTTGAGGACAAGGCAAGAGCAAAGGATGTCAAGGGAAAGAGCAAGGGTGGGAATGGTGAGGCGACTACTAGTGCACATGTGGTGCAAAAGTTTCGTCCTAAGCCACAAAAGAAGAAGCCCCAGTAGGAGCTTAAGCAGAAACCCACTACCTCCTTCAAGAAAGGTAATAATAAGAAGATGGGATTAGACAAGGCAAAGATGAACTGCTTCACTTGTGGAAACACTGGGCACTTCTCTAGAGAGTGTCCTGAGGCTAAGTGGAAGCCCCCACTAAAGGCGAAGACAGTCAACACCATTGAGACTGATGCAGACGCTTCTGGGTACGGTAATTTATCTGCATTTACAGTTTGTTCCTCACCTGATTGGTGGGTTGATATAGGTGCAAATATGCATGTGTGTGCTGATAAGTCCTTGTTTTCTTTTTACCAGGTCGAGAGTGGAGCCTTGCTGATGGGGAATGGCGCGCGTGCTGGTGTTCATGGTGTTGGTACGGTGGATCTGAAGCTTACTTCGGGGAAGACCGTGCAACTCAAGAACGTGCATCATGTCCCCTCAATAAGGAAAAATCTTATTAGTGGCTCTCTGCTATGTCGAGACGGTTTTAAACTTGTGTTTGAGTCGAATAAATGTGTTATGTCGAAGTATGGAACCTTTGTTGGAAAAGGCTATGAGAGCGGAGGCTTGTTCCGCTTGTCGTTGGTTGATACTTTACCTCTTGCAGTGAATAATGTCGTTAATAACGTTAATGTTGAGATGAATGTTTGGCATTCTCGATTATGTCATGTTAATTTTGGTTGCATGTCCCGCTTAGCTGGTTTGAATTTAATTCCTAAATTTGACGTTGCCAAAAGTTCCAAATGCCATACATGCGTTGAGGCAAAACAACCTCGCAAGCCTCACAAGGCAGTTGCGGCGAGAGAGTTGGCACCACTTGAACTCATCCATTCCGATATTTGTGAAATGAACGGAATTTTGACAAAAGGTGGTAAGAGATACTTCATAACGTTCATAGATGATTGCACTCGATATTGCTATGTGTACCTAATTAAAACAAAAGATGAGGCATTACATTATTTTAAAACCTTTAAAGCTGAGGTTGAGAATCAACTTGAAAAGAAAATCAAACGGTTGCGGTCCGATCGTGGAGGAGAATATTTCTCTAATGAATTTTCTGAGTTTTGCGCGGTGCACGGTATAATCCATGAGAGGACACCTCCATACTCACCACAATCCAATGGGATTGCTGAGAGAAAGAACCGCACTCTAACTGACTTGGTGAATGCCATGTTGGAGACAGCTGGTTTATCTAAGGAATGGTGGGGTGAGGCAATTTTAACTGCGAATCATGTCCTAAATAGAGTGCCCACAAAGAACAAAGAAATCACTCCATTTGAGGAATGGGAGAAAAAGAGGTTAAATATTTCTTATCTTCGTGTTTGGGGTTGTTTGGCCAAAGTGAACGTGCCAATAAACAAAAAGCGAAAGCTTGGACCAAAAACTATAGATTGTGTTTTCCTCGGCTATGCCATTCATAGTGTGGGCTATCGGTTTTTAATAATAAATTCGGATATGGCTGTTTGAACGGTCATGGAGTCTAGAGATGCCACGTTCTTTGAGAATGAATTTCCAATGAAAATAGGTGCACCTAGCGTGTCTAGTCATGATTCTGTTCCTGAATTTCATGAATCGAATATACATGCTGATGATAACACCCATGAGCTTGAGCAAAATCCTGAGGAGGATGATAATACTGTCACTCGAAGGAGTAAGAGGCAAAGAGTTGCAAAATCCTTTGGAGAAGACTTTATTATATATCTCGTGGATGACACTCCCACAACCGTTTCTGAGGCATACTCTTCTCCTGATTCTGACATGTGGAAGGAGGCAGTGCAAAGTGAGATGGACTCCATTATGTCCAATGGGACGTGGGAAGTGGTTGACCGTCCATTTGGTTGCAAACCTGTGGGCTGCAAATGGGTGTTTAAAAAGAAGCTGAGGCCTGATGGTACAATTGAGAAGTACAAAGCTAGGCTTGTTGCAAAGGGTTATACACAGAAGGAAGGTGAAGATTACTTTGATACTTACTCACCTGTTGCTCGACTGACGACCATTCGTGTGTTGCTATCCCTGGCTGTCTCACATGATCTTTTCATTCATCAGATGGATGTGAAGACATCCTTCCTAAATGAAGAGCTTGAGGAAGAGATCTACATGGATCAGCCTGATGGATTTATTGCAAATGGTCAGGAGGGTAAAGTTTGTAAGTTATTGAAGTCCCTGTACGGCCTAAAGCAAGCCCCCAAGCAGTGGCATGAGAAGTTTGATAAAACTTTAACATCAACCGGCTTTGTTGTGAATGAAGCTGATAAATGTGTATATTATCGGTTTGGTGGTGGTGATGGTGTGATACTATGCCTATATGTGGATGATATATTAATATTTGGCAACAATCTAAATGTGATCAAAGAAGTAAAAGATTTTCTGTCGAGTAACTTTGAGATGAAAGACTTGGGTGAGGCTGATGTTATTCTCAACATTAAGCTTTCAAGGGAGGAAGGAAATGGTGGGGTAACTCTTATGCAGTCTCACTATGTGGAAAAGGTCTTGAACCGATTTGGGTACAGTGAGTGTACGCCTGCTCCTACTCCGTACGATCCAAGCGTTCATTTGAGGAAGAATCACAGAATTGCAAGAGACCAATTGAGATATTCACAGATAATTGGTTCTCTCATGTACCTAGCTAGCGCAACCAGGCCTGATATCTCGTTCGCTGTAAGCAAACTGAGCCGGTTTGTGTCAAATCCGGGAGATACTCACTAGAATGCTCTTGAGAGAGTGCTGCGCTATTTGAAAGGGACAATGAGTTACGGCATTCACTTTTCCGGGTATCCGAGGGTACTAGAGGGTTATTGTGATGCTAATTGGATTTCTGATGCGGATCAGCTGTATGCCACGAGTGGATACGTGTTCCTACTTGGAGGTGGTGCTGTTTCTTGGAAGTCTTACAAGCAGACTATCTTAACGAAGTCTACAATGGAAGCAGAACTGACCGCATTGGATACCGCTAGTGCTGAGGCAGAGTGGCTCCGTGATCTCCTAATGGATTTGCCGATTGTTGAGAAACCAATCCCGGCAATTTCCATGAACTGTGATAATCAAACTGTGATCACTAAGGTAAACAGTTCTAAGGATAATATGAAGTCCACAAAGCATGTGAAGAGACGTTTGAAGACTGTCAGAAAACTGAGAAACTCCGGAGTAATTGCATTGGACTATGTCCATACATCAAATAATCTGGCAGATCAATTCACTAAGGGTATGTCACGCAATGTGATAGAAGGTGCGTCGAGGGAACTGGGTTTGAGACCCACATAGAGCCATCAACAGTGGTAACCTGTCCTATGTGATTGGAGATCCCGTGAATTAGGATGGCGAAACAAGCTGTTGATTGACTAAGGGAGAGACCCCTTAGATTATAGCTCAGTTCGTTGGAGATGCACCGTCTCTCCAATACTGTTAGGCAGGATGATTAAGTTCTTAATGTGATCCGAGCGGCTTGGTATAGCGGGGATGTTGTCCTACAGAACATCCTATAAGGAACACACCTATATGAGCTCGATTGCTAGTCACAATCTATGAGATGTGGGTAATCTCTAGATGCTCATGAAAAGGCCTTGAAGTGTGACTTATATGCTTCAAAACAGAGGGAAGGCACTTGGCAGCCTAGTATCAGTCAAGAGGTTATGTGAAACTCATTTCGCACAAAACTGTCAATTCAAGGTTCTGTCCATTGTTTAGTTGTGGATGAGTGTAGCTAGCTTTCTAGATGGATGTTCAACTTAACAGTCTCCATCGAAACACTGGTATATAAAAGGAATGTGGTTTTGAGAACTCCAAACTGCGTACCCTAGAGTTTGGTGGGGATTGTTAGATATTATGGGCTTGGCTCATTTATTTAATATCTCTATTAAACTCTATGGTCCGTACATGTGCATTAATGGTTTTATACCATATGGGAATTTAATCGAGAGGCGACTCTACTTAAATACTTGATCATTGACCGATCTATTTGAGAAGTAAAAGTGAATCACCTGGATGCCACACGCGCGCTCGCGCCGCCGCCGCCGCCGCCCGGCCCGGCCCGTGCGCGTGCGCGTGGGCGTGGCGAGGCCTTTATTTGATGGAATTGATTGGAGTAGTTTCTGTTAACTCCCGTGACGAATTGATTGGTGGAGTTTCTGTTAACTCCCGTGACTTCTAGCTCTCCGTCTCCGTCTCTCCCGCCGCAGGGGGAGGTGTGACCCCTCGGTGCCGCCGGCTTCTCTTCTGGCCTCCGCCTATAAGACAAATCCTCCCCTCTCGGTTAAGTTCACTTGGCGAAGTACACCACTTTCCAGCAGCGCAAGTTTTTCCCGCTCCACCTTCGGCGAGCACTAGAGATGGAAGAGTAGGCCTTCGGAACACGTCTCCGTCGTGGGCTTCACCTGCTCGGGTGAAGACGGGCGATTACGTTTTTGGGGAGTGTCGGTGGTGGCACGACTACTCGCTGGTGAACCTGTAGCGGTGCGTCTTCACAGCGTCCTTTTCTGCACTGCATCGAGCGGGACGACTACAGCAACAAAGCACCACCATGGGCTTTCCTGGTGCGAGCGGCTCCGCCGCAGGGTATAATCTCCTTCACCCTCTTCTGAGTTTCATTATCAATATCATGATGTTCCTAGGCAATACTGCTTTCATATTCAGCATGCTCTGTTTGGTTGATTTGGATGATTATGCTAGTACTGTTTTTCTGGTTCCTTTTAATTTTGTGATCATCATGATCTTGATATTTGAGAACACATCTTTTATATTTATGATCATGTCTGTGATGCTTCAGCTGTGTAAAACAATGTTTCACATATGTTTCGGTTCTATAATTTGCCTTATCATCATGTTAACACTTGTCATGAATTGTTTCTGTCATTTTATTCATGACGTCACTCTTATTTTTATTGCGTCATTTTTATGGATTAAAATAAATATGAAAATGCCTTATTCTTCAACATGTTGCCTCGCTCCCATAACCATCACCAACGCAGATATGGCAACCTTCCCAACCATCTCTCTAGACTCCAGAGCTCCCAAACCTCAATCCGAAACCCTAACCTTATACCTCGCTGGAGAGGAGTTCGTGGAGGTCGCCGGAGGCGGAGCAGTAGTTTACGAGCATGAATTTCATTGATAATCAGGAGGCTAGGAATTCGATAGATTTTCTCAATGAAAACATTTGACCCATAAGTAGCACAATTCTTTGATTTTGTGAGGAATGTGCAATGACAGTCGCAGGCACTTACTAAATTTGGAAGTTGGAACCTGAAGATGGGAGAATAATTACCATGTTATTGTGGACTATGATGAAGATGGAAGAAGTTGTGTCGCTCAAGGCTGTCCCTAAATAAGAGGGCATGCACCAGCGTGGGATTGCGGCTCCCACGCCTCTCATTGTCAGCAAGTAGAAATTTCTTTAACACCCTCTTCTGCTTGACATGGTATAGCCCCACCCAACATGTCCTGCTGTCTCCTAGAAGAATCACATCCTGCCCTGCTGCTTCCACGTCGGCGTTGACCGCCCAACATGCATGCTGCAACGGTGCCGGCAAATAAACCTGGAGACGACGTGTCCAGGTCTTGTCATCATTATAGTCCTCCAGCACCGAAAGGTGCATCGAACCATCGAGAAAATCCGCCATGGCCAGCATCCCGTCCATCTCCAGCAGGAAGAACTCGGCGACGCCGTCCCTCCTCCTCAGCGGCGGGCGGGAGATCCGCCGGAACGTCTCCGACACGGTGTCAAACGCCAAGATCTTGTCCTTGTCGTCGTCTCCCGCCATGAGGTGCTGCACGTTCTCATCTGTCGAGAAGATGACCCGGGGATGGCGCAGCCAGTGAAGCTTGCCGCGATGGTTGAGGGAACAGATGGGCTGGTCAAGCCACAACCGCATGACGGGCAACGCTTGTCCCAGTCGCTGGGCTTGGGCGGCTTCGAGCGAGTAAACGTAGTGCGATCCCTGGTGGTCGCTCGTGAGGCACAGCAGGCGGTGCTCGCGGGATGGCCCGTGGACGTAGAAGCCGCAGGGCAACGTGAAGATGCCGGCGGGACGAGGCAGCACTGCCGTCCACTGCCGGGTTACCGGGTTGCAGACGTAGTAGCGGCTGCCGCCGCGACCTCGCTGGAACAGCAGGAGCCCGTCGCACGAAGCGATCAGATTGTAGCCTCGCCAGCAAGATTCCTTGGGGTACTCAACGTCGAGGCACCGGCGCTGAGGTTCGTCGAGGGCGGCCGCCGGGATGCTTTCGAGCGCGCCGCTCGGACCGTGGCGTTGGAAGATGAGCTCCAGCGGGCGTGGGCGGGCGTGGGCGGCGGCGAAGGCTGGGCTGCTGGCGATGCGGCGCCACGCCCTGCAGACGGCACGGGAGCGGAGAACGGCGGCGGACGGGAGGCGGAGCAGGATCTCGGTGACCACGTCGTCGTTCAGATCTTGCGGCGTTGCTTCTTCCGGTTGAAACGCCATGATCGCCGTTATTCTCGCGGGTCTTGGACCGATTGATTTCCTTTATATTATGCTACGGCCTAGTACATGCACGCGTATATATAGATACGTCCACCAGGAGCTAGCACACGTCGCAAATTCGGACTCCCTCCCTCTTTCATACACCCAGTATCTCGTCCAAGCATGTTGTACCTACGTATCCTTATCGTGGATCTGCAGTAGCGCAAAGTGGTGCATAACGAGTCACGATCGTAGAATTCATACGCACGCGCGTGTCTACTAACCGGCCTTTTCGCGCTAAACATTGCTTGCGGCCACGTGTGTTTGGTTCCACAAAGTAAAGTCATGTGACATCGGATGTTGTACACTAATTTGAAGTATTAAATATAGACTATTTATAAAACTAATTGTACAGTTTGAGACTAATTTATGAGATGAATCTATTAAGCCTAATTAGTTCATGATTTAGCAATATGGTGCTGTAGTAAAAATATGCTAAATGGATTAATTAGGCTTAATAAATTCGTCTCCCTAATTAGTCACGACTTCTAAAATTAGTTTTATAATTAGATCATGTTAAGTCTTTCTAATTAGCATCTGAACATCCGATATGATAAGGACTAAACTTTAGTCCCGGATAAACACCGGTGCCACATTGATGATAGGCACCGGGATGGGACGACACATGGAGCCCTATCAGCACGACCCATCGCCAATTCGCCATAGCCCATAGGCCATACAACCGACCATCCTTTGTCAGCACAACTTGCAATCTTTTTCCAAGGAACAACGCAAAGACTTGCATTTCAAGGGGTTCCTTCTTTTTTTTACCAAGTTTCGGGGGTTTCTTAGGTAGTGTTTGGTTGGGCGAACATAGATGAATGGGATCGATCGTCCTGGATAGATGGGTTGCGAATAAGACAAGGCAGGATGAGATTGAACATGTTGATTGTTTGGTTACCTGTACATGATGATACATGATTTTTGTTTGGATAGTTGTATGGATGGTATACGAGATCATGTTTGGTTAGTTGTATGGGTCCATCCAAACATTTTACGCAGGCGTATAAGTTCGGATTTGACGAAGAGAATATAATAGTTCTGCGCTCATATATTATGAATAAGCAAGTTGCAAAGTTTAGTACAGTAATACTGAACTGTTCTTTCATATTATTAAAGATGATGTTGCATAGTTAAAAGTTTAAAGAAATTAGCATCCTAAGAATAGGAACAATAAAAACATGACTTGGTTCTTTTTTTTGTGACTAAACATGACTTGGTTCTTGAATGCTTAATTTTATCTACTTCACAATAAGGGCTCGTTTGGGTACCCCAATACCCGCAGGGATCCCCGTCCAATCCGCGGGTGGAGAAGCGCCCGTGCGTTTGCTTCCCCGTCGATCCCCGGTGCCCATTTGGAATCATCGCGAGCCAGAAAAAGTGCGTGGCTTCTGGACTCTATCCGCGTCAATCGACGGGGAAAAGAAAAAACTCCTCCGCACCCGTTTATTTCTTTCCCCGTCTCCTCGGCACTCGCTCGGTCCTCGCACTCCCGTGTCTCCTCGCCCAGGAAAGCATGGCGGCTAGGGTTTGAGCGCCGCCGCCTCCATCGCTTGCGCTAGCCGTTGTCGTCCCAGCCCGTCACGGCGCCGCCGCCGCTACTCCCGTATCCTACTCGTCTTCGCGCCTTGTAGGTCCTTCCTGTTGAGGCACTCGTCGATTTATTTCCCCGTCTCGCTTGCTTTCTTCTCGCCCATCAGGCGTTCACTCCTTCTTCGGTAGAAGGAATCCATGGAGGCTAGGGTTTGATCTGTCCTTTGCTGCTCCCTGCGTCACCAGGCCGCTTTAGATCTGTTCGAAGAAGCGCGAGCCCTCCAAGAAGCGGGAGATCTGCATGGAGAAGTGGATCTGCAGCGGCCGCCCCCGTTTTGTCTCGCCAAGAACGCCCAGGTACCATCGTCCTAGAGCACGTCGTCACTCTCCAGGGCCGTGTCTTCGCCAATTGTCCTGCCGTCCGTCGTCGTGGTGAGTCTCCATGTCCCTTTCCCCTCTGTCTTTCCCAATCTTGGCTCCGTTGTTTCTTGTTAGATCTGTCGTGGGAGAAGTGGATCTGCAACTGTAAAATATTATTTCTTGTTAGATCTGTTGGTCTTCATTTCTCTGCACTCCCGTCAAAGAATTGGAGGAGCAGTTTGGGACGACCGACAAGGCGCAGCAGGAGCAACGAGGGAGAAGGGGAAAGGAGAGGTGAGTGCCCGGCTCTGTTCCTGTTCCTGTTCTTGCTTCTTGGACTTGCCTGCTCCTACAGTACTTCAGATTGCACACTATTCTCTTCTAGACTATTCTGGAATTTCTGATTCCATCGTGGATTACATGCAGTGTAGTTTAGGGTGTGCATATTATTTGGTTGAGTTCTGAATCTTATGTTCAGAGTTGTATTTTTAGACTGACAGTGTAACCAAAGCCTGAATGTCACCGATCACCAGTAGCATCACTGTCTTTGTTGAGTGCCAATAATCACACTGCTGTTCTTTTTTTAAAAAAAAAACACCTTGGTCAGGTGTTAGTAAGCTTTTTCCAGGAGACATTTTCTGAGATAGTGCTCTGTGTTCATTAGTAGTAGTGTAGTTCAGTTAACTATGTATACCTATATATACTTTCTGAAGCTTAAAATCAAAAACAGACCCTATACGCGTAAAACAAGTTGCGAGTAAAATAAGTTGGCCTAAACTACTTGAATTCATCACTTTACTTTAATTGAATATTTTATTATATAGAATTAAAATCCATAACAACTCACAGTTATACCATCTATATTTTTTTTTTCTAATATTAAAGTACGGATCTTTTCCATGATCTTTTTTTACCAATCCTGTACGAGTTCACTTTACTTTAATCCATCAAGGAATTGACGAGATGTATGAGTACAATAAAAACGAGAGTCATAGAATTGAGGGCAAAGATAAAACTACAGCCAGAGAACCAAATGGTATTTTAGCTGAGAAACACGATTTTTCTTTGTCCTGAGTCCTGACAAAATCTGGGATCAATGGTTTCTCGTCACTTTGCATCCAAGTGTTTCCGTAATTCTTTATCAGAAGCATGTGACAACTCTATGATAGGACAAGTGGCAGTAGATCTAATAGTCAAACAAACAGTGGTTTGAACAATGTAGTGATAACGGTAAATTGACATGAAAGCAAGCAAAATCCCCTAGAATGCACTGTCAACTGTACTGAGCTCCTTTGAAATTTACATGTTTGGGAAACAAGTATAAACATGACATCTTATTACACATATATGAGTATGGTTGTATATATTTCAGTTGTGATGAAGTCTGAAGAGCAACCTTAGTAAATAAACAGTAGTAAATAAACTATCCGCGAGTCTAGCTAATGAATTGATGTTGCTATACCAGCGACAAATTGGGGTAGGCCAGGACAGGACACAAAAAAGGATAAGCAAAGAGGAGACTAAGACGTGCAAACCGACCTTCATATCATCCTCAATCTTGGCAACCAGTGACTGAATGCTGCCGACAATCTCCTTGAGCGGAGACATTGTGGGGTACTTGCCCTCCATCCCACACGAACCTGCACGCGCAGCCAACACAGAAGCTTTTAAGCTAAACAGAACATTCATCCGATCGGCTGGGCAGTATATTAGTTTGCAGCAGACCTAGTGAGGTAGGTGTCGACGGGGACGCCATCGACGGTGAGGGTCCCACTCTCGACCCCTCCGGCGCGTGGTCAGTTAACTAAGCTGAGATAATGCTCTGTGAGACATTTTGGAACTCTAATGCCTATCTTCAGTTAACTATGCGTAGATTATACTATTTTATATATTTGTTATGTAATTTCAAGCGATGCTGGTCTGCTCAGCATTATTTCTTTGTGCTGATTTCTGCAAAAATTATGACTATGCATTCTTGTTTGTTTGGTGTTTCAGAAACAGCAACAACTTTATTCTCTGTTTAGTGGCGCAATCTGAAATCCAGTTCAGTTGTTAGCTACAATCTGAAAACTGACTAGTTCAGTTCAGTTGTACTGCAATCAGAAATAGGTGGCGCAATCTGAAAACTGCAATCCAGTTCAGTTGTACTGCAATCCAGTTCAGTTGTTAGCTGTAGCGACCGGTTGCTTCTTTTTTTAGTTGAACATTAGGTTAATGGCTCAAGGTTTCCTCTGTTTTTGTTTTTCAGATAGCGCACTACAGCTGCATTTTAGAGTGTCAGTGGAGAGTTCAGGTAAAACTCAGCTGCAGACTTCGTTTTTCAGTCAGTTCAGATATTTCTTTGTAGTAGCTGTTTGTTTTCCATCGGTTGTTAGCTGTCTTAGCTCTTAAGTGCTTCATGTGCAGCTTCTGAATATTCAGGCTTTTTAGAATAGTATTCACAGTTTAGTTCAGTGAGTGGCCTGTTAGCGGTAACATTTTTTATTAGATTAATTATGTTTACTCATTTCTTTCTTTTGCTTCCGTGATGTTTTAAGCAAGTACTAATTGTTCGTAAGGTCAGTATGTCACAAGTTGGCATATGTGACTTTTACTAATTATATCTCAGCTGGTATAGAGCTGATGCTAATGTCAAATATAAGGGTCACACTATGAATATGCTTGCAGAATTAGTACTGCTACCTGTGATCTTGTTCGGTTCAGAGAGAAAA
Source organism: Saccharum hybrid cultivar R570 (assembly GCA_038087645.1). Taxonomy (NCBI): domain Eukaryota; kingdom Viridiplantae; phylum Streptophyta; class Magnoliopsida; order Poales; family Poaceae; genus Saccharum; species Saccharum hybrid cultivar. Next base: position 1,576,266 of record JAQSUU010000049.1, on the reverse strand, counting down.
ATAAAGTACTAACACGTACTTTATTGTAAATACACAAGTAGGATAATATCTCAGCTTGTTTCTATTTGTAACTTTTAGATAATGGGCACTAGGAAGGAGAAAATTAGAAAATTCATACAGATGGAAGAAGAAGATGATGATGAATCGTTTCTTGTCATTGTTCCTGCAATACTTGAATGTCTAAATGAAGAGAAGAGGCCAGAGCATACCTCCGAGTATACTGGTGCTAAGAAGGTGAAGGAAATTCTGGAGGGGCACGAGAATTGGTGTAAATCTGAGTTTCGTATGGAGACACGAATATTTAATGAGATATGTAACTATCTTAGGCGTGAGGGTCTATTGCGTGACACACAAGGTGTTACCGTTGAGGAGCAGCTAGGGATGTTTATGTATATGATTTCACACAATGCTAGCAATGATAGACTGAAGAAAACATTTCAGCATAGTGGTGAAACTGTCCATAGGCACATAAGGGCAGTTTTCAATATCATTCACACTCTCACCTATAGATTTGTGAAGCTTCCTACTTCCAACCAAACTCACCCCAAGATCGCTACGGATCCTAGATTTTGGCCCTTTTTTGGGTAAGGCATAACACTATACCTTACTATCTCTCCAACATTTTACTCTGTTTTTAAGTTTCATTTTTTTTACAGAATTGTATTGGTGCTATCGACGGCACACATGTGCCTATCACAATTGCAGAAGAGAAAGCCCCCCCATATAGGAATAGGAAAGGCACACTATCTCAGAATGTCATGGTAGCATGTGACTTCAACCTGAACTTCACATTTATCTCTTGTGGGTGGGAAGGGTCTGCTTCAGATGCTGGAGTTCTTCGATCAGCTATTTCCAAGGGTTTCCAAGTTCCTGAGGGAAAGTTTTATCTTGTGGATGGTGGGTATGCAAATGCACCACAATTTCTAGCGCCTTATCGAGGAGTTAGATATCACATTGCTGAGTTTCGGCGGCGCTCATCTCGAAGAAGAGAATATGCTGATCACAAAGAGCTTTTCAATCATCGTCATGCACTTCTTAGAAACCATATTGAGAGGGCTATTGGGATTCTTAAGAAAATGTTTCAAATTCTGAAAGTGGGAACACATCATCCCATAGAATCTCAAATAAAAATTCCAGCAGCAGCCGCTGTATTTCATAACATAATTAGATATCTAAATGGTGACGAGAATTGGCTAGATCACCAACCTACTTATATACCAGAATCTGATCATGTTGATCTGCCACAAGGAGATGATAATCATCAAAATGATGTGCAGTCGCTGAATTTACAAGACCATGCTGCAAACGTCCTAAGAGATCAGATTGCCATGCAAATGTGGGAACGCTACAATCAAAGTCATGCTTAGGAAGTAGCAGTCAAGTCGTAGAGCATGAAGATTATTTTGTAGTGTGTTATGTAATAAATGTTGAACATGCCAATGTGCTATTGTATAAGACATCTATGTTTATGACTTTCTATCTATGTGAGTTATGTTATATGTCGCCAAACTATTACAGTTGTGTTTGAATGTTATTTTGTAAACTCTAGCTATGACTAAAGGACAAAGCTCAAGAGCATCATTGAACTTTAATTATGAGAAAGGACTTCTTGATGTACTTCAAGAACACAATCATGAAAGGTTTAAGGGCCAAAATGGTTGGTCACCTGAAGGATAGAGAAGTATCATAAAGTATTTCAATGAGAAGTTTCCATCTGCTGGATTTTCGAAGGCACAGATTCAAGACAAGGAGAAGGACATTAAAGGAAACTACAAGGCCATTCGGGCAGGGATTAAGGAAAGTGGGGTTGGCTGGAATGATTCTTTGTGCATGATCAATGCTTTACCAGATAAATGGAAGAAACTTATTGATGTATGTTGTAAGATCATTTCACTTGCTAGATAATTTAGCTTGTTACTATGCTGCTAACTTTAGTTTGCATTTGCCAGGATCATCCAAGGCTTAAGAAGTTCTAAGCAAAAGCATTTCCTTTGTATCACGAGTGTGAGAAAGTGTATGAAGGTAAACTTTTTATTCAGCTACTAGTGCAGATAGCTTTTTTACCTGTCCTACAGCAGTGTTCAGTATTTAGATTTTTTGAGCTACTAGCATTTGTTTTGAGATTATTGATGCCATGGACCATGCTAGTCTGTTTTATGGGAGCTGGGGCGCTATGTTTAGCATCCTTTGGTAGTCTTTGTGGATACATTTGTTTTCGTGGTCTTGACTCGAGGTGATTGTGAATATGTGACTGAGAGATTAAGAGAAGGTAGAATGTTGTTAACTTCAATAACTGGCAAAACACTATTGGGCTGGTTTTCTTGTTTTGGAATATTCTGCTGCTATAGTTAAGTGGTTGACTAGTGTATTGTTGCTCTAAAATTTGGCCAGAAGAGGTGGCGGGTACTACACTATACTAGACTAGGTTGAATGTTCTCTCCTTTCTATTTTATATAATGCAGTAATGTTTCTTTCCTATGCTGTTGCAAATTTCTTACTCTTACCACATTTTTGTTCACAATAAATTGCCACTTCCTCAACACTGAGGCATGTTCTTTCCCTAAGTACCTTATTAACATTAGGTACAAGCACCCACTTAGCTAGGTATCAAACCAACTTTATGCAAATCATGACTTCCTTAGTATGCATGCTGGTCAAATGTGACAAGTACTAGCAAACTGATGGGGCACTATTTATCCTATTGAAGGCATAAGCATAGTACCATTTACTCCAGCAAACCTATTGCACAGCTTATCCACAAGAGCTTCCATTTGTTTGTCCTGGGATCACAATTGCAACAGTATATAGTTACTAACAAGCAACTTTTTTGGGACATTCATGTGACTTGAGTTTATTTATCCACATGAAACAGGAAGCATTGCAACAGGTGAATTAAATTTCACATCAACAGAGCCACTTGAGTTGCACCCACCGTCTTCCACTCAACATGTTAACGCCAGTGACATAGATGCTCCAGATAGCAGCATGAACCCTTTCTCTGCAAGTTTGGATGATCATAGGGCATCAAGTGAACCTATAGACCTCACTGTAGCAAAACCAGCTTCCTCTGCTTGTTCGGGACAAAAGGGATCAGGAAGTGGGAAAAAGAGAAGCATTGCTGGAGTTCTACAAGGTTATTTGGACCACAAGATAAAGCAAAGCAAAACTTTTGTGGAATCACTAGATGAAACAAGTAAAGGTGACTATTCTATCAAGAAGTGTATGGATCTTCTGGAATCCATGGAAGAGCTCTCAGATGAAGAGAAGGCGCAAGCAACAAGCGTCATGAAGTGTGAGGTGAACAAAGAAATTTTTATCAACTTCACAAACCCAAGAGTTCGCCTATTGTGGATCAAGGGTGAGATTGCTCCAAAGGTAAGCTAAACTCAACAATTTAGAGCTTAAAACAGAAACATTAACTGACATTGACCATAACACCCATCAACCAGTCTTTGGGGTACAAGCAATTTGTTTCTAACATGGTGAACAAAATAAAGGCTGTCAACACACATATGCTAGGCATCAGCATTTATGTTCCTTTCATTCTTCATCCTCAGACTTGTCCCTGCTGGTTTCCTCATCACCAGTAGGCTTCTTCTTCTGATGGGGCGTGTCCTTCTTCTTTGTTCCCACTGGACTTGGTTGCTTTCTCTTCCTGAGCAGGACCTCTTCATCCAAATTCTCCTCTTCTATCTAGCATAGTTTGGCTCCCAAAGCCCTGATCACCTGTACTGTTAGAGTTGGTGGATTAGGGGAGCATGCAAGGCATTTTCTGTCGGTGTAAGTTGATTTTCTGAAACCACCACTCACCTGTTTGAGCCTGCTGCTGCTCCTCAGGCTGGTTTCCACCATGCTTGCAGCCTTCTTATTGCTTCTTTTCTTTGGGGTGACTGGCGAGACATCTTCTAGCTCCTCCAAGATCCCCTTGCCTTTCCATTCTTCCCCCACTATGTTGCTGTCGTTCCCTGATAAGTAAGAAATCTGATAGTCTGTTGCTAGCTATGATCTTGTGTGCAGTTAACATTAGTATTTGCAGTTCCTATATTTACATCTGTGATAATGACAATGTTCGTTGATGCAGGTTTGAGTGTCCAGGACATTTGAAGAGACATCTCATGAAGTGTCAAAGCTACTGAACGTATCAGTCACTGAGAAATTTCCAATTTGCCGCATTCCACGATGCCGCTTTTATGTTTATTCCTTGCTTGAACTGGACATGTCTGTCTTTACTTCCATAATCTTGAAAGTCTATGCAAATGAATTACGTATCAGTACTAAATTTATCTGTGGTGCTAAGTTTCAGCTTGAGAAAACATCATTTCTGAATTCTGTGTTTTTTTCTGATTATTCTGAATATTTTTTGTCGTCCGAGATTTGTATCCCCATGTTTTCCAAATGGTAGCTGGTAAATTTTCCCACTAGGGAATTCCGTCTCCTAGGGGGACAGGGGTGACAAGTGAAGTGGAGAAAACCCCTTGGGGGCTTAAACACATGTGGTTTTGGGCACCCTTCGTCCAAATGAGTCCTAAACGATTTTTTTATTCTCAGGAGCCACGTACCCGAAAAAAAATAAAAGGCAAGATAAGAGAGCTGTACTAAATGCAAAATCAGGGAGATGCACCTGGCAGCAGTACGTAATCCATCAATCAACCATACTGTACAAACTTCAAATACCGAGGACACTGAACGGGTGGGAGGTACGGATGAAAATGGTGACTTAAATGGATAATTATGTGGATATTCGGAATTTTTCCCGGATACGGATACTTAAATGGATAGTTTACACGGATATCAAATACAAATATGATATCGTCGGTATCCGGCGGATACGGATAATCCGAGTAAAAAAACGGATATATCCGTCCGGATACTATCCGTTTAAGGTCCCGATCGGTTAGCACCGTTCCTGGCCGTTCCGGGCCGGAACGTTTCCTATGCTTCGTAAATTATAGAAGGAAGTCGAAGACTGAAACTGTTCCCCACCCAACCGAACGAGGCCAAGCGAAGGAAGTGCAGCGCATGGGCAGATGGGGAGGCCTTGCCTGGTAGTTCCATGTTGAGCCCAAACTTATTTCATCCACATTTATTTGTTAAAAATATATTTGTGTATTATAAACTCAAAGCATAAAGTACTGCAGTACGTATGTTTATGTACGCACAATAAACTAGTACAAAGCCTACCAACACATCACATCTCCGCCTCAGGCTTAATCTAGATGGATTATAGACTCATGGAGTGGTTTAATGGTTTGGGCACCTCTTTGATATATAAACGTTGCTTTTTACTTAATATCCGAAAAGATATTTGTATTCGATGTTCTCCGAATCCGATTCATACCGTATTCGATACTCACTATTCATATCTATAACCGAGATAATCCGTATTCGTATATGAATTTGATAGCTATCTATGTTCGAATCCGAATCCGAGCAGAAATATGAAAACAAATATGGTATCAACGATATCCGTTCGTATCCGATCCGTTTTCATCCCTGGTGGGAGGCGAGATGTGAGCGCAAGAGTGCATCCTGAACGGCGTCGTTCGGTCGTTTTCAGCGCACAGACTTATACATCATCTAGAAAGTATATTCCAGGTATCTGGATGGTATGGAATTGTTCAATCCGGCAACCAAACAATGGGATAGGTGGGCCCCATACGGATATCCAGGATGCAGCTGTACATACACGGTTTGATCCGGGCAACCAAACGCTACCTTAATTGGCAAATGGAGGACCAGGCTTCGACTGCACCGCACCAGCTCGTATCTCAGATCGATCCGCAGCACGGGGGTTTGGATCCGGCTGCTAAAAAATTTAGAAGGTGTGTTAAGGACGTTGCATAAAGTATTCGGATATTAATAAAATAATAAATTACATAATTCGTTAGTACTCCACGAGATAAATATTTTAAGCCAAACTAATCCATTATTAACATATGTTTACTGTAGTAAAATTATCAAATCATAGACTAATTAATCTTAAAAGATTCGTATCACAAATTAATCTTAAACTATTTAATTAGTTTCGTAATTAGTCTATATTTAATATTGTGTCAAACATTCCTTTAGCCCAGCTAGAGCCCACACCAAGCCCAAGCTCAAGCCCAAACCCACGTTTCCAGTCCCCTTCGTCACGCGCGCGTCAACCTCCTTCTGCCCGAATTCCCCATTCGCTCCCCTCGCTGAACGCCGATCCACGCTACGACGCGCCATGCCGGCCGCCGCCGCCGCCGCGCCCGCCCGCGCACCGCATCCACCGCCGGCGATCCTGGACGCACGCACGGGCGGCCGCATCCTGCGCCGCGCGGCAGGGCATCTCCTCCACCCAGCCTCCCTCCCGCCGCTCCTCCTCGCGGCGCTCCTCCTCCTCTTCCGCTCCGCTCTCCTGGCCGGCACGCTCCGCCTCGCCTCCTTCGCTGACCGCGACCCGGCCCTCCGCTCCCTTCTCGCCCGCTTCTCCCCTCCCAACCCGCCATCGCCGCCGCCTCCCCCGCACCACCTCCCGCGGCGCCGCTCACCGTTCACCTCCCCCTCGTCCTCGCTCTCCGACGACGATATCCTGGTCAGCCCCCTCGATCCCGCCGCCTCAGCCCCCTCCCGCCGCCGCAACACCTCCAACCACCATGTCCTATTCACCTCCTACTCCGCCGCGCCCAAACCCTATCCGTTGCCGCTCCCCAACCCGCTTCCGGCCTCCACTTCCCCCTTCTTCCTCGCCGTCTACAATGAGACGGCGCCTCCGAAGCCCGCCTCACCGCGGGGCAGCGAGCTCGGCCTGCTTGACCTGACCAGGCGCGACGCAGCGGCCATCATCAACCTCATCGCGCTGCTCTCCTCCGCGCATATCTTCGCGATCCTCGGGTACATCGCCGTGCACTCCGCCGCGCTGGGCGTAGTGTTTGCGTCCGTGGCGGGGCACCACGTACCCGGGCGGCGTCTAGTGTTCCTCCTCACCGGTGCTGCGAGGGGCGCTAAGAGACTCACAGGGTTCGCGTTCCTCCGGTGGGCCACGCGGGACGCCATTGTGCAGATGCTCTGCCTCTGGTTCTTTGCTGATGTGCACGACCAGGCCCAGCTGTTCAGGCTCTTTGTGGTTGCCAAACTCATGCCATTCTCCGCGTCTGTTAACCCATGGCTTGGTGCAGCAGTTGCAGGCCCAGAGCTCGATGGTTTCTTTGTTGCCTGGGCTGTTCTTGATGCAGTTGTATCGGTTTTGTTCACTGTGGTGCCTTGGGTGGTTGTCATGGACCGTGATCCACGGCCACCTGGGCGCAATGCTGTGAAGGAAGGGTGCTATCTTGTGTCTCTGATGCCTACTGATGCCACATTGCTCAAGTGCTGGGAAACAGTTGTGTGTGGCAGCATGGGGCAGCTCATCATGGTGACATTTGGTGGAAAGGTTTTTGGTGGATTTCTGCATTCGATTGCGCAGGTTTACTTCATGGTAGTATGGCTTCTGTTCTACTTTGCAGCAAGGTGTAAGGAGGTGCGGCTGGGTGGTCGTCAGTTTGGACTGGAGGATGTTGCAGCTGCTCTAGATGGATTTAGGTAGTGTCCAGTTGTCGGTTGCCGCTTGGATCATCATTACTTGAAGAGAGGTATATTTCATGGCCCATAGTGCTTATTGATGGAATGCTGCTGGTCTTAGCAAAGTAGAGGTTTTTGTAGTTATCTTGATCTTCTAAATCTTGCTGAGATGGTAAATGATTCGGATGAGAGAAAGAGAACTTAGACAATGTTGCATGTACAGTTTTTTCCTCAGAGGGGTAATCTGCTTATAGTCACACCACATGGCATACAAAGAAAGGCTGTTTGGTTCCCCTTTTCCATGGAAGGTTAGAAACAAGATGCCTGGTAATAGGTGTTGTAGCTACAACATGATCTGTGAAGTTTATATACCTGTGTTGTGCCAGCAAAATTTCTCTGGGTATAGGTCAAAACATGTGATGTACATCCAATCATGGTTATACTTTGTTGATATCCACCCTTCTGTTTATAAAGACCTTCCAAATCCCATCTCATAAACCTCTTGTAGACGTGGTTGGCTCATGATTGAATTCCTCTATATAATGATTACTTTTATCTGATTGATGTATAATACACGATCATAATGTCTCTGGCATTTTATTTATGGCCAAGGGCAAAAGTCCTGGACCAGTAAATGTTTTCATGTTTTCCTACTTTTTTTTTGTCACCTTGCTAATTCATACCACCTGTTCTGTATCCTTTATTCTGTCGGTATTTTAAGCAACAGTTGATCGATGGATCTAAAATTGGCAATATAAAACTGGAGGTTAGAAGGTACATGCATATTTTTGGATTGATTGTAAGAGTATTGTCACGGTAATTACAACCTTGTTGGCCCTTGCAGTTGATTGTGCAGCGGCTCCCCTGTCATGTCTGGGTTCGGGACACTAATAACAAATCAGTTGACCGAGCCCAAACAAATAGGTGGTCTTTATTATTTTGTTACAGTTCCATTTTGGTTTGTGCATGTTCAAGTTTATACATGACTATACATTTATGTAGATATATTCAGAAAATAAGATTGACTTAAAAGATGATATTTGACTGATCTGAGCTTATTTATGGGGGCATGGTTCTTTATTTCACCAAACAAGTGAATTGTGTTTTATTTGCTGTGAACTCATGTTCTGTGCCTTGCGTGCAATAATGTAATTATACTATACCACAAGTGTACGTAAACTAATATCTGAGGCCCTGAGCGTTGGCCCTCTTTTGTTTGTGCTGGTTCATCACCTGTATGCATTTAGTTAAGGTCGAAGTTACTATATGTGTCAAATGCAAGACGGCTATATATTGCTACTACTTACGCTCCAGTCATGTTCTTTTTTCCCTTTGCATATGTCCATTTCCCTTTTATTACTCTGTTAGATTGATTGACCAGCTACTGCAGCTTTAGCAATGCATGAAAAGACTACAAGATGAGTTTTAGGCTGTCCTATATGTGACAAAGTATTTGCTATTTACTTAAATTTGATTAATTGCACTTTTATCATGTGGTTTCAGCCTTCCAGCTGGAAAATTATGTACTCACCTGCATCATATACTATGAAGAATCGATTATGCAAAGGCAAAACATCACATATCATCATGCTGTTTCTTTTTTGACTGTTTTCTTTTATGTAATGACTATTGATGCTGGTATTTCATGTTCACAAACATAAAGAGAGCTCCCTCTTGTCAAAGATATTTGACACATTTGACTTGCATGGTTTTCAATGCATATCTTTGACCACTAATTTTTTCTCATATATTCTTAAAATCCCTAAGAGATTTTGCAAGTATTTTGAATCCAAATCTGCAGATATAGCTTACATGTTTCCAAACTAAATAATGTAGCAGTTATTGATGTTGGTAGTTTTCAAGGTTTGACCAACTCTTGCCCTAAACAAGTTTTTTGTGGCCGGAGGGAGTAAATCATAGTCTAGTGTCAATTAAAACACTGCTATTCACTCTGTACCACTTGTTAAGATGCTACTCAGAACGATATATTTACTTTGTCTAGGTGGACTTTGGTATAGTCCCATATCTGAAGTCCAGCGCAGCATTTGTATGTTTCTCACTTCTGTAGGAAGCAAAATGTTTCTGCCCAACCTCAGGTTCATGAATTGTTAACTCTTCTGTGATGAAATGGAATTGGTATTTGTTTCACAGGTACTATGCATTTTTTTTTGAGGAGCAAGCACCTGGCTACGAGATGACAAATTGACAACATTGTGCAGCCACTGATCTTGCCTTGTGTATTTTTTGTTAGTACAGGGTTCCTGTTGCCCATGTGTTTCCTGTTCCAGAACACAAGTCAAAACGTTGTGTGGTAATAGCATGCCGAGTTCATGTTTTTAGTGGCATTGTCACTGATCTAGTTTTAAGTTATGTCAAGCTTACCTCAGTACACTCAGTGCCCTGTTATCAGAGAACTCGGTTGTGAGACTATCGACAGGTTGCAAAAATCAAGAATTGTACTGCTGATCTATTTTGTGGCTGTTATCCGGTGCTTACCTGTACTCTGCTTGTTCGGGGAGCAACGTTTCTCCAAATGTACACAAGGACGATCATCGATGGCGCTAGCCACTGCTTAAGTTGTCTACGTCCACACATACTCAACTCGTGGTCACCATGTTCATGTAGGTAAGTGAAAGAACTAAATTGCCCAAGAGGAGGGTTAAATTAGGCTCTGAAAGTTTAGTGCAACTAACCTTAGCCTATGCTATTTACTCACCCCTTGCATGGTTGAAACATAGAACTAAAAGGATCACATTAAGATTTGTCCTTAGGCCCGAAGAGGAAGCTGACAACCCCAACTTCTCAAACTTTCTCTCACTCTCTCCTTTTTTTTTGAGGGGCTCTCTCCATATTTTCTAAGACTAAAGTGATGTCTTCGCCACGTACTCCGAATTTTCCATCTTGTTTCTATGCTCTCAGAGAGCTATTACACTGTAGCTAACTATAGAATAATTTATTTCGTAGCCGGACCCAACCTTCACGTCCGACCCAGCGGCATAAGCAGACAGCCTCCCCACGGCTCGGCTCGACTACGTCCCACCCTAGGTCAGCTTGGCTAGTCATTTAATCATCTGATTATATCCCCAAATCACGTCATGTCTTTTTTTCTCTCTCTAATCCCATACGAATCAGACGGCGGCGGCGGTGGCTACCCTGCCCACGGCGTGAATCTGCATCAGGCGGCCGCGCAGGCACCTCCTCACGGCGGCCCTTGCCATTTCAAGACCGGTGAGCTACAGACATCGAGGAGGTGACAATCCCCATATGGTCCAGTCTTCACGCCCACGTGGCCAAGACAATAATTGCGGCAACATGTACGAATATGCTACCAGCAACAGGTGGGAATAAACCCTGAGTACGAGAAGGTACTCAACTAGACTTACCCGACAAAAATCAGAAATAAAGTGACACCAAGGATTATACGAGGCTTTGTAAAGTGGGCTAGCTTGACTCATTTGTAGAAAAGTTTTATACAGATAAATAACCATTATTTGCTTAAGTATCAAGTTAATCATCATTACCCTGCTAACTAGATTAACACCTGTTATATAGCAATCACTTGATTAAGCTAAGCAAGCAATAATAACCATATCCGGTTTAATCATGGCGGTCATCATCATCCTTATCATCAATTTCGAACCATCAATATCATTAGTGTATCTACACTGGAGATAATCAGTCAAGTTTCTCACTATCTGGGAGAGACGGCAACTCGAATCGATTCCAACTCAGCTGAGGGGGTATTCCTGACAGTCTGACACTCACCCGGCAAACCCCGCTAAAGGCAGCCATAGATAACCTTTGGTACAACTCAGGGTGGGCCCAAACAGCGCCGCGTTCTCAGGGATACCAGTGGCCAGGAAGCTCAGGACTTTTAACTCACCTGCCCTTGGACTCCCCTGGCTCTCCTCCGAGGCAACTTCCACTTTTCGACTTCGTAACCTGAGTTGAGCTACTCGGCTTCACGGTCGGCAACCTCAGGCCGGCCAGCTAAATATCAGGCATACGTTCAAAATGACATAGAAGGCTCCAGGTCTCGATCCTTAATCGACACAGACGACATCACTATAACCGTAAGACCTCGCCCGGTCTATCATTCATATTAACACATGGTTCTTTTACACGATAGCAAATATAGTCAACCGTGACTAGGTAAAGCCCTATATCTCGCACGTGACAGGAAATCACCCGACTTCTACTGGTCTAATTAAGCAGGGCTAAGCATAGATACGATCCTGTCTACATAGGATTCAAGGTTCAAATTGCTGGACAAGAAGTGTTATCAATGCAGCAAGGGTTTCCAACCAACTCCTATAACGTAATACAACAATACATATATAACATATATATATAGATAATTGCTTTGAAAGTAAGAGGCTTATAATGCTCCGGGGCTTGCCTTAACCGAAAGAAGATAGTTCTAGGTTCGGCTTCAAGAACGGTTTCCACGTCTCCTCCGGGTTCGTCGGACTGGACCTCCGGCTCCCGAACGGACTCCAACTTCGGGGTTCATGCCTTGCGGAGCTTCACTTGCATCAAGATTCTCGACACACCTATTGCATGTATATGCACCCAATGAATTTTATGTATGCACCAAGGATGACATGATGATTTATGAACATATATGAATGATGCGAAGATGAAAGTAATGACATAGCAACATCATAAGCACAAACCAAGTCAGGTGGTGCTCTACTCAAATCACTTTAAGCTTAGGTGCAAAACTCCTCTCTGGTATTAACATGTTTAAACATCCCGAAGAAACCACTAAGTGCCACAAAGTTAAGACTAAACACACCCATAACAAGATTCCAGAAATTTAGCATTTCCAACATGTTAACAGCAGTAGCTAAGAAAATTCAAAACTGGAGTTCTACAAATCCAAATGACTTGCAAGAGGATATTCTGGAAAGCTTATGAAATTCTCTATAAATCCATTATAAACCTCAAAGCATGATTCTTAAGTTAACTAAGTCGAATTAAAGCAAACACAGAATCTGTTCTACGCAAACAGAGAGCACCAAATATGAGAACCAACTTTGAACAACTATAAGTTCTACACTATATGGTCAAATGTCACTAAATTTAACAGCAGCTAGATCATAAAGTTTACTACAACTTTTGTATACAACATAGAGCATGAAAACCATCCTAGCCTTACTCAAAATGTAATCCTTTCAAAACTGTCCAGAACTCACTAAATTACAAAATTATATAATACACAATCTAAAAACATTTGCAAATGGCCAAACCAACTTGACCATCATTTATGACATGTCTAAAGAACAACAGATTAAATCATGTTACTTATGTAAACATTTATTTAATTGGACTTTTCTATTTATTTAAATGCATAGGCACAAATAACATTACTTATAAAATGTCCCCAGAAAATTCTAATAAAATTACAGAGGCACATACATGGTACCAGCAGGCTACCATAAAATTTTCAGCTAAATTTGACCAGTAGTCTAAGTGATATCATAATAAACAAAAGGATAATCAATATAAAGCATATACAAAGGAGAATTGATAATTGAAGCACATGTCATCCAAAATTCATGAAAATTTAACTGAAGCATCACCAAAGCATGCTTAGCATCTTACAAAAATTTCATAGCAAAAGAATCACCACAAAGAGAGATATGGAATTAACAAAATCATCCAATTAATAAAGCATCTAACCAAAAATAATTAAAAACTTCAGAAACATTAACTGACATGTAACATTTTATTATACTACTGCAAAGTACACTCCTCGAGGATTCCAAAACGTCCTCATTTACCTTTTTATGATTTTTCTACACATTTCTATGAATTTACAAAGTTCAACAAATATTTATAACATACTAGAAAAGATAAAAACTAGAAACCCTAAATAGGCCGAAGCCACTCGGCCCGCTAAGGCCATAGGGCCAACCGGGCTAGCCGGCCCACCCGAGGCCTGGCAACCAATCAGAGAGAGGGGGGAAATCTCGCGCTGACCAGCGGGGCCCGTTCGTCAGTGACACCGCAGCAGGGGAAAGGGGATGACAGCGAGGTATCGCCGCCGGTGATGACTCCGGCGAGGCTGAGGGTACCAGGGCGCTCAACTCGTCATTCCGCGTCAACTGGTGAAGAAAAAGGACTCCCTAGCTACAACGGAAAAGGCTACCGGCGGTGATGGCGGGTGCAGCGGCGCTGCCCGAGGTGCGCCGGCCGTCACTGGCCACAATGGCGTCCGGTAAGGGCAGTGACGCCGTCACGGAGCCCTAGGGCTACTACTGAGCGAACTTGAGAGGACGAGGTGCTATGGAGAGGTGGGACCATAGTGAGCGCTCGCACGGAGGAGCTCCGGCGAGGTCACCGCGGCAGAGAACAGAGCAATGTGGCCTCACCGGTGCTCGAATGGTTCCACGTAGGGGATGGCGAGGTAGAGGGGGTTGCAGTGGAGCTTTGTGCAGTTGGGATTGGGCAGAGGCACGATGATGGCGGCTCAGGAGCTCAGCGAGCTCGCGGTGGCGGTGCGTTCCTTCGCTTTTGGCTTGCACAGATGGGAGGAGAAGAAGAAAATGAGAGAGGGGACAAGCTCGTGACATCGTGGCGATCATGTAGGATGCCATGGCCCAGCCGGTGGACACACGCCAGCGTATGGCTTGCCAAGTGGCGAGCAGGGCCTGAGCCCGGTCGGCCACTACACCTCCCCCTCCATCTCCATTCAGACGAAGGAACCGACTGAAACTGCCTCCTTCACGACCCTCTAGCTCCTAATCCAGCCGGATTTAGCGAGAAGCACGATTGACAAAATGGTAGAGCTATAGGTGTACTACAAGATTGTCAATGGGAGCTTAGATTGATTCGGCTTATTTTGGGAGTTATAGCTCTCCAAAGTAGGTCACATGAAAACTGAAACTGAGTTTCAGTTAAACCCTGACTGAAACCCGGTTTTCTACGCCCTATATCTCATTAACCAGAGAGAACTGGGTGATAGTGCTATTGACAAAATCATAGAGCTATGTGAGCACTACAAATATGTCAATATGGGTTAGGGCTGGTTAGGTCTAGTTTGCAAGTTATAAGGTCCCAAAGTAGGGCACTTCAAACTGTTATCCAGTTAAGACTTAGCCAAAATTGCTAAGTGTCAAACAACACTTCTACTGATTTGTGGGCCCTGCTTGAGATGGCCCAATTGAAACTTTTGTTCCTTGATAAATTTGCTACAACTTTGGTAAAGGGTGCACATCCATGTAAGATCTCTAGACTGTACTTTAGGTTCGGTCAACCAAGAAAGGTCTCTATGGTCAACTAGTCAAAGCAAGATACCTATTGGAATTTGGGCATGTCATAAACAAAAACCCTAGGTCAATTTGGACTACAAACATGTTCCAAACATTAACAAGACCTTACACACATACTAGCATCACATATGAGCAAAAGTCACACCAAAGTGCATTGAAACATTACTAAACCAGCTAATGCAACATGGTGTTGCAACTATGTGTTTCATGAGTCAACTTGGAGTGTTGCATATGTTTCAAGATCATGTTTCAAGGTGTTGTGTCACACATCACACTACTACAAGTGTTGTCACACATAAGCTAGCATTAATAAACAAACATATACCTAACACATGCATTCAATCATGGATGTTGCAACTGTTGCAAGGTCATGTTTCAAGAACAATGCACATGAAATGATGGTGCACATGCTCATGTCATGCTCAAATGATGCACAGATGCAAGGCAAACACCAGGGGTGTTACAGCCCGGCTTTCGCTTCTCCTTTTTAGATTCTTTCCCTTTTCCTCCAATCCTACGAGAAATTTATATTTTTACCATTATAATGATCGTCACTCGTTCAACGTATCATCCTCCTTGGATTCTTCCCCTTTTCCTCCAATCCTATGAGAAATTTATATTTTTACAATTATAATGATCGTCACTCGTTCAAATATCATCCTTAGCATAGCAATTACAAAGTTACCAGATGAGAGAAGTTTCAACATCGGATTTACCATCTTTACATATGTGGCATGCCACACCAGCCTGACACGTTGGTGCCCAGTCAGCCAGGGTAGGTCAAAAGTCCTTCCTGTCCCCGCCCCGCTCTCTCTCTCTGACAACTGGGTCTGCAACTCCTCACTGCCAGCTAGGCCCCATTTGTCAGCTTTGTCTCTCACCTCTAGCATCTGGATGGGAGCGTGTCAGCTTCGTCCCCATCCATGGCTCTAGCTCTGGGGGTGGGCACTGCGAGGCCGCCTCGGCCTTCACTGGACACAGGGCTGCTTCTTCCGTAGAGGGGGCGAGCTCGGCTCCGGAGGCGGCACAGGTGGCCATGGTGTAAGGATCTCTGGTAAGCCAAGAGGGAGGGTGAATAGGCGTATCTAAAAATTTCTACATAAAACTCAAAGTCACTTGTCAGCAACTGTCAGAAGTCCCGACAGTTCGGGTCGGAACAGCCGACGTCGTCAGAAGTTCCGGCGCAAACTGTCAGAACTGCCGACGCCTACGGGGAATGAACGACAAGTGCTCAAATGAACTTTGTGAAGCCAATAACTTATAACCCCACTTCCTAGTGGTAAGATGAAGTTGTCCAAGTGTTTCCTTGACCTTGGAGCACCACCAATTTGTAGATCGGGACCAAAACCTAAGAAATAGCTTAAGAGAGAGCAACAAAGAACAAGTAATCATAGCAACAATGAGCATGCGGGACACAAGGATTTATCCCGAGGTTCAACTCGCCACTAAAGCATGTCTACGTCCTCATTGTTGAGATGACCACTAAGGTCGGAGTCTCTTTCACCTCCTTGCCTCTATGAAGCAACCACAAAGGTAAACTTGAGTTCTTCACTAGAAAATCAAGGGTAATACAAACTTTCCAAGGTTCTCCCACAGATCCGAAGCTCTTGGGCAATGCCTAGCCGGCTAGGGTTCCAAGAACCTAAGAGTAACAAATGCAAATCCAACCGGCTTGACGAAGAAATCAAGTGCTCAAGCTTTGAATCAATGTTTCTCTCACTAAATCCCTTTTCTCAACTCAATCTCTTGCAAGATTTGAATCTAGGAGCAAAGAGGAGAAGGGGGATTTTGAGAGCTAGAGAGCACTTTGCTGAAGGTTTTGGTCGAGTGGAATGAGTGGGCAACGGTTAGAAGTGAGGAAAGAGCTATTTATACTCTTAGTTGAAATCTAACCATTTAGATCTACGTCGGCACTGCCGACGCAGATCTCAGGACTTCCGACCTTAACTAAAAGTACTGTTCATCCTAGGTCAAAGTCCTTGCATGAAGGTCAACATCGAAAGTCCTAACGTACGTTAGGACTGCTGACTGTCGGAACTGCCAACGAACGTCGGCACTACCGACACGAGCGCACAGCTGCGCTAGCCAGAGGGTCAGGCATCGGCGCTGCCGATGGTCAGAACTGTCGACGAATATCAGAACTGCTGACGGTCAGAACTGCCAATGTCCCCTGTCACTGCGCGAGCAAGTGACTGAACGTCAGCAGTTTTGGTGCGAGTCAGCACTTCTGACCGTCGGGAGTTCCGACATACATCGGCACTTCCGACACCTAAGGCCACAAAAACTATTATACGTGCTCGTGAAGTGCTTAAGTGTCTCTCTTATGATTTAGTTTTAATACTTGAGCACTCTATCTTCCTCAGACCAACTAAATTTGCATCCCTCTTTATAGTGTGGCATAGCCTAGACTCAAGATCAAATATCAAAGAATTTAAACGTCTTTGAGTCCATCACCGTGTCATTTTGTAACTCGGGCTCCACCATCTCATGTATTATCTTCATTCTTATTTTACCTGCTTATCATCTCGATGAATCTCATTAGTCCTCTAAGCATGTGGTCATTATCACCAAAACCCATAATTAGGGCTTGATTGCACTTACACATGGCCACGGTCGAGAATCTCCGTTGAGCGGCGAATGATAATGAAGGAAGCAGTGCGTACTCGCCGGTAATGGTCTTGGCGATGGGGAGGCAACGAGGAGGGAGATTGAGGCGATGCAACGGCTTGCGGCCATGGTGGCTTGGAGCACGGCATGTCTCGAGGGAGGGCGATGTGGCCGCGGATGTCAAACGAGAAGTAGCGGGTGGGTGCGGCACGTCACGCAAGGCCATGACAGGGGCTAGCACGACCTCTACTTGAGCTCTAGCCATGGGAAGGACGCGAGCTCGGTCCTGGCGGCCATGGCGAGCGTAGCACAGCCGCGGGTAAGCTCAGCCCGCAAGTTCAGCGCGACGCAGGCTGCCCAGACGAGCTCGGCCCTGGCGGCCATGGTGAGCTCGGCGCCAGTGGCCATGGTGAAAGTCCCTAGTTTGGTTTTGGCTAATTGATGAAACCTAAGTACTCATCACATGTGCTTAGGTGTTGATAGTAAAAGGTGATTGGTACACTCCTAAGCGATGGCAAGATGCATGTTAATCATGATGATTTGGTGCCATACTTGGAGAAGAAGAGGAGGAGTGCAATCCTATGGACCTCAAGGCAACGGTATAGATAGGATTTGCTTTTGATGATCAAGACACCATAGAGGGTGTGATCACACTTAGGATCGATAGAAAGAGGGAAATTTCTGGGGCTATTGATCACTTAAGTGCCATTAGATGAGGATTCATTTGTATATGCATTTAGATCTAGTGGAGAGATAACTTAACGCCTCAAAAATGATTGTGAAAATGCTAACACACATGCATATGGTGATGTACACTTGGTGATGTTAGCACATTTACGAAGATGGTGGAGTTTGAGTAGTAGAGATGGGTTTGGGACCCTCTCTCCCTCTCGCCGAGCTTGCGAGGTGGGATTCGGCGCTTTTCGTGGAAGTGAAATGCATATTTTTCACTACGCCGGAGACGGAGATTTTCTCTAAGGAATCGTGGATGGGAACAGAGGTCTCTGGCATGATCGGACACTGAACCGGACACGGTCTCGGCATGATCGGACGCGTCTGGTAGTAGCAGCAGTTGTCTGGCGCGCGCAGACTGGGTTTTACCACCGGCGCGTCCGGTCACTCGTGGGACCGGCGCGTCCGGTCAAGTCCCAGAGGAACTGTATTGCACGCGAGGTCGATCGAACGCGGTGGCGCGTCCGGTCACGATCGACCGAACGCATCCGGTCGTGTATGGGTGCTTACTGGAATCAATCGGACATTGACACTGTAGCGTCCGGTCAATTCAAGCAGCGCGTCCGGTCGCGTGGTTAAGAACACGATTCGTGGCGACCGGACGCCGAGGCGCGTCCGGTCACTCTAGTGCGTGAACGAGTATATTTAAGTGACCGTTATGATCGATCGAACGAGATTCAAAGTGGGACACGTGGCGTTCATCGGGAAGGCGTGACCGGACGCTGTGACCGTGTCCCGTCAGTACGTAGGCAGCAGCAACTTGTCCCTAACGGCTCTATTCTTTAGGGCTGCTTATATATATGTGTTTGGTCGGTTTGGGGAGGACTTTCTTAGATATTTTGACTCTCTAACATCCTCTTGAGCTGAGCACATCCCCTCCCACTCATCTTTCTTACTTGATTGACAAATCAAAGTGAGCTTGAGTGATCTCAAGTGCATTTACTTGTGAGTTGGCATCTAGTTGGCACTTAGGTGAGCATTGGCTGTGGGATTCTTGTTACTCTTGGTGGTTGCCGCCACCTAGACGGGTTAGAGGCAGCAGAGGGGTTGTGGCAAGAGTGATGCTTGTTCTTGGCCACCTCCCGGTGACTTGTGAGGGGTGTTGTACCTTCCCCAGCGGAGCGTCAAAGGCAACTTCAGTAAATTGCTTGTGTCATTGAGTTACCTCACTTGCGGTAGGTTCTTGCGGTGCTCTTAGGGAGCTTGGCTTTGGATTGCCAATTAGTCGCCGAACCACGAAGTGGTGGTCGACACAACGGGGACGTAGCATGTCGGCAAGCACGTGAACCTCGGGAGAAAAATTGTGTCATCTTTGTGATTGATTTCTTGGATTTTTCCCGGTGATTAGTCTTCATATTGTTGTGATTGGTTCATTCCTCGATGTGGCGGTATAAAGATCACTTACCTCTCTTTTACATTCCGCAAACTAGTTGTAACAAGCTCTCTAGTGTAATTAGTTTTGAGAGCTTATATTTTCTTTGCTAGTGTAGCTTGTCACCTAGTTGAGCTTTTTATTGTAGCTAGCTTGTGAAAGCTCGTAGTGATTTAGCCCTTGATTGTTATAGTGATCATAGTTACTAGAATTGTTGGATAGGTGGCTTGCAACCCTTGTAAAGTTAGAGTAAAATCGTATTTCACTATTTGTTATACTAACCTCTTACTCTAGTGAGTTTATAGAATTTTTAATAGGCTATTCACCCTCCTCTAGCCATATTTGAACCTTTCACATGGGGAGCTCGGCCCTGACGTAGGCTGCCATGGCGAGCTCAGCCCTGACACAGACTGCCCCGGCAAGCTTAGCCCCTGTGGCCATGGCAAGCTTGGTCCCGACGCAGCCTTGACCGTCGTGTGCCGAAGGTGGGAGACGAAGCTGATGAGTAGAGCCCACCTGGCAATGACAGGAGCTGCGGGACCCAGCCGTTAGATAGGGAGAGAGAGGAGCAAGATAGGGTAGGAATGACTTTTGACATGCCTTGATAAACTAGGAGCCGACTTATCTAGCTAGCGTGGCGTGTCATATGCACAAAGATGGCAAATCCGATGTTAAAATTTATCTCGTTCGGTAAATTTATAATTGTCGTCGGACGATATTTGGACGAGTGTTATATAATGGTAAAAAATGTAAGGGTGTGTTCACTTCTCATGCAAACCCAAAATATTTCCTCTTCCACCCATCACATCGAATCTTTGGACGCATGCATGAAATATTAAATGTAGGTAAAAAAGATAACTAATTGCATAGTTTATCTGTAAATGTCGAGACAAATCTTTTGAGTCTAGTTAGTCCATGGTTAGATAAATTTTACCAAATAACAACGAAAGGTGCTGCAGTAACTTTTTCACCGACTTTTCCTCAACTGAACACACCCTAAATTTCCCCTCTCCTACCTGCTCCCTCTCGTTGTCCGCCTCCCAGCCTGCCTCTCCGTCTCTGCGCGCCTACGGCCGCCGCCGCCGCGCTCCGCTTCTCCGGCGGGGACTTCCGCAGGTCCGAACTGGCCTAGGGGAGCCACCCTGTCACGGCGGTAGGCCGTGCCTTGCCGTGGTTGGCCCTCCCGTGCCGCGCCGCCAAACCCTACCTCCGTCGAGCCGCCGGCGACGAACTGCATTGACCGTCTTTCCTCTTCTCGGCACGGTCCTCCGCGTCGTTGGAGCTCCGGAGCGGCTTCGTCGGCTGCCGGCTCTGTTCAGGTTCACCGCGGCGGATCTGCGCCGACGGCCGCCGCTGCCAGGCTGCGGTTTTCTTGTTGGGTTCTCATCTCTTCGGTCGTACGCGGTAATTCACAACATACTGCTGTCTTATTTAGCGTTATTAGCCTTCTGCATTTCTTCCCTACGAGTTTATTTCCATGTTGAACAACAGATGTAGAGTTCTTTGTGCATTTAGTGCTACCATGTTTTCGGTGCCGCTTGTTTGTTGCCTGTGTAGGGGCTCATAGCTGCAGATTACCTTCCGTTGGGTTGTCTCACCCTTGTCCTCCGTGCTCAACGTTCTGATTAGCCATTTCATTCTGTGTTTGGCTGTAGAACAGTTTCTTTTTAGGCCTTGTTTAGTTCAAAAATATTTTGCGAAATAACAGTAGATTCCCCGTCATATCGAATCTTTGGACACATGCATGGAGCATTAAATATAGATAAAAAATAAAACTAATTACACAGTTTAGAAGAAATTCATGAGACGGATCTTTTAAGCCTAATTAGGCCATGATTGGATACTAATTACCAAATAAAAACGAAAAGTGCTACACTAGCATTTGGCAAAATATTTCGGCAACTAAACAGGCCCTTAGTGCTCTCAGTTCGTGGTGTCTGTGTCCATGCTTTGCCCTGCCTAATTGCCGCTGTAGGCTGCAGTGATTCGGGTGCATGCTGCTATGCGGCTGCCCAGCCTCTTACCATGTCTTCATAATGCAGTGTGTTTGTAGTGTTCATGTCGTAAATGGTACGCTCATAACGCCTGTTTGTACAAGATGCTCGGTTGTGGGTCAGCTGCTTCATGCATGGCTCAGTATGTCAAGCGGCGGTCATGTCCGTGTTGCAGGTTCGTAGTCGATGCTGCTCGTTTCTTGACGATGTTTGTTGTGCTCTTGGACTACGTCACTACCCAGTTGCTTCGTACACGGTTCACATTGTCATGCGGCTGCGATGCTCATGTCAGATGGGTCCTTGGCCAATGCGGCTTGTTTTAGGGGGTGATGCTCCCTGCACCCTTGTTTTTATTCCTAAGCGACGCGCTCCTATGGTTCTGCCACGTCTGTGCGTGAGGCGCATCCATGCCATTACATGTGCACTGCTTACACACTCTGTCAATCTCACAGGCGCCATATTGTTCTTGGTGTCCTCATTTTCGTTTCCTTTTTCTGCGGCCTTCCTCCTGCTAATCTTTTCGTTTTGGTTCTGTTCTACATTTTACCTGCTGCGATTCGCCTCCTAGTGTTCGTGCCTTCCACTGTGACACTTGCAGTTATTGTGTGATACGACGCTGCATCACTTGCATTGTGCCGACTTCCATGTACCTATGCATCTTTTATGTGCCTATGTCGTTGTCATGATAGGATTCCTCTTTTAAAAAATTGTTTTATCCGCTTTTACTTCCCCCGCACCCCCCCTCCGAACGTTGTAGGTTCATTGTGGTGAGTCTGATCATTCGCGTTGTCACAGGCTGCCTGTTCCTTTCGTTCTCATTCTCTTCTGTTGTTTGAACACAGGTTGCTCGTCGGTGTTCTCATTCTCTTCTGTTGTTTGAACACAGGTTGCCCGTCGGTGTTGGCCTGTTTTTTCTGACCGGTCATCGTTTGTTTAGCAGCACATCCGCGCGCCTATACCTGCATTTTTTTCTGACCGGTCATCGTTTGTTTAGCAGCACATCCACGCGCCTATACCTGCATTTTGCTCCCTTCCAGGTAATTTCAACCTTTCCTCTGGTCCACAGATTATTTCTTTGTGTTACTGTTGCATAGTCTATTTGTGTTGCTTCCTGACCTTTTGTTTAGCATGCTTTCCTGCACCATCCAACACAGACTATTTGTTCCTTTTTTTTCTTTTATCCCTTTCCCCACAATTAAAAAAAATATTCAGGAGGCCTTTTTCCCCCTCTGCTCCTTTTCACTATGGTGCTCGTGGTGCCTCTCCATTTTCGGCTCCTTTTATTTGCTGTCCTTGTCTTCGAGGACATCCTCGTTTAGCTCGTTGCCGAAGAGATCGACATAATCTTTGTGAAGGAGAATATAATAGGTGGAATATTGGATGTATTGCATTGGGCCTCATGGGCTGATTATATAGGGTATATAGGACTAACACCTCACGTGGGTACACAATGTGGTACTATTCCTACTCTAACATCCCCCTGTAGTCACAGCGGGAGCGCTGCAGACGGTGAGACTGGAGAAGAAGCTGACAAAGCTAACATCCGCCCGCAGTCATAACAGTCGATGCGTCGCGTATGCTGTGGCTGGAGAAGAAGCCGATGACTCCTCATGCAAGGCGGTAGCCCTTTATGCCGATGTCGAGGTAGCCGAGCGTGAGGGCGCAGTAGCCGTGGTCAAAGAAGTCGTGCTGAAGATGGCCGAGGTCGACGTAGTTGTGGTTGGGTTGCCGTGTCGATGGAGCTACAGGCGCACAAGGGGCGCCATGGTGATGACGCAGACGCGTTGAGGCAATCGTCGTGGGAGGAGGCGATGCCGAAGTCGACGCAGTCAGGGCCGTCGTGGACGTAGAAGAAAGGCGACGACGCAATCGAGGCAGACAAGGTGGGAACGGGAGGGTCGATGCCGAAGTCGATGCAGTCAAGCCGCCTGAGCGCCGAGGCGAGGCTGGATTTGCCAGATCCAGCAACGCGTCGGGGACGAAAGCACGCGACGGTGTTGCCAATACCAGGCGTACAAGGGAGAGGGCCCCAACTGTGAGGTTGTGCTAGACGAAGAAGAAGCAATGCGGGAGAGGACGCATCGGTGAGTAGGACTCAGCGACGACGCGATGGACTGGCGAGTAGGGCTCAGCGACGGTGCGGGTAGGGGCAGCTCGATGACGAAGACCCAATCAGCAAGACAAAGACCTTGTGCAGACGGATAGCGCAGCACAGTCGTCGATGCACAGGTGACGGCGATATAGATGCAACGGCGAAGCGGACACACGGGCGGCGGTGCTGTGGCCCGATGAGGCGACACAGCTGCAACCCTGTTGCTCGGAGAAGATGCACGTAGTACCCGACGATGGTGTTGATGACGAGCCAATGGGGCGTACAAGGCGCTGACGCGGATCGACGTGGTGAAGATGGGCAGATCCGCCCAACAGCAGCGACACGCCAGATTCGGCTGCCTCCATGGCAGCGCAAGGTCGGGGCGTGTGGCCGGGCCTGGCCGCCACCACGGCGGCACGGGACGGGGCGAGATCCATCTACCTCCATGCGACGAAGATCAGGAAGGTGTTGACAGCGACAGCCAACGACGAGCCCGGGGACGAGGCGGCGGCGGCCCGACAATGACGCAGGGGAGGTCCCGATCTGCTGCGCGACGACGACGATGGCAGCCCGATCAATTAGGACCGGGCGCCTAAACGGGGGCGCTGCCCCCGGCGGAGATCGACCTCTCCCCGGGGGTGCGCGGAGCAGAAGCGGTGGCGGCTAGGGTTAGGATCTAAACCTAGGCGAATGATACCATGAAGGAGAATATAATTGGTCGAATATTGGATGTATTGCATTGGGCCTCATGGACTGATTATATAGGGTATATAGGACTAACATGTGGTACTATTCCTATTTACTCTAACACTTTGTGACCTGATTGATATGTTTGTTATTCGAGTGTCTTGTGTATCTATTTTACAAGAGGTTGCACACCGTTGTCACCTGCCATATGTTGCGGTCATACATGAAGTTGGTCATGATGGGGTACACTTATATGGTGTTGAGTTAAGAGTTGCCGTCGTTGTTCAATCGGGATGTCCCGCGCCGGCTGTTTTTTTGGTCTTCTAGAGACTCTGATACCTCTGACCCCTATGAAGATGCTGCTTTCCAAACCCTTGGTTGTTTACAGGCTATATATGGTTTCACCATACTAGATTATAGTTCTAGGGAGTTGCTTCTGTACAGACAGCTTGCTAGGCTACTGTTCTCCATTATAGATGGCCATCGGGCCGGCCCGGCTCGGCACGGCATGGGCACGGGCCAGGCACGGCCCACAGGGTGTTGGGCCGGCACGGGCACGGGCCAGGCACGGCCCACAGGGTGTTGGGCCAGCACGGCACGCCGTGCCTACCGGGCCGTGCCACTCTGTGCCTCGTGCCGTGCCTGGCCTTCGGCCCAAGCACGGGCCTACGGGCTGAAATTCGTGCCGGACCGGCCCGCTAAGCACGACCGTTTTTAGCAGGCCGTGCCAGCCCGGCCCGTGGCCTACCAAGTGCAGCAAAGACTCTTCGTCGCAGACTCGCAGTCGAGCTAGAGAGAGGGAGCGGTGGCCGGCGGGGGCAAAAATACGCAGCCGTGAGAGGGGGGAGATGGACGCCGAATCCGCTGCCTAGAAGGCCGGATCCTTCTGCTTCCTCGCCCTCTTCTTCGCTCACGGCTGGATCCGCTCCGCTTGAAGCCACAGCCCGGTGCCGGGAGGTGGAGACTATGGGGGCGCAGGGCGCGGAGGAAGAGGCCAAGCAAGCCGCCGGTAGCGTGGAGGAGGGCAGGCGAAGGAAGAAGAGGAGCGCGAGGTGGGGCAAGCGAGTGCGGGCGGCGGAGTGGGGAGCGGACTCGCGAGTCGCGGTGGGGGTGGGGAATTGGATATTGTCCGAGGTAGTCAATGACTCAATGGCTAGGCCTACGGTTGGAGAAGATGTTGGGTTGTGCTGCTGGGCCGTGGAGAACTGGGGATGGAGGGGAGGTGTCGGGCCGCTGCTGGTCCACCCCTAAAAGCTGGGCCGTGCCATGCCAACCCGCGGGTCTAAGTGGCGGCCCAGGCACGGCCTAGTACCCCGTGACGGGCCAGCCCGAGCCAGATGACCCCTGGGCCGGCCGGGCTCGGGTCGGGCCAAAAAGCCGGGCTTCGTGACGGGCTGCCGGGCCTCAGGCTGCATGGCCAAATATATTCTCCGTGGCTAATAGGTAGGGATGAAAACGGATCGGATACGGACGGATATGACTGATATCGTATTTGTTTTCATATTTATGTCCGGATTCGGATTCGAATACGGATAGTATAAAAAATGTCGGATAAGATACGATTGGATATCGACATTATAAATATGTGATTTAAATATTCGGATACGAATACGGTATCGGATGTTAAATATCCGGACTCGGATACGAACGGATTAAAACCTCTCTAAACGGATTCGGTTTCAAATACGGTCGGAAAATATCCGTACCGTTTTCATCCCTACTAATAGGGGTGCGCACCTTGCGCGTGCAACTCCCAGGAAGTCCACATACTATTGCCGCAGCTGAAGATTTACTGCAAGAAATTGACACCATCATCAACCCTCTGACATTTGGTTCATTAATGACACCCATCAGGTTCTCTGTGTCCATTCGCATTGGCTTTCTAAATTGACTGAATTTTTAGCGGCTACCATGTTGCTCTTTTTTTTTTCTTGTGCAGGGATATGTTAGTATGTGCCACCACTCTCTTGGTTAAATCGCTCATGAATAAATTTTGCCCGTCGAGGCGATTGGAAATCTGTTTTTTACTAGTATTTTATATAGGCTATCTCGTCACGTAAATGGAGAGAAAATGAATTGCCAGGAGATTTAAATTTGATAGAGTTGGATTAGGTTCTTTTTTTATTTGAACGGGGGTTGAACTTATGGGTTAATGTTAGGTTTACATATATTGTATGGGTATATATTGCTACTTGTTTAAAATTGGTTTGGTGTGCTCGATGTGGACAGTAGGTTAATTTGATGTAGGATCCACATATTCATCTGTGCATGTTAATGGCGCGATATAGCTTTTTACTCTCTTCATTCTAAATAAATTATTCGGGCTTTTTTTTGATACATAGTTTTCACTATACATCTTTTGCTAAAATTGTAAAGAGTGAATGCAAGCTTTTACTTTGAGGGTTTGTTCTTTTGGGCGACCACATATTCATTTTGGAGGTGCTAATTCTCACAATGTAGCTTCCTGTTACATTAAATCAATTGCAACAAATTTTATGAAGGTTTTGCTACAATTTTGAGATGTGAACGAGCTTTTGTTTCCAAAGTCCGGTTTTTTTTTATGTGAACCCACATGCTCATATGGAGATGCTAATTAGCACAATGTACTCGTGTTACATTAAACTATTTCTAACAAAATTTAGTCTATTTAGCTAAAATTGTAAAGTGTGAACATGATTTTTTACTTCTAATGTTCGATTTTTTAGTGAGGTCCGCATATTGATTTTGCCGCGTAAATTGGCACAAAGTAGCTTTATATCACCTAGAATAATTTTCAACAAATCAATTTCACTAAATTTTTAAGATGTGAACGTGAGGTTTTAGTTTCAATGTCTGACTTTTAATCTATATCTATATCTTCTATATCTATACCTAATATTAAAGAGGCAAAATTTCTCTTCACCTATTTTTTTTTGGTCCGGCCCTTCCCTAACTAATCTGGCCGGACTTAGGTAATCTAAATAAGAATTCTAATCCAAGTAGACTTGTATTTGATATTATTAAACATGCAAGCCATTTTGTCTTGAATAGCTTGAATAGGAATCAAAATCTAAATAGAAAAAGGTAAAAATAGAAATTGGACAAATAGTCCTGAGTAGCTTGAATAGAAATCCAAATTTTAATAAAAAAGGATAAAAATAGAAAGTGCACAAATATAAATTAAGCGAAGCAATTTTTTATTATATCTTCACCGTGACCAAACAAACTCAACGTCAAAATTATGTATGGGTTAAATTAAATTAATGGCATGTCTATCTGACTACAATCCATTTAGAACACTCGACCATATTTTCATCTATCCAAAAATAAATTAATCTATATTTATATTATCTAAAAAGCATAGATCGTTTTATATTGGTACGTCCTCTCGTACATGTCTGTATAAGTTAGAGCAACACATGTAACTAGCCATAATGCGGTGTGAAATATACAATCCTAAAATGAATATGACCATATAACGTGATCGTTAGATAATAAATTCTTTAACTGTCCCGTGCTCATGTAAGTTAGAGTGGCTAACATATGTTGAGGAACAGTAGGGAATCCAGTTCTAAGATGAATCCTAACCCATGGTGTGACAATTAATAAATCTTCGACCTGAAGTCGTCCAAATGACTGTGTAATAATATGTACACCTTGTTGTAACGCACCGGCACATCTGCTAGTGTAGGGCTAATATACTGATTTGGGCACACTATTTGGCATAGACAACATTATTATGTGGACCAGTTGAGTTCAAGCCTAAAGTTTGTGCCCAGTAGCATCCCATGGGCCACTTCAAGCCTAGTTTTTTTTGGGCCGTTCCAGGCCAAGGCGGGTTGAAAAAAAGTAGAAAAATAAAGAAAAAAGTTCACATTATCTCTCTTAACTTTTGCAAAAATATGTTTTTCCTCCCTGAACTCTAAAACTGGGTAAACCACCTTGCTGAACTTTTAAAACCGCTCGTTTTACCTCTCGGAGTGGTTTTCAAAGGCGGTTTTGTCTTTTTCTTTTATTTTATTTTGGCTGAATCTTTGAAAAATTATATAATCACAGAAAAATCATAAAATAGAAAATCTAATTTTGTTGGACTCCACATGAGTAGATCTACACAAAACATATAATATAGTATGTTTTAGTACAAATTCTTTATTGTAGCTTTAAATCTATGTTTTTTATAATTAATTCATAGCTGTAATTTCTATAGTCTAATTATGGTGAAATTTTTGTGGTGGTTAATTATTGTATGCTTGATCTGTAGTAAAAATTTTATACTCACTTATAGATTTACTTAGGTGTATGCTTGTTAAAAAGTATTTATAAATCTATAACTAAATTATATATGATCTATGAAATTTTTACTACATACAATATTAATTAGGCCGCCATAAAAATTTGACCACACGGGGCGCACGGACGTGACTGACGAACATGGAAACCCTGACCCCGCACGTACGCCGGACGACGATAGCAGCCGTTGCGCGCGGCCGCTGCATGTGCCAGTTTTGCTTTATTTCTCATCAGCTAAATAATAAAGCTAATTAAACGACGGCAGACACGCAGCCGATGGCCGTCTTTTTTGTTTTTTTGGCCCTTTTTTTGAAAGATTCTCTCAAATAGGCCCCTGACGGAAAGATTTCAAAAAATGGACCCTCAGCTTGGCGCCATGGACCATGGCGCCAAGCTACAACGTCATGGCGCCATGTATCCTGGCGCCAAGAGGCATCCGACGTGGCTACACGGGGATCTACGTGGCGCGTAGGCTTGGCGCCATGCATCTTGGCGCCAAGCCTTGGCGCCACGGATCTTGGCGCCAAGCCTTGGCGCCACGGATCTTGGCGCCAAGCCCCTTAATAACTGTCGGCCCTTCCTTTTCTTCTTCCTTCTCTTTCCTTTCTTCCTCATTTCTTCTTCCTCTTCCTCGCGCCCGACCCCGCCGCCACTCGCCGTCGCCGCCGCCGCTCCTCGCTCCGCCCGCCGCCGCCCGTACCACGCCGGCCGCCGCGCCCTCCGCCGGCTCCCGCCGCCGCCGGAGCCGCCCGTGCCGCGCGCGGCCACCGCCGGCCGTAGCGCCCGCGCCGCCGCCGGCCGGCGCCGCCACCGCCGGCCACCGCCACTAGGCCCGGCGCGGCCCCCGCCGGCCGCCGCCGCCCCCTCCGCCGGCGCCGCATCACCCGCCGCCGGCCGCCGCCGGCCACAAGTAAGTTTTTTTTTTTTAAATTAAGTTAGGATTATTGAAATTTAATATATTTTTGAAGTTATTATTTATTATTTAATTTAGTATGAAATTTAGTTAGGATTAGTGAAATTTAGTTTAAATATATATGTTAATATTGTTTAGATTGATTATATAATTTAGTTAGTTATTTAGTTAGCTAAGTAGTTAGATAATTATTTAGTTAGCTAATTATATATTCATTAGTTAGTTATTTAGTTAGCTAATTATTTTTTTAGTGTTAGTTAGTTTTTTTTAGTTATTATTTTATTTCGATTTAGTTATTTAGTAAGTAAGTAGTAGTATACTAAATTCGTCATTTTTAGTTATAGTATGTAATTTTTAGTAGTTAGTAGTAGTTAATATCTTTTTTTAGTTAATTAATTAGTTAGTTAGTAGTGAATAATTAGTAGTTAGTAGTTAATTCATATTTATTAGAGACCTATTACTTATTATGTTTTAAATATACTGGAGTAAAATAATTATACTTAGTACGCTTAGTTATGTTTTCGAACTAGATGGACAACCTAGTGAGCATTTATTATGGAGGAACTGTAGAACGAGATCGCTATGGATATGTTGAGCTTGTGGACATGCAAAGTGTGCCTGTGCTATTCAATGAGAGGCCATCATTCAGTGAGTTGACTGCAAGAGCTCGTGAGGAGGTACATTGCCGGACGGATGATGGCATCATAGTTGATGGTGTACTTCACTTTGGTTACCCTCCCAACATGCTAAGGAAGATGATCCCAATAGGTTGTGCAGATCAGTGGGACAACTATGTGAGATCGGCTATGAAAAGCCAGTTCCAAAGTTTGGATGTGGTTGTGCAGCGGGTGCTCGTTGATCCAATCCCTCTTGGGTTGTCCCCGCCAATGGGTGAGCACGCATGTTTTGAACCTCCCGTCTTGGAACGTGATGTGGATGCGGAGGTCCCGCCTATGGTTCCCGATGCACAATCTGCCCCTTACGATGTGGCACATCCTCCTCAGGAGATCCCGTTGACACAGAATCATCCTAGTAAGTCTCAATTAGGTGTCCTATTTTTCTTTGAAACTTAAGTCTTTTCTTTTCATCCACTCTTCTTATCATCTCTTCTTCGTTGTTGCAATATTGCAGGAGATGTTCCCGATAATGAGGGCGCTCCTGCGGATGATGCTCAAGTCCAGATTGGAGATGGAATCCGCGCCTCCAATAGTGTTGAAATTATGAATGATTCAGAGCCATATGAGATCGCAAGGGCTGTTGATTCTGACGATGATCGTCCCGTTGGAGAGCTCACAGAGAGTGACGTTGAGATGCTTAGGCGTATTTTTCCCGGCCGTCGTGATCCTCTGATTCATGAGTTCAGTGATCTTACTCATTCAGATCAGGCGTTTGCAGAAGGACGTGATGATGAGCTGCAGGAAGCTCCAGAGGCTGGTCCTAGTATGGAGATAGAGAAGGGTAGGGTTTTCAATGACCTCCCTGCATTGAAGAGGTGGTTGCAAGCGTTTGCAGTGCTACGCAAGAGACCGTTTAAGGTCCTGCATTCCTATGTGGAGCGGCGTTACACGGTTGTGTGTGACAAGGAACGGTGTCCATGGAGAGTTTGTGCAAGGAAGCAAAAGGTTTCAGGAAAGTGGAAGATCACAAGAGTTGTTGGGCCGCATACCTGTTCCTCACATGACCTGAACACAAAGCATCGGCAGTTGACATCAACCCTCATTGCCAAGCGGTTGATGAAAGTATTACAGGGAGAGCCGAATATGAAGGTCAGGACAATTATCAAAATAGTTAATGAGGTATATGGAGGATATGACATAAGTTATGGCAAAGCCTGGAGGGCTAAGCAGCGTGCGTGGAAGATGATATATGGGGACTGGGAGGATGGCTACGAGCAGCTTCCAGTACTTCTCAATGCAATCCAAGCAGTGAATCCGGGCATGCATTACGAGTACATCCCTAGGCCAGACGCATGGAAAGATGGGAGGCAGATATTCTTTCGTGCTTTCTGGTGCTTCCCTCAGTGTGTCGAGGCCTTTAGGCACTGCCGTCCAGTCTTCTCCATTGATGGTACATTCTTGATTGGCAAGTACCGTGGCACACTACTCATAGCCATATCATGTGACGCAAACAACAAACTTGTTCCTTTGGCATTTGGTTTGGTTGAGAGGGAGAATAATGATAGCTGGGTATGGTTCTTGAGGCTAGTCCGGATACATGTGGTTGGGCCTGGCAGGGAGGTGGGCGTCATATCGGATAGGCACCAGGGCATACTTCATGCTGTGCGAGAGGAGATAGAGGGGTACGCGCCTTTGCACCATCGTTGGTGTACTCGGCACCTTGCTGAGAATCTACTCCGAAAGGATGGTGTCAAGGATAATTTTGATCTTTTCCAGGAGGCTGCTAGACAGCTTGAGGATAAGTATTTTCGGAGGAAGTTAGAGGAAGTTAGAACCGCATCTAATGCAGAAGGTAGACAGTGGCTGACAGGTTTGATGAGAGATGTGGAGAAATGGACAAGAGCTCATGACGCAGGTGGTTGGAGGTACGAGTTTCAGTGCAGCAACATGGCAGAGTCATTTAACAAGCTGTTGCTGGGGATTCGTGGTATGCCCGTGAACGCTATCGTTCAATTCACATTCTATAAGCTTGTTGCATGGTTCAACGATCGGCACGCCCATGCATTGCAGTTGCAGAGTGAAGGTAAGATTTGGGCTCCAACACCTCAGGCACATTTAGAGAAGGCGAAGGAAAGGGCTGGGACACATGAGGTCACATGTTTTGACCATGCGACTGGAAGGTATGAGGTGAAGCATATCGGTGGTACTACATCTGATGGCGAGGTCCGAGATGCGAGGATTCATGTTGTAGTCCTCCAAGATTTCTCATGCACTTGTGGGAAACCAAGGCAGTATCACTTTGTATGCTCTCACCTTATAGCAGCTGGTAGGCATCGCAACTATGATATTGAGGCTAGGATACCTCATCAGTTCAGTGTCCACACGCTGGTCGAGACATGGAGGCCCCGCTTTGTGCCTTTCCGAGACCCTGGAGAGTGGCCTCCATACGACGGTCCAAGGTACGTCGCAGATCCAGCCTACCGTTGGGACAAGAGGGGCTCTAGAAAGAGGACGAGGCACAGGATGGTTATGGATCAGATACCTGGTAGAACGCGACGTGGTAGAGTGACGCCATTTCTTAATGACCCAGAGCAGTACGAGTGTGGCAAGTGCGGTAGACTTGGGCACAACTCCCGCACCTGCCATTGGCAAATTAGTGAGGTGCGACTTGTAGGTGTTTTTATTATTTAATACTTATCATATTGATTATTCGATTCTTACTTTACGTTTAATTGCTATTTATTTAATAAGTTACTGACACTAATTTCTTTAGGATGGCGCAATTCCACCTTCTGGATCCGGTGTACGACGAGACCCACCGAGGACGTCTCGTAGCGTCGGGGCAGGTAAGATTTGACAGTCTCATATCACATACTTCGAATTATAAGTGCATATATGTGTGCCTAGTAACATTTGTATTTTGTGTAAATGCAGAACCTTCCCCTCCTTCGTTCTAGAGTACATGGAGGGTTCTTGGAGATGCAGTACGACGACAGGTACACCCCGTACCTATCGAGAGCCGGCCTCGACGTCGTATCTTTTCAGGTTCGCCGTGGCCTACCTTTGTTCAACTCGGCGGGCTTGACTGCGTTGGTGGACAGGTATTTTTTTTATCAAATAGGTTGTATTAATAATCAATTGTCGACGCGGCAATGTTCCTAATAAACATTTTTTTTGCTAAAATTATAGGTGGCGACCTGAG
Source organism: Saccharum hybrid cultivar R570 (assembly GCA_038087645.1). Lineage (NCBI taxonomy): Eukaryota > Viridiplantae > Streptophyta > Magnoliopsida > Poales > Poaceae > Saccharum > Saccharum hybrid cultivar. The sequence continues at coordinate 1,542,977 of JAQSUU010000049.1, read as the reverse complement.
ACTCACACCTTTCACCTGGCGTTTGGAGAGATGACAGTCACGCTACAGGACTGTCAGAAGATGCTCGGTCTGAGGATTCGTGGGAGGGCGGTGACTGGGCTGTGTAGGTCAGAGGGATGGAGAGCTAGGGTGGAGGCCTTCCTTGGGCGTGAGGTGGGTGACCAAGGAGACCGCACTTCTGGTGTCCATCTCTCCTGGCTTAGGGCGGAGTTCGGACAGTGTCCTCCTGACGCAGATGATCAGACGGTTCAGTACTACTGTAGGGCGTGGATCCTACACTTGTTTGGCTCTGTTCTCTTCCCCGATGGAACAGGCGACACTGCTTCGTGGATGTGGATCCCTTGCCTCACAGACTGGGACCAGGCCGGTCAGTACAGCTGGGGCTCAGCGGTGTTGGCATTCCTGTACCGTCAGCTCTGCGAGGCGTGCCGGCGTTCTTCAGCGTCAGCCTCACTTGGTGGGTGTGCGTACCTACTCCAGCTGTGGATGTGGTCGCGGCTGCCAGTTGCTCGTCCGGTGATGTTGGCTCCGCGTGACTGGTTCCCAGTGCATAACGCACGTCTACAGCCGACGTGGGCGTACCTATGGGACCAGGTGACAGTCCCTCACGCGAGGATGGAGCGGACGTATAAAGAGTACACGGACGAGCTAGACAGGCTAATGGCCTCTAGTGTAAGTACAAATTATTATATATGTTGGTTCGAAACTAAATTATATATTATGGTATCTAACTAATTGTTTCGACACGTTGCAGGTGACTTGGGACCCGTACGCGGACGAGGCCGCACTTCCTTTTGTGGTGAGCAACATATGTGACAGCGACAGCGATCTCTACAGGGTGAGGTGCCCTCTTATCTGCTTCTATGCTGTCGAGTACCACCTTCCACATCGAGTTGCACGTCAGTTTGGAGCAAGACAGCGTTCTCCACCATCTCCAATTTCGACAAGTGTTGACTTGCACAAGTATGTGTCCTCTTCTTCGTAATTCGACCTTTTCCAGAACTTGCACTTATCCATACCACATTATATATGTCGAGTAAGATGGATGAAATCTTTGTTGGTATGTTTGTATGTCTATGAAATGCATATATGATAGCTGGGTATGCTGCAACATATAAAGGAAACTCTGCCGAAATTTTTACCTTTACCATACATGTATGCTTCAACACGATGTTCACTAACTTGTATACACGTTGTGCAGGCTCGATCGTAAGAAAAACAGGAAAATCTTTGATTGGGCCCATCACCACCGAGACTTCATCGACATGTGGAATTTGTTCGATGGGAACGTGGACACCAACAACGAGGCGCGTTGTGGTTGCAGGACAGGCACGACGGAGGATGTGTTCGTGCCTTCTGCACCCAGAGGTGGCGTAGGCTCGTCTAGCCACCCACCTACAGGGTCGCGAGACCACGGCACCGAGGAGGACGACGACGAGGACGACGATGACGACGACGAGGACGAGGACGAGGACCAGGGCCACGAGGAGATTGGACCGTCTCAGCTAGACGATGCTCCCTGGACTCAGCCTACGCAGCCGGTCGGTACCAGGCGACGTCGACCACCTGACCCTTATACTCCAGGCACCCACGCTCTTGGACACAAGGGCAAAGGTAAGTCTAGGAGACAGTGAGGGACTGTAGGCTAATTTGGGACTGTATGGACTATTATTATGGACTTTTATATCCTATTCTTATGTACTGAATGAGCTTCAGATGGAGTATATGACATATGCACTTTAAACGTGGGTGCTGATGATGATCATATATTTGTTTAAGGTGAATGTCATAAATAATGGTTGATGACATGTTTATGTGATATCTGTGTTTGGATTGAATCAAAAACAGGGAAAACTCTGCCAAAATTTTATGAAACATGTCAAGTCGTGCGGTACACCGATAGCATATAGCCTTTTCAGTGATTTATCATGTCACTATCGTATGGTACATCCTCTTTTACAGATGAATTGATTGATCAAGGAATCTAGCCTTTACAGATGAGTTTTCAAATAGGCTTTTCAGTAATTCAAATAGGCTTTTCAGGGATAGCGTGTAGGCTTTTCAGGAGCGTTAAAGTCACAATACAGCGGCTCTCCACTACACTTCTGGCTATATATACACCTTCCTCCATACAATGCTAGTCACTTGAAACGAGAAGTTTGTTATCTACGAGTAGCAATGTCTGGAGGGTCATCTAGAGGGAAGGGAGCGGGGGGGAGTAAGGGTACTCCCATTGTGTGGGAGGGGTCTCTGGGTCCGGAAGACTTTGATGAGCCAGTGTATCATTTTCCTGTCGAGACCAAGAGAGATTTCACCAAAGAGTGTCCACTCCGAGGATATGATAACCGGAAAGAAGAATGGCCAAAATGTAGGCATGGTGAGGACTGCTTAGTGCAAATGTTCGTGGAGGGTTTGGATGGAGGTCGCCGATTCTTCAAATGTCCACGAGCAGAGGTAACTGGTTTTAATATTTGTTACTCAATTTTTTTCTCCATTATTTTGCATCTCATAGGCGTTACCAACTGCATGTTCAATGAAATCTTTGAAATGCAGTGTTCAGAGTCCAAAGAAAACTGTGGTTTCACTAGATGGGTCGATCCTAGACCAATCTATCCCCACGCACAGTACATCTACTACTTGCAAGACCGTATCTTCGAACTAGAAAGGGAAGTTAGCAACGGTTACAAGGACGAGGAACCAGACGATGCCAGTAGTGGTGCTGTTTCACAGGACGGACCATGCCATGATCCATATTGCAGCTGCCCTAACCACAAGAACAACGGGCCTCCACCACCACCCCCGCCACCTCCACCATCGAACATGGGAGGGTACTATGGAGAAGGGGCTACACAGTTCGCTATGTGGCCGCACTACTAGATAGAACGAAACTAGCATATGCATATGCCATGTAATGTACTTGTTGTTCGCTATAATTACCTAAGGCATGTTAGGTTTAGTCCAGGACATATGTGCCCTTGTTTGGTACAAGTTCTGACATGCCATGTCCTATGTTATGCGTGGTGAATTATGAAATCCAGTACTTCCTTATGTTATATGTGCAACTCGATAACTAGTTTCAGTAACTCAGGAACATTAAACATTACATATCACAACACCAAGCACGGTCCAAAAACTTAAAGTGCACATGACGTACATGACGACGAATTAAATAACAAAGAACATGTCCTAGGCACATGATATACCTAAAGTACATCGACCATGTTCTGGGCATACAAGTAGCATACTACTGAGTACAACGAGGCCACTTTCCCTTGTTCTGAGCATCGGGATTCTCCTCCATCGCTGCCTTCGCTCGGCGCACGCGCTCAAGCTTCCTCTCCCTCTCCTCCCTACAAGCAGCAACACGCCTCATTTCCTCCTCTTCCTTGTGCTCCTTCGCTGCTGCCTCCTCTCTACGTCTCTTCTCTAAGATCTCCAGGCGCTCCGCATCCCACTCCTTCAAGCCTTGTAGAAGCCGCATGTCAGCCTCCTTGATCTCAGTGTCAATCCACTGTTCAAAATCACATAGCGGTGGAGGGGTCTGCAGCAAATTCAATTGTTTGAAATCCAATTATTAAGCAGAACTTCATATGACACAAATTAATTAATAAACAAAAGCAGTTTCTCACAATAAATGTACTGCGGCGCTGACGCTCTGTTGGTTCCCATGCAAAATTAGAACACATCCAATATCTCTGCTTATATGTTGCCTCATCTTCGGAAATTTCAACCTTGCAAGGATCACCACAAAAACACATTGGTATTGGGACACCGCTAGGGAGCGGCTTTAGGACGTATGGACTTTCGGTCATCCGTCCATAGCTATAATTCAATAAATACGGTCAATATAACAAAACAATTAACAATAAATCTTAAAAATAAAGGTTTATTATACGATGAAACGAATGTACACATACCTTTGTTTTCTAGCTTTCCCACGCCTAGGCATCCTACGGTTCAACAATACATATGTATTTCAAAATTTTGAAGTTCATAGGTAAAAAATATGCCTTTATTTTACCAAATCGATTCGAATAAATTAAGGAAGGGTGACAGGATACCTACCTCTCGAAGATCCACGGATAAAATCCAACTTCTCACGGTCCAATTGCTCGATTATAGAGCAACGGAAAAGTGTCTAAATGAAAAAGCCGAAGAGAATGAGTAAGAAAACGGGAATGACTGGGGATAGGAAGGGGGTAGGCTATATTATGGGTGCTTGGCGCCATGCAGCATGGCTCCAAAGCTTGGCGCCATGGATCTTGGCGCCAAGGCTTGGCGCCATGCTCCATGGCGCCAAGCTACGCCACGTAGATTCCCGTGGAGCCACGTCGGATGCCTCTTGGCGCCAGGATACATGGCGCCATGACGTTGTAGCTTGGCGCCATGGTCCATGGCGCCAAGATGAGGGTCCATTTTTTGAAATCTTTCCGTCAGGGGCCTATTTGAGAGAATCTTTCAAAAAAAGGGCCAAAAAACAAAAAAGGCGGCAGCCGATGGAGCCTAACACGATTGATTGATGATCAGCGCGCACGCCTCTGGCCCCTGCCATGACCATGATTTACAAACATGGTACGTGTTGCATTGCATACGGTCGTAGCTTCGTTCACAGCCGCATACGCTACGCAATACCCAATTGTGCACATGAGTGTATATAAAGCTGCTGGCTAGCAGGAAGCTAGGGCCCGGGCGTCTGAGCACGTAACGTGTATGCCCATGTGAGAAGCATGCAAGTGCCATGGGGCATTATTAAGGGCTGCCATATATAATCTAATCCATTATTGTATTACAATAATAAATAAATACTGCATTTTGTTGGATCCCTGCCCCTGCACCTACCCCCAAGAGGTGGATCGGATAGAGGGAGACATGTAACCATCAGCACTACTGGTGACCAATCATGGCGGCGGGTTTAGGTAAAGCGTGCACCATCACAGGAGTTGAAAAGGAGCTCCGGAGGCTGTATGTATGTGGCCTTTTCCCCTTTTCAGAGATCGGATTGGAGATCCACCAGAGTATTTTAGGAGGAGCGAGATGGGGGTGTGCATCAAACAAAGGAAATATATACATTGTCGGCGGGTTAATGCAAACCTTTGCAAAAGAAAAGTTGTGTGCACTGATTCAGCGAATGTGTATATATATCGCTGATTCAACAAATGTGTAAATATATATCCTAGATGATGATATATCCGTCATATATTACACGTACATGCTTTGGCAAAAAAAAAACAATAACGAGGCACTATAATCTACTATTACATCCGTCTCTAAAAGAATGCAATTATGTGTTGCGTGCCACGAAAAGTAATTCATGTTTGACTAAATTTCTAGTTAATGGTTATGACTCTAAATTAATTTATTATAAAAATATATTTCGTAATTAATCTAATTTATTAATTTGATACTATAAATATTTATAGTTTTTTTTATATATAACTGATTAAACTTGATATACTAAAACACGATGCTATTCCAAAATTGCATTTTTTTTTAGGGACGGAGGTGGTACTACAGTAGCTTCAGTTCTTTCTCTCGTTTAAATGCATCTCTTTTCGTGTTCCTAATCTATCTTGTAGCAGTGTATTTGGTGGCGGAACCCGACAAGCTAGCAGATAAGGGGAGCTAAGCTATAGATGAAGTGCTGAATTGTTTGAAAAGTGGATTGAATTATGAGTTTTGGACTTTATTTTCTCTTAGAATTAATTTTAGACTTATATTTCTCTTACAATCTACCGACAAGGACGGTGAGCACCGGCCCTTCCTCCGCTCCGCCCCAAGTGTACTGATTTTTAGAAAATGAAAAATTCCTGACCTCGGAGTCTTACAATATTGTCAGCTTATTATATCAAAAAATATTGTCAGCTTATTTGCTGAAAAAATAGAAAAAAAGAGTGAGTGTACTGTACTAATGAATGAGTGGTTTATTAGTGTAGCTTGTTTTCAGTGGACGATGTAATGTGTAAAAATTGCTTTAATTTGTTGCTCTAATGTGATCAGAAAAATCATCATATATACTACTATAAGATTGGGAAGCCAATCAAGTCTAACATAGGCACATCTGAATATCTGATTCTGTAGAATGTTGACACACCCTATCAGTGCGGTCAGCTCATTCTTGTCTCTGAAATTTCCTGGGTAGGGGATGTGGAGTGACGCAAGCAACTACGTATGCAGACTTACTGTTACGTTTTCCCACTGCAACTGTTAAGTTTATGCTCCTCCCATCACTGCAACCGTGGTCTCCTACATGGCTACATCCCATCAAATCGATCACTCCGTTTTCACCTATATATGAGCCGTAGTAGTAATATGCTAAAGGCCACAAACAAGACCAGCTTGGACTTGGGTACCATTGAAGACACTGACCATACATATTTTAAATTTCCATAATGTCTATATGCAAAAATAAACAAATAATTAGGCCTCTGCTTATTCTTCTCCACCAACCTATAGAGAGAAGAAGACAGATTCATTTTGCTTTTTGTTGAGAGAGAAAGGAGTGGGTTTAGTTGTTGGTGGGGCCTATGGATTTCTCTTCCCTTGGAAATACTCGACACCCTGGACTTTGGCCAAAGGGGCACAATTGTTTAAGTGTTTGCCAACTAAGGCCCTTCCACATGTTCTATCTATCAATAGTTGGTATATTGTGTAGGGTTAAGTCCACTTTAGGACCTCCAACTATCGTAAAAGCCTGGATTTCAACCTCTATCTTTAAAACCGGCTAACATTGGCCCTCCAACTCTTAAAAAAGTTCACTTTTTAACCTTGGACGGTTTTCTATGCGGTTTACATGGCACTGATTGTGGTGCTGACGTCAGACGTCAGCAATCATTTTTAATTTGTGAAATTAATATCTTTTTATTTAGAGCTCCAAATATAGCAAATAATATATTAATTTTGATCGTCTCGACGAGCTCTTTGCAATGGCATACTCCGTTTTGTTGTTTGAGATAGTTTTATTTCGTGAAAAATTAAATATTTCTATAAATCAAGTGTTTTAGCGGCCTCCAATAGAAGACGCAAAGGCAGTAGGGATTTTGCGTACCGGTCGAACCACAACACATATTTGCGTCGTCTATCTCGAAGACGCAAATCTTCCCCTGCTGTTCCTCGTCATCCTCGTAGCTAGAGGCCCAGGTGGAGGCGAGGAGCGACCTCCAGCTCGGAGGCGGGGAGGGCCACGAGGCGGCAGATCTAGTGCGGGCTGAGGCGGCGGACGCGGACGACGTTGGTGGTGAGCGGCGTGGGGTTGGTGGAGCGGCGGGCCTGCCGGCGAGCGGCTGGAGCGGCGCGACGTGACCGCCGGCGAGCAGCTCGAGCAGTGCGCGGTGTGCCCGCGGCGAGCGGCAGGAGCGGCACGGCGGAGCTCTTCTACGACGGCGAGGCGGGTGGCGGCACAAGGCGGGCAGAGCTCGGTGGCGTGCGGTGGCCGGCGGCGCTGGCGGATCTGCGCGGAGGACGATGGCAAGGTGGGCCTGACAACGGCGAGGCGGGGAGGGAGGCTCGGCGGGGTGCGAGGCGGGCGAGGCTGGAGGAGCTCGTGGCTCGGCGGGCGAGACAGAGGTGTCAGACGAATGGGTGTGCTGTTGGAGATGACAGATTTTTGGGTGGGTGACTTTTTCTTGTGGATGACCCAAAACCTGGAATGGGTGTGGAGTTTAGGTCTCCATTGTTGGAGACAGTCTAATAAAACTAAAACTAGTACACAAAAATCAAAGTTTTATCCTCCATATTGGACCCGTTCTCACTTGTTTTATAGAAATATTTAATTTTTCACGAAATAAAACTATCTCAAACAACAAAACGGAGTATACCATTGCAAAGAGCTCGTCGAGACGATCAAAATTAATATATTATTTGTTATATTTGGAGCTTCGAATAAAAAGATATTAATTTCGCAAATTAAAAATAAGTGCTGATGTCATCGCTGACGTCAGCACCACAAATAGTGCCATGTAAACCGCCCAAAGTTGAAAAGTGAACTTTTTCGAGAATTAGAGGGTCAATGTTATCCGGTTTTGAAGTTAAAGGTTAAAATTCAGACTTTTGCGATAGTTGAAGGTCCTAAAGTGGATTTAACCCTATTATGTACGGTTAAACAATAGTTTATGTTATATATGATAGCTCATTTTGTATGGTTTAGATATTCATGAACTGCGTTGTGGACTGTTTATTTGCATAGTTGCGTGCAGACTGTGTTTATTCAGTTCTTTCAAGTCACATTGCAAGGCTATATCTGTCTCTTTCCTTGGTTAGCTTTTTTGCTGAGTTTTCACCGTACCCGAAAGCTGACATTGATTTGAAAAAAAATGCACGTTGCTTTTTATCAGACCAGAAAAGTAACATCTGGGTTTATCCTCCCACTAGAGGAATTATACCACACTTATTACTACAAGATTAATTCACCATATAAAAAGTCACACTTCTCAATCAGATACTCCCTCCGTCTTGAAAAGACTATTGTTCTAGCTTTAAATCTTGACAATTGCTTATCTATGTTCAAAACTAGAACAACAGTTTTTTAGATGGAGGGAGTACATTTAGTTAAAATGAAGCCTACAAGTAAAGGCCATCTGAAGAAGGCAAAGAAGGTCATCCCCAGGGGTGGAGCTAGGTTGGTTTGCAGTTTTGCAAGGTCAGCTGATTAACCCCTATAAAATGTTGTTGTTAATCCTATAAAATATACTATTCATCACTAGTAATGACTCCACTGATACTGATACAATAGAGATGACCCAAATTTAAATGAACTTGATGGTGGGCTCCACCCCTCGTCATCACTGCAGACTCTAGCTTGCAATGTGCCGTGATGTGGTCTTTTCTCTAATCGATCACTTTGTTGTAAAAATACATGTCCCTAATGATGTGAAACCTTCACCTTTCTCCTAAGGCTGTGTTTAGTTCCTCCAAAAATACACTATACAAAAAAAAGATTCACCGTCACATCAAACTTGCAATACATGCATGAAGTACTAAATGTAGATGAAATCAAAAACTAATTGTACAGCTTGGTTGTACTTTGCGAGACGAACGTTTTGAACCTAATTAGTCAACGGTTGGGCACTATTTGCCAAATAAAACCAAAACGTGCTGCAGTACATTTTTCACCCTTTTCAGGAGAACTAAACACAGCCTAAAGCTCAGAACCTCTCTCGATTTTAGAGCTCTCATGTATAGGAAGACCTCAACGCCCGTAGCCATACCCATACGAATGGCCAATTGTGAGTATGAGAGTATCTGAAAATCTTTGGTTTCTCGATCCCAAATTAAATTCTGTCTCGTGCATGAATCTCATCATAACGTATTTTGCTGCTCAATTTCTAGAAAAAGGTTGGAATTTTCACTTATGTTTATGTGATGGGTTTTATGTAATATCAAGACTAATCCTAATCATGATTTTAGTATATAATTCAAAGACGTGCTCTTGCTCGTACGGATTGTTTAGTGATGTACTAACTCGAGACATTTTTTGTTGTTCAACACAACGTGCTGTAAAAGGAAGAAGTCGCTCGTCTTCAGTTGGTGTCAACATCGAAAGAGTGGAATTAGTACGTGCCCGCCTAATAAGGACGATATCAGATAAACACTGGAGTAAAACTAAAAGCAATGATCCCAGTCAATCGTCCAAGCACACCGAACTTGTATCCAAGGAGAGGATAAAAAATTTCATGGATGCACGCATGCAATGCGCATACATGCATGCTCGTTCAACGGCATGGGACGATGTGTCGATGTGAACTCTCGGCTTCACCTAGCTTTGAAAAGCCTGACCCCTCGGCTCCAATCTTCCACAGCAACTAGTAGAGTGTAGCTAGCTCCTAGTGGCAACAAGTCCAACCAGACATGCTGTGTTTCCTCTCATCTTCCACCAGAAACGTTGCGAAATCACGGGTGTTTTCTAAGTTCTCAGTGCACACATGTTGAAAAAAAAATGTAAAGTGTTACATACATACTCCAACAACTTGCACGAGGGACTACATGTAAATTGTGTCCTTGTATGTTCTGCCCATGCTGGTCTAGTAAATGTTTATGGGTCAGCAGTGCTATTAGTATTATACACTTAGGCCTTGTTTAGATGTCAAATTTCCCCCCTAAATTTTACTATACAAAAAGAAGATTCCTCATCACATCAAAATGCTGGCACATGCATGGAGTACTAAATGTAGATGAAATCAAAAACTAATTGCACAGTTTAGTTGTACTTTGCGAGACGAATCTTTTGAGCCTAATTAGCCAATGTTTGGACAAAAATTTAAAAATACAAACGAAATGCTACAGTGCAGAATCTTGCACTGTACAGATTTTGGACATCCAAACTCAGGACAACTAAACACAGCCTTAGTATAGCTTTGTACTAATGTTGACATGCTGGTTTCGTCGGTCGGTACGGTCGTCGTCCCAAGAGGTCAAAAGGAGAGGACACGTACTGTCCATCGACGAGCCATGCGTTCACATGAGGAAATGACAAAATATTGGCAACCAACCCAGCTAGAGAGAACAGAACAGATGGTCACATCGTAGCATATCAGTAGAGGGTAGGCAAAGGGTCGGTATAGGATATCATCCACGATAGTGACATTTGGTTCAGCGCAAACGGTCAAGGGGCAGTTCGGGCTATCCAAGTGCCATGCCACTGCTCTCGCTACTCGCTAGGCAGAGCCGGGCTGGGACATCCCGCTCTCAGAAATCGGAACACCATATGCATCTCCTGGCTAGTAGTAGTAAAGTCAGAACACCATATTCATCTCCTCTCGGTTAGCTTTGTGTTGTTCTGTTATTAGTTACGATCAAAGACCGAACCAAACTAACTATGATTGAATTGCCCGGTCTTCAATTTTGCTCAGAACCAATCGGTCTTGAATTTTAGGTAACCGGATTTGCAAACTAACCGAGGAAGCAAATGGTTTGGTTCGATCTAACCGAATGCCAACCCCTAGTGGCAGCTCGCCATCATCCCGGCGTGGCGCTGCAGACTACCACACCTGACGCTATTCCCTGTGTCCATTGCTTTCCTTGCTGCTCCCATACAACATGTCGTACCCCGCCATCGCCATCCACACAACCGTACACGCCCAGATGCTCGCCACAGGCTCCTCCATGCTTGCTTTTGCCAATGGCCAGGTCGCACATACTGCTCTACAACTATCGTTCATTGCTGGCAGTCGCGTCGCTTAGCTCTCCACCCACATACCGCAACAGATCGTTAGCCACTCTGCTAGGAGCAAGTTAGGCACCACTCGTTGTCTACATGAGGGAGAGAACAAAGGCAATGCTAGCAGCCTAGCAGAAGGGGAGGGAGTACAGGTAGGAGTGAGGACTGAGGAGGGGTGGGAGATGGAGAGAGAGAGGGAGAGGAGGTGTGGTGGACATGAGACTTAGGGTGTGTTTAGTTCTCCATTTTACCCAAAAAATTTTGGTTTTTGGCCTAGTATTTTGCAAAATGGAACTAAATACCATGCAATTTTTTTTGGCAAAAAGGTATCCATCCTCCATTTTGGATTTTGGCCTCAAGAGGCAAAAAAAAAAAACCAAAAAACCAAAAAGCCCTCACCCACCCCATGAAAAATTTGGCATTTTGGATTGAACTAAACACACCCATGAAAAAATTGGCATTTTGCATTTCATTATTCCAAAGTAGTTGGCATTTTGCATTTTGCATTTTATGGGGAACTAAACACAGCCTTAAGCAAGTGGCGAGCATCGAAGTTTTGGTTCCACTTCCACCTAATTGGATGGTTGACGGTTGCGAGCTGTGATCGGTAGTGGTAATACTTACCACTGCTCTGAGAGTGATTACGATTGACATTGAAAGTACTATTACCAGGTTTTTTTTGCCTTGCCGACAGTGATACTTTATTATTATTATTATTATTATTATTATTATTATTATTATTATTATTATTATTATTATTATTATTATTATTATTATTATTATTATTATTATTATTATTATTATTATTATTATTATTATTATTATTATTATTGTCGGTTCTCATGAAGATCCAACTATGATAATACGTTCCTCTAAAACTAGAAGCAATTCCTCATAATTGGTTGTTCTAAAGAAACAATCAAAGATATAGATGGCAATGCTATGTGTTCTATGCAGTAGCAATGTTTATGTTTTTATTATAATTCATATAATATGTCACCCTTTTAGTACGTTGTAACACTCCGGTGTTAAGCAATGCATCTTTGCATGGCAATCATATTGCACAACATTCATATCATTATAATCATGTGTGATAATTTGTAATTTGATTTAAACAAAAGCTTGAAATTAACGTATGTGATAAATTGTATTAACATGATAATCACATTTGTACCAAAACCTTGCAACGATAAATTCTACATCACTTGGAACCCTAGTTCAAATTTTGGAGCTCAAAAATTTGTCAAAACTTGCTTAGAAATAATTATGAAAAATATTCAAAATTTTCCCCTATTTTAGCTTTTATTTTGTCATTCAAAATCTATCAAAATTTTTGAGTTGGCCCCTTAATCAAAGTTGTAGAGAATTTAATTTTGAGCAACTTTTATTTTTGGGCCAATTCCAGAAATTGTCTTCTTCTTGTTCAAATTTTGGTTTGAAGTTTGAAATCCATTTGAATTAATTTTTGAAAATTGGAAAAAACAAGTTTCGTCTTAGCAGGCCTCGTCCTCACTTCCCGGCCCGCTCGCGAAGCCGCCCGGCCCAGCCAGCCTCGCGCGCGCCCGCGCGACGCAGTCGGCCCGGCCCGCGACCCCGGCCTCCTTCCTCCTCCCGCGCGCGCCCACGCAACGCTGGCCGCCGCGGCAGAGCGCGTTCGCCGCGTGTCGGCCATGCGCTGCCGCCGCTCGCCGCGCGTCGTCCTCGCCCTGATCTCCCGCCAGCGCGAGCGCACTCAAAACGACTGCCCGAGCCTCCTCGCTCCCTCACTTCCCCTCCCTCACTCGCCAGCCACCCCTCCTCTCCCCACCGCGCGGTCGGACGGCTCGCCGCCGCGAGCTCCGGTTTCGCCTCCCCGTTCCGGCATCGTCAGGCCACCACCATCAAATTCACCTTGCACCGAGCTCCGCCCCGTTCTTCCCTCCTCCGAACGAGCCTCTCCGCTCCCTCGCTACCCGTGGTAGGGCTTCTTTCCTCCTCGCCTCGCCGCGCCACCGCAACGGTGCCGACGAGCCGCGCCTCTCCACCGCCTCAACCGCCACCTCTTTGCTCTCCCGCACTGACGTCTCGTGTTGGCCACTTCTTGGCGACCCTATTGCGCGTCTTGGTGGGTCGTTGGCTGGCCGGAACCGGCCGATTGGCCGTGACCGCCGCCGCGACGTCGGCGTCGGGAACGCCGGCGACGCGCTCGGGTCTCTCTCTCCCCCCCCCCTTCCTCGCTCGGTGGGCTGAGCCGTGCCTGCGGGCCGCGCCCGAGCAAGCCGGCTCGGTCTCCTCCCCCGCGCGAGCAAGATGGGCCGCGACCGCCGTGGGCCGATCATTTTCCCTCGGGCCGGCCCAGCGACATTTAAATAAATCCGTTTTCATTTCTCTTTTTTTTTATTATTTTTGATGAAAAACACTTGGGAAAATGAATTCTTGGTCATTTTAGCTCCAAAATTTGTGAAATAAATTTCTATATACTCCTTTGAATCAGATCTACAATATAAAAATGTTGCATGTCAATATTTCATTACTTTTCTGTAGAGTTTATAATTAAATAGTAAAATGGCTATTTTCTTGATAAATACTTAATAAATCCTAGAAAAGTCAGAAAAATATGATTCCAAATTTATTAATCCTATTATGCCATGTACTTGCTAGGGTAATTTTATTTCATGGTTGTTCTGTATAAAAATTTGTAGTTGCAGTTCAAATGCTTTTTGTACCAATAATTGTTATTTTTGTTAATTAAATAAATTTGAATAAAACATGCAAGTGATAATTTTTCCATAGTGTTTGTTTAGGTAGTAGATAGTAGAAAAATTCCTAAATCTGTTGTTTGATACTTTTCATAATGTAAAGTATTTTAAATATCTAGTTGAGGCCATATTTTGTTATTTTTGTATAGTAAGTTCTAATTATCCAAATGTAGTAAAAATTTTATGTCAAGCTATTCTTTATATTAGTAATCCACTGTAATTTTATAAGATTTTTCTGAGCTACTAAAATATGTGTTGTTGTTCAACCATAGGACTAATTAGGGTTTCTTTTTATTCTTTAATGCAAAGATAATTAGTAAGGTATGCTTTGGTGTATCTTTGAAGCATCTTAATTGTTTAATACTCTCGCATGGTGGAAAATAGTGGTGGTAGTTTTCGAGTACATGTTCTTGGATGACGTAGACTACCTTGTAGAAGAGTCATAAGTTCCACGTAATCCGATAACGTAACATATCCGTTACATCGCATGCACTCCGCATCATCATCATCTCATGTCACCTCTGCAATGCACTTATGCATGATGCACTCATACTTCTGCATCATACAGGATCGCAGGAAGTGGTTCCGACAGTTGTTCCCGAGGACGTAGAGGAGCAGCCCGAGGAGCCGGAGCCAGCAGAAGCAGAAGAGGAGTCCGGTGAAGAGCTTCCGGAGTGCCCTGACCATCGTCCCAGTACCTTCGAGCGAGGCAAGCCCCGGAGCATTTCTCCCCCGGTTTGCAAATAATTATTTATTAATTTTACTTAATCTGATGCATTAAGTTTAGGAGTTGTTTGCAAACGTTGCTGCATTATACCTTGTTCCACCTTGTTTTACCGATCCTTGTCACCCTGGTGTTCACGGTCAATACTTGCTTAGCTTGCTTAGACCGGTAGAAGTCGGGTGATTGCCTGTCATCCGCGAGCTATAGGGGATTACCTGGTTTTGTGAAAGAGATGTCATGTGAGAATAACTCAGTGTGGAAATGAATGTGAGACCGGGCGGAAGCTTGCAGGGTTCTGGACTGTAGTGTCTTCCGTTTGTGTCGATTAAGGACCGTCCGATGTCGGGCCTCGGGTCATGTTGAACGCATGCCTCACATTTAGCTGGCCGGATAAAGCACCTTTCGACCGCGAAGCCGGGAGATTATTCGGGCCGAGTAGATTGCCCGCAACGCACTGTACCGGAGCAGTAGTGGCAGGAAACGGGGGCGCGATGATAAGGCCAAAGAGCAGTCGGGCGGCCCCCGGGTACATGTGGTTCCTGGCAAGCTCGCGACTTTACCTGAATAGTTGACTCGATGACCAATACCTCACTTTAGCGGGTGAGTGAGGTTTGTGTGAGGAATAAATTACCAGCTGGTCAATAATCGATTCGAATCGCCATCGTTCACTGGATAGTGAGCACTTGACTTGAGTTACTTCATCGTAGTAATACTGATGAAACACTTGGATAGTTATGAGAAAATGACATGGTAATTATTGTCAAATATCAATGGTAATCCTTGCTTGCTTAATTCCATGATTACTTTAGCATAAGTGCAAACATAGTTGACAGGAGGATAAAGAATTAAAAGATGACATGCTTTTGTAAATGATTTGCTAAGCTAAAAATGCTTTTCTTGCAAATGAGTCAGCTACCCCACCAAAAAGCCTATCATGATCCTTGGAGTCTTTTGTTTTGGTTCTGTCGGGTAAGTCTAGCTGAGTACCTTCTCGTACTCAGGGCTTTGTTCCCACTTGTTGCAGATGGACAGATGTACTATGGGTATTGTATCAACTGTCTCTACCCTGCGATGGGCGAAGCCTAGGACCATGGGCAATGGTCACTCACTACTCCTCGCCTGATGCTTTTGTGGGAGATGATCGCGAGCTGGCACTGTATTTTGGAAAAGATGTGTGTGTGTGTGTGTGCTTTAAACTAATGCTTCCGCTACTTTATTTGAAACTGGTTTGTAATAACTATGTTTAAACTCCGATGTAATTTGTGCCGCAAACTGCTGTGTAACTTATGAAGGTAATCGCTGAACTTATTACGATCTTGGCTGTGATGTAAAATGGTTTGAAATCCGTCGAGATTTCACGGACTACCGGGTTATACGGGCTTAAGTTTGGTAAATTGTCCATCCGTTGGATGATTTTCTTACTTAATCTCGTATAATTGGGCGGTTCTGTTACAGCTGGCATCGGAGCAAGGTTTAGCGTAATTACTGTTCATAAGTGTATTTAAACCAAAACCCTGCTTAAAAAGTGTGATTAAGTGTGCCAGTGGTCATATCCTGTATGCCCAGTTAAGGACTCTAGGTGGCTATTTAAGTACTAACTTGGGGTTCTGCACCATATTTCTTTTTCGTTGCTCATACGGCGTGATATTGTATGAGTGCCACTTAATTGAGTGGTAATGTATGGATCAGTTACCTCTACGCTTCGGTAAGTGTGAGTTGTGAGAGCATGATCGGATACACCGCCGATCTAGGGAAAGTGCTTATATGATACTTGGATAATTACATGTTTTACACATGTTTTTATAAAAGTGTCGTATGTGTGGGTGTTCCGTCCGTTGAGGCGATGCCGTCAATAGGACGATGTGTTTGGGTAGTCACTACCGTTGTACACGCATCTGGGGATTCGTGTAAAGCGTGTAGGTAGATTTACTGCTTTCATGCATTCATGGGGAATGGGCTGAAATGAGTTTTCTGCAGGTACATAACAGCGTATCGTGTAGACCGAATTAGTTACGTATATGAGAGATCGTTTGTATGCCACCGAATTTACCGTTAGATGCTTTTATTTCATAAGTTGTGAGAACGTAAGACTCGTGCATGCATCATATTGTTTGTGCGTTCCATTCATGGCATGCATTCCTCCCCTTATAAAAGGATTATCCCATTTTGATAAAAGTGACCTCAACTAAAATATGTTCTCACCGGGTAATTTAAAACTTGTGCTACAGATGGCCCGCACGAAGCAGACTGCCCGCAAGTCCACTGGAGGAAGAGCACCCCGTCGTCAGCTAGCCCCGCGGGAGCGCCGCAACACGGACACTTTTCTAAGCGAGTTTGGCATGCCCACCTTGCTTTGGAGAGTGCTCCATGATGTGGGGTACCCGGAGGGACAAGAGCCAGTTTACTCTTGGAGCGAGAGCCAGCTAGCTGAAGATGGACTTGCTGTGGTAGAAATCACCGTCCCTGCTCTTGGTGATGCGCCAAAATGGGATGGTTGGCATTTGGAGTTCGAAGGACGCACTCCAGTCGAGGGTGCAGAGGGCGCAGCTTTTCGCGTCATCCGAGACATCATGAGCAGATTTCCCAATGAGTTAGCAGCAGCTTTGGCCGGTACTTTCCCGAGAGATGATCCTCGCGACGCCATTTGGGTACAGCCGCAAGGAAGTGCCCTGGTTAGAGGCCCCAGGGAAGGACGGGCTAGCGACAATCACACCATGAGTGCCATGTATGCAGCCATCAGAGCATATCAAGGTCTGGAGAATACCTATTGGACCTTGACTGGCCTACGTGGTGATGATCGGCTTGAAGCAAGGAAGCAGAAGAAAAAGCAAGCGCGTGCCATAGCTAGCTTGCAGGAGCAGTTGGCTGACATGAGCTTGCAGCGGGACCGAGCTCTCGAGAGAGGCGAGAGTTCCATGCAGCAAGTACAGCGGTTGACTCAGGCCAACAGAAATGCAGACCGCATGATGGGACAGCTAGTACAAGAAAGGAATGAAGCCTGGAACGAGAGGGACCTTCTGAGGCAGAGGGTCGAGGAGCTAGAAGAGTACAATGCCAACTTGCATGAAGAGTTTCATGCCCTCTACAACGGGATAGGCCCGTATGCTCCTCCGAACGCCGCTCAGATGGACCTCGACGACGACGCCGCTGCTGAAGGTAGCGAGGGCGACGCCTCCGACATCGACGATGGCCCCGAGGAGTAGGATAGTGTCATGCGTTAGTAGCTAGACGTGACGCGATGGCCTTCTTTTGGGTTCCATGTATCATGATGTATCCTGTTCGACCTTGAGACTGATGATCTTTGGAGTTTGGTTGTGTATGCGATACCCGAACGCATAAAAGTCCAGTGTATGTATGCTGGCAACGTGGTTGTATGGAACGCGATGATGCTTTTGAAATAACTTAATTGGTGTTGTTGTTTAATTGGAATGAAATTATTGCGCCTCTGTTTTCTTGTATGACTTGTTCTCTCCAATGAATTCAGTATGGCATGATTGTTCCTTCGGACACAATTTTACAACTTCACTCAATGGTGCTTGTTGCTGAAATATGCAGATGGCCAACACTCGTCGTGCTACGTACGAAGCCGCTGAGACTGGTGGCAACGGTGCAGGAGCTGGTGGAAGTGGTGCCAACAATGTCAACCACCAGGAACCACGTCCAGAACCACATTTGCCCCCTCCTCCGCCGCTCACCGCAGAAATGTTCTTCACACAGTTTCTTGGAAGTCAACGCAGTACTGAACAATCACAGAGGAATATGGAAGACTTTCTGCGTACCATCGCGGAAAATGTTCAAAGAGGAAATAACCAAGGTGGTGGCCAGGGAGTGAACCAGTACAGCAGTTTCAAGGATTTCATGGATACGAGGCCACCTATTTTCAAGGAAGCAGCAGAGCCACTTGATGCCGAAGAATGGATTAACACTATGGAAGATAAGTTCCGTGTGTTAAGGATGACAGAAGTTCTGAAAGTAGAGTATGCTGCACATCAGTTACAAGGACCAGCAGGAATGTGGTGGAAGCATCACCGCAGTACTTTTCCTCCTAATGCCCAGATCTCTTGGAGGGATTTCACTGAAGCTTTTAAGGGAGTTTATATTCCCCCAGGGTTGGTTGAGATGAAGCTTGGAGAGTTCTTAGCCTTGAATCAGGGTACCAAGACGGTGACACAGTATCTGCATGCCTTTAATAATTTGTGCCGCTATGCTCCAGACATGGTTGACACAGATGCAAAGAAGATTGCTAGTTTCAAGAGAGGGTTGAGTCCGAAGATGATGAAGCATGTGGGTACCAATACCCGCAACAGATTCAACGACTTTATCAGTGACTGTTTGAAGCAAGAGAAGAACAATAATGCTTACACCGCATCCAAGAACCGCAAGAGAGTGTTCGAGTCAGGACCATCCCAGTCCAGAGTTGTCCCTGCCAACCGTTCATCTTATCGTCCGTCCGCACCTGGTGTGAGGTTCAGGCCGCCGCAGCATAAAACCCAGAACTACAAGGGGCCACAGAAACCGTACAAGATGGCAGTGCCGCCAACCAAGACCAACGCAGCTGCAGAACAGAGCAACTCCAAGGGAGCTATAGGGTCTGCTGGTACAGTGAAAGGGCCCTGCTACAATTGTGGTCAGCCAGGCCACTTTTCAAAGTTCTGCCCTTATCCGCCTAAAAAGAAGCAACAGACTTACAATGCTCGTGTACACCACACCGCCATTGATGAAGTTCCTGAGGGAGAGCCCGTAACTGCTGGTAAGTTTCTTGTGAACCATCACCCTGCAGTTGTTCTTTTTGATTCTGGATCTTCGCATTCTTTTATGAGTCAAGCATTTGCACGGAAGCATGAACAACTATGCACAGAATTGAGTTATGGTTATCGCATAAGTTCAGCAGGAGCTGATGTGTTAACCAATAAGATGGTTAGAGGGGCAACCCTTGAGTTAGGTAGTCGGAAGTTTCGAGTGAACCTGGTAGTTATGCCTGGACTAGTTTTGGATGTAATAATAGGAATGAACTGGATGAAAGACTGGGAAGCAGTCATAGATACAAGCAGTCGGATGCTTACCCTTAAAGATCCCCAGGCAGAGGGTACTTTTCAGGTACCATTGCCTAAACGAACAGATCTTGTGAGTGTGACCTGTGCCATGGAAGTTACTCCTATCCATCAGATCCCAGTAGTATGTGAGTTCCCGGATGTGTTTCCAGACGAGTTGCCTGGCCTTCCTCCAGATAGAGATGTTGAGTTTGGAATCGAGTTGATCCCCGGGACAGCTCCAATTTCGAGGAGACCTTATCGGATGCCTCCGGATGAGTTAGCTGAGTTGAAGAAACAGTTGGAAGAGTTGTTAAAAAAAGGGGTTTATTCGCCCAAGTAAGTCTGAATGGGGATGTCCTGCCTTGTTTGTAAAGAAAAAGAAAGAGGGTACTCTAAGGATGTGTGTGGATTATCGACCTCTTAACGCTGTAACTATCAAGAATAAATATCCCTTGCCTCATATTGATGTTCTGTTCGATCAGTTAGCTAAAGCCAGAGTGTTCTCCAAGATAGACTTAAGGTCTGGGTATCATCAGATAAAGATTAGACCTCAAGATGTTCCGAAAACCGCCTTTTCTACCAGATACGGGTTGTACGAGTATCTTGTTATGTCATTTGGACTGACAAATGCTCCTGCATATTTTATGTATCTGATGAATACAGTTTTCATGCCAGAGTTGGACAAGTTTGTAGTTGTCTTCATTGATGACATTCTAGTATACTCTGAAAACGAGAAAGAGCATGAAGAGCATCTGAGAATTGTCTTGACCAGGTTGAGAGATCATAAGTTATATGCTAAGTTCAGTAAATGTGAATTTTGGTTGAAGAAAGTTCCTTTCCTCGGTCATATCCTATCTGAGAATGGAGTTTCTGTAGATCCGAGTAAAGTGCAAGAGGTTATGGATTGGAAGACTCCAACCACAGTGTCAGAAGTCAGGAGTTTCCTAGGGTTAGCAGGTTACTATCGCCGTTTTATCCCAGACTTCTCGAAGATTGCCAAGCCTATGACAAGTCTGTTACAGAAAGATCACAAGTTTGCGTGGACAGAGGAGTGTGAGACAGCTTTCCATACCTTGCGGAAACTGTTGACCACTGCTCCAGTTCTTGCACAACCCGACATCGAGAGACCTTTTGATGTGTTCTGCGACGCATCAAAAACAGGATTAGGGTGTGTGCTAATGCAAGAAGGAAGAGTAATTGCTTATGCCTCCCGGCAGTTGAGAAAACATGAAATCAATTATCCGACACATGATCTTGAGCTTGCCGCTGTTGTGCATGCCTTAAAGATTTGGAGACACTATCTACTGGGTAACGTGTGCAACATTTTCACCGATCATAAGAGTCTCAAGTACATTTTCACCCAACCAGAATTGAACATGAGACAGCAAAGATGGTTAGAACTGATCAAAGACTACAACTTGAATGTACAGTATCACCCTGGGAAAGCCAATGTGGTAGCTGATGCTTTAAGCAGAAAGTCACATTGTCTGAATGTGCAACCCTTGCTTGAAGATGGTTTCGATCTAATGCACCCTGCCGTGCTACATAGTATTCAGGTCAGTTGTTCCTTGGAGAGTAAGATTATAGAAGGTCAGAAAACAGACAAAGGGATATTCCACATCAAAAAGAAGATTCAAGAAGAACCCTCGAAACACTTCAGGGTGGATGAGCAGGATGTGTTGTGGTTCGACAACCGTCTTGTTGTTCCAAAGGATAGAGAGCTTAAGAATAAAATTTTGGATGAAGCTCATCTCTCTAAGTTGTCTATTCATCCTGGCAGCAGTAAAATGTATCAAGAACTAAGACCTCGTTATTGGTGGACCAAGATGAAGAAGGAAATTGCAGCGTATGTAGCCAGATGTGACACATGTTGTAGAGTAAAAGCAATTCACATGAAGCCTGCCGGAATGCTACAACCCTTGTCAGTGCCGAGTTGGAAGTGGGATGACATAAGTATGGATTTTATCACGGGTCTACCCACTACTCAAAAAGGTCACGATTCCATTTGGGTAATTGTGGATCGTCTTACTGAGACAGCCCACTTTTTGCCTGTCAAAACGGAATATAGACCACCTCAATATGCTGAGAAGTATATTGCAGAGATTGTGAGATTGCATGGCATACCAAAGACTATAGTGTCTGACAGAGGGTCACAGTTCACTGCTCACTTTTGGGAGCATTTGCACAAAGGTTTGGGGACTAGTCTGATTCGTAGCACTGCCTATCATCCTCAAACAGATGGTCAAACTGAGAGAGTTAATGCTGTTCTAGAAGATATGTTAAGAGCCTGTGTGTTGTCTTCCAGAGGTTCATGGGAGTCATGGTTACCATTAGCAGAGTTCTCATACAATAACAGCTATCAAGAGAGTATCAAGATGGCACCTTTTGAGGCTCTGTATGGCCGAAAGTGTAGAACACCGTTAAACTGGATTGAGCCAGGAGAAAGAAGGTATTATGGTATTGACTTCGTAGAAGAAGCCGAAAGGAAAGTTCATATCATCCAGCAGAATATGAGAGCAGCTCAGTCACGTCAGAAAAGTTATGCAGATAAGAGAAGGAGACCGCTTGTGT
Organism: Saccharum hybrid cultivar R570; assembly: GCA_038087645.1. NCBI lineage: Eukaryota > Viridiplantae > Streptophyta > Magnoliopsida > Poales > Poaceae > Saccharum > Saccharum hybrid cultivar. The sequence goes on along the minus strand of JAQSUU010000049.1, from coordinate 1,520,759 downwards.
TCGAAGTTGGTGACTATGTTTATCTAAAAGTTACGCCAATGAAAAAGAAAAGATTTGGTGTGCGCAGAAAGCTGGCCGCCAGATTTGTGGGACCTTACAAAATCCTGGAACGGAAAGGTCCTGTGGCTTACAAATTGGATTTACCAGAGTCAATGGGTGCTATATTCCCAGTTTTTCATGTATCACATCTCAAGAAATGTTTGCGCGTTCCAGAGGAAAGGATTGAGCCTCGAGGCATAAAACTAAAGTCAGATTTGGTGTATCGTGAGCAACCAGTTCGAGTATTGGATACCAAGGAAAGGGCTACTCGAAACAGTGTGGTGAAAACGTATAAGATACAATGGAGTCATCACGATGAAGGGGATGCATCTTGGGAAACGGGTGAATACTTAAAGAATGCCTACGAAGATTTTTATAATAAATGGTTCGTAACCCAAATCTCGGGACGAGATTTTCATAAGGGGGGAAGGCTGTAACACTCCGGTGTTAAGCAATGCATCTTTGCATGGCAATCATATTGCACAACATTCATATCATTATAATCATGTGTGATAATTTGTAATTTGATTTAAACAAAAGCTTGAAATTAACGTATGTGATAAATTGTATTAACATGATAATCACATTTGTACCAAAACCTTGCAACGATAAATTCTACATCACTTGGAACCCTAGTTCAAATTTTGGAGCTCAAAAATTTGTCAAAACTTGCTTAGAAATAATTATGAAAAATATTCAAAATTTTCCCCTATTTTAGCTTTTATTTTGTCATTCAAAATCTATCAAAATTTTTGAGTTGGCCCCTTAATCAAAGTTGTAGAGAATTTAATTTTGAGCAACTTTTATTTTTGGGCCAATTCCAGAAATTGTCTTCTTCTTGTTCAAATTTTGGTTTGAAGTTTGAAATCCATTTGAATTAATTTTTGAAAATTGGAAAAAACAAGTTTCGTCTTAGCAGGCCTCGTCCTCACTTCCCGGCCCGCTCGCGAAGCCGCCCGGCCCAGCCAGCCTCGCGCGCGCCCGCGCGACGCAGTCGGCCCGGCCCGCGACCCCGGCCTCCTTCCTCCTCCCGCGCGCGCCCACGCAACGCTGGCCGCCGCGGCAGAGCGCGTTCGCCGCGTGTCGGCCATGCGCTGCCGCCGCTCGCCGCGCGTCGTCCTCGCCCTGATCTCCCGCCAGCGCGAGCGCACTCAAAACGACTGCCCGAGCCTCCTCGCTCCCTCACTTCCCCTCCCTCACTCGCCAGCCACCCCTCCTCTCCCCACCGCGCGGTCGGACGGCTCGCCGCCGCGAGCTCCGGTTTCGCCTCCCCGTTCCGGCATCGTCAGGCCACCACCATCAAATTCACCTTGCACCGAGCTCCGCCCCGTTCTTCCCTCCTCCGAACGAGCCTCTCCGCTCCCTCGCTACCCGTGGTAGGGCTTCTTTCCTCCTCGCCTCGCCGCGCCACCGCAACGGTGCCGACGAGCCGCGCCTCTCCACCGCCTCAACCGCCACCTCTTTGCTCTCCCGCACTGACGTCTCGTGTTGGCCACTTCTTGGCGACCCTATTGCGCGTCTTGGTGGGTCGTTGGCTGGCCGGAACCGGCCGATTGGCCGTGACCGCCGCCGCGACGTCGGCGTCGGGAACGCCGGCGACGCGCTCGGGTCTCTCTCTCCCCCCCCCTTCCTCGCTCGGTGGGCTGAGCCGTGCCTGCGGGCCGCGCCCGAGCAAGCCGGCTCGGTCTCCTCCCCCGCGCGAGCAAGATGGGCCGCGACCGCCGTGGGCCGATCATTTTCCCTCGGGCCGGCCCAGCGACATTTAAATAAATCCGTTTTCATTTCTCTTTTTTTTTATTATTTTTGATGAAAAACACTTGGGAAAATGAATTCTTGGTCATTTTAGCTCCAAAATTTGTGAAATAAATTTCTATATACTCCTTTGAATCAGATCTACAATATAAAAATGTTGCATGTCAATATTTCATTACTTTTCTGTAGAGTTTATAATTAAATAGTAAAATGGCTATTTTCTTGATAAATACTTAATAAATCCTAGAAAAGTCAGAAAAATATGATTCCAAATTTATTAATCCTATTATGCCATGTACTTGCTAGGGTAATTTTATTTCATGGTTGTTCTGTATAAAAATTTGTAGTTGCAGTTCAAATGCTTTTTGTACCAATAATTGTTATTTTTGTTAATTAAATAAATTTGAATAAAACATGCAAGTGATAATTTTTCCATAGTGTTTGTTTAGGTAGTAGATAGTAGAAAAATTCCTAAATCTGTTGTTTGATACTTTTCATAATGTAAAGTATTTTAAATATCTAGTTGAGGCCATATTTTGTTATTTTTGTATAGTAAGTTCTAATTATCCAAATGTAGTAAAAATTTTATGTCAAGCTATTCTTTATATTAGTAATCCACTGTAATTTTATAAGATTTTTCTGAGCTACTAAAATATGTGTTGTTGTTCAACCATAGGACTAATTAGGGTTTCTTTTTATTCTTTAATGCAAAGATAATTAGTAAGGTATGCTTTGGTGTATCTTTGAAGCATCTTAATTGTTTAATACTCTCGCATGGTGGAAAATAGTGGTGGTAGTTTTCGAGTACATGTTCTTGGATGACGTAGACTACCTTGTAGAAGAGTCATAAGTTCCACGTAATCCGATAACGTAACATATCCGTTACATCGCATGCACTCCGCATCATCATCATCTCATGTCACCTCTGCAATGCACTTATGCATGATGCACTCATACTTCTGCATCATACAGGATCGCAGGAAGTGGTTCCGACAGTTGTTCCCGAGGACGTAGAGGAGCAGCCCGAGGAGCCGGAGCCAGCAGAAGCAGAAGAGGAGTCCGGTGAAGAGCTTCCGGAGTGCCCTGACCATCGTCCCAGTACCTTCGAGCGAGGCAAGCCCCGGAGCATTTCTCCCCCGGTTTGCAAATAATTATTTATTAATTTTACTTAATCTGATGCATTAAGTTTAGGAGTTGTTTGCAAACGTTGCTGCATTATACCTTGTTCCACCTTGTTTTACCGATCCTTGTCACCCTGGTGTTCACGGTCAATACTTGCTTAGCTTGCTTAGACCGGTAGAAGTCGGGTGATTGCCTGTCATCCGCGAGCTATAGGGGATTACCTGGTTTTGTGAAAGAGATGTCATGTGAGAATAACTCAGTGTGGAAATGAATGTGAGACCGGGCGGAAGCTTGCAGGGTTCTGGACTGTAGTGTCTTCCGTTTGTGTCGATTAAGGACCGTCCGATGTCGGGCCTCGGGTCATGTTGAACGCATGCCTCACATTTAGCTGGCCGGATAAAGCACCTTTCGACCGCGAAGCCGGGAGATTATTCGGGCCGAGTAGATTGCCCGCAACGCACTGTACCGGAGCAGTAGTGGCAGGAAACGGGGGCGCGATGATAAGGCCAAAGAGCAGTCGGGCGGCCCCCGGGTACATGTGGTTCCTGGCAAGCTCGCGACTTTACCTGAATAGTTGACTCGATGACCAATACCTCACTTTAGCGGGTGAGTGAGGTTTGTGTGAGGAATAAATTACCAGCTGGTCAATAATCGATTCGAATCGCCATCGTTCACTGGATAGTGAGCACTTGACTTGAGTTACTTCATCGTAGTAATACTGATGAAACACTTGGATAGTTATGAGAAAATGACATGGTAATTATTGTCAAATATCAATGGTAATCCTTGCTTGCTTAATTCCATGATTACTTTAGCATAAGTGCAAACATAGTTGACAGGAGGATAAAGAATTAAAAGATGACATGCTTTTGTAAATGATTTGCTAAGCTAAAAATGCTTTTCTTGCAAATGAGTCAGCTACCCCACCAAAAAGCCTATCATGATCCTTGGAGTCTTTTGTTTTGGTTCTGTCGGGTAAGTCTAGCTGAGTACCTTCTCGTACTCAGGGCTTTGTTCCCACTTGTTGCAGATGGACAGATGTACTATGGGTATTGTATCAACTGTCTCTACCCTGCGATGGGCGAAGCCTAGGACCATGGGCAATGGTCACTCACTACTCCTCGCCTGATGCTTTTGTGGGAGATGATCGCGAGCTGGCACTGTATTTTGGAAAAGATGTGTGTGTGTGCTTTAAACTAATGCTTCCGCTACTTTATTTGAAACTGGTTTGTAATAACTATGTTTAAACTCCGATGTAATTTGTGCCGCAAACTGCTGTGTAACTTATGAAGGTAATCGCTGAACTTATTACGATCTTGGCTGTGATGTAAAATGGTTTGAAATCCGTCGAGATTTCACGGACTACCGGGTTATACGGGCTTAAGTTTGGTAAATTGTCCATCCGTTGGATGATTTTCTTACTTAATCTCGTATAATTGGGCGGTTCTGTTACATACGTCTTGTGAGGATTAACATGAATGTTTTGAGAATGGTCTATAGTTAGTAGTTGTTATAAGATGCATGAACCATGGATGCGGTGGCAGATCCATGATTTTAATGTTGGGTATTTCCAAACCAAAGCCGTCTACTTCTGGTTGTATGCCGCCACGACGTGGTGCCTATGTTTGTATGTATGTCAGTTTGTCTGACGGTCATCCTTGGGTTCATATGGGATTGGGATTTGAGAGAAAAAGGGGGATTAGGGATGGATGGGCAAGGGGTGATAGTCTGATAGATGCATGAGATGACAATGTTTTCATGTGTGATTAAGGGCTAAGGAAGATCCTAGTTGTCTGGATGTCAAATGGCAATTTGGGTGGACCTGAGAAAGCTTGGAGTGTGGTAGGAAGAGGCCGGTACACTTTTATTTATTTTAGAAGTGAATGATAAGAAAATATAGGATAGATCCAGTGCCAGAGGCTCCCACACGAGTGGGGTCTGACGAATAAAAGTATTTTTGCACTTAAAAGATAGGCAGGTTATATTTGGCTTTCATGGGTGGTGCCCAGCTTGGTATGTGTATCTGGACCAGTCCTATCACAGCAGGAATGAAAGCAGAATTATAAATAGCTGGACTGGCTAGATACAATGCACAGTTTTGCTCTAAGGGCCTGTTTAGATGTGAAAATTTTTGGGGAAAAGTTCCTGTAGCATTTTTTGTTGTTATTTGGCAAAATTTGTCTAATCATGGACTAACTAGGCTCAAAAGATTCATCTCGACATTTACAGACAAATTGTGCAATTAGTTATTTTTTTACCTACATTTAATGCTCCATTCATACGTCCAAAGATTCGATGTGACAGTTACTATGCAAAAAATTTTGGCTCTTTTTGGGTACTAAACATGGCCTAAGCAAACTACTGATCTGAATATATATATATATATATATATATATATATATATATATATATATATATATATATATATATATATATATATATATATATATAGACACACACTAGTATGGAGATGATATTACAAGACGAATCATAATGTATCAAGTAGCGTGTTCTGTGATACGATGGATTTCTTTCTCCTCCGAAATGGATAGATGGGTTGGACATCCAACAGTACTCCTTCCATCTTCGAAATGTTAAATGTTTTTTTATTAATAATCAGAAAAATATCAAATAAAACTGATTTTGACCATTATTTTTTCTTATTATATGTTGTGATTTGCTAAAGAACTTATATTATTTCAGAGGCAATTTAAATTCAAATCTACTGGTACAAATCTTGTTTTCTAATTAAACTTATATATACTTAAATAATTATTAAAATTTGACTTTTCCTATATAAAGTATTATTATAATTCTGGAACAGAGGGAGTAATTAGCACGAAGAATTAATCGAGTGCATGCATTATTTAGCCGCAGCACTTTAAATGAGTGCTGCTAGTATTTAATCTCAGGTGTCAAATGTGTAGATTATATATGTTATGATAGGATGAATCAGATGGCACTTGCTGGGACATTATCTGAATTTTTTCATTTATTTTTCGTCCAGGAAAAAAAACTGGATGTTTCCAATCTGAATAATGAGTGGCCATATGCACGTAAAAATTGTGATATTGTTAATTCAGTAGTGATGTACGAACGCAGTCGCTCCAACACCAGCACATAAAACATCATGATGCAACTTTGCGCGAATTAAAAAATGGGCTCTATTGTTAGTGGCAATATATGGCATCTTTATCATTTTTTTCTTGACAATATTCCTGTCATGTTCTTGGAAGAATCATATGGTTGAATATTCGTTGATCCCGGGGGCGGAGCCAGAATCCTTACATAGGGGGGGCAATCTGAGTGCCGACAAAATTTATAGGATGATAAAAAAATGAAGTAAAGTATATATAAAAATAATTATTTGGGTGCTTGCATTACATCTGCACTAACTTAAATCTTATTGATAGCATTGGTGTTTTCACCACTATCGCTGCCAGACCCTCATTATCTGCTTAAAAAGACTAGCAATTGTTTTTACCTCTTCGTCTGGGGCAAATGCTAAATGTCTAAATGGATGAGATAATATTACATTTATTTAATCTAGCCACTTAGTGACCTTTGGCTTTAAGAGATACAGAGTATGATTCACTGATTTGAGAATGGAGAAAAAAATAAACTAGTACTACTATGACGCGTGCTGCAGTACCTTAGCGTCTCTTCCATGTTCTAGCTTGGCAGCTTGAAGGTTTCTGACCGCATGTTTGGTGCTCGTTCACCAACTCTGCTGAGAGTGCTGCATAGGGTGCTGCGACAGGCAACAACACTCACGGACGGAGAGCCGAAGAAAACGACGGCAATCTGGAGTCAGGCTTAGCAGGGACGGTTTAGGGTGATTAAGTAGGACATCTAATGAAGCCCATGGAACATTAGGGGGGCCAGGCCCCTGCCCGCCCTCCCTTGTCTCCGCCCCTGGTTGATCCGTCGTGTCAAATTAAACCAAAACCAAAAGTGAATATTCGTTAAGGCATCGCACATGGTGGTATCAACAAACCCCTGTGCCTCTACATATACCCCCAACAATGCTATCACAAGCAACCCTGCAAATTGGCCCCTTTCAAATGGTCCAGTTCTTTTTTTTAATCCAAATCCAGCTTTTGTTGTGACTTGGGAGGTGGCTTGAAATGTTAGCATGCTACTGCTGTCCATGAAATAGCTTTTATATTTCGGTCGTCCAAACTGGGTCCTACTGGCTTTCTAATTTTAAAACCAGGCACTAAATCGCATAGGATCTTGTTGTCAGTTATAATAGGTCTAAATTAATGAGTGGTCTTGTCATCTTTTGGTGTTAAATGGCAGTGTGACATGAGCATTTGGCTGGCACCTAATCAAAGCCAAGGATGATGCTGGCTGGCTCTGGATCTCTTCTCTTATGTGTATGGTTGACATGGTAAAGGTGCTCTCGTTTTGACAAAGAATTACCTACATCAAGGTTAAATCATCATCAGACGACCGTTTCCTCGCTCGAGAAAATGTACACAAGATTAATACATCCAAATAGTAATTTACTATATTTTGTCACTGTTGCATACTTGCATCACACATGTCACTGTGGTTAAGGCTTAGTCTAGATGATAGAATCAGACCATTTCTCTCTTCGTTGAATGGTTGTGTGCAAAACTCTTACAGAGGCCGGAATATAAATTCCTTTTTCTAAAAAAAAGACTATTTCCCTTGAGAATCACTAGAAACGATTCCAAACGGTATTGCAGCTTAGCTATTCGGAGCTCAAACGTTTCTAGTAATCATGAGATTTCCTTTGTAAAAAGATTTAATTTGTAAAATACCTTTCAAAAAAAGATTTCCTTTGTAAAAGACTGAAACGGCATGTGGGTGGTTTTGCATGATTTTTCTACCACTTCGCGTGCTTCTGCTACGTATTTTATTCAGCAAATAATTTCTATATGTTAAAATGGGTTGTATTTAAATTGTTCTACACTTATAGAAAGTGCCAGATTTTTTGAGAATATTTTTATTTATAGAATGTTTTATGGAAAAATATATTTTTTAATCAGAATGTAGTCTATAAGCCAAACAACCTTGTCTGAAACATTTTTTGAGAGAATCTAAAAAAAACTAGATTCCTATCAAACGCACTATAAATCCCGACCAAACGACTGTTTCTCCATCTTAAGAGCACTATAAATCCCGACAAAACGACCGTTTCTCCGTCTTAAGAGGTCACGGTTAATATACCCATCAAATGATTTACTTTAGTCGCTGTTACATCGTCGTATGAAAACACGCTTTTGAATCAACTTACGCGCGCATACGTCCTCAACACTTACGTAAAGCTTAGCAAATCAACAAAGATGACAACAGCAGCAACATCATTGAGGGCTGACATAGTAAAACCTTCAAGTACTATACGTCTTCCCCAACAGGTACAGCTCCTATAGCCACAGAAAATCACCCAGCCAACCCGTCCTTCCCGCTGCTCCTTCCCCTGCCCTGCGGGCCCACCGTGCCCATGACATCAGGAGGAAATAGTCCTCCGTGAAAACATGTAGTTAGTAACTAAAAAACATAATATTTCCATCACTCCATCACTTGAAAGATTTAAAACTTGGCATATCTACCACTTCGCGTGCTTCTGCTACGTATTTTATTCAGCAAATAATTTCTATATGTTAAAATGGGTTGTATTTAAATTGTTCTTCACTTATAGAAAGTGCCAGATTTTTTGAGAATATTTTTATTTATAGAATGTTTTACGGAAAAATATATTTTTTAATCAGAATGTAGTCTATAAGCCAAACAACCTTGTCTGAAACATTTTTTTGAGAGAATCTAAAAAACTAGATTCCTATCAAACCCACTATAAATCCCGACCAAACGACTGTTTCTCCGTCTTAAGAGCACTATAAATCCTGACAAAACGACCGTTTCTCCATCTTAAGAGATCACGGTTAATATACCCATCAAATGATTTACTTTAGTCGCTATTACATCGTCGTATGAAAACACGCTTTTGAATCAACTTACGCGCGCATACGTCCTCAACACTTACGTAAAGCTTAGCAAATCAACAAAGATGACAACAGCAGCAACATCATTGAGGGCTGACATAGTAAAACCTTCAAGTACTATACGTCTTCCCCAACAGGTACAGCTCCTATAGCCACAGAAAATCACCCAGCCAACCCGTCCTTCCCGCTGCTCCTTCCCCTGCCCTGCGGGCCCACCGTGCCCATGACATCAAGAGGAAATAGTCCTCCGTGAAAACATGTAGTTAGTAACTAAAAAACATAATATTTCCATCACTCCATCACTTGAAAGATTTAAAACTTGGCATATCTACTTATATACAAAAAGTTAGGATACAAAACTCAAAAAACATGTTTCCATAACGTATGAATATATGCACTCGTGTTCCAAAGTTAGAACACAAGCTTATTTCTAAAAATTAAAAAAATTCAAGTTCACGTAACACTAGAAGTCAAAATTGTAGTAATGTTGTCTTCTAGTGCACATGCATTTGAAATTGTTATTTTCATATAGAATTTGTGTCTAATATTTTTTTTATATGTGAGTAACTGAGTATATATGTGGATTCATTTATGAATGTGCCTTAAAAAATTTTGAGTGAACAAAATACATTTCTGGAGTTGGCTGGCTTTCATATATTTCGAAGATAAAATAAAGCCCTAATTAAAACGCAGGATTCTCAAAATATAGGAATAGGAAAATCACAAGATTGAAATAACCGTGCAATTGAAATCCTATAGGAAACTAGAATCTAGAAAAAGTTATGAATGAAGCATCTGAATGGTAATCCTAAGACACAAAGGAGAACAAAATAAAAAATAAGTTGGGCCTGATGAATAAGCATCTGAATAAGCACGGCGAGCACAGACAGGTGTGTTCACCTCGCGAAAAGTAGGTGAAAAGTTACTGTAACATCTTTCGTTGTTATTTGGCAAAATTTGTCTAATCATAGACTAACTAGGCTCCAAAGATTCATCCCGACATTTACAGACAAACTATGCAATTAGTTATCTTTTTTACCTACATTTAATACTCTATGCATGTGTCGAAAGATTTGATGTGATGGGTGGAAGATAAAATATTTTGGGTTGGGACGGGGAAGTGAACAAGGCCACAGTCACACACGGACGACGGGGCCCCACCCGCACCCGTGGAAGCAAAACGCAAGCGAGCGTGCGTACGCGCAGTTGCGTCTCACCTCGCACGTTTTCCAAATCTGCCCCGGCGACGGCGATCCTCCCATCCCACTCGCTTTCCCCACTCCCTCGTGCCCATAAATACCCCCCCGCCGGGGACACGGGACAGCCCGTCCCCGTCGTGCTCCATCCAACTCGCCGCTCCGCCACTCTCCTGCCTGGCCCTGCTGCCGTCGCCGGCTACTAGTACTAGCTCGACCGGAGCACCTTCCCTTCCGACTCCCGCGGCGCCAGCCGGCCAGCCACTTGGAGCGATCGTCTCGAGGTCGGTCGAGCCCCGGGCAGGCGGACGATGGGGAGGGCGCCGTGCTGCGAGAAGGAGGGCCTGCGGCGGGGCGCGTGGAGCCCCGAGGAGGACCAGCGCCTGGTGGCCTACGTCCAGCAGAACGGCCACCCCAACTGGCGCGCGCTGCCCCGGCAGGCGGGCCTGCTCCGCTGCGGGAAGAGCTGCCGCCTCCGCTGGATCAACTACCTCCGCCCGGACATCAAGCGCGGCAACTTCTCCGCCGACGAGGAGGCCCTCGTCGTCCGCCTCCACCGCGAGCTCGGCAACAGGTCCGTCCGTCTCCGTCAGCAACACCGTACCGCCCTCATTTTGTTTGCTTCTGCTCGACCAGATATTCCGTTTCGATTCCCAACCTTTTTTTTTGTTCGGCCTTCTCTCCGAGAAAAGGGAAAAAAATAATGTTTTGCTTAGAAATCCATGGCATTTCCTCTCTGGAGCATAAAAAAATGGGCCTGCACTGCACTCTGCGCTCTGCGGGCCACAGATGGATGGAAAGATACTCCTGCCTCGCCATCTTTTCAAGCTTTTTCGTACGGCTTGTATCATTGCTCGGCGGCCATGGCCATAGCCGCCTCGAAACCATAACTTATCCCCCCACCCGGCCACCCCCTAGAGAGGACAAAAGCTTGGGGGATTAGCTTAAGCCCCCACTTGCGAGCTAACCAATCCCGGCCATCAAAGTCGCCAGAGATTCCATCTCGTTTGGCCTCTCGTGGTGTCATATGAAAATGGGCCATGTTTAGTTCCCTCGATTCTTCCCCAAATTCTACTATGCAAAAAGAAGATTCTCCGTCACATCAAAATGTCGGCAAATGCATGGAGTACTAAATGTTAATGAAATCAAAAACTAATTGCACAGTTTTGTTGTACTTTACGAGACGAACATTTTAAGCCTAGTTAGTCAAAATTTGGATAATTTTTACCAAATACAAACGAAATGCTACAGGAATTCTGATACAGTGTTTTTCTTCCCAATTCCGTGAACTAAACGATGCCTGGGTTCCTGCGCTTGCTATACGCCTATGCGTGCGTGCCTGCCTGCAGCAGCAACGCCATTTCACCACTTGCAAGCTGATCCTGGCCCTGGACCACAAGCACTGCTCAGTCACTGCATTGGATGGCATAGAAAATGGGGGCAGATGCAGTGCCCATCCTACCAGTTTAACCGCACATGAGATTAGAACCCCAGTTGCTGAATTCGATGGCGATTGGCGAAGCAAAGTTTTGTTTTCCCATAACAATAAACTAGCGGTTATTCACGAGCTTGGCGAGGAGTTGTGTTTTCGAAACAGCCTGCGCCTGCACGTTCCTGGAATCAAATCTTAGCGGCATCGTTTGCATCGAGCAGAATTCCTTTTTTTATGAACTGTTTCTGCTCGTCGTGTCGTGTCGTGTTCCTGGCGCTGACAGAGCTGAACGTTTATGTGGCGACACAGGTGGTCAGCGATCGCGGCGCAGCTGCCGGGGCGCACCGACAACGAGATCAAGAACGTGTGGCACACCCACATCAAGAAGCGCCTGGAGGACGGCGACGACGGGGAGGACAAGAAGAAGCCGCGCAAAAGCAAGCCCGCCGCCGCCGCCAAGAGATCATCGGCTGCCAAGAAGGCCGCCGACGCCGACGCCGACGCCGTGGATATCAGCGAGCAGCAGCAGCCGTTCCTGACGGCGTCGCCGGGGCTGTCGAGTAGCGTGAGCAGCGGCGTGACGACGTTCTCCACGGCCACGGACTCCGCCGCGGCCGTGTCGTCGGTCGACAACGCGGCCACCACCAGCCACCACCAGCAGGTCGGCGCCAGCAACAAGGCGGAGATGGAGACGAGCTTCAGCTCCGCCGAGCTGTTCCCGCCCATCGACGACAGCTTCTGGTCGTCGGCGGACGTCATGGACATGGGCCTCGGCGCCATGGACGAGGAGCTGGGCCTGGGCCTGGCGGACCCGCTCTCGTCGTCGTCCACGAGGGACGAGGACATGGAGTTCTGGCTCAAGATGCTGCTGGAGGCCGGCGACATGAGGGACTTGAGCGTCTTGTAACTAGAAAATGCAGAATCCAAGCTTAGGCGCCTGCTACCTGCAAGATTAGAGAGCATCGTATTTTCTTTTTCTTTTTCTTTTCTTTTGTCATCTTGAATTTCCCCCATTTTCCGGTGATGAGAAAAATGCTGGGAAACTCTGTCGGGTGATTTCATTTTCACCTTCCTTAGAAAAAAGAATACTAGGACCATTTCGTTCGTTCTTTCTCTGGTGTCGTCACAATATATCAGATACATGCAGTTCGTGCTTATAAATAGTACTCCTATAAATATACCATAAATGAGATGGCCGCAGCGGTTAAATGTGATTGCCAACAATTTTACCTTCTTATTCTTTTCTTGCTTCTAAGAAGTACCTTCCTCAATTAATTACCTCAGATGAAGGTAAGATCATTCACAGCACGTGACGTTCAATGTATTGAGCAGGAAAAACAAATGTCCTGCAAAATTAGCACTGAACTAGTACTCGTAACAAGAGGCGGTTCTGACTGAGTCTCAACGTTTTCCTCTCACGATACATCAGTGAACAGTATTTTTCAACCGGGCTAAACGAGAGGAACTGTCACCGTTCCTTGTACTCATGTCCTTGACCCTTCTCATTGCAATTGCAGCACAAGGTAAACGTTTCTTTTACCCATGACGGAATAAAATAGCTTCTGATAAAGCTGGGTGCACTGTTGGGATACGGCACCAAATGTTTTCCGATTCACATATAGGAGTATGAAGAGAAATAGGCTTCGTTGTACCTCCATCCTTTGCATTCAGAGCCAGGTAAAAAAATGCGTAAAGGAAAGGAAGAACTCAGGGGCTCAACGGAAGACAATTCGTTGAAATCTCTTTCTGAGGATGCTGCGTAAGTGCGTATGCTTTTTTAGTATTTTTTTTTTATTAATGCTTTTTTAGTATTTGAAGAAAGAAACACTGGATATGCTTGTCTACTTTTTGTTTCGATCGACTGCGCAGTAGCAGCAGACATACGTTTCAGAAGTCTCAAAGCTGGGTGGATATGCTTTATAAATGTCGACGAAATCACGAAAGTAACTGAAAATTTCAAACTGTTAGGCTCAAATAGATTCCGTCAAATGACTATATACATACGGAGTGCCGGAAATGTCAATTGCAACAAACTGAAGGCTGTACAAATCCACTGTGATTGACGACCTGCACCGGATTGCTTGGTTGACCGTGTCAGTAATAAGATGGCGTGTAGCTAGTTGAAGATTGCAACGTTGGGGGTTCGCACAGTAAGTTGAATGAGCTAAAGTGAACGTGTGTAAACTGCTTTCTGGTGCTGCAAGTTAAAAGTGGAGGAAAATTAGTCTTGGACTTTGTTACTTTCTAAATTAGGAGCCTTATCAGGAGCCTGTTTGGATCTGGACAACTAATTGTTAGCTGCTAGCGCTAATACCTTTTTACTAGTGGGGCTATTAAGTTGAGTCCTGTTTGGATCCCCTAGCTAATAGTTACGGATACTTATAGCTAAGGTCCTATTTGGATTCACTAGACTAATAATTAGTTGACTATTTTTTAATCCACAATGATCCAAACAGCTGAGCTGATAGATGGACTAAACTTTAGCTAAGGTTCCAACTATTTGTTAGTCTACTAGCAGGTAAAATCCAGCTAATTGGTACTGATTGGTGCAATCAATCTTGGAAAAAGTCAAAAAAAAAAATCCCTCCCTGGTCTTTGCGTGGGATCAGTTAGACCAGGTGGACAAGGGTTATAAATGTCTTTGCATAGTAATAGCACTATCCGTTAGTCTTAGGATCCAAACAACATTGGATTAATTTTTAGCCAGCTAACTATTAGCCAACTAATAACTATAGTTATAGTCTTAATCCGGATTGACAACTGGACCTAGTCTATCCAAACAAGCCCTAAATAATACCTTAGTTAATAATTTTTCATTACCTAATAATTGATTTTGAATTATTAGTTGCACTATTAGTTGAGATGTTTAGATCCGCTAAAGCTAATTTTAGCAGCTAACAATTAGTTCATGGGAGCCAAATATGCCCTAGGTCACAGCTCAACACAGTTTCATACATCTAATCAATGTTGTTTTCCCCTAGCTAGAAATCAAAAGGACGGCTTCATACAGCTTTTTGAATGAGGGATGCAGCTACACGAACGGCTAGATTCCCATCAAATTTCCCTTCGCTTTTGTGGATGAACGGCTCTTGTTAAATTGTACAAAAGGTTTCAACGGCCACGGTTTGTCAAATTGATCTGATGGACATGTACACTAAAAAATGGATTTATATAGCACGAAGCACCTAAGCTACATGTTTATATTACCCTGTAAAGTTTGCACAAAGCTCTCATGAACTTTATTTCAGCGTTCTGATCGAGCGAGCAGCTTACGCACAGGTACGTACGTACACACTTAAACATGGCCACCGGACGGAAGAAAGTAAACAGGAGTACGTACGTAAGAAGAGGTGGCGATCGAAGAATGATGTGAAAACAGACAAGTCAGATAGAAAAACCAATGTGAAGGCGTCAATACCGTTTATCAACGCCGGGACGACGTCCAAACGGGGCTGACCCTGCTCCATCTCTTTGGCAGTAACGCACGCGGATTTGTTGGTTGGTTCAGTCAAAGGAGGTACGTACACCTAATACTATTATAGCAGCATATCATCACCACATATATATAACCAATCAATAAATAAACTGCTACATATTTATAGGAGTACACGGGTTAAGGACGTCTAGTGTAGGCATATGAATTCAACTGGCACCGTTTGGATGCCGAAATTTTTGGCAAAACGCTACTGTAGCGTTTTCGTTGTTATTTGACAAATATTGTCCAATCATGGTCTAATTAGGCTTAAAAGATTCGTCTCGTCTATTTCGTCTAAACTGTGTAATTACGTTTGTTTTTTATCTATATTTAATACTTCATGTATGCATCCAAAGATTCGATGTGACAGGAAATCTTAAAAAATTTGGCATTTTGGGTGCAACCGAACAGGCCCTGGATCGCGATGGCAACAGCATGACGTGAACACGGCAGACTCGGTTGTGCTGTCTCAGGACTTCCATCCGTGTACGGAAAAACTTGCGCTGTCGCAGGACTCGGTTTGTGGCGCAGGAGTCAGGACTCGGTTTGTGTCCTGTACTGCGAGACGCATTTATAGGCTACTGTACTGTACAATATTTTTTCATGTTTTGTGTGTACGTGGACTACTAGACTGCGTTCTGTCTGTTCCTAAATATTTGTCTCTAGAAAACCGTGTTTTACTCATAAACTTATTTTCGAGACGACATACATATAGAGACGGAGGGAGTATGTACGTACTACGGCCTTGTTGGTCAGGTCAAGGATGCAGACTGCAAACTTGTGCACGGCCGTTGTACGGTGGATTTGACAACTATGACACGGACCACACGACGACGAAAGCGTACTACTTACTGGAGTATATACTCTGGAGTATATGCTCTGTCTACGTATAAGGTAGTAATGTAGTATGACTGAGTTCCTAGCTATAGCTAGTAGTAATTCCTGCCTGCAGACTCTGGGGATAAGTATGCTTGGTGAATGGTGACTATACTTGACGACGAGGTCATTAATGGCCCAGGGCTCTGGCCACGGCATCAAGTGCATGCCACCGTTGCGTGCACGCACACAAGGCTCCAGGATGCACGCACAGCGACTCCAGTGCCAGCGCTAGATTTGGTACCGCAGCGCACGTGGCAAGGACACGCGGTGGCTGTTAGTTCAGGCTCATGCCATCGCCATGACGCCATCGAGCGAGCCGCCGGCCGGCTAGCTTGCCTCTGCGCCTCTGCGGTGCGGATGGGCGGCGACGACGACACATCAGACGTCGGCGTCACGCGCCGGCTAGGGCTGTGTTTAGTTCATGAAATAAAAATTTTTGGGTGTCATATTGGATGTGTCGTAGGTGTTAGATTCGTAGGATACATAGTTCATCAGATTGGGATACAAGTTCATAATCGGGAATAGCAATTCATGATTCACAGTGTACATATAACAAATCCTAGTACATCTTCTACTGCGAGTCAGAGGGGAAAAGTGAGAGGTGGAGTATAGGATCGCAGACCATCGAGGGCCGTAGTGGTAGGAGCGGTGGTGACGGTCGAAGCGCCGACGGCCGTCTCGTTCGCTGGTGCCATCTGCGCGCCGGCAGCGACGTTCGGTGGAGATGAGAGTCGACGCAGTGAAGACGGTGGCGCAGTGGAGACGCTGGCGGCTTTCCATCACTGGCTGCGCCCCTTAAGGATCGGATCGGGGAATATCGGTGGGGAGTGACGGCTGAGGTGAACATCGTACCAAGAGCCGGCCGGCCCCCACCTCTATATATAGCGGGTAGTGTGACGGGGGGCCACCAACCATGTAGGGTTGGGTGCCCCCGATCAGGGCGCGAGAGCAAGACCCAAAAGGTCGTTGGGCCTAACTGGTGGAAGATCAAACCTAACATTCTCCTCCTTGATCTCTCATCATTTTCTTCGTTCTTTAATTTCTTACTCAAAACTTTCATTCATATCTTTCTTACTTCTATCCTATTTAATTACATATTAGTGCATTGAACTGTCTCATCGTCACAGCGATTAGTGCCGTTAGACTAACAGCCACAACACATTTCTCCGTTTTGGAATGAAACTTTCTTCTGGGCCCTTCATATGTTCTGGAATCATAGGCTTTCCCTTAAACCCATGTCGGCTACGTGTTCTCTGAACACGTTGGGTGGTAAGCCCTTTGTGAGCGGATCCGCGAGCATTTTATCTGTACTTATATGCTCAAGATTTATTATATGATTTCCAACTTTATCTTTCACAACATAGTACTTTATGTCAATGTGTTTGGCAGAACCACTTGACCTATTGTTGTGAGCATACTATACCGCTGGGTTGTTATTACAATACAACCTCATCGGTTCATTTATATTATCAATCACTTTCAATTCGGGTATGAATTTCTTTAGCCAATTCACCTGCCCCGTTGCCTCATAGCATGCTACAAACTCGGCATACATCGTCGAGGATGTAGTTACAGTTTGTTTGGAGCTTTTCCACGATATAGCCCTTCCTGCGAGAGTAAATATATATCTTGACGTGGATTTTCTTTCTTCTCCCGCATAATCGAAATCTGAATACCCCTCTATATGCAGGGAATCAGATCTTCTATATGTTAACATAAGGCATTTCGTACCCTACAAATAACGCAGGACTTTCTTCACTAATTTTCAATGTTCTATTTCTGGATTCTTTTGATATCTGCCAAGTAACCCGGTAACAAAAGCTAAGTCAGGGCGTGTACACACCTGAGCATATTGTAAACTTCCAACTGCTGAAGCATACGGTACTGCTTTCATTCGATTAATCTCATATTCGTTCTTGGGACATTGATGTTCCCCAAATCTATCGCCCTTGACAATAGGAGCAGGTGAAGGACCGCACACATGCATACTAAATTTCTTCAGAACCTTTTCTATGTATGCTTTTTGCGATAATCCTAGAACCACTTTCTTCTTTCTCGGTGAATCTCTATTCCCAAAACGAACGAGGCCTCACCGAGATCTTTCATATCAAAGTTTTAGGACAAGAATTTCTTCGTTTCCATTAGTAGATTGACATCACTGCTAGCAAGCAGGACATCATCCACATACAAAATTAGGAATATGTACTTTCCATTCTTGAACTTTGCGTAAACGCAATTGTCCTCAACATTTTCCTTAAACCCAAAATCTTTTATCGTTCTATCAAACTTCAAATATCACTGTCTTGAGGCTTGCTTCAATCCGTAGATTGATTTCTTTAGGTGGCATCCCATATTTTCTTTTTCTTTTACAACAAAACATTTCGGTTGTGTCATATAAACATTTTCTTCCAAATCCCCGTTAAGGAACGCCGTCCTTACATCCATTTGATGTAACTCTAAATCATAGTGGGCTACAAGTACCATTATAGTTCTGAAGGAATCTTTACATGAGACTGGAGAAAACGTCTCATTGTAATCAATCTCTTCTCTTTGCGTAAAATCTTTCGCCATAAGTCGTCTTTAAATCTTTCTACATTCCCTTGGGATTCATATTTTGTTTTGTAGATCCATTTACAACCTACTATTTTGGCTCCTTTAGGAATAATTTATAATTCCCAAACTTTATTGGTACTCATTGATTTCATTTCATCTTCTATGGCCTTAAGCCACTTTGATGAGTGCTCGTTTCTCATGGCTTCTTCAAATGAGGTGGGATTATCCCCCATATGAAATTCTTCTATTTCATAAACTTCATACTCATCAGAAATAGCTGACCTTCTTGTTCTTTGAGACCTTCTAGGGGCCTCTGGCACTTGTTCCACATTGGGCTGTTCCTGTTCTTCCTCATGTGCGACATTTGGTTCTATAGGTTCCTCAAGGACAGACTTCTCAAGGACATGTTCCTCATGTTCATTCATTATCGTCACGAGAGAACATGCAACAGGTGTTGGCACTATAGTGTCCTGCACTGTCGGCGCAACAGCAGCAGGTAGCGTAAAGAATGATTCTTCAACCATCGGAGTGGGTACATATACCTGCTTCTCCTGTAGGCTTATTTCTCGTGCTACCATGCTCCCCCTGATCATGTTATCCTCCAAGAACACAACGTGTCTTATTTTTACAATCTTTGTATGTCTGTCAGGACAATAGAAATGATATCTTTTCGATCTTTCTGGATAGCCAATAAAATAGCAGCTGACTGTCTTAGAGTCTAACTTTTCTATATTTGGGTTAAACACTTTTGCCTCAGCCGGACAGCCTCACACACGCAAATGGTTAAGTGAGGGTTCTCTTCCTGTCTATAATTCATACGGTGTTTTAGGCACTGATTTGCTTAGTACTCCATTAAGTATGTGAATGACGGTTTTCAGTGCCTCCATCCATAAACTAATCGGTAGTATAGAGTAACTTATCATTCTTCTTATCATATCTATTAAGGTACGGTTACGTCTTTCAGCCACTCCATTCTACTGAGGTTCTCCCGGTGTGGAGTACTGAGCGACTATGCCATTTTCCTATAGAAAATTTGCAAACGGTCCAGAAATTTGGCCATATGGGGTATGTCGCTCATAGTACTCTCCACCTCGGTCTGATCGTACTTTCTTTATTTTCTTATTATGCTGATTTTTAACCTCAGCTTTAAATATTTTGAATTTATCTAATGCTTCTGATCTTTTTTTAATTGGATAAATATAGCCATAACGAGAGTAGTCGTCTGTGAATGTTATAAACGAATCATAACCATCCACAGTTTCACAGGAAATGGACCACATATATCAGTGTGGATTATTTCTAAAGTTCATGCGCTTCGTTTGGCATCTTTCTTAATTTTCTTGACATACTTTCCTTTGATGCAATCAACGCACTGTTCTAAATCTGAAAATTCTAAGTGCAGAAAAATTGATTCTTTAATCAGTCTTCTGCTTCTTAGTTACATTCACAAATGGTGAATCATTCATATTCTCATCGCATATATTGTTCGCATTCTCATCAAGAGATAATAAATAAAGCTTGTCTTGTCGGAAGGCAAGACCAACACATTCATTATTAACAAGTATCTTACATTTGCCATTACCAAAATGACAATCAATTCCATCATCATTAAGTTTCAAAACACTTATCAAATTTTTGCGCAAAGAGGAAACATAAAGTACTTCTTTAAGACTAAGTACAAAACCATTATTCAATTGTAAAGATAAATCTCCAATGGTTTCAACATTGGCTTGCACTCCATTTACAACTTTAATCGTTCTTTCTCCTCTTTGCAAGGTTCTCGTCCCACTTAACCCCTGTAAAGAATTTGCAATATGAGTAGTTTCTCCTGAATCAACCCACCAAGTGGATTTAGCATAACTTAAATACAGAGATTCATCTACAAATATAATAAATTCATCACCTCTCTTTAGTAGAGATTTCAGAAAGTCTGGACAGTCCCTCTTGTAGTGTCCCTTCTTGAAGCAGTGCTTGCATTGATCTTTTTCAGCTCCACCATAGGAGTTGTTCTGCTAATTCTCAGAATCCTGGGGTTTCTTTTCCTGTGAATTTGAGGAAGAGGCCATATCCCAATTGGGTTTCCCTTGTGGTTTAGAATTCTTGCCATTAAAGTTCTTTCTTTTGTTATCCTTCACAAAATAAGCTTATTCACCCTGTGAGGACTTTATCCTCTCCTCTTCTTGAGCACACATTGAGATAAGCCTTTCTATGCCCCGTCTTTCATGTTGCATATTATAGTTCACAAAGGTGTCATATTCTTTTGGCAAAGAAGCAAAAATTAAATGAATCAGGAAATCATCTTTCTTCAAATTTATTTCCTTCAGCTTAGATGCTATAGTGTTCATCTTCAAAATGTGCTCTCTTATGCTACCACCAGTGTATTTTTCATTCATAAGCTTCTTAATCAGTGAACTTGTTGTGGCCTTGGTAGACCTAGTAAACTGACTCTTGATTTTCTCAAGATATTCTATGACAGTAGCACATTCAGAGATTGAGCCCCTTATTTGTTCTTCTATGGTTGCCTTAGCCACCAGCAGGCACTTGCGGTTGGAGAGAGTCCATTGCCTTTATTCAAGGTTATATTTCATTCTTATCTCAGCATGATCACACTTTCGAGCAGCGAAATCAGCGTCAGATTCATTTTCACCTCTCACCGGGTCCTCTAGTTCAGTAGGTGAAGGGTCGAGATGGCGGACTAGAGGGGGGGTGAATAGTCCTTTCTAAAATTAATCGCGTCGGCAAACCGAAACAAATGCGGAATTAAAACTATCGGTCTAGCCAAGACTACACCCCTCTATCTAAGTTCACAAGCACCTCACAAAGATCCTAATTATGTAACTAAGGTGCTTTCCTTAGCAAGAGCTCTCCTAAACAATTCTAGAGCAAGGTCACACAAACCTATGCACTAGTACTTTAGCAAAGCCGGGGAGCTCCTACACAAATCTAGTAAGCAAAAGCACGAAGCCACCTATGCTCACTAGCAATGCTCAATAGCAAGGCAACTAATGCCAAACTAGAGAGCGCAAATTACTTAGCTACACAAACTAAGCAATATGACTAACAAGGTTACATAAACCAAATTAGCCACGCAACGGGAGCTACTTCTATGCTACACAAGCAAGAAGGTAACTAGCTAACTACACAAGCAAACTAGTTACAAGAGCAACTACACAAGCACACGTGTATGAATGTAAATACAAGCTTGTGAATCGAAAGCAAACCACCGAGAAGATGTACACAATGTTGACACGGCGGTTTTTCACCGAGGTTCACTTGGTTGCCACCAAGCTAGTCCCCGTTGTGGCGATACACCCACTTGATGGATCACGAGCTAATTGACTATCAAGAGTCAAACCCTCAGCGGGTGCCGCACATCCACTCTCAAGATGGGGATCCTCCAAGCCACGAGCTTTACTAGAGTTGCTCTTCGCGATCCCCGCGGGGTGAGCACAATCCCCCTCACAAATCCTCCTCCGGAGCCACGCACAATCTCCACGCGTGCTTCAACGGAGTCGCAAGCCACCAAGCCGTCTAGGAGGTGGCAACCTCCAAGAGTAACAAGCACCACCGGCTTGCAACACGATCACCTAGTGCCACTCGATGCAATCCTCTCGATGCAACGCACTAGAATCGCTCTCTCACTCGATCCGATGAACACTATCAAGCATGAGTGAGTTAGAGGGCTTCCAAGCACTACCACATAAGCCACCAAGGCCAAAGTGTGCTCAGCTTACCGGCCAAGGCCGGCCACAAGGTCTATTTATAACCCAACAGTCAAATAGAGCCGTTACCCCACGTGACCGTTTTTCCGCGGGAGCACCGGACGCGCCGGTGGTAACTCACCGGACGCGCTCAACCGCGTCCGGTGCCCCTCCGACACCCGCGTGTCCTCCGAATTTCAAATTCGTCCGTTAGATCCTCCAACGGTCACTGCGTGCTAACGGTCAAACGACCCACCGGACGCGCTGCTGCGAACCACCGGACGCGCCGGTGCGCACAGCACCCGCGCCCGCGAAGCAACCACCGGACGCGCTCCTCGCAACCACCGGACGCCACAGTAACCGCGTCCGGTGCGAGTCCAGTAAGCACCCTGGACCACCGGACGCGTCCGATGGTGTGTCACCGGACGCGCACCGCGTCCGAAGACAACGTGACTCACTGTTCGCCAGACCGGACGCGCCGGTACCGTAGGTCACCGGACGCGCCGGTGCCAAACCCTAGCTCGCGCGCCTGACGCCCGCGCTGCACTGACCGGACGCGCTGGTCCACAGTGACCGCGTCCGGTGCAGCGTCCGGTGCAGCGTCCGGTGCTGCGTCCGGTGCTGCGTCCGGTCACCTCTGTGACCGCGTTCGCCTCCGTTTCTTTTCCGACTTCCGGCGTAGTGGAAAATAGGCATTTCACTTCCCCGAAATCGCCTGAATCCCGCGCTCGCACGCTCGGCGGGAGAGAGAAAGGAACCCAAACCCTCTCTACCGCTCAAACTCCACCGCCTTCGCAAATGTGCCAACACCAACAAGTGATCACCACCTTGTGCACGTGTGTTAGCATTTTCACAAACATTTTCTTCGAAGGAATTAGGCACTCAACTTGCCTCGCCACTCGATCCTAACACGTATGCAAAGTTAGATCGCTCAAGTGGCACTAGATGACCGATATGCAAACAAGTTTGCCCCTCTTAATAGTACGGCCATCTATCCTAAACCCGGTCATCAACTTCTCTACACACCTATGACCGGTGAAATGGAAATGCCCTAGGTTATACCTTTGCCTTGCGCATTCCACTCCATCTCCTCCGACATTGATGCAACACATGCACCAACCATATCACAAATGATATGATCCACTTCATATCATCATGTGACCTTGGTCCATCGATCTTGACCTCACTTGCTCTTCACCGTTGCGTCGGTCCATCGGCGCCAAGTCTTGCTCAAGCTTCACCGCCTCACGGTCCATCGCTCCAAAGCCTCCGACTTGCCCTTCACACTTGCAACCGGTCCGTCGAGCCAAGCCTCATCTTGATCTTTGCCACCTTGGTCACATGACTCCATGTCATGTCTCATATGTAATGAGCTCCTTCATGACACCATCACATGTGGACTAATCTCCTGTGTATCTCACATAACCACATATTAGTCCACCTAAGGTTGTCACTCAATTACCAAAACCAAACAAGGACATTTCAATCTCCCCCTTTTTGGTAATTGATGACAACTCTTACAAAGATATGGAAATTAAGTTCTTTTGGACTTTATGCCACTTATCCAACATTTAAGCTCTATGTTAGGATTTGGATAAGCACCATAAAATCCGACTTGGTAGTGATAACTCTCCCTACATATGTGCTCAAATGGTTTGGTTTCAAGCTTACACATATGCATAAATATGAAATTTGTGGGAGGGTTAGCACTACTAAGTGATGCTAAGGTGTATAGAATAAACCTTTGTAGTTCGATACCATTTGATAGCTCGATGCCATTTGAAAATCACAAGTTTGCCATCATCCTTAGCATCATGAGTAGCTAGACATCAAAAATACTAGAAACCCCGTGAGATCAACATTATAAGTAAGGTTCTAGTTTTTCATGATAAACACAAGTCTAGCTATCATCCTATGCATGCTAGTTATCATATCATCATTCAAGTTCTATAACTAGCATACACCACACAAGCATGCATGTTAAATAAAAACTTATGCAATGCTAGCAGGCACATGAATATGCACAAGTCAAATGCAACCAATCAATGTTCATGAGCTTGCTCCCCCTACTTGTGTGCTTCTCTTGTCCAAGAATTTTGATCCTTCTCTTTTCTTCATTGTTGCTCCCTCTTTGTCCATTTCCATGTCCAAACCCCATCTTCTCATGATGTCCCCATGATGTCTCCAAACCCCTCTCTTGGTGCATTGACATATCTTTGTTCCAACTTCTCCCCCTTTGTCATCAATTTCCATAAAGGGTGTATTTCTCATTGATACAAAGGCTTGCATTGGGGTAGATGGTTGAGACTTGAATATTGCGTTGTTGATGGACATCACCGCACATGTTGGAATGGCATTACTTGTATGTTGCTCTTGAGATACCACTTAGGATCTTTGACCTTGATACCGTTAGGTGGGGCTCCTCCCCCTATGTCATAGCATGAGTCATTCACTTGATAATCTTGAGCTCTTGTGTGTGAGGGAACTTTCTTCATTTGATGATCACTTAAAGTTGAGGATCACTTGTGGAACCATTGACTTGTATAAATGATATCATGTGTAGAAATACCATGAATAAGTGTGTGATACCAATTTGAAGAATCCTCTATCATGGAACCACTTGTAGGATTTGTCAATATGATCTTTTCTTGAACATTTGCTATCTTTATGAGCACCACTTGTAGGATATCACTTGTAGATCATGATCTAGACACCACTTGTAAATACTAATTGAAGAAATATTTTGAGTCTAGATACTATTTGAAACACCCTAGATATCCATTTGCATTGTTGTCTGTGCTTGTACCCATATCATTGTCATGAGCTTCTAGTATGACTTGAACTAAGTTGATTTGCCTAAGATTCTAAGTTGACAAGCTTCTTCACTCCTCATACTAAGGGTTATCTTGCTAATGTTGTACTTGTCACTTGTTAGCAATTCAAACTAGATCAAGTACTTGGGTTCACTAGCTCATGAACAAATTCATACTCATACCACTAGGTCATTTAAACAATCAAGCAATAGTGGTAGGCTATGAATTTAAACATTTCATTTGTTATGCATGATCCTAGTAAGCATGTACTATATGCACTAATCGCATACTAGTAAGGGATGAAATGATCATGCACATTGCAATGATACCTTTGTTATGTTGGAGTAGAGGATAGTCACATAGATTCCAATTCATTACTCCAATAGCAATGTGAAGTCCAATTTATAAGCTTGGTGAAGACAATCATTATAGAGAAATCCATTCTTCACCCATATGAAATGAGAACCACTAATAATCAAGTGCATTATCTCTTGTTGTGGTTGGCTTGATTTTTCTCTTTGATCAATGCTTGCATGAGAGAAGTACTTATGATACCAATTTTATAACCATGACTAGCTCTCTTTTGGGTGTTGCTTGCTTTTCTTGATCAACCCTATTGATTGCTTCAATTAAGCATCTCAAATGTCCCTTGAATTTATCACTTCCATGTTAGCCTTCCAAGCCGGTGCTCGGTTTACCCACCCATGGGCGGCAAGCCCCCTCAGCAGGGAGAAGTGACCTCTCTCCAAAGAACCATCCTTGACACTTACTTGAATTGCCTTTGATTGATTGATCTATGGACTTAACTTTATGAGTAACCTTGAATTATTCTTTAAGTTCTTTTCTTTCTACCAAATGATCTCCAATTATTACTAGAACTTGAACCTCATCTTCATCTTGAGTTTGATCTTCATTTTCAAATTTGAGTACCAAATTTGTACACTAAGTACATTCCAAAATCAATGCCCTTGTACTCATTTCTTGTCATGCTTCTAGATCAATTCAAAACCAAACTTAGGTGCCTCAGACACTTATAAATATGTTTCCAACTTGAGGACCTTTCACTTAAAGTGACTCTAGATCAATCCAATAATTGTCACTTTTCTGGCAGATTCTATACCCTTCAAAGAATAATTTATATCTCCCAATGTACAGATCCAAATACCATAAAATTTGGTGGAGATATGACTCACTAAGTCATCTAGCAGCTGTAAAAATTTGAGATTCATTTGACATCTAGATTGCTACCAGATTTCAAATCTTCCACCACTGCTACATGCTGAAAACTGCTGCACTATAGCTGACAAGATGTACTCCAAAGCCGAAGCATCTCTTATCCAATTCTCATGAAATTTGTACAGCATCTTATAACATAAGTCTAGAGCATGTATGCCAAATTTCAAGCCAATCCAATATGATTTAGTCACTCAAACTCAGACTTGATCTCACCTAGCTCAGATTCTCAACTTTGGACAGATTTCAATACATTGAGCAATACTTCATCAAATATGAATCAAACTTGAAACTAACTTGTTTGAATACTTTCACAAGACATATATCCATCCAATCCACTTACTAAATGTCATCTCATGAATTTATCCAACACAAATCAATTCAAACTTGATTACTTAAGCATTTAATCCATTCAAACATCTCATAGCAAGCAACATTGCATATATATCCAATTCAATCAACTCATATGCACCCAAGTGAAATGATCAACAAGAGATATACCTTGGTTAGCTCATGATCATCCAATAGCAAGCTTTCAACTTGAATATTTGCAAGCCATCAAATATATCCAATAAATCACCACAATCTTGAATGTTGCACTTGTATGTTGTAGTATTTGGACTCCACTTATTTTGACTTGGCATTGGGATAGAATATGCACTAAGCTTTAAAACTTGATTCAACATATGATGACCAATATGAATCCAAATGAATCAAGCCTCCAATGCCGATGGTACCTATAAACAATCATCCACTTTTTGATGGTACCCAAACAAGTTTGGGTCCTCTCAAGTTAGGAGCAACATACTTAGGCAAAGCCTTAGTATGGGTAGCGGGATGTTTTGCAATAGCAACAATAGAGGTACCATTTACATCCTTTCTAAGCATGTTAGTATCATTAATTGAACTAGGCTTAGAATTATTACCTAGGGGACATGAATGAGCCATGTGTCCCCTTTCCCGGCATGAATAGCATCTTCTCTTTGGTTGAGCCTTTTCTTGCTTGCTCATGTGATGCTCTTCATTGCCTTGCCTCTCATGAGTTGCTTGAGCATTCTTCTCAAGCTTGGTAGGACACCCCGAGGCAAAGTGTCCCATATCTTCACACTTGAAGCACTTGATGTGAGCCAAATCTCTCTTCTTATCTTGAATCTTGCTCATCATCTTGGCATCTTGGATTTGCATTGGATGCCTTCCTCTTTCACCCCTTCTTGTTTTCTTCTTCTTCTTCATCAAGTCACCATCATCATCCTTGTGGTTGATCTTGACTTGAGATTGGGGTGTGGTTTCTTGCTCAACTTGTGGCTTTGGTTGAGACTCTTTTTGTTGCTTCACTAGTTTCTTGGTTGGGCACGTTGAGGTGAGATGACCCCAAGTGCGACACTTGAAGCACTTGACATGCTTGAGCCTCTCTTCTTCTTTCTTCAACTTGAGCTTTTCTTCATTAGGGCAACCAATTGCAAGATGTCCTATTTCATGGCATTTAAAGCACATAAAATGAGAGAGCTTCTCTTGTTCTTGTTTCTTCATCTCTCTTTCATATCTTCTCTTCCCCCATCTTTTGCCTTTGATATTGCTCTTGTTGAAGCCAATGCCGCTCATGTCACCGTAGCTTCTTTGAGTTTTCAACATATGCTCAAAGGTGACTTTTGAGTTGTAGCACCTCTCTAACTTGTTGCTCAATTTCTTCACTTCACTTTTGAGCTCATTGTTCTCCTTCAAAAGGTTAGTCTCACAAGACATAGAAGTAGAACAAGCATTTAAATGTGAAGAACATGGCATATCTAATAAATCATCACAAGAGGTGGATACATGCTTCTTGCCTACATCACAAGGGTTAGTAACATTTTGCAATTGATCATTTGATCCATGTGATGAGCTCTCATTAATTTTAATTTTCTTTAATAACATCTTAAAGAGAGAAGCATGTTCTTGTACCAAATTATCATGAGCAACACTAAGTTCCTCATGAGACAATTTTAGCTCCTCATGTGAACAAGTAGTAACATAAAGTAGATGCTTTTGTTGTTCACATGTGGTTTTTAGAAATGAGTTTTCATTTTCCAATTTCATGGTTTTAGCTTTCTCATTTTCTAAAGACATGTTCATGCTAGCAAGTCTACTAACAAGCTCATCATATGAATCAACATGATCAATCACATTATCATTTGATACCTTTGTGTCACTTAGTGACATGAAGCAATGTGATGTAGTGGATGGGCTTGTAGTAGCATCATCAAGGCCCGAGCATGAACCAACGTTGTCACCATCAAGTGTGCTTGGGGTAGAAACATCACTTGCAACACTTGATGCATTATCACCATTCTTGTCAAGTGAACTTGTGGTAGATCGATCATCATCATCACTTGACCATGAGGTGGAGCAATCCTCCACAACCATCATGTTGTGGTCATGCTCAACATCATCATGTACAACCTCCTTGGGCTTGACATCATCGTCATCATCGGTGATAGCTCCATACTTTTCATTTAGATAGGCCCATATCTCATGAGCGGATTTGAGGTCCATGATCTTACCAAAGATGCTATCATCCAAAGATCTATACATGATGTTAGTAGCTTGGATGTCAAGATCTAGGCATTTCTCTTGTGCTTGAGTTAGATTATCTTCATCCAACACATGAGAAAAGCCTACATCTACCATCCACCACATTTGAGGGCAAATAAACTTAAAATTGCATATCATCCAATTTTTCCACCGTGCAAAGTGTGTGCCATCAAACATGTGAGGACAATCAACATCTAGTCCATATTCCGCCATCCTCTCAGGTCGGTGAAGACCACAAATGAGAGACCGGGCTCCGATACCAATTGAAGGGTCGAGATGGCGGACTAGAGGGGGGGTGAATAGTCCTTTCTAAAATTAATCGCGTCGGCAAACCGAAACAAATGCGGAATTAAAACTATCGGTCTAGCCAAGACTACACCCCTCTATCTAAGTTCACAAGCACCTCACAAAGATCCTAATTATGTAACTAAGGTGCTTTCCTTAGCAAGAGCTCTCCTAAACAATTCTAGAGCAAGGTCACACAAACCTATGCACTAGTACTTTAGCAAAGCCGGGGAGCTCCTACACAAATCTAGTAAGCAAAAGCACGAAGCCACCTATGCTCACTAGCAATGCTCAATAGCAAGGCAACTAATGCCAAACTAGAGAGCGCAAATTACTTAGCTACACAAACTAAGCAATATGACTAACAAGGTTACATAAACCAAATTAGCCACGCAACGGGAGCTACTTCTATGCTACACAAGCAAGAAGGTAACTAGCTAACTACACAAGCAAACTAGTTACAAGAGCAACTACACAAGCACACGTGTATGAATGTAAATACAAGCTTGTGAATCGAAAGCAAACCACCGAGAAGATGTACACAATGTTGACACGGCGGTTTTTCACCGAGGTTCACTTGGTTGCCACCAAGCTAGTCCCCGTTGTGGCGATACACCCACTTGATGGATCACGAGCTAATTGACTATCAAGAGTCAAACCCTCAGCGGGTGCCGCACATCCACTCTCAAGATGGGGATCCTCCAAGCCACGAGCTTTACTAGAGTTGCTCTTCGCGATCCCCGCGGGGTGAGCACAATCCCCCTCACAAATCCTCCTCCGGAGCCACGCACAATCTCCACGCGTGCTTCAACGGAGTCGCAAGCCACCAAGCCGTCTAGGAGGTGGCAACCTCCAAGAGTAACAAGCACCACCGGCTTGCAACACGATCACCTAGTGCCACTCGATGCAATCCTCTCGATGCAACGCACTAGAATCGCTCTCTCACTCGATCCGATGAACACTATCAAGCATGAGTGAGTTAGAGGGCTTCCAAGCACTACCACATAAGCCACCAAGGCCAAAGTGTGCTCAGCTTACCGGCCAAGGCCGGCCACAAGGTCTATTTATAACCCAACAGTCAAATAGAGCCGTTACCCCACGTGACCGTTTTTCCGCGGGAGCACCGGACGCGCCGGTGGTAACTCACCGGACGCGCTCAACCGCGTCCGGTGCCCCTCCGACACCCGCGTGTCCTCCGAATTTCAAATTCGTCCGTTAGATCCTCCAACGGTCACTGCGTGCTAACGGTCAAACGACCCACCGGACGCGCTGCTGCGAACCACCGGACGCGCCGGTGCGCACAGCACCCGCGCCCGCGAAGCAACCACCGGACGCGCTCCTCGCAACCACCGGACGCCACAGTAACCGCGTCCGGTGCGAGTCCAGTAAGCACCCTGGACCACCGGACGCGTCCGATGGTGTGTCACCGGACGCGCACCGCGTCCGAAGACAACGTGACTCACTGTTCGCCAGACCGGACGCGCCGGTACCGTAGGTCACCGGACGCGCCGGTGCCAAACCCTAGCTCGCGCGCCTGACGCCCGCGCTGCACTGACCGGACGCGCTGGTCCACAGTGACCGCGTCCGGTGCAGCGTCCGGTGCAGCGTCCGGTGCTGCGTCCGGTGCTGCGTCCGGTCACCTCTGTGACCGCGTTCGCCTCCGTTTCTTTTCCGACTTCCGGCGTAGTGGAAAATAGGCATTTCACTTCCCCGAAATCGCCTGAATCCCGCGCTCGCACGCTCGGCGGGAGAGAGAAAGGAACCCAAACCCTCTCTACCGCTCAAACTCCACCGCCTTCGCAAATGTGCCAACACCAACAAGTGATCACCACCTTGTGCACGTGTGTTAGCATTTTCACAAACATTTTCTTCGAAGGAATTAGGCACTCAACTTGCCTCGCCACTCGATCCTAACACGTATGCAAAGTTAGATCGCTCAAGTGGCACTAGATGACCGATATGCAAACAAGTTTGCCCCTCTTAATAGTACGGCCATCTATCCTAAACCCGGTCATCAACTTCTCTACACACCTATGACCGGTGAAATGGAAATGCCCTAGGTTATACCTTTGCCTTGCGCATTCCACTCCATCTCCTCCGACATTGATGCAACACATGCACCAACCATATCACAAATGATATGATCCACTTCATATCATCATGTGACCTTGGTCCATCGATCTTGACCTCACTTGCTCTTCACCGTTGCGTCGGTCCATCGGCGCCAAGTCTTGCTCAAGCTTCACCGCCTCACGGTCCATCGCTCCAAAGCCTCCGACTTGCCCTTCACACTTGCAACCGGTCCGTCGAGCCAAGCCTCATCTTGATCTTTGCCACCTTGGTCACATGACTCCATGTCATGTCTCATATGTAATGAGCTCCTTCATGACACCATCACATGTGGACTAATCTCCTGTGTATCTCACATAACCACATATTAGTCCACCTAAGGTTGTCACTCAATTACCAAAACCAAACAAGGACATTTCAGTAGGACACGGTGAGGTGATAGCAAAGTCGACCTCTCCCAACGCAAGTTCTAGTTCATAGTTCTCCCGCCACACACGGTAATTGCTCCCATTGAGTGTCGGGATATTTGCAATATTCATAATGCATTTGCCTCCTAAAACCACACCAGAGTAAGTGAGAAACGTTTATACATAAAATCGCATGCTTTAACTCAACGTTGGTCAAATTAAAATATATAATTTATCTATGCAAACATTTTACATCACCATTGGGCAGAAGTAAAATTAATGCATAATTTCTTATGAATCAAACATTATAATATTGTTATTAACAACGTTGGTCAGAAAATAACAACACTACAATTCATCAAAATTTATTAGAAATTCATAACTTCTCTCAAAAATTAAATTATTCCGTTGGTTCAAATTTAATCAATGAGAGTGTTCATTATTTGCAGCGGAAACATAAAATATTCTCATAATTATTTTCCCAGAAACAATGAGGTATTGTACTGTTCTCTGAACAAACTTGTCGTTGGACAAATTTTGTACAGAAGTTTGACTCAAAAATCTATTCAAAACATTCAAAAAAAATTCATTTATCATTTTCTAGAAAAATAAAAGGAGATAAACTATCGCATTTCACTGTTCTTATGGCCATTTTGGCCCAGGCGAGCGCCTTGCGCCCTCCCGCACCCAGCAAAACGCGGCCCGCGGCCCGCTTTGCCCGCGCGTGCGCACCAGCGCTGCAAGCCCACCGCCACACCCAGCTTTGTTATCAGTTTTCCAGCACAGCGGCCAATTCGGCCCGGCCCAGCGGCTCGCTCCCCTGTGCCCAGGCCGCAACCTGGGCCTGGGTCGGGAATTCAGCCTCACGCTCACGCCCTCCTGGGCTCTATTCGGCCCGATGCCTTTGCCAGCGAATCTCGGTCACACATTTCGATCGGACGGTTCACCTTGATCCTTGCAGGAAGAAAACCTGAGCCGGCCGTCATTCTCTCAAACCCTAAACCATTTCTCTTCTCTTCCCATTTCTCTCAACCGCAAAAAACACAGCAGCAGCAGCCAAGTCCGCCCATGGCGGCCGGAGAAGATGAAGACGGTGGCGCCGCTGCTGACCCCCTCGCCGGTGCGCGAGCTCGCCCTAGGTTGAGCTTGTCGCCGTCGAGCGGACTAGCAGACGGCGCCCTTTGCTCACGCGCGCGCCATGACAAAGCACCGGCGAGCGATGGCTCTGTACTACCTTCCCGCATGGCGTCAAAAAAACGACCGGAGGTGATGGCGGCGGGGCCTAGGTAGGGCCGCGCTGCATCTTGTTCTTTGTTCTTTGACCCTTCTAGGGTTTGGATTAGGGTTAGGGTTCGATTTCTTTGCCAAATCAATTTCTGATTTCGACTGTTCTTTCTTCTTTGTTGTGATTTCTTTCTACCCGATCTAAATCAGGGTTTCTTCTAATTACCCGATCTGGGTTTACACCGAACCTTGGCTCCGGTACCGTTGTTAGATTCGTAGGATACATAGTTCATCACATCGGGGTACAAGTTCATAATCGGGAATAGCAATTCATGATTCACAGTGTACATATAACAAATCCTAGTACATCTTCTACTGCGAGTCAGAGAGGGAAAAAGGGAGAGGTGGAGTATAGGATCGCAGACCATCGAGGGCCGTAGTGGTCAGAGCGGTGGCGACGGTCGAAGCGCCGGTGGCCATCTAATTCGCTGGTGACATCTGCGCGCCGGCAGTGACGTTCGGTGGAGATGAGAGTCGACGTAGTGAAGATGGTGGCGCAGTGGAGACGGTGGTGGCTTCCTGTCACTGGCTGCGCCCCTCAAGGATCGGATCGGGGAATATCGGTGGGGAGTGGTGGCTGAGGTGAACCTCGTACCAAGAGCCGGCCGACCCCCCACCTCTATATATAGCGCAGTGTGACGGGGGCCCACCAATCATGTAGGGTTGGGCGCCCCCTAATCAGGGCGCGAGAGCAAGGCCCAAAAAGCCGTTGGGCCTAACTGGTGGGAGATCAAACCTAACAGGAGGATGTCGGGAGGGGTTTTCAGATACTAATAAAAAAATAAATTACAAAACCCGTCAAGAAACTGCGAGACAAATCTAATGATACTAATTAATCCGTCATTAGCACAGGTTGGTTATTGTAGCACTTAAGGCTTTTCATGGACTAATTAGGCTTAAAAGATTCGTCTTGCGATTTTTCTAAGAACTGTGCAATTAGTTTTTTTTGTCTACGTTTAGTACTTCATGCACGTGTCTAGATATTCGATGTGATGGGTGGAAGTAAAAAAAAATTGGACTAAACAAGACCTTGTAGATAGCGGCATAGCGCCATGCATATGCATGTGGGGAAGTACTAGTAGGTAGTACAACGGAACATATAGAACGCACTTTAGTACGGTAAGGCTAGTCTCAGCGAGGATTTCATGGTCCGGTTACCAATGCATCTATATTTTGGAAATAGTGCATAGGAGTTTCATCCCATAAAACTCTTTCTACTCTAAGGAAACTCTTATCATCTCTCTCTTTAACAATACGGTGTCACGTCAACTTATTTAATGTCTATAAAACTCTAATGAAATCCCACTGAGACTGCCCTAAGCTCGGAGCAGGAGTCCACAATAATTCTGAAACGTACTCTCAATAATGCGTGCAGTGTAGATGGTGAATGCTCCAAGCTCTGACCATGCCGATGTGTGCCCGGCTGCCGCGTGTTCCCATCCATGCTTGCACAGTTGCATACATACGCGCGCACCCAGCTGCATGCCGCAACGACCAGTATATACTAAGAGCAACTTCAACACATTGTGTAAAATAAGAGTCTAAAATTCATGATTTAATCATTCTCTAAAATAGAACATCCTCCAAAAGAATAGAGTAATACAACAGTCTTTCTAAATTTCTCATTATCTATTTTTTAGCGTTGACATGTCAAGCTAAGATTGGTTCGCTTCCCTATTTCGTGTACTCCCGTAATTTGTTTTGCACATCACCATACAGATAGCAAGCCTTCACGGCATGCTATTTTTACCCGGCGAGAAGCACGGAATGACCAAGTTGGTATTTTAGCAAACAAGATAGCACATCTGGTGGACATCAATTTTTGATGAAAAATATCAAATATAGCCTGGATGACCAAGATAGCATATCTCTTGGAGATGCTCTAATAAGTACCACGGAGTACAAGCACTCCCTCGGTTTTAAATTATAATTTGTTTGACTTTTTATCCTAAGTTTAACCCTTTGTCTTATTTAAAATTTTATGCAAACATAGTTAAATTTAAGTTATTTTTGAAGAACTTTTGTTAATAAAAGTAAGCCACGACAAAAGAAGTAATATTTTACATAAATTTTTTAATAAGGCGAGTGGTCAAATTTAGGATAAAAATGTCAAATGGATTATAATTTAGAACGGATTTAGTAGTACTCCATCTAATAAGAGCATGGCTAATAAGCCACTGCCGGCTAAATGAAATTGTCATGTCATTCCCAGCTATCAGAAGTAGCCAGCTCATATAATGGATCGGCTAAGAGGTAGATTATAATAATAATATGTATTTAATGACTGCATCTACGGCCCCTCAGCTACATGCACAGGCTCATGAAAAATGTCGGCTCTGTGCTCGCTGATGGCTGGAAGCGGGCGATAACTTTCTTGATTCGTGCATGCAGCCCCGCGTTTTACTAGCCGCTCGTGGCCCGCTCCATTCTCCCTCTTCTATTCTTACTCCTCCATATCAGATTGTGCTGACATGGTACTCCATTTAGCCTGCTGACTATACTTACTATACTTGCTCTAATAAGGCCAATCTTAATGGGGGATTTTACAGAGTTTTATGGATATTAAATATGCTGACATAGCACTGTATTAATGAAGAGAGAGGTGATAAAAATTTTATGGGAGTAAGAGAGTTTTATGGGGATGAAACTCTTCTGTACTATTTTTAAAATCTGAGTGTGTTGAAAAATG
The DNA here is from genome assembly GCA_038087645.1 of Saccharum hybrid cultivar R570. NCBI lineage: Eukaryota > Viridiplantae > Streptophyta > Magnoliopsida > Poales > Poaceae > Saccharum > Saccharum hybrid cultivar. Next base: position 1,485,289 of record JAQSUU010000049.1, on the reverse strand, counting down.
AGATATAAAACTCTCATTGAAACTGGTGTAACATCCTATGCGTCCGCACGTGTTTTCAGCGGCCGTTAGGGATGCATGCACGTTCCCCTGCAAAGATCAGGCCGGGCAGCGATGCTCACTCGAGCCGCCTCTGTCGTCGCTAGTCTCTGCTACCAATGCAAGACGACCACGACGTCGGCATCGATGATCGCCGTGGCATGCATATTGCCAACTTGGTCAACCTGGTCATGATAATCCGCGCACGCTACGATCTCGTGAAGCCAAAACAATCCCGACTCCGCCATGTACATATCCTATTAACAGTATCGTCATTCAATGTGATAATTAAGTAGGAGTATATGACAAATTGAGTTAATCCATTTATCCTGCTGTGTTTTAACAGTTAGTTGTGAGGTACAGATACTGTAGTTGATACACGGGACTTTGTAAATGATTGACGGCTTGTTCGCTTGAGATTATCGGTTAAATCAGCCAGCTAGCCAGCAGTGTTTTTCTCTCATAAAAAAACTAGCCAGCAGTACTTTCAATCAGCCAGATCAATCCAAGCAAACAGGTTGTGAGTCGTGGATAAATTTTTTTTGGGTGGTGGGAGGACGTGATAAATATTATTTAAAATGATAATGATACGATAAGGATGTCCGTCCCGTGACTCCCGTCCAGACGCGCTCTCGGGAAAAAAAAAATCCACGTCCGCTTGTTCTATTGCCTGCGGCGCCTCCATCTATAACAGAACCGACCAATTATACGAGATTAAGTAAGAAAATCATCCACCGAGCAGACGATTTAGCAAACTTAAGCCCGTATAACCCGGTAGTCTATGAAATCACGACGGATTTCAAACCAACTTACATACCAGCCAAGATCGTAATAAGTTCAGCGGTCACCATCACAAGTTACATAAAAGTTCGCGTCGCAAATACATCGGAGTTTAAACATAGTTATTACAAATCAGTTTCAAATAAAAGTAGCGGAAGCATTTAGTTCAAACCATGCACTCACACAGAGTTCGAAATAAAGTGCCAGCTCAGGATCATCTCCAACAAAAGCATCAGACGAGATGTAGTAAATGACCATTGCCCATGGTCCTAAGCTTTTACCATCGCAGGATAAAGACAGTTGATACAGTAGCCGTAATACATCTGTCCATCTGCAACAAGTGGGAACAAAGCCCTGAGTACGAGAAGGTACTCAGCTAGACTTACCTGACATAACCAAAAATAAATTGACACCAAGGATCATGACAAGCTTTATGGTGGGGTAGCTGACTCAATTGCAAAAAGACATTTTTAACATTTAAAGAATCTTTTCCAGAAGCTTTGCATCAAGTTAAACTTTATTAACCTGTCAACTACATTTGCACCTGTACTAGAGTAACATGTAATTAAACAGGTAAGGATAACCAATGATCAGTAATCAACTTCTATCATATCATATACCATATAACTGTCCAAGTGTTCCATTAGAATTATTAGGATGAAGTAACTCAAGTCAAGTGCTCACTATCCAGTGAACGATGGCGATTTGAATCGATTATTAACCAGCTGGTAATTTATTCCTTACACAAACCTCACTCACCCGCTAAAGTGAGGTATTGGTCATCGAGTCAACCATTCAGGTAAAGTCTCGAGCTTGCTAGGAACCACATGTACCCGGGGGCTGCCCGACTGCTCTTTGGCCTTATCATCGTGCCCCCGTATCCTGCCACTACTGCTCCGGTACAGTGCGTTGCGGGCAATCCACTCGGCCCGAATAATCTCCCAGCTTCGCGGTTGAAAGGTACATTATTCGGCCAGCTAAATGTAAGGCATGCGTTCAACATGACTCGAGGCCCAACAACGATCGGTCCTTAATCGACACAGACGAAAAACACTACAGTCCGAAACCCTGCAAGTTTCCGTCCGGTCTCAATTTCACATTAACACTTAGTTATTCTCAGATGACATACTTCTTCAAGCAGATCCAGGTAACCACCTATAGCTCGCAGGTGACAAGAAATCATCCGATTTCTACCGGTCTAAGCAAGCTAAGCATTTCTTGACTGCGAATACCAAGGTAACAAGGATATGGTAGAACAGGATAAACAAGGTATAATGCAGCAACGGTTGCAAACAATTCCTAAACGTAATGCATCAGTTAAAGTAAAGCATTAATAAATTATTTGCAAACCGGGGGAGAAAAAAATGCTCCGGGGCTTGCCTCTCTCGAAAGAGCTCGGACGGTGGTCTGGACACTCTGGAAGATCCTCACCAACCTCCTCGTCGGCTTCGGGCACCTCATGCTCCTGCACCTCGGTCTGCTCTTCCGGCTCCTCGGGAACTGCTACCGGAGTTACTTCCTGCGATCCTGTATGATGCGAACGTATAGGTGCTCATGCCTAGGTGCATTGCAGAGATGACATGTAATGATCATGATGAATGAAATGCATATGAACATGTTTACTTTATGGCATAAAGCAGGAATACAACTCTTCTACAAGGTAGTCAACATCATCCAAGAACATGTACTTGTATACAGCTACCAAGATTCTCTACCATGTTAAGTCACCACAGAAATCTAATATGCTTCAAAGATACACCAAAGTAAATCTTATTAACTAGTCATGCATTAACAAGGTTAATTAAACCCTAATCGTAACTAGGTTTGAACAGCAACACTTATTTTGGTAGCATAGAAAAATCTGAAAAAATTACAATAGCTTTCTATCATCTAATCTAGCATGCCACAAAAATTTCATTGCATTTGGATTACTAGAACTGCCTACATAAAAATAACAAGCTAGGGTCTAAAAATAAGCATAAAAATACTTTATACTATGAAAAATATCAAACAATAGATTTAGCATTTTTCCTACGGTCTACACAATAAACAATCACTATAGAAAAATTACTACATGCATGTTTTATTCATATTTTTCTTTCTAGCAAAAATAACAATTATTAACAATATTAAACACTTGTACTACACATAAGAATTTTTATATAGAACATGCATGGCATATATTTTTCCTAGAAAGCACATCACAAAAGAAAATTATTGCAAGTGAAACCATATTTTTTTGAGCTTTCTATGATTTATTACATATTTATCAAGAAAACAACAATTTTAGTGATTAAATAAAAACCCTACAGAAAAGTATTTCAAACTTGACATGCAACATTTTTAAACTGTAGATCTACTCATAAGAAACACTACAAAATTTGTTTCACAATTTTTAGAGCTAAAATGATTACACAAACATTTTCTAAAGTATTTCTTTCTCAAATAATAAAAGAAAAACGAAAAACCAATTTTTCTTATTGATAACGGGCCGGCCCAGTGAATTCAACCGGACGGCTATGGCTTTCGGCCCGAGCGTGCGCGGGGGAAGGCAGGCGAGTCGGCTCGGCTTGGGCTCCGGCCCAAGGTCGTCTTGGCCCAACGAACAGAGAGGGGGGAGCGAGGCGTGGCCACGGGGTTACCGGCGTTCACGGCAGCATGGCCGCGCGGCGGTGTGAAAGGTCTTGATGGCTAGAGGGGGGGTGAATAGCCTATTAAAATTTTCTACAAAGACAAGCTAAACAAGTTTATCAATAAAACAAATAGCAAGATGCGAGTTTAGCTTAGCCTACGGGATGTTTGCAAGCCACCTAACCAATTCACAATTCTAATAAATTTGCACTCAACCGCACAAGTCAAACCGTACAATTTAACTACAACTAAAGCTAGCTAGCTACACAAGCTAAGAGATACACTAACAAGCTAGCAAGGTAACTAAGAAATTAATACAAGAGAGAGTTAGGAGGATATCACCGAGGGGCAAAGTATTGAGCCAACCAATCAATATGATCAAAAGATGAATACCACAATATACAACCACCGGGATCGATCAAACACAATAAGAATGATGACACGAAGATTTATCTCGAGGTTCACGTGCTTGCCGACACGCTAGTCCCCGTTGTGTCCCTCTTCACCACGTGGTTCGGTGGCTAATCGGTCTCACACCGAGCCTCTCAAAAAGGCACCACAAGAACCTACCAAATGGCAAAAGGTTGCAATGACACGAGCAATATACTAACGTTGCCTTTGGCGCTTCGCCGAGGTAGGCACAAACCCCTCACAATCACCGGAGGTGGCCAAGAACAATCACCAACTCTTGCCAACGCCTCCAAGCTGCTCCAAGCCGTCTAGGTGGCGGCAACCACCAAGAGAAACAAGAATCCCACAGCAAATCAACCACCAAGTGCCAACTAGATGCAATCTCACAATGCAAATGCACTTGGATCACTCAATCTCACTTCGAATATGCAAAGAAGCAAGAGAGATGAGTGGGAGGAGAGTTGCTTAGCTCAAAGTGCTCACAAGTATGTCAAAATGTTCAAGAGATGGAGCCTTGAGCCAGCCAACGAGTATTTATAGACGTACCCCTTCGAATATAGCCGTTAGAAACTTAAACAGCCGAAATCGGACTGACCGGACGTGCTGGTCCAACTGACCAGACGCGCCGGTCGCCCAACGGCTAACTCGTGAAGTACTGACCGGACGCGCTGGTCCAAACGATCGGACGCGCTGGTCGCCCAACGGCTAACTGCGAAGCAACGACCGGACGCGCTGGTCCAACTGACCGGACGCGCCGGGAACGACCGGACGCGCTGGTCGCCTGAGCAGCGCTCAACGAAATAGTGACCGGACGCGCTGAAGAAAATGACCGGACGCGACAATGACAGCGTCCGGTTAGAGTCCAGTAAGCTTCCTGAACGACCGGACGCGTCCGATCATCAGTGACCGGACGCGCCTCGCGTCCGATCATCGAACTGAAAAACACGCAGACACTGAACACTGACCGGACGCGTCCAGTCATGCAAGGACCGCGTCCGGTTCAGCGTCCGGTCACCTCTGTGACCTCCGTTCGCCTCCGTTTCTTTTCCGAACTTCCGGCGTAGTGGAAAATAATCGTTTCAACTTCTCGAAAACGCCTGAATCCCGCCTCGCAAGCTCGGCGGGAGGGAGAGAGGAACCCAAACCCTCTCTACCGCTCAAACTTCACCGCCGTCGCAAACGTGCTAACATCACCAAGTGATCTCGTCATGTGTGAGTGTGTTAGCATTTTCACAATCATTTTTCGAGGCGATATTAGTTCTATCCAAATGCATATGATCATGAAATGCACATCTAGAGGCACTTAGGAGTTTAATAGCCGCGTCATTCCCCTCTTTATAGTATGGCTATCTATCCTATAATGTAACCACACCCACTAGGTGTCTTGGTTACTAAAACACAACCCTTAAGCATATACCTTTGCCTTGATCACGTAGGGTTGCGTCCAAATCCAAGTGTGGCCATCATGATCACCATGTCCATCTTGCCACCAACCTTGGAGTGTACTAATCCTCATATGCTACATACAACTTAGGCATGGGATTAGTACTTAGGCATTGTCACTAATTACCAACATCAAACATAGGACTTTCACGGTGGCGTCCGGTGACGTTGCCGGCCATGACTGGGCACGGTGAAGCGTGCAACGGATTCGCAAGAGGAAGGTGGGCGCGAAAGGGTGGAAATTGGGGGAGATGGGATGGCGGACGGGTCTCGACCAAAGCGTCGGCCGAGCGGCGGCCATGGCGCCCACGGTGGACGGACGACCGAAACCGATCTCACCTTTGCTCGAGCGACGAAATTGGCGTGAGCACCAGATGGGGGAAAACGAGGCGGGGTTGAGGCCAGGAGGAATTGACCGGAGCCGCGCTCGTGGGGGCGTGCGGTGGTGGCGGAGCGACGACGGCGAGCGGTGGCGCGAGCGTCCGCCATGGCTCCGCGGCTGCTGCTGGCAAGAGAGGAGGAAATGGAGACTGCGAGTTAGGTGAAGGGAAGCCGGTGCTGTGGCTGCTTAAGGCCTGGGCGAGGACGTGGGACCCGTCGAGACGCCACCCGTACGCCGGCGACGTCGAGCGGCGTCCACGCGGCGAGCGCGCCCTAACGCTATCGGTTGCGCTGGCGCGGGCGAGCGCGCGGGCGGAGACGAACGCGGACGCAGGCCGGCTTCGGCCGTTGGGCTGGAAGTGGGGCGGCGGCCCGTTAAGGTAAGAAATTATTTTTCTTTTCTAAATAAAATTTCAGACTTTTATAATTTGATTCAAATTCAAATTTTGAAGATGAAAAAGGCATTTTCACAAGTTGCTCCCAAAACAAAAGTTGTTCAAAATTTAATTCTCTACAACTTTCATTTAGGGCACTTTTCAAAATTCTAAATAGATTTTGAATTAATGATTTAAAGTCCAAATTTTAAATAAAAATTTATTTTTCTGGGATATTTTTAAAAGCAAAATTTGGGGAGATTTTGAATACAAAAATTGCTTCAAAAATCATGTTAATTAGTTCTAAGTCATTTAGAGTTATAGCTCAACAAATTTTTACCACTCTTAGCTAGAAATTTTACTAATTCAGGGTTTAAACATATGCTTTTCACAATTTAATTAATTTCAACTTAAATTGCCATATGGTGGTGAACATACATGCAATGCTAATGATCATGATTTGGGATGTGAATGCATGCTTAACACTCAGGGGTGTTACACCATCCCCATCCCTGCCAAGACACCGTGCTCCACTCCACGCTAGCTGCTGCCGCCTTCACCCGTCGCTCGCTCAAGCCCCATCTCGCGCCGCGGCGATGCTCAGGGATGAAAATGGTACGGATATTTTTCGATTGTGTTCGAGACCGAATCCGTTTAGAGAGGTTCAGATCTGTCCGTATCCGAGTCCGGATATTCGACATCCGATACTGTATTCGTATCCGAATACTGAAATCGCATATTTATGATGTCGATATCCAATCATATCATATCCGGCATAGTTGATACTATCCATATTTGAATCTGAATCCGGACTGAAATATGAAAACAAATGTAATATCAGTGATATCCGTTCGTATTCGATTCGTTTTCATCCCTAGCGGTGCTATAGCCTTCACCCGTCGCTCGCTCAAGCCCCATCCCGCCCACGACACTTTGGCTCCCCAATCCCGCATTGTGCTCCATCTTGCGCCACGTCGCGCGTCGCGCGTCCCATCTCTTCCCTCACCCCACCCTCACCCTCACCCCACCCTCACCCTCACCCACACAGGCTCGGCTGCGTCCGTCTCCACGCCATCGCTGCCCCGCTGGTCGGCTCTGATGGGTTCGTGCTGTTGGCGGTGGTGAGGGTGCTGCAGTAGCGCACAGCGTGGGAGGCGGCCTAGGACATGGCGCTCCTCGCAAGGCCCCTCTAGGCGGCAGCCCTCCTCGGCCTCCTGCTCGGCTGGGCCTCCTCGGCCTCCTCCTTCTCTGTCGTTGCCACTCCAATCCCCACTAGGTAGGTCGTGGTCGCGCGACGAACACTATGTTTCAAGTGTTTCAGATGTTTTAAAGTTATGTTTCAACTGTTTCAACTGTTTTATCTGGATGTTCCAAAAGTTATGTTTCAACCGTTTCATCCGGCATATGTTGCAATGAGTCAATGACAATATATGTATGTTGCAAGCCTAAGTGTTTTACATGTTTCAGACGTATGTTTCAAAAGTATATCTGTGTGTTGTATATTTTGCAATTGCTATACACGCATGTTTTCAATGTTTCATCTGCTTTCAGACATATATTGCAAATATCTTATCTGGAAGACTGGAACAGAGCAGCCGCGGGTTCCAGACGTCCGAGCAGTGTCCTACCGTATTTAAAATATGCTGGTGATGTGACTATATAGTCTCAAGTCACATTATGGCCCCGTTCACTTCCTAAAATATTTCCTCTGTCACTCATCACATTGAATCTTTGGACATATGCATGGAGTATTAAATGTAGGTAAAAAAATAACTAATTGTACAGTTTGTCTGTAAAGGTCGAGATGAATCTTTTGAGCCTAATTAATTCATGGTTGGATAAATTTTGCCAAATAACAACGAAAGTGCTACAGAAATATTTTCCCTAAATATTTCGGATCTGAACACAGCCTATGTCAAACAAATTTGCTACAACCATTGTTATAGGCCGTATGTTCGGACCTTGTCTAGCTAGACTTGCTAAGTTTGCTTTGTTGTACCTTTCTTCTCTTGATTGCTCAGGCACCATCCCAAAAGACAATCTTTAAAGTTATATATATAGGCCGGCTTCGTTTTTTATTTTACACCATGTTACAACTTCTATATAGAACACACACATTTCAAAATCCGATAGAATCTGTCAAGCAAAAAGATTCGTTCTACCGTGGATCCTAATACTGACTGCCTATCAATAAATACAATACGATACATTAGGCTTGTGTAGCTGGGAGTTGTCCGAAGTCTGACCATGGCGATGTCCTGGCGTCCTGCCGGCTGCCGCTGCGTCCGTCCATGGCCCATCGGCGCTTGCGCGTATTGACCATTGAGCTGCTGCAAGCCTGCAACGATCCCATTCATGATGTACAGCTGCGCTGCAGCGACTACGGCCGTTCACACGAGCCGCCTTTGTTGCTAATCTCTAGTCCGCTACAAGTCTACAGCTACCCTACAGCGTTAGTGGACGACAGGCCGACGGAGGCGATCACGACATCTCGGTGTCGACGCTACGTAGGTGATGACTGATGACGGAGACGAGTCCACGGCTGCGGCGTCTACTCGATCACTCCCTGGGATGTGACGGCGGCGGCTAACCGTGATAACTGACAAGGCTGTAGGGGAGCTGTTTGCCACAACTGACCTGGATGTTAAGTTGTACCCGCGTCTAACCATGCTGAATGGTGAACAACTAGAGTTAATAAAGCATTGGGGCTACCCGCGTCGTCACCTGACTAACAGTTGGCGGAGCTAGGATTTTTTTTGTATAGAGTATGCCGAACTAAAATTTTCATATGCAAACCGATAAATCTATTTAGCAATTCGGTAAAGTATATCATTAAAATTGCCTCACAATTCGGTACACAACTACTAAATAGCATAATAAGTCTTGAATTACCATACAAATAGTTCAATAACACACTAATAATTTGGAATATGCATGCATGATAGAAACTTAAAGACCAAATAGAATTACAACACTACTTTTTGGGCGTACACTAATAGTTCAATTAATTTATCCCTAATTCCCATTGTGTACAACAGTACAACTATGTAACAATTTGAGGGGAAATTAAACAGCAGCCAGCTACGTAAATTTGATCGGAGAGAAATTAGGGTTATAAATCTGGGGAATACTGCAAGGAGGAAGAGAATGAAAAGTAACAAGCTGCACAGAGGTTGTAGCTTTGCTGTACATGGCCCTCAGCAGTCATCACTTTACCAGGGAGGGAACGCCGGTCGCCAGGACCGGTGAAACTCGTCCAGCTACGAGGCGGCGACGAGGTGACCGACAGGCCAGGCCGTCGGGGCTGCACTCGGTCGCTCCTGGCTGCTGCGGACTGCGGTCGCGAACTCGCGAATCGCGATTCGTGCGGATCGCGGAGGCGCCGACGCGGAGAGGAATCGTGGAGGCTGGAGGCATCTTCGACGCTGGTTGCTCAGTTCGGATTTTTGTACAGGGAAAAAGTCTATTTTTCCTCCTCCAACTCTCACCCAAAGTCCACTTCTCCTCCCTCAACTTTAAAACCGGACAAATCACCTCCCTCAACTTTTCAAACCGTGCATTTTACCTCCCTCGAGCGGTTTTGAAGGCGGTTTTGCTACAGTAAAACAACGGTATGCTACAGTGACCGGTGGTTTCGCTGCAGTGCCCGTGTTTTTGTCTTTTCTTTTTTTATTTATTTCGACTGAATCTTTAAAAAATCATAGTAAATCATAGAAAAATTATAAAATAGAAAATTCAATTTTTTTGCACTCCACGTGAGTATATCTACACAGTGAACATATAATATGGTATGCTTTAGTACAAAGTTTTTGCTATGAAGGTTTTGTCTTTTTCTTTTTTATTTATTTGGCTGAATCTTTGAAAAATTATAGTAAATCACAGAAAAATCATAAAATAGAAAATCTAATTTTGTTGGACTCCACATGAGTAGATCTAGATAGTAAACATATAATATGGTATGCTTTAGTCCAACAAAATAATTATAGAAGCTGCGGCTATGAATTATTGCAATTAATTATAGAAAAACATAGATCTAAAGCTACAACAAAAAAATTTACTAAAACATACCATATTATATGTTCACTATGTAGATCTACTCATGTGGAGTGTAACAAAATTGGATTTTCTTTTTTATGATTTTTCTGTGATTTACTATGATTTTTCAAAGATTCAGCCGAAATAAATAAAAAAGGAAAAGACAAAAACAACAGGCACTGTAGCATACCGTTGTTCACTGTAGCATACCGATGCTTACTGTAGCAAAGCCGCCTTCAAAGCCACTCGAGGGAGGTAAATTCATGGTTTGAAAAGTTGAGGGAGGTGGTTTGTCCGGTTTTGAAGTTGAGGGAGGAAAAGAGGACTTTGGTGAGAGTTGGGGGAGGAAAAATAGATTTTTTTTCTTTTTACAGAGGGTAGGTGTATTCTTGGGCTGGGCTTAGGTATGCCTTGCCATACCCGGACAGCCCACTGGATCCGCCCATGACTGACTAATGCCAATGGGCTCAACGAATATGACATCATCGAACAGATTATAAGCCTTTTAAATATCTTCAGCAGAACCCAAGATCAAGTTGTACTTGTACAAGATCTGACACCCTGTGACCAGATTTGACTTGCCCAGCTCATATTAGATTTCAAGTTGTCAAACTGTGTAAACGATGCTAAGGGCAGTTCTAAACATGGAACTAATACTGTAGTTTCCATACTTCTCAATTGATGCAAACAAAATACATGAAAACTATATTCCTAATTGAACTAATCATCTATCTTGTCTCCTATTCTAGGTTTCACATCATCTATCTCCTCGTTAAGTATCACGTCTTGATACCCTTAACAAATAAGCGCCCAGGTGAACGTTCCCTCAAGAACAGTTCGGTCATGTGCCGGAACAGAAAACAGAGCAGGGACGCACCCAGTAATAAAGCTTTCGTTGGGGACACAAATAAATTTTCCAACAGAAAAATAAACACAGAAACTGTTAAATCAGATAAATAATGTCCAAGGAATCCAGAAAGGGTCCAAATAACAGTAAACGATAGTTAGGCACCAGGAAAGCAACAAAACTATGCTACCCCTCCATCGTCAAGCGGTTCAATTGCAAGTTTTCAATAAATGTCCTGCAAGTCATCAGGCAAAAAAGGAGCTACTACAAGCTTCATACACGCTGGGCGAAGCCAGCAACACACCTGCACTCCGACGTGCAGCAGTTCTGAGTGAGAATCTATGAATGGAGCTGGAGTTTTTTTTATTCAAAACATTGGGGTAGCAATTGCGCTCTGGGTATGGTAGAATTTACTCGAGGCATGAGTAAGCAAGCGACTTCTCCTCCGACAGCTCTTGGACAGTGGCGTCCAGCTTCTTCCTTGAGAACTCGTCAATCGGGAGGCCTACATGATACAACATCAGGCAACTTAGAAGGTTTAAACTCCAATTTCTAGGAAGCCAGGTGCATTGTAATTTATGATAAAAACACTTTTGTTTGAACTTAGGTGTTGGGCACATAATAGCTTATTAGCTTATGTTAAAACAAGTCTGCCTGGTGCAGCCTAGGCCCTGTATGGATAAACTTATTAGCTGCACAATAACTGGGGTGGTCAGCTAATAGCTTTTCATTAGCTGGGGCCTGAGTGGTTGGATAGTTCAAGCTTTGGTCGTAATCTGGATTGTTTGGATCAGCTCGAGATTTTTTTAGCACCTTTCTATTAGCTCTATTTGATAAAAAGGGGGGCCATAATCACTTCCTACTGAGTAGGATGGCAAGTTCTTATTGAAATCCTTTAGACCAAATATAACTGCACATGCAGACTTTCAAACACATAGAGCTATGGAAGAAACTGCAACATCTAGCTATCTATGGGGGAGAAAAAAAAAACTACAATGAACAAAGGCACCAAATAGCTGTGCCAAGTCTTCCTTTCAACACTACAACAATCATACCTTGAACAATTTTCCATTCACCACCACTGCATGTTACTGGGAATGAGTAAATAAGTCCAGAAGGAACACCGTATGAACCATCAGAGTATACACCCATGGAAACAAATGTTCCCTACAAAAAAAAAAGAACTCAAGGCGTTGATAAAAGTTCACACTTGAAACTGAAAGAATCAAAAGGAGCAAAGAACTGAAGCTGACCTCAGGGGTTCCAAGAACCCAATCACGAATGTGGTCACAAGCAGAGCTAGCAGCCGAGAGAGCACTGGAGAGCTTTCTCGCTTTGATGATTGCAGCACCACGCTGTTGGACAGTTGTGATGAATTCGCCATTAAGCCTGTCAAAACAAAGGGTGAAACCGTTAGTTCCGACTTCCAACCTGCCAGGAAAATAGAAACAAACAGTGATATCCAAGTATTTTTGGCATTTCTGATTTACCACTCATCATCAGCAACAAGCTCACGAACGGGCTTCTCCCCTGTAGAAGTCTTCACTGTGGCATGGTTAACATCAGGGTATTGAGTGGATGAGTGGTTACCCCAGATGATAACATTCTTCACATCACTAACTTGGACACTGAGTCTCTCAGAAATCTGGCCAAGAGCCCTGTTGTGGTCCAGACGGGTCAGGCAAGTAACGTTCTTCTCAGGAATAGATGGAGCGAATTCTTTCAAGATAAGAGCATTGGTGTTTGCTGGGTTGGCCACCACCAGAACCTGCAGAGCACAGAACAGGTATTGAAAAATCTACAGATGAAAACAGCAAAGAAACATAATGAACCAAACATGGCTTCTCAGGAAACTAAGGGTACATAATAACAGAAATTCAGATCATTTGATTTAATATTTGTTGAGGCTATTTGTTAAGGCAGGGTAGTGTGGAGCATGCAAAACAGAAAAAACTCATAAAACAGGGGAGGTCCATTTTATAATGGACCTATCATACACCATTTATGCACATCACCATTGACCACCCAGATGAGTAGCTAAATGAAGTGCATGAGGACAGGATAACCACTTACATGACTGAATTGAGTGATCGACAACACCATCAGCACCAAAATGACCAAATTTAGTGCATGATGACTCTCTGTCTGCTACTAAAAAATTGGAAGGTAGCCAATACCTTGCAGTTGGGGGCCGCATGGGCTTCAAGGGCAGATGCTTGGGCTTTGTAGATTGAAACATTTTTTGACATAACATCTTTCCTTTCCATTCCCTCCTTCCTGGGGAATCCACCAACCATGACGGCCACATTCACACCAGTGCAGGCTTCCACAACATCAGTTGTTGCGACAACTCCTATAGTTTACCAAACGTTTATACACCAGCAAGGCAGCAAGAACAATTCACATATAGAAGATAGAAGAGGCAGTACTCTCTGAATTAGCACTTCAGCTTACCCTTCAGAAGAGGAAATGCAGCATCAACCAACTCCATCTTAACACCATTAAGGGCTTCAGCTGCTGGCGGAATGTCAAGCATGTGCAGAATAACAGGCTGGTCTGCACCAAGCATAACTCCCCTAGCAATCATGGGAACAAGAGCATATCCAATTTGTCCTATCAAACAAAAAAACAAATTAGCTCACATTGTCGTCCAAAAATTAGAGAAAGATCGTTTTAAAACGTCCCCTTGTACAAATCCCTTTTACTGCAGTAACAGTGAGAGAATGAAACCGTAATATGAAGTCAGCACTGAAGTTGCAAATCAGTATGGTTTAGTGCTAACTTCTGAGAACTAAGATATACTCAACCACGACTAGTTCCTCTCAATTTCCAGTACAGCAAGCAAATGTTTACACAAATAAAATGTAGAACATTGTGGGAATGAAAAACTCACTTGAAAACCTATTTAAAATGAACACAATCAGTTTTCTTAACCCCAAAAGTTCCTAGAGAGAGGTAGTACTGCTGCTACTGGGTTAAGCTAATGAACTAACTGCACATCTTACAGTACTTCCCTGAACAAGGAGCCACCAAACAAACAAATATACCAATATCCCTACTCCAGTCCACAGAAAATGAGATCATCCTATAATAAAAAGATTCCTCGAATGTAAAACTACCAGAAAAATTTTAATGGATCGTTGGTTGGCATCCTCCAATTTTAGTCATGCTGCTTAGATTTGGGAATGATTGATCTCCTTCATGCTCAGGCTTATCACATGAAATTGGGTTTATGACTTAAAAAGTCAAAATATCACCCATATCCTGGGCGACAAATCTGTAGTAAGATTTTGGATCCAAAATTCGCCCTCTATCACAATGACAATCACTCATCGACTCGACAAATTTTCATGACAAATTTGTTTGCTATGAAAGCACATGGCATGCATGGCTCCATTTGTGGATTGCACAGTGATGTACATGTCCATGCAAAGCAGAATGCAACACCCTATCCTATCATAGCATGTGGCAAACCTCAAGGCCAGAACATATTATTGCTCCTCATTCTATTATGCTACATGGACACACCTTTATTGCTGATACATCTTTTAAACAATATGGCAATTATTGAATGTCGCAAATACCATCCAACATGGTACCAGAGCTGTTGTGAGGGAAGAAGGTAGCTATGACAACAAGAAGCATCGTATTTTAAATCGGTACAAGCATATAAGAAAATGGAACTGAAAGTAAATATGCATTATATACCAGCTCCAATACCATGAAATATGACACAAGCAGCAGACAAATAATTGTTGATCACAGTAGATGCTTATCAGAATAGTTCCATAACAGCCAAGTGTCAGGCATGCTGTGCAATTTTATAAATGAATGCTAGGCATAAGTAAGTATAAACGGATAAGCAGAATATCTAACTAAATTTTGGCTAATCCATACTAAGCCCTGTTGTTATGATAACAGAACTGCAAGAACTCAGATGCCATGCTACAAAAGAGTAAACAAGTCAAGACAGCCATATAATTTGGCATGACCAACTTTTGGTGGAGGCACATTAAGGGCCCCAAACTGCAGCCTGGACCCCTGGATGCCTACACCACCGCCTTCAATGTTTGAGGAAGTTCCATTAATTACATTACATGATTATTAAGACATCTATCTTGAACAGCTAAAACGTTACATCATTCAGGCAGTGATCATGTAGACAGAATTCATGCAAGTTTTAGCATGTAAAATCCATGGAGTAACCAGATCTGTAACTTAAGTCCCACCAGATAGTCCGATAGGATGAAATGTATCAAATCCACCCGTTTGCCGTAACCATCGACTCCAAAACCCCTGAACCAGAACAGAACATGCTGCTATCCCGAAACCTTCCATATCCATAATAGAACCCTTAAGGTTCAACTAGAGATCACAGCTGTGAAATCAACTAGAATCTAAAGAGTAAGCAATTCATTAAGTGCAGCTAGCGAGTTAACTGGATTAAGTGGCTACCACGAGGATCTACCCATCAAGCCCAACCACCGATCAGATCAGCTAGCACCGCGGATCGGTTCAACTTCACCAGCTGAACAAGGACAGTGACAGTGAGCTCTTCGACTGGTCAAATCTACGTCAACCCTAACGCCCTAAACACCATCAGATCAAGCGACAAAAACAGAGATCTAGCGAGTTAAGCACACTCTAAACCCCACGGGATCGGATCGGGCTCGGGCGGACTAGACCAGATCCGAGCAGGGACCAGACGACAACGGATACTACGCGGATCGGGAAGGAAGGAGGGTTCAACACCGTACCTGCGGCGCCAGTGACGAGCACGCGCATCGGGTCCTTCGCCATCGGAGCGAGTGGAGGAGGAGGCGGCGGGGAGCTTCGGGAAGGTTCTGGAAGCGGGGGTTTGGGAGTGGCTTTGGAGGCGGCGGCAACCAAGGTATAGCGAAGGGGATTGGCCGCTATTTAACAACGTCACTGTGACGGGGAGCCTTTGGCAATCCACTGTCGCGCGCCCCGATGATGAGAGCAGCTTGCTCATCCGTCACTGACAGTAGGCCCGACACTGCGGGGCCCGGACGTCAGTGTGGCAATGTGAGCTCTGATTCGTTGGTGTGTAGGCAAGCGGGTTGCGAGCAGTGTACGTGACGGCGTGACGCTGTGGGCGCTGGCCCACCGCCCACGGCATCGGCGATGAGAAATCTGCCTGATCTCGGCCACGTTTACATTGCAAATTTTTTTTAACCTGATGAATAATATTATTTTTGTTTTATTTGGTAAATATTGTCTAATCGTAGATCAACTAGGCTCAAAAAATTCATCTCGTGATTTCCAACTAAACTGTGTAATTAATTATTTTTTACCTATATTTAATACTCTATATAAGCGGCTAAAAATTAATGTGATGGAGAGAGTGAAAAAAATTCTAAATTTTGGGTGCATCTAAATAAGGCCTTGGTTTATTTTTTTAAAAAAAAAACACTGCTGAATAGCTGAGCTGATAATCTCTAGCAACTAGGGCCCTGTTTAGTTGCAAGAAATTTTGCAAAAATTTTCAACATTCTCCGTCACATCGAATCTTTGGACGCACGCATGAAGCATTAAATATAGATAAAAAATAAAACAAATTACACAGTTTAGACGAAATGGACGAGACAAATCTTTTAAGCCTAATTAGACCATGATTGAACACTAATTGCCAAATAACAACGAAATTTGCTACAGTGTCATTTTGCAAAAAAAAATTACATCTAAACCGGCCCTAGGCTGAAGATCTTGAAGTTGAAGTACGGCTACACGACTGACGATCGTTACGGACCGGAGCACGAGGGTGGGTCCCACTGTCAGTTAGACAGCATGGCAGCTTGGCAAGAGCTCCATTTGGATTCTGCTTATTTTTCTTGCGAGCTGTTTTACAGGACCGAAGCTTTTGCGGCCACATTATCGTTGTGGAGAAGAAGATGCCTCTCGAGAAACGTGGCGTGAAGATGATGCCACTCCTTCACGATTGAAGTGGTGATAGGTTGATAGGTACCGATGGCTTTGGTGACTGGGCGTTTATTTTTTGTCCACACGTCCAAGATATAAAGAAAGCTGGGCGTTTATTTTTTGTCCACACGTCCAAGATATAAAGAAAGCACGGTACTGTTTGGTTTGAAGACGTCTAGAAATGTGATGGTCCTGTCTTTGATTTGTAGAATAAGATGATCCTATTTCTCGTGTGATTGAGTAAGACGGGACGATTCTTGTTTTATACTAGAAATTTTTGCGCGCCTTGCGTGCCCTACCAGGAAAATTTTGAGCATTTTGTAGGATAGTGCCATCACACGTCACTTAAGACTTTTTCCAAATAAAATGAACTACTGATTTGCGCGCGCCCATGCGCGCGAGTCATGGCCGCGGTTCTACCTGAAAAATAGAATAACGTTGATAAAAAATAAATATGATAGGTTGATACAAACTGAACATATCACAGGAGGCATCTGTTCCCATTACTCAATTCACACTTAGCCCAGCAATATGGCAACACGCGCACCAAATAGAAAGGTGGATTTCTAAAATAACTGCAAGATGTTCAAACACCACATATATATTACATGAGACAGAGTGTGTCCAAATAGTATATATCTTACATGAGACAGCCTTACAAAAACAGAGGATAGAATATTACATGCATTCGAAATTCCGAATAGTACAAATAGGTTACACAAGCGGATACAGTGGTAGCAAGAAGATACACAGATAGTTCATCAAGATCAAATAGATCAGTCTAGCAGTCTTTACATTACTTTGGTGCATGATAAGAGGGATCATTAATCTTTCTCTCTGAATGATTTATGACCATCAGAACTATAGGTTTGCTTGCGATTTAACTGGCCAACGTAACGTTATAGTAAGTAGCAGGAGATACTTGGTGTGATAGGAGAACAGAAAGGACCAATATGAATGCAAGCAAAGTACACTGATATGCCATATGCCACTGTATGGCATGGGATAGCAAGAGCGAAGTTAGGGACTACATGAAACCAAGTCTACTGAAGTTGATCGGAGTAAAGCGGCAAAACCAGGAGAGTTTAAAAAGAAGAGCGCAAACCTAATAATATATGGGAGCATCATTGATGTGGCCAGATATAGAAGGTAAAGAAATGGTAAATTTTGCTAAAATGAACCACGTAGATTCTGGATCAAACCTACCTCATCCGTAGGTTATCCCTCGACGACCTCTTGAGAGCATTTGAGTGCTTGTTCTTTTGTAGTCCTCCCTACGTAGAGATCAAAGAATCAATAGAAGATTTGTATTATCTCTCAAAGGTAAGCAATTAAATCTACCTTACTGGCAGTTAATAAAGGGTCAATATTTTTTCCGCGAGCAGTTATAACTTTAAGAATTAGTCAATATATCATCAAAAAGATTTCCTACTTGTCCTTACTAATCCTTGCTGCTACCAACCAATGAAATGATATCCATGTAAAATGTTTATACAGGCAATAAAAAGAGCATCAATTCTCAAATATTATATAATTTATCTCTGCAGTTTCAGGTTCCTCTAGATCTCTTCAAAAATATTTGAATCCATCCATTCCATTGACTGCTTGCCAAAACCAAAACAGCAGCAGCGAACACAACAACATAAACCACTTACCGAGCTCACAATTTGGTCTGGATCTTGGCCGCTTGAGCCCACACCTTTTTTTATAGAAAATAGCATGTGTGTAAAACAATCAAAAGAAGCCCACCCCTTTCAAAAGCTGGAACCTGATTCTGCTTTAGCCCCAAACTACAGAAGGTTGACACAGCAGTAATTGTTTTTTCATTTAGAATTAGAGGTTTTTTCAGTAACCAGCGAAAGAAATTCTATGAAGCATAACCAAAGGAAATAGCAATGAACAAATTTGAGTTTTAACTTATCTGAAGTAAAAATAATGTGGTCACATTCTATAACCAGTGAGGCTAAATCTAAACATAAAGTTCAGCTGGTCAGCCGGTGGGCACAAGCACCTTTCTATTAAAGTCGATGAGGGTCACTGAACCATAGTCCAGAACTAAAAAAAGCTCATGCTTCCTAGAATCAGCCATAAACTATATCACTTCCCTTCCTAGAATCAGTGGTTCAGCACAAGCTCTTTCACAGTTTTTTTTCTCTGAAAACCAAGCAGAGAACGGTCATAGTAATCTTAGCTTGTATCTGTTTCAATCAGATAGCTAGAAAGAGGGAACATAAATGTAGAACTATATTCTGATTGGGCTGTGCTGAACCTTTTTTTTTTTTTGGATTTTACGTTTTCCTGGTTTGACAGATAAGGAGCAATGTAGAGGCTTAAATTGTGTGGCAAAAAGGGCTTTGGATGCAGGAGAAGCCTCAGGCACAGTTTCCATCGAGCAGCATATGGATCAATAGGATAGTTATCATTGGCATGAAACAATGCTTTGAAAGACTCATGAGCCAACAAATCAATATACCATCTTTGCAAGACTCATGAGCCAACGAAAAGGTCAGGAACCATATACCATCTTTGCAGTGCGTGTTCCTGTGGTTCGCAATGCAGCAAGACTCATGAGCCAACGAATCAACCTGACCTGTAATCAGAAAAATATAAGGAATTATTTTGACGAATCAAGCAGGAAGGAACATAGAAACCATGCTGAATCATCCGAGATTAAGAGAGCACTGCACAAGGTGAATCAACCAGCGCTATGGAACTGAACGCAACAGAAAATACAGTCAACAAATTTATTAGGAAAGAAAGGGGGAGATGATATGGAACCGAATGCATACCATTCAGTTCTTTCTAACGGGAACTGCAGAGGTTGAGCTCTTCGTTTCATTCTAGAGAGCACTGGAGTGCTTGGTCTTCTGAAGTTAATCCCTGCATATAAATTAAGAGAATCAATACAAGATTTGTGTTTATCTTGCAAAGGTGGGCAACTAAATCTATATATTGGCAGTTAACAAAGGAACTTTTTTTTTCTTCCAGCAATTATAACTATAGGCATTGATATGATAATATATCATCATCAGGACTCCCTATTTGTCCTTATTAAAGATCCATGGCGCTACCAATAAATGAAAATATGTCCATGTAAAATGCTACATGGTTCATCAATGATAATTAGATCCTAAACTAAAATCGTCTTTATAGGGAAAGGAGGATATTTTCAGGCCCTTGATCTGGTCATTGAACTTGACATGTCCTTCACAAGCATCACCATGAAAAGCAGATAATTCTCCTTGCTTGGATCAGGTCATGACATTCTTTCCAACTGAAGAATACCCCACTGCACCGACCATCAGTCTTCATTGTCTATCAAAAAAATCATAACCGTATTGTGAAAACAAATAAGATATATTCCAAAAACGTAGAAACTAAATGAGATGCATGTAGAAACAGCAGGACTGCAACCCAAATCTTTATTTTTTTTTCTATGCTGAAGATCGACACAATGTAAAATCAAAGGCTTTTCTGTTTGGACACATAAATCACCAAATGAATGACCTAGATGCATATAAACCGCAATCTGTAATTTCAGAGAAATCCAAGCTGAATGAAGCAAGAAGCATCCGTTCATCCGTGTTGGTACAAAAGAAAGTTCCTAAAAAATGTGAACATCAAATCAACCAAACAAGAGACAGTCCATCACTAATCCCAGTGCCTACAACACACCCCAACCCTAACCACGAATCTAGGTAGATTCTATGGCAAATCACGATGGAGGAAACATCTCTGCACTGGCCGAGGCACTGTGAAAAGCAAGGAAGGGGAGGAGGTTTCCAGGGGTGGCGAGATGGAGGTGGAGTGTCGGAACAGGAACCACGACATCATCGAGGTCAATAGGATAAGACGAGAGGAAAAAAATTGAGAAACAAAAAAAACTCTAGACAGATTAGACCAACTGGTGGCGTACCTGTCAACTCAAGATCGGAAGAAGGCCGACCTCGCCAGAGCCGCCTCCTCCTCCGTCTTGGTGCTTCACAGCACCGTTGCCGTCATCGTCGTGGCCTCAGACGCCGATCTGGGAGGGGCGGGTCAACGCACATCTGCCGCGTCCTTGCTCGTAGTGGCGCCTCCACTCCCGTTACGCCTGCTGCCGATCCTGAGGGGGCCCTCCTGGAGGCAGTGGCGTCGGCTCCTCCTGGTAGGCAGCAGCGACGGCGATGACCTAGAGCCGGTGAGCCGTCGCCGCTGGATTATACGCTGGCTAGGGCATCACCGGAGCGACCGCCGGCGAGTTGCGGCCGGACCCCTGCCCCCTTTCTTTTCTGCCGCCACCACCAACACACCAAACACAACAACACACCACAAATAGATGAGCTCCGGCCACGGTGAAATTTAAAGTAGCAAATAAAAATGCGCTAGCCGAGACGAGCACCATACCAACACGGACGGAGAGGACGAGGACACAGGCGGCCCTCCCGATTCCGGCCTTGCTTCGTCTCGGACTCCGGCCCTGCTCCGCTTCCCCTACAGCTCCTCGTCAGATCTGGATCTGGCCCCCAAACACCTGCAAACCACACGCACCGTGGCGGTGACCGCGGGGCAGCGCGGAGGACCACCGGATTAGCTGCTACGCCCGGCAGAGGAGACGAGGACGAAAGCAAAACACGGAGAACCAGAGCCCGCGCCAGGGGGCGCACCGGCCTCGCACGGCCACGCTTGCCCTGCGCTGGGGCCACAACGCCGCACCTGGGGGGCGCGCTCACCGCGCCGTCGCGCAGCGGCGCCGGAGTGCGCGCCTGCCGGGCCGCCGCGCCTGGCCGCCCTCGCCGGGGCTTGGGGCTCCCTCGCGCGGACGCACGCGACCGGTGCCCGCCCTAGCCGCCGCTGAGAGGGAGGAAGAGGGAGAAGAGGCGGGTGCGGACGGCCGATCTAGGGTTAGAGCCGGTATATATAGGATATGGGAGGAGACAGCAGCACCGTCGATCTCCAAATCCAACGGCCTCCCTTTGTTCCGGTGACGTGGCCACCCTGGGAGCGCGTCGTGTCCAAATGTTCTCTTGTCTTTAAATATGGATTGCTCGAGTGAAATAAGAATTATGTGGTTACATACACAATTGTTAGAGTTTCATTCAACTGCAAATCATTTGCACGAAGATTATAACATAGATAGGGTGCGACAATGATATGGAGATGTAAGCATGGAGATCAGAAAAAGACTTTTCCCACCTTAGATTGTTTGTCAAATTTGTTGAACCTCAAAAATGGTCAAATAAGCCACTACTCAAAAATTTAGTCTTTAAGAACGTAATCAGATTGTTAATCCCATGTCAAAAAGATCAACAAGTTAGGTAAGGGGGGTAAACAATCAATGTGAAAAAGTTATATCTATACTATAAAGGAGCGAAAGAATTCAAAAATACTTGTTACCAGGAAAGTCTCCTACCCACCTACGATCTACACCCTCTGACAGGCGGCCCCGAATACCAAAAGCACGGTACTTATGTGACAAAACACGCTTCGCTATTGCCGATCTCGCCTCCGCTCCGAAATTTCTGTACGCGCTGCGAACCTACCCGCGGACCGTACCCGCCGCGGACGCCAGGAGCGGGCCTCCGTCCGGCCGCCGAATGTACCCACCACTTCATCATCGATCAAAAAACGACCCGCAGCGTACCCGCCCGCGTGTACCCACCGACAACTTCCGAATCCCCAATCCCCGGGATGCATCGGTGAAATCGAATTGGCGCCCATCCGGAGGCGCGCTCCCTCCTCTCCAAATCACGGTGGATGCAGACGCCGCCTCGGCCTCTTGCCCATCAGCGAACTCAAGCCGGCGCCATCCCGAAGGCGTGCTCCCTCCTCTCGACGCTACTGGACGTTCGCGACGCTATCTCCTGCAACACCATCTTTGCTGCGCTCTGCCGCCGGCCGGGGGTGACATGCGGCACTTGGTAACGTACAGTTATCTCGCTTCCACCTCCTCCAGTTTCCCTCCATTGCGTGGTGCCCCGCTGCAAGTCTCCAACCGCCGCTGACATAGCCACAGCCGCTGACCTCGATGAGGACCCCTACGCAGGCACGGCTTGCCACTGCTGCCGCAAAGCACAACAAAGCACCTCACGTACAGATAGTTGTCGTCGCCGCGAGATGCCCTAGAAGTTTTCCAACAGGAGGGGTGAGGCCACGCACGGTTTGGTCTCACGGTCACACGCGAGGCCTCCCCTTGAGGGAGCGGCTACAGATCCTAGCCCCAACATCGAGTTTACCGAGGCCACGCGTGGTTGCCAAGGATGAGGGCCTTAAGGTAGCCGATGTTGGGGTGTCCGCTTCCGCAGAGGCCCTGGAGCGCCTCCGTGTCGCCCCTGCTTCTCGTCGATCTATTTGAGATGTAAGTACAAGGTATGCAAAAAAAACGTGGGTTTATATTCTCTAGATTCTATTTGAAAATATAAGTCTGAATAGTTAAGACTATAAATTAGATGCCCGTGCGTTGTGATCACCACATGAACGAGGATGCCAAAATAAAAAATACTAACTTTGGCATTTGGGAGGATCAACATTCATATTCAAATAGCAACCTAAAAAGGTGAGATGATATTTTCAGGATGTAATTGTTTCCATCAAGTTTGAACAGTTACCATCGCATTGATCAGTACCTTTGTCCTAAACCACTATAGATTTATGTTTGGTTTCTGTTTTTTAGTTTCTGAGTTTCTGTTAGAGTGTTGATTGATGAGTACTGCTGGGCAAAAATAGTGCATAATAGATTCATAGTACCATTGACAAATTCTAGGCCGCAGCACTATTCTGAATTTTGGGTTTGATACAGATTGTGTTTCGATGACCTGTTGGATGCAACCATCAGAAGTTGGCTGCTTGATGAATGCAGCGCCAGCATGTTCTGGGTGATGCCTGAGTCAATACAGTGTGGCTACGACAAGAGGAACTTGGTGCCCAAGATCCTTCTGCTAATGTAACAGAGGTTACTATTTTTTATTTTTTTAATTAGTGAACCATTTGTGCAGACTAACCTTTGAGAGAAATAATTAATTTGCCATGCTTTGAGGAGTTCAGAGTAGCATTGCTTCATTTTACATTAGCCGTTCTTAGAATACCAGTGTTTTTAATGGTATTTGTGTAGACTAACCACATAAAAAAATACTAAATTTGCCATTTGGGAGGATTAGCATTCATATTCAAATGGGAACCTGAAAAGGTGAGATGATATTTTCAGGATGTAATTGTTTCCATCAAGTTTGAACAGTTACTATCGTATTGATCAGTACCTTTGTCCTAAACCACTATAGATTTATGTTTGGTTTCTATTTTTAGTTTCTGAGTTTTTTTATAGTGTTGGTTGATGAGTACTGCTGGGCAAAAATAGTGCATAATAGGTTCATAGTACCATTGACAAATTCTAGGCTGTGCCACTATTCTGAATTTTGGGTTTGATGACTTGTTGGATCCAACTATCAGAAGTTGGCTGGATTGATTCCAAGTTTTGCCGGTACTAATTAAATACATTCCTACTTAGAGTTTCCTTTCCCAATCCCCATGCTGTAATTATCCTTCTGGTTTTCAGCTCATGAATGGTGTTGAAATTTAGTTGGCATAAAATTGAATCCAGAGATCCTATATAATTGTTCTTTTTGTTTTACTTGGGCTGTTAGCTTTACATGGTAGTAGAGTTTGCTATGATTCCTAATTCTGTGATAAAATGTGAAAGATTTATTCTATCACATATTTATTTGCCCCATGCTTACTTTAATCCGCATTTAGTCACACCTTAATATGGGCATACAGGAAGCTAATAGCCTGCTGGTGTCAATGCTATTTTATTTTATTTTATTTTTTACGTGTGCACTGCCAAAGCCAAAACAGGCTGCGTGGAGCCAAAATGGGCACAACAGAGTGTGCCTCGTAATGGGTGATTACATGTTGAAGATTTTGTTGGGCTGCTTAATACCTTAGAGCTACACAATTCTTCTAATAAAAAGTGAATGTTGTGGCTTGTCATAATTGTTAAACATAAAACATGGGAAGGTTTTGTCTGCTTGTTTTACTATGATGGCTACATAGAGACCAAAATTCAAGAAAACATATTACTAACTGAAATACTCTGGATATCATATCAAGGGCAAGCACTGTTATAAGACGGCTCGACTAGCTGATGACAAATATGCTGGAGAGGTCATCAAGCCCAAGCAAGTGTAATGTTTATGTTGAATGGAATTATTGGACATTTGTTAATTCTAAGATCAAGCTATCTGCTTCCTGAAGGGAAACAGATCAGTTCCGTGCTTTCCTATAGGAGCCTACTCATTTACCAGTTTAAGGTTTCCCTCTTCCTGTTGTCCCTCGTTTTCCTTCGTTTCTTCTTATCTGTTCCCTCCTGCCTGCTGCTGTACCGGTGAGAGCAGAAGATTTCAGTAGAAGTCTTGCTTTCAAAAGACAGTTTCAATGTTGGTTTTGGAATATGCTATGATTTGCTCGTGTTTACCCTCGTAAAGATAGCTTGTGACCTTTATTTGTGTTGCCGAATCCGCAACATGCATGTATTATCTACTTTTAAATAGTTGTTGTCAAGTTTGCCATTTTGATATTGTTGCTAAATAATTTGTCAGATGTATTATTTCACGGCCTATTTAGACTGTAATATAATGATGAAGTAGAAATGCATGAGGTCCTGAACATACTCTGCAATGTACGACGTGCATAAGTGTTCAAGATAAGCTATAATATCATACTTGAAACAGTCACTCAAGCTTCTTTCATGTCGATCAGTCTGCGACTCCTTTCTCTGATACTACTTGATACACCAAGATTTAAACCCATGAGGCCACTTTTAATGGTAGTTTCATTCCTATTTAATAAGGCATATCAGTAAAAATGATAACTTGACATAGAAATTATAAGAAACCTTGTTTTGTTGTTTCTCTGCATTTTGTATCATGCTGTGTTCTATCTAATAACCCTTGACTAGAAATATAGATGCTATCCTCCTATAGTCCTAAAATACATCTTTGCTCAATCGCTTCATCCTTTTATTAGTAATGTTTCATCCTTTATATTAGGAAAGTTCCAGTCTGTTCTTATGTGGTGACATCATGACTAATTTCTCATGCTTCGGTGATAGTGAGCTTTGAACTGGTTTGACACAAGAAAAGCATGGTGGCATTGAATTTTTTGAACAAGTAAAGTATTTGGGAAAATAATTTGATCTTTGTGATCTTAGTTTAGCTTGATACATATCTATATATTGATTACAAAAAAAATAATAATGCTTGATCGATTTCTATTGAATAAATGCTAACTAATTTGTAATGGTTTTCAGATGAGCCGCCATCATATGCTACCTATGTTGTGGATGGTAACATGATATAATATTGGGTTGGTTGCTTCATTGCTTCTCTTGTTTAATTTCTGCATTATTGGCTATCACCAGGAGGATGACGTTGGGCTTCTACTTGGAAAATTTATGTGAAATTGATTGTTTGTCATACCATGATGTGATATAGATTAGACTATTAATAATTATATGGTTTGATAACTTTTATTAGTCTATATATTTAATATTAGATGTAAGTCTAATATTGCTATTCTTTTATTCATATATATGAATTTTTCTAGACACGTGCGTGCCGCACGTGCATTTCCACTAGTATCACTCAAAAAAGTGTACACTGTACACAGTAATGAAAATAACATATGCAGCTTTAGCTCTAGTAATGAGCTCCAAGGGCACAACTCCAAAACTGTAAATATCTAACCAGGCTGTTGGGGATGCACTCAAAGCAATCTTTGGTGCAATGCATCTAAAGTCCAGATCTATTGCATTACGATCATCCTCAATTGGGACAACTCTAGTGGACCCGTAATCAGATCATTTGGCTTAAAGTCCCTGCATAACAAAATCTTGTATGATTTGATGTCCTCATGGATCTTTGGTTGATTTGTATTTTGAAGTCCCCAAGGATCATTGGTCTGATCGGAGATGGAGTTCCTTCAGACCCTTGGCTGCATCAATGGCAACATTCATTCTAGCATGCCAGTCTACATTTGGTTCAGAAATTAGGACTAGGTAAATAATAAATCCAGAACACATGCACGTAGCATTTATTAAAATTCTTCAAAAGCAACACCGATCAAAATGAGAAAATAGTGGTTTCCCACACAATCAGCAGCACACTCTTATGACAGTTGCTAAACTCCTTTGCCTTTTTCTTTTGATATGTACTACATCCACATGTTCACACAATACATAACACAACGGGTTTTCAGTTTTATTCCTGGAGCTACATTTTTTCTAAGCAAACAAACACAGTTCCATTTTAAGGGGGCTGGATTATACTTAGCACTATAGCTAGAAATCCAAATTGATCTAACAAGTGGACTCTGCAAAACGAAGAACAAAACAACACAAATGATGAGGAAACAAGTGGTTTAAAATTATGGAATTGTCTTTATATATTGCCCTTGAGTTTATGAGGCAAACAAAGCAGTCCAGAAATGAAGGAACTGATTGCTTACATTTAAAAGTTGGACATTGGAAGAGACCACCAAGCTGCCTAAAACGTCCATGTATCAATATATGCACTATCTTGTCCCATTTTATAAAACTATAATTGTATTGTATCAGAGAGTTTTTATCCATGTATCAGCACTGTCAGAAACTACGCATCAGAATAGCTAGATGCTGTTAGCATCCTGAATAATCAAATGCAGCAACTTATTGAACCATAGGTACAACTATGGTCTGCTTTGATAAATCTATGTTTATATGTATTAAACACTATACAGAGTTTTTTTTCCTGTTGCTACACTATGTAACATACCTAGTTCAGATGGAAATAGTCTATGCACAAAACAATAAGCAGATCTTCAAAAAATCAAAAGATTAAATCATTGTTCAACCTGTAGAACATTCACACCTTATCTCTGAGAAGCAGCATCCTGCTCGGCTAAAATGCGAGCCTCCTATGCAGTTCTCAGTCTTTATTCTACATGCATTGACCTTTTGAGATTCCTGATTTGGATATGTAGCAGTTCGAGAATGCATATTGAAGAATGCAGAGACACGAACTGTACTTGAAATATTGCTTGGCCCCTCTCCTGCTTTTCTGGCAGAGACTATATAGTTCATTTTTTGTCCCAAATGCTCAACCTGAAAGAAAGAAACACAAATATTTTCATGCATCAACGTAAGTTCTAGAAACGGTCAATTCTAGGAACAGAAGACATGAATACAAAGCAGCTCAAAATTTTATCAATGCCATGGGCAACAGATATATTGAGCAACGAAGTATTCCTGTATTACTAAATATTAGGCAAGCTTACATGCAAATAAAGCTCCATACTAACACAGAACACATTTGTTTAGCTTCTTCTATCATAATTAGCACAAGGCCAAAAACAATGGTCAGTCCAGGAAAGATGGTAAACTATGCACACATGACAAATTACCTATGGATCTCTCACGATGAAGAACAAATTGGTACTGCATCAGATTGTTGGGATAAAATTATTCAATAACTGGAACACCTAGGAATCTATATCTCAGAACATATGTATAATCAATATTCCCGACTTCCCGTCCAAATTTCCATACAAAATCAAACCTTTTAGCAGCCTAGTCCTCGAGTGGCATGAGCTTAGCCTTGAGCTGCTCTATCTTGAGCCACGTGGAGCAGCGCAGCGCATCTGTGTCAACAGGCAGGAGGGGCGCGAGGAGTACACCAAACATACGTGTGAAATCCAAATATCACTGCCATGTCTATCATTAGCCAATTACCCTGTGGCATTATAAAAATAGTAAATCATTACCCCAGAAGTCGATTGGTGCACCAGGACCAGGATCCAAGATGCAGGGAACACACACTGACACACGCACCTGTCTAAGGTTCTTATCGATGCATCTGAAATTGGGAGTGCTTTTGCTGTGGTAGTCCATGACGTCGCTGCACAGCCCCTTGATAGACCTCTTGAGCTTGTAGCGATAGATCGAGCTGGGAGAGCCTGTCCCCGATGCCGTCGAGCGAGTGCAGCTTCCTTGCATAATCATCGCGCTGGCCACTAGGAGGTAGTTGGGATCTATTTCCCTACACAAATCGAGAGGAGGCCGTAGTCGGGGGGCCACTGGCTCGCCTTTCTGCGATGGGACGAAGGCTGCCCCACCAGATCCGATGAGGGAGTAGGCCGCCGCTCAAGATCCGGCGAGTGGTAGCAGCAGTCGCAGCGGTGGCGGCGGGGGGAAGAGAGAGATAGGAGAAAGAAATGAGGAGAGCTAAGGGTTGGAACTTGGAAGTGGAGGAGGGGTCATGCGCAAAATCACCTGCGGCGTATTTTGTAAAAATGTCGAGCGTACCGTTTCTCTTCTTTGCATTGAAATAGACTTTACATTAAGGATCTATACGCAAAAAAGTTCAAGCGTGGTTAAGGATGGCAACGGGTCGGGTTCGGATCGGGTGGAGTCTCCGTGCACCCAAAACCGAAACCCGAAATCGAAACCCGAACCCGAACCGAAAACCGTTTCGGGTGAAAATCCATCACCAAAACCAAACCCGCGGATACCCGAAACCCGAACGGATACCCGAAACCCGAACGGATACCCGAAACCCGCGGATAAATATACATATATTCACATGTATAAATAAGATGCAACAAATAATAAATATTTTCATGAGTCAATTTTGAATAGATTTAATAATCTAAGTAAACAAGTTATTATTCGCATATTATAAAACATGAGTTTTAATTCTAAATAATTTATTTCGGATATCCATTGGATATCCACGGGTGAAAAACCAAACCCGAAACCGAACCCGAAACCAAACCCGAACCCGAACCCGAAAACCGTGGGCGAAAAATCATCCCCAAACCCGAACCCGCGGGACCCGAAACCCGCGGATACCCGCCCCGAACCCGATCCGCTGCCATCCTTAAGCGTGGTTTCTGTATATACCGGTCAGTTGGATTGCGGGTTGATTATTGAAAACATATAGGACTTTTGTGCAAAACAGTAAGGCCACGTGTCGTCGCGCGGAGGCCACTCCGGACGCGTGATTCGCTCCGGTGCAAGGAATCCAGAGTCTTAAGGAACCTGATTTGGTTTAGAGACATAAAAAATGGAATAAGAGCATCTGACACAAGGGCCCCACCTATCATCCTTTTGTAGTCATTTTCCTTTCTTCAACCTTTGTCAAATAGAGGTCGAACCGTAGATCAACCTTCGCCTCCGCACGTGGCTGCCGCACCCAGAGGCCCAAGGGCCGCCTCGCCCACATGCACGACTACCACGCTTGCAGGCCAGATCCATAGCCGTAGGCCGATCATCTCCTAGAACCCTGAATTTTGTGCATTTCTGTACTTCACCATATTCCAAACGATGTAGAACTTCGTTGAAATCATCGGTACATATTCCACGTCTTGAAACGTTCGATAGTCTGTGCTCCCTCTTACACATGTTAGGCCCCTTAAACACGGGATTGCAAAAACATAGGGATAGGAAAAACATAGAAACTCCATAAGAATGCAATTGCAAACATAGGATAAAAAACACAGGAAAACTATTTAGGTAGGTGTTTGGATGGCTATAGGAAATTCATAGGAATAGGAACGTATAATTTCCCATGATGTGATGTGATGTGATGCTTTTCCTCTAGCTCTTCATTTCTCTGTGATACATGTGATTTGGCTCTTGATTTGCCTTGTTCCTACGCAAGCCACAGAAACAAAAAAAAAGTAGGAGTGGATGTTTTTTCCTGTACTTTTTTCTATGAAATGAGCTGTGAAGGAATTTTTCCTTTACATTTCCTATGGTTCAATCCTATGAGCCAAATGGTGCTACAATTTTGAATCCTATAGGAAAGGGAATCCTCCATTTTCCCATGAAATTCCTGTGAACCGAAGGAGGCTTTAGTCTCCAAGGGTCTGACCCAATCTCAATCTATCTATATCTATATATATAACCTATATAGATGGAACTCACTAAGATTCATTAACTTTGGTTTCTCTACGACCACATCAAGCCATGTCAACAGTAAAACTAAGACCGTCAGATCTTCACCGCAGTTTCAATCGTATCGTTGGTTTTTCATGAACATCTGATGTACACCATTCATGATTCTTTAGTGGTAACCGAGGGATAGATATGCATTAATTTCATTGGACCACCAAAAGGCACACCAAAAGACTAATTCCATATCTGAACCGGACATCTATTGGACTTCCTAACTTCCTTGGCTGCCTCCTATGTATGTCCCTTTGCTGGGCAATACTGTAGCCATTGTTGTCGTCCAGGTAGAGTTCATGTTTTCTTCCCACTTATGCTTGCCTTTTCAGCATATATCATCAGCTGATGCCATACAACCACCTGCAGAGAACCAAATGCTTGAGATAGAGTTGCTACCGTAGCCTGTACAAAATTTCTCCAACACCACTGCAAGCTGATCATTGTGCATGCTTAATCTATATCGATCCTGTCCTGCAGCCCACTAATCCAGACATTCTGAGTTGACCCTATGAGAACAAACAATTGTCTTTTTGATGTTAGTATTCGTTTCTTTGGGTTTCTTCTATTATAATATTCATTTTGAATTTCCATCCTCGATAGAGTTTGATTGAATTTTTAATTTGTTCTAGGTTCAGATCCGCATCTCTGGGTCTATTAATGGTCAGCTATTCCTCGTATGGATGAAAAAGATAAACTTTTTTCTATGACTGCTATGCACTTTCCCATGTTCTCATGGAATCATTATCGGGTTGTCAAAAAAGGAACTAAACTATACTTCCATCTCGCAGTGGTCAGCTTCTGACTCACTATGTGAGCTTCTAATAGTTCTATTTGTTTCTTCCATTGTCATTCAAATTTCCTCATCGATTCAGGTTTTGCATGTGGTACATGATTGAACTGTTTATGCATCATAATTTAATGATGTAGGGAGGAAGACTGCAAATTAAGGACTTGCTTGGATATGGTAATATCTTTCAGAGTAGCACCAACTACACTATTGTATATAAGTGGAGAATAGATTTACCAATAAATTATTATATAGCAATACAAATGTCTTTTTTCAATTTGGCCTCATACAGCTTTACAATCACCAGCCTACAGCTAGAAGCAAGCATTGATTCACATGAAAATACACTGCTAGCTACTTCTAAAGTACAAAAATGTTCGACAAGATAACCAACATTGTTAATATATACCGATTTTGGCTTTTTTTCATAATTCAGCAACAGCGTGCGGGGAATCCAACTAGTTACCATAGCATTAGCATCCACGTGACATTTCGAGTACATTAAATCTTCACTATAAGTATTCCCAAAGATACCAAGGCCTCTGCTACGACTCGAAATGCTAAGAGCAACAACGTACTTTTGAGACTTTCGACACGATCTTCCAATAAGACCCAAAAACAAAAACAAAAAAAAACTCGGCCCAATTGCTTACGCGGTCCATCAATTTAGGCCTCTTCTACGGTTCTCCAACGCCGCAGATAGAGGGGCTCACCAACACGACACCTCCTTCCATGGCGTCAGCACCACCACCACACCACCTGTTGCCTCCGCTTCCACCGCCAGCTCTCGTCCACCCGCCACAATCATGACTCAAATGGCGAGCGGTAGCGGCCGCCATCAGCCCACCACCAACGGCCCTACAATGTGGAGGATGATGGCTGCCTCTTCGTTCACTTTCCGCACCTGCAATCTGGTACTCTTCTCGTCCTTCTCTCCTTGTCCGGTCATCTTGCCTCCTCGCGTCCCTCGTCTGGGGATGAACTCTACACAGTAACTACTGACGCCTCCGTTTGGCAGCGTTTTTTTAGAATAGAGACATGCACTCCCGCAATTACAATCTGGTTAAATTTCTTATCTCGACGCACTTTGGTAGGTTACCGATGGGTGATGGGGTTTCCTTTTCCCTTCATTTTCGCAACCAAGTTTGTGCAGAATCGTGGTTGAACAAAAGGTTGTCTGTGATGCTGGCGAGGCGCCATGGAGGTGGTGTTGTGGCTGCATCTACGGCACTGGCAGGGAGCCTACAGTTCGGCTCTAGGGAGAATGAGAACCCATATGAGGTAGAGCTGGTCAGCTGCATTTATGGATGTGTTCATGCTTAGGACCTGCATTTTGCGGTACGCTATCCAGGAATTCAGGTGTAGTCCTATTGTGTACTATTACCTAATTGGTCACTATTGATAGATTTTGGGGATAAGTCCGCTTGGTGAAGATGGTCTACAAGAGGAGGCAAAATGATGCGAAGGTAGCTGCAATTGGGAGTACCCGATGAAGGTAAATTTTGGACTTCTGGCGTTTTGCTGGTTGTATTATTGGCAGTTCAGTGATGTTGGCGTATTAACGAGTGATGAGCGATGAAGTTCTTTGGATTTCAGTTGGATAGGACTTACAATATGGTAATGATAGATCAGCTTGCTAAGATTGAGAGTTTTGGGACTAAATAAAAGCTTCTTGGCTACCTCATCTACAATTTTTTATCTTTACTTATTATTCAGATATGCTGATTATCAACCAATAGTTCCTTGGGAACCTGGGTATTTTTTCTGTTTAATTCAATGTGAACCCGTCTTCCTTATGTTTGTCCACATAATTCTTATACACATTCATTTGCAGTGATGCCCAACATATTAGTCAAGTAAGTCTAGGACTTTTCTGCTTGCATTATGACAGCTTTCTTAGCAGTTATCTAGTAAACATCAGTGCCTACAAACAAACCTTATTTTGAATCAGGTGCAATATAA
Source organism: Saccharum hybrid cultivar R570 (assembly GCA_038087645.1). Classification (NCBI taxonomy): domain Eukaryota; kingdom Viridiplantae; phylum Streptophyta; class Magnoliopsida; order Poales; family Poaceae; genus Saccharum; species Saccharum hybrid cultivar. Next base: position 1,451,702 of record JAQSUU010000049.1, on the reverse strand, counting down.
CAGCTGGTTATTCACAATGTTGTACATTGAAGGCTTTTCTAGACATGATACTGCCAATATCATATATTTCCCTCTTTTTTTCTTTTTGCCATAAAAGTAAAGTAGGACCCCTGCTGATATAAAAAGGAAATATAGTGCAGGAGAAAATAGGTTCACTGCAAAAGATTGATAATTTGGTTGATGCTCTATTACTCTTGAATAATGATGTTTATAATCTCATTTGTCTTTTGTACAGACTCAAGATCCACCACGATTGACCTGCGCATAAATATGGCAATATCAGCAGCATTTGTAAGAAGTTATTCCAAAATCTTGAATTCCCAAATATTCTGCAGTTGCTAGTATTTGTCTTTCTAGTCAAACAATTTCTGAACGTATCAAAAGAGTGGCATCAACTTTGCACCACATTGCTGGCTTCACAAAAGTCTTTACTTGGAAGGAACGAGAATGGAAAGTCATTCAAACTTTGGCACTGCTTCAAACAGCTTAGCATTTTATCCGACATATAAGTGGTTTCTGTACTTGTACTTTACTTATAACTAGGTGAAGTAGCATTCTATAAAATGAACAAGTCAAATGCACATGCACCAGTAGAGTGGTGGTAGGGCATCCAGTTGACACCACCAACCAAGGTTCAAACCCTGGGCCTCACAGAAAAAGGGGCCTCACCAAGTTATGCTGCTTTCTGCATGCTCCTGGGTGGTCCGGCCTTTGGTCCCTTTTCTCAGTCCTTTGTCGAGAACTTGAGATCCTCTTCTTCATGCAATGTCTTAGGGCAGGCCTTTCCCCCAAGGGTCATTTCTCAGGGCATGCATGCTTATCTGTTGATCATAGGGATGATCATCTATGTAGCAAATGTTGAAATGACTTGTAGTTGTCCCTAGTTAAGTATGTATATTTTTTGATGCAGACTATGTATCCCTTGGCCATGCAGACCGGAAGCCCTTACAGTTCTTATATTTTGCCTATTTGCACCGAATGCTGGTGAAGATGAAGGCTACAGTGCTATCCATCACTCCTATATATAATGTCACACGAGGCAGACCCTAAATTTATATCTTTTTTTCCACAGGGGCATGAGGCAGTTTCCTATGTGTTATATGTTTCATGTCTTTTTTACTTTCTACATTCTTTTTTTGACGGTCAACTGGGGGGGACGTTCCCCACTTGAATTTATATATCGGCCCAAAACGGCCCGTTATGTAGTTTACCAGTGTTACAATTCATTTTTACATGGTTCAAGCTTCACCCAGTTGGTGATGTAGATAGTCAATCTGAATGAGATGGTTTCATCCTTGTCTTGCTGTTTCAAACAACTGGCACCATTGGTCGACGACATGCCGCTTCTTCCTAGGGAACCTGCAGCGCAATTGCTCTGCCGTTGCTTTGCAGGCTGCCGGGACTTGTGTGATGTTTTGCCGTTCGTTTCTAAAGATGGCTGTATTTCTTGTTTTCCAAAGTTGCCAGCAAGACAAGGCGATGAGTGATAAAAACTCCTCTTTAGGAACTATTGGAGGACTAAAGTTGTGGATGTCCATAGCCATTCCCGCCATTGCGTTTATCCCAATCTTTTCCCAGAACTACATACCGATGGAACAACCACTGATGATGTGCTCTGGAGTTTCATCCTGCTCGTTGCAGACCTCGCATGTGGCATCAGGCAGCACATGTTTGCGATGTAGGATTTTTTGGCATTGAATCCTTCCTTGTGTCAGGAGCCACATGAACATTTGGACACGTGGCGGAGCCACATTGCGCCAGACAAACCTTGCTCTGTCATCAGTTGGTTGTCCTCGAGCTTTGAGCAGTTGGTAGATTGCACCACTGTCTAGACCATAGGCATTTTTGCTGAAAGGTGTTTGTCTTTGATCAAGTTCAGTATTTGCTAGCACCTCTTCGACATACTGAAGTTCATTTGTGGCCACTTGAGAAAGCCTGGGCACCAAACAAGGACAGAGACCCGACTGCATGACCTCCCAGACTATTGCTTCCTTCCTAGTGTAGTGACTGAATAACGTCAGGCATATGTCTGCAAGTGCATCATCGACAAACCAGACGTCCATCCAGAATGAGCAATTAGCACCATCACCAAGCTTTACCGAAGTGATTGCCTGGTGTAGTGGGAGCAGCGCCCGAAGAGCCTCCCAATGATCCCCATGTATGTCTCCTTTTAGGTTGGCGATGCAGGCGCAACCTCTCACCCAAAGCGCCCAAGAGGATGAGTGGGGGCAGTGGAGCTTGTGAATAAGTTTCAGCAGCAAGCAAATGTTCCGAACGCCCATGTCCTTGATACTAAGACCACCATAGTCTTTAGGAGCACACACCTTGATCCAAGCGACTAGGCAGCTCATCGGAGATGACTTGCCCGTTTTTTCTCTAGACCACAGGAAAACACGATGTTTGTTGTTCATTTGTTTGATGATCGATGGTGGTAGCTGTAGGGAACTCATGAAGTACATGAGCTAACTGTCGAGCACCGAGTTGACGAGAACTGCTCTGCCCATTGGGTTCAGGAGGTGTGCTTGCCAACCACTGAGGTACCTGTCAGTTTTCTGAATGTACGGTGTGTACGCAAAAAGTGACAACTTGTTCACCGATAGCGGGAGTCCTAGGTATGGCTGGGGAAACCCTTCCCCCTTGCAACCAATAGCTTCCACACAGTGCACCACCACTTGTTCATCCATGTGAATAGGCACCATGGTGCTTTTGGCATAGTTGATATGAAGGCCGGACAAGGCAGCAAACTGATCAAGTATTGTTTTGAGTGCCGAATTGCCATAGAGGTCTCCCTCAAGGATGATCAAGGTGTCGTCGGCATATTGAAGCACTACACAGGGCATGCTGTCGATGTGGGACCCACGAGGTTCTCCAGCAATGCGACTATAGGTCGTGGGCCCTAGCTTGGTCCACGGGTAGAAGCGAGAAGAGGTGCAACGTCTGCTACACCGACTCCGAGTAGAATAAGCCAGACTAGCCAGATTCCTATGGAAAGTACCTCCTGTATTTGGTTCAGGACACCTTCTTTGGATCCGACTAGGATTGTAATCGCACCGCAGCCTTTTCTATCAATATAAAGAGAGGCTACGGGCACCCCTATAACAAGAGACAACATAACACAATCAATCCAACACAAAGGCTAAGTGCCGACTAGACGTAAGGTTATTACTCGATCACGATCGAGGGCCCAAACCAGTATAAATCGGCTGTCTCTGCGTTCACCGTCGAGTTCTAGCACACGCCGAAGCCCGAACAACTATCCCGGGTACCCCCGTGGCAGGCTATCGGTGGTCAAACACCGACAGCTAGTGCGCTAGGTAGGGGCTTGCGGTGCAATCATGATCAAGAGCTCTACGGATTTTGATGACATGATCTTTCCGACGGGATCAATTTTCATCTTTGGATCGTGGTTTTGCAAGGTGGACAGTGAGGGCAACCTCCATGGATGTCTCGCCGAAGCTTAGAAGGCCCATGAGGAAATCACTCTTCCAACGAGGTCAGCCGAAGATGTCGCCGAAAGATTCTCAGGCCTTACGGTGTCCGAATCGACTCAAGCTCAGACAACAACTCATCTCGACTTAGTGTCCAGGTCGAATCCCTCTTCAGGGTCCAATCCGAGTTCTTTTAGAGACAAACCAGGTTCTTTTCCGACTGGACTCCGGAACGCAACGTCAACTCTTTAAGAGATTAATTCAAACCGACTTTAGGTTTCTTCTAGAAAATTAAGTCGCCTCTCAGTCGAACTTAATAACATGGCAAGGGCATATCAAGACTTACTCCAAAAAGCAGTCGATCCAGTACAGAGGCTACGTCTTATCGGAGTGCAGGAAGGTCTTGTATTAACCGTGACATCTAAAGATTGCATAGTCCACTGGCCAGGTACTTTTACCTAGAACAACAACACTCGACTAGTTGAAGAAGCTATCACTCTACCCTACCAAGAAGGTGGTGCACTCCGCGATTCCAAAACTCCAACTGAAGTCATTAGCAACTACAGCAGGGCAGGGCTGGCGCCGAACCAAGAAGTCTTTATGATTCGGCGGCCACCACCGATGCTACCAACTGCACCCGTGTAAGGTCCTAGATGGCTAGAGGGGGGATGAATAGCCTATAAAAAATCCTACACAAGCCACTAAGCAAACTTGTTAGAATAACAAACGATGTAAAGCGAGTTTTGCTTAGCCTACGGTTGTGATGCAAGCCTCCTATCCACAAGTCTAGTAGATTATGATCTCTAGTTCACACAAGAGCTATGTCACTAATTTTACACTAGTGAGAAAGCTAACAACACTACTAGCAAAGCTACTACTAGAGCTACATAAGATAAACTAGTAAAGAAAATGCGAGAGAGAAGATTGTGAATCTTATACCGACGGTGGAGTGAAGATGTTGCCAATCACCAAGATGATATACAATCAATCAATATTGACAACAACATAATATGAAGACCAATCACCGGGAGACAAGAGACACAATATTTTTGTTCACCCGGTGTTCACTTGTGCACCGACAAGCTACGTCATCGGTTGTGTCAACCAACACTTAGATGGTTCCTCGGTGTGACCCTCAAGTCACTTGCCCCTCGAGGCACGCCCCGTAAGGCACCACAAGACACCACTCTCAAGTGAGGTAACTCAATGACACGTGCAATCCACTAGAGTTGCTTTTGATGCTCCACCGAGGAAAGCACAAGAACCTCTTACAATCAATCAGAGGTGGCCAAGAACAATCTCCTTCTCTTGCCAACGCCTCCAACAATCTCCAAGCCGGCTAGGAGCGGTACTCTCCAAGAGTAATAAGAAATCCACCGGCTATACCACCCACAAGTGCCACTAGATGCCCTCAAGCTATGCAATGCACTTTGGGATCACTCAATCTCACTTTTGATTTGCAATCAAGCAAGAGAGATGAGTGGGAAGGAGAAGCTCTAGCTCAAAGGATGCACAAGAGTGTTAGAAATCATGAGAGACATCCTCAAGGGCTGGCCAACAAGTATTTATAAGCATCCCAAATGAATAGAGCCGTTGTACCCCTTCACTGAACGTTTTTCAGGACGACCGGACGCGTCGGTCAAAACTGACCGGACGCGCTCAACCGCGTCCGATCCTCCAACGGTCACTGCGCCAACGGTCAAACCAATCGACCGAACGCGCCGCTCAACTGACCGGACACGCCGATCGCACAGTACCGCGAGCCCGCGAAGCAACGACCGGACATGCTCCAGGCAACGACCAGATACGACAGTGCCAGCGTCCGGTTAGAGTCTAGTAAGCTCCCTCAACAACCAGATGCGTCCGATCGCGTGTGACCGGACGCGCCGTGCGTCTGATCGACCTTGCGAACTTCAGTTCCCTCTGGGCGCCTGACCGGACGTGCCGGTCCCGCGAGTGACCGGACACGCCGGTTGCAAACCCTAGCACCCGCGCACCTGACTGCTGCGATGTACTATCCGGACGCGTCCGGTCATACCATGACCGCGTCCGGTGCAGCGTCCGGTCACCTCTGTGACCTCCGTTCGCCTCCGTTTCTTTTCCGTTTTCCAGCGTAGTGGAAAATAGGCATTTCAACTCCTCGAAAATGCCTGAATCCCGCGCTCGCAAGCTTGGCGGGAGGGAGAGAGGAACCCAAACCCTCTCTACCGCTCAAACTTCAACGCCTTCGTAAAAGTGCCAACACCAACAAGTGATCACCACCTTGTGCACGTGTGTTAGCATTTTCATAATCATTTTCAAAGGTTTTCCAGTTAGGTCACTAGGCCCTACATGCAATGCACTTCATGAATTCACCTAGTGGCACCCGTGCGTCGAATAACCGATAAGACTTCCCCTCTTAATAGTTCGGCTATCGATCCTAAACCACTCACACCCTCTATGGTGTCTTGAGTGCAAAACAAAATGGCTCTTTGGTTATACCTTTGCCTTGAGCCCATTTTGTTTTTCCAAAAGATATGATCCACTTCATATCATCACACGACCATCTCAATCCATCGACCTTGACTTCACTTGCTCTTCACCGTTGCATCGGTCCGTTGGCGTCAAGTCTAGCTCAAGCTTCACCATCGCATGGTCCTTTGCTTCGAAGCCTCGACTTGCCCTTCACCTTTACAACTAGTCCATCGAGCCAAGCATCATCTTGGTCTTTATCATCTTGGTCACATGAGTCAATGTCATGTCTCATATTCAATGACCACCTTTATCTAAATCATCCACTTAGATATAAAGGTTAGTCCTAGGTTTCATCAATTAGCCAAAACCAAACTAGGGACTTTCAATCTCCCCCTTTTTGGTAATTGATGACAACCCTCACAAAGATGATTTTGATAAAAAAAAGTTTTGAACTTGTCATACTTGTCCAATCATTTTGCTCATAAGTAAAGTTTGGACAATTATCACAAGCTCGGTTTTGGTAGCATTAGCTCTTCCTACATATGTGCATAGAGTTTAGATTGAAAACTTTGCACATATGCATGGATAGAAGTGTTGAGAGAGTAATTCTACCAAAATGATGCTAAGGTGTAAGAAATAGACCTTTGAAGCGTGATACCAATCGGAGTTGCCTTTTACACCATCCTTAGCATTATGAAGTAACTAGACATCCATCACAACTCAAGAACTCCGTGAGATCAACATTATAGTAAAGGTTCTTGGACCACTTGTAAAGCTTTAGGCACGTCTAGATACCACATGTAAACTATTCCTATGCATGCTAGTAGATCATTTCATCATTCAAGTTCTATACTAGCATTGCACCACACAAGCATGTATATTGAATTTAAATACATGTGCAATGAGCAAGTCATATGAGAATGCACAAACAAATGCAACAACTTTGTTTATGAGCTTGCTCTCCCTACTTGTGTGCATCAAAATTTTATTTACCCCTTTATCATGTTGAATCATCTTTTTCTCTCCCCCTTTGTCAACAACTTACCCAAAAATGGGATCAAATTGTGGAGAGAAAAACAACGTTTGATGGAGTAGGTTAAAATTTATCAAATTTGGTTCAACCTAGAACACTTGCCAAAGATATTTAATTCGATTTGAACCAAAGACAAGCTTCTTCATACCTCATAATAAGGGTTATCTTGCCTATATTGAATTAAACACGTATAGCAAATCTTCTAGATTCAACACTAGGTTTACAAGCTTACAAACATGTCATATGCCACCACTAGATCAAAATAAGCATAGAAGCAATAGTGGTAACATATATCCATCAAATTCATTTGATTTATCATGAATGCTCATGCGTACCACTTATTATGTCTACATGCTCTATCAAGTCCTTAGCATAGTATGAATGACATGTCAATTAACTTTACCTTGCAATGTCGAAGGAGAGGCATGTCAATAAGTGGGTGGGGTGCATTCAACTCATGTTTGAGAAATCAAGAATGTTTAACTCATTCCTTAGCTTGCAAAACCTCTTTTCATCAAGTGGCTTGGTGAGAATATCGGCAAGTTGATCGTCGGTGCCAACACTTTCAATGGCAATATCTCCCTTTTGTTGATGATCTCTAATGAAATGATGCATTATGTCAATATGCTTTGTTCTTCTATGTTGAACCGGGTTTTGCATCATCTTTATTGCACTTTCATTATCATATAGCAATGGCACATTCTTGAAGTTGAGGCTATAATCCTTCAAAGTTGATTTCATCCATAGCAATTGTGCACAACAACTCTCCGTACTCACATTTCCGTACTCACAACAACTCTCCTTCATGAGCTCAAACTTATTTAGTTGAGTTACTTATCTTTCCAATAGTCTCCAGGATTTTTCTAGTGATTTTTCTGAGCTCCGGACTATTTTTCACGGTCAAAAAGGTAATTCTAGATTTTCTGGAATTATTTTATTCACGGAATTAAAATAATCCCGAAATTAAGAAAATCCGAAAAGTTTCCAAACCCTACGACTATATATATGCCGGCGTAGCCCTCGACGCCCTGATTTCAGAAGTACAACCCTTATCGCGAGCCGCCGCTCGTAGCTCCCTCCACCTCTCGCCGAAGTTCTGCATCTACAGCTTGCGTTCCGGCGAACTTCCGACGAAGGTTCGGCGAGCTTTTCCGGCCACGTTTCTCATCTCCAGCGAATTCCGCTTCCACCCTGAGGTTTATCTCGATCTTCTCTACACCATCATGTATTCCTTTCCGTGAATCCATCACCGTTTGATTGTTTCCCATGTCCTCTTTTTCTTCTCCGGTGAGCAACCACCATGGCCGGCCTAACCATCATCTTCACTGGCCACCTGCGCCCCACTCGCGCCACCACCAAGCAGGCGCGCCCGCGGGCCCAACCCGCGCCTGACCCCGCAGCCCCGCGGCCCCCCTGCGCGATGGGCAGCGCCGCTGCCGTGCCCGAGCGTGCAGGCTGCCTGCACATGGCCAGCCGCCGCTGCCCCTTGGGCGTGCCACCCCGGGCATGGCCTGGTGCTCGGCCGGCAGCTCATCTCGGCTGAAGCCCTTCCCCTTCCTCCCGCACAAGTACAACAGCGGCAGCAGTCAGAAATTGGCATGACAGGCCACCATGGTCTGTACGACCTGCACAAGAAGAGAGAGGAAGATGCTGGTAATTACATGATTGCCATTGTTCGTATTATCTCCGTTGTTTTCTTGTTTTACGTCCGATTCGAGTGATTCAAGTCGCGTTAGATTCGTGTAGTCACGTTCTACACGGTAGTACTAACGTCGGTCATGTCTCACAATTATAAATTTATTTATTTAAAAACTTTTTGATTAATAATTATTTAATCGTTGTTAATTAGAAAATAACTAAGGGTTGCAATTTCATTCGCGTCGTGTCGTGTTTGTGTCGACGTAAACTATGTATTAGTAATGATGTTTATCATGTCACTTGATTATGACTTTATTAATTTAAATAGAAATTAGATTAATATATTTATTTAATAGCTTTTCAATTAAAAGAAATCCCGGTTTAAATCCGTTCTTGTTGTTTTGTAATAGTGCCGATCGAAGTTATGTGTTAGCAACAACGGTTAACATGTCTTACATCTTTGAAATTTATAAGTTAGATATTAATTTGATTTATGCTTGTGTAATTGAGTTTCTAATTAAATGAAACACGGGTTTATACTTTAGTCTGTCCTAAATTAATGTTAATCTAATTAATATTAAACTAAATGTCTTTTGAATTATAAGATGCTTAGTTCAACCTAAAAACATAAGTGCTTTCGTTCAGTTGCTTTCACATATATACTTTTTCTTTTGGAAAGATAAGGTTAACTTGATAAAATTATATAGTATCGTTTATAGATAAAATATGAGTAGTTCTGATTTATTTTTTTAATTAAATTATGTTTTGATTTATCTAGTCTAAATAACTTTTTGTGGTTTTGTTTAATTAATCTGAATCAAGCAAATAGTGCCGTGCATGCTGTTGATCTGTTTCACTTTGCTAGCTAGCTTGATGACATCACATGATGTCATGGGTACGATTTGTGGCCGTTTTTCTTTAGTAAAACAAATCTCGAAATACAATAGAAATACATATACACATACAATCTTGTTTAGCCCATATTTTCCATGTTTTAACTCCGATTTGACCCGTTCAAGTTGCGTTAGGTTCGTATTTGCGAGTTCTACATGTTAGTATAGTTGTACAGTAGGTTTGGAAAGTTTAATTTTCGAGTTTATAACTGAGTATTTATTTATCTATAGGAAATCTTAGAAAATTCATAACTTATACGTTTTAAATCCGAATTTTGTGATCTTTACTTCTGTGTGATCGTAGTAACGTGTAGAAGAGTTTTACAAACTTTTTATATTGTTTTGCTACTGTTGGTGTACTGTTTTAATTATGTATATTTGTTTGCTTAGTGTATGGTTGCTCGGATGATTGTGTGTTGGTGCTTGATGATCGAGTATAGACGGTGAGCAATTTCTTGACGATCAGGAGTATTATTTTGAGCCAGACCAGCAGTATCATCAGGAAAGCTTTGATTAAGGCAAGTATAACATGGGACCATCCTTGTTACCTATTCACTGAAATTATCATACATATGCATATGTCTTCCTTGACAACCATAGAGATTATAACTTAGCTATTGATATCTTATTTCCTTGTCACCTATGGGTTATGCATTTGGGTAGCTATTGCTAGTGCTTAATTATGAACAATGATCTTGTAATTTGACTAATGGATTATGCAATCAACCAATTAAGATGATGTTATTTCTGTTGAAAGGGGGCTAGAGCATGTGAGTTATTTTGATGCTCTAGTTACTCTCCGTAAGGACTTACCTGTAAGTGATAACCGGGACATACAATACAGCTGTGAGGGCTATATGGCTCTGGCTCTAGTTGTTCAAGAGACCTTTTCTAGCTTGTTAGAGGTTACCTTAAATGGCGTAAGAATGGCTTGCCACGTTGGGTGTAGTGCGAGCCCCTGGCCTAGTGTGTATAGGCTGCGGTTGTTGTGCCACAGGGAAGGGGGGTTCTACATCTGCCTGCCGAGTGAATCTAATGGCCCTAACTTGTTAGACGAACTTTTGGATGGCTTTATATGGTTTCTTGTGCTTAGGGATTCATGACCCCTTAGCATATGGGAATCATGACTCACAGTGAAAGTGTACATCTCTGCGCAGAGTTAAAAACTGGTATACTAGCCGTGCTCACGGATACGAGCAGCCTTGGGGATTCTTACAGAATAGTTGATCACCATTGTTATATCATGCTTAATTATTATTGATTATTATTATGCTCATGTTAATGCTATTCATTATCCTTATTACAATTGATCATTGATTCATTAATGGGATTTGGATTACCTTGATGCTACTCAATTGCTAATTATATGATGATTAAAAGCTAAACGCAGTTAACCAGTGTCTAGCCTTTTTGAGCCTTATGAACCCTGTGTTATACTTGTTGAGTTCGACATGGACTCATTCTTGCTATTTCCCCAACACTCCAGTGTGTAATAAGATGCTACTCGGAAAAAGGACAAAGGTGTAGTGGAGTTTTCAGAAGACTAGTAGAAGTGCTAGGCATATGTTACCCCCAGTCAGCCGTCCCTGAGAAGAATGGAGCCCGAAGTTTAGTCACCGTTCCGCGATACTCTGATGTAAGTGTTAATATAGCTATGTATACGTTATATAATAACATTGTTTATGATACTTTTTCATTCTGGCATATGTGTGGACTTCCTGGGCACACATATGATTAGCCTGGTTTTGTTCTTTAGAAAACCGGGTGTGACAGAGTGGTATCAGAGCGGTGTTGACTGTAGGACGTATGCCAAGTAGCACTGGACGTATTCTAAAACTTATTTTACGATAAAACTATTTTATCATCCCTTGACTCATTGATTTTGACTATTCCTCTTCCTTGTCCTGTTGTATCCTCTCCTTGATAGCTTTCCTTTGAGCTATTATTTCTTACTCCCTTGGATTTTGTTTTATGTTGTTATTACTAAAAGTTTTCTGATCTTACCTGGTTCAAAGATTCGATGGCTTTTCATCATCCATACTTTTTCTCAGGATGACCACCATTATTGAAGAAGCACGTGTAGTACCGATGATGTGATGTGTGCTTGTTTTGCTTGATGTGTTGCTTGTGTGTTATCCTTGTTCTCATATTTCAAAGGTGGCTCGGAAGGTATAAGTCTTGAGGAGTAGCTTGATCTATGCTAAGTGGGGTAGGTTTTACGTAATACTCCGCATGCTGATTTCTATAGCAGTCTGCAATGTTTCTGTTATATCTCAAGATATGGACATGAGAAATTTATGAAATTTTACTGGGAATAACTAGACTTCTGTATCTTTCCAAACCCACTGGATTTACCTTTTTACCTATTTTGAGCTAAGAGATATACCTGTTCTAAGTTGAGGTTACTGCACAGTCTGTAATTCTGGAACAGTTTTGGCTAAGCTCTGTTTTTGATTAATTTAATAACAGAACCTGGAAAAGTGTTATTAATAAAAGTTGTAGATAATTTCATAAGCTTTCCAACCATGTAAAGATCACTTCATTTGGATCTTTGTAGCTCGAGTTATGCCAGATTTACTGAACTGCTAAAATTGGAATTCGCCCAGAAATTTTCTGCATTACTTCCTTATCTTGTATAAGTGAATATATCATTGGATATCTTTGAATCTCATTGACTTGCCTGGGAATCTTACATTAGAGATGATTATGGTTATCTAGTATAAAAGGGATGTGAGTTACTTTGGTGTCCCCTAGTTTCTTTTTCTTAAGGGGGTAGCAAAGTTGTGAGTGTTGCAAGATGAATGTTTCGTATGTCCTAGAGCTTCACTTGGAAGAAGTGGTTATCTCTATGATTGGAAGTCTATAGTTAGTTTCATGAAAACTTAGATGACATCACCCCCATATCAAGTATGTTTAGTAAGTTTTAAGTGAAGGACTTATCATTAGCAGCAAGCCTTAAAGAAAGTGTTGCCTTCAATGACATTGTCAGGTGGAACAAAATCTTTGTTAAGTGGGGTAGTGTCCGTTACCATCATCAATCTCAAGCGACGAGGTACCAAGAACTGAAGATCAAACTTTATCTTTCTTGTCATCTTTTGGCTATCCTTGATCCATGTCTTATATCTCATCAACATAAATCAAAGAAGCATGAAGATTTAAAGATTAGTGTTATCTATCTCTCTAATCTCTCTGAATCTCATTTGTATCTTATCCTGTCTTTTTAGAGCAGTCTGTCTTCCTTAGCTTATACCTCTATTTTTGGATGCCCAAAAATCATGGATAAATTCTAGACAATAGTAGACTTCAATATCTTTCTCTGACCGTAAGAACCACCCTGATATCTATTATGGTTTGGGATTTATGAAAATCACAAGGCGACGCATCTGTGCTGTCAGTAATCTAGAATAGTTTCTGTTGTTCACAGTTTTCGACTACCTTAACTGCAGAATTTGGAGAAGTTTTCTATAAGGAAGTTGTAGTAAATTTGATAAGCTTTCCAACGGTATAAGCTACAACATCATTGGATTCGTAGAACTCGAATTATAACTGTATTTCTACACTACCATTTTTCTGCTCGCGAGGAAGTGCAAATTACTTGATCTTGGATATGCTCATGAATCTCTTTGACATGATAGAAGGACATGATGATAGTCATCACTCAGAAGCAAATGCAAGCTATCCTTTGGTGTACTCTAGTTGATCTCTTCTTAAGAGGGTTTGTCGAACTAAAAGACGACACAAGATGGAGGTTTTATATGTTCTATTTCGTCACTTGGAAGCATCAGCTATCTACATGGTTGCAAAGTCACTATCAAGCGTCAGTATCTTTTCTCAGAGTGGTAATCTGTTAGAACCATCTACAAGAATCGTAAGGGTCTAAAGGAGACATTTACAAAGTTGGTTTTGAGCTTATGGCATCATTATTGGATAAGAGTTGATCAGAGAAGCGTGAAGATTTGCAGATTAACTTTATCTTTCTTCCTACTCTCTCCGAATCTCGGGACGAGATTCTTGTTAAGTGGGGTAGATTTGTCACACCAAAAATTTCCTATTTTGGATTGTGCATGAAAAACACTAAATAAAATAGATGATTTCAATATTTGAATAAATTTATTAGATAAGTTAAGTTGCTGCTAATTTAAATATAGAAAATTTTGGTTTTAAACTTTTTCATATTAAATTGATAATGTGGTGTTTGTATGATGCTTGTCTTTGGTGTTGGTGAGTGCTATTATTTTGAAAATACCATAGGATGACGTTTACTTTTCATCGGAAAACTTTTTGGCATTTTCTGGATTTAAAATTTTTAATTTCCATGAGCTTAATCTTTTTCCTTGATCTCTTCATCCATCTTTTCATGAGCTCAAACTTATTTAGTTGAGTTACTTATCTTTCCAATAGTCTCCAGGATTTTTCTAGTGATTTTTCTGAGCTCCGGACTATTTTTCACGGTCAAAAAGGTAATTCTAGATTTTCTGGAATTATTTTATTCACGGAATTAAAATAATCCTGAAATTAAGAAAATCCGAAAAGTTTCCAAACCCTACGACTATATATATGCCGGCGTAGCCCTCGACGCCCTGATTTCAGAAGTACAACCCTTATCGCGAGCCGCCGCTCGTAGCTCCCTCCACCTCTCGCCGAAGTTCTGCATCTACAGCTTGCGTTCCGGCGAACTTCCGACGAAGGTTCGGCGAGCTTTTCCGGCCACGTTTCTCATCTCCAGCGAATTCCGCTTCCACCCTGAGGTTTATCTCGATCTTCTCTACACCATCATGTATTCCTTTCCGTGAATCCATCACCGTTTGATTGTTTCCCATGTCCTCTTTTTCTTCTCCGGTGAGCAACCACCATGGCCGGCCTAACCATCATCTTCACTGGCCACCTGCGCCCCACTCGCGCCACCACCAAGCAGGCGCGCCCGCGGGCCCAACCCGCGCCTGACCCCGCAGCCCCGCGGCCCCCCTGCGCGATGGGCAGCGCCGCTGCCGTGCCCGAGCGTGCAGGCTGCCTGCACATGGCCAGCCGCCGCTGCCCCTTGGGCGTGCCACCCCGGGCATGGCCTGGTGCTCGGCCGGCAGCTCATCTCGGCTGAAGCCCTTCCCCTTCCTCCCGCACAAGTACAGCAGCGGCAGCAGTCAGAAATCGGCATGACAGGCCACCATGGTCTGTACGACCTGCACAAGAAGAGAGAGGAAGATGCTGGTAATTACACGATTGCCATTGTTCGTATTATCTCCGTTGTTTTCTTGTTTTACGTCCGATTCGAGTGATTCAAGTCGCGTTAGATTCGTGTAGTCACGTTCTACACGGTAGTACTAACGTCGGTCATGTCTCACAATTATAAATTTATTTATTTAAAAACTTTTTGATTAATAATTATTTAATCGTTGTTAATTAGAAAATAACTAAGGGTTGCAATTTCATTCGCGTCGTGTCGTGTTTGTGTCGACGTAAACTATGTATTAGTAATGATGTTTATCATGTCACTTGATTATGACTTTATTAATTTAAATAGAAATTAGATTAATATATTTATTTAATAGCTTTTCAATTAAAAGAAATCCCGGTTTAAATCCGTTCTTGTTGTTTTGTAATAGTGCCGATCGAAGTTATGTGTTAGCAACAACGGTTAACATGTCTTACATCTTTGAAATTTATAAGTTAGATATTAATTTGATTTATGCTTGTGTAATTGAGTTTCTAATTAAATGAAACACGGGTTTATACTTTAGTCTGTCCTAAATTAATGTTAATCTAATTAATATTAAACTAAATGTCTTTTGAATTATAAGATGCTTAGTTCAACCTAAAAACATAAGTGCTTTCGTTCAGTTGCTTTCACATATATACTTTTCCTTTTGGAAAGATAAGGTTAACTTGATAAAATTATATAGTATCGTTTATAGATAAAATATGAGTAGTTCTGATTTATTTTTTTAATTAAATTATGTTTTGATTTATCTAGTCTAAATAACTTTTTGTGGTTTTGTTTAATTAATCTGAATCAAGCAAATAGTGCCGTGCATGCTGTTGATCTGTTTCACTTTGCTAGCTAGCTTGATGACATCACATGATGTCATGGGTACGATTTGTGGCCGTTTTTCTTTAGTAAAACAAATCTCGAAATACAATAGAAATACATATACACATACAATCTTGTTTAGCCCATATTTTCCATGTTTTAACTCCGATTTGACCCGTTCAAGTTGCGTTAGGTTCGTATTTGCGAGTTCTACATGTTAGTATAGTTGTACAGTAGGTTTGGAAAGTTTAATTTTCGAGTTTATAACTGAGTATTTATTTATCTATAGGAAATCTTAGAAAATTCATAACTTATACGTTTTAAATCCGAATTTTGTGATCTTTACTTCTGCGTGATCGTAGTAACGTGTAGAAGAGTTTTACAAACTTTTTATATTGTTTTGCTACTGTTGGTGTACTGTTTTAATTATGTATATTTGTTTGCTTAGTGTATGGTTGCTCGGATGATTGTGTGTTGGTGCTTGATGATCGAGTATAGACGGTGAGCAATTTCTTGACGATCAGGAGTATTATTTTGAGCCAGACCAGCAGTATCATCAGGAAAGCTTTGATTAAGGCAAGTATAACATGGGACCATCCTTGTTACCTATTCACTGAAATTATCATACATATGCATATGTCTTCCTTGACAACCATAGAGATTATAACTTAGCTATTGATATCTTATTTCCTTGTCACCTATGGGTTATGCATTTGGGTAGCTATTGCTAGTGCTTAATTATGAATAATGATCTTGTAATTTGACTAATGGATTATGCAATCAACCAATTAAGATGATGTTATTTCTGTTGAAAGGGGGCTAGAGCATGTGGGTTATTTTGATGCTCTAGTTACTCTCCGTAAGGACTTACCTGTAAGTGATAACCGGGACATACAGTACAGCTGTGAGGGCTATATGGCTCTGGCTCTAGTTGTTCAAGAGACCTTTTCTAGCTTGTTAGAGGTTACCTTAAATGGCGTAAGAATGGCTTGCCACGTTGGGTGTAGTGCGAGCCCCTGGCCTAGTGTGTATAGGCTGCGGTTGTTGTGCCACAGGGAAGGGGGGTTCTACATCTGCCTGCCGAGTGAATCTAATGGCCCTAACTTGTTAGACGAACTTTTGGATGGCTTTATATGGTTTCTTGTGCTTAGGGATTCATGACCCCTTAGCATATGGGAATCATGACTCACAGTGAAAGTGTACATCTCTGCGCAGAGTTAAAAACTGGTATACTAGCCGTGCTCACGGATACGAGCAGCCTTAGGGATTCTTACAGAATAGTTGATCACCATTGTTATATCATGCTTAATTATTATTGATTATTATTATGCTCATGTTAATGCTATTCATTATCCTTATTACAATTGATCATTGATTCATTAATGGGATTTGGATTACCTTGATGCTACTCAATTGCTAATTATATGATGATTAAAAGCTAAACGCAGTTAACCAGTGTCTAGCCTTTTTGAGCCTCATGAACCCTGTGTTATACTTGTTGAGTTCGACATGGACTCATTCTTGCTATTTCCCCAACACTCCAGTGTGTAATAAGATGCTACTCGGAAAAAGGACAAAGGTGTAGTGGAGTTTCCAGAAGACTAGTAGAAGTGCTAGGCATATGTTACCCCCAGTCAGCCGTCCCTGAGAAGAATGGAGCCCGAAGTTTAGTCACCGTTCCGCGATACTCTGATGTAAGTGTTAATATAGCTATGTATACGTTATATAATAACATTGTTTATGATACTTTTTTATTCTGGCATATGTGTGGACTTCCTGGGCACACATATGATTAGCCTGGTTTTGTTCTTTAGAAAACCGGGTGTGACAATCATCACTTTCCCAAGTGACCACATAGTCTCCATTCTTGCCCTTCTTGAAAGTCATCTTGGTTTCTCTCTTTTTCTTCTCAAACTTGCCCCTCTTGTTATTCTTCTTCTTGTCATAGGGACATTCGGCTTGAAAATGTTCGGTGCTATCACAATTGAAGCACTTCCTTTGTTGCTCATTGCTCTTGAAATTGTCATTTCTCTTTTTGAAGCCTCTTCTTTTGATAAACATCTTGCCAATATTCTTGACAACTAGAGCAAGTGCCTCATCATCAATTTCTAATTCTTCATCTTCTTTATTATCATCTTCTTCTTGAATTGAAGCTTTGCCCTTAGAGGAGGTGGCCTTGAATACCACGGTCTTCTTCTTCTTTTCTTCCTCCTTCTCCTTCTCATCAACATCTTGATCATACTTGTCAAAGGTTAATACCTCTCCAAGTAAATCATTGGGCTTCATTGCATCAAGCCCATCTCTTTGTAGCATCATGATCAATATTTTGAATCTTCTTGGTAAGCTCAATAAGAACTTGTGGCAAAAATCTTGGTCTTGTGTCTTGTGCCCTAAGCTCTTGAGATCATTCACAATGACTTGCAATCTATGAAACATCTCTAAGATTGTTTCTTCTTCTTTCATCTTGAAGGTCTCAAACTCACTCTTGAGTCCATATAGCTTGGCACTCTTCACAACCTTAGTGCCCTCATATGTTTCACTCAACCTTGTCCATACTTCATTTGCCAATTCTAAATCCTTGATGCCCTCAAATACTTTCATGTCAATACCATTGTAAAGTGTATTGAGAGCCATTCTATTACATGTTCTATTTGCTCTATCTTCATCAGTGAGATGATCGGGATCAATGATAGCAAAATCATTCTCGGTGACTTGCAAAACTCTCATGAATAGAACCAAGGTACATTGTCATTTTTCTCTTCCAATGAGCAAAAGAACTAACACCATCAAAGAACGGTGGCTTGCCCCCAACATGATTGAACACAATTTGAGCCATTTTTCACACCGAAGGATGTTAAGCCTTGATTAAAACGGTGACCACGGCTCCGATACCACTTGTAAGGTCCTAGATGGCTAGAGGGGGGGTGAATAGCCTATAAAAAATCCTACACAAGCCACTAAGCAAACTTGTTAGAATAACAAACGGCGTAAAGCGAGTTTTGCTTAGCCTACGGTTGTGATGCAAGCCTCCTATCCACAAGTCTAGTAGATTATGATCTCTAATTCACACAAGAGCTATGTCACTAATTTTACACTAGTGAGCAAGCTAACAACACTACTAGCAAAGCTACTACTAGAGCTACACAAGATAAACTAGTAAAGAAAATGCGAGAGAGAGGATTGTGAATCTTATACCGACGGTGGAGTGAAGATGTTGCCAATCACCAAGATGATATACAATCAATCAATATTGACAACAACACAATATGAAGACCAATCACCGGGAGACAAGAGACACAATATTTTTGTTCACCCAGTGTTCACTTATGCACCGACAAGCTACGTCACCGGTTGTGTCGACCAACACTTAGATGGTTCCTCGGTGTGACCCTCAAGTCACTTGCCCCTCGAGGCACGCCCCGCAAGACACCACAAGACACCATTCTCAAGTGAGGTAACTCAATGACACGCGCAATCCACTAGAGTTGCTTTTGACGCTCCACCGAGGAAAGCACAAGAACCTCTTACAATCAACCGGAGGTGGCCAAGAACAATCTCCTTCTCTTGCCAACGCCTCCAACAATCTCCAAGACAGCTAGGAGCGGTACTCTCCAAGAGTAATAAGAAATTCACCGGCTATACCACCCACAAGTGCCACTAGATGCCCTCAAGCTATGCAATACACTTTGGGATCACTCAATCTCACTTTTGATTTGCAATCAAGCAGGAGAGATGGGTGGGAAGGAGAAGCTCTAGCTCAAAGGATGCATAAGAGCGTTAGAAATCATGAGAGACCTCCCCAAGGGCCGGCCAACAAGTATTTATAAGCATCCCAAACGAATAGAGCCATTGTACCCCTTCACTAAATGTTTTTTGAGACGATCGGACGCGCCAGTCAAAACTGACCGGACGCGCTCAACCGCGTCCGATCCTCTAACGGCCACTGTGCCAACGGTCAAACTAATCGACCGGATGCGCCGCTCAACTGACCAGATGCGCCGATCGCACAGTACCACGAGCCCGCGAAGCAACGACCGGACGTGCTCTAGGCAACGACCGGACGCGACAGTGCCAGCGTCCGGTTGGAGTCCAGTAAGCTCCCTCAACAACCGGACACGTCCGATCGCGTGTGACCGGACGCGCAGTGCGTCCGATCGACCTTGCGAACTTCAGTTCCCTCTGGGCGCCTGACCGGACGTGCCGGTCCCATGAGTGACCGTACGCGCCGGTTACAAACCCTAGCACCCGCGCGCCTGACTGCTGTGATGTACTGTTCCCTCTGGCTGAATACAACAAGAGGAAATCAGAGAGAGAAGCCGAAGAAAGACACGCGGCCAGAGCACACAGAGCTCCTTACGACATGCCAGGCAATGAAAAGAAGCATGGGACACGTACAAAGTAGAGTTGGCCGAATAGAACAAGAGAAAATCAGAGAGAGAAGCCTAAGAAAGACACACGACCAGAGCACACACAGCTCCTTACGACATGATACGAGAAGCACTAGAAGAACTCGAAGCGATCTCGCATCCCAACAAGGAACAAGAACAACTCCGACAAGTTCTCCGGACAACGGCCCTGAAGGTGCATGGCGGAAGAACTCGTTCCAAGCTCCCCGCTAGGACAACGTCACATGAACAAGAAGCACAAAGCCAAAGGAGGTCTGCCTTCGAAGGGCTAGGACCAAACGGGAGCTAGAATCAAGAGAAGGGGAGAGACCACACCCAAAGTAATCAAATCGGGCATCGAGGGAAGAGAGGAGCAGAGCATCTTACCATTCATCTCCACAATTCCTTCCTAGGCTAAATGACAGTTGGCAGGAAGGGGAGCTAAATCAAAACACAAAGAGGCCGGAACGCACGATAGGTTTCCCTATTTTTCAAGGCGACTTGCTTCAGTACGACTGCCTCACAAGTTCAAGTCATCAAACCACTCCAAATACAATGGAAAGACCGAGCCAAGGTAGTGGCTTAGAATCTACTCGCAATCAATTGAACTAGTTGGCGAAAACAACGATATCAAGGCATTATTCTTTCCCATGGCCTTAGAAACCATGCCCCTCCAATGGTTCGACAAATTGAACCCGGGGTCTATCAGAAGCTAGGAGGACTTGCAAAGAGCCTTCTGCGAAAATTTCACAGGCATCATTACACACCCCATCACGCATGTAGAGCTAAAAGGACTCAAGCAAAAAGGAGGCGAGAGCCTCAGAGATTATTATCGATGTTTTGGAGAACTACATGCCCAAGTACATGACATCACAGAATGAGAAGTGATCGAGGCCTTTTCTCACGGGATTATGGCTAAATGGTCATTTCAAGATTTCTATAAGGAGAACCCAAGGAACAATGAAGAATTCAAACACATGGTAGAAAAGATGATTATGACAGAAGAAAAGACAAGGGAAAGATTTCTGGATAGAAATAACCGAGAAAACAATAGAGACAACTCGGATAGGAGTTTTTCAAACATCGGACATCTAGACATGAAGCATGGGCCAGACAACACCGTCGCCATGGCTGACAAGACGAAAAAGTTTTCAAAATTCAGGAGGTTCGAAGACATTGAGAATATGCATTCTATATGACACCCGCAAGGAAACCACACAACAGGAGATTACCAAATATTCATTGATCGGTACGCAAGAAGAGGAAAAAAACAAGGAAAAAGAAGAGGATAACAAGAAGAAAGACGAAGACAACACGAAAGACAAAAGTTCTAGCAGCTAAAGGGAACAGTTGTAGTAATTTTCTCTAGAGTTCCAGGTTCCAGATGCAAGCACTAAGACAAACTGGCTCTCCGGAGCATCATGGTAGCTGAACCAGCTGTCCTAAGGTACCTGAATTGGTCACATTACTCAATCTAGTTTTCAAGAGAAGATCAATGGACTAGCATTGGAAATGTTGGCCTATATCCACTAGTTCTAGATCTAACTATAGGAGGGATGACAGTCACCAAGGTCTTGATCGATGGAGGAGTTGGACTCAAGATCATATTTTTAGAAACGCTAAGGAAGATGGGGCTAGATTTTGCCGGGTTGATTACCCCAACAGGGGTGCCATTCTTTGGAATAGTACCTAGCAAGGCTGCTATGCTGCTCAGACAAATCACTCTGTCAATTACGTTTGGAACATAGACCAATTACCGAACCGAATTCATTTAGTTTGAAGTTACGGATTTTGAGGCATCATATCATGCCATCCTTGGAAGACCAGCACTTGCCAAGTTCATGGCTATACCTCTCTACCCATATCTCCTACTTAAGATGCCAGGGCCTCATAGAATACTCTCCCTCCAGGGTGACTTGAGGCGCGCTTTCGATTGTGACATTCAAGCAATCCAAATCGTAGCTAAAGCACAGGCAGCCGCCGACAAAGAAGAAATTACCACCGTCGCTGCACAAATGAACCCGGAAGAGCTAGAGATCCTGGCTAAGAAGCCTTGCATCCTTGCACCAGCAAAAGAAACTAACGTGAAGAAAATTGACCTAGGTACTGGTGACCCCGAGAAGACGGCGACCATCAGTGCCCACCTCTCGGCTAAATAGGAACTCGCGCTCACCAACATTCTTTGGGATAACAAAGATATCTTTGCCTGAAAGCCAGCCGACATGCCAGGTGTCCCAAGAGAGTTGGTTGAGCACAGAATCAATGTCAATAAAGGCTCCAAACCAATCAAACAACAACTAAGAAGATTTTCACCAGACAAGAAGGAAGCAATCAAAAAAGAGATTACAAAATTAATGGCGGCCAAGTTTATAAGAGAAATTCTTCATCCAGATTGGCTAGCGAATCCTATTCTAGTATAGAAAAAGAACATGGCTGAATGGTGCATGTGCGTTGACTACACGGATCTCAACAAACATTGCCCAAAGGACCCGTTCGGGTTACCACGAATTGTTCAAATTATCGACTCAACGGTAGGATCCGCCCTGCTATCTTTTCTCGATTGTTATTCAGGGTATCATCAGATCGTATTAAAGGAATAAGACCAGAGCAAAACATCTTTCATCACTCCGTTCAGTGCCTATTGTTATAAAACCATGTCCTTTGGACTCAAGAATGTCAGCGCCACCTATCAAAGAGCTATCCAAATATGCCTTGGTGAACAGATTGGTGACAACACGGAAGCTTATGTCGATGACGTAGTGGTAAAAACAAAGAACCCGTACATGCTAGTTGAGGACTTGAAGCAAACTTTTGAAAACCTAAACAAATGGAAGTGGAAATTGAACCCAAACAAGTGTGTTTTCGGGGTACCATCAGGACAACTACTTAGATTCCTGGTCACTAATCGAGGAATAGAAGCAAGTACTAAGCAGATTCGAGCCATAACAGAATTGGGACCCCCGTGATGTATACAAGATGTGCAAAAACTGATAGGAAGCATGACAGCCCTTAACCACTTCATCGCACGACTCGGCAAAAAAGCACTCCTGTTCTTCAAGTTGTTAAAAAAGACAGGCAAGTTTGAGTGAACAGAGGAAGCCAAGGAGGCTTTTGAAAGCCTTAAGGTGTACCTCACCTCATCACCCATACTCACACCGCCTAAGAAACACGAAGACATGATGTTATACATTACGACAACATCTACGATGGTCAGTACAACAATCATGGTAGAAAGACAAGAAGAAGGGCATGTATACAAAGTACAGCGTCCAGTATACTACGTCAGTGAAGTTCTGACTGACTCAAAAATATGATATCCGCAAGTACAAAAACTACTCTATGCTCTCCTGATTACTTCCCGCAAGCTACGACATTACTTCGAAGGCCACAAGATTACTATGATAACAGATTTCCCTCTTAGAGACATCCTGCATAATAGAGATGCGACAAGACGCATATCAAAGTGGACAGTAGAACTCGAAGCTCTAAATATCAATTTTGCTCCGCGGAAAGCAATAAAATCACAAGCACTCACATACTTCGTGGCTGAATGGATAGAAATCCAACAACCCGCGCCAGATGCCTTCCTTGACCATTGGAAGATGTACTTCGATGGATCACTCAAGCTAGGCGGGGCTAGTGTAGGTGTCCTTTTCATATCTCCAAAAGGAAAACAACTCAAATATGTGCTCTAGATACTGTGGCAAGCAACAAATAACGAAGCAGAGTATGAAGCACTCATCCATGGACTACAAATAGCGACTTCTCTTGGAATCAAACGATTACTTGTCTATGATGATTTAGCTGTGGTAATCAATCAAGTCAACAAAGATTGGGACTGCATCGAAGACAACATGGATGCCTATTGTGCTGAAGTACGAAAACTAGAGAAAATTTTCCATGGACTAGAAATCCTGCATGTTCTACGTGATTCGAACGTAGCGGCAGATGTTCTCCCTAAACTAGGATCGAATAGAGCGAAGGTCCCGCCAGGTGTGTTTATAGAGGAGTTGCCATCACCCTCCATAAAACAACCCGGTGAGATAACCTCTAAGCCACCAGCACCAACAACCCAGATCATGATAATCACCAGATCATGGACTCAAGACTTCATTGACTACATTAGAGAGGACAAGTTACCATTTAATAAGGAAGGGGCCACTAGGATAATCAGAAGAAGCAAGAACTATGTCCTTGTAGGCGACGACCTATACAGAAGAGCCACGTCATCTGGAGTACTTCTTAAATATATCTCGAGAGAAGAAGAAAAAGAAATCCTAGATGAAATCCACTCAGGTTGATGTGGCAACCATGCAGCCTCAAGGACACTAGTGGGCAAAACTTTTCATACTAGTTTCTATTGGCCAACAGCCTTGAAAGATGCAGAAGAACTAGTCAGAAAGTGCAAAGGGTGTCAAATGTTTGCAAGGCAAGCTCACGTACCAACACATGACCTAATTTACATCCCGCTTGCTTGGCCATTCGTATGTTGGGGGTTGGATCAAGTAGGACCACTCAAAAAGGCTAAAGGCGGATTTGAGTACATCTTCGTTGCAATCGACAAATTCACTAAGTGGATCGAATACAAGCCGCTCATAAAGTACAATGTAGCAAAAGCAGTTGAATTCATCTAAGATATCATGCACCGCTTCGAAATACCCAATCGCATCATCACAAATTTAGGTTCCCTTTTACAGCCATCAAATTTAAAAATTGGGCACAAGACTGCGGCATCAATATAGATTATGTATCAGTTGCACACCTCGAAGCCAATGGGCAAGTGGAAAGAGCCAATGGGCTCATATTATCTGAGTTGAAACCAAGGTTGTATGAAGAACTAGAAGATAACGGCTCCAAGTGGATTGAAGAATTACCTAAGGTAGTCTAGGGGCTACGCACTCAAGTAAGTAGAGCCACTGGATACTCACCTTTTTTCTTAGTATATGGATCAGAAGCCGTACTACCAGCAGACTTGATCTGGACATCACCAAAAATTGAATAATACGAGGAAGGAGAAGTAGAGCACACCTAAAGATTAGAACTCGACAGTACAGAAGAAGTCAGAGTTAACGCTACCCTTCAGTCAGCTCGATACCTCCAAGGCTTAAAGCGCCACTACAACAAATGTACTCAACAACGATCAGTTCAAGTCGGAGACCTGGTACTATGAAGAATACAAAAGACTGATGGACTCCATAAACTACTCAACCCATGGAAAGATCCTTTTATTATCACATAAGTCACCGAACTAGGCACATACAAGTTGATGACTGAAGATAGAATAGAAGGAATACGTGGCATATCAGCCAGCTAAGGAGATTCTACGCTTGAAGAACGCGAGACCAAAATTATGTAGCAAGAGAGCAACATGTAATCAGGATTCACGAACAATAAAATAAAGATGATATTCCTCATCAACATTTGTCTTATTATGACCTATCCTGAGTTGTTTCCACAACCAGATGAGAGCAAAAGAGCTAAAAAGATGCTTGAGCTCGCAATCCCAAGTCTTTTCAGGCTTGGATGAGAGTAAGGCTGATTAGCTGACACTCGAACCTATCCTGGGTTATTTTCATGACTTGGATGAGAGCCAGAGGGTGCTCACCCTATCCCGAGTTGTTTCCATAACTGGATGAGAGCAAAAGAGCTAAAAAGATGCTTGAGCTCGCAATCCCAAGTCTTTTCAGGCTTGGATGAGAGTAAGGCTGATTAGCTGACACTCGAACCTATCCTGGGTTGTTTTCATGGCTTGGATGAGAGCCAGAGGGAGCTCGCCCTATCCCAAGTTGTTCCCACAACCGGATGAGAGCAAAAAAGTTGAAAAGATGCTTGAGCTCATAATTCCAAGTCTTTTCAGGCTTAGATGAGAGTAATTAAGGCAGATTAGCTGACACTCGAACCTATCCTAGGTTATTTTCACGGCCTAGATGAGAGCCAAAGGGAGCTCGCCCTATTCCAAGTTGTTTCCACAACCAGATGAGAGCAAAAGAGCTAAAAAGACGCTTGAGCTCACAATCCACAAATCAAGAGCAAAAGAGTTGAAAGATACTTGAGCTCGTTACATCCAACTTGGATCCAGAATAAGCCTACTCTAGGCTGAGTAAATTCTAGGCTATGAAAGAAGCCTGAGCCTACCAGGACAATTCCCAATATGAACAAAAGCGCCGATGCTCACCAAAGTTCAAGATCAACAAAACAAAAGGAAGTCACGAAAGGGAAACTTTCTTATAAAACAATAAGGAGAAGGCCTAATTTCCAGAATCATCGTCAGAAGAAGGAAAAAGACACTTTTTGAGAAGCAGAAGCAATTCTTGATGATAGATCAATGAGAACTAATTACAACCACAAGAAACTACTCGGATTTAAGGAAGAACAAGAGATTTAGACAACATACAGAGCTACTAGCTACATCGACAACTTTAAAAAATGAATCTACGACTGGATAGCCCGCCCTTCGATCTCCTTTATGCCAACATCAAAGCGAGGGCTAACAGTAGTGCGTCCAAGCCGCCATCAAATCCTCAACAGGGACCAGCTACCCACAGACTCGATGTCGTTGACATCTTCAGCAGCAACAGCTTCCCAGTCGACTTCATTCCTAGCAACGAGTGCCTCCTAGTCAACTTCATCCTCATTGTCACTGCTAAGGATGACCAAATTAACCCCCATCAAGACAGCATCAATAGGAGGAACAGAGATGAGATTGCCCGTAGGAGAAGTCGTTGGACCCTCCTCCTTCCGCAAAGTAGGAATCGGCGTTGATGTCCTGGCAGGCGAAGGCTTCTCCACCACCGAAGCTTCTTGAACTCTAAGGGACAACGGTGCCGAGGACGATGACAATGAAGACCTCTCGCTCGATGATGCCACCAAAACAGCCGCTCTCGGAGAGCGGGCAAGCGACAAACATGGCACCTTATGAATGCAACACCTTTGGATAAACTTCTTCACCATTTTGGCTGTCGCAAGATTAAAAAGATGAAGGTGCCAAAACAATTGCGAAAGGGGCAGTTAAATAGGGCTAAGTCGTCCCCTCAAGCAGTCCAACAACCTCCTCAAGATAAAGGCAGAGTTAATTCCTTCTCCTAAAGTTAAGGGCAGAATTAAACCCTTCGCCAAAACCAACATGGCGCTTCAGTTCCCAACATTAACTGCATAACGCAACCAGTGTGAAAGTGGCACACCTTTTTCAAGCAGAGTAGCTCAACAGACAGACCAACCAAGTTCTTCTTGTGACAAAGGAAAAGACAAAACACTTGGACAATTTTCAGGCTTGGATGAAAGTAAAGAAAGCTGACAAGCTAGCACTTGATCTATCCTGGGTTGTTTTCATGGTATAGATGAGAGCTAGATAGCGCTCACCCTATCCCGAGTTGTTTCCACATCCGAATGAGAGCAAAAGAGCTAAAAACATGCTTGAACTCGCAATCCCAAGTGTTTTTAGGCTTGGATGAGAGTAAGGCTGATTAGCTAACACTCGAACCTATCCTAGGTTGTTTTCATGGTCTAGATAAGAGCCAGATAGCATCACCCTAACCCAAGTTGTTTCCACAACCAGATGAGAGCAAAAGAGCTAAAAATATGCTTGAGCTCGCAATCCCAAGTCTTTTTAGGCATGGATGAGAGTAAGGCTGATTAGCTAACACTCGAACCTATCCTGGGTTGTTTCCATGTCCTGGATGAGAGCCAGAGGGAGCTCGCCCTATCCAAAGATTTTTAGGCCCAGATGAGAACCCAACTGATCTAGCGCCTACAATCGACAAGACTCACAAAAACAAGAGCAAGGACAGTTGGAGGGACATAACTCTAAAGCGCCTGAGCACGCCTACAACAGCTAAGGCCTATATCTAGCACGTACTTAAAGAAAAATCCAAAGATCTAGGAAAACAACTCGACTAGATTCAAACGAATAATTCAAACAAAGATGTATCAAAAAGAGACAGAATTACTTTACAAGGCACCACATAAAGTGTACATTTACAAAAGGGAGGCATCCGAGCGCTACAAAAGTCTAACTATCAGCCTCATCATCAGAGCAAGATAGATGAATATCAAGCTTCTCAGCGATGAAGTTGGCTAGGTCTTCAACTTCAGACTCGGTGTTCTCAATGAACTCTAGGTAGTTGTCATCAATGGTTTCCTCCCTATGTTTTTCTTAAGGGACCGACGAAGCAAGAACACGGATATGAGATAAAACGTTTTTGACACACGTCTGGACCCCATTCTTGACGAAGCTCTGAAGGCGCTCAGGAATCAATGGAATGAAGTCACCCCAGGTCCTCCCATCATCTTTAGAAGTCCGAAGAAGCTTAGCAATGGTCTTGAAAGATTTCCACAAAGTTGAAAGTCCTATGTTTGGTGTTGGTAATTAGTGACAATGCCTAAGTACTAATCCTATGCCTAAGTTGTATGTAGCATATGAGGATTAGTACATTCCAAGGTTGGTGGCAAGATGGACATGGTGATCATGATGGCCACACTTGGATTTGGACGCAACCCTACGTGATCAAGGCAAAGGTATATGCTTAAGGGTTGTGTTTTAGTAACCAAGACACCTAGTGGGTGTGGTTACATTATAGGATAGATAGCCGTACTATAAAGAGGGGAATGACGCGGCTATTGAACTCCTAAGTGCCTCTAGATGTGCATTTCATGGTCATATGCATTTGGATAGAACTAATAACGCCTCGAAAAATGATTGTGAAAATGCTAACACACATGCACATGGTGATGATCACTTGGTGATGTTAGCACATTTACGACGGCGTTGGAGTTTGAGCGGTAGAGAGGGTTTGGGGTCTTCTCTCCCTCCCGCCGAGCGTGCGAGCGCGGGATTCAGGCGATTTCGGGGATATGAAATGCCTATTTTCCTCTACGCCGGAAGTCAGAAAAAGAAACGGAAGCGAACGGAGGTCACAATGGTGACCGGACGCTGCACCGGACGCGGTCACGGTGTGACCGGACGCGTCCGGTCAGTGTCCAGTATCTGCGCGTTTTTCAGTTGTTTGATCGGACGCGAGGCGCGTCCGGTCACAGGCGACCGGACGCGTCCGGTCGTCCAGGGAGCTTACTGGACTCCGACCGGACGCGGGTACTGTGGTGTCCGGTCAGTTCTTCAGCGCGTCCGATCGCTGGTTCGTTGTGCGCGGCTCAGGGTTGACCAGCGCGTCCGGTCAGTCATGGGACCGGCGCGTCCGGTCGTGACCAGCGCGTCCGGTCGTTGCGACCGGCGCGTCCGGTCAGTGTTTCAAAAAATACCATTGCGCGACCGGCGCGTCCGGTCGTTGCGACCGGCGCGTCCGGTCAGTGTTGCGAAACTAGCCGTTGCGCGACCGGCGCGTCCGGTCAGTTGGACCAGCGCGTCCGGTCAACGCGATTTCGGCTGTTTAAGTTTCTAACGGCTATATTCGAAGGGGTACGTCTATAAATACTCGTTGGCCGGCTCAAGGCTCTCTCTCTCGAACATTTGACATACTTGTGAGCACTTTGAGCTAAGCAACTCCCCTCCCACTCATCTCTCTTGCTTCTTTGCATATTCGAAGTGAGATTGAGTGATCCAAGTGCATTTGCATTGTGAGATAGCATCTAGTTGGCACTTGGTGGTTGATTTGCTGCGGGATTCTTGTTTCTCTTGGTGGTTGCCGCCACCTAGACGGCTTGGAGCAGCTTGGAGGCGTTGGCAAGAGTTGGTGATTGTATCTTGGCCACCTCCGGTGATTGTAAGGGGTTTGTGCCTACCTCCGCAAAGCGCCAAAGGCAACGCTAGTGAATTGCTCGTGTCATTGCAACCTTTTGCCATTTGGTAGGTTCTTGTGGCGCCTTTTGAGAGGCTCGGTGTGTGACCGATTAGCCACCGAACCACGTGGTGAAGAGGGACACAACGGGGACTAGCGTGCCGGCAAGCACGTGAACCTCGGGATAAATCTTCGTGTCATCACTTTCATATTGTGATTGATTGATCCCGGTGTTTGGTTATCTTGGTATTCATTGTTGATCATATTGGTTGGCTCAATACTTCGTCCCTCGGTGATACCCTCCTATCTCTCTTGTATTAATTTCTTAGTTATCTTTGCTAGCTAGTTAGCTTAGCTAGAGTAGTTCTCTTGTGTAGCTTGCTAGTTGTAGTTGTACTTAACTTCTCGGTTTGACTTGTGCGGTTGAGTGCAAATACTAGAATTGTGAATTGGATAGGTGGCTTGCAAACACCCATAGGCTAAGCAAAACTCGCATCTCGCTATTTGTTATATTGATAAACTTGTTTAGCTTGTCGTTGTAGAAAATTTTAATAGGCTATTCACCCCCCCTCTAGCCATCAAGACCTTTCAAGTGGTATCGGAGCCGTGGTCACCGTTTGTAAGGCTTAACAACCTCGGTGTAAGATGGCTCAAGTTATGTTTAATCATGTTAATGGCAAGCCTCCATTCTTTGATGGCGTCTCTTCCTTTGATCATTGGAAAAGGAAGATGAAGCAATATCTAGGCAATATACATGAGAAGGTTTGGGATGTGACCAAAGAAGGATACGTCATTCTTGATGAGGAAAACCTCACTCCCAATGACCGCATCAACAAACAATGCAATACGGCGGCACTTTACACAATCTATAATGCCGTTGATGATAAAGTATTTGAGCAAATCAAAGATCTTGAAAAGGCAAATGAGCTTTGGACAAGATTAGAGGAAACATATGAGGGCACTTCAACCGTAAAGAGTGCCAAGCTCTATATGCTCAAGGATAAGTTTGCAAGCTTCAAGATGAAGGATGATGAGTCCATACCGGAGATGTTCTATAGGCTCCAAGTCATTGTCAATGATCTCAAGGGGCTTGGGGAGAAGATTGAGGACAAGGACTTCTCACACAAGTTCTTGATGTGCTTACCCAAGAAGTTTGCCACCTTGAGAAGAATGATCTTTAGAGAGGGATTGGACAAGGTCAAACCAACCAATGTGCTTGGAGATATAATGACCGATGCCCAATACAATGATGATGAAGATGAGGTAGAAGAGAAGAAGGAGACCAAGGTCAAGCAAGAGAAGCCCGTTGCATTCAAGGCTTCATCCTCTAAGGGCAAGAGCAAGGTGGAGAGTGATGATGATGATCCATTCGATGATGAGACCATGGCCCTCCTTGTGCACAAGATGGGAAGGTTCATGAAGAAGAAAGGATATGGGGCAAGAAAGAGGAGAGACACTATAAAGGCAAAGACCCTTTGCTACAATTGCAATAACCCCAATCACATAGTGGGGGATTGCCCCTATGAAGATAAGAGACTTCATAATGGGGACTTGAAGCTCAAGAAGAACAAGAAAGAGAATGAGAAGAAAACAAAGAAGAGCTTCACCTTCAACAAGAAGAAGAAGGGTGGTGGTTATGTAGTCACTTGGGATAGTGACAACTCCGATAGTGATGATTATGCAAGCTCTAGTGATGATGAGAGGATCACTCGGCGAGCCATTGCAAACATCGCCCTCTCCAACAAGCTATCCATCTTCGACACTACATCGACATGCCTTATGGCCAAGCCTACCAAGGTAAAATATGATGATAGTGATGATGATTCTTGTGCTAGTGATAATTGTAGGAGTGATGATGAGGAGGATGAGGACTACTCCAAGGATGATCTATTAGGCGTAATAGATCAAATGAGCAAGGGCTACAAGAGAACAACCAAGAAATACAAAATCTTGGAACAAGAGTTCATTGCTAAGTGCAATGAAAATGATGCCTTGATGGAGGAGCTTCTTGCTCTCAAAAAGAGTAAGGAGTGCAAAGGAATTGAACAAGAGCTCAAAGCTCTTAGGAAATCCTTTGATGAGCTAGAGGCCTCTCGTGAGTGTCTAAAGGAAGACCACGAGGACCTTGAAGTTGCTCACACTAGGCTTGAGGAAGCCCACTCCTCTCTACTTGAGCTCATCAAGGAGAAGGACCTCAAGTTGGAGAAGCTCATGAAGGAAGCTAAGGAGGAGCAAGTGATTGTCACTTGTGATATTGGACTAACATGTGATATTATTGATGACTCTTTATTTGTTGGTCCGACTAATGCTTCATGTAGCTCATCATCATCCACCACAACTAACTCTACCTCTACTACTAGTGATTCATCACTTATGGTTGAGAATAAGACTCTCAAGAGAGAGGTGGATGATCTCACCCGTGCATTAGGCAACGCCTATGGTGGGGATGCTCGCTTGCTAAAATGCTTGGGTAGCCAAAGGTTCTCTCTTAACAAAGAGGGTTTGGGCTATACTCCCAAGAAGGGCAAGGCGGCCTTTGCAACTCACAAGCCTAGCTTTGTGAAGAGCAATGGTCGTTATTGTAATAGATGCAAGCAAGTTGGGCATCTAGAGATTAATTGCAATAAAATGAACAAGAACAAGAAAAATGCTAATGTACCTTACATTCATTTTGATTCTTGTTATGTGCTTACCAAGGGTGAGAAAGGTGTGCGTGCTAGGTTTGTTGGTACACCAATTGTGGGCCCAAAGAAGAAGGCCATTTGGGTACCAAAGAGCTTAGTGACTAACCTCCAAGGACCCAAGCAAGTATGGGTACCTAAGAAATATTAATTTGTTTTGTAGGTAAATTACAAGGCCGGAGGAAGGCATTGGGTGCTTGATAGTGGATGCTCTCAACATATGACCGGTGATTCAAGAATGTTCAACTCTCTCAAATCAAATGATAGTGGCATTGATAGCATCACATTTGGTGACAATAGCAAGGGTAATGTAAAGGCTCTTGGAAGGATTGCAATCTCAAATGATCATAGCATTTCCAATGTGCTACTAGTTGAAAAGCTCAATTTCAACTTGTTGTCGGTTGCTCAATTGTGTGATCTCGGTTTCAAGTGCATATTTGGTGTTGATGATGTGGAGATAGTTAGTGTTGATGGCTCTAACTTGATCTTCAAAGGGTTTAGACTTGAGAATCTATACTTGGTTGATTTCAATGCTAGTGACACTCAACTTTCAACATGTTTGCTCACCAAATCAAGTATGGGTTGGTTATGGCATAGAAGACTTGGTCATGTTGGCATGAAGCAATTGAACAAGTTAGTGAAGCATGACTTAGTTAGAGGCTTGAAGGATGTCACATTTGAGAAAGATAAGCTATGTAGTGCATGTCAAGCCGGAAAGCAAGTAGGCAACACTCATCCATTGAAAAGCATCATGAGTACTTCCAAGGCATTTGAGTTGTTGCACATGGATCTATTTGGGCCAACTACATACACAAGCATTGGTGGCAACAAGTATGGTTTTGTGATTGTGGATGATTTCACTAGATACACATGGGTATTCTTTCTTGTGGACAAGAGTGATGTATTTGACATATTCAAGAAGTTCATCAAGAGAGTGCAAAATGAGTTTGAGACCACAATCAAGAAAGTAAGAAGTGACAATGGAAGTGAGTTTAGAAACATAAGAGTTGATGAGCTATGTGAGGAGCTTGGAATCAAGCATCAATTCTCGGCCAAGTATACACCTCAATCAAATGGCCTAGTTGAAAGGAAGAATAGAACCTTAATTGATACGGCAAGATCAATGTTGAATGAGTATAATGTGAGTCATTCATTTTGGGCCGAAGCAATCAACACGGCTTGCTTCTATAGCAACCGCCTCTATTGCCACAAGTTTCTAGAGAAGACACCATATGAGATCTTAAATGGAAGAAAGCCCAACATTGCATACTTTCGGGTATTTGGTTGCAAATGCTATATCTTGAAGAAGGGCACTAGATTAAGCAAGTTTGAGAAGAAATGTGATGAAGGATTTCTACTTGGTTACTCAACTACTAGCAAAGCTTATAGAGTTTGGAATTTGGCTAGTGGTTTACTTGAAGAAGTGCATGATGTTGAGTTTGATGAAACAAATGGTTCTCAAGATGAGGAAGATAACTTGGATGATGTGAGAGGAACTCAATTGACTAATGCTATGAAAGAAATGGATATTGGTGATATTAGACCAAAGCAAGTTATTGATGTGGATGACAACAAAGATCAAGTGCTCCAAAGTCCAATTACACAAGCTAGTGGTTCTCTAATGCAAAATCAAGCTAGTACATCATCTCAAGTGCAACAAAATCAACAAGTGGCTAGTTCATCATCTCCAACTCATGATCAACATCAACATTCAAGCAATCAAGTCCAAGTGCTTCAACCAACTAACATTGCAAGAGACCATCCATTGGATTCCATCATTGGTGACATACAAAGAGGAGTTCAAACTAGATCAAGATTGGCATCGTTTTGTGCTCACTCATCTTTTGTGTCAATGGAAGAACCCAAGGACATTGATAGAGCATTGAGAGATCCGGATTGGGTAAATGCAATGCATGAAGAGCTCAACAACTTCAAGAGAAATGAAGTATGGGAACTAGTTGAAAGGCCTAAGGATCACAATGTCATTGGAACAAGATGGATCTTTCGCAACAAGCAAGATCAAGATGGGATAGTAGTAAGGAACAAAGCAAGACTAGTGGCTCAAGGTTACACACAAATAGAGGGTCTTGACTTTGGTGAAACTTATGCCCCGGTTGCAAGATTGGAAGCAATTAGGATCTTACTTGCCTATGCTTGTGCTCACAATATCAAGCTATATCAAATGGATGTAAAGAGTGCATTTCTCAATGGGTACATTCAAGAGGAGGTGTATGTGGAGCAACCTCCCTGTTTTGAAGATGACAAGAAACCCAATCATGTATACAAGTTAAGGAAGGCTTTGTATGGATTAAAGCAAGCACCTAGAGCATGGTATGAAAGATTGAGGGACTTCTTGCTATCCAAAGGATTTGTCATGGGCAAAGTTGATACAACACTATTCACCAAGAAGATTAGGAAAGACTTATTTGTATTGCAAATATATGTTGATGATATCATATTCGGTTCAACCAATCAAGATTATTGTGATGAGTTTGGGAAAATGATGGCAAAGGAATTTGAAATGTCAATGATTGGTGAACTTAGTTTCTTTCTTGGACTTCAAATCAAACAAATGAAGGAAGGAACATTTGTAAGCCAAACCAAGTACATCAAAGATATGCTCAAGAAGTTTGGCATGGAAGATGCAAAGAGTATTACAACTCCAATGGGCACTAGTGGAAGCTTGGATAGTGACAAGAGTGGCAACATGGTGGATCAAAAGCTATATAGATCGATGATTGGTAGCCTACTCTATGTGACGGCATCAAGGCCCGATGTGATGTTTAGTGTATGTATGTGTGCAAGATTTCAAGCCTCACCAAGAGAAAGTCATTTGAAGGCAACAAAGAGAATATTGAGGTACTTAAAGCATACACAAGATGTTGGATTGTGGTATCCCAAAGGTGCAAGTTTTGAGCTAGTTGGATATTCGGATTCCGACTATGCCGGTGATAAAGTGGAGAGAAAGAGCACTTCCGGGACTTGTCAATTGTTGGGAAGATCACTTGTCTCATGGTCATCCAAGAAGCAAAATAGTATTGCACTATCTACCGCCGAAGCCGAATACATCGCCGCAGGTAGTTGTTGTGCACAAATCTTGTGGATGAAGGCAACATTGAAGGATTTTGGAATCAATTTCAAGAATGTGCCATTGCTATGTGACAATGAAAGTGCCGTGAAGCTAACCAACAATCCGGTTCAACATCAAAGAACAAAGCATATTGATGTTCGTCATCATTTCATTAGAGATCATCAACAAAAGGGTGACATTGCTATTGAGAGTGTGGGCACCGAAGATCAATTAGCCGATCTATTCACCAAGCCACTTGATGAGAAGAGATTTCACAAGCTAAAGAATGAGTTGAACATAATTGACTTCTCCAACATGAGTTGATGCACCCCATATATGACATGCCTCTCCTTCGAGCCCCAAGGTACAATTGGTTGACATGTCATACATTCTATGCTAAGGACTTGTTTAGTGCATCTAGTCATGATTTCTTATGTTCTAGGATCATTCATGAAAATTAAAATAAATTTGAAGTTTATATGGTGCAACTATTGTTTCCATGACTTGTATGATCTAGTGGTAGCATATAACTTGTTTAAGTAGCTTGTGATCCTAAGTATTTAATCTAGAAAACTTGTCTAAATATTTGCTTCAACATGGTGCATGATAACCCTTCTAGTGAGGTGTGAAGAAGCTTGCCCTTGGATCAAACCGAAGTATTTTATTTATGCAAGCAATCTAGGTTGAATCATAAACTTGATCCTCACCCCATATTTCAACATGATAATCTATCTATAGTTTGCCCCTTGTGGTCAATTGGTGCCAAAGGGGGAGAAAATATTGTTCACAAAGATAGAACTCAAAGGGGAAGACAATGTTGTGGGGGAGAAAAATGTTGTTCACAAAGTTAAATCCTAAAGGGGGAGAATTGATAAAAGAAGCACACAAGTAGGGGGAGCAAGCTCTTAAACATGAATGTTGCATTTCTGTGTGCACTTCATATGTATGATGCATAGTTATGCATTTCGTTTTCTCCGATACATTGCTTGTGTGGTGACTTGCTAGTATAATTTGAATGATGCATTGTGGTACTAGCATGAATAGGAAGTAGTTAGATTTTTCTTGCTTCATGTTTTTCAAAGTGGTACTAGAACCTTGCTTATAAATATTGATCTCACGAGGTTTCTAGTTATGTTTGTGCTTTTCCAAGTGGAATCTAACTACACAAGGTGCTAAGATGGTGTTTATCGCTACTCCGATGGTATCACGCTTCAAAGGTCTATAATCTAAAACACTTAGCACCTATTGGTAGACAATGCTCCTAATCTTTCCTATCTAACATGTATGCTTCCAAAATCCAAACATATAGCATACATGTAGGGGGAGCCATTGCTATCAATTTGAATTCATGATCACATGTCCATAATTCTTACACATGGTAGTATACTTGGACAATGTGACATGGGTTCAATCAAAATTTTATTATAACATCTTTGTGAAAGGGTTGTCACCAATTACCAACAAGGGGAAGATTGAAAGTCCTATGTTTGGTGTTGGTAATTAGTGACAATGCCTAAGTACTAATCCTATGCCTAAGTTGTATGTAGCATATGAGGATTAGTACATTCCAAGGTTGGTGGCAAGATGGACATGGTGATCATGATGGCCACACTTGGATTTGGACGCAACCCTACGTGATCAAGGCAAAGGTATATGCTTAAGGGTTGTGTTTTAGTAACCAAGACACCTAGTGGGTGTGGTTACATTATAGGATAGATAGCCGTACTATAAAGAGGGGAATGACGCGGCTATTGAACTCCTAAGTGCCTCTAGATGTGCATTTCATGGTCATATGCATTTGGATAGAACTAATAACGCCTCGAAAAATGATTGTGAAAATGCTAACACACATGCACATGGTGATGATCACTTGGTGATGTTAGCACATTTACGACGGCGTTGGAGTTTGAGCGGTAGAGAGGGTTTGGGGTCTTCTCTCCCTCCCGCCGAGCGTGCGAGCGCGGGATTCAGGCGATTTCGGGGATATGAAATGCCTATTTTCCTCTACGCCGGAAGTCAGAAAAAGAAACGGAAGCGAACGGAGGTCACAATGGTGACCGGACGCTGCACCGGACGCGGTCACGGTGTGACCGGACGCGTCCGGTCAGTGTCCAGTATCTGCGCGTTTTTCAGTTGTTTGATCGGACGCGAGGCGCGTCCGGTCACAGGCGACCGGACGCGTCCGGTCGTCTAGGGAGCTTACTGGACTCCGACCGGACGCGGGTACTGTGGCGTCCGGTCAGTTCTTCAGCGCGTCCGATCGCTGGTTCGTTGTGCGCGGCTCAGGGTTGACCAGCGCGTCCGGTCAGTCATGGGACCGGCGCGTCCGGTCGTGACCAGCGCGTCCGGTCGTTGCGACCGGCGCGTCCGGTCAGTGTTTCAAAAAATACCATTGCGCGACCGACGCGTCCGGTCGTTGCGACCGGCGCGTCCGGTCAGTGTTGCGAAACTAGCCGTTGCGCGACCGGCGCGTCCGGTCAGTTGGACCAGCGCGTCCGGTCAACGCGATTTCGGCTGTTTAAGTTTCTAACGGCTATATTCGAAGGGGTACGTCTATAAATACTCGTTGGCCGGCTCAAGGCTCTCTCTCTCGAACATTTGACATACTTGTGAGCACTTTGAGCTAAGCAACTCCCCTCCCACTCATCTCTCTTGCTTCTTTGCATATTCGAAGTGAGATTGAGTGATCCAAGTGCATTTGCATTGTGAGATAGCATCTAGTTGGCACTTGGTGGTTGATTTGCTGCGGGATTCTTGTTTCTCTTGGTGGTTGCCGCCACCTAGACGGCTTGGAGCAGCTTGGAGGCGTTGGCAAGAGTTGGTGATTGTATCTTGGCCACCTCCGGTGATTGTAAGGGGTTTGTGCCTACCTCCGCAAAGCGCCAAAGGCAACGCTAGTGAATTGCTCGTGTCATTGCAACCTTTTGCCATTTGGTAGGTTCTTGTGGTGCCTTTTGAGAGGCTCGGTGTGTGACCGATTAGCCACCGAACCACGTGGTGAAGAGGGACACAACGGGGACTAGCGTGCCGGCAAGCACGTGAACCTCGGGATAAATCTTCGTGTCATCACTTTCATATTGTGATTGATTGATCCCGGTGTTTGGTTATCTTGGTATTCATTGTTGATCATATTGGTTGGCTCAATACTTCGTCCCTCGGTGATACCCTCCTATCTCTCTTGTATTAATTTCTTAGTTATCTTTGCTAGCTAGTTAGCTTAGCTAGAGTAGTTCTCTTGTGTAGCTTGCTAGTTGTAGTTGTACTTAACTTCTCGGTTTGACTTGTGCGGTTGAGTGCAAATACTAGAATTGTGAATTGGATAGGTGGCTTGCAAACACCCATAGGCTAAGCAAAACTCGCATCTCGCTATTTGTTATATTGATAAACTTGTTTAGCTTGTCGTTGTAGAAAATTTTAATAGGCTATTCACCCCCCCTCTAGCCATCAAGACCTTTCAAAAGTGGCAAACCGTTGATCAAATACCGCCAGCTTCTGGGACAAATCCTTGACGGTCTTTTGGACCTGCATAAGATCCCTATCAGCTCCACGCTGAATTAACTTGGCAAGGGCAAGTTCTTCCTCTGCACGAGTAATTACCTCCTCAGCCCTATTGTGATTATTGCAGACAAGTATCTTCATTTCATTAACAACACCCGAGAGTTTTTGCTTGTCTCCACGGAGCGCTAGCCAAAGCAATAGGAAGAGATCATGCAAAATCAGAACAGAATTATAGAAAGGAAGGAGCAAAGAAACAAAAAAGAACTCGGAGTACCTTCACACTCCTTGAGACCTTCATATTTCCCAGAGGACTCTTGCAAGGCGACCACAGCTTCATCCCTCCTCTGCTCTGCCTCAATGATTTGTGCGCGGAGAACCCTCTTAGAGTCCTGACATCCTTGACGCTCAGAATCTAGCTCCACCTCCTTACTAGCCAACTGCGCCTTCAGCTGGCTCAATTCAAAGGACAGCTTCTTCTCAGTCTCACCCGAGCCAAAAAAAAGCTAGAGTGATCCCGAGAGAAAGACTTCTCCCGCACAAAAAGGAAGGGAATAAGAAAAGAGAGTAAAACAAGCCGAAATGCCAAAAACAAGAAAGAAGAAGACTCCTACCTAAAGCTGCTCTTCAAAGGAAGCCGCACCAGCTGTGAGCCTTCCCCAAGACGTGGTCAACTCAGAGAGACGGTGGGTGGCATCAAATTGCAGCACCACATCTGCCTCCAAACAAAGACTACTAGAAGCATGACCAACAGGGGAAGAAGTCGACTGAGCCGAGGACACCACCACCAAAGCCAAAGCCGTAGCAGTAGAAACCCCAACTACCTCCATAGCTAGATCTACCGTCATGGTCACGACCTCCTCCAGAGTTGGTGACTTAGCGGCAGCATGATCATCAAGGGCCACCGCCTCCCTCACAACTGCCTCGCTAACCATGCATCTAGAGTCCTAAGACTCAGTGCGTAGGGGCGCACCAGCGGACTGAGAAGAAGTTGGCCAGAGTTTAGGGGAAGGCGATGGCGAAGACCTACAAGATGACGGACAACTTCAATGATAAGAAGATGAAATAGAAAAAGGGAACACAGAAGAAAACAACCTAACCGAAATTCACTTACTTGGCCGTCTTTCTCTTCGTACTAAAACCCCCAAGCCGAACTGAAGGCTTCGGCGGAGGCATGGCGGCAGCAAAAACATCATCACCACCCTGCGTCAGGGATGGTGTGATTGACGCCTAAGCCCCAGAAGAACTCAGACCCGACACCCACTCACTGCAACGGACAAGGATAAGGACAAGTCGAAAGAAGTGCCCAAGCATAATATCAAGAAAACAAGTCGGCAACAACAACTTACCAACATGTGTCGAGGGCCACATCATCATCATCTTCCTCCTCGCCCTTGAGCAACTCAACCACAGTACCATCTGAGAAAAGAAAAAGTACCCGGCTAAGGACACGAACAAATAACACAGAAGACAAAATATTGAAATGCTCACCTAGGAGCATGCTACCTACAACTTGAGTACCTGGATGAGTACTCGATTGACGAGGCTTCTTGGTAACAGACACACCAGCAGAAGCATCATCTGCTCGTGTCCTCTTGCTAACGCTATGAGGAGCTCGAGGAACTAGACGAGAGACATACTCAACGTATGGGATGGTTTCTACGATGGAAGCACCAAGAAGGATGGTTGTGGCTTGAGACTTACTGGTTGAAGATGCTCTAGCAAGGTTCTCCCTAACTTTCACCCTAGTAGGGTTGTCATCAGCGGGGATGGGATCGATGAAATTTTGACCAAAATCCTACAGATAACCAACAAAACAAGAGAAGTAAGGGAGATGAAGACAGAAAGTACTAGCAATGAAGGAAATATAAAGAAAGCACTCGCAGAAGTAAAACAACTTACAGGAGGAGGCGGGTTGTCGGCACGGTACTCAGGGACCGTGTGCGGGATGACGCTCACTCCCTTCAGAATTTTCTTGAGGTGCTCTAGCACCTCTTCTTCGATTAACTCCAGAGCCAGGACAATACGAGAAGGGTCCTCGGCCCCAGAGTACTCAAAGCCATAGTTCTCCCTCGCCTTCAAGGGTTGAACTCAACGACGCAGATAACTGGCGATGATTCCGAAGCCAGTCAGTCCTTGCTGCTTTAGAACCATCATTCTATCAAGTAATGTATGGATCTTCTTAAGCTCTTCGCTCGATAGAGGGTTCTTCTCCCAGTGATCGTTGACCAAGGGACCAAAATCAGTATGAGCAGAAAGAGCGGGGAGCATGTTTCCGGCGTAAAACCACTCGGAATGCCACTCCTTCACATAATCAATTAGGTCATAGTCAAAAAAGAGATTCTTTTTGCCCTGGTAAAATTGAATCCCATAACCACCTAGAGGAGAAATATTATCACTCCGGTGGTGTGGTTTCAGACGAAAGAAATAATAGAATAAGGAGATGGAAGGGGGATTCCAAGAAAGGTTTCGCAGAGATGGACAAATACCGACAAGTGAAGGACACCGTTGAAAGGTCTTGATGGCTAGAGGGGGGGTGAATAGCCTATTAAAATTTTCTACAACGACAAGCTAAACAAGTTTATCAATATAACAAATAGCGAGATGCGAGTTTTGCTTAGCCTATGGGTGTTTGCAAGCCACCTATCCAATTCACAATTCTAGTATTTGCACTCAACCGCACAAGTCAAACCGAGAAGTTAAGTACAACTACAACTAGCAAGCTACACAAGAGAACTACTCTAGCTAAGCTAACTAGCTAGCAAAGATAACTAAGAAATTAATACAAGAGAGATAGGAGGGTATCACCGAGGGACGAAGTATTGAGCCAACCAATATGATCAACAATGAATACCAAGATAACCAAACACCGGGATCAATCAATCACAATATGAAAGTGATGACACGAAGATTTATCCCGAGGTTCACGTGCTTGCCGGCACGCTAGTCCCCGTTGTGTCCCTCTTCACCACGTGGTTCGGTGGCTAATCGGTCACACACCGAGCCTCTCAAAAGGCGCCACAAGAACCTACCAAATGGCAAAAGGTTTCAATGACACGAGCAATATACTAATGTTGCCTTTGGCGCTTCGCCGAGGTAGGCACAAACCCCTCACAATCACCGGAGGTGGCAAAGAACAAACACCAACTCTTGCCAACGCCTCCAAGCTGCTCCAAGCCGTCTAGGTGGCGGCAACCACCAAGAGAAACAAGAATCCCGCAGCAAATCAACCACCAAGTGCCAACTAGATGCTATCTCACAATGCAAATGCACTTGGATCACTCAATCTCACTTCGAATATGCAAAGAAGCAAGAGAGATGAGTGGGAGGGGAGTTGCTTAGCTCAAAGTGCTCACAAGTATATCAAAATGTTCGAGAGAGAGAGCCTTGAGCCGGCCAACGAGTATTTATAGACGTACCCCTTCGAATATAGCCGTTAGAAACTTGAAACAGCCAAAGTCGCGTTGACCGGACGCGCCGGTCCAACTGACCGGACGTGCCGGTCGCGCAACGGCTAGTTTCGCGAAGCACCGACCGGACGCGCCGGTCACAACGACCGGACGCGCTGGTCACGACCGGACGCGCCGGTCCCGTGACTGACCGGACGCGTCGGTCAGCACTGAGTCACGCAAAACGAACCAGCGACCGGACGCGCTGAAGAACTGACCGGACGCCACAGTACCCGCGTCCGGTCGGAGTCCAGTAAGCTCCCTGGACGACCGGACGCGTCCGGTCGCCTGTGACCGGACGCGCCTCGCGTCCGATCAAACAACTGAAAAACGCGCAGATACTGGACACTGACCGGACACGTCCGGTCACACCGTGACCGCGTCCGGTGCAGCGTCCGGTCACCATTGTGACCTCCGTTCGCTTCCGTTTCTTTTTCCGACTTCCGGCGTAGTGGAAAATAGGCATTTCATATCCCCGAAATCGCCTGAATCCCGCGCTCGCACGCTCGGCGGGAGGGAGAGAAGACCCCAAACCCTCTCTACCGCTCAAACTCCAACGCCGTCATAAATGTGCTAACATCACCAAGTGATCATCACCATGTGCATGTGTGTTAGCATTTTCACAATCATTTTCGAGGCGTTATTAGTTCTATCCAAATGCATA
Organism: Saccharum hybrid cultivar R570; assembly: GCA_038087645.1. Lineage (NCBI taxonomy): Eukaryota > Viridiplantae > Streptophyta > Magnoliopsida > Poales > Poaceae > Saccharum > Saccharum hybrid cultivar. The sequence goes on along the minus strand of JAQSUU010000049.1, from coordinate 1,408,756 downwards.
TGACATGAAATGCACACCTAGAGGCACTTAGGAGTTCAATAGCCGCGTCATTCCCCTCTTTATAGTACGGCTATCTATCCTATAATGTAACCACACCCACTAGGTGTCTTGGTTACTAAAACACAACCCTTAAGCATATACCTTTGCCTTGATCACGTAGGGTTGCGTCCAAATCCAAGTGTGGCCATCATGATCACCATGTCCATCTTGCCACCAACCTTGGAATGTACTAATCCTCATATGCTACATACAACTTAGGCATAGGATTAGTACTTAGGCATTGTCACTAATTACCAACACCAAACATAGGACTTTCAATCTCCCCCTTGTTGGTAATTGGTGACAACCCTTTCACAAAGATGTTATAATAAAATTTTGATTGAACCCATGTCACATTGTCCAAGTATACTACCATGTGTAAGAATTATGGACATGTGATCATGAATTCAAATTGATAGCAATGGCTCCCCCTACATGTATGCTATATGTTTGGATTTTGGAAGCATACATGTTAGATAGGAAAGATTAGGAGCATTGTCTACCAATAGGTGCTAAGTGTTTTAGATTATAGACCTTTGAAGCGTGATACCATCGGAGTTGCGATAAACACCATCTTAGCACCTTGTGTAGTTAGATTCCACTTGGAAAAGCACAAATATAACTAGAAACCTCGTGAGATCAACATTATAAGCAAGGTTCTAGTACCACTTTGAAAAACATGAAGCAAGAAAAATCTAACTACTTCCTATTCATGCTAGTACCACAATGCATGATTCAAATTATACTAGCAAGTCACCACACAAGCAATGTATCGGAGAAAACGAAATGCATAACTATGCATCATACAAATGAAGTGCACATAGAAATGCAACATTCATGTTTAAGAGCTTGCTCCCCCTACTTGTGTGCTCAAAATTTTAGTTGATCCCATTCTTTTATCAATTCTCCCCTTTTAGAATCTATCTTGTGAACAACATTTTTCTCCCCCACAACATTGTCTTCCCCTTTGAGTTCTATCTTTGTGAACAATATTTTCTCCCCCTTTGGCACCAATTGACCACAAGGGGCAAACTCTAGATAGATTATCATGTTGAAAAATGGGGTGAGGATCAAGTTTATGATTCAACCTAGATTGCTTGCATAAATAAAATACTTCGGTTTGATCCAAGGGCAAGCTTCTTCACACCTCACTAGAAGGGTTATCATGCACCATGTTGAAGCAAATATTTAGACAAGTTTTCTAGATTAAATACGTAGGATCACAAGCTACTTAAACAAGTTATATGCTACCACTAGATCATACAAGTCATGGAAACAATAGTGGCACCATATAAACTTCAAATTTATTTTAATTTTCATGAATGATCCTAGAACATAAGAAATCATGACTAGATGCACTAAACAAGTCCTTAGCATAGAATGTATGACATGTCAACCAATTGTACCTTGGGGCTCGAAGGAGAGGCATGTCATATATGGGGTGCATCAACTCATGTTGGAGAAGTCAAGTATGTTCAACTCATTTTTTAGCTTGTGAAATCTCTTCTCATCAAGTGGCTTGGTGAATAGATCGGCTAATTGATCTTCGGTGCCCACACTCTCAATAGCAATGTCACCCTTTTGTTGATGATCTCTAATAAAGTGATGGCGAACATCAATATGCTTTGTTCTTTGATGTTGAACCGGATTGTTGGTTAGCTTTACGGCACTTTCATTGTCACATAGCAATGGCACATTCTTGAAGTTGATTCCAAAATCTTTCAATGTAGCCTTCATCCACAAGATTTGTGCACAACAACTACCCGCGGCGATGTATTCGGCTTCGGCGGTAGATAGTGCAATACTATTTTGCTTCTTGGATGACCATGAGACAAGTGATCTTCCCAACAATTGACATGTCCCGGAAGTGCTCTTTCTCTCCACTTTATCACCGGCATAGTCGGAATCCGAATATCCAACTAGCTCAAAACTTGCACCTTTGGGATACCACAATCCAACATCTTGTGTATGCTTTAAGTACCTCAATATTCTCTTTGTTGCCTTCAAATGACTTTCTCTTGGTGAGGCTTGAAATCTTGCACACATACATACACTAAACATCACATCGGGCCTTGATGCCGTCACATAGAGTAGGCTACCAATCATCGATCTATATAGCTTTTGATCCACCATGTTGCCACTCTTGTCACTATCCAAACTTCCACTAGTGCCCATTGGAGTTGTAATACTCTTTGCATCTTCCATTCCAAACTTCTTGAGCATATCTTTGATGTACTTGGTTTGGCTTACAAATGTTCCTTCCTTCATTTGTTTGATTTGAAGTCCAAGAAAGAAACTAAGTTCACCAATCATTGACATTTCAAATTCCTTTGCCATCATTTTCCCAAACTCATCACAATAATCTTGATTGGTTGAACCGAATATGATATCATCAACATATATTTGCAATACAAATAAGTCTTTCCCAATCTTCTTGGTGAATAGTGTTGTATCAACTTTGCCCATGACAAATCCTTTAGATAGCAAGAAGTCCCTCAATCTTTCATACCATGCTCTAGGTGCTTGCTTCAATCCATATAAAGCTTTTCTCAACTTGTATACATGATTGGGTTTCTTGTCATCTTCAAAACTGGGAGGTTGCTCCACATACACCTCCTCTTGAATGTACCCATTGAGAAATGCACTCTTTACATCCATTTGATATAGCTTGATATTATGAGCACAAGCATAGGCAAGTAAGATCCTAATTGCTTCCAATCTTGCAACCGGGGCATAAGTTTCACCAAAGTCAAGACCCTCTATTTGTGTGTAACCTTGAGCCACTAGTCTTGCTTTGTTCCTTACTACTATCCCATCTTGATCTTGCTTGTTGCGAAAGACCCATCTTGTTCCAATGACATTGTGATCCTTAGGCCTTTCAACTAGTTCCCATACTTCATTTCTCTTGAAGTTGTTGAGCTCTTCATGCATTGCATTTACCCAATCCGGATCTCTCAATGCTCTATCAATGTCCTTGGGTTCTTCCATTGACACAAAAGATGAGTGAGCACAAAACGATGCCAATCTTGATCTAGTTTGAACTCCTCTTTGTATGTCACCAATGATGGAATCCAATGGATGGTCTCTTGCAATGTTAGTTGGTTGAAGCACTTGGACTTGATTGCTTGAATGTTGATGTTGATCATGAGTTGGAGATGATGAACTAGCCACTTGTTGATTTTGTTGTACTTGAGATGATGTACTAGCTTGATTTTGCATTAGAGAACCACTAGCTTGAGTGATTGGACTTTGGAGCACTTGATCTTTGTTGTCATCCACATCAATCACTTGCTTTGGCCTAATATCACCAATATCCATTTCTTTCATAGCATTACTCAATTGAGTTCCTCTCACATCATCCAAGTTATCTTCTTCATCTTGAGAGCCATTTGTTTCATCAAACTCAACATCATGCACTTCTTCAAGTAAACCACTAGCCAAATTCCAAACTCTATAAGCTTTGCTAGTAGTTGAGTAACCAAGTAGAAATCCTTCATCACATTTCATCTCAAACTTGCTTAATCTAGTGCCCTTCTTCAAGATGTAGCATTTGCAACCAAATACCCGAAAGTATGCAATGTTGGGCTTTCTTCCATTTAAGATCTCATATGGTGTCTTCTCTAGAAACTTGTGGCAATAGAGGCGGTTGCTATAGAAGCAAGCCGTGTTGATTGCTTCGGCCCAAAATGAATGACTCACATTATACTCATTCAACATTGATCTTGCCATATCAATTAAGGTTCTATTCTTCCTTTCAACTAGGCCATTTGATTGAGGTGTATACTTGGCCGAGAATTGATGCTTGATTCCAAGCTCCTCACATAGCTCATCAACTCTTGTGTTTCTAAACTCACTTCCATTGTCACTTCTTACTTTCTTGATTGTGGTCTCAAACTCATTTTGCACTCTCTTGATGAACTTCTTGAATATGTCAAATACATCACTCTTGTCCACAAGAAAGAATACCCATGTATATCTAGTGAAATCATCCACAATCACAAAGCCATACTTGTTGCCACCAATGCTTGTGTATGTAGTTGGCCCAAATAGATCCATGTGCAACAACTCAAATGCCTTGGAAGTACTCATGATGCTTTTCAATGGATGAGTGTTGCCTACTTGCTTTCCGGCTTGACATGCACTACATAGCTTATCTTTCTCAAATGTGACATCCTTCAAGCCTCTAACTAAGTCATGCTTCACTAACTTGTTCAATTGCTTCATGCCAACATGACCAAGTCTTCTATGCCATAACCAACCCATACTTGATTTGGTGAGCAAACATGTTGAAAGTTGAGTGTCACTAGCATTGAAATCAACCAAGTATAGATTCTCAAATCTAAAGCCTTTGAAGATCAAGTTAGAGCCATCAACACTAACTATCTCCACATCATCAACACCAAATATGCACTTGAAACCGAGATCACATAATTGAGCAACCGACAACAAGTTGAAATTGAGCTTTTCAACTAGTAGCACATTGGAGATGCTATGATCATTTGAGATTGCAATCCTTCCAAGAGCCTTTACATCACCTTTGCCATTGTCACCAAATGTGATACTATCAATGCCACTATCATTTGATTTGAGAGAGTTGAACATTCTTGAATCACCGGTCATATGTTGAGAGCACCCACTATCAAGTACCCAATGCCTTTCTCCGGCCTTGTAATTAACCTACAAAACAATTTAATGTTTCTTAGGTACCCATACTTGCTTGGGTCCTTGGAGGTTAGTCACTAAGCTCTTTGGTACCCAAATGGCCTTCTTCTTTGGGCCCACAATTGGTGTACCAACAAACCTAGCACGCACACCTTTCTCACCCTTGGTAAGCACATAACAAGAATCAAAAGGAATGTAAGGTACATTAGCATTTTTCTTGTTCTTGTTCATTTTATTGCAATTAATCTCTAGATGCCCAACTTGCTTGCATCTATTACAATAACGACCATTGCTCTTCACAAAGCTAGGCTTGTGAGTTGCAAAGGCCGCCTTGCCCTTCTTGGGAGTATAGCCCAAACCCTCTTTGTTAAGAGAGAACCTTTGGCTACCCAAGCATTTTAGCAAGCGAGCATCCCCACCATAGGCATTGCCTAATGCACGGGTGAGATCATCCACCTCTCTCTTGAGAGTCTTATTCTCAACCATAAGTGATGAATCACTAGTAGTAGAGGTAGAGTTAGTTGTGGTGGATGATGATGAGCTACATGAAGCATTAGTCGGACCAACAAATAAAGAGTCATCAATAATATCACATGTTAGTCCAATATCACAAGTGACAATCACTTGCTCCTCCTTAGCTTCCTTCATGAGCTTCTCCAACTTGAGGTCCTTCTCCTTGATGAGCTCAAGTAGAGAGGAGTGGGCTTCCTCAAGCCTAGTGTGAGCAACTTCAAGGTCCTCGTGGTCTTCCTTTAGACACTCACGAGAGGCCTCTAGCTCATCAAAGGATTTCCTAAGAGCTTTGAGCTCTTGTTCAATTCCTTTGCACTCCTTACTCTTTTTGAGAGCAAGAAGCTCCTCCATCAAGGTATCATTTTCATTGCACTTAGCAATGAACTCTTGTTCCAAGATTTTGTATTTCTTGGTTGTTCTCTTGTAGCCCTTGCTCATTTGATCTATTACGCCTAATAGATCATCCTTGGAGTAGTCCTCATCCTCCTCATCATCACTCCTACAATTATCACTAGCACAAGAATCATCATCACTATCATCATATTTTACCTTGGTAGGCTTGGCCATAAGGCATGTCGATGTAGTGTCGAAGATGGATAGCTTGTTGGAGAGGGCGATGTTTGCAATGGCTCGCCGAGTGATCCTCTCATCATCACTAGAGCTTGCATAATCATCACTATCGGAGTTGTCACTATCCCAAGTGACTACATAACCACCACCCTTCTTCTTCTTGTTGAAGGTGAAGCTCTTCTTTGTTTTCTTCTCATTCTCTTTCTTGTTCTTCTTGAGCTTCAAGTCCCCATTATGAAGTCTCTTATCTTCATAGGGGCAATCCCCCACTATGTGATTGGGGTTATTGCAATTGTAGCAAAGGGTCTTTGCCTTTATAGTGTCTCTCCTCTTTCTTGCCCCATATCCTTTCTTCTTCATGAACCTTCCCATCTTGTGCACAAGGAGGGCCATGGTCTCATCATCGAATGGATCATCATCATCACTCTCCACCTTGCTCTTGCCCTTAGAGGATAAAGCCTTGAATGCAACGGGCTTCTCTTGCTTGACCTTGGTCTCCTTCTTCTCTTCTACCTCATCTTCATCATCATTGTATTGGGCATCGGTCATTATATCTCCAAGCACATTGGTTGGTTTGACCTTGTCCAATCCCTCTCTAAAGATCATTCTTCTCAAGGTGGCAAACTTCTTGGGTAAGCACATCAAGAACTTGTGTGAGAAGTCCTTGTCCTCAATCTTCTCCCCAAGCCCCTTGAGATCATTGACAACGACTTGGAGCCTATAGAACATCTCCGGTATGGACTCATCATCCTTCATCTTGAAGCTTGCAAACTTATCCTTGAGCATATAGAGCTTGGCACTCTTTACCGTTGAAGTGCCCTCATATGTTTCCTCTAATCTTGTCCAAAGCTCATTTGCCTTTTCAAGATCTTTGATTTGCTCAAATACTTTATCATCAACGGCATTATAGATTGTGTAAAGTGCCGCCGTATTGCATTGTTTGTTGATGCGGTCATTGGGAGTGAGGTTTTCCTCATCAAGAATGACGTATCCTTCTTTGGCCACATCCCAAACCTTCTCATGTATATTGCCTAGATATTGCTTCATCTTCCTTTTCCAATGATCAAAGGAAGAGACGCCATCAAAGAATGGAGGCTTGCCATTAACATGATTAAACATAACTTGAGCCATCTTACACCGAGGTTGTTAAGCCTTACAAACGGTGACCACGGCTCTGATACCACTTGAAAGGTCTTGATGGCTAGAGGGGGGGTGAATAGCCTATTAAAATTTTCTACAACGACAAGCTAAACAAGTTTATCAATATAACAAATAGCGAGATGCGAGTTTTGCTTAGCCTATGGGTGTTTGCAAGCCACCTATCCAATTCACAATTCTAGTATTTGCACTCAACCGCACAAGTCAAACCGAGAAGTTAAGTACAACTACAACTAGCAAGCTACACAAGAGAACTACTCTAGCTAAGCTAACTAGCTAGCAAAGATAACTAAGAAATTAATACAAGAGAGATAGGAGGGTATCACCGAGGGACGAAGTATTGAGCCAACCAATATGATCAACAATGAATACCAAGATAACCAAACACCGGGATCAATCAATCACAATATGAAAGTGATGACACGAAGATTTATCCCGAGGTTCACGTGCTTGCCGGCACGCTAGTCCCCGTTGTGTCCCTCTTCACCACGTGGTTCGGTGGCTAATCGGTCACACACCGAGCCTCTCAAAAGGCGCCACAAGAACCTACCAAATGGCAAAAGGTTTCAATGACACGAGCAATATACTAATGTTGCCTTTGGCGCTTCGCCGAGGTAGGCACAAACCCCTCACAATCACCGGAGGTGGCAAAGAACAAACACCAACTCTTGCCAACGCCTCCAAGCTGCTCCAAGCCGTCTAGGTGGCGGCAACCACCAAGAGAAACAAGAATCCCGCAGCAAATCAACCACCAAGTGCCAACTAGATGCTATCTCACAATGCAAATGCACTTGGATCACTCAATCTCACTTCGAATATGCAAAGAAGCAAGAGAGATGAGTGGGAGGGGAGTTGCTTAGCTCAAAGTGCTCACAAGTATATCAAAATGTTCGAGAGAGAGAGCCTTGAGCCGGCCAACGAGTATTTATAGACGTACCCCTTCGAATATAGCCGTTAGAAACTTGAAACAGCCAAAGTCGCGTTGACCGGACGCGCCGGTCCAACTGACCGGACGCGCCGGTCGCGCAACGGCTAGTTTCGCGAAGCACCGACCGGACGCGCCGGTCACAACGACCGGACGCGCTGGTCACGACCGGACGCGCCGGTCCCGTGACTGACCGGACGCGTCGGTCAGCACTGAGTCGCGCAAAACGAACCAGCGACCGGACGCGCTGAAGAACTGACCGGACGCCACAGTACCCGCGTCCGGTCGGAGTCCAGTAAGCTCCCTGGACGACCGGACGCGTCCGGTCGCCTGTGACCGGACGCGCCTCGCGTCCGATCAAACAACTGAAAAACGCGCAGATACTGGACACTGACCGGACGCGTCCGGTCACACCGTGACCGCGTCCGGTGCAGCGTCCGGTCACCATTGTGACCTCCGTTCGCTTCCGTTTCTTTTTCCGACTTCCGGCGTAGTGGAAAATAGGCATTTCATATCCCCGAAATCGCCTGAATCCCGCGCTCGCACGCTCGGCGGGAGGGAGAGAAGACCCCAAACCCTCTCTACCGCTCAAACTCCAACGCCGTCATAAATGTGCTAACATCACCAAGTGATCATCACCATGTGCATGTGTGTTAGCATTTTCACAATCATTTTCGAGGCGTTATTAGTTCTATCCAAATGCATATGACATGAAATGCACACCTAGAGGCACTTAGGAGTTCAATAGCCGCATCATTCCCCTCTTTATAGTACGGCTATCTATCCTATAATGTAACCACACCCACTAGGTGTCTTGGTTACTAAACACAACCCTTAAGCATATACCTTTGCCTTGATCACGTAGGGTTGCGTCCAAATCCAAGTGTGGCCATCATGATCACCATGTCCATCTTGCCACCAACCTTGGAATGTACTAATCCTCATATGCTACATACAACTTAGGCATAGGATTAGTACTTAGGCATTGTCACTAATTACCAACACCAAACATAGGACTTTCAACCGTTAGGAGTCAAATTATTTAACCAAACCCCAAAATATTGGAGAAATCAATGGAGAAAAGAAGACGCTGGGAGGCAAAGGCCAGCACGGATGAAGGAGACAAATAAAACAATTTCTCCAGGATTCAGAGCGCGAACCCGATGCTGACTTGGAGTCTTTCAATTCGCAAAGCCTTGCTCCTAGATCAGGCCATCACCAACCAACTTCTGCAGCTGCTCTTCTGTCATGGATGGGGATGGCCAGATCTTCTCTGAGGCCTCATGGCAACAAAATCTTGACTCTCGATGATCGAGAACGACACCTCCTCATCCACCAAGACTTCCTTCGACTTGTTTGACGACTTCTTCTTGCCCATACAATGGCGAGGATCAAAGGACATAGGGAAAAGCTCGATGGTGGCAGTGACAATGGTGGCGACGGAGCTCTGAGTATTAGGGTTTTGCAAAGACTAAATGCTAGAAGGCAAAGGTAGGGTAAGAAAAAAGAAGGAGGGCCCTTAAATAGATTTACAACGGTAAAAACACGGCCCACCAAGGCCGCTTAACGTGGCATGGGAACACAACAGTCCGTTTCTTGCCATAACTGGCACGGCTAAAATGACAGACGATGCAACTTTTCACAATAGAACAGTGCAACGGGCAGATTTTAGACTTATCCGTTCACACTGCGCCGTTGCCGAATTGTTACAGATGGCACAACCTAGAAAGAGCTCTCCATTCACAAGAAACATAAAGATCGTTACAGACCACTGCCAGAGAACCCAGATATTCCAGAAATAACCCGGATGATACTCAAAAGCACTCAGACAACAAAAAAAAGGAAATAACAACTGGGAAAGAAAGATTTTTTATTATTACAAATATCGTCAAAGGACGTAAAGTTACAGATCTTACAAGACTTAACGAATTAGGCACTACAACCAACAAGGTAACAACAAGAAGCCTAGAAAGAACACGACTCTAGAAATGACTACGTGCTCCTTGTTACAACACCGCAGAAGACACTCAAATCGGAAACACTTTTTTCTTCAAAGGAAGGACACAGTGCATCTAAGACGGATATTAGCAGGACAGCAGGACAACATGGACCAGGTAAAGCTCACAGGCATCAGTCTACCCAAGCCCGATGTGATCCTAGATCAGACGTTGGTCTGCACCGGACAGTCACAAGGCAGTATAGAACGAACAACCCAAAGCTACTGGATGATGGAACGCATCCCACATCACAAGACTTCTTCCACCTGCCACCACATACTACCTGGTATAATACTACTGTGAGATTAGTCTACCTCTAATCTCGATCACAAGACTTCTTCCATCTGCTTCCAGACTCATGAGATTCACAACTCATGCCTGGGGGTTGCTCTACTTGACAAACAATCATGCTCGTGACTACGGGAACTTCAGGCTATACAACAAGACACTTGATGAATCAGAGCAGCACACCAGAAGGGTATTTATAGGACAAAGAGCTGTGCACATAGACTGGGAGCACCAACAGAACAATCCTGACAAAGGTCTTAGTGAAAAGATAGAAAACAATAAGAAGAGGACACGCGCATGAAGGAACAGTACTCAAGGACAAGCATATTCGAAAGAATATACCAACACTGTACACCCCTGTGACTACAGAAAATTTAATTCAACCGCCAACCACCACCAACCTCAGACATAAAGCTGTCCACCTAAGAAGATGATAAAGGACCCTCTATCCGAGTTCTTAACGAACTAAAAGAACTCGAAAAGATGCTCGAGGGCTACAGGGTACATATCCTCAAAAGAGATTTTTAGTTTTTTCAACAATCAAGATTCAAGACCCTCTAACTTTTTGTTCCAAATAGCAAGAGGCTCGGGGGCTACAATTACTGAGTGTACTTTTTTCTACGAAAAATTGCACGTCACTCATGAGACTCCTTCAAGATATGACCACTTCAAGGCTTCACGTCGAAAGAACCCGGACCAAGCTTGATTCACTAGGTTGGGCCAGGGAAACAAGGAGGCTTTCGAGTTCAACCGTGAAATGCTCGGGGGCTTGTCGATGCGAGACCCATGGGGTTCTCTAGCAATGTGAATATAGGCCATGGGCCCTAGCCTAGCCCACGGGTAGAAGCGAGAAGAGGTGCGGCGTATGCTACACTGACTCCGAGTAGAATAGACCAGACTAGCCGGATTCGTATGAAAACTACCTTCTGTATTTAGTTCAGGACACCTTCTTTGGATCTGACAAGGATTGTAATCGCACCATAGCCTTCTATATCGATATAAAGAGAGGCTACGGGCACCCCTGTAACAAGAGACAACATAACACAATCAATCCAACACAAAGGCTAAGTGTCGACTGGACGTAAGGTTATTACTCGATCACGATCGAGGGCCCGAACCAATATAAATTGGTTGTCTCTGCGTTCATCGTCGAGTTTTAGCACGCGCCGAAGCCCGAACAACTATCCCAGGTACCCCCGTGGCAGGCTATCGGTGGTCAAACACCGACACATGCTAGCCTTAGTTGGGTGCCGAATCTCACAGGACCTGATCATGCATTGCAGGGTTTCTGCCACGAGAAGGAAAAGGTATGGCGAGATTGGATCTCCTTGACGCAGCCCACGTTTATAGGTTATCCACCACCCAACTAATCCAAAGATCACTGAAACCTCTTGCCCTCATAACCTTTCTCAGTCGCACCCAATTGACAGTATCAAACGCCTTTGCGAAGTCCAGTTTTAGCACTAAAGCTAGCTTCTTTCTTTTGTGGCAAACCTGGACCAGCTCCAGTGCATAGACGAATCTATCAAAAAATGATCTCCCTCAGATGAAACCTATCTGGTTGATGTCAATGAGATTTGAGATGTCATCTTGCAGTCTTCTTTTGAGCACTTGGGACAAGATCTTCATAGTGCAGTTTTGAAGGCAAATCGGCCTGAAGGCATCCACACCAACCGCACCCGGCTTCTTAGGAAGTAGCACCATGTGAGATCTGTTGATATGCTTGAGCTGTGCATCACCACGGTGGAAGGCCTCCATGAACACCATGATCTATACGCGAACCGTTGTCTAGGCCGCTCTAAAAAACGCTGGGCCGAAGCCATCGGGTCTAGGTGCACTGTTTCTGTTCATAGCAAATAGCGCCAGCTTGGTTTCTTCCTTGGTGAAGATGTCAATCACTGAGTTGGATGGTCAGGCACTTCCTTCATATAGCCTTCCCATATCAACATCCACAGAAGCCCCCAGAGTACCGATGATTGCCCTATTGACGGTAGTTATCATCCAACAAAAACCGTCAATATAACTTGAATAAGGGCACGAATATGATCACCAACGTAGGTTTAGGGGTTTAAACTAACAAATTTCATAAGTTTTGGTGAATCTGTGTTTTCAACAGGGTTTATCTAGAAAACCATCAAGGTGGACCCAAAAGTCAAAATTAATCATGCTTATCCGCAACGAAAATAACTCTAGAAGACTCTAGAAGACACTAGAAGGTAAGCCACCGAAGTAGAGAGGAGAGGATGCCAGGTGGGGCTGGCCAGCCCCACCTATAGGCCAGCTGCCCTAGGGGCCCCACAAGTCAGCCTCCTTTCGCTACGTCAGTTCTCTACCGCCTTAAGGATTGCATGTACGCCATTGCTTTAAGTCGGTTTGATCCGAGGGCTCAGGATTGATGATCCTCCCTATATATCAGCCCCTACCACCTACTAGGCATAGTCCTCATTCAATCAAGAGACCAAATCCTAATCAGAAGAGAAGAACCTTAGAGCTCCACCATATTTCGGGCATAGCTAGTTAGGTTACATCTAGAGGGAGGTAAGCTTCGCTTGGATTCCTGATCTTGTCAAGAGCGTGGCTTGGTATAGCCCCTTGTATCCTCGTTTATATCTTTCATTATTCATATGTTTCTACAATTGATTCGATATTGTTCTTCATATTATTCATGTTCATCGTTCACTTTGATTATATGCTTAGTATAGCTAGATTATCTTTATGTTCAAGTATAAGTTCGTATAGCGCTTGCTCTAAAATACACAGGTGAAAGGTCTTGATGGCTAGAAGGGGGGTGAATAGCCTATTAAAATTTTCTACAAAGACAAGCTAAACAAGTTTATCAATAAAACAAATAGCGAGATGCGAGTTTTGCTTAGCCTACGGGGTGTTTGCAAGCCACCTAACTAATTCACAATTCTAGTGTATTTGCACTCAACCGCACAAGTCAAACCGAGAAGGAAACTACAACTAGCAAGCTACACAAAGAAGCTACTCTAGCAAAGCTAACTCGCTAGCAAAGATAACTAAGAAATTAATACAAGAGAGAGTTAGGAGGGTATCACTGAGGGGCGAAGAATTGAGCCAACCAATCAATATGATCAAGAGATGAATACCAAGATAACTGAACACCGGGATCAATCAATCACAATATGAAAGTGATGACACGAAGATTTATCCCGAGGTTCACGTGCTTGCCGACACGCTAGTCCCCGTTGTGTCCCTCTTCACAACGTGGTTCGGTGGCTAATCGGTCACACACCGAGCCTCTCAAAAGGCACCACAAGAACCTACCAAATGGCAAAAGGTTGCAATGACACGAGCAATATACTAATGTTGCCTTTGGCGCTTCGCTGAGGTAGGCACAAACCCCTCACAATCACCGGAGGTGGCCAAGAATAATCACCAACTCTTGCCAATGCCTCCAAGCTGCTCCAAGTCATCTAGGTGGCGGCAACCACCAAGAGAAACAAGAATCCCGCAGCAAATCAACCACCAAGTGCCAACTAGATGCAATCATGCACTTGGATCACTCAATCTCACTTCGAATATGCAAGGAAGCAAGAGAGATGAGCGGGAGGAGAGTTGCTTAGCTCAAAGTGCTCACAAGTATGTCAAATGTTTGAGAGAGAGAGCCTTAAGCTGGGCAACGAGTATTTATAGACGTACCCCTTCGAATAGAGCCGTTAGAAACTTAAACAGTCGAAATCGCGTTGACCGAACGCGCTGGTCCAACTGACCGGACGCGCCGGTCGCCCAACGGCTAACACGTGAAACACTGACCGGACGCGCTGGTCCAAACGACCGGACGTGCCGGTCGCCCAACGGCTAACTGCGAAGCAACGACCGGACGCGCTGGTCGCGCAGACCGGACGCGCTGGAAACGACCGGACGCGCTGGTCCCGAGAATGACCGGACACGCTGGTCGCCTGAGCAGCGCTCAACAAAACAACGACCGGACGCACTGAAGAAACATGACCGGACGCGATAGTGCCAGCGTCCGGTTACAGTCCAGTAAGCTCCCTGAACGACCGGACGCGTCCGATCATCAGTGACCGGACGCGCCTCGCGTCCGATCATCGAACTAAAAAACGCGCAGACACAGAACACTGATCGGACGCGTCCGGTCATACAAGGACTGCGTCCGGTTCAGCGTTCGGTCATCTCTGTGACCTCCGTTCGCCTCCGTTTCTTTTCTGGACTTCCGACGTAAAGGAAAAATAGTCGTTTCAATTCCTCAAAAACGCCTGAATCCCGCCTCGCAAGCTCGGTGGGAGGGAGAGAGGATCCCAAACCCTCTCTACTGCTCAAACTCCACCGCCTTCGCAAACGTGCTAACACCACCAAGTGATCTCGTCAAGTGTGAGTGTGTTAGCATTTTCACAATCATTTTTCGAGGTGATATTAGTTCTATCCAAATGCATATGATCATGAAATGCACACCTAGAGGCACTTAGGAGTTCAATAGCCACGTCATTCCCCTCTTTATAGTACGGCTATCTATCCTATAATGTAACCACACCCACTAGGTGTCTTGGTTACTAAAACACAACCCTTAAGCATATACCTTTGCCTTGATCACATAGGGTTGCGTCCAAATCCAAGTGTGGCCATCATGATCACCATGTCCATCTTGCCACCAACCTTGGAATGTACTAATCCTCATATGCTACATACAACTTAGGCATAGGATTAGTACATAGGCATTGTCACTAAATACCAACACCAAACATAGAACTTTCAATCTCCCCCTTGTTGGTAATTGGTGACAAACCTTTCACAAAGATGTTATGATAAAATTTTGATTGAACCCATGTCACATTGTCCAAGTATATTACCATGTGTAAGAATTATGGACTTGTGATCATGAATTCAAATTGATAGCAATGGCTCCCCCTACATGTATGTTATATGTTTGGATTTGGGAAGCATACATGTTATATAGGAAAGATTAGGAGCATTGACTATCAATAGGTGCTAAGTGTTTTAGATTATAGACCTTTGAAGCGTGATACCATCGGAGTAGCGATAAACACCATCTTAGCACCTTGTGTAGTTAGATTCCACTTGGAAAAACACAAACATAACTAGAAACCTCGTGAGATCAACATTATAAGCAAGGCTCTAGTACCACTATGAAAAACATGAAGTAAGAAAAATCTAACTACTTCCTATTCATGTAAGTACTTCAATTCATCATTCAAGTTATACTAGCAAGTCACCACACAAGCAAAGTATTGAAGAAAAAGAAATGCATAACTATGCATCATACATATGAATTGCACATGTAAATGCAACATTCATGCTTAAGAGCTTGCTCCCCCTACTTGTGTGCTTAAAATTTTAGTTGATCCCCTTCTTTTATCAATTCTCCCCTTTGTGCTTCTCCTCCTTTGAGTTCTATCTTTGTGAACAACAATTTCTCCCCCTTTGGCACCAATTGACCACAAGGAGCAAACTTTAGATAGATTAGCATGTTGAAATATGGGGTGAGGATCAAGTTTGTGATTCAACCTAGATTGCTTGCATAAATAAAATGCTTCGGTTTGATCCAAGGGCAAGCTTCTTCACACCTCACTAGAAGGGTTATCATGCACCATGTTGAAGCAAATATTTAGACAAGTTTTCTAGATTAAACACTTAGGATCACAAGCTACTTAAACAAGTTATATGCTACCACTAGATCATACAAGACATGGAAATAATAGTGGCACCATATAACCTTCAAATTCATTTAATTTTCATGAATGAGCCTAGAACATGTAAATTATGACTAGATGCGCTAAACAAGTCCTTAGCATAGAATGTATGACATGTCAACCAATTGTACCTTGGGGCTCAAAGGAGAGGCATGTCATATCATGGAGGTGCATCAACTCATGTTGGAGAAGTCAAGTATGTTCAACTCATTCTTTAGCTTGTGAAATCTCTTCTCATCAAGTGGCTTGGTGAATAGATCGGCTAATTGATCTTCGGTGCCCACACTCTCAATAGCAATGTCGCCCTTTTGTTGATGATCTCTAATAAAGTGATGGTGAACATTAATATGCTTTGTTCTTTGATGTTGAACCGGATTGTTGGTTAGCTTCACGGCACTTTCATTATCACATAGCAATGGCACATTATTGAAATTGATTCCAAAATCCTTCAATGTTGCCTTCATCCACAAGATTTGTGCACAACAACTACCCGCGGCGATGTATTCGGCTTCGGCGGTAGATAGTGCAATACTATTTTGCTTCTTGGATGACCATGAGACAAGTGATCTTCCCAACAATTGATAAGTTCCGGAAGTGCTCTTTCTCTCCACTTTGTCACCGGCACAGTCGGAATCCGAATATCCAACTAGCTCAAAGCTTGCACCTTTGGAATACCATAATCCAACATCTTGTGTATGCTTCAAATACCTCAAAATTCTCTTTGTTGTCTTCAAATGACTTTCTCTTGGTGAGGCTTGAAATCTTGCACACATGCATACACTAAACATTACATCGGGCCTTGATGCCGTCACATATAGTAGGATACCAATCATTGATCTATATAGCTTTTGATCCACCATGTTGCCATTCTTGTCACTATCCAAGCTTCCACTAGTGCTCATTAGAGTAGCGATTCCTTTTGCATCTTCCATACCAAACTTCTTTAGCATATCCATTATGTATTTGGTTTGGCTTACAAATGTTCCTTCTTTCATTCGTTTGATTTGAAGTCCAAGAAAGAAACTAAGTTCACCAATCATTGACATTTCAAATTCCTTTGCTATCATTTTCCCAAACTCATCACAATAATCTTGATTGGTTGAACTAAAAATGATATCATCAACATATATTTGCAACACAAACAAGTATTTTCCAATCTTTTTGGTGAATAGAGTTGTATCAACTTTGCCCATGACAAATCCTTTGGATAGCAAGAAGTCCCTCAATATTTCATACCATGCTCTAGGTGCTTGCTTCAACCCATATAAAGCTTTTCTCAATTTGTAGACATGATTGGGTTTCTTGTCATCTTCAAAATCGGGAGGTTACTCCACATACACCTCCTCTTGGATGTATCCATTGAGAAATGCACTCTTCACATCCATTTGATATAGCTTGATATTGTGAGCACAAGCATAGGCAAGTAAGATCCTAATTGCTTTCAATCTTGCAACCGGGGCATAAGTTTCACTAAAGTCAAGACCCTCTATTTGTGTGTAACCTTGAGCCACTAGTCTTGCTTTGTTCCTTACTACTATCCCATCTTGATCTTGCTTGTTGCGAAAGACCCATCTTGTTCCAATGACATTGTGATCCTTAGGCCTTTCAACTAGTTCCTATACTTCATTTCTCTTAAAGTTGTTGAGCTCTTCATGCATTGCATTTACCCAATCCGGATCTCTCAATGCTCTATTAATGTCCTTGGGTTCTTCCATTGACACAAAAGAAGAGTGACCACAAAATGATGTCAATCTTGATCTAGTTTGAACTCCTCTTTGTATGTCACCAATGATAGAATCCAAAGGATGGTCTCTTGCAATGTTAGTTGGTTGAAGCACTTGGACTTGATTGCTTGGATGTTGATGTTGATCATAAGTTGGAGATGATGAACTAGCCACTTGTTGATCTTGTTGCACTTGAGATGATGTACTAGCTTGATTTTGCATTAGAGAACCACTAGCTTGTGTGATTGGACTTTGGAGTACTTGATCTTTATTGTCATCTACATCAATCACTTGCTTTGGTCTAATATCACCAATATCCATTTCTTTCATAGCATTAGTCAATTGAGTTCCTCTCACATCATCCAAGTTATCTTCCTCATCTTGAGAACCATTTGTTTCATCAAACTCAACATCATGTACTTCTTCAAGTAAACCACTAGCCAAATTCCAAACTCTATAAGCTTTGCTAGTAGTGGAGTAACCAAGTAGGAAGCCTTCATCACATTTCTTCTCAAACTTGCTCAATCTAGTGCCCTTCTTTAAGATGTAGCATTTGCAACCAAATACCCAAAAGTATGCAATGTTGGGCTTTCTTCCATTTAAGATCTCATATGGTGTCTTCTCTAGAAACTTGTGGCAATAGAGACGGTTGCTATAAAAGCAAGCCGTGTTGATTGCTTCGGCCCAAAATGAATGACTCACATTATACTCATTCAACATTGATCTAGCCATATCAATTAAGGTTCTATTCTTCCTCTCAACTAGGCCATTTGATTGAGGTGTATACTTAGCCGAGAATTGATGTTTGATTCCAAGCTCATCACATAGCTCATCAATTCTTGTGTTTCTAAACTCACTTCCATTGTCACTTCTCACTTTCTTGATTGTGGTTTCAAACTTATTTTGCACTCTCTTGATGAACTTCTTGAATATGTCAAATACATCACTCTTGTCCATAAGAAAGAATACCCATGTGTATCTAGTGAAATCATCCACAATCACAAAACCATACTTGTTGCCACCAATGCTTGTGTATGTAGTTGGCCCAAATAGATCCATGTGCAACAACTCAAATGCCTTAGAAGTACTCATAATGTTTTTCAATAGATGAGTGTTGCCTACTTGCTTTCTAGCTTGACATGCACTATATAGCTTATCTTTCTCAAATGTGACATCCTTCAAGCCTCTAACTAAGTCATGCTTCACTAACTTGTTCAATTGCTTCATGCCAACATGACCAAGTCTTCTATACCATAACCAACCCATACTTGATTTGGTGAGCAAGCATGTTGAAAGTTGAGTGTCACTAGCATTGAAATCAACCAAGTATAGATTCTCATATCTAAAACCTTTGAAGATCAAGTTAGAGCCATCAACACTAACTATCTCCACATCATCAATACCAAATATGCACTTGAAACCGAGACCACACAATTGAGCAACCGACAACAAGTTGAAATTAAGCTTTTCAACTAGTAGCACATTGGAGATGCTATGATCATTTGATATTGCAATCCTTCCAAGAGCCTTCACATTACCCTTACTATTGTCACCAAATGTGATACTATCAATGCTACTATCATTTGATTTGAGAGAGTTGAACATTCTTGAATCACCGGTTATATGTTGAGAGCACCCACTATCAAGCACCCAATGCCTTCCTTCGGCCTTGTAATTTACCTACAAAACAATTTAATGTCTTTTAGGTACCCATACTTGCTTGGGTCCTTGGAGGTTAGTCACTAAGCTCTTTGGTACCCAAATAGCCTTCTTCTTTGGGCCCACAATTGGTGTACCAACAAACCTAGCATGCACACCTTTCTCACCCTTGGTAAGCACATAACAAGAATCAAAAGGAATGTAATCCATTTTAGCATGAAACTTGTTGTTGTTCTTGTTCATTTTATTACAATTAATCTCTAGATGCCCAACTTGCTTGCATCTATTGCAATAACGACCATTGCTCTTCACAAAGCGAGACTTTGGAGTAGTAAAGGCCGCCTTACCCTTCTTGGGAGTATAGCCCAAACCCTCTTTGCTAAGAGAGAACCTTTGGCTACCCAAGCATTTTAGCAAGCGGGCATCCCCACCATAGGCATTACCTAATGCGCGGGTGAGATCATCCACCTCTCTCTTGAGAGTCTTATTCTCAACCACAAGTGATGAATCACTAGTAGTAGAGATAGAGTTGGTTGTGGTGGATGATGATGAGCTACATGAAGCATTAGTAGGACCAACACATAAAGAATTATCAATAATATCACATGTTAGTCCAATATCACAAGTGACAATCACTTGCTCCTCCTTAGCTTCCTTCGTGAGCTTCTCCAACTTGAGGTCTTTTTTCTTGATGAGCTCAAGTAGAGTGGAGTGGGCTTCCTTAAGCCTAGTGTGAGTAATTTCAAGATCCTCGTGGTCTTCCTTTAGACACTCACGAGAAGCCTCTAGCTCATCAAAGGATTTCCTAAGAGCTTTGAGCTCTTGTTCAATTTCTTTGCACTCCTTACTCTTTTTGAGAGCAACAAGCTCCTCCATCAAGGCATCATTTTCATTGCTCTTGGTAATGAGCTCTTGTTCCAAGATTTTGTATTTCTTGGTTGTCCTCTTGTAGCCCTTGCTCATTTGATCTATTATGCCCAATAGATCATCCTTGGAGTAGTCCTCATCCTCCTCATCATCACTCCTACAATCATCACTAGCACAAGAATCATCATCACTATCATCATATTTTACCTTTGTAGGCTTGGCCATAAGGCATGTTGATGTAGTGTCGAAGATGGATAGCTTGTTGGAGAGGGCGATGTTTGCAATGGCTCGCCGAGTGGTCCTCTCATCATCACTAGAGCTTTCATCATCATCACTATCGGAGTTGTCACTATCCCAAGTGACCACATAATCACCACCCTTCTTCTTCTTGTTGAATATGAAGCTCTTCTTTGCTTTCTTTTCCTTCTTGTCCTTCTTGTTCTTCTTCAACTTCAACTCCCTATCATGATATCTTTTGTCTTCATAGGGGCACTTTGCCACTACATGATCGGGGCTATTGCAATTGTAGCAAAGCACCTCCTTTGCCTTCATGAAGTCCCTTCTCTTTCTTGCACCATAGCCTCTCTTCTTCATGAACCGACCCATCTTTTGCACTAGAAGGGCCATGATCTCATCATCAAAAGGATCATCATCATCATTCTCCACCTTGCTCTTGCCCTTAGATGATGAAGCCTTGAATGCAATGGGCTTCTCTTGCTTGACCTTGGTTTCCTTCTTCTCTTCTACCTCATCTTCATCATCATTGTATTGGGCATCGGTCATTATATCTCTAAGCACATCGGTTGGTTTGACCTTGTCCAATCCCTCTCTAAAGATCATTATTCTCAAGGTAGCAAACTTCTTGGGTAAACACATCAAGAACTTATGTGAGAAGTCCTTGTCCTTAACCTTCTCCCCAAGCCCCTTGAGATCATTGACAATGACTTGGAGCCTATAGAACATCTCCGGGATGGATTCATCATCCTTCATCTTGAAAGTGGAGAACTTTTCCTTGAGCATATATAGTTTGGCACACTTTACCGTTGAAGTGCCCTTATATGTTTCCTCTAATCTTGTCCATACTTCACTTGCCATTTTAAGATCCTTGATTTGCTCAAAGACCTTTGCATCAATCCCATTGTAGAGAGTATTGAGAGCCATAGTGTTGCATTGGTTGTTGATGTGGTCATTGTTGGTGAGGTTGTCGGGATCAATGATAGCATAATCATGGTGTGTCACCTCCCAAACGTTCTTATGAAGAGAGCTAAGGTATTGCTTCATCTTTCTTTTCCAATGATTAAAAGATGTGACACCATCAAAGAATGGAGGCTTGCCCCTGACATGGTTGAACATAACTTGAGCCATCTTACACCGAGGTTATTAAGCCTTACAAATGGTGACCATGGCTCCGATACCACTTGAAAGGTCTTGATGGCTAGAGGGGGGGTGAATAGCCTATTAAAATTTTCTACAAAGACAAGCTAAACAAGTTTATCAATAAAACAAATAGCGAGATGCGAGTTTTGCTTAGCCTACGGGGTGTTTGCAAGCCACCTAACCAATTCACAATTCTAGTGTATTTGCACTCAACCACACAAGTCAAACCAAGAAGAAAACTACAACTAGCAAGCTACACAAAGAAGCTACTCTAGCAAAGCTAACTCGCTAGCAAGATAACTAAGAAATTAATACAAGAGAGAGTTAGGAGGGTATCACCGAGGGGCGAAGAATTGAGCCAACTAATCAATATGATCAAGAGATGAATACCAAGATAACCGAACACCGGGATCAATCAAT
Organism: Saccharum hybrid cultivar R570; assembly: GCA_038087645.1. Lineage (NCBI taxonomy): Eukaryota > Viridiplantae > Streptophyta > Magnoliopsida > Poales > Poaceae > Saccharum > Saccharum hybrid cultivar. Next base: position 1,386,864 of record JAQSUU010000049.1, on the reverse strand, counting down.
CACAATATGAAAGTGATGATACGAAGATTTATCCCGAGGTTCACGTGCTTGCCGGCACGCTAGTCCCCGTTGTGTCCCTCTTCACCACGTGGTTCGGTGGCTAATCGGTCACACACCGAGCCTCTCAAAAGGCGCCACAAGAACCTACCAAATGGCAAAAGGTTGCAATGACACGAGCAATATACTAATGTTGCCTTTGGCGCTTCGCCAAGGTAGGCACAAACCCCTCACAATCACCGGAGGTGGCCAAGAACAATCACCAACTCTTGCCAACGCCTCCAAGCTGCTCCAAGCCGTCTAGGTGGTGGCAACCACCAAGAGAAACAAGAATCCCGCAGCAAATCAACCACCAAGTGCCAACTAGATGCAATCATGCACTTGGATCACTTAATCTCACTTCGAATATGCAAGGAAGCAAGAGAGATGAGTGGGAGGGGAGTTGCTTAGCTTAAAGTGCTCATAAGTATGTCAAATGTTCGAGAGAGAGAGCCTTGAGCCAGCCAACGAGTATTTATAGACGTACCCCTTCGAATAGAGCCGTTAGAAACTTAAACAGCCGAAATTGCGCTGACCGGACGCGCTGGTCCAACTGACCGGACGCCCCGGTCGCCCAACGGCTAACACGTGAAACACTGACCGAACGCGCTGGTACAAACGACCGGACACGCCGGTTGCCCAATGGCTAACTGCGAAGCAACGACCGGACGCGCTGGTCACGCAGACCGGACGCGCTAGAAACGACCGGACGCGCTGGTCCCGAGAATGACCGGACGCGCTGGTCGCCTGAGCAGCGCTCAACGAAACAACGACCGGACGTGCTGAAGAAACATGACCAGACGCGACAGTGCCAGCATCCGGTTACAGTCCAGTAAGCTCCCTGAACGACCGAACACGTCCGATCATCAGTGACCGGACGCGCCTCACGTCCGATCATCGAACTGAAAAACGCGCAGACACTGAACACTGATCGGACGCGTCCAGTCATGCAAGGATCGCATCCGGTTCAGCGTCCGGTCACCTCTATGACCTCCGTTCGCCTCCGTTTTTTTCCAGACTTTCGGCGTAAAGGAAAAATAGTCATTTCAATTCCTCAAACAATAGAGACCAAGTCTGGTTCAGCGTCCGGTCACCTCTGTGACCTCCGTTCACCTCCGTTTCTTTTTCAACTTCCGGCGTAGTGGAAAATAGTCGTTTCAATTCCTTGAAACATCTGAATCCCGCCTCGCAAGCTCGGCGGGAGGGAGAGAGGATCCCAAACCCTCTCTACCGCTCAAACTCCACCGCCTTCGCAAACGTGCTAACACCACCAAGTGATCTCATCAAGTGTGAGTGTGTTAGCATTTTTACAATCATTTTTCGAGGCGATATTAGTTCTATCCAAATGCATATGATCATGAAATGCACACCTAGAGGCACTTAGGAGTTCAATAGCCACGTCATTCTCCTCTTTATAGTACGGCTATCTATCCTATAATGTAACCACACCCACTAGGTGTCTTGGTTACTAAAACACAACCCTTAAGCATATACCTTTGCCTTGATCATATAGGGTTGCGTCCAAATCCAAGTGTGGCCATCATGATCACCATGTCCATCTTGCCACCAACCTTGGAATGTACTAATCCTCATATGCTACATACAACTTAGGCATAGGATTAGTACATAGGCATTGTCACTAATTACCAACACCAAACATAGGACTTTCAACAGGGTGAGTGGTTGACATTGTGTAAGCGTGGTGCTTATACGTTGTTTACCTACGGATGCACCCTACCATGTGGTAGATCGAGAGTGTGACACTCTCGTTGAGTCCTTTGTAGTTCACTCCTTGAATATAGGTCAAGTAGGATCTAGTTACGAAGGAAGTCATGCTCTGTTCTTGATCTTCCTTAGTAATATCCTTTATTGTAGATATGGAGTTGATCTTAGCCATGATTATTAAGTGTAATTGCACTAATCATATTATGCTTTGACTTGTAATTAAGGACTTAGGAATTATTTCTCTATTATCTACTTAACCATGCTAGTGCCATCTAAAGGAGTACTCTAAGTGTTCATTATCATTTATCATTTATTATTCACATTTCATTTATCTCTAGATTTACCCCTGTTGTGAGTAGAAGTTTTGCTATGGTTTATCCTTTCATCGTACGTATAGGTTATCAATATATCCCATCTGTCAGTCCTTCCCTGTGGTAAAAATATAAATAACGATACCTGAAATACTCCCGGGTATATATAGTACTTCTTAGTGTCATTTTAGAAGTGATGCTAGGAAGGGATCTGTGCGCTTGCAGATCCCTTCGTAGCGGATATATCTTTGTTAGTAGATATATGTCTAATTCTGGCAAAGAACATTGGAGGGCAGTTCAGTGGATTTTTAGGTACCTCAGAGGCACAACAAATTCCTATTTAAAGTTTGGAAGAACTGGTAAGGGTCTTATTGGTTATGTGGATTCTGATTATGCTGCTGATCTGGACAGGCGAAGATCACTTATTGGTTATGTGTTTACTGCGTGCAAAGAATTAATTTGGCTGAAAGGTTTGTACGCTGAGCTTTGTGGAGTTGAATCTTGTATAAGTTTGCACTGTGACAGTCAAAGTGCAATTTACCTCACTAAAGATCAGATGTTTCATGAGAGAACTAAGCACATAGATATCAAGTATTATTTTATACGTGATGTGATTGAAGAAGGTAAGTTGAAGGTATGCAAGATTAGTATTTATGATAATCCTACTGATATGATGACAAAGCCTGTTTCTGTTGCTAAGTTTGAGTTGTGCTCAAGCTTAGTTGGTTTAATTGGATAGTCCAAGAAACTATTGTTGGTACCAGTTGTTTTCTATCTTTGTTGTGTTCAGGATGAAGGGTTGATTTATGATACAAGATGAATTTGTCTCAAGGTGGAGTTTGTTGGAGTTGTTCCAAATTCACTCTAGGATATTGGCTGGGCTTCTGACGAAGCGAAGTGGAGGCCCGTCACTGGAGGCTTGGGTCGGAGCGTAGCGGTATATATGCCCTTGCTAGGGTTTCGTGGAGACTTGATTCTCTTGTAAGCCGCCACAGGCGTGTAACCCCAAACTCTTGAGATAGTGAGATTATTGGCGGCTGGTGCCCGTGGTTTTTTTCCTTCGCATTGAAGGGGGTTTCCACGTAAATCGTGTGTCTCCGCTGTGATTGATTTCATTTACTTCATATTTATATACGTCGTTCATAATAGTGGTGATGGGTGCACTGCCAAGCCTTCTCCCTAAGCTTGTCAATCTGCTCATCGGTGAGTACAAGCTGCAAAAGGGGGTGAAGGGGGAGATCATGTTCCTACAGGCCGAGGGAAATTCTTAAAGACATCTGTGTACGAGTTAGACAGTCGTACGTACCCGTAGACTTTGTGGTTGTGGAAACATATGGAGATGTAAGGGCACTCATTATCTTTGGCTGACCTTTCCTGAGCACCGCAAAAACCATCATCTACGCGGACAGTGCCAAGATCTGTTTCATAATCAAGGATAGAAAGGAAAAAAATCACTTTCAAGAATCATATACACCACTCTCCTAGTCATCCACAAAAGGCGTACCTGCCTGAAGAGACAATAGTGACCAAGAAGAGAAACAATCGAAGAAGGAAGAATAAGGCCAGACAGCCAAAAGAAGAATCAGTCAAGATGATCAACACACTTCGATCAGAATACGATCACCTCGACGCTTCACCATTCCTTACTAAGAAGGAAGATTTTGGCGTACCGACGATCGAGTGCATGATTAGACAAAGAATTTTCCATAACACCTTCTGTGACATCAGATCAGGAGCCAACACAATGTCTAAGGTAACATATGACTATTTATTTGATGACGAACCTTTGTTCCCTACATATATGCAATTGTAGATGATGGACCAATCAATTCGATTTTCGAAGGGAATAACAAAAGATATCATCGTAAAGATACAAGATTACTATGTCCCTACCGACTTCATGATCCTAAACATGGGAGAAGAAAAAGAGGTACCTATCATCCTCAGAAGACCGTTCCTCAACACTACAAATGAGATCATCTACATAGGATCGGGAAAATTCACTTCTAATTCCCTGGACAAAAGCTACGATGTTATTTCAATAGCTACACAACTTATGAACAACCAAAGAAGATCTGCTCTAAAAGGAGACGGCGATCATCCCGTGCTCCTGTTCACTGTGCATGGTCATGTCCGCCCCATCGGTGGGAGTGGGTGCTGTGGTTGGGGGCCCCCGTGGCTCCCTGTCTTGCCAGATGGCTCCACGTGTCAGGCAAGGCGAAAGTACGCCGAGGGGGTTGGACGCTTTGATGATGTCATGGGGGCTCAGGCGAGGCGAAAATTGCCGCCCAAGGTACCTATCTCACCCAAGACCTTTCTGCAAGGCTCGGGCGGGGCGGAGGTTGGCTCTTGACTTTGAGCGACTGACATGCTGTCAGTGCCTTTAGCGGGTTGGTATTACCGGGGCCCCTACGATGGGGTTTTAGCAAACGCGCAGGGTGCCGTATTTCGCCATCCGTTGGGTACCCTGGTATTTTGATACCCGACACGAATATAGGTCAAGCAGGATCTAGTTACGAAGGAAGTCATGCTCTGTACTTGGTCTTCCTTAGTAATATCTCTTATGTGCAGATATGGAGTTGATCTTAGCCATGATTATTAAGTGTAATTGCACTAATCATAGTATGCTTTGACTTGTAATTAAGAATGACTTAGGAATTATTTCAATATTATCTACTTACCAGCTAGTGCCATCTAAAGGAGTACTCTGAGTGTTCATTATAATTTATCATTTATTATTCATATTTCATTTATCTCTTGATTTGCCCCTGCTGTGAGTAGAAGTTTGGCTATGGTTTATCTCTCCATCATACGTATAAGTTATCAATATTTCCATCTGCCAATCCTTCCTTGTGGTATAAATATAAATAATGATACCTAGAATACTCTCGGATGAAATGCTATAATGGTATATTATATGTGCGCTTGCAGATCCCTTCATTTGTATATATATTCTTTCTAATCACAATAAAATATTAAAGCACTTCTTAGTGTCATTCTAGAAGTGGCATTAGGAAGTACCAACAAGCATTTCTGGCATCATAGCTAGGGATGACAACTTAGCAAAAGTGATATTAAGAAATGTCAACAAACATTAGGTGGCTACTTAAATAAGTGACATGCTAATAAATACCAACATGCCCTGAAGAAGGCAATCAATGTGGATGTCTTGTCGTCATGGTTGACAATGTATGTGCCATCTACCCGCACCAGGCGAATGAAGTTTCACCTCAAGCCCTGAGTTGCCTATGCATGGTGGAAGGCAGTGTTGGAGTAAGCTTCCCGAATTGCCTTGTGCTTGCTGCATTGGTTCTAGTATGCCGCTCTTGCTTTTATAGCCTGCTCAAGTTCAGCTTGAGCATTTCTCCTAACCTAAAACTCTTCATGCGATATGATTCTCATTTCTTCATAGTAGTCAAAAAGCTGGATCAAAAATTGGCAATTATGAATAAGGTGAGAGGGTGCCCTAATACAATGGGACCAAACCTTAGCCACCGCTCTCATAGACTTGATGCACACGGCTAGCTGCCCCACCGCGTTAGCACGGACTAGGGCTTGCTCCTAGGCTGGCAAGACAGAAGGAAGAAAGGACTGTTTTGTAGCCAGAAATTCTCAAAATGAAAGAAACCAGCTTTGGGAAGGGAGGCAGACAACGTTAGGAGAAGTAGAGTGTGGTTGGAAGTAGGACGAGGGAGGGAAGAAAGGTTGGTGAGGGGGAATGTGAGGTTCAAATCATTATTGGAGAAGGCACGGTCAAGCCTAGCAAGGATGGGGTTGGGCTGCTTATTCGACCAAGTATATAGGCGATCAGAGAGGTCAATCTCATAGAGGTTTAGTTGGTGGATGGCGTCGTTGAAGGCATTGGTGAGCGGAATATTGATCTGACTGTTGTTCTTGTCAGCCGCGCAGGTTGAAGTCCCCGAGAAGGATCCAGGGACCAGGGATAAGCGGAGGAAGTTCAAGAAGATTTTGCAGGAAAGGCAAGGAGGCCGAGTGGTCTGAGGGGACGTAGGTGTTTGTAATAGTGAAATCAATACTAGAGGTGGTGGAGGAGAGAGATGCAAAAGGAGAGTAAGGTTTTATGAAGAACTTGTCGAGGGAGAAAAGAGTCGGGTCCTAGGCAATAAGCAGACCCCCTGGAACCATCCGTAGGGGCATAGACAAAACTCAAGGCAAGGTTCTAGGGGAGGAAAGTCTTAGCTTTGAAAGAGTTGATGCAGTCCAGTTTGGTTTCCTAGATGCATACAAGAGAGGTTTTTGTATCTTTGATTGCATTGTGCACAATGGTACACTTGTCTGAATCGCCTAGACATCGTACGTTCCTTGACATGATGTAAAAGCAACAGTTGTTTGAATTCATGGTTCAAGGATACAACAACACAGTGCTTGCATAGGCACAAACAAGAGGTCAAACATACAACCGTTACAGACCCGAACAAAAGCCCTAAGGACTAGATGGTGGCAAGTGACCATTATAATGCTGAAATTGAAAATCGAGCTAGAACACAAAGCGAAACAAAGGATAGATGCACTGCCATTTGTCACTCCCCGGCGACCATTGGGGTGAGAGTGCAAGTCGCTGATCATGCAATGGCGCACGCCGATCATTCAGCCGAGTTGGTCACCACGTCAACGACGTCAATGTCCTTGCAGCCTAGCTCGGCAGCGGGCACCAGTTTGCACAGGTCTCCGACCCCGATAGGAAGCTTATTGCGAGAGAGAATGTTCTTTTTGGCAACCTATTTTTTGAGGCTTGCCGAGCACCCAGAGAGAGAGTTAAGCAGTGCCTTACGCTGCATAGCTTGGGTGGTCATGTCACGAAATTTGTCGGAGCCTTGGCAGCAAGGCGGGTGCTGTGACGTTTTGGAGCAGCAGGCATGGCGGAGCAAGCACGGGTGCACCAGTAGGTGATAATAGGCGGTCTTAGAGTGGAGGTTAGGGATGGAGGGGACGCAAGCGGGAGATCAGGAGCGAGGATAGAGTCGTTGCTAAGGGACTCAGAGGCTGTTGAAGGGCTGCTCATGCTGACATAGCCATTGCCAGTGGAGGAGGTGGGTAGGGTGACGAGCACACGCACAAAAGCAAGAGCAAGGCCAAGTATATGCGAAGCAGGCAGTGAAGCAGGAGGCCGAGAGAGCAAAGCGGTAGGCGGAGCAAGCAGATCGCTCTGGTAGTTGTCGCTGTGGTTAGGATCGCTGTTGAAGTCAGGTTGTGGCTGGTTAGGTGGGTACATTTGGTTGTAGTGGTGTGGCTAAGGGCGCACCTGCTGCTCACGGTGGAAAGGTTCGGGTGGGCCGAAACTAGGGCCCAGACCCAGAGGAGGCGGCGGGCTGAAGAAGTGCGCCAAGTTGCCTAGCTATCGAGCTGGTAGGATCTAGGCCAAACCCTGATCGGTAGGATTTTTGCCACACACCCGGCATGGCCCATACCCAGCTTAGAGGAGATCTTAATCTCGAACGGGATCTCTAGCCTATCGTTCACCTCAAGGAGTAGGCGAAGAGGAGCAAAGTTGTTGCTAGTGAGGCAGGCTGGATCGATCTCAGCCACCTCGTAGAAGCCCATGAAGCATTTCTTGATTTTGCTTTCATACCAATGTTCATTTAGGAAATCAACAATGGACACAAAAGCTAACCAAGTAGGCACACGGAAAAAACGGTTTGAGGTTTCCTTCGGCTTTTGAAGGAAGAGCTCAGACCCATTGCAAGCAATGGGGCTGAGAAGATGAAGGGAGTCACGTTCAGCCACGGAGTTGCACCAGAGGATCATGGCGCCTCTAGAAGAAGGAAGGAGGTCGACCGGGAGGAGTGGCGCCACAGAGCGCAGGGTAGAGCGGATGAAGGTGCTGACCTCCTCGATAGGAACCGATGGCTCGATGAAGGCGAACAGGAGCCGTTCGGTGAGGTCGTCCCTGCCCGAGGAGAGCCAAGCATTGATGGACCTGGCACGACCCTCCTGCTAGGAGAAACCATCACTGGAGCTATCGAGGTCACCGTTTTCATACTTGTCTCCTGAGCTCTAGGAGGCACCGATGCCAGCGTCCACCCCATGGCCTGAGAAGATAGGCATGCCATAGAGCTCCTTGTCATCACTTGGAGGAGCCAGAGGCAGGGCCGAACGCAGAGGCGGCGAGAACAAAGGAGGAGAGCGGTGCTCCAGTGATAAGGGGTCCGAGGAGGCGGGCGCAAATCTGACAGCCGAAGGCTTGTCACCAATGCCAAACTTGTTGACAAACTTAGGTTTGCAAGGAGTGGAGGGTTGCACGAGCAGCGGTCTGAGTGGCTGGGTGCTAAGGACCTCGAAGGAAGGCCTAGAGGAGCTGGATGCAATCATGTTAGGTAGTTCATAGGTGGTGGTAGGTGGCAGGAGCGGGTGGGGGAGGAGGGAGGTGGTGGTTACGTGGTTGACACTGGCGATGAGGTGGTGGTGGGCGGGGGGTGTGGCAGAACCGCCTGAATTAACACACTTTTAGAGGCACTGTCTTCCACTAGACACTAAGCACCCCAAAAGTGAGCCAAATCAAGCAGTTCTGTCGAGCACACCCAACGGGAGAACTCGAAATGTTCCATAATTTTACACCTAGGATCCAATAATGAGTACAAGCTTACAATACTTAATCCATTTCATACAACAAGAGTCTCAGAAATTCTTTATTACAGTACCAAAGTTTAGAGTGCAGTAAATTAAACAGCGGAATAAAATAACATCTAGCAGAGCGGTATAAGGATCCGTCTGTGCCCACCAGAAGAATCCTCCACACAATAGCTAGCTTCTCAAGCAGCACCTGCAAGAAGGGTAAATAAACCCTAAGTACACAAGGTACTCGCAAGACTTACCCGACTGGGAATATAATTCCCGACTCTCAAAGATTATGATAGGCTTTATGGCTTGTGGTTCTTGTTTGCGGAAAGCAATACTAAGAGTGAGTCCTTATTTCATTAGATTATTAGCAGCCATGTTAAATTTATTTTCCCACCTGCTATGTAAGCACCTGTTCTATCATCAAACAAGGGTGGAGCAATCAGAAGTATTTTTCCATCTTTCATATGTCAGTTCTTACTAGGGTGCCAGATCGTAGACAAGCCATACCGTCACGTAGAAACGGCGATTCGCAAATCAATGTGCCTAGCTGGGTACCCCGAAAAACACACGTCTCGCTTGCACCCTAGGCACAAACGAGACCAACCTATTCCACTCCTGTCACGGGTTCTAGGTCCCCGTCCAAACTTAGACTCCAAGCTCCCACACTTGAGGCCCGGCCTCAAAGTGGTGCTTAGACCTCCACCTATCCCCGCCTCCAATCAGTCGGCCCGAAAAGAGCCGGAACTCATGACAAGAGAGTAACAAGTCTTCCCGCTCCCATAAGCAAGTATGTGCTCGAGATAATAAATCTGTGACTTGACCAGGGTCCATGCAACGGACGGTCCTTAATCGACATGAACAGGGAAATAGTGCAACCAAGCTATGCCCCGTGGCCACGGGACACAACCTGTTACACCCACCAATACCCATACCATATCCCTGCCCGGTCACCATTTCCTTTTCCATCATTTCATCATGAATGTAATAATAATAATAACCATCTATTGTGAGTAACGACAGGTTACTCATGCTACCGATAAACCTAAGCAAAGCAGCTACACGATCCTGTACTAGTAAGACTCATGGGTAGATATAGATATATGCATGTGGGTATCATAAAATTCCTGTAACATAAATGCACAACATATATATATATAATGATTTGCAAAATAAGGGTAATGCACCGGGGTTTGCCTTGGGCAGGCGGGGTGTCAGTGAAGTCAGTCAGTGATGGCTCCGGGATTCCTCTGGCACGAGAATCTCCTCCTCGTACTCCTCGACGATCTCCTCGTACTCCTGACCTCCCGCGGTGACGAACTCCACCAACTCGTTCTCTACATGCATGCGATGAGGATGATGCAATAATTTAGTATTTAGGCAACAACAACTCTTACAATTAGAACACATAAACTACACTAACAAGATAGCTCTAATGGCCAAGCTATTAACTATCTATCACCCTTGTCAAACTAAGATTAAGCTTACCACCAAGCGTTTTATTTATAAATCACTACTATGTTCTCATTTCTTTTAATTGTTAATATATATATATAGCTACATACCTAACAGTCTTGTTTAGGGCTATAAAATTTACAGCAAGTACATAATAGCTCCAAGAACCTACTATAAAATTCTCAAGGTCACCGCTATCATGGTTTTACCACAAAAATTCTTACAAATACTACCTTCGTAAAATTAAGCATTCTTGATTAATTTGATGGTTCCTAAAGTCAACATATATATAAGCACAACTAATTATACTGACAAATAGAGCCTAATTCCAGGAGTCTAACAAAATTTATTTCATGATTTTAGGACACCTACATGATTTATTATAACACACCAAATATAATGTCAAAACCAATTTAGAAAACATTTCTTAATTTGCTAGAAAAGGAAAAATGACTTTCCCCGACGTGGCCCACCAGCGCAACTCCCCCGGCCCAGAGCGCTGCTCGGCCTTCCCGCGCGCGTGCGCGACAGGCGGCCCACACACGGCCCATGCGGGAAAGCCCGCAGGCGCGCTGGCACTCTTGCAAAAGAGTCCTCGTACTTCAGCAAAAACTCACGACTCCTATACGCCCTATTCCCGCAGTCAGCCATTATGCACAAAATCCCTCGTACGAACTCGTCTTCACAACCGGTTGGTCCCCGACACCCCGAGCTTGCCGGAGCAGCACCGGCCGGCAATGCCTGGCCACGCCAGCCACCTCGGGTTCCCACCGGCCCAGATAACGGGCCGACCAGTACCTACGGCCTAAGCGCCTACCCTAGGCGGAGGCACAGGAGCAGCAGAGCTCCCGGGACCGGTGGCCACGATGAGCGGCCATGGGCAGCGGTGGCGCGACCGTTCCGGCCACCCAAGTCCACCGCAAAACCAATTGGCAAGCGCTAGAGCATGTAAGGCATACCTAGGACCTGGCCACAGCGCTCGTGGAAGCTGTAGAGCGACGGAGGAGGCTGGCCACGTGCGACCTGAGAGTTGCGGCGGCGCACCGTGGCGGCACAAACACGTCAGCCGCGCCCAGGTGGCGGTAGCGATCCGGTAAGGGTGCGCAGGGTGAAGGTAAAGTTGGGGCGATGCTTGCGGTGCAGCCAATTGAACGCGAGCGGAATGGGATGGTCGACTGCTCTCGACTCAAGCCGATGCGGCTTTATTGGCCCGACGGCGAGCAACGCCAAAATTGGTGCTCGGCCAGCCACCAGTCAAGGCGGTGCGGGGCCGGAAGGCTAGACAACCTGCAGGCGGAGCCCTAGACGGGTCGACGCGGACGATGGAGCCTTCTCCACGCCAAATTGATGGCGCGGCTCCGGCGGTCAAAATGGCAGAGGAAATGGCGGGTTTGGTTAGGTATGTCCCTGCCCCGAGCGAGACGTGGTTGACGGTCTAGACCACGTGCTCGACGGGCGCAGAGTACACGGAACAGCGGTAGCGATGCAGGGCGTGGACGCGGTGGCAGCGGCAAGGCTGCGTCGTGGCATGCGGCAGGGACAGCGCTCGCGGTAGGCAGCGCGGCAGCGCGCGGGTAGGTGGCCGCGGCGCTCAGCTGCGCGAGTAGTAGCAGCGGCCCCTCGTGACCTGTCCCGAGGTGGTCAGGCAAAGCGGGCGTGGTCGGCCCGACGCGGCAGCGCGTGCTCAGAGCGACCGACGTGGTGACCGCGAACACCAGCCTGACAGTCCAAGTCGACTTCTATGCACGAATTTTAAAGCACGCCCAAAAACCAACCTAACTCAACCTGAGACTAACCGTCTTGACCAAGCCCAAGAGGGTACCTTAGACTACCTAAAGGAGCCAAAACCCGACACCACTACTAAACTAGATTTCTCAGAATCAAATCGTGAACTTGATGTTGTCAAACTGTTTTGAACTGAAAATCCTCTTAAGTCTTTGACTGCTTTTGGTTTTCAAGTTTGATTTCTAAGCCAATAACAAAATAAGCTAGCATCCTTACTTTGCTAAGACCAAAGGTGCACCATCTTCTACAAAATTCGTACTTCAAACTTTATTAAGGCGCCAATAGTATGTTCTATAGCATTTTCGTTTAGTAAAAATTGGTTTACACCCGTACTTGACATAAAATGCAATATATAAGCTTTCATTTTAACATTTCAATGAGTGCTTTAAGTTGCGAGACCTTATTTACACCAATGATTTCATGCAATAATACTTTAGACATGATGCTCATGAAATGTTTAGTGACTTGCTAACGTGGTAACACCGAGGGTGTTACAGGGGGAGGTCTAGGGAGGGAGGTGGTGGTGAAGACGTGGTGGAGAGCGCCGGTAGTGCTGAGCGAGGCGAGAACGGAACAGCGCGGATGGTGTCGCGGGTAGACAACCTGAGGATGGTGGGCTGGCAGCGCGTGGAGGCGGCGAACAAGCGACTAAGCAGCATCTTGCAGTTGTTGCTGTGGTGGCCGAAGCAGCAATAGATCCGGCAGCGCACCGGGTCTTGGCAATCCCTCACACAATGGTCAGAAGCCAAGCAACATAAACAAGTTGAAGATAGGGGAAGAGGTTTTAGGGTTTTGCATATGAAGGGCAAGGGAGGGGGCGTAGTGATAGCAGCTTGAAGGTAAGTGCGCGCTAGTGGTTGGGAAGTGAATGCACCATGCCTGGATGTGCCCGCCATAAGTGCTCCGAACGGGGAGACAAGACGGGGCGTTGCTCCCCGCTCAAAAGACAAACCAGGACAGGAGGCATAAGGTAAGGCGGGTATATTCAAAAGATTTGAAGGCACAGTTCCCAACCGAAATCTCATAGGCTCAGGGTTGGTCGGGCGGCTCGAGGCGCCATGGTCAACTGTTGGAGTTATTACGGTGGTTGAAACGGTACCCGAAGCAGTAATTTCATCTTCTCCAACCGGGCAGAAAGGGGGAAGGCGCCGGACATCAGCCCTCGCCGCCGCCAAGGATGAGTGCAGGCTCAGGCAGATGGAGTTTAAGCGCAGAACTCCATGGATGGCTAGAATGTTAGTGACGTTCTGACTAGAAACGATCACCTTGAAAACACCGAACGCAGCGCGCACGACCCTATGACGACCCGGACGAGGTACCAACAAAAGACGCAGGGTGTTTTGAATGAAGAAGGTGTTGAAAGGGGGTCATGGGAGGGGGGTGTTACCTAGATAGCAGCTGGAGATGAGGATGAAACAATGAGGTGCGGGACCACCATGTCGTAGAGGTCAGCGAGGAGCTGGTTCTGGAAGTCGAGGTGGGAAGGAGTGGCGAGGACGGGGACGCCGGCCGGGGGCATCCAGACGACGGTGAGCAGGCTACTTCGGTTGGAGAATCCCGGCATAGAGGGCGGATGTGGGGTTGGTAGGGCTAGGTGGGAGGGGAGGTGGTGGTGGTGGTGGAAGCGGTGGACGCGGCGGCGGCAAGGGGGCGCCGTCGGCGTCGCCCTTGCAGTCGCCCTGGCACTCGCTCTCGTGAGGCACGAGCCGAGCCATCCCTTCCAGGTTCTATATGTAATGTTGGCACTGAAGTGTTCTTTTGTTGGCGCAAATTTTGTTTTTAACTCATGGTAGTTCTGATATATATAATGCAAACAAAAGTACAGTAAGGTGACAGGGTGGCTAGGTGGGACCATGGGATGGTTTCTTTTCTTTGCTCTTGATGATAGGTCTGGGAAATTTATTTCTTGTGTGCATAATGGCAGGTCTCTTTCAAGAAATCTCTCTTGTTAGTAGGTCAGTAGTTTCCTAACCTTGCAGTCCAGCTTGATGGATGCGTAACTGATTTCAAGATAGATAGTAAGGAATAATGCCAGTCAGCATATACTTCTAAATAGTAGACTGTTATGCACTAATGCACGTTCAAATATATTATGCCTTAGACTCTTAATAAGGGAATGATATTCATAGATTGGTTCTGTTAACTTTTCTATCACCCCATACTTATTATTTGCATAGTGATTAAATTTAGTACCTATTTATGGTAATTCATGGCATGAGCAAGGTGAGGTCGAATATCGGGGTATACATATGGCAAAACGAGTGCTACGTAATTTGGGTTTGGTGCTTGGATCAATACTTGCCGCATGCCTGGTCAGTGAACTATTCAATGCAGTCCTATTTAAGTGCTCTGTATAAAGTTATCTATTCCAATGCAGTTCTATACATATGGCAAAACTGAGTGCTACATTGTAGCTCAATTAACTACATCTGAGTTTCCTGGTGTGCTAATTCTTTCAGGGCCATACCGGACTTGCATTTTTTCTCAATTTCTTGGGCAATATTATTCCATTTGTTGTTTATCATTTTCAGGTATGATATGACTTATATTTTCTGTTGCATATTGGATGCTTTTATGATGGTCTACATTTAGGAAAACAAAAGACAATGAAATGGCCTTGTTTGTTTCGCTGAAATTTCTTGGCCCTTTTCAGGTATGATATGACTGATAATGTTAGTTTGTTTTCTGTTGCATATTGCATATTTTCTGATAGAAATTATCTGTTTGCTTACATACCACTCTTTGACAATTTCTTTCTGGACCATTTGTTGGTAGTTTAGCTTGAACTAGAAACCGTCGACTTTTCAGTCTTTTAACTACTACAGAAAGGCCACTAGAATAAGTGGATGTTGCTTTTCCAGTGGAAAACAAGTCATGGATCAGTGCAAAATGTATCCTGGTGCTGCTTTCAGTCGCTGTATGCTGTTTTCAGCAATAGTGAAACTAATTCGCAGTATCTCATTCCAGGAGTTGATTGTGACTACAGCTTCATCCGTTCTGCTTTGCATCTCAGCTTCGTACTACCGATAGCAATTGGTGCCGGACTCGAAAAGACATTGCTCGATAAATGATACCCGCCCGTCTACCTCAAATCAGAAAAACTTTGCTCGAACAGATAAGATTTTGCTTTCCAGTGATTTGGGGGAAGTGAAATCATGCTACGAGAGAGTCGATCTGCTCCTAACAGTAACAAGGTGCCCTAACACTGTTACTATGAGGTAACAACTTCGGTGACATCAGATAAAGTTTTGCCCATGTTTGTCGTCAAGCCCTTGTTTAGATTGAAGAAAATTTCAACCCGATGAATAGTACCACTTTCGTCTTATTTGGCAAATATTGTCCAATCATGGACCAACTAGGCTCAAAAGATTCATCTCGTGATTTCCAACTAAACTGTGTAATTAGTTATTTTTTTACCTACATTTAATACTCCATGCAAGCGGTTAAAAATTGATGTGATGGAGAGAGAGTGAAAAAACTTGAAACTTTGAGGCAACTAAACAAGGGGCAAGATCCTTTGCGGCCTCCTGCTAGAAAAAATGGGTTCACGGGTTACGAGTGTGTTATTTAATGTAACTAAACAGTTGCTTTGTGTTCACGAGTTCTTAATCGATGTAATACGATGAGAAGGTCTTGTGCAGCCTGTCCTGTTGATTGGCTGGTTGTTGCTTTAGCTGATCGGTTACAGTGCAACGGTAACCTTTCTTGTAGTGATAGTTACCTCATCAGGAGTTAACAATCATTCTGAGAAGACGTGATTTTTCACTTGACCGACCAACTGCTCCAACCCAGGATATATCCTGCATGCAACGTGATTTGCTTTGTACATTCAGCACAATATAACATAGTAATGTTTTGGATTGAATGCTGTGAATATGCCAACTAGGGTTATCAGTTCCTTTGTGTACAATGGTAAATGTCTCAAAAAAAACTCCATTATTATATCAATCATATTAGTTAGTAGACGTACTTTTCGGTAAATAAAATAAAAGAGGTGTTTTGGTTTGTACACTGAGGACGTATCAATACTTATTATCAAATGCATTGTCTATACTAGTATCTATACTAGTAAACATGTTCCCGTGTAGGCATGTAGCAATAGAACATACAACTTGTTACTTGGTCACTTGGATGACGTGTGGATCACTGATTTATATAATGACCGCTTCATTTGTTCCAATACGTCTTGGATCGGACTTCGTATCGTGGCTAGACACATGTTGTTCAAAAGTTGCTCTTGTTTTGGATTTAGATTGTGCTAGTTTTGAGATGAAACATGATCTCGTATTGGATTTGGATTGGAAAGGTGTGGACACGAACGCAGAGAGCAAGGCGTAGTGGGATAGAATAGGCCGGCTGACAAAAAAAAGTAGGGAGGGATTTTTCTTCTTCTTTTAATATTAGGTATAGAATAATATTGAAACATTCCAACATATCATGAGGAGATTTGTCTCAAATTGATTCACGTGGTCATTTGTTACCGTTCAAATATATATTAATACTATATTGCAATAGAAATGTGAAGCCAAAGTTGTGGACATTAACGATTCTTTGATCAGCGAAGGCTAATGCCACTATGGACTCGGAAACAATACCATGTAAACCTGTCGCCAGGTATTCATACCCAGTATTCAAATCCATACCCATGTAAAATGGGTCGGGTTCGGTAGAAAATTGCTTACCCATACGGGTATGGGTAATATCCAATGACATGCGGGTAATATCTGTTGGATATTTTATAGGCTTGACTCATATAATATTAATAAATCAAATAAACTGTATGGTCCGTAATAATGCATGTTTTATGGTTTAATACCATACGAGATTTATGGTTGGATATTGTCTAACTATGTTGTTGAGAGGTTGAGAACAACAGAATGTCACACGCGCGCAGACGAGCAGATGGACTCTCGTTTTCAATTATGTCTCTTGATTACGGGAGTTACTTCCATTAGTCTTAATTGGCAAAGTGATAGCAAGAGTTACAGAAGTTTTTACTTCGTTGGAGTTGATGACTCTTCCACTAGTCTTAATTGGCAAAGTGATGGCAAGAGTTACAGAAGTCCAGAGTTACAGAAGTTTTTATTTCGTTGGAGTTGATGACGTGAGGCATTTTTGCATTCATGACATTGATGCATGGCGTGAGGCTCTTGGCCTCCATAACATGAGACTCCTTGCCTCCGGAGCCTTTTGGACATGTCCTCCGCGTAGTATATATTCTGTACTCCTCCTTCAGTCATTTCTCTCTTGGTTACACCACACCTCCCGTAGCAGCAGTACTCCCCGTTCCATCTCCTGCGCGCACACGAGATGGAAGAGTAGAGCATTCGGAACGCATCCGCTTCATCGAGTTCACCTGCTCGGGTGAAGGACGGCAATAGCGTTTTTGGGGAGTGTCCGCAAGCGGCACGACTACTCGCTGTTCATCTTCACGGCATCCTTTCTGCACTGCACCGTTCGGAACGACTACACCAACAAGGCACCATGTTTTCATCGGGTGCATCCGGCTCTGTCATAGGGTATGATAGCGTGCTTCGTCATTCTCTTATGTTTTTTTTATCAAAATCTTGCTGGTTAGCATGATCTACATGATGTTTCCATTACTGGTTAATATAATTGAAAAAAGTCTAATTGACCCCCCAAACTATTGGGATTGGTCTAGTTTACCCCCTCAACTATGAAACGGTCTAATTTACCCCCTGAACTTTGCAAAACCGGCCAAATCACCCCCTCGAGCGGTTTTGGACGGTGGTTTGCTACAGTAACAACGATTTTGCTACAGTATCAGTGGTTTTGTCATTTTCTTTTTAATTATTTCGTCTGAATCTTTAAAAAATCATAGTAAATCACAAAAAAATCATAAAATGAAAAATTCAATTTTGTTGGACTCCACATGAGTAGATCTACACAGTGAACATATAATATAGTATGCTTTAATACAAAGTTTTTGCTATAAATTTTGATCTATTTTTTCTGTAATTAATTTGAATAATTCATACAACAAAAGCTTTGTACTAAAGCATACTATATTATATATTTACTGTATAGATATACTCATGTGGAGTCCAACAAAATTAGATTTTCTATTTTATGATTTTTTTGTGATTTACTATGATTTTTCAAAGATTCAGACGAAATAAATAAAAAGAAAAGGACAAAACCACTGCTACTGTAGCAAAACCGTTGTTACTGTAGTAAAATCACCGTCCAAACCCGCTCGAGGGGGTGACTTGGCCGGTTTTGCAAAGTTTAGGGGGTAAATTAGACCGTTTCATAGTTGAGGGGATAAACTAAACCACCCCCAATAGTTGGTGGGTCAATTAGACTTTTTCCTAATATAATTCATATGATGTTCTTCTTGTTTATTTGGAATAAGCAATATGTTGATATCATCATGATCATGCTTATGATGTTTCTGTTCTTTTCAAACAAGCACTTAATCACCACGGTTATGATTATGATCATGTCATTTTGTTGGATTAAATTAAACTTGAAATTACCTATATTACTAGCAATATCCAATTGATCCAGCTGTAATCGTTCCCCAGTTCCCCCACTCCGTCGCTGGCTGCACAACATGCCAACAGCATCCTTCGATGGTCTGAGTCCGACGAGCCTTCCGCTGGATGGCAAATCGTCCATTCTTCCGAGCCGTGGTCGCCCGTGGAGCGTGGAGCGCGCGACCCATCTTCCACGTCGTGCTCGCCCACTGCGTCTTGGCTATGCCGGCGTACAGCTCCAGGGTCAGCAACTCAGCATACAGATGGGCCGACGACCCCGCCACCGCCGCTGCCAGGGACTTCGAGCACTGCCCGGGGCGAAGCGGACGGCAGCGGCAGCGAGGAGGACCGGCCGCTGCTGTGGGTTGACTACATCTTTGTTTGAGCTCGAAGACGGTGGCGGCGAGCCCCAGTAGGAACGTTGAGTTGCGTGTTGAGTGCATCCTGGGCTCCCGCCAGAGGTCAGGCATGGGCAGTCGAGCAAGCTGATGACGATGAGGCCACGAGACATGGCTTTGAGTATGAGGAAGAGGAACGTACAGATAAGATTGTCTCCAACAGTATAAACCCAAATAGAAGACTCAGGTGTGTTCACTTCGCGAAAAGTAGGTGAAAAGTTATTGTAGCATCTTTCGTTATTATTTGGTAAAATTTGTCCAATCATGGACTAACTAGGCTAAAAAGATTTGTCCTGACATTTACAGACAAACTATGCAATTAGTTATCTTTTTTACCTACATTTAATGCTCCATACATGCGTCGAAAGATTTGATGTGATGGTTGGAAGAGGAAATATTTTGAGTTGGGATGGAGAAGTGAACAAGGCCTCATTCCCAAGTTTAGGTCACCAACAGTAAAAGGGTACTGCACCCAATATTGGCGTTCTCCAACAGAGCCCCCGAGCACCCAATCCCCAAACCCCCGCCGAGCATCCCGCCTGGTCTCACCATCTTCGCCGGCCTCCCGCGCCCTCCCCTGCACCGCCCCATCCACCATCGCACTGCGCACCCGCTCCGTCCACTGCCTCCCTACCCGCGAACACCGGCCACGCCAGCACCACGATGCCCGCCGCCACCGCCCCATCACCGGATCTACGGACGCAGCCTTCTTCGTCAGCTCCGACGGCATGGACCCGGCCGCCGCGGCCAGGAGTTGCGGCGCCGGTGCTGCCCTCGCCCTTGCGGCGCACGCTGACAAGCAGCAGCACCTGCTCCGGACCTACGAGATCACGGCGCGCAAGCTGGAGGCGGAGCTCCGTGCGCGGGACGCCGAGGCCGAGCGCGCGCGCCGTGCTAGCCGACGAGCTCCGCGCCGCGCGGGGCCTGGAGGAGCGCACCCACCCGGGCCGCACCCGCACCCTGGCGACGCTGGACGACCTCCACCTCTCCGGCCTCAACGCTACCCACTTCCTCACCGCACTGCGGCACGCCGTAAAGTCCGTCCGCGGCTTCGCCAGGGCGAGGCAGAGCGCGGACAGGGACTTGGGGATGTTCCCGTGCAAGTCTCCGATGGCGACGAGATGAGATGGGGAGGTCGTCGGGAAGAAGATGCCGGACACGGCGATTTGGGTCGAGGAGAGAGAGGGACGCATATTTGAGTTCCCTCTCACCTCCGACGCAAAATAGGTATTCCCTTTGCATAGTCTGTTGGAGGCCGTTTCTTTGGTGTGGAATATTGGGTATGGGTAAGGTGATGCATAAGCTATTGGAGACAGTCTAAGGCATGAGTACTCACTGCTCAATTATCCAGTGAATATGGGGAAATCGGGAATGAATAAAAGTGGGGAGGGGAACATGTGGATAAGCAAAAATGGGTATGAGTATGGATACTTACGGGTGTATCCATACCCTCCCCAACGACAGGCTTAATACAATGTTTTGTGATGGAGCAGAGTAATGTAGTGTTTGATTGTTCGTTTGTTTATATTTTATTGCATGTAGTCACCTTCTATGTTCGGTTTATGTAGACCTATATTGTCTAATACAAAAATACTATCTTACTAGCTAATGCTTCGTTGGTATGCTTTGAGCACTATGCGAGTCTTTACAGACAACTAAATATGAACAAACTGTACTACACAGCACTAGATATAGGTTAATGAGGCAACTAATCCGACCCATACTGCCGTCCCTTATCAGTTAAGGACAATGACAATTTAGCTACAAACCTGTCAAAATGAAATATATAATAAATAAAAAAAAGAAGGTGAATATTTTTACCATATAAACCATGAGTGCACCCTCAGTACAAGTCCGTACTAACATTAAGATGTTCTCTTCTCCAAGTGTTCTGTTCGAGGCCGGCCACAATTTTGAAACCCTAAGCCAAAGATTCTTCACCGTCGTGGAGGCGTCTGTTTTCTCTGCGTCAGGGTCTCACGCTGAACAACGCCCGGGGGGTGGTACTTGCGCTGAGGCCGGGGCCGTCGCGCTAAAACCGAGCAAATTCCACGGCCGAACCCACCACTTTTCCGGCTTGTCCATATGCGCTTGAACCCACCGCGGTGACGGAATCCTTGTCCCCTTCGAACCAGCGGAGCCCGGCAGGACGCAGCGCCGCGCTGGACGCACGAAAGCACAAGCACATGGATGCAGTAAAAAAACAGTGCGAATTGTATTGTATAGTACTCGTAAAAGTACATTTTCCAAAAGAGTTCAGAAAAGGGCATCTCTTTTAATAGTAACAAATAAAAAAACTACTAGTGCTCCTGCTCCTATTGCTGTTCGTTTTGTTGTGGTTGTCGCGTTACGTGGTGTGTAATCTCGATCCGTGCTAGGAGGATTTATTTTTGCTGGAATGAAACAAGGTGAACACGTGGCTGAGCATGTATGCAGTCTCGAAATGGTAAAAGAACATTATAGTGGCAGTATCTGTACCGGAATAGAAGTTGTAGAGCACTTTTTGCATCGTAAATTGGGGAGGAAGTGTTTGTAAATAAATTAAACTGCCCGTTGTCAGAATCTATGCGAGATCTGCTGTTCTATTTGTGCTCACGTTGTTCTACCAGAATACCAGAATACTAGACTATAGAGAAACAGGAAATTGGCAGTTTAGGCCTTGATTAGTTACCTTTTAAATTCCAAATTTTTACACTCTCTCCATCACATCAATCTTTAGACGTATGCATGAAGCACTAAATGTAGATAAAAAATAACTAATTACACAGTTTGCTTGTAATTTGCGAGACGAATCTTTTGAGCCTAATTAGTCCATAATTTGACACTAATTGTCAAATACAAACGAATGTGCTACAGTAGCCTAGATTGCAAAAAGTTGCAATTTAAACCAGACCTTAGTGGATGTGCGCCCATGAATCTTTGCAGGATGGAGTATTACAATTTGACTGCAAAGTTTCTTCGCATCTCAAATTTGATTGGTAATAACTGAAATAACAATTGAAATATTTGTCATATATATGCCGTTTACCTCCATTAAATACTCATGTTTAGGCTAGCACAAACTTGTGAACCACTCCGTCTATTTTTTTACATGTCATATTAGAATTGTCGTAAGTAAAATGTTAGTATCTTTGACTACCCATTTTGAAAAATCCTTATAGTTTTATGACTTGTAGATTATATATTATGAAAGTTTTTTTAATAGTGAATCTAAAACAATAAATCTTATATCATGAAACTATATAATTTCTTGAAAAATCGATGGTCAAAGACAAAGATTGTTTGATTTAGAACAAACCTAATACGACATGTAAATACAAACGGAGGGATACGGGAATGGTACACAATCCCTTTGCTAGACCCAAGACATGGATTTATTTTAGTAAAACAGTTTATTGCCTAAGAACATTGCCGTAAATATACCACTATGACATCTCTATAGTCTATAGCTCCCCTATATTAACTTTTTGAAGGATCTATGAATTGTTCCACTATTGCTTCCAATGACACTTTAATTACGCTAAACACCACTATTTGGCTTAGGCATGAAATATTTAGCACTGCTAATTGGGACTAAGGAAAATATACATTCATTACTCTAGAGGAGTATAATCTATACCTATCCATCATGTTCTTTACTCAATAAACCATTGAATAATTATTAAACCATTGAAAATTGAGTGTTGAATAAATATGAATGTTGGTCGTATTTGTGAGTATGTTGACTAATTTAGTGAATGTTGAGTAATTGATGTGGAAACATATTCTCCTAAGCATATGTACATGTATTTGAGTTTTTGTGTTCATGAAATTTTCCATGTTAAATATTTTCGTGCATAATTAGTTGAGAATTTTTTATGTTTTCTAAAAAAACTGCTAAATTAAATAGCTTCCGCTGTAGCCGCTATAGCTTTTAGAGGTGGATGCCACTAAATGTCATTAGGGGTGGGCATTAAGCAACCTAAAAGTTTTGGTTATGATTTTTCAGTTATTACAAATTAATTAGTGATTTTCAGCCTGAGAAAAATACTACTGGGGCCACGTTTAGATGCTGAAAAAATTTCAACCCGATGAATAGTACCACTTTCGTCTTATTTGACAAATATTATCCAATCGTGGACCAACTAGGCTCAAAAGATTCATCTCGTAATTTCCAACTAAACTGTGTAATTAGTTATTTTTTTAGCTACATTTAATACTCCATGCAAGCGGCTAAAAATTGATGTGATGGAGAGAGAGTGAAAAAACTTGGAATTTGGATGACATCTAAACGAGGCCTGGATAATTATTGGTACCCAAAAAGTTGAGCTCGAGTTCAGGCATACTTGATGTATCCCTGAATTCAACAAACCAACAAAATGGACAAAATTTCAGAAATGCTTTAAAGCAGCAAACAATATTTTTTTACAACATTTAATAGAAAATATATATAACCAATCACATGGCTAGCAAATACCAAAGTACCAAACAACATGTCTTTGACAACTACACAAATGTTATTCAAATAGATAAACATATACATACACACCACGGATCACACAAACATGGATTTTGGGTATTACGGGTAATTTGGGTACCAGTGATCAATACTCGAACTACCCGAATTAAATTCAAGCATCTAGAGTAACTATCCAAAAATTGTAATAAGGTATGAATAGTTCGGGTCCAGGGATGCTAGCTCGGGTTTGTTTATCTAGTTTTGTGTCCACCCCTAAATGGCATAGCCCCCTATATACAATATTGCCAGAGAAAATAGGCTTACATATTGTGCATTGGATTTCTAAGAGGAGTTGAGTGTAGTAAGTCGTCTAGAAATTATTGTAGTATAGTTTATCGGATGCTTTATTGTAATAGGATGTGTGTGCGCATTCATAAACATGAATGTGTACTATAGTACCATTTTTTCCTAAAAATATTTTTTTATTGGTCACACTTTTCAACTTGACCATAAATATATTCAACCTAGATAAATTGTTGATGCAAGATTGATGCACTAGTATAGAGATGGTTCTTTACTGACGACACCTATTTTTATACGCGCAGCACATAAAAGTAGACGCTAGTGCAGAAATGCTTCTATTTCCAAGAACCACAGGTGAAAAATCATCTTTTTTACGTCTGTGAAAGGTGCTTGTTTGATTTTGGTAATTGAGTGACAATCTTAGATAGACTAATTGTGTTTACGTGAGATACACATGTAATTAGTCCACAAGTACATATGTATGAGCAACATATGCCATGACGGTGAAAATAGCTCAGAGATGTTGCAAAGCTCACACATGTGATGATGAAGGAGCTCATTGCACATGAGATATAACATTGAGTCATGTGATCAAGGTTGAGAAGATTAAGACATGACTTGGCTCGACGGACCGGTTGCAAGTGTAAAGGGCAAGTTGAGTGATGACTTGGTGCCGATGGACTGAAGCAACGGTGAACAGCAAGTGAAGTCAAAATCGATAAACCAATATGGCCACATGATGATATGGAGTGGATCATATAATTATTGATCGTGTTGGTGCATGTGTTGCATCAACATCGGATGAGTTGTAATGGAATGCACAAGGCAAAGATATAACCTAGGGCATTTTATTTCACCGGTCATAGTTGTGTAGAGAAGTTGATGACCGAGTTTAGGATAGATGACCATACTATCAAGAGGGGCAAACTTGTTTGCATATCGGTCATCTAGTGCCACTCGAGTGATCTAACTATGCATCGTTGCTAGGATCGAGTGGTGTGGCAAGTTGAATGGTTAACTCCTTAAAAATGATTATGAAAATGCTAACTTACGTACACATGGTGGTGTACACTTGATGGTGTTGGCACATTTGCTAAGGAGAAGAAGTTGGAGTTAAAACGGATCAACTCAGAGAAGAAACAGAGGCGAGAAAATGTCATTGTGAGTGATCGGACGCTACCCTCGGTGGCACCTGCGTGTCCGGTCAGTGCTGGCACTCAGCCGAGGACGCACGAAAGAGGACCGAACGCTGGCCTGGCGTGACCGGAGCGTCAGGTCACTTTATAGAGGAACGCGGATGCAGGCGATCGGACACTGGCTGAACACTATTCAGTGTCCGGTCTTGCTGACGTGGTGGCGCTCTGGCGTGTGAAGTGTAGAGAGGGAGAGACCAGACGCTGACCACGTCAGTTCGACATTGACAGGATGCGTCAGGTCACGATTTCTCCTCTCTGGACCGTCTTTGGACATGACCGGATCCTGAGGCGTGGTGAGTCCGGTCATAGTGAGCAACGTGTCCGGTCAGTAGAGTGACTGCGCGCGAGCGAGCTAGCTATTGGCGGCAACAGCTAGTTTCAAACGGTCGGGACATGTGGCTATCTAGGAGCGACCGAACATTGGCCGTGTGCATCCGGTCATCACGACCGGCGTATCCGGTCATCTCAAAAAACGCCCAGTGAAGGGGTAACGACTCTATTTGGCCCTTGGGCTATAAATAGAGGGGTGTCTCGGCCATGGCTGAGGTTGAGCACCTAAGAGGACTTGTGTCCATGCTTGAGAGTGCTTGGGAGCCCTCCAACTCACTTGTGCTTGATAGTGTTCATCCGATCGAGTGAGTGAGCAATTCTAGTGCGATTGCATCGTGAGATTGCATCGAGTGGCACTAGGTGGTCGTCTTGCAAGCTGGTGGTGCTTGTTACTCTTGGAGGTTGCCACCTCCTAGACGATTTGGTGGTGGTCTCCATCGAAGCCCGCAAGAAGCTTACGCGGTGCTCCGGGGAAGAGCTTTATGATGGGCATTGTGCTCGCCCTGCAGGAGCCACGAAGAGCAAATCTAGTAAAGAGTGTCATTGAGCTACCCTCACTTGTGAGGTATGTTCTTGCGGTACCCGACGTGCGGGCTTTGGCGGGTGATGCCAATTAGCTGTCGAACCACCGGGTGAGTGGTTGACACAGGGGACGTAGCTTGGTGGCAACCTTGCAAACCTCAGGAGAAAAATCACCGTGTCAACATTGTCTTCATCATCTTCTTGGTGGTTTGCATTCCATGCAACATAAGCTTGTATTTACATTTCATACTTTGAGCTTGTGTAGTTGCTCTTGTGACTAGTTTAACTTTAGTATCTTGCTAGTTACCTTCTTACTTGTGTAGCATAGAAGTAGCTCCCTTGCGCGACTAATTTGGTTTGTGTAACTTTGTTAGTCACATTACTTAGTTTGTGTAATTAAGTAATTTACGCTCTCTAATTTGGCATTGGTTGCCTTGTTATTGAGCATTGCTAGTGAGCTTAAGAGCTTTGTGCTTTTGCTTACTAGTTGTGTAGGAGTTTTTCCGGTGTGCAAAGTACTAGTGGTATAGGTTTGTGTGACATTGCTTCTAGAATTGGTTAAGTAAGCTCTAACTTGCTCGACACCTTAGTTGCTCAATTAGTATCCTTGTAAGGTGCTAGAGAACTTAGATAGAGGGGTGTAGTCTTGACTAGATCGATAGTTTTAATTCCACACTTGTTTTGGTTAGTCGACACGATTAAATTTTAGAAATGACTATTCACCCCTTCTATAGTCCGCCATCTTGACCCTATAGTCTGTGTCTATAATATGAGCACTAGTAGAAATGCTTCTGTTTTTACTGATGATTGACTTAAGCTACCTAGTTTTACTGGAAAGAATTGGGCAGGGACTATCCCCACATGGCACCCAGGGACATCCACCATGAATTAATGTCACGTGTCCATACATAATCATCCAACACATGAGACTTTCTGCCTTTCGCATTGACGGTTAAAAACCACCACCAGTAAAAGTAGTGTGTACTAGTGATAAATTCATGAAATGTATTTACGTAGCAAAATATTTTTTTTCATACTTTCATACTTTTTATAAACCTTTCTAGTTAAAATTTGATCATGTAAACAATGCCGATAACTTAGACAACTTATGTTTTTTTATGACCAAGAACTTATGTTTGTGATTGGAGTAAGTATACACGAAGCTGATCTCCTCAAAGCAACTCAAGTGGCTTTTTATATACTTCCTTTTTGATAAGAATAGAAATTTTGGTTAAAAAAAAGGCTAACAACTTTTTAATTAGATCTCCAACTATTGTCATCCTCTAATCTAGCTTTCTCGATAGCTAAAGACGAAGAGTAGGGTTGGCTCTCTAGAGTGCACACAAGACACAGAGAAGTTGAAGGGTGAAAAGATATAGATAGGATTTTTATTCAAATGACTATTCCAATGATGATTTAAAGAGTGAATTTAAGAAATGAGCATACCTATTTGGACTCTTCAATATTCAACACCAAAAGGGACTTATTTGCTTGGAACCCACAAAAGGGAGTTATTTGTTATTTCAAAGCTACGGGATGGGTGATTTGGAGAAAATAGGTAGCTTGGCCGGTGAGGGCAATGTTGTAAGCTAGTCCGCATCGAGCCCACGTGGATGTGGAGCCACCGTATCGCGACACCCTTGTTTACGACAAAAAGCTCAGTCTGCATCAATCGATCTGTTCTCCAATATTCCTGTATCCTGGCCCTAAATGTGTTTGTGTAATACATTACGCATGGTATTGAGGTGATCGGTAATGCTTTGGGCCTGTTAGGCTGCCATGACTGCAGGTGCAGCTAGCTGCAAGCTCTGGCTGCAATTTTATTCTGTCGATACTGTAGCAGCAGCGCAGCGCTGCAAGCTCTGGCTGCAATTTGATCTCTCTAGGTACTGTAGTAGCAGCACAACCACGGCAATACTTTATCAGTGTAAATCAATTTACACTAGCGACATACTTGCACAAACCACACCATTGGGGCTAAAGAAATAACCAAAATATAGAAAAAAAAACTAGGAAAATCCGCCAGCCAACCCCCACCCACTTCCGGTCTCACGCGTTGTTTTGTTACAACTATGCCTCAGAGTCATCTGTGACTAAGAGGTTGATACATTCATTTTGTAATAATTTAGTGAATATTGTAATGCATTTTTTAGACGTTAAACAAAATTAAATGAAAAAAAGTTTAGACTGGAAAGTTTTATATCTCTTCAAGTACTATAACTTTGGTTTTGTCATTTCTCCAACTTTTAAAAAACTCAAAATCATTAATCTTAAAACATAATTTATAAGCCTTAAATGATTTTAAATGAAAAAGTATCAACTACATAGCTACAGATCTTTTTGAGTACTACAACTTTTGTTTATGTCATTTCTCCATTTCAAGATCATTTGAAAAATTCACAAAAAAAAATCAAATTATTTGTATTGGCAATAGGTTAACAAAACCGTCAGTGCAAACATATCGATATTGGCGGTTTTATTAAGGTTACCATCGGTACAAATCATGTATTTACATTGGAGGTATGCTTAATAAGACAACCGTCAATGTAAATTGAATTTATACTAGGGTTGTCTTAAACCTACCGTCAATGAAATACATGATTTGTACCGGTGGTAATCTCAAGAAACCGCCAACAGAGATATATCTTCACTGGTTATAGGCATGGGTCCAATGTTCTATTTCTATTGGTACATGTTCTTTATAGACCGTCAGTGAAAAAAAATCCTTGTGTTTGACAAAAACCGCTTTTGTATCAGTGTAATCTTGTGATGAAGAATATAATATATTTCAACAAAGCAAATGTAAAATATCACAATTTCTAGGATTTATTCTAGAATTTAATGGCACTATTTTTTCAGTGGTAGGTGACGTATCCGTCAATAACGAGACGTCTATAGTGACTTTATCAATCTCAAAATTTGCTGACCCAACTTAGTTCTTCGGGGGTGCTCATGTGGGTAGGAACGTAGGATGTGTATGCGTGCGTTCATAGGGCTAAGTGTACAGTCATGTATACAAGCGTCTGTCTGTACTGGCTCTTGAAAAAATGTAAAATTTTAATATATATATATATATATATATATATATATATCTATATATATATATCTGCACGATCTATTCCTATCACAGAAAAAAACAAACGTCTGCTAAAAGAAAGAAAAGCAATGAAAATATTCCCTTTTTGACCTGGATGACATAGACATGCAGGTGGTTCGACTAGCTGATGCTAGTGCCCACTCAACAGCAATATAAAGGAGAATCACATACTAAACGTAAACTTGTGTCCTGGCTCCGGTACCGTTTTTTTCTTACAATTATAGATCTCACGGCAGCCGCGCCTTTTTAAGGTCCTTAGGACATACCATAAAACTACACGATCATAGAGATTGGCGTCGCTAAGATCAGCATTCCGTTGGGATGACAAGCATTTCTAGCCCTCGAGAACTACTTAGCGCAATTGGAACTTGCAATTATTGAGGAGCACAACACAAACGGTAGCCTAAAATACTACACTCTCCTCTGCAAAAAATGCAACTATAGAGTTTATGTCGGTCAAGCTAGTTTAAATTTGATCAAGTTTGTAATGAATAATATTAGCATTTGTGTCTTCAATAAAGTTGTACTATGAAAATGTATTTCATAATTAGTTTAATATTATGTATTTTGTATCATGAATGTTAGGCACCGTTTAGATGCCAAAAATTTTGCCAAAATTTTCAGATTCCCCGTCACATCGAATCTTTGAATGCATGCATGAAGCATTAAATATAGATAAAAAATAAAACTAATTACACAGTTTAGACGAAATGGACGAGACAAATCTTTTAAGCTTAATTAGACTATGATTGGACAATATTTGTCAAATAACAACGAAACTGCTACAGTAGCGTTTCGCCAAAAAAATTGCCAACTAAACAGCCCCTTAGTAAAATAACGAGAATTGCATTTCTTTGGACGGAGGGAGTACTCTTCGACATTTTGCATGTGGTCTCCAAAACATGAGTTGGACTACATTTTTTCTATTTAATATATACAGAAATATATAATTTTATTAGAGTACTTTTGAGACTAATCTATATATGTTGTCTTAATTAGGGTTTTCAAACTTAATATTGTTGAAGTTTTTTATAATTAAAATTCTATAGGCTTGACCTCAACTCTATCCAACAATACTCCCCTTTTGGACAAAGGATTTTTATAGAAATTATACAGGAATTTTGCTAGAATCCATGCACTTTCATAGAAAATAAAATTTCCCATGTTCCAAAGAAGGCCTTATGGAACTGGAGCCTGGAGGGATTGCATGCCTCTCTAGATTGCATTCACTCACTTTAATGTTTAACATGCCGTGTATTAAAAAATACTCTCTCCATTCTTAAGTATAGCTCACTTTAGCGAAAATTCTCTAATTGTGACTAGGTCAACGGAGTGTATCAATATATATAACATCAAACTAATTTTATTAAGTTACCCATAAAATAAGTTTTTATAGTACATTTATTTAAACTTATAGGTGTTAATATATTTTTCTAAAAATGTAATTAAAGTCAGAGAACTTTGACTTAAGATAATGTTTGTTGGGTTGAAACCTTTAGAGGCGCCATTCCATTTGTCTAATATTTATTTCCATCACCTTTGCTCAGGTACACATCCTTTTCATGTAGTTGCAGGGATCCCAAAGGTTGCCAAAACGTGATTAAGATACAGTAGAAAGATGAAAATCGACTTCTAAAGGGTGAGAAGATGGAGATCTCTTGAAGTTACCGAAACAAAGCCTGAAGGTGCGAACCGCGAAGGTATGAATCGCACCCCAGTCGAGAGATGGAGGATGCAGAGTGAATGGGAACCATAGGACTAGTGGATCTGAGATGGGAGAAAGACTAAAGTGCTCCCACCTATTTAAAATACTGAATGATTGAGATGATTTACAATGCCCAAAGGAGGGTTAATAAGTGTATATAAAAAAAATCTTACATGTACTTAAAGGAGCGGATTAGAACCTAACTAAAGTTCCAAAGTTTGGATCAAAACTTCTGACATATGTTGGAAGTTTTGACACCTAGGTAAACTATGAAATCAGAGATAAAAACAACTCCAAATCCATATTTGCGAATTACCACACTTCCTTGGAGGTAGATGAAGGTATTGAGGCACTTCCTTTGTCTAGTCTCAACACCAATTTACAAACTAAGACCAAACCCTAGAAATGAACTTGAGAAAGGCGGAGACAAGAAAACACAAGTAATTTTCTAGCAATCACAACAACAACAAGCACAAGAGACATAAGGATTTAACCTAAGGTTGGGCCAAACCACTTGCCTACATCCTCATTGTTCAGGTGACCACCAAGGTCGAAGTTTCTTTCACATCCTTGCTTCGCTAGAATAACAAGAGTAATACAACCTCCCACTGCTCAACCACAAATTGGGAGCTCCTAGGCGATGCCTAGCTTGCTATGGAAAAAGCTCTAAGAGAAATGAACATGAATCCCACCGGCTTGATGAGGAAATCAAGTGCTCAATAGTGAATCTCAAGTTTTCTCATCAAATCCCTTCCCTTCTCTCAACCACTTACAAGAATTAGCTAGGGCAGCAAAGGGGAGAGTGAGAGAGGGCGTTGAATGCTCAAGAACACTTTTGGCTAAGGCTTGGTCGAAAATAAGTGCACAGTGTAACATTTGGAAGAGGGATGGAGTGATGTTTACAAACCACACCCCAATTAGCTGTTCTCTGGGTCACGTCGGAACTTCTGATGCGAAACAGGGTTGCTTCCGACACTTTTCAACGGGGAACAGTATAGACTTTTGTGTAACAACGTTGGAACTTCCGACGTGTCGGAAGCTAAAACCATCTTATGATGGCACTCCAGTCTAGGTTGTGTAGGGCTACATTGGAACTTCCGACGGTGCAGGAAAGTTCACAAACTATGCCCACAAGTACTCATGTTGTGTTTAAGTGTCTCTCAATTAATTTTAGTTTATTTTGAGCACTTTATCTTTCCCAGATCAACGAGATTTGTATCCCTATTTATAGTGTGATGTTTCCTAAACTTAATGTCAAAATATAAAATGAATTTGAATTGCCATTGTGTCGAACTCCGCTTTTCAACAATAATTGAGGGGTCTCATTTGACTTTCAATCTTTGAATGGGGACTAACACCTGCATATCATCCTTAAGAATATGGTTGGTCCCTAAATTGCTTTTTTGTCATTAAATCATCAAAACACACGTAGGAGGCCAAATGCACTTATCATTCATGCATTATCCGAGTTCATGTTTACTTCTGTTTTTCCCTGCCTGGTGCTTTGCTCCCCCTAACCCTCGGCACAGAGTCTTAGCTGGAGAAGCGTAACTCAAGTACTCAGCAACGTTAAAATGAACTATACTTTAAACAAAGTAGTTAGATATAGAAATATGTAACCGACTGTTTGAGCAGCTGCTTATGTCACGTGAAGTGAAGCTAAACGATAGACGACGGCCAATCCGGAGAAAAAAATAATAGTAAGACAGGAAACATTCCTTTTGCTCAAGATCAGTGTCAGAACAAGGCTGCATTGCCTAACCATATTATAGAGAAAATTAATAATTGTTTATAACGAACCTGTAAAAGGACTAAACAAACGTATAGTATATATGTATGCAGAGCACGGGTGCATGAGCTCAGCAAAAAGAAAGTTATATATTGGAAACTAGCTATCATATTTTTGAATGGTGGATTGTCCTATACTCCTCTCAGCCTATTTCACCAAACCGATTTCTAGGAAACCTGAATTTTTTTTAACCATGAACAATCCAGTAAGTTTGAGACGATCAGTACACCGAAAGTTCATTTCTAAGGTTTTTGTCTTGTTTTCAGTAAATCGATTAACATACTTTGCCCGCCTCACAACCTAGGATTTCAATCCATGACCTTTAACTTCACATGAGAGTTTTCACTACCACTACACTATATAGTCCCTTGTCAATTAATATAATATTATATTCTTTTGTATTGTAACATTTACTAATTTTATATTGAATATGCTGACCACAAAATGACCTTAAATAAAAAGTTTCAATTACAAAGTTTTAGATCTTGTCGAGTGCTATAACTTTGGTGCAGACCGTTTCTCCATCTGATTTTTTTTGAAAATTTAAAAAATTTATTATCAAAATCCAAGAACTTAAAATTAATATTTGAGACTATAATTGACTTTAAATAAAAAACTTGTCAACTTCAAAATTGAAGATCACTTTGATCGCTGGAACTTTGGTATTGATCATGTCAACATTTGAGGTCGTGTGGAAATTCTTAAATTTAAATATCAATATGTGAATTTAAAACACATATTTGATGATCTAAATGAATCTAAAGACAAAATTTGTCAACAAAGTTATAGATCACATTGGGAATTACAACTTTGGTGTAGACTATGTTAACATCCGAGGTTGTTTAAAAATTGTAAATTTCAAAATACTAACTTTGATAATTTAAAATGACTTTTTGGACTTTGAACAATTTTAAGTAAAAAATATCATCTAAGAAGTTGTAGATCACATCGAGCTCAACAGTTTTGATAAGATTTATCTTCATACGGTTATGAATTGTTTTTAGACAACAATTTTTAGATTGAACTTTTGAAGAACATCTATTAATTAATTTATCAATGCGACATTCTATGAGACCTGTCTCTGAAAATAGGTATTTATAGATGCAGTATTTGCACAGAGCATGTCTTTTATCTTCGGAGGTGGCGCCTAAAAGGTTAATTTTGTTTGGTTTTTTTTTTTGATGAAATCGGGAGGGGCAGGTCGTTAATTTTTTTTGATGAAATCGGGAGGGGCAGGTCCCTACTGGAAATTATAAAATGTCAAGAAAGACAGCAGGGAGTTAATTAAAGGTTGTATATCTGCTAAGGACCTCTTTATGATGCAGAAATTTTTTTCCTGGTCCGTGTTTTCCCTGTAGGCCGGCAGCTTTGTAATTTTATTCACCAGTAATTCGTTTTTAGGTGTAATATCTTGTGCACTATAATGTTTTTAGAAAAAGGGAATCTATTGATATCTCAGCTTCTGCATCGACTAATACATATAGATGTTTCTTATTACACAGCGAAACACAAAGGTCCAAGCAATCTCAAACATAAAGTTTTGAAACAAAAAAGGAAGAAGGAAAAGTTTGTCGAAGTAACATCTAAACTGCAATTCTATTAACGAATCTCCAACCGTTTCTTGCAAATGCCTCCATTGCAGCTGTCTCAATTTTTCTGCAATCCATCATCATTATTTGGCGATCCTCCTCTTTCTAAAGAAGGGACCAAAATCTGATCCAGTAGACCCTCCTGAAGATAACCTGCAAACAAGATGGTGCTAGGATCTTGCCAAAGAATAAGTTATTCCGGGTTAACCATATGACCCAGCAAAAAGCAGTCGCACCCACAAGAATCTTATATTTTAATTTCCTATTCATCCCTAGTAACTAATCTGTAAACAAATTGTGTACACTAGTTGGAGGAGATAAGTTAAATGAAATATGAATAACCCGCCACATAAATCTAGCAAAATGACAATCAAAGAGAAGAGGTTGTATTGTCTCCTCAGATGAATAAAAACAACACTTGTTGTCTCCTTGCCAACGTCGTCTTGCTAGATTATCTTTTGCTAGAATTACTCCTTTATACAAATACCACAATAATACTTTGATCTTAAGAGCTAGTTTCAATTTCCATATTACAGTGTTATTCGGCATCGCTTCAGATCCTAACAAGGCTCGGTACATGGACTTTACTGAAAAAGATCAACTCTGATGTAGCCCCAAACAAAACGATCCCTCTGGTTTGTTAACTGTACATCTACTACCATAGCAACAACCTCGTGCCATGATTGTAAATTAACACCTACCAAAGATCTCTAGAACACCACATTCAACGGTATCGTAGATAACACATACAACTGTAATATCTTTCGTCTGTTAAATATTTGTTTGGTAGGCTGTGTTTACTTCCTCAAAAAAAAGTACTATGCAAACAAAAGATTCTCCGTCACATCAAATTTGCGATACATGCATGGAGTACTAAATGTAGATGAAATCAAAAACTAATTGTACAACTTGGTTGTACTTTGCGAGACGAACGTTTTAAACCTAATTAGTCAACGGTTAAACATTATTTACCAAATAAAGTCAAAACATGCTACAGTACTTTTTTTACGCCTTTTCGCAGAACTAAACACACCCGTAATCGCAATGCCAGGACAGGTCTATGCAGTCTTCGACAGGAGGCGCTGCTCTCTGCCCCGCCCAGGATGCTGGAGCTGCTGCTCGCCTTGCCGTGAGGGCCTCGGGCTGCCCAACTCAGCATAGGCACAGGCACCAAGAACGAAGTAAAAAGACTAGAATACCCCTACTAGCACAATGTCCTCTCTTGCCCTCCTCCTCCATCTTTGTCCTGATCTAGCTACTGTCTGACCTCCTCGCCTCCAGTGCCTGATCATGAGTATTCTACCAGCCCTGCACCTCCTCTTGGCTTGTTTCTGAAGCAGAGGAGCCGCGCTGGCCCCGCCCCAGCATGGAGCCAGAGGAGCCATGCCGGCCACTTCATTTCTGACGTAGGGCCACGCGCTCTGCTGCGGCTTGACGCTGGAGTGCACCCTCCGCCTCCGTTGTTGCGCCGTCGTTGGAGAAGAGGAAGGGCGGAGCAGGAGAAGATGAGTGCCACTAATCGAGGGGAAGAAAATGAGCGCCACCAGGACGAGTACCAAGCATCGACATCTCTGTCCCATCCTCACCTCCGGCGGACGCTCGGTGGCGCGGTGGACATTGCTGGGGCCGCGCGACCTTGCCGGGCAGCGCCTCTGCATCGACTCCAGTCGTCAGATTCGCCTCTCCTCGACGCCAGTCACCAGATCCACCTCTGTCTGGGGACTAGTCAGGTCTCGGAGGGAAGCGCGAGGCGAGGTGGAAGGGCTGGACA
Organism: Saccharum hybrid cultivar R570; assembly: GCA_038087645.1. Lineage (NCBI taxonomy): Eukaryota > Viridiplantae > Streptophyta > Magnoliopsida > Poales > Poaceae > Saccharum > Saccharum hybrid cultivar. The sequence goes on along the minus strand of JAQSUU010000049.1, from coordinate 1,351,338 downwards.
GAGATAAAACGACCTAGGTGGAGGATGCCAGTGTGGAGACTACTTCCTCCGTCCCATATTAAGTGTCGTTCTAGACACGTGCACAACCACCAAGAACAAAGTAAAGAGACTAGAATACCTCTACTAGCACAATGTTCTCTCTTGCCCTGCACCTCCATCTCCGTCCAGATCTAGCTGTTGTCCGACCACCCCGCCTACAGTGCCTGACCATGAGTACTCCACTGGCCCTGCACCTCCTCCTCGGCTCGTTTCTGACGCAAAGGAACCGCACCGGCCCTACCCTAGCATGGAGGCAGAGGAGCCACGTCGGCCGCTTCATTTCTGACGCAGGGTCGCGCGCTCCGCCACGGCTTGACACTAGAGCACACCCTTCGGCTCCGTCATTGCGTCGTCGTTGGAGAAGAGGAAGGGCGGAGCAGGAGAAGATGAGTGCCACCGGGACGAGTACTAGGTGTTGACATCATTGTCCTATCCTCATCTCCAGTAGACGCTCAGTGGAGCGGCAGACATTGTCGGGGGCCGCGCGACCTTGCACGGGCGGCGCCTCTGCATCGACGCCGATCGCCAAATCCGCCTCTCCTCGATGCTAGTTGCCAGATCCACCTCTGTCTGGGGACCAGTTAGGTCTCGGAGGGAAGCGCAAGGCGAGGTGGAAGGGCTGGACAGAGATGAAGACGACCTAGATGGAGGATGCTGGTGTGGCGACTAATTCCTCTGTCCCATATTAAGTGTCGTTCTAGACACAAGCACACAACCACCAAAAATGAAGTAAAAAGACTAGAATACCCCGACTAGCACAATGTTCTCTCTTGCCCTGCTCCTCTATCTCCATCCAGATCTAGCTGTTGTTCGACCTCCCCGCCTACAGTGCCTGACCATGAGTACTCAATTGGCCCTGCACCTCCTCCTCGGCTCGTTTCTGATGTAGAGGAGCCACGCCGGCCCCGCCCCAGCATGGAGGCAGAGGAGCCACTCCGGCCGCTTCATTTCTGACATAGGGCCGTCCACTTCACCACGGCTTGACGCTGGAGTGCATCCTCCGCCTTCGCCATCGCGCCGTCGTTGGAGAAGAGGAAGGGACGGAGCAGGAGAAGATGAGCGCCATTGGTCGAGGGGACGAAGATGAGCGCCACCGGGATGAGTACTAGGCATCTACATCTACGTCCCGTCCTCATCTCCTGTGAACGCTTGGTGGCGCGGTGGACCTCGCCGAGGGCTGTGCGACCTTGCCCGAGCGGTGCCTCTACATTGACACCGGTCGCCAGATCCGCCTCTCCTCACGCCAGTCGCCAGATCCACCTTTGCCTGGGGACTGGTCAGGTCTGGGAGGGAAGCGCTAGGCGAGGTGGAAGGGCTAGATGGAGATGAAGACGACCTTGGTGGAGGACGCTGGTGTGGAGACAAGAGAGGACGAGGTGGGAGGGAGCGAGTGGATTAATCAATGAGGGAGCAGCCAGATAGGCGCAGAGGCTAAAACAGACTCTTTCTCTAGACAGATTTCGAAATGTAGAACGACTCTTTTTCGGAACGAAGACAGCAGTCGCATCTCTCTACCGTGTATGTGTCCTTGATATCAAGGTTTCAACAGCACGAGACAGATATAGGGTGTGTTCACTCCCAATGTAAACCTAAAATATTTTCTCTTCCACCCATCACATCAAATATTTGGACGCATGCATGAAGTATTAAATATAGATAAAAAAAATAAATAATTGCTAAGTTTGTCTGGTTTTTACGAGACGAATCTTCTGAGTCTAGTTACTTTATGATTAGATAATATTTGTCAAATAAAAATAAAAGATGCTGTAGTAACTTTTCCCCCATTTTTCACCAACTAAACACACGTTGAGCAGTGGCCAGTGTCCTTTGAGTCAAAAGCTAGAGCAGTATGCACCTGCACTTGATCAGAAAAGGTCACCTCCGGCAAACAGTGTCCGTGGGGTGTGTTACGTCCTAGCTCATCAATGTTTTTTTTGTCAAGGAAACCTCCATCAAAATCCGAGGGGCCAATAGTAGTCGGCCACACAATATAACTTAGGCCATGTTTAGTACTTAAAAAGAGCCAAAAATTTTTGCATAGTAACTGTCACATCAAATCTTTGGACGTATGCATGGAGCATTAAATGTAGGTAAAAAAATAACTAATTGCATAGTTTGTCTGTAAATGTCGAGATGAATCTTTTGAGCCTAGTTAGTCCATGATTAGATAAATTTTACCAAATAACAACGAAAAGTGTTACAAGAACTTTTCCCCAAAAATTTTCGCATCTAAACACGCCCTTAGGCCGTGTTTAGATACTAAAAAGAGGCAAAAAAATTTTTACATAGTAACTATCACATCGAATCTTTGAACGTATGCATGGAGCATTAAATGTATGTAAAAAAATAATTAATTGTACAGTTTGTCTGTAAATGTCGAGACGAATCTTTTGAGCCTAGTTAGTCCATGGTTAGACAAATTTTGCCGAATAACAACGAAAAGTGCTACATGAAATTTTCCCCAAAATTTTTCACAACTAAACGGGTCCTTATTATACGATAAATTTAAGTACTAATTTACAAGATTATTATAATTTTTAAGTGATTTATTATAACATCATACTAAACATCATCGAGTCGTAAATATGTATATAAACATACCACCTCTGAATTACCTTTTAAAACCATGATGTGTATGTACATACTCAGCCGGTTATATTCCCTGTGGTGAAGCTTAATCATCTAGTTTTAAGTTCTCTGCTAGACGCAAATGTCAATGATGCACCTACGGTGAATCTGTTAATCTGATATCTACTGAGGCATTCTTTAATTTCAAGTATATATACTGTGATTGAAATTGCTAAATGAAATAGCTTCTTCTATAGTTCGCTATAGTTTTTTTATAGCTTTTAGAGGATGCAGCCATCAAATGTTATAGTCAACTATTTAAAACATTGATATACATACAAAAGAAAAAAAATTCTTACTTATTATATACTATTAGGTTGATCTAGCCTTCGGATCTAGTTTTGACTTTGTAACCGTGGGATATCTTGTATAACCAACTTGCAAATATTTCATGTTAAAAAAATTTAGGCCCCTTTGATGGAGGAAAATTTCCTGTTTCATGTGTTTTTTCTACATATGAAAATGAATGGATTCCTGTAAAGTTTCAGTATAATTCATGTGAAATGCTTGCTTTCCAAATAAAGGTCCCTTAGTAGCATATAGGTTTGAGGAAAAGTTTTCATGTTTGGAACGAAGCCTTGAATTATATTGTACATACTTGATTCTCGCAAGTTCACACATAAGATACAAGCAACCTTAGTGTCATGTCAAACAAGCGGAAATAGTGAGCTCGTAAGCAATTTTGGCATTGGTTCCATCGCTTTTTTAGAATCGTCTTTGATTATTGATGATGTTGTGTGCCATGGACTTGCCGGCTTTCCGTGAGGCGTGTAGTTGTACGTGCCATCCTTGGTACAAAATCGGATTAGGCGACGATGTTATTATCTGTGTGAGTCGTTTTATTCCTTGAAAGCGTAGTCAAGCTAGAAGGCATCGTATTTGTTCCACTATGGCTAAAATGGGTTGTGCACTAGTGCGAGTTGCTTTGTGCATAGTCAATGTGTTGCATTTTGTTTTGGTCGGCAGGTGGCTAGGTAGTTGACTTTGGCATGTTACCATGTTCTACCAATTTGGATGTGGATTGGAGTTTTTGTTGGTTCAAGAAACTTTTACTCCGCGCCTTGGTAGACTGGTGGATGGAATGTTTAGGAAGGAGCTTGGAACATATATACATGGCATGGTGGTGAGTAGCTACTCCGTCAATTCTAAAATCTAAGATATCGAAGGTTTATTATTTTTAAATTATAAAAGTATTCTAGATTGCTCAATCCTTTGAGTGATTACCTTTTAAACCACATCCATGCATGCATCAAACAATGTCTTTTAAACACTAACTTGTCCAAAATAACTCATGTAATTCGTAGTCATAATCAATAATATGTATATGCCTTGTACTTTTCAAAGTATGTCTTACTAGAAAATTAAGTTAGTAACCAAACAAACTAATTAGTGAGAGGCAAGTTAGACTTTTGCCCAATTCTTTGGTTCCAAAATTACTTGAATCCTTATATTTAAGGACAGAGAAAGTTATGATTATCATTGACATCTTGTTGATATAGAGGCTGAAAGTTTTACATATATGCATATTCAACTACAACTTTAGTGTCACGTCCAAGCTAAACAAAGTAATGATTTTGGGCTTGGTTCAAATGCTTTAACCATTTTTTATTATTAGTATGATTCGTATTGGAGCTGATGATGCTGTGGCCATGGTTCTTGAGATGCATTTGTTGGCCTTCTGTATAGTGGTGCAGTGCCATCCTTGGGCTGGACAAAATCCTTGATCTGATTATTGAATTGGATCGATGATAATATTTGTGGGTATTATTTCTCTCCTTAAGTATTGTCAAGGATTCAGGGTTTCATATTTTTATTGCGTATGACTAGGTGCGGTGTTTTCTTTTTTAGCTATGTCTTAATGGCAAAGGTCATGCAAAATCAACATAGTTTTTAATTAGATTTTGTTTTGGTTGCCTAAACTTGTTGGCTTTGACATCTTAGCATGTGTCACTATGCTCTTCTCTCGGTTTGGGATGTATGTGGGTACAATGTTGGAGTTTTGGCTGCATCAAGAACCGTGCCTTTTAGCATGGGTGGATCTAGGGCCCGGGCTCTAGCCCATGAGCCCATGTCTAGCCCAAGCATGTCTTGTATCACTAAATTCCAACTTAAAAAAGGCCAAAGAACCAATTAATTCACAAAAAAAATCTCCAAAAGGTTAACATCAAGGACCCTGTTCAGCCCAGGGACAGGCCATTCCTAGGTCTGTTCCTGCCTTTTCGTCTCAGGCCTTGTTCACTTCTCATCCCAACCCAAAATATTTTCTCTTCCACCCATCACATCAAATCTTTCGACGCATGCATGGAGCATTAAATGTAGGTAAAAAAGATAGCTAATTGCATAGTTTGTCTGTAAATATCGGGACGAATCTTTTGAGCCTAGTTAGTCCATGATTGGACAAATTTTACCAAATAATAACGAAAGATGCTACAGTAACTTTTCACCTACTTCTCGCGAAGTGAACACACCCTTATTAGAAGACTATGGTGGCCAGAATTTGCAGAATGCAAGAGTTTAAAAGATACCGACACGTATGATGGTTAAGAGATGATGATTAGGATGATATCTTTTCTTATTTAGGTTTAATATTAAAATCCATTAGTTTTAGCTTTTGTCTGCATACCAAATAAGCTTGTAGTAGCTTGCAACACTAGCATTGCAAGTAGCACAAACAAGCACAACCTAATGAAAGTGTAATTGTTATCATTTTCGTCTCTTCCTTATGGCTAGTCATTCTTCCTGCCACCTAGTGTAATATACTTGATGTGTCCGAATACAGCCCTTGTACTTACTCACATTTTGCATCGCCATGTTCTCTTGCAATATTATGCAAGTTGAACCATAGTCCCCAATCTTTAATTTGCTCTCAATTCAGTTTGGAGCAATAGTGGACTTTCTCTTCTCTTTCTCACTTTGAGAAAAGAAAAAAAAAACACTAAGTGGAATTGATCTCTTCTTTCTTAAAAACAAAAAATAAAATAAAACCACTCTAGTTGCTATATATTTCAGTAAGGGACGGGTGATACAAATTATAAGGGAACAAGCTTACAAATCCATAGAATCATGTTTCAGGGAAACATTGTTGGTTCTTCCTCTGTTAAAAAAAACTTATCGTTTTCCAATAAGGCAAACAATTGTAAGGTTTTCAAATCTATATAACATTTATGATTCTGAATGAATTATTGAATCTATTATGAAATATATTTTCATAGTAAAATTATTTGAGACATAAATATTAATATTATTATTATATTCCCATCAACTCTAAATTGTATTGTAAGTTAGCTTTCATAGATCGATAAATTTTATTATATATCTAAACATCATATATCTTAATGTATAGCAAAAGATAATGTATCTAGAAAATTAAAGTGACTTATAATCTAGAATGGACTAAGTATAAATTTGGTTGAATTTAAAAGGTGACTTATTCTAAATTTAGAATTGTATTCTTTGAAGGAGGAGAGTACTAATGAGCAATTTATTTATTATGGGGCATACCAACACACAAGACAATTCGTATCGTAAATAAAAAAGTAAAAAGCATACGGGGCACAAAAGACAAACATATGAACCAGGAGAGGTTGCGTAAGCCCGGATAGTTGTTCTCTGTAAACCGACGCGATTTCGGTCAAAATTAAACAAGGGCTGTGTTTACTTCCTCAAAAAAAAAAAAAAAGTACTGTGCAAACAAAAGATTCCTCGTCACATCAAACTTGCGATACATGCATGGAATACTAAATGTAGATGAAATAAAAAACTAATTGTACAGCTTGGTTATACTTTGCGAGACGAACGTTTTGAACCTAATTAGTCAACGGTTGGACACTATTTACCAAATAAAGCCAAAACGTGCTACAGTACGTTTTTTACACCTTTTTACACCTTTTTACACAACTAAACACAGCCAAGAGCTGCAGAGCGCACCCAGCATCCTACACCGACAATCCCAGCGGCGGCCCTCACAAGCAAGAACCGCTACCTCTCCGTTCCCCTCCCGCGCCGGCGGCATCCGCCACACCACATCGTTCCTCCATCTCCCATCTTCACCCCCGGCCGCCGGCGCCGCCCCGCGCCCCGCGCGGCAGTGGAGCAGAGATATCTGGGTGTTTAGACTACCCGCACTCATGGACCTCTATATTCATCCTCTATACGTCCTAGTCAGCAAGATTCTCTCATCTATACTCAATTCTTCCACACACATTTATCCTCTAAATCATCATCTATCCACTCTATCCACTGTAGGCCCCACTTGTCATTTTATCTAAATATATTCATATGTGATCTAGTTTTGAAGGATTTATTGAGACGAATTTAATGGTGAAATCGAAATTTAATTTGGATTTTTGGTTTGTGAGTTATAATATTTTTTCCTTTTGTTAGCTAGTGGGGCCCGCCATTATAGAATATAGAGTAAGCACAGTACCACTCTAAATATAGAGTGAGAGAAGGAATAAAATATCGTTTTAGAGTATGTAGCAGTTTTTACTCTATATTCATACTCTAAAACTTTATAATATTGTTTTAGAGCACCCACTCCGATAGTCTTACAGGGGTAAACTTTAGAGTCACATGCGTGTCGTATGGAGCGTAGGACAATAATAATAAAATAAATTATCCAAGTTTTTACCAATTTATTAAATCTAATTAATTTAATATTAGTATATATTTACTGTAGCAATACATTATCAAATTATAAACTAATTATGGTTCAAAAATTTGTCTCGTAAGTCGGTTATAATTTATGTAATTAATTATTTATTTAATCTATATTTAATACTTTACGTTCGTGCCGAGAGGAACTAAGCTCATGTTTAGATCACCTCAAAATTCCAAGTTTTTTCACTCTCTCTCCATCACATCAATTTTTAGCCGCTTGCATGGAGTACTAAATGTAGGTAAAAAAAATATCTAATTACACAGTTTAGTTCAAAATCACGAGATGAATCTTTTGAGCCTAATTGGTCTACGATTGAACAATATTTGTCAAATAAGACGAAAGTGGTACTATTCATCAAGTTGAAAAAATCTTTAATCTAAACCAGGGCTAAACCAGTTTTAAAAAGCCCTAGTCCGTACCGATGATATTTCACTTGTCACCGCCCCTACCATCGCAAAACCTTTTCTTTTTCTCCCGTCACATCACCTTTCACTGCATACTGTCTCCTCCCACCCCTGCACTGTGGCAGCCCCTCCCCTCCTCCAATCTCGCCGCCAATTAATACCCACCCCCTTCCCTTACATCCGCTCCTCCCCTCTTCTCCTCCCCAAGCTCAGCGCCGAGGCATGCCGCCGTTGCCGTGAGCCAGCGATCTGTCCGGCGATCTTGGAGGCGGCGCTATCCTGGTGCCGCGGGCTGGCTGTCCGGCCGGCCGGGGGGCTAGCTAGCTAGCTCTCGAGCGAGGAGAACGAAGAGGGCGGGAGTGAAGTGAAGCGAAGCGAGGCAAGTGCTGTACCAGTAGTAGTGGTGGTCGCGAACACTATTTATAGCGCCCCGCCCCGCCCCGCCCCGCCCCGCCCCCGCGTGCGGCGCTCTCGCTCTTCTCTCTCACAGGACCACGGCTCGCGCGCGCGCGCGGGCACCGACTCCGAAATAGATAGATCTCGTCTCAGTTGCGTTGCTCGGAAGCTCGCTCTCGCTTGCTGATCGTTTGTTGGTCGTTGCTTACTTGTCAGATGGACCTGGTGCCGCACCCGGACAGCCCGCACTCCGACAACAGCGGCGGCGGCGGGGGCTCGGCGTCCGGGGCGCTGTCGTTGCCGGAGGCGTCGTCCGCGGGCGCGGTGTCGGCGCTGGCGTCGCCGAGCCGGTACGAGTCGCAGAAGCGCCGGGACTGGAACACGTTCGGGCAGTACCTGCGGAACCACCGCCCGCCGCTGTCCCTGGCGCGCTGCAGCGGCGCGCACGTGCTCGAGTTCCTCCGCTACCTCGACCAGTTCGGCAAGACCAAGGTGCACACCCCGGCCTGCCCCTTCTTCGGCCACCCGGCGCCGCCGGCGCCCTGCCCGTGCCCGCTCCGCCAGGCGTGGGGCAGCCTCGACGCGCTCGTGGGCAGGCTGCGCGCCGCCTACGAGGAGAACGGCGGGCGGCCCGAGAACAACCCCTTCGGCGCGCGCGCCGTCAGGCTCTACCTCCGCGAGGTGCGCGACCATCAGTCCCGCGCCCGGGGCGTCAGCTACGAGAAGAAGAAGCGCAAGAAGGCCCCCGCGCACCCCGTCCCCGCCACCGTCATCTCCTCCTCCTCCCACGACGGCAACGGACACCACCACTACGAGCACCAGATGCCGCCGCCGCCACCGCCCGGCGCAGCGGCTTGACTGGCCGCCCGGCCCCACGTATGCTACTACCACATGCACTACTAGTCGATCATCTTCTTGGTCGGTCGGTCTCTCTAGCTAGCTGAAGCTCCTGTCATCGACTACTATATGTGGAGTACCCATCTATCGCCTCTATGGCTTCTTGCTACTGTCGATCTGTAGCTAGCTGCCACTACTGCTAGTACAACTGCTGCTGCTACAAATTACTTATTAGCCCGTTGCTCTTTCATATGCTTTGCTGCTGGTATTGCTACGTGCTGGAACTATTACTGCCTCCTGATTAGGTCAGTTCTGGATCTGATCATTTCCCAGCTTAATTGGTGACTCTACTATTTGCTGCTACTGGACTACTGCTAATGCCTCCAGCTGCAGTTGTGAACTTCCTGTGATGATATGCTTGCCCAGCAGCTTGCTCGTCCTTGCTTAATTTACTTGGGATTTTTAATCAGCCAGCCGGCTACATCTACTACATCGATTGGTGAAATTAATCCTCTTGTTTAATTTCTAGCTTGCTGCTGATCTACCAGCTGCGTGCTCTCTGACTTTGAGTTTAGATTTCTTTGCACCCTGTGTGAGATGAGATCAGATGTTCTTCGTCATCTTGCTCAGGCCCTAATTTAGACTACCCGCGGTGGATACTCTAAAACGATACTCTAAAGCTTTAGAGTATGAATATAGAGTAAAAACCGCTGCATTGGATCCTCTAAAACGATACTCTATCATTTCTCTCGCTCTATATTTAGAGTAGTACTGTGCTTACTCTATACTCTATAGTGGCGGGCCTCACTAGCTAAACAAAGGAAAAAATGCTATAACTCACAAACAAAAATCCAAATTAAATTTCGATTGCACCATTAAATTCGTCTTAATAAATCCTTTAAAACTAGATCACGCATGGATATATTTAGATAAAGTGACAAGTGTGTCCCATAGTGGATAGAGGATGATATAGAGGATGGATGGGTGCGGGAGAATTGAGTACAGAGGAGAGAATCTTGCTGACTAGAAGGTATAGAGGATGAATATAGAGGTTCATGAGTGCGGGTAGTCTTAGTTCCCTAAATTGGGGAGGCCAAATTATTGTCCTGTATTGTAGCATTTTTGTTTTTATTTAGTAATAATTGTCCAAATATTAATTAATTAGGTTCAAAATGCTCATCTCGTAAAGTACAACAAAACTATATAATTAGTTTTTAATTTACATTTAGTACTCGTCGGTTTTGTGATGTGACCGAAATCTTCTTTTTTATAGTGGAATTTAGACCTCAATTTGGAGAACTAAACATGGGTCTGGTTTAGATCACGAATCGGGCTTCCGCGCTGCTACAATGCGTATTAAATGCATACTATAACAATGTGTTTGTATTTGATAAAAATTGTTTGAACTTTGACTAATTAGGCTTAAAATATTCGTCTCGCAAAGTACAATAAAATTGTGCAATTAGTTTTTAATTTCATCTAAATTTAGTATTTCATGTATGTGTCGGTATTTTAATGTGACGAGAATCTTCTTTTTACATAGTGGAATTTAGGATTGAAATTGACAACTAATGGGGTGAAGAGTTAAAGTTTAACAAATACTGTAGCACTCTCATCTTATTTGACAAAAAAATTTTAATCTTAAACTAATTAGGCTTAATAGATTCTGCTCGTAAATTATTTTTAATCTGTATCGATATACATATAATTAGTCTACATTTAGTATGTCATACATTGGACGGAATATTGATACGGAGTTAAACTTTACCGAGTGGAAACCAAAATGGCCCTAAGCAAGGCTGGCCTCATTCTTTGGGTCTCGGTGGTGTGATCGATGCGATGAGTCATGTCAGTTTCTGTCGTCCTCGCGGAGGGTCAGAGGGATGGATGGGTTGGTTCGGCCATGGACTGCGCCGGGGCCGGGCGATGGCGATTGCAGGCCTCGTTTAGTTGCGCCCTAAAGATTATAATTTTTTCATCACATCAATCTTTAGATCCACGTACGAATTAGTAAATATAGGTAAAAAACCCTATTTACATAGTTTAGTTGGAAATCACGAGATTAATCTTTTAAGCCTAGTTAGTCCACGATTGAATAATATTTACCAAATAAGACAAAAGTAGTACTATTTATCGGTTTGAAATTTTTTTTTTAATCTAAACGTGGCGTCTGTGCTAGTCTACTGCTGCCTGCTATTGCGACCTGCTACACTCTTTTGGCTCTTTTCCATTTCTTTTTATGGTAGTTCTTGTCCTTCTAATACCATAACTGGCTAGGCTTGCCTGGTCATCTTATGGGTGCCTGCAAAGGAGATGCCCACGGCCGATTGGAATGTGGACATAGGCCGGGTTCACTTCCCAAAATATTTTCTCTGTCATCCGTCACATCGAATCTTTGACGTATGCATGGAGCATTAAATGTAGATAAAAAAATAACTAATTGTACAGTTTGCCCGTAAAGGTCGAGATGAATCTTTTAAGCCTAATTAATTCATGGTTGGATAAATTTTGCCAAATAACAACGAAAGTGCTACAGGAATTTTTTCCCCAAATATTTCGGATCTGAACACAGTCATACTCTTATGGTTCGATCATGAACAATTTCTGCTTGTTTAGTGGCTATTTATTTGAGGATAAATTGGTTGATGCTATTCATATGTTGTTTGCCGTAGTGCTTGTAGTTTGTGGCCTGTTTGAACCCCGAGAATTTGATGGGGTTCTGCAAGATTATTGTTTCATAAAATAAGAACGGGTACGCACTCTTTGAATTCATTGAGCTGTGAGTGCAGTCTGTTTCTGCCTGGTTGCAGAGTTTTTGTGGTTGCTGCTTTGGATCCCTTCTTTTCTGCCATACTCCTACATATCCTCCCCTATAAACTTGAGTCCTTATCCTATCCAATGTTTAACACATACATAGAGTATTAAATATAGACTAAAAAATAACTAATTGTATAGATTATGATTAATTTGCACGATGAATTTTTTAAGTCTAATTAGTTCATAATTTGATAATATGATGCTACAGTAAACATGTGCTAATGACGAATTAAATAGGTTTAATAAATTCGTTTCGCGGAGTACTGAGGACTTATGTAATTTGTTTTATTATTACTGTTCAAATATCATAATGTGACAGTCGATGTAACATCCTAAAACTTTAGCCCCTAGATTTAAACGCCATCTAAGTGCACTTTTAAAGTTCAAAATTTTTCTCAAAATAAGTGTACCTTTACATATAAGACAAAATAACTTTATTTGTTTTTTTTCTACTTTCTCTCTTGCTAAGATGCAATGATTATACCTTTATAGGAACATATATATAATTTTTCACTAACTTCGATCTGTTGATCTCAGGCCATGTTTAGTTGCCTGGATTCGGCCGTGCCAAATTCACCGTTGGCACCGTAGTGTACTGTAGTATTTCGTTTGTATTTGGTAATAATTGTCCAATCATTGATTAATTATGCTTAAAACGTTCGTCTCGTAAAGTAGAACAAAACTATGCTATTAGTTTTTGATTTTGTCTATATTTAATATTTTATGCACGTATGAAAGTTTAATTTGGTCTAAAAGTGCACTTATTTTAGTAGAAAGAAAGTATTTTATGCCTTTTATGGGCAGGAGTACGAGCAGAAGACTACTCCGTACAAGTAGAGGTTTTGTCAGGATGCATTGCATGCTGCAGGTTGTCCAAGCTTTTGCCTGCTTTTTTTGAACGTGCAATTTTTTTTGTGGTTTAAACATAGATTAGCAAATGCATGCACTCTAAACACATCTAGATCAGCCTAGCTAATATTTGAGAAAAAAAAGACTGCAAATGTAGCAGTGTAGTATTATTGGCACATTCCTAAAATAACCGTCATTTTCGCTTCCCGAGAAACAATTTTGACTAAATATAATTAAAAAATATTAATATTTATGGTACATGATTAGTATCATCGGAAAGATTTTTTAATCTAGTTTTTTAATAAATTTATTTAGAGATATAAATATTATATATATTTTCTACTAATCGAGTTAAACTTGTGGCACAGAAACCTAAAATAACAGCTACTTCGGGACGGAGGGAGTACTCTACAGTGCCTGCTGGGTTTTGCATGATGACCGATACTAGTACGTCCTCCTTCCGATATTTGTCGTTTTCATTTCTGGAAAAACAATTTTGATAAAATATATATTAAAAAATATTAATATTTATGGTACATAATTGGTATCATTAGAAAGATCTTTGAATCTAGTTTTTTAATAAATTTATTTAAAGATATAAATATTATATGTATTTTCTATAAATCAAATTAAACTTGTAGCACGGAAACTAAAAGCACATGTATTATAGGACGAAGGGAGCGTAGTACTGCAGGTTGAGCCAGACTGCAAAGCTTTGCTTTATTTCTTCTTTTTCTTTTTCTTTTTTCTGAAACAACTGCTTTATTTCTTCTTGATCCCAAAAAAAGAAAAAGGAGATTGACCGAAAGGTTCATGTCCATTTCATTTCAGGCCTGCTGCCTGCTCCCATCAAATCAAAGCATGGCTGTAAAGTTGGAGCATTTTGCAAGGATCGATCGGCTATTGGAAGGTCCTCCTTGCGTAGGAGTATCCGGGTAATAGTTGCGTTCGCCGTTTGCCCATGGGTTAACAGGCTGCTAATAACGCCACGCATTTCAGTATCGGCCGGAAGTCTCGGACAACAGAAAGTGCCGTGCAGGGGTGCATCTGTGGACTGTGCATACACAATAGTAGTACTCTTGTCGCTTCTCTTAGCATTTTCTAGTACTAGTATAGTTGCTGCAAAATAACTTGTCCACTTGAACTACTTTTCAACCAACGAATATTATTTTTCTCTCACAACAAATCAGTATAAGCCAAACTTTAGCATAAGCGAACAGATGCATTCAATGAATTCTATTTAAACAATATGGATCGCCATTTTGAAGTTTCAACTGCCATTTTGAAGTTTCAAACTCTAACCTATACAGTGTGGCTTCTAGAGAAGTTAAACACTTTTAACTTTGATCAAATATATATTAAAATGTATTAACATTTATGATACATAATTAGTATTATTACATAGATCGTTGAATATATTTTCATAATTAGTACTCTCTCTGTCCAGAAAAGAATGTAATTATGGGATTCGTGATCAGTCAAAGGAAGTCAAGTTTGACCAAGTTTATAGTAAATAATATTAGTATTTATGTCTTCAAATAAATATATTATGAAAATATATTCTATAACGAATCTAATAGTATTTATTTTGTATCATGAATGTTTGTACTTTTTTATATAAATTTAGTCAAAGTTTGAATTGTTTGACTTCTCGAAAAACGAGAATTGCATTCCTTCGACGGAGGGAGTATCATTACATAGATCGTTGAATATATTTTTATAATAAATTTATTTAAAGATATAAATATTGCTAATATTTTCGACAAACGTAATCAAACTTAGCACAAGTCCTATGTGACTCTTTTTATGAGACGGAGTAGCAGGTGTGTTGGTGCCATTCGATGATTGATCAGAGTGCTTTTAGAGAACTGTTTCTGTGTGTTTCCTTTGGGTGATTCTGCTGTGTTTAGTCAAGACATTGCAGTGTAAATTGCAAGTACATCGATCTGTGTGATATTTAGTTGGCACAAGACTGCATACACACAGTTTTACCAATGTCCTAAAGAAACAGTCTCTTCTGTTGTCAAAAAAAAAAAGAAACAGTCTCTTCTTTTTTCTATTTAATTGCATGCTATTTCTTCACATGTACTGTACTATGCTGTAGATTGCTGAGTAAGCATTCGAAAAATATTATAGCCGAGAGTATTTTTGTAGATGAGATCAGGTTATACATATGGCTAAGCCACAACCCAACTCCAAATGATTACTTTGACATCACTCCGAATTCTATATGGAATAATGCAAGTCCCTAATTACGGGGTAGTTTTACACTTTAGTACATTATTTATTTATTTTTATTTCATTTCAGGACTGCAACATGAACGTCTTTTCCTTGCCGCGTTTAGGAACATGAATATTTTACTCAGGGGGTGTTTAGCCATCTAAAATTTTTCACCCCATCACATCAAATATTTGGACACATACATGGAGTACTAAATATAGACAAACAAAAAAAACTAATTGCACAGTTTGGTTGGAAATCACGAGACGAATCTTTTAAACCTAATTAGTCCATGATTAGCCTTAAAGTGCTACAGTACACACATGTGTTAATGATGGATTAATTAGGCTTAATAAATTCATCTCGCGGTTTTAAGGCAAGTTATGTAATTAGTTTTTTTATTAGTATCCGAAAACCCCTTCTGACATCCCATAAAACATCCGATGTCGCGGAAATGAACTGTTCAGGCCTGACTGTAACACGTATGCTGGTATAAGCCCGACGAGTGACGACTAGTAGAAGTGTATATACTCCTATATATCGCACCCTTATTTTGTACTTCAGTAACGCCTTCCACTATAATTTTACCGCAAATTTATGCTTACACGTAGGATGTAACGGTAAGGGTGAGGGTGCATGTATGTCTCCTTCCTAAGGTGATTTAGACCTAGCTTATTTATGTTTTTCACGTCACATTTCTGTACTGGAATAGATAAAACTAAATATATTGCAGTGCAAATAATCAAAGTGTGTTCTTAGTTTAAATTAAAATAGTGTAAATAATGCCGCTTTGGCAACGTACATCAGCAAATGTTTACAGGGAAAACTTGAGTATAAGCATGAGAGAAGCTATATGTGCTATGTAGTCTATATTTGGGCTTTTTTTTTAGAAAATAGTCCTCGAGTAGCTCTTCTATCCGGTATTCTAAAATAACAAGTATATGCTATCGCGGCATTCTCGCTCGCTGAATATAGCATGCCATCGCGGCTCGCCATCTGCTTCCCTTGCGCGCACGTGGACTGTGGAGCCTTTTCCCGCCGTGTCTTGCATGGCAGCACCACTGCAGAGCACCATGTTAGCATAGAGTTATCTATTTTAGAAAGGCTCCTAGAGTTATCTATTTCTGGAAGGAGTTTTCTATTTTAGAGAATATCTAAATCAATTGATTTATCCATCCAATTTTACAATATTGGAGTTGCTCTAAGAATGTCGCTTTTGTCAGCGTACATCACCAAATGTTTCCTGGAAAACATACGAGTACCTGTACGTTCAAATTACGTAGCGGGTATTTTGATTCTTTCGTGCATTGAAGCAAGAAATAGTGTCGCACAGTAGCCACGTACTACGGGCCCTGTTTCTCGATATCACACCTCAACGGCGAGAGAGAGAGAGAGAGAGAGAGATGCACAGCGTGTGATTTCATGAGAAACTGATGATGTCCGAAATCCGTTTATGGGTGATTTGGTTTTGGTGGTCGTTAAGAGGTCTTTCGGGCAGGAGGCCAACTTTTGTTTGTCCTCTTTTCCTTGCACGACTCACCGGGTGGCCGGGACATGCTTTAAATCACAGCTCCCCGTTAGTACTACATGTTGCACGCATATACTGAATTGAGTTAAACACCAGAGGTCTATTTAACTTTTAGGGGGTTTAGTTACATCCATCAGCTTCAAAAGTTGATTTTCAGGTCTATAAACTTTTTTAAATGGTTAATTGTAGAACCATATCTTTTTATTTGGCTTTTAGATTTAACTTTCGGGTCCATAAACTTTTTAAGTGATTTACTACATGTCCATATCTTTTTTTAACCTTTAAATCTGATGTGGTATGTTGAGTGAGCATAGCACGGAATTTGCTGAACCCATGCTTAACCACCCGCGCTGCCATCCTTTCCACTCCCACAAGCTTGGCATATGAGCCTATGTGCTATCTATGTTCCAGTTCTTGCCACAACTAATTGCCGGTCATCAAACTCCCATTACGCCGCTATTCCTCTTGTGCTTCACCTCCGTCCGAGAAATGAGCTCTATTGAATGTGTCTTTGCCTCCTCTAGCCTTTGTGCTTGTTGGGTATACAAAAACCATGTCCGAGCTCCTAGCTTGTCGAATTATAGCTGTCATGGTTGACCTTTCAGCTCACGTGCGTCGTCGTTCACTCAATGAGTGTGTGTGGTTGAGTCGGTCGTGGCCCCTTGTCTCCGTGCCCACGCATTCAGGGCAAGTCTATGTTGGACCCCACCATTTTAGTCGTCGACTTCTACCTTTTGCTCATCCTCGACCGGTAGACGGTTTTAAAAATCGATTTTTAGATATGGTTTTAAAACCGTCTCTACAAAATGATTTTAAGGGACGGTTTCATTAAGACAGTCGTCCTTAAAATCGATATTTAGAGTCGGTTAACTCAAGTCAACCGTCTTTGAATATAATTTTTAGATTTTAAAAAATATCATTTAGAAGTTCTAAAAACATCATTTGGAAGTCGTAAAAATAAGGAAAAAAATTAATGTGGCCGGAAAGCCTAGAGGACCAATCACCGCTGACTAGTTTTAATAATTTTAATAATAGAGTGCAATGGCCTAAATTTGAACCCACAACCTCCTTCCTTGCATGATCAATCACATACCATTGCACCACACAACCACTTGTAACTACTTATAAATGTTATCTATTTATGCTAATATGTACGAATGTTGTAGTCAGTATTTTGACTTGTAAAATTTTAGATCTCGTCGAGCTCTATAATTTTGATATAAATTTTGTCTTCATCTGACTTCATTTGAAAAAGTTATGAATTCATTTGTGTTATAACTATTTTTAAGGGCGGTTGACTATAAATCACCTATTTTCAGAGGCGGTTGACATAAGCAACTGTACATGAAAATCATATTTTCAAAACCGGCTCTCTTAACCTGATCGTCCTTAAAAATAGATCTCTTTTTAGTGACGGTTTACTGCAGCTATAAATGTATTTCTAGAGGTGGTTTATAAGTGCGAGTTACAAACGATTTTCTAAGTAAATCGTTCTGTAAGAAATAGGAGCCGTCTTTAAAATCTTTTTTGTACTAGCGACACTTGCTACATGGGTCCATTGTTGCATATACTTTCGTGCCGAGCTGGTTATATGTGAGAGTCAAGCTCTCGTCCTCTTCCCCACATCTAACATTAGGTTCACTATGAGACTATTATTTCACTTCCTCTCAGTGGTAGTACATGCTAGTACTACCACCCCTTTTCCAATAACCAAAACGGCTCAGTGCCATAGATGGCCATTGAGCTGGCCCAGTACAGCACGGCACAAGCCAGTCCCAGGCACGGCCCGATGGGGGTTGGGCCGGCACGGCACGTCGTGCCTCATCGGGCCACGGGTCTAGCCTTCGGTCCAGGCACGGCCTGCTGGGCCATTTTTCGGGTCGGGTCGGCTCAAAAAGCACGGCCAATCCAACGTGCCAGGCGGCCTGAGGCCCACGAGGGAGCACCCGCTGCACTGTGTCGACCGTCGGAGGAGGCTACGGCCGTAGACGGAGTCGGAGAGGGAGTGCCTCCATGCGCTCGCCGAGGCAAGAGGGGAGCCGCCGCCACCGCGCTTTGCTCCCACGCCGTTGGATCTGGCAGAGACGAAGGCGCGCCCACCCGCCGACGTCGAGTCTGGTGGAGTTGGGATTGAGGAAGGAGGAGAATGTGTGGCGCTTGCCCAAGCTCGGAGAGGGAAGCAGGTGGGGGGCTATGGCCCCTCGAAGCCGATGTGCTGACGGGTGGGCGGCTGCACAAGGGAGGACGTGGAGGAGGAGGCCGGTGGTGCAAGGCCGCAAGCGGGAAGCAAGACTGCGAGAGCAAGCGACTCGGGCGGACGGCGGAGTTGTGACAGCGAGCGCAGAACCGAGAGCGAGATGGAGTGCGGCGGGGGTGGGAGGGGGAAATGAGTAGGACTTAGGGTTAGGGATAGGGTGGGCTGTTACCGCCTTGGACGCTGGAGAGGCTCTTAGCAGGCCATGGTGACTGGAGATCACCGGGCGCCACCAGGCCTATTTGTAAATGTCGTGTCGGGCCGTGCCGCCCGACATGTCTGAGTGGCGGCCCAGGCACGGCCTTATACATCAGGTCGTGTCGGCCCAGGCCCGTTGAGCACGGGCCGGGCCAAAAAACCGTGCTTCGGACCGGACCACCATGCTGCGGGCTGCATGGACATCTGGTGGGGAAGCGATGCAAGGAAGCGGCGGGCCACGGGCATCACGTCGGGGGCCTGTCGCTGGACCAAATTTGTGGCAGAACGGGACGGTTCTGGCTCCCGGTGACGGACGACGAAGGAGGCCTGCGACTGCGAGAGCGCGATGCAGGGCCGACCATGGGAGCCGGCGGCGTAGCCCTGCTGCCTGCGTGTGTGTATCGTGCTGATGGAGCTGGAGAATACCGGAGCTGGATGTGGCGCACCATCGAAGGCGTGGTTGCTGCAGCAGCTTTTTGGCGCTGAGATTTGCAGCCGTCGTCGTGCCTGATGTCCTGGCTAAACCCACGCTATTTGTAGGTCATCTGATGGCACAATAATCGATCCGATCTACACCTTGCCATTCTTGGTCTGCCAATTATTGCCATCCTCCCGCAACGGCATTTCAGGGCTCCGATATCAGAAGCCCGGCCGGCTGCTCGGGTGGAATCACGCAAAATCCCCGTGGCGACGGAGGAAAAGTGGCGGAAGCCCCGTAGGCGCGGGGGGTGAACCCGGCCGGCAGGCGCGTCCCAAGTCCCAACCGCGCGTCACTGTACTTAGTAGCGGATCTAGCTCAGAATCTATTGATGTCACTTCTACTACCTCATGGCCTAACTTTACGTGAGATCATCAATTTGCTACAGAAATCATAAGAAATCACTGCTGTCACCTGACAGCAGTGAACAGGGCTGGCTCCGCCCCTGACTGTACTTCCGCTCCACTCAATCCCATCCGTCCACCCTCTCTTTCTTCCCATCACAGCACCCCGATTGTTCTTGTTCCCGACACCGCATCCTCACTGTGCGCGCGTTTAGGCCGTAGCAGCTGGCCACTAGCTCCTCCTTGCTCTTCTCAGATGAATGAGGTCCGTCGATCGATGGGGGAAGGACACCGGCCGGCCGGCCAGCACACCAGCCCACATGTCGCGGCGACAAAACGGCCGGGCCGGGGGCCCTGAACCCCTGAACTCACGCCGCGCTCCCGGCGACCTGGCCCCTGCCTGGCGTCCGAGGCTCCTATCCTGCCCCGACCCATCGGTCAGACTGTGCGTGCGTAGCGACGACACCCGTGACTATGGCTGTTCGGTTCGACTGATAAGCCGGCTGAAAAAATACTGTTAGCTGATTTGTTGGAAGAGAAAAATATTATTCTGATTAAAAAAACAGGCTAAAAAAGACGGATTATAAGCCAGGTGAATAGAGCCCATATCAGTCCGTCGTCGACGGCCGGGAGCCGGGACGACCCCGGACCCGGGAGGAAAAAGAAAAGCCCGGTCGGTCGCCAGGCTCGCCGCCACCCGCCAGCGGTGGCCTCGCTCGTTTCTGGATCGTGTTGCCCGGCGGGCCTGGCCGATGGACGTGCCAAGAGCCGCCACGCCCATGACGACGCGCCGCGGGCGACGCCAGACTCGACGTCGTACGGCTTTCTGGGGTGTTTAGTCGGTGGGTAAAAACATCAAATGTTTTATGGACGTCAGAAGAAGTGTTCAAATATTAATAAAAAAATTAATTACATAACTCGTGAGGAAAACGCTAGACGATTTTATTTAGTCTAATTAACCCGTCATTAGCATAGGTTTACTACAGCACAACATTGTCAAATCATATATTAATTAGGCTAAAAAATTATCTCATAAATTTATCATAATATATGTAATTAATTATTTTTTTATCTATATTTAATATTCTGTGTCAAACCTCTGATATAATGGGTTGAAAACTTTTTTTTTGTTTGGAGGAACTGAACAGCCCCGGACCGTGTACACACGCGCGGCTTCGCTTTACATGTTGCCATATCCCTACGTATGTGCTGGCGCCGTGCAGGTGACGTGACGTGATAGGCGGCTATCTGTGTGTCACTGTCGTCGGTACGCTCATGCCACTATGCACTGGTACTGTACGAGAAGTGGACGGCGGTAGTTGGCCTGCGGTACCTCCGTTCAAAAGGGAACTTCTAGGTTTGATCAATTATGAGCATGTTTAGTTCAAAAAGAAACTCAGAAAGTGTTACATCACCTGTCACATCAAATCTTGCGGCACATGCATAGAGTACTAAATGTAGACGAAAGAAAAAACTAATTACATAGTTTAGTTGTAAATCACGAGACAAATCTTTTGAGCCTAATTAGTCCATGATTTGACACAAATAGTCAAATAAAACAAAAAGTGCTACAGTAGCCAACCCCAGAAAATTTTCCCAACTAAACAGGCTCTATGTTAAGTTTGCTTAAATTTATAAAAATAATATCAATAATTACAGGTTTAAATAGATATACTTATTGGATCAATTACGATGAATCCAATATTACTTATTTTATATCATAAATATTTATATATTTTTGTAACAAGTTTGTAAAAAAAGGTTTGTAACTAGAATTACTCTTTTTATATTAGGAGGGTATACTCCCTTCATCCCAGAATAAGTGCAAGTGTTGTTCTCGCTTTCTGAGAAATCAAACACTTTTAGTTGTGACCAAATATATATAAGAAAATATTAATATTTATAGTATATGATTAGTAGATTGTTGAATTTATTTTTATAATAAACTTATTTGAAAATGCAAATGTTGTTGATATTTTCTAAAAATCTAGTTAAATTTGCGAAATTTTGACCAGCATAAATACCATAGCGTCACTTATTTTCAGATAGAGAGACCGAGGGAGTATAGTTTTCTCTCTTCCTCTGCGTATAACTACTATTTAGGGGGTGTTTGGTTTGAGTAGTTAAAGTTTAACAAACACTGTAGCACTTTCGTCTTGTTTGACAAAAAGTTTCCAATCTTGGACTAATTAGATTTAATAGATTCGTCTCGTAAATTACTCCTAATATGTGCCGACATGCATGCAATTAGTCTACATTTAGTACTCCATACATTTGAGGGAACATTGATGTGATGGGAGTTAAACTTTAACAAGTTGCAACCAAACAGGCTCTTAACACCTGCGTGACTAGCTAGCTTAGTAATTTGGATCATATTAGCCGTAAATATTTACATATTTATGTAAAAAGTTCATCAAAATAAAGATGGTTTGACTTAACATCGTAGCCAGAAATCACTCCTTTTACCTCTCTCTCTCTCTCTGTGTATATATAACTGCTATTTAGCACCTTAGCTAGATTTGGATCATATTAGCAGTAATATTTGTAGTCTTGTGCTTTCCAATTGGAAAAGAATGCATACCTTTTTATGCAGCTAAAAACCTTTGGCATAGGGCTGGCATTCCTATGTAGTTACTTTGAGATGACCTTGGGACAACAAGGTGAGGAGAAGGTAGGTTAGTGTAGTTGCTCGTAAATCCCCTTCCATCAGTCCCTTTCCTTACTTTTTTAAAATTTTACTCTATTTTCAATTTATATTTTAGAAATAATCTAACAAAAACTATTTTTCAAATCTCTGTTTGGTTGCAGTAATCATGCCGTGGGAGGTCATGTCGCGCCACTCTCTCAAGCGCGCTAAGTTTGTTTTGTCACATCATTCTCTTTGGCATGACAAGAGAGCGCCTAGCCAAAACTCATTTCACGGTTACCTTGTATATCAATCAATACTATAAAGGAGCGAATGAATTGGAAAATACCCGTCACCTAAAAACTCTCTATCCACCTGCTATCTCCACCCTCAGATGTGTTTTGATTTTACATCCAACGCTTGATATAAATCTGACGGACGGAGCCTAAGATGAAAAGCACGATACTTACATAACAAAACACGCTTTCCTGTTATGATCGGTCACCGATCCCTCTTCCCGCTCCGATTTTTTTACCCACGACGAACCTACCCGCCGCCTAGCGTTCCTTCGTGACTTTGCTTTTCGCTCCTCTTAACCGTTCCGTCGTGATCCCGCCTCCCCGTTTTTCCTCACCGACGAAATCTATCCGCCTAATAATAATAACCGCCGCGTCCCTCCGTGATCCACATGAAGGCCGGGACATACCAGGAGAACGTGGAGGTTCCGCCGTACAAGACGAACGTCGCCCTGGTCGGCGAGGGCGCGACACGACGGTCATCACAGGCAGCTGCAGCGCCGCCGACGGCTGGCTGAGGCCGGAGGGTTGTCTCCGTGACGCCATCTTCCAGATCAAGGTCAGTTAACGTCACGTAGGTCATGGCGCCACCACCACTGCCCAATGCAAGTCGCCTGCCTCATGGCGGCCTGAAATTTCCGTTTTGTGTTTGTGAACGGTTTGTCGCAGGCACCTTGCTTGAACCCGCATCGCATCGCAAGGTCCATCCATCCATGTCCTACTGTATGCTGTCTGCCTGTCACCAGGAGGCTAGGTGGTGTGATTAGTTTTCTACTGATGCAGCGTCTGTGTTTGTGAGACAACCCTCTTCCTTCCTCCATCTCCCCTTGTGTGTACTTTATCTGCTTGAGTAGATGCAATATTGGTTTGATCTCATCGTCTCGTGTTTGTTTATGGCTGACTTCTAAGTCTGGACTAGAGATTGATAAATGTTTAGTGAACTGCTAGATAAATTAATCTTTGAATTGTCAGTGTACTATTCCATTGATGCAGCGGATGCAAGGGATGAATTGTTCATTGTTGGGCGATCTGGTTCCCTGCCCTTTTCAGGTAAACAATGCAGTGCTTTTTGTCTCCATTACTTGCCAGTGTTTTACACTATAGATTAATCTGATTTCTATGGCCTACTTTTTTTTCTTGAACCAGTTCTTGTCATTTCTAGGCATGGACGCATGGTATCCATTCATATATATAGTAATACAAAGCCACACATTATCATCACGAAAATAGTTTCATTTTTATACTTTGCAGTAGTATCTATCTTAGCGTCACTTGGCAACTGCCCTTGATTCTCAGGGCCTTGCCTTATCTAACAAAACATGAGTGTTAAGATGATCTTTTGAAAGTTACATCTCAGGTGGTTGCCTTGGCAAGAAGGGTGCCGTGGACAAGCCTGATCACCGGTTGCCAGCGTACGTCTCACATCTGTGCAGAGCCGCTTTGAAATTGTTAAGTTTTATCTATTATAATTGATTAAATTGAATCAGATGATCTGTAAAGTTTCCTGGGCGTTGGAGCTGAATAGAATTCTTTGCAGGAAAGAAGAGGGTTTGGATGTTTGGATGGCAGAGTTGTTGAGGATGGGGAGGTGAGTTGTCATCTATCGCATTCATGGATGGAAAGTGAGTTCTTAGATTCTTCCCTTTTCAGGTGAAATTCTACATGCAAAATCGGTTCAAATTTATAGGTTCAGGGTGGCTCATTGGTGCAGAAGCTTAATCTCAGTCCGATGAGAACTTGAGCGCAGGCAGCACGGATATTGGATCCGATGCATTGGTTAGTGCTTCTGCTCTGTATGCATATTTTTTATAACTACCAGTGTGTGTTCTGTCGTTGTAGTGACCTTATCTCTTTGAAAAATCTTCTGAATAATGGTGTCAGGATGGCAACGTGTCAGAGGAAAGCCATCAGATTCACAAGGATGATGAAATCACTGCAGATCGATTGGTGTGTTATCTGCAAATGTTTGGATTAACTTCTCTCAAATCAATATACATCAATATTATATTTGCATGACTGCAATTATTGAAATGGCTTCATTTGGGGGGGGGGGGGGGGGGGGGGAAATGGTTTCAGTCCACATGCACGATCTGGTTAGTGTTTGTTTGCTGTGCAACATTGGGAAAACTGAAACCTTTATGCTATTTTGCATGCACTGTGATTATTTAATTGGCTTCATTTGGGGGGGGAAATGGGTTTTAGGAGAGCAAGCATAATAAAGAGAAAATTGATGAGATTTTCAGGTAGCAATCTGTCGAGGTTCACACGCATGATCTGGTTAGTGTTTGTTTGTTACAGTATGTAACAAAAAACTGAAAGCTCTTATGCTATTTATGCAGTGATTGTCATAGCCTCTTATGGAGTGATTGTTTAATACACTTAAGGAACCTTGGGATGGAGTTGCTCTGATATCTTGTAAAAAGATTATTGATGCAAGAAGCAGTAGAATTGTTGACATGGTTTACATTTGTAAACTCTTCAGGATGAGTCAATTATTGACATTGATAGATGTTGAGCGCAAACAGATGCCAAAGCAACTATGAAAATAGTAATCACCTAGAGAGTTCAAAATATTGAATAAATTATTATGCTCTGTATAATGATATTGTTACTAACATGTTGCCTGTATCTTTGGTATGACCCTGTGCAGTCTAGGTTCAGTCTTACATTACATATGAAGCTCAGCTCATTTTACGGGGCAAAGACAGGATGAAAACAAGCAGTTCAGTTTTTTTGAAAATGTACATATGTGGTTAGATTGGTTCAGTGTGGACTAGGTAAAGTCCTCATGTTAAACAAATTAAATTCATTCATGAATCTTGATATATCATGGAAGCACATGTTCAAATGACATTCTTCTCATTTGACAACTGACACATGCTGAATTTGCATTCTGAAACATGTTTTTTTTGTTTGAACATTAATTTGTAGCAACTGCAGCACTCAGGTTCTATATTTATTGATTAACAATTTCCCTTTTTTATGCAGAATGAAAAAAAAATCATCAAGAGTACTTAGACTCAATAAGAATATTGGAGGAAAAGTTAGAAGTACGCTGACAATCATGTAAGAAACAAGTAAATGCCTAATTCACTTTTACAAATTAATTAAAATTATGCTATTTTTCTTCATTTTGGGAAAGAATTCACTATCACTTTTTATGTAAATTCTATGATTTCCATTTCTGGCTTGCACTATAATGCTACCTAATGGATCGGTCTATTTTCTCTTGTTTCATTCCAGTATGGTCAAACCAAACAAAAGGTGTCTTGATAGGGGAAAATATTTCCTGGTTTAGATTCATCTATGTCTTATTAGACTTGAGGCTTGCAACCTAGAGAGCAGAGCAATGGACCTTGGTCCTTTTGTATGATGACCTTCCGGATATGGAGCACATCATGACTTTGTTGGTACCATGGCTTTCATGAATTCAAATTTATACCCTTGGAGGCTCGTTGGCATGAGATATACTTGTGTTTATCAGCCAGAATCAGCACTATTTTTAAGTCATGAAACAATGTTTTTCTCTCATAACAAATTAGCATCAGCAGAAGCCGCAGAAACCATCAGCCGAACAATATCATAGTTACTGATGGATATGTTCAACTCAATAAGTTAGTGTATTTAATTTTTTACTGTAGAGCAACTATTTATCAATTTTATCCTTTTATTAGTTGATATAAAACATCTAATCTAGCTTTTCAAAACATATAATATTTTTGCTTTATAACAAATATTTTTAAAAACACATGCGTGTCACACATGCATTTCCACTAGTTTCTTATAACAAGTTATTTATTGAGATTTGATCTAACAAAATTCAACTTATGTGTTGTATATGGTGTAAGTAACCTATTTTAGTTTTGCACAAAACCCATAGAGATTTTGAAATATCTGTAACAGAACCGACCAATTATACGAGATTAAGTAAGAAAATCATCCACCGAGCAGACGATTTAGCAAACTTAAGCCCGTATAACCCGGTAGTCCGTGAAATCACGACGGATTTCAAACCAACTTGCATACCAGCCAAGATCGTAATAAGTTCAGTGGTCACCATCACAAGTTACATAAAAGTTCGCGTCACAATTACATCGGAGTTTAAACATAGTTATTACAAACCAGTTTCGAAAAAAAGTAGCGGAAGCATTTAGTTCAAATCACACACGCACACAGAGTTCAAAATACAGTGCCAGTTCCAGAAAATCTTCCATCAAAAGCAGCAGACGAGATGTAGTGAATGACCATTGCCCATGGTCCTAAGTTTCTCCCATTGCAGGATAAAGGCAGTTGATACAGTAGTCGTAATACATCTGCCCATCTACAACAAGTGGGAACAAAGCCCTGAGTACGAGAAGGTACTCAGCTAAACTTACCCGACAGAACCAAAAATAAAAGACACCAAGGAATCATGACAGACTTTCTGGTGGGGTAGCTGACTCATTTGCCAAAAAGCATTTTTAGTATTTAGAGAATCTTTACAAAAGCTTTGTATCAAGTTAAATCTTTATTAACCTGTCAACTACATTTGCACCTGTACTAGAGTAACATGTAATTAAACAGGTAATGATAACCAATGATCACTAACAACTTCCATTATGTCATATTTCATACAACTGTCCAAGTGTTCTATCAATATTACTACGATAAAGTAGCTCAAGTCAAGTTCTCACTATCCAGTGAACGATGGCGATTTGAATCGATTATTAACCAGCTGGTAATTTATTCCTCACACAAACCTCACTCACCCGCTAAAGTGAGGTGTTGGTCACCGAGTCAACCATTCAGGTAAAGTCGCGAGCTTGTCAGGAACCACATGTACCCGGGGGTAGGGATGAAAACAGATCGGATACAGACGGATATCACTGATATCGTATTTGTTTTCGTATTTATGTCCGGATTCGGATTCGAATACGGATAGTATAAAAAATGACGGATAGGATACGATTGGATATCGACATCATAAATATGTGATTTAAATATTCGGATACGGATACGGTATCGGATGTTAAATATTCGGACTCGGATACGGACGGATTAAAACCCCTCTAAACGGATTCGGTCTCGAATACGGTCGGAAAATATCCGTACCGTTTTCATCCCTGCCCGGGGGCCGCCCGACTGCTCTTTGGCCTTATTATCGCGCCCCCATATCCTGCCACTACTACTCCGGTACAGTGCGTTGCGGGCAATCCACTCGGCCCGAATAATCTCCTAGCTTCGCGGTCGGAAGGTACTTTATCCGGCCAGCTAAATGTGAGGCATGCGTTCAACATAACCCGAGGTCCAACAATAGTCGGTCCTTAATCGACACAGACGGAAAACACTATAGTCTGAAACCCTGCAAGTTTCCGTCCGGTCTCAATTTCACATTAACACTTAGTTATTTCCTGACGACATCTTTTCTCAAGCAGATCCAGGTAAACACCTATAGCTCGCAGGTGACAATAAATCACCCGACTTCTACCGGTCTAAGCAAACTAAGCAATTACTTGACTGCGGTTAACAGGGTGACAAGGATAGGGTAGAACGGAGTAAACAAGGTATAATGCAGCAACGGTTGCAAACAACTCCTAAATATAATGCAGCAGTTAAAGTAAAGCATTCATAAAATAATTGCAAACCGGGGGAGAGAAATGCTTCGGGGCTTGCCTCTCTCGAAAGAGCTCGGACGGTTGTCTGGGCACTCCGGAAGCTCCTCACCGACCTCCTCGCCGGCTTCGGGCACTTCCTGCTCCTCGGGCTGCTCTTCCGGCTCCTCGGGAACTGCTACCGACGTTACTTCCTGGGATCCTGTATGATGCAATCGTATAAGTGCTTATGCCTAGATGTATTGCGGAAATGACAGGTAATGGTCATGATGAATGAAATGTAGATAATTAGGTTCACTTTATTTCATAAAGTGGAGATACATTTCTTCTACAAGGTAGTCAACATCATCCAAGAATACAGACTACAAGCACATGTCATCTACTGCATTCTCTTCTACTACTACCATGCTAAGCCAGCACATTTTCCTAAATGCTTCAAAGATACACCAAAGCAAAATCTTATTCACTAGTCATGCATTAATAAGGTTAAATAAAACCCTAATTGCAACTAGGTTTGAACAGCAACACCTATTTTAGTAGCATAGAAAAATCTGATAAAATTACAATAGTTTTCTATCATCAAATCTAGCATACCATAAAAATTTCATTGCATTTGGATTACTAGAACTGCCTACATAAAAAATAACAAGCTAGAACCTAAAAATAAGCATAAAAGTACTTTATACTATGAAAAGTATCAAACAACAGATTTAACATCTTTACTACATTCTACACAATAAACAATACCTATAGAAAAAAATTATTTCATGCATGTTTTATTCATATTTTTTCTCTCTAGCAAAAATAACAATTATTAGCAATATTAAACACTTGTACTACACCTCAAGATTTTTCTACAAAACATGCATGTCATATATTTTTCCTAGGAAGTACATCACAAAAGAAAATTATAGCAAGTGGAAACATATTTTTCTGAGCTCTCTGTGATTTACTACATATTTAACAAGAAAACTGCAGTTTTAGTGATTAAATAAAAACTATACAGCAAAGTATTTAAACCTTGACATGCAATATTTTTCTCAAGTAGATCTAATGATAAGGAACCTAGAAAAATTTATTTGAACAGATTTGGAGCAAATTTGAGTAGTCAAACATTTTCCAAACCATTTCCATTTTCAAATAATAAAAGAAAAACGAAAAATTAATTTTCTTATTGCTAACGGGCCGGCCCAGCGAGACCAACCGGCCAGCTACGGCCTTTTGGCCCGTGAGCGCGCGCGGGAAGACAGACGTGCCGCCCGGTTTGGGCTGCGGCCCAAGGCCTTCCTGGCCCAGCTCGGCCGAGGCGACGGGCCTTGCCGCTGCGGCTGACCCCGCGGCCCCACGGGTCAGCGACCCGAGAGCAGGGGAGGAGCTCCGCTGCCGGCGTTCTCGCCGGTGGCGAGGTTCCCGGTGAAGCGAGCGGCTCTCGGTGATTCCCTATGGCAAGGCGAAGGCGAAGGTGGAAGAATGGAGGCGGGAAAAGCACCCTGGCAAGGCAGCGGTGGTCGCCGGCGAGCTTGGGCGGACGGCGTACGGCGGTGGATGAAATCCGATCACCGCGAGGGACGGAAGGTGCGGCAATCGGCTTAGCGAGGTTCCGTATGCGCGAAGCGCAGGCGAGGGCGACCCACCGGCGGCTGGGGATGCCGGCGAGCGGTGGTGGGCGATGGCGGACGGCGGTGGAGCTCTCGCGGCGGCTGGGAAGGAGGAGAGGAAGGGAATGGAGCGCGAGTGAAGGCGGGGGAGCGCGCGGAGGGAGTAGGCGGGCGCGGAGGAGGACGCGTGGCCACCGGGAGGGCGCGTGGCGCGTGGGTCGGCGGTGTACGGCCACGCGACGGCCGGCGTCTGCCGCTGCGCCACGACGTCGCGCGTGCGTGCGCGCGCGGGCGGGGCAGGCGTGGGCGTGAGTGCGGGCGCGGACGCGAAGCAGGCCGGGCCGGCTTCGGCGCTCGGGCCGGAAAGGAGGCGGCGGCCCGATAAGGCTAAAAAATGATTTTCTTTTCTAAATAAATTCCAGATTTTATAATTTGATTCAAATTCAAATTTTGAAGATGAAAAAGACATTTTCACAAATTGCCCCCAAAACAAAAGTTGTTCAAAATTTTATTCTCTACAACTTTCATTTAGGGCACTTTTCAAAATTCTAAATAGATTTTGAATTGATGATTTAAAGTCAAATTTTTAAATGAAAACTCAATTTTCTGAAATATTTTTAGAAGCAAAATTTGGGAAGATTTTGAATACAAAACTTGCTCCAAAAATCATGCTAATTATTTCTAAGTTATTTAAAGTTATAGCTCCACAAATTTTTACCACTTTTATCTGGGACTTTTACCAATTCAGAGCTCAAACATGATTATCACAGTTTTAAATAAATTCTAACTTAATTTACATGTGATGATGATCATGCATGAAATGCAAATGCTCATGATTTAGGATGTGAATGCATGCTTAACACCCAGAGGTGTTACAATATCTAATTTTAATGTAGGCTATTTGTTAAGTGTTAGGAGAAATAATTACACTTGATCTCTTTCTCCACTAAAGTTTAAGTAATTAACAAGCCCCAAATACTTTTTAAACTTTGATATTACGCAACGTGAGATGTAAATTTTTTGTTTCAACTGTATCATCCTATCAGTTGCCAACCCATAGCTCACAATAACTTTTTCAAAAGCCACGACCCAACCAAACAGACCCTAAATGCTCAATCCAACGATCAACATATCGGCAAAGTAAAGATGATTTCAACATCATGATAGTATTTTGTTTTTAAACAACTTGGTCCCACTCGTATTTCAGAAGTGTCCGTTCACAGCAGCTTATGGACCAAAGTGGAGCTCAAGGGGGCGAAAGGCTAGGTCGCCCGACCTCTACGGCTCCAGACGTGTCTACACGTGTCTACAGGACATATCTTGAGGCCAGACTTGTGGTTGTGGAGCGAAGCGAGGGGGTTGGAGGAGTTGAAGAAGTTGGGGTCCGTCGCGACATAGTCCTCGCAGCAGCTGCAGAGCACGAGGGCGAGCTGGATGTGCGAGGCCTCCTCCGCCTGTTGCGCCTAGCTCTTGCTACTATTGCTCGACGGGCTGTGGCCGCTCCTCACCGGCTGCCCCTGGAGCTCCCGCCGAGTGGGACGGGACCGAGAAGGAGTAAACTTTGGCGATGGTGTCGAGCCCTAGGGTTATGGCCGAGGCACGAGGTCTGCGCTCCAATGCTGAGTGGGCGACGACCGGCCACGGTCCGGCAGAGGTAGTGGCATAGAGTTCCAGAGCCATGATGCCGCGCGATGGCTGGGGCTGGGGCTGGGGCACATGGAGGGGGAGGGTGGCGGTGGCGCAGCGACGTGGCTAGGGCATGGGAGGATGTAGACGTGGCGCTAGGGATTCTTCTTTTTTGCGACGTGGGGCGAAACGCCGGACGAGCGAGTGGAGGCAGGGCGTGGGGCAGATTTGGGGTTCTTTTTTTTTTGTTGACGACGTGGGGTGAAGGTGCGAGCCGATTTCAATAAAGGCCGAAGAAAACCGTCGGGGGCAGATGATCACACTTTGTACTTCATACAATAGAGACTAGAAACATGAGAACTCTAATAGAACATATAAGATGACTATATGCTATAAAATATAAATAAACAAACATAATTTTATCGAATATGGCTGTCTGTGCAGGACAACTAAACACGAAGACACTACATACGTTTATATTGGCTTAAGTTGGCTGTATAAGATCCAAACACGTACTGCATACGTTTAGATTACACTGGGTTATGCTGGCTAAACCTAATAGAGGCAACCAATCAATCCCTGCGTGTTACGTGCTCTTTTGCAATGTGTGGTCCGCTAGCTAGCCAGCTCAGGGGCTAAGGCAGTGCGTGAACGCGAACAGCCTACCATGCATGCCTCCACCTGATTGACCGGTCCGTGTTTTTTTTGGGACTCCGCTTCATTAATTAAAAACCGTTATTACAATCAAATTGCAAACAATGTTGCAAGAAGCTAGGAGGATTAAACCAAACAAAGGAAGCTAAGGTAGAAGAAACATGTTGAGCACTAAGGTGTGCTGCAAAATTTCTCTCTCTTCTGGTATGGAGGAGCTGAAAAGAAGTGAAGTCGGAAATCATCTCCTCCACGTCATCAAGAATCGCCTTGATCTCTGAACGGTGGTTTCCTTTGTTCTTCCACAGCATAACTAGCTCGAGCCAATCAGATTCCACAACGATGCGCTCCCTGGTGCCCGCTGGTATTAACCGAACGCCGTCTCGGAATGCTTCCACTTCTGCCATTAGCGCTGACCCCATTGAGTCTTTCCATCGAGCTGAAGCTGCTAGCATTGCGCCGACACTGTTGCGCATCACCACCCCTGTTGCTCCAATGTTGGTCTCCTAGTGGTACGCCCCATCTATGTTGATCTTCACCGTCTCCTCCCCAGGCAGTTGCCCATGTTGCACCCGCCTCAATGTTGTCTCTGTATCGATCTGCTTGCCACTACACAGCTAGTAGCAAGTCTCAATCGCCCAAGCCAAGGCCTTGCCTAGGTCTATAGGTATCTCTGTATCGATCTGCTTGCCACTACACAGCTGGTAGCAAGTCTCAATTGCCCAAGCCAAGGCCTTGCCTGGGTCTATAGGTATCTATTGACACTTAATTAGGTCACACACTCGATAAGGAGCTAGATCGCTCGATGTAGGGCCTAGCTGATTTAGGGATCGGCCGGTGCCTAGGGGATGTCTACACCTGGACCTTGTGCCTCCAGCGATGAGCGCGGTACGTAGGACACGTCACCGGAGGAGCCTCGCCAGGAGCGCGATATGCAGGACACATCGGTGAGGTCTCTTGAGATCCGAAACCCCACACGCCTGGGAGGGACCCCGTCAGGGCATGCGGCGGCTATGGGCTACCCTAGCCAGCCTGACCGCTCTAGAGCGTCGTCATCGTCGATCCTCTAGACATGCAGCACCAACGAAGAATGAGGAGAAGAGGTAGAGGGGAAGAGAGGGTAAAAAGAGGTAGTAGATTGATTTGTTGTGTTTTTGTATCGATTGGATAGATGAGAACTTAATCGGCCATGATCCTCTCATATATATAGAGGGGGTGGTCTTATCCCAGTAGGAAACCTCTCTAAGACTTAATCTCCAAGTTTTCCACGAGTTTGGAAGAGTTGGGATCGAGTTTGGACTCTCCCTGATTCGGATCGTGAAAGTCAAAAGTTCTGGTAGGGGACTAGAAGTTCTCGTTTCCGCATAAAGCCAGCATCTCTAGGCAATCATCAGAAGTTCTGGTAGGGGACCAGAAGTTCTGGTTTCCACATAAAAGCCAGCATCTCCAGGCGATCATCAGCAGTTCTAGTAGGGGGTTAGAAGTTCTGGTTTCCGCACAAAGCCAGAACTCCTATACGAAAGTCAGAAGTTCTGGTAAGGGATCAGAAGTTCTAATCTTTGCACAATGGAATTTTTGGGTGTCAACATATGCCCCCTGTTTTCAGGTGAATGATGCATGAACCTGAAAACACTTAATCAAACAAAACATATTAAAACTAAACAGCGACGACACCCATCTCATCGGCTGTCTAGTAACTAAGGGCGATGTATACATCAGCCATTTTTGTTCTAAGAGCGATACATGTATCGGTCATTGCTTGGAGAGCACTTAGGCTTCTTGCCAAACACTTGAAAAATATTTTTTCAAGTACCTTCCATTGAATGCTACCTTGAGACGTTCACCTTGTAATGTCTCTAGCAAATAAGAACTACCGTATATGACTTTGATCACTTTGTAAGGATCCTCCCAATTTGGTGACCACTTGCCAAACTGATTGCTCTTCGATCCAATAGGAAGTATAGTTTTCCACACTAATTCTTCCACTTGGAAAGATTTGCTCTTGACTTTCTTGTTGTATGCTTTGGCAACTCAGGCTTTGTCTTTCTCTATCTCTTTAAGAGCTTTTAATCTCACATCAGTCACCTCATCGATATTATCCATCATTAAATCATGATACACAGCTGATAGATCATTTTGTTTAGCAAGTCTGTATGCATCCAAATTCACCTCGACGGGTAACACGGCCTCTTGACCATATACTAACTCAAAAGGAGTAACTTTTGTAGCACCATGCCTTGAGATGCGATGTGCCCATAGAGCTTTAGACAAAACTTCATGCCACCTCCTTGGATTCTCCTCAATTTTCTTCTTGATAAGCTTGATCAAAGTCTTATTACTAGACTCAGCTTGGCCATTAGCTTGAGCATAGTATGGAGATGAGTTGAGAAACTTGATCTTATATAATTCGATAAATTTTCTCACCTCCTTAGACACAAATGATGTCCCTTGATATATAGTTAATGTTTGAGGGATGTCGAATCTATGGATGATATACTCAGTAATGAACTCGATTACCTCCTTGTGTGTCATATTCTTCAAAGAAACTGCCTCGGTCCACTTAGTGAAGTAATCCGTAGCAACCAACACAAATCGGTATCCCTTGAAAGATGGGGGATGAATTTGGCCAATGAAGTCTAACCCCAACCACGAAAAGGCTATGGTTTGATAATATGATGAAGCGTAGCAACAGGTACAAGCTGAATATTTTCAAACCTTTGACACTCTTCGCAACCCTTGTGGTAACGAAAACAATCGGCCATCATGGTAGGCCAATAAAAACTGGCTCTACGCAATAATCATTTTATCTTCAGGGTCGATTGATGCATACCATAAATACCTTTATAGACTTCTCTCATAGCTACTCTTGCTTGATCGGAATTCAAGCACTTTAATAGCAAGTCCTCAGCGGTTCTCCGATAGAGCTCATCATTATGCATCACATATTTGAAAGCACACCGTCAAACACTCTTGTCAACTTTAGCACTTGGATCACGTAAATATGCCAATAAAGGAGTCCTCCAATCATATAAATCGGCTCCAACATCACTGGAAGTTCCGTTAGACCAATTTGAAAGCTTCTCGGACAGATTGGCCGGGTTGACCATAGGTTAGTCAGCTAAGCCGACTGGGGTAGTTGGCTTAACCGACTAGGAGAAGTCGGCGTGGTCGACTAGGGAAGTTGGCTGAGCCGACTGGGCTTCAGCAGAGAGGGAGTTGGCTGAGCTGATTGGTCTGCACCTGCACGAGAAAAACTAAAATTTTTATGCATCTGCTTTTCTTGAACATGAAAATTACACCCACCAACATCATAGCCAGATGTTTATTGAGCTAACATGTTGGCCTTCAAATCCTCATGTCTTGAAATATGCCGAATTTAAAATTCAGCAAATGTATTGATAATATCAAGGCACATATTAAGACACATATAAAATGGTGACCCCCTTTTTAATCATTGAAACTTGCTAGCCACCTGCTATACCACCAGCAAGGAATCACCAAAGGCTTTAACATGTTTCACCTCCATGAAATGCAATATTTCCAAGCCGAATAAAAGAACTTCACATTCGGCTTGAATGTTAGTGCAAATATGTTTTTAATCGGCTTGATGTCTCAAACAGCACATTGTGAGAGATAATGACTATACCAACACCTTGACCCTTTTTGCAAGCTGATTAATCAAAATAAGCCTCCATGGGGTAGAAAACAGGTAATTGATCTCATCTCCTAAATCAATTCCATGCTCAACAATCTAATTGATGAGGATTTGACCTTTCAAAATACTCAATGGCTCAAGGGCCAAATCACAGTCAATTAGTGTGTATGCCCATTCGCCTACCCTTCCGCAAAGAATTAGCCGATATAACATGTGCTTTTATTACATCGGCCTGGCAAGCCATCACACATATACTAAATCAATTCATGTTTCAATTCAGCACGTGCATATTACAACGCTAAGCATTATTTAAAGCATGGACATACCTTTTCTTAAGGTCAAGAAGACATCAACCAATATGGATGACAGCATATCCTTTCCTTTTGTCTTCTTGAGTCAATACAACACCGATACATCCTCTTTGGCAATAATATATAATGTGAATGGAGCTTCACTCCTAGATGCACGAAGAACCGGTGCTGTTGATAGAGAATTCTTGAAAAGTACAATTAATTATTTATAATCGGCTTCTAAATTTTGCCCTGCATACGTCAGCAGTGGTCTAACACCAAACCCAATGTCAATTGGCTCACATGGGTTGGCCGACGCAATCCCTTGTCCAAACAGAATTCACACTACATGACGATATGGAGCCGATCATCAATCGGCTCTAAAGAAATGGGAACAAAGCCTCCTCTATTAACTCAAAACCAGCAAGGTTTCTCTCTGACAATCAAATAATATTATCATGCCCCCAAGCAAAGGGGCATCGGCCGTAGCATAGGCTGATGAGTCTGCATGGACGATCTCAACTTCATCGTCTACCCACTGAATGAGGAACCGGTGCAAGCTAGAAGGCACACATGGATTGCCATGAATTCATTCACGCCCAAGAATCAAATTGTAGCTCCCTTGCACCTCTGCAGCAACGAAGAAGACGGTGGCCAATGTTTTGCTCCCAATAGTAAGCTTCATCAAAGCAAATCTCTTGGCCGAAATAGGTTTTCCTCTTCCAATGCCTTTGACCGTCCTCTTGGTTTTAATTAACTCCTCATCAGATCCGCCAAGCTTCTTATAAAGCGAATATGGCATTAGATTCACACTGGCTCCGCTATCCACCAACATGTTGTTGATCGGTCTGCCATTAATGAAGCCCTTCACATGCAGTGGCTTGAGGTGATTCACGTGATCTGCTAGCTTCTTGAAAATAGTTTGACCTCTAGAAAGTTTCTCAACACCAGCAGGGACCAGATCAATAACAGTGGGAAGTGAATCAACTAGAGATACCCCAGAGGCACCCGGGCCTGAGAAAGTCAGCCCAACCAACTCTGAAGTCGGCTTAGCCGACTAGGGGTCAGCCAGAGCAGCAAGTACAGGGGGAGTCGGCTCAGCCGACTTTGAGCAGACAGCTGGCTCTTTCTTGCTTGATTGTGGGAAAATTGGAACCTTATTGAAGATTTGTTTTCCCATCTTTATTAGCCCTTCTTCCTTGAACTTCTTACAACGAGCACGCTGGAGTTTGCGCTTTTGCGTTCTTGACAAACCCGAAGGGCACCATGTCGGTTGGAAGTTCTCAAGAGCCGATGTGCTAATCCGAGCTTCATGATTATTAACATCAGCACCCTTTGATATCTTTTCCACATTAGATTGGTCTAGATTATCAATGACAATCGGCCTTCACTTTCTTTGATTGGAGCACCTGCAGGTCCGATTTTGATGACTATTTGCTCATCGGCCTTTCTCGTGGGATTAATGAGTACTTTCTTATCCCTCAACACATACACTTGCTTTATTGATGCTTTACCCTTTTGTTGGACCTGATTAGCAAGTTTATGCAAAACTGGCTTAATCGGTCTTTCCTGGTTGGAGCTCTATTAGCCATAGCTCAATCAGCTATGAGGGAAACACCGCTGCTCATTGTGAGTTACATCAGCATACATCCTCCATCGGTGAGGATTTTGACGTATTAATGCGTAAGGAATCAATACTCCATCTTTATATGTGTGCTGCAATTTTTGTTTCCAGCTAGCTTGACTGATTTGATAAATTGGTCTTGCTAATTTTTTCTGTCCACCAAAATTAAAATCAGTTTGGCCGACTTTCAAAGTCGGTCTAATTGATCCTCTTTGAACAATAGTGTTATTGGTTGGTTTCGCTTGTCCATGGGACTTTGGGCTTGCCCCCCGAGCCTAGAAGATTTGATTGTGATCTTAAGGCTCTCCCGATTGTAACATCCCGGCCCAGGGCTTAACAGGATTAATAGGATACTCATACCAATAAGTTGCAACTTCTTTTCAGGAAGCCCATCTATTAAGAACTCCAAGGTTAAGCGTGCTTGGCTTGGAGCGATGGGTGACCGACCGGGAAGTTCTTCCCGGGGGGCGCACGAGTGAGGACAAAGTGCGCAGAAAAGACATGTGTTGGTCTGTGAGGGCAGTCTATGTCCTAGAAAAGCAGCCAGATGTAAGCGGGCCCGACCTCGAAGAGGTGGGACGTTACAGAATGGTATCAGAGCCGACTCTCACGGTTTCACGGGCGTGTGTGTCGCAGTTGCGCAGAAATGGTGCGCATGGCTGGTGTGGATCCGTCGTGGTCACACAGCATGGCACATGCGCTGGCTCTGGACATACGGACGTGGCCAAGAGAGGACGCTCCT
This sequence comes from Saccharum hybrid cultivar R570, assembly GCA_038087645.1. Taxonomy (NCBI): domain Eukaryota; kingdom Viridiplantae; phylum Streptophyta; class Magnoliopsida; order Poales; family Poaceae; genus Saccharum; species Saccharum hybrid cultivar. The sequence continues at coordinate 1,312,986 of JAQSUU010000049.1, read as the reverse complement.
GGCTTGGGATTGATCGACGAGGACGTCGATCTCTTAAGGGGGTAAGGATGTAACATCCCGGCCCAGGGCTTAACAGGATTAATAGGATACTCATACCAATAAGTTACAACTTCTTTTCAGGAAGCCCATCTATTAAGAACTCCAAGGTTAAGCGTGCTTGGCTTGGAGCGATGGGTGACCGACCGGGAAGTTCTTCCCGGGGGGCGCACGAGTGAGGACAAAGTGCGTAGAAAAGACATGTGTTGGTCTGTGAGGGCAGTCTATGTCCTAGAAAAGCAGCCAGATGTAAGCGGGCCCGGCCTCGAAGAGGTGGGACGTTACACCGATTATCACTGAACTTTTCTAGCACCATCTCGCGATCTAAAACTTTCTTTCCCTTCTTAGATTCTCTAGGCACGCTGATTATCACATTCTTCCTAATAGTGGAATCGGCTTGCTCTGGCCGAATCAAGACGGCTGGATTATTGATCTCTAGAGTTTCAATCATAGAAAGTGTCTTTTTGCAAGGCAAAGGATGTGCATCTCCGTCATGCGTAGCTTGCATGTCCAATTTTGCCTTTTCTGATTTCTAAAATTGATTAATAATTTTTTTTGTGAATCGGTTTAGGATGCATCACATGAAGCCTCAAGCATTAGAGTCATGCACGATGACTTTGGAGAGTTAAGCAACACCATAATATGAGGCAATGAAGCATGTGGTGTTGTTGTCCCATCATCAGTTTGAGAAGTACAAACCGAATTGGGTGTATATGCAGCAATAGAAAGAATAGTGCTAACCCCTCCTAAATTGGTCCTATCGGTTTTAGGCGTCGAAGAGACCAATTCAGGTTTCTTCCTAAAAATAAGATTGCCATCTTGATTAAAATAACAGTAAGACAACCTCTTACCATGAGGTATAACGCTAGTTCCTCCTAAATTGGTCATATCGGTTTCAGGCGCCGAAGAGTCCAATTTGGATTGACTCTTTAAAACCACCCTGCCATGTTGATCAAAATAATATGGTCTCTCAGCAGGAAGTTTAGTGCTAACCCCTCCGAAATTGGCCCTATCAGTTTCAGGCGCCGAAAGGCCAATTCGGATTGATTATCATAAACAAATCTGCTATGTTGATGAAGATAGTAGTGAAACGGTCTCTCATATTGAGGTTGACTAAAAGCCAGGACCAATTCACTAGTATGTGCAACATGAGGTAAAGTAACAATAGGAGCACCAAACATCCTTTTCTCTAATTCATCAAATTTAGACATAATCTTATTCATAAAATAAAAAGGAGGAGAATCTTCGGTAGACCCATGTGCCTTTACCTCAGTTATGGTTGTAGACTTGACGATGCTCGCCTGACCCATTGAACTGGTGAACTCGCCGCTGCGACCGTTGTTCCATATCTTGATAAAAAGAGATCAAGACCAGATGCTTTCGGCCTTTTAGGCCAAATTAAGCAACAGTAATGAGAACACAAAAAGGATAGATTGGAACTAACGAATAGGCTAGACTAGAAAGATCGGCTATATGAGATAGCCGAACCAATCGTTCCCCAGCGGAGTCGCCAAAAAATGTGTTGATGCTTAATTAGGTCACACACTCGATAAGGAGCTAGATCGCTCGATGTAGGGCCTAGCCGATTTAGGGATCGGCCGGTGCCTAGGGGATGTCCACACCTGAACCTTGTGCCTCCAGTGATGAGCGCGATACGTAGGACACGTCGCCGGAGGAGCCTCGCCGGGAGCGCGATACGCAGGACACGCCGACGAGGTCTCTTGAGACTCAAAACCCCACACGCCTGGGAGGGACCCCGTCAGGGCGTGCAGCGGCTGTGGGCTGCCCTAGCCAGCCTGACTGCTCTAGAGCGTCATCGTCGTCGATCCTCCAGCCATGCAGCACCGACGAAGAACGAGGAGAAGAGGTAGAGGGGAAGAGAGGGTAAAAAGAGGTAGTAGATTGATTTGTTGTGTTTTATGTCGATTAGATAGATAAGAACTCAATCGGTCATGATCCTCTCATATATATAGAGGGGGTGGTCTTATTCCAATAGTAAACCTCTCCAAGACTTAATCTCCAAGTTTCCCATGAGTTTGGAAGAGTTGGGATCGAGTTTGGACTCTCCCTAATTCGGATCATGAAAGTCAGAAGTTCTGGTAGGGGACCAGAAGTTCTGGTTTCCTCATAAAACTAGCATCTCCAGGCGATCATCAAAAGTTCTGGTAGAAGACCAGAAGTTATGGTTTCCACATAAACCCAACATCTCCGGGCGATCATCAGAAGTTCTAGTAGGGGGTCAGAAGTTCTGATTTTCGCACAAAGCCAGAACTCCTATACGAAAGTCAGAAGTTTTGGTAGGGGATCAAAAGTTCTAATCTTCGCACAATGGACATTTTTGGGTGTCGACGGTATCTTTCCATGCCGACGACCGTTCCTACTTCTCCATCAGGACCACATACCGCACATCATCATGCCCTTCCTCCTCACTGCAAAAGGAGCTCTCTAACAGGTCCCTCGCCCATGTTCTAGGACAAAGCGTAGGCAGCTTTACACCTGTGAGTGTTCTCGGAATGTTCCAGAACTCCATCGCGAAAGTGCACTGTGTAAGTGGATGGTAAGTGGTTTCATCCTCCGTTCCGCAGAAGCCACAAGTTCCAATCAGTTCTATGTGTTTGTGGTGGAGATTAGCTCAGCTGGGCAGAAAGTCATGCGTTACATGCCACTAGAATACTCTGATCTTCGGTGGCACCTTGCATTTCCACAACTTTTGCCAGTATGGGTCATTTGAAGCTGTCGAACTTGATGTTCGACCTTCCTTGTGATCACGCTCATGGGCCTCATTCTTCACCAACAGACGATAAGCCGATCTGACGGTGTAAAGGCGATGGCACTCTCCTGCCCAGGCCCAGAAATCCCCTTGGTGACGACCCAACGGGATTCTTTTAATCGCCTGTGCATCCATGGCTAGCAGGTTGTCATGGAGCGCCACATCATCCCAACTGCTGCCATCTGGCGTTAATAGTTCATTGACCCGCGTGGCCAGAGCGCCCTGTTTTGGGCGATCGGTCTGCCCCCAATGGCGCCCGGTATCTAGTGGTCTCTCCAGATATTCGTTGATTCTCCATTCCCAATTCTTCGAATTAGGCCACAGTCCAAAGCTTTGCGACCAGCTAGAATTGCTCACCAGGTGTGAGAGGGACTCCTCTTGTTGCGGGCTGACACAAAATCACCATTAGGAAAATATTTACCACTCAACACCCGTGCACACAGCGTATCTGGGGAGGTCATAAGTCTCCAACCTTGCTTCCCCAGCATCTCTATATTGAAATGTTTGACATCTCAAAACCCCATGTCACCAGAACATTTTGGTAGTGTAAGTTCCGGCCACCTCCCCCGGTGGATGGCTTTACTATCCGCAGCACGCCCCACCAGTAATTGGATGTGGCTGAGGTGATTTTCTTTCTCGTGGTAGAAGATAAGAGAAAGCAATTCATCGGATATGTAGTGATGGCTTGCACCACCGACTTAATCAGTACTTCTTTGGCAGCCCCGCTAAGCAGCTTCTGGCGGTCCGTGTTAGCGTTTGCCGGCCTTCTGCTCTCCCCTTCGTCCAATCCAACCCGCGATCTGGCACGCACGATGCATGCCTTCACATCGAGTGGTCCCATAGACTATGGGTCGCCATGTCCATTGTTATTTTGGTAATGTTGTGCTAAGGACGTCCGTCCATCGAACGTTGTCGTTGATTGGCCATGAAACCAGCGAAACGGCCTAACTCTCCACTTGCATATCCGCTCGCCCCAAACCTTATTTGCTCGAGAGCCCATCGTCCGTTCCCTCTCCATTCACCGCACCACCGTCACATGCGCATCGCCACACGCGTGCTCCGGCACGACAACGCCGTCGCGATGCTATCCACCGCGCACGTGCTCTAGCGCGACCATGCCGTTGCGACGCTCTCCACCACGCCCGATCGTTGTCGTCCTCTCTCTCTCTCCACCACGCTCCAGTGCCGCCACCCACCGTCCTTCCTGTCCACCGGGCCATTTGCCCACTGCAACGTTCTCCACTGCGCCAGCCGCCTTGTCCACCAGAGCGATCTTCTCCACTGGAGCTGTGCAGCATCGAGCTCTGCGCCGGTGTATGTTTCAAGTGTTACAGATGTTTCAGAGGTATGTTACAAGTATTTCGTATGGATGTTGCATTGATTGTACTCGTATGTTGAAAATCTCTGTTCGCAATGTTTCATCTATTTTTCAGACGTATTTTGCAAGTAAGGATGAAAACGGTCGGAAAACTCCTCAACTGTTTTCTACTTTTACATTTGAATAAGAAAACGGTAAAACTGGACAAGAAAACGAACGCAAACTTATAGAATATCGAGAATTTCGAAAACGAACCAATTCGAGCGAAATTATATCGAACACGGTCGGTATACGAAAATTTAATACGGAATACCGACCCACAATGCATAACAATTAACAAATGTCATGGTGACAAATTTCGAATACAAGAGAGCACACTTATCAATTTGGTTTATTTCACAAGAGAAAAAAAAGAAAGAAGAGAAAATTTTGAGATGTCATCGGTACTAGACTAGAAAGGATAGCAACAAGGTCTGGCCCATCTCGCTCTCGCTCTTTTGGTCGGCCCAGTCACATGGAACGCAACAACAAGCTCCGTGAAGCCAGATGCAGCCATGCAGGCATGCAGGCCCGTGCAAGGTGATTAATCCCACCTCAGCGACTTAAGGAGGCGCGATAGGCATGAGCTGCCTATATAATGCAGCCTATGGGCATCAGTGCTCCACACTTGCCTTTGCCCAGTTGCCTGGACTGTAATGATCGGCAACCAAATTAGGTTTAAACTGAATTTTGAATTCAAAATATTTTTGAATTAAAAATAGAAAACTAGAAAATGGTCGAAAGCAGTCGGAAAATGTCTAATCCGTTTTCTACTTTTACATTTGAAATACGAAAACGAAAGCGAAAACGGTAAAGTCGGACAAGAAAATGCGGATTCGATCGGATTAAATACAGAAAACGATGTGGTTGAGTTCGGGATATTTTTGTTCCGTTTTCATCCTTAGTTGCAAGTGTGTTTATCGGGATGTTGCATATGTTTCCCACATATGTTGCAAGTGTGTTTATCTGGATGTTGCATATGTTTCCCACATGTTGCAGGTGTGTTATCTGGATATTGCGTATGTTTGCAATGGATTTTAAGTGTTTCTAGGTGTTTTTGCAAGTGTTTCGTACTCATGTTTCAAGTGTTTCTTTTATTTTTAGATGTACGTTGCAACTGGATGTTTCAAAAATAGACCAAATGTTGCAATTGAAATATGACCCGCTTGCTGCAGCTGCCAAAGGGGGCACGTGGGGTCGGGCGCAGACGCAGACACCGCATGGGGTCAGGTGGGGTGCAAACACCACGTCAGGTCGTGCGGGGTGCAATCCAGACATTTGAGCACTAGTACAGCTATATCTAGATTGACTGACATAGATCCTATAATTACATTCTTTTCTAGGCTAGAGGTAGTATTCGTTAATTAGTGTCCTCGACGAGGTTTCGTCCCGTGCTTGCAGAATGTAAATGCTAGTACAAGACCACGCATGACCATTATATGGACATGACAGCAACAGGTAGCATCGCCACCACCAACACCATCGGTGAAAACTTGAATTAGTTCCTGATCAACTTTATAGTAAATAGTACTAGCATCTATATCTCTAAATAAATGATTATAAAAATATATTTATAACTAATCTAATGATGCTTATTTTTATCATGAATATTGATACTTTTTTATATAAATTTAGTAAAAGTTCAAACAGTTGGACTCCTGGAAATGCAAGAATTACATTCTTTTATGTACCGAGAGAGTAGATGCAACTAGCCAAATTAGTTCAAACGTCTGCCCCTGATTCAAGGTGAGCTTAAATTGCACCGGTTCTAATCATAGGCCATCACATCTGGGGATCATAAGGGAACACAAACTTGTCCGTCCTTGAACAGCCGGTATAAGCTTACAAAATAAAATCGATGGCCACCTCACTTTACAAAAAAGAAGCTGACCGGCCAACGCAAAATCAGGCCCATGGTAGATCCGCGTGATCTGCCAGTTATACCCAGTATAACACTGCTTTTTGGGATAATACAACACAACTTATCTCCCTCCCCAAATACACAATTTACGGCACATGTACAAAGGAGAAACATGAAAGAATTACAAAGCTTACTGACCTATCTATGCTCTGAACAAATCTGAACTGTATGCCGCCGCAACTCAAACCTGTATGAACTAAGAAAAAAATTCCCAAGATGACTTGAGTCTTGCATCAACACTGACTCAGTGGCTTTTCTCAACTTGAAAATATGCATGAACTGGCTTTCTAAACTTGCCTTGCAGTTATCACATCTGTTGTGGAACCACCGTGAAGGTCAAATCGTGAGGCCGCAAGGCACTTTGAACTAGGTCTTGCACTGTTTTGTTTCGTCTACAAACATCTGAGATTTCTCCAAATCTATCTGTTATGGTATGAAGAGTAGACCCGGAAGCAGCATCAGATATGATGTTGAAGAAACGCAAACGTTCTGCATCTGTTAGGGCTTGCGGTGGTATAAGATTAATGCTTTCCCTTGCCCAGTTCAGCATGTTCTCACCAAAGGCTCTGCTAAGTGACAGCAGAACATAAGAAACCTGCAAAAAGGTACAAATCCACCTGTCAATTATCATCTTACTATCTCATGCTTTGCTCTAAATTTTTTTCAGTAATACAACAAAATATCAAAACTACAATTGGCATTCTCGTGTTGATTTTATGCACAAATGGCTGTTTGCGGCCACAGTGGAGTTGGTGATTTCATGGCCTCGATAAAGAGCCTGTTTGGCACAACCAGGAGCTGTTTTTCTCTCTCCTCAAGGAATGAACTAGGAGCCCAAAAAAAAAGCTCTGGCTCCTCGAGTAGAGCCGAAGCCAGAGGGAGCCCCACCAAACAAGGCCTAAGACTTTTTCCCGCACTACTAATGATAGTTGGAAGCGACCGACTAAGTACAAGTAGAATGTAGGTAATGTGGGGATGAAAAAAGAAGTATGTGATATAAGGGAAACTAAAAGTAATGTGGCTTTACTTACACCTGAGACAGCACAAATGCAATAATCACCATAATTAATAGCGGGAAGACATTCAGTTTCACCTTTACAGTCATTTTTTTGTCTATATTCTATATTCTAAAAATGATGGACAAATAGTGACCAGATAGAGTTCTAATGAGAGTCAAACTTCTCTTTACTCTGACAAAGTTTATGGAAAATACATTAACATCATGTTACCTGTTGGAGTATGAGTATTAGGCCCATGTGGCTAGGCCCATGAGGCCCATGTATGACATATATTGCTACCCCTCTAGGGTTCAACACGGTATCAGCCTAGGATCCTCCTTCCCAGCCGCCACAGCCGCCGCCGCTGCCGGCCATGGCAGGCCGTTCTCCCCCTCCTCCCACCCCCTTCACCCTATCCCCCCTCACGGCCCCGATGGAGGCGCGCGGCGGTGCCACCACCGTCAAGACCCACCGCGTGGACCTTCCGCCCACGGCCACGCTGGCCGACGTGAAGGCCCTCCTCGCGTCGAAGCTCTCCGCGGCGCATCCCGTCCCCGCCGAGTCCGTCCGCCTCTCCCTCAACCGTAACGAGGAGCTCGTCTCGCCGGACCCCGCCGCCGCGCTCCCGTCCCTCGGCCTCACGTCCGGTGATCTCGTCTTCTTCAGCGCCGCCGCCGCCGCTGCTCCTATCCCCATGGCGGCGGGCACGGGGGGCCCTCCCCTGGCCGCCGACGCGCCTCCCCTCCCCGGCGCGGGCCCCGGCGCAGGCGCGGGCGGCCCCAACGCAGCGGCCCCTGGAGCGCCTCCCGGCGCAGGCGCAGCTCCTAGCGCAGCCGCCCCCGGCGCGACCGGCCCAGGTGCTGGCGCAGCCCCTCGGTGCGGGCGCAGCCCCCTGTGCGACGCCAGCGCAGCCGCCCCAGGCGCGGGCGCAGCTCCTGCGGGCGCACCCCTCTGTGCGGCACTAGGCGCGGCTGCAGCTCCTGCCGCGGTCCCAGGCGCCGGCGCGGCCCCCGGCGCAGTGCCGGCCCCTTTCATCCTCCACGCCCCGCTTCCTGTGTTGGACCCTTCCCTCCTCCACGCTGCGGGTTCCCTCAGCGCCGCCACCGCCGCCGCACTCTCTGTCGCGGCTGGCCAGGGCCGGTTTCGTGCGGGTCCTAACTTCGCACTCGCCGCCGCCCGAACTGCTGCCGCGGCAGGCCAAGAACGTGTTCGTGCGGCCGCCCTCGCTTTGGAGCGTGAGCGCCATGCGGCTGACACACTGGTTCTCCAGTTCGCCGCGGCGGAGCAGCTCCTCGTCCTCCCTACCTCACTCGACGTCGGGCCGGGGTACTCGTCTTGCTCGTCTGCCCTTCCTACTACTCCGCCGCCGCCGTCGTCTCCTCTTGGTTCTCCTCCCTCCGAGCCGAGCGGGGGTTGGGGGGCCATGGCCGCGGGTACAGTCCGGCTCCCGGTGGTGCGACTCGCCCGCCGGCGGCCATGCTCACAGGTGCTCCTCCGCCCGGGCCTGTCGGTTGGGACCCGGCGGCCTTGGCCAGCTCTTTCAGCACCCTGGCACCGACACCCCTTGTCGGGCCAGACTGGATCGCTGACTCGGGAGCCACGTACCACACCACTCCCGACCCTGGGATACTCTCCTCCGTTCACCCTCCTCATCCTTCATCCATCATGGTCGCCAATGGCTCCTGTCTTCCTGTCACGTCCGTGAGTGCCGCCGGCACTCATGGCTCTTTTCGTCTTCCCGACATTCTTGTTGCACCTTCTATGGTTCACAACCTCCTTTCTATTCGCCGGTTTACCACTGACAACTCATGTTCCGTTGAGTTTGACTCTTCTGGTCTTACAGTGAAGGATTTGGCTTCTCGACGTCCTCTTCTCCGTTACGACAGCACGGGGGCCCTTTACACCCTTCGTTTTCCGGCCTCTGCCTCCTCTTCCTCGCCTCCTATTTTGTCCGCTGCTTTCGCCGCCACACCTTCCTCCACCACTTGGCACCGCCGTCTCGGCCATCCTGGTCGTGATGCTCTGATGCAGCTCAGTCGGATTTCCGACGTCATGCGTGCCAGATGGGCCGTCATGTTCGTCTTCCTTTTCCTTCTTCACATGCCACTCGTGTGTTTGATCTTGTTCACTGCGACTTATGGACTTCTCCTGTCATCAGCATTTCTGGCTACAAATACTATCTTGTGGGGGTCGATGAGTTCTCTCATTATTCGTGGACTTTTCCCTTGCGTGCCAAGTCTGATGCTTTTTCCACTCTTCTCCACTTTTTCGCCTGGGTGTACTCAGTTCGGCCTTACCATCAAGGCCGTCCAGTGTGACAATGGTCGTGAGTTCGATAACTCCACCTCCCGTGCTTTCTTCCTCTCTCACGGTGTCCAGTTGCGAATGTCTTGCCCGTACACCTCCTCCCAGAACGGCAAGGCTGAGCGCATGATTCGCACCACGAACGACATCATGCGCACTCTTCTGCTGCAGGCGTCCCTTCCCGCCTGCTTCTGGGCAGAGAGCCTGCACACCTCCATCTACCTCCTTAACCACCTACCTTCCGCTGCCTGCCCAGCTCCTACGCCACACCACGCTCTCTTCGGTACACCTCCTCGGTATGACCACCTTCGTGTCTTCGGGTGTGCATGTTACCCTAACACCACCGCCACCGCTCCCCACAAGCTGGCTCCGCGTTCGACTCTGTGTGTCTTTCTCGGGTATTCCCCAGATCACAAGGGTTACCGGTGCTATGACCTCACCTCCCGTCGGGCCCTCATCTCTCGCCATGTGGTGTTTGATGAGTCTGTATTCCCCTTCTCCACCGCCACCACACCACCACCTGACCCTGACCTCTCTGTTTCCCACTGACACGGTGGTCCAGCCACTGTTGTCGTTTCCTCCCGAAGGTACTGCTCCACCGTGCCCTTCGCCGGGCCCGTGCCCCAGCTCGCCGCCCACCAGTGACGCCCCTGGCCCTGTGCCCTGTCCGGGTCTGGCGGCGTCACCCTCCGATGACACGGGTCCGGGGTCGTCGACTTCTGCACCTCCTGCGCGCTTCGCCCAGCCGGTGCACGTCTACCAGCGCCGTGCGGCCCCAGGCGCGGGCGGCCCCGGTGTGGACGCGGCCCCACGCGCGGGCGGCCCCGACGCGGTCGGACGTTTCGCCCAGCCGGTGCACGTCTACTAGCGCCGTGCACGGGCAGCTCCGCTACCTCAGCCACCACAGGTGGCCTCTTCTTCCCCGACGCCGCCTACGTCGCCGGTGGCCTCTTCTCCGCCGGGGACGCCTACACCACCGCCACGGCAACCGGCCGACCGCGTCGTGTCGCAGGTGTACCACCCTCCGCTCCTTCACCGACACCTGCGGCATGTTCACCCTATGGTGACGCGACACGCGGCTAGTACCCTGCGGTCCTGGGCTCTTGCAGTGATGCCCGGCGACACGCAGGTCTCTCCTGTACCCTCTTCCGTTCGCGACGCCTTGTCGGACCCCCATTGGCGCTGCGCGATGGAAGAGGAGTACACGGCTCTCCTCGCCAACCAGACATGGGATCTGGTGCCTCGTCCGCCCGGCTCCAACGTCGTCACCGGCAAGTGGATCTGGACACAAAAGCGGTGGGCTGATGGTACCCTTGAGCGGTACAAGGCTCGATGGGTGCTCCGAGGTTTCACTCAGCGCCCTGGAGTTGACTACGATGAGACTTTCAGCCCAGTGGTCAAGCCGGCCACCGTCCGCACGGTGCTCTCACTGGCTCTCGCTCGCTCCTGGCCCGTGCATCAGCTGGACGTCAAGAATGCCTTTCTGCACGGGACTCTTACTGAGACAGTCTACTGCAGCCAGCCGGCAGGGTTTGTTGACTCTTCTCGTCCTGACATGGTCTGCCGGCTCAACAAGTCTCTCTACGGCCTCAAGCAGGCCCCTCGGGCGTGGCACTCTCGGTTTGCTACTTTCCTGTTGACACTGGGGTTTGTGGAGGCCAAGTCAGATACATCACTGTTTATCTATCACCATGGAGCTGAGACTGCCTACCTACTGCTCTATGTTGATGACATTGTCCTCACAGCCTCCAGCCCGTCACTCCTCCGCTGGATCATCAGCTCTCTCCAGCAGGAGTTTCCTGTGAAGGATCTCGGAGTACTCCACTTCCTCGGGGTCACTGCTGCGTCTCGACCCACCGGGCTTCTTCACCAACGTCAGTACACTCTTAATATCCTGGAGCGAGCTGGGATGACTGACTGCAAGCCCTGCTTCACTCCGGTTGACACACATGACAAGCTGTCAGAGGCCGAGGGCAACCCAGTGGCAGACCCCACGGCTTACCGGAGTCTTGCAGGTGCACTTCAGTACCTTACTTTCACCAGGCCTGACATCACCTATGCAGTCCAGCAGATATGCCTCCACATGCATGATCCCCGAGAGCCCCACCTCACCGCTCTCAAGCGCCTCCTCCGCTACCTCCGCGGCACTGTCGACTACGGCTTGCTCCTTCACCGGTCCTCCACCGAGCTCGTCGTCTACACTGACGCGGACTGGGCCGGGTGTCCGGACACTCGGCGCTCTACCTCCGGCTATGCGGTCTTTCTGGGCTGCAACCTGGTGTCCTGGTCGTCCAAGCGCCAGCTGGTGGTCTCCCGCTCCAGTGCCGAGGCGGAGTACCGCGCTGTCGCTAACGGCGTGGCGGAGGCTTCCTGGCTCAGGCAGCTCCTCACCGAGCTCCATAGCCCTCTCTCCCGGAGCACACTCGTCTACTGCGACAACGTCAGTGCGGTCTACCTCTCCACCAACCCTGTTCAGCACCAACGGACCAAGCATGTGGAGATTGACCTACACTTCGTCCGTGATCGAGTCGCCATCGGCGATGTTCGGGTCCTCCACGTCCCGACCACCTCCCAGTTTGCCGACATCTTCACCAAGGGCCTCCCGTCCTCGACCTTCACCGAGTTTCGTTCCAGCCTCAACATCACCAGTGGCTAGTTGAGTCTGTGGGGGGGGGGGCTGTGTGTGTGGCTTCTTTTCTCTTTTCATTCATGTCCAGTCTGTAACTCCGCTGTGACGGGTAGTTCAGACTGCAGGGGGCTGTTGGAGTATGAGTATTAGGCCCATGTATGACATATATTGCTACCCCTCTAGGGTTAGCCTAAGTAATAGAGAAACACAGGTTTCAACATTACCAAATCAATACACTGTCAAGACATATTTTATGATGGATTTAGTGATATTAATTTTTTATGTTCTAGATGTTGCTGCATTTTTCTATAAACTTTGTCAAAGATGAGTTTGACTTAGGGCAGAACTAAAACGACCTACATTTTTTGAACAGGGGTAGTATATCAGTAAGGAACTAACGTTCCAATATGCTGTTATGCAGTTAAAAAGGTATTCCAGTAATTTTGTAATCAAATAAGAGACATATACTTTGACAAAAAAAAAGTGAGCTACATTTGCCTCTTTGCATCAGTTTTTAGTGAGATATCTGATAACACAGGAGAATGTTGATTCATGTCTTTCCAGCTGCTGGTAGAGCAAAAGAAAACATCATGTAAGACATGCTCTTTCTAGCTGCTGGTAGAGCAAAAGAAAACATCATGTAAGACATGCTCTTTCTAGCTGCTGGAGTGTAGAGTAACCCTAGATAGGGCAGTTCAACAAATCTTTGCTGGACACGAATGTAACAAACAATAATGGAAATGCCACTGAAAATTAGTTTTCTTTTTAATACAATGACAATTCTCATGCACGTTTCAGATTTTTTTTTGTTTATAAAAAAAAAGATACGATCTTACAACCCACCTCCTCCAGACGACCAGATGGTAGCGCCCCTGTTAAGGCAGCAATCATTATTCTAGTAAGGGTTGCACCACGCTGAAGTATGATTGTGTTAACAACTTCACGGTACTGTCTCCCGTCAGATGAGTTCGGAAGGTCAATGACATCAGATAGAAAACACAATATCGATTTACTGGCTTCCCTGTTACATAAAAGTTAGATTACAACATTAGACTTCAATACTTCAATACTGAAAAAAAACACAGGGAACAAGAATATCGTTTTCATAGATAAAAGTGTTTGAACAAGACTGCTAGATGGTCAGATTTGGATCAACTCTGAAATGATTTAGATACATATCAATAAGGGCCTTGTTGTATGTATAGAGAATTTTTCGAATTTGAACCAACTCAAGCATCTCAGAGTCTTGTTCAAATGTTTATATATACCAGCCATTGCGCAGTCAGCCAATCTTGAGGCCATTACCTGTGCTGTATAGTTATACCAGCCATTGCGCAGTCAACCAATCTTTGAAACATTTCTGTAGGTATAAATAGATCAGGACAGTAACGAATACATCTTGATGCTAACAAATAGCAATCATCAGCTATATCTGGTCTGGCTGTAAAATCCTGAAAATATAGTGCACTTTAGTCACCTTTTGTGTTGCCAATATGTAATATTGTCACCTAGGAATGAAAAGAAAGAACAAATACTTGAATCGTTCTGAGAAGCTGCACTGTACGGCTGAAAAGTATTTGTATCAAGCTAGTAAGATAGCCCGCACAAGATGGATCAGATCCAAAAATCTACAAAGAAAAAGAATTGTCAGAGAAGGGGAAAATACAGTTCAAGTTTATTACTCGACTCTTTGAAAATATAAATCAACCTTGATAACTTCACTGGACAAGTAAAGGAAGCAAGACTGTTTGTGTTGTTGGTAGAGAGTTTGGATTTCTTCAAGCATTGCACCAATCGTCATTCTCATGACCCTTCCACATGTCCTTACCTTCACACAGAAAAGGCATGTTAGCATTAGTCAGCGGACAATGAACACCCAGATGGTATTGAAGTGACCACAAGAGATATTTGTAATCTGCTTCAATCCCTTACTAGAAGCTAAACGAACAAATTTAGAGCAAAATAAGGGCTTATTTGCAATCTCCAACTCCAGCTTTATTACTTACTGGACGATAATTTGTACATTTTGGGAAGTAGTGAAACACAGTCTACAAAGCCCTGAATTAGGCATGATAAGCTGAAACTTACAAACTACCTACACACTTTTATGCCAAGCACCCTGGTGCATCAGGCATGATGAACTGAAACTTACAAGGCTATGCATGCTCCACACTACTCAGAAAACATCAGGTAGATTTTCATTGCAACTTTTAATTAAACAGTTAAACCAAGGAACATTAGGAACCAGAGTTATTCAGACTCTATGTCTGATACAAGATGATAGTTCCATAATGCAATCTTGATGGCACTTGCATAAGATTTGAGTAGAAATTATATCAAACAATTAATATGCCAAACAAGTCACAAACTTACAGCAAATTTGCAAGATCGGCATATTGACTCCATGGTACGGGTATCCCATGCTCGTCTGTGCATAAGAGTATTTTGATAAAGGAGTGGAGGAGAACATTCATGTATATAGCAGTAACAGGAACTTCTGTCAATAACTCCATGGTATCATACTTACTGATCAAAGATACTCTTCAGTGTCGGCCAATATCTATATACAGCTTCAGCAACTAGTTCTGGTTGTTTCACATTGCTGGAACAATTTGGAGGATTTAGTAAACAAACATATTTTTCAATGGAAGAAATTTAGAAATAGAAGGCCACCACCTGAAAATGCTTGATAGTCGGTCTATATGTACAGTTAAATGCCGAGCAGGGACTTGTTGAAGAACTTGATCACCTTGCTGGATTAATTCCTTTTATCAAAGCAAACAAATTATAATGGATACATTAGGCATGTCTAATTGACTATAAAAAAGGGATACATACTTGCAAGGGATTGATTACTGGCTGGCAGATTAACTCCAGGGCTCTACTAGCAGATTCTGGTGGAAGTGTTGTAATAACCACACTGATTGAAGTGTATCAGAATGCAAAAGCGTGCAAGGTGAGTACATGAGACAACCAAAAAGCTTTACTAACAAAAATAGCCAAGCTGGATGGGAGGAATCATAGAACCTTAGGGCTTCAACCAAATGCAACGAGTCCTCTGAAGAAACTTTATAACCACCAACTCCACTGATTGCAATATGGTATATCTGGAAGAGGCTATCCAGGGACCCTGAGAACTTTCTCCTACAGTCTTATCACCAAAAAAGGATAAATAAATTAAACAAACAGTAAATAATTTATGGCATCAAAACATAAATTTGGGCAAAATTCAAAGCAAGGATAAGTTCCCCCATGTTGAAGTATAAAGTGGATTGCCCACCTCTTCCCAACAGCTTAAGCTTTTGAGTTCATCTGGTTGGTGCATGAAACCTAACATGGTATCAAAGTCAGAGGTCTCAAGTTCGAGTCATGGCAGAGGCGTCATTTAAGTCCTCCGCTCCTTTATTTCCACGTTTGCGCCTTGTATGTGGCTGCACGTGAGTGGGAGTGTTGAAGTATAAAGTGGATTGCCCCCCTCTTCCCAATGGCTTAAGTTTTTGGGTTCATCTAGTTGGTGCATGAAACCTAACACCCCATACTATTCAACAACACTGGCACTTCAAGATTTGCCACCAGACGCTATCACACACCAATGAGGAAATGGGGTGCCAAATCATGAATGGCATTTAATAGAATAGCCCATCTCAAATTTTACTACAGTCACAGGCAATAGCCCAACAGTACCAAGCTAGACTTATTAAAATAAATAAGACAATTCCGAAACAGATGCACAAAGATAATACACTGCTAAGTAGATGCAGATGCATACCTTCACATATGTACTTAAAGGCCATAGAAGCAGCCGCAGCTGTATCCTCTGATGTATTCATACCCTTATTGAGAATATCAACTAGAGGTGGTAGAATAGATAATTCAGCTGGTGCAGCATCAATCCATTTTGAAAATGCTCCAATGGTCGAACAAACTGTAAGTATATTTCAGAACATTGTGATAAACAGGCCAGGTTGTTATTCAAAAACACGCAGCTAGAAGGGTCAAAACAAATATAACCAAGTAACTCAGTAACAATAAAAATCTGTCAATGGGAATAAGCAGCTCTAACTGTCATAAACATTAACATCTTGATAGAGCTAACGAGCTACTGCCTACCGAGCAGGTACAGCATAAAATTAAATAAACACAGCGCAAAGATCAAGGACTTCTGAACTATCTGCACAGTGAAACATACCTGTTCGTAGCAACTGCTCATGCTGAGGAAGGCAGGGAAGCAGTGACATAACCTTTAGAAAACAATAACAGCGCATGATCAACACCAAATAAGAATTCAGTGCAAACAAAAGGTAGCTTATCAGAGGAAGATCTTGTAGATGATCTAGTTAAGGAAGAACAACCAATAGCATTATGGGACAATCAATATGCTATCAATACCTGTGGTAAAATTTCTCGCTCCTCAATTGAGACTGATCTTGCAATTGCTTGTATACAAAACAGGGCAGCCTCTACAGGTTGCCACTTGGGGTTCTGCTCATTGTTGCAGCTCCCATATGCCTAAAATACAAAAGTGAAAAACTGTTATTATTGAGACCTAAAGAAACTTTTCTGGTGCAACTCTGGGCAGGCAATAGTCAGTCAGTTTG
Organism: Saccharum hybrid cultivar R570; assembly: GCA_038087645.1. Lineage (NCBI taxonomy): Eukaryota > Viridiplantae > Streptophyta > Magnoliopsida > Poales > Poaceae > Saccharum > Saccharum hybrid cultivar. The sequence goes on along the minus strand of JAQSUU010000049.1, from coordinate 1,296,373 downwards.
AAAGAAAACTGAAGCCTGAGGTTAAGCAATCAACGTTATGTTGTTAATATCGACTCCCTCCATCCCAAAAAGTAAATCATGTGCGTGTGTTAGTCACATAAAGTCTCTTTGGTTAGCTGAGTCCCATTGATTTAGCTAATCCTTACTCGCAAAAAAAAAGATTTAGCTAATCATCATCATCATTGATGCGACTATGCCCTCAGTCTCTTTCGTAGCTATTTTGCTACACTTCATGATCAATGGCTGTTTATTTATCATCATCACCATTCTGTCCTTACTTGCCGTCTTGCAGCAGTGATCTCTCTGTTCTTCCTTTGGCTTGATTTGACACGTCTCTTTATTCTCGTCGAGTTCAAAGTCTCCAAAGCAAGGTTCATACTTGAAGAGTTAAAGTACCGTCTGTGAAGATTGGAGGTATTGGAGGAGGTCATTTTCTACATCGACATTGTCCAAGAGTTGCATGCTTCGACGACATCTTCGATCTTGGATTTTGGATGTAATTAGTCTCTTTTATTTTTCAAGTCTAGTGCATAGTGCCAGCTCTCAATACTATCATCCAATTCAGTCTCCCTTATTCGTAACAGGGCATCCGTACACTAACACAAAAAAGGCCAAGTATGCTGAGCAACAAGAATATGTCACTGTCTCAATAAATCTCCACTTGTGTTGATCTGGTACATCAGGATTCAAATGGAATACCTCTAAAACTTCCCAAAGCTCTAGATACTCAATCAGCACCTGTGCTATTAATACGCCTCAAATATCCAAAATCCATCTGTGAATTCTGATCAGTAAGCACTTCATGTCAATCAATATACTATTAACATCTTAAATCATATCAACAGCATACAAATACTATTTTTTATTTGCATGCTGTTGTAGTATTACTGAGCAACTAGCCCAACAACCCAAAATCCATATACACAAAGTCAGAAGGGCCAGACAAACCTATGCTGGAATACAATCATTCTGTCTAGACTATATATGGAGACATGAAATCATTGTTTCAATAAAAGAAAAGCCTTCTGGAGAAGAAACATTATAATAATGAGCACAAGATGCCAAAGTAACCGAGAAACTAAACAAATCACAAATCACATCACAAAATACATCGAGTAAGGAAACTGCCAAGCCAACAAAGAGATTTAGCACAAGATCTCAGAAATAAAACAAGAGAAATAGTTTAGGTCACCTGAGCTAGCTTGGTGGAAAGTAGTTTTAGCGTCGAGTCACCCCCAAGAACTTCAGTTGCATCAAGTAGCACATCACTAACAGCTGAAACACAAATGCCCTAAATATGTCTTACAACCACAAGATAGGTAAAATGGACTGATGAAACCAGCTAAAAGAAATTAGGTACTGTACCATATCTAACATGTCTAAAATCCCTGCGGTCTTCCTCGGAAAAGGTGTGGTAGTCCTCAGGGTATTCAACTCGGAAACTGACCTGATCCAGAAATCAACACAATATATGAAATCAGACACATGAAATGAAATAACTCAGTGGACATTGCTGATTTCATTACATGGCAAGATTATAGGGAGGATGTTATAAAATCCTCAGTCCTCAAATACGTACCAGAGACACCAGAGTTTCAAACTTTGGACGAAATATTTGTAATCTTCTGTTTTTCTCAGCTTCAATTGCCACCTCTGATCCATATGATACATAAGAGTCCCTAAAATACATGAAGCATTGATAACATTATTTCTCAGACAAAGCACATGATGTTTAATTAGGTTAGTCAATTACCTCCTGATCAGGTTACGCTTAAGACGGTGCCAGAAATTAAACGTCATAGAGGAAATATCAAATTCCACATGAGAAGTAACTTCTAGCAATGCGTTTACTATTTGAATTGAATCATCTGAACCTGGTAAAGCTCAAACATTAAAAGTAAATAAATGGGTCACTGGCAAGAGAAGGATCTCAATGGTGATCAGCATAATCTATGAAATTTACCTGTGGCAATCAAGTCAACATAGGATTCACCCATGTCTGCATATAAACGAGCAATAGCTTTTACATCTTCTTCATCCTGAAAATGTGCCAAAGGGTCATAAAAAATAGAAGCACAACAACACATGCATTTCTACATATTTACCAAACACTCAAGGTATAAACATATAAAATATAACAAAAAAGATAAATATAATAAGCACTTGTTAATATATTTTCTCGTGGAGTTTAGTGGCAATAAAGGAGGAATAGGAAATGGTGGGCCAGAGGAGTAGTCTGTTCATAGGGATCTGTATGTACTGGAGCAGTGAGAGGACAGACAAAGAGCATGGGGAGAAATGATGAAAGCCAACATGGTAATAGCTTGATAGGCCATGTACAATGCTACATCAGGACTATCACTAATCTAACAGTGATTTGGGCCACTACCACAAACAGAGTTAACATTCAGGGGTCTCACAAAGTATTTACGATGGGTGTGGGTAAGGGTGACAACCATGCAACTTCAGGGACAAATGGAGCAATTCTCTCTCTTTTTTTAATTTTCCCTCTGCTAATCAATTGCCCTACTGGCTTTTGTTTATCATAGCTGTTGGAGTATAGGCCCATTAGAGGCCCATGTATGATACAATATTCAGCCACCCTATGGGTAGGCCCTGTGTGAGTGAATCACAATTCCAACATGGTATCAAGCTAGGGTTTTCTTTCCTCCTCCCCTCCCCTGCCACCAGCCGCCTGGGCGCCGCCGCCGCCTGGCGTGCCGCCGCCGCCCGGCGGGCCGACGCCGGCTGCCATGCCCAGCCGTCCTCCCCCTTCCCCTCCCCATCCTCTCCGGCGCCATCCCTCCCCCTCTCCCTCTCCCTCACCGGGTGGATCTGAAGGCCAACAGCCGGCTCTCGCCGTCGGCCCCGCCCACGTGCGCCGCCAGACGGAGGCCTCGTCGCTCCCAGCCGCCGCCACTTCCGCCTCACCACGCGCAGCCGCTGCCGCAACACATCTCTCTCTCGCTCTCAGCCATGGCGGAGGTGGAGCAGCAACAGGACTTGATGCAGCTCTTCAACCGCTGGACCTTCGTGGATGTCCAGGTGAACGACATCTCGTACATGGCGGTGTTGGCGACGAAGCACGCGCCGTTCCTGCCCCACACCGCGGGCCGCTACTCCAAGCAACGGTTCCGCCAGGCGCAGTGCCCCATCGTCGAGCAGACCAGCCTCCTCCCTACCTCTTCCCGGTGCCGCCGCAGCCAGGCTGCTGCCCTGCCGCGCCGCCAGGCACAGCTGCCGCCGCCGGTCAAGGAACAACGACAGCTGGCGCCGCCGGTCAAGGCCGGGCCGCGAAAGCGGGGGGCCCAGACGGGCGCGCGCGGCCCAGGCGCCACCGCCTCCACCCAGCTCGGCCCCAGCGCCTTCCAGGCGCCGCCGCCACCATGGCCGCGGGGGGCCAGGGCCGCTGGCGCGGACGGCAAAGCCGCCACCGCTGCCCTCCTCCTAGCGTCGGGCGCGGCTGTCGAGGCCGCCGCAGCCGGGCCTGGCCTGCTGCCACCACCCACCTCCCTCCACGCAGTGGGTCCCGACTCCACCCTCGCCGACGCACTTGTCGCTGCCCGGGCAACCGCTGTGGATAGCCAGGCCCAGGTCCGTGCGGCCGCCCTCGCTTGGGCGCGCGAGCGCGAGGCGGCCGATGCGCTGGCCCGCCAACTCGCCGAGACGGAGAAGCTCCTCCACCTCCCTGCCTCACCGTCGTCGGTACCTCCACGGGGTGAGCTTCGCCCGTCGGCGGCCATGCTCACTGATGCTCCCCCGGGGTTTCACCCCACATCCCTGTGGGCTCCACCACCCGGTGCCTCGCCCGGGCTTGTCGGTTGGGACCCGGCTACCTTGGCCTACTCCTTCAGCACCACCGCCAGCCCTCCGCCCGCAGTTTCTCCATCAACTGGTCCTGATTGGATCGCCGACTCGGGCGCCACTTTCCACACCACGCCCGATGCGAGTCTACTTTCTTCTCTTCGTCCTCCCCACCCTTCATGTCCCTCTTCCATCATGGTCGCCAATGGCACTTGCATTCTTGTCTCCTCCGTGGGCACTGCCCCTTCCCACGGCTCCTTTCATATCCCTAAGGTTCTTGTGGCCCCCGGTATGGTTCACAACCTTCGCTCTGTTCGCCGTTTCACAACTGACAACTCTTGCTCGGTTGAGTTTGACCCCTCTGGCCTCACCGTGCGGGATTTGGCCTCCCGGTGTCCCCGGCTCCGTTGTAACAGCACTGGGCCCCTCTACACCCTTCGTTTTCCGGCGTCTGTTTCACCTTCTTCGCCCCTCATTTCCTCAGCCGCTTTCGCTACTACTACTTCCTCCCCTACTTGGCACCGTCGCCTCGGCCATCCTGGCCGGGATGCCCTGATGCAGCTCAGTCGTAGTTCCGACATTCGGTGCCCTCGGGCTCACGATGAGCACTTGTGTCATGCGTGCCAGCTGGGCCGTCATGTTCGCCTTCCCTTTCAGTCTTCTTCCTCACATGCCACTTGTATGTTTGATCTTATCCATTGCGACTTGTGGACTTCTCCTGTTCTCAGCATGTCTGGCTATAAGTACTACTTGGTGGTGGTCGATGATTTCTCCCATTACTCCTGGACTTTTCCCCTGCGTGCCAAGTCTGAGGCGTTCCCCACTCTCAATCACTTCTTCGCTTGGGTATCCACTCAGTTCGGCCTCACCATCAAGGTTGTCCAGTGTGACAATGGCCGTGAGTTCGATAACTCAACCTCACGTGCCTTCTTCCTTTCTCACGGTGTCCAGCTGCGCATGTCTTGTCCGTATACCTCCTCTCAAAACGGCAAGGCAGAGCGCATGATCCACATAACCAATGACACCATGCGCACCCTTCTGCTCCAGGCATCCCTTCCCGCTCGCTTCTAGGCTGAGTGTCTGCACACATCCACCTATCTCCTTAACCGTCTTCCTTCTACTGCCTGTCCGGCTCCCACACCTCACCACGCTCTTTTCGGTACCCCTCCTCGGTACGACCACCTTCGAGTCTTCGGGTGTGCGTGTTACCCTAACACCGCCGCCACCGCTCCTCATAAGCTGGGCCCCCGGTCGACCCTTTGTGTTTTTCTCGGCTACTCTCCGGATCATAAGGGTTACCGATGCTTCGACCTTTCCTCTCGCCATGTCCTCATCTTTCGCCATGTCGTGTTTGATGAGTCGGCATTCCCTTACTCCACCTCTACCTCCTCACCTCCTGCTGACCCTGCGGAGGCTTCCTTTTTTCCCACTGACCCGGTGATTCTGCCACCTTTCTCCCTCTATCCTGCAGGTACTACTCCGGCGAGCTCTCCTGGTGATCCCACCCAGGACTTTCCTCCAGTACCTGGCACGGCCGAGGCCGCCCCGGAGCCTCCACCATCGCTCCCTGTGGCTTCGCTACCTCTTGTTCGGCCCCACGCTGCCGTTCCGATCGCGGGACCGAACGCCCCAGCCCCACCTCCTCCAGGGCGTTTCGGCCTCGTCTACCAGCGCCGGCGGGAGCTGGGTCCCCCCTCACCTCCTCACGGGCGCTTCGGCATCATCTACCAGCGGCGGCGGGAGCAGGCTCCGCCGTTGCCGCCGGCGTCGCCGCCTTAGCCACCAGTGCCGTCGTCACCAGTGCGTGCTCCACCGGCCCCGCCGCGCTCTCGCGCCGAGCCGCCGGTGTACCACCCGCCTCTTCTTCACCGGGACCCTCGTCACACTCACCCGATGGTGATGAGGCATGCGTCCCGCCCACAGGCCCTCACCGCCGCCGCCTGCGAGATGGGGATCTCTCCAGTACCCTCTTTCGTCCGCGCGGCCTTGGCGGATCCTCACTGGCGCCGCGCGATGGAAGAGGAGTACGCGGCCCTCCTCGCCAACCAGACGTGGGACCTCGTGCCCCGTCCGCCGGGCTCCAACATTGTCACCGGCAAGTGGATCTGGACGCATAAGCGCCGTGCTGATGGTTCCTTGGAGCGCTACAAGGCTCGCTGGGTCCTACGCGGCTTCACTCAGCGGCCCGGCATTGACTATGATGAGACCTTCAGTCCAGTGGTGAAGCCAGCGACGGTCCGCACCGTCCTCTCACTGGCTCTCGAGCGCTCCTGGCCTGTGCATCAGCTGGATGTCAAGAATGCCTTCCTCCATGGCACTTTGACTGAGACGGTCTACTGCAGTCAGTCGGCCGGTTTCGTGGATTCTTCTCGTCCTGACTTGGTCTGCCGGCTCAACAAATCTCTCTACGGTCTCAAGCAGGCACCCCGAGCTTGGTACTCTCGGTTTGCTACCTTCCTGCAGACTCTTGGGTTCACGGAGGCCAAGTTTGACACCTCCCTGTTCATATACCACTATGGGGGTGAGACTACTTACTTGCTCCTCTACGTGGATGACATTGTTCTCACCGCCTCCAGCGAGTCTCTGCTCCACCGCATCATTGCCTCTCTCCAGAAGGAATTTGCTATGAAGGATCTTGGGGTGCTCCACCACTTCCTCGGCGTCACTGTTGAGCCCCGACCTTCAGGCATGTTCCTCCACCAGCGGCAGTTCACTTGTGACATTCTGGCACGAGCAGGGATGACTGACTGCAAGTCCTGCTCTACCCCGGTTGACACCCAGGGCAAGCTGTCAGAGGCTGGGGGTCCGATGCTTGGGTCAACGGACTCTACCACCTACCGGAGTCTTGCTGGTGCGCTCCAGTACCTCACCTTCACACGACCGGACATCACTTATGCCGTACAGCAGCTCTGCCTCTACATGCATGCCCCGCGGGAGCCCCACCAGGCTGCTATGAAGCGGCTTCTCCGGTACCTCTGTGGCACCCTCGGCTACAGGCTGCTCCTCAGCCGGTCCTCCACTGCCGAGATGGTTGTCTACACCGACGCTGACTGGGCGGGCTATCCGGACACCCGCAGGTCCACCTCCGGCTACGCTGTCTTCCTCGGCGGCAACCTTGTCTCTTGGTTGTCCAAGCGTCAGCCGGTGGTCTCACGCTCCAGTGCCGAGGCGGAGTACCGTGCCGTTGCCAACGGCGTGGCCGAGGCCGCCTGGCTCCGGCAGCTCCTGGCTGAGCTTCACCGCCCTCTCGCCCGGAGCACACTCGTCTACTGCGACAACGTCAGCGCGGTCTACCTCTCCACCAACCTCGTGCAGCACCAGAGGACCAAGCATGTGGAGATCGATCTACACTTCGTCCGTGACCGTGTGGCCATCGGCGACGTCCGGGTTCTTCACGTCCCGACCACCTCACAGTTTGCGGACATCTTCACCAAAGGCCTCCCTTCCTCGACCTTCTCCGAGTTTCGCTCCAGCCTCAACGTCTCCAGTGGCTAGTTGTGGTTGCAGGGGGGTCCTGTGTGTTGTGTTGTGTGTTGTGCTGTTGTGCACTTACTTGTTTTCTTTCTTGCCCAGTATTGAACTCCGCTGCGCCGGTAGTCCAGACTGTCGGGGGAGTGTTGGAGTATAGGCCCATTAGAGGCCCATGTATGATACAATATTCAGCCACCCTATGGGTAGACCCTGTGTGAGAGTGAATCACAATTCCAACAATAGCATCTTCCCCAACAGTCCGATTATTTTAAAAGCTCATACTTGGATGCATTTGTGTTTGTTCAGAAACAAAAGTTAAAAATTTACTTTCAAAATTCAAAGATACACTAAAAGAGTTTGCTTAGACAGGAAACTGTGGATTCATGGGTAAAATAACTTTACCAGCTCAAACAACACCAAAGCATTTTAGTTCCTTTTGTTAGACAGGATTATATACATATGGGCCATGGGCTTAGCTTAGAGTAGCCCAGCCGGCTATCCCTCTACACAGGGTACGGCCAGGGCATGCTCAGGAGGTTTCCTTCGACTATAAGTCCAGAATTTTGTAGATTGAGTTCTATTAGGCAAGGATATTGGAGGTTGGTTACGTTTCTATAAGCCACCCCTGTTCTTGCCTATATATTCATGTACATTGTATCTCAACAATCAATCTACTACGTCTTGCAATCTACAATGCTTACACCTTTTCATTGCGCATTCCAATGAAAGATAACTAAAAGAGAGCTAGAGTGAGTCATTCCTAAATCCTAATTACGGCGCTAACAGAAATTTTGAATTTTCCGGAATCACCAACGAAGTACATTAATTCCACCAAATGATATGTGCGAGCATGAAGATTGAAGAGATAAAAGTAATACTCAAAACACGATGAAGAGGAATTTGACAGAGACACACTGAGCCATGCAGATTATGGCCAGAGATGTCATACCTTAGATGGATCTTTGAGCTGCTCTTTCAAACCCATAATATGAGGGACAAGAATTTGAATGAGCGGCATTTGCTCAGCAATAGTACCAGAGCCATGAGATACAGTATCATGTATCAGTTCAGATGTAACTGGAAATTAGAACATTAACTATATCAGTGAGGTTCCGACAAAACCAAAGGCGTGAGAATTACTGGACTAGTCATCTTAGTCATAACTAACTACAACCATTCCCAGTACTAATTACAGCCATTCTCAGAAGGGATGCAAGTTCACTTGTTTGGGGTCATTGGGTCAACCCAAAACTTGCGAAAACGAACTAGAACGGCATGCCACATAGATAACTTAGGAGAAAAAATGAACTAAACTAGCTGACCTAGAAAACACTGGGTACCCACTTGGATCCCTAGCTCGGAGTGTTGGTTTGGCCAAAGCTTAGTTTAACCCGTAAACCAGCTTTTACTACCTTATAAGCCCAGAAAATCAAGCTAATGCGACAAGCTTGCAAAGTTGTTTGGAAGAATATTGAGCAAATAACAGTGACTCTTTAATATTAATCCCATGCAAATGTAATATGTTTATGCCTTCTATTAAGCAAGCAATAAAGGCAGATGACTAGTCATCCTCACTTCAATTGGACAGTGAACCACAGTAACAGAATCATGAGAACCAAGTGGATAAAATATAAATCCCAATTCCCAAATATCAAATGTATGCTAGCAGTGCAAACAGGATACTTCATAGTTCATACAATAAAGCAGCTGGAGGAAACAACGTGGACTCTGGTGGAAGGCAATGGCACGTGAAGGAGACAGCAGCTTTTGGAATCCAGTTTTGGCAACAGCCAACAGGCATGGCAGCTCCATAACCCTAGGAAGCCACCAACTCATTGACAAGCAGCAACTGCAGGACTGCTACCCGCAAATCTTTACTGTAGGCTGTAGTGGCAAGGGCGATGTGAGAGTATCCTGGACTTCCCATGTATAGAAACAAAAATAGAATGGAGCATGAAAATCCTTCAGGAGTTCAGGGGCGCAGTTTCTGAATATGGTCTAAGCAAGAAAAGCTCCGCCTGTTTTGGCCAACACACAGCCTATGGAGAAGCAGAACTGGAAGTTGCTCTCTGTGAGACTGGCCGGACTAGATGAGGATTTGGTGTGCCAGACTGCATAGCTTTGTCTTCTGTGAGAACATGGAGGACATGATGTTGCAAAAAAGCAATACGCAAGGAGCGCGTTGCACAGGGATCCCACAAGGAAATCATGTCCCATGCCTTATGATGATGCAGCTGGGTGAGTATGCACATGCCAGTTAGACAGACATGGTACAGCCCGGGAGCTGGATCTAAGTGTGATTCATCATTGAGCCCCTTCTATAGTTCTATGCACACTGCCACAGCGACACAGCCAGCCTCCAACCAACGGGTCACTAATACCTTGAGCCCTAACTTCGCTTCGTCTATCAGAAAACTGCCCTAAGATCTTCACGTTTTATCACACCTCTTGAGAGGTGTGCACGTACTGAAGTTGATTTGGTTATTGAAGCTTGTAGGACCCTCATTGAACCCATGTTGAAACAATGAAAACAACAAAACCTGCAGCGGTTGGCTACAAACTTGAAACCTGCACTAGGTGTCAATATATTCCTGCTTCAAGGGGCAGCATGTTGAATCCTGGTATCTGGAATCTGATACCTGGTACCAGATACATAGCAATTTTAAGGAATAGATTATTGGGTAGTCGAACGGTTGTATTCTATTGTTCCTAAAATGTTGAGGTGATGTCCTAAAATGCAATCAAACCATCATAGATTTGTCTCACAAAAAAGAACTATTTTAGTTCTGGTCAACATTATCTAGTAGATATCTAATCACCATCTGAATATGTTATGCGTTTATTCGCCTTCAAAGTTGAAAATGCTTTCATATTATTGTAATTCTATTGGCCATTTTACGTATATTTAATGGAAACTCACAACCAAAGTCGTACTCAAATACTGATACTGTTTACAATGTCAACTAGATGCATGAACACCATTAAAGAAAAAAAAAAACTTGACCTGCAGGGGGCAAGACAGCCCCCGGGTATTGCATTAAGAAGACCTCACGCAGGTCAAGAAAACCCCCGAACCCCTACCCCACCCATACACAGCGGCACCGGAGCCCATGTGAGAACGACCACAACCAGGGCCGGGCCTTAGACATGTGCTTTGGCGTGGGACAGACGAGGGGATTTTTTTAACCCCTGCCTGAAATTCACTCCCACGGGGAGTCAAACTCAGGACCTGAGGAGTGCTACTCAGACCACCTAACCAACTCAGCTAGAGGCCCTTTCACCCATTAAAGAACAATTAAAGAACAATAATCTTATGAGCACTGCTACATTTACAATCTTGAGCATGAAATAATTAATTAGTAAGTACTCCCTCCATTATCTTTTATTAGGCGTGGAGGCTAGTATTGCAGATACCAAGGAAACTCAGATAGCGAGGATGAGTAGTAATGTAGTGTCGAGGAGCGAGATCATGCCCCATATCTGCATGCATGCATGCAGCGACGTTTCTGTTGCCTGGTGAAACAAACCAACGTAGCGCGTGGCCACGCGCAGTGAAAAAACAAGCACAGAACCGAACCACGCAACTCAACATGCAAAAATGCTTCGGGTTCCATATGTATCGAGTAAATGACACAGCCGCTGTTCACCTCCAACCTCCAACCCCGCGCCCAACAAATCGTCAAAAAGGATGGTTGTACGCCCTATAAAAGATAATGGAGGTAGTAGTAAGAACTAAAAGAATGCCCCATGCGTTGCTGCGGCCTGCGGGGATCACAGATGGCATTGGACGGACAAATATGGTTTGGAATGGAAATCGGACGGCCTATCATTATTGGCCTCATGTGGATCATTAGTATAGATAGCTTAGCTTACATGAAGAGACAGACTCATAAATGAACATTAGTGGATGATGTGAACAGCTAAATGCATGTTAGTGGGGACGAGCCTTCCTGACGTGGATACCTTGCATGAAGAGATGGCTATCATAATTGCATGCTAGTGGGGTTTTGTTTTTGTAAGAGTATACAGTATAGATATAGATGTATATAATCTAGAGACATGTCAGGTTTTTATTATATCAGACACAGAATCAAGTATAACCATGATAACACAAGCACACCAGAAAAATGGTCATAGAATTGTGTATAGAATTCAATTGGTTACATGTGGCCAAAGGGTAAAAAAAAGAAGAAGTTGAACAGCCTGAATACAATAGAAATTAAAGGCATATTTAGAACAATACCATTTACAGCTGCCTCCAAGAATTGATCAGAGTTCAATGAAGAGAGTGCCAAATGGACCAAAGGATGTGATGCGAGTTCAAAGGCAGAGATTCTGGCAGAAAGAAGACTTTAATTATAATTACTGAAATCAATACTGTTAACCAGCAGTAGCATAAGACTAGAATGAGACATACTACAACAGCTACACTTTCAAGGAATGAAGTGTAGAAACACCGCACACCCTAATTAGGGGGGGTGACCTTCATTATATAGCCTAATAGGCTAGGGTTACAATGTACATGGGCCAATGGGCCATACGCCCAATATGGGCTGTTACAATTACATTCTAACACCCTCCCTCAGTCTAAGCGGGAGTGTCACGAACACAAAGACTGGACCTAAAGTCAGTGAACAACTGTACAGGTAACCCTTTGGTCATAATGTCCGCGAACTGATGAGATGATGGAACATGGAGCACCCGAACCTGTCCCAAAGCAACCTTCTCACGGACAAAGTGAATATCTATCTCAATATGCTTTGTACGACGATGATGAACTGGATTGGCGGTCATGTAGACAGCACTAACATTGTCGCAGTAGACGATCGTCGCCGAAGAGATGGGTGTGTGGAGCTCCTGAAGTAGCTGACGAAGCCAACAAGTCTCAGCCACAGCGTGTGCAACAGCACGATATTCCGCCTCCGCACTCGAACGAGAAACCGTAGTCTGTCGTTTAGAGGACCAAGAGACTAAGTTGTCGCCGAGGAAGACACAGTACCCTGAAGTGGAGCGCCGAGAGTCGGGACAGCCAGCCCAATCAGCATCAGAGTAGGCAGTCAAGCTGGTGATACTGCCCGTGCCGATGTGAAGTCCGGTAGACAGGGTGCCTTTAACATACCGCAGGACACGCTTGAGCATTGCAAGATGAGGCTCGCGCGGGTCGTGCATGAAGAGGCAAACCTGCTGAACTGCATAGGCAAGGTCCGGACGAGTCAGCGTGAGATACTGTAGAACACCGGCGAGACTACGGTACTGAGTGGCATCCGCCACCGTAGCGCCATCAGTAGCGGAGAGCTTGGCTTGAGTGTCAACAGGAGTCGCCGTAGAGTGACACTCAGCCATGCCGGCGCGCTGGAGCAAGTCCACAGCGTACTGGCGCTGAGACAGGAAGAGGCCATCAGCAGAACGCGTGACAGAGATCCCGAGGAAGTGATGAAGATCCCCGAGATCTGTCATGGCGAACTCGGAGTGAAGAAGCTCGGTGAGTCGTCGAAGAAGCGAGGCTGACGAGGCTGTCAGCACGATGTCGTCGACGTAGAGTAGTAAGTAGGCGATGTCGGATCCCACTTTGTAAACAAAGAGGGAAGTGTCGGAGGCCGAAGCTGTGAAGCCAGACTGCCGGATGAAGCCAGAGAACCGCTGGTGCCACGCCCTGGGTGCCTGCTTGAGCCCGTACAAGGACTTTTGCAGGAGGCATACGTGGTCGGGAGCCGCCGGGTCGACGAAGCCGGGCGGCTGCTGACAGTAAACCGTCTCGTTCAGATGGCCGTGGAGAAAGGCGTTCTTCACGTCCAACTGATGGATCGGCCATGAACGAGAGGCGGCGATGCTGAGAACGACCCGAATGGTGGCCGGTTTGACAACCGGACTGAACGTCTCGTCGTAGTCGACGCCGTACTGCTGCGAGAAGCCACGAACGACCCATCTGGCTTTATGACGAGCCAGAGAACCATCAGCATGATACTTGTGCTTGAAGACCCACTTGCCGGTGATGACGTTGGCTCGAGCTGGGCGAGGGACAAGACGCCAGGTGCCATTATCCATGAGGGCCTTGTATTCTTCAGCCATTGCTGCGCGCCAATTCGCATCAGCAAGCGCGGCGCGAGTGGTGCCTGGCAACGGAGAAGCCAGACTGGAGGCTGCCGCGGTGAAGCCGTACCGCTGCATGGGCGGCGGCAGGGAGCCCGTCTGGGAACGAGTCGCCCGCGCAGGAGCCTCCTCCTGCGGTGCTGGATCCTGCGGTGCTGGAGCCGTGGGCGCCACCTGCTGCGTTGGTGGAGATCCCGAAGACGCCGCCGGTGGCGGCTGCGGTGCCGGCGGCGGAACTGGACGACGACTGTAGTGGATGCCGAACCGCTGCAGCTGCGGTGCCGGCGGCAGAGCTAGACGACGACTGTAGTGGATGCCGAACCGCTGCCGGGCAGGGACAGGGGTGACAGCACCTGCTGGCGAAGGAGGTGCTGGAGATGCGTCCTGCCGAGGAGCCGAAGACAGCCTGTGAGCCGCGCCATGCCACAGGATGGCAGGGTCGAGGCCGACGGGATCGCCAGCATCGTCAGCGTCGTCTGGGCTGGACGAGACAGGCGCCACCGAAGTCCGCGAGTGCCGAACGTCTGAGGGAGACGGGGCAGACGCGGGAAGTAAGTCCTGTATCAAAAAATCAAGAGTATCCGGTCGAGGCTTTGAGGCCGCAAACGGAAAGTGAGTTTCATCAAAAACGACATGCCGCGAGATGATGATCTTGCGAGTGGAGAGGTCACGACACCGGTAACCCTTCTGTGATGGAGGATAACCGAGAAAGACACATGCCGTGGAGCGAGGAGACAATTTGTGGCGAGTCGTGGCACTAAGGTTAGGGTAGCATAAGCAGCCAAAAACTTTAAGAATGGAGTAGTCTGGCATCTTGTGGTGGAGGAGATGATAAGGTATACCGTTATGTGTGGACGAGGATGGCCGCCGGTTCGTGAGGAACACGGTGGTGGAGAGAGCTTCGACCCAATAGGATGGAGGCATGGCGGCATGAATGAGAAGCGTGCGAACACCATTGTTCAAAGTCCGGAGCATACGCTCAGCCTTGCCATTCTGAGCGGATGTGTAGGGGCACGAGGTGCGAAGAAGAATGCCGCGGCCAGCCAAGAAGGTGGCGGTGACATTGTTGAGGAACTCGGTGCCATTATCTGCCTGAAAACAGCGGACAGCAGAACTGAACTGTGTGTGAGCGTAAGCAACGAAACGAACAATGTGTTCATGAACTTCTGATTTATGACGAAGAGGAAACGCCCAGCAATAATGTGTATAATCATCAACTAACACAAGATAGAATTTATAACCAGAAATACTCGCAACTGGAGAGGTACAGACATCACAATGAACAAGTTCAAAAGGTGCTGATGTACTAGAGACCGAACTAGCAAAAGGCAGCCTAGCGTGTTTACCGAGCTGACAAGCATGACAAAGACGACTAGCTGCTTTATTACACTGGATAGCTGATAGTTTATTTAGAGTAGCGACGACAGCAGGTGCAGGATGACCAAGGCGGGAGTGCCATAGCTCCGGAGAGACGACAGCGACATGACAACGAGGTGGCATGCGATGTGGAATGGTGTAGAGGTCCCCGTTGCTATTGCACCGAAGGAGGACCGTCTTGGTCTTGAGATCCTTAACAGAAAAACCAGAGGCGTCAAACTCAATTGAACAATTATTGTCGCGAGTAAGCTGTCGAACGGATAACAGGTTACGACTGAGGTGCGGAGCGACAAGAACATTATCAAGATGAAAAGAACGATCAGCTATTTGTAAGGAAGATGTGCCACGACTAAAGACAGGAATAGATTGCCCATTACCAACCGTAATGGAGGACGGTGGTGACGGGAGACGGGAAAGAAGTATACCGTCATTGGAGGACATGTGGGATGTCGCTCCGCTGTCCACGACCCAGGGGGAAGACCCCTGTACCGCCATCTGATTGAGGGCGACGATCAGGCTGTTCGCGTCCCAGGATCCGTACCCGTGTCCTGGTGGTGCGGTGGAGTACTGGGCTGGCGCGAAGACAGTGTGCGCCTGCGCCTGTGGAGGGGGCGGCTGCACGCCCCACTGCTGCTGCTGGACGGGTGGCGCGCCCCACTGCTGCTGCTGGACGGCCCAGGGGTTATAGCAGACCCAAGGACCGGCCGGCTGAGGAGCGTGACGTCCGCCTGGAGCGCCCTGCTGGGCGCCATGCTGCTGGTTGCGGCCGCCGCCTCCGTTGTTGCCGTTGCCGTCACGCCCTCCTCTGCCTTTGCCCCCCTTGCCCTTGCCACCGCCCCCACGGTTGGATGTCGCGGGAGTGGACCTGCAGGATGGCGAGGTGCAAGAAGAGGTGGAGGAAGCGACGAGTGCTGATGCCGAAGCCTCCTTGCCCTCGGAGCCAAGACGGAGCTCCTTGACGCGGAGCATGTTGGTGGCAGACTTGAAGTCGGGAAGCGGCGACGTGTTGGAGATGATGTCGGCGGTGTTGGCGAAGCGGGGGTTGAGGCCGCGCAGAAGGTTGAGCACGAGCTGCGCAAGGGAGACGGTGTGACCGACCTCCCGGAGAGCATCAGCAGTGCGCTTCATCTGCTGGGCATAGGCGTCGATGGAGAGGTCGCCCTGGGACAGGTTGTGGAACTCCTGCTCGAGGACGACGGCGCGGGACTCCTTGTTTGCCTGAAACAAGGCCTCGATGGAGACCCACAGAGCGCGTGCATCCTGTGCAGGCTCCATGGCGAGGTCGAGGACGGCGTCGTCGACGGAGCCGTATATCCAGCCGCGAATGCAGGCGTCAGGCTGGGACCACAGGGGGTCAGTCGGGCGCGCAGCCGTCGTACCATCGATGTGGCCGAGCAGCCCGTACTTGCCGCAGAGAGCGGTGAAGAACGTCGTCCACTTGGAGTAGTTGGGGCGCTCGAGGCTGAGGGCGACGGGGACGTGCTGCTTGACGTTGACGGCAGCATAGGCGGCGTAGAAGGCAGGGGCGATGGCATCCCCCAGGTCGCCGGAGTTTCCGGAGCCGAGAACGCCGGAGGTAGCAGAAGAAGTCGTCGAGGACGTCATGACGAAGACGACGCGCGGTGTCGCGCGCGGAGGGCGGCAGCGGCTGTGCGGGGGCGGCGGCGGCCCTGGCAGCGACTGTGCGAGGCGGCGGCGGCCCTGGCTGCGGCTGCGAGTTGGCGGCGGCGGCCCTGGCAGCGGCTGTGCGGCGGCCCTGGCGGCGGCGGCCCGGTGCGGTGGCGCGTGCCCTAGAGTTAGGGCACACGGGCAGCGGAAAAGGAAAGGGGAAATCCCGAGATCAGGCCCCCAGAACTCGTGATACCATGTAGAAACACCGCACACCCTAATTAGGGGGGGTGACCTTCATTATATAGCCTAATAGGCTAGGGTTACAATGTACATGGGCCAATGGGCCATACGCCCAATATGGGCTGTTACAATTACATTCTAACATGAAGTATCACTATCAGAGCACCAGAAACTTCATACCCATGACAGAAACGAAGCCAAGAAGAAAAACCCTCCAAAACCTGCAAAGGAACAATCAAAGATACACTATAAATGCAGTGCTGAAATGTATCTCAGAATTGCAAGTTAACTTCTACATTTCAATAAAAAGAACATTGAAACATGAATTGGATGCTTCTCCTCAAAAAAGATACCATGAAGATGTGACATTGTTGTATATAAAGATAAAAGGTCTGTGAACTCACATCTGAGGTAGTTTATAAAAAGTGGATATCACATTTGCACGTACAAAATAAATGGACAGTACATTATATACTATCTCTCAGTTAGACACAATCTGCCAGAGTGAGTGTACAGGGCAGAATATATATAAACTGTAAGGACCAGCAACTAGGATATTAGCTCCAAAGTTATTAATGAAGATAGCAAGCTCCTTGAGGGAAAGCTATTGACAACCATCAAAGTAACTGAAGGACAACTACAAATATATGGAAGAAAGGAGAGTAGCACATAAAGGACCAATCATGGGAGCACATTACATGTGCATGTAACAGAGTAGGTATAAAATAAATAGCTAAGCTCTGAACAAAAAAAAATGAATGCGTAGGCACAACCTCTTTATGCATCATAACACTAAAGGGATTAGTATCGTAAAAGGAAATGTTGAAGAGGAAATAAACCTGTTCTTTCAGCTGATCAATGGCCATGCAAGCAGTTAATAAATCAATAGCAACATTAGCAGATGAACAAAGGTCAATCTCAAATTGCCTGCGCCTTTCAGGACGAGCTGCGATTTTATAACTAGAAGTTTCCTGTAAACACAACAATGGACAAAGTTCATTTTCACTGAGACCGACACACTGCATAACAATATATGGAATTATGGATGTTATGCACGAGCCATGTTTGATAACTTAAGTCACATGAATAAATCTATGAGAAAGAATTGTGTCCACCATAAACGCCCAGGATTGTTACAGGGGATCTGGCCATCCATGTAAGGTGGCTAGAAATTTGCCAAAGCTCAAGTGCAGGCAAATAGAAGGCTGGCAGTTGTGGTTGGGTTGTGCGCATGTGGCACAGAACATCCCAGATCATGCTCTCGGCACAGATGGCCATAGATCTGCATGACTCATGGTCCTTGGAACTACACAATGGTGGTAGTCTCATCCTAGAGCAGAGCATGTCACAGGCAGTGGATAGAAATATCAAAGTAGTCGGGTACAAAAGAATGGACAAGAGGCAAAGAAGAGGAGTGTAGAGATTTGGAGAGAAGGGGAGGTAAGGATGGCAAGAGATGACACAAGTGAGGCTACTTTGAAGGAAGCGGTATAAACGTTAACGAAGTATTCTCTCTCAGAGTCTCAGCCATTCTCAAAATCCCCGTGTATGTAAAATTGTGAGAGAACAAGAAAAGGACCACAGCTTTAACTTCCATTAATTAAATTTTGTTTTACAGTTTTGTTTGAGTTTTTCAGTTTTTTCCCCTCGAACACAGGGCTCAGGATAGCTGTGTATCTTTGTCTTAAAGAAGAGAAAAGGGTAGAAACCCTTGCGCACACAAGAAATTCGCCTTACATACGCACCTTTGCCAAAAAAAAAAAGGATGACCAAACAGTGTTTTGGATAACATAGGTGTGTCAGTTTTTGATAAAAAAGCTCAAAGAATATATAAGTACCTGCGGCAAAACTATAAGCAGTTCAAGGAAGCCTGGAATAAATTCTGGATGAGCTTTCATTTCATCGCTTAGCCAATTCACAATTCCACCAGCTCCCCAGTCCTCTACAGGTACATGCACAGCCAGAGCAGCAATTGCAATACAAATCTGAGGATGGTCCAAAGTGTGTTAGTATTACAACAATTGTGTTAGCATAAACAATAGCTTAATTCTAAATTTTTACCTGTGTTCTAACTTTTTGTGGTCCCTTATTAAACTTTTTCAGCAATACCTGCAAATGCAGCAAATTCAAATAAAAAGTAGCAAAGCTCCTTAAAAGGTCAACCAGATACTATAACAAGGCTAAGAAATCAAAAGGACCAGATAGGAGAACACAGTATACATTGCAATAGAACTTCAAAAGCAGAGTATTTCATAGAACAACACAAAGAGGCACAAATTATACACTGCATTGTTCTAGTCATTGTCATTGCCCCCCAAACATAGCATTAGGTCTACCTCGTATGCAGCTTCCAAGGTTTGGTGGTTTGGCAACCCTTGAAGTGATAGAAAGGTGTTTGCTACCCAAAATAAATAAATGTGCCCTTTGCATGTACTAGTCATTGCCCCAAGGTAACATTAGGTCCACCATGATATATGCACAGCAATTAGCTTCCCAGGTTTGGCAGTTGGGCAAGCCTTGGAGTGACAGAAAGGTGTCCACTGCCCAAAATAAATAAATGTGCCCTTGTATAGAAGTTTACTAAACTTCGGCTTGATGATTTACTCTGGTGGTGGTATCGCCTACTGAGAGTGAGTGGGATATTTAAGGGCTAGGGAACAGAAATACTACCTCCGATTCCAAATGTGGGTCCTTTCATGCGATTACATTATCTGGTCAAACTTTTCAACTTGGACCACCAACACATGAAAAATTACGTTGATTCACATGGACGATGTTACCATATGCATCATGGAAAATATTTCCATAATATACAATTCTCACTATCTAAAATATTTTAACAAAAGCCGCAAGCCAAAGTGTCATATTGGAGACCGTGTCACTGTCACAACGACCTACATTTGGAATCAAGGGGGTGGTTTTTAGTTTCAAAGCTCATAGCTGTAAATTAGCATCTAGATGCGACTAGAAAAGGTTTCTGACTTTCTGTTTGCTGCTTCCGTCTGTAATCACTTATAATGCTTTCTTTTGAAAGTCTAGACTTGTGAACTGATTTCCAAATTATGTAATTATATGAAAAATAATATGATACACAAATACTTATGTTTTACTTTATGCAAATACTATGTGATATTTTTAAGCCACTTTAGATGTCAAAAACCGCAATAGAACTACATGGTAGCCCTAGCTAACTTCTTTCCACAATATACGACATAGATACTATGTAAAAGAAACTTCACAAGACAGTGCTTACATATAAAGAATCCTGTAATGATCGAAAAGCTTCCGAGGGTAACTCTTCAAAGTCCCTTTGTACCTACAAATAACATGGAATGGTATTACTGAGAATCACTGTGAAAACTAAGTAAACTACTCCCTCTAGTACCGTTTGTTAGGCGCAGAGACTCAAATTCCAGACACCAAGAAAATACCAGAGACTGAGGAGAACTATTAAATGGCGCAGGACTTTAGAGCTCATACTTGCCACATGGCAGCCCTGTATTGGATCCCCTTTCTCTGCATTCACTCCTTGCATGCATGCATGAGCACAATGCCACGAAAATGCTAGCGTTCAGTTGCAGCCAGCCGTTCGATTTTTGTGCAAAAGTTAAATGCCTGCCTTGGTTTCTAGGAGGCACCTAATAAGAGGGACATTTCTCAAACTGCAGCAGCACCTAATAAACAGTACCAGAGGGAGTATAACATTTCTAAATAGTTCATGCAAGGTGCGGCTACGCCCCTTTCCGTTTACCTTGCTTCTGAGGGTCTGAGAACAAAAGATGAGAGTTTCCAAATTACTACTTTCATCATGAAGTAAACTGTCAGCTACCTGCATAAGGAGAATGAGAAAAACACTCAAATATGCTCAACTTGACAATAAAATGGCTGCAATATAATACAATGTCAAAGAAAATTCATCTACCACAAGCCAACAAGAAACTCTAAATTTTATACAAACACACTATATATGCCCATAACAGATCAAAAAATTAGAAAACACTGAAAGAGAGTGTCAACTTTGGTGAATTCATACAAGTGGCAAATGCACACATTGCCAATGCACAACTCTATCCTCCCTTCATCTTCTTAAATCATCACTTCCTAACAGCAGTCTGTTCAAAGGCCTGGATAGCCACAGCAACATGTTACACGTCACAACCTCCAATTACAGGAGATGGCCTAAGTTGAACCAGTCAGTGGCATACTGGCATCGCATCAAACTCGCATAGAAGTCCTATAAAAGACACTTGGATGAAGCTCAACTTGTAGATTTGCGTCGTCAGCGTTCACTAGAAAGTAGTAACCCTAATCTAGAAGGAATTGACAGGATTAAAAAGTTAAACTGTACCTAAAAGATCCAGTCTTTGAGTTTTCCAAACTAATGCACACCAACTGAGACCACAACCATCCTGCATTAGACATCCTACCAGCAGCCTCAGCTGTAGCAGACACAATGTGCAGTCAACAGGGGTCAGAACAAAGTCCCACTCCAAGAAATCTAATCGCAATCCCCACCTTCTCCTATGGAGCTAAGCTTCGGACAGATTACAGAACCACTCCCAACGGTGATACAATTCGCCCTAGTTCAGGCCGAATTCACACGACTGCATGAAAATCCCACTCTTAGCCGACCCAAGTCAGCAGCGTCCCACTCCCTAAACACAGAAACCAACCCTCACCCAGCTCAGGACACGAACAGGAAGAGAGCGAATCGAAAGGAGAAGCGTGCGCACACCTGCCAGGCGTCGAGCGTGTGCTGGAACTCCTGAAGCCAGCGGTCGGCGGCGGTGCGGATGGCGGCGTCCGGGTGGTGGTACAGAGCCGCGAGCGCCTCCTTCACCGTCGCCGTCGCCTGCGCCTCCATGACAGCGACGGCCTCGCCCAGCTCTAACCCTCCCTCAGCCGCCTACTCCTCCCTCTCCCCGCCGCTTGATGTAATCTCCCGGTGTATTCCTCCGGCAGGCTGGTTGGATCTGCCGAGGGATTCGTCGGGTGGGTAGGGTTTAACAGAGGAAAATTTGAAACGAGGTGAGGATGGGAGCAGACGAGTCCGGCCGTACTTTGGGTTGCGCGTGCCTGCGCGATTCGACGAGAAAATAGACGGAGTTGATTAAATTTTCTTTTCTTTTTTGTTTGGCTTTTGCGCGTAATTAATATTCGTTGTGATGATGGGTGTGAGTTGTCCGTCTGTCTATGCACGTGGGCCCTGGTCTGAGGTAATGGTAGGAGCTTATTGGTTATTGAGGGGTTGTTCATTGATAGGAGAACATTTCCACGTGTGCCTGACCAAGAAGTGGATTTCTGAATGACCTTGTTCAGCAGGCTGGAGAAGAAGGGCGTGTTTGGTTTTATGTCCAGACTCAGCTAAGGTCCCCTTTGGTAGGAAGAAACGTTTTTGTTTCTTAGGAGAATCACCAGAAACGGATCCAAACGAGTTACTTGCCCCTTGAATCGGAACCGAAACGTTTCACATCCCTTCGTTAAAACATGAAACGGCTAAACCTGGTTTCGGGTGTGTTTAGTTCGCGAAAATTTTTGGCTTTGACTACTGTAGTACTTTTGTTTGTATTTGTCAATTAGTGTCCAATCATGGACTAATTAGACTCAAAAGATTTGTCTCGTCGTTTTCTACCAAACTGTGTAATTAGTTTTTCTTTTCGTCTACATTTAATGCTCCATGCATGTATCAAAACATTCGATGTGACGGGAAATCTTGAAAAATTTTTGTAACTAAACGTGGCCTTTGTACCGATTCGACCTCCCAACAAACGCAAGCCTCCTCTGTCTTGCTAAAAATTACCACCCCTGCCACCGCACCTTTTCACATCGCACGCGAACGGCCAAAGGCTTGAATGGATGGGGTGATGACCGACGCCGCCGCTCAAGAAGTCGAACGCCACGGGTCCTATGGCCGCGGCCCCCTCCCCTGCGGCTCCACTCCCTACCCACTACCTCGCACGCGCGAGCTCCAGGCGGTAGGTCCCCTCTCCCTCGGCTTCACTCTCCAACCCCCTCCGAGGCACGCGCAAGCGCCAGGCGGTAAGACTGTCTGCATTCATGGACCTCTATATTCATCCTCTATCCATCCTAGTCATCAAGATTCTCTCCTCTAAACTCATTTCTGTCTGCACTCATGGACCTCTATATTCATCATCTATCCATCCTAGTCATCAAGATTCTCTCCTCTAAACTCATTTCTTCCGCACTCATTCATCCTCTATATCATATCTATAACACCATGGGGCCCACACGTCAGTTTTTTTATTTTTCTTATCCTCCCTCCCACCCACTCTCTCTCCACATCATCTCTCCCGCACCAGGCGGCGGCAATGGCAAGGCGGACGGCACGTGGCCGAAGGACCTCGCGCGGCCGGCGAGCCGTGGCGGACCTCACGCGGGCGTGACGGCGGACCTCGCGCCTCGCGCGGTCGGGCGGCGGCCCTCGCCTCTCTCTCCCCGGCGAGCGCGCGGTGGCCCTCCCCTCTCTCTCCCCGGCGAGAGAGCGCGGGGCCGACGAGCGCGCGCGGGGGCCTCCTCCCCACCGCGCGGCACAGCTCCGTCGCGGCGGCACAGCTCGACGACGGCACGGCGATGGCGGACGGACGCGCTCCTCTGCTCCGGCCCTCCTTCCCTCCTCTGTGCGCGGCGGCGCCATGGGCCCTAGGCCACGTCTGCAGTAGCGGAGCGTCCGCTATCCCTCCGCTATCCCGCCAAAGATAGCGGACGAGCGCCGGTTGTGGAAGCCGATGGCGTACTCGCTGCGGCGTTTTTTGTCCGCTAAACCAGATAGCGGACGCATATAGCGTCCCCGGTGTGGACAGTCTAAGGGCGAGGAGGAGTCACCTCCCTATGCCCCCAGCCGATGGCCTCGCATGCGCTTGACTACTGTTGGTCTTCCCCACCCCTTGGTAATGGCCTTTCCTCGTCGAAGAGGAGCTACCGTCATCGCCTATGTAGCCCATCGTCATCCCTCCCAGCGCACCCTACAGTCGAATGATTTGTGACTAATGGATTTTGGAATGCAATATATGATTTCGGGAGACATGGAAACCTATATTTTGTTCGAGGATGTACAAGAAAAAATAATGCATTTTTCTTATGCTGGTAAATGCTTTATTTTGCCCCATATTAATTCAAGAAAACCTTGTCACACTCAAGGGCACTTTGGTCTATTCCATCGTATTCTTCTCTTTTCAGAATCTGAATTAAGACAACTAGCCAAACGATTGCAGTAAATGATTCTATTTCTAAGAGAAACATTTCTCCTAAGAATCTAAATCTGAAACGTTTGTGAGAATGAAGAGCCCTACCAAACGGACCCTAAAATCAGCCTCTGTTTGCTTTACGGCCGAACCTAAGGCAATGTGTGGTGTGCCGCAGTCACCAAGGTTGCAGCGTGTTTTCCCTCTCCTCTTCTCACCAAAAGCTTGGCGCAAGGCGTCGAGAGTTTCTTTGACTTGGTTTGCATCTTCTATGGTATTTTTGTGAAGCTAGAAATTCCTTTTTTAAACATAAAAGCTAGAAAAATCTTGACATCTCAGAAAAGGAGTAGTCTATCCACTATGTCATTTTCAGGTGAAGGTTGCGCAAAAGGCTCAGCAAGAAGTTTTTGGATGCCCTCTTCTTGTGAAAGGTCCTTATTTGGTTTGGTAATTGAGTGACAACATAGGTGGACTAATATGTTTAAATATAAGATACACAAGTTATAAGTCCATAGGTACACTTGTGTGAGAAGCTCATGCCATGACGGTGAAGATGGCTTGGATTTGTTGCAAGGCTCACACATGTGATGAAGGAGCTCATTGCATATGAGACATGACATTGAGTTATATGATTAAGGTGGAGAAGATTAAGACAAAACTTGGCTTGATGGACCAGTTGCAAGCGTGAAGGACAAGTTAGAGGCTTTGGAGTGATAGACCGCGTGGCGTTGAAGTTTGAGCAAGACTTGGCGCCGATGGACGAAGGCAATGATGAAGAGCAAGTGAGGTCAAGATCGATGAACCAATAAGGTCACGTGATGATATGAAGTGGATCATATCATTTGTTGATCGTGTTGGTGCATGCGTTGCATCAACGATGGAGAAGATGAAATGGAATGCACAAGGCAAAAGTATATTTGTAAGGCATTTTATTTCACCGGTCATAGGTGTGTAGAGAAGTTTATTACCAGGTTTAGAATAGATGGTCGTACTATTAAGAGGAGCAAACTTATTTGCATATCAGTCATCTAGTGCCGCTCGAGTGATCTAACTTTGCATCGTTGCTAGGATCGAGTGACGTGGTGAATTGAGTGTTAACTCTTTGATTTTTTTTGTGAAAATACTAACACACTTGCACATGGTGGTGGACACTTAGTGGTGTTGGCACATTTGCAAAGAAGACAAATTCGAGAAGAGAACAGAGGTCACTATGAGTGATCGGACGTTGTCCCGGTGTGATCGACGTGTTTGGTACTCAACCCCTGCTGCTGGCTGAGCAGTCGTAGCGATCGGATGCTGGATCCGGAGTGACCGGACATGTCCGGTCAAGTGACCTAGGGATCAGGTAGAGAGGCTAGTGCGGCTGAACTCTGGTGCAAGAGCGTGACCGGACGCGCCCTCGCACTGTTCCTTGGCTGACAACACAAGTAGTGGTGCGATCGGACGTAGGGGGAGTCCGATTACGGGTGATTGGACGTGTCCGGTCATTGAAAAGCATCTCTGGATCATCTCTGTTCGTGATCGGACTCTAGAGTGAGGAGCGTCCGGTCATGTGATCGGCGCGTCCGGTCTGAGTAGTATGAGCGTAGGGGTGAGATAGTCGTTGGGCGCCAACAACTCTCTTCAAACGCAGTGGCATGTGGCGACGTCGAAGCGACCGGACACGTTCGATCACTGCTACAGGCGGGTCCAGTTGGTGCATAGAAAGCCCAGTGAAGGGGTAATGGCTCTATTTGGCCTTTAGTCTATAAATAGAGGGTGTCTCGGACATGGCGGAGGTTGAGCACCTTGGGGATGTGTTGCCTTATGTGTGCTTGGTTTGAGAGCCCTCTAACTTACTTGTGCTTGAGTACGAATTAATTGCGAGTGAGTGATTCTAATGCGATTGCATTGCGAGATTGCATCGAGTGGCACTATGTGATCGAGTTACAAGCCAATGATGCTTGTTACTCTTGGAGGTTGCCACCTCCTAGATGGTTTGGTGGTGGTCTCCATCGAAGCATGCAAGGAAGACTATGTGGTGCTCCGAAGAAGTGATTATGAGGGGTATTGTACTCACCCCATGGATGCCACGAAGAGCAACTGTTGCAGAATGAGACACGAAGAGCGACAAAGTGGTCCGGCCATGTCAAAGTGCTAGAGTTTGTGGTAAGCACTCCAGTGAGAGAGTGTGACTTGTGGGTCACCAAGGAAGAGGATCGACGACAACCTTGGAGCTTGTCTCAACAAGGACCAGCTTGTTGGCAAATAAGTGATCCTTGGGATAAAAATCATTGTGTCAACCTTATTCATTCCGTTGGTTTGCAATCCCATTACACAAGCTTGTATTTACTTATACATATTGTGCTTATGTAGTTGCTCTTGTAATTAGTTAGCTCATGTACTTTGCTAGTTACCTTCTTGCTTGTGTAGCATAAAAGTAGCTCTCTTGCGTGACTAATTGACTTGAGTAGCCTTGTTAGTCACATTGCTTGTGTAGCTAAGTATTTTGAGCTCTCTAATATGGCTTGAGTAGCCTTATTATTGAGCATAGCTAGTGAGCTTAGGCTTTGTGATTTTGCATACTAGTTGGTGTAGGAGCTCCCCCGTGCTTGAAGTACTAGTTGTATAGGTTTGTGTAACCTTACTTCTAGAATTGGTTGGGTGAGCTCTAGCTAGCCCGACACCTTTGTTGCCTAATTAGGATCTCTTATAAGGTGCTTGAGAACTTAAAGGGGTGTAGTCTTGGCTAGACTGATGATTTTAATTCTGCATTTGTTTCGGTTAGTCGGCACATTTATTTTTAGAAATGACTATTCATCACTCATCTAGTCCACCATCTCGACCCTACACCTTGATGACTTACCAGAAAGAAAGAATTTTTTCTCAAGCTTAGCTTGATAGATTGTATGGTGGAAGGAATTT
This sequence comes from Saccharum hybrid cultivar R570, assembly GCA_038087645.1. NCBI lineage: Eukaryota > Viridiplantae > Streptophyta > Magnoliopsida > Poales > Poaceae > Saccharum > Saccharum hybrid cultivar. Next base: position 1,269,674 of record JAQSUU010000049.1, on the reverse strand, counting down.
TCTGTGGCACTAGACCAAGCCACATGGGAGGTCTGGAGGTATGCTGTTAGGAGCAAACCAAGACGTCTTAGATATCGCGATGACGATGATTTTTTTTCCATCTCAAAAACAAAGATGACGATTTTTAGCGGTGTTTACTGGCCGTCTACGGGGTAGCCCAACCGGAGTTCAAGGAGCAATTTCTAACTGAATTGGTTTGGGCATGTAGTAAAGTATCCCTACCTCTGTTCATTGGTGGATATTTTAACATTATAAGGAATACAAGTGAGAAGAATAATGATAAATTCGATGCTCGATGGCCCTTCTTATTCAATGCCATCATAGATGGATTGGATTTAAGGGAGATCGAAATGTCAATATGTAAATTTACTCAAACTAATTCTAGGAGCGTGCCAACTTGTGAGAAATTGGATAGAGTGCTAGCTAGCACGAAGTGGGAGAGAAGTTCCCCTCGTCACGTGGAAGCCTTGAACAGAGAAATTTCAGACCATATGCCTTTTTATTTCTGTGTACTATAAAGAGTTTTTTGGATCATCACAGAGAAATGACTTCTCTCTTAATGAGTCTCAAAGAGACGATGTCCCCCAAGTTAGTGAGTTGGAAAATGGCCTATTGACTAAAGAAATCTCAAAAAAGAGGTAAGGGAAGCCATTTTTCAAACGAAACATAATAAGGCTCCAAGGCCTAATGGCTTCCTTGTTGAATTCTACAGGGTGTTATGGAGTCTCGTTAAAGATGACTTAATGGCCATATTTAGAGATTTCCATCTTGGTCAATTGCATCTGTTTATCTTGAATTTCGGCACCACTGCATTAATTCCGAGACAGAGGGAAGTAAAGAAAATACAATAGTATAGACCAATTTTTATGCTCAATGTTAGTTTTAAGATTTTCATGAAGGTATAACAAATAGACTGATTGGACTTTCCAGTTGAGTGGTGAGACCTTTACAAATAACCTTTTTGCCGAAAGAAATATTCTAGAATGTAACACCCCGGGTGTTATAGTGCTAATTAATCTGCCATGTCATCATAATGCATTGCAAAGCATCCCTGTTAGGTTAACTTTGTTATGCATCAACTAAAACAAGTTTACTTATCTAAGTTGAATGTGTTTCTCAGTAGTGTGCTCCGAACCCGAAAACCCTAATTTCGAATGCCACCGCAAATACTTAGTCCGTGCCCTGCGTAATTTGAGGTGTGTGACTGTGTTGCACACTAGTGTCAAGTGTAGGGTATGAGCTTAAGTACAACACTAAAATGAAGCTCCAAGTTTGAGTTTGAGTTGGAGTCCAAAAACTTGTCACGAGTTTTCCGATTCGAATTCGAATTCAAAATTGGGGAAAAATGTAAAAGAATTTCAAAAGCTAATTGGTCAACCAAGAGTGGCATTTGGTCAACCATGTCATGTTGGTCCAAATGATGCCCTTGGGTGAGGTTTTGATCACTAAGTAATCACAAATCAAAGTAGCAACAAATTCCAATTTAAAATTCCTCCGAAAACCCTAAATTTTAAAACCCTGTTTTACCCCTTTTGAAATAATTCAAAATCTAAGCCAAATTTGGGAAAAAGTTCAAAACCAAGTTTGTAGAACTTTTCAAGGGCTATAACTTTGGTGTTTTGAGTTTTCAAAGTTTTAGTGTAAAATGTGGAGTAATTTTGAAAATAAACAAATTTCAGTTTTAATTCATTTTTTTGTCCCCAAACTAAGATTTCAAAATGGAGGCAGAATTTGAAAAAGTTTTGAACAGCAAAGTTGTAGGTCTGGTCAAGATATACAACTTTGATGTTTGGAGATTTTGAAGTTTCAATATAAAATCAAAAGTAATTGCTAAATTACCAAATCTGAAAAATGTGTCCCCTTTTGAATTTAAACTCAAATTTCAAAATCCAGTGAGAATTTGAAAAAGTGTTCAATACAAAACTTGTAGAGCTTGAAATTATGAAGATTTCATAGATTGGAAGTTTTTCAAGTTGTTACATGAATTTGAGAGTAATTTTAGAAAAACAGTTTGAAAATTTAAAATTTGGGGGGGTGCTACAGTGCCGCGCCAATGGCGGCCGGCCACCGCGCGGTATGGGCGCCGGCGAGCCGCCGTGGCCGCCCAGACCCTTCGCGCGCGGTCGGGAGCGCCAGCGCGATGGCGTGAGCATTCCAAGCTTTGTAGCCACGACCGTCGTCTATAAATACGTCGAGGTCACAGTGACGATTTTCGTTTTCCCCGTTTTCGCCACCGCCGCCACCGCAGCTCCGCCGCTCGCCGCTGCCGCCGTCGAGCCACCTCCAGCCACGCAAAGTGTGTCATCGCGTTCGTCTTGACCTTGCGCACCTCGTGAACCCCTTGAGCTAGCCCAATTTGGTCTGAATCACCGCAGCCACCCACTCCCGTGTCCAACTCCGGTCGGAGCACCGCTACCGTCGCCTTCCGTGGCCAGGCCACTCCGGCTTCTCTCTGTCATCCTTGAGACCGCCATCGTCACCGCTGTGAGCTCCTGATCGTTTTCCTCACGCTAATTTAGCTGCTACCGTGCTATAGCGTCGAGTCGTCGGGCACCGTGGCCGTCGAGCCGCCACCGTCGTCGGTGAACTGTCACCGAAGCTCGAACCGTGGTGCTATCTAGCAAAATGGAATCATGGGAAGGTGTAGATGATGATGGTAGGGTCAGTTTGTCAACCGAAGCTCCGGTCACCGGCCGGCCACCGCGCGAGGGTGAGCGAGCGCGCGGGAGCGAGCGAGAGAGCGAGAGGAGGGTGATGACAGGCGGGGCCGGCTTGTCAGCGAGCGTAGAGAGAGAGCGCGCGGGTGAGCGAGCGGGCTGGGCCGTTTGCTTGGCCGCGTTGCCGAGCGGCGTGCGGGCGCGGGCACGCGCGAGTGGGCCGACCAGCTGGGCCGAACCGCGGGAGAAAAAGAGAATCGGCCCGATTTCGTTTTTGTTTTTCTTTTTCAAATAAATGAATAGTTTAGTTATTTGTTTATTTCATTAAAAATTGTGTAGAGTTCCAAAATTCATGAAAATTTTTGTGTAGGCTTCTCAATGTATAAACTATCTAGGAAAAATGTTAAATCATGAATTTGAATACTTTGTGCAGTAGAATTAATTAGTTCCAATAAAGATTAAATGCAACTTCCAGGAATTTTAATAATTAATTTATTTATCCAAAAATTATGAAATTTATTATGACACTATTATAATTCATTCTTAACCCATAGAAAAAGTTTGAGCTTGATTAGGTAAAATTTGATTAACTTCTAATTATGCCCTAATTATTTAAATAATAAATAAATGTTAATTTGAGAACTTTAAGTATTGTGTGCCTTTTTGATTGAGTGATGTCCTTAGGTCACTACCCTTTTGTGATCTTTGGCACCTTAATTCCATGTTTGAGCTCGTTAGTAACTTATTTAGGTTAAAAGCTGGTATCGCTGGAAATCGTCGCTACTAGTTAGTAGGTTTTCTGTTTGCGACTGTACCGTGAAGGAAAGTTGTACTCCAGTCGTAACTCATAGCATGTTATCATCAAGCATCATGTTTATCATCGAGCATCATGTTAAAGCATGTTATGTGTTCGTGTAGTCTCCGCTTTCGAAGAAGCCGAAGCCGTCGAGCCAGTTTCCGGAGAAGAGCGATCGTCGGTGGGTTCCGGACCTGACGTTGGAGTTCTCGAGTCTGAGTCAGTCGTCGTGTCCGAGCAAGGCAAGCCCTGGTGCATTTAAACCCTACCTTGAATTTTACAAATGTTTTATTATTTATATTATGGTTTACTGCATTAAGTAATTAGGAGTTGAGTGATAACCTAATTGCTGCATTATCATCCTTGATTATTGTGATATCAACCTTGATACCTATTTTACGGAAAATGCGTAGTATGCTTCGCTATGCTTAGAAGTTAAGCTTTTAAATGCAATGTTTATATAGCCATGACGGCATATTGAATGAATATTGAAATATGAGAATGAACTTGAAAGATCGGACGGGTGGTTTGGCCACTGCTAACATGCATTGGGAAAAGAGTCTCAATGTAGTGTTTTCGCCTTGTCAGTTAAGGTCCGTTCGTTGTAAGCCTGTTGTGTTCGAGACTTTGCAACTAGCCTCATGCCTTGGGTAAGCCCAAAATGTTGGTGATTCCATTACGAGAACGTCTAACCTCGCACTAGGAGTGGAGAGATGGCGGGAGTAGTGTGTACCCTCGGGGCTAGAATTGGGCCGGGTTCGAGGAGTACTCTACTCTCGGATGGCGATGGACATGTTCTGGTTTTTGGAGATCTAAATGAGGGTTGATATATGCAAGATTCAGTTCTACATATGTTGTGAAGTTAGGGATCCCCAGCTGGGTATAATCAGTTCGAATCGTCGTTGCTCCTCAGTTATGGAGACTCGATCACCTGACTTGCATCGTAGTTAAGAACTAGAATGAAAGAAAGAATAAGAAAGGTTTTGATGATAATTACTTTGATCTAGATTAGGATCACCTAGATTTGGTTAATGAACCATCAATGGTAAAAGTAAAATGTTGAAGATAAGGATCTACTTTAGAAGCTTTTCTGCAAAAAAAATCTTGATTCTGGATTACCCGTACCTTAATTCCCTAAAGCTAGCATGCCCTTGGAGTCTTTGTCTTAGTCGGGTAAGTCTTGTTGAGTACTCTCGTACTCAGGGTTTGTTGAACCCCTTGTTGCAGGTGCGGTTCATGAACAAGTATGCTTCGAGCCTTGTTGCATGACCGTCGTGGTTGAAGACAGTGACGACGAGTAGACTATGTGGCCTTTGGGCAAGGCATCTCGCTTGTGTGATGTAATAAAGTTAATACCGATACTTCTCTACTACTGGTTTGTAATAATGTTATATAAGGTTTGAGATTTGAAAACTGGTTTGCAACCTAAGTTATTGTAAGACTTCCGCTACTCTACTCTGTTGAATATTTTGAATAAACTGTTGTAATATTGCAATACTCCTGTGATTGGATCCTGTTCGGAGTAAAGCAGGCCTTTTAAGTTATGGTGAACATAAGTACGACTGTCAGAGGTCATTATGGCAATGACGTGTACTTGTGGGCCATCATAATTAGGAGGTTCTGTGACATAGAAGGAGTAGTAGTGCTCCATAAACTATTCATGAATTGCATAAGAAGAGAGATAGGGTCATTCTTAAACTTGATTTTGAAAAGGCCTATGATAAAGTCAATTGGAGCTTTTTGCAACAGACTTTGATAATGAAGGGCTTCTAACCTCTTTGGTATAAGTGGATTGAGTCGGTGGTTAGCAAGGGAAGTGTAGGGATTATAGTAAACGACAAAATTGGTCACCGTTTTCATACAAGGAAGGGACTCAGGCAAGGAGATCCTCTCTCGCCTATCCTTTTCAATCTAGTTGCTGATGTGCTTGTCATTCTTGTCTCTAGGGCTAAGAATAATGGTCAATTCAAAGCCTTAGTGCCCAATCTAGTTGATGAAGGTCTCTCCATTTCCCAGATTGCGGATGACACTATTCTTTTCATGAAAAGTGATATTGAGGGTGCTAGCAACTTGAAACCGGTGCTTTCGAAAGCTTGTCTGGCCTCAAAACCAATTTCCACAAGCGAACTATTTTGCTTTGGTTCGGCTAAGGATCCGAGCAAGGAGTTTGTGGAGCTCTTTGATTACAAGGAGGGCTACCTTCCCTTTCGGTATCTAGGAATTATGGTTCACTTTAGAAAGTTGTTAAATAAGGATTGAAGTCTAATTGAGGAGCATTTTTTAACGCTTAGTGTCGGTATAAGAAACGGCGTTTCTAACACCAACGAGTAATGTGTGTTTGCATGTCTAGGATTCAGATGGTGTGCAAGAAGAACACAAGCGATTTATACTGGTTCGGGCCGAAGAATGCCCTACGTCTAGTGAGGGAGGAGAGTCTTGTATTATCTTGCACCAAAGTGCTTATAGTAGGGGTTACAAGCGGGTGAGAGAGGGAGGAACTTCTAGATCTCAAGATGTGAGTGAAGAGTGTGTGAGCGTGTGTGTGTCTATAGATTTGCCTTCTGTCTGTTCTTCTTCGTCGTTCTTCCCCCTTGGAATGGTCCCTACCCTCCCCTTTTATAGATGCAGGGGAATGCAGGGTTACATGTACGTGCTACGTGATATTTTTCTAGGGAAGGAAGATCCGAGGCCTCCGCTCTCATCCTGTAGTCGGTGATGTGCCACTATTGGAGGAGTGGCTCCTGTTCTTTGATGTTGTAGCGACGTGTCCTGCCATTCGTAGCCCTGTGGACGATGCAGCTACGATGCGTAGAGTCGTGATGGTCCCTGTGGCGACGTGTCTGTCCTTCGGTTTGACTGGTGTAGAGGGCCGAGGCCTCGGAGGCATGAATCATGGCGTGATTTCGCTCCATTCGAGGGAATAGTGGCCTAGAATGGCGTTTACTATGCCGCACAGGCATGTATCATGCGTATAGTGCCAGTATGGGTGGCATAGTGACCAACAACTCTTCCCCGTGCTTGTTATGGGTGACGGCGTCATGATTTGACCCCTGTCATTCTTGGCTTGTCCGGTTGGGCGGACGCAATAACGTGAGTGATGTCATGGGGGGTCTCGAGCGCGTCAATGGGGGAGCGGCATCAGAGGCCGGTCTCGAGCGAGGCGAAGACGGATAACATCGTCTCTGGGGTTCGGACGAGGTGGTGATGATGTTGTTGGTTAGCTTGTGCCCGAGACCTCAGCGCTGAGGTCTCGGGTGAGTCGGAGGTGTTCCGAGATCCCTTGGGGGAGGCCTCGGATAAAGTGGAGAGATGGGCCGGTATGCTCACGCGGTTTGCTAGAGGTCTAGTAAGGAGAGAGTTAGCCCGTGGATTTAGTTGATTTATCCCTTCGACAGCGCAAATTAATATTTGGTTTTAGGAGGTTGGGTGGATTTTTCACCATAATTTGGGTACCCCTAATTATGATACCCGAAACTTAGTAGTTGGAAAGGCAAGTTACTTTCTTTTAAGAGAAGTTAGTGTTGGTAAAGTCAGTTTTACGTAGTTTACCAATGTTTATGTTGTCCTTTTTCACTTCTTCTAAAGGAGTCATTAAAAAATTGGATAACTATCGAGCTAGATTTTTTTAGGAATGCGATGAACATAAGAAGAAGTATAAACTTGCTCGATGGAACATACTTTGCAAATCAAAATGTATGGGGGGTCTAATATCTTGAACTTAGAGGTTCAGAATCTTTGTTTGTTGGCGAAATGGCTTTTCAAATTACTAAATGAAGAGGGACTATGGCAAGATGCGTTTTTGAGAAGGAAATATATGAGAAACAAGAATCTTTCTCAGACTGTTAAAAATGCCAGTAATTCATATTTTTGGATGGGACTTTTGGAAGTTAAAGATCTTTTCCTAGAGAAAGAGATATTCAAGGTCAATAATGGAAACCAAACTAGATCTTGGGAGGACCTTTGATTGGTGAGGAGCCTTTAATGTTGAAATACCCAGCTTTGTACAATATTGTGAGAAGAAAGAGTGCTAGGGTAGCTAGTGTGCTGGGTAACTCTCCTCTAGGGATGAAAACGGTCAGAAAACTCCTCAACCGTTTTCTACTTTTATATTTTAATACGAAAATAAAGCGAAAGTGGTAAAGCCGGAAACGAAAATGAACATGAACTTACGGAATATCGAGAATTTCGAAAACGAACTAATTCGAGCGGAATTATGTCGAACACGGTCGGTATACGAAAAATCCATATGGAATATTGACCCGTAGGACCGAGTGCATAGCAATTAACAAGTGCAAGAGACAAAGTGCATAACAATTAACAAGCCCCATTTGACACCATATAAGAAATATATGATTTTTCTAAGGCAACAAGCGCTTGTTTGCGATTAATATACTGCTGAAACTTTATTTATTTTTTTGAACATCTTAACAACCTCAAATGAAAAAATTAAAAACTAGAAATTGTAGATCTTGTCGAGAGCTACAATTTTCATATAAAAATCATATTCATCCGAGATCGTATGAAAAAGATACAATTTTTCTAAGGCTGGACTTCGAGTGGACCAAATTTTGTTTAAAACCAAATTTCGAATTCGGGATATTCCGAATTAAAAGTAGAAAAATAGAAAACGGTAGGAAAATGTCTAAACCATTTTCGCTCATATTTCAAATTTGGTGTTTCGTATTTCGAAACGATTTCGAATTTATCCGAAAATACAAATTTGATCGGGTCAAATGTAGAAAATGATGTGGTTCGGTACGGGATATTTCCATACCATTTTTTCATCCCTACTTTCCTCTAAACATTTCTTTTAGAAGAGCATTGGTTGGGGAAAAGTTGAAGGACTGTATTAGTCTTGTCGCTTTATTTTTACCTGTCACGTTAAATGATAATAAGGATGAATTCATTTGGCTGCTGAATAAGAATGAGAAGTTCTCAACACAATCTCTGTACAGAGATATTATGAAGAAAGAACATCTCACAGGGAAGAATGAGTTTTGGAAGGCAAAATTGCCTTTAAACTAAAGGTTTTTCTTTGGGATTTTAAAGAGAGGTGTAGTTCTCACAAAAGATAACTTGAAAAAACGGAGATGGAAAGGAGACACTAAATGTGTTTTTGTGGTCTCGAAGAAACAATACAACATCTACTTTTTTTCGCCATACGGCTAAATTAATTTGGAATTCTTTGTTTACCATTTTCAAGTTTCAACTGCCTAGCGATATGACCCATCTGTTTGGTCCTTGGACAAAGATTAGGAGCCAAGTAATAGTGGGTGTAGTGGCGATGTGCCGAGCTATTTGGTTGAGTAGAAATGATACTGTTTTTAATAAAGCAATCACTAAATCTTTCGTGTAGGTAATTTCCAGAGAGACGCACTAGATCAGACACCGATCTCAGTTATCTAAAGGGGAAGAGAGACATGCTTTGAAGGAGGGATGCGAAGTAATGGTGATCGAATTCTTTGGGAAGATGGAGTGGCGATGTTTAGCTAGAATAGAGAATTGTACTGTTTAGGTTTTGAGGAGTCTGAGTTATCTAGTTTTTTATTTGATTGGTTTGTGTTTAGCGGAGTTGGGTCTAAGCACCTTGGAGTTGTAAGAATTGGCTATACTCATTCACTCGTCAATGGGGAAGGTCAGAATACTTCTTTATTCCTTAATCTAAAAAAAATTTTAGGACATAGTTGTTTTTCTACTTGTTGCAGGTAGGACGCCTCTTACATCAATGGTCAGGAGACTGGTCTAGCTAGGCATTTGCATAAAATATCATAGGGAGCAGTCCTCCTAGGCAGTACACATTCAGACAAAACTTCTCAAGCTAATTCTCCTCTTCGTGCATAGGCCTTAAACATTTTCCTTGGTCTACGTCTCATTGATTTCCCTACAGGTTTATGAGTGTGATTTTCTTGTTGATAGTTTTGAACTCATGTCCTGTATGAAGCATCAATGTGATACTCTTCCTTACTGGAGAATAAGACACATCATTAAAGATATGAAGGAGTACTGTAAGAATATTAGAGGAAAGTTCTACCACGTTCCAAGAAATATGAACTCCACAACATATCAATTAGCAAGAAATGCTTCTACTATGTGGTTGGAAAGCCCTATTTTCAGATTTCCAACTTGAGGGGGTGTTTGGGTTGAGGAGTTAAAGTTTAATAAATACTGTAGCACTTTCGTCTTATTTGACAAAAAGTTTCCAATCTTAAACTAATTAGGCTTAATAGATTCGTCTCGTAAATTACTCATAATCTGTACCGACATGCATGCAATTAGTCTACATTTAGTACTCCATGCATTTAAGGGAACATTGATATGATGGGAGTTAAACTTTAACAAAACGTAACCAAACAGGCCCTGAATCATTGTAGTGATTGTCCTCTGGAACAAAAACTTTGTAACTGGCTTTTTTGTCTGCTCTATGTACCTTTTTCATGCATATGGATCAAAGTGCATCCCTTATGGGCATTTACCTCTAAAAAAGTAAAGAGAGGATCAATTGACAGATGAATTAGCAAATTTATAACTAGACAAAGTGTCAATTTTGCGGTTTGGTTGTGGTAGAGACATCTGCGCGCATTTAGGACCCATCAGTATTGACTGAACAAAATACACATAACTTTAACTAGATAAAGCTCTCTCTCCACCGAGAAAAAAGTAAAAGAAAATCAACGATGATACTATGTGGTTGTTTTATGTCAAGTGTGCTCCTTTAGGACAAAAATGACCAGCACAAATCAAGAATCGGACCTGCTAGCGCCCGAACGTCCAATCCCGGCGCTAGCGTCCGGACGGTGTCCGCATAGGGAGGGAGCGAGCGCCTAGTGCGTCGGGCTCGGCGAGCGAGTGCACCAGCAGTGGGCCAGCGCTGCCCCGGACGTCATTCGTGCCACCAACCACTTATCACACGCATCCCATGTGCAACATCCGACTACTTTTGAAACATCTACATGTAATAGTTGCAACATACCAAAAAAAAGAAAGATAAAACACTTGCGAAAGCGCCCGAAAAACATTTAAAAAATCATTGCAAACATATGCAACATCGAGATAAACACTTGCAAATATACGCGTGAAACACCTGAAAACACTTAAAAACATATGCTTGCAGCAAACATGTATATGCAACATCCAGATCTAATTTTACAACATCTAGATAAAACACTTACAACGTATGTCTAGAACATATGAAACATTTGAAACAAACACTTGAAACATACATGTATAGCCATTACAACATATACAACATCGATATACAACACTTGCGACGTACCTCTGAAACATCTGAAACACTTGAAACATACTCCTACAACGTGCACTAGTTAGGGGACATCAATGACCCAACGTACTCCCAGGGCGTAGGCGCAAGCCTCCCCTTCATACCGACGTGCGAGGTCGATGGAGGCGCAAGCGCATGCCTCCCCTACCTCCTCTTCCATGTGGGCGAGGTGGATGGAGGCACGGGCCACGGAGCAGCCAAGAATGGGGGCGTAGAGCAGCCAGGATGGAGCGCGGGTGCATTGCCGCCGCGTAGAAGAAGGCCGCGGTAGGCGGGTGCGCTGCCTGCGGCGCCCTGCGCAACTACACTGGCGAGCGCCTTTTTCTGGAGATATGGTGGCAGAGTCGAGCGGAGCGCAGGACGCCCCTATCCTATGGTTACCTGGCCCTTGTTTAGATTGAAGATTTTTTCAACCTGATGAATAGTACCACTTTCGTCTTATTTGATAAATATTGTCCAATCGTAGACCAACTAGGCTCAAAAGATTCATCTCGTGATTTTGAACTAAACTGTGTAATTAGATATTTTTTTACCTACATTTAGTACTCCATGCAAGCGGCTAAAAATTGATGTGATGGAGAGAGTGAAAAAACTTGAAATTTTGAGGTGATCTAAACATGGGCCTGATCAAGAATTCGACCTCTGATGACTAGTCGTGGGTCCACTTTCTCTTCTGGTTCAAACGGAGTGGAAAAGATGATCGCGAAAAGATTCCGCCACTCTGCGGGCTCGCTCATTTAAGGTCCTGTTTAGTTCCTAAGAATTTTGCAAAATTTTTCACATTCTCCGTCACATCGAATCTTTGGACGTATGCATGAAACATTAAATATAAATAAAAAAATAAAACTAATTACACAGTTTAGACGAAATTCACGAGACGAATCTTTTAAGCCTAATTAGACTATGATTGGACACTAATTACCAAATAACAACGAAAATGCTACAGTGTCCATTTTGCCAAATTTTTGCATCTAAATAGGCCCTCAGCCCATGAAGCCCAACTAGTATCTCCACAGCCCACACACTCACTTGTACAGTGCGATACGCTACCCGAAAAGGAAAAAGTGACTGAGCTCAGGCTCAGCCGAACTGACGCCATTAAAACCATGGCCACCATGCCGCCGCCGCTGCCGCCGTCCCCGTCCCCGCCCCCGCCCCCGCGCACCGCCTTCTCGCCTCGCTGCACCGCCCTTCAGAACCCATCGACCTACATGTACCACTGCCAGCTTCTCAACGGCGCGCCCCAGGGGTATGCGTCGCCGCGCCACGCGCGCGCGCGTCCCCCTCGGGAGCGGGAGCGGGACCTCGCCGCTTCCTACGCGCGTGAGATCGGCGCCTGCGTCCGCGAGCGGCGCTGGGGCGCAGCGTGCGAGGCGTTTGCGTCCATGCGCACCGCGGGAGCGGCGCCAGACAGGTTCCTCCTCCCGCAGGTGCTCCGCGCTTGCGCCAGCCTTGGTGCGCCCCGCCTTGCGTCCGCCGCGCACGCGCTCGCCGCCAAGGGCGGGGCCGCGCTAGCGGGGGACCCCGTCGTCGGGAACGCGATCGTCGCCATGTATGCGGCGCTGGGGGACGTGGCCTCCGCGCGCGCCGCGTTCGCGTCGCTGCCCGACCGCGACGTCGTGGCGTGGACCGCGCTCATCAGCGCGCACGCCGATGCTGGGGAGCTGGAAGAGGCCTTCGACCTGTTTGAAGAGATGCAAGAGAGCGGTGTTCGCCCGGACATGATTTCGTGGAACACGCTGGTGTCTGGATTTGCAAGAAGTGGTGACCTCGTTGCTGCTCTGCATCTGTTTGACGAGATGCGGCAAAGAGGTGTCGACCCGGGAGTTAATTCTTGGAACTGCATCATCTCGGGTTGTGTGCAGAATGCACTGTATGACGAGGCTTTGGAGGTTTTTCAGGAGATGTGTGAGAGTGAGAGGCCTGATGTGGTGACTGTGGCTAGTATTCTCCCTGCTTGTGCTGGTTTGCAGGCACTAGGCATTGGGAAGCAGCTGCATTCTTATGTTTTGCGGTGTGGAATCAAGATCAATGTTTATGTTGGAGCATCTTTGATTAGCTTGTACTCTGAGTGCGGAGAATTTGATGATGCGAGAGTTGTCTTTTCCACCATTGAGGAGAAGAATGTCAATGTATGGAATGAGTTAGTTCAATCATATATCAGAGAGGGGAGGATGGACAAAGCTTGGGAGGCTTTTGACTTGATGCAGGAGGATGGATTGGAGCCTGACATTGTCACCTATAACAGTTTCATTGCTGCATATGCTAAAGTGGGTCAGAATGAACAAGCATATGAACTGTTTTCATGCATGGCTGATGTCGGCTTAAAACCTAATGTGGTCTCAATGAATGCATTAATTTGTGGTTTGCATCGACATGGCCTTTACACAGATGCACTTGAAGCTTTCAGATACATGCAGCGTTCCAGTGATGGAAAAGCAAAGGGTTGGACATTTCTTGATAATTGTGGCCCAATTCAACCAACTGGCACAACCATTACTGGTGTCCTCTCGTTATTGGCAGACCTCAAATTAGATCGTCTTGGGAAGGAAGTACACTGCTATGCTTTAAAGAATGGTTTGACATCAAACATCTATATTTCAAGCAAACTAGTCGACCTTTATGGTAAGACTGGTGACATAACGTCTGCTGCTAATGTCTTCCAGAGAATTGGGAACAAGAATGTTGTCACATGGAACAGTCTGATGGCAGCCTACAAGCATAATTGGAAGCCAGAAGTAACACTGAAGCTGCTTGGTGAAATGCTCCAGTTCAATTTGCATCCCAATTTGGTTACAGTACACATAGCTCTTATGTCGTGTGGTATGACAATGGCATTGGGATATGGTAGAGAACTGCACAGCTACATCACAAAATGCTGGCCTGGTGGTTACCCAGCTACTCTTGCAAGTGCTTTGATAAATATGTATGGCAAATGTGGTAATATTGAGGATGCCATGTTGGTTTTCAGGTCCACGGTTCCAAAGGACATAGCAGTATGGAATGCAATGATGAGTTGCTATTTGCTTCATAGGATGCCTAGGGATATTATAGATCTGTTCAATTATTTGGAACAATCTGGTATTCAACCAGATCACATTACTTTCATTTTACTTCTTTCAGCTTGTAAGCAAGAAGGTCTGTTCGAGGAAGCTCAGAGCTATTTCTACAATATGGAAGATGTATATGGCATAAAACCATCTTTAAAACACTATACTTGCATGGTTGACATCATGGGATCAGCCGGGCTACTGGCGGAGTCACTGACACTTATCCAGAAGATGCCGCTGAAACCAGATGCATGCCTATGGTCTACTGTGCTTAAAGCTTGTAAGCTGCACTCAAATCTAGAGATTGGAGAAAAGGCAGCAAAAGCTCTTTTCGAGCTTGAACCAAATAATCCTTCAAACTACATGGTGCTTTCGAATATATATGCAGACACAGGCTTGTTGGATGCCACCGAGGCTGTGAGGGGTGCCATGACAGAGCAAGGATTACATGTTGAGAGACAATGCAGCTGGTTATACAATGGTACAACTGTGCACTCTTTCGAGGCTGGAAATTTGTCGCATCCTGCAATTGATGCAATTTTGAGTACATGGAAACATTTAACTATCAGGATGGAGCAATCTGGGTACTCCACTGAAGATATTGGCCCCTATTACAATGTAGAAGTTGATCCACTGTCATGCCACCACACAGAGAAGATTGCGGTGTGTTATGGGCTTATCTCCACATATGATCACCAATCAATACGCATCTCAAAGAATTTTAGAATGTGCATGGAGTGCCATTCATCCATCAAGTTTATCTCAAGGGATAAAAACCGGGAAATAATCGTTTCAGATGGTTGCACCTATCACCATTTTAAGGATGGTACATGCAGCTGCAGAGATGCATGGTAAAAGAAGAGAACTGACTAAAATTGTGGATCATGTATGCCATGAAAATTGTGTTTGGTATACCAATATCGGCCTGGTGACATTTGCACACTTGCACTATCAGTTATGGCTGGTATCAGCAATCAATGTCACCATCTTGAAGCATTCAACACTTCCGTGTATATCCGGTTTGCTCTCCTGGGAGCCAGGGCAACAGATATGACCAGCTTCATGTGAGAATCTGGAGCTTTTTACTGTGAAATACTGATTTTTGCAGTATATTTCCACAAATTTGCAAGAGATGAAAGCTCGAGTAACAATCTAACAATCAAGACTGGACAAGGTATACATCTTTCGCATGTTATTTAATGTTCGGAAAAAGTCTACTTGACTCCCTGAACTATCAGCTAGTGTTTAACCTATACCCCAACTATAAAACCGTTTGTTTTACACCCTGAACTTTTCAATACCGTTCAAATTACACCCTAGAGCGGTTTTGGACCGCGGTTTGCTACAGCAACCATGGTTTTGCTACAGTGGCGGCGGTTTTGACTTTTCTTTTTCTATTTATTTCCGCTAAATCTTTGAAAAATCATAGTAAATCACAGAAAAATCATAAAATAGAAAATCTAATTTTGTTGTACTCCACATGAGTAGATCTACACAATGAACATATAATATAGTATGCTTTAGTACAATTTTTTTTTGTAGCTTTAAATTAGTTAGAAAATCAAATTTTGTCTATAATTAATTGGAATAATTCATAGCTACAACTTTTATGGTCCAATTATGGTGAAATTTTTATGATAGGGTTATTATTATATGCTTGAACTATAGTAAAAATTTCATACTCATTGGATCATATATAACTTAGCTATAGATTTATTTAGGTTTATGTTTGTTAAATATAAATAAATCTATAACTAAATTATACATTATCCAATAAGTATGAAATTTTTACTACAGTTCAAGCATACAATAATTAGTTCACTATAAAAATTAAACCACAATTGGATCATAAAAGCTGTAGCTATGAATTATTCCAATTAATTACAGACAAAATTTGATTTTCTAACTAATTTAAAGCTACAGAAAAAAATTTGTATTAAAGCATACTATATTATATATTCATTGTGTAGATCTACTCATGTGTAGTCCAACAAAATTAGATTTTCTATTTTATGATTTTTCTGTGATTTACTATGATTTTTCAAAGATTCAGCGGAAATAAATAGAAAAGAAAAGTCAAAACACATTTACTGTAGCAAACCCATAGTTACTGTAGCAACCCGCGTCCAAAGCCGCTCCAGGGTGTAATTTGAACGGTTTTGAAAAGTTTAGGGTGTAAAACAGACGGTTTTATAGTTGGGGGTGTAGGTTAGACACCAACTGATAGTTTAGGGGTCAAGTAGACTTTTTCCTTTATGGTTCTATAAGTTTCATTGTTGCGTGTTTTGAGTATATTGATTTGCTAAGAAAACACTGATTTCAAATAAAATAGAGTATGCATCCTTCATATTAGAGACAACGAAAAAAACTACTGATAAGTCTACGGATAGAAATTCCAATGAGGAATTCTTTTTTTTTTTGGTGGAGAAATATTACGACCTCCCCTCAGTATTTTCTTATTTTTTGTACTCTATAATTATTCTATAAACTATACGGATAGAAATTCCAATGAGGAATTCTTTTTTTTTGGTGGAGAAATATTACGACCTCCCCTCAGTATTTTCTTATTTTTTGTACTCTATAATTATTCTATAAACTAGGATAACAGGCAATAAGTACTGTTCTACTATGTTTCTTCCTGTCACCATTCTAGAGGATTTGAGATACGATTTATGTTCACCTTATATAGATAATACACCTCTTTCAGTTCCTACAGATTTATGTGAAGCAACTCATGGGACACATTTTTAATTAACTTCGCACCGACTTCAGTCTTGCCAATATTTTTTTTCCAATTCATGCTTCTAAGAAAATTTATTGATTTTATAATGCAGGTTCCTCAAGAGATCCAATCAGAGGCCAAGTATTAAAATTATTTCATATCTTAGCTATCAAGTTTTCGAGAAAAAAATATCTTAGCTATCAAGTAATTATTTTTACTAATATTTTGGGGGCAAATCAAGCTCAATGCCTCATTGATTAGAGTTATGCACTTGTAGTCAATTATCAACACAGATATATATTTGAAGGTTCCAGTCACCCTGTTGTAATACAAATGTATAAATAGGTTGTTCTAACAAACTTCTAAGTTCTATGCCCTTGCATGCACATTTTAATTGGAATTTCAGTAAAATTTGGATTATGATCACCCGCTTTTGGTACAAGATTCCTATTAAAGAGATTATCTGATAAATATTACAATATGCAACCTCAGACTGGTTGCACTATTTCTGAAAATAATGGTTACGACCATTTGTTCAGTTCTTCCTTAATTGATTTCTGCAATTTGTTTGAACATAGTGCCATTGAAACATTCTTTGCTCATTTATTGGCATTCATATGTGAATGCATTTTTCCTTTTTGCAGTTTCAGCTTTTTTTTTTGGTACCACATTTTCTTGGTGCTCTTCACTCCAATTATGATAAGTGTGGCTCAACCTTTTTAGCGAATTAGTCTTTACTAGCAAAAATGCTCGTGCGCTGTAACGGAAGGAAAAAAAACATATCGAACATTAATGGAAAATGATGAGAATGTTACATATCTATTCTTTTTTTTTACAGTTTTCGTAAAATTATAAGGCTAAAATTTATTTTATGATGATCATAACATATATAATGTAAGTTGATATTGGCAATAATATGATAATCTGTTACTTTTTACTTAAAAACAAGTGTAGCTTTCGTCCAAAATAGTTTGTTGTGCGTGCCTCCGAGTAGCCGTGACTCAGACTCAATACGACTCCCACTCCAGTGTCCGGCCAACAGACAACACGTACAGCTTGCGTGACTCCCGTCCGGCCAACAGAAAACACGTACATCTTGCGTGCCTCCGAGTGGCCGTGACTCAATATGATCCGACTCCATACGAAATACGAATCAGACTCGTTGCCCGTCCGGCCAACAGATAAAAGAATACGAATACATAAGAATACGCCTCAGACTCCTTTATCCTTGTGCAATCAATTATTACCTACATAAATTGCCTGCCCGTCCAACCATTTAGACTCGTGTATTACGTACAAAAATTGCCTGCCCGTCCAACCGTGTCGCAGCGTAGAGCTTTCGTCGATACGGCGACGGTGATCTCAATGTTGTAAAACATACGGACTTAATCCTACAAGGAAAGGAGAAGGAGGAATCCTAATCCTAGTCCGTTTGTATATGGGCTCTTACCAAAACTCTTAGTCCTTGGCAGGACTATATATACGTGGGAGCTCTATGTTGTAATCACCAATATTCAGAGGAATAAAGAATAGTCTCCCTACATCTTATGTCTATATGTTCTACTTTTATATATTATATTGATCGTGAGAGACGGAGAGGGAAAGGTCCGAACCGCTGGCAACATGTTTTATAACACGTTATCAGCACGACAAGCTCTACGTCGACATCTCGTTGAAGCCGTCGCCATCGACGCTGCCGCTCATACCGATGTCCCTGTCGGCTGCCGCGACTACTTCGACGACGTCGACATCTCGACGTTGTTAGCGGAACGGATCTGCTACCTCTACCTGCAAATAATTGCACTGCATCGATATGTACCATCGTCGTCAAGCATGCAGTTCTACGACAATGCTAAACGCCCTACGCGGTATGTATCTACTAACCACTGTCCTACGCGGCACGTGAGGTAGATCAATTGGCATCCTTAATAATCAAAGGTATGATTTGATTCGAAACGGTAGATTGGTTTACGTCTAGCAATGAAATCAGATTTATTTTCCAATCTACTTGTGTCGGCCTCGATCACCGAGTCGTTTTTTTATGTTGCATGCATGCGGTGCGGCCATGAGATCGCATAAGCTTGTTAGGCTAATATGCACGTAGAGTTTCATCTACGAGAACAAAGCCAAGAAGGCTTGAACGCCAGATCGGGGCATAGATAGATCTAGAAACGAAGGCTTGAACGCCAGATCAGAGCATAATCCAGAGAAAAAAATCATCGACATGAAGTTTGGTGACTACATCATAGCACGGAAGCTGATTAATTTGGCATGCAAGCCGATTAATTACACCAGTTCAATACATCTGGATCTACTAGTAGTAGAAACACTCACGGTGTTATGTAGATCGATATTTGGGAGATAACTAGGCCTTAAGCTTTGCCAAGAGCTTGAGAGATTGAGGGAGACTAGAATTGGCCTTATGCTTTGCCAAGAGCTTGAGAGATTGAGGGAGACTAGAATTGTTTCTTCATTATTCTTTTTTCTCCCTCCAAATGACAGACGTGCCTCTCTTTATATAGAGAGGGGACTAACCCTAGACCTAACTTGGTGGCTAAGCACCCTTGACCTAACTTGACGGCTAAGCTACTGACGCTTGGGCCTATTGGGCCGGCGGCAGCCTGTTGGGCTGCCCATGACATCTCCCCCGCCCTTGGAGACCCAGCTCGCCCTCGAGCTGGATAGCTTGATGGCACCTTCTTATGTGGCGTAGTGGAGCAGATGTTGATCTTGATGGGAATCTGGTCCGTCGGCGATGGTGACCAGAGGCGGTGACGACAGCAATGGGATAGGTCGAGCCTCGGGCTCTGGCGGTCGACGGTGGAAGTGGTGCTGTACGTGGCGGTGGGGATTTTTTTTGTTTTTTTTCCTTATGGGGCAGGCGGCTGGTGGTGGTTTCTCGATCTGGTTGTGGTAGCGATGGATAGGGGATGAGGATCGACTGGATCTCTGATACCAGGTGTTATGTAGATCGATATTTGGGAGATAACTAGGCCTTAAGCTTTGCCAAGAGCTTGAGAGATTGAGGGAGACTAGAATTGGCCTTATGCTTTGCCAAGAGCTTGAGAGATTGAGGGAGACTAGAATTGTTTCTTCATTATTCTTTTTTCTCCCTCCAAATGACAGACGTGCCTCTCTTTATATAGAGAGGGGACTAACCCTAGACCTAACTTGGTGGCTAAGCACCCTTGACCTAACTTGACGGCTAAGCTACTGACGCTTGGGCCTATTGGGCTGCCCATGACACACCGATGTTGAATATTTGAAAAGAAAAATCTATACTAGTTGTTGCTTGCCTGCACGCATAAGTCGCAGCACTTGCAGCTGCTGCATCTCGCCGTCTGCTCGCACGCATGACGCGCACCCCTGCCCGCCCGCATGCGAGCTGCCGTGCTTCGCTATCTACCCGCCCGCACGCGAGTTGATGCGCCGGCACCGCCGTCTGCTCACTCGCACGTGAGCTTCATCGAACATCCACTCGCCTACATGGTCGCCGTTGTCTGCTCGCCTGTACGCGAGCCGCAGACATCGCCGCCGCTTTAGCTCTGCTGCACAGAGAAAAAGAAAGAAGATAAGGTAGTGGAGGGCGGCGGCGAGCAATGTAAGCGGGCCAATTGGGTCGGTTGGGCTAGATCCTTTTTGCCCCGTATCAGAATAGTTATCAGTTGCGTTTATAAGTTTTTATTTTCCTAGCAGATTCTGAAAATCATGTTTTGCAGTAAATAAAATATCTGTGAGTTCTCTGTTTTTGAAACTCCCACTTGAATACGGCCTGAACGCCGACACGCAACCATGGCCATCTCCGGCAAGCAGCGTGCACGTTTTCTTGTCATCTACGGTCCTGCAGGCTTCAAAACCCAAATTATGAATTGAAGACGCCATGAAAAGTTGCTCTCACCCACGGCTTGCATGCCACTGTTGTTCTTGTGTTTGTCGCCGAGATATCAGAAACAATCCAGAAAATAAGAAAGGGCTCTTTAAATCTGAAATTTATATATAAGCCCATGATTCTAGTAGAATCTAAGTATATGTACTAAATATATTCTAGCAAAATAGTTCATATACTTTCTGGTTTAGGGTGTAAAAATAAAATCTTGAATGATTATATAGGAAACATGGTATAAGATATATGAGTTCTCTGAATCTTGTAGATCTTAGACTTATCACCTTTAAGAGGCTCATTTGTTTTTTTCCTAGCATAATGAAATTTTGGGATGAATGAATGCTTCTATTAATTCTGAAATTTGCATATACCATAATCCTAAAAAAAATACTTGGATGCTTCTAAGAATACTTTTAGATAATCATCCACTATCTTTTTGCACCTTGCTACTTGTTTACATGCAGTAAACCTATTTGCACATGATTTTGTAATAATAATATATGCATACCTTCATAAAGAAGGAATATCCTGAACTTGTCCTGAATGACAGAATTATATAGCATTGTCATTTATTAAATCCTAGTAGGATATTCTATTACCACTGAAGTGGTGGATAGTTTCTTATATTACTCTCAAAGAATGAGTATGTGACTAAGCTAAATTCCGAAGGTCTTATGGGACTCGCTGAATGAGAAATTTTAGAAGATATCCTACATTATGATTGCATAAAGCAAATTGAATTTTCAAGCTATATGACCATACGGGATATAGTGCTGCTCTATGAAAAAAATACAATAAGCTTGAAGCTTTGTGATTAAAAGTTATAGAAGACAGGATGGAAAATAAGACTTTGCCTAATTCTAGAAGAAATATTTCTTGAAATAGAAAGACCGAGAGCATTGAAGTATTAGAAGTATTCAAATTTATCATCCATAATTACTCAATATCAAGTAGAATTGAGTTAAAATTTTTGGACAGCATTATGAATCAGGATATATGACTTGCATATGTTGTACTCCTAACTATGAAGTAGAGTATGCATGAAGCTGCTAAATGTCAAGCATAGAAGCTAAGATATGTAAGAACGTATAAGAATTTTTAAGGTTTCTCTAGAAGAAGAACTTGAATCATGTGCTTACATATTTGTTTTATCTTTGAAATTACTATCCAAGAATATTAGTAGTAGTGGTGGTGCATTAAGTTTTAATTTCCGTTGAATTAAGTGGTTCTCGTATACTCATAGAAGAGTTAATGGTTAATCTATTGGCTTGAAGACTAATGTGAAGTATTTAATATTCTTAGTTGCAATTTTTACTTGCAGTAATATATGTTAACCTTGCATGGAATGAATTGTGTTTTACATATAAACAATTGCCTATTGCCTATCTAAATAAATTTCGCATTAATTTATCCACAAAGAAGCCTTAGTTAACCATGAAGGTTATCGTTCTTTGTGCACCACTACCATGTAGGTAGAAGCAAGTATTTAATACTTCAGCCCAGAAACTAGAAGTTTATGTCCTATCCTGAATATGTTGTTGTACACTGAATAGTATACTGGATATGTGAATTTCATGCCAGAACCATTGAATACTAGAAGTATGATTGAATTATATTAAACATATGAAATGATTTTTTCATAGATGCAAGAAGCATATTACTACTTGAAGTAATTATGGCATGAAAAGGGGGAGGAATTTTAAGTAAAGGCATGAGAAAATATGGGTAATATATATTTAATAGGCATAGTCTTTCTAAATCTATCTTTAAGTGAAGTGCATGTATGAGAACTTGGAGTTTTAGTCATGTCCTTTCCAGCAGAATTAACTTTCTCTACATTGCACTAATTGCAAGTAAGCTTGTAGCATTTTGTTGATATCTATTACGTTGGATTGAATACCAACATACCACATTACACTTGAATGTGTATCACTATGTTATGCTCTCGTCGAGCTGCACCTATCTCCACTCTTACATGAATATTAGCAAAGAAGCTATATTTGTAGCTTGTAGCTACCTTGCACTTCCTCCATAATTAGATTGACTAGCTAGTATACTATGTCTATATAGTTCCCGTTGAACTAAGAAATATTTTTGCTTTCAATGCGTTGCATACATAAGCGATATATTGGTCTATGGCCAAGTAGCCTATGATCAGGGGGAGTTGCTTAAATTAAAATTAACTAAATGGAGAAGTGACCCACTTGAATGGGCTGAATTATAGTGGAAATTGAGTTAATAGATAAAACACTTAATGATGATTTGGGATTTATGAAGAAAAGGCATTTGGTTAGAAAATTATAGAAGAAATTTCTTGTAAATTTGAATGTTGCATATCTATACTTTTGAAGTATATGGTCCGTTTTTATGTATGAGTAATTGGATCATTTTTTGGCTAAACAATAAAGAAGCTAGATAATAAAATGGTTTTTTGAACTACAATATGTGCAAATCAGGGGGAGAACACCCCAGAGTTTACAGGAATGATGAACATTCTTTATTGCACTTTATGTATTCTAGCTCACTGCATATAATGTATAATAACCCCCGTATTTAAATATGTGCTTGAATATTTCCTATAAATTTTTATCATAGCATACATGAATGGGCCTCCACTTGTAGTTGGAGATACATGAATTTGATTGTTTTAAGCCCATGATAGGGGATATCTTTTGAAGTATGCTATTATAGATCTAATATTGGCATTAGGGGAAGAGAAAGGCTATGTTGAATGCCAAATATTATTTCCATGGAAGGAAAGTGATCTTAAGAGAAAATATTCTTTTAAGTTTAAAGTAGGAATAGTATCATGCACTAAATCAAACAATAGTTTGACTAATGCTCTTGTGAAGCATGAAGCAGAGCATATGCTAGATATATTTGAAATGAGAGGAGTAACTTAAAGTTATAGAAAAACCAGAAGTTATGTTTACTAGTAGTAAACTAAATGTTGTATATTATCAAGCTAAAATCTATGGGGACGCCTATAGGTTATAGTTTAGTGTACACTTGGTAAATAAAATAAGAACAAACTCCTTCATTCTCATGAAGAGAACACCTCACGAAGAAGGTCAAGCACCTCATGAAGAGGATCATCATGAAGATGAAATCCAACACATAAGCGCGCATCATAGTGTTGGGTACGCAGAACAACAAATCATCTCTTGTTTGGGAAATAATAAAGAGACAGAGAATAATCTCATATGAATATTGGGAGAAAATAATAGTTATCGACAACACTACCTCTATAATTGCAAATGTTTCTCTTATGAGAACCCGGATCTGGAAAATAAAGTCCATGGCAAAGTCGCCTGTAGCGATTATATCGGGTCAATGAAGAAAGCAATTGAGGTTAAATCCCCTACTAAGAAGAAATAAATGTTCTGCTATACCTCTGGCAAATGAATTGAATGAATATGGAATATGCAGTTAATAAGTGGATTATGAAAATCCATAAAATTCTTGAAGAATATAAACCATAACATATGAAAATTAAATCTCATATAAGTATTAAAAAGTCTAAGGTAGAATATGTTCATGAATGAATATATATATGTCTCAAAAAGAGCATGTCCTAGAAGGAAGAGTCATCAAATGACTTTGTAGTGAATAACACTATCTCATTGTGTATATCACATAACAATCTCTCATGAAGCAGAGAATATATATTATACAAAAGAAATATTAGTCACCAAAAATGAGAAAGTCCTTGAAGGAGTCAATCCATGAAGGATTTACCAGTCGATTCTTGAATAAACACCATTAATCCCTGAAGTGAATAGAGACCTGAGAGAAAGAAAATGAGGAATCATATAAACACTTAGAAAGTGTATATTGTAAAGCTAGAAATGAAGTGTTGATATCCTCTAAATACCATGAAGGTATAAGAGTAGTGGTGATTTTGGCAATTGAATTGTCCCCTAAATGTCATATGTGAGACTGGATTTTTATTATTTAGTGGTATAATCAAAATCTTGAAGATTTGTAGAACATATAATTTGAAAATCTACTAAGGAAGAATAATAAGTTTGGTGTACTATCTAGAAGATATTGAATATTGTAAGTTATTTACCCCCATAATCCTCTGATATGATTTATTATCCTGAAGGATAAATTTTTGTCTTGCACAACTAATAAGTGGTCATTTATGCATAAAGTATATCACTCTTATTTTCTCATATTATAATTTATAGAAGAATTTCGAGCCAACATTTTGAAGGATATAGTATTATGGTACTGCATACCATTATTAAGCATACATTTATGAAATGTGTGGTTTGAGCAATGTAGTTCAAATGATGGCTTTATGAGGGGGAGTATATTTTATTGCATCTACCTTGAAGGTAAACCACCAGAATTACAAACATCAAGTAGATCATATTTGCTAAAACACTGAAGTTTATGCATATATCATGAAGATCAATATCTACTCATGAAGAATAGAATATCCTGAAGAATATATAACCAAGAAGGTTAGATGTTGTACTCTTTTTTCCTATGTGAGTTTTTATTTGAAGGTTTCTCGTACAAGGTTTTTAATGAGACAATATAAGCAATGCAATTAACGAATGCAATGTACTCTTTTCTCCAAGAACTGTTTTTTCCACCGGGTTTTCGGATGGAGTTTTTAACGAGGCATGTGCATATCGTGGTAATCGCCCAAGGGGGAGTGTTGTAAAACATACGGACTTAATCCTAGAAGGAAAGGAGAAGGAGGAATCCTAATCCTAGTCCGTTTGTATGTGGGCTCTTACCAAAACTCTTAGCCCTTGGCAGGACTATATATACGTGGGAGCTCTATGTTGTAATCACCAATATTCAGAGGAATAAAGAATAGTCTCCCTACATCTTATGTCTATGTGTTCTACTTTCATATATTATATTGATCATGAGAGACGGAGAGAGAAAGGTCCGAACCGCTGGCAACATGTTTTATAACACCCAAAACTCAGACGACGCGCACGCGTAGTATAACTATACTCGGTAAAAAAGGGAACAAAGCAGACGAGCGACCGTTGGCAGGAGATAACTGGGCAGGAAACGGCAACCAGTTACGGGGCGCGCCGACTGGCCACACAGGTACTCACGCCCCCTAATTTGCTTGGAGCACTTCAACTGAAATAGGCCTTCAACATGTTCTTTTTTAATGGTCACTCATACGCACTTTTAGGTAGTAACAGATATATAAATTCTAATGACTCTCTTTGTGTTTTTAGAGATTCTCTCCTACATGGAAACTATTGAAAATCAACGTCGAGGTGTACCTCCTAGAACCAGTGTTCTCGCATGGGCAGTTATACGTAGCGTTATCAAGAGCCACGGTAAAATCGAATATTAGAATCATGGTCATGCCGGCTATTGAGAAGGACGTCAAAAAGAGGAAGGGAAAGAAGAAGTCGGAAAAGGATATATTCACGAAGAATATAATTTATAAAGAGGTTCTAACTACTTGACTACTGGTACTTGCCGAGTAAGAACCCTTAGGACGTTGTTAAGAAGATGTGTAACTTAGGTGTGTTGAGGATACAATTACAACATAATTGCTATCCTGATATTGATGTTCCAACTTCACGTTCAAAAATAATTTTTGTTACACGTTCATACTACCATTATCATGATATTATATTTTTTCCGTGCAACACACAGGCATTTATCTAATATTCTATTAAATCCGTTTCAAATTAAAAATATAACCTCGATAGATATTGTTTCTCTTCCATTGTAAGGTATAAAAATATTTACTTGTCAATATATCATAACTTTATTTTTCATACTATCCTTGTGTTGGTAGAGTTAGATATCGAGTTCTATAACTTTTTTTTGGACCCATAAAAATATGTAATTCTAATACCTGATCAAAATCGGCAAAGAGTTTCATGTCAACGATTGGTCTGCCTGTTTTTTATTATGATAGAGATCCCTCTCGATTCGCCCCATCTATCCTGACTCTAACTCGTTCACGCCTTCCATAACTACGCGAGTCCTGGTTTATACCTCAAACTCTCAAACAGTCTGGTTATTATCAACACCAATTCCGCGCCCATGGAGTGAACAATGGACGAAAAAATATAGTCGATCATACTTAACCTGATCTGGCTCGATTAAAAGTCCTAACAGAACACGTATATTGCGATTTCATGTATATGACATGTGCCTTTCACAAATTTGCATGCATGTAATAAATTTCCAATTTTATCTCCCTTGTAATCACGTCACCTTTTATTGCTAGTCGTAATAATCTTGCCTTTTCTTCTCATGTAACCAAACAATTGTATAACACCTGGATTCTTTGCGGTGCTCTAGATGGAAATTCAAATCCTCTAAGAATCGACCAAACTCTTTGTGGTTTAATATTAGAAGTAAGATAGACTCACATGAGTTGTTGTAACACATATGAGCACGGATCCAATATGTTTTGAAATCGGATTCTGTATCGCGCTAGATAAGAGCTGTTCTAACTCATTTGAGCACGGGTTATATATATATATATATATATATATATATATATATATATATATATATATATATATATATATATAGTCCGGACGGAAGAAACTCTCCGTGCATTGCAACGGGAGAAAAAAAAGCTATTAAACATTTGATCTCTTTGCTTCAGCTGTGGCACAACTGCAGTAGCTTATTTTTGTACATGTGCTATTTTTGATGTTGTGAGTAGTCGACAATGTTTACATGTCTATTATTTTTTTTATTTTTTCTATAAAATTTAAAAACTATACTTCATTTTGTCATGACCAGACATCTATTATAAGTTAATATTGGCAATATATGACAATGTCCTATTGATTTGTATTGAATAAAAATACACCTTGATAGACTTCTTTTTTTCACTGTAAAGCACAAAAATACTTACTTGTAATATCATAGCTTTAGTTTTCATACTGTCGGGTACCACAATTAGAGGTACCCAAATTAAGGTAAAAAACCACCCGACCCCCCTAGAAAAATCAAAAAGCAAACCAAACATTAACCTACCCCGTTTAAGGGAGAAAATCAACTAAAAAGACATACAGGCTAAATTCTCCCTTCTGGGCCTCCAGCAAGACGTGTGAGCAAACCAGCCCATCTTCCCGCTTCATCCGAGGCCTCACGCAGAGAGGGTCTCGGAACACCTCCGACTTGTCCGAGGCCCCAGCTCTGGGTCTTGGACACAGGCTGACCCACGACAACATCGCCGCCTCATCCAAGCCCCAGAAACGGCATTATCTGTCTCCGCCTCACTCGAGACCGGCCTCTAACGCCGCTCCCCCATTGGCCGCTCGAGACCCCCCTGTGACGTCACCCACGTTCTTGCTCTACCCAACCGAACAAGTCAGGAATGACTGGGGTCAAATCACCACGTCGTCGTCCATAACAGGCATGGGGAAGAGCTGCTGGCTACTATGCCACCCATACTGGTACTATACGCACGATTCGTGCCTACGCGGCGTACGAAACGCCGCTTTAGATCACTAATCCCACGATCGGGATGAGGTCGCACCGTAATTCCTGCCTCCGAGGCCTCGGCCCTCTACGCCAGTCAAACTACAAGGACTAGCACGCCACGCCAGCCACATGACTAGGTATGATAGGGCGCGTCGCTACAACACCAAAGGACAGAAACCACTCCCTCAACAGTGGCGCATATGCATGGACATGTAGCAGCAGTGCCAGAAGTACCAACACCATGCCTCCACAGTGCGGACCACGTCGCCACCAGATAAGGCCCTCCCGAGGCCTCTGGGCTCCTTCTCCAACAAGGGTCACACCACGCACCAACATTTTATAACTCTGCACCTCCTTGAGACTATAAAAGGAGCATGCAGGGACCGTTCCAAAGAACAACGACACGAGACACACGAACAAATAACTTTTCTGGACCTTACGAGGGCATTAGCAGAGTCACACACACACTCTCCACTCACACCTTGAGACTTGGGAGCTCCTCCCTCTCTCACCCGCTTGTAACCCCTACTACAAACACTTCGGTGCAAGATAATACAGAACTCACCTCCCTCACTGAACGTAGGGCATTTCTCGACCCGAATCAGTATAAATCGTCTGTATTCTTCTTGCACACCATCCGGATTCCCGAGCGTAGACACACATTACTCGTTGGTGCTAGAACCACCGTTTCTTATACCAACATATACTATCCATGTGTTGGTAGAGTTAGAGATCAAGTTTCGTGAAAATATGTAATTTTCGTACCTTGTTAAAGTCGGTAAGGGGTTAGTCATCGTCGTGTCAAGAATTAGTCTATCAGTTGATAAGTATTGATTATGACTCGTACCTTTCTCGATTTCCACATGTCAGCCTCCTTGAGGGTTGCATTTGGCATCTGCGAACAGCTTTGAGATTTGCACGGATATATATGGATATTTTAGCTAGGAGAAATATTTATTTTGAATAGATTGGATGACAAACTGATCGATTGAAATTTCAATTCATGTTTTAATTAGTTAGATCATTGGCTGATTTAGATTATAATAATAATTTATTTCTAACTAAAACTATATCAACAACTTAACAATAGGAATGTTTGTTTATTAGTTAAGAGCCAAAGTTTCAAAGTTTTAAAGACACGTACTGATTTATATTTATACCTAAAAGTTACCGGCACACACCAGCATGGCAGCATCTACGAGTAGGGCGGCACTTGAGACCCCAACGTACGATTGTACAAAATGTCACCTCCATGTCGGTTCCGTGTGTATGTCCATGGTAAACGCGGACTATCGTAGTCTCCCTATGGTGATCAAGCCAGTATACGGCAGCATGGCAGATGACCACATCTTTTGGCTCAATGTTAGTGTACGTGGCTAGGTCTCCGTTCAACTTCGCCGAGCATTTGAATGAGCCCCACACGTCGGACCTAGAGGAGAAGACCCTGGGCCAGGTCGTGCCACCCCAGAGGTCATGTGCCGTCTCCATGGTGAGCATCCATACTCCCGCTGACTCGCTGCTGCGGCCGCCATCGGATGGGAATCATCGTAGCATGTGGTCAGAACATACCCGATGCACAACGACTCACGAACACCGCACTTGATTTGGCAGCGGGGAGGAATCTGCAGCTTCTGGTTAGCGGATTGCACTGGCAGAGATCGACAGATCGTTCACTGTGCTCCAACCTAGGAGCAGCAACCCGTCGCATAGAGGCGACAACGACGTACAGACTGACGTCGACGCCGCACGCGGTGGCCGCCGGTGTGAAAAAACAGCTGTCTGTCAGCCGCGTCCGAGGTAATTACACGATCTTCACACTTATTGTGCAACCCCATGTATTGACGCTTTGGTGCAAGCGCCGGCGCATCGGACGACGGCGGTTTGCCCTAGGCAGTGGAAGATCTTGACACATTGATCGAACCCCATCCACGTCTCCAACTCCATCACGTTTCTTTTCTGGAACAAAAAAAAGTCATTGTTTCGGTGCATGGATGTTGCTTATTTTATTTAACCAGAAAGGTGTACAACTCCATATATAACTCAAGATTTGATTAGTTTCCATCCAAAAGAGTTATGTTCTGGAATGGTATACATACCGTCTCTGTTATTTCTTTTGTTTCCTATACAAAGATTCCCATTGTCCAAAGTCCTAATCAGCTACGGATAATGGGAAAAGTATTGATAAGGATATACTAAATAAAGAAAGTGGAGCAAAATAAAGAACGTAAGTTTTTTCCTTTTCTATTTGATTATTAAGAGTACTTAGATCTAAGAAATCTATTACATTAGAATTCCTACTCTATGTTCGTCTAGACGCGAGCTATTCTAACTCGTACGTAAATAAAGAAAGCGGTGCAAAATAAAGAACATAACTCTTATCCTCTTTTATTTATTATTAAGAGTTCTATTTAGAGTACTCAGGATTTGAGGAATCTGTTTAGATCAGGATTCCTACTCCATATTGGTCTAGACGCAAGAGCATGGGTTATATATATAAGTCCCGACAAAAGAAACTCTCTATTGTTCGGCAGTTAGAGGAAGACAAACTAAAAAAAAGGATGGACGAAAAAAACCCTGAA
Organism: Saccharum hybrid cultivar R570; assembly: GCA_038087645.1. Taxonomy (NCBI): domain Eukaryota; kingdom Viridiplantae; phylum Streptophyta; class Magnoliopsida; order Poales; family Poaceae; genus Saccharum; species Saccharum hybrid cultivar. Next base: position 1,239,265 of record JAQSUU010000049.1, on the reverse strand, counting down.
ATTTTGCCTCTTTATTATTAGGTATAGATATAGATAAATTAATACAATTTTCAGTTGGTTATGCACCAAACTGCAGATGTTGCATGCCCATTCTCCATGATTGGCCTAGGTAACATTGTAACACCTGGTTGGTAATAAAGGTTCCTTCAAATGCATCTGCTAGGGAAACAGTCTTTTACTTCGAATTGGTTATTGAATATGAGCTCGAAGCATACTATCATCCCTCAAGCTTCCTTACCTACAAGAAATTTCAGAGTACACCAATGTAATTACACAACGGATCAGTAATTCAGGGTCACCCTGCTACAAACAAAAAGCAGCAGCACAGAGCACACCCAGTACTAAGTGACTTACCCTTTTCTTTTGATTTCCTAATTGCACTTCATACTGATGGTGCCTTGACAAAAATTCTGATCTCTTTGCTGCTGTTACTGCCTTTTTGGTTGTCATCTCCCTGACTTGCTACCTACCTGTCTCTGTTGATGCATCTGTATGTGATTCTACGAACCAACCTGCACAAGTGGCCTCCATTCAATACACCATAAAAAAGGATTAGGCGCATTAGCTCTATTTTTTTTTCCAATTGTCCTTGCTAGTGAGCAAGCAAGTACACTTGCAAGCTTTGAACTCCAGGAGTTTCCTAAATGAACTCCCAATTTAGATTTTTTTTGGCAAAAAAATAAAAAAAGGTCTTTCCAACAGTTTAGTAAAGCTGCTCCTTAAAAGTAAGAACTTGGTAAATCACCTCTCCAACTCGTAAGTTTCCTCAGTTGATAGGAACTCTATATCCGCTCCTGCTCCCTGTTCGGTGTTTTGCTCGGAGTAAATTGGACACATGAGTAAATTAAGAACATAAAAGGTATCAGGTGAAAAAGTGGTAAGAAAAAAAACTATGAAAGAAACTTTGGTTGGTTAGAAACAATTCGGAGTTCCCAATACAAAATCATTGGAAAGCTAGTATAGGAAACTTTTGAAAAGGGAAATAAATTGAGGTTGCTATTTATTTTGTTAACTCGGTTAAACTTATCGGTTTAACAAGTTAATTATAGGAAACACCTAGAATTGCTCTTAGAAAGGGCAGGGCAATGCCTTTTACATAAAACAACTTGTTTATTCTTCTCTTCTAGTTACACTTCGTTTATTTTTCTCTTCTCATCGTTTATTTTTCTCTTCTCAGTTACAGACACACCTTGAGTCAATGGTTCAGTTTTTCCTTACCCTAAAATTATCTGTACCTTTTACAATAAATTAGGTAGCCGCGTTCTCAACTTTTAGCGCCACTTAGAGTTGTCAATATTTTATTTTCTTCCACAAATAGAACCATCTTATATTTACATCAACAAACAGGCACATCAGTGTGTATGCAATCTTTTCTATCCAATAGGTACTACTGGAGACAAATGGGCTGATCCCACACTGGTGGTCTCCGTATAAACTCACTCACGCATGTAGGCTGGCCCAACACAGGCAAGCGCGCATGATTTCTATGGCTTATAGGTGACAAGACTGGGTATGCTACTGTAGTCCTACGGCATCCTTAGGTTTTTTTTTGATAAAGCGCAAATTTATTATTTAGCAGCAGGATGCTGCTAAGAGGGTGAATGAATCACCCAGTACAGAGGTTATGGCTGTCAACGACGGACGGCTGTTTACATGGTGAGAATTAGTACAAGTGGCTTGGCAGCCATTTGAGGTCCTACCAGCAGAGTGATAAGCTTGGTTTGCTAGTACATGAGCCGTTATATTGAGCTTTCTATCTACTTTGAAGATCTTTCCACCATTAGCTGAAATGATGGGTGAATGGCTTGATCTCCCATTGTGGAGGATTTGTATGATCCCGTATCGCTGAGAAAGCTTACAAGTTGCTGGTTGTCCGATAGGAAGAAGGGTTGATGGACCTGCATTGCCTTGAGTAGTTGGGCACCAAGTGCTAAGGCCGCCGCCTCAGCCATAATAACAGAGTTGCAGTTTCTTTGCACTTGAAAGCCTTTATTGTATGGCTATCGATCCTAAATCACTCACATTTTCTATGGTGTCTTGAGTGCAAACAAAAAAAATAGACTAACCTTTGATCTAAGTATGTGATTTAGATGAGATAGTCCAATCCAAGTGGTGAAGCTAGATGATGGTCATGGTGAAGGTGATGGCCACAAAAGAGATGATCAAGTGCTTCACGTTTGGAAAAGAAGAAAGAGAAAAACAAAAATGGGCTCAAAGCAAAGGTATAATGATATGAGCCATTTTTTGTTTGCACTCAAGACACCATAGAAGGTGTGAGTGATTTAGGATCGATAGCCATACAATAAAGAGAGAAAATCTTTGGCTAAGCGGTTATCGAGTGCTACTAGGTGACATGATTCTTGCATATGCATGTAGGAACCTAGTATGCTAACTTTGACCCTCGTAAAATGCTTTAAAAAATACTAACACACGTGCACACAAGTTCTACAATTTGTGGTGAGCAAGTTGAAAGCAAGGGCGAAGTGGTTGTGACTTAGAAAAAGGAAAGGAGGCGAAGGTGCGCAACCGGACTGTGGCGTCGGGGTGATCGGACTCACCCAGGCGCGTCCGGTCATTTATAGCCACTGGAGGCGCTGTGTTGGCCGAGAGCGAGGAAGAGAGACCGGACGCTGGCCTCAGACGCGCACGGTGCGTCCGGTCAGTGGTTTCAAAGGAGGTGGTGCTCAGCTAGCGATCGGACGCAGGAGCCAACGTGCGACCAGACGCGTAGGGCCTGCGTCAGGTCAAGGCTGACGTACGCTGGCGTCATCATCGCAAGCATGCGCAGGAAGAGCGAAGAGTTGACCGGATGCTCGGGCGGGTCAGGTCACCGCTGACCTGACGCGTCCAGTCAGAGAAAACTGGCTCTGGATCCTTTTTGGAAATGACCTGACGCTCTGTGTACGTGAGTTCGATCGTTTCCTTCTGTGCGTCCGGTCACAACTTAACACATGAGCGATTGACTAAGTGACTGTTGGAGATGAATGGAGGGACGCGTGGCAGGCATCGGGTGATCGGACTCACCCGACTGGACGCAGGAGCAGCGTCCGGTCGTGCCTGCATAGGGCCAACGACTCTTTCTCTAGAGGGGCTCTATTTATAGGAGTTGGCTGCCTTGGGGCTCACCCTCTTGACACTTTGACATTTCTAACATCCTTATGAGCCTAAGAAAACATCTCTCACTCATCTCCATTATTGATTCATCATTATAGTGAGATTGAGAGTGTTTTCAAGTGCATTTGCTTGAGTAGTGACACTTAGGGATCGTTGTGGCCGCAGATTTCTTGTTTCTCTTAGTGGTTGCCGCCACCTAGATGTCTTGGAGCAGCGGAGAAAGCATGTGTTGGTGATTGTTCATGGCCCGCTCCGATGATTGTGAGGGGTCTGTAAGGTCCTAGATGGCTAGAGGGGGGTGAATAGCCTATAAAAAATTCTACAAGCACCACTAAGCAAACTTGTTAGAATAACAAACGGCGTAAAGCGAGTTTTGCTTAGCCAAAGGTTGTGATGCAAGCCTCCTATCCACAAGTCTAGTAGATTATGATCTCTAGTTCACACAAGTGCTAAGTCACTAACTTACACTAGTGAGCAAGCTAACAACTACTAGAAAAGGCTACCACTAGAGCTACACAAGATAATCTAGTAAAAGTAAATGCGAGAGAGAGGATTGTGAATCTTATACCGACGGTGGAGTGAAGATGTTGCCAATCACCAAGATGATATACAATCAATTAATATTGACAACAACATAATATGTAGACCAATCACCGGGAGACAAGAGACACAATATTTTTGTTCACCCGGTGTTCACTTGTGCACCGACAAGCTACGTCACCGGTTGTGTCGACCAACACTTAGATGGTTCCTCGGTGTGACCCTCAAGTCACTTGCCCCTCAAGGCACGCCCCGCAAGGCACCGCAAGACACCACTCTCAAGTGAGGTAACTCAATGACACGCGCAATCCAATAGAGTTGCTTTTGGCGTCCCGTCGAGGAAAGCACAAGAACCTCTTACAAACAACCGGAGGTGGCCAAGAACAATCACCTTCTCTTGCCAACGCCTCCAACAATCTCTAAGCCGGCTAGGAGCGGTACTCTCCAAGAGTAACAAGAAATCCACCGGCTAAACCACCCACAAGTGCCACTAGATGCCCTCAAGCTATGCAATGCACTTTGGGATCACTCAATCTCACTTTTGATTTGCAATCAAGCAAGAGAGATGAGTGGGAGGAGTAGCTCTAGCTCAAAGGATGCACAAGAGTGTTAGAAATGCCAAGAGGCCTCCCCAAGGGCCGGCCAACGAGTATTTATAGCACCCCAAACAAATAGAGCCGTTGCCACTCCACTGACCGTTTTTTTCGGGACGACCGGACGCGCCGATCGAAACTGACCGGACGCGCTCAACCGCGTCCGGTCGTCCTGCGATGTCCACGTGTCCCTCAAATTTCAAATGCGACCGTTAGATCCTCCAACGGTCACTGCGTGCCAACGGTCAAACGCTATGACCGGACGCGCTGCTCAACCGACCGGACGCGCCGGTCGCACAGCACCGCGCGCGCGAAGCAACGACCGGACGCGCTCCTCGCAACGACCGAACGCGCCGATCCGCATAGCACCCGCGCCCGCGAAACAACGACCGGACGCGCTCCTCGCAATGACCGGACGCGACAGTGCCAGCGTCCGGTCGGAGTCCAGTAAGCTCCCTCGACGACCGGACGCGTTCGATCGCGTGTGACCGGACGCGCCCCACGTCCGATCGTCCTTGCGAACCACAGTTCCTTCTGGGCACTTGACCGGATGCGCCGGTCCCGCGAGTGACCGGACGCGCCGGTTGCAAACCCTAGCCCGGGCGCTCGATACCGCGCTGTACTGACCGGACGCGTCCGGTCACACCGTGACCGCGTCCGGTGCAGCGTCCGGTCACCTCAGTGACCCCGTTCGCCTCCGTTTCTTTTCCGACTTTCGGCGTAGTGGAAAATAGGCATTTCATTTCCCCGAAATCGCCTGAATGCCGCACTCACACGCTCGACGGGAGGGAGAGAGGAACCCAAACCCCTCTCTACCCGCAAACCACAGCGCGACCAACGCCACCTTTGCAAATATGCCAACACCATTAAGTGTACATCTCCATGTGCTTGTGTGTTAGCTTTTTCTCAATCATTTTCAAAGGTTTTCCAATTAGCTCACTAGGCCCTACATGCAATGCACTTCATGAATTCACCTAGTGGCACCCGTGCATCGAATAACCGATAAGACTTCCCCTCTTAATAGTTTGGCTATCGATCCTAAACCACTCACACCCTCTATGGTGTCTTGAGTGTAAAACAAAATAGCCCTATAGTTATACCTTTGCCTTGAGCCCATTTTGTTTCTCCAAATGATATGATCCACTTCATATCATCACATGACCGTCTCGATCCATCGACCTTGACTTCACTTGCTCTTCACCGTTGCATCGGTCCGTCAGCGCTAAGTCTTGCTCAAGCTTCACCATCGCATGGTCCTTCGCTTCGAAGCCTCGACTTGCCCTTCACCTTCACAACCGGTCCATCGAGCCAAGCCTCATCTTGGTCTTCACCATCTTGGTCATATGAGTCAATGTCATGTCTCATATGCAATGACCACCTTTATCTAAATCATCCACTTAGATACAAAGGTTAGTCCTAGGTTTCATCAATTAGCCAAAACCAAACTAGGGACTTTCAATCTCCCCCTTTTTGGTAATTGATGACAACCCTCACAAAGATGATCTTGATAATAAAAGTTTTAAACTTGTCATACTTGTCCAATCATTTTGCTCATAAGTAAAGTTTGGACAATTATCACAAGCTCGGTTTTGGTAGCATTAGCTCCCCCTACATATGTGCATAGAGTTTGGATTGAAAGCTTTGCACATATGCATGGATAGAAATGTTGGGAGAGTAATTCTACCAAAATGATGCTATGGTGTAAGAAATGGACCTTTGAAGCGTGATACCAATCGGAGTTGCCTTTTACACCATCCTTAGCATCATGAAGTAACTAGACATCTATCAAAACTCAAGAACCCCGTGAGATCAACATTATATGTAAAGGTTCTTGGACCACTTGTAAAGCTAACCACTTGTAAAGCTTTAGGCAAGTCTAGATACCACATGTAAACTATTCCTATGCATGCTAGTAGATCATTTCATCATCCAATTTCTATACTAGCATTGCACCACACAAGCATGTATATTGAATTTAAATACATGTGCAATGAGCAAGTCATATGAGAATGCACAAACAAATGCAACAACTTTGTTTATGAGCTTGCTCCCCCTACTTGTGTGCATCAACAAATTTTATTTACCCCTTTATCAAGTTGAATCATCTTTTTCTCATCATAAATTTTATTTACCCCTTTATCAAGTTGAATCATCTTTTTCTCTCCCCCTTTGTCAACAACTTACCTAAAAAGGGGATCAAATTGTGGAGAGAAGGAAAAGTGTTTGATGGAGTAGATTGAAATTAATTCGATACCACATGTAAGGTTAAAAAATTTATCAAATTTGGTTTAACCTAGAATACTTGCCAAAGATATTTAATTCGATTTGAACCAAAGACAAGCTTCTTCACTCCTCAAAATAAGGGTTATCTTGCCTATGTTGAATTAAACACTTATAGCAAATCTTCTAGATTCAATACTAGGTTTACAAGCTCACAAACATGTCATATGCCACCACTAGATCAAAATAAGCATAGAAGCAATAGTGGTAACATATATCCATCAAATTCATTTGATTTATCATGAATGCTTATGCGTACCACTTATTATGTCTACATGCTCTATCAAGTCCTTAGCATAGGATGAAAGACATGTCAATCAACTTTACCTTGCAATGTCGAAGGAGAGGCATGTCAATAAGTGGGTGGGGTGCATTCAACTCATGTTTGAGAAATCAAGAATGTTCAATTCATTCCTTAGCTTGCAAAACCTCTTTTCATCAAGTGGCTTAGTGAGAATATCGGCAAGTTGATCATCGGTGCCAACACTTTCAATGGCAATATCTCCCTTTTGTTGATGATCTCTAATGAAATGGTGTCTTATGTCAATATGCTTTGTTCTTCCATATTGAACCGGGTTTTGTATCATCTTGATTGCACTCTCATTATCACATAGCAACGGCACATTCTTGAAGTTGAGGCCATAATCCTTCAAAGTTGATTTCATCCATAGCAATTGTGCACAACAACTCCCCGCACTCACATATTCGGCTTCAGCGGTAGAGATTGCCACACTATTTTGTTTCTTTGAGGACCATGACACAAGTGATCTTCCAAGTAATTGACATGTGCCACTTGTGCTTTTCCTATTGATCTTGCAACCCCCATAGTCGGAGTCCGAATATCCAATCAATTCAAACTTTGACCCCTTGGGATACCATAGTCCAACATTTCTTGTTTGCTTCAAGTACCTCAATATTCTTTTTGCCGCCGTGAGATGACTTTCTCTAGGTGAGGCTTGATATCTAGCACACATGCAAACACTAAACATGACATCCGGCCTTGATGCGGTGACATAGAGTAGACTTCCAATCAAAGACCGATATTCCTTTTGATTCACCATTTTGCCATCAAGATCACTATCCAAATTTCCATTTGTACCCATTGGAGTTGAAATTGGCTTTGCATCTTGCATTCCAAACTTCTTCAACATGTCCCTTATGTATTTCCCTTGACTCACAAATGTCCCATTCTTCAATTGCTTGACTTGGAGACCAAGGAAGTAGCTAAGTTCACCAATCATAGACATTTCAAACTCTTTGGCCATCATAGCACCAAATTCTTCACAATAAGTTTGATCGGTTGATCCAAAGATGATGTCATCAACATATATTTGCACTATGAATAGATCATTTCCAATCTTCTTGGTGAATAGAGTAGTATCAACCTTGCCCATTTTGAATCCCTTAGAGAGAAGGAAATCTCTTAGCCTCTCATACCATGCTCTAGGTGCTTGCTTTAAGCCATATAAAGCCTTCTTCAACTTGTAGACATGGTTGGGTTTCTTGTCATCTTCAAATCCGGGCGGTTGCTCAACAAAGACTAACTCATTGATGATCCCATTGAGAAATGCACTTTTGACATCCATTTGATATAGTTTGATGTTGTGTGCACAAGCATAAGCCAATAGAATCCTTATTGCCTCCAATCTTGCCACGGGAGCATATGTCTCATCATAGTCAAGACCTTCTACTTGAGTGTAACCTTGAGCAACTAGTCTTGCTTTGTTTCTCACCACAATGCCATCTTGATCTTGCTTGTTTTTGAACACCCATTTGGTTCCAATCACATTGTAGTCATTTGGCCTTTCTACCAATTCCCAAACATCATTTCTTGTGAAATTGTTTAGTTCTTCTTGCATAGCCATAATCCAATCGGCATCCCTCAAAGCTTCTTCTATTTTCTTTGGTTCTATGGTTGACACAAATGATGCATGCTCATAAAACATAGCCAATCTTGATCTTGTTTGCACACCACTTCTAATATCACCAATAACACTATCAATGGGGTGATCTCTTGCAACATGTTGTGGTTGGAGTACTTGTACTTGATTGCTTGAGCTTGGTTGATCACTTGATGTATTTTGTTGAGAAGAACTAGCACCATGATCTTGCACTTGAGAGTCACTAGCTAGCTTGAATGGAGAATTGAGCACTTGATCTTTATCATCATCTTGAATGTCAATTACTTGCTTTGCTCTAATGTCCCCAATGTCCATGTTCTTCATTGCTTCCACCAATTGAGTTCCACCAACATCATCTAGATTCTCTTCTTCATCTTGTGACCTATTGGTTTCATCAAATTGCACATCATGGACTTCTTCTAGAATGCCACTTGAATTGTTCCAAACTCTATAAGCTTTGCTTGTAGTTGAATAACCAAGTAGGAACCCCTCATCACATCTTTTGTCAAACTTCCCCAATCTAGTGCCCTTCTTCAAGATATAGCATTTGCAACCAAACACCCTAAAGTAAGAAATATTGGGCTTTCTTCCATGAAGTAACTCATATGGGGTCTTCTCTAGCAATGGATGACAATATAATCTATTGATGTAGTAGCAAGCGGTATTGATTGCTTCATCCCAAAATAATTGACTCACATTGTACTCATGAAGCATTGATCTAGCCATATCAAGCAATGTTCTATTCTTCCTCTCAACTAGGCCATTTGATTGTGGAGTGTACTTGGCCGAGAATTGATGTCCAATACTATAATGATCACAAAGTTCTTCAATTCTTGTATTCTTGAACTCACTTCCATTGTCACTTCTCACTTTCTTAATTCTAATCTCAAACTCATTGTGAACTCTAGTGAGAAATGTCTTGAAGGTGTCAAACACTTCACTTTTGTCACTAAGAAAGAATACCCATGTGAATCTTATGAAGTCATCCACTATGACAAAGCCATACTTGTTGCCACCTATGCTTGTATATGTTGTTGGTCCAAATAGATCCATGTGCATTAACTCAAATGCTTTGCATGTGCTCATTGTACTCTTCTTTGGATGTGAGCTTCCAACTTGCTTCCCGGCTTGATATGCACTACAAAGCTTATTCTTCTCAAATTCAACATCTTTCAAACCATTGACAAGATTGTGAGTTGTAAGCTTCTTCAATTGTTTCATGCCAACATGACCAAGCCTTCTATGCTAAAGCCAACCCATGCTTGATTTGGAGACTAAGCAAGTTGTCAAAGAAGTTTCTCTAGCATTGAAGTCAACTAGGTAGAGATTCTCATATCTAAAGCCCTTGAATGCCACATTTGAACCATCCACACTAATAACTTCCACATCATCAACCCCAAAGATGCATTTGTAGCCTAGATCACATATTTGTGCCACGGATAGAAGATTGAAATCCAAACTTTCAACTAGCAACACATTTGAGATACTCTTGTCATTTGATATTGCAATCTTGCCCAAGCCAATAACCTTGCCTTTCTTGTTATTGCCAAATGTGATAGAATCAACACCACTATTATTGTCATTGATTGAGTCAAACATTCTTGATGTACCGGTAATGTGTTGAGTGCACCCACTATCAATAATCCAATGCCTTCCTCCGGCTTTGTAATTGACCTACAAGCAAATCAATGAAGCTTAGGTACCCATTTTTGCTTGGGTCCTTGTAGGTTAGTAACTAAGCTCTTTGGTACCCAAATAGCCTTCTTCTTTGGGCCAACAATGGGTGTACCAATAAACTTAGCTTGCACACCCTTCACACCTTTGGTAAGTGTAACACCCCAGGTGTTTAGCTCCTTAATTGCATTGCATTTCATAAGCATTAACATTCATCATCTCATTCATGAGTGTGAGCATCATTCATTTCATGCATGAGCTTATAATATGTGAAACATGCTTTTGAAACATTGCAACATGTGTTTATATTTCATGTGAATTATGAAGTGAGTCCACCCAAGTGTCACATGTGCAACTTTCTTTTGGGACATGCTAACCACTTTAGTGTAACATGATTAGCAAGTGCTATGCAACACACTCATGCAACATGTGCAACATGAGCTTGCAACATTTTGGTGGAATTGTTATTTTACTTGTTTCAAAGTATGTGACATTAGAAATTTTGTGTAACCAATGTGTAGAGTGGCTAATTAGGTCTTAAAACACCTTAATTACATTTAGGGTAAGTAGTGGAGCAATGTTCATGTTGACCAAAATTACCAAATTGCCCTTCCAAATGTTGTTGACCAAGTTTGGAACCCTAGAGTGATCTGGTTTGACCAATTAAAAAGTCCAGCTTAGAAATCTTTCATGGAGAAGCAACCTTAAGTAAAGTTGTAGAGAATTTCATGAGGAACAAAAGTTCTAATATGGCCATCTCATGAAAATGACTAGAACATGCTCAAAAATGGCCCACAAGTCAGCTTGAGTGGTGATCAACACTTAGAAAAATTCTAAGTCTGGAAATTGGACTTTTCAGTTTCACTGTACCTCACTTTAGCAACTTGTAACTCACAAACTAGGCCAAACCAGTCCTTGAGCCAATTGACAAAGTTGTTGTCCACACATAGCTCTACAACATTGTCAATATCACCATCACCTAGTTCTAAATAGTTTAGGAGATATGGTGTCTTGAAAATAGGGTTTCAGTCGGGTTCACTCACTGAAAACACGTTTCAGTTTCCAAGTACACCACTTTGGAGCCTTGTAGTTTCAAATCCAGGCCGAACCAGTCCAAACTCCAATTGACAAACTTGTAGTCCTCATGTAGCTCTACAACATTGCCAACAGCACCCATACCTGGTTCTCGCTGGATTAGGAGTAAAATGAACTCAAAATTGCTGTGTCAGTCACCGTTTCAGACGCGATTCAGTTAAGACAGACTTCGGTCATGGCTGTCGTGGCCGACCGGCCGTAGGCCGTCGTCGACGCGTGGCCACGCGGTGGCAGCCGTACGCCGGCCTTGGCCCCACCCGTCGGGTCGCGACGCCTTCAAGGACGCCACGAAGCCGGACCCTGTCCCTCACTCGCGCCTCTGCTTCCCTCTCGTCCTCTCCAAGCCAGGGCGGAGCACCGAGGTGCCATTGCCGCCGTGCCACTTCCCCGCGCTCATGCGCCGTCGTCATTGAGTCTCGGCCCAATTCCTCCCGCCAGCGACACCGCAGCATCTCCCTCTACCACCTCCACCCCTTTCCGGGGGCGTTTGAGCGAAGGTGAGGCCGCATTGCTCGCTTCCGCCGCCACGGCCGCGTTCGGGACCTCACCGGAGTGTGAGGCCACCGTGGTCAGAGCGGCTCGGCCCTTCTCATCCCTCCCTTTTCCCGTAGTTAGCGTTCCAGTGACCTCGGGAAACTCGGAGCAGGCTTGGTTGAGGCGGTAGGGGCTCACCGTCGCCGGCGTACCGCCGCGCACCTCCACCGTGCCGCCATGCCCGACGGCGAGCACCTTCCCGTGGCTCTGCCGTCCCGTTCTTGCCACCAATCGGCTTTGCTCGATGACGTGGTCATGCTCGTCCGCTCAGCTTCGCCGGTCGGCTCACCGACGGCGAGCTCCGGCGACCGCAGCTCCTCCCCTCCGCCTCTCTCTCGCTGACAAGTGGGGCCACCTGGTCAGTCACACGCGTGCGGGCGGGAGCCCGAGCAGGCCGCGCGCGGGAGCGGGCCACGCCGCGAGTTTTTGGGCCGCGTCTTTCTCGGGCCGGCCCAGTAGCAAATCTGAATTATTTCATTTCCTTTTTATTCTGTCACAGTTTGAGATAATGTTTGGAAAATGTAGATCTAGGGTTTCACTTACTCAAAAATCATGAGATAAATTTTGTTATGATCTACATGATGTGTAGTATTTTATAAAAATATAACTCGGGTATGTGATGTTTGTTTTCTGGGATATTTAAATAGGTCTTTGAAATGTGTATTAAATCACATGCAAAATTGTTTAAATTATATCTTGAGTTGCAGTGTTCCAAAAATTATGAAATTTGGTGGGTAGACTAATTTATACTTGCTCTAGCCTTGGTAAAGATTTGGGCAGTAGTGCTTAAGTACTTTTCAAGTTATAATGCTATCTTGTTATTCTAGGAAATACTTAAATGAATTTTTGTAATTTTTCTACATGTGAAATGTTCATATAAATTTTTGGAGAATGTCTTGGTACCCTAGACTGTCCAAGAAAATTAAGAAATCTGTTGTTTGACACTTTTTACTATGCTTTGTTATTTATACAAAAATCAGCCTTTTTGGCTTGGGAATTTTGTGTAGGAAGTTCCTGTGAATAAATTTAGTTCAAATTTTTACAGTAGCCTCTTTTTGGGTCAGAGAATCTCCTATAATTTTTGTAGAATTTTAGGAGCAGTTTACATATATGTTTGAAATTCCACTTAATTACTTAAGTAAATTAAGAAATGAGTTTAAATAAATATTCTAGGTGGGCACACCTTACTTTCTGGTGTTTTTGTGACATTTGTGAACTTGTAGTAGTATTAGTTTGGTCTTAGAGAATGTTTGCCACATCAATAAATATTTAATCTTTGCAATTTTAGGTTTTCTAGACAGCTGATAGTATTTCTAGGTTTGACCTTGGATAAAGGTGGTTGCTGGAAAACTTATAAATACCAAAGTTGTAGTAAAATTTGTAAATGAGCTTGTGTCAAAATTTGGGAGCATTTGGCTTAGTAGTTTGGGAGTTATTGCTGTTTAAAGTGCCAGTCCAGAATTGACTGCTCTCTGTTTAGAGAGAACAGATTCTGGAACTTTGGAGTTTCGATTAGGTAAACTTTGGAATTAAGTGTTGTGGTCTGAAAACATTTTGTGGTGCATTTCATAAGCTTTCCAGATTGTCTTAGATCATATCTTTTGGAGTTAGGAATCCTCAGTTATGTTAGAATCTTTGAGCTGCTGTCCAGAATAACTTACTGTGGTAACCTAAGTAATATTACTCTTGTGTGTTAGGTGTTAGGGCCTTAACCGAAGAGGAACAACTATATCTTAGGTTGGGTAGATTAGGTAAGTACTTCTCCTCCGGAGAAGAGATTTGCACGTACTAATAAAGTAACTTGATTAGATTATTATTTTATTTCTGAAATGTATTTCATTCCGAGCATACTACACCTTTCATTATGCATCCATGAGATTTATTATGCACTCATGCAATAGGTGTTCCGGAGGGGGTAACTCTCCTCGAATTCGAGCCGGTGATTCCGGAGGAAGTCCAGGACCAGCCGGAGCAGCTAGAGGAACCAGCCGGCGACGAAGCTCCTGCCGAAGATCTACCTGAGTGTCCTGATCACCGGCCTTCGACCTTTCTGAAAGGCAAGCCCCGGTGCATGCTGAACCTACTGATTTATAAATTAATCTTGAGTACTTTTATTTGTTTAATGCATTAAGTTGTAGGAGTTATATGAAAACACTTGTTGCATTATACCTGTCCTTGTCCAGATATCGTACTTAATCCTATATTAGGTTTAGGCACGTGTCAATGCTTAGCCCTGCTTAGTTCGGTAGAAGTCGGGTGATTTCCGGTCATCCGCGAGATGTAGGAAGGAGTCACGAGTGGCTTTATGGCTATCGTGGATGGAACCATACTTAAAAATGAAATTGAGACCGGGCGGGAGTTCGATAGTACAGCCGCAAGACACTTCACGTCTTGGGTGTGGAGCTATGCCCGTCTGAGTCGTTTAAGGATCGATTCGCTGTACGTCCTTGAGTCATGTTGAACGCAGTCTAACACTTAGTTGGCCGGATAAGCCGTTCCGACAGCGAAGCCGAGTAATGTGGTTCAGGCCGGGAATCGAATGGTAGGTTGCTTCTTGGAGGAGAGAAAGGATGTGCTTGGGGACATTGGCGTGAGACCAAGGGGGGGTTAGAGTCCCTATCACCTGGCAGAGTGTCGCCCTTGGGGTCGCGACATTATTCGGACCCGCGATTCCTGAATCATATGAAACGGTGGCCTGTGCAACCCTGGCAGGGGTCTGCACGGTGAGTGTTAGAAATACCCCTCCAGCTGGATAGGAATTCGATTCGAATCGCCGTCGCTCCCGGTTAGTGAGCACTTGACTTGAGCAGCGGCAACGTAGATCTCATTAAAAAAAACTGGTGGTTAAGGGAATGATACAATGTTGCCACAATTCATACCTGCTCTGGATATAATGATGATAATTGTTTGATTATAATCAAGTGCATGTTTAGTACAGGTGCTAAGATAGATGACAGGTAAATGCTAAAAATAACTGCTAGTACAGGTTATAAGAGTCTCAATTACTTATGCCTTTATGCAAAAATATGATGTCAGCTAGCCTCTTGTGAAAGCCTTGCATAATCCTTGGTGTCATCTTATTTCTGGTTTTCGACGGGTAAGTCTAGCTGAGTACATTCCAGTACTCAGGGTTTATTCCCTCCTGTTGCAGATGATATGCTCTATCAAGGCTTCTGCAAAACTTGTCTCCACCCTGCGGGTGAAGAAGACTAGGTCCCTTGGGCGTGATCATCTTTTATGTACTTTCCTCATGCTTTTGCGGGTTGTTGATCAACAAGACTGGCAGTAGTTAAACAACTGGTGTGTGTTATGCTTCCGCTACTTTATAAACTTGGTTTGTAATAATTGCGACTCCGTTTGTGTAAACTTATTTCAGAACTACTTGTGAAATATAACGTATAATGTTGTATGTTGAATGATGCGATCCTGGTTGTAAGAAAGTTGGTTTGAAATCCTTCGTGGTTTCGATTGACTACCGGGATTATATGGGCTCAAGTTCGAAAATTTGAGCGCTTCGGTGCTTGTTTTTTTGTACTTGTGCTCTTATAATTTGGTCGGTTCTGTTACAGCTGGTACCGAAGCATAATTCAACATTAAAAACATCTTACGAGTATTTAAAAACAAAAGTATTTGATTATGAAAAAGGGTTAAAACTATAAAAATTATTTTTATAGGTATGCCAGTGATCACATCCCTTAGCCCAAATAAGGACTCTTAGGTGGCTTATTATAAAGACTAACTTGGGGGCCTTGTTTGTTTTTGTTTCGTCGTCCATACGGCGTGATATTGTATGGATGCCATCCACTTGGGTGGTAATGTATGGATCAATTGCCTCAATGCTCTGGTAAGTGTGAGTTGTGAGAGCATGATCGTCCAACCGGCGATCTAGGGGAGAGTAGTTTTGGTGACTTGCATACTTACATGTTTAAACCATGTAATTACGTAAGCGCTTAATTGTGGGAACCTTTATATCGGGTAGCTTTGATACTGAAGTATATACATCTGGGGATGTGTATATGGAAAGTATTTAAATTACTGCTTTCTTGTGTGCATATATCGGGAAACTGTTGGGCTGAAATGAGGTTTTCTGTAGGTACACTAACAGCGTAACGAGTAGACCGATAGTTTCGCTTATATGAGAGAACGTATGTATGCCACCGCCTAGCGTTAGAACTTTAGGTTTCTACTAAGGTGAGAGGGCGTACGGAACGTGCATGCATCATGTTTAATTATATCATACATATCATTTACTCCCTCCTTAAAAATTTCAGTACTCCCGACTAAAGTAAATTTCGTATCCCCTAAATGATCCTCACTTAAGTCGTATCTTGTTGCTTCAGATGGCACGTACCAAGAGGACCGCTCGCAAATCCACTGGGGGCAGGGCACCGCGTCACCAGCTCGCTCCACGTGAGCCCTGCCCTGAGCCTACTGAGGTGGAAAGGCTGAGGGCAGAGTTGGCTGAAGTGACCGCTGCCAGGAATGCAGCGCGTCAGCAACTGGAGCAAGTGATTCGTGATCGTGACCAGGAAACCCTTGCAGTCCAGAGATTGACAGTAGCAAACCGCAACTGTCAACGCATGCTGGTCCGTGTCATGAACCAGAGGGATGAATCCTGGCACGAGGAGAACGTTCTGAGGGCTCGTCAGTTTGAGCTCGAACAGCAATTGGAAAATGCTGAAGAATACAATGACAATCTTCATGAAGAAGTGCACCGCCTGAACAACGAGCTTAATCCCCTGCTGCCTCGAAACAACAACGTCGATGAGGACATGGGTTCGGGAATCTTCATGTCTGAAAATGATGATGAAGTGGAGGTCAACGGACCCCAAGATGCCGAACCAGAAGAAGAACCAGAAGAAGAAGAAGAAGATGAGGAGTTAGAGCCTGTTAGTGATGAGGATGGCGGGGAGATCCATGACACCGACTCTGAGGGCGATGCTTAGAGTAGTTATCACGTAAGCTATGATGTTAGGATCGTCCTTTGTGCCCTCCCTATGATGGAGTGAGGCTTTGTAATAACTTGACTTTTGGGATGTAAGGTCGAACCCTATGTTTCCTAGATGGTTAGTTGGAGCCTGTTAATTTCGATCGCAATTGGATGTCTTATTGTGTGGCGTTCGATGATGGTGTCACGATTAGCACCCTTCGGTGCCGCGACGAAACCGAGGGCCTCCTATGGCGCGCGACATAAGGTTGTGCTGCTTGGCACGCGCTGGTATCGAGGTGGCTAGTCATGATCCACCATGGAGCTCTACGCTGAGAAGTCTCTTTATGATCAGTTTAAAGTAGCCTTTCTCAGTCAACTAAACACTTTGAAACTGAATCCAAGTCCCGGGCAAAAGATCAAAAATCACGTAGATTTTAACGTAAACGGTTCAGTAACTGCTGTGCTCCTTGTGTGTGAGCCTTTATCAAAGTACATCTTGTTGGGTTCTCTCGCATGATTGCACCATTTGGTCCGCTTGAAGAGATTGTGCGGTTGTGATGAAGTATTGTGTCATGAGTATTTTGAGAAGTCTATTTCATGAAGTCAGTTTGACATATTTACAATAATTCATCTACAAATTTCCCACATCATCAGTGCTCATTGGCTATGCATTTTGCAGATGTCGTACAATCTTCGTCGGGGTCGTGGCAATGAGGATGAGGAACAACCACCCCCTCCGCCACCACCTACCCCGGCTGAGTTAATGCAGACCGTGGTTGAAGGGCAGCGCATGCTGGCAGATGCTATGCGCCAGCTTGCCAACCGGGAGGCTCATCCTGGCCGCCAGGGCCCAGAACCCAATCAATACAGTGATTTCAAGGACTTTCTTGATACTAAGCCCCCGCTCTTTAAGGAGGCGGAGGAACCACTGCAAGCTGATGAGTGGTTAAATACTATTGAGCAAAAGTTTCGTCTGCTTCGCCTCACTGATGAGCTAAAGACTGAATATGCTTCTCATCAATTGTATGGTCCAGCGGGTATTTGGTGGAGCCACTATCGTTCCACACTGCCTGCAAATGTCCTGATTGCTTGGGACCAGTTCAAGGTTGCATTCCGTGGGAACTATATTCCTCCAGGTCTTATGGCAATCAAGCACACAGAATTCATGAGGCTGTCACAGGGAAATAAAAGCTTGACCGAATATCTACAATCTTTCAACAACCTGGCAAGGTATGCCACTGAGTTTGTGGATACCGATTCCAAGAAAATTGCTAGCTTTAAAAGAGGCCTAGGCCCGAAGCTGATGAAGACTATGGGCACTAGCAAGTGCACTACTTTCAATGAATTTATCAGTGATGCTCTGACTCAAGAGAACAACAATGCTATTTATTCTGCCTCTAAGAGCCGCAAAAGGGCCATTGAGGCGAGTGCTTCACAGTCTCGAGCTCTAGCTGCCCCGAGGGCTCCTCCTCGCCCTCCTGCCACAACTGCTAAGTTCCGTCCACCACAAAAGAAGGCGCCAGTGAAGACTGGGTTTCGCAAGGCATATACAGTGGCTCTGCCAAAGAGTAATTCGGGCCAAGGCAGCTCCAGTGTCCCTCCTAGCAACATGCCTTGCTGGAACTGCAACAAGCCAGGCCATTGGTCCAGGAACTGTCCTTACCCTAAGAAAAATGTCAACCAAGGTGGCCGTCAAGGGCACACTCATTATAACAGTATTGAGGAAATCCCATCTGGTGAGATTGTCACTGCTGGTAAGTTCCTAGTTGACCAACATCCTGCAGTGGTATTTTTTGATTCGGATGCTTCGCATTCCTTTATCAGTCCTAAGTTTGCATCAGAGTTTGCACACAAATTGCATACTATTGAAGGTGGGGGTTATTATATTAGCGCAGCAAGTGGGAATATTTCCACAAATAAAGTAGTGGGAAATCTTGAGCTTGAGATAGAAGGGCGAAAGTACTCGCTTGCCTTAGTGGTTTTGTCGGGCTTAGGCATAGATGTTATCTTGGGTATGAATTGGATGAGTCAGAATGGGGTACTCATTGATACATCCACTCGGGTAGTTATGCTCAGAGATCCTACAGATCAAAAGGGTTTTCTGGTACAACTTCCCAGAAAAGTTGATTTGTCTGGAGAAGTTCATGCTGTGCAAGCAAAGGCATTGGCCGAAATTCCAGTAGTAAATGAGTTTCCGGACATTTTTCCCGATGATTTGCCGGGGCTCCCTCCGGATCGGGATGTGGAGTTTAAAATTGAGTTGTTGCCTGGCACGGCTCCTATCTCTAGGAGACCCTATAGGATGCCTCCGAATGAACTAGCTGAACTTAAGGTGCAATTGAATGAACTTTTGAAGAAGGGGTTGATTCGTCCTAGTTCGTCGCCGTGGGGCTGTCCTGCTATCTTTGGAAAGAAGAAGGATCAGTCGTTGCGGATGTGCGTAGATTATAGACCTCTCAATGCAGTCACTGTCAAAAATAAGTACCCTCTACCGCGTATCGACATCTTGTTCGATCAGTTGTCTAAAGCTAAAGTTTTCTCCAAGATCGATCTAAGATCTGGCTACCATCAAATTAAAATCCGCCCAGAAGATGTTCCAAAGACAGCCTTTTCTACCAGATACGGTCTTTATGAGTACCTTGTTATGTCTTTCGGCTTGACAAATGCCCCCGCACACTTCATGTACTTGATGAATTTGGTGTTTATGCCTGAATTGGACAAGTTTGTGGTGGTATTTATTGATGACATCTTGGTATATTCTGTGAATGAGGAGGATCACGCTGAACATCTGCGTATAGTCCTCACAAGACTGCGTGAACATCAACTTTATGCGAAGTTCAGTAAGTGCGAATTCTGGCTTCGTGAAGTACCTTTCCTTGGGCATGTGTTGTCCGATGGAGGAATTATGGTGGACCCCGCCAAGGTACATGAAGTATTGAACTGGAAGGCTCCTATCTCGGTTCACGAGGTCCAGAGTTTTCTTGGTTTGGCTGGCTATTATCGTCGCTTCATCCCGGATTTCTCCAAAATAGCCAAGCCAATGACTCGGTTGCTGCAAAAGGACACCGGGTTTGTCTGGACTCTTGAGTGTGATGCGGCTTTTCACCAACTGCGAACCCTCCTAACCTCAGCTCCGGTTTTGGCACAACCGGATATCGAGAAACCATTTGATGTTTATTGTGATGCCTCAGGCATAGGTTTGGGAGGTGTGTTGTGTTGATGCAGGAAGGCCGAGTAATTGCATATACCTCTCGACAACTTCGGAAGCATGAGGCGAATTATCCAACGCATGACTTAGAACTCGCCGCAGTTGTTCATGCTTTGAAAGCCTGGTGACACTATCTGTTGGGCAATGTTTGCAATATCTACACAGACCACAAAAGCCTCAAATACATCTTCACCCAACCCGAGTTGAATATGCGTCAACGAAGATGGCTCGAGTTGATTAAGGATTATAACCTTCAAGTGCACTATCATCCTGGCAAGGCAAATGTGGTTGCGGATGCTTTAAGCCGTAAGTCTCATTGCCATTCCTTAGTTGAAACTGATTTTCATCGATCTCGTCTTCTACATCCAGCAGTCTTGTACAACATCACTGTCAGTTGTACTCTCAAAAGCAGAATTATTAAGCTCCAAAAGACTGACACTGGTATATTCCACATCAAGCGTAAGATGAAAGAGCAAGAAACTATACAGTTCAGGGTAGATGAAGAGGGTGTACTATGGTTCAAGGATAGGTTAGTTGTGCCTAAGGACCGAGAGCTTAGAAATGATATTATGTCTGAAGCACACTCCTCTAAGTTGTCCATCCATCCTGGTAGCAATAAGATGTATTATGATTTGAAGCCATACTATTGGTGGACCAAGATGCGGAAAAAAATAGCTGCATATGTGGCTAGGTGTGACACCTGCTGTAGAGTTAAAGCTGTGCATATGAAAGCTGGGTTGCTTCAACCACTTTCTATCCCAGGTTGGAAATGGGAAGAGATAAGTATGGATTTCATTGTCGGTCTTCCTCCTACTGTCAAAAATCATAACTCTATCTGGGTGATTGTGGATCGTTTGACCAAGTCAGCTCATTTCATTCCAGTTAGAGTGGACTATCGTCCCACTGACTATGCTGAGTTGTACTTCAATCAGATAGTCCGGCTTCATGGGATACCTCGTACTATCATATCTGACCGTGGTCCCCAGTTCACCGCTCGCTTTTGGGAGCACTTGCATCACCTTCTGGGAACCAAGTTAGTGAGAAGCTCTGCTTATCACCCCCAGACGTCTGGACAGACGGAACGGGTTAACCAAATCTTGGAAGATCTATTGCGGGCATGTGTCATTTCATCCAAGGGTTCTTGGGAAAAATGGTTACCTCTAGCCGAGTTTTCGTACAATAATAGTTATCAAGAGAGTATTAAGATGGCTCCATTCGAAGCTTTGTACGGTCGTAAGTGTAGAACTCCACTAAACTGGGTAGAATCTGGTGAAAGGAGATTTTATGGTATTACTTTTGTTGAGGAAGCTGAGGAACAAGTCCGTACCATCTAAAAACATATGGCTGCAGCCCAAGCTAGATAGAAAAGTTACGCTGATCGTCGTAGAAAACCACTTGAGTTTGAAGTTGGAGACTTCGTGTATCTGAAAGTTTCTCCAATGAAAAGTGTCCAACGTTTTGGTGTTAAGCGGAAACTTGCGCCGAGATACGTGGGTCCTTTCCAGATCATAGGCAAGAGTGGAGCTGTTGCGTACAAAATCCAGTTACCTCCTGAAATGAGTGCCATATTCAACGTCTTCCATGTATCACAACTCAAAAAGTGTCTTTGAGTTCCTGAGGAAAGAGTCCCTTTAGGAGATATCAGGCTGGAATCCGATCTAACTTACGAAGAAAAGCCAGTCCGAGTGATCGATACTCAGGAACGAGTGACTAGAAGCAAAGTGGTTAAGTGGTATAAAGTAATGTGGAGTAATCAGGGTAGTGAAAGTGACGCTACATGGGAACGGGAGGACTATTTACGGGATGGTTATAAGGAATTCTATGAAAAATGGTACGCTTTCCAAATCTCGGGACGAGATTTTTATAAGGGGGGAGGGCTGTAACACCCCAGGTGTTTAGCTCCTTAATTGCATTGCATTTCATAAGCATTAACATTCATCATCTCATTCATGAGTGTGAGCATTATTCATTTCATGCATGAGCTTATAATATGTGAAACATGCTTTTGAAACATTGCAACATGTGTTTATATTTCATGTGAATTATGAAGTGAGTCCACCCAAGTGTCACATGTGCAACTTTCTTTTGGGACATGCTAACCACTTTAGTGTAACATGATTAGCAAGTGCTATGCAACACACTCATGCAACATGTGCGACATGAGCTTGCAACATTTTGGTGGAATTGTTATTTTGCTTGTTTCAAAGTATGTGACATTAGAAATTTTGTGTAACCAATGTGTAGAGTGGCTAATTAGGTCTTAAAACACCTTAATTACATTTAGGGTAAGTAGTGGAGCAATGTTCATGTTGACCAAAATTACCAAATTGCCCTTCCAAATGTTGTTGACCAAGTTTGGAACCCTAGAGTGATCTGGTTTGACCAATTAAAAAGTCTAGCTTAGAAATCTTGCATGGAGAAGCAACCTTAAGTAAAGTTGTAGAGAATTTCATGAGGAACAAAAGTTCTAATATGGCCATCTCATGAAAATGACCAGAACATGCTCAAAAATGGCCCACAAGTCAGCTTGAGTGGTGATCAACACTTAGAAAAATTCTAAGTCTGGAAATTGGACTTTTCAGTTTCACTGTACCTCACTTTAGCAACTTGTAACTCACAAACTAGGCTAAACCAGTCCTTGAGCCAATTGACAAAGTTGTTGTCCACACATAGCTCTACAACATTGTCAATATCACCATCACCTAGTTCTAAATAGTTTAGGAGATATGGTGTCTTGAAAATAGGGTTTCAGTCGGGTTCACTCACTGAAAACACGTTTCAGTTTCCAAGTACACCACTTTGGAGCCTTGTAGTTTCAAATCCAGGCCGAACCAGTCCAAACTCCAATTGACAAACTTGTAGTTCTCATGTAGCTCTACAACATTGCCAACAGCACCCATACCTGGTTCTCGCTGGATTAGGAGTAAAATGAACTCAAAATCGCTCTGTCAGTCACCGTTTCAGACGCGATTCAGTTAAGACAGACTTCGGTCATGGCTGTCGTGGCCGACCGGCCGCAGGCCGTCGTCGACGCGTGGCCATGCGGTGGCAGCCATACGCCGGCCTTGGCCCCACCCGTCGGGTCGCGACGCCTTCAAGGACGCCACGAAGCCGGACCCTGTCCCTCACTCGCGCCTCTGCTTCCCTCTCGTCCTCTCCGAGCCAGGGCGGAGCACCGAGGTGCCATTGCCGCCGTGCCACTTCCCCGCGCTCGTGCGCCGTCATCATTGAGTCTCGGCCCAATTCCTCCCGCCAGCGACACCGCAGCATCTCCCTCTACCACCTCCACCCCTTTCCGAGGCGTTTAAGCGAAGGTGAGGCCGCATTGCTCGCTTCCGCCGCCACGGCCACGTTCGGGACCTCGCCGGAGTGTGAGGCCACCGTGGTCAGAGTGGCTCGGCCCTTCTCATCCCTCCCTTTTCCCGTAGTTAGCGTTCCAGTGACCTCGGGAAACTCGGAGCAGGCTTGGTTGAGGCGGTAGGGGCTCACCGTCGCCGGCGTACCGCCGCGCACCTCCACCGTGCCGCCAAGCCCGACGGCGAGCACCTTCCAGTGGCTCTGCCGTCCCGTTCTTGCCACCAATCGGCTTAGCTCGATGACGTGGTCATGCTCGTCCGCTCAGCTTCGCCGGTTGGCTCACCGACGGCGAGCTCCAGCGACCGCAGCTCCTCCCCTCCGCCTCTCTCTCGCTGACAAGTGGGGCCACCTGGTCAGTCACACGCGCGCGGGCGGGAGCCCGAGCAGGCCGCGCGCGGGAGCGGGCCACGCCGCGAGTTTTTGGGCCGCGTCTTTCCCGGGCCGGCCCAGTAGCAAATCTGAATTATTTCATTTCCTTTTTATTCTGTCACAGTTTGAGATAATGTTTGGAAAATGTAGATCTAGGGTTTCACTTACTCAAAAATCATGAGATAAATTTTGTTATGATCTACATGATGTGTAGTATTTTAGAAAAATATAACTCGGGTATGTGATGTTTGTTTTCTGGGATATTTAAATAGGTCTTTGAAATGTGTATTAAATCACATGCAAACTTGTTTAAATTATATCTCGAGTTACAGTGTTCCAAAAATTATGAAATTTGGTGGGTAGACTAATTTATACTTGCTCTAGCCTTGGTAAAAATTTGGGCAGTAGTGCTTAAGTACTTTTCAAGTTATAATGCTATCTTGTTATTCTAGGAAATACTTAAATGAATTTTTGTAATTTTTCTACATGTGCAATGTTCATATAAATTTTTGGAGAATGTCTTGGTACCCTAGACTGTCCAAGAAAATTAAGAAATCTGTTGTTTGACACTTTTTACTATGCTTTGTTATTTATACAAAAATCAGCCTTTTGGCTTGGGAATTTTGTGTAGGAAGTTCCTGTGAATAAATTTAGTTCAAATTTTTACAGTAGCCTCTTTTTGGGTCAGAGAATCTCCTATAATTTTTGTAGAATTTTAGGAGCAGTTTACATATATGTTTGAAATTCCACTTAATTACTTAAGTAAATTAAGAAATGAGTTTAAATAAATATTCTAGGTGGGCACACCTTACTTTCTGATGTTTTTGTGACATTTGTGAACTTGTAGTAGTATTAGTTTGGTCTTAGAGAATGTTTTCCACATCAATAAATATTTAATCTTTGCAATTTTAGGTTTTCTGGACAGCTGATAGTATTTCTAGGTTTGACCTTGGATAAAGGTGGTTGCTGGAAAACTTATAAATACCAAAGTTGTAGTAAAATTTGTAAATGAGCTTGTGTCAAAATTTGGGAGCATTTGGCTTAGTAGTTTGGGAGTTATTGCTGTTTAAAGTGCCAGTCCAGAATTGACTGCTCTCTGTTTAGAGAGAACAGATTCTGGAACTTTGGAGTTTCGATTAGGTAAACTTTGGAATTAAGTGTTGTGGTCTGAAAACATTTTGTGGTGCATTTCATAAGCTTTCCAGATTGTCTTAGATCATATCTTTTGGAGTTAGGAATCCTCAGTTATGTTAGAATCTTTGAACTGCTGTCTAGAATAACTTACTGTGGTAACCTAAGTAATATTACTCTTGTGTGTTAGGTGTTAGGGCCTTAACCGAAGAGGAACAACTATATCTTAGGTTGGGTAGATTAGGTAAGTACTTCTCCTCCGGAGAAGAGATTTGCACGTACTAATAAAGTAACTTGATTAGATTATTATTTTATTTCTGAAATGCATTTCATTCCGAGCATACTACACCTTTCATTATGCATCCATGAGATTTATTATGCACTCATGCAATAGGTGTTCCGGAGGGGGTAACTCTCCTCGAATTCGAGCCGGTGATTCCGGAGGAAGTCCAGGACCAGCCGGAGCAGCTAGAGGAACCAGCCGGCGACGAAGCTCCTGCCGAAGATCTACCTGAGTGTCCTGATCACCGGCCTTCGACCTTTCTGAAAGGCAAGCCCCGGTGCATGCTGAACCTACTGATTTATAAATTAATCTTAAGTACTTTTAATTGTTTAATGCATTAAGTTGTAGGAGTTATATGAAAACACTTGTTGCATTATACCTGTCCTTGTCCAGATATCGTACTTAATCCTATATTAGGTTTAGGCACGTGTCAATGCTTAGCCCTGCTTAGTTTGGTAGAAGTCGGGTGATTTCCGGTCATCCGCGAGATGTAGGAAGGAGTCACGAGTGGCTTTATGGCTATCGTGGATGGAACCATGCTTAAAAATGAAATTGAGACCGGGCGGGAGTTCGATAGTACAGCCGCAAGACACTTCACGTCTTGGGTGTGGAGCTATGCCCGTCTGAGTCGTTTAAGGACCGATTCGCTGTACGTCCTTGAGTCATGTTGAACGCAGTCTAACACTTAGTTAGCCGGATAAGCCGTTCCGACCGCGAAGCCGAGTAATGTGGTTCAGGCCGGGAATCGAATGGTAGGTTGCTTCTTGGAGGAGAGAAAGGATGTGCTTGGGGACATTGGCGTGAGACCAAGGGGGGGTTAGAGTCCCTATCACCTGGCAGAGTGTCGCCCTTGGGGTCGCGATATTATTCGGACCCGCGATTCCTGAATCATATGAAACGGTGGCCTGTGCGACCCTGGCAGGGGTCTGCACGGTGAGTGTTAGAAATACCCCTCCAGCTGGATAGGAATTCGATTCGAATCGCCGTCGCTCCCGGTTAGTGAGCACTTGACTTGAGCAGCGGCAACGTAGATCTCATTAAAAAAAACTGGTGGTTAAGGGAATGATACAATGTTGCCACAATTCATACCTGCTCTGGATATAATGATGATAATTGTTTGATTATAATCAAGTGCATGTTTAGTACAGGTGCTAAGATAGATGACAGGTAAATGCTAAAAATAACTGCTAGTACAGGTTATAAGAGTCTCAATTACTTATGCCTTTATGCAAAAATGTGATGTCAGCTAGCCTCTTGTGAAAGCCTTGCATAATCCTTGGTGTCATCTTATTTCTGGTTTTCGACGGGTAAGTCTAGCTGAGTACATTCCAGTACTCAGGGTTTATTCCCTCCTGTTGCAGATGATATGCTCTATCAAGGCTTCTGCAAAACTTGTCTCCACCCTGCGGGTGAAGAAGACTAGGTCCCTTAGGCGTGATCATCTTTTATGTACTTTCCTCATGCTTTTGCGGGTTGTTGATCAACAAGACTGGCAGTAGTTAAACAACTGGTGTGTGTTATGCTTCCGCTACTTTATAAACTTGGTTTATAATAATTGCGACTCCGTTTGTGTAAACTTATTTCAAAACTACTTGTGAAATATAACGTATGATGTTGTATGTTGAATGATGCGATCCTGGTTATAAGCAAGTTGGTTTGAAATCCTTCGTGGTTTCGATTGACTACCGGGATTATATGGGCTCAAGTTCGAAAATTTGAGCGCTTCGGTGCTTGTTTTTTGTACTTGTGCTCTTATAATTTGGTCGGTTCTGTTACAGTAAGCACATAGCAAGAATCAAAAGGTATAGCATTAACAAATTTCTTGCTTTGGTTCTTTTTATTACAATTATGCTCTAAGTGTCCAACTTGCTTGCATCTATTGCAAAACCGACCATTGCTCTTCACAAAACTAGGCTTTGGAGTTGCAAAGGCCGACTTGCCTTTCTTGGGGGTGTAGCCCAATCTCTCTTTGTTAAGATAGAACCTTTGGCTACTCAAGCACTTAAGCAAGCGGGCCTCACCACCATAGGCCTTGCCTAGGGCGTGAGTGAGCTCATCCACCTCTCTCTTGAGAGTCTCATTCTCAACCATTAGTGAGGTATCACAAGTGAAACCATCACTAGTAGTGGAGGTAGAGTTGGTGGTGGTGGATGAAGAGCTACAAGAAGGGTTAGCATTTGACATGATGATAGGTTCATTAAAGGATTCATCAATTATATCACATGTAACACCTATATCACATGATACAACAACCTCCTTCTTTTCTTGTTGCTCAAGTAGCAATAAGTGAGCCTTTTCAAGCTTGAAATGAGCCTTACCAAGATCCTCATGGTCTTCCACTAGACTCTCATGAGTGGTCTTAAGCTCACTAAGAACTTTCTCAAGTATTGCTACTTTCATTGAAAGCTTCTTACACTCCTTGTTCTTGGCAATAGCTATGTCTCTAGTTTGTTGCATCAAGTCATATAGTTGTTCTTTAGTTGGTTCATCATCATCATTTTCATTATCATTATCACTATCATGAGCATATTCCATTTCACTTTCATCATCACTCTCATCATATAATACCTTAGCTTCTTTAGCCATAAAGCATGAAGAGGATAAATCAAATAGTGATGGCTTCTTGTTGATAGCAATGGAAGCAAAAGCCTTGTTGGATGATTCTTCTTCTTCTTCCTCATCATCACTTTCCCAAGTGATCACATAGGCACCATTTTTGCCTTTCTTGAATGTCATCTTGGCCTCTCTCTTCTTCTTCTCAAACTTGCCCCTCTTGTTGTTCTTCTTCTTGTCATAGGGACATTCGGCTTGAAGATGTTCGGTGCTATCACAATTGAAGCACTTCCTTTGTTGCTCATTGCTCTTGAAATTGTCATTTCTTTTTTTGAAGCCTCTTCTTTTGATAAACATTTTGCCAATGTTTTTGACAACTAGAGCAAGTGCATCATCATCAACTTCCAATTCTTTATCTTCTTCGCTGTCATCTTCTTCTTGAATTGAAGCTTTGCCCTTTGAGGAGGTGGCCTTGAATGCCATGGTCTTCTTCTTCTTTTCATCCTCCTTCTCATCAACATCTTGATCATACTTGTCAAAGGTCAATACCTCTCCAAGCAAATCATTGGGCTTCATTGTTTCAAGCCCATCTCTTTGTAGCATCATGATCAACATCTTGAATCTTTTAGGTAAGCTCAACAAGAACTTGTGGCAAAAATCTTGGTCTTGAGTCTTGTGCCCTAAGCTCTTGAGATCATTCACAATGACTTGCAATCTATGAAACATCTCTAAGATTGCTTCTTCTTCTTTCATCTTGAAGTTCTCAAACTCACTCTTGAGCCCATATAGCTTGGCACTCTTTACAACCTTAGTGCCCTCATATGTTTCACTTAACCTTGTCCACACTTCATTTGCTAATTCCAAATCCTTGATGCCCTCAAATACTTTTGTGTTAATATTATTGTAAAGTGTATTGAGAGCCATTCTATTGCATGTTCTATTTGCTCTATCTTCATCGGTGAGATGATCGGGATCAATGATAGCAAAATCATTCTCGGTGACTTGCAATACTCTCTTATGAATAGAACCAAGGTACATTGTCATTTTTCTCTTTCAATGAGCAAAAGAACTAACACCATCAAAGAACGGTGGCTTGCCCCCAACATGATTGAACACAATTTGAGCCATTTTTCACACCGAAGGATGTTAAGCCTTGATTAAAACGGTGACCACGGCTCTGATACCACTTGTAAGGTCCTAGATGGCTAGAGGGGGGGTGAATAGCCTATAAAAAATTCTACAAGCACCACTAAGCAAACTTGTTAGAATAACAAACGGCGTAAAGCGAGTTTTGCTTAGCCAAAGGTTGTGATGCAAGCCTCCTATCCACAAGTCTAGTAGATTATGATCTCTAGTTCACACAAGTGCTAAGTCACTAACTTACACTAGTGAGCAAGCTAACAACTACTAGAAAAGGCTACCACTAGAGCTACACAAGATAATCTAGTAAAAGTAAATGCGAGAGAGAGGATTGTGAATCTTATACCGACGGTGGAGTGAAGATGTTGCCAATCACCAAGATGATATACAATCAATTAATATTGACAACAACACAATATGTAGACCAATCATCGGGAGACAAGAGACACAATATTTTTGTTCACCCAGTGTTCACTTGTGCACCGACAAGCTACGTCACCGGTTGTATCGACCAACACTTAGATGGTTCCTCGGTGTGACCCTCAAGTCACTTGCCCCTCAAGGCACGCCCCGCAATGCACCGCAAGACACCACTCTCAAGTGAGGTAACTCAATGACACGCGCAATCCAATAGAGTTGCTTTTGGCGTCCCGCCGAGGAAAGCACAAGAACCTCTTACAAACAACCGGAGGTGGCCAAGAACAATCACCTTCTCTTGCCAACGCCTCCAACAATCTCCAAGCCGGCTAGGAGCGGTACTCTCCAAGAGTAACAAGAAATCCACCGGCTAAACCACCCACAAGTGCCACTAGATGCCCTCAAGCTATGCAATGCACTTTGGGATCACTCAATCTCACTTTTGATTTGCAATCAAGCAAGAGAGATGAGTGGGAGGAGTAGCTCTAGCTCAAAGGATGCACAAGAGTGTTAGAAATGCCAAGAGGCCTCCCCAAGGGCCGGCCAACGAGTATTTATAAGCACCCCAAACAAATAGAGCCGTTGCCACTCCACTGACCGTTTTTTTCGGGACGACCGGACGCGCCGGTCGAAACTGACCGGACGCGCTCAACCGCGTCCGGTCGCCCTGCGACGTCCACGTGTCCCTCAAATTTCAAATGCGACCGTTAGATCCTCCAACGGTCACTGCGCGCCAACGGTCAAACGCTATGACCGGACGCGCTGCTCAACCGACCGGACGCGCCGGTCGCACAGCACCGCGCGCGCGAAGCAACGACCGGACGCGCTCCTCGCAACGACCGGACGCGCCGATCCGCACAGCACCCGCGCCCGCGAAACAACGACCGGACGCGCTCCTCGCAATGACCGGACGCGACAGTGCCAGCGTCCGGTCGGAGTCCAGTAAGCTCCCTCGACGACCGGACGCGTCCGATCGCGTGTGACCGGACGCGCCCCGCGTCCGATCGTCCTTGCGAACCGCAGTTCCTTCTGGGCACTTGACCGGATGCGCCGGTCCCGCGAGTGACCGGACACGCCGGTTGCAAACCCTAGCCCGCGCGCCCGATACCGCGCTGTACTGACCGGACGCGTCCGGTCACACCGTGACCGCGTCCGGTGCAGCGTCCGGTCACCTCAGTGACCCCGTTCGCCTCCGTTTCTTTTCTGACTTTCGGCGTAGTGGAAAATAGGCATTTCATTTCCCCGAAATCGCCTGAATCCCGCGCTCACACGCTCGACGGGAGGGAGAGAGGAACCCAAACCCCTCTCTACCCGCAAACCACAGCGCGACCAACGCCACCTTTGCAAATGTGCCAACACCATCAAGTGTACATCTATATGTGCTTGTGTGTTAGCTTTTTCTCAATCGTTTTCAAAGGTTTTCCAATTAGCTCACTAGGCCCTACATGCAATGCATTTCATGAATTCACCTAGTGGCACCCGTGCATCGAATAACCGATAAGACTTCCCCTCTTAATAGTTCGGCTATCGATCCTAAACCACTCACACCCTCTATGGTGTCTTGAGTGTAAAACAAAATAGCCCTATGGTTATACCTTTGCCTTGAGCCCATTTTGTTTCTCCAAATGATATGATCCGCTTTATATCATCACATGACCGTCTCGATCCATCGACCTTGACTTCACTTGCTCTTCACCGTTGCATCGGTCCGTCAGCGCTAAGTCTTGCTCAAGCTTCACCATCGCATGGTCCTTCGCTTCGAAGCCTTGACTTGCCCTTCACCTTCACAACCGGTCCATCGAGCCAAGCCTCATCTTGGTCTTCACCATCTTGGTCATATGAGTCAATGTCATGTCTCATATGCAATGACCACCTTTATCTAAATCATCCACTTAGATACAAAGGTTAGTCCTAGGTTTCATCAATTAGCCAAAACCAAACTAGGGACTTTCAGGGTCTTGCACCTTTCCCGGCAAAGAGCCACAAGGTAGCTCTAGTAAATTGTTCATGTCATTGAGTTACCTCACTTGTGGGTAGGTTCTTACGGTGTCCATTTGTTGAACGAGGTTCGTGTAACTCCTCTTAGCCGCCGAACTACCAAGTGTTGGTCGACACAACGGGGATTAGCATGCCGGCAAGCACGTGAACCTCGGGAGAAAAATCTTAGGTCTCTCGTGTGATTGATTTCTCCAGGTGATTGGTTGTCATCATATTATGATTGGTTCATTCCTCGACACGGCGGTATAATCACCTCACTCACCCCTTTACATTCCTTACAAATTAGTTATCAAGCTTTTTAGTGTAGTTAGTATTTGAGATCTTGTTAGTTTGGTTAGTGTGGCTCTTTAGTTAGTCTTTGAGAGCACACTAGCTTAGTGAGTAGTGACCTAGCTTGTTGAGTGCCTAGTGATTATAGCAACTAGAATTGTTGAGATAGGTGGCATGCAACCTTTATAGAGCTAGAGCAAAATTGTATTACGTTGTTTGTTGTACTAATCAATTGTTTTAGTGCCTTGTAGAGTTTTTAAATAGGTTATTCACCCCTCTCTAGCTATATTAAGATCTTTCAGCACTGCTTTGACATAGATAGTCGATGTAGCGCCCGGTTGATTGTTGACGATGAGGATGCCTAGTCCGGTTGGCCTTGAAACCTGCAAGAGAGTATCTGGAGCAATAGATGCGTCGGTGTAGCATCTTGTGCCAGGAAGAAGGGCTGGCAGGTTGATGCCAATTCAGGAAGTCTTAAAGTTTTACATAGGCTTTCTGTAAAAAGAAAAAGCATGGGCATGCATCGTACTAACTATGGCAGTACAAAATTATACTCTATTTGGTAGGGCTCGGGATCCTCCTAAAAGGGCTCCGACTTTGACTCCTCATATGAAGCAGCTTCTCTGATAGAGCTATAGCCGTTTCGGAAGTTTGGCACAAAACGGCTCCAGTAGCAGTTTTGTAATAATTTTTATTAGGTTGGCAAAGAGAAGCTATTTTTCGGCTATAAAAAACATCTCCGGTTGCTATGGACTCTTTGCAAGGAGCCATTTTCTAGAGGCCTGTTCCATAAGAAGCCGGAGCCAGAGCCTTTCCGAGGGCACTTTTAGCTTGTGATAATAGTATAATAAAATAACATACATAACATAACCTCAATAATCGATAAAATAGCATATGACATATCATGAAAAATGATGGTGTACTTTGGTTGCTTATTAAATTAGTCGGTGCTCTAATAAACTTTTTTTACATTGACAATTTGCAAGCAGACATACATAAAAAATCACTAATTTTTTTCTTACTTTAACTTTTGTTGGAATAAGAGTTGGGAGAAATTTTTTAATCCAATACAAGCAACAAAATGACCTTGCTATGGTACTACCGTTCCACATATGAGGTAAGATTCAAATAAATGTGAACTCTTGATTTTTGTCTTTTTAAAATGCATGCAATAAATAAAACGCGTTGGACAACTGGAGAGATCAGAGTAGGAGGGGATCAAATTGGACTGCTACTGGGCCTGCTGCATGCGTCTTTGACTGGATCATTAATTTGTCATTAGGTGGGCTATCAGGCTACCGGGGTCATGAATATTTTTGGCCGGGGTCACAAGTGGTGAAAAATCGCAGGGTACGAGTGATTAGCGCAAGGTCGTTGGGGTCAGTCGCAAAAAAAAAAAAAAAAAAAAAAAGGTCGTTGGGGTCGGCTGACCCCGACACCATAACGTAGATTCGCCACTAACTCACTATTCAGTTGTTCTACAGGTAGCAAGTAGTCTAGTTGTGTTTATAGCTGCTTTTATTCAGCCAATTGGCCTTCCGTTACATAAGCATTGGCCTCACGTACACAATTGTACTACATCTGCCGTCAGTCTTGGTACGCTATAGGTCACTACAAATGACAGATTATATGTCAATGTTGTTGCAGGGACCAAACCATTCTCTCACTTTGTCAAAACTCAATTTGCAGAGACTAGTCTTTCATTTGTTTGTTCAAATCCTAATCAGTGTAATCAGATTTACGTGCCAAGACCACTAACATTTTCATGATTTTATCCTCCTCTTTCCAGCACCTGTGGCGAATCTACTTAGTACATTTGAGGGGTGCGGATGCTCTCACCAGAAAATGTATTAGCAACAATTACAACCAATTCTTCAACATATACGCACCACGTATGTCATAACTACGTATGGCATAAATCCATGCAACCACAGGACACCTTTATCCAATGTGTTCTAACTTACCTGGGGCTTGTTTAGATTGCAAAAAAAATGAACCCGATGAATAGTACCTTTTTCGTCTTATTTGGTAAATATTGTCCAATCGTGGACCAACTAAGCTCAAAAGATTCATCTCATGATTTCCAACTAAACTGTGTAATTAGTTATTTTTTTACCTACATTTACTACCTCATGTATAAGTCTAAAGATCGATGTGATGGAGAGAGAGTGAAAAAATTCTAACTTTTCACGTGCATCTAAACAAGGCGCTGCTTATTTTGAAGTGCTCTCCCGGTTGAGATTTGCACATGAGTAGTTTCGAGTTGAGGACCCGCAGCCTTAAGGCTCTAGGGCAAAGCACATATCCCAAAATGTGTGTACAGTAGTTCTTTCAAGTAAAACACCAAATATACTTACTACAGACTACAGCAGACTTCAATAAATGGCCATGAAACACCTAAATGAGCTTCAAGATTAACACGAAAAAGAATGTTTATTTCCTAACCAAACTAGAGAACAAACATCAATCCCATATCTGTCGAGACAAAAAAAAAGGCCTTTTCTTAATCCAAGCCTGCTACATATTTGCCGTATCCTCATAAATAATCTATCTTCATGTGGGCGGTAGGGCTAGAAATCATGACTGGACTCGATCTCAGGAGCTATGGTGTCTCATTTCGGATGGTGCAGCTGCGCCTCGCTTCTCGGCTTCTGAGCTGCAGATGCTGGCAGAGGAACAGGGACTTGAACGAAAAGAACTACGTGCTGGAATGCTGCGAGCCTGCTTCTGGTAGCCACAACTTCTTCCGGATGATCAAGATCATTTCGTTCTCCTCTGATTCTGGGCTGGGCTCAGCATCTACAACAGTTATTGCTTCCCAGTGAAGTGCGTGGAGGTACTTCTTGATGAATTCAATGACAGTGCTCTTGTCCCTCACGATGACAAACCCAGTCGGCCTGAGGATACGATCCATTTCAAGGAGCAGGTCTTCAGCACTGCAACCTCTTTTATCAAGGTCAGAGAAGACTGCCCATGCGTGGAGAAGATCATATGTTCGAGGATAGGTTGAGAAGGCTTCACACCTAAAACAAATTATTGTATTAGAGTAAATTGTAAATGTGGAAGCACAATGTTCCCGCTTCTACGAAAACTTGCCAATAATAACAATCTTGATTGCAAACAATGTGGGCCAAATGATTAACATTTGCAATGGCAATGCAACAAAACCTTCACTCAAACCAGAAAAACAGGAAATGTAACTCAAGAATATAGTTTCAGTTGCCCAACTCTGGATCTGGCTCTTATAGAGCTTTAGAGGGCTCAACCATGACGCTCATGATCGTACTGCTAAACTGCATACTAATTTTCACAACAAAGAGTACAGCATACAAGGCACAGCACAACACTTTTTGAGAAGCTAAAAAATAGACACAGACAACATAGGGAGGGAGGGAGAGAGAGAGAGAGACAGACCAATAGACATTCAATGTTAGCATTATGGGCTAAATACCATTGCAGCAATCAAAACAGATTTCCTTTAACACAAGACACCCAGTATTTTCAGATGCATCAAGGGATCAAGGGTAGAACAGTAGCACAATGGTTCTAATGAGCTTCATCCTAAAGGTACTTGTCATGTCTAAAATACCAAGAATAAATTCTAACAAGGAAACACTCCTTACAAAGTATTGAAGGAATTCTCGCTCCTAAGTTATAGTTGCATAGGTCAGCACAGCCAATAGGTTCAACAGTGTTTCGTCATAAAAATTCATCCGTGATCTTGTAAGTTGTAACCTAAAGTCTGATCAGAATATAGCTGTGAGATACAGCATTGACCGTCAATATAAAGTTGTAATTTGCACTTTTAATTACCACTAAAACATAAGCGAAAAAGGCATGACAAAGTGGTACTGTGTTGATATCTCTTAGCTGTACAAAATTCAATAATATCAATGGATAAATTTATAGGTGCTTAACACATACCAGTCGTGATTGCTGCCTATCAGCCCTCTATCATAGATTATCTTGAGGGTGCTTGGTCCATCATGCGGCACAACATTCATCACCCATACGTCTTTTTCCTTGAGTGCAGCAGCAAATGACCCAAAGTTTGCTTTCATGTCCATGATGTTTCTAATAGCGTCTGGTTTTACCTTTGGGCCCAACAAACTCCAATAATTTTCTACTCTTTGCTGCCACATTTCCTGCACATCAAGAATTACATCAACAATCTTTATGCAGTTCTTAAGACTCAAATGTGAAATAAGAAAGTTCTGAATGTAAATGGTATGTCATGATCATAAAGACATTGTAAGGTCAACTAACCATGTCCTTTTCAAATGTGTCTGCAGTAACATACAAATCAGCAAGACGGGGAGGCGGGGTTGTTAATCGAGCAGGCCAGGGAGCTAGCCCAGTTCCCCCATCTCTGTGCATTTCTGAAAACATAAAATGATTTATTCAGTATTCTTCTTGCATCCCAAAGATTACAGAAAGTGAAATAATAGGGGCAGAGGGAATTTCTACACTATGGCTAGCTATTACTGACAAACATGAAAAGTATATATTGAAAAAAATACAATCGTTTCCCGAATTGTTTATCTACAAAAAAGGAATCATGCCTTGACATAAGCCAAAAAAAAAGACCATGAATCAATAAAGAAACTAATTTAATGTTATATTCACATCCCAAAGTCAGAAATCGTGTATGACAAATGAGAGAAGCAAAATGTCACAAGTACGTTATTTTTTTTCTCAGGAAAAAGCAGGGTACAGTGGTACACCCTTAGTATCAAAGGACTAGGTGGGAACAGGATAATTACTCACGTTCAGGATACGGAGTAATGCAAGCTTCCATTGGCACTCCCCATACTGAATCTGGATCATCGCCACTTTTGCATAGAGGTGGCTTTGTACCATGTGCTCGTCTCTTGTAACAATCATTGTTCAGAGGTTTCACCCAAATAACAGTTTGGTTTCTTTTCTCTGCAATTTTCCAGCACATCCTTTCCACAAGGGCACTCATTTCTTTCCAGATTCGGAGATCCTCCTCATCCTGTGCATATGCTTCAGGAGAGGAGTAAGCAAAATAACCTCCAGGTCGTAGCAATCTGTCTAGTTCAAGCAGAAGAATCCCATCTCTTTGAAGCCAATCGATCCTACAACGTGAACAATGGGCTAGTTCAAATGATCTACTTGGGTACGGAAGCCTTTTTGTTCCCAAAACACCAAGATATGCAGGGATTCCTCTTTCAAGTGCAAACTGAATCTGATTCTGATGCACATCGTTTGGTGCCAAAGACATTGCTATCACATTAGAAGAAAGTAGGTATCCTCCGAAACTAGCGACTCCACAACCAACATCAAGAACTGTACGAAGCATCCCCTCATTGTTTATATTGTTATCTTTGAAATTTAGCATCTGCCAAATAGTAGAGATGGATCAGATAAAAGAATTTCGGGGCAACTTACAAAGGAGTCAAGGCAGAAGGCTTACATTTGCAATATTTGATATATATTTGTCAGCTCCATGGTGAAAATGGGTCCCACCACCTGGAAACTTGATCTTTTCACCGGCTTCAACCATCCAATTCTGGTCTGACTTCTCTTTTGCAAGGTGAGTGTGTGGAATGTTTGCTTTCCACACTACATCACGACTTTTTGGCCATTTTATAGGAACCTGAAAAAAATTGTGGATCTGATACAGCTCAGCAAGGATACAATCAAACAGAACTAATTTCAGATAAGTATAGATTGGAAGGTCAGTGCACGTGTTATTAACAAGAAAAAATATGAATAAACCAGAAAAGCACAGGGAAAATATATAACCATGTCTTAGAGACAACGAAGACAAAATCATCTTAGTCAACTTGCAAAAGAGCTTATACTATTGATTGAATGAAGCACACACTACTATATACAAGATGCAGTTGCTGCAATTATTACATTAAAACGACTGGTTGAAAGCTTGAAATGGTCAGTCTATGAACTCAAGTCAAGTGAGATATATCTCAAAGATCTAATTGGAATAAAAGAACATTTTGAGAGAAGAGTTAGATCAGTAGTGACCTTATAGCCATGTGGTGGAGGAATCAAGCAATTAAAACGCTTTTCAGGTGGAGGACAATGCCTCTCATAGTGCTCCATCAGGTTTAAATCCAGCTTCAGCCTCATTTGATATATCAAGTTCCTATCCAAGCAGGGGATCAGCTCAGAGTGCCGGTCATCACACACCTAAACACCCAAGAAAACAAACAATTAAAATCATCAACAGACAATCCACAAAAGAAAAGGACTGAACACTTGTTGGGAACTTACAGGAAAGCTCTTGGGCTTGACATCATCTGCATCCCCAGTTCCAAAAATGGACTCTTCAGAGCCATCCTCACCATCATCACTGCCCCATCCAAGTGACCGTGAGAATTTGGTCCCGTACTCAAATGCGGTGGTCCCAGCCTGTCCATTGGAGCCCGAGAAATACAAGAAGAGGAGGCATAGGCACACAATCATCACACAGCACAGTACTACCGGCCTCTTGCTGTGCCCCGAGTCATTTCTCCCCCTCATCTTGGATCCCAACTTGCCTTGCCCTCCCTCTAATAAGCACAGGCCTCAGGATTCATAAAGGACTGACTGGAATTCCTCCCCTCTCAGTCACACTGATCTGCAAACAAGAACACCAGTCCTTAGAAACAACCCTATCACTATAAGAAGCTATCAGTAAGCAGGAAACCCTACCACAAACACACAGCCTGCAGAACTGAAACCAAGATGGAAGCCCCCCAAGAACGGAAATCGTTGGGAAGAATTAAATTCTCCCACCAAACGCCCCAAGACTTGTACAAGATGCAATTAAACGAGAAATTTCCTGTCCATGTAAGCCAACCTTCAGTGCCCAAAGGTGAAGAAGAAACAGCAGCAGCAGTGAAGTGAAGTGGGGGACAGATCACAAAGAGGAAAGATCACCACCCCTTTAAATAAAGCACCCTTTTGCGGGTTATTTTACTCGCCGATTCCGATCTCGGGGGCTCTTGTTGGAGGAAGCGGGCTTGGAATTCGGTTCACCCGCACCGAACCTTAAGAACTTGGATTAGGCGGCCAAGCATACACGGAAAAGAAAATTTGGACTTGACACAATTTTTGGATTAGGCAGCCAGGCACACAACAGACGCATACAAAGCTTTGAATTTGACGCGGTTCAAATGCGCGACAGCGACGGGCACCACTGCGGCAGGGTGTGGCAATGCGACGCGTGATGGGATGGGAGTGGAATACGTCCGGCGCGAGAGCAGAAACAGATTAAAAAATCGGAAACTAACCACTTGAACGGGGCGGCCTACTCCCAAAACAGACGAAACCAACCGAATCCTAACAGACGAGAAAAAACACCGAACGGAAAGCAATCACAGCACGGGATAAGACCTCCGCCGCGACCGCTGCGCAGGCACCGGGCTGGAATCAAGCAAGCGAGCGCGCGTATCCACGGCGGCTGTTCCCTCGGGCGGGCGAACCCCGGCGGCTCCGAGGGCACGCCGAGCAGTGCGAACGGCGGCAACAGATCGAGCAAGGCCGCCCTGCCGCCGCGTGGGCCGAGGCGGGGACCCGCATTGCGGCGCGGGTCGAGAGGAGGGGAGGGATGGAGGGACGGAGCAACGCACCGTAGCGCCGGGTCGCAGCGCCACCGCGGGGCGCGGTCGCCTCCGGTCGCAGGGGCAGGGGCAGGGGCGGGGCGGAGAGGCAGCGGAAGGCCTCGACTTGCGGGGTAGAGCGAGCGAATGTGAACAGAGAGAGAGAGAGGTATTGGCCTATTGGGTAAAAGCTGGGCTCCGGTGAGTTAAGGTGGCAGGATGACGACGACGCGGGGATTAATTAAAACTAAATATGACAATTAACTGAGCCCAGCAGATTTTCACTGCTCGGTTTTTTCGTTACGTTGCCTGCCATGTCATTTGAAATAAAATAAAACTTAGGCTGTGTTTAGTTTCTTATGAAATGCAAAATGTAAAATGCTAACTACTTTGGAATGATGAAATACAAAATGCCAATTTTTTTGTGTTTAGTTCCATCCAAAATGCCAATTTTTTTATGGGTAGGTGAGGGTTTTTTGGTTTTTTTTTTTTTGCCTCTTAAGGCCAAAATCCAAAATAGAGAATGAATACCTTTTTTGTCAATTTTTTTGCATGGTGTTTAGTTCCATTTTACAAAATGATGAGCCAAAACCCAAAAACTTTTGGGTGAAATGGAGAACTAAACACAACCTTAGATGAAATACCCACTTTTAATGGAGAGTTTCATTCCATAGTTTCATAAGCATTTAATTTCAAAACTCATAGAGAGTTGATAACCGTGTCAAGAGAGTTTTATCTAGATGAACCAATTTCTTCTTTCTTTTCTTAAATACACTACCATGTCATCAAAAGTGTCTATTTGATAACATATTTAATGTAAATAAAACTCACGTAAAACTCCCGTTGAGACTGACTTAAAGCAAAAGTAGACCAATGTGGAATTACAACGTGCTGCCGTGAAGAGGAGGGAAGGGAACGCAGACCAACCGCGAGGACGAGGAAGCGCCGCGGATGCGGAGAGGAATAGAACAAATCTTAGATTAGCGCGTTAGGGCTGGTTCGGCTGGTGGAAAAGCCGGCTGGTTTCGGCTGATTCAATAGTGTTATGTGAGAGTGAATAAGCTGAAACAAGCTGAAACAAGCCGAAATATGACCAGCAAAACAGGGCCTTAGTTGGGAATTTGGATGGACGAAGATCTCTGTCGGCGCCCGTCTACTGGGGCCACTAGAATAGTGACACTACTGTTTGCCTGTGCGTCATCCAGTGTCGCTGCCGTGCTCTTGTCACGTGAGTCTCTCAGATTCCACTATTCATACTGTATCGTTGTTCAATTCCAGGCCTCGTTTAGTTCGGCCGAGTCGGCGCCGGCCGAATCACTATGCGGCAGTGTAGCATAATGCAGCATTTCATTTGTATTTGGTAAAAATTATCCAAACATTAATTAATTAGGTTAAAACGTTCGTCTCGTAAAGTACAACAAAACTGTACAATTAGCTTTTGATTTCATCTACATTTAGTACTCCATGCATATGCCGATATTTTGATGTGATGAGAATCTTCTTTTTATATAATAAAATTTAGGGTGAATTTGGAGAACATGACCCTGGTAAAAAACGATTTGTTTTTCATTTCGACATGCTGGTATGAAATCGCACGCCATTGCTACAAGAATCAGCGGGGGTATTATTACAAGAACTGCAAACAATTGCGCACAAATAGATCTTCGAGAAGAGATATCCGACCGACCAAACGCAGGCATGCGAATGGACGGCCAACCAATCGCATCCCCCATCGAATTCAAAGAGATTGGCCCCAAGCCTGCTTGCACACAGGAATGTACGATCTGAGATCTGGCCACACCTTGTGCACGCAGGCACCGACGCACAGGCTGCCCAGTGGTGAGGTATGGACTGAACTGGAGTGCTGCTGAAGCCTGGAGATTCTCACACAAAGGAGCATAGCCGCACCCGCACAGGACCAGACGCCGGTGCGGCAGTGACCCCCACCGAGACACATGTGGTGCCCGCCAGTTTTGGCATGCCTCATGCCTGTATCTGCACTCCAGTGTCATCATAACTGCAGGCCAAATTTGGTACGAAAGATTGAAAACCTCTCGCAGTCATAATGTTCATCATTTGGCTGCAAATACCCCAGCAAAGACTTCTTTGGGGATCCTATGCTACGAGAAAGAGTAATAAACCCATCTAGTTACAGCAAGCCGTGACGCTTTCTCCTGCGAATGAGACACGCTTAAGTCAAGCAGTATTTTACATCAACTCAACATCTCGAGCTAGCAAGCTACAACCAATTCTACCTTCTCCTGCTTGTGGGAAACTGCCGGACATGACAAAACGAGTCGCCACAACAAAATTCCCACCGTTTCTGTATAGCACGTCTAACCAACGCATTTACACGACGATCTCATGGCCAGAGACGCCTCCATCTTGTCCAGCAAACGTGCTATGAATGCCAACCCTAAGACTAGCCCATCTCCCTATCTT
The DNA here is from genome assembly GCA_038087645.1 of Saccharum hybrid cultivar R570. NCBI lineage: Eukaryota > Viridiplantae > Streptophyta > Magnoliopsida > Poales > Poaceae > Saccharum > Saccharum hybrid cultivar. The sequence goes on along the minus strand of JAQSUU010000049.1, from coordinate 1,197,868 downwards.
TTCTGGTGACACTAGCCCTTCAAGATCTACTGGACCAAGACAGTTGTTGTCATGGCAGTCCTCGCTCTCGTCAATCCACCGCCATGGGGTGCCCACATGCACTCCCACCACAATGGTGAAGTGCTTCCTCAGGGTTTAATTGACCGGTCAAACATCACTGGTTCCATGCCATCGCATCTACTTGATCTGCATGAAGCCCGAGACATCCACCAGGAAGCTAAGGAGGTTTTTCCTGAATCTCTGCCTGTTTGGCCGGTCGAGCGAGCTTGAGAGATTGTTTGAACTTGTGAGGTTATGGAACGCAGTTGCCAGCCTTGATTTCAAGGTAGGATTCTGCTGTTTCTCGAGCAACTCATGGACCAATCTCTGCAGATAAAAGCAGGTTGAGGATATGTAGCAAAGAACACAACTAGTATCAGGTTTGCGCTCGATCTGATGACTATCAGTCCATTACAGAATAAAATGGATGTAATAGTTCTGAGTTTAGCATTAGCTTCCAATTTATTGATATAACATTTTCTTCAGGTTACTGAGATTATAATATGCATAATATAGTACTTATTTTTCAGATCGGACGGGAGGGGGAGGGACCTGATATAACTCCTGTTCACAGAACAATAAAGGAAGCAAAGCATCCGCAGCATAACCTGCCAACTCCAATCTGCAAAAATAGCTTGACAGCTTAGAAGTTTAATTTATATAAAACTAGAGCTACTAAATAATTGGCAAATTATGCCAAATAAAATTTACTTCGCTTAAGATTCAAAGCAGTCAGAATCAAAATCAAATTACTGATACACAGAGCTCACCTGAAATCTTCGAAAAGAAGTATTTGCAATAGAAGTCTCAAGAAGTGACTTGATATGCTTTCCTGCAGTTTGCCATTTGATCCTTCAGATTCCATGAGCTGCGAGTTCAGTCCTCCTCTCCCTCCTAATCTTTCTTTGAAATGGTATGAAGCAAGAGCATTTACTGCTGCCAGGCACCTGTCAACAACATCGCTATCCTGCAACAGACAAAATAAGTCTGAACTATATCAGCTTGAAGAACAGAAATTCGCACTAGACGGTAAATGGTGTGGAACAGCAAACAATGAGCACATGACACATAGTTCAATTTATAAGAGACGCCAGAAGTGAATGGAGTATGGGGGTGAGTTGCATTTGACTGATAATATTAACATGAAAAGCACATGTTCATAATTCAAACAAAAGGTGACAAAAAGCATGAAAAACAACACCAAAATGTCTAAGGTTCCATTCGTTTTTAAATATATGACATTCAGGGCAAGCTAATATTTTTCATTCCTAAATGGCATTCAAAAATGAACCAGTTGTATCACTCACAATAAATGAGGTCACAAACTAATTGTCTAGCCTTCCCTAGCACAAGTGAAACAAAGGATCAAGAGCTACCAACTCTTCTGTGGCTGCAATCAATATGCAGAAACTATACCATGATTACTGAAAGCTATGCTGCTGCAATCCGAAACCTTAGAAAATATAGAAGTGATTTTTGTTCCGTTCAGCAAATCCCTGAACTCACTGGTGCTTGTAGAGAAACACCGCACACCCTAATCAGGGGGGGTGACCTTCATTATATAGCCTGAAAGGCTAGGGTTACAATATACAAGGCCCATGGGCCGTACGTCCAATATGGACTGTTACAATACATTCTAACACCCTCCCTCAGTCTAAGCGGGAGTGTCACGAACACAAAGACTGGACCTAAAGTCAGTAAACAACTGTACAGGTAACCCTTTGGTCATGATGTCCGCGAACTGATGAGATGATGGAACATGGAGCACCCGAACCTGTCCCAAAGCAACCTTTTCACGGACGAAGTGAATATCGATCTCAATATGCTTCGTGCGACGATGATGAACTGGATTGGCGGTCATGTAGACAGCACTGACATTGTCACAGTAGACAATCGTCGCCGAAGAGATGGGTGCATGGAGCTCCTGAAGTAACTGACGAAGCCAACAAGTCTCAGCCACAGCGTGCGCAACAGCACGATACTCAGCCTCCGCACTCGAACGAGAAACCGTAGTTTGTCGTTTGGAGGACCAAGAGACTAAGTTGTCGCCGAGGAAGACACAGTAGCCAGAAGTGGAGCGCCGAGAGTCGGGACAACCAGCCCAATCAGCATCGGAGTAGGCAGTCAAGCTGGTGATACTGCCTGTGCCGATGTGAAGCCCAGTGGATAAAGTGCCCTTGACATACCGCAAGACACGCTTGAGCATCGCAAGATGAGGCTCGCGCGGGTCGTGCATGAAGAGGCAAACCTGCTGAACTGCATAAGCGAGGTCCGGACGAGTCAGCGTGAGATACTGTAGCGCACCAGCGAGGCTACGGTACTGAGTGGCATCCGCCACCGGTGCGCCATCTGTAGCAGAGAGCTTGGCATGAGTGTCAACAGGAGTCGCCGTGGGATGACACTCAGCCATACCGGTGCGCTGGAGCAGATCCACAGCGTACTGGCGCTGAGACAGGGAGAGGCCGTCAGCAGAACGCGTGACAGAGATCCCGAGGAAGTGATGAAGATCCTCGAGATCTGTCATGGCGAACTCGGAGTGAAGAAGCTCGGTGATGCGACGAAGAAGCGGGGTCGACGAGGCTGTTAGAATAATGTCGTCGACGTAGAGCAGCAAGTAGGCGATGTCGGCCCCTGCTTTGTAAACAAAGAGGGACGTATCGGAGGTCGAAGCAGTGAAGCCGGACCGTTGAATGAAGCCGGAGAACCGCTGGTGCCACGCCCGGGGCGCCTGCTTGAGTCCGTACAAGGACTTTAGCAGGAGACAGACGTGGTCGGGAGCCGCCGGGTCGACGAAACCGGGCGGCTGCTGGCAGTAGACGGTCTCGTTCAGATGGCCGTGAAGAAAGGCATTCTTCACGTCCAGCTGATGTATCGGCCAGGAGCGAGAGGCGGCGACGCTGAGGACGACCCGGATGGTGGACGGTTTGACAACCGGGCTGAACGTCTCGTCGTAGTCGATGCCGTACCGTTGCGAGAAGCCACGGACAACCCATCTGGCTTTATGACGAGCCAGAGAACCATCTGCATTATACTTGTGCTTGAAAACCCATTTGTCGGTGATGACGTTGGCGCGAGGTGGACGAGGAACAAGACGCCAGGTGCCATTGTCCACAAGCGCCTTGTATTCTTCGGTCATCGCCGCACGCCAATGAGCATCGGCGAGCGCGGCACGGACGGTTCCTGGCAGCGGAGAGGCCAGGTCGGAGGTCGAGGCGGCAAAGCCATACCGCTGCATGGGCGGCGGCAGTGAACCCGTCCGGGAACGAGTCTCCCGCACAGGAGGCTCTGGAGCCTGGAGTGCCGCTGCCTGCGGTACCGGAGGCAGCAGCTGCTGGGCCGGCGGTGCCTCCAACTGCGGCTGAACCGGCGGCACCTCCGGCTGCGGCTGAGGAGCCAGTGGCGGACGAGGACGACGAGTGTAGTGGATGCCGAACCGCTGCCGATCAGCTGCAACGACGGGAGCACCGGCCGGCGTAGGAGAAGCCGAGGAGGTAGACGTGGCCGACCGGGGCGGCAGGGGTAGCCTGTAGGCAGCACCGTGCCACAAGATGGCAGGGTCCAGCCCGACGGGGTCGCCGGCATCGTCTGTCGCAGACGAGGCAGGCGCAACCGAGGCCCGCGATTGCCGAACGTCTGAGGTAGACGGGGCGGGCGCGGGAAGTATATCCTGTATCAAAAAATCAAGAGATTCCGGTCGTGGCTTGGAAGCCGCAAACGGAAAGTGAGTCTCATAAAAAACAACGTGGCGAGAGATGATGATCTTTCGAGTAGAAAGATCAAGACAACGGTAGCCCTTCTGAGAAGGAGGGTAACCGAGGAAGACACACGCTGCAGAGCGAGGAGACAATTTATGGGGAGTCGTGGCACTAAGGTTCGGATAGCACAGGCAACCGAAAACTCGGAGAATGGAGTAGTCTGGCATTTTGCGATGGAGGAGATGATAGGGAATATCATTATGTATGGATGATGACGGCCGCCGGTTGACCAAGAACACAGCAGTGGACAGGGCTTCGACCCAATAGGATGGAGGCATGGCGGCATGAAACAGAAGTGTGCGAACAGTGTTGTTCAGTGTGCGAAGCATCCGCTCGGCTTTGCCGTTCTGGGCGGAGGTGTAGGGGCACGAGGTGCGAAGCAGGATGCCGCGGCTAGCTAGGAAAATAGCGGTGGCATTGTTGATGAACTCGGTGCCATTATCGGCCTGAAAACAGCGCACAGAACTGAACTGTGTGTGAGCGTAAGCAACAAACTGGACAATATGTTCATGAACTTCAGATTTATGGTGAAGAGGAAACATCCAACAATAATGTGTATAATCATCAACTAGGACAAGATAAAATTTATAGCCAGAAATACTAAAAACTGGAGAGGTCCAGACATCACAGTGAACAAGTTCAAAGGGAGCAGATGTACTAGAAACTGAACTAGTAAATGGCAGCCTAGCGTGTTTGCCAAGCTGGCAGGCATGGCAAATGTGGCGAGCTGCTTTATTACACTGGATAGCTGATAGCTTATTTAGAGTGTTGACGATGGCGTGTGCGGGATGACCAAGGCGGGAGTGCCATAACTCTGGGGAGACGACGGCGACATGGCAGCGAGGTGGCATGCGATGTGGAACGGTGTAGAGATCCCCATTGCTATTGCACCGAAGGAGGACCGTCTTGGTCTGCAGATCCTTAACAGAAAAACCAGAGGCGTCAAACTCAATGGAACAGTTATTGTCGCGAGTAAGCTGTCGAACAGATAACAGATTACGAGTGAGTTGAGGAGCGACAAGAACATTATCAAGATGAAAAGGACGATCAGCTAGTTGAATAACAGAAGTGCCACGACTATGAATAGGAATTGATTGACCGTTGCCGACCATAATGGAGGACGGAGGCGACGGGAGATGGGAAAGTAAAATACCGTCATTGGAGGACATGTGAGATGTCGCTCCGCTGTCCATGACCCAGGGTGCAGACCCTCCCTGGATCGCCATCTGGTTAAGGGCGGCAATCAGGCCTGCCGAGTCCCAACCGCCCGGAGGCCCATAAGCCGGGGAACCACCGGCAGTGCTGAACTGCGGAGGCGCGAAGGCGGTGTGTGCCTGTGGAGGAGGTGCAGGTGGCGCACCCCACTGCAGCTGCTGCTGGGGAGGCCACGGAGCAGCCCAAGGGTTATAGCAAACCCAGGGCCCGGCCGGCTGACGCCCGCCAAAACTGCCGCCTTGCTGGTTGCGGCCACCGCCGCTATTGCCACCACCTTGCTGCTGTTGGCGCCCGCCACCGTTGCCACCACGGCCGCCCTTGCCCTTGCCACCCTTGCCCTTGCCACCACCCCCACGGTTGGGGGACGCAGAAGGGGTGGACTGGCAGGACGGCGATGTGCAGGAAGAGGTGGTGGAGGCGGCCAAAGCAGAAGCCGAGGCCGCCTTGCCCTCGGTGCCAAGACGGAGCTCCTTGACGCGGAGCATGTTGGTGGATGACTTGAAGTCCGGGAGCGGCGACGTGTTGGAGATGATGTCGGCGGTGTTGGCGAAGCGGGAGTTAAGGCCACGCAGAAGGTTGAGCACGAGCTGTGCAGAGGAGATGGTGTGACCAACCTCCCGGAGGGCATCAGCGGTGCGCTTCATCTGCTGGGCGTAGGCGTCGACGGAGAGGTCGCCCTGGAACAGGTTGTGGAACTCCTGCTCGAGGACGACGGCGCGGGACTCCTTGTTCGCCTGGAACAAGGCCTCAATGGAGACCCACAGAGCGCGGGCATCCTGTGCAGGCTCCATGGCGAGGTCGAGGACGGCGTCGTCGACGGAGCCGTACATCCAGCCGCGGATGCAGGCGTCAGGCTGAGACCAGAGGGGGTCAGTCGGGCGCGCAGCCGTTGTGCCATCGATGTGGCCGAGCAGCCCGTACTTGCCGCAGAGGGCGGTGAAAAACGCCGTCCACTTGGAGTAGTTCGGGCGCTCGAGGCTGAGCGCGATGGGGACATGCTGCTTCACGTTGACGGCGGCGTAGGCGGCGAAGAGAGGAGCAACAACGGAGTCACCCATGGCGCCAGATGACTGGTGGGTGAGGGCACCAGTGGTGAAGGAGGAACTCGACGACGACGTCATGGAGTCCGATCCTGGATAAGCGCGGCCTGGAAGGCGGCGGCGCGAGGTGAAGCCTGGCTGGCGGCGGATGTGCGCGGCCTAGGGTAGGCGGCGGCTGTGCGCGGCCTGGCTGGCGGCGGCTGTGCGCGGCCTAGGGTAGGCGGCGGCGCCTGGCTGGTGACGGCGTGGCACACGTTCTCAGGGAGAACGCACGGGCAGAGGGGAAACGAAGCGGAAGATTAGGATCGTAATTAGGGATGATACCATGTAGAGAAACACCGCACACCCTAATCAGGGGGGGTGACCTTCATTATATAGCCTGAAAGGCTAGGGTTACAATATACAAGGCCCATGGGCCGTACGTCCAATATGGACTGTTACAATACATTCTAACAGTGCTAACCAAAAATCAACTTATCACACACACACACACACACACACACACACACACCAAAAAAGAAAAAGAAAAAAAAAACAGAACAGAACAGAGTTAAAGCAGATTTAGAAAGTGCACATGCCTGATTACGGAGCCCGAAGTCAAGACTTCCAATAATCCTCGTAAAAGCGTCTCTATTTAAGTGAGCAACCTTTTCCGGGTACACTTCCAACAAGTGTGACATAAGCACAAAATACTGCAAAGAAACCAGACTAAAGATTAGCATTTGATTGCTATTATCCTCTATTACAAAAACTAAGGGAGAAAACTCAAAAGGACTTACATCACGACTAAGTTTAGGGTATTTCAGAAGGTCCAAAGATATCAAGGGGGTCACAATATCAAGACCAACGTAGATAACCTGTGAAGGTAACATCTCAGTTATTATGTTTCAAACTAATTAATGTTAGTTCTCGATGTGAATAAATAGCAATACACTTGGCTAAATAAATAAGTTACATGACCTCAGTTTTCTTCCCTGGATGGAAAATACAACAGCTAGCAGAATGCAACACCTTACGGTTTCAAAACAAGCAGAGTTTGACCCTTGTATTGGTTTGTCAATCTGTATCCTCAAGGTTTTTTTTATTATGAACCCAAGTACAGAAGAGTTGGCTAAAAATACCATGGATGAATGAAAGCTCTGGTGTTTGCTGTGGGGATTCCAAGTCTCAACAACCCGACACTCAACAGGAAAGATAGAAGGCCAGTACCTACATACTCTCTCTCTCTCTCTCTCTCCCTCCCTCCCTCCCTCCCTCCCTCCCTCCCTCCCTCTCTCTCTCTCTCTCTCTCTCTCTCTCTCTCTCTCTGGCAAGAAACATCAGCTGCGTACCTCTGCAATATCAGGTGAACCTTCACCGTCGCAATCAGACAGAAAGCCAACCTGCACTTCACAACTGTGTCTATTAGCTATGCAGAACTTTTGGCCAAATTAAACAAACAGGGTGTAACGGAACAAAAGTTACCAAATCCTTCGAGCATATATTTGTCAGAAGACGAAGCAAAGCTCGCAAATCCTTATATTTTTCTGCTTGTGACTCACTACGCAGACTTGAAGAAAGAGAGAGCATTACCTAGAAAATAGAGAATAGGATCAGTCCCTGAAGAAAATTATCTACAAGCTCCACAAAAGTGGTAGCATTGCTGTTGGGAAACTATACAAACTGCAAGCCATATTTAAACTTTTTAATACAATATTGCTCACTCGGCACTCGCGTTAATTTCTTTAATTGCCTTTATTCAAGTTCAAGGCATGCCCTTAGTTATCAACATTAGATGACTAAATGAATCTGCACTAGTGTTACTTGAACATCTCCAGTTAGATCTTTTCTATGTCTAAGTAGATTAGCATTTCTGCAGAAATTAGCACACAAAGCACCAGAGGCCCAATAAAAATAAAAACAGAAAAATATCTTTAGCTGACTTTATTTAAGGAGCGTCCTTACTTAAGTTATCAACATTAAATGACTATTTAAACCTGCATTAGCACAACTTGGACAGTCTCATTAGATCTTTTCTATGAACAGAGTCCACTAAGGAGATCAGTATTTCTGCAGAAATTAACAAGAAAAGCACGAGCACAAGCTTAAAATGTTTTTTGGCATAGGGAAAGCTGTGAATAGTGAGATAGGGGTAACAACAGAAAAGATAAGGAAAATGTAATTAGTATCATGAAGTTACTACAATGGCTGACATCATTTCTTTGAGAATAGTAATAGTCAGGGTCATCAGTCACATTGGCAAAAAAAAAAAAGGAATATTACAATACAGAATAAAATAGAAGTACTCATATTCTGACCTTCCCAATGTTATGAGAGGAGTATATCTGGAGCAGTCGCAAGCAAAAGTTCACCAAAGCTGATGTTTCTTTAGCATCCAGGAATACAGCTTGACCATCAACAAAGTCCACCACAAACTTGAGTATCATGTATACAACTGAGGACTAAAGGGATGGGGAAAAATTAATTGCATGATCTTCAACGTTCACTTGTGGAGTGATAGTATGATGCTTGAAAAATAACATTACATGATTTTTGTAGACCTCCAGAAGAGTCAAAAGTGGGTTCATCACAGTATGACCCATCTCAAATAGAACTTTTTGAGTGCGGGGTTGAGTAGCTCTAGCAGCGCCTCTTAGTCGTTCCAATAGGCAACAGACCTACAACCATTGACCTATTTCCTTTATTCTTCTCCAAAAGAGCACAAAGCAAAGACCATACATACTTACCATGTAAACAACATCTGCTTGCTGTGCCACAGATTTTAGATCACTCCTGCTAGCATTTTCTACCAGGCACCCCGCCACTGGTCCCATGAGATCCCTCAGGTACCTTTAAAGGAATCAATACAGGCACTGTTAAACCTCTCATCTCTGTTTCTTAGAATAACAGCCAGAAGTAAACAATAGTCTTACTGTGCAGATGCGTCAGGATCTTTGATGCAGGAAGCAGCACAGGCAAGTGTTTCTGCTAGAGATCTCTGTAAAAAAAATAGCAATAGAAGCATAAGATCTTCAAAAATATAAAGCCATAGGGTAGAACAACATGATTTGCACATGGTACATCACTTACTTGTAAACGTCCACTCAATGAAAGCAAAGAGCGTCCACTTGCAAAAGCTCTTGTAAGATCACGCCATGAATCCTAAAAGGGTACATGGAACACCACAAAGATTAGGAAAACAAAACAAAAAAGTTTTAGCAATCAATACAACATAGTATGTTTTTCTTGTTCAGGCAGAAACAAGCAGTGCGTACAAAGATATTCTAGGTAACACATTTAATGCAGTGCATGTGGAAATTGAAAGTCACAGCTTTGTGACCATTACCAGCATAGTACTTTCTTTACAATTATTAGTATCTTCTTGGTCATTAATATTTTAATTTTTAAAAATATAGCAATTAGTATAAGAATCAATAATTTCTTCTAAATATATAATGGTACACAGCGTAGGGCCAGAAGGCGAAGGAGATAGAGGATACTGGCTTCAAACTTTGGTACACGGGGACAACATCGGGTAGGAATGGGGTAGGCATCTTGATCGATAGGAGCCTTAAGGATGGAGTCGTTGATGTTAGGAGGCAAGGCGACCGGATTATCTTGGTCAAGCTGCTAGTTGGAGATTCGGCTCTGAATGTGATCAGTGCCTATGCCCCTCAGGTAGGTCTTAGCGAGGGCACCAAGAGGCAGTTTTGGGAAGATCTTGATAGCATGGTTAGTACCGTGCCTATCAGCGAGAAACTCTTTATAGGAGGAGACCTCAACGGCCATGTTGGTGCGACTAATGTAGGTTTCGAGCGGGTGCACGGGGGGTTCGGGTATGGTAGTAGGAATCAAGAGGGGGAGGATGTTTTGAACTTCGCGCTGGCCTATGACTTGTTGATAGCGAACACCCTCTTTAGGAAGAGGGAATCTCATCTAGTAACCTTTCGTAGTGGACAACACTCGAGCCAGATCGACTTTATCCTTGCAAGGAGGGAGGATAGACGTGCTTGCTTTGATTGTAAGGTGTTACCTGGGGAGTGTGTTGTCCCTCAACATAAGCTTGTGGTGGCGGACTTTCGCTTTTGGGTACGTGTCCACCGGGACAAACGGGCCAAGATTGCGAGAACGAAGTGGTGGAAGCTTAGAGGGGAAGCAGCGCAGACGTTTAAGGAGAGGATGCTAGACGAGGGACCTTGGGAAGAAGAAGAAGATGCCGACGACATGTGGCTAAAGATGGCAACATGTGTCCGGAAGGTGGCTTCGGAAGTGTTTGGCGTGAGTAGGGGAGGCAAACGGGAAGCGAAAGACACATGGTGGTGGAATGACGAGGTGCAAAGGGCTATTAGGGAGAAGGAGTGTTTCAAGCGTCTCCACCGTGACAAGAGTGTAGCCAACATCGAGGGCTATAAAATAGCGAAGAGGGTTGCAAAGCGAGCTGTGAGTGTAGCAAAAGGTCAGGCGTATGATGGCCTTTATCAGCGGCTAGGCACGAAGGAAGGGGAGAAGGACATTTATAGGATGGCTAGAATCCGCGAGAGGAAGACAAGGGACATCAACCAAATAAAATGCATCAAGGATGGTCGACTTCTGGTGAAGGATGAGGAGATCAAGGACAGATGGAGAGAGTACTTCGACAAGCTGTTTAATGGGGAGAATGAGAGTCCTGCCCTTGAGTTGGACGACTCATTTGACGATACCAACAGACGCTTTGTGAGGAGAATTCAGGAGGCAGAGATCGGAGAGGCTTTGAAGAGGATGAAGGGAGGTAAAGCGATGGGCCCTGATGGTATCCCCATTGAGGTGTGGAGATACCTAGGCGCCAGAGCGATAGTATGGTTAACTAAGCTTTTTAACCTTATTTTTCGGTCAAACAAGATGCCTGAAGAATGGAGGAGAAGTATATTAGTACCTATCTTCAAGAACAAGGGAGATGTTCAAAGTTGTACTAACTACCGTGGGATTAAGTTGATGAGTCATACGATGAAGCTCTGGGAGAGGGTTATCGAGCATCGCCTAAGGAGAGTGACACATGTGACCCAAAATCAGTTTGGGTTCATGCCTGGTAGGTCGACCATGGAGGCGATTTTCTTATTACGACAATTGATGGAGAGATATAGGGAGCAGAAGAAGGACTTGCACATGGTCTTTATTGACCTCGAGAAGGCATATGACAAAGTACCGAGAAATGTCATGTGGTGGGCCTTGGAAAAGCACAAAGTCCCAACTAAGTACGTTACCCTCATCAAGGATATGTACAGGGATGTGGTGACGTTTGTCCGAACATGTGATGGCGACATCAGTGACTTTCCAATTAAAATAGGACTGCATCAGGGGTCAGCTTTGAGCCCTTATTTATTTGCTTTGGTGATGGATGAGGTCACAAGGGACATACAAGGTGATATCCCTTGGTGTATGCTCTTTGCTGATGATGTGGTGCTAGTTGACGACAGTAGGGCGGGAGTTAATAGGAAGTTAGAACTATGGAGGCACACGTTAGAGTCGAAAGGGTTCAGACTTAGTAGGACTAAGACCGAGTATATGAGGTGCGATTTCAGCGCGACTAGGCACGAGGAGGGAGACGTTAGCCTCGATGGGCAAGTGGTGGCCAAGAAGGATACTTTTCGGTATTTAGGGTCGATGCTACAAAAGGATGGAGACATTGATGAAGATGTTAGGCATAGAATTTCAGCCGGCTGGTTGAAATGGCGTCAAGCTTCTGGCGTTCTCTGTGACAAAAGGGTGCCTCAGAAGCTGAAAGGTAAGTTCTATAGGACGGCGATTCGTCCGGCGATGTTATATGGTGCTGAGTGTTGGCCTACAAAAAGGCGACATGTCCAGCAATTGAGTGTAGCGGAGATGCGTATGTTGCGTTGGTGTTGTGGGCACACAAGGAGGGATAGAGTACGGAACGACGATATTCGGGATAGGGTTGGGGTGGCACCAATTGAGGAGAAATTGATTCAACATCGGTTGAGATGGTTTGGACATGTCCAACGGAGGCCTCCTGAGGCGCCGGTGCGTAGTGGAGTTCTAAAGCGGGCCGATAATGTAAAGAGCGGTAGAGGTCGACCTAAATTAACTTGGGACGAGTCCGTTAAGAGAGATCTTAAGGAGTGGAATATCCCTAAGGATTTAGCTATGGACAGGAGCGCTTGGAGATTAGCAATCAACGTGCCTGAACCGTGACATCTTTTGTCTTGTGCCCTTTATGTCCCTTTATGTGTCTCCCTGTTTCTCGTCTCTTTTGGGTTTCATCTCTAGCCTACCCCAACTTGCTTGGGACAAAAGGCTATGTTGTTGTTGTTGTTGTGTACACAGCTCCCCTGTGTCTTAAAAAAAAGGATAAGAATCAATAATTGAACTGGAGTGTATTCACTAAAGCATGCAATTACTGTACATCAGATGATACAAATGCTACCAAACTTTTTTATGTGCACAAATTAATGTGCATTGTACTGTATGAAAATGCAAGCATCAGTAAGATGTCATTGGTTGTAGCAGTAGATTTGGGCTTACCAGTTGAACAAGATAAGTGCATGTGTGTTTCCGGCGAACAACTGTAGTAAGTAGCTTCTGGCATGTCAGTGTCTGTGGAGAGGAATCCAAGCAACGATAAGGGATAACCGAAACTTTTATCTTGTCTAACGCTAATGAAAACAATCTAGTGAGAAATCTTGAAAGTTGTGGGCATTGTTGAGCTTGGTCAAGTTATGCAGTATTTGGTATTTTGGATCAAATGCATAGTATGATGGAATGATAAGGCTAAAGTCACATCAAAGATATCATGAAATCAAAAGGTCGAGATGTTTTACAAGAGCAATTTTTGCTCTGCACAATTCCATCATGATTAATAAGTAAAAACGAAGCTTACCTGCAACTCAGTTTCTCCCTGATATGTAGTAAGTGCTAACATTGAAATGAGAACAACAAAATCAAGGACAAGCTCTCCTTGGTTATTTTCCCAAGCAAAACTGTTTAGCAGTTTTCTGGAATGTTGGGATCCATTTGTACCCTCACTATCAATTTCTCTGCTTACTTTTCCTCTACTCACATCAAGTGGCACTAAGTAGGTTGCAACCCATCTGGCCAAGAACCAGATCACAGCCTGCCAACATCAATAAAGAACTTAAGACAACCTCTTTTTAAAATAAGTATAAAACAATGTCTAAGAACCATTCACAGAAAATAACGGTTAGCTTAGGTCCAGAGCAAAAGGGGCTTCTTTTACATAAAGAAAACGAGGACGATAGATAACGGTACAGAGAAGAACCTCCATTAGTCGTGGACTGAAGTATTTTGCCCTAATTCCTGGATCTAGACACTGCCTGGAAAAATTTATTATAGACCTGCATTATCAAGAGACAAATATTCACATTATATTGCTACAACAGTATTAATACAGTCAAATGGGTTATCAGAGCTGCAACTGTCCCCAAAACTGCAGGTCAACCGATTGTCTTTCCACTAAAAACAACTGGATTCCTGATTTTCAATGAAATAAAAAGGGGAATAGATTGAGGTAAGATTTTTCACCAGGAGAGTGTAACAACAGGATGCTGTGCTGCTTCAATCACATTAGGGAATCCAGCCTGTAATGCTTCAGGGATCTGTTCAAAATTAATTAACAACAGTGAGAACTTTTAACTTTAGGACATATTTCTTAGCTTATAGAAGTAATAAATGACAAACTACAAAAGAATGCAGTGTCAATATAGTTTGCAAAATTACATGACAAATGGTGCATTATGTTAGTAAGTGGCAACTCAGTGTATTCACAGGTCCAAAGGGATGTACAAGTGTTACATATGTAGAAAAAAACCTCCAGCTAGAGGGGAAATACATCAAGGAGACATACAATAAGCCAAGAGGGAGCGATGATCAGAGTGATCACTATCCATTTTCGCATCAGAGTAACCTGGAGTGAGGAAAGAGAAGGCGGCGAGAGGTAGTTCCACGAAGGTGTCAAAGAACCCGAAGGAGGTGAGCATAGTGGAGCTGAGTAGGAGCTGAGACAAACTGGATATGAAGAGTGAGAAATGTCAGGACGAGTGATCCCAAGATAGACGAGGCTCCCAACTAGCTGACAATAGCGAGTTGCATCATTCAGTGGTTCAGCATCAGTGGGTTGTGGAAGAAAAGAGGTGAAGGGAGGACATTGCCTAGTAGCTTGGGGAAAGGTGATGCACCCTCGAGAGCTTAGAGGACTGGGCATCTCAGATCTGAAAAGCTTAGGATGGGCACTCCGAATGCGCTGGTTATGGCTGGAAAAAACTGAGTCGCACTGGCCATGGGGCATGTTTCCAATCCAGGTAGGTTAGAGTGTTCTTTGCAATGGCCATTGTGACTGAAGTGGGGGATGGAACTCGCACACTTTTTTGGAAAGATAGATGGTTACATGGGCAGCGTATCATAGACATTGCTCCTTGCACTCCGTGGTGGTCAAGAGAAATATCAAGAAAAGAACAGTGGCAGAGGCTCTCAATGAACACCTAGGGATTTCAGATGCACGAGGAGCTTCGTCAAATGGAGCTTTAATGGAGTACCTCGGTCTTTGGGATCTCATCATGGATTTCTCACTGCAGACTGATGTAGAAGACGTGCACATATGGCGCTTATCCTCCTTTGGTCAATATTCAACAAAATTGGCATATCTTTTTCAAGGAGCAATTCAGTTTAGGCCATGGAAATGAATTTGGAAAAGTTGGGGTCCTGGAAAGTGCAAGTTTTTTCTGTGGCTTGTAGCTCATGATAGATGTTGGACGGCTGATCAGCTTGCGCTCGTGGTCTGCCCCATCCTGAGCGATGCCTCTTATGTGACCAGGAACAGGAGGCAATAAAAAAACTCGACCTGTGGGGGGTAAGACAGCCCCCGGATTGGTCGGGGTTGTATGTACTAGGAGAGTTTAACACCCCCCCTCCCCCTCCTCCTCCTTTATGTACCTTTTCTTCTTAATGGAATGACACGCAGCTCTCCTGCTTTGTTCGAGAGGGGAAAAAAAAGACAGCCCCTGGGCATTGCATTAAGAAGACCTTCTCACGCAGATCGAGAAAACTCCCAAACCCCTAAATCATCTCCTAGTATCGTGCCCCTTTGCAAGGCAGCACTGGTACTCCATCCTTCGTCATGTCGGGTTACAACAAATTGCACCTCAGCCAGCTGATACGGAGTTTGATGAATGATGGGATAGATCTTGGCGCATAATTCCAGAACACCAAAAGAAGGGATTAATTCCCTGGTCGCGCTAGGGGCTTGGATTATCTGGACACATCGCAATGCTTGTGCATTCGATGGAGCGACTCCTAGCATGTCAAGAGCTCTCAGCGCTACTAGTGATGAACAGCGTATTTGGGAGATAGCAGGCGCACAGAGCCTCTCTTCTTTGACTGGTGCGTCTCATGAAGAGTAGTAAGTTGGCGTCTAGGTGTGTTGATCGCTTGTTTCAGTCCTAACAGGCACGCATGTAATCACGAGGCTTTTGCCATTATAAAAGTTCGAAATTCCATGTGAGCCACTTAAAAAGTTTGGGCAACTCTAGTGACATTCGTGAAAACTTTCTTGCCCTCCATGCCGCTTCCGTCACATTTGCCAAGTACCGGAACTTGGGCAGGAGCGACTCGATCAGTTTGGCCTCATAGGGACACACACGCCGAGTCCGACAAGGAAGGCGGGCGCGGCGCATGGGGCGAGGGTGTCGTCTCCAACAAGGAGCTGTCCGAGGGTGTCGAGGGCACGGAGGAGCCAGCGTCTATGATATCCATCGCAGCATCTGCTTGGGAACGAAGCGCATCTTGATCGGAGGAACAACATCTGCTTGAGGACGAAGCTTTTCAGTAACTAGCTAGAGGTACTCAGCATTTACATGCATCAAATTCTATGTACTCTAACCCGAAATACTGCTTACATACAACAACAACAACAACAACATAGCCTTTTGTCCCAAGCAAGTTGGGGTAGGCTAGAGATGAAACCCAAAAGAGACGAGAAACAGAGAGACACATAAAGGGACATAAAGGGCACAAGACAAAAAAGGTCACGGTTCAGGCACGTTGATTGCTAATCTCCAAGCGCTCCTGTCCATAGCTAAATCCTTGGGGATATTCCACTCCTTAAGATCTCTCTTAACGGACTCGTCCCAAGTTAGTTTAGGTCGACCTCTACCGCTCTTTACATTATCGGCCCGCTTTAGAACTCCACTACGTATCGGCGCCTCAGGAGGCCTCCGTTGGACATGTCCAAACCATCTCAACCGATGTTGAATCAATTTCTCCTCAATTGGTGCCACCCCAACCCTATCCCGAATATCGTCGTTCCGTACTCTATCCCTCCTTGTGTGCCCACAACACCAACGCAACATACGCATCTCCGCTACACTCAATTGCTGGACATGTCGCCTTTTTGTAGGCCAACACTCAGCACCATATAACATCGCCGGACGAATCGCCGTCCTATAGAACTTACCTTTCAGCTTCTGAGGCACCCTTTTGTCACAGAGAACGCCAGAAGCTTGACGCCATTTCAACCAGCCGGCTGAAATTCTATGCCTAACATCTTCATCAATGTCTCCATCCTTTTGTAGCATCGACCCTAAATACCGAAAAGTATCCTTCTTGGCCACCACTTGCACATCAAGGCTAACGTCTCCCTCCTCGTGCCTAGTCGCGCTGAAATCGCACCTCATGTACTCGGTCTTAGTCCTACTAAGTCTGAACCCTTTCGACTCTAACGTGTGCCTCCATAGTTCTAACTTCCTATTAACCCCCGCCCTACTGTCGTCAACTAGCACCACATCATCAGCAAAGAGCATACACCAAGGGATATCACCTTGTATGTCCCTTGTGACCTCATCCATCACCAAAGCAAATAAATAAGGGCTCAAAGCTGACCCCTGATGCAGTCCTATTTTAATTGGAAAGTCACTGGTGTCACCATCACATGTTCGGACAAACGTCACCACATCCATGTACATATCCTTGATGAGGGTAACGTACTTAGTTGGGATTTTGTGCTTTTCCAAGGCCCACCACATGACATTTCTCGGTACTTTGTCATATGCCTTCTCGAGGTCAATAAAGACCATGTGCAAGTCCTTCTTCTGCTCCCTATATCTCTCCATCAATTGTCGTAATAAGAAAATCGCCTCCATGGTCGACCTACCAGGCATGAACCCAAACTGATTTTGGGTCACATGTGTCACTCTCCTTAGGCGATGCTCGATAACCCTCTCCCAGAGCTTCATCGTATGACTCATCAACTTAATCCCACGGTAGTTAGTACAACTTTGAACATCTCCCTTGTTCTTGAAGATAGGTACTAATATACTTCTCCTCCATTCTACAAGCATCTTGTTTGACCGAAAAATAAGGTTAAAAAGCTTAGTTAACCATACTATCGCTCTGGCGCCTAGGTATCTCCACACCTCAATGGGGATACCATCAGGGCCCATCGCTTTACCTCCCTTCATCCTTTTCAAAGCCTCTCCGATCTCTGCCTCCTGAATTCTCCTCACAAAGCGTCTGTTGGTATCGTCAAATGAGTCGTCCAACTCAAGGGCAGGACCCTCATTCTCCCCATTAAACAGCTTGTCGAAGTACTCTCTCCATCTGTCCTTGATCTCCTCATCCTTCACCAGAAGTCGATCTGTCCCATTCTTGATGCATTTTATTTGGTTGATGTCCCTTGTCTTCCTCTCGCGGATTCTAGCCATCCTATAAATGTCCTTCTCCCCTTCCTTCGTGCCTAGCCGCTGATAAAGGTCATCATACGCCTGACCTTTTGCTACACTCACAGCTCGCTTTGCAACCCTCTTCGCTATTTTATAGCCCTCGATGTTGGCTACACTCTTGTCATGGTGGAGACGCTTGAAACACTCCTTCTTCTCCCTAATAGCCCTTTGCACCTCGTCATTCCACCACCATGTGTCTTTCGCTTCCCGTTTGCCTCCCCTACTCACGCCAAACACTTCCGAAGCCACCTTCCGGACACATGTTGCCATCTTTAGCCACATGTCGTCGGCATCTTCTCCTTCTTCCCAAGGTCCCTCATCTAGCATCCTCTCCTTAAACGTCTGCGCTGCTTCCCCTCTAAGCTTCCACCACTTCGTTCTCGCAATCTTGGCCCGTTTGTCCCGGTGGACACGTACCCGAAAGCGAAAGTCCGCCACCACAAGCTTATGTACCCGAAATACTGCTTACATGCAAGCAGTTTTTGGTGCCAAAAGCTTTTGCATCAAATTCTGTGTACTTCGTAAGCAGGTTTTTGGCACCAAAATAGCCGACCGGCTAGTGGCACCGGAGGGACCCAGAAACTTTTGCACGGCATTAAGACCAAAGGGCATTTCGGATTTTTCCCACCGCAGTTTGACACCATTAGAGGCAAATGTGACGGAAGCGGCATGGAGGGCAACAAAGTTTTCACAAATGTCACTTGAGTCACCCAAACCTTTTAAGTAGCTCATACGGAATTTGAACTTTTATAATGGCACACAAAGAAAAACAATAGTGTGGTGTGTGTAGTGTGTGTGGGTGTTCATGTTTGTTTGTGGTTGTGTTTGTCTGTGTCTATTCATATGGGTTCTTGTCCTATTTTTCTTCTTAATATAATGATACGCAGCTCTCCTGTGTGTTCGAGAAAAAAAAATAGTGGGTTGTAGGTAGCTCCATAGGAGTATCAACAGTGGGTGATCATTGAGAGCAGCACGAGAAAGGTGTCCTGAACAGATGTGGAAGAAACCTCAAGACCCAGGAAGTAGCTGAGGTGATCCAAGTCAGACATCAAGAACTTATCACCGAGGCGCTGCTTCACAAAATCAATATACTGAAAATCATCCTGTGTGATGAGCATGTCATCAACGTAGAGAAGAAGTGTGCGACCACGAGGGGAAGTGTGAACAAAGAGAGCACGGGCAGGGGCAGGCGCAGACGGACGCAGGGTGGGCACATGGGCCCGTGGGAGGTAGCGTGTGGCGACGGCCAGTGCCATGCAGGGCGTGCACGGGGGCACTGGGCAGGCGGCCACGAGTGTGGGTGCACAGGTAGGCTCGTGTTGACGTGGGGCCACAGGGAGCACGGCAGATGCAGGTGGAGTTGCTGGCTGGCGAAGCTCACCGACAGCGCGACCACAACAAGGTGCAAATCTAGCTTACTCTAGGCTGTGATACCATGTTAGGAAATGGCAACTCAATGTACTATTCACAGGCCCAAAGGGCTAGATGTACAAGTGTTACATATGCAGAAAACCACTCCAACTAGAAGGAAAATGCGTGTGCGTGTATACATCTAACACATGAAACCATGTGAAATAAATCAAACTGAGCTACAGAAATAATGAAGAGATGATGTGAAGAACTATGAGGACATTCATGATATGCTAGTAAAGAGAAAGAAACATGACAATATTCACAGAAAGGGCTTTATAAATGCTAGTAAAGAAAGAGAAGCTTTAGAGTAGTTACAAGTAGTGTTTCTCCTTCGCCTGAGTCAGTTAGGACATGACTAGTAACCAACAACAGCCAATAGAGCTCTTCCAGTGTTTGAGTAGGATCACTTTCACCATTTCTCTGCTAAAAAAAATCTATTAAATGTTAACTACAAAAACAGCACCACTTCAAAACAGTAGAATGTACAAGGCTACAGTAGCAGGGTAGCGTAGTAGCTTCTCCTTTCTTAATAAATGAGGTAAATTACAAGATAACATGAGGTAAATTACAAGATAACAAGAAGACCTGATTTAGCCGGGCAAATCGTTCTGAAAACAACTGTGCAAGAAATGGAATAGTAGTGTCTGCAGCAGCACGTGCTATTAGAGCATACAAGGCTAACTGCTCATCACGTTCTGGAAGAAGGTACTTCATTAGTATGATGAATCCAAAAGAGTTGAAGAGATACTAGAACAGATGAACTGTCTGTGGAATTTAAGCATACTTGAAACAGAAACATGAAAATATTCAGTATCATCAGTATCCTCGAACGCAGAATCAGCAGCAGCTATGTCAAAGAAAATAAGAGTAATCAGTATGCAGGACGTAAACAAGATAGAAAATCTTTTACAACATCTGTAACATTCTTCAAGTCTGAGGTTACATTTAAATGAGAATATAAAGAGATTTGTACCTTTCAAGTGTGACTCCACAATGATCTTAAACAAACTTGAAGCTGCAAGTGCTCCATCAACTGAGATTGGACTTTTGTCGGCATCTATGTCCTGCCAAAACAAAAACTTTATGTTGTAGTTCATGGTGAAACAAAGGGCTGAATGAGCTTTACAAACAAAAAGGATGAAACCCAATGAACAAAGTGCAATATAAACTACTCCCTCCACTCCAAATTATAAGACGTTTTAGCATTTCTAGATACATAACTTTTGCTATGCACTTAGATATACGCTATGTCTAGATCCATAGTAAAAGAAATGTATCTAGAAAAGCCAAAACATCTTATAATTTGGAACGGAGGGAGTACTTGACATGCACTGAGATCTTCCGTGTATAAATAAAACATTTTTTATCAAAAAGCAAAAGTGCAGACTCATAAGGGTCAGGAAGTCGACGATTATACAACCTTTCACTGTTTTCATGTGCAGAATTGATGAAGAGGATTTGTTTTATCTGATGTATGTACTCAGACACATTTTCTACAAAGTGAAGTAAAACATTCGAGCATATAGTTGTTATGAATAACACTTGTATTGAATAACAGCACCATGGGTGCTAAGGACTCTATACTCCTAATAATAGTTACTGAAATATTTTGAAGAGTGTTGATGCAATAGTTGTAATGGGATAAAAGATGTGCATATAACTATGTAAACGGGGCCAACTAAACATGCTAGCATACATATGGCCAAGGGGAATTAATCATGTAAGCTCAATTTGCTACAATGGTTTTACATTAACTTCTTAATGCAATGATACGCAGCTCTTCTGCATATTCAACAAAAAAATGGTTTTACATTAAAATATAGCCATAAAGGTAAATCCTCTGGTTTTAAATGCTAGTTGAGTACAGTTTACATTAAAGTCGTCAAATTATAGTTGAACAATGGCTAAAAATCGTCAAATAATAGTTGAAACAATCCAGCACAATCTCATCTCGAGTGTGTTCATTCAGCAGGTATGGACACTGATTTTCCAAAGGTTGGGCCTGAAAGCAATTGCCCCTCAACCTTCTGAAGCTTGGTTCTCAAGCTAGCAGTGCAATGATATCAGAAGAGTAAAAAAAAGAGGAAAAGCCTCAATGCCCTTATCACTTTACTAGCTCAGGATCTTTGAAACCACCTAAATGCATATGTGCATGAAGTGGCAAACCCAAATGTTATGGTTGTTTTACAAACCGTGACTAATGAGAGCAGTTTATGGTGCCTAACTTGAACCTCTCCATCCATGAGCTCCTTCTTTGGTCGCTCACCCTGGACGCGTAGTATTGCGGAGGTAGATAGGTCATGGTCGTTTTAACTCTCAAGTGTGGTGTGTCTGCATTTCTGTTTCTTTCTGTGTGTTGGGGTGTTAGGGAGTGGTCTCTGCCTCTCTGGCCTCTTCGTTTTTATTTTGTTTTTAATAAAATGGCACATACCTCTCCTGTGTTGTTCGATAAAAAAATATTAGCACCTATAACTCTATTTTAACTTTTCTTAGGGAAATTTTTCTTCAACTCAAGGTTACTAAGAGGAAACTGGTATTAGAACAGTCCAAATATATTTTATAATCCAGTAAAAGAGTAAAAATGTGACTTACAGTTATTACATGCTAATTACTACCCAAGCTTATAAGAGAGAAAAAACAGAGGCAACAATCATATCACACTGGAATTTTGAACTGATTATTGCAAATAAGCGTTTGATTAAGTTGTAAAAGGGTAATGACACAAATATATTTCAAATTTGGTGCAAAGGTCAAGGGAAGTACCCCCAGAATAACATTCCATGTTTCTAACAAAATATCAAGGGAATCTATGCCCCATGTTTCCTCTTCACTCTGGTTATTCAGAACGGACTTGACAGCTTCTGACGTCAAAGCAGAAAGCAGATTAACTGTACCGTAGGGCCTGCAAACATGTCCATGTTAAACAAAAGAGAATAGCAATCTCAGTCTACCTGATAGATATTGTAATAATAAATGGCATGAAGTGTACAAAATATTCTGAATATACTCACAATATGCATTTTCACTATTACAAAAAGAGCCAGATACATTAAGGAAAAATGAGAGATGTAGCTATGGTATCTTGGTTATGATACCATCTTACAAATGGACAGACTAGTGTCACATCGAGGACCAATTGACTAATATGTAGGAGTACAAGGGACAAGTTAAGTTACCAAATTTGCAATATGGAACTAGACAATGTACAACAAACTGACCTTATTGACTTTAGGAGGTTGTCAAAAAGTGAGCCAGTAGTTAAAGACGCCATTGAAAGAAGGGCATGGCAACCATCTATGAACTCACTGCAAAACAGTGAATATCTCGCTCATCAGCATTTCTCAAGTTTTTCCTCAGGTTAAATCAAGATTGCAAAGATGGATCCTGAGAGAACCTTTCACTTCCCCCATTTCGGATTGATGCTGCAATTACATCAGGAGGTTCAATCCATAGAACAACAGCAGATAATATCAGCATAAGGTGTTTAATCTGTGCATCCCCATTATCTGGCAACAGGAAGAAAAGAGGAAATATTACATAAAAGAGATCACATGTAAATCATTAACATGCTTTCCAGTGATACGTTGAATATGTAAATTCTAAAAGAAAAGATTCAGCTTTCAACCTTGAACCCTAGCCTCCGTTCTTCAAACCCAAACTCAGAAACAGTCTAGTTTGCAACCTCAAACTATTAGAATCAACCACTCCCTCCCATCCCCACCCACCACACATGCAACCCCCCAAGGTGTTTCTGTCTAACAATAGCACCAAACTGGGCAGTTGTGGGCGTAAATTATACTTCCTTCAATCACAAATATAAGTCCATCTTGGTTAGCCCTAAGTCAAACTTCTTTTTAATTTTGATAATCCATATCTAACAATTTATATAGGTTGACAACACACGATTGACATCAATAGATTTATTATAGAAACCACTTTTTTATAATATACAATTCTTTTCATTTAAGATGATATATTTTCATAAATATTGAGAATCAAAGTTAGAGAAGTTTGACTTAGACAAACCTAGATGGATTAATATTTGCAATTGGAGGAAGTAGCGTGTTCATGTTTTTATTTCCTCATTGTATGAGGAACCACGCCTGCATATTTCTGTATACACTCCCCCAAACCTCATAATGTGTATGCAGGTGCTACTGGTAATGGTGGTCTAACTAGGATACCATCTGTGATAAAAATATATATGTAACAAAACTGCTGAGGTCTAGTATAAGGATTGTGTTTCGTAGTATCGTAGTAGTCTGAGGTTGCAGTCAAATCGAGCTGATGCCAGAATTTATGGATGGAAAGGGAACATTTCACAGATCTTCAATAAATAATGACTGTTTGGAATAAGTATATACCATTAGGAAACACAGAGCCTGCCAAGGAGCACAACTGCACTATAAGCTGTCTGCAAGAGACAGCAATTGGAGAATCACCCCACAATGTATCATATGAGTACTTTTGGCGCAAGGTGGTGTAAAAGTTCAAAGCCCAGGTAGGGTGTCCGCTTGATATTAGAATCTCTCTCCACATAGACCCTGGCTACAATAGAAAATGCAAACATTATAAGCTGAAATGGAGCAAACATGCAAGTAATTAGGATATACCTTCACCAACGAACGTTCAAACTTCTTCAGATTTATCGTATCAATCCTCAAGCCAGAATTTATTTTAGCATCTGAACTCTCATGCTCCACAGTATGCTTGAAATTCCAGCTTAGTATCTGAAACATCAGGCGCAATGCTGCTGAACAAGCTCTCTCATCAGGTATTGTTACAGTTGAATTCAAGATTTTGTCAGCAGTATTGAACACAGCAGCTTGTGCCCAGCAGTAAAAATCCTTGCAAAAGACAATAGTATGTCATAATGATAACCGAGGGTTCAAGACTTCAAGTGACATGACACAGCTGTAGTATTTTCATGTAAGGATGCCTGCCAAAACTTCTCCATAATTGGGAAGATCAATACCTTCAAAAACTGCACTTCGAGTGAGTATTCACATTGCTCATGAAATTCCTTAGGCAGGCTCATAACAGAAGCAGTTGAAGGGGAAAATTCTGAAACCTAGGTCAGACATAAAATGTAGTATGAGATCAGTTGGAAAAGGATAGAAAAAAATGTTAGAACCAATCACATCGGCCTCAAGAAATTGGCATACCAAGGTTTCCAAGAAATTGATTGCAGCAAACTGTCGATTAGGCCCATGAATACCCCGGATGGATTGCTCAACCTGAAAACATTATCAGACATACAAATATAATGTTATACAGGAATTTAGTGTGCGACTTGGTTGATTAAAATTCAAATACAAAGGACAATTTGAAGAAAAAAAAGAAACAGTGATGAAGTTGGAGGTTCTATGTTTGCTAAAACGTTCAAGGGTCCCAAAAAAAATCATATAAGAATAAAAACATCTTATCCATCAAGTTGATCCACTTATAATTATAGCAGCTTGGATTTCTTCATGATACATTTTTTTAGTGTTGTTTTATTAAGTGTTACCAATGAAGAAACAAGGGATGAAGTATACCAATGTTGCATAAAGATCCACAACCACAAAAATCTTAGGCTAATCCTGATTTGTAAGGCTGTAGTTGCCAGCTGACAGAGAAGTATATACCTCAAAGAAGATAGCTGCTTTCTCTTGGTCCGAAAACTCAACCCTGCAGACATATTCCGTGTCAAAACAAATATATTTGAATATCAAAAATCTTTAACAACCAAAGCATTGGAGCAATCAATTGCCTTCAAGTGCACTGGCTAAAACATAGATAGTTTATTTCATCATCTGGATTCAGGGAAAGATGTCTCCTATTGTGTATATCATCTTGGACAATCATGTGCAAACAACCCAGCCAAACACCATATCCAACCTTTCCAGTCTGAGATAAGCAGGAATAAACGAATAAATAAATTACGAAAATAACAAATCAGCCCATTACTATGTGAACTCATCTTAAGGAAAGATTGTGTGCATGAGTTGCAAAACACTCCATGAACGAAACCACGTCCAAATCAGCAACCCAAGCAACGAAAAAGTATACAAGTATGAATATGAATTCAGGGAACAAAAGGCAAATAAAAAAATATGAGTAAACTGAAGCTAGAAAACATGTTATGATAAGACACAAGAGATCTATTAGACATTACACTTCTAAAGTAGGTAGAAACATAGAAACTAACCAGCCTCTTTTCAGTAATCTAGCTGCCACGGCAGAAACTTTCGATTGCACATAGCCATCAGGAGAACTTGCATGCTCCATAACATAGTTTAAACAATATCTACAAATGATAGAAAAAGTTATAGTAAGCGCTAAAAACATGATGCTCCCACATTAATTGCAAGCTTTCACCCTCAAAAAGAAAAACTCACATTATTAGGCTTCTTTTGTTGTCATCTGTAAGGATTCCCCACTCCCTTACTGCAGCATCACCAATTGCACCAGCAGCTTGGAATCTCGCATTAGGCATTTGCGATGTCTCTGGGAGAATATAATGTTTTCAGCTCTTTTCGAGTATCTTAACACTAGAGAAGAGCGAGACTTAACTACTTTTTATGAGAAAAAGAACAGAATAATTTTTTTTTGGCACAAAAGCCCCAAAATAACAAATAATAAATGGGGTAAATTATTATTACTTGTAGTCTGCGGAACAACAATTCAGACAAACAAATAAAAATGTATCTCCCTTCAAAATGGAAACAACATGTACACAGGTTATATGGAAACAACATAACTAATACATCTTGTGATATGTTTCTGCTAGTAAGTCCTAACCTTACTCAGTTGTGAGCTTAAAAATGGATATATCTGCTCTGTTGAGAAAGAGTTCTGGTTCATCATAGGTGCATAGCAAGAGAACAGCATACCAAGAATGAATCTGCATGCTTGATAAGGCATCAGAGACGAATGCAGCGAAGTTATCACCTTCTCCGCTTCAGATGGATTCATGTGCAGCTGCAAAATTACCCATTGTCAAAAGGATAGATGCTAAATCAACACAGATGCAATAGATGGCATTCTACAAGAAAACTGGCGTGTTCATTAGCACCATGAGTCCATGACAGTTCCATGTATTAAGCTAAACACAGATACCAGGAAGACACTCCTGTAACAAAACTTCACATAATTTGGGCAGCTTGGTTAATGTTGGGGAATAAACTAAGGATCCATAGTCAAAATAAAAGAACAAAATCACACAAGAAGTGGAAAAGGTTAACAGCTTGGGGATAGATTAATAAGAATCAGCAAATGGTATTCCGACAGTGTCTTTCTCTGCACAGCACAGTTCTACTAGGCCCTCCTAAGTCCTAACAGATAGCTCAACTGCTACATGCAGATTCCCAAATCTGAAATGAGGAGCTTCAGGTTATCCAATGGATAAATGTGTCGCAACAAAATATCACTAAAGCCACCCTATAGAACCAGTACTATTCCCCAACGTAGAGATTACATGCTTTAGAAATGCAATGTCAAGACAAAAAACTTTTAATTAACCAGCATTTACGGGATTCATAGCCAACTTTCAAATGTGTTAGAAGTCATTAAGGCAATAACATAAAATGTGTTAGAACTCATTGAGGTACTAACATCTCACACCTAAGCAATCAATTAACGTGCCCAAAACAAACAAATTAAACAAGCCATTCAAAAATTCAAATGCCCAACAAAACAACCAATCCGTAGCGAAACCTCATCTGGCACGGCATCAAACGGGATCCCGTCACCAAATGCACAGAGAAGCACCGATCAACAGACAACAGAGCACGCCACACACGCTCAATCAAGTCCCCCAGGCAAACCATCAAAGTGCAGTAAAATCTGCATAACCTAGGCAAATCATCAACGGCGTGAGCACAATTAAGGCAAGCACAAGTCCGCTCGCGCGCTCTCCGAATCTAACACCGGGGCACCGAGAGCAAAGTGCTAAAAGCACGGAACACGAGGAATTCAAGCTCTTCAACGAGGGTGTGGGCTGCGGAATGGGACCTGGATGAGGGAGCAGGCCTGCTCGATGGCGAGCATGGTGGCCTGGAGCTGCTGCGGATCGGGGGCGCCGCCGGGGAAGCCCTGCATGGCGGCGGCTGATCGCGCCTGAAGCGTGGTTGGCTCTCCGCGATCGCCTAGGGTTTGGCCGCCGGCAAGCGGCCACCCCGCCGGGCGTGGAGTAGCTGCGGAGGGCAGGGAGGCGGCGGAGGTGAGAGCAGCAGGAGAGAGGGATGAATGGTGGCTGGATAGTTTTGCGGTTTTTGGTCTTCTGGGGGCCCAGGGTCCGCCGGGTGCGGAGGTGGAAGTGGAACAGAGACAACGCAGCCGGCGTGCTTTGGAGCCGTTCGGCTGGAATTATAAGCCGACTGAAAAAACACGTTGATTGATTTTTTTTTTTGAGAGAAAAATACTGTTACGGCTAAAAAAACAAGCTGAATAAGATGGATTATAAGCCAAATGAACAGGCTTGGTGCTGTGAGCCCTGTGTAATCATCGATCCAAGTGCTAGCGAATTTCCTTTTTTTAATGCTCCCTCTCTGTGTTCCATTTATATGAGGTTGTGTTTAGTTCTCTGAAAAGGGTGAAAAATGCACTGTAGCATGTTTTGATTTTATTTGGCAAATAGTGTTCAACTGTTGACTAATTAGGTTCAAAACGTTCGTCTCGCAAAGTACAATCAAGCTGTACAATTAGTTTTTGATTTCATCTACATTTAGTACTCCATGCATGTATCGCAAGTTTGATGTGACGGAGAATTTTTTTTTATATAGTGTATTTTTAGAGGAACTAAACACAGCCTGAGATACTCGCGGTAAGCCCATCTGCTTCGCTAAAAAATCATGAGTGAAATTACTATTTACTGATTTGTTACGAGAGAAAAACATTGTTTCAACTGAAAAAACAAGCTGAAAATATGGATTATAAGACAAGCCAACAGGGCGGTCTTTATATCAAATCAATTTTAGGACATTGACATGGGCTTAATACGATGCTTCAGTTTTCGTAAAAATACACTGTTTGATTATGTGATGAAAGTATTTTACTGCGATATGAATTTGCTGACATCAAGTACTATATAAGTTTTTATGTATAATACAATTGTGGTTTACGTTTTCGAAGGTGATTTATATAAAGGTAGAATGCGTGTGCGCATATTCATAAAGGTAAGTGCAAGTATGTGTACGAGCTTTTGTATTGATACTGTGGTTGAAAAAGGTTAAAGAAATTTGACTGACTCAAAGGAGACAACATATTTGAAACCAAAAGGAGTATTTGTTTTTTTAGGTTTTATCACTCTTCTATTCTATTTTGTAGATTTTGTATGAATCTATTATCTAGACTATCCGCACTCATGGACCTCTATATTCATCCTTTAAAAGGATTATTTTATCCTACTCACCACAAAATATACAGTTTCTCCGCGTTCATCGATCATCTATATCATCTTCTATCCACTGTGGGACCCACTTGTCACTTTATCTAAATATATCCATGTGACATCTTATTTTGAAGTATTTATTGAAACAAATTTAATGGTACAATCGAAATTTAATTTGGTTCTTTGATTTACGAGTTATAACATTTTTTGTTGAAGCAGTGGGGCCCGCCACTGGACCTCTTTCCACATACGCGCGTGGTGGGCCCACCTGTTTTACCGTACCTCCTACATCCCGCCGTATATAGCTGATGCGATGACGATAGCGGACCGAATACAGTACCCCCTGCGTGTGTTTTTTTGCGCTAAACGCGATGACGGACGGGTACGCAGTACCCGTTGCAGATAGTCTAACACATCTATCTCTTAAAAACGCAATGTCCCACTCAAGGGGTGACAATGATTTAATACGCTAAGATTTTATCTCAAGCAAGAAAGGTGTCGGTGTTCGGACCGAGGGGGGTCCTAAGCCAACGAGTAAATGCTGCGTGACTCTTTCCTGGATGGTGATGCAAGGAGAACACACGGGGGTTTATCCTGGTTCGGGCAAAAGAAGGCCCTACGTCCAGCGGGGGGGAGAGGTTTGTATTTCTTTGCACCGAGGTGCTCGTGTAGGGGTTACAAGCAGGCGAGAGAGGGTGTCGAGCCCAAGTCTCAAAGAGAAAAAAGGAGAAAGACGGTTGCTTGAGATGTTGATCTCTTGCTTTTCGTTGTTCGGTCGGGTGGTTGGTTGTTTCGTCTTCTTTTTGTTCGTCTGTTCGTTGGTTGGTTCGTTCGTCCGCCCCCCTTTGTCGAACCCTGGCCTACCCTTTTATAAGGCGAGAGGAGGCCAAGCCAAGGGGAGTCTTGAGGTGATGCTTTGTCGATTCCTGTTGAGTTGACTGTAGCGACGTGCCTTCGGAATGGCCGGCCATCCCTGGGTACCCTGACGTTGTGGGAGACAAGATGGCGAAATGACCCAGAGCGCCATGCCATACCGTCCTTCGAACTAAGCCGAGCGTCGAAGCTGGGTCGAGGCCGGGTCGAGGTTGGATGGATAAGGCCGAATCCCTGATATCGCGAGGAACAGACCTTGTCTTATCCTCCCTCGAGGGTGATTGATGGTGAACAGTGTGCAGTAAGGTGGGTACAGTGACAGGTTTCACCTCCCATTACGGGATGGGCGGTAAAACAGTGAGACCCGACGTGGGTATTGTTCCCACGTTGGTCCATGCCGCAGCCATGCCGGTAGGTGGTAGTAGATACCCGCATTGAATGCTATGGCTTTCGTCCTGGGGTAGGTAAAGAAAACGCGTCGAGGAGCCGGGGCACGGTCGAGGCGCCCCGTCGAGCGGGCCTCGTACGAGTCGGAGCTGGGGCGCGGTCGAGGCGCCCCGTCGAGCGGGCCTCGTACGAGTCGGAGCCGGGGCGCGGTCGAGGCGCCCCGTCGAGCGGGCCTCGTACGGGTCGGAGCCGGGGCGCGGTCGAGGCGCCCCGTCGAGCGGGCCTCGTACGGGTCGGAGCTGGGGCGCGGTCGAGGCGCCCCGTCGAGCGGGCCTCGTACGGGTCGGAGCCGGGGCGCGGTCGAGGCGCCCCGTCGAGCGGGCCTCGTACGGGTCGGAGCCGGGGCGCGGTCGAGGCGCCCCGTCGAGCGGGCCTCGTACGAGTCAGAGCCGGGGCGCGGTCGAGGCGCCCCGTCGAGCGGGCCGCGTGGTACTCGGCCGAGGTGGGCTATCTTTCATTGCGGTTTCGGTTATGTTAGTGTTTTGGCGATAGCTGTGGGTACCCCCGTACTGTTGGTACCGACAGTAGCCCCCGAGCCTTTGGGTGAGTGTGTGATCACTCTCCTAGAGGTTGGTCAGAACTGGCGTCGTGGCGTCGTGATTTTTTCCGGTGGGGGCGCGCGAGCGCACCCGCCGGGTGTAGCCCCCGAGGCCTCGGAGGAGTATGGAGACTCCTCCGAGGTCTTGTACGCGTTTGATCGGGGAACGTTTCATTGCGGTCAAGCCCCCGAGCCTCGCGCGCGCGAGGTCGATCAGGGTCCCGGCCGTCTTTCGCTGTGCGACCCTCGCGCTCCTTTTTCGAAAAAAGGAGGAGGGGTGGAGAATGTCGTACTACCCTCGTTTGGGCCCGAGTTACGACTATCTCCGGTGAGCTGCTAGCGGGTGAATTTGAGTGAGAACCCGTGCCCCGTTTATTAGGGGTCGGCTAGTGGCCCGGAGGCGCCCTCAAAAATGCCAAGAAGTGGTCGTGTGGATCTCGATTCCCTTCGACAGGATTCGAGGGCTCGATGCCTCCCCCGGAGGGATTCCTACCACAACCTTCTCCTTCGGCCTCGAATACGTCCTGGGGTGCCTCGGGAGCGCGGCTCGAGCCCTTAGCCATGTATGGGCGCACCCTGGGTCGTCCCTAACTCTGTTGCTCGAGGGCAGCTGTCGAACCCCGTTCGAGGGCCAGCTTTCGCTCCCTCGAGACTTATTGCGGGCTTCGCACCCATTTTTGCGGTCGGGACCCCGAGCCTCGCACGCACGAGGTCGATCAGAGTCCCGGCCGTCTTTCGCGACCCTCACGCTCCTTTTTCGAGAAAAGGAGGAGGGGTGGAGAACGTCGTACTACCCTCGTTTGGGCCCGAGTTCCGACGATCTCCGGTGAGCTGCTAACGGGAGAATTCGAGTGAGAACCCGTGCCCCGTTCGTTAGGGGTCGGCTAGTGGCCCGGAGGCGCCCTCAAAAATGCCAAGAAGTGGTCGTGTGGATCTCGATTCCCTTCGACAGGATTCGAGGGCTCGATGCCTCCCCCGGAGGGATTCCTACCACAACCTTCTCCTTCGGCCTCGAATACGTCCTGGGGTGCCTCGAGAGCGCGGCTCGAGCCCTTGGCCATGTACAGGCGCACCCCGGGTCGTCCCTAACTCTGTTGCTCGAGGGCAGCTGTCGAACCCCGTTCGAGGGCCAGCTTTCGCTCCCTCGAGACTTATTGCGGGCTTCGCACCCATTTTTGCGGTCGGGACCCCGAGCCTCGCACGCACGAGGTCGATCAGAGTCCCGGCCGTCTTTCGCGACCCTCACGCTCCTTTTTCGAGAAAAGGAGGAGGGGTGGAGAACGTCGTACTACCCTCGTTTGGGCCCGAGTTCCGACGATCTCCGGTGAGCTGCTAACGGGAGAATTCGAGTGAGAACCCGTGCCCCGTTCGTTAGGGGTCGGCTAGTGGCCCGGAGGCGCCCTCAAAAATGCCAAGAAGTGGTCGTGTGGATCTCGATTCCCTTCGACAGGATTCGAGGGCTCGATGCCTCCCCCGGAGGGATTCCTACCACAACCTTCTCCTTCGGCCTCGAATACGTCCTGGGGTGCCTCGAGAGCGCGGCTCGAGCCCTTGGCCATGTACGGGCGCACCCCGGGTCGTCCCTAACTCTGTTGCTCGAGGGCAGCTGTCGAACCCCTTTCGAGGGCCAGCTTTCGCTCCCTCGAGACTTATTGCGGGCTTCGCACCCATTTACCACGTACCTGGGGATATTCCGTTGGCCGAGCGCGTTTTTTTCGGGAGACGAGATCGGCGCGGTAGCGGCATATGGTTACGACGTGGGGAGCGGCCACGTGCCCAGTTCCTGCGAGATATAAGGAAATGGTTAGGTGAGCGCATTTAATGCGAGAAACTGTTCCTACCTTCTCGCGCGGCTGTTGGGCTTCCGTCTGGGCATATAAAGCTAAGGCCTAGGGGTCTACGTTCCCCACCGATCGCTTGCGTCCCTGCAATCCTTTGCCTTAGACATCCCCTGCCACATCGCGTTCTCCGCCCGTATCGCCGTAGCCACCGCATCCTTTCCTTCCATCCCCCCTTCCGACGACATCGATGGCAGGAAAGAGCCAGATCCTCCCCGCCGATGACTGGGCCGCCTCCTCGGTGACGGAGAGGAGGTTGGAGGAGTTGGTCGAGGATGGGCTGCTGCGGCCGAGGACGAACTTGTTGCAGCCGGAGTGGATGGCGCCGCCCCCTGCCCATCGGGAGCCAGCGCCCCCTGAAGGGTATGTGGTGAGCTTCGTCAGCTTTCATGAGCGAGGGTTCGGCGTGCCGGCGTCGGTCTTCATGCGCGCGCTCCTCCACCACTACTGGGTGGAACTTCATCACCTTTCCCTCAACGCCGTCGCGCAGGCCGCCATCTTCGCGGCGGTCTGCGAGGGCTACCTCGGGGTGGAGCCGCAGTGGAACCTGTGGCTTCACCTTTTCAAGGCCGAGCTCTTCGCCAAGAGGGCGGGGGAGAAAGGCGTCCTGTGCGCGGCCCGAGTTGGGAGCTGCGTGCTACAGGTGAGATCGGGTCAGACGGATCTATACATCCCGGCCCGCCTCATCTCCTCGAACAGTGGGTGGCACGAGGGTTGGTTCTACCTCCGCAATGATGAAAATTAGTTGTCGAGGTACATCGGCCGCGTGCTGACTGCTCGAGAGGAGCATTGGTCGTACGGAGTGCCCGAGGCCGAGAAGACGCGCTTGGACCCGCTGCTGGCGGCGCTGCAGCAGCTTCGCCTTCGGGGCCTAACGGCTGCGGCGGTGGTTGCGGCCTTCCATCGCCGCGGAGTGATGCCGTTGTGCCGGTGTCGTCTCCGCCTGGACCAGATGACTCCGGAGGCGAACCTGGAGGGTACCCGAATGTCCCATGAATCCCTCACCCTTGAGGAGGTCCTCCGGCGGGCTCGCCGGATGGTCGGGAACTTCAAGGCGGAGGAGGCCAATCAGGTTCCCATGAGGCCTACTGAAGGGTGCGAATCCGTGGTACGTATCTTGGGGCTGAGGTATTGCTATTCTTGTTTTTCTGTGGATTTTGCTGATGTGGTCGAGGCCGACGTGTAGGATTTGTCGGCGTTGCGAGAAACGCGCCCACCAGTCCCGGAGGACCGGCCCGCCCGGGAGGCTCGACGCCTGCATGCCTCCCAGAAGAAGCAGGCCAAGGAGACGGCCAAGAAGCAGGCGGTCCGCAAGGCCAAAGAGGCGGAGGCGTTGAAGAAGCGCCGGCGCCAGCAGACCATGGACGGAGTGTCCCTGTCGCTGTCGCCTTCCGAGACGGTCTCGGGGGAGGACGACGGCAGCAGCGATGAAGATGATGATGCCCTGTCACGGTATGAGATTGCGACCAGGCTGGGTGACCTTCCCGACATTCGCCCCCTGCTGGAGCCCATCGGGGGGGGCGTCCTCCTCGGTCGTCGTGGTCGAGGAGGTCGAGGGGAAGAAGGTGGGGAAGGAAGCCGGGACCTCGATGGGAGGGGCCGTTTTACCCCGGTCCCGGCGAGAGGGGTCGACGGGGACGCCCGCACCAGCCGGGGCCTCGCAAGCTCCGGCAGGGGCGGAAGCGGCGGTACCGGCGTCGTCATCGGCGGCGGCGCCAGCGGGCGTAAGGACCCGAGGCCAGCTGGCCTCGGAAGCACAGAGGGCGTAGGGCGGTGTACCGGCCGGGGCTCCCAGGAGCGCTCGACCTGCTGGTGAGGCCGCCGCGAGGCCACCAGCGGTCGTCCCGGGAGGCTCGAGCCGCGCGGGGTCGAGGTACTTGGTGTCGATTTCCAGGTAAGTATCTCGGCTTGGTTGTCCTGCCTTTCCCAAAGTTCGTTGGCCGACAATTCTTCTCACTTCGCAGGCTGAAGCGGAAGGCGGAGCCGATGGGGCCTACCCCTGTGAAGTCGCTGCGAGCCGACGCCGTTGTCCTCAACCGGACGGCGGAGCAGGACGCGGCCTAGGTCCGTCAGGTCGAGGCCGCGAAAGGGCGCCTGCGACAACGGCAGGGGTCAGCCGACGCCGCGGCGGTTGCCGGCCCGGAGCCTGCAGTCGAGGGGTCCGAACCGGTAAAGGCGGCGGCGCTTGACGTAGTCGAGGCGGGACCCAGGTCGTCGGGGACGGCCGAGGATGCCGTCGCGGTCGCGACGGGCGAGGCACCCGTCCACGACGCGGAGCGGGCGGGTGCTGACGTGACCATGGAGGAGGTCGCGTCGGCGTCAGGGCAAGAGACGGCCCGGGCGAGGGGGTCGCGGCCGCAACAAGGCCCGTTGGCAGAGCCAGCGGGCATGGTGGAGGTCGGGGCGGTCGAGCCCCGATCCGGAGCACCGGAAGAAGAAGCGCCGGTTCCGGAGGTGCCAACGGTCGAGGCGCGAGCACCGGCGCCGTCGTCGGTCGAGGCGCCAGCTCCAGAAGCGCCGGCGGTCGTAAGTGCCCGCCCTCACGTTCCCCTCGACAACATCCCCCTGGACAAGGGAAAACAAGCGATGGGGGTCGAGGGGGGTGAGGTCACGGACCAGGCCGGTGTCGCGACGGCCGTTGGAGAGGTGGATACCGCGGGCAAGGCTGGTCCTTCCGCGGGACCGGGAGACGCCCCGGCCGGGTCATCTTCATCGTGGCCCGACATCGCCGCGCTGGCGATAGCGCGGGCAGAGACGGAGCTGCCGAGGTGGGGGGCCGTCCCTTCAGTTCAGGGACGCTACGAACCCCGACGCCGAGCCCATCTTTGTCTTGAGTGACAAAGACGAAGTGCACCGATGGGAATACCTCGAGGGCGTCCGCCAGCACCTTGACCGGTTGCTCCGTGTGGCATCCGGTGCCGTGCGGAGTATGGGGGATGCCACCGAGGTATGATCGACCCGTCGGCTTTCTTGATGTGTTTTTTTTCCTCGGATTTGTGACCTTTTCGAATTGCGTTCAGGAGCTGAAGGAGTACTCCCGCCGCAAGTCGCTCTTCATTCGGGACGAGAGTGGCGTGTGGGGCGCGTTGTCCCAGCAACGGGTCCTGGTCGAGGAGGCCCAGAAACAGCTATCCAATCGGAACGCCGAGATGGCTGAGCTGCGCGTCGCATACGCCGTGGTGAAAGAAGAGGCGACGCAGGCATGGGCGGCCGAGGCCATGATGCGCACTAGCCTGGACAAGGCTCGGGAGGAGGCTGCCCAGGCGCGCAGGGACCTCGAGCCCTTGTCTGCGCGGGTGAGGGAGCTCGAGGAGGATGTCTCCCAGGTTGGCCTTCAGCGCGACGCCTTCCACGCCGAGATCACGACGCTGCAGGGAGCCGTCCAAGAGAAGGACACAGCTCTCGAGTCTGCTCGGCAGGAGGTCGAGGCGCTAAAGGCAGCCATCCGTGACAAGGACAGCGCCTTCCTGGGGCTCGAGCGAACGTGTGGGGGGCTCCGCGACGAGGTCGTGGGCCTGCAGACCCACATCGAGGGTAAGTGTGGTTGTTATAGTCACGACGTTGAAGGCCCCGCGTTGGGCACTAATTTGTTTGTCGTGTTTCAGAGCTGAAGAGAGAGAACCGAGAGGCCCAATCGTGTGCCAACTCCTTCCAGAGCCTCTTCGAAGCCGAGGTCCGGAGGACCCAACTTCTCCAGGGCGCAATCACTACCGTGTGTGATGGCCTAGGGGTCGAGCCCGATGCCGACACCGGGGAAGATGTTCCGGGGAACTCCTTCGTCCGACGGATGGTGGCGCTGGGCCGCCTTGCCCGGGAGAAGATACGGAACGGCCTCCATCACGGCGTGAAGAGGGCGCTGGCCGTCGTCCGTTCGGGGTTTGTGTTTGACATGAGGCTCGTTGCCGAGGGCTTCATCACAGACCCCGATCGGACAGACGAGGAGAACGAGAATGCCTGCGTGGAGCTGATCGAAGCCGCCGAAGAACCTGGAAGTCGTCTGGCCTCGCTTTTTGAAGCCGAGGTGGTTCCGCCTGCCGACGACGAAGGCCTGTGAGCCAAATCTGGGCATGAAGGCCCATGTAATAAGTTAGTATTTCGAATTTTGATCGTGGTGGCCGCGGAGGCCTAAAAGACTCGAAACATAAACCGGTTCGTGGTTGATTCAGTTTTACTCGAGCTTTTCTTCCCTTTATCGCACGGATCGTGTTCTCGTGTGATTTACTTAGCGCGCAGCTACATCCTTTGGCGTAAGGGAGCGAGTGGAGGTACCGTAGCCTCGGAGGCGTAAGTGATCTCGCGGCTCGACTGCCCTCGAGCTTCAGGGTGATGTTGCGGCCTAGTAAATCGTGTGAGAGCCTGATCTAAGCGACAGGGGGTATGTTCTTTTTTAATTTTAGGAACCGTTGTTTAGATCTGCTCAGCGTGAAGGCGTACCTCTAAAAGGCGTAAGGGTTGAGTGGAGGTACCGTAGCCTCGGAGGCGTAGGTGATGCTCCAGACTCGAGAGCCCTTTCGAACCTTAGGGTGCTCTTTCAGTGAAGTCGATCTAAGAAGCGGTTCTTAAATTTAAAAAAGAGCATAAGTTTTTTCGGGAACCGGGGGTTCCCCCCTTGCAGCCCCCGAGGGAGGGTCGACTCTGGGAGTGCAGGGTCGATCCTTCCTTATTACGAAACGAAAAATTTTAAACATCGCTGTATTCTTTATTGACGAAAAAGGAAATACAGAGCCTCGAGGCTTTTTAAGGAAAGAAGCGACGCAGCTGTTCAATGTTCCAAGCGTTGATGAGGATTTCGCCCTTCTCGTTGGATAGCTTGTAGGTGCCCGGCTTTAGTACTTCTGCGATGATGTACGGCCCTTCCCATGGTGGTGTGAGCTTGTGTCGTCCCTTGGTGTTCTGGTTCCGCCGTAGCACCAAGTCACCAACGTTGAGGTCACGCTTGCGGACGTATCTGTCGTGGTAGCGTCGGAGACCCTACTGGTACCTGGCAGAATGCAACAGAGCCACATCTCGGGCTTCCTCGAGCTGGTCGAGGGCGTCCTGTCTTGTGGCGTCGTTGTGTCCTTCGTTGTATGCCTTCAACCTCGGGGATCCGTATTCTATATCGGTTGGTAGCATAGCCTCAGACCCGTAGACTAAG
Source organism: Saccharum hybrid cultivar R570 (assembly GCA_038087645.1). Taxonomy (NCBI): domain Eukaryota; kingdom Viridiplantae; phylum Streptophyta; class Magnoliopsida; order Poales; family Poaceae; genus Saccharum; species Saccharum hybrid cultivar. Next base: position 1,160,495 of record JAQSUU010000049.1, on the reverse strand, counting down.
AAGAACGGAGTGAACCCCGTGGCTCGACTCGGCGTTGTTCTTAGGCTCCACAGGACCGAGGGTAGCTCGGCAGCCCATTTTTTTCCATGTTTGTTTAGTTTGTTAAAGATTCTGGGCTTCAGGCCTTGTAGAACCATGCCGTTGGCACGTTCCACTTGCCCGTTTGTTTTTGGATGAGCCACGGCCGACCAGAGCACACGGATGTGGTGGTTGTCACAGAAATCCAAAAACTTTTTGCCAGTGAACTGGGTGCCATTGTCTGTGATGATACAGTTGGGGACCCCGAAGCGATGAACAATGTTAGTGAAGAAGAGTACAGCTTGTTCGGACCTGATGCTGGTGATAGGGCGGGCCTCGATCCACTTGGAGAATTTGTCGATTGCGACGAGCAAGTGAGTGAAGCCGCCGGTCGTCCTTTTCAGTGGTCCGACAAGGTCGAGCCCCCAAACGGCGAACGGCCATGTGATGGGGATAGTTTGTAGGGCATGTGCCAGAAGATGAGTCTGTCTCGCATAGTACTGACAACCCTCGCAGGAGCGTACTAGCTTGACAGCGTCGGAGACCGCAGTCGGCCAATAGAATCCTTGTCGAAAGGCGTTTCCGACGAGGGTTCGAGGCGCAGCGTGGTGACCGCAAGCCCCCGAGTGAAGATCGCCTAGCAGATCTCTGCCTTGCTCTTTCGTGATGCAACGTTGGAGGATACCGGTAGGGCTACGACGGTAGAGCTCCCTGCTGTCACCCATGATCACAAAAGTTTTGGCCCGGCATGCGATCCGTCGAGCCTCAGTCCTATCCGAGGGGAGGTCCCCTTGGATGAGGTAGTCGAGGTACGGGACACGCCAATCAGGTTCGAGGTCAGACGGTGGCGTCAAATCTCCCACCTGCATGGCTTGAGCCCCGGTCGAGGGGGCTTCTGCCTCAGGTGGAGGGTTGAGCGACGCCCCGTCGCCCCCCCCCCCCCCCCCCCGTCTGGCCTGAGGTCGACGGATGGATGCTGAAGGTCTTTCGCGAAGACGTCCGGTGGAACCGTGGCTCGACCGGACGCGATTTTTGCCAGTTCATCAGCGGCCTCATTATACCTGCGTGCGATGTGGTTGAGCTCGAGGCTGTGAAACTTGTCCTCGAGGCGCCGTACTTCTTGGCAGTAGGCCTCCATCTTGGGGTCACGGCAGCTCGAGCTCTTCATCACCTGATCGATCATGAGTTGGGAGTCGCCTCGGACGTCGAGGTGTCGTACCCCGAGCTCGATGGCGATTCTCAACCCCGTGACGAGTGCCTCGTATTCGGCGACGTTGTTAGACGCAGGGAAATGAAGCCGGACGACGTAGCGCATGTGAACCCCGAGGGGTGAGACGAAGAGCAAGCCCGCGCCTGCTCCCGTTTTCGTCAATGACCCATCGAAGTACATGGTCCACAGCTCCGCTTGGAGCTGTGCAGGAGGGAGTTGTGTGTCAGTCCACTCGGCCAGAAAATCTGCTAACGCCTGTGACTTGATAGCTTTTCGCGGCGCATAGGACAATGCCTCGCCCATGAGCTCGACCGCCTATTTGGCAACCCTACCCGAGGCTTCCCGGTTCTGGGCTATCTCTCCCAAGGGGAAAGAAGAAACCACAGTAATCGGGTGACCCTCGAAGTAGTGTCGGAGCTTGCGCCATGTCAAGATGACAACATATAGCAGTTTCTGTATCTGTGGATATCGACACTTTGTTTCAGAGAGCACCTCGCTAACAAAATAGACCGGCCTCTGGACGAGCAAGGTGTGTGCCTCCTCGGCCCGTTCGACAACCAGGGCAGCACTGACTACTTGTGATGTCGGAGGGACGAGGATCGGTGAGCTAGAGAGGGTGGCTTTCAGTTTTGTGAGAGCCTCCTCAGCCTCGAGGTTCTAGGAAAAATGGTCCGATTTCCGCAAGAGACGGTACAGAGGGAGTGCTTTTTCGCCGAGTCGCGAAATGAAACGGCTGAGTGCCGCCAAGCAACCTGTGACTCTCTGTACGCCTTTGAGATCTCGGATGGGGCCCATCTTGGTTATTGCAGAGATTTTTTCAGGGTTGGCCTCGATGCCACGTTTAGATACGATAAACCCTAAAAGCATACCTCGTGGGACGCCGAAAACACATTTCTCCGGATTGAGTCTGATGTTTTTTGCCCTGAGGCACTTGAATGCAACGTCGAGGTTGCTGACCAGGTCGTCGGCACGTTGGGTTTTGACCATGATGTCGTCGACGTAAGCTTCGACGGTCGACCCAATGTGCTTCCCGAAAACGTGTTGCATGCATCGCTGGTACGTTGCCCCCGTGTTCCGGAGACCGAAGGGCATCGTAACGTAGCAATACATGCCGAATGGGGTGATGAATGAAGTCGCGAGCTGGTCGAACTCCTTCATTTTGATCTGGTGGTAGCCGGAATATGCATCTAAGAATGAGAGAGTTTCACATCCCGCGGTGGAATCAACGATTTGATCAATGCGTGGCAAAGGGAAGGGAACTTTGGGACATGCTTTATTTAAACCAGTATAGTCTACGCACATCCTCCATTTCCCACTCTTTTTTCTAACTAATACAGGATTAGCTAGCCACTCGGGATGATGAACCTCCTTGATGAACCCGGCCTCCAACAGTTTGTGTATCTCCTCGCCGATGACCCTGCGCTTCTCCTCATCGAAGCGGCGCAGGCGTTGCTTCACCGGTTTGGATCCGGCCCGGATCTCCAAGGCGTGCTCGGCGACTTCCCTGGGTATGCCCGGCATATCCGAGGGACTCCACGCAAAGATGTCAACGTTCACGCGGAGAAAGTCGACGAGCACTGCTTCCTATTTAGGATCGAGGGTGGCGCTGACGTTCAGCGTCCTCCCTTTGGGATCAGCGGGGTCGAGGGGTACGAGTTTGACGTCTTCGGCGGGCTCGAAGCTGCCGGCATGGCGTTTTGGGTCGGGAATCGTTTTGGCGAGACCGTCGAGGTCTGCAGCCAAGCTTGCCGACTCAAAAACAGCCTCGCCGTGCTCGACGCACTCGACATCGCACTCGTAGGCATGTTCATATGAGGGCCCTACAGTGATGACACCGTTTGGGCCAGGCATTTTGAGCTTAAGGTAGGTGTAGTTCGGGATCGCCATGAACTTGGCGTAGCATGGGCGTCCAGGATAGCGTGGTACGTTCCACAGAATCCGACCACTTCGAAAGTGAGAGTTTCCTTTCAAAAGTTGGCCGGTGTGCCAAAGCAAACAGGCAGATCGACCCGCCCGAGGGGTTCCGCCCGTTTCCCCGGCACGACTCCGTGGAAGCCCCCGACGCTAGGCTGGAGGCGCGCTCTGTCGACCCCCAAGAGGTCGAGGGTCTGAGAGTAGATAATGTTGAGGCTACTTCCGCCGTCCATGAGCACTTTGGTGAGGCGTGTGTTGGCGATGACGGGGTCAACGACGAGTGGATAGACCCCCGGGTTGGGGACGTAGTCTGGGTGGTCATCACGGTCGAAAGTGATGGCCACCGCAGACCAATCAAGGAAACGGGGTACTGCCGATTGTACGGAGAAGACCTCGCGCCATTCTCGCTTGCGCTGGCGCGCAGAGAGGCAGGTCGAGGGCCCTCCGTAGATCATGTAGCAGTCGCGGATCTCGGGAAATTCCCCGTCCTTGTCGTCACCCTTAGGGTCCTCCTCCTTATCGTCCTTCTTGGCGCCGGCACCCCCGAAGTACCTGCGCAGCATGTGACAATCCTCGAGGTTATGGTTAGTGAGTCCCTTGTGGTAGGGACACGGCTCTTTAAGCATTTTGTCGAAGACGCCCCCGTCGGGGGGGCCTCGAGGTTTCTTGTGCTCGGTAGCAGCGACGAGCTCGTCGGCCGGGGCCTCGAGCTTGCCCTGCTGGCCTTTCTTCTTCTTGCGGTTGTTTCTCTTGGGGCCTCGGGTGGAACTCGCGGGGTCGTCGACCTTCTGCTCCCCCCTCGCCGGCTCGCCGCCAAAGATTGCACCAACCGCCTCCTCGCCGGCGGCGAAGTTGGTGACGATGTCCATCAATCCGTTGGCAGTGAGCGGGGTGTTACGGCCCAACTCCCGGACCAACTCCTTACAGGTGGTACCGGAGAGGAAGGCCGTAATCACGTCGGAGTCGGTGATGTTGGGGAGCTCGGTGCGTTGCCGGGAGAAGCGCTGGATGTAGTCCCGAAGGGACTCATCTGGTTTCTGCTTACAGCCCCGGAGGTCCCACGAGTTGCCGGGGCGCATGTAGGTTCCCTTGAAATTTCCCTCGAACACCCTCACGAGATCGTCCCAGTCGTGGATCTGCCAAGGTGGGAGATCCTCGAGCCAGGCTCGGGCGGTGTCGGAGAGGAACAGGGAGAGTTGCCGAATGATGACCCAGTCGTCGGTGGCCCCGCCCAACTGACACGCCAAGCGGAAATCGGCGAGCCAAAGTTCGGGTTTGGTCTCGCCGTTATACTTGGTGAGAGTCGTGGGGGGACGGAACCGAGCCGAGGGCACCGTCTCACGGATAGCCTTACTGAACACCCGAGGACCTGGGGGTTCGGGTGAAGGGCTACGGTCTTCCGAGCTGTCGTAGCGTCCGCCCCTGTGGACGTGGTAGCCTCGAGCTACACCGTCACCGTGTTTGCGCGTGCGACGCTCGACGATGTTGCCACGGGTGTCTTGAGGCTCGCGGTCGTTGGCGATGGGCTCAGGGGCCGGTGCTACCCGGTTTCGCCGGGCAGGCTCGGGATGAACCGAGGCTTCTCTCTCCTGTCGGGAAGGCTCGAGGGTCCGCTCCGAGGCTGCTTCGCGCCGCCTCGAGGCAGAGCTCTCGGCCTGCTGCATGGCGGCAGTCTCGAGGAGTCCTCGGATTTCGTCTCGAGCCCGACGGGCGTCAGGGTTTGACGGCTCGGGCATGTTGCGCAGGAGCATGGCGGCGGCGATGACGTTTTGGCTGGCTCGAGCGAAAACCGGAGGGTCGACCGCCCGGTCCTCATCGATGCGACGGTTGACGTCGCGAGCTCTCTCACGAGCTCTCCCGCCAAATACGTGTTCCGCACGCTCACGCTCGAGGGTTTGCTGGAGAAGATCCAGGTTTTCCCATTCCTCGTCAAGCTGGTCCTGCAACTCGCGAATCTGTTCGAGCTGCGCCCCTTGATCCGCAAGGAACTGGGGCTCGTTTCGCTCGGCAGGAAGTTCGACATGAGGGGGTGTGTGCCTTCCTTCGACCGGCTCTTCGTCCTCTGATTCCGAGGTGCTTTCAACGTCGATGTTGAAGCACTCGCGAGTCGGATCATAGGTGTCGTCAGCCGAGTCGGAGTCAGGAGCGCCAAAGTAGTAATATGACGGGGGAATGTGTGGCCGTTGCCAACCGTCACCGCGGTGACGATATGAAGAAGCAGTCACACGAGGCTCTGTTTCCGGTGTCTCGGTAGAGTCCCGATAATCAGAAGCCGGCGTGGACGCAACGAGGTCCAGAGTGGAGCGTAGATGGTGTCCGGGGAGTTCCTCATAAGCGCTCATGCGAGTGCTCACGGAGGATGCATACAACCGGGCAACCGAGTCCAGCCCAAACGGGAATGGTGATGGGGACGTCGCTGCCCGTGGCAAAATAGATGCTACGGACAGTGGTGTCTCACCGGACGGGGGAGCAGCGAGATTCTTTGTCGGCACGCCACCCTCAGCCAGGCTCATCCTTCCCAAATCTTCCAAAAGGAGATCTAGGCTGGCGCCTGTCTGGGGGGTGCCGGACCGGGGGATCCCATCGCCCTCCGCCAGGTGGAGACGGTGGTTGTACCGGGCTCGCCGTCGCCGGGCGGCTCGCGCCCGCCTGGAGCGACGGTGCCGGTTGACTGCTCCCCCAGGCTGGGAGAGCTCGTAATCCTCGTCGGTTGGGTGCCTGGGTGGAAGTAGGATCATGTCGTAGCCAGAGCCGAGCGACATGAACTCCAAACTCCCAAACCAGATCACCGTAGCCAACGGGATCGGGCGTTCGGGGTTAGCCATCCAGGAAGAACGGCGACAAAGCGAGGTTTGCACGCAGCGCTCCCCTACCTGGCGCGCCAACTGTCGGTGTTCGGACCGAGGGGGGTCCTAAGCCAACGAGTAAATGCTGCGTGACTCTTTCCTGGATGGTGATGCAAGGAGAACACACGGGGGTTTATCCTGGTTCGGGCAAAAGAAGGCCCTACGTCCAGCGGGGGGGAGAGGTTTGTATTTCCTTGCACCGAGGTGCTCGTGTAGGGGTTACAAGCAGGCGAGAGAGGGTGTGGAGCCCAAGTCTCAAAGAGAAAAAAGGAGAAAGGCGGTTGCTTGAGATGTTGATCTCTTGCTTTTCGTTGTTCGGTCGGGTGGTTGGTTGTTTCGTCTTCTTTTTGTTCGTCTGTTCGTTGGTTGGTTCGTTCGTCCGCCCCCCTTTGTCGAACCCTGGCCTACCCTTTTATAAGGCGAGAGGAGGCCAAGCCAAGGGGAGCCTTGAGGTGATGCTTTGTCGATTCCTGTTCAGTTGACTGTAGCGACGTGCCTTCGGAATGGTCGGCCATCCCTGGGTACCCTGACGTTGTGGGAGACAAGATGGTGAAATGACCCAGAGCGCCATGCCATACCGTCCTTCGAACTAAGCCGAGCGTCGAAGCTGGGTCGAGGCCGGGTCGAGGTTGGATGGATAAGGCCGAATCCCTGATATCGCGGGGAACAGACCTTGTCTTATCCTCCCTCGAGGGTGATTGATGGTGAACAGTGTGCGGTAAGGTGGGTACAGTGACGGGTTTCACCTCCCATTACGGGATGGGCGGTAAAACAGTGAGACCCGACGTGGGTATTGTTCCCACGTTGGTCCATGCCGCAGCCATGCCGGTAGGTGGTAGTAGGTACCCGCATTGAATGCTATGGCTTTCGTCCTGGGATAGGTAAAGAAAACGCGTCGAGGAGCCGGGGCGCGGTCGAGGCGCCCCGTCGAGCGGGCCTCGTACGAGTCGGAGCCGGGGCGCGGTCGAGGCGCCCCGTCGAGCGGGCCTCGTACGGGTCGGAGCCGGGGCGCGGTCGAGGCGCCCCGTCGAGCGAGCCTCGTACGAGTCGGAGCCGGGGCGCGGTCGAGGCGCCCCGTCGAGCGGGCCGCGTGGTACTCGGCCGAGGTGGGCTATCTTTCATTGCGGTTTCGGTTATGTTAGTGTTTTGGCGATAGCTGTGGGTACCCCCGTACTGTTGGTACCGACAAAAGGGGTTCGAAGGGTAAACAATAGAGGGCAACATTAAAAGGAAAGAAAAACAGAAAATATGGAAGGAAGAGGGGGACATTAAGTGTTAGTTATACTGTCTAGGCCATGGCTACATTGAAAATCATTGTAGCGATAACCTGCGCCAGCCACAACCGGGGGCGTTTGGTTCCCACGTCTAAACTTGAGTCCTTATCACATCGAATGTTTATACATATGTATGGAGTATTAAAAATAGACTATTTACGAAACTAAATACACATATTGCGGCTAATTTGTGAGACGAATCTTTTAAGCCTAATTAATCCATGATTTGACAATGTGGTACTATAGTAAACATGTGCTAATGACGGATTAATTAGTCTTAATAAATTCGTCTCGCGGTTTACTAACGGAATCTGTAATTTATTTTTTTATTAATATCCAAACACCCCATGTAATATCCAATGTGACACCAACTAAACTTTAGTCCCTGCATCCACACACACACACCTGATACCAAGCACTTCCATCCACTATATCAAAGAGAATAAAATGGCGCCAGCTTAATATCCCTTCGCTTTGTTTTATCAGCTTTGTACATTTGCACTAAATTATGTATCTTCTATTAAATCAACAAAAAAGTGTATAAAGATGATATTTCTAGCTGTCCAAATAGTTTAAGGCAAACCATCAAATCAATCCTTTGTGATCGGAAGGATTTCCGTTTGATAAATTACCTCCAAACCTGACAAATCGCATTTAACATATTGTCTCCAAGAAAGAGTCGTCCCAAAAGCAAAGCAAAGGTTACCACAAAAGAAAACGGAAAAAAGTGAAGCCAAAACTTTCATGTTTCAAGGAAAAAACACAGAAAAGGCGAGGAGCAGCCAGACACAAAAAGCTGGAGCTCCAGGATGCGGCTCAAAAGCCGGGAAAGACCAAGCGCAGTGGCAACCTGTCGGCCCATATAGGTCCCATGCTCCCTGCACCTGCAAAAGGAAAAAGTCTATTTTTCCTCCTCCAACTCTCACTCAAGTCCGCTTTTCCTCCCTCAACTTCAAAACCGGACAAACCACATCCCTCAACTTTTCAAACCGTGCATTTTACCTCCATCGAGCGGTTTTGAAGGCGGTTTTGCTACAGTGTCCATGTTTTTGTCTTTTCCTTTTTTATTTATTTCGGCTGAATCTTTCAAAAATCATAGTAAATCACAGAAAAATCATAAAATGGAAAAATCTAATTTTGTTACACTCCACATAAGTAGATCTACGTAGTAAACATATAATATAGTATATTTTAGTACAAAGTTTTTGCTATGAAGGTTTTGTCTTTTTCTTTTTTATTTATTTGCCTGAATCTTTGAAACATCATATTAAATCATAGAAAAATCATAAAATAGAAAATCCAATTTTGTTGGACTTCATATGAGTAGATCTAGATAGTAAACATATAATATGGTATGCTTTAGTCCAACAAAATAATTATAGAAGCTGCAGCTATGAATTATTGCAATTAATTACAGAAAAACATAGATCTAAAGCTACAACAAAAATTTTGTACTAAAGTATACCATATTGTATGTTCACTATATAGATATGCTCATGTGGAGTCTAACAAAATTAGATTTTCTATTTTATGATTTTTTCTGTAATTTACTATGATTTTTCAAAAATTCAGCCGAAATAAATAAAAAAGAAAAAGGCAAAACCTTCATAGCAAAAACTTTGTACTAAAGCATACCATATTATATATTCACTGTGTAGATCTACTCATGTGGAGTGCAACAAAATTGGATTTTCCATTTTATGATTTTTCTGCGATTTACTATGATTTTTCAAAGATTCAACCGAAATAAATAAAAAGACAAAAACACAGATACTGTAGCAACCACTAGTTACTGTAGCAAAACCGCCTTCAAAACCACTCGAGGGAGGTAAAATGAACGGTTTGAAAAGTTGAGGGATGTGGTTTATCCGGTTTTGAAGTTGAGGGAGGAAAAACGGACTTTGGTGAGAGTTGGGGGAGGAAAAGTAGACTTTTTCCCATGCAAAACCCCATGGCCCAAGCCAGCCCGTCAGATTCTCTTGGGCTGGCAGCGCGCAAACGACAAGCCCAACCCGACTCGTGCTCCCTGGCCACCCCGGGCCAAGCCCCTCAAGAACGCAATCACACGCGCGCGGCGTGGGATTTTTTTATTTTTAGCCCAAATTTGAAATAAATTTTAAATTTAACCCGCATTTGAAATTTTTTTAAATCTAACCCGTTTGGCCCCGCCACCATGCATGGCGGGGCAAATGCACTGAACCCCGCCATGCATGGTGGCGGGGTACAGGTCCCACGTGGCGGGAGACGTGGCAAAGCCACCCGGACGTACCCCGCCATGATGCATGGCGGGGTACGCCAAACCCGCCACCCATCATGGCGGGTTACACCCCGCCGCCTATCATGGCGGGGCACGGCCTAAATAAAAGTCACGCCCTGCCATGCCCGCTCGGCCGCGCCCCGTCCTTAGCACCGCCCGCTGCCGCGCCGCCGCCGTCGCCAGCGCCCCCACCGACGCCTCACCATCGCCGGAGCCGCCATCGACGCCCCGAGCGCCGCCACCGTCGCCCAGAGCCCCTCCCCCACGCGCCGCTGCGCCCCCGCCGCCGCTGCCGAGCCCGTCGTGCGGCCGCTGCCGCCGTCCGCGCCGCCGTGCCGTCCCCCGCGCCCCGGCCGCCGCGGCCCCACCGCCATGTCCCCGGCCACCGTTCCAGTAACAACATTGGCCTTGGCAGGGCGGGGGACGAGGTCCCAAGTGTGGTTGTCCTGAAGAGCCGCATATTCATCTTCCATGGCCTGGCGCCAATGAGGATCAGCAAGGGCATCTCGACAGGACCGCGGTAGGGGAGACAAGGCCTCGATATGCAAGGCGAGGCGAGGCTGCCGGTAGCCTGTTTTTCCACGGGTCGCCATGCCGTGGGAGTTGGCAACCGGCGGAATGGAAACAGCACCAGCAGGAACCGGAGGATCGCTCTTGACATAGCGAGGTGGAGAAGGGACCATGCTGGAACGTCGAGGAGGGGCTCCTGTCGGGCGCTCGGGTGGAGGGGCAGGAGCAGGAGCACGCCTGCTGTAGACATGAATAATAGGCGGCTTCTGAGGCGCAATCACTGGGGGGAGCATGCCGGCTGTAGACGTGGACGACGGGTGGAGCCGGCGCCTGTACAGAGGACACCGGGGACCCCCTGGACACAACCGGTGGTGCCAGGGTGGAGGGCGCTGGCAGCACCGGGGCCCTGGACGCCGGCGTGCCTGCGCGTGCTAGAGATGGTGCTAGAGGCACCGACTGGGAGGGGGCAGCAGCGCCGGGTGTACCTGCAGGAAGAGGAGACAGTACAATAGTGTCGTTGTCAGTTAGAAAGTTAAGTTCCTGCTGAGGAGGGGATGGCCGGCTGAGAGAAAAAGGAAACGTTGTTTCGTCGAAGACAACGTGGTGGGAAATGATGACGCGGTTGGTGTTGAGGTCGAGACACCGATAGCCCTTGTGATCCGGTGAATAACCAATGAAAGCACAGAGGGTGGAGCGGGGGGCAAGCTTGTGAGGAGTGGTGGCAGAAAGGTTGGGGTAGCATGTGCATCCGAAGGCACGAAGATCATGATAGGAGGGAAGGGTGCCATGGAGGGCGAAAAAAGGGGTGCTCATGTTTAGAGTTTTGGTGGGAAGGCGATTGATGAGATAGGTGGCAGTGGCTAGAGCATCAACCTAGTAAGAGGGGGGCATAGAAGCTTGGAAGAGGAGGGTGCGGGTGACGTTATTGACGGTGCGGATCATGCGCTCGGCTTTCCCGTTTTGCTGGGAAGTATAGGGGCACGACATGCGGAGAGTGGTGCCATGAGCAAGAAAGAAAGCACGAGAGGTGGAGTTGTCAAACTCGCGACCGTTGTCACATTGGACTGATTTAATGGTGCATCCGAATTGGGTAGACACATGAGCGAAGAAATTAGAAATTGTGGGGAATGTATCGGACTTAGCGCGAAGAGGAAAAGTCCAGAGAAAATGAGAGCAATCATCAAGAATAACTAAATAATATTTGAAACCAGAGACACTAACAACAGGAGATGTCCACAGGTCACAATGGATTAAATCAAAATTCTTGGCTGCTCTAGATAGCGAAATAGAAAAAGGGAGACGAATATGACGCCCAAGCTGACAGGCGTGGCAGAGTGAGTCATCTTCAGGCTTGCTGCACACAATGGAGGAGGACTGCGTGAGGGACTGAAGAGTGGCCTTGCCGGGGTGACCAAGGCGCCTGTGCCAGGTAGTCGGTGAAGGAGTGGCGACAAGGGCGCAGGAGCCACTAGAGGATGAAGGGAGCTGAAGAGTGTAGAGAGGCCCCGTGCTGTTACATCTGAGGAGGGTGTTCCGGGTATGGAGATCCTTCACAGAAACACCAAGAGGGTCAAACTCGACAGAAACACAATTGTCAGTAGTGAATTTTCGAACCGAAAGGAGATTTCTGATAATGTCGGGAGCTACAAGGACATTGTCGAGGCGAAAGGGTCCAGGAAGGACAGAATAGCCGGTGCCAATTACAGGAAGGGTGGCACCGTTGCCTACGACAATGGAGGAGGGAAAGGAAGAGAATGGTGTAGTGGTGACCATACCAGGGTTGGCGGTGATGTGGGAGGAGGCACCCGAGTCGATCACCCAATCTGAGGAATTCGGTGGTGGGGTGAGGGAGACGGTGCTGAAGGCGCTGGCGAGACCCTCGGGCGTCCAGGGCGCCCAAGCAAGGGGTGCCTGAGGGGGCTGTGGGTAATGGGACCCGGAAGCCGGCGGTGGAGCGAAGTATGCCGGTGGCACGCCGGCCACCAGAGCCTGCTGTAGAGGTGCAGGCTGGACAGCGCGTGGTGGAGGGCCACGGGCGCCACCGGCGGTGGACCCTGGCCACATGTGGATAGAGCCGGTCCAGGGGTTGAGCAGCGAGGGCCACTGTGGTGTGGCTGGGGCAGTACCGCCCTGTGCACTGCTTTGGGAGCCGCCAGAGCCACGCCCACCGCGGTGGCGTCGGCCGCGGTTGCCACTGGATTGCTGTCCAACAGCAACATGATGTCCAGCAGTGGCCTGATGATGGCGTGGAGGCACAGGCGCAGGTGAGGACGAAGTGGGCGGCCTGATGGAGGGCGCGGCGACGAGAGCCGAAGGAGAGGCAGAGGGTGTTCCCATGTTGAGCTCGGCCAAACGGAGGTCAGCACGAACATCGACGAAGGATGGGAACGGCCGCTGGTGAGTGACGAGCTGGGACATGAACTGGAAATGTTCATTGAGACCCCACAGAACGTGTAACACCCCAGGTGTTGATCACCAATTAAGTAGTGGGTTTGAGCTCAAACATGATAGATTGAGCAAAAATGACGATGTCAAGGTCAACCTATGGAGATGAGCCTAACCTAAACATTGGATGTTGCACCTTGCTTATGCTGCCCATCTAAAATACATATTGAATAATGTTGCTTATACTTCTTTTAGGTGTCTCATATACATCTCTATAGTGAGCACTAGAAAAGTTTGTGAAGTTTGGAATCAAAAACTCACATGAAATGATAAGCCAAAGTCTTGGTTGAACTATAACTGAAACCTACCCTGAAACACTGAAACATGTTTTATAATTCAAGAGTGACTTTGATAGCAACTTGAGTTCGTGCAACATACCAATGCCACATATGCAACACATCTATGAAACATGTGGAACACCATAGTGAAACATTGGGAAACATGTACATTGCAACAACAAATTGAAACAACTAAAACAAGGTGGTGAAACAATTGATGCATAGTATTGTTTCATTGTTTTCTAGCTTGTGATGCTTGTACACTAATGTAACCCCTAAGTAAAGTGGTTGGTGATCCTCTAAACAACCTTAGTTACACTTAGGATGACTTTTGGAACAATGTTCATGTAGACAAAAGTGGCAATTTAAGCCTCCAATTGATAGTTTGACTTGTTCCTCCATCTAGACCCCTTTTATTTGACTATTTAAAAAGTGCTTGCTACAGATCTTGCATGTCAGTACAATCTTTAGCAAAGTTGTAGAAAATTTTATAAGGAACAAAAGTTGTAAAGGTGACAAATCTTGAAAAGGTGCACAACATGTCCAAAAATGTCTAACAACCCAGAAATTCCCTGCTGGTAGCCATCCTGAAAAATTCTAAGTGTTGGGGTCGAATTTCAGTTTCATGTATACTACTTTGGAGCACTATATCTCTCAAACTAAGCAGAACTAGCTCAAGCTTGTATTGGGAACTTTGTAGATCTCATGTAGCTCTACACTTTTGTCAATTGCTCCTCGAGCTAAATCGAAACTGTTTGAGAGCTATAGGAACGTGAAGGGGGTGGTTTCAGTCGGATGGGAAGGACTGCATCGTTCTTCAATTTGAATGGAGCTGAGCTCCAGGCCGACCGGTTTTAGGCCGTTTGCGCCGCGTGGCGGCTGTACATCGATGAGAGGTCGCGGTGTCGAGCCTGGAAGCCTTCAAGGCGACACCAACCCACTGCCTCGGCCCTCACTCTCTTCTTCCCCTCCTGCTCTCTCCCAAGGCAGAAAACAGAGCGCCGAACGCCGTCGTGAGCCTCACCGCTGTCGTGCGCACGCCTCACCGCGTCATAGCCCACCAAACCTTGCACCCAGCTCCGCATTGCTTCGCTCTGCACTATCATCATGTTGGTTTGGTTGTTGAGTTGAGGTATAGGGTGTGTTGCCCGGTTTCCTTTCCGCCGGAGCTCGGTCACCATGGCTGGAGCTCAAGCTTCCTCATGGTCGACCCTCACCGAAGCCATTTCCCTCCCTTCTCGATCTTGTCTCGGGGTACCCGTAGCGTATAGTTGTTGTAACCCTAGCGAATCAAAGCTCTACCGAGCTCATTCCATCGGAACGGGCCTCGACGCCGCGCGCGTCCGCCATTGCCGCCTAAGAGCTCGAGTCCAATCTCTCCATGCCCATGCATTCCTTGGTAAATTAGATCGATGTCTAGGGTTTCTGGGTTAGTCTTCTTGTTGTGTGCTTGATGGAACCGCCAGCCGGAGTTTCACCGAAGCGGAACGCTGCGGCCCCGCCGCCGTCGGCAATGCCCCCCCATGGAGCCACCGCGCACGTGGTCAGCAGGCCACCGACCACCTCGGACCGCACTACGGACGCCTATGGACACGCCTCGCCGCCCTGGAGCTTTTCCACTACTTCCCCGCGGCCGCCGATGACCTCACCGGCTGGAGATGGCCGGCGGCAAACCTCCTCTGTTTCTGGTGAACGGAGGAAGCCGACATCCTCTCTCCCTGTCCCTCCGTGGGTCGTTGACAGGCGGGCCCGACAGAACAGTGGGTCCCTCGTGTCAGTTAAGTAGTGTTTGGTTTGGAGTACAGATCCGGGTGCGCCGAACGCCGTCGTGAGCCTCGCCTAAAAGTGGTCTTTTTGGAAACCTTGAGAAGAGATCTATGCAGTGGAGTCATAAAATGTTATATGTTTGTAGATGTTTTCTGATGTATCTATTTAAGCTTTAAAAATGCTCTAAAAATGCCTTTAAATTTAACCAGAGCAAGATCTGGAGTTTTAGGACCCCAAAAATAGTGATTCTTATTTTGTTAATTTTGTGATGATATGTACTTGCTAGAAAAAATATTAAACACACTAGTTGTTCACTGTTTTCTTAGGGTTTTGATTTGACCTTGATAAATAAGGAAATCTACATTATATTGCTTGTCATTTTTATATCTCGAGTTGTGTTGATCCAAATGATGTGAAATTTTTATGGTAGTCTTATCATGCTATGAGTGTACTGTGGTATAAATTTCATGGTCATTGCTCACTGCATGATCAAGTGATTGATTTAACTTGTTTATAGCTTGATAAATAGCTTATAAATAATATATAAATGATAAAATAGAAAATATTGTTCCTTTACCTTAGTATGATGTTTCTCTATCATATTGATTCATAATATGGCCTTGTGTTCATAGAAAATATTGAGTTTTAGGTTTAACTTGCTCTCACATGATTTATTGCAATAGCTATTTGTCTTTTTCTTAGAGGTTGATATACTTGTCCAAATGGCATGAAAATTGTACAGTAGACTTTTGGTAGCATTTGTATGACACTGTAATTTTGGTAGAAATTATTGTGCAATTTAGTAGGTGTTCATAATTCCACCTAATTATCTAAATAAATTAAGAAAATGTATTAAAATAATTTATTTAGCATTAGATACTATGTTTTCTGGTGTTCATTAGTCATGTGTGATATGTTAGTAAAGTTGGTTTTGTCCAATTGTATGTTTGCAACATAAGTTAATAATTATTTCTTGCAAATAAAGTTTCTGGACAGATCTGGAAACTTAGCAAAGCTCTTCATGGTAATGTGCTTTGTTGTGAAACTTATTTATACAAAAGTTGTAGATAATTTATGTATCTAGCTTCTGTTAAAAATTGGTGGCATTTGGCCACGTAGTTTAGGAGTTATAGCTGTTTAAAGTTGGGTTACAGAATTGCTTCCTCTCTGTCTTGTTAGACCAGTTTCTGTGTTTGTGTAAATTCGACATGTTAAACTTTGGAATCATGCTGTGATGACTATAAATGAAATATAGATAATTTCATAAGATTTTCATAATGTCTTCTTTCCAGTCATTTGGAGTTGTAGATCTCCAGTTGTGATTAAATTACTTAGCTGCTGTTCTGATGCCCAGAATGTGGCAATTTCTAGTTCTAGTGCTTTGATTAACTTGCCATGCTTGTGTTTTGGAAGTGTGACACATGTCTTTGTTGGTACTTGGTTTGGTACCCTAGGATCTTATAAGACTTGTGTCTTGATTGATGTATTTGCAATCTTCTATGTTATGCCTTTGTGAGGATTAAGTTAATTAGCTCTATGTGTTTATGAGAACCTTGGTATGCTTGTTTGATTACTCTGTTTATTGTACTTCTATGCATTCATACACTTGCATCTTGCATCTCATTTAGGTACGCTAGATGCACCACGTGAAGGACGTGTGGTGGAGCCAAACCCGAAGATGGAGTTGGTGGATCCATCCCGAAGGGAAATGCTCGCCAAGCGAGTTCTTCTGACATACTCTAACTTGAGTCGGATCCCAGGCAAGCCCCGGAGCATTATAAGCCTCCTATCTTCAAAGCAATTAATTATATATATATTATAAGTATTGTTGCATTAAGTGATATGAGTTGGTTGGAAACTCTTGCTGCATTATATCATTCCTTGTCCAGATATATGAATCCTTGAATCCTACATAGACTAGGATCGAGTAGATGCTTAGCCCTGCTTTAAGCGGTAGAAGTCAGGTGATTTCTTGTCACCTGCGAGATATAGGGATATTCATATATGGCACGGTTGGCTATATTTGCTATCGTGTAATGGAACCATGTGTTAATAAAATGAAATGAGACCGGGCGGGATGACGATAGTGAAGCAACAAGGCATGGAGGTCTTGGGTGTAGATCTATCCCCGTCTGAGTCATTTAAGGACCAATTCGTTGTACGTCCTTGAGTCATGTTGAACGCAGTCTAACACTTAGTTGGCCGGATAAGTCGTTCCGACCGCGAATCCGAGTAATACAGTTCAGGCCGGGAATCGAATGGTAGGTTGCTTCTTGGAGGAGAGAAAGGATGTGCTTGGGGACATTGGCGTGAGACCAAGGGGGGGTTAGAGTCCTTATCACCTGGCAGAGTGTCGCCCTTGGGGTCGCGACATCATTCGGACCCGCAGCTCCTGAACTGTACCAAAGGTGACCTGAGCAGCCCTCGCCAGGTGTGACTCGATGAGTGTTAGAAATACCCCTCCAGCTGGATAGGAATTCGATTCGAATCGCCGTCGCTCCCGGTTAGTGAGCACTTGACTTGAGAAGCGGCAACGTAGATTCAATTAAATTGAACGGATGGTTAATTGGATCACGATGGAAAGATTTCCTCAATTTATACCTGCTATGGTTAATATTGTTTGCTCCTAATAAAGTGAGTGCTCTAGTACAGGTGCTAATATAGATGACAGGCTAATGATGATTAACTTGATGCTTAAGCATTAATGATTACTTATCCGTAATAAGCTTTTATGCAAAATGTTGTCAAGCTAGCCCTACTTTATATCAGCCTTGCATAATCCTTGGTGTCACCTTATTTCTGGTTTCTGACGGGTAAGTCTAGCTGAGTACTTTGTCGTACTCAGGGTTTTATCCCCACTTGTTGCAGGTTGTGATGTATCATGGTGACTGCAAGAGTTGGTTGACTCCTGCCGTAGTGGCGGAGTGTGATCACGGGCATGATCCTTCTTATTTATCTTCTCTCTAATGCTTTTGTTGGAAGTCGACCGTGGTACTGGCATATACTTGAAATAAGAATAATGTTAGTTTCAAATTACTTTGCTTCCGCTACTTTTTAACTTAAGTTGTAATAACTATGTTGAACTCCGATGTATATTGAATTACTTGTGAAATGGATGTAACATGTGACTTGTTATGTTGAATCACTATGATCTTGGCTTGTATGTTGGTTGGTTTGAAATCCCTCATGATTTCACTGGACTACCGGAGTTATATGGGCTCAAGTGCGAGAATTTAACCACTTCGGTGATTGTTTTTGTACTTGTGCTCTTATAATTTGGACGGTTCTGTTACAGCTGGTATCGGAGCAAGATTCAACATTAAACTTGTCGTATGTGTATTTAAAACAAAGGTTTTGTTTTATAAAACCAGTTTTATCAACTTATAGATATATATATGTTTGTGAAATCTGAATTCTAAATCTAAGTATGCCAGTGGTCAATTTCCTTATGCCCATATAAGGATTATTAGGTGGCTTATATAAGTACTAACTTGGGGGTTTTTCATTTATGCATCTACGCCCAAGCCAAGGTATGTATGTGTGATGACTCTTCCACACTATGCTACACGGTGTGTTAGATTGGTGGTAGCCTTCATATATGAAATAGCCATATATGTTGCTAGTTTACTTTTATGCAACGTCGCACCTACGCTCAGGTAAGTGTGAGTTGTGAGAGCATGACCGTACAACCTGCGGTCTAGGGGAGAGCTAGTTTTGGTTACTGGATTATTTACATGTTATACACATGTATATATGAAGGTACTTAATTGTGGGTGATTAATGATTCGGGTAGTTTTGGTGCTACATGTATATATACAGGGGTATATGTATATGGAAGTACTTAAAAATTTTACTTACTGCTTTCATTGTGTGCCATATATTGGAGAATTGTTGGGCTGAAATGAAAATTTTCTGCAGGTACGCTAACCACGAATGCGTAAGTCGAATGTAGCTGACGACTAGCTATATATTGAGAGAGTGCGTGTTATGCCACTGACATAAAACGTGATCGCCACCTTATATTGGCAATCTTGTGAGGACGAATAGGACGAAGCATGCATCATCATGTTGTTGCTTAATACATAACTATGCTCCTCTCACCCTTGTTCTATAGTGTGTAACTTGTGATCAATGTGTTACACTATCTTTCTTGAGTGAAGTAAAACAAAAATGCCTTGTTCTATGTTGCTTGAGAAAAGTGTGTGCTTAGTTTTGTTAGAAATAATTGTGGTTACATGCTTGAACCTATAGATGCCCTCTAGTTTAGCCAAGTGGTGGATATGCTGTCATACAAGTTTTTGAAAATGTTTTAGACCTCACTTAAGTAAATTGGATTCTCGTGAATGAATTAAATTGGTGTTGGTCTAAGGTAACAATGTTTAGAGCCACTAGGATGATATGTTTGTGTGCTCTCTTGTTAAGTAGATCAAAGGCAAACTTTATTTTGCTTATTAAACGTTGGCTGCTAGAGCGGTTTCTGTTGTAGTGATGCTTTTATGATCATAATGGTGTTTTCTGTAGTTATAGAGAATACCAAAGTTGTAGCTAACTTACTTATCTAGCTTGTCCAAAAATTTTATGACCCTAGGTCTTATGGTCTGAGAGTTATAAATTTTAGAAGCTTGTTGTCAAAATCTGCTCATGTTCAGAACAGATCTGAATGTTTGGTTTATTTGACCTATGTGCATATGGAATCATGTCTTGGAGATAATAGAAGAAGTGTAGTACTTTTTCTAAGCTTTCCAGAATGTCCTATAGCACTAATTTTGGTGGTCTAAATCTCTAGTTATAAGCTTATAAAGTGGAATGACAGAATCTGTCCAAATCTAGGCAGATATGTCTTCTTTGTCTTGTTTGGCCTTGTTAGATATAGAATTATCTTAATATGATAATAAGAAAGTTATAGACAACTTAATAAGATTTACACAAAGTTAAGGCTTAGCCTTGTTGTGTCCCTAAAACTCCAGTTTTGTATTTTTGAAGTTCTTGTCAGTTTTCTGTCCATAATGGTACAGATCTGAAACATCAGCATGTTTGACCATGTTAATCTATGAATTAGCTATTGGTATGAATAACTAAAGTGTAGTCATCTTCCTAAGCTTTCTATAAAGTCTAGGATCATCTTTGTGGGATGTCTACAACCTTAGTTATGGTTGAAACAAGTAACCACTGTGCTGCTGTCCAGATTCTGGGCACATGCTAAGTTGGCTTCCTTAGCTAGCGTTGTTTTGAGCTAAACTTGTAGTTAGTTCATGCTTGAGATAAATTCTTATTTTGGGTGAGCCTTGTGCCTTGTATTGGTTGCTTAAGCCCATTCGTTTGAATTTTCTCAAATGACTGCTTGATTGTGATGTTGTATGTATACTTGTTATCTAGGTAGTGCCCTAGTTGTCAACTCGTTTATCCTCGGTGAGCATACGAGGGTCACATAGCTTTATCCTAGAACAACGTTCACATATGTAATTGTATGGTTGTTGTCTTCCATTAGGTTCTCTATCTTAGGAGCCTGAGCCTGTAGACTTGGTGGTTAGCCCTTGAATGTTTGTATCCATGCCTTTGCTTGACCGAAAGCCCAAAGTTTAGTTCTCCTATATGTTTATATGAGCCGTGGATGTTTTGCAACCCTTTTTGTGAAGACCCTTATCGACTGAACAACCAAGTTAAATTTTTATTAACGCTAGTCTTTGACCATGGTTCGTACGTTGCCAATTGTGGGGACTGTACCCAAATCCATGTTGGACCTTCTGTTTGCCTTTCCCAAAGGTTAGCTGGTGTGACGTAACATCTCTTTGTTGAGGTGTTGAAACCTTGTGTTTGCAAATTCATGTAGCGACTTTATCAACTCAATCTTCGATTGGTACCTCGATTTTATCCTTGAAAATTTCTTAATCCATCTTCAACCTTCCCAAGTCTTAAGATGTTCATCAGTTTTGATCTCATGTTATTGCTCAACATGATTGAATCTTCTGTTAATCTTTTATCTGGTACTCCTCTCGGTGGACGCAAGTCGTGTGTAGGAATTACGCAAAAATCGCCAGCTCAGTCGCCTTCGGCAATGGAGCTATGTTCTCTTGTGAGGCGTTTTGATCTACGAATAGCTTCTCTATTGATTCTAAACCTTATGACTACCTTTGCTTACTATTCTTTCCTTGTATAATGCTTGTTTTTACCACCCAAAATGTGTCACTTGAAATTTCATCTTGGTGATGTGATCGGTAATGGTTATGAGTAGCAACTAACGGTGCCGCGACGAAACCGAGAGCCTCCTGTGGGCGGCCGACACACGGTTGTGCTGCTCGGCACGCGCTGGTATCGTGGTTTCTAGTCAATATCCATTGCGGAACAACATCAACGTGTTATTCTCATGTGAACTTTTTCTTGGTTATTGAAAGGATCAAGATGCCCAAGAGGGGGGGTGAATTGGGCTTTTCTAAAAAAATAAATACAAGAAATAAAACCTACAAGCCGGAATTCACCCCTAGTGTCTACTTGTGTTCCTAGAGAGTCTACCGATACAAAGTTTTGCACCCTAATTTCCAATCCTAGTCTAGCATGACAAGTCTAGGAATGTAAACAAGCAATGAAAGTAAATACGAGAATGTAAATGCTTGAATGTAAAGGGGCAAGGAACACGGCGATGTTTTTCCGAGGTATCGGAGAGTCGCCACTCCCCACTAGTCCTCGTTGGAGCACCCGCGCAAGGGTGTAGCTCCCCCTTGATCCGCGCAAGGATCAAGTGCTCTCTACGGGTTGATTCTTTGACACTCCGTCGCGGTGAATCACCCACAACCGCTCACAAGATGAGTTGGGTCATCCACAAGCTCCGCCGGATGATCACCGAACTCCCAATCACCACCAAGCCGTCTAGGTGATGGCGATCACCAAGAGTAACAAGCTAGAACTCTCACTTGACCACTATGAGCCCAAATGAGAAAGTGGATGCACACTTGCTACTCTCTAATCGCTAGTGAGGAACTCTCAAGCTTTGATTCTCAAATCTCTATCCTCACTAGTGCTCTTGCACTCCCTTGCACTCCAAAGGTGTTTATCAGCTGATCAAATGAGCAAGAGACCTCTAAAAGAGGTGGTGGGGATGTATTTATACACCCCACAGACAAAACGAACCGTTACCTGCTGACTCAGCAAAACACGAGCTGACCGGACGCGCCGGTCGCTCGTAATGGTCGAAAACCGAAAAACAACTGAGTGACCGGACGCACCGGTCAGGGGTGACCGGACGCGTCCGATCGTGTAGGGAGCATACTGTACTCGCACCGGACGCGCGACCGCGTCCGATCGGTGATGACCGAACGCGTCCGGTCGTCTCTGGACCTTACTAGACTGTGACCGGACGCGCCGATCACAACCAGGTCGCGTCCGATCGGGTGTTTCCCTCAAGTGACACGTGTTGACTTCTGACCACCGCGTCCGGTCCTCGCGAGGACCGCGTCCGGTGTTCAGAGCTGAAACCCTAGCCGCGGAACTGTACTGACCGGACGCGTCCGGTCATGCCGAGGACCGCGTTCGGTCAAGGGAAAACGACCCGAAACTCTCCGAAACGCGTCACAACTTGAACCAAGTTGCTTCCAACTGAACTTTGAGCTATTCTAGAGCTGCCTAGCGCCAAGTTTAACAAGTGTGCACCACATCTAAACATAGGACTCGCCTAGGTCAAGCTACCCGCTCATGCCCCCCTTAATATTACGGCCAAAAGAGAAAAACGAAGATCCTAACGACTATTCCAAATGTCTCTCAACACCTCGACATCCGGAACTAACCGTCCTTAATCTTGACGTCACTCTTTTGAAAACCGAAACGATTTCCATCAAGGGGCATGAATACCATGGTGCCCAAAGCAGTTAAAACCTCCATGACCTAACTTACCAAAGTTTCTGCAAAACACACGTTAGTCATGGTAATAAAGCGTTGTCATCAATTGCCGAAACCAAATCTCGGGGCCTAGATGCTTTCAATCTCCCCCTTTTTGGTGATTGATGACAACACTAAGATATGAAAGATTGGAGTTGAGGTTTTCGAGCATGCATGGTTCACATAAGCAAAAAGCAATAAGCACAAAAGGGTTTAGAATTGCTTATGTGCCCCAAGCCAAAAGAGTGTACTCATAAGATAAGACAAAGAACGTTAGTACACAAACAGATATAGCTCATAAGAAATCAGAGTAAGGCACGGAAGCACAACCTTAGAGCTATAATTAAAAACGGTGACAAGCGCTAACACTGTGACTGGATAAAACATTAAGGCTCAAGGTTTATCTCACGACGACATGTCACACGAATGCAATGACTGAAAAGTAAATATGATGTATGAATGTAGCACATAAGAAAAAAAATGAAAACCCTCTCTCAAAACTCCCCCTGAAACTACTCTCTCTCCCCCTTTGGCATTAAGCGCCAAAAAACTAATCTAAGGATCTGACGGGGGGATAGACGGAGTCGTGCCGGGTGCCGAGGTGCGCGGAGTAATCATGAAGTATAAAGAATCTCCCTCGGAATCTGAGCTATCTGGCTGACCCTCTGAAGAAGCATGTGGCTGTGTAACTATCTGGGTCTGAACGGCAGGAACAGGTACTGTCGTAGTAGCAATAATAGGATCCGTCTGAGTGACCTGAGCCTGTAGCGAGCCAATAGCAGGAGGATCTGTCGAGGCAACTGACGAAGGTAGAGTCTCTGTAGTACCAGTCCCTGTCACTGGAGGAATAGCTGCCTCTGAAGCTGACAACCCTGAAGAAGTAGCAAAGGTAGTGTGCGAGGGCGTCGGCTGACCAGTCAACTCACTATAGGTAGCACTGAAATCACCGAAGGGTGTGCCTGTCAGGAGGTGAGGGCGAGGCTGGTCTGATGGTGTAAACCCCGTGTGAATAGGCGTGAAGCTCGGGGACTAGAATGACTGGGGAACCTGCTGCTGTGGAGATGTGAATTGGAAACCCGGCTGTCCCTGACTCGATGGATCACTGGATTGTAAAGCAGAAGTCAGGACGGAAGCAGGCGGAGGAACCCCAACAGTGACTAGGTGGCGCAGGAGGTCCAAGTACTGCTGCTGACTAGCTGCAGTCTGTCGCTGAATCTCATACTGCTGTCGCTGCATTTCGACCTGCTGCCTCTGGATCTCAAGCTGCTGACGCCGAAACTCGTCCTGACGAGCCTGAATCTGTGCAAGTGCTGCAGCTGTGTCCTGAGCCTGTCGCTGTATCTGTTGTTGCTGCTGCTCCTGTGCCTGGGTCAACCTCTCAAGAATGGCCACCATGACTGGGTCTGTGCGGGAGGCTGAACCAGAGCCACCGGCCTCGTGGTCGTGAGACCGAGGAGACCGGTACCTAGGGATGGGTTGGTAGTCCTCATCAATGCTATCAGTTGTCACATCCTCAGGAAGATCAGCAGGCTGAGCGTCAAGATCGGCAAGCTCTGCCTCTGCAAGCTCATCAACTGTGGCGTCCTGCTCAACTGCTGTCTCAGGGACCTCAGGTCGCACACGCTGTCCTGGCACTGGGGCTTGATCTCTGGTGACTGAAGCCCAAAGCTGATGGATATCATACTCAGGGAAAGCAGTAGTCGTATCTGATATCTCAGCTCGGATCTCTGCTGGTAGCTGAATGGATGATCTAATAATGAAGCAGATCCAGTGTGCATAGGGCAGCTGACGATTACCCTTGAAGCCTTCAGCTATGGTGTCCTCCATCTCACTAAGTATGAGATCCCAAATGTCAAACTGAGTCTGTGAGAGGAGGTGGTGAACAACCCATAGCTGCATCCGAGTCAGTCCCTCTCTGTAGCCAAGTCTGGGAAGTAGAGTGCGTCTGACTATAGCATCCAGAACTCTGGTAAGTGGTGTCAAACTGGTAGGCGTGCGTCGAGACCCCTCGCCAAAAGGCTCACGGAAGCAGGGTCGAACCAAGTCTGTAGGTGGCACTGCACCGCCATGAGGGCGTCTCGGTGGAGGAGTCTGACCAAAGCACAGCTGATGTATCTTCGTGTTGGAAGCTGGGAGTCTGAGAATCTCCCGCACTCTGGTGCTGTATAGGCGGTGATCGCGGCCTCGGAATGCAAAGTGAATGAAATCATGGGCAGGATCAATCCATAGTGAAGCATAAAACTCTCTGACCCATGTGCCGCAGTATGCACCTGTCCGTCCAAGAAGATCTAACAAGCCTGGCAGAAAGGACAGGTGCGGACGTAGCTGCTCTCCCACAACCTCAACTAGTGACTCAAGTCGACAGACCCTCTGTGGTCGGAAAGCAATACCGTTGTCAACTAGAGCCCTGTAGAAATCCTCCTGAAGTGGGGTATAGAATCCTTCTGAAGCTCTGGGATCCCTCACAGGCGGAAACCACCGACTGACCTCCACGAACCTCAACCCCTGCACCTGACGTGCTGTAGCACCCCTCAAGTCAAAGTGCTCGACCGGGGGAGAACCTCTAGCTCTGGGAGGAGGACGTGCTCCACGACGCTGGCCCTCTGGCCTAGGAGTCACCTGAGTACGTGCGCGTGTGGAGCGGCGACGTGGTGGAGACTGAGCTGGCTGCTCCTCTGTATCCTCTATAGCCTCTAGAGCCTCTAGAGCCTCTGGAGGTGGATCAACTGACATACTCTCTGTAGCTCCAGTATCCTCAGTACCCTCAGTGGCCTCTGTGCCGAGCTGTCGACCTTCAAGATGAAAGCGACGCTCGCCTATGCGTATGCCACTGCTCCTGCCACCTCTCTCTGCCTGCTCTGCTGCATCTGCCACGGCCTGAGCAATCTCTGCCTCTATAAGTGTCTTCTTCTTCTTTCTGGCCAAGATCTTGACACGCTTCCCACGTGCAATCTCAGACCGACGAGGAGGACTATCGTCCCCGTCACCAGGAGCACCACCGGCGTTCTTGCAACGCACCATGCTGACACACTGACCGAAAACCTCTAAAAGACGGTGAACTGTCACTCGAGAGGCTTGGCCTCAGTCCGTATCCGCAGGCTTGGCCTCGGATTCAGCAACCTGATCTCACCCGACACACGGACAGACTCGCTGCAACGACGGAATAGAGAGATCTACTATAAGCACATATATAACTAAAAGGTACGAAGCCCTAGAGATAGCAAGCATATGTGATACGATGAGAATCGAGACGTGAAGCTACCTCGGATCGACGAGACGACGGTGACAAGGAGGTGACCTAGATCGCGTGATTCCCCGAATCCACCGGACGGGCTCTGATTTGCCGAAACACGAGATAATTAGGATTAAGGAATGAGTTACGGCAAAACCTAACAAGGAAATCAAGGGACGCGAAACAACCTCGCGAAGAAGACGGTGCGTGACGAAACCTCGACGACGAACGGCCGAACGACGTTACGCGAACCCTAGGGTTAGGGTTAGGGCAACACGACGAAGACCGATTGGAGGCGAGCGCGAGGCAGTCCACGGCCAGAGGTGAAGCTGGTGGGCTAGGGCGCGGCTCACCGGCGACAAAGGCACGGCTCACCGGCGGCGAGAGGCAAGCGGGCGGCGGTGGCGCGGTGGCGCGCGGGCGGTGGTGGCGCGGTGGCGCGCGGGCGGTGGTGGCGGCGCGGGCAGGCACGGGCAGTGCTGGCGCGTGCACGAGCGAGGGCCTGCGCGGGGCAGGACGGAGGCGAGCTTGCCGGAGGCAAGGACGACGGCGATGGCGCGGCGGCTCCGGCGGATTTGGCGAGGCGGCGGCGGAAAATAAGATCGGGCTGAGAAAAAAACGACCGAGGACGAAACGGTATATGAAGGGTCAGATCCGCTCGACACGTGATGACCGGACGCGGTGGTCGTTATGACCGGACGCGGTGGTGCAGCGTCCGGTCACACTCTAGTAAGTTCCTGGAGTGACCGGACGCGTCCGGTGAGGACTGACCGGACGTGGTCAGAGTCCGGTCGAGGGGAGCTCGGGAAATCGTGGCGAATGATCGGACGCGGTGGTGGTAACCGGGACCGGACGCGGTGGTCAAACAGAGGCGCGTCTGGTGCAGCGTCCGATCAGTAGATCTGGAGTTGGTCTTCTAGATGACCGGACGCGCTGGTGAACGCCGGGACCGGACGCGGTGGTGAAGCATCACTGCGTCCGGTGCAGCGTCCGGTCCAGCGTCCGATCACAGTTCTTCGTCCTTCTTTGTTCCGAACTACGACGCGACTTCTCCCAATCAGGTTCCAATTCAAAAAGACACAAATAAACACCAATTGGAACATGATATGAGTGACCTCACTCAAACCCTCAAAATTTTTAAAATAGATTGCCTTAGGCTAGTATTATTTTTAAGAAAATAGGCAATAAACACCCAAGGAGCAACGTATGGCCATGCAATAGAGTTTTTGAACCTTTAGGAGCGTCAAAATGCTCTCTCTATCCATGGACGAACACAGAGGTTGCTCAAAGCTTAACCGAAGAGAAACGACAAGAACAACAACCATGCATATGCAATGCAATACAAGAAGGTAAAACTAGAATGCTTGTCAAGTTTGATCCACGGTTAGGCTTTTTCACTCCTCCAAAGAAGGGTTATCGTAACCGTGTTAGCCAAGCCCTAAAAACATTACGACAAAATAAACATGGCATATTATACAATGCAATGCAAGAGACAACACACGCTCATTTTTTAAAGTTACTAGAATCAAGCACATTGAGTTCACTTCTTAACCTACAAAAAGTTGCCTCATCCAAAGGTTTAGTGAAGATATCCGCTAATTGATTTTCACTTCTTACACCTTCTAGTGATATGTCATTTTTTAGCAACGTGATCTCTTAGAAAGTGATGGCGGATATCAATGTGCTTGGTGCGAGAGTGTTGTACCAGATTGTTAGCAATTTTAACGGCACTTTCATTATCACATAAAAGTGGCACCTTTTTAAGAACAATTCCATAGTCTAGGAGGGTTTGTTTCATATATAAGATTTGTGCACAACAAGCCCCCGCGGCAATGTATTCCGCCTCGGCGGTGGACAAAGCCACACTATTTTGCTTTTTAGATGACCAAGATACTAAAGATCTTCCAAGCAAATGGCACCCTCCGGATGTGCTTTTTCTATCAATTTTGCAACCGGCATAGTCCGAATCGGAATAGCCAACTAGTTGGAATCTAGCTCCTTTGGGATACCAAAGACCAATGCTTGGGGTGAGCTTAAGATATCTTAGGATTCTTTTTACAGCACTTAGGTGAGGTTCTTTAGGGCACGCTTGAAAGCGGGCACACATGCACACACTAAACATGATATCGGGCCTAGATGCGGTAAGGTATAATAAGCTACCAATCATAGAATGGTAGAGAGTTTGATCAACCGGTTTACCTCCCTCATCTAGGTCGAGATGTCCATTTGATGGCATTGGGGTCTTGATTGGTTTGCATTCTTCCATCTTGAATCTTTTGAGAAGATCCTTGGTATACTTTTCTTGAGAGATGAAAATCCCTTCTCTCATTTGCTTTACTTGAAATCCAAGAAAGAATGTGAGCTCACCAATCATTGACATCTCGAACTCCTTCGACATCAATTCACCAAATTCCTTGCAATAATCTTCATTTGTTGATCCGAAGATGATATCATCAACATATACTTGACAAATAAAGATCTCCCCATTAAACTTCTTGGTGAATAGTGTGGTGTCGACCTTCCCAATGGTGAAGCCCTTCTCAATGAGGAAGTCCCGGAGGCGCTCATACCACGCTCTAGGGGCTTGCTTGAGCCCATATAATGCCTTGGACAACCTATAAACATGATTAGGTTATCTAGGGTCTTCAAACCCGGGAGGTTGATTAACATAGACTAGTTCATTTATAAAGCCATTTAAGAATGCACTTTTCACATCCATTTGATATAGTTTCATATCATGATGTGATGCATATGCAAGGAGGATACGAATGGCTTCAAGTCTTGCAACGGGTGCAAAGGTCTCTCCAAAATCAAGACCTTCAACTTGAGAGAACCCCTTTGCAACTAGTCTTGCCTTGTTCCTCACCACTATGCCTTGGTCATCTTGCTTATTTCGGAACACCCACTTGGTTCTAATGACTCTTGCACCTTTAGGATGCTCTTCAAGTGTCCATACTTGATTGCAGATGAAGTTGTTCAATTCTTCATGCATTGCATTCACCCAATCCGGATCTTGAAGAGCTTGTTCTACATTCTTAGGTTCAACGCAAGAGACAAAAGAGTGATGTTTAACAAAAGAAGCTAGCTTTTGGGATCGAGTCATTACTCCCTTTGTAGGACTCCCTATGATGAGATCTTGTGGATGTGCTTGAAGTAGTGGTGAGTTTCTTCTATCAACCACTTGAGGAGGTGGATGGGGAGCATCAACATCTTGGACTTGTGCCTCGGCTTGTTCATGAGAGACATAAGTGTCTTCATTTTCAACTCTCTCATTCTTGTCATCATCTTGAGGCACACGTGATGAAGATGGTGGATCAACAATTTGTACATCGTCATCATCATCTTTTGGCTTGATGTCTCCCACCGGCATGTTCTTCATGGCCTCCCTCAAGGGTTCATCACCTACATCATCACAATTCTCAATTGCTCCTTGGGAGCCGTTAGATTCATCAAATTCCACATCATATGTTTCTTCAACCAAACCGGTGGCATGGTTAAATACTCTATATGCTTTGGACTTTGATGAGTAACCAACAAGAAAACCAATATCACAACGTCTTTGAAACTTCCCTAGGTGTTGACGCTTCTTGTAGATGTAACATTTGCAACCAAACACCCGGAAGAAAGAGACGTCTGGCTTCTTCCCATTAAGCAACTCATAGGGGGTCTTGCCAAGAAACTTTTGTAGGAAGAGGCGATTTGAAGCATATCATGCGGTGTTGATTGCCTCGGCCCACAACTTCTCCGGAGTGTTGTACTCATCTAGCATTGTTCTTGCAAGGGTGATCAATGTTCGGTTCTTTCTCTCAACTACACCATTTTGTTGAGGAGTGTAGGTTGAAGAGACCTCATGCTTGATTCCAATTTCATCACAATAAGCTTCAATGTTGGTGTTGTCAAACTCTTTCCCATTGTCACTTCTAATCTTCTTTATCTTGACTTCAAATTCATTTTGAGCTCTCTTTGCAAACTTTTTGAAGCAATTTGCCACTTCGGATTTGTCATGAAGGAAGAAAGTCCATGTATACCTTGAGTAGTCATCCACTATCACAAGACAATAGAGATTACCACCCAAGCTCTTGTATGTTGTAGGCCCAAACAAATCCATGTGTAGAAGTTCTAGCACTCTTGAAGTTGACATGAAAGCTTTGGTTGGATGAGTGTTTGCAACTTGTTTGCCCGCTTGACATGCACTACAAGGTTTGTCCTTTTCAAACTTCACATCCTTCAATCCTCTCACTAGTTCTTTCTTCAATAGCTTGTTGAGAGTGTTCATTCCAACATGAGCAAGTCTCCTATGCCAAAGCCAACCAAGTGAGGTCTTGGTGAACAAACATGTCATCAAATTTGCATCTTCGGAGGTGAAGTCAACAAGATAAAGATTGTTGTATCTAAAGCCTTTGAATATCACTTGCTTGTCATCTATCTTTGAAACTTCCACTTCATTTGGTGTGAACAAGCATTGGAAGCCAAGGTCACAAAGTTGCCCAACGGATAACAAGTTGAAACTCAATGAAGCAACATAGAGCACATTTGAGAGTGAGTGATCATGTGATATTGCAATCTTGCCTATACCCTTGACTTTGCTCTTTGAATTATCCCCAAATGTGATCTTCTCTTGACATATTCCATTCTCTTCAATGGTGGTGAACATACGAGGATCACCGGTCATATGTTGAGTGCAACCACTATCAATAACCCAATGAGATCCACCGGTCTTGTAGTTCACCTACACACAAAAGATCAAGCTTTTTGTTTAGGGACCCAAACTTGAGAGGGGCCCTTGACTTTCTCAACTAGTGACTTGGCAACCCATATTTTCTTTGGCCTATTCTTGTTTGGGGGACCCAAAAACATGACTTTCATCTTTCCATTTTAATCTTTTCTTAGCATATAATGAGCATTGAAGGCGAAGGGTCTAGCATGCTTGGGCAAGGGTTGTGGTGGTGGAGTTTTGCATTCATGAGCAAAGTGACCTTCTTGACCACACTCAACACATCTCTTTGGCTTGGGCTTTGACTTGCTTTGTTGTTGTTGAGCTTTTGCTTTCTTTTCTTGATTTGCCAAGTACCCAATACCACTTCTATCCATCTTCATTACGGTGTTCATGAGGAGCTCACTTTGCAAATGTTGGCCTCTTGTGAACTTGCTTAGGCCGGTCTTGAGATGCTCTTTTTCTTGCTTGAGCTTTTTGTTTTCTTCAATGAGTGACTCATTTGTTGGTTGCTTCTCAAGAGCCATCAAACCTTTTAGCTTCTTGTTCTCATTTGCAAGCTTCTCATTTTCACTCTTAATCTTGGCATAATCATCATGGTTGCTTGACTCAACCACACTCTTGCCTTTGCTACTAGAACCTTGCTCAATGCTTTCAATGATCAAGTCATCACATGATGTAGCTATATCACACTTAACAACATAGTTAGTAGCATCATGTGTCTCAAGAGCAAGTTCATTAGCAACCACAAGACTATCATAGTCAATTTTTAATGTGGTGTATTTGTCCTTTAGAGAATTATGTCTAGTGATGAGCTCATCATGCTTCTTCTCAAGTTTATCATGTTGATCTTTAAGCTCTTTATAAGAGGTTTTTAGCTCCTTGAGAGTGGAAGACATCACTTCATTTTGAACTCTAAGCTCACCACTAGTCTTTTGAATATTTTCAAGCTTGGATGAGAGTGATTCATTTTCATTTTGAAGATCATCATTTTCACTTCTAGTCCTTCTTATGATTTTAGTGTATTTGTTTAGCAATTTTACAAGTTCATCATAAGAAGGTGAGTCATATTCATCATCACTATCACTATCATCATCATCATCACTATCATGGTTTTGTACCTTTCGTTCACCCTTGGCCATAAGGCATAGGTAAGTTGTGGATGATGATGGTGAAGAAGGCGGTGAAGATGGTGATGAAGATGTTGGTGAAGATGATGGCCCCATCACAAATGCGGCAACCTTATCTTTCTCATCATCGCTCTCATCTTCGGAGGACTCACAAGATGATTCAATGTCGGTGAGCCAATCACCAACAATGTATGCCTTTCCTCCCTTCTTCTTCTTGTGAAACTCTTTCTTCTTGCCATCCTTCTTCTTGTATGGCTTGTTCTTCTTCTTCTCTTCTTCTTCATCACTTGAATCATTTTTCTTGCCCTTGTTCTTATTCTTGTACTTGTCTTTTGGTGGTCTAGGGCATTGATGAGCTAGGTGGCCAAGTTCACCACAATTGTAGCAATCCATCTCTGAGATTGGCTTTCTCTTGCTACTTGTGAAGAATTTCTTCTTCTTGCCATCGAACTTGATGCCACTCTTGTTGAGCTTCTTTAGCATCTTGGTGGTCTTTCTCACCATGAGTGCAAGTGATTCATCATCAACATCACTTTCACTTGAGCTTTCTTGCACCATCATGGATTGGCCCTTCTTCTTCTTCTTGTCATGACTAGCTTTGAAGGCCAAGTCTTTCTTCTTGGAAGATGATGAGCCCTCTTCCGGAGTGATATGCATGTACATCTCATGAGCATTGATTTTCCCTAAAACTTGAGTCGATGTTGCGGTGGAAAGATCACTTTGGTGAAGCACGGTGACAATGTGTCCATACTTCTCAACGGGAAGCACGCTCAAGATCTTCCTTGCAACATCCGATTGGCTCATTTTGGTGAGCCCAAGAGCATTGAGGTCCTCTACAAGAACATTCAAGCGAGTGTACATGTCATTAGCACTTTCTTTGGAAAGCATCTCAAAAGAATTAATTTTCTTTAAAGCTATGTGATAGCGTTCCTCACGCTCACTCTTAGTTCCCTCATGGAGAGCACAAAGATTTTCCCACAATTCATGAGCGTTCTTTGCATTACGCACACGATTGAAGATATCTTTGCCTAAGCCCCGGTAGAGTGCATTTTTGGCCTTTGCATTCCACCGGTCGTACTTCTCCTCGTTACCACTTGGGTTAGCGGGATCCCTTATGGGGGGAAGCCCTTCGGTTGCGGCTCTAAGGCACCCAACATCTATGGCTTCGAGGTACGCCTCCATACGAATTTTCCAATATGGAAAATCGTCTCCCTCAAAAGTGGGAGGTGGTCCTTCCCCATTAGACATCTTGCTCTAGGCGGTAAAGCCTAAAAATAGAGCAACACGGCTCCGATACCAATTGAAAGGATCAAGATGCCCAAGAGGGGGGGTGAATTGGGCTTTTCTAAAAAAATAAATACAAGAAATAAAACCTACAAGCCGGAATTCACCCCTAGTGTCTACTTGTGTTCCTAGAGAGTCTACCGATACAAAGTTTTGCACCCTAGTTTCCAATCCTAGTCTAGCATGGCAAGTCTAGGAATGTAAACAAGCAATGAAAGTAAATACGAGAATGTAAATGCTTGAATGTAAAGGGGCAAGGAACACGGCGATGTTTTTCCGAGGTATCGGAGAGTCGCCACTCCCCACTAGTCCTCGTTGGAGCACCCGCGCAAGGGTGTAGCTCCCCCTTGATCCACGCAAGGATCAAGTGCTCTCTACGGGTTGATTCTTTGACACTCCGTCGTGGTG
This sequence comes from Saccharum hybrid cultivar R570, assembly GCA_038087645.1. Taxonomy (NCBI): domain Eukaryota; kingdom Viridiplantae; phylum Streptophyta; class Magnoliopsida; order Poales; family Poaceae; genus Saccharum; species Saccharum hybrid cultivar. The sequence goes on along the minus strand of JAQSUU010000049.1, from coordinate 1,127,339 downwards.
AATCACCCACAACCGCTCACAAGATGAGTTGGGTCATCCACAAGCTCCGCCAGATGATCACCGAACTCCCAATCACCACCAAGCCGTCTAGGTGATGGCGATCACCAAGAGTAACAAGCTAGAACTCTCACTTGACCACTACGAGCCCAAATGAGAAAGTGGATGCACACTTGCTACTCTCTAATCGCTAGTGAGGAACTCTCAAGCTTTGATTCTCAAATCTCTATCCTCACTAGTGCTCTTGCACTCCCTTGCACTCCAAAGGTGTTTATCAGCTGATCAAATGAGCAAGAGACCTCTAAAAGAGGTGGTGGGGATGTATTTATACACCCCACAGACAAAACGAACCATTACCTGCTGACTCAGCAAAACACGAGCTGACCGGACGCGCCGGTCGAACTGACCGGACGCGCCGGTCGCTCGTAACGGTCGAAAACCGAAAAACAACTGAGTGACCGGACACACCGGTCAGGGGTGACTGGACGCGTCCGATCGTGCAGGGAGCATACTGTACTCGCACCGGACGCGCGACCGCGTCCGATCGGTGATGACCGGACGCGTCCGGTCGTCTCTGGACCTTACTGGACTGTGACCGGACGCGCCGATCACAACCAGGTCGCGTCCGATCGGGTGTTTCCCTCAAGTGACACGTGTTGACTTCTGACCACCGCGTCCGGTCCTCGCGAGGACCGCGTTCGGTGTTCAGAGCTGAAACCCTAGCCGCGGAACTGTACTGACCGGACGCGTCCGGTCAAGGGAAAACGACCCGAAACTCTCCGAAACGCGTCACAACTTGAACCAAGTTGCTTCCAACTGAACTTTGAGCTATTCTAGAGCTGCCTAGCGCCAAGTTTAACAAGTGTGCACCACACCTAAACATAGGACTCGCCTAGGTCAAGCTACCCGCTCATGCCCCCCTTAATAGTACGGCCAAAAGAGAAAAATGAAGATCCTAATGACTATTCCAAATGTCTCTCAACACCTCGACATCCGAAACTAACCGTCCTTAATCTTGACGTCACTCTTTTGAAAACTAAAACGATTTCCATCAAGGGGCATGAATACCATGGTGCCCAAAGCAGTTAAAACCTCCATGACCTAACTTACCAAAGTTTCTGCAAAACACACGTTAGTCATGGTAATAAAGCGTTGTCATCAATTGCCAAAACCAAATCTCGGGGCCTAGATGCTTTCAGTTATCTTTCCATATCATATTGTAAGATCCATATCTTAGACCGAAAGTAGTGGAGTTTCCTTCTGAAGTTGCTAAGAGGATAACCTTTGAAGAACATGTTACTGACATAAATATTAACAGACTGCAATAGGTGGTAGACAAGTAACTCTACTTAGTTGTCTCAATATTGACGAACATCATCTAGTGAGCAATGTATCTCATTCCTGTTGGATAAACATGACACACAACATTTAATGTTGGACAAGCCATCTGTTGGATAAGAATCGATTGTCACATTACTCAAGTCTTAACCTTTGTATGCATAATAACCATACCATTGAGATCAACCATCTCTGGTGAGACTCCGTGTCTGCTGACTTCAATGGCAACCATCTGCTTTGTATCAACCACAATTATTGTGATCAAGAATGAAGATTTGGAACTTTTTAGTGTTGAGAGACAACTAATTAGTTACCAATAGGAAGGTTAATCTCTAACTAGGTAATGACTCTTTGGTAGCTGCGAAGGCCAAGTCTTACAGAGCAATAACCAACAAGAAGTTGATTAACTAGCCAACAACTTGCATGGTATTCTATCTTCTAGAGCCATTGTGATCAAGTCAATTCTATCTTGGACAATCACACAGATATTGCAAGGTGTTCTATCAGCTAAAGCAAAGAATTAGAGAAAGCATGACCTCATTTCAAATTAGTATCCATGTGCCCTTAGGTGCCACAAATGGTTTGTTCATCACTCCATTGGACGATCTCTTATGTGGTCTTAAGGACCCTATTGGACACTCTTTTGCTTTGCTTTTATGTTCTCTCATCAACAAGTATTGAGACGATCAAGGGTTCTACGAGTAAATTTGCAAATCGAAAGCAATTTGAGAAGTGTCAAACAACATATTCCTATCTTAGAGCTGCTGTTTGATCCCAAAGAGGAAGCCTCAGGTGAAAGTTGGCTTGACAAAGTTGCTACATTGCAAGTCAACTCAACTTACAGTGCAACTAAGTCACAAAGGAAAATTTTACTCAACCGTTTGGTGGCAGACTACTCTCCATGGTTTAGTGAATATTTACAACTTTTGTTGTTCTTAAGGCCTCATTACATCTTTCTTTGGGAATTATTTTCCAATGATGACATACTTTGGTACCTTATACATGTTTTTACCAAGAGCTTACATCTGATTCCACCCGGATAACTGTTGCATTTGGATAAGAGAATCTTCTTAGGTAACATTTGATAGAAATACGAAGCCGACAGAGTCAGCTATCACATTCACTGATCCCTCAATGGACATAGATAATACAGGGTTGTCGTCAGAGAAAGAGAACTGCACACATGGGACCGCAAGTAGTTTTCCTTTAGTTGGTGTCTGAATGTTGGGACCTTTACGACCAACATAGACCCTGTCTATTGGTTAGTCAGTATCCTATAGCCTCAGAGTATATTTGTCGTCTATGATCTCACCCTTTTGGAAGGTTGTACTCAAGCCATTTTGGTAGAGAGCTGCTTTTCAAAATCATGTGAACATAGAGCCATTTCAACGAGTATACTTCTGAATATTTTGATCTAATGTCAAGTTCATATGGACTATGTTGTGTTCACTAAAGAATCAGATACTTGTGAGTGGTTCACTCATGGACCAAATGATCTCCGTACACTGAGAATGCAGTATATGCTATCTTGGATTCCTCCCAAAGTAACAATGCTTCATGGAAGTCAATGAAGGAAATTCTTCAGACAAATTTTACCATGAAAAGTCAGTGTTAGAAAGTGCCTTTGGCCAAATTGTTCACCGATGTTGAAGCTTTGTAGTTGAATGCTATAGCAGATATTGAGAACTGGATAACGTGTCTCTCTTCCTTAAAAGATCTTCCATTCCGAATCTCGGGACGCGATTCTTTTAAGGGGGGGAAGGCTGTAACACCCCAGGTGTTGATCACCAATTAAGTAGTGGGTTTGAGCTCAAACATGATAGATTGAGCAAAAATGACGATGTCAAGGTCAACCTATGGAGATGAGCCTAACCTAAACATTGGATGTTGCACCTTGCTTATGCTGCCCATCTAAAATACATATTGAATAATGTTGCTTATACTTCTTTTAGGTGTCTCATATACATCTCTATAGTGAGCACTAGAAAAGTTTGTGAAGTTTGGAATCAAAAACTCACATAAAATGATAAGCCAAAGTCTTGGTTGAACTATAACTGAAACCTACCCTGAAACACTGAAACATGTTTTATAATTCAAGAGTGACTTTGATAGCAACTTGAGTTCGTGCAACATACCAATGCCACATATGCAACACATCTATGAAACATGTGGAACACCATAGTGAAACATTGGGAAACATGTACATTGCAACAACAAATTGAAACAACTAAAACAAGGTGGTGAAACAATTGATGCATAGTATTGTTTCATTGTTTTCTAGCTTGTGATGCTTGTACACTAATGTAACCCCTAAGTAAAGTGGTTGGTGATCCTCTAAACAACCTTAGTTACACTTAGGATGACTTTTGGAACAATGTTCATGTAGACAAAAGTGGCAATTTAAGCCTCCAATTGATAGTTTGACTTGTTCCTCCATCTAGACCCCTTTTATTTGACTATTTAAAAAGTGCTTGCTACAGATCTTGCATGTCAGTACAATCTTTAGCAAAGTTGTAGAAAATTTTATAAGGAACAAAAGTTGTAAAGGTGACAAATCTTGAAAAGGTGCACAACATGTCCAAAAATGTCTAACAACCCAGAAATTCCCTGCTGGTAGCCATCCTGAAAAATTCTAAGTGTTGGGGTCGAATTTCAGTTTCATGTATACTACTTTGGAGCACTATATCTCTCAAACTAAGCAGAACTAGCTCAAGCTTGTATTGGGAACTTTGTAGATCTCATGTAGCTCTACACTTTTGTCAATTGCTCCTCGAGCTAAATCGAAACTGTTTGAGAGCTATAGGAACGTGAAGGGGGCGGTTTCAGTCAGATGGGAAGGACTGCATCGTTCTTCAATTTGAATGGAGCTGAGCTCCAGGCCGACCGGTTTCAGGCCGTTTGCGCCGCGTGGCGGCTGTACATCGATGGGAGGTCGTGGTGTCGAGCCTGGAAGCCTTCAAGGCGACACCAACCCACTGCCTCGGCCCTCACTCTCTTCTTCCCCTCCTGCTCTCTCCCAAGGCAGAAAACAGAGCGCCGAACGCCGTCGTGAGCCTCGCCGCTATCGTGCGCATGCCTCACCGCGTCATAGCCCACCAAACCTTGCACCCAGCTCCGCATTGCTTCGCTCTGCACGATCATCATGTTGGTTTGGTTGTTGAGTTGAGGTATAGGGTGTGTTGCTCGGTTTCCTTTCCGCCGGAGCTCGGTCACCATGGCTGGAGCTCAAGCTTCCTCGTGGTCGACCCTCACCGAAGCCATTTCCCTCCCTTCTCGATCTTGTCTCGGGGTACCCGTAGCGTATAGTTGTTGTAACCCTAGCGAATCAAAGCTCTACCGAGCTCATTCCGTCGGAACGGGCCTCGACGCCGCGCGCGTCCGCCATTGCCGCCTAAGAGCTCGAGTCCAATCTCTCCATGCCCATGCATTCCTTGGTAAATTAGATCGATGTCTAGGGTTTCTGGGTTAGTCTTCTTGTTGTGTGCTTGATGGAACCGCCAGCCGGAGTTTCACCGGAGCGAAACGCTGCGGCCCCGCCGCCGTCGGCAATGCCCCCCATGGAGCCACCGCGCACGTGGTCAGCAGGCCACCGACCACCTCGGACCGCACTACGGACACCTATGGACGCGCCTCGCCGCCCTGGAGCTTTTCCACTACTTCCCCGCGGCCGCCGACGACCTCACCGGCTGGAGATGGCCGGCGGCAAACCTCCTCTGTTTCCGGTGAACGGAGGAAGCCGACATCCTCTCTCCCTGTCCCTCTGTGGGTCATTGACAGGCGGGCCCGACAGAACAGTGGGTCCCTCGTGTCAGTTAAGTAGTGTTTGGTTTGGAGTACAGATCCGGGTGCGCCTAGCAATTTCAATAGGGTTTGAGTAATTCCGATTTTGAATTTCAGATTTCATGTAAATCTTTAAATATTCATATCTCATGCTAGGAGACTCCAAAAATAGTAAAAGTGGACTTTTTGGAAACCTTGAGAAGAGATCTATGCAGTGGAGTCATAAAATGTTATATGTTTGTAGATGTTTTCTGATGTATCTATTTAAGCTTTAAAAATGCTCTAATAATGCCTTTAAATTTAACCAGAGTAAGATCTGGAGTTTTAGGACTCCAAAAATAGTGATTCTTATTTTGTCAATTTTGTGATGATATTTACTTGCTAGAAAAAATATTAAACATAATAGTTGTTCACTGTTTTCTTAGGGTTTTGATTTGACCTTGATAAATAAGGAAATCTACATTATATTGCTTGTCATTTTTATATCTCGAGTTGTGTTGATCCAAATGATGTAAAATTTTTATGGTAGTCTTATCATGCTATGAGTGTACTGTGGTATAAATTTCATGGTCATTGCTCACTGCATGATCAAGTTATTGATTTAACTTGTTTATAGCTTGATAAATAGCTTATAAATAATATATAAATGATAAAATAGAAAATATTGTTCCTTTACCTTAGTATGATGTTTCTCTATCATATTGATTCATAATATGGCCTTGTGTTCATAGAAAATATTGAGTTTTAGGTTTAACTTGCTCTCACATGATTTATTGCAATAGCTATTTGTCTTTTTCTTAGAGGTTGATATACTTGTCCAAATGGCATGAAAATTGTACAGTAGACTTTTGGTAGCATTTTTATGACACTGTAATTTTGGTAGAAATTATTGTGCAATTTGGTAGGTGTTCATAATTCCACCTAATTATCTAAATAAATTAAGAAAATGTATTAAAATAATTTATTTAGCATTAGATACTATGTTTTCTGGTGTTCATTAGTCATGTGTGACATATTAGTAAAGTTGGTTTTGTCCAATTGTAAGTTTGCAATATAAGTTAATAATTATTTCTTGCAAATGAAGTTTGTGGACAGATCTGGAAACTTAGCAAAGCTCTTCGTGGTAATGTGCTTTGTTGTGAAACTTATTTATACAAAAGTTGTATATAATTTATGTATCTAGCTTCTGTTAAAAATTGGTGGCATTTGGCCATGTAGTTTAGGAGTTATAGCTGTTTAAAGTTGGGTTACAGAATTGCTTCCTCTCTGTCTTGTTAGACCAGTTTCTGTGTTTGTGTAAATTCGACATGTTAAACTTTGAAATCATGCTGTGATGATTATAAATGAAATATAGATAATTTCATAAGCTTTTCAGAATGTCTTCTTCCAGTCATTTGGAGTTGTAGATCTCCAGTTATGATTAAATTACTTAGCTGCTGTTCTGATACCCAGAATGTGGCAATTTCTAGTTCTAGTGCTTTGATTAACTTGCCATGCTTATGTTTTGGAAGTGTGACACATGTCTTTGTTGGTACTTGGTTTGGTACCCTAGGATCTTATAAGACTTGTGTCTTGATTGATGTATTTACAATCTTCTATGTTATGCCTTTGTGAGGATTAAGTTAATTAGCTCTATGTGTTTATGAGAATCTTGGTATGCTTGTTTGATTATTCTGTTTATTGCACTTCTATGCATTCATACACTTGCTTCTTGCATCTCATTTAAGTACGCTAGATGCACCACGTGAAGGACGTGTGGTGGAGCCAAACTCGAAGATGGAGTTGGTGGATCCATCCCGAAGGGAAATGCTCGCCAAGCGAGTTCTTCTGACATACTCTAACTTGAGTCGGATCCCAGGCAAGCCCCGGAGCATTATAAGCCTCCTATCTTCAAAGCAATTAATTATATATATGTTATAAGTATTGTTGCATTAAGTGATAGGAGTTGGTTGGAAACTCTTGCTGCATTATATCATTCCTTGTCTAGATATATGAATCCTTGAATCCTACATAGACTAGGATCGAGTAGATGCTTAGCCCTGCTTTAAGCGGTAGAAGTCAGGTGATTTCCTGTCACCTGCGAGATATAGGGATATTCATATATGGCACGGTTGGCTATATTTGCTATCGTGGAATGGAACCATGTGTTAATAAAATGAAATGAGACCGGACGGGATGATGATAGTGAAGCAACAAGGCATGGAGGTCTTGGGTGTAGATCTATCCCCGTCTGAGTCGTTTAAGGACCGATTCGCTGTACGTCCTTGAGTCATGTTGAACGCAGTCTAACACTTAGTTGGCTGGATAAGTCGTTCCGACCGCGAATCCGAGTAATACAGTTCAGGCTGGGAATCGAATGATAGGTTGCTTCTTGGAGGAGAGAAAGGATGTGCTTGGGGACATTGGCGTGAGACAAGGGGGGGTTAGAGTCCCTATCACCTGGCAGAGTGTCGCCCTTGGGGTCGCGACATCATTCGGACCCGCAGCTCCTGAACTGTACCAAAGGTGACCTGAGCAGCCTTCGCCAGGCATGACTCGGTGAGTGTTAGAAATACCCCTCCAGCTGGATAGGAATTCGATTCGAATCGCCGTCGCTCCCGGTTAGTGAGCACTTGACTTGAGCAGCGGCAACGTAGATTCAATTAAATTGAACGGATGTTTAATTGGATCATGATGGAAAGATTGCCTCAATTTATACCTGCTATGGTTAATATTGTTTGCTCCTAATAAAGTGAGTGCTCTAGTACAGGTGCTAATATAGATGACAGGCTAATGATGATTAACTTGATGCTTAAGCATTAATGATTACTTATCCGTAATAAGCTTTTATGCAAAATGTTGTCAAGCTAGCCCCACTTTATATCAGCCTTGCATAATCCTTGGTGTCACCTTATTTCTGGTTTCTGACGGGTAAGTCTAGCTGAGTACTTTGTCGTACTCAGGGTTTTATCCCCACTTGTTGCAGGTTGTGATGTATCATGGCGACTGCAAGAGTTGGTTGACTCCTGCCGTAGTGGCGGAGTGTGATCGCGGGCATGATCCTTCTTATTTATCTTCTCTCTAATGCTTTTGTTGGAAGTCGACCGTGGTACTGGCATGTACTTGAAATAAGAATAATGTTAGTTTCAAATTACTTTGCTTCCGCTACTTTTTAACTTAAGTTGTAATAACTATGTTGAACTCCGATGTATATTGAATTACTTGTGAAATGGATGTAACATGTGACTTGTTATGTTGAATCACTACGATCTTGGCTTGTATGTTGGTTGGTTTGAAATTCCTCGTGATTTCACTGGACTACCGGAGTTATATGGGCTCAAGTGCGAGAATTTGATCACTTCGGTGATTGTTTTTGTACTTGTGCTCTTATAATTTGGATGGTTCTGTTACAGAACGTTCAGCACCAGAGTTCGGTCCTGGATGGGCTTGCTGAGGTCGGCAAGGACATCCGCCATGCTCTTCATCTTGCGGCAGTAGTCATCGATGGAGAGGGCACCTTGGCAAAGAGTGCGAAACTCGGCGTCGAGGAGCATGGCGCGGGACTCGCGATTGTTGAGGAACTGCTGTTCAATCCCGAGCCATGCTGCCCAGGCGGTGAGGCCGTCGTGCTCATGGATAACGTCCAAGAGGTCGGCGGAGATGGTGTTGAAGAGCCAAGAGAGGACGACGCAGTCCATGCGCGACCACGCCGGATCGTAGGGGCGGGAGTCGTCGCTGAGGACGTGATCCTTCAAGGCGAAGCGACCGAGGATGAGGAGGACGTAGCCGCGCCACTTGGAGTAGTTGGAGGATTAAAGATCAAGAACGATGGGGATTAGGTTCTTGATGTTCTGGATGGCAGCAGCTTGAGTGTGGAGGTGGGCGATGGCCGCTGCTTCAGAGGAAGCGGAGTGGACGTCGTCATCCTCAGGATCGGAGTTCTTCTGACATACTCTAACTTGAGTCGGATCCCAGGCAAGCCCCGGAGCATTATAAGCCTCCTATCTTCAAAGCAATTAATTATATATATGTTATAAGTATTGTTGCATTAAGTGATATGAGTTGGTTGGAAACTCTTGCTGCATTATATCATTCCTTGTCCAGATATATGAATCCTTGAATCCTACATAGACTAGGATCGAGTAGATGCTTAGCCCTGCTTTAAGCGGTAGAAGTCAGGTGATTTCTTGTCACCTGCGAGATATAGGGATATTCATATATGGCACGGTTGGCTATATTTGCTATCGTGGAATGGAACCATGTGTTAATAAAATGAAATGAGACCGGGCGGGATGACGATAGTGAAGCAACAAGGCATGGAGGTCTTGGGTGTAGATCTATCCCCGTCTGAGTCGTTTAAGGACCAATTCGCTGTACGTCCTTGAGTCATGTTGAACGCAGTCTAACACTTAGTTGGCCGGATAAGTCGTTCCGACCGCGAATCCGAGTAATACAGTTCAGGCCGGGAATCGAATGGTAGGTTGCTTCTTGGAGGAGAGAAAGGATGTGCTTGGGGACATTGGCGTGAGACCAAGGGGGGGTTAGAGTCCTTATCACCTGGCAGAGTGTCGCCCTTGGGGTCGCGACATCATTCGGACCCGCAGCTCCTGAACTGTACCAAAGGTGACCTGAGCAGCCCTCGCCAGGTGTGACTCGATGAGTGTTAGAAATACCCCTCCAGCTGGATAGGAATTCGATTCGAATCGCCGTCGCTCCCGGTTAGTGAGCACTTGACTTGAGAAGCGGCAACGTAGATTCAATTAAATTGAACGGATGGTTAATTGGATCACGATGGAAAGATTTCCTCAATTTATACCTGCTATGGTTAATATTGTTTGCTCCTAATAAAGTGAGTGCTCTAGTACAGGTGCTAATATAGATGACAGGCTAATGATGATTAACTTGATGCTTAAGCATTAATGATTACTTATCCGTAATAAGCTTTTATGCAAAATGTTGTCAAGCTAGCCCTACTTTATATCAGCCTTGCATAATCCTTGGTGTCACCTTATTTCTGGTTTCTGACGGGTAAGTCTAGCTGAGTACTTTGTCGTACTCAGGGTTTTATCCCCACTTGTTGCAGGTTGTGATGTATCATGGTGACTGCAAGAGTTGGTTGACTCCTGCCGTAGTGGCGGAGTGTGATCACGGGCATGATCCTTCTTATTTATCTTCTCTCTAATGCTTTTGTTAGAAGTCGACCGTGGTACTGGCATATACTTGAAATAAGAATAATGTTAGTTTCAAATTACTTTGCTTCCGCTACTTTTTAACTTAAGTTGTAATAACTATGTTGAACTCCGATGTATATTGAATTACTTGTGAAATGGATGTAACATGTGACTTGTTATGTTGAATCACTATGATCTTGGCTTGTATGTTGGTTGGTTTGAAATCCCTCATGATTTCACTGGACTACCGGAGTTATATGGGCTCAAGTGCGAGAATTTAACCACTTCGGTGATTGTTTTTGTACTTGTGCTCTTATAATTTGGACGGTTCTGTTACAGCTGGTATCGGAGCAAGATTCAACATTAAACTTGTCGTATGTGTATTTAAAACAAAGGTTTTGTTTTATAAAACCAGTTTTATCAACTTATAGATATATATATGTTTGTGAAATCTGAATTCTAAATCTAAGTATGCCAGTGGTCAATTTCCTTATGCCCATATAAGGATTATTAGGTGGCTTATATAAGTACTAACTTGGGGGTTTTTCATTTATGCATCTACGCCCAAGCCAAGGTATGTATGTGTGATGACTCTTCCACACTATGCTACACGGTGTGTTAGATTGGTGGTAGCCTTCATATATGAAATAGCCATATATGTTGCTAGTTTACTTTTATGCAACGTCGCACCTACGCTCAGGTAAGTGTGAGTTGTGAGAGCATGACCGTACAACCTGCGGTCTAGGGGAGAGCTAGTTTTGGTTACTGGATTATTTACATGTTATACACATGTATATATGAAGGTACTTAATTGTGGGTGATTAATGATTCGGGTAGTTTTGGTGCTACATGTATATATACAGGGGTATATGTATATGGAAGTACTTAAAAATTTTACTTACTGCTTTCATTGTGTGCCATATATTGGAGAATTGTTGGGCTGAAATGAAAATTTTCTGCAGGTACGCTAACCACGAATGCGTAAGTCGAATGTAGCTGACGACTAGCTATATATTGAGAGAGTGCGTGTTATGCCACTGACATAAAACGTGATCGCCACCTTATATTGGCAATCTTGTGAGGACGAATAGGACGAAGCATGCATCATCATGTTGTTGCTTAATACATAACTATGCTCCTCTCACCCTTGTTCTATAGTGTGTAACTTGTGATCAATGTGTTACACTATCTTTCTTGAGTGAAGTAAAACAAAAATGCCTTGTTCTATGTTGCTTGAGAAAAGTGTGTGCTTAGTTTTGTTAGAAATAATTGTGGTTACATGCTTGAACCTATAGATGCCCTCTAGTTTAGCCAAGTGGTGGATATGCTGTCATACAAGTTTTTGAAAATGTTTTAGACCTCACTTAAGTAAATTGGATTCTCGTGAATGAATTAAATTGGTGTTGGTCTAAGGTAACAATGTTTAGAGCCACTAGGATGATATGTTTGTGTGCTCTCTTGTTAAGTAGATCAAAGGCAAACTTTATTTTGCTTATTAAACGTTGGCTGCTAGAGCGGTTTCTGTTGTAGTGATGCTTTTATGATCATAATGGTGTTTTCTGTAGTTATAGAGAATACCAAAGTTGTAGCTAACTTACTTATCTAGCTTGTCCAAAAATTTTATGACCCTAGGTCTTATGGTCTGAGAGTTATAAATTTTAGAAGCTTGTTGTCAAAATCTGCTCATGTTCAGAACAGATCTGAATGTTTGGTTTATTTGACCTATGTGCATATGGAATCATGTCTTGGAGATAATAGAAGAAGTGTAGTACTTTTTCTAAGCTTTCCAGAATGTCCTATAGCACTAATTTTGGTGGTCTAAATCTCTAGTTATAAGCTTATAAAGTGGAATGACAGAATCTGTCCAAATCTAGGCAGATATGTCTTCTTTGTCTTGTTTGGCCTTGTTAGATATAGAATTATCTTAATATGATAATAAGAAAGTTATAGACAACTTAATAAGATTTACACAAAGTTAAGGCTTAGCCTTGTTGTGTCCCTAAAACTCCAGTTTTGTATTTTTGAAGTTCTTGTCAGTTTTCTGTCCATAATGGTACAGATCTGAAACATCAGCATGTTTGACCATGTTAATCTATGAATTAGCTATTGGTATGAATAACTAAAGTGTAGTCATCTTCCTAAGCTTTCTATAAAGTCTAGGATCATCTTTGTGGGATGTCTACAACCTTAGTTATGGTTGAAACAAGTAACCACTGTGCTGCTGTCCAGATTCTGGGCACATGCTAAGTTGGCTTCCTTAGCTAGCGTTGTTTTGAGCTAAACTTGTAGTTAGTTCATGCTTGAGATAAATTCTTATTTTGGGTGAGCCTTGTGCCTTGTATTGGTTGCTTAAGCCCATTCGTTTGAATTTTCTCAAATGACTGCTTGATTGTGATGTTGTATGTATACTTGTTATCTAGGTAGTGCCCTAGTTGTCAACTCGTTTATCCTCGGTGAGCATACGAGGGTCACATAGCTTTATCCTAGAACAACGTTCACATATGTAATTGTATGGTTGTTGTCTTCCATTAGGTTCTCTATCTTAGGAGCCTGAGCCTGTAGACTTGGTGGTTAGCCCTTGAATGTTTGTATCCATGCCTTTGCTTGACCGAAAGCCCAAAGTTTAGTTCTCCTATATGTTTATATGAGCCGTGGATGTTTTGCAACCCTTTTTGTGAAGACCCTTATCGACTGAACAACCAAGTTAAATTTTTATTAACGCTAGTCTTTGACCATGGTTCGTACGTTGCCAATTGTGGGGACTGTACCCAAATCCATGTTGGACCTTCTGTTTGCCTTTCCCAAAGGTTAGCTGGTGTGACGTAACATCTCTTTGTTGAGGTGTTGAAACCTTGTGTTTGCAAATTCATGTAGCGACTTTATCAACTCAATCTTCGATTGGTACCTCGATTTTATCCTTGAAAATTTCTTAATCCATCTTCAACCTTCCCAAGTCTTAAGATGTTCATCAGTTTTGATCTCATGTTATTGCTCAACATGATTGAATCTTCTGTTAATCTTTTATCTGGTACTCCTCTCGGTGGACGCAAGTCGTGTGTAGGAATTACGCAAAAATCGCCAGCTCAGTCGCCTTCGGCAATGGAGCTATGTTCTCTTGTGAGGCGTTTTGATCTACGAATAGCTTCTCTATTGATTCTAAACCTTATGACTACCTTTGCTTACTATTCTTTCCTTGTATAATGCTTGTTTTTACCACCCAAAATGTGTCACTTGAAATTTCATCTTGGTGATGTGATCGGTAATGGTTATGAGTAGCAACTAACGGTGCCGCGACGAAACCGAGAGCCTCCTGTGGGCGGCCGACACACGGTTGTGCTGCTCGGCACGCGCTGGTATCGTGGTTTCTAGTCATGATCCATTGCGGAACAACATCAACGTGTTATTCTCATGTGAACTTTTTCTTGGTTATTGAAAGGATCAAGATGCCCAAGAGGGGGGTGAATTGGGCTTTTCTAAAAAAATAAATACAAGAAATAAAACCTACAAGCCGGAATTCACCCCTAGTGTCTACTTGTGTTCCTAGAGAGTCTACCGATACAAAGTTTTGCACCCTAGTTTCCAATCCTAGTCTAGCATGACAAGTCTAGGAATGTAAACAAGCAATGAAAGTAAATACGAGAATGTAAATGCTTGAATGTAAAGGGGCAAGGAACACGGCGATGTTTTTCCGAGGTATCGGAGAGTCGCCACTCCCCACTAGTCCTCGTTGGAGCACCCGCGCAAGGGTGTAGCTCCCCCTTGATCCGCGCAAGGATCAAGTGCTCTCTACGGGTTGATTCTTTGACACTCCGTCGCGGTGAATCACCCACAACCGCTCACAAGATGAGTTGGGTCATCCACAAGCTCCGCCGGATGATCACCGAACTCCCAATCACCACCAAGCCGTCTAGGTGATGGCGATCACCAAGAGTAACAAGCTAGAACTCTCACTTGACCACTATGAGCCCAAATGAGAAAGTGGATGCACACTTGCTACTCTCTAATCGCTAGTGAGGAACTCTCAAGCTTTGATTCTCAAATCTCTATCCTCACTAGTGCTCTTGCACTCCCTTGCACTCCAAAGGTGTTTATCAGCTGATCAAATGAGCAAGAGACCTCTAAAAGAGGTGGTGGGGATGTATTTATACACCCCACAGACAAAACGAACCGTTACCTGCTGACTCAGCAAAACACGAGCTGACCGGACGCGCCGGTCGCTCGTAATGGTCGAAAACCGAAAAACAACTGAGTGACCGGACGCACCGGTCAGGGGTGACCGGACGCGTCCGATCGTGTAGGGAGCATACTGTACTCGCACCGGACGCGCGACCGCGTCCGATCGGTGATGACCGAACGCGTCCGGTCGTCTCTGGACCTTACTAGACTGTGACCGGACGCGCCGATCACAACCAGGTCGCGTCCGATCGGGTGTTTCCCTCAAGTGACACGTGTTGACTTCTGACCACCGCGTCCGGTCCTCGCGAGGACCGCGTCCGGTGTTCAGAGCTGAAACCCTAGCCGCGGAACTGTACTGACCGGACGCGTCCGGTCATGCCGAGGACCGCGTTCGGTCAAGGGAAAACGACCCGAAACTCTCCGAAACGCGTCACAACTTGAACCAAGTTGCTTCCAACTGAACTTTGAGCTATTCTAGAGCTGCCTAGCGCCAAGTTTAACAAGTGTGCACCACATCTAAACATAGGACTCGCCTAGGTCAAGCTACCCGCTCATGCCCCCCTTAATATTACGGCCAAAAGAGAAAAACGAAGATCCTAACGACTATTCCAAATGTCTCTCAACACCTCGACATCCGGAACTAACCGTCCTTAATCTTGACGTCACTCTTTTGAAAACCGAAACGATTTCCATCAAGGGGCATGAATACCATGGTGCCCAAAGCAGTTAAAACCTCCATGACCTAACTTACCAAAGTTTCTGCAAAACACACGTTAGTCATGGTAATAAAGCGTTGTCATCAATTGCCGAAACCAAATCTCGGGGCCTAGATGCTTTCAATCTCCCCCTTTTTGGTGATTGATGACAACACTAAGATATGAAAGATTGGAGTTGAGGTTTTCGAGCATGCATGGTTCACATAAGCAAAAAGCAATAAGCACAAAAGGGTTTAGAATTGCTTATGTGCCCCAAGCCAAAAGAGTGTACTCATAAGATAAGACAAAGAACGTTAGTACACAAACAGATATAGCTCATAAGAAATCAGAGTAAGGCACGGAAGCACAACCTTAGAGCTATAATTAAAAACGGTGACAAGCGCTAACACTGTGACTGGATAAAACATTAAGGCTCAAGGTTTATCTCACGATGACATGTCACACGAATGCAATGACTGAAAAGTAAATATGATGTATGAATGTAGCACATAAGAAAAAAAATGAAAACCCTCTCTCAAAACTCCCCCTGAAACTACTCTCTCTCCCCCTTTGGCATTAAGCGCCAAAAAACTAATCTAAGGATCTGACGGGGGGATAGACGGAGTCGTGCCGGGTGCCGAGGTGCGCGGAGTAATCATGAAGTATAAAGAATCTCCCTCGGAATCTGAGCTATCTGGCTGACCCTCTGAAGAAGCATGTGGCTGTGTAACTATCTGGGTCTGAACGGCAGGAACAGGTACTGTCGTAGTAGCAATAATAGGATCCGTCTGAGTGACCTGAGCCTGTAGCGAGCCAATAGCAGGAGGATCTGTCGAGGCAACTGACGAAGGTAGAGTCTCTGTAGTACCAGTCCCTGTCACTGGAGGAATAGCTGCCTCTGAAGCTGACAACCCTGAAGAAGTAGCAAAGGTAGTGTGCGAGGGCGTCGGCTGACCAGTCAACTCACTATAGGTAGCACTGAAATCACCGAAGGGTGTGCCTGTCAGGAGGTGAGGGCGAGGCTGGTCTGATGGTGTAAACCCCGTGTGAATAGGCGTGAAGCTCGGGGACTAGAATGACTGGGGAACCTGCTGCTGTGGAGATGTGAATTGGAAACCCGGCTGTCCCTGACTCGATGGATCACTGGATTGTAAAGCAGAAGTCAGGACGGAAGCAGGCGGAGGAACCCCAACAGTGACTAGGTGGCGCAGGAGGTCCAAGTACTGCTGCTGACTAGCTGCAGTCTGTCGCTGAATCTCATACTGCTGTCGCTGCATTTCGACCTGCTGCCTCTGGATCTCAAGCTGCTGACGCCGAAACTCGTCCTGACGAGCCTGAATCTGTGCAAGTGCTGCAGCTGTGTCCTGAGCCTGTCGCTGTATCTGTTGTTGCTGCTGCTCCTGTGCCTGGGTCAACCTCTCAAGAATGGCCACCATGACTGGGTCTGTGCGGGAGGCTGAACCAGAGCCACCGGCCTCGTGGTCGTGAGACCGAGGAGACCGGTACCTAGGGATGGGTTGGTAGTCCTCATCAGTGCTATCAGTTGTCACATCCTCAGGAAGATCAGCAGGCTGAGCGTCAAGATCGGCAAGCTCTGCCTCTACAAGCTCATCAACTGTGGCGTCCTGCTCAACTGCTGTCTCAGGGACCTCAGGTCGCACACGCTGTCCTGGCACTGGGGCTTGATCTCTGGTGACTGAAGCCCAAAGCTGATGGATATCATACTCAGGGAAAGCAGTAGTCGTATCTGATATCTCAGCTCGGATCTCTGCTGGTAGCTGAATGGATGATCTAATAATGAAGCAGATCCAGTGTGCATAGGGCAGCTGACGATTACCCTTGAAGCCTTCAGCTATGGTGTCCTCCATCTCACTAAGTATGAGATCCCAAATGTCAAACTGAGTCTGTGAGAGGAGGTGGTGAACAACCCATAGCTGCATCCGAGTCAGTCCCTCTCTGTAGCCAAGTCTGGGAAGTAGAGTGCGTCTGACTATAGCATCCAGAACTCTGGTAAGTGGTGTCAAACTGGCAGGCGTGCGTCGAGACCCCTCGCCAAAAGGCTCACGGAAGCAGGGTCGAACCAAGTCTGTAGGTGGCACTGCACCGCCATGAGGGCGTCTCGGTGGAGGAGTCTGACCAAAGCACAGCTGATGTATCTTCGTGTTGGAAGCTGGGAGTCTGAGAATCTCCCGCACTCTGGTGCTGTATAGGCGGTGATCGCGGCCTCGGAATGCAAAGTGAATGAAATCATGGGCAGGATCAATCCATAGTGAAGCATAAAACTCTCTGACCCATGTGCCGCAGTATGCACCTGTCCGTCCAAGAAGATCTAACAAGCCTGGCAGAAAGGACAGGTGCGGACGTAGCTGCTCTCCCACAACCTCAACTAGTGACTCAAGTCGACAGACCCTCTGTGGTCGGAAAGCAATACCGTTGTCAACTAGAGCCCTGTAGAAATCCTCCTGAAGTGGGGTATAGAATCCTTCTGAAGCTCTGGGATCCCTCACAGGCGGAAACCACCGACTGACCTCCATGAACCTCAACCCCTGCACCTGACGTGCTGTAGCACCCCTCAAGTCAAAGTGCTCGACCGGGGGAGAACCTCTAGCTCTGGGAGGAGGACGTGCTCCACGACGCTGGCCCTCTGGCCTAGGAGTCACCTGAGTACGTGCGCGTGTGGAGCGGCGACGTGGTGGAGACTGAGCTGGCTGCTCCTCTGTATCCTCTGTAGCCTCTGGAGCCTCTAGAGCCTCTGGAGGTGGATCAACTGACATACTCTCTGTAGCTCCAGTATCCTCAGTACCCTCAGTGGCCTCTGTGCCGAGCTGTCGACCTTCAAGATGAAAGCGACGCTCGCCTATGCGTATGCCACTGCTCCTGCCACCTCTCTCTGCCTGCTCTGCTGCATCTGCCACGGCCTGAGCAATCTCTGCCTCTGTAAGTGTCTTCTTCTTCTTTCTGGCCAAGATCTTGACACGCTTCCCACGTGCAATCTCAGACCGACGAGGAGGACTATCGTCCCCGTCACCAGGAGCACCACCGGCGTTCTTGCAACGCACCATGCTGACACACTGACCGAAAACCTCTGAAAGACGGTGAACTGTCACTCGAGAGGCTTGGCCTCAGTCCGTATCCGCAGGCTTGGCCTCGGATTCAGCAACCTGATCTCACCCGACACACGGACAGACTCGCTGCAACGACGGAATAGAGAGATCTACTATAAGCACATATATAACTAAAAGGTACGAAGCCCTAGAGATAGCAAGCATATGTGATACGATGAGAATCGAGACGTGAAGCTACCTCGGATCGACGAGACGACGGTGACAAGGAGGTGACCTAGATCGCGTGATTCCCCGAATCCACCGGACGGGCTCTGATTTGCCGAAACACGAGATAATTAGGATTAAGGAATGAGTTACGGCAAAACCTAACAAGGAAATCAAGGGACGCGAAACAACCTCGCGAAGAAGATGGTGCGTGACGAAACCTCGACGACGAACGGCCGAACGACGTTACGCGAACCCTAGGGTTAGGGTTAGGGCAACACGACGAAGACCGATTGGAGGCGAGCGCGAGGCAGTCCACGGCCAGAGGTGAAGCTGGTGGGCTAGGGCGCGGCTCACCGGCGACAAAGGCACGGCTCACCGGCGGCGAGAGGCGAGCGGGCGGCGGTGGCGCGGTGGCGCGCGGGCGGTGGTGGCGCGGTGGCGCGCGGGCGGTGGTGGCGGCGCGGGCAGGCACGGGCAGTGCTGGCGCGTGCACGAGCGAGGGCCTGCGCGGGGCAGGACGGAGGCGAGCTTGCCGGAGGCAAGGACGACGGCGATGGCGCGGCGGCTCCGGCGGATTTGGCGAGGCGGCGGCGGAAAATAAGATCGGGCTGAGAAAAAAACGACCGAGGACGAAACGGTATATGAAGGGTCAGATCCGCTCGACACGTGATGACCGGACGCGGTGGTCGTTATGACCGGACGCGGTGGTGCAGCGTCCGGTCACACTCCAGTAAGTTCCTGGAGTGACCGGACGCGTCCGGTGAGGACTGACCGGACGTGGTCAGAGTCCGGTCGAGGGGAGCTCGGGAAATCGTGGCGAATGACCGGACGCGGTGGTGGTAACCGGGACCGGACGCGGTGGTCAAACAGAGGCGCGTCTGGTGCAGCGTCCGATCAGTAGATCTAGAGTTGGTCTTCTAGATGACCGGACGCGCTGGTGAACGCCGGGACCGGACGCGGTGGTGAAGCATCACTGCGTCCAGTGCAGCGTCCGGTCCAGCGTCCGATCACAGTTCTTCGTCCTTCTTTGTTCCGAACTACGACGCGACTTCTCCCAATCAGGTTCCAATTCAAAAAGACACAAATAAACACCAATTGGAACATGATATGAGTGACCTCACTCAAACCCTCAAAATTTTTAAAATAGATTGCCTTAGGCTAGTATTATTTTTAAGAAAATAGGCAATAAACACCCAAGGAGCAACGTATGGCCATGCAATAGAGTTTTTGAACCTTTAGGAGCGTCAAAATGCTCTCTCTATCCATGGACGAACACAGAGGTTGCTCAAAGCTTAACCGAAGAGAAACGACAAGAACAACAACCATGCATATGCAATGCAATACAAGAAGGTAAAACTAGAATGCTTGTCAAGTTTGATCCACGGTTAGGCTTTTTCACTCCTCCAAAGAAGGGTTATCGTAACCGTGTTAGCCAAGCCCTAAAAACATTACGACAAAATAAACATGGCATATTATACAATGCAATGCAAGAGACAACACACGCTCATTTTTTAAAGTTACTAGAATCAAGCACATTGAGTTCACTTCTTAACCTACAAAAAGTTGCCTCATCCAAAGGTTTAGTGAAGATATCCGCTAATTGATTTTCACTTCTTACACCTTCTAGTGATATGTCATTTTTTAGCAACGTGATCTCTTAGAAAGTGATGGCGGATATCAATGTGCTTGGTGCGAGAGTGTTGTATCGGATTGTTAGCAATTTTAACGGCACTTTCATTATCACATAAAAGTGGCACCTTTTTAAGAACAATTCCATAGTCTAGGAGGGTTTGTTTCATATATAAGATTTGTGCACAACAAGCCCCCGCGGCAATGTATTCCGCCTCGGCGGTGGACAAAGCCACACTATTTTGCTTTTTAGATGACCAAGATACTAAAGATCTTCCAAGCAAATGGCACCCTCCGGATGTGCTTTTTCTATCAATTTTGCAACCGGCATAGTCCGAATCGGAATAGCCAACTAGTTGGAATCTAGCTCCTTTGGGATACCAAAGACCAATGCTTGGGGTGAGCTTAAGATATCTTAGGATTCTTTTTACAGCACTTAGGTGAGGTTCTTTAGGGCACGCTTGAAAGCGGGCACACATGCACACACTAAACATGATATCGGGCCTAGATGCGGTAAGGTATAATAAGCTACCAATCATAGAATGGTAGAGAGTTTGATCAACCGGTTTACCTCCCTCATCTAGGTCGAGATGTCCATTTGATGGCATTGGGGTCTTGATTGGTTTGCATTCTTCCATCTTGAATCTTTTGAGAAGATCCTTGGTATACTTTTCTTGAGAGATGAAAATCCCTTCTCTCATTTGCTTTACTTGAAATCCAAGAAAGAATGTGAGCTCACCAATCATTGACATCTCGAACTCCTTCGACATCAATTCACCAAATTCCTTGCAATAATCTTCATTTGTTGATCCGAAGATGATATCATCAACATATACTTGACAAATAAAGATCTCCCCATTAAACTTCTTGGTGAATAGTGTGGTGTCGACCTTCCCAATGGTGAAGCCCTTCTCAATGAGGAAGTCCCGGAGGCGCTCATACCACGCTCTAGGGGCTTGCTTGAGCCCATATAACGCCTTGGACAACCTATAAACATGATTAGGTTATCTAGGGTCTTCAAACCCGGGAGGTTGATTAACATAGACTAGTTCATTTATAAAGCCATTTAAGAATGCACTTTTCACATCCATTTGATATAGTTTCATATCATGATGTGATGCATATGCAAGGAGGATACGAATGGCTTCAAGTCTTGCAACGGGTGCAAAGGTCTCTCCAAAATCAAGACCTTCAACTTGAGAGAACCCCTTTGCAACTAGTCTTGCCTTGTTCCTCACCACTATGCCTTGGTCATCTTGCTTATTTCGGAACACCCACTTGGTTCCAATGACTCTTGCACCTTTAGGATGCTCTTCAAGTGTCCATACTTGATTGCAGATGAAGTTGTTCAATTCTTCATGCATTGCATTCACCCAATCCGGATCTTGAAGAGCTTGTTCTACATTCTTAGGTTCAACGCAAGAGACAAAAGAGTGATGTTTAACAAAAGAAGCTAGCTTTTGGGATCGAGTCATTACTCCCTTTGTAGGACTCCCTATGATGAGATCTTGTGGATGTGCTTGAAGTAGTGGTGAGTTTCTTCTATCAACCACTTGAGGAGGTGGATGGGGAGCATCAACATCTTGGACTTGTGCCTCGGCTTGTTCATGAGAGACATAAGTGTCTTCATTTTCAACTCTCTCATTCTTGTCATCATCTTGAGGCACACGTGATGAAGATGGTGGATCAACAATTTGTACATCGTCATCATCATCTTTTGGCTTGATGTCTCCCACCGGCATGTTCTTCATGGCCTCCCTCAAGGGTTCATCACCTACATCATCACAATTCTCAATTGCTCCTTGGGAGCCGTTAGATTCATCAAATTCCACATCATATGTTTCTTCAACCAAACCGGTGGCATGGTTAAATACTCTATATGCTTTGGACTTTGATGAGTAACCAACAAGAAAACCAATATCACAACGTCTTTGAAACTTCCCTAGGTGTTGACGCTTCTTGTAGATGTAACATTTGCAACCAAACACCCGGAAGAAAGAGACGTCTGGCTTCTTCCCATTAAGCAACTCATAGGGGGTCTTGCCAAGAAACTTTTGTAGGAAGAGGCGATTTGAAGCATATCATGCGGTGTTGATTGCCTCGGCCCACAACTTCTCCGGAGTGTTGTACTCATCTAGCATTGTTCTTGCAAGGGTGATCAATGTTCGGTTCTTTCTCTCAACTACACCATTTTGTTGAGGAGTGTAGGTTGAAGAGACCTCATGCTTGATTCCAATTTCATCACAATAAGCTTCAATGTTGGTGTTGTCAAACTCTTTCCCATTGTCACTTCTAATCTTCTTTATCTTGACTTCAAATTCATTTTGAGCTCTCTTTGCAAACTTTTTGAAGCAATTTGCCACTTCGGATTTGTCATGAAGGAAGAAAGTCCATGTATACCTTGAGTAGTCATCCACTATCACAAGACAATAGAGATTACCACCCAAGCTCTTGTATGTTGTAGGCCCAAACAAATCCATGTGTAGAAGTTCTAGCACTCTTGAAGTTGACATGAAAGCTTTGGTTGGATGAGTGTTTGCAACTTGTTTGCCCGCTTGACATGCACTACAAGGTTTGTCCTTTTCAAACTTCACATCCTTCAATCCTCTCACTAGTTCTTTCTTCAATAGCTTGTTGAGAGTGTTCATTCCAACATGAGCAAGTCTCCTATGCCAAAGCCAACCAAGTGAGGTCTTGGTGAACAAACATGTCATCAAATTTGCATCTTCGGAGGTGAAGTCAACAAGATAAAGATTGTTGTATCTAAAGCCTTTGAATATCACTTGCTTGTCATCTATCTTTGAAACTTCCACTTCATTTGGTGTGAACAAGCATTGGAAGCCAAGGTCACAAAGTTGCCCAACGGATAACAAGTTGAAACTTAATGAAGCAACATAGAGCACATTTGAGAGTGAGTGATCATGTGATATTGCAATCTTGCCTATACCCTTGACTTTGCTCTTTGAATTATCCCCAAATGTGATCTTCTCTTGACATATTCCATTCTCTTCAATGGTGGTGAACATACGAGGATCACCGGTCATATGTTGAGTGCAACCACTATCAATAACCCAATGAGATCCACCGGTCTTGTAGTTCACCTACACACAAAAGATCAAGCTTTTTGTTTAGGGACCCAAACTTGAGAGGGGCCCTTGACTTTCTCAACTAGTGACTTGGCAACCCATATTTTCTTTGGCCTATTCTTGTTTGGAGGACCCAAAAACATGACTTTCATCTTTCCATTTTAATCTTTTCTTAGCATATAATGAGCATTGAAGGCGAAGGGTCTAGCATGCTTGGGCAAGGGTTGTGGTGGTGGAGTTTTGCATTCATGAGCAAAGTGACCTTCTTGACCACACTCAACACATCTCTTTGGCTTGGGCTTTGACTTGCTTTGTTGTTGTTGAGCTTTTGCTTTCTTTTCTTGATTTGCCAAGTACCCAATACCACTTCTATCCATCTTCATTACGGTGTTCATGAGGAGCTCACTTTGCAAATGTTGGCCTCTTGTGAACTTGCTTAGGCCGGTCTTGAGATGCTCTTTTTCTTGCTTGAGCTTTTTGTTTTCTTCAATGAGTGACTCATTTGTTGGTTGCTTCTCAAGAGCCATCAAACCTTTTAGCTTCTTGTTCTCATTTGCAAGCTTCTCATTTTCACTCTTAATCTTGGCATAATCATCATGGTTGCTTGACTCAACCACACTCTTGCCTTTGCTACTAGAACCTTGCTCAATGCTTTCAATGATCAAGTCATCACATGATGTAGCTATATCACACTTAACAACATAGTTAGTAGCATCATGTGTCTCAAGAGCAAGTTCATTAGCAACCACAAGACTATCATAGTCAATTTTTAATGTGGTGTATTTGTCCTTTAGAGAATTATGTCTAGTGATGAGCTCATCATGCTTCTTCTCAAGTTTATCATGTTGATCTTTAAGCTCTTTATAAGAGGTTTTTAGCTCCTTGAGAGTGGAAGACATCACTTCATTTTGAACTCTAAGCTCACCACTAGTCTTTTGAATATTTTCAAGCTTGGATGAGAGTGATTCATTTTCATTTTGAAGATCATCATTTTCACTTCTAGTCCTTCTTATGATTTTAGTGTATTTGTTTAGCAATTTTACAAGTTCATCATAAGAAGGTGAGTCATATTCATCATCACTATCACTATCATCATCATCATCACTATCATGGTTTTGTACCTTTCGTTCACCCTTGGCCATAAGGCATAGGTAAGTTGTGGATGATGATGGTGAAGAAGGCGGTGAAGATGGTGATGAAGATGTTGGTGAAGATGATGGCCCCATCACAAATGCGGCAACCTTATCTTTCTCATCATCGCTCTCATCTTCGGAGGACTCACAAGATGATTCAATGTCGGTGAGCCAATCACCAACAATGTATGCCTTTCCTCCCTTCTTCTTCTTGTGAAACTCTTTCTTCTTGCCATCCTTCTTCTTGTATGGCTTGTTCTTCTTCTTCTCTTCTTCTTCATCACTTGAATCATTTTTCTTGCCCTTGTTCTTATTCTTGTACTTGTCTTTTGGTGGTCTAGGGCATTGATGAGCTAGGTGGCCAAGTTCACCACAATTGTAGCAATCCATCTCTGAGATTGGCTTTCTCTTGCTACTTGTGAAGAATTTCTTCTTCTTGCCATCGAACTTGATGCCACTCTTGTTGAGCTTCTTTAGCATCTTGGTGGTCTTTCTCACCATGAGTGCAAGTGATTCATCATCAACATCACTTTCACTTGAGCTTTCTTGCACCATCATGGATTGGCCCTTCTTCTTCTTCTTGTCATGACTAGCTTTGAAGGCCAAGTCTTTCTTCTTGGAAGATGATGAGCCCTCTTCCGGAGTGATATGCATGTACATCTCATGAGCATTGATTTTCCCTAAAACTTGAGTCGATGTTGCGGTGGAAAGATCACTTTGGTGAAGCACGGTGACAATGTGTCCATACTTCTCAACGGGAAGCACGCTCAAGATCTTCCTTGCAACATCCGATTGGCTCATTTTGGTGAGCCCAAGAGCATTGAGGTCCTCTACAAGAACATTCAAGCGAGTGTACATGTCATTAGCACTTTCTTTGGAAAGCATCTCAAAAGAATTAATTTTCTTTAAAGCTATGTGATAGCGTTCCTCACGCTCACTCTTAGTTCCCTCATGGAGAGCACAAAGATTTTCCCACAATTCATGAGCGTTCTTTGCATTACGCACACGATTGAAGATATCTTTGCCTAAGCCCCGGTAGAGTGCATTTTTGGCCTTTGCATTCCACCGGTCGTACTTCTCCTCGTTACCACTTGGGTTAGCGGGATCCCTTATGGGGGGAAGCCCTTCGGTTGCGGCTCTAAGGCACCCAACATCTATGGCTTCGAGGTACGCCTCCATACGAATTTTCCAATATGGAAAATCGTCTCCCTCAAAAGTGGGAGGTGGTCCTTCCCCATTAGACATCTTGCTCTAGGCGGTAAAGCCTAAAAATAGAGCAACACGGCTCCGATACCAATTGAAAGGATCAAGATGCCCAAGAGGGGGGGTGAATTGGGCTTTTCTAAAAAAATAAATACAAGAAATAAAACCTACAAGCCGGAATTCACCCCTAGTGTCTACTTGTGTTCCTAGAGAGTCTACCGATACAAAGTTTTGCACCCTAGTTTCCAATCCTAGTCTAGCATGGCAAGTCTAGGAATGTAAACAAGCAATGAAAGTAAATACGAGAATGTAAATGCTTGAATGTAAAGGGGCAAGGAACACGGCGATGTTTTTCCGAGGTATCGGAGAGTCGCCACTCCCCACTAGTCCTCGTTGGAGCACCCGCGCAAGGGTGTAGCTCCCCTTTGATCCGCGCAAGGATCAAGTGCTCTCTACGGGTTGATTCTTTGACACTCCGTCGTGGTGAATCACCCACAACCGCTCACAAGATGAGTTGGGTCATCCACAAGCTCCGCCAGATGATCACCGAACTCCCAATCACCACCAAGCCGTCTAGGTGATGGCGATCACCAAGAGTAACAAGCTAGAACTCTCACTTGACCACTACGAGCCCAAATGAGAAAGTGGATGCACACTTGCTACTCTCTAATCGCTAGTGAGGAACTCTCAAGCTTTGATTCTCAAATCTCTATCCTCACTAGTGCTCTTGCACTCCCTTGCACTCCAAAGGTGTTTATCAGCTGATCAAATGAGCAAGAGACCTCTAAAAGAGGTGGTGGGGATGTATTTATACACCCCACAGACAAAACGAACCATTACCTGCTGACTCAGCAAAACACGAGCTGACCGGACGCGCCGGTCGAACTGACCGGACGCGCCGGTCGCTCGTAACGGTCGAAAACCGAAAAACAACTGAGTGACCGGACACACCGGTCAGGGGTGACTGGACGCGTCCGATCGTGCAGGGAGCATACTGTACTCGCACCGGACGCGCGACCGCGTCCGATCGGTGATGACCGGACGCGTCCGGTCGTCTCTGGACCTTACTGGACTGTGACCGGACGCGCCGATCACAACCAGGTCGCGTCCGATCGGGTGTTTCCCTCAAGTGACACGTGTTGACTTCTGACCACCGCGTCCGGTCCTCGCGAGGACCGCGTCCGGTGTTCAGAGCTGAAACCCTAGCCGCGGAACTGTACTGACCGGACGCGTCCGGTCATGCCGAGGACCGCGTCCGGTCAAGGGAAAACGACCCGAAACTCTCCGAAACGCGTCACAACTTGAACCAAGTTGCTTCCAACTGAACTTTGAGCTATTCTAGAGCTGCCTAGCGCCAAGTTTAACAAGTGTGCACCACACCTAAACATAGGACTCGCCTAGGTCAAGCTACCCGCTCATGCCCCCCTTAATAGTACGGCCAAAAGAGAAAAATGAAGATCCTAATGACTATTCCAAATGTCTCTCAACACCTCGACATCCGAAACTAACCGTCCTTAATCTTGACGTCACTCTTTTGAAAACTAAAACGATTTCCATCAAGGGGCATGAATACCATGGTGCCCAAAGCAGTTAAAACCTCCATGACCTAACTTACCAAAGTTTCTGCAAAACACACGTTAGTCATGGTAATAAAGCGTTGTCATCAATTGCCGAAACCAAATCTCGGCGCCTAGATGCTTTCAGTTATCTTTCCATATCATATTGTAAGATCCATATCTTAGACCGAAAGTAGTGGAGTTTCCTTCTGAAGTTGCTAAGAGGATAACCTTTGAAGAACATGTTACTGACATAAATATTAACAGACTGCAATAGGTGGTAGACAAGTAACTCTACTTAGTTGTCTCAATATTGACGAACATCATCTAGTGAGCAATGTATCTCATTCCTATTGGATAAACATGACACACAACATTTAATGTTGGACAAGCCATCTGTTGGATAAGAATCGATTGTCACATTACTCAAGTCTTAACCTTTGTATGCATAATAACCATACCATTGAGATCAACCATCTCTGGTGAGACTCCGTGTCTGCTGACTTCAATGGCAACCATCTGCTTTGTATCAACCACAATTATTGTGATCAAGAATGAAGATTTGGAACTTTTTAGTGTTGAGAGACAACTAATTAGTTACCAATAGGAAGGTTAATCTCTAACTAGGTAATGACTCTTTGGTAGCTGCGAAGGCCAAGTCTTACAGAGCAATAACCAACAAGAAGTTGATTAACTAGCCAACAACTTGCATGGTATTCTATCTTCTAGAGCCATTGTGATCAAGTCAATTCTATCTTGGACAATCACACAGATATTGCAAGGTGTTCTATCAGCTAAAGCAAAGAATTAGAGAAAGCATGACCTCATTTCAAATTAGTATCCATGTGCCCTTAGGTGCCACAAATGGTTTGTTCATCACTCCATTGGACGATCTCTTATGTGGTCTTAAGGACCCTATTGGACACTCTTTTGCTTTGCTTTTATGTTCTCTCATCAACAAGTATTGAGACGATCAAGGGTTCTACGAGTAAATTTGCAAATCGAAAGCAATTTGAGAAGTGTCAAACAACATATTCCTATCTTAGAGCTGCTGTTTGATCCCAAAGAGGAAGCCTCAGGTGAAAGTTGGCTTGACAAAGTTGCTACATTGCAAGTCAACTCAACTTACAGTGCAACTAAGTCACAAAGGAAAATTTTACTCAACCGTTTGGTGGCAGACTACTCTCCATGGTTTAGTGAATATTTACAACTTTTGTTGTTCTTAAGGCCTCATTACATCTTTCTTTGGGAATTATTTTCCAATGATGACATACTTTGGTACCTTATACATGTTTTTACCAAGAGCTTACATCTGATTCCACCCGGATAACTGTTGCATTTGGATAAGAGAATCTTCTTAGGTAACATTTGATAGAAATACGAAGCCGACAGAGTCAGCTATCACATTCACTGATCCCTCAATGGACATAGATAATACAGGGTTGTCGTCAGAGAAAGAGAACTGCACACATGGGACCACAAGTAGTTTTCCTTTAGTTGGTGTCTGAATGTTGGGACCTTTACGACCAACATAGACCCTGTCTATTGGTTAGTCAGTATCCTATAGCCTCAGAGTATATTTGTCGTCTATGATCTCACCCTTTTGGAAGGTTGTACTCAAGCCATTTTGGTAGAGAGCTGCTTTTCAAAATCATGTGAACATAGAGCCATTTCAACGAGTATACTTCTGAATATTTTGATCTAATGTCAAGTTCATATGGACTATGTTGTGTTCACTAAAGAATCAGATACTTGTGAGTGGTTCACTCATGGACCAAATGATCTCCGTACACTGAGAATGCAGTATATGCTATCTTGGATTCCTCCCAAAGTAACAATGCTTCATGGAAGTCAATGAAGGAAATTCTTCAGACAAATTTTACCATGAAAAGTCAGTGTTAGAAAGTGCCTTTGGCCAAATTGTTCACCGATGTTGAAGCTTTGTAGTTGAATGCTATAGCAGATATTGAGAACTGGATAACGTGTCTCTCTTCCTTAAAAGATCTTCCATTCCGAATCTCGGGACGCGATTCTTTTAAGGGGGGGAAGGCTGTAACACCCCAGGTGTTGATCACCAATTAAGTAGTGGGTTTGAGCTCAAACATGATAGATTGAGCAAAAATGACGATGTCAAGGTCAACCTATGGAGATGAGCCTAACCTAAACATTGGATGTTGCACCTTGCTTATGCTGCCCATCTAAAATACATATTGAATAATGTTGCTTATACTTCTTTTAGGTGTCTCATATACATCTCTATAGTGAGCACTAGAAAAGTTTGTGAAGTTTGGAATCAAAAACTCACATAAAATGATAAGCCAAAGTCTTGGTTGAACTATAACTGAAACCTACCCTGAAACACTGAAACATGTTTTATAATTCAAGAGTGACTTTGATAGCAACTTGAGTTCGTGCAACATACCAATGCCACATATGCAACACATCTATGAAACATGTGGAACACCATAGTGAAACATTGGGAAACATGTACATTGCAACAACAAATTGAAACAACTAAAACAAGGTGGTGAAACAATTGATGCATAGTATTGTTTCATTGTTTTCTAGCTTGTGATGCTTGTACACTAATGTAACCCCTAAGTAAAGTGGTTGGTGATCCTCTAAACAACCTTAGTTACACTTAGGATGACTTTTGGAACAATGTTCATGTAGACAAAAGTGGCAATTTAAGCCTCCAATTGATAGTTTGACTTGTTCCTCCATCTAGACCCCTTTTATTTGACTATTTAAAAAGTGCTTGCTACAGATCTTGCATGTCAGTACAATCTTTAGCAAAGTTGTAGAAAATTTTATAAGGAACAAAAGTTGTAAAGGTGACAAATCTTGAAAAGGTGCACAACATGTCCAAAAATGTCTAACAACCCAGAAATTCCCTGCTGGTAGCCATCCTGAAAAATTCTAAGTGTTGGGGTCGAATTTCAGTTTCATGTATACTACTTTGGAGCACTATATCTCTCAAACTAAGCAGAACTAGCTCAAGCTTGTATTGGGAACTTTGTAGATCTCATGTAGCTCTACACTTTTGTCAATTGCTCCTCGAGCTAAATCGAAACTGTTTGAGAGCTATAGGAACGTGAAGGGGGCGGTTTCAGTCAGATGGGAAGGACTGCATCGTTCTTCAATTTGAATGGAGCTGAGCTCCAGGCCGACCGGTTTCAGGCCGTTTGCGCCGCGTGGCGGCTGTACATCGATGGGAGGTCGTGGTGTCGAGCCTGGAAGCCTTCAAGGCGACACCAACCCACTGCCTCGGCCCTCACTCTCTTCTTCCCCTCCTGCTCTCTCCCAAGGCAGAAAACAGAGCGTCGAACGCCGTCGTGAGCCTCGCCGCTATCGTGCGCATGCCTCACCGCGTCATAGCCCACCAAACCTTGCACCCAGCTCCGCATTGCTTCGCTCTGCACTATCATCATGTTGGTTTGGTTGTTGAGTTGAGGTATAGGGTGTGTTGCTCGGTTTCCTTTCCGCCGGAGCTCGGTCACCATGGCTGGAGCTCAAGCTTCCTCGTGGTCGACCCTCACCGAAGCCATTTCCCTCCCTTCTCGATCTTGTCTCGGGGTACCCGTAGCGTATAGTTGTTGTAACCCTAGCGAATCAAAGCTCTACCGAGCTCATTCCGTCGGAACGGGCCTCGACGCCGCGCGCGTCCGCCATTGCCGCCTAAGAGCTCGAGTCCAATCTCTCCATGCCCATGCATTCCTTGGTAAATTAGATCGATGTCTAGGGTTTCTGGGTTAGTCTTCTTGTTGTGTGCTTGATGGAACCGCCAGCCGGAGTTTCACCGGAGCGAAACGCTGCGGCCCCGCCGCCGTCGGCAATGCCCCCCATGGAGCCACCGCGCACGTGGTCAGCAGGCCACCGACCACCTCGGACCGCACTACGGACACCTATGGACGCGCCTCGCCGCCCTGGAGCTTTTCCACTACTTCCCCGCGGCCGCCGACGACCTCACCGGCTGGAGATGGCCGGCGGCAAACCTCCTCTGTTTCCGGTGAACGGAGGAAGCCGACATCCTCTCTCCCTGTCCCTCTGTGGGTCATTGACAGGCGGGCCCGACAGAACAGTGGGTCCCTCGTGTCAGTTAAGTAGTGTTTGGTTTGGAGTACAGATCCGGGTGCGCCTAGCAATTTCAATAGGGTTTGAGTAATTCCGATTTTGAATTTCAGATTTCATGTAAATCTTTAAATATTCATATCTCATGCTAGGAGACTCCAAAAATAGTAAAAGTGGACTTTTTGGAAACCTTGAGAAGAGATCTATGCAGTGGAGTCATAAAATGTTATATGTTTGTAGATGTTTTCTGATGTATCTATTTAAGCTTTAAAAATGCTCTAATAATGCCTTTAAATTTAACCAGAGTAAGATCTGGAGTTTTAGGACTCCAAAAATAGTGATTCTTATTTTGTCAATTTTGTGATGATATTTACTTGCTAGAAAAAATATTAAACATAATAGTTGTTCACTGTTTTCTTAGGGTTTTGATTTGACCTTGATAAATAAGGAAATCTACATTATATTGCTTGTCATTTTTATATCTCGAGTTGTGTTGATCCAAATGATGTAAAATTTTTATGGTAGTCTTATCATGCTATGAGTGTACTGTGGTATAAATTTCATGGTCATTGCTCACTGCATGATCAAGTTATTGATTTAACTTGTTTATAGCTTGATAAATAGCTTATAAATAATATATAAATGATAAAATAGAAAATATTGTTCCTTTACCTTAGTATGATGTTTCTCTATCATATTGATTCATAATATGGCCTTGTGTTCATAGAAAATATTGAGTTTTAGGTTTAACTTGCTCTCACATGATTTATTGCAATAGCTATTTGTCTTTTTCTTAGAGGTTGATATACTTGTCCAAATGGCATGAAAATTGTACAGTAGACTTTTGGTAGCATTTTTATGACACTGTAATTTTGGTAGAAATTATTGTGCAATTTGGTAGGTGTTCATAATTCCACCTAATTATCTAAATAAATTAAGAAAATGTATTAAAATAATTTATTTAGCATTAGATACTATGTTTTCTGGTGTTCATTAGTCATGTGTGACATATTAGTAAAGTTGGTTTTGTCCAATTGTAAGTTTGCAATATAAGTTAATAATTATTTCTTGCAAATGAAGTTTGTGGACAGATCTGGAAACTTAGCAAAGCTCTTCGTGGTAATGTGCTTTGTTGTGAAACTTATTTATACAAAAGTTGTATATAATTTATGTATCTAGCTTCTGTTAAAAATTGGTGGCATTTGGCCATGTAGTTTAGGAGTTATAGCTGTTTAAAGTTGGGTTACAGAATTGCTTCCTCTCTGTCTTGTTAGACCAGTTTCTGTGTTTGTGTAAATTCGACATGTTAAACTTTGGAATCATGCTGTGATGATTATAAATGAAATATAGATAATTTCATAAGCTTTTCAGAATGTCTTCTTGCCAGTCATTTGGAGTTGTAGATCTCCAGTTATGATTAAATTACTTAGCTGCTGTTCTGATACCCAGAATGTGGCAATTTCTAGTTCTAGTGCTTTGATTAACTTGCCATGCTTATGTTTTGGAAGTGTGACACATGTCTTTGTTGGTACTTGGTTTGGTACCCTAGGATCTTATAAGACTTGTGTCTTGATTGATGTATTTACAATCTTCTATGTTATGCCTTTGTGAGGATTAAGTTAATTAGCTCTATGTGTTTATGAGAATCTTGGTATGCTTGTTTGATTATTCTGTTTATTGCACTTCTATGCATTCATACACTTGCTTCTTGCATCTCATTTAAGTACGCTAGATGCACCACGTGAAGGACGTGTGGTGGAGCCAAACTCGAAGATGGAGTTGGTGGATCCATCCCGAAGGGAAATGCTCGCCAAGCGAGTTCTTCTGACATACTCTAACTTGAGTCGGATCCCAGGCAAGCCCCGGAGCATTATAAGCCTCCTATCTTCAAAGCAATTAATTATATATATGTTATAAGTATTGTTGCATTAAGTGATAGGAGTTGGTTGGAAACTCTTGCTGCATTATATCATTCCTTGTCTAGATATATGAATCCTTGAATCCTACATAGACTAGGATCGAGTAGATGCTTAGCCCTGCTTTAAGCGGTAGAAGTCAGGTGATTTCCTGTCACCTGCGAGATATAGGGATATTCATATATGGCACGGTTGGCTATATTTGCTATCATGGAATGGAACCATGTGTTAATAAAATGAAATGAGACCGGACGGGATGACGATAGTGAAGCAACAAGGCATGGAGGTCTTGGGTGTAGATCTATCCCCGTCTGAGTCGTTTAAGGACCGATTCGCTGTACGTCCTTGAGTCATGTTGAACGCAGTCTAACACTTAGTTGGCTGGATAAGTCGTTCCGACCGTGAATCCGAGTAATACAGTTCAGGCTGGGAATCGAATGATAGGTTGCTTCTTGGAGGAGAGAAAGGATGTGCTTGGGGACATTGGCGTGAGACAAGGGGGGTTAGAGTCCCTATCACCTGGCAGAGTGTCGCCCTTGGGGTCGCGACATCATTCGGACCCGCAGCTCCTGAACTGTACCAAAGGTGACCTGAGCAGCCTTCGCCAGGCATGACTCGGTGAGTGTTAGAAATACCCCTCCAGCTGGATAGGAATTCGATTCGAATCGCCGTCGCTCCCGGTTAGTGAGCACTTGACTTGAGCAGCGGCAACGTAGATTCAATTAAATTGAACGGATGTTTAATTGGATCATGATGGAAAGATTGCCTCAATTTATACCTGCTATGGTTAATATTGTTTGCTCCTAATAAAGTGAGTGCTCTAGTACAGGTGCTAATATAGATGACAGGCTAATGATGATTAACTTGATGCTTAAGCATTAATGATTACTTATCCGTAATAAGCTTTTATGCAAAATGTTGTCAAGCTAGCCCCACTTTATATCAGCCTTGCATAATCCTTGGTGTCACCTTATTTCTGGTTTCTGACGGGTAAGTCTAGCTGAGTACTTTGTCGTACTCAGGGTTTTATCCCCACTTGTTGCAGGTTGTGATGTATCATGGCGACTGCAAGAGTTGGTTGACTCCTGCCGTAGTGGCGGAGTGTGATCGCGGGCATGATCCTTCTTATTTATCTTCTCTCTAATGCTTTTGTTGGAAGTCGACCGTGGTACTGGCATGTACTTGAAATAAGAATAATGTTAGTTTCAAATTACTTTGCTTCCGCTACTTTTTAACTTAAGTTGTAATAACTATGTTGAACTCCGATGTATATTGAATTACTTGTGAAATGGATGTAACATGTGACTTGTTATGTTGAATCACTACGATCTTGGCTTGTATGTTGGTTGGTTTGAAATTCCTCGTGATTTCACTGGACTACCGGAGTTATATGGGCTCAAGTGCGAGAATTTGATCACTTCGGTGATTGTTTTTGTACTTGTGCTCTTATAATTTGGATGGTTCTGTTACAGAACGTTCAGCACCAGAGTTCGGTCCTGGATGGGCTTGCTGAGGTCGGCAAGGACATCCGCCATGCTCTTCATCTTGCGGCAGTAGTCATCGATGGAGAGGGCACCTTGGCAAAGAGTGCGAAACTCGGCGTCGAGGAGCATGGCGCGGGACTCGCGATTGTTGAGGAACTGCTGTTCAATCCCGAGCCATGCTGCCCGGACGGTGAGGCCGTCGTGCTCATGGATAACGTCCAAGAGGTCGGCGGAGATGGTGTTGAAGAGCCAAGAGAGGACGACGCAGTCCATGCGCGACCACGCCGGATCGTAGGGGCGGGAGTCGTCGCTGAGGACGTGATCCTTCAAGGCGAAGCGACCGAGGATGAGGAGGACGTAGCCGCGCCACTTGGAGTAGTTGGAGGATTAAAGATCAAGAACGATGGGGATTAGGTTCTTGATGTTCTGGACGGCAGCAGCTTGAGTGTGGAGGTGGGCGATGGCCGCTGCTTCAGAGGAAGCGGAGTGGACGTCGTCATCCTCAGGATCGGCGTCGTCGTCCGGAT
Organism: Saccharum hybrid cultivar R570; assembly: GCA_038087645.1. NCBI lineage: Eukaryota > Viridiplantae > Streptophyta > Magnoliopsida > Poales > Poaceae > Saccharum > Saccharum hybrid cultivar. The sequence goes on along the minus strand of JAQSUU010000049.1, from coordinate 1,092,326 downwards.
GTTCGGTGCGGAGGCGATCCCGGAGGGCCGCGGCCTGCTGCTCCAGGGTATCTGCATGCGCGCGCTCTTTGTCAAGAGCAGCAGCAGCGACGCGGACACGCTCCTGGGCGGCGGCGGCGGACTTGAGAAGGGCAGCTTCTTCCTCGAGCTGCTGGCTGCGCTCTGTGTTGGTGGAGCGCAGAGAGGAGGCCTCATCCTCCAGGCGCTTGGCAGCAGAGAGGGCTTCGTCGCGGAGCTTGGCCGCGGTAGCCATGGCGGAGGAGCTGGAGGTGGCCATGGGCGCGCAGCAGCAGCAGCAGAGGGCGTGCGCGCAGCCTGGGGCGGGTGGAGTGGGAGCGGAAGCAGAAGGATCGATGTTTTAGTCTGATATCATGACAAACAATAGCCTAGCAGGCTTAGATCACTTTAATTGAGTTTACAGAAGAGATTACATATAAATAGAGAGGAGGAGGGTAGCCCAAAGGGCCAGCCGAGTCCCAAAGGGCCAGCAGGGTGTGAACCCGTCCCAAGCTAGCTAGAAGATTACACAAGTAACTAGGGGATTACAGTAAATTAATTCTAACATATACAATAGCACGCTTTCTTTTTATCTGTATCATCAGCGCATGTCTCACTTCTGTTTTCACCATTAGAATATGTGCATCAAACTTACAAGACAATTTGCATGGTGAGGTATCATTTTTTGCAAATATATTTATTTCTCAACCACATTGTATTTGTGTTCATTGTCACTAGAACTGAGTTATTATATTTAGTCAGGCTAAGCCATATTTGTTACCATGCTATATCTAAATCCGTTGCGTTTTGCATGCACTGCTGCACTATATTCTTTTTTTAGATGGCTGTATTTCTCGCTGCATTTGAGTTACATGCGACTATGTATGTATCTGTGAAACATCAAGATCTTACAAATGCTTTACCCATGCCTGTCATTTTTCTCTGTTAAAGTAAAATTAGCTGATCGTGTTCCAGAAAGAATAAGCACTCTTGATACTTAGAAAAAAAAGAGGACGGGCTTCCTGATAGCTTCGACACTTCTGTAGCATAATACTCCATGACTCCTTTAGAAAAAAAAAGCCGGTACATATCTTCATACAGGGTCACAAACTATCGTGCTATTGTTTTCAGGTCCATGTTTTTGAAGATGACTGTTGGCCAGAACCAGATCATGATGCATTCTTGATGGTTCATGCCTTCATGGCATAGACTGGACTCCGCGAGGTCATGCTCCGCATTTCTTTTTTTTTTGTCTCAGTAGCAGCAGCATTGTTCAGATACCAAGGTTCTGTGCCATAGTTCTGCACACGTTCACTAAACATGGTTATTGGCTGATGATGGATTGCAGAGTAAATTCCCTCAATGCCATCGAAATTCTTCGTTTGTGCTCGTTGAGCAACCTCAACTGAACCTTGATTCTCTAAATAAAGATGGCCTCCTCCTATATTTCTAGAGGATTGACAGCAATCAGTGCTTCTTGCAAAGTTGTATAGGGTTGTCAGGTTGTCCTCGCGTTGTACCTATAGCCTTCCTCCTAAAAATGTTAGATCTTGCAAATTGATGCCCAAACATCTGCCTTACCTATCTCCACTGCACAAATTTGTCGTAAAGATCGGCTGCAATTGCACCTCCATGTCCAGATGTCCAGATTCATTCCTATCTTCGCCAAACATTGGTTGCTCGAATATCCAACGACTGAGGTCTATTTTATGTAGCTTAAAATTAGCAGGTGAGGAAAGTTTGCTAATAGACTTCCTAAATACTTCCTCTATTCCAAATTACAAGCCATCTTAACTTTTCTATTACTATGTATCTAGACATAGTGTTTATATCTAAGTATATAGCAAAAACTATGTGTCTAGAAAAACTAAAAAGAACCAAAACATCTTATAGTTTAGAATTATATGAAGTATTAGCTAGCTAAGTTCCTACCAATTAGTTTATTGATGAAGGGGTACTAGTAGAGTAATAGTCCATATATGCACCTCCAATCAGTTATCTAACCATCTATTAACAGGTAGATCTAAATGTCCCTGCTAATAATTAGCAATTACTCATATTAACTAGCTAGTAACTATTAGCATTGGTGGATCCAAACAAGTCCTTCTATGCTGAAAGTGCATCTAACCAGTTGTGGGTTTTATTATATTAGCACATACAATTAAAGGGCCAATATTTATGCCAAGTTTTGGACAGGTTATCTCTATCTACAACTAAAAATACTAAGATGTCATCGTCTACCCGGGGCTACAACATTTCGCCTGAATCCACCCCAACCGCACCCCGCCCCCCAAATCAAATTTTTGTGTTGACATGTGGACTCGGTAGGATGATTCACCTTTCTCGTGTGCATCCTGCGACCCCATGCTCTCTCCAAATCCTAGCCAGCTTAGCACGCCACCAACAAAGCCACCAAGTCGTGCCTCCCTGCCCTGCTGAAAGGTCCTTGTTTGGTTTTGGTAATTGAGTGACAACTTAGGTGGACTAATATGTGGTTATGTGAGATACACAGGAGATTAGTCCACATGTGATGGTGTCATTGCATATGAGACATGACATGGAGTCATGTGACCAAGATGGAGAAGATCAAGATGAGGCTTGGCTCGAAGGACCGGTTGTGAAGGTGAAGGGCAAGTTGAGGCTTCGAAGCGAAGGACCATGCGATGGTGAAGCTTGGGCAAGACTTGGCGCCGACGGACCAATACAACGGTGAAGAGCAAGTGAGGTCAAGATCGATGAACCAATACGGTCACGTGATGATATGAAGTGAATCATATCATTTGGTGATTGGTTGGTGCATGTGTTGCATCAATGTCGGAGGAGATGGAGTGGAATGCGCAAGGCTAAGGTATAACCTAGGGCATTTCCATTTCACCGGTCATAGGTGTGTAGAGAAGTTTATGACCGGGTTTAGGATAGATGGCCGTACTATCAAGAGGGGCAAACTTGTTTGCATATCGGTCATCTAGTGCCACTTGAGCGATCTAACTGTGCATAAGTGTTAGGATCGAGTGGCGAGGCAAGCTGAGTGCCTATTTCCTTTGAAAATGATTATGAAAATGCTAACACACGTGCACAAGGTGGTGATCACTTGTTGGTGTTGGCACATTTGCAAAGGCGATGAAGTTTGGGCGGTAGAGAGGGTTTGGGTCTCTCTCTCCCTCCCGCCGAGCTTGCGAGCGCGGGATTCAGGCGTTTTTGAGAAGTTGAAATGCCTATTTTCCACTACGCCGAAAGTCGGAAAAGAAACGGAGGCGAACGGGGTCACTGAGGTGACCGGACGCTGCACCGGACGCGGTCATGGTATGACCGGACGCGTCCGGTCAGTACAGCGCAGGCGCGGGTGCTAGGGTTTGCAACCGGCGCGTCTGGTCACTCGCGGGACCGGCGCGTCCGGTCATGCGCCCAGAAGGAACTGAGGTTCACAGAGGACGATCGGACGCGAGGCGCGTCCGGTCACACATGATCGGACGCGTCCGATCGTTGAAGGAGCTTACTGGACTCCGACCGGACGCTGGCACTGTCGCGTCCGGTCATTGCGAGGAGCGCGTCCGGTCGTTGTTTCGCGGGCGCGGGTGCTGTGCGGATCGGCGCGTCCGGTCGTTGCGAGGAGCGCGTCCGGTCGTTGCTTCGCGCGCGCGGTGCTGTGCGATCGACGCGTCCGGTCGTTCGACAGGCGCGTCCGGTCATCGGGACCGGCGCGTCCGGTCGTTATGAGAAGCGCGTCCGGTCATAGGGTTTGACCGTTGGCGCAGTGACCGTTGGAGGATCTAACGGTCACATTTGAAATTTGAGGGACACGTGGACGTCGCAGGGCAACCGGACGCGGTTGAGCGCGTCCGGTCAATTACGACCGGCGCGTCCGGTCGTCCCGAAAAAGGACCCAGTGAAGGGGTAACGGCTCTATTTGACCGTGGGGTTATAAATAGATGCCTTGGCCGGCTATGGCCGGTAGCTGAGCACACTTTAGCCTTGGTGGCTTGTGTGGTAGTGCTTGGGAGCCCTCTAACTCACTCATGCTTGATAGTGTTCATCGGATCGAGTGAGAGAGTGATTCTAGTGCGATTGCATCGTGAGGTTGCATCGAGTGGCACTAGGTGTTTGTGTTGCAAGCCGGTAGTGCTTGTTACTCTTGGAGGTTGCCACCTCCTAGACGGCTTGGTGGCTTGTGGCTCCGACGAAGCTCGCAAGAAGATTGTGCGAGGCTCCGGAGAAGCTTTGTGAGGGGGATTGTGCTCACCCCGCGGGGATCGCGAAGAGCAACTCTAGTTGAGCGTGTCATTGAGTTACCTCACTTGAGAGTGGTGTCTTGCGGTGCCTTGCGGGGCGTGCCTTGAGGGGCAAGTGACTTGAGGGTCACACCGAGGAACCATCTAAGTGTTGGTCGACACAACGGGGACGTAGCTTGGTGGCAACCAAGTGAACCTCGGGAGAAAATCACCGTGTCAACTTTGTCTACTCTTCTCGGTGGTTTGCATTCATGCAACACAAGCTTGTATTTACTTTCATATATACTTGTGCTTGTGTAGTTGCTCTCGTAACTAGTTTGCTTGTGTAGCTTGCTAGTTATCTTCTTGCTTGTGTAGCTAGAAGCTTCCCCTTTGCGTGACTAATTTGGTTTGTGTAACCTTGTTAGTCACATTGCTTAGTTTGTGTAGCTAAGTGATTTGCGCTCTCTAATTTGGCATTAGTTGTCTTGTTATTGAGCATTGCTAGTGAGCTTAGGCTTTGTGCGCTTTGCTTACTAGAATTGTGTAGGAGCTCCCTCTTGCTTGCAAAGTACTAGTGCATAGGTTTGTGTGACCTTGCTCTAGAATTAAATAGGAGAGCTCTTGCTAAGGAAAGCACCTTAGTTGCTTAATTAGGATCTTTGTGAGGTGCTTGTGAACTTAGTTAGAGGGGTGAAGTCTTGGCTAGACCGATAAGTTTAATTCCGCATTTGTTTTTGGTTAGCCAACACGCTTAAGTTTTAGAAAGGACTATTCACCCCCCCCTCTAGTCCGTCATCTCGACCCTACACCTGCCCTGGTGATGTCGTTGTCTCAGCCGTTGTTGGTATTTTTAACGCACACAGATAAATCCATAAGCGCACGGATACGATTGTAGTTTTCATCCGGAGGGTTTAAAATATCGTATCCACAGGGAAACGTGTGTGAGCCGCCTAACCACTAGTTTATCCAAAGGTAGCAATCAAGGTTAAGATATGATGGGTAGAGAGGATTCCTATGGTAATGATCCTATGCAAGGAAAGGTTATGGTTCAAATGTCATTCTAATGTTCACTTCGGGACGCCGCTAGACGGGAAAGCACCACTAAGGATAACTCTACCGACGCGACTATGATCCTACTAATTTAATAACCTACTCAAATCGATGTGGACGGGGCTGTCACCTCCGGTAACTACCACACAACCAAAGAATAGGGCGCAAACACAGGTAATCGATAGCCTAAGCACCACGCTTATGCTAACAATTACTACTCTAATTCAGAGCGCTAACAAGAACTAGAGCAATCAAAAGAACTGTAAACCAATGAACAAAAGAGTAAGATAAATACTTCAACAATGATCAATTACCAGAAGTATCCCGGATGTAGACTCGGAGAAGCCTGAATCCGTCGAAGTACAAGCCGGAGAGGGAGCACCGACAGGCCGGCACCACCCCCAACTCTCCCCTCGCTCTCTATCTATCTATTATGCTAAGACTAGATCCTAATGAGGATTAATCTTCTCTTGATGGCTAGCTATGGAGAGGAGATTCATTCAAGGGACTCCTCTCAGCTGATCCCAACTAGAGCAAATGAATTAAGGTTTCATGGGATGCCTCCTCCAGGGGCCAGGAGGCTTGCTTATATAGCCCTCTAGGAAGCACCACAGCCCTCAGATCAAACCGACCTTGATGTACGATTAATATTCATCCTCAAAGGCAGTGGAGGCAGGATCCAGGAGCTCGCTCCTGATTGGCTACCTGGGTGGGGCGCCCGTCCCCACCCTTGGGGCGCCTGCCCGGCTTTCGGGCCGGTTTCGCCTCCGGTTTATTTCTAGAGTCTTCCCGTATCTTCCAGATTCCAGAAAAGTTATGCGTAGCCCCTTTGTCTCTATGTAAACCTGACATGTGGGCCTTCCTTGGTTCTTTTCAGCTGACACCCTGCAGAAACAGACATTCACCAAAACTTGTTGAATTCTGTCAGTAAACCCCCTATATCTATGTGGTAATTATGTTTAGGTCTTTTTTCATGTTTCGTTGACGATTAAAATTGACACTTATCTACCGTAAACGGTCGTCATTCCCTCTTCCACCCATAAGCCTCAAGAACGCCATAAAGGACAAGACTTGGTGCCATGAGCTTCTTTTTTTTACAACAGCTTTTAATATATAGCGTTAAAGCATAGTACAACAGTGTGGGAAAAGAATTCCTAGATTACAGAGCACAGATAAGTAAAAATTACTGCTAATATGCTTCTGTAGGCATAGGTGATGCTTCCGTTGAGGACACGGGGCCCGTCGGAGCCACATGTCCCATGAGAAGTGGCCACAATAGAAACATTGAGGGTCATTCTCGCACTCCGATAGCACAGTCGGCGCTCCCCTCGACTATCTGATCGGCTTATGTCTTCGAGGATCAGTAGTCTTGAGCCATAGATAGGATGGAGACTTTGCTAGGCTCAAGAACATGGAACCACAGCCACCAATGTCAAATCTGAGGACCTGCATCAGCTGACGTTGATGGTCAACCCGAACACCAAAGGCTGTGTGTTACCACTTTCATGTCTCCAGATAAACAAAAAAAAAAGGTTGACAGAGAATATAGACTTGTTGTGTCTGGCAGACACACAGAGCCAAAGATGGCCACCAATTGGACACGGAACCGCCCATGAAAGGGGAGCCTCCTGCATGGGATGCACATTACACTTCAGGAGGTGGACCCCACAACACAGTAGGCAGGGCCCATCCGCACCGAACAGATTAGAAACGCCGAGGAAGGGATGGATGCAGGAAGCTGCAGCGGCGAACGGCACCGCCGCAAAAGTTCCAACTGTGAACGTTGAGGCCGGTGCAACCTCCTCCGCTCGGGAGTTGTATCCGACCTTGGCCACCATGGACGCAGGCGCTGGACGAAGAAGGCCGAGAAGGCGCGGCGATGCACGCATTCCACGCCTTCGACCTTCGCCCGCATGGTGGCTCTCGTGGCCACCAAGTCGCCCTTGCCTATTGGCATGGAAGAGGAGAGCTCCCGCTGGAGCCCCCATGACAAGCAGCCACACCGATGGGGGGCACATTGACAGGAGGCGCGCCATCGCTGAGGACGTCGTCATCCTTCTTGCCTTTCCATGATATCCAAGACTGGGATGGACGGGTCGTGGTCGCCGGATACGTAGGGGTGTTGGTCGAGACCAGCCATGCCTTTGTTGAGTTCTGTCAGTCGCACCTTCGAGGTTCCGCCACGCTTTCTCAAGATCCCTTTCTTCGATCGAGGTAGGCCATGCTGCCCCGCTCATAGCCATGGAGCCTGGCAAGCCATGCAATCCAGCTACCACACATGACGACTAATCCCTGAGAGATGTTAAATAACTTGTTGCTCTCACATCTTTCTTTGTCATAGGAGCATTGTAACTGCTCCTTCCCTTTCCTGTCAATAGGACAACAGTAGTTGGGAGTATGGCTATAGTGTCATATAATAGGTAGTATGACTATAGTGCTGCCAAGTAATGGGCAGTATAACCCTAGTTTGACTTCTATAATTTAGCTTCTATATGAAGGAAGTGGCTTGCTACAATCACAAACAGTTTAGTAGCCCAATTCATGTGTTTATGTGTGTGTGTTCTAATCTCCTCTTCTTCATCCTCTAGTGTGTGTGAGAGTGAGGGGTATGGCGATACACACCCATATGACAAAGTTGGCCAACAAGTAGTATCAGAGTCATGGTTGGCGATCATTGGCGATGTCAGGAGCAGACAAGTAGTATCAGAGTCATGGTTGGCGATCATTGGCGATGTCAGGAGCAGGAGGAGGGCGTTCTCTGCCCTTGGGCCGGCATGAGCATCGAATGCCTTTATCACCAGAGCAACACCAGCTCGTAGTGCAGAGGACGGTGAGGGAGGTTGGAGCAGTGGCGGATCCAGGAATCAAAACCTGTGGAGCCAGCCAGCAGAAGCTGTGGGATCAAACCATATATGCTACAGTAAAATTGCACTAGATTCGTCAAAACCTGTGGGGCCGGGTGGCCCCACAGGTTGTACCTACGTCCGCCACTGGGTTGGAGGAACATAGTATCCTAAGCTCACCCACACCAACTACAACGATTGGACGGTGTTAATGAAGGTGATGCTCTAGGTTCGGGGTTGTGGCCCACAGTGGAAACCGGCACCATGTATGAAGTCTAGGAATGGTCTGTGATCGAGGCCATCTGTAACACCTCGGGTGTTAAGCATGCATTAAACATTGCAAATCATGAGCATGAGCATCATCTTGCATTCATGATCACATGAAATATAAAGGAAACAGTGGTTTGAAACATGCGAAACATGACTTCAAAACATGAATGTTGCATTTGCTTGTTTAAATAAAATTATACTCTGAGTATGTTTGATTAGGTCAATAAACAAGTTTGTTTGGTAGTGAAAAGATTTTAGAAATGTTTAGCATGAAATTTGGAGCAAGTTTTATATTCAAAAGTTTCTCAAAATTTGCTTTTAAAAATAATAAAAAAGGAGTTTTTGAATTAAAATGAACTTTGAATCTTTATTTCAAAATCTAGTTAGAATTTTAAAATGTACCTTTAAGCAAAGTTGTAGAGAATCAAATTCTAAACAACTTTTATTTTGGGGTCAAGATTTGAAAATGCCATTTTCTAGTTAAAATTTGAAATTTGGAGCTGTTTAGTTAATTTTGATTTGAAAAATAAAAAGAAAAAAAGTTGTTTTCGCTTTACTGGCCTGCGCCTCCCTTTTGGCCCACCCGAGCATGCCAGCTCGGCCTAGCTCCGTGCCTGCCCCGCACCCGCCTCCCTCTCCCGCGCGCACCCGCACCCACGCCCGACCGCGTCAGGCCGCGGCCACCGCGTGGAGGCCGGTCGCCGGCGACGGCGTACGGGTGGCACTCCAATGGCCCCCGCAACGCGCGCGCTCGCCTTAACCGCGCCCCGCTCGCCCTGCTCCACTCCACTCCATTCCCCGCTCCCACCTCACCCTTGTTTCCTCGCAGCGCAGCAGCAGTCGCGGCCGCCGCGCCATTGCTGAGCCGCCACGCTCTGCCACCGCCGAGCCCGAGTCGCCAGTGAGCGCACGGAGTTTCGCTGGGCCTTGCGCCCCTTCCGCGCTCGCCATCTGCCACCGACGTCGAAGGTAAAGGCCGGATTTGGCTGTTCTTCTCCGTCTCCGGCATGGCCGCCGTAGCGGTCCACCATCGCTGACCCTGCTCTGCCCCCTCCTTCTCCTTTCACTCGCGTGCACCGTCTCTGCCTCGGCATCGCGCAGCTCACGCGCTTCTTCCCGTGCCCCTCCGTGGCCGGGAGCGCCCTGCTCGACGGCAAGCCGAGCCGCCGCCCACCGCTGCACATTGCCGGCATGGCCAGCCGCAGCAATCACCGTCGTCTTCTACGGTTATACTCGTGGTGGCGAGGGGAACCCAACAGTGCCGGCTCCGCCGCCGGAAACCTCACCGGCGGTGAGCTCCGGTGGGGCAGCGCTGCTCCCCTGCTCCGTGTGGCCGACAGGCGGGGCCAGGTTAACCCCGGGGCCCAGCTGCCAGTGCCTCGGGTGCCCTAGAGTGGGGTGCGCGTAGCATTTTCAAATCCAGATTTTAAAAGAAAGGGTTCTGAAATGAATTTTAGATTTGATTTAAATCTTGTAAAATCTATAGCTTGCAGAATACTTGTCCAAAATTTGTGAAACCAATTTTGTTGGGTTCCTGGTCATGAGATCTACCTGTTAAAAATGTTGCATGTCAAATTTATGATACTTTTATATAGGGATTTATTTAAATCTTGTAATGGTTGTTTTCTTAGAAAATGCATAGTAAATCACATGTTACTCAGAAAAATATGGTTCTAGTTTTGTTAGTCTTCTTTTGTTATGTGCTTTGCATGAAAAATATATGTCATGCATGTTCTGTAGAAAATATTGATGTCTAGTTCAAGTGCCTTTATTGGCTGATTTTTATTATTTTTGCTAGAGAAACATTAGTATAAAATATGCATATGATAATTTTTGTATAGTGTTTGTTTACTGTGTAGATCATGGAAAAAATACTAAATATGTTGTTTGATACTTTTCATAGTACAAAGTATTTTCATGCTCATTTATACCCTCTAGTTTGTCATTTTTGTGTAGGCAGTTTTACTTATTCAATTACCATGAAAATTTTATGGTAGGCTACTTATGGTATGACTATGTTACTGTCATTGTTCTAGATTTTTATATGCACTAGAAATACGTGTTGCTGTTGTAACCCTAGTTTAAAAGTGAAATAAAATAATATTCTTTATGTATGATTAGTTTAATGGTGAAGCTTTGGTGTATCTTTGAAACATCAAATCACTTGCTGATGTCATTTAGCATGTCAGTATAGTTATGTTGATAAAGTGTAGTAGCACTTATGTTAGGGTTATATGTTAGTTAGCGGAAAAGTAACAGGGGTTAGTAGCAGAAGAGAACGCAGTAGATGTCATGTATTCGTAGTAACTGTCTTTGGATGATGTTGACTACCTTGTAGAAAGGTTTTACCTCTATTATATTCAATAAAGTCTCAATGTGTTCATCTGCGTATCATGTCATCATGATCATCACATACCATCGCATCCGATGCACCGTTTGCATATTTACTTATACAATTGCATCATATAGGATCGCAGGAGGAAGTGCCAGTAGCAATGCAAGAGGAGATGCTAGAGGAAGAGTAGCAAGGAGAGGACCTGCCCGAGTGTGTGGATCATCAACCTAGTTCGTTCGAGCGAGACAAGCTCCGAAGCATCCTAAGTCTCCTCCTTTATAAAAGCAATTTTTTGTATATATATGAGTTTATATATTGTTGCATTAAGTATAGGAGTTGGGTGAAACCGTTGATGCATTTATTACTATCCTTGCTTACCTTATTATATTCTTATCCTGTTAGGTTTATGATCGAATAATTGTTTAGCCCTGCTTAGACCAGTAGCGATCGGTAATTTCCGGTCACCTGCAATTATACGTGGTTACTGGAATACTTTAGCTATGGAATGAATGATATCCTAGAAATAATCATGTGTTGATGGATAATTGGAGACCGGATGGAAAAGTTGGAGACAACCAGACAGGGTTCTGGGGTGCTATTAGTTTTCCGTCAGTGTCGGTTAAAGACCGATCGTTGCTCGTCCCTCTTGTCATGTTGAACGCACGCCTCACATTTAGCTGGCCGAATAAAGTACCTTTCGACCGCAAAGCTAGTGGCATTATTTAGGCCAGGATCTACACGGGTGCACGTACTGGTGCTGAAGGGGGTATAACGGGGACGCAAAGAGTGAGCCTAAGGTACGTCCTGGCTATCGGGCGGTCCCTGGGTACCGCGGCTCTAATTTGTCCCACGACGTTTACCTGAATAGTGTCATTGGTGATCTGTAGCTCACTTTAGCGGGTGAGTGTGGTTTGTGTGAGGAATAAATCATCAGCTGGTTAGGAATCGATTCGAATCGCCATCGCTCCTGGATAGTGAGCACTTGACTCGAGTTACGGCATCGTAGTAATGATGATGGAACGCTGATGATTATATGGATGATATTGGAAATGCTAAATCTAAGTTGGTAACAGGATGTTATTGCTTAATCAAGTGATTGCTATAGCATAGGTGCTTACCTAGATTAATAGTTATAATAAATATGATGCAAAGTACTTAAATTGGTTTGTTCATGATAGCTTATGCTTTTCGCAAATGAGTCGGCTAGTCCACTAAAAGAAAGTCTTGCATACTCCTTGGTGTCACTTTATTTTAGTTTAAGACGGGTAAGTCTAACTGAGTACTTACTCGTACTCAAGACGTTGTTCCTATTGTTGTTGCAGATGGTCAGATGTACTATGGTTATTGCATCAACTGTCTGTACCTTGCGATGGGCGACAACTAGGACCAAGGGCAATGGTCGCTCCATATATCTTATCTGATGCTTTTGTTGAAAATGACTATCTCCTGGCACTGTATCTGAACTAAACGTGTGTGTGGCTTTAAAACTATTTGTTTCCGCTATTTCATTATGAACTTGGTTTGTAATAACTTTATGTTTTAAACTCCGATGTATTCAACTGATGTTGTGAACTTTATGTAATATGTGACTGTGGGTGGTTCCACCTGTATTTTGAAAGGACCAACAATACCTTGAATAGACCTAACCTACTTTAAAATTTTGCAACGGATTAAAACCTAGGTCGACCCTGATCGGAAATTACGACCTTGTCTAGAATTTTTGGGAATGACTGGATTTTTAGGCCCGGGTAGAGAGTAAAAACCTAGAACTACGAATTTAAGGAACAAAGTTCGGATCAGCTTTTACCACACACGTAGGGGAGTGCTATGAAGGGATTCCATACGAAGACTTGCACCAATACCTACACAAAACGTAGACCAAGCCACCACATGGAAAAATATACAAGAAATAGGAGCTCAAGAACTCAAGCACACCAAGACACAAGATGTGATCTCATCAATCTTCATGGTATTTCTTTCTATTGATTAATAATTAATATGCAATGTACATTATATCTACTTCCGTGTAGAGGGTTGCAACCAGTGAGAAGAAGCTCAAGTTAAGGTCTGTTGATTAATATGCAATGTACTTTATATCTACTTCCGTGTAGAGGGTTGCGACCAGTGAGAAGAAGATCAAATTAAGGGTGGAGAGTCGATGGACAGCCAACAGGGTCGACGACCCTCTCCCCGATCTTATATGTATTGCTTAGCGAGACGGCGTGCGGAAACACGACATCGAAAAAATGTTTCCCGTGCGACTACGGCCTCCCAATCTGTGGACATCGAAAAACAGTATTAGTAAAAAACGAAGTGGACATTTTAAATTTAATTAATACTCATTTTTGTAGTTTTGTGGAAGTCAAGTTTATCATGTACGTGAGTTTGTTGGAAGATCCAAGTATATTTTTAGCGGTAGTTAAGATAAAACAAGTTTTATCAAGACTTGTTTAGATAAAACTACAAGTCCAAACAACCCTAAAGGCTGTTGGAAAATGCTGGTAGGCAATTAGTGTTTTTTTTTTATTGCCTCACTCTTCGATTACAAGCTGTAACATCTGAACTCACGCACTAACTCACACCACACGCACACACTCTAACACACTCACACCCCTAGTGCGTAAGCTAGACTTATAACTTATATCTAAGGCTAGAAGTACACGGCTGATAGATATGACAGTGGTGCCATATCCGTGCGAGGCAACGAAATTTATTTGGAAACTACTGTTCCCGGTGGGAAATCACGCGGCCGAGCGAGCTCGAACCAGCGCTCACCACCCGAGCTACGCTCGGTTCCAGGCAATTAGTGTTTGGTTGGTGATATGAAGTAGTCCATTATCATCCCACTTTTTAGCTTTGTTTGGCTTGAAAGATCATATTCTACGTAAGCTAGTAATTGATACTAATATGAGAAATAAAATTTTTTTCCTAAATTTGAGTAAGACTCATAATGCACTCCATCTAGAATGGGTTGATTTTCTAAACCAAACACTCCATTAAGTGTCGTTCCTTCGTAAGTGCAAATGTTACTGTGCACGTATGGAGGGAGTGAGGGGAGGGGCGCAAAATTATTGTCAAAACTGAGCCAACAAATGAAAAATATAGCCAAGAAAACATGATCTTTAAAAGGAAAAGAGAGCAAGAATACACATATGAAGTTTCAGCGCATCACGACATAAATAGCTCAACAGGCAAAGCACTTTCAAGGACGAGAACGAACCTAACGAATAGTACTTGCAACCTAAAACATTCTCTGAATTTACACCTTAACAAAAACTGGATTGCCAATGTTATCTACCTTTGTGTTACTATGCACCCAATCCACAGCTTCTCGGTAATGTTACAAAATGACAACAGTATCCATGCTCCAAGGTCTCGGATCATCCCTCCCAAGAACCAAGAACGGCAACAAACCAGGAACTACAAAACACCATGCTGATGAGAAAGCAGAACCTGAAAGGTACATGCCACGACCTTAGTTGTGATGGAATTGCTAGTCCGCGCTTCCAAGATTAACAAAGAAAATGGCAGCCAAACATTAACAGTTCAGCTCCAAAATTTTCGCACAACAATTGAATTAACAGATATCCCCCTAAGGACCAATCAGAACACAAATGGAACTAGTCGACCAGGAAGGGTCCTTCACTATAGTATCATTTGTGACTGCTGAGGTCGTTGCCTTGAAACTGCAGGGCGCCCACCAACCTCCCTCCCCAATTTTCCAGCCAAACAAAAATGTTTGCACAACAGGATAACTGACAAATATCGAATCAGATCTGCACAGTAAAACTTGTAAGTAGTCTTTGGTGTTACTGAATCTGCTGTGAGCCTACAATAGCCTCCACAGGGTAGCCATCAACTTTACAATTCTTCCGCTTCACAACCATAATCATCCATGTCCAACCAAATTCATGCAGCAAGACCTGTAAACAGAAAATTCAAAAAAATATAATAAAAAAACTAGTAGGATGATGACCACAAGTATATTTATACTTAAAAAATATCTCAGATTTGTATTCGACCAGCAAACCATTGGGTGACAGTTCTGGTTTTAAACCCCCAAAACTCCATGCTATTTCTGGTCTAACCCTATAATTGTGAAGTCTAAGGTCTACAGAAGACATGAACAGCAGAACAGGTCGGGATTTAATTGCAAGAGGAAGTAAGATAGCAATATTGCCTCCATTGCACAAAAGATATATGCCCATTACACAAAAGAAATAACGCTGTCCTCTATACTCTGCAAAATTTCATGGTGTAGCTTACAAAACTAATTTCGCTATCTTATCATGTTGTGTTACTAGATTCATTGGACAATATTTAGTAAACACTTACACCATTCAGAATGGAGCCTCAAGTGATTCATCCCACACATCACCACTTCCATTTGAAGCATCCTCACCATCTTCTTCCATGGACAATCTAATATATTCTCTATGCGCAAACCGATCCCACTCAGTTAGAGTTGGATTTTCACGTTCCTACAATTAAACATTATCCAATTATTTAACTTAATACTTGGCAGCAAATCTAAAGTTTATTAAGGGTTATAATCACCTGGCGAATGAGGAATGGATCACGAGTTTCAAACGCCATGAACTTGTTGAGATTGAAAAGAATATTGAATATATTTCCTGAGAGTTTACACCGTTTTAAGTCCCGTAGAGTGAAATAGCTCTCATTCTGTAGAAAGGAAAATATTTATCAAGCCCAGATAAAATGTTTGTGGAATATGTATGAGAATCTACCTCTGGTCCAATCATATCAATCATCTGGCATAATATGTCCTCAAAAAGCACAGGCTCCTGTGCCATGCACTCCATTCGGTGCAATTGCTCCTCGTAGAAAAATTGCATTTCATTGGAAGTTAAAATACCATTACCATCAAGATCGATGCACTTAAACCTGTGAAAGTTGTTCCCATATTTCAATAACAAACAATTACAATATTTCAATAAAATTACAACTATAATAACCTGAGTTATACAATGTGCACAGCAAAGATAGAAAATTGTTTCCCTCCAATACCAAATATATATGTCCATTCAGCCATCTCTCAAATGCATCATGCAACAAATATAAGTCCATGATAACTCCGATGCACCTTTTTGCTTCATTCTTCCATGTCTACCCCTAACTAAATGCACATTGATCAATGCGATACACTTGCTACTCATCTTAGGTGCTGTTTGGTTGTAGGATAGGTAATGCAAACGTAAAGGAATCAAGCTGCAGCAGTATCCGAAATGGAACAAGAGATTACATGATTTGTTTGGTTCACTCCACATCCGTAGCATTATCTGATCCCGCTGGATGGGGAGCGTAGTCATGATTCTACTAAGCCAGTATTCGTTTGCAGGGCACCTGATACCAGCACATCACAAGCAAACACAACCTAGCGTGATTCGTTGACACTGTGATCAGACCCCACGCCAAATCAGTCCAACCAAACAGCACCTTAAACTCTACCCGTGATACAAAGTCTAAATGGGTTTGGTTTGAGGAACCACCTCATACTACATGAGTTGGTGCATCATGAGTTCATCCCATGAACTTTGGTGGAATCAACCCATTCCTCATGCATATACTGATTATTAGTTTGTGACGAATGAGGTGGTGATGGATCAACCATTCTATTACACAAACCAAACAAAAAAGTAAGGAGTGACATGATAATGGATCAACTCATTCCTCAAACCAAACACACCCTAAGATTATAAATTGTAAGGTGGAATCATCTTATCACATTAAGACAAAAGGAACAGTTCTACAAAAAAAATACAACTATTCAGAACACAGCTACAACTTACCAGTATTCAAGGCTAGGCTCAGATGATTTGTCTTCCTCTGATAATATAAAGTAAACAAAGTCTTCATAACCCATCTTTCCTTCTGACATGCTTGTGAATTTCCTTGGGATCTAATAACAGTAAAAGAGCCAATATAAGGACACAAAGCACAACATTTTGGTAATAAAGGGCTAAGGTTTGAATGCCAAAATGGAATAGACTAACCTGTGTGAAAATTCTATCAACTATTCTATAGGTCAACGAATGATTTCCATATCTGATGAGATTTTCCTTATCAATCAAAAAATCGTGATCTGTATCCAGCTCCCAGAATTTACAGTAGATCACATAAAAGTGCTCATATGAGAAGTATCTGCATCAAATCATGAGCCAAGATTATCAACTTGGGAAACATTATACAAAGGATAACAGACTACATAAAGAAAACACAGTGAACAAATGTAATCCACACAAAAACAAATGGAAGCAGAGGACAAGTACTCCATCCGTTCCAAACTGTAAGTTGTTTTGGCTTTCCTAGATACATAGCTTTTGCTATGCACAAAAACATATGCGCTATGTCTAGATGCATAGTAAAAAAACTATGTATTGAAGAAAGCCAAAACGACTTACAATTTCGAACAGAGGGAGTACAAAAATGCATGTACGCAACTGCATCATGATAAATAGTGTGATAAAAACCTCAGTTCTGCTCAGAACTCATATGGTGATGCACAATGAATAGACAGTGGCGATCTGTTAGGATGTCATATATAATTACCTCAACACTTTGTTGATATCTTCTTCCTCATCCAACTGCTGAAGTGCAGCAATTAAATTTCCACGTTTGAGCTCTCTCAGAGTCAGATGGCCATTCCCAGATCTATTTATGGAGTAAAAGATTCTATATATTACAGTCTCCGCTGAAGAAAACAACAAGAAATGATGAATGTGACACAGCAAACATTAGCAACAGTCCAAAACATTCAGCAAATCTGATCTTAAAAACAAAATGGATAGTTGAGTTAGTTTTAGTGATGGTTGGTAATGCTCCAGACTTCATGCAACCAACACTTGTTGCCTACCAGCATTTTCCAATAGCTAAGGGAAAGAATTCAAATCAGGGTGCCGTCATTGCCCGTAAATTCCTATGGCAAGAACCACGAAGTGGAAGACAAGGCTGTCCGGCTACACTAGAACTACTTTAAATGAAAAGGTATCATATTATGTGTCCATGTCTATGTGACAGACAAGCTTACTGGAAAAACATATAAGAGTCCACAAAATCATATTTCAAATATGTCTAGCAAAAGACTGATCAGCTGTAAACACCTAACACTGTAAGGATGCTGCTCTACCACCAAGTAAAGGGCTTGCCATTCATATGTGCATTTCTCAAGGAATAGAAGAATAAAAAAGCATGGAAAAACACATCTATGAAGTACAAATTGGAGTGAAGAATTAATTCTCAAGTCTGCTAATTCACTTGGACTTTGGATAGCAGGAACTACCATATCTCTCCTGAAACTCGGGGGTCCCTTGTAAAAACTCTAAGCCAGGGTGAGTTGCCAGTAGTTCTTTCAGGACAGGCTTGAAGTCATCCTGTACATTTGAATGTATTTTCCCCCCATCAGTATAAAATTAGTCACACAGAATGAAAGAACTAAAATCTCTCCTAGATTCATCTATGCCCATGTTAGCACTGAGAACATTCGGAAGAAAATGGCTGACCTGAGTGAGATATGTGTAACCCGGCTTTCTTAATATTTCAAATATTTGACTAGCCATATCCATTGTAATCTTATTGTCATTGATCCAGTACTCCACAAATGCATCCCTGTGTTTAGATAGAGTTAGACTACCATACTTAAATCAGTGTTGGTAAAACAGACTGCCATTTTACATCGAATCACTAGTACAATTTATCACATGTAGAGATGCAAGTTTGATGAAAGGCGGGGCAACCCAAAACCCACTCTTCCATACTGAACTCTACCTCCACCTAATAGTGTTTTGTTTTTTTTCTTTTTTTCTAGGATTTACAGACCAAATGAGGTAGTGTGTGTCATTGGGTTAATTGACGCATTTGTTTCCCTAATTGTTCAAACATAGTAAAGAAAACATTACTAAACATAAATCACATTCCCAACTAATAATTGAGAAACTATGAAACAAAGCAGAAGTTGAGTGACGCCAAATTTTACCATCAAAGCTATAGAGCATGTTACATGATCTGACACACTAGTAGGATAAAGGCAAGCTACAAGCTGCAACACATCTCTTAATGAACAAATTCAGCAAATCAGGTTCCAAACCAGTGGCTAAGGTACGATATAGCATTACAGGTATGAACGAAATCAAAGAAAAGCTAGCATCAGTGATTCGAGGAGGAAGCAGGATAACAGAAACCACTTTTGCATGTATCAATGTTTTTGCAATGGCAACTTTGCAAGACCTTGTAACTACTAACCAGTAACCTATATAATTCCTTTGAAGAGGAATATACATATGGATGCAGCTTTCAACCAAAAGGTTGAAGCCATTTGTGTGATGGAGTATCACTTAGCCTTGAAATGTCATGCCCAGTAGTCCAGGTACTAGCCAAGCATGATACACCACTAAAACTGTAAGCACTTGCATGAACAAGACAAAACTAACTAACCAAAATGTATACTCCCTCCATTCCAAAATGTCAGGTTTTTTAATTTTGTCGAGTCAAAATTCTCTAACTTCAAGAAATTTATGGAAAATATATTACCACCCACCCCCAAAAGAAAAAACTACAAATGTAGGTTCTTTTAGCCCTCTCAACTATTCTCAAAATGCAAGTCAACCTAGAACTTCTATATGCATCTTTTACCCTTTTCTTCCCTACTTAAAAAATGCCAATACTCTCACAGATGAATGAGCCCTCTTTCTCAATGCAGAATAATGAAGGGCAACAAGGTCATTTTACCTACTTTCTTAATCCTTGTGCACAAGTCTTAAACAACATTTGGAATAAGAGGGGTTTAGCATCTACTATACCAAATAAATGCGCTATCATGGTGGACTTGATGAAACTAATTTGATGTTGTGGATGTTGGTGCATTTTTCTATAAACTTGGGCAAAGCAAAGTTTGACTTAGGTCAAAACAAAAACAAAAAAAACACCTTAGATTTTGGTGGTTATTTTTTTCCTCATTATTATCTTAATGGTCCTTATAGTAGTTGAACTGCCCACAGTCGATTAAAGAATCATGTGATGGCTTAAAAACGAATGGTCAACATGTGATATATCCAACTAAAGTGCTGAAAACCAATGATAAGTTGTGGCAAAAGCAAAGATTAATGTTTGTCTAAGTTACAAAGGAGGTAAAAGGCATAAACACATATGACCGTAATCAAGTAGAACTAGCATTTAGCATGTTTACAAGCTTCAACGAGGACGCATAAGAAACCAATACCCCAAAGAATAAAGAACAAACTGAAATAGGATAAGGAGACACTAGCCTGACATCTAAAAGTAACTATAGTTCCTCAACTGGATCTTTACATCAGTACATGGGCGTCACCATAGACCTTGGGTTCAGATGTCGAACATCATACCTTGAGACAGTTCCGGTGCATGCAACATCAATTTTCTTGAAAAGGACACTAGAGAAGAATGAAGGAAGTTTACATATGTCCTTTGTGACCGATCTGAATTCTGGTATGGACAAGTAAAAGTATGTGAGCTTCAGAAGTCATTGCAATGACAGAAAATAAGCTGTGAAGCCATATTCACCTTGAATCTGAAGTCCCTCCCCACCAAAAAATAGGTGATCTGTTCTTGATAAGCACTGCTCCTTCAAATCTTTTGTAGGAGGACGCCCATTCTTGAAGTAAAACTATAAAACATATTGGTCCAGGAAAATTTTGTGCTTAAACAATGTAGCAACAAAAACTACAATAATAGTTACAAGGACAGGTGTGAAGTACCTGAGGTATAACTTCTCTCACTGGTTCACTAACTAATTTTAATGGAGAACCCAAGGACGATGGTCCAGCTCCAGATCCTCGTCTCATAACACGGGGGGAACCAGAAGTGCTCCTAGGAGAAAGTGGTGGAGCACTACCAGCAGGAAACATCGACGGTAGAGAACTACTTGAAGCAGCATTTGTGCTAGCCGAGCTTCCAGCAACATTAAGCACGGCACCAGTCTTTGCATCCTCAATCAAAGACTTTACCTAATGTACATGAAAAATGAACACTGTAAGAAACTGTGCATCTGACTTCCTATCTACTCCCTCCGTTCCAAATTGTAATTCGTTTTGGCTTTTCTAGATATACATAGCTTTTAATATGCATCTAGATATACACTATGTCTAGATACATAATAAAAACTATGAATCTAGAAAAGCCAAAATGACTTACAATTTGAAACAGAGGGAGTACACTGCAGAGTTTCAGATCATTCACATAAACACAGAGAAAAAACTCAACAATTTACAATAAAGAAAGTTACAAAAGATCTGCATTTGCTGGAGAGGATACCTATAGATAATCACACACAAGGGGAAAAAATCACACAGCAGATGTGCAAATACAGCTCTAACAGTGGTGGTGGTTGCAAAGGAAGAAGAATATTGTAGCACCATTGGACAAAGTAACAGTATCCTCGTAGTTCATAAAGCCTAAATCTGTAGGCAACATTACTGTAGGTTTCATAAAGCATCATATTGCCAATGCAAGTTTTCCATTTTCACCCCTAGGTATCATGCATTTATTCAATCAATTCAAGCCTAAAACCCATTGCAACTGGCCATCCTTATTTCCCGATGGAATATCTTATGGGCAAACAGATATATTTAGAAACCAAAACATACCAGGCCACAGAAAGAGTTATAGCTTCCAATATATCTATGTTAAGTACATATCAAGGCCCATTCTATGCCCATATGGCCCATGAGGCTCTCTATATAATGTCATCTCCACTAATGGTGTCATTGTCTTCTGAAATCTTTGAGATTAGTAACATGGTATCAAAGCCATGGATTAGGGGTAGGGTTAGTGATAATCCAATGTTTTAACTTTTAACCCAACAACTATTCACTCTTCCCGCCGGTGTCTTCATCCTCCGTTCAGCCGGTGCATTGTTCGTCCGCTCGCTGTTGTGCTATAGAAAAAATAACCTACTGTAGTGGTAGCACCATGGTCGTTACATGGTCTATTGCTGCAGCACCGCGAACAGATACTATTTTGAAACAACAATAAGGTTCATATATATACCTAAACGAGCAAGCATAAACTAAGCTACCATGGAGCACTTGAGAACAATCAAAGGAACAGCGCACACTCTCTCGACTCAAAAGTCATTGCACTCAGCGTCAAATATAAATAAATGCAGTTGTTCACAAAAAGGTACCGGCCACAAACCAGAAATGAGCTAAGAATCAAAATCAGCATCAATGTTGGAAAGTTAAAATATAGCACAGCTAACTTAAAATATTCTGCATGCCTCTACCATAATGCTATTGCAAAGAGAAAAACTCAAGTCCAAAATTTCATGTCCGTGAAAAGGTAGAATCAATCTATGTACTAGGCCCCCAATAAGCACTTTGCAAAATTGATGGACAACACAA
This sequence comes from Saccharum hybrid cultivar R570, assembly GCA_038087645.1. NCBI lineage: Eukaryota > Viridiplantae > Streptophyta > Magnoliopsida > Poales > Poaceae > Saccharum > Saccharum hybrid cultivar. The sequence goes on along the minus strand of JAQSUU010000049.1, from coordinate 1,070,227 downwards.
CCTAACTTAAATTGGAGACAGGCATAGCTAACCATCTTAAGCTAGTGTTCTTACAGTGTAGCACCACAAAAATGGCATCAATAGGAATGTACATGTTTGCATACCCAACACATACGATCTGCTCATAAAGCTCAGACCACCTCACTAGTATCAACCATAAATCAACCACCAGCTACTCTCTTAAACTTGACTTATACAGCAATCAAGCCCATCCCTAGGGGTGCGAGTCCGGTACGACCCAAATTGAGGGCCCCTACAGGCAATGTCGCACCAGTGACCCGCTATATTCCATGGCCAAATTACTGTGTTTGACCGACCAACGCAAATGCAGCATTCCGTTTGCTCGTGGCTAGTGTCTGTTCATATCCCGTCCAGCCGTCTCGGACGATCAGAGAGGCGTTTGTTCTGCTGTTCATCACATGCGGAAGGGCCAAGCACCAACAGGCAGTGCCAGTGTGCTGCAGCAGTGGAGCATGCCTGCCAGAAGCCAGCCGCCGCGCAGCCTGATCTGCATGGCTGCAGGGTTCAGGCCTTGCTTAGCAACAAGCAAAATAAGTGCACACCGGCACAGGCAACAACTCAGCAATTTAGGAGTCATGTAGTTTCTTTAAATATTTTTCTTCTACAAATGCTTCAGATGACAGATGAACTATAGAGATCAGTGAACAAGCTTGTTTGTGGTTTGTCGTATATCTCATAATTTTCTTATTTTTCATCTTTTGTGTACCTGTGCACCAATTGATAAAGACATTGATATGATTCTGGTTACCAAAAGACTTAAATAGAAAAAAGAAGAAGAAAGGATCTAACTCAAATCTAAAAAAGGAGACATAAGATAGGCTTATTATAAAATATAATGACAAGTCATCTGAAATCATACGTTTATATTGTTCTATTTAGCAAGGCCTCACTTTAGAGTTTGGCACAGGCCCTGATTTATGCCAGGACGGCTCTGACAGCAATGAAATAAGGATTCAGACTAAGACAAGTTTCACATGCACCAGGCTAGTTCCTATATCATTGTTGACGTGAAACACAGTTTAGGTGACACTAATCAGATCACTGTATATGGCACATATCTCCTACAAATATGATACATGCTCATGTCACCAAGTTATTAAAATTCAGAAAAAAAAAATGGTAGTGTAGATAACAATAAAGTAATTCAATGAATATAAAGATCACTACCAGACTCCCGGCCATAAGTTGCTTAAATAATTCAATGTGGTATTAAAACCTTGATATAAGAAAAAAAGAATAATCAATCCGACAGAATGAGGTTCCAGAGACCATAATAGAACTGTCCGACAAGCACAACAGCATGAGGGGAAAAAAAAAACTGTTTAGCAACATTAATCCTTTACACGAACTGTATATGCATTTTAAGCAGTCTTCTATGGTTGTCACTTAAATTGACAAACTAACAATTCAGATCAAATATTTAACTAAGAAAGGGCACCCCAACCTTCCAGGGTCACTAAACTACAGATGTAACATCTTGGGACTGCAAAGTTTAAAATAATCAAAGCCTACCCTTGCACACAGACTACCAGATAATCACAGGAAGCAGAGACAAATGATATATCCATGCTGCCCAGTTACACTGAAATTTACATTGGCGAGTTTCCAAGAACAAGATCATAGACAAAGAAACATAAGTACGAACAAAGACAAACCAAGCCACTAAATGAACCCTGCACTTTGGCCTACCAAACTCCATCATCATACTTCATCGAAGTCACAAGCTCGTAAATGCGATATACGAAGTAACAACCTAACCAGTACGCGCCGCAGCACAAAGGACGCCAACCAAAACGTTCCAACGATGTTTCTAACTTGTCTGAGCATAAGATCAGAGTCCAGAGAAATTTAAGCACAAAGCAAAGCAGCAAGCGAGGAAGGCGAGAGGGCGCGTTGAAGGGATACCAGCTTGGTCGTCTCGGGTAGCACGAGCCACTGCGAGTAGAGCGCATCAGCTATTATGGAGTTCTCACGAAGCGCGCCCGGCGCGAGCTCCGCCAGCTGCAGCAGCTCCGGGTCCAGCGCTGCGACGTCCCTCCTCGCCGGCTCCACCTCCATTACTCCCAAGCTCTAGAGGCCTTCTCATACACCAAGCCGGCCACCAAAACCCAGATCTGCCCCCGCGCGTCCGGACGCTGTTCCGGCGGGGAGGAAGGGCGCAAATCGGAGCTCAGCGGGATCAGCGAGGAGCAACGAAGGAGGATCGAGTGCCGGCAGCAGCGGGATATGAAGCGACGGCTGGAGGCGCGGGGCGGGAGCAGGCGAAACCCTAGGCAAGCAGCCGAGCGAGGAGGAGATGGGAGAGACGGGAAGACGGTGATGTGGTAATGGTGGGCGTCGAGCCGTCGATATAACAGCGGAGGGCAAAATAAATTTGCCTTTCGGATGCCACTTTCGGTTTGTGGGCTAAAAGCTAGAATTGAGCATGTCTTTCGGAGTAGATCTATGTATACACGTCTCTTTGAACTTCCAATTCCAAAATCCAAAAATCTAAAAAGAGCATATAGAAATATAATGTTGTATTGTACTCTCTCCGTCCCAAATTACGAGGCATTCCAAGAATCTTGGAGAGTCAAAGCATCTCAAGTTTGACTAAATTTATATGATAAGATAATAACATTTATGATTCTAACTGAGTATCATTAGATTCTTCATCAATTATATTTTCATAGTGTACCTATTAGATGTCATGAATTTTTATAATTATCTATATAATGTTGGTCAAACTTGAGATGTTTTGACTCTCCAAGATTTTTGGAATGCCTTATAATTTAGGATGGAGGAAGTAACATGTTAGATCGTACTATGGATCGTATACACAAAAATATTGTAAGATTGAATGCCTGGATGAAGTGCAAAAAAAAGGACAGAGACTCGTTTCGCTGAAATTTGGCTTTATGCTTATTTGTTGTGTGATAAAAACATTGTTCGTTCGCTGAAATGTACCGCTAAAGTAGTTCAAACGAACAGGGCCTTAGCATTGTGATAGAATTTCTCCAAATTTCTACAAAACAAGGCATTTCACGGGAGTTTTAGAGGACCGGTTCTCTTTTTCAGAGGACTTTATTCGAAAAAGAGTGAATTGTGTTGTGCATTGTCACCTAGGTCTATGAATTTTTCCTCATCCAAGCCCATAAACTTTGTCCACGTCCTAGCCGCCATCCAAATCAGACCACATAGGACTCTGCCACTGGGTGACATCTGATGTTGCCACGTGCTCTTTTTTTATTTTTTCATAAACTGGTTGAAACTTTGAAAAATGGTGCACCATAAAGAACACTACAGGATAGCTATGTAGAAGCAACGCAACAATCATGTACTGAGCATACCACACTACTTTATTGAGAACGAGAATTAAAATAGAGATTTGATCAATATAAATATATTTAATTTAAATTATTAATCATTAATTAAACTAAAATGTTGTTTATAAAAAAATAAACTAAAGTGTTTTTATGTTGATGTTGTACATATTTTTATTTGGATATAACCAAGTTAAAATATTTAACATTAGATATTTGAAGCTTATAAGCCATCTTATCTGATAGAGAATTTTTAAGTATTTGTTATCCAGTATAAATATTTAAATTTGTATCTATTTGAAAAAATGGATATCCAAGAGAAATATTTGTACCATTTGCATTCTTTTTTTTTATATACCATTTGCATTCTTAGGTGTGTGTATATTGCGGTACGGTATCCAGATTCAAGTGGGCATAGCTTAGATACAGAATTAAACTTGTTACCTATCAAGGGGATGCAATATTGAGTGTATTGACAAGTCATGGTGCTCAAATTAACCTAACCCAAGTGCCAACTTGAGAGAAAACTTTTCATAACACTTTCACGTGGTGAGTCTTGAAGTTTGTTTTTAGTCGTGATCGATAACCCTCTAATAAGCTTTTCATAGAGTCAAGATCGTTAAAATCAGAGTTTAGAGTAAGAAGTTATGCCTGTTTTAGCTAGCATGTGCTTGAAAATCCAGGTTTGGCCAAAATTTTCTGGCCGAGGTCAAAAATTCTAAGGGAATATTAGCTTTTCAGGTCTCGGAATTTTCGATCCTGACCGGAATTTCCAATCCTAGGCATAAAAGTGACATAACAGCTAGCTTTTAGGGGTTGGTTATTTATACCCCCTCTCGCCTTCTCTCCGTAGAGCTCCTCAACGATGAAAAACATCTCTCTATAGGCCAAAGAAACTCTCCCATCCCTCTTTGTGAGAAATGATTAATAATTGATTAATTCTTGTGAAATCTAGAGAGTTGGGTGAGAGATTGGGTGATTGAGAGTAAGAGAGCAATACCACTCTTGAACAATTGTGGACTTCGTCAAGCACTTGGTGAAGTGTCTATTACTCTTGGAGATAAAGGCTCCTAGATGACAAAGGAGTTCCGTGGTGAGCTTCCCCGCGAGGGAAGAGATTAAAATAATAAAGTGAGGAAAGTGGCTGAAAGAGGTCCAACTTCTTTGGGAGCTCCTCAATAGAGACGTAGAGTAAATCTGAACTTCGTTAAATAAATCAGGTGTCTTTTCTACTTGTCCTTGTGTTCTTGTTGTTCAAGATTCATTTTTGGCGATTTGCCCTGATCCACGTGTTCTTGTGTTTGTTGTTGTAGATTTTGGGAGGAATTAACTCACTACTTGTTTAATAACTCTCGATAACAAGTAGAATCGATTAAATAGGTACAATCTTTGTCGATTGTGATTTCAAATTACTTAGACCAAGATTTCTGATCTTAGGAGGTCTAAAAATTCCAAGCCTAACTGGAAATTTCGGCTTTGTTATCCAAACTTTTATATTTTTAGGAATGTCTATACTCCCCTTTAAGGTCAGTGTCAGTGGGGGTTTAATGTCCCAGTTTCTAAGGCTTTCATGTGTTGAAAACATTTTGACAAGTTTTCTCTTCATGAAACTCATTCCATCTTATAAAAGTTTCATCGTCTCTCTCTTCATTTATATTATGTCATGTCAGCTTATTTAATACCTATCAAACTCCAATAAAATCTCCACTGAAAATGATCTAAGTGACATCTTGATAATTTCATATAGCAACCCATAATTATTAATGGACTGAAGTTGCTCGAAGAGTCCATTTGGTTTAATCGTGAGCTATAAAAAAGCTAATATGAGCTATGAGCTGTGAAAAACTAATGTTAGATATATGTTGCGAAAATAATGTAAGTTATTTAATGGAAACAATTATGAAACATACCTTTTGTTTATCTCCTTTGAAATATCCATAAAACATTTTTTTGAGGGATCCATAAAACATCTCTATATTTTCATCCATTTGGAAAAGTTGAAAGGCAAAAGTAGAGTCAAAGGTGCAACGAAAATTATACTAGACTAAAACTCCTTTAAAACCTAATTTTAGGTTCCATCCATTTATAGCGCGTTTGGTAGAAATCCAGGTTCTCCAATCGTTTTAGTTCCTCATTCTCTCTAGAAACGTTTATCTGCTAAATCATAATCACTTCGTATAATTGTTTGCCTAGCTCGTTGGATTCTTGAAACTAAAACTAGAATCATGTGAAACCTGATTTTAGGTGTTCTCTATACTAACAAGAATCGGTTCGAAATAATTCACCTGATTTTATCTTTGTGATGCTTGACAATAATTTTAGTGATTCTACTGAGAATCTAAGGGTCTGTTTGGTACATCTAATTCTGATTCTCTATGCAAGCTGATTCTCTGAGAGAAGTGATTATATGAACTAAAGTGACTCTCTTTGATTCTTTAGCGTAAACTCTCAAAACTACAATAGAGAATTACTTCATCTACTTTTTTCAGCTCCTAGCCTCTTAACTTATTTCAGAGAATCATTTGACACAATTAGCAGATAATCGCTTATCTCTAGAAAATTATTACGCCTTTGGTTAATGCTCTGCTTTTTTGGTAGCAGCTTCCACTGAGGAGAAAGCAACATAGCTGCCGCGGAATAAAAACATATACCCACACGGCCACACCACACGCGTACGCGGCATTCTCCTCGGTGCGTGTTCCTCTCGAGTCTCGGCGACGACGAAACGAACACGCCAAGTCGAGTCAGCGATGAATCCCTTCGTGAAGAAACCAACTCCGCGAGGTATAATCCATCCCCTCTTCTCCTCCCCCGCTTCTCGACAGGAATTCGATCGAATTCGGCTTTAGTTGCGCGATCCCCGCCGCGATCGTGCTTGAGTTCGGTTGGTCACAGGTCGCCGGTCGCCGCTGCGTGCCTTGAATGGTTGAATCTGAATAAATCCGTTTGCTCGGGAGGGGAGTAGGCGAGGAGCTTGGGGCTCTGCGCACCCTGGCTAACGCGGTCGTCCAGTTCTGGACATCCGGATTCTAATTTTGGCTCTGGTTATTATGCAGAGGTGATGCGGAGCAGCAAGCGGGACCTGACGAATGCTACGCGAGGTAATTGGTCCCGTCTCTGGTGGCGCGCTTATCACAGATAATGAGAATTGTTTCTGCCTTGCTTACTTACTTAGAGCATCCAGTGTTACATGTAATGAGTTCACTTTGCATCTAACACGATTATGTGAGCTGGGCAGAAACGCCTGTTCCTGCTGCTACAATTGCTCACATCAACAGTAATGTTGCGATGAAACTTTCATGGCTCTTATTTTGAGAAAACTAGATATTAGGTGTTCTAATTTTATTAAAGTTACACATATATACCGAAAATGTCCAATCCCTTAATCTTTTTTTTTCATTGAGTTTATTTATTTGAGACTGTACCTGTGAGGGCTTGAGAGTCAGCTTGAATCATGAAACATGAAGGAATATAGCAGCCTGTATCTAGGCTTAGTCTGTGGTTACATGTACCATCTTTTTTTGAACATAATTTCTGCCTTTCAATTAAGAAGAGAGGAGGTCTATATATACAGAATTGGCAAGGGCCAACTCTTCCGCGAGCAACCCACAGGATGGGAAAGAAAAAAAAAACACATAGCTCACAAAATAATGACTGTATGTTTATTTAATGCCTGGGATGTCTCATCTGCAGGGATTGAGAGGGACATTGCGCAATTACAGCAAGAGGTATGATAATTCAGTCACATTACTAGTGTGGTTCATAAGCAAAATATCCTTATATATATTGGCGATTTAGAATTTTCCTTGTATGATCATACTTCATATTGAACTGATGCTTAGGAAGCTCTGTATGTTCTGTTGCTTAAATTATGTCTGCATCGTATCGGATCTATAAATATGTGATAATTTTAAAGTCACCGCCTTTCCATTATGTGGTTCTACTATTCAATTTTGTTGTTGATGCAGTTGAATTGAGCAATAACAACAGGTTTTCAAACTTTTTTTTTCAACTACAGGAGAAGAAACTCGTTGCTGAAATTAAAAGGACAGCAAAAACTGGCAATGAGGTTTCTACTCTTATATTATATCCGGTTTCAACAACAACAACAACATAGCCTTTTGTCCCAAGCAAGTTGGGGTAGGCTAGAGATGAAACCCAAAAGAGACGAGAAACAGGGAGACACATAAAGAGACATAAAGGGCACAAGACAAAAGAGGTCACAGTTCAGGCACGTTGATTGCTAATCTTCAAGCGCTCCTGTCCATAGCTAAATCCTTAGGGATATTCCACTCCTTAAGATCTCTCTTAACGGACTCGTTCCAAGTTAGTTTAGGTCGACCTCTACCGCTCTTTACATTATCGGCCCGCTTTAGAACTCCACTACGCACCGGCGCCTCAGGAGGCCTCCGTTGGACATGTCCAAACCATCTTAACCGATGTTGAATCAATTTCTCCTCAATTGGTGCCACCCCAACTCTATCCCGAATATCGGCGTTCCGTACTCTATCCCTCCTTGTGTGCCCACAACACCAACGCAACATACGCATCTCCGCTACACTCAATTGCTGGACATGTCGCCTTTTTGTAGGCCAACACTCAGCACCATATAACATCGCCGGACGAATCGCCGTCCTATAGAACTTACCTTTCAACTTCTGAGGCACCCTTTTGTCGCAGAGAACGCCAGAAGCTTGACGCCATTTCAACCAGCCGGCTGAAATTCTATGCCTAACATCTTCATCAATGTCTCCATCCTTTTGTAGCATCGACCCTAAATACCGAAAAGTATCCTTCTTGGCCACCACTTGCCCATCGAGGCTAACGTCTCCCTCCTCGTGCCTAGTCGCGCTGAAATCGCACCTCATGTACTCGGTCTTAGTCCTACTAAGTCTGAACCCTTTCGACTGTAACGTGTGCCTCCATAGTTCTAACTTCCTATTAACCCCCGCCCTACCGTCGTCAACAAGCACCACATCATCAGCAAAGAACATACACCAAGGGATATCACCTTGTATGTCCCTTGTGACCTCATCCATCACCAAAGCAAATAAATAAGGGCTCAAAGCTGACCCCTGATGCAGTCCTATTTTAATTGGAAAGTCACTGGTGTCGCCATCACATGTTCGGACAAACGTCACCACATCCCTGTACATATCCTTGATGAGGGTAACGTACTTAGTTGGGACTTTGTGCTTTTCCAAGGCCCACCACATGACATTTCTCGGTACTTTGTCATATGCCTTCTCGAGGTCAATAAAGACCATGTGCAAGTCCTTCTTCTGCTCCCTATATCTCTCCATCAATTGTCGTAATAAGAAAATCGCCTCCATGGTCGACCTACCAGGCATGAACCCAAACTGATTTTGGGTCACATGTGTCACTCTCCTTAGGCGATGCTCGATAACCCTCTCCCAGAGCTTCATCGTATGACTCATCAACTTAATCCCACGGTAGTTAGTACAACTTTGAACATCTCCATTGTTCTTGAAGATAGGTACTAATATACTTCTCCTCCATTCTTCAGGCATCTTGTTTGACCGAAAAATAAGGTTAAAAAGCTTAGTTAACCATACTATCGCTCTGACGCCTAGGTATCTCCACACCTCAATGGGGATACCATCAGGGCCCATCGCTTTACCTCCCTTCATCCTCTTCAAAGCCTCTCCGATCTCTGCCTCCTGAATTCTCCTCACAAAGCGTCTGTTGGTATCGTCAAATGAGTCGTCCAACTCAAGGGCAGGACCCTCATTCTCCCCATTAAACAGCTTATCGAAGTACTCTCTCCATCTGTCCTTGATCTCCTCATCCTTCACCAGAAGTCGATCTGTCCCATCCTTGATGCATTTTATTTGGTTGATGTCCCTTGTCTTCCTCTCGCGGATTCTAGCCATCCTATAAATGTCCTTCTCCCCTTCCTTCGTGCCTAGCCGCTGATAAAGGCCATCATACGCCTGACCTTTTGCTACACTCACAGCTCGCTTTGCAACCCTCTTCGCTATTTTATAGCCCTCGATGTTGGCTACACTCTTGTCATGGTGGAGACGCTTGAAACACTCCTTCTTCTCCCTAATAGCCCTTTGCACCTCGTCATTCCACCACCATGTGTCTTTCGCTTCCCGTTTGCCTCCCCTACTCACGCCAAACACTTCCGAAGCCACCTTCTGGACACATGTTGTCATCTTTAGCCACATGTCGTCGGCATCTTCTCCTTCTTCCCAAGGTCCCTCGTCTAGCATCCTCTCCTTAAACGTCTGCGCTGCTTCCCCTCTAAGCTTTCACCACTTCGTTCTCGCAATCTTGGCCCGTTTGTCCCGGTGGACACGTACCCGAAAGCGAAAGTCCGCCACCACAAGCTTATGTTGAGGGACAACACACTCCCCAGGTAACACCTTACAATCAAAGCAAGCACGTCTATTCTCCCTCCTTGCAAGGATAAAGTCGATCTGGCTCGAGTGTTGTCCACTACGAAAGGTTACTAGATGAGATTCCCTCTTCCTAAAGAGGGTGTTCGCTATCAACAAGTCATAGGCCAGCGCGAAGTTCAAAACATCCTCCCCCTCTTGATTCCTACTACCATACCCGAACCCCCCGTGCACCCGCTCGAAACCTACATTAGTCGCACCAACATGGCCGTTGAGGTCTCCTCCTATAAAGAGTTTCTCGCTGATAGGCACGGTACTAACCATGCTATCAAGATCTTCCCAAAACTGCCTCTTGGTGCCCTCGCTAAAACCTACCTGAGGGGCATAGGCACTGATCACATTCAGAGCCGAATCTTCAACTAGCAGCTTGACCAAGATAATCCGGTCGCCTTGCCTCCTAACATCAACGACTCCATCCTTAAGGCTCCTATCGATCAAGATGCCTACACCATTCCTACCCGATGTTGTCCCCGTGTACCAAAGTTTGAAGCCAGTATCCTCCACCTCCTTCGCCTTCTGGCCCTTCCATTTAGTCTCCTGAACGCATAGAATATTTACACGCCTTCTAATTGCTGCATCGACTAGCTCTCTTAGCTTACCCGTTAGGGACCCTACATTCCAGCTACCTAGACGAATCCTAGTTGGCTCGGCTAGCTTCCTTACCCTTCGCACCCGTCGAGGGAAGTGCGAAGACCCTTGCTCATTTTTCACTACACCCGGGCGTAGATGTAGCGCGCCACTAAGGTTGCGACGGCCCGATCCTTGCTCATTTTTCATCGTACCCGGGTCACGATACGACGCGCCACTAAGGGGATGACGACCCGGCCCTTGCCCATTTAACACCACACCCGGGTTCCGATGTAGCGCGTCGCTAAGAGGGTTACGCCCCAACGAATCTCTTGTGGGTTTCAAATCCATGAGAGTGGCTGTTTTTTTACTGTTGGTTCGCCAGACCTTAACACACCCTCCTCCTTTACCCGGGCTTGGGACCGGCTATGTTGAGACGACTTAAGAAAGTCTTCCAGTCAACATAGACGGAGTTTATATTCGGTTTCAGCTCCTTATTTTTTTTATCTAGATCATACAGTATGGTTTTCCTTTGCTTCTGCAGGCAGCAACAAAAATTCTAGCCCGTCAGTTGATCAGGTTAAGGCAGCAGATTTCTAATTTGCAAGGTAGCCAAGCTCAGATTCGGGGGATTGCGACACATACTCAGGTGAAATGTTGTTCCTTCTTTTGCTTTATTCCACGTGGATTGTCAGGTTAGTTTTTTTATTTTGTGGTAAATCGTGTCCTTAGGCAATGCATGCCAACACTTCAGTGGCTACTGGTTTACAAAGTGCAAGCAAAGCAATGGGAGCTTTGAATAAGGTAATATTCTACTGAACTTTTGCGCATACGTCATTTCATATATATGTTTTTTGAAAAATCATGTATGGATTTTATACAGGAACTAACAGGGTGTATTTTACCTGTAACTTCTATTACGCAGAATACACTTTTTTAAGAATCAAATACATATGTTTTACTGAATGCGTACGTATCTATTTTGCAGCAAATGGAACCTACCAAGCAGATGAAAATAATGAAAGAATTCCAAAAGCAGTCAGCACAAATGGATATGACGGTATGCAAACTTCTCCAAAGCTTAGCAGAATGATTTCTGGCAATTATACACGTTTTACCTTTTGCTATTCTAGGGAATTTCTTATGAATGTGATGTGTGCTTGCACATTAATATTAAATGATGCATGTGAGGGTACACACTGATTAATCTTATGCATCGCGCAGAATGAGATGATGTCTGATTCCATTGACGATGTCTTAGACGATGACCAGGCCGAGGAAGAAACTGAAGAACTTGCTAACCAGGTTATTCGCTGTTTTTCTTTCCATTGTTCTTCAATAAGCCCTGTACTTTGCTTTTGATTATTCATTCTGTTTCTTGCCATTGCCTTTTAGGTTCTGGATGAGATTGGTGTAGACATTGCCTCACAGGTAGTTGAAGATGCTGATTCTTGTATTCCGTATTTTATTCCTTTAATATAAACCTTTTCTATCTTTCCCCTTGTAGTTGTCCTTGGCTCCCAAAGGAAAAATTGCTGGAAAGAAGGTTCAGGTTGATGAAAGGTTTGCTCTATCCTTCACCCACAACTCTACATTGTTTATTGTTTTTCAACTTCCCTCCCCTCTTCATATGGTTACTGTATTATTTTTTCCACCTGAAATCACAACCAAAGGCCAGGATAAAAATTTAGCTCTCTGACTTATTTTTGCGTTCACTGAAATAACTATCCCCTGTATTTAGGGGTGTTCAACAGTGGGTTGGGCAAAACTGTTGGATGCCGTAAATTAGATTAATTAGTCACATGGCTATTGCTTTGATTGCTTAGCTTTCATCTCAGACAGTTTCTAAATGGTTTGGAAGAAACACGGCTATTGTCTGCATTTCTTGGAAATAGCAAGTACAGGTCTGATGTAGGATTTCACATTCTTTACTTGTATTGACTTTTGAGCATTATTGGTGACATGCTGAGACATCTAGGCAACTTTCACGCACAAAAATGACTGCGCAAACATTTCTATGCCGTTTTTTATGCATCTGATTACCTTACCATTGTTTTTCTATATTTTATGATTCTTTGTACTTTTTTTTGACGGTCGACGGGGGGGAGGCGTTCCTTTCTTTGTACTTCTAACTAATAATAAGACTAGACTAAGCATACAAGCTGTATACCAACGATTCCTCATGCCGTCTAGTGCCAGCAAGTGCACCATTTACTTCACTGCGTACAACATGAATTGCTGGTAGCAAAGACCACACCTTTGCCATGTTACTGAACATTGTGGTCCCTTTGGGTTAAAATAAAAAATGTTTTGCTTCTCTCATCTGCAGTTCGGAGTTGGAGGAACTAGAGAAGAGACTGGCTGCTCTCAAAAATCCATAAGATCTGTTTGCAGTCCTCTCTCTATGCACATAGCAAGCCTGCCGTGTATCTAGATTCCAAATATTCATTAGACACGCAAAGTCACTGTGATTTGTATATATCAAATGGAAGATGATGCAAACCCCAAGTTTTTCGGTGAATCGATGTTGCTGCAGTCCGACAGACTATCTCGCATATGATGGGGCTGTGCTGCCGTATTAGTGACATGATTCAGAGCAAGGGATTCCATAGTCTTGTAAAGAAGTTCGATTATTTTACCTGACAGCCTTTTGTTTTTGGTCGTTCGTTACATGACAGCGTTTTGTTTTTGAGCATTGTGGGAACTCACAGTAACGATGGCTGCACGCCAAAATTTTAAAGTGTTGATGTTAACGTAAACAATGCGTCTCCATTAACACAGGCTGTCCTTGAATTGCTTGCTTTCAGCCTTGCTGGGCATTTCGTTCAAAAATTGCTGGGCATTTCGAGATAACATTGGGACATCGCCATATGTTTTGGGTATGGCCGTATGGACATGGGAGCCAGTGTCCATCATACTCAGGGGCCGACCAAAACCCAATTATGTTTGCTATCTTCCATGCCAGATGAATACTGCATACAGCATCGTAGAGACACTGTTAGTGCAATTTCGTGCTATGTCATTTGCTGTGAGTCTCATGAAAGATTAATTGGTTGCTCATCTAGAATGGAAAAAGAAAAGGAACCAGTCCATTTTTGGCCCAATTAATCTTTTCCATTCAGCATATGCAGTTGAGACTCCAAGAAATGATAAGAAATAAGAATCGAAAAGGAAAAGATGATCTAGAGTGAATACGACAGCACCAGTGAATACGATAGCATTTGCTCTTTTAAATGCTAAGAATCTTTTCTTGGCATGTCCTCTTTGGCCCAATTAATCTTTCCATTCAGCATACCTAAAGTGATTTGAGTGAATACGACACATTCAGCTCGAAGACTTGAGTGAATTTTGATGTTAGTGAAATTTTCTTAGCATTTCCCTCTCTCTCTCTCTCTCTCTCTCTCTCTCTCTCTCTCTTTTCCATTCAGCATATGCAGTTGGGGTCAAAATTGAACAAACGCAAGAGTTGATCGGGTGTTAATTTCCTCTTTACCCAATTTTGGTCATGGAAATATTCCTCATTGTTAATCAACATACTCTTTTCATCCAGAAAAGAATGCAATTCTAGATTTGTTTATAAAAAATAACCTTTATGTTTTACTAAAAAAATATATTCTGCGATTAGTCTAATGATAGTTATAAATGCTAGCGCTTTATGTATGAATTTGGTTAAACCTAAAATTATTTGACTTTTCAAAAAAAAAGAGAATTGCACTCTTTTTTGGAGGAAGTATTCCATTCTTCAAAGGGTTATGTGGATTGGTACTGTTATAATTTTCAAAGTTTAAGAACTACAGTTACTATTCATCTATTCTTAATTTTACCACTACAATTCTTTGTTTCTTTGAAATACGTCATGGTGTACGCTTGGGAAGGCCTTAGGCAGTTAGGCCGCGTACATGGTGTCATCGTATTTTCGTATGGACAAAATTGCCCCTCCACCTTTCTCTCTGTCACTGACATGTGGACCCCACTATTCATCTCCTTCCCCATCTTCTCCACGACTGCCTGTGCCGCCGTTGGCCCTGCCTTGTTGCCGCTGCCGCGTGCATGCACTACCGGTGGTCGGCACAGCCCCCATGCACGGGCGAGCCGCTGCTCATCGTCGGCTCGGCGGAAGCGTGCGCTACCTCTGGCCGCCTGCCGTGCTCCCACATGCGTGTCGCCGTTGGATACCATGGCAAGCACGAGTGCGAGTCGGATCACCAGCTCCGGCGATGACCGCACATACCTACCCGTCTCGAGCTCTATCTTCGTGAGCAGCAGCGCCGGCACAGGGGTCGGCGAGTGGCGCAGCCAGATTTGACGGGTAGCAAGGCCAGTGAGCGGGGGAGCATGTAGAGGGCGGCTGCCATGGAAGGCAGTGTGTCGCCGAGGAGGCCACGGAGGGTGGTCGGGGTTGGGGAGCACGTAGAGGGCTGCGGCCATGGAGGAGGGCGGTGTGTCGCCGGGGAGGAAGAAGAAGACCATGGGCATGAAAGTGAGCGCAAAATCGACCATACACAAATACTTGGTGGTCGGATACGCCTACAGGTTGGCATAAGTCTTTCCAAGCATACACCGGTGTATTTCAAAGAATCAAAGAATTATAACGATAAGATTCAGAATTGGTGAATAGTAATGGTAGTCCTCGAAACTTTGAAAATTGTAATGATACCGATTCAAATAACCCTTTGAACCCAGCAAGAAAATATGTTGTGAGAAAGTGATAGATCACTCCATTCTTCGAGTCAAATGCCCCATAAATCAAATTAACTCGGATGCTTATATAAGTTTTTAAAAATGTATGGTCAAATGGAGGGATTCTGCAATAACACTTTAGAAACTAGTACCAGAACGGCAGAATCAGAAGTGAACAACAGTGAAAGCTTGCCGTGAAACAGGATTGCATTGTACTTCGGAGTAGTCTTTCCTCTTGGGGTTTGGAGAGAGCGTTATACGTTGGGGTCTACCGGTCTAGAGAAAGCATTTTCATGGCAGCCTTGTAACGAGGTCATACTCGAGGTCATTGCGCTGCAATCCCATCCATCCATCCATCCATCCATTAGCCGATTTGCTTCAGCTGCAGAGAGCAACGATTCCGCAAAAGTTCTCGGCCTAGCAACCGCCGCCTTCCACTCTCAGAATTCGTCGGCGTGGTCCTCAGCAGCTCACTTCCTCCTGCTGGCGGTGATGGAGAGGCGCTCGAGGCTCCGGAACGTCGTGTTGTCCCGCGAGCCGGAGCCTCCTCTCCCGGCCGCGTTCCGGGCCACGGGGGAGCGCGGGGACGACCTGCTGTTCTCGGCGCCTCCCGAGTGGTGGAGCCTCTGCGCGGTGGACGGGCGCCCGCTGCCGCCACTGCTGCCAGAGACCCACCGGCGGTTCTGGTCACTGCAGTCCCCCGAAGAGGTTGGCCGGCTGGACGAAGCCGCGGGCATTTTCGACGAGCTCCCTCCCCGGGACAAGATGCGCGTTTTCTCTGAGTCGGCAACCTGGTGCATGCCAGATTGTTAGTAGTATTCTGTTTCCATAAAAAAAATGGTGCATTACAATGAGAAACATATATACCAGCTCTTTTTTTTTATGTTTTGCACACAACAAAAAGGTAGTGTCCATCTAAGCGTTCTCAGCTGATCAATATCCTCAAGTGTATGTGATAATCAAATGAGATGAGAATGAGCAGTAGTGGGCTCATTTGTAGAACCAACAATACAGTATACAACATTGTGTGAAGTTTCTGTGAAAAGATTATCATACACTTCTAAGAACTGACCAGAGTTAGCAGAAAGATTTTCAGCAAAATACAAAGAACATGGAAAGAGGAAATGCCTTTTCTTTTCCATTTACTAGACTCATTTTCAGTTTACTTGATTTGCCACTTAGTACATATTTTCGTTTTAAAAGTGTATATCTCCATTCATGTTTACTAGCTGCCACAGCTAAATCGGATACTTACTGCTTCGTTGGATGTTCCAAAGGAATCTGCCAGGCTTTTGTGCCTGGAATGATCTCCATGGCGTCCAGAGCCTGGATTTCTTCTGGCGAATGCCTCAACAGCACCAGTGAATCTATCCCGGATCTCTTGTCCTACTGGCAAAAACGCAACTAATTAGGTAAATTGATCAGTTTTTCACATAGCAATGGACCAAATGCCATTAACTACGAAGAGACACACCGGAAGCTTTGTCTGTTCTCTCAACTGATGGTTCAACTCCAGCCATTCTTGCACTTGGTTGCTGGATGAAAAACATTATGGCATTTTTTTCGTGAAATGAAAAGACAGTAGTGATTCACCAAGAATGTAGACCAAACAAGACATAGATATAAGATTAAAGAGACATACTTGAACAAGCTTGTTGTTGGAGCCCATTTGAGGGTACTTGAGTGCAGTCCAGTCAAATACGTAATCAAATTGGTATCCTACAGTGTTAATCTATAATGAGACCCAGTTTCCTAACACCAGATCATAGAATGGGCGAGAACAGTGGTCACATTAGCCACTCAGAAGAAAGGAGGTGTGTACCTTCCCGTATAAATACATCACGAAAGAGTTTCTTCAGAAAAGAGTAATCTGGCCTGTCTTCAAATCGCAGGGAGCGACAATAGTGGAAATATGAGATGAACTCCGATGGGTAAGATTTGCACAGAACCTGGTTAAAATAGTATTAGTTCAAACAGTGCCTGCAAAAACTACCATTACAGGATTACAATGTTCATGTTAGCAAAAATAAGTACCTCTGCTGAGGTAAGCATTTTCTTTTCACTAATTTTGTCATACTTTTGTTTCTTAGTGCCAGCTTTAAGACCCTGCCATGGGAGGCTAAGCATAATAACGAAAAAGCATGTCAAGTATAATATTGATAAAAGAGGAAATATAGTAAAAATGTAAAATAGAGAGATTCAGGACAAACCTTCCTCTTAAAAAATATAGCAGAAGATAGCCAACGGACTCCAGATCATCTCTCCTGCTTTGTTCTGGATGAAATAAATACAATTACATGAAAAAACAAGTACAATGTGTTTCCCTCCTTTTAAAAGCTTTAGAGCAAGTAGCTTCTCCTTTGTCAGGTTAGGTTCATTTCATGACCAAGCATCCAAGAATCAAAATGCGTATGATTTTATTACAATTGGAGACACATGGTAACATATTTGATTTGCTAATTGTGCTCACCTATTCCAAGATGAGTATTCACACTAGCATAACGTGCTGTTCCAGTCAGGTTTTTGTTCTCCCTGCGCAGAAAAAAATAATTAATCATTTACCCTAAAAAACAACTAGTCACAAAAATGAAAAGGTTCACTTTATGTCTAATCTATCAATTAAATTTGAGCCCAGCGCCCTAGTTTGCAAATGTCGCAGAAAAGGCATAACATATTTGCATGTAATGTGACACTAGAATACTTTTAACCTTGGTGTCAAAACTTATTCTTGAATCTTGAAGATACTACTACACAACATCATGATGCAATTGGACAGCCACACTTTGAGTAATTTGTCATTTTATTTCTGAAATTTACATGTAAATAACGCAAGATCAAACAATCCACTCAGGTTGCCTCTCTGTACCATGATCTGATACTATATTAAATCCATGGAACCTCAGTTGGATTGCCCAACAGTGTACCATTAGCCAGTGTCTCTCAAGACAATGTAGGAAGTTGTGTCAGGTGCAGTATAGAGGCTGTGCGAATTCTCACATCCCAGTTTCTGCTTATGAACTTGCAATTTAACGGAATAATTTTTTGGCACAACAAAGTCCAGACTCAGTTCTAAGTGAAAACTTCATTAATATGCTTCACCTGTATGGGATGTGTTTATGAGTCTGAAGGTCCTTGTATTTCTTAGCAAGGCCATAATCAATGATATAGACCTGCAGAATAAAAGGATATATGTCTTTACATATTGTTCATAGACGAGTAAGAATCTTGGGGATTATTACCAGATATTATTAATATTAGAGAAGTAACTACTATATTCTGTTTATACTGAAAACAACAAAAGCAGATGACATTGGGGGGTTAAGTCGAACCTGATTAGCTTTCCGACCTAAGCCCATAAGGAAGTTGTCTGGCTTGATGTCACGATGAATAAATCCCTTGGAATGCATGTATTCCACTCGGTTTATCTAAAAATGAAAGAGTCAATATTCAGTAATGTAAGTCCAAGAAAAAAAAGTCTTCAAAGAAAACTAATAGGACGATAATAAACTCTCGCTCTCCCTCCCTCGCCCACTGAGGGAAAAAAAAGGAAAAAACTTAAAATAGTTACAATCTTGCAAAGCCTGGCTGAGATACACTCATAACAGCACATGGTGTTCATGAAACTCATTTGTACCATCAATGATCTAATACTATGGAATTAAAACCTACAAAATAAGGCAATACTTATGGTAGAACGCTCATGAAACTTCTGAACATGTAACTCCTAACAAATAGCTAATATCAAATTCCAGAAAGTTGACTTGCTTCCTAACTGTTGCAGGCCAGCGTTAGGTTGAATATGGAATGAATAAACTCACCAGTTGATCAGCAAGCATAAGCACTGTTTTCATAGAAAATTTCCTGTTGCAGCAATTAAACAAATCTTCCAAGCTTGGGCCAAGAAGATCGATCACCATAACATTGTACTCCCCCTCGACACCATACCACTTGAGGTGTGGGATACCGTCTATGTTTCAAAAATGAGTGACTAAATAAGCAACCAGAAGGTGTGGGCACGGATTACTGTAAATAAACATATCAATTACAATCCACTTACTTCCACCCTGCAGTAGCATATAAACTTTAGATTCATAGTGCAACTGTGGATGTTTTGTTTTCACAGGCTCCTGACAGATCAAACCAAAGAAAAGGTGAGACCTTGAACCAAACACTTCAGCTCTAAGTTTAAAAGGGTATATCCAGATTCCAGAGAAGAGAAACGTTATAGTACATTAAATGCAAACAGTATATACGTTGCGGCCAGGTTTATTTGCACATACCAATTTTATTCCCACTTCCTCTCCATTCTGTATATTAACACCTGGATCAAGAAAAGCCACACTAGAAAGAATAAAAATTTATTTCTGGGTTAACGAAACAGAACCACAATATGCATAAAATACATAGAATGTACCGAGATATAGCTCCCCAAAAGATCCGCTCCCAATCTTCCTCCCAAGCTTATACTTCCCTCCAATCACATGCTCCATGATCAATCTCCTCTTTGATTTCTCTCTCCCCTGCGAATGGATTTCTGCTGCTGAAAAACACCAATGAAAGGAAGAATGATGTAACCACGTTCAACCTGAATTTCCCAATTTCCCTTGAAGGCCAGAGACTTTGATTTACCGGTTCAGTTCAACTGCCTATTGCCCCAATGCCTCCTCAGAGAAGCAGCACTACTGTCTGCCATCAAACAGTAATGCCAAGGAACGCAAAATCACTCCCTGAAAACCACAGAGACCACAGAGAAAATGAAACTTGAATCAGCTACCTCAGCACAAACAGCGCCCACAAACAGAGCAACATTACCTTCCCTGTAACGTTTTCTTTATTTCTTTAATAATTTCCTCCTGTAAGGGCTTCGGCCCCTCCAGTTTCGTCAAAAGAGCAACATTGCCCAGCGGGGGCCAGGATCGCACTCAAATGTGGATCAGTGGATGGCAACAAGAGAACGTCCAGGGCGTGAAGCGCGTACCTGATGGATGAGGAACCGGCAGGAAACTCGCACAGGCCGCGACGCCGCAGCGGTTCCAGCGGCGGAGAGGAGCCTCCCCCAATTGCAGACCTCCGCACCGGACGCGAGGCCGCGGTCGAATCGCATCGGTGCCGATCCTGCAATTGGAGGGAGGGAGGGAGCGAGAGGTGGGGAGGTGCGGGAAAGCGAGTGGTTGGTGGCGGTCCTTTTTCGGCTCTGGATCGCCGGAAAACCAGGTTTCGTTTCCTTATTACTAGCCAGTCAGCCACGCTAGACAAGTTTGTCGAGCAGAGCGTGTAGTTGGCCATACAGAAAATAATAGTATTTTATTCTTATAATAAATCAGCGAATAATATTTTCCCGACAGCGAAACGAACAGGTAGTTGAGTGTGTAGTTTATCGAGCTGTTGAGTGTGTAGTTGGCAATTAAATAGCACTCGGGTGTTTTGGAATTTCCTAGCATTAGACTGTCTCCAACAGTTCTCACCTATATACGAAACTCATTCTTTCATTTGGGTCATGTACAGCAAAAAGGCTAGCCACCCAAAATTTGCGTTCTTCAACAGCGAAGGCAAAAGCCCGAACGCAAATCCGTCTCGTCTTGCCGGCCTCTACCTGCCGCGGACCCGCCTCGCCGCGTCAACGCCGTCGTCCTCCGCGCCCACCCGCGTTGAGATCTGTCGCGCCCACGCCGGGGGAACGTCGGAGCCGGTGGCGGCGGCACGCGTCCCGTCGAGGACTTCACCGTCCGGCCCTTCGCGCGAACGAGCTCCGGCAGCCCCGCGGGGCGGAGCGCGAAGCGTGGGGGTGGGGCTGTCCGCGCCGGCAGCTCCTCACCACGGCTGCCTCGCCGTCGCCGCCAGCGGGGCGGACCTCGAGCGCCTCACCGTCGCCGCGGTCCCGCCTCCGTCTTCGTCTTCCCCGCGGCCGGCCACTGAGCAGCGAGCTCCGCCGCCAGATCCGACGAGTCACCCTGCTAGTGGGTTGGAATCCAAACTGTATCCACACTAATCCAAGTCTATTGAGCATGTGTAATTAACCCACCCCAATCCACGTCTTCTACTGGAAGAAACTAAACCACACCGAACTATTCCCTTCTTCCAAGCCAAAGTAATCCAACCTACCATCCTAACCGTGGATTGAACCCATTTTTTAACCCATGAGAAGGCTGCACCGGGTGATGGCGGAGCAGCTGAAGGTGGCGAAGAACTCGTCGGAGGCAATGGAGGCAGAGGTCGGAGCACCGAAACGACCAGTCGCCGCCGCCGAACATCAGCGGGGCACAGGTCAGGTGGCCGCGGACCCACTGCCCGAACTCGTCTCGCCATCCGGACTCCTCGTCAAATGTGTCATCCTCGGCGACGTCCGGGCCCTCCATGAGCGGCGCCAGGACAATTGCCGGCAGGCCGCAGGCTGCCGGAGTGAGCGACAAGTGGGTCCGGCGCGCACTGGGCGAGCTCCTCTGGCGGCGCTACCGCCACCGCCGCCGCCGCCGTCTTGCGGCTGCGCGGAAGCAGCAGCGACTTCCCCGTCATCGAAGCACTGGAGCGCGACATGGAGGAGTAGCTAGGAGTCTTCAGCAGCCCCGCTGATGTCGAGCACGCCCACTCCGCCGCCAGGCGCGTTGGAGACGGCGAGCGCTGCCATTGCGGCTGTGAGGAGCAGCGGCAGCAGAGTGTGACAACGGCCGAACCATGTAGGCAATCAGCGAGGGCGTCAGCATGTGGCAGCGGCGGACGACGTGGTTGGGTACGCTTTGACAAACATAGGCTACTGGATTGTGATTAGCAACCATTGAGGAAAAACCAAACGAAATCATGGGCTAAAGCTGTTTCAATCCAAACAAATTGAAGCTCACACCAATCTAATCGAAACGATTTCTAGCTTAAGATCGATCCAGCCTAAACCATTTGACGGCTCAACCCAAATAAAACCAACCAAAGGCAATCCAAAGCAAAACCCACACTGTTAAACCCATTTCTACCCAAACTGTTAGCAGGGTGACCGACGAGGCACGGCGCCCCTTCGCGCGGACAAGCTCTGGCAGCCTCGTCGCCGGCCCTTCGTCTGCCGCCTGCGACCCCCTTCCTCAGCTCTGGTGCTGCGACTCCAAGGTGCAGCGCCTTGCCGGACCGAGCTCCAGTCACCCCCTTCTGGTGGGCCTGACGCCTGGGTGGAGACGCAAAAGGATGGAGAGAGGACGCATATTTGCGTCGCGCGTCGCCTTCGACCCAAAATGCCTCATGTGTTTGCATACTCGGTTGGAGGCTGGTTATTCAACGCAAAATACTGTGCATGACCCAAAATGAGTATGGGTCGCGCGATTGCTATCCTGTTGGAGTCAGTCTTAGATTGATTTTAGCCTATTCTAAAACGCCATGCAATATGCTGGTGGCGCATGCTGCATGCTGACTTCATTTTCAACATCTTTCTTTCTCACACCTAAATTTATCTTTCTCTTCGCTGCATGCAAATCTTTCCATTCCACACCTAAATCTGAAGTTATTATAAATTTATATTAGATTATGTAGTTATATTAAAGTTACAGTGATTATTTTGGTGTAACTTCTGGATAGAATTGGTGTAACTATAGAACTATTTGAAAACTCTTCGTTTTGTTCACTTGTTTTTTTAATTTGTATGTATATCTAATTTTGAATTCATATGGAGATCTTTTTATCTACAATTCATAGAAAATATCTGCTTAATTTGATAATATTATTTTTGTTAATTTGATTTGACCCTGTGGTCACAACAATCGAGTATTTCTTATAGATTATAAACACACGAATTTGTTTGCCGTTCACAACCGAATATTTAAGTGGCATGCAACACTCGGGTGGCGAAGAAGATAAGAGAGAGGGGGAGGTTGATGTCAGATATGAGGGGCAAAAAAATCGAGTGCTGGTAGACTCCAAAACACTCAGGTGCTCTGTAGACAAATTCTAAATTTACAATACTTTCTTGAAGTCCACGTGCTATTGAGTAAAATGTGCAGCAAGATTTACTTAGATATGGCAAAGCATGACTTTAAATTTTCTACCACACTGGTTTAAAGTTAGTTGTAGCAAATTATGACTATGAATTAACCAATCTTGAGCCTTTTGCCAGACATTAAGAACCGAGCAACCTTGACCCTTCTCCCAATCTCCCATATACAGAGTTATTAGCGCCCTGACGACTAGAGCCACTCCAAAATATCGGACGCCTCCAGTCCTTCGCGTGGGAGGACGCGCCGCACGCAAAGCTCACGTCGCTTGTTTTCACGCGCCCCACCACGTGGACCCCATGTTGCATACCGTCATACCATCGCGCTCGTACTATTTTGTCTGACACGCGCCCGCACGCAGGAACCCACGTGGGTCCCAGTCGCCTAGCCCTGCTTGTGGATGCTGCACCGCGGATGCGTCTGTCGGCCTCAGACGCCCGCGCAGTGACCCACGGTGGCGCCCCAGCAGTTGCAGCAGGCGGGTGTGGCAGGTGGGTGCCATTGCAACTGTGCAACACCCGATCTACTTTTGCAACATTCAGATAAAAAACTTGCAACATACGTCCGAAACAGATGAAACACTTGCAACATCCGTCTGAAACACTTGCAAAACTCTAGAAAAAACTTGAAAACATGTGTGTAGCCATTGCAAACATATGCAAAACATCAAGATGAAACACTTGCAACATACGTATGAAAAAACACCTAAAACACTTGCATATTTATGCAGCATCCTGATCTAGTTTTGCAACATCCAAATGAAACACTTGCAACATACGTATGAAATAGATGAAACATTTAGAACATACACTTGAAACATACGTGTATAACCATTGCAACATGTGTAACATCCCAGTGTCACACCCAAATTTAAAGGGCAAATTTGGATATAAACCATATGTGTGCCCAGGAGTCAATTACACATATACAGAGACAAATAAAAGAAGAGTACCAAGCACAGTGCTTTATTACATCACGTATATTAATCCATTACATGAATATATCAAAGTCTAACAAGCGGAAATAAATAAATAAATAACTCCATGGCGCCTTCACTACCACAGGGACGGTTGATTGGTTGATTGCAAGACTAGTAGTCCTCGGGAAAGTAGTCATACCAATTGTCACTGTCACCTGTTACCCATCCGAGATTTTGTCCAAATAATAAAAATAGTAAGCAATAAGTACATCTCGTACTTAACAAGAATTACATGGGGAATGAAGCTCAAAAGGCTGACACATGTTGTACTGTGGTTAACATTTTTATTAGG
Source organism: Saccharum hybrid cultivar R570 (assembly GCA_038087645.1). NCBI lineage: Eukaryota > Viridiplantae > Streptophyta > Magnoliopsida > Poales > Poaceae > Saccharum > Saccharum hybrid cultivar. The sequence continues at coordinate 1,045,994 of JAQSUU010000049.1, read as the reverse complement.
TCACAAAGTTAACCCTAAATTAGCATATAGTTGTGCTTAACCCCAATTGTATCACATGATCATATAAAGCAACATTTTATCTCATCATAGACTTCAGCAATAATAATCCTCTATTCTGTGAGTTTTTCGGGCCGCTCGCGTCCGTGAGCACGGCTGATATACCAGTTTTAATACTCTGCAGAGTTTGTACACTTTCACCGTGAGCCGTGATTTACCCTTTCGCCCGAGGTAGCTAATCTCTTAACCCCCTTTCTAGGGAGCTCGGCAGGGTTCACTATGAAACTTTTCAAAGATTTTCCTAACAAGTTAGTAGTCGTTAGGTTTCCCCGGCAAGGAAATATAGAGCCCCTTCCGAATGGCACATTCCGCGCAGGCTATACACATAGGGACAGAGGCCGCACTATATTCAGCTCGGCAGGCCCCATTTGCGTCCTTTTGGGTAACCACTAACAAGCTAGAAAATGTCTTACTACTGAGCTAAAGCCAGAGCCATGTGACACTCCCGGTTGTACTGTATGTCCCAGCTTTTGCTGACAAATAAGTCTTTAGGGAGGGCCAAGAGCATCATGATAAAAACGAGAGCTCTCTCACCCTATGTCCAAGTTGCTAAAAAACAAGTTTTAATATGTGTTGCATATAACTATTAGATCATGTATAATTAAACTGAGCGCTAACAACTACCCATATGCAAGTATAACCCATCGGTAACAAGAAACAAGGTAACAAGTAACTAGGATGTCCTTACGGGTAACAAATTGACACATGCATATGACTAATTAATTAAATGGTGAATAGGACAACAAGGAATCCCATGCTATACTTGCCTTGATCCACAAACTCCTGCTGGTCCTGCTGGTCGTTGAAGTATTGGCCTTGATTATTGTCGCAAAGCTCACATCTATACTCGATCATCATCAATAAAGCAACACACATACATCCACGTAATCATGCACAAGCAAACAAGAGCTATAAATAGAATAGTACACCAACAGAGGGAAAACATGTTTAAAAAGATTATAAAATTATCCTACACGTCGCTACGAACGCACAAACGTGAAAATCACCGAAATCGGATTTAAAACGTGAAAGTTATAGACTAAACGAGATTTCCTATAGTAATTTAATAGATTAAATCTAACCATGAATTTTAATGGTGAAAGACATATCTAACAGTACCATAAACATGTAGATTACTTAATTACGAACCTAACGCAATTTGAACGGGTCGAATTGGAGCTAAAACGAATAAATTATGATGAAAATGGCTCTAGATGGCATAACCGTAAATAACACGAACTAATTTTGTATTAAAAATAAATCAAAATTGGCATTTTGAAGTTGCTGAGGACTGCGGGCGCAATTACAAAGAACCCGAGGGTCTCTTAAGCAAATACGCCGGCAAAGGGGTACGGGGATATCTGGACCACTGGATCGGATCTGGATGGTCCAGATTAGATTGGAGGGGGGGAGAGAGAGACCGGCCACCGAAACAGTGACCGGCGCGGTGGGGCTCCATTGACGGCGGTGAAACCTCGCAGGCGAGCACAGGTTAAGGCCCGACTGGCCACGACGGAGCAAACAGAGGGCATAGGGAGCAAGAGCGGGCAACGACGTGCTCCCCTAGGGCATTGGCGCGACCGGAGAAAGAGGCCAGCGCGGTGGCAACCATGGCTGGCGGTGAGACCTCACTGGCGCACATGAATATGACACTAGAGGCCACGATTTCACTCGGGAACGGCACAAAACGAAAGAGGGGAACGTGGGGATCTCACCACAGACGAACTTAGAGGTGGAGACGGCGGTGAGGCGATGGACGGGGTCACCACGGCGGCGGCTTGCTCCGATAGGGCGAGAGCAGCGCTACAAGCACGGTGGAGACGATGGCTGCGCGATGATGGAAAAGGGAGAGCGACCGGGGGTGGCGGCTCTTATAGGGCGGAGCGGCGCACATGCCAGACACCAACAAAGCTAACTAAACTGACTTGTGTCGGTGGGCTGTCCAGAAGATGGAAGAACCCCTGAATGCAAGTGCTAGGACCGGAGATGTCACCATGACGGTGCAAGCTAACTAAACTGACTTGTGTCGGATCTCAGGCAAGCCCCGGAGCATTATAAGCCTCCTATCTTCAAAGCAATTAATTATATATATATATGTTATAAGTATTGTTACATTAAGTGGTAGGAGTTGGTTGGAAACCCTTGCTGCATTATATCATTCCTTGTCCAGATACATGAATCCTTGAATCCTACATAGACTAGGATCGAGTAGATGCTTAGCCCTGCTTTAAGCGGTAGAAGTCAGATGATTTCCTGTCACCTGCGAGATATAGGGATATTCATATATGGCACGGTTGGCTATATTTGCTATCGTGGAATGGAACCATGTGTTAATAAAATGAAATAAGACCGGGCGGGATGACGATAGTGAAGCAACAAGGCATGGAGGTCTTGGGTGTAGATCTATCCCCGTCTGAGTCGTTTAAGGACCGATTCGCTGTACGTCCTTGAGTCATGTTGAACGCAGTCTAACACTTAGTTGGCCGAATAAGTCGTTCCGACCGCGAATCCGAGTAATACAGTTCAGGCCAGGAATCGAATGGTAGGTTGCTTCTTGGAGGAGAGAAAGGATGTGCTTGGGGACATTGGCGTGAGGCAGCAGGATGAGGGCGGCGTCCTCCTGCTTTCGCCAGGGGAGGTTGGGGGATGACCCTGTAGCAGCGGGCCCCGCGAGTCAGCGAACCAGAGAGAGGGAGAAGGGAGTGCGCCTGTTGTGGCTCGACTGGGCCGCGCTTTGGGCTGCGGTTGCGGTTGCCCAGCTGGGCCGACCCAAGAGAGGGGTGTGCGTGGGCCTGCGGGAGAGGAGGGGAAAGGAGTGTAGGCAGGCCGGCCGGTGGATGGGCCAGCAGGCCGAGCGGCCAAAACCAGGAGAGGGAGGAAGGTAAAGAAATTTCTTTTTTTTTCCAAAACGATTTTGCAATTCCATTTTTAAAAGATTTTGAATCCCTTTTCATTTTCAGTCAAAACCACTCATCACAAAAGTAATTATGCAGCAACATGAATGCATCAGCATGTAGCTAGCCTTGTATTTGATTTTAATTTCACAAAATTTATTATTTCCCTAAGTTCAATGCTCACAAAAAATACATAAGTAAATCAATTTGACCTATTTTGAAGTGAAGAAAAATTTAGGGTGTTATAACTTTTGCAACATACATCTGAAACACTTGAAATATACACTTGCAACATGCGATATATCCCGGTGTGGCTTCCTCCGCCGTTTACGGCGGGGCACCAGAGCCGTAGCAGGAGGCGAGACCCAGAGGGCTTCCACGTGGCCTGACGCTTCTACTTGCGTTGCCGGCCACCGTGAGGCCGGGCACCATGACCACAAGAGGCCGCCACATGAGCGGTGATGGCGGCGGGAGTGGTAGCGCCGTGCGCGCACGGCGCGGCCATGGGTTTGGGAATCGCGGCAGGAACCGCATGGCGGTTGAAGCGGCTAGCGCGGAAGCCATCGTCAGCGACGAGTGAAGCTCTAAAGCGTACGGGTGTGGGTGGAGGCAGAGCACGAAGCCACTCAACCACACCAGCTGTGGAAGGTAGCCACAGCTCACCGCATGCGAAGTCGAGGAACCACAAAAGCGGCAAACGACGGCCTTGCCATCAGCAATGTCGCGCGGTAAGAGTGGGCAGTGGAAAAGTGAGATGAGAGGATAAGATAAGAGAGAATTAATAATATCAGATGGGTCTGAGGATGGAGGCATCCGAGGCTTCTTATGACTTGTGAGGATGTTTTGTTGAGTAACACGAGCAACCATGCAATGTTGGGGCGTTCGGGTGGGCGTCGAGGCCCACCAACTTGGGCATTCGGACGATCGGACACCCTACCAACAGTATTTATGATAGAGCAATGGAGCATAGGGAGGAGAAGACATGGAAATTAAAGATGAATAGGATTTCAGGGTGATTGTTACATGAAAAATAAGCATTATGTTGTCTAAAAGTATTTCTATACGGGAAACACTTTTTCTCACACTAAAATATTTTTTGCCTACCTTTGTGGGCTGTGATGCCACATTTATGTTCTATTAAAAAATTTTCACTTATTGTTTCAGTTTTGGCATTAAAAAGAAAATGTTCCACGAAGCAAAAGAAAATGTTCCAATAGTGTAGAATTTTGTTTTAGGGAATGCAATGTGATACTCCTCTATTTCAAATTATAAGACATTTTAGTTTTGCTACATACATTATTTTTCTATGTATTTAGATAGTGTATTTCAGAAAACTCAAGCGTCTTATAATTTGGAATGGAGGAAGTATTTATTTGTTGCATATGCGATGGATAACATATGCAGAATTTGTGTTGAAAGGAGAAGTTGTAGGGGTTATTTAGGGACCGTAATTTGATCGAGAGTTTTAACTAAAAGGTTTATGAAAAAATTAGATGATAACTGAGATGGATAATGATAGTGCCTACGGGCTGGTCGTCCCATTAGCATGCTTGATATATGCAAATATGCAAGTGTACATGTATTATAAATGAATAACTAACATGCATGATCCCTCATCTAACGTCGTTGACTTCTATCATCAAGACCTGTCACATTAGGTTTATCTTGCATAGCAGTTTTTTTTAACAATTTGGTTCCTCTTTAGTCGTTGGACCAGTTAAATGTTTGGAACTAGAAATTAAGTTTAAGGTTCGAGGATCTTTCTAAGTTGATCACTTTAGAAAGACATAAGGGGTCCCTACAACTACAATCGACGATGGGTAGTGGATAAGAGACGAAAAAGAAAAAAAAAACGATGACCATATATAGTGGGTGGACGAGGCAACGAGGAGCAACATCCTTGTACTGGGTAATGGTGGACAGGTGGAGGTAGGAAAGTCGCATCAAAAGGTGGCTGCACTGGCAAGAAAAGAGATAGAAGAAACGCCAGGAGAGAGAGAGAGAGAGAGCAGCAGGGGGTCATTAGGTACGAGTGGCTCCATCAGGGTACGATCACATCGTTATCCAACCGCCATCCAGCATGATCACAATTACAATGTGTTTGGTTTGGAGATAAAATAAATTGCATATGGATTGGTTCACCACCAAAAGGGATCAGCTTGTTTGAGGTCTTTTGTGAAACGACTTCACTCGTTAGCTCATTGCTAGTCTATAGAACATCTGACGTGGAACGGTTCCATGTAGAACGATTTGATGATGTGATATAAAACCATACAGTTTGGTTGGACACGTATCTTGGACTGGATAATTCCGATTATAGGTTAGTGACGCAAACCAAACACATTCGCTCTATTCGCTTGAACTTATCAGCTATAGTATGATGTTTTTCTCTCGCAACAAAACAGTATCAGCCGGCTTATCAGCCGAAAAACCATCAGCCGAACAACTCGATTGTTAGGGATTTCAAGTCTAAGGGCTAAGGAGTGAGATATGTGGTTGAACTTAAAAGTGATGTCACAAGTGATGCACTAAGGTAGCGACATGCCACCAAAGTACGGGAGGGGGGGGGGGGGGGGGGAGAGGGCAGCCACCTAAGTGGGGAAAGAGAGAGTGGTTGTCCGTTGTTGCAAAGGCAAGATGTGATGGAGAAGTTTAACAAAATCCGAATCTAAATCTGTTTGGCATATCTCCAACTACAGGATCTAGATTGAATATGTGGTTTGTAGACTCAAATAGAGAGTGATTTTAAGTGTTATATTTAATTTCAACTACAAACAAAATAACTAATGTAAATCCTCTTGGTAAAAAAATCTCTAGTTTTAGATTTATAAGAATTCTTGGAATTACAAGCACTCAGTTACAAGATGTCCAGAGATTTTATGGACCTGATGAGAAGCTCGGCCAAGGGGCGGGGATGGTGACACGATGGGTGTAGGTCTGTAGGATCATGTGGATCGAGGGCTGAAAATCCAGGTGCTAGGTGGGTGGTTCAACACTCGGCACTCGGCACGACGGGCGACAGTGGGTCCGCCGGCGGTACGTGATCGGGGCGAGGTAGGTGCACGCACGCACGGGCATGGCCCACACAAGAACCAGTTGACCGGCCGGCGCGCGCTGAGCACGGAAATTCTCCAAACGCATGCAGGACCGTACCGGTGGCGGTGGACACGCGCACTTGTGCTGCAGGCAGCAGATGCGTGCCGGCCTCCAGTCAGACTCATTCCTGTCCTGGCCGCCGTGCGTTCCAGCCGTCCAAAGGCGCGCGCGTGGATTCCGATTCCACCCAGGTCCACCGTCCACGGCACGGTTGCCCGCGCACGTCGCGACCAGGGAGGGTCTCTCCTCGGTTTCCCACGCCTCGGCGCCGACGACCGTACCGGCCGCTTCCACGAGCTGGGCTCCGGCGCGCGCCAGGCGTTTGCCCGCCGAACACCCGGAAGGAGCAGCGGTAAAAGTAAAATGCACTTGCGAGTTCCGCTTCGTCAATATCAATGTGTGTATAGTACATTCCGCGGACACGATTATTTTCAGCACGATCGCTATTCGCTCGTGAATTAACAAAGAGTACATACAACACGCTTCGCCCTTTAATTTCTTCCTGGCAGTGGCAGGTAACCGCCGGCGAACTCTACCGACGAATCGAAGCACTCACGGCCATGCATGCATGGGCTCCCGCCGTCACTCCTGTGCACGAACGGGAACGACGACGCTCTCGCTCGCATCAACTCTGACAGACATGTCGATCTGATAGGCGTTGTTGGAGAAGTGACAACGTTTCATGTGGACGGCGAGCTGAGGCTTCTGGTCAGTTCAGGCTCTGCTGCTGGTTTCCGGACGCTTCCTTCGGCGGAGGCTGCTTCGTCTTCAGGCTGCTGCGCCTCCTCTCCCTCTCCCTCTCCTCCTTCGGGTGAATCTGCGTGTACAACTAAATGTAACCATGGAATGACAAAGGATTTCAGCGGATGCGTGCGTGGGTTCACACATATATACCAAACAGAGATTTGACGCTTGGTCGCTTTGCCTTCTCCTTCTTCTTCAGCTCAGCTGTGCAGGAGCGCAAGGTTATCAGTTGAAAAACACAAGAACAGCATGGTCTGAATGAATGAAGACTTGGTTATCCTGCTAGATCCTTCTGTTTTTTTTCTTCCTCTACCATGTTGAAGAGTCTGCACCTCCAACCTTTTTTGTGGCTTGTCACCTAAATTCACTTATATACTACTCATATGCACAGAATTGAAGCTGGAAATAAGTACTGTACCCATGCCGGGGACATCGTGGTCGTTCACAAGTTCAAAGTTCTTGTAGGTGTAGCCCACGAAATTCAGATCCTTTGAAGAAAGCATCTGGAGGAAAACACAAAAACAAGAATAAATTTTAAGATGCGCGCACAATTGAAAAGCAGCAATGTAAAGAGGTTTGAGAAGTATTAATATCTGTTTCCCTAAAAGATTATGTTAAGGTATTATTACCTTTCTCCAAGGGCCCGTCTTTGCTGAACACTGAACATTATCGGAGGACTGCGAATATACCACATAAATATATTTAGAGATCTCATATATTATGTTTATCTAATAATTTCCGGTGAGTGAGAAGCACGTTTCTTTATAAACAACAACATCAGTTACCTCTTCAAATTTCTCAAAGTTCTGAGTGTCCAACTCATCTGTGACTTGAGGCAGATACGCAGCTTCTATTTCATATAGTTTGTCCCATTCTAATCCACTGAACCAGGGGTGCTCCTAGAGTTACACATACAAAGTACTATGAGCAGAAGTTCAGTAGCATCTATCTGGGGCATGTTGTCACACTTAACAAACACATTACAACCTTTATTTCTTCTGCGCCTTTTGTCCCGAGGCGTTGGTCGACATTGCAAAGTAGTTTACTTATGAGATCTTTCGCATCTGCTGTTAGCCTCGCTTCTTCAGGAAATTTCAAATGTGTTCTCCAATTTACTATCTGTTTTTGCACATATAGGCATGGTCTAAATAAAAGGACATTGGAACAAAATAGAGACGACTGAACCTAGAAATCAGTTGATTTGGAAGACGAGCGTGCTCCAATCACCGGAAAGACCATGAAGGTATCCATAGCTAAAAGCTTAAAGTGTGTTACCTTTCTACAAGTTGTCATAGGCTCATCTGAATAAAATGGAGGATAACCCACTAGCATTTCGTACATGATAGCACCAAGGGACCACCTGGAAACATGAAATTTGTTTTTTCTTTAGACTCAAATTCAATAAGATCAATGGCGCAAGCATTACTGCAAGAGATGCTTAATGCTTACCAATCACATTCCATCCCATAGCCTTTCTTCAGAAGAACTTCTGGAGCGATGTAGTCTGGTGTTCCAACAGTTGAGTAAGCCTGCAATCATTTAACTAATCACTTGTCAAAACTTGGAAGTACAAGTTATAAAGAAGGTATTACCAAATAGATAATTGCATATTAATTGGTAAAATATAATGCAGGGCTGATGATGTCATGTTAGTTACTGACCAAAGTTCTTCTATTCTTTTGCCAGTGCTCCAATTGTTCTTGCTGCGAGCGTTTTGGCATCGACTGCTGCTTCCCATCTCCATGCATCGACGATGATTTTGTAGGCGTAACGTCCTTTTCATTCAGGTCTGGGAAGTTGGAATAGTCTAACGGTTTACACAATCCAAAATCTGACAGTCTCAAGTGACCATACTTATCCAGTAGCAGGTTATCAGGCTTGATATCTCTGCAGATTCAGGTACTGAACTCATCATAAACAACGTATCAGCAACGGTACTGAACACGACAGCACTTGCTCCATACCTGTGGATGTAGTTATGCCTGTGGATCGCTTCGATCGCAAGAACCGTCTCGCCAACGTAGAACCTGGCCTCATTTTCAGTCAACGTGTCTTTCCTCATGAGCAGGGTCATCATGTCGCCTCCTGGGAGGTACTCCATGATCAGGTACAGGTACTCACTGTCCTGGAATGAGCAATATAGTTTGACAATGCAGTGGTGATCCACTTCGGCAAGAAGATTCCTTTCAGCTCTGACATGCTCAACCTATGAAACAAACCAATCAAAGCACTCAGGAAAAAGGAACCGTGGATACAAAGATGAATTCAGACCTTTGATAGAAATAGTTCTACCTGACCTCGACGAAGCATTTCTGACTTTTTAAGCTTCTTCATCGCATAGACATTTCCTGTGGTCTTCTCTCTGCAGACTCTGACCTAGAAGAAACCATTGTGTCAAGCAAAAACTATTTTATAACAGTAGAGAGAGTTGGATACAGAATGGTTGATTATTCGCATGTAATGTAGGTTTACCTCACCAAATGCTCCCTTGCCTATCATTGTTAGCAAGTCAAAATCCTCGACGCTCATTTTATGCCTTTGCAAGCGCATGTACTCCGTCTCTTTCTTCTCAAACTGCTTCAGAATGTTGTGAACCTCCTCTTCGGACACATCAGCGTCTGCTAATTTCTTTTCTAGACTACACCGTCTACATGACAACAATGCAAAAGATGAGACGTCATCGGTAGTGATAAATTCTTTTGAGAAAGATATATAATCATATCAGAACATATACATTTCATCACACGAAGCGCTTGTGGAAAGACAATTACCCTAATACTACATCATGCATTATTCTTTCAGGATGGAATTTAACAACAAACAATTCTAGAAACTCCTGTCAAGGTTATCTTTGGAACAGTTTATGTTTATTAGGCAATCTGGAGGTGGTGTGACAATTGATTCAAGTGCAGTCGCTGCATATGAGTGCAGAAACATTAGAATGTACTCATTGACAGTCAAAATCACATTGCGCAGGCGACAGTTGAAATTGCATTGCACAGACGAATGAATAACTGCACGGATCCTTACCTTTCTTTCCTGTCCTGCAGATGCTTCATTTGCTCCTTGTAGTGTTTCTCAATGTACTGCTTGGCCGCCGCAACCCTCTGCTTGGTTGCACTCGATGGCGCATCATCGCCGGATTCCTTGCCATTGGGAGGCAATTCCTTCTTCTTTCCAATGGATTTCTCCCTCGTTTGGAGCTTGGTAAACCAGCTCCTCGCTGAATCCATTACGAGCAAGAGAAGGAAACAATTGCCGCACTACGATTCCACCTAAATGTGTAAGCCTACACACAATTGTCCATATAGAAACTGCATCCGGAAAGCAATCTTAATTGAAGTACAAATTCAGTGCAATCTATCTACAAGTGAACAGCCCAAGAAATAAAAGAGATCATTAGGATTTTTATGTGCGGTGCTCCAAAGTAAAGGGGAAATTTCGATCTGGTATTCAGGCCTTAAATTTTTAGGCAAGTCGAGAAAGGCGGTGGAAGAGAAGCGAGGACAAAGGCTACAAACAGGGATATGCTAAAAGTGCTCCGTAGAACGAGTGGTTTTGGTTGAGAGCAAGAGACCAAGCGTTGAAGATAATACTTTCACTATCAGCAAATTTCAAAACCTGTGAGGCCAGGCTATAATTGGTGAAGTCGCTTTATCATCGGAATGGCTAGTATTTCCAAATTCTTTTGGGAGTTAGGGTATAGTTCGTGGAAACTCTAGAATGATTTGGATCAGAGCCCAGGGCGCCATGATCAAACATTTCCAGTCTGACGAACATGTTTTCTTAATCTGAAACTGCAATCAATGAACTTATCAGCCTGACTGATCAGCTATGATACAGTATTTTTCTGTTACAATAAATCAGCATACAATACTTTTCAGCCTGGCTTATCAGCAAAGCGAATAGGGCCTAACGATAGCTTCAAACTTGAGACGATTGAATCACTGAATACCATAGCAAACATTCTTTTGCCGCACTTGTAACAGTATTTTCAATCTTCCGCCGCAAAATACACATCGAGGTCAGTATGATTCTGGTATTAGTTTGTGAAACATAGCACGAATAAGATAAATAAGAAGAGGGAGGCTGTATCTATATCCAGACAATCTGAGCATCCATTCATGTGGTGAGATGGGTAACACAACTCTGGAAAATGTTTTATTTCTCGGTTGACAACTGGAACTGGAACGCTGATCAGTCATTTTAAACCATTTAATTTCGAAAGGGGTAGAGGCATCCAGCAGACCAGATCCAAGTCTTGTTCAGTATTTCAGCTACCCATTCCCCTTCTTCAGATAAACAAATGCCAACAGTAGATCAAGCATCCATCATCAGAATGCTGCCCATCCAGCTCCTGTGCTCTTTGTTTGTATGGATTCAGCCGACGAAGGTAGATTTTGCTGCGTATCACATATATATGGTTGAAGTGTAAGGGTATGAAGGGGTGAGTAAATAAAATAACCATAAAACAAAGGCCTCCAAAATTTAATTTACATGGCCATTCTAAGTTTTTATGTATGCTTATCCAACTGAATGAAGAATATCCGACATTCTTTTTTATTTGTTATAGACTTAATAGTTTCATTTGACTAAGGGCACCAAGAATAGAGGTGACAAGATTGACCAGATCCAAATGAACAGCTTCTTTTTAACTTGTTTAAGCACAGAGGATTGCTTTAACATGTGTAGCTTAAATCTTGTCTTATTATCAGTTTATGAAATTGGCTAGTATGTGCATGGGACAGCGGCATGTGATCTTATTAGTGCTCCATTATGGACAGCAATACCCTAAATTGTAAGGCACCAAATAGAAAACCTCACCTTTATAGCAGAAAGATCTGAAAAAGGATCATTATTTCTCTTGGTGGGTTCTTTTGGAGCCCTGATTTCTGCAGTATGTCCAGAATTCATCCTTGCAGCTGCAGGGTCGTTAGGTGGAAGCGGAAGAGGAGATCGAAGCTTCCCAGCTGCACCTGGAGGTGGCGCAAGAAGCATGCTTGTCTTCGGTTTTGCAGTGGTCCCTCCAGATAAACCAGCAGCTGAAAGCATACCACTTCCAGTTGATGGCTTGTTTTTTACAGTTATCCTAATGGTTTCACCTTCCTAAAACAAAAGGAACACCATTGAAGTTCATGCAAGTACAGAGATAATGCACATGAACACATTGACAGATACAAGAGATGGACACGACAGTGCTCCTGTGTAAACCAGTATGATGCTATGTGGGAAATTTATAGCACAAACTACAGATTTACAAAAGGTGCAATATTCACTTTCTTGTTGAGCATTACCACACAACATTGGCAGATTGATTAACTAGTAACTCGTAAAGTACATAACGTGGTCTTTGTTCACATATGCAGAAGGCTGAGAAGTCATAATTCTTTCCTGCTTTTCAACAAATTGAGGATCCTTCTGGACCAATTTGTATGAATAATGTCACACCAAACAGGTCCAACAGAAGTTGCAGAAATAATAGACTCATTATTTGGTTCCAGTGATTAAAAAAAACCACCTATCTGAAAATTGTTAAGAGAACAAATTGACTGCATGGATAAAAGTCTAAGAGAGTATTATTTGTGAGAAAGCTTGATATATTTCTATCATTCTATGAATTGATTGTGTTACTCCAGAGTTCAGACAAACAAATAGCAGAAATACAGAACAAGGTCATCGATAAGCCCAATCAGAAATGAACTGACTAAAAATTGCTAATTTGCTTGGATGTCAGTATGATCTAGTCATCTTGATGCCTGGTCTGCTAAGAACAAGTCAGTAAGCCACTAGCTTGCGTTCTGAATCTGTGATCAGCTTTAGAATTCTATATACATGGTTATACAAGACGTATGATTGTATCACTTTTTACATGATTTGAAAGCCAGTCTCGGTTTATTTGCTATTCTCTATAATTCCTTTTGAGTCAGTTCACGAAGTTAGCTGATCGTAAGCTAGCTACACATTATCATTTTCTACTAGTCTACTTGCATTGATTGCTAGTTTTACCAAAGATAAACAACAAAACTTCCTAGCTCGTTCGCCAAAGTACAGAACATTCTGCCATTCACAGGAAGCAATAACAGAAGGAATTAGTCAAACAATAACGAAAAAAAGAGAGAACTGGTTTCAGCTCACCTTGAGTCTGCGATTGACGGCCGGATGTATATCAATCTCGCCACCGCCAGTCTCCTCGCCGCCAGCGCCGGCGGTCTCCTTCTCCTGCTCCCTCTTGACGTACTTCTCGTGGTCCGAGAGGGCGACGTTGAAGTCGAACGCTTCGTTGCGCTCGTTGAAGCCGAGCCCGACGAAGGCGTGCTTCCCCCTGCCGTCCTCGATGCGGAGCACGAAGTAGCGGGAGGAGTCGAGCACGGTCTCGACGGCGCTCTCCCGCTGCCCGGACAGCACGAAGCAGGCGGCGAAGAGCTCCCCCGTGGCCGGGTCCTCGAGCCGGATCTCGCAGCGGTCACCGCAGGACACCACGCGGAGGCGGCCCGACCAGATCTTGTCCGACTGCAGCCACTCGCCGCACTTGTAGCCGCCGCTGGTGGTGCGCGGCGGGATCTTGTACACTGACACCTCGCGCACCACCAGCAGCGTGTGCTCGAAGGCCTCCTCATCCTCGGCCAGCGACGACGCCATGATCCCGCGTTGTCCCCTCAACTCACGGCTTCCTCACTGATGCAATCCAAGAACAATGGTAACGGGATCAGGTCACGGAAAGAGGGAAATGAACCAGTAGAGATCTGGATCACCTCGGGCACGATCTGAGCCAAGACGATATTTCTGTGCTATATTTCGTAGGATTTTTGGCGGTTGGGGGGTTTGGATTGGGGTTCTCGAGGAGAGGAAAAGAAAGTTTGAGGAGAAGACGTGGGATCGAAGGGTGGAAGGTGGGGGAGGAGGAATGCACAAATCAGAATGTCACGTTTTACGATTTGGTCCTTCCTCTTGGGTTGATTTTTGCTACAAGTCTTTCTTTCTTTTTTCTTTTGCACGTGGTTTTTTATTTACGAACATGGCATTTGTGCATTTCATAGCAGAGTTTTTTTTTTCTTTTTTATGACAAAGATCGTACTGTACTAGAGGTTGGGGGCATCAGTGCACACCAACCAAGTGGGTTGGAACGTCGCCAACACAAGGGAGAGATATAGCAACCAGAACTAGCTGCGATGTTTACTTTTATATCAAACTTAGTCCCTCTTGGTTCGAAGGAGTTAAAGTTTAACTCCCATCACATCAGTGTTCCCTCAAATGTATGAAGTACTAAATGTAGACTAATTGCATGCATGTCGGCACAGATTAGAAGTAATTTACGAGACGAATCTATTAAGCCTAATTAGTCCAAGATTAGAAACTTTTTGTCAAATAAAACGAAAGTACTACGATGTTTGTTAAACTTTAACACCCAAACCAAACGGGGCCTCAGTCGTAGGTCTTGGGTGCGGATGGCAGTCGTTGTTTTTTTGTTCCTATGTTTACCCTAGGTCACTCACCACTAGCTTGGTGGTTTGTAATATGTGCTATAAGGGTTCTCTCGTAGCTGCGTCGTGTAATTCACTTCTTTTAATGAAAAATAGGCTATATTTTTTATCACGAAAAAAATGATACATCTATTTCTCCGAGGGGTTGGAGAGAGAAATTGGTTTATTCCTCTCAATCCCATGCAATGCAATGCATAGAGGAATGGTTTATTCACACAAGGCCAAAGTGATTTTATTTGAGAGAATATATATCCATACTAATTTGTAGAGATTTTCCTACAAATATGATAGTTTTTGTAAGCTTTCATCAACCAATAACAATAAGTTTGCTTGGTTGGAGCCCCATATATTTATTTTATTTATTGATATGTATGTGCCATGTATGTTTTTATCTCGAATTCAATAGGAAAAACAAACCTTTAACATGAAGTTATACAAGATATTTAAATAGACCGTCAAGTTTTTCAACAAATTATTGAAACATCCCTTTATTTGCCCACCAAGATCATAATATAATGGGCACACACACATGTACCTTCAAACCACCACCTTATGTTGTTGAGATTTCACTTGTACCTTTGACCTTGGTCTTGGAAAGCTTTGTCGATTTTCTCGGTAGTAGATCAGAGTGAAGGGGCACCTACTTTCCTTAATCTTGTGTTGTTGGATAAAATAATAGTAATGAATAATATAGTTTTGCTACCATGTGTTAAAAAATAATAAAGACTAATGTTATAGTCGTCCTGTTCTTCAGTATTACTTTTCAGCGAACGAACAATGTTTTCCTTTCACAACAAATCAGCATAACCATCAACATCAACTAAATTTCAGCGAAAGTGTTATTGAATATTTCATTGTTGTCGTGTGTTTGATCAAGATCAACAATGTACTTTGTCCCTACTAGTGGATAATGTTACGTCATAATATGGCATTTGGACCACGAAGCCGGTTCTTCAACTTCGAGGATGAGGACATGCAAAACTGGAAAACATAGAGAGCACACGTGAATAAATACAGCATCGAAATGCCAAAATTTCATCTCGCGTCCTTGACCGATTTTGCCCGTTGCCAGAGGCCACCACGCCACGCACCACCTCTCGCGTCACGGGGCGTACTTTCTTTTGTGGTCTTGTTGAGGTCTGGTTCAGTCAACCCAAAATATTTCTTTTTCTATTCATCGCATATGCATAGAGCATTAAATATAGATAAAAAAGATAACTAATTGTATAGTTTGTCTGTAAATATCGGGACGAATCTTTTGAGCCTAGTTAGTCCATGATTGGACAAATTTTGCCAAATAACAACGAAAGATGTTACAGTAACTTTTCACCTACTTTTCGTGAAGTGAACACACCCTTAGTTCCCAACTTCTCCCCTAAATTCTACTATGCAAAAAGAAGATTTCCCGTCACATCGAAATGTCGGCATATGCATGGAGTACTAAATGTAGATAAAATTAAAAACTAACTGCATAATTTTGTTGTACTTTACGAGATGAACATTTTGAGTCTAATTAATCAAAGTTTGAACAATTTTTACCACATACAAACAAATTGCTGCAGTGCACATTTAATACACGCTGTAGCAATTCGGCAGCGCTCGAATCCGGATCTAAACAAGGGCCTTCGTGCACGCCGAATTTCGGACATCAGACGGCCTTGTTTAGATGTCAAAATTGGGAGTCCAAATCTGCATAGTAAAGGTCACGTCGTACTGTAGCAATTTTGTTTTTATTTGGTAATAATTGTCCAAAAATTGATTAATTAGGCTTAAAATGTTCGTCTCGCAAAGTACAACAAAACTGTGCAATTAGTTTTTTATTTCATCTATATTTAGTACTCCATATATGTGTCGGCATTTTGATGTGACGGGGAATAGGAATTCTGCATAGTAAATTTGGGAGGTAAATTTTGGAATCTAAACAAGGGGTTGGTAGGCTCGTCGCGCTCGGGATTATTTCCTGCAGCTTTTGACCAAGGCCTGGTTTAGATGGTTAAAAGATCTAAAATTTTTTTGCACATTATCTGTCATATCGAATCTTTGGACGTATGTATGGAGCATTAAATGTAGGTTAAAAAATAACTAATTGTACAGTTTGTCTGTAAATGTCGAGACAAATCTTTTGAGCCTGGTTAGTTCATGGTTAGACAAATTTTACCAAATAACAACGAAAAGTGTTACATAAATTTTCTCCCAAAAATTTTCAGAACTAAACCGGGCCCAAATGGCAAATGCCACTATGGCCTTATTTTCATCACCTTTTTTTTTAATCTTTTGCGTTACTGACGAGTGACAACTGACGACGCGTTGGCAAGGTGTGTCTGTCGTGTGAAATAAGGCTCCGCATGTTCATTCAGAAAGTGGGTCTCTTGTCAGTTACGAGACTGTTCAGAGAAGGGACAGCTATTTTCTGCGAACGACTAGGAGGCTGTTTAGTTGGCAAAATTTTCGGTGAAACGCTACTGTAGCAGTTTCGTTGTTATTTGGCAAATATTGTCCAATCATAGTCTAATTAGGCTTAAAAGATTTGTCTCGTCCATTTCGTTTAAACTGTGTAATTAGTTTTATTTTTTTATCTATATTTAATGTTTCATGCATGCGTTCAAAGATTCGATGAGACGGGAAATCTGAAAATTTTAGCAAAATTTTTGACATCTAAACGGTGCCTAGTAAGACTCGCCCGAACAAATCATTCGGAAATGGAACAAACAGCTGGGCATGCCGCAAGTGTAAAACTAATGCTGAATTGCTGATAGGCATAGAAACAAAACACATGGCCTGAATGTAACACCCCTGGTGTTACTAGCTTATTTAGCACCGCGATTTAGGCCTAAGAAAAATTTCCGAAACGAGTTTCTCGGGTTTTTAATTTAAAACGTACTTGCTGCGACAAGTGAATCCCGTGTGACTTAGTTTCGTGGACTCAAATAAACGCTCAGGATAAATTACGCAGTGCATAGAAATATTCAGGAATGTTCGACAATGATTTTAGAGAACGATTTGTCCTGTTAGATTAAGCATGAAAATCAACTTTTATAAATAAAATAAAATCCATTAATAAATAGAACGATACCTATATATAAACTCACGGGTTTATTTTGTTAAGCACGAACTGACAAGAAAGAGAGCGCGGCAACTTCGTTTATTTTGCCGGCATGCAATGTACTCGCCTGGCATTACTTTTTACTGTCTCGTTCTCATCGTGGCCCAGCAATTCGCTGCATTGCAAGGTCTCCTCATCCATCCGCATCCATGCTCTCTGGCTTTTGCTTTGCTTCTCTTTGACTTGATTACTTGCTAACCCTTTGCTGTAACCATGATCGTGTTGGATAATCCTATCAAGAAGCTAGTGCTTATCCTTGATGATCATGTGAGGAAGTGAAAATATTACTGATCATGATCATTGCTTTAATAATGACAGAGTTAAATCGTGCACGAGGAGCGCTTTTAATAATGGCAGCGGAAACATTACAGAGCATGAGCTGTAGCACCGTGGAAATAACTGTAGCATGAGTCAACACTGCCACTGAGTCTTGGAGCGCACACGACACGCAGAAAACACTGTAGCGGTGTGGAAACACTGTAGCGGTGTGGAAACACTGTAGCACCATGGAAACACTGTTCATCCGAAGCATCACGACTTGCGCAGCGACGTTTTATTGCCTTTAAGCAAGCTAGTTAGCCGCTAATCTTACGACGCGTCGCTGTCGCGCCTTCGCGTCGCCTGCCTTTAAAAGGTTACACCGAGCCGTTCCGCTCCGCTACTCACTTGCTTCTCTCAAATCAAGTTTCTCTGTTCTTGCCCGTGAAAGTTGCGTATATCGATTTCTCCCGAGCTGCATTAATCAGCTGAGGTAGCTAATCTGTAATTGATCTTCTCATTCTCTAATGTTTCCTTGACCTGTGGTCTCCTTCCCCCATTAATTCCTTGACCTGCATGAATGAATCAGCACCCCACCACCAAGCACGTTTAGCCCAAAGCACACTCTAGTCCTGATGTGCTCGTCAAGTCCAAAGACCACTCAAAGTCTATCATTTGAATTAATGCACTCATGACCAAAGACCCACTCCAAGTTCATCACGTGAAATCCAATTCACATGACTAGCTAGCCAAATGCCAGCTCCACCTCCAGCCCACATCTCCTGCCTATAAAAGGACACGCCAAGCCTGCCAAGCCATCCCACTTCACCGCTCACCATCTTACTCTCTAAATTGAGTTTCTCTGTTCTTGCCTGGGAAGGCTACGCTCTGTTGATCTCCTTCCTCAAGCTGTAATTGACCATGGTAGATAGTCCCCATACATCCCCTACCTCCCTTCTACCTCCCCATGCCCTTAGATTTGGAAGTCATGGCCAGAATCGCCATCAGGTGAAAGTCCAGCAGCTATCCATGGTGGACGAGCTGAGGAGCACAAACGCTCGGTGCTCTCTGTGTCTCTCTCAAAGAATCCTAGCCGTATACCCACTTTGCTCTTTATTTAAGTCCACAGCAGCAGCTTGTCCTATGCCATGTGCTAGTAGCAAAGCCGAGAACCAACTCAGCTCCTATACACGTAAAGTCAAGAGTCTTGAGCCATTAATCCACTCCACCAATTTCTTTATTCCTTTTCCCTTTCTAATAACCAGCGGCAGCTCGTGGCCACTAATCACATTTCATTTTCTCTCCTCGTGATTAATTAGCGGCCACCTTGCACAATTAATATCTCCACTATGCTAACTCTGATTCCATCACTTCTTCTTCCTAAATTCATCTAAAATCGAACCCCACCTATCCATAAAGTTTCATAATTTTTGGAACACAGTTGAATTTATGTGAATATTTAATTGTGTATGTTTGCCGAGTACCGCGAGTTCGACACCGACGGAGGGACGTCGATGGATTGTGGAGTCATCGGGAGTTGCTGGAGAAATGGTACTTTTGGAAGCGTGATCGGATTTCTAAGAATTTCGGCTGTCATTGATTATTTACATCTATGCATTTGCATCAATACATATCATAATAGGAATGATGGTGGATCGTGGGATCAACTGGAGTAGCTGAAAGATGATGCTATGGTGATCATATCACGAAGATGGAATGCTAACTTTTGGTTATATTTTACCCAGGCAAGCCCCGGTGCATAACCTCTATTATGCTGCACTTTATTTATGCTTGTGCATTAAGTTTTAAGGAGTTGAATGAAACCCACTTGCATATATATATCCTGATCCCATGAGTCTTACTAGTATGTCAAGATCGTGTAGATTGCTATGCTACAGGACTCCGGTAGAAGTCGAGTGATTGCCCGTCACTCGCGAGAGATAGGAAATATATTATTGTTATTATTATCATGTTACTACCACATGGAACATATTTGAATGATAATTGGAGACCGGGCGGAACGGGCTTGGATGGATTTGGACCTGGTTGGGCAACAGAGCGGGGCTCTGGTTGCATTTGTTCCGCCTGTGTCGATTAAGGACCGTTCGTTGCATTGGATTCCATAGTCAGGTCACAGATCTCCTTATCCCGAGCATATACTAGCGGATGGGGGCTAGAAAGACTTGTTATTCTCTTGTCATGGGTTCCGGCTCCATCCGGACCAACTGAAGGTGGATTATATATGGGTATTAGGAGGTCTAAGCACCGCGAGAGGGCGGGGGCTTGGAGTCCCAGTATGGACGGGGACTCGGTTCTCTTGACAAGGGGATAATGGGTTGGTCCTGTTTGTACCTCGGTACGGGTGGGGCGTGTGTTTTTCGGGGTACCCAGCTGGGCTACATTGATTCGCGAATCGCCGTCAATTTGACGGTCCGACATGACTATAATCTGGCATCGTAGTAAGAACTGTGGAAGATGGTGAAATGGTTCTGATTGCTTACTACATGCTTGAAAGTAGCTTTGGTGCTTACATAGAATGGTGGGTTAATGAACTACCAATGACTGCTAATAAAAGTTAAATATAAGGATGCACCTTTAGTAATGCTTCCTGCAGTTGCAATAACCCACAAGCCAGATAGCCTTGCATATCCTTGGAGTCTTTTCTTTCCTTCTGACGGGTAAGTCTTGCGGAGTACAATTGAGTACTCAGGGTTTGTTCTACCCTGTTGCAGGTGACAGGTGTTCTTGAAGCTGACTTTTATGTGTGGAAACCTCCTGGTGGGCTCAGTGAGGATTTCCCTTACGTTGCGGATATAGAGTTGATTTATAACTCTCACCAAAAATGTTTTACAAAGGAAAGATTTACCACCTATTATGAATTCTTGTATATAAATGTTCATCATGATAATATTTAACTCATCATCAAATGGTTTCATTTCCGCTGAACTCTGATAACATTTTATTTTCCACTGTTATAATTAAACAATGGATTACCCTGATGTTGTACTAAAAGTGATGTAAGAAATGGTAAAGATGTTGTAAGCTTTATCTCTCATTTATGATCCTGAGGTAAAAATGTGGATTTTCGAGTTCTCCCTCGGGTGTGCTCGACGGAATCGCAGAGTTTATTGCTCTCCCTTGGGTACTTAGTGTCTAATGGAAGACAAGTACTCTTGGGAGGGTATTAAATTAGGCGGTTCTGCCACAGGTGGTATCAGAGCATAAATGAGGAAATAAAGCTTCAAAACTCCTTTCTAAATTAAAATTTGACAACACATTTTTGCAAAAAGTTAGGGCGTTTGCATACGAAGTTATATAAGTAGCCCTATTACTATAGTTAAGTCTTCGGAATAAGTTTAAGTAGGCTTTCGTCCGGTAAACTAACTGGTGTGTAGCGTGCGGTCCTAAAGTCAGACGCGCTATTTTGCTATAGTCATCGTGCGAGTCCTACTTGCAGGTGCCCTGTTTCTAGGTACCACGCGTCCCTGTCCCGGAGTTACTGTTGTACGGTGGCTTCGTGTTTCGCGTTCGCTCGTGATTCATGACTGTCGGGGCTTACGTTTTCGGCACTCCTTCTGCGCCCTTGTCGGACCTCTGCCCTGCAACCGTGCTAGTCTTTATGGCCTCGGACACCGCCCACCTCGTGTGCGTAAAAATCCTGTTGTTGTACTTTTACTGGTTCCCACGCATGGCTCGAGGGTGGTCTGCGCCAGGACCACTGGCCGCTCTGCCTTTTTAAGGGGGCCAAGCCCAGCCACTTTGTGTCACCACTCAGTGCATTCCAGCTCGCTTAGCCCTTTTCTCTTGAGCAAGCTTCTCCTCAAGCCTTCCTTGCAACCACCACCCACCTAGGATGGCAGGAGTTTGGGTTAGCAGCTACTGCCTGAACACCGAGGGTTTTCCCAAAATCCTGTATGCTACCCTACAAAAACTCGGCATTCGGGAGCGTCCTGAGTATGAGGGTCGTGAGTACATGAAGCATGGCATGGAGCGATGCAAGGTCACCATCTACATTGGCAAGAGTGAGGAGTTTCCCGACGTCACTGAAGCCTGGAATGTGACCGCAACCGGGTTTCGCTTCGGCGACACCTACCAGGTTGTGGCCCGCAAAGCCTTGCGACATCTGTGCCAGATCTATGAGCAGCCCATTGCTCGTACCCCCATGCGGTTCTTTCCACCTTTGGACAAGAATCGGCGAGTATGGAGGGCTCGCATGGAGGCCTTGCGGGGTCAGGACGTGCAAGAGGACAACCCGACCGTGGTGCACCTGACCACGTACTTGCTCGCTCTGGATGAGCAGTACGACCGGCAGGCCTCGGAGCTGAGAGAGTGTCTCCACCGAGCTGAGGAAGCCGAGATCTTCTCCAGGATGCTCGAAGTGCAGCTTGCTGAAGCTCATGCCAATCTAGCAGCCGCTGAGAGTCGAGAGGCTACCATGGCGGAGGCCGTCAAGGTGGACCAAGACCGTCATGCCCAGGAGCTGGAGGACGCCTATCTTGCCACAAGGGCCAAGCGTAGGACGCTCGCCACGAAAAGGCAGGAACCCTTAATCCTGGAGGGGATCCCTGTCCATCCGCTGGAGAGAAGGAGAACTGGTTTTGCAGCACCTCCGCCCACGGAAGCCTCAGAAGTAGAGTCATTGCTTCCCCTCACCCAGCCACCACCACAAGAAGGAGTAGATCCACAACCTAGTGCAGCAGAAGAACCCCAGGAGCCCAGGAAAGAAGCCGTTTGGGCCGACGAAGTAGATTAGTTGTCCTAGGGAAGATGTAACTGTTGCTAGTAGTGCTTTTCATCGTTGTCCCCTAGTGTTGTAGTCTTTCCGTTGTACCGCAGCCGTAGTTGTTAAGGGCGCCTGGTTGTACGTTTCGAGCGATGTGTCGAGTGTGGGAGAGTGTATGCCTGTATGTTGCACCCGTGTAGGGCCGTTGGGAATGAGTATTTGCTTTATCCATTGTGTTGTTACGTCGTTTTTCCTTAGACCTCGTTCGATTCGCTTAGGGTTCTTGAGACGACAATAAGCAGGTTACAAGGGGAACAACTATTCTGATGCAGCAGATCGGCCGTGATTGGAAAATAGAGGACACTGTATCACTAATTGTGGATGTCCCAGCAGAACACTTGAATTCCCTTGATTTAAATCTGCCTTGGGATTTACTTTACTTGTTCCTTATTTTGAAAGGAACCTGTGTTGCCTGAATTTTCCCTTACTCCTCTGATTCTGTGGTCTATGACCCCGTTGTTTTTACTGCGAGTAAGTTGGTAATAGTTACTTAGTTAATAGCTTATGGTGCCGCGACGGAACCGAGGGCCACCTGTGGAACAGCTGCCACATGGTGACGCTGCTCGACGCGCGCTGGTATCGAGGTTGTTGACCAAGTGCTTTTACCGAGTTACACCGCGGTATCGCTCTTGCTATAAAAATTCTCTTTGGTAAAAATATCCTTGTGTTCGAATGGGAAATCCACAATGGGTTGATAGAATTGTGCTCTGTCAAAGTAACAGGGGTAACAAGGTTTTTTGAAGAAAGGAAAAGAAGAAAGAGAAAAGCAACAGGAAAGTTAGCCCGCACGTAGGTCAGAGAAATTGCATCGCCCGACTTGACGTCGTTCCTGTGACCGGTTTGGTCACGCTACATACGCCGGGTCGCTGTCACTGCGTACCCTGTGGACGCCGTTTGTGGTGGGGCCCACGTGTGCCGTTCTCGCGTGACCACGGCGTTGTGCCGCACTCGCCTCGTCTTGTCGCACTGTACGCCCCTCTGATCCCGGCACCCGTGTCGGCTCTCGATTCTCGCTCTCGTCCCCGTACCGGACCCCCCCTCTTTCTTTTCCTTTGGGGCCCCGTTGCTCGCACGCCGCCTGGTCGAGCGAACCGCATCCCCTCCTTTCTCCTTTGCCCACTCAAGCTCGCACAGGGAGCGCACCATGGCCGACGCTCTCCCCACCTTGTGACCCCCCCAGTGATTCCCATCTCCTCCGTTTCCGGTGCACTGCATCACCACCTCCGTCCACCAAGCTTTTATAATGCCACCTTGCTTCTCCTCCATTCAACCCCCAGATCCAGAGTAGAGTTCATAGTATCGACTTCCTCCGTCTGTGCTCTGGTGGGAGAAGCTCGAGAAGTAGTCAGGAAGAAAGTAGTTGGAGGTAGGGCTACGAGATCCAGTCGTTGCTCGCAGATCTAGGGTTGCTAGTCAGAGGCAATGGTGTAACTTGAGAAGAAGGGATCTGGTTTCCATGGAGAAGTTCAAGTTCATCCCTGGTTAGTTTAGGTTTTAGAGTTCGCAATGATCTTTGTACCAGTCTCCAATTTCTGGCTGTGTTGGGCATACGCCATGTTCTGGATAATCGTTTTCCTTCTGCTTTTCCATTGTCCCCGTCTTCGTCGATTTCTAGAGAGGTTGTGAGTTGTATTAGATTTGTTCTTAGCCGTGTTCTCTAGATCCCGGAGTAGTTTGGTGTTCGAAGTCATGTAATCTCCTATGTAAGCTCAGATCTGTGAAACGTAATCACGTTTCCCTCTTTTGTTTCTTGTTCCAGATCTCGGGACGAGATCCTTTTTAAGGGGGGAAGGATGTAACACCCCTGGTGTTACTAGCTTATTTAGCACCGCGATTTAGGCCTAAGAAAAATTTCCGAAACGAGTTTCTCGGGTTTTTAATTTAAAACGTACTTGCTGCGACAAGTGAATCCCGTGTGACTTAGTTTCGTGGACTCAAATAAACGCTCAGGATAAATTACGCAGTGCATAGAAATATTCAGGAATGTTCGACAATGATTTTAGAGAACGATTTGTCCTGTTAGATTAAGCATGAAAATCAACTTTTATAAATAAAATAAAATCCATTAATAAATAGAACGATACCTATATATAAACTCACGGGTTTATTTTGTTAAGCACGAACTGACAAGAAAGAGAGCGCGGCAACTTCGTTTATTTTGCCGGCATGCAATGTACTCGCCTGGCATTACTTTTTACTGTCTCGTTCTCATCGTGGCCCAGCAATTCGCTGCATTGCAAGGTCTCCTCATCCATCCGCATCCATGCTCTCTGGCTTTTGCTTTGCTTCTCTTTGACTTGATTACTTGCTAACCCTTTGCTGTAACCATGATCGTGTTGGATAATCCTATCAAGAAGCTAGTGCTTATCCTTGATGATCATGTGAGGAAGTGAAAATATTACTGATCATGATCATTGCTTTAATAATGACAGAGTTAAATCGTGCACGAGGAGCGCTTTTAATAATGGCAGCGGAAACATTACAGAGCATGAGCTGTAGCACCGTGGAAATAACTGTAGCATGAGTCAACACTGCCACTGAGTCTTGGAGCGCACACGACACGCAGAAAACACTGTAGCGGTGTGGAAACACTGTAGCGGTGTGGAAACACTGTAGCACCATGGAAACACTGTTCATCCGAAGCATCACGACTTGCGCAGCGACGTTTTATTGCCTTTAAGCAAGCTAGTTAGCCGCTAATCTTACGACGCGTCGCTGTCGCGCCTTCGCGTCGCCTGCCTTTAAAAGGTTACACCGAGCCGTTCCGCTCCGCTACTCACTTGCTTCTCTCAAATCAAGTTTCTCTGTTCTTGCCCGTGAAAGTTGCGTATATCGATTTCTCCCGAGCTGCATTAATCAGCTGAGGTAGCTAATCTGTAATTGATCTTCTCATTCTCTAATGTTTCCTTGACCTGTGGTCTCCTTCCCCCATTAATTCCTTGACCTGCATGAATGAATCAGCACCCCACCACCAAGCACGTTTAGCCCAAAGCACACTCTAGTCCTGATGTGCTCGTCAAGTCCAAAGACCACTCAAAGTCTATCATTTGAATTAATGCACTCATGACCAAAGACCCACTCCAAGTTCATCACGTGAAATCCAATTCACATGACTAGCTAGCCAAATGCCAGCTCCACCTCCAGCCCACATCTCCTGCCTATAAAAGGACACGCCAAGCCTGCCAAGCCATCCCACTTCACCGCTCACCATCTTACTCTCTAAATTGAGTTTCTCTGTTCTTGCCTGGGAAGGCTACGCTCTGTTGATCTCCTTCCTCAAGCTGTAATTGACCATGGTAGATAGTCCCCATACATCCCCTACCTCCCTTCTACCTCCCCATGCCCTTAGATTTGGAAGTCATGGCCAGAATCGCCATCAGGTGAAAGTCCAGCAGCTATCCATGGTGGACGAGCTGAGGAGCACAAACGCTCGGTGCTCTCTGTGTCTCTCTCAAAGAATCCTAGCCGTATACCCACTTTGCTCTTTATTTAAGTCCACAGCAGCAGCTTGTCCTATGCCATGTGCTAGTAGCAAAGCCGAGAACCAACTCAGCTCCTATACACGTAAAGTCAAGAGTCTTGAGCCATTAATCCACTCCACCAATTTCTTTATTCCTTTTCCCTTTCTAATAACCAGCGGCAGCTCGTGGCCACTAATCACATTTCATTTTCTCTCCTCGTGATTAATTAGCGGCCACCTTGCACAATTAATATCTCCACTATGCTAACTCTGATTCCATCACTTCTTCTTCCTAAATTCATCTAAAATCGAACCCCACCTATCCATAAAGTTTCATAATTTTTGGAACACAGTTGAATTTATGTG
This sequence comes from Saccharum hybrid cultivar R570, assembly GCA_038087645.1. Taxonomy (NCBI): domain Eukaryota; kingdom Viridiplantae; phylum Streptophyta; class Magnoliopsida; order Poales; family Poaceae; genus Saccharum; species Saccharum hybrid cultivar. Next base: position 1,019,752 of record JAQSUU010000049.1, on the reverse strand, counting down.
AATATTTAATTGTGTATGTTTGCCGAGTACCGCGAGTTCGACACCGACGGAGGGACGTCGATGGATTGTGGAGTCATCGGGAGTTGCTGGAGAAATGGTACTTTTGGAAGCGTGATCGGATTTCTAAGAATTTCGGCTGTCATTGATTATTTACATCTATGCATTTGCATCAATACATATCATAATAGGAATGATGGTGGATCGTGGGATCAACTGGAGTAGCTGAAAGATGATGCTATGGTGATCATATCACGAAGATGGAATGCTAACTTTTGGTTATATTTTACCCAGGCAAGCCCCGGTGCATAACCTCTATTATGCTGCACTTTATTTATGCTTGTGCATTAAGTTTTAAGGAGTTGAATGAAACCCACTTGCATATATATATCCTGATCCCATGAGTCTTACTAGTATGTCAAGATCGTGTAGATTGCTATGCTACAGGACTCCGGTAGAAGTCGAGTGATTGCCCGTCACTCGCGAGAGATAGGAAATATATTATTGTTATTATTATCATGTTACTACCACATGGAACATATTTGAATGATAATTGGAGACCGGGCGGAACGGGCTTGGATGGATTTGGACCTGGTTGGGCAACAGAGCGGGGCTCTGGTTGCATTTGTTCCGCCTGTGTCGATTAAGGACCGTTCGTTGCATTGGATTCCATAGTCAGGTCACAGATCTCCTTATCCCGAGCATATACTAGCGGATGGGGGCTAGAAAGACTTGTTATTCTCTTGTCATGGGTTCCGGCTCCATCCGGACCAACTGAAGGTGGATTATATATGGGTATTAGGAGGTCTAAGCACCGCGAGAGGGCGGGGGCTTGGAGTCCCAGTATGGACGGGGACTCGGTTCTCTTGACAAGGGGATAATGGGTTGGTCCTGTTTGTACCTCGGTACGGGTGGGGCGTGTGTTTTTCGGGGTACCCAGCTGGGCTACATTGATTCGCGAATCGCCGTCAATTTGACGGTCCGACATGACTATAATCTGGCATCGTAGTAAGAACTGTGGAAGATGGTGAAATGGTTCTGATTGCTTACTACATGCTTGAAAGTAGCTTTGGTGCTTACATAGAATGGTGGGTTAATGAACTACCAATGACTGCTAATAAAAGTTAAATATAAGGATGCACCTTTAGTAATGCTTCCTGCAGTTGCAATAACCCACAAGCCAGATAGCCTTGCATATCCTTGGAGTCTTTTCTTTCCTTCTGACGGGTAAGTCTTGCGGAGTACAATTGAGTACTCAGGGTTTGTTCTACCCTGTTGCAGGTGACAGGTGTTCTTGAAGCTGACTTTTATGTGTGGAAACCTCCTGGTGGGCTCAGTGAGGATTTCCCTTACGTTGCGGATATAGAGTTGATTTATAACTCTCACCAAAAATGTTTTACAAAGGAAAGATTTACCACCTATTATGAATTCTTGTATATAAATGTTCATCATGATAATATTTAACTCATCATCAAATGGTTTCATTTCCGCTGAACTCTGATAACATTTTATTTTCCACTGTTATAATTAAACAATGGATTACCCTGATGTTGTACTAAAAGTGATGTAAGAAATGGTAAAGATGTTGTAAGCTTTATCTCTCATTTATGATCCTGAGGTAAAAATGTGGATTTTCGAGTTCTCCCTCGGGTGTGCTCGACGGAATCGCAGAGTTTATTGCTCTCCCTTGGGTACTTAGTGTCTAATGGAAGACAAGTACTCTTGGGAGGGTATTAAATTAGGCGGTTCTGCCACACTGAATCATCTCAAGGTTACCGGTTCCTTGTATTCATTGTGCTAATTTCAAAACTTTTTTCTTCAAAAGAGGAAAAATGTTATGTTAAATCACTTGACTAATACTCTTTCTATTTCAAATTATAGGTCACTTTCAGTTTTGTCCTAAATCAGTTCTCTAACGTTGACAAGGTTATATTAAAAAAATGCACCATCAAATTAGTTTGAACTTGTCAATGTTAATATATTTTTCTGATGTGACAAATCTGAAGTTATTAGAGAAAACTTGCTTAGGGTGTCCTCAACGAAAGAGGAGAAACTGTCAACTTACCTCGCCTAGTGTGGAAATAAAAAAATACAAAATATATCAGCCATGGAGGTGGGTCAAGTAGCCAGAGATAGTACAGTTACCGGGAACTGTGCGAGACCAGCGAGATGCCAAGCGCTAGCGGCGAGTTTTCTTTCCCTCTTTCTCCTCCACCTAAGACGAATCGCAGCGGCGTACGCCAAATCGAACTGGAGTAGCACATAGCGTTTCTGGGAGCTGCAGTGGCATACGCTACGACGACGTGGCGTTCGGAATCGCGCGGGCCGAACGCCAAATGTGGCGGGGTACCGGGGGTGCGCTACGCGCTTGCGTGGTGCGGGTCCCACGCGGCCTCGTCCTCCGTGTGGGAGGGAGAGAGAAGGGCCGCCGCGGAGGGGGAGAGAAGGAGATGGCGCCGGCGAGGAAGGATGAGAGCGACGCGGCGGCGCTAGCATGCGCGGACGTTGTTGTTGCTGCTCCGCCGTTGCTGCTCGTGGACGCCCGACCGCCACGGACGCGCTCGCCGGCCGGCGCGAGGAGGTTGCCATGGACAACCGCCATGGAGTGCACGCCCGCTCCGACTAGATCCGCACAGCAGCACGCGTCTGGTGTCGGTAGGTGGAGGAGGTCGGCGCGGGGAGGGCCGGATGTGCGCCGCCGGTTGGGGGAAGGAGCCGCCGCCTCCTGCGGCCGCCGTGTGCGCCGTGCACGCGCCTGGGCCGTCGGGGAAGGCCCGCCTCTCCCGAGCTCCACCGCGCCGAAGCTCCCTCGCTCGCACGCGGCCGACCGACGGTGCTCGGCGAGCCCGCCTCGCGGCGGCGCGGGCAGCCCTCCCGCGGGGCCGCGGCTCGCGGACGGAGAAGCGCCCTCGCCGGAGCCCCGACGCCCCCGAAGTCGTCGTCCGCCTCCCGGGAGCCGCGCCGCCGCCGGCGGATGGAGAGAGGAGCCCAGGCGGGAGGGAGCAGGGAGTCGCGGGGGACGGGGTGGCAGGGGCTGGCGGCGTCGCTGGACCGGGAGAGGAGACAAAGAAGGAGGAGGAGGATGCGAGAGGAGAGAGAGGAGCCCTGGGGGTGGAGGGGTTTTATTTAAAAAAACTGACAGGCGGGTCCAAATAGTGGATAGATGATGAATATAGAGGATGAATGGACGCGGAAGAAAATAGTATAAGGAGAGAATCTCGATGACCAAGACGAAATATTCCTTTTAGATAATGAATATAGAGTACGACGAGCGTGGACGTCCGCAGCAGTCAGTTGAAATCGCCGGCTTACGTGGAGGTAAGATAAAATAAAAAAAAGGAACACGAGGGGGCTTCGGTTTGCATGTCCTTTTTTTTTTTTTTGATTTTGGCAGCTCTTCATTGCACTTGAGTTGACAAATCGTCAACAACAGTTACATTGACACTATCCGGGACTGCGCACGACATTGAAACGCAGAATGGACACAGACATAGCTCTCATCGATAGGCGAGCAAGACTAGCGCCTGGCTGCTCGCTAGCGAGAACAGTTTTCATATTCTCTCTCTGCCACGTTGGATGGATTTGGACATGAGCCGGCAATTTCAACCACCGTTGGAGGCGCCCTAAGACTACCCACGCTCATGGAGCTCTATATTCATCCTCTATACGTCCTAGTCAGCAAGATTCTCTCCTCTATACTCAATTCTCCCGTACCCATCTATCCTCTATATCATCCTCTATCCACTCCATCTACTATGGGACCCACTTGTCACTTTATCTAAATATATCCATGTGTGATCTAGTTTTGAAGGATTTATTGAGACGAATTTAATGGTGCAATCGAAATTTAATTTGGATTTTTGGTTTTTGAGTTATAGCATTTTTTCCTTTGTTTAGCTAGTAGGGTCCGCCACTATAGAGTATAGAGTAAGCACAGTACTACTCTAAATATAGAGTGAGAGAAATGATAGAGTATCATTTTAGAGTAACCAGCGCAACGGTTTTTACTCTATATTCATACTCTAAAGCTTTAGAGTATCGTTTTAGAGTATCCACTACAGGTAGTCTAAGCCTTCTAGCCAGCTTCGAGCCTCTTGTTGGGGACGCCCTTAAGACAAACCTAAAATGCCATATAGTAATTTGGAAGAGCTTGCAGACCAACTGAACGGCCACATAATCAAGTACTAGAAACAAGAGCAATGCAGGTGATGACAGTGCACGAGAAACAGTAAGACAAGACATAACTCATGATCCTTACATCCTTACAGAAGTTCGGACCTTTGATTTCACAACTATCCATGTTTGACATTTTCTACGCAATAGTCTGGAACCCTTGAATTCACTGGCTACTACAGCAAGAGATATAGCAGCAGCACAGTCTCTGCGAACTGTGCCTGATAACACTACTTCAGAACAAGTACTTGATGAGCAACAAAAGCTAGCGGCAGCTTGCGGTGGCTACTGCAAGAAGGCGGCTCTGCCGGCCACCCTGGGTTCGATCCCCGGAGACCACGCTATTTTCATGCACAGTATACAAGAACGAGGAGGAAAAGGCTTCCCGATTCAAAAAAAAAAAAAAAAATCCAAAGGCACAAATGTAGTCTAGTTCGGGACTAAACTTGTCTAGGCACTAAATAGTACTATCAAGCTAGTACCTAATTCTACCTCCTGGCCCAATGGAAGTTGTAACTAGCTCCCTATCACCTCCTTTTGCTTTCCTTTCACTTCTCCACTGAGACAAACATGGATAGTGGTATCGCCCTCGACCTTATACTTCAGAAAAGGATCCTCAAGAGACATAGGCCTGGTTTAGTTCACAAATTTTTTTTGCCTCCACCCATCACATCAAATGTTTGAACACATGCACACGGCCACGGCAGAGAGACCATGCTGGGTTTTAGGATCACATGCGACAATGAGAAACGACAGTGAATAGAACTAGAACCATAACAGAACTGTACCTTCTCCACCACCACTCACCATACAGCCACCGTTCCTGAGAGGCTACACAAGTACAACAACCAGGCAATACAAGACCTTACCCAGTCAAGAGCCACAAACATTCACTAACTAACCGCAGTGTATGCAGGACCGCAAAATGGCAAAGTCATAGTTCTCTTTGGGGCTAAGCAATTTTTTAAGTTTTGCCCCTTGGCCTAACACCCAAAAGACCCTTGGGCTTCCTTTTGTTTCACTGCGGTACATATGAATTCCGAAGGCGGACATCGACCGTGGAATTGTTGCCAATCTTGTGCTTCCGAAGAGTATCCCCAAGAGACAGAACACGCCCCCTGTAGTGCAGGTAGTAGACACCTCTGTTGACCTCAAGCTTTTCTTCAATCACCTTCATGACTTCCTCTGCCGTGTCACAAGTCCTCATTGACATCATTAGTGTCCTCCCTTCATATGTCTTGATGAAGAAGTTGACTTTAAGATATAGAGTGACAATGTCATTGTTCTTGATGCGTTGATTCTGCAGTGTTTCAATGTCTTTGAGTACTGTGTTAGCACCACCAGGTTGAGTGCGCATGAGTATCTGTGTGCTTGCAGGTAAACCCTCCAAGGTGTCGATCATCAACTTGACATCAGCAACAGTATACCAGCCTTTGACATCGAGATTGATAGTTCTTTCACCATCAACATCCACAGAGATACGCAGCTTGTCAGTGGGGCAGACCAAAACATGCAGGGTGTGGCCATTGCTCAAACCACACTGACTCAACAACTTGTTGTCCTCAAGCTTTTGACATCCATACATCAGGATTTGTTCATCCAGAGGAATTCCCCCCTTCTGTTCGATCACCGCCTTGACATCAGCAACACTCTGGGATTTTTTCAAATTGAGCTTGATGGTCTTCCCAACAGAGGGGATACTGACAGAGATCTGCATCCCATCAGTTACATAAAGGTCGACACAAGAGTTTTCCATGATATTGTAATCAGCAAGTCTGTTGTCCTTCTCCAACTGATTTCCAGCAAAAAAGAGCGCTTGCTGGCTACTGTCAATCCCCTCTAAAGCACTGATCTGAGACTTGATCTGATCTATGGTATCAGTGGACTTCACATCAAGTGGCACTGTTTTCATCATCTTAACATAGATCTGCAAGGAGGACAGTGGAACCTCAAGATACTAAGTAATCATTTATCTTTCAAAAATATAATGTGTCAAAGCTTGCAGTAAAAGAACATCAGAGCAAGAATGAAGCCAGTGTATAAAGCATAAGAAAATAATAAAAACAGATACAGTAAGCACTAAACACCACATGTAAACCTCAATCGCTTTTGATCTTATCTAGGAGTACTTTGCTTCACAACATATATAGCAATAGCTAGTACCCGAGCAATTCGTACCTCAACCCCTTTTGATACTATAGCAATTACTGTTAAGAATGCTGATGAAACCTTAGGGCTAAATGACTTCCAGGAACTAGTAAAAGTTGATGCTAGTGCACAGGAGCAAGGTGCACACTGCAAAGCACCGACTACAGTTCCAACTTTGATTGAAGGGTGTCCACAAGTAGTTCTTGCACACAGCATAACAAAACAAGCAGCGCGCCAGTTGCAGCGTCAGACAACCTGGTTCAGATGAAGGTCACTGACCACCATGTAACTGTGGTCCAGCAGTCCAGCTTATGAGCCCTTCAACAGATGAAGGCTCACATAATCATCTATTTGCTTTCACATAATTCCGACAGTTTTTCTTTAAAAAAGAATATCTAGATACATACCCTATGCTTTTTTATACACAAAGCCAAAATACCTTTGTGTTTAGTCCTGGACAAAAAAAAATGTACCAAAACCTGGGAGCCAGATTAAGAGCAAAATCCTCAGAAAACAGGCTCAATATGGAAACCACGGCAAGAACATTCACGCACAAAAAACTGCTCCAGCGCTAGTACTCTGTTACAGGAAGTATCACGCTGTGACCAAAACCGTATCGAACAGCGCCTACATGGATACGGCCCTAAATAAAAGGCTAAAATGAACCCAAAACCCTCGTCACGGTAGAAGCGATCGATCGGTCATGAGAAACGGGGCCACGATGAGCCCCACGCACGCGCGCCCCTCGGATCCTCGAGGTGACGACGACCTCCGGCTCCCGGTCCCGGCCGCAACCCGTATTCCGCCCCGCCGCGAACAGACGACCTAACAAACGGTACGGCGAGCCGAGCGAGCCCCAAGAGGAAGCGCGGTGCGAACCTTGTAGTGGGGCGGCTGGCCATGGCGGGAGTCCATGGCGGCCCGCTCCGTCCACCGCCGCCGCAGTCGCCGCGCAAGCTCGTGGGCTGGTGGCGTGGAAGCAGGGTAGTGGCCGCGGAAGGAGCGGAGGCGGAAGGAAGGCTTTCTCGTTCTTCCTTCTCCCTTGGCTTTTTCCCTTTCCAATCGCCGTTTCAGTTCCGCTCTGACAGTCCCATTTTTATTTTTTTAAGCAGATTTTATGAGAAACGCTCTCACACAGTCCCATTTGCTTGTGCTGTAGCGCCCGCTGCTGCCACGGATGGGCCGTTCTCATTTCACGTATCGGGCTGGGCCAATCGCCCGGACCTCCTGCTGCCCGGGCGCCTGGCGCGAGAGTGACGCTTGGCAGGCCGAGCACTGGAATGGGCCAAGATGGGCGGAACTTGCGTTCCTAATGATCCTCTCTAATTAATCTCACTATCTATACGGGTCGAGTAATAATGACAGACTGATACTGTACACAAGATGGCGCGAGAGCATCTCAGAGAGACGCAAACGCAGTGCAACAGCCAGAAGGAAACATTTCTTCTTGTTTGGGTTCGCGACATGGTTGGTAGCCAATCACCTTCGTCTCCCCCAACGCCATGGATCGATCCTTCCTCCCATGGCAGTACAGTACCGCAGTCGGTTGGCGCATCAAATGGCTGGCGCGGACGCCGTGGTCCCAGCGCACGCATCCGCCATGGCGCCTCGATCCAGCACCGAAGCGACCCACGGTTTTCCTAGCCGGGTAGCCCCACCAGACACAGTTCCTGCTCCGGACCGGTCTCGCAAGTGTAAGTAGTAGCCTGTACGGCTGTACCCATGGACCAGGCGACCATGCATGCACTCTCATCGCCGATCTGGGCGCTGCAGACATGCAGAGGAGGATAGTGCGAGCCGAGCTAGTACAGTACAGTACCTCTCTAGGATCGGAGTAGCTCTCTGAACAGGTCTGCGCCGGGCCTTCAATTCGCTTGAAGTTGAAACCATGGGGTTTGAATTCGCTTGAAACAATTCACCTACCAGGCTACTACCCCTAGTATTCTTCAACGCGGTCGATCGGAGCGGTGCTCTGTGTCTGTTGGCATCGGCAAAAACCATGGGCAGCGCTAGGTATACTGAAACAATGGGCAGTCGTACCGTCAGTCTGTCAGTCACTCAGCCCGCCCGGTACGTATTTGTATGGCCGGCTCGATGTGCAGTGTGTCCCCGAATTCAGACACACGCACGCAGTCTGGCGAGTGGGCGGGGGAAATCAATGCAAGCGCCTGCCACTGATCCGTCCCCGACGTTAGCAATAGCAAGCATTGCAGCATCGACGTCGCTGGATTCAACGATCAGCGGCGTTGTCGATCGTTTTCCTTTCCTCCTGGGCCGCTCGCCGGCCGGCTGCAACGACCAGCGTTGCGCTACGGCCGCGTGGATGCTAGCGTTGCTCTGAAAAGAGTTGCATGCGCCTGTCGGAGTTGAGGAACGACGCTTTCGCCCGTCGCCATTCGCTACCTGACCTGACCGGCACCGGTCGGCACATCCCCTTCCAGACTTGGCCATGTTTAGTTGCAAGAAATTTTGCAAAATTTTTCAACATTCTCAGTCACATCAAATCTTTAGACGCATGCATGAAGCATTAAATATAGATAAAAAAATAAAACTAATTGCACAGTTTAGACGAAATGGACGAGACGAATCTTTTAAGTCTAATTAGACCATGATTGGACACTAATTACCAAATAACAACGAAATTTACTACAATGTCATTTTGCAAAAAAAAATTGCATCTAAACCGGCCCTTTCAGTGGCGGAGCAGGGAAACGCACGCAACAGTATTGTACCAAACCCAAACCCACTTATAACTCTTAGGGCACCTGCATTGGTATAGTTAGCGCTCTCTACAACAAGTCACGTAGGAGAGAAAGCAAAAGAGAGAACAAAAGTGTCGCTGTAGCTTGCGAGAGTCGCTACACACTCTTCCACACGCAAGCAAATAATTTCTGTGGCAGTGAATTTGTTTTCCTATTTTCTTGATGTGATTCTTATTTTTATTATTTGAGATGTAAAATTTTGTTTTTCCAACAATCAAACAATATTTTTTATAAAATTATTTCTTAGTTATGTGAAAACATATTTGTACATTTCATATAAAAAATAAGCAATACATGATTCTATAGAGTTAGAGAAACAAATATTTTAGTAATCCTGCCGTCGAATTGGCAAACATAGCACGAATCAAATAGTGAGAGTATAAATTTCATTGATCAAATGGTGAAATATTTTTCACTTCCTCATTTGTTATTTTTTTCTTTTCTAAATAGTGAATATAGATTCTCACCTATATTTTCACCGGTTAAAAAGGCGATAGTGCTATATTTTGGTTTTTAATCACATGGAAAAAAAGTTAAAGTGTCTCGAGGTTTCCATTATTCGAGTTACTTGAATGGATGCATTGAAGCAGAAGACGGATAGTTTGGGTCTGTTTGCTTTTCGACTACAACACGCCACAGGAGTTGTGGCGACGCTGAACTTGTGGTGGCCAAAAGGAACGCCACAACTGTGGCGGGATTTTGGGGCTGCTTGGTTATCGGCCAGCGCCTGCTACTGCCACGGAAGCCGCGCCACAGTTTGCGGCTAAGAAAATCTCCGCTACACTCGCTACGGAAAAAGCGCGTAGAAAAAAAATGCAGCGGCGACGTGAACCAAATATTATCTATGTACTGTGGCTGTCATCATTGTGGTGTGGCGAAGCACAGCCAGCAACCAAACAACCTCTTTAGCTCTGAGAAAGCTATGGCTGCTGCATGCGTGTAACTAACCAAACAGCAGCCTTTGAGTGTGTGGCTCGCCGCATGTTAGGTGTAGCGGGCGATGGCTACGAACCAAACAACCCCTTTGTCTCTACCGGTGGAGATAGTAAGGTCTCGTCTCCTGTGCATAGGGGACTGGTGTGTTTGGATTGCATGACGAACTCATTCTGGAGCCATTCGAGCCGACATCCGAGCCTGCTAACTTGTTTGGGGCCTTGTTTAGATACCCAAATTCACCTCCAAATCCCACTATGCAAAAAGAAGATTCCCCATCACATCAAAATGTCGGCATTTACATGGAGCACTAAATATAGATGAAATAAAAAACTAATTGCACAGTTTTGTTGTACTTTGCGAGACGAATATTTTGAGCCTAATTAATCAATATTTGGACAACTATTAGCAAATAAAAACAAAAGTGCTACAGTGCTACAGTGCCGTACTGTGCAAACTCGGGACCTCCCGATTCAGGTAAGTAAACAAGGCCTGGATTGAGGTATGGAATGGAATCATCCAACACCAAGCAGTTACGGCAGTTCAATCTGCGGAATCAACTCATTCCTAGCAAAACCGAGGGGCCACCTCGTCCGGACTCCGGAGTGACCATGACCTGGACTACTTCATCCGGCAAACTAAACAGGCTCGTAAGGTCCCGTTCAGAAGCTATACAAAACAGCTACCATGGCTACGTTTCTATCTGCTGACATCTAAGTGACGTTGATCGCATCAGTATTGTACCTGTACTTTTTCACAAGAACGATGCAGGACTGGCGTGGCCATGCATGGCCCACGAGCCCAGGACAGAACGAGCCAAGATGACAGGCCGGCGCGCGCTCGACCCATGGCCTGTCTAGCCGAAACCGGTGCATCTCTCTCTCATCCCTGGACGCCAGCTTGAGGAGCTCCGTAGCGAAAGCCAAGAATCCTGACCTGAACGCAACGCGTACAGTGGAACGGTTGCCACTTTCAGGCCGCGCTCTGCCGCTGGGCACCCCGGCAGGCCCCTGCAGATCCGAATGCGATCTCGCCACGCCGTGCGCGTGCACCTCCCTCCCGCGTCAGGGGGCCGTGCCCGTGCTCTCACAGTCACCGCCGACGCCGACGGGCCACACGGGCTACGGTACTCACCGCCGACGGGCGTTGCCGGGCCCATGGATGCACGCGCGCCAGTGATATCATTGTTCAGGCAGCAGGCGCGTCGCATGCGGCCCGGCCGCCGCGTTCCATGTCATGTCCCGGTACCACGGTCCGTTCGGAATGGCACGATCGGCGGCGCGTCCATGCCTGCTGTCTGAGAAGTGGTAAGATTTTATTCCGGTTGCTGGTAGGGACGGATTCGGATCAATTATGCATGGAATCAAATTTGACTTGCACTATTTATCACATTTTAATTCAACTTTATATACAAATATGTTGTTTTTTGCTTTAAACGTTTTTTTGGATCAGTTATGCTGAACTTTATATACAAATATGTTTTTTTTTGCTTTAAACGTTTTTAATTTGACGTGCACTATTTATCACATTTTAATTCAACTTTATATACAATTATGCTGGTAGGCCTCATTTGGATCAGTTTTTTTTTTTGCTTTAGCTCCACGAACAGCACTATCGGTGAAGCTGGAGTTGTTTTAAAAAACGTTTATCAAAACAACTCATCATAATGGATAGAAAGAACAAAAAGACCAAAATACTCTTCTCTTTTTTTTAATGTCCTCCTATTTCTTCTTCTTATCCACTCGACCTTTTCCCCATCCGCTTCTTCTCGGGCCGTGGCATGCCCAACGTCCACGTGCCTAGGCGACCACGTGCGCCTCGGCTAGCCCGCGTGCCCCTATTGCCCATGCACATGTCTTCTTCTCGTGCGGGGGCAAAACGAGCCTTCATCCTTGTTGGGGTTCACCAAGGCGAAGTGGAGCCAGGTGAAGCTAGTTATTTCAACTTTTCACCCCACATATTCTTTGTTTCGACAGGTTTAAAGAAGCTCTTTGGGTGAGACAGTTTGCGTTTACCCCGTTTGGCACATAACGACTTCAAACAACTCCAGGAACCGGTTATGGAGCTTTGTCAAGTGAGGCTTTACTCAGATATACAAATATAGATATCAATATTGACGTTTCAGTGGATACAAATATCAAATTGTTTGGATAATTAATTAGAAATCTTATTTTCAACTGCATCTACCTTACTAAGGTGTCCTTAGTCCTAATAGCGCCTGCTTGCAAGGCGATTGTCGGCTTCACTACTGGAAACTGCAAGTTTCCCTACGATTTTTGTTGTTCCCTACGGTTTTTTACTAGTCCTAGGGAATTATTTGTGTCCCTAGGGTCCTATTCAAAACCGTAGGGAATCCTGTATTTCCCTAGGAAATACATGATTTCGTCGGGAGCAAGAAGAGCAGTGGTCCCATGTCGTCGCCAACGTGGAGCATTTCCCTAGCAGGTGGGCAAAAATTCGTAGGGAATCAAATCAGAACCCTAACATGTGCAGGGCGCCACTTCCTCCCGCTGCCACCCAACGTTTAGGAATCATGGCGTCATTTCTCCCGCGTCAATTTCTCCCTGCCTAATTATTCCAAAAAAATTTCTCCCTGCCTCTATCTACTCCACTGAAGCCGCCGCGTCCATAACCAAAAAAACGAAAAAGGAAAAAAAAAGAATGCCCGTGTCTTCTCTTCTCCCGTCGAAGCACACGGAAGCCGGCGGCCGCCCCACCGCCCACCCGGCCGGCCGCCCCCAGCGGCGGCACGTAAACCGCCACCCGCCCAAGCGCCCGGCCGGCCGACCGCCCCCAGCGGTGGCACGGAAGCCGCCGCCCTTCGTCCCCAACTCGCCCCCTACTCAGCACCCAAGCCGCCCCATCTCATCTCCACCTTAGGCCCTCCCCATCCAAAGACTCCACTATAATCACGCATTCTCGATCTGCTGCCTCCCATTCCCTCCCTCCATGTCCTGTTCTTTAGATCTGGGGAAGCAAAGGATGGATTGATAGAAGAGGATGTAAGGTACGTTCTTTGGATTCGTAGTACATTCTTGTGTGGATAGCAGTAAGAAGATTGACAAACAATTGATAGGGATGTATTATTTTCAGGTCCTCCCATTCCATAGTCTACTGCTTTCTGTTGATTGCACTAAGCTGGCTCCTTACAATATTATATTCTGCTGCTCTAATCTGGGGAAGAGAGTATTTTTTTTAGAAGTTGTGAATTAAAAATAAAGCATATAAGTTATTGACGAGATGTATTAGTACAATAAAAACGAGAGTCAGAGAATTGAGGGAAAAGCTAAAATCACAGCCAGAGAACCTAATGGTATTTTAGCTGAGAACCACGATTTTTCTTTGTCCTGAATCCTGACAAAATCTGGGATCAATGGTTTTCGTCACTTTGCATCCTAGTGGTTCCGTAATTCTATATCAGAAGCATGTGACAACTCTATGATAGGACAAGTGGCAGAAGATCTAATAGTCGAACAAAGAGTGGTTAGGACAAGTGGCAGAATATCTTCTATATAAACTTTTTTGCCTATTACTCTTAGAAGACATGCACTAAATCATGTGAACAATTATTTCCAATTTTTTTGTTTCAGTTCATTGTCACAATCATAGCCATTCCGTAGTCGAGGCACCCTTCTACTGCTTGGTCGCCTAGAGCCAAGGAGGAGTCAAGGAGGAGGGTTGGCGTTGCCTGGAGCTCTATTGTGAAGAAGGCACCACATCTATAGAAAGAAGGCTTCACGGTCTGCTTGTCACTCCTGAGCAAAGGATTTCAGGTGAGAAGGAAGTTTTCCTTTTCTTGGCATGTCTAAATTAATTTATACTCTCTGTTCATTTCTGGAAATTAGAAATTGAGAAGCTTAGCACTATGATAATTTTGGTGCTGCAACCTATTAGGTGAATATTCCTTTTTAATTGACTTGGCTACTGGGTTCAGAGAATAGTGTAACTCATTTGATGCAGTGTAGAAATTTTCTGAGTGCCGAGTGTTTCCTGTAAATTTTCTATTTCAGTTAATTGTCACAACAATAGCCATGTCGGTAGAAGACCGTAGTTGGATGTATGAAGGCTGGAATGACAATGGTTGATGAATGGTTTCTATACAGCTAGTCAGCTACACATTACTTTGAATGCATGGTTCTGGTACGTCGATTCTGTGCAGCAAGAAAATTTGTCTTATAGAGATGAATTGCTTCTATACATATGAATGGCTGGCCGTTCAAATAAATTTAACTGGATTTTAGCACATATGAATTGTTGATCTCTCTTTAACTTCTCTGTCAAATGCCCACATATTATTTTATTTATGTGGCAGGAGAAATACAAATTTAAGGCCATTGAACTAAATGGACCAGATTTTGATTGGTTGCACTCTCCGGTTGATGCTAGAGCTCTTTATGAATGCTCTTGTGGCCGCCCACATGAAAAATGGGCTACATTTAATGGGATGGTCAATGACAAAGAAGTCCTCCCTGACTTAAGGAGAAGTCGTGAATCTGCAATGGCTGCTAGGCGTCAACGCCAAGAGGAAGATGAGCGATTACGGAAGGAAGCTCAAGATGGTCGTGTGGCCAAGGAATATGCCCAAAATATGACGGAGTGGGGTAGAATGGTACATGCTTACACCGAGAGCATGCAAAAATTTGTGGAGGTGATGTTTCACATGCATCATTTTTCTATCCATCTTATTGGCACTTGAGTTACTTGTTAATTAGTATACATATACATTTGATTTTTGAACTGTAGAGAGTTGCTGAGCTAAATGGTACGCCTGCCACATCTGTTCCTGGTCCTGTACCTCCACCACCACCTATGCCTCGTGTGTATGCCGAAGTACCATCTTTAAATCCATCTCCTGATAATGTAAGTGTAATTATTACTATTCCTATTTCTTGTCTTTGTATGATTGCTGGCCATAGCATGTTGACAACAATAGATATTGCTCTACATTTGCTTATTTGAAGGGCTGCAACTACAGTTATTTGCTCCTGTCTCACGTGCACAATAGCTGTGGCTGCAAATGAGTGCAGTTCTTCTAGCAAAAATACATGTCTGCCTAGCATTAGCATCTATATCTCTTGTACACATGAATGCATCCTGCTTTTCAATTTCCATTACATGGTGTGCTTCCATCTGTCTTATGTTGATGTTAATTGCTGTTTTCAAATGCTATGTCTTTGAACCTATTTTTTGGCATAGCGTTTACCATGAAATTTCCACTTATTTAATAAAATTCCATTTGTTCAATTGAATAGGCTTGTACTTGTGGCTCTTCTGTTAGAATGGAAAGTCCTGAAGAAACATTGAGTAGGATTGCTCAAGGAAGATTCTGTGGTCACGAAAATGCAGCAACTACAAGTGGTGGTGGCAACTACTCTCCTCCGATCGACGAGTTTCCATTTTTCTAAATTCTTATGTTGCCAAAACATGGCACTTATCTTTTGTTGTCAAAACCTGGCACCAGTACTGTTGCCAAAACTACCATGGGTTAGACAACTTTTGAGTTAGTGTTTAACTGCTAGATGGACAATTAATATTAGTGACTAACACCATTATTGTAATGTGATAATGCCCTGTTTGAGTTTGAATGCACCAAATTATTGCTGATGGTATTGTGTCAACGTGTTCCAATTTGAATTTTGTATATGAAATCAATTACAATTATTTGAGGTCAAATATGATGCATATATTTCCCTAGAGATCAGTTTCGTAGGGAATCCTACAGTCCTAGGTATAGGACCTTTGCATGTTGGATTTGTGTCAGTATGCTCAGTAGGTTCGCTAGGGAGCTGATTTCCTAGGGAAATCAGAATCCCCTACGGTTTGAGCCAAAACCGTAGGGCACCTTCCTATTTCCCGTCGAAGTGTTCTCTAAGACTATTTCCCTACGAAATACCGTAGGAGATTAGGTTCCCTGTGTTTTTGAGGCCTTTCCCTCAAACACTAGGGAACCTCGTAGTTTCCAGTAGTGCTTGTCGCGTTAAACGTGACGACTCCACCAAGTTTCGCGTCTTGCGCGGGTTCATGACACATTGACACGGATCGTAAATGGCATCGACGCAAGCGTATAACAGTATCGTCTCTTCAACGACAAGACGTAGTAAACTAACTTCGTCTTTGCCTTGCAAGTCAGTAGTACTTCCGCCATAGAAGCGTCTCTTCCGTCGAATCATGCACCGTAGCGGCTATTGGATGGACCGTTGTGATTTCTGAACTAGTGACGCGAGCGTATTTGCTTTGGCAGGGGGAATAGCGACGTCGTGTTTACTAGGCTACAGTGTGTTACTTCGGGATTCAAGATTAATGGCCACCTTCTCCGGCCAGTGTAATACCTTATATGAAGCAAATTATATTTCTTAATATATATAGTCATTGTGGTAGCTGATTTTCAACCTTAGACACCAAACGCCTCAAAACTATCGAAACTACTCTCTCTCTCTCTCAAAAAAAAGTAACTGTACGATTTGAATTTATGACGTGCTATCTTGTATTGGTATCTCGTCCTGATCCTACAATTGCAGTTTATTTTGTGTGGAGGGAGTACACACAATACGAGACTATATATCCACTCTAGTCTTGGTCTAAGGTACTCCCTCCGTCCCTAAATATTTGTCACTTTCGCTTTCCGAGAAACCACTTTAACAAAATATATATTAAAAAATATTAATATTTATAGTACATAATTAGTTTCATTAGATAGATCTTTGAATGTAGTTTTTTAATACATTTATTTGAAGATAAAAATATTGCACGTATTTTCTACAAATCGAGTCAAACTTATGGCACGAACACCGGAAACGGTATTTAAATAGGGGCAGAGGGAGTAGCACACAGTTTTGGCACATCATTAAGTGTTACCCACTCCTTTCCTAAATAAATTAATTTCTATAGTTGTTTTAAGTCAAGCTTTTAAAAAAGTACAAATAGTTATGACACCAAATGAACACATTAGGCGAATATAGTTTATAGTGTATCTAATGATACTAATGTGTGTCATAACTCTTTACATAAAAAGTTTGACTAAAGATAACTTTAATTTAGGAATTGATTTATTCAAGGTGATTTTCCTGTTACAATTCACTAACATATTTGCTAGTATAATCCAATTCATATATTTTTATGTGAAATTCATGACATTGGCCTTCGATCTACCATCCTCCTACTCTCCCCGCTCCGAAATGATAATCATATTTTATACAAGGAGAAGTCAATTTATACAAATTTGGATCAACAATGATTCAAATTATTGGGGTGTTTAGTTACTAAATTTGAGGTGTCAAAATTTATTGTAGCGATACTATAGCATTTCATTTGTATTTGGTAATAATTGTCCAACCGTTGACTAATTAGGCTCAAAACGTTCGTCTCGCAAAGTATAACCAAACTGTGCAATTAGTTTTTGATTTTATCCACATTTAGTACTCCATGCATGTATCGCAAGTTTGTTGTGACAGAGAATCTTTTTTTTGCATAGTGTATTTTTTAATGGAACTAAACACAGCCTATATACAAGTTCATAACATGAAACTCGTATCATTAGATTTGTCATAAAGTTCATCTGAGTTAATATTTGATTCTTTAGTAGTAAATGATAATGTATACGAAGACAAATTAAACAAGGAAAAAGTCTACTTGACCCCCCAACTATGGGGGGTCGTCTACTTTACCCCCGAACTATGAAACGGTCTAATTTACCCTATGAACTTTGCAAAACCGACCAAATCACCCCTCGAGCGGTTTTGGGCGGTGGGTTTGCTACAGTAACAACTATTTGCTACAGTAACGGCGGTTTTGTCTTTTTCTTTTTTTATTTATTTCGTCTGAATCTTTGAAAAATCATAGTAAATCACAGAAAAATCATAAAATGTAAAATCCAATTTTGTTGGACTCCACATGAGTAGATCTACACAGTGAATATATAATATAGTATGCTTTAGTACAAAGTTTTTGTTGTATGAATTATTCAAATTAATTACAGAAAAAATAGATCCAAATTTACAGCAAAAAAAACTTTATACTAAAGCATACTATATTATATGTTCATTGTGTACATCTACTCATGTGGAGTCCAACAAAATTGGATTTTCTATTTTATGATTTTTCTGTGATTTACTATAATTTTTTAAAGATTCAGACGAAATAAATAAAAAAAGAAAAAGACAAAACCGTTGTAGCAAAACCGCTGTTACTATAGCAAAACCACCGCCCAAACCCCTTGAGGGGGTGATTTGACCGGTTTTGCAAAGTCCAGGGGGTAAATTAGACCGTTTCATAGTTCGGGGTAAAGTAGACGACCCCCATAGTTGGAGGGTCAAGTAGACTTTTTCCAATTAAACAATTAAAATCTATCTATTTTATTTGACATTTTCGTCGTTGATCAAAATACGCTTATTATTTTGAGACGGAGAGTGTAAACTTCATTTATTTTGCTGTGTTTGCCAAAAGCCACATGTATCTCCTTCGCCCTCGGATAAAACTCTCGTATAGGTCGTCGTTATTACAAAAGAAAAAAAAAAGAACAGAAAAAAGATCTCGTAAGACATTCTCAAGCCGCCGATCGCGCCGCGCATGCATGCCATGCCAAACACACGGCGACGGCGTCCGTGAGAGTCCGTGGCCTCTTCTCTCCTCCGGGTTAGTTGGTGAGCCGTATTGAATGAGGAGAAAGATGCACGTCCCTATCTCTTTCTTCGTCCTCCCTCTCGCTGGCTGCCTGCCTGGATTCCCTCGTCCCAAGCGGCCAAGCTAGCCCGACGGAGTTCTATATAAACACGCGGGCCAAGCCCAGCTCATCACAGGTCGCCCGCCACAAGCCTAGTAGTGCCTCCCTTCATATCTCTGTGTCGTTGTTCCTGCAGCGAGCGAGAGCGCGAGAGCTTGGCGCCGCGCAATATAATGGCGGTGCGAGAAGGCGGCGAGGAGAGCGAGAAGGTTGCCGCCCCGGCGATGTCCGGTGGTGGTGGCAGGAGGACGACGAGGGGCCACCCGCTCCTGCGCGGCGGGTGGAAGCGCGAGAGGTACACGCACGGGATGCACCCGGCGCAGATGGAGGCGCTCCGCGCCATGTGCGGCGCGCTCATCCCGTCCCTGCCCGCGGACGCCGACGCCGGCCGCGGGGACCCGCCCGGCGGCAAGGACCTCGAGCGCTTCTACCTCGCCTCCGCCGCCGACTCCACCATCCCCGACGAGGTGAACCACCGAAACCACGATCAAACTCAACAGTCACACATGCGTACTGTTCGTTTATTTTTTTTCTGATGAGGAACGTAGCACTGTTCGTTCTTCTCGGTCGATTTTCCCCCCTTGCCCCTGGTGCTTAGTCAAATTTAATTATATGTGTGAATTTTTTTTCCTGTGTTATGCAAAAAAAAAAATTCTTGCATGCGTTCGCGTTCATCTCTGAAAGTTTGGAGAGGCTCTGCCGTTCCCGGCATATGCAGGTTAATGCTCTAGGTGCTGACAGCAAGGTTGCATTTAGTTCGTGAAAAGAAAAGAAAATTTTTGGTATCATATCGGATGTATCGGAAGGATGTCAGAAGAAGTTTTTGATACTAATAAAAAAACAAATTACAGAACCCGTTAAAAACTGCTAGACGAATCTAATGATACTGATTAATCCGTCATTAGCACATATTGATTACTGTAGCACTTAAGGCTTTTCAGGGCCTAATTAAGCTTAAAGATTCATCTCGCGATTTTCCTGAGAACTATGTAATTAGTTTTTTTTCGCGTACGTTTAGTACTCCATGGATATGCATATGTAGAAACATTTGATACGATAGGTGGAGATAAAATTTTTTGGAAACTAAACCAGGCCTAAGACCTTTTAAGATAAAGAAGTTACAAAAATTTGGAACTGTAACATTTCGTTTGTATTTGACAATTATTGTTCAATCATGGACTAACTAGACTTAAAAGATTCGTCTCGTGATTTACAATCAAACTGTGCAATTAGTTATTTTTTATCTACATTTACTGCTCAATGCATACGTCTAAAAATTGATATGATGAAGAGAGTAAAAAAATTCTAACTTTTGGGTAATGTAAACAAGGCCTAATTATTGCACGCAGCGTAGTTTCTACCATGCAGCAAACCAAAATCCTGGCTTCGTATCGGTACAGGTCCTGGTCTCTGGCACTGAAATTGGCAAGACATCCCGTCCGCTGCACGGGAAAGTAGCCGTGCACCTGCTGTCTTTTTTCGACTTTGAATTCCTGACCCGACTTTGAATTCCTGCCTAGGAGTAGTGCCAACTACTGTGGTATCGACGTTACACCTCGTACTATGATATGTATTAATCACTTGTATATACGTGAGAAAGACGTAGGGCAGTTTAGCTTAAAAGCTTCCGTCACTGATGTCATGTGTCTTGCCTGGGCGAAATAGCTCGATTTCTGCATGATTTACATAGGAAGAAAAAAAAAGCTTTCCACTATCTAAAAAATGAATCACAACATGACATTTTGTGTTTTTCTATCGTGTTGCCACCACAAACAAAAAAAAAGGTCGCGGAGCTGATGGTGACGCGGTGCATCCGCGAGGCGGTGGCCCTGGCGTGGGTGGTGCTGTGGGTGCTCAGCACGCGGGTGGGCACGCTGCTGCTGTGCGGCCGCCTGTGCCTCGCCGGCGGCGGCTTCCCCTACGTCCGCAAGTTCGCCGACATGCCGCCGGAGCGGCGGGAGGCGGCGCTGCAGCGGTGGAACCGGGTGCGCTGGCTCTTCCCGCTCCGGATCGCCTTCGCCATCGTCAAGATCCTCTGCCACTACGTCTTCTACGCCATGGTACTCTGCTCCCTCTCCCTCCCTTCGTTGCTTGCACGTCAGCGAGTTCTCTCACATGGCAGGTTGACCGCAATAAAAATTTAGCAGCTACTCCTACGAATGGGTAGGAGACAGCCTGTTCGCTTAAGCTTTCAGCCGCTTATTTTCAGTAAGCTAGCAGTATTTTTCTCTCACATAAATTAGCTAACAGTACTACCAGCCACTTATTTTCAGCCCAAACGAACAAGATGTGGGTTATGGAACCTCAGTTAGGCCTGGTTTAGTATCCAAAAATTTTTGTCTTCACCTATCCCATCGAATATTTGGACACATGTATAGAGTATTAAACATAGACAAAAAAAAAAACTAATTACACAGTTATCGAGAAAATTACGAGATAAATCTTTTAAGCCTAATTAGTCCATGAAAAGCCGTAACTGCTACAGTAACCAACATGTGCTAATGCCGGATTAATTAGTATTATTAGATTCGTCTCGCAGTTTCCTGATGGGTTCTGTAATTTGTTTTTTTATTAGTATCCAAAAACCTCTTCCGACATCTTTCCAACACATTCGATGTCACATCTAAAAATTTTCTTTTCGCGTACTAAACGTAGACTTAGTAACGAGCAACTTTTCACTAGTATTCTGAACGCAATAGTATGATACTAGGCCTCGTTTAGATACCGGAATCGGTACCTCAATGCACTGTGCTGCACTGTGCAGTACTGTAGTATTTTTATTTTTATTTGGTAATAATTGTCCAAACATTGATTAATTAGGCTTAAAATGTTCGTCTCATAAAGTATAATAAAACTATGTAATTAGTTTTTGATTTTATCTACATTTAATACTTCATATATGTGCCAGTATTTTAATGTGACGGAGAATTTTTTTTTGCATAGTGAAATTTAGAGGGAAGCCAAACTGTCACAGTGTCAGTCATCAGTTCTCTAAAATCTGAATACAGCAATAAGGAATCATGGTCCAGGCACCATGGCAATGATCGGCAAACGGGAACACCATGCCGACACAGCATTAAGTGTTACTGCAGAGATCTGAAACTATTTTTTTGAATAAAGAGATCTGAAACTATTGTTAGGGCGTCACCAGCGGGACGATCAAATAGCTAGCTGACGTGTCGTCGAAATAAAATAAAAAATGAGAAGTCCGGCGCACTCTTGATCTGGGGCTGTTTAGATGCAAAATTTTTTTGCAAAATAGCACTGTAGCTATTTTCGTTGTTATTTGGCAAATATTGTCCAATCATGGTCTAATTAGGCTTAAAAGATTTGTCTCGTCCATTTCGTCTAAACTGTGTAATTAGTTTTATTTTTTATCTATATTTAATGATTCAAGCATGTGTCTAAAAATTCGATGTGACGGAGAATTTGAAAATTTTTACAAAATTTTCTGGGAACTACTGAACGTGCGGAGCAGAGACACAGACTCTCTCGGAAAGCGTGCGAGACTATCGACGAGACGCTAGCGAGTTCATTTTTCCCGCCCTCACTCCTCCATGTCCGGAGAGGTTTGTAGATACTAATAAAAAAAATAAATTACAGAATCTAATGATACTATTTAATTTATCATTAGCTCATGTTAGTGTAGCACTTAAGGCTTTTCATGGACTAATTAGGCTTAAAAGATTCGTCTCGCAATTTTTCTGAGAACTGTGCAATTAGTTTTTTTTCGTCTACATTTAGTACTCTATGCATGTGTCTAAACATTCGATGTGATGGATGGAGACAAAATTTATTGGGAACTAAACGAGGCCTCAGTTGTGAAGATTGAAAATCGCTGTGCTTATCTGAATGCAAGTTGGTTTTGGAACCTGTCGATTTAACTAGTACTATATGTAGTTTCTTGACAAGCCAATCGATCTTCCTATCAACTGTCAACATTTAAATTTTCTGATGAATACCAAACTAAAAAGTCTTGCTCGCACCACTTAATTCAGTTCTGAAAGCTGAAAATGACAGTTTATCTGAATGCAACATGGTTTTGGCACCAGCCGATCCTATCCAGGATCAGTCTACTTGGCCATGCACGTTTTTGTATTTCAAGCGTCATGAGAGATAGTATAACACACAAGTAGTCTAGTACTCTACTAATTTAAGGCGTCTCAGTCCATGAAAAGGGACCATAAAAATATCTGGTTCTTGTGCGTAACCTGATAGTGCTATAACAAGTAACTTGATTGGAGAACTGATGTGATCAAGGAAGCTTGTTTAACAATAGAACGTGTATCATCAAGGTCACCAACCATAGCCACAAGCATGCCGAAAATTCATCCATTTGTTGCGCACCAAAAGAAAAGAAAATTGTGGCCATACTTTTCCTGGCAAACCATTGATGCTATGGAATGTTTTTTCCCTTTAATACATACAATGTTTATCACAATATAATCACTTTACATCTCCAAGATCATAGGCAAATATGTCAGTGCAAAAATTTCTGTTGAACTCCTCTTAACATGCAGGTGAACGAGAACTCTGAGAATCCCTACTGGAAAGCGATAGGATACAGCGTGCACGAGCCACGGGAGGATCCGACTCGGACGGAGGCGACACCGTCGCCATCCCGGCCTCTCGACGTCGGCGTCGTGGAGACCAGACTGCTGAACGACAACGCGCTGCTCAGATCACTCGTGGGGAGGGGCCTCACGGTGAAGCCGGCGGCGTCGGACGCGAACCACCATACAGTGCAATGCGACGCCGTCATCGTAGGGTCAGGCTGTGGCGGTGGCGTGGCCGCGGCCGTGCTCGCGTCCGCGGGGTACAAGGTGGTGGTCGTGGAGAAAGGAGACTACTTTACCGCCGAGGACTACAGCTCGATCGAGGGCCCGTCCATGGAGCGCCTCTTCGAGCGGGGCGGCATCTTCTGCACGTCCAACGTGACCACGATGATCTTCACGGGCGCCACGGTCGGCGGCGGCTCGGCGGTGAACTGGTCGGCGAGCATCCGCACGCCGAAGGAGGTGACCCAGGAGTGGGCGCGCGAGCACGGACTCCCGGTGTTCGCGAGCCCCAGGTACGTGGAGGCCATGGACGCGGTGTGCGCCCGGCTCGCCGTGACCGACGGGTGCCGGGAGGAGGGGTTCCAGAACAAGGTGGTCCGCCGCGGGTGTGAGGCTCTCGGGCTGTGCGCCGACGCCGTGCCGCGCAACTCGTCGGATGGCCACTTCTGCGGGAGCTGCAACTTCGGTTGCCCGACTGGAGACAAGCGCGGCACCGACACGACGTGGCTCGTGGATGCCGTCGCGCGCGGCGCGGTCATCCTGACCGGCTGCAAGGCTGAGCACTTCGTCTTCGAGAAGAACCGCAGCAGCGGGCGCGGGCGGGGCAAGAAGTGCGTGGGCCTGGTGGCGACGTGCGCGAGCAACGGCGTCACCAAGAAGCTGCGCATCGAGGCCAAGGTTTCGGTCGCGGCGTGCGGGGCGCTGATGACGCCGCCGCTGCTGCGCAACAGCGGGCTCAAGAACCGGCACATCGGCAGCAACCTCCACCTTCACCCGGTGTCCATGGCGTGGGGTTACTTCCCGGAGAACAAGCAGGATCCCCCGCTCCCTGGCAAGTGCTTCGAGGGCGGCATCATCACCAGCATGCACCGCGTCACGGAGCGCACCATCATCGAGACGCCGGCGCTGGGGCCGGGCGCCTTCGCCGCCATGGTGCCGTGGGAGTCCGGCCGCGACATGAAGGAGCGCATGCGCCGGTACTCCCGCACAGCGCACGCCTTTGCGCTGGTCCGCGACCGCGGCGTCGGGTTCGTGGACGGCGAAGGACGCGTGCGCTTCACCCCGAGCCGCGAGGACATCGAGGAGCTCCGCAATGGCCTACGCCGCACGCTGCGTATCCTGGTGGCGGCGGGGGCCGCCGAGGTCGGCACCCACCGCAGTGACGGGCTCCGGCTGCGGTGCAAGGGCCTCCGCGACGAGGATCTCGAGGCGTTCCTGGACGAGGTGACCATCGATAAGGGGCCCATGCACTCGAGGACTGACAAGTGGGCGCTCCACTGCTCGGCGCACCAGATGGGCAGCTGCCGTATGGGGTCCAGCCCTAAAGACGGCGCCGTGGATGGGCGCGGCGAGAGCTGGGAGGCGGAGGGGCTGTACGTGTGCGACGGCAGCCTGCTGCCCACGGCGGTGGGCGTGAACCCCATGATCACCATTCAGTCCATCGCCTTCTGCCTCTCCAAGGGCATCGCCGAGACGCTGGTGCAGGACAAAGGACAGTAGCCTATGATCGAGACGCGCCGGGCGATGAGTTAATTCTTGTGTGCAACATGTATGTGTTCTGGTTAATCGAGTGTGGCGATAGCGTCTATACTAGTACATTGTGCAAATGGTTCGTGAATCACAATACAGCTTGTTTCCTGGTGAAGATTGTCTATTATGTTTACGATGTTCATTGTAATGTGTATCACCTTTCCGTGAAAATTTTTTCCTATTAATACTGAGTTCGAATTCAGCTACATCCGGCGTGTTGCATGGCCGAATTCAGCGGCATCCGGCGTGTTGCATGGCCCGTGGAAGCGTAGGCCCAAATTGGGCAGCCCATGTGCATCCTCGCGCTCTTTTTTTTTTTTTTTGAAAAAGTCCATATTACTTTCATAATTTTTGCGAAAGTCTGCTTTTTCTTCCTTATCTCCAAAACCGGATAAACCACCTCCCTGAACTTTTAAAATTATTCATTTTACCTTTAAATGGTTTTCAAAAACGGTTTTATCTTTTTCTTTTTTATTTATTTTGGTTGAATTTTTGAAAATTCATAGTAAATCACAAAAAATCATAAAATGGAAAATACAATTTAGTTGGACTTCTCATGAGTAGATCTCAGGGGTGGACCCACAGGGCATGCCAGGTGGGCCACGACATACCCTATGGGGCAGTTTTCTACTTACTTAACAATGGATTATACGTTTAGACAGAAAAATTTGCAACTCATGTTATGAGTATATCTTGTTATCCCAATGGTTACGTCTCTAGCTTTTTAACCAAGAGGTCGCTAGTTCAAACATTTGCGGCTGCATTTTTTTTAATTTTCCATTTTGCATTTTTCATTTAAGGCTTATCTTTGAATTTAAGGCTTATCATGTTCTTTAATGCACACAGTTCTACCGAATTAGAATATGGTTGTACCGAACTGCATAAGAAAATTTTGTACGGCATACCCTGTGATAAAATCCTAGGTCCGCCACTAGTAGATCTACACAGTGAACATATAATATGGTATGTTTTAGTATATTTTTTGCTGTAGCTTTAGATATATGCTTTTCTGTAATTAATTCATATTTGCAGTTTCTATGGTCCAATTATTGTGAAATTTTTATGGTAGGCTAATTATTATATGCTTAAACTAACAAAAATTATATGATCCAATGAGTATAAAATTTTTACTACAGTTCAAACATACATTAATTATCAAACCATAAAATTTCACCATAATTGAACCATATAAACTGCAGTTATGAATTAATTACAGAAAAACATAGATCTAAATTTACAGCAAAAAATTTATACTAAAACATACCATATTATATATTCACTGCGTAGATGTACTCATGTGGAGTCCAACAAAATTGGATTTTCTATTTTATGATTTTTCAAGATTCAGCCAAAATAAATAAAAAAAGATAAAGATAAAACCGTCTTTGAAAACCGCTTATAATCGGCCAGGAAGGTAAAACGAATGGTTTTAAAAGTTCAAGGAGGTGGTTTACCCAGTTTTAGAGTTTAGAAAGGAAAAACAGACTTTTACAAAAGTGGAGAAAGGTAATGTAAACTTTTTTTTTACTCTGCATCCTCGCGCTCGTGCCAATGAACATGTCCAGGACGCAGACGCATGGATGGGGCCATCTTGTCTCCGCAGATGAACAAGCTGTGCGGAAGAAGTCCATTCTAGTTCTATCAACTATTATTGTAATTTAATTTTTTTGTCAAACTCAAAACTAAACATATTATCTTTGAACTCTCAAAACCATTTAAATTACCTCTCTATCCTAGTTTGGAGTAATTTTGAAGGTGTTTTTGTTTTTAGTTAAAAAATCGATAAATACTAGATAAGGTTTTTAAACTATAGAAAATGTTTCTGAGCTTTAAAAATTCTGAAGAATATAATAGAGATAGGTTAAGGTACGAAAAATCCAAATAAAAAAATATATCTCGTGAGAACATCTTTAACAACTTTAAAAATAGGTGTAGTTCTAGATGAAAAAAATATAAAAAATATAGAAAATTCGTAAAACATTCAAATCGATGTATAAACATGTTTTAAATAATTTGCGTGACAAATGAGATATAACCAACATGGATGTAACATACACGAATTTTTTCTGCTGCTATGATTCTAATGTCACCCCTTTTTGGAAATGGGTTATCTGGGAGGTAAGGCTACTAAGATACTATGTCAGAACCGTCCAAATTTTATAGCCCACTGAAAGTCCTATATTTGGTGTTGTTAATTAGTGACAATACCTAAGTACTAATCCTATGCCTAATTTGTATATAGCATATGAGGATTAGTACATTCCAAGGTTGGTGGCAAGATGGACATGATGATCATGATGGCCATACTTGGATTTAGACGCAACCCTGCGTGATCAAGGCAAAGATATATGCTTAAGGGTTGTGTTTTAGTAACCAAGACACCTAGTGAGTGTGGTTATATTATAGGATAGATAGCCGTACTATAAAGAGGGGAATGACACGGCTATTGAACTCCTAAGTGCCTATAGGTGTGCATTTCATAATCATATGTATTTGGATAGAACTAATAACGTCTCAAAAAATTATTGTGAAAATGCTAACACACCCACACATGACGTGAACACATGGTGTTAGCACATTTGCGATGACGTTGAAGTTTAAGCGGTAGAGAGGGTTTGGGGTCCTCTCTCTCTCCCGCCGAGCTTGCGAGGCGGGATTCAGGTGATTTTCGAGGAATTGAAATGCCTATTTTCCTTTACGCCAATGTCGAGTTTTGGAGGCATTGTCACATGTTGTTTCACGAGCTAAAACATGTTCTAAAGTAACACACATACTTAGTCTAGCTCACATGTGAAAGGGTGAATGAAACGGAGGTGAATGGAGGTCACAGAGGTGACCGGACGCTGGACTGAACGCGGTCTTCGTTTGACCGGACACGTCCGGTCACTGCTCAGGATTTGCGCGTGTGTTGGTCTTCTGATCGGACGCGGTGGCGCGTCCGGTCACGGTCGACCGGACGCGTCCGGTCGTTCTGGGTGCTTACTGGACTCTAACCGGACGCTGGCACTGTGACGTCCGATTCGTCTAACAGCGTGTCCGGTCGCTGACTCTCTGGAGAGCTGCTCAGACTTGACCAGTGCATCCGATCGGTTACGGGACCAGCGCGTCCGGTCCGTGCGACTAGCGCGTCCGGTCAGCGCGACTGATGCTGAATTCTGTGCCTAACGGCTCTATTCGAAGAGGTATGTCTATAAATACTAGTTGGCCGGCTCAAGGCTCATACTCTTGCATTCTTTAACATACTTGTGAGCACTTTGAGCTAAGCAACTCCCCTCCCACTCATCTCTCTTGCTTCTTTGCATATTCGAAGTGAGATTGAGTGATCCAAGTGCATTTGCATTGTGAGATTGTATCTAGTTAGCACTTGGGTGTTCTTTTGCTGCGGGATTCTTGTTTCCCTTGGTGGTTGCCGCCACCTAGACGGCTTGGAGCAGCTTGGAGACATTGACAAGAGTTGGTGATTATTCTTGACCACCTCCGGTGATTGTGAGGGGTTTATGCCTATCTCGGCAAAGCGCCAAAGGCAACGTTAGTGGATTGCTCGTGTCATTTGCAACCTTTTACCATTTGGTAGGTTCTTGTGGCGCCTTTTGAGAGGCTCGGTGTGTGACCGATTAGCCACCGAACCAAGTGGTGAAGAGGGACACAACGGGGACTAGCGTGCCGGCAAGCACGTGAACCTCGGGATAAATCTTGTGTCATCACTTTCTTATAGTGACTAATCGATCCCGGTGGTTGTGTATTGTGGAATTCATCTCTTGATCATATTGATTGGTTGGCTTAATACTTCGCCCCTCGGTGATACCCTCCTAACTCTCTCTTGTATTAATTTCTTAGTTACCTTGCTAGATTGTTAGTGTAGCTAGTTAGCTTTAGTTGTAGCTAAGTTGTGCGGTTTAACTTATGCGGTTGAGTGTAAATTTACTAAAATTGTGAATTGGTTAGGTGGCTTGCAAACACCCCGTAGGCTAAGCAAAACTCGTATCTCGTTATTTGTTATATTGATAAACTTGTTTAGCTTATCTTTGTAGAAAATTTTAAAAGGCTATTCACCCCCTCTAGCCATCATGACCTTTCACCCATGTACACCTGTCATTGTCTTAAACACCTCTTACTGCTATGCATAGGAATCAGATTATTCCGATAGTCTGTCGGGTGTCCTCGGGGAACCCTGAATCTTCCACTTTTCACATCCGATCAAGATCATTACAGGAGACATTGCAATATTACAATAGTTGATACAAATATATTACATTAGAGTTAAAGAGCGAAAGTATTACAAACCATTTATTTAAGTATTACAAACCATAAGTTTTTACCTTTTTAAACGAAGTAGGATAGCATGACTAACATAACCTTTATTCATTACACAACATATCATCCTGCCCACGGATGATAGTGCATCACCACTACTGCTGAACATCATCTTTTAGAACCGACATACAGCAGGGGCAAAAGCCTAACTGCTGTTGGGGTTCACCTGTAACAGGGATTAACAAACCCTGAGTACAAAGGTACTGCGCAAGACTTACCCGACAGAAAGAAAGACTCTAAGGATATGCTGGCTTTTTGGGAAGTCAAGGTAAGGTTTTAGTAAAAATCAGGATCGACATTTGCGGAAAAGGTTACTAATGTGGATCCTTACTTTCACAATTTTAGCTCATTATTATGTCATCATCGGTTATTCAGTTGCACCTGGTCTAAATCAATCACTCCTTTAATCAATATATCTCCTGATCATAAATACCATTGTTTTATTGATTAACTACGATGTAGAGCAGATAATCGAGTCTCCATAACCGAGGAGCAACGATGATTCGAACCGATTAAACCCAGCTGGGGATTCTCAACCACACGACATATGTAGGTCCCGAACCTATATATATCAACCTTCACTCGGATCCTCTAAAACGTGAACTGGTCCGCGCTACCCGAGATCATAGTACTCCACCGCCCTACCCTATTCTAGTAGGGTGGGTACACGCTACTCTCACCATCTTTCACTCCTAGTGCGCGGTTGTCTTTTCACATAATAGAATAGCCAAGGTATCAGACTTACCGGAGTATGTGATCGGTACTGCAAAGTCTCGACTCTTTCAGGTCTACAACGAACAGTCCTTAATTGACACAGACGGAAATACTACATTAAGACTCCATTCTCAATGCAAGTTACCCGTCCGGTCTCAGATTCATTATCATTCCTTATTCCCCAAACTTTTTGTGGAGGTTGTTTATATCATAAAACAGTGGCAAAACTAATTTCATAATTTTTGAATATTTATTTTGGCCTAAAAAATCATAGAAGTTGCATTTATGAATTAAAAGAGGTAATTTTAAATTATTCCAAAACTATTCTTTTTCAACATATCATATTTTTCCTAGGTAGAGTACATCATGGAGAGGCTACACAAAAAGTTTCATAATTGTTGGAGCTCTAATTATTTTACTATGAAATAAACAAAATTCAGCACTATTTAGCAATTTCTAAAAAAAATCAGAATTAAACAAATTCATTTCCCGCGCGTGCACGGTGGCTGACAGGCTGAACCCGGTGTCTGGCACAGTGCCCCCGTGTTGACTCCGGCGTCCGTGAGCTTTGACCGACAAAAGATCGTCGGCGGTGACCTCTCCGGCGGTAAGGTCAACTCCGGCGGGCTCGGCTCACTCTCGCGCACACGCTAGTGGTGCTGGTTGACCGTTTGGAGCACAGCAGCAAGCACATCGATGGCCATGGCGGCCCGGCGGCGCTGCGTCCGATGCGCCGGCCATGAGGGGCCGATAGAGTCTAAACAAGCGGCCGGGATAGCTTCAGTGTCTCACCGCGGAGAAGATGCGCTAGCCAGTCGAGGCGGAGGTGCTCAGTCGGCGGTGAGGGCTATGCGGCAGCGCGGACACGGTGGCGAGGCAGCGTTCCGGCTCGTCAGAAGCTCGGCTGCAAAAATGACAAGGCCGATGAGCACCAAGGAAACAAGGTGATGCAAAAGCGCAAGACAGCACAACACGAGGCTCACCAGAGCGGGCTGTGCACGGCGAAGGGCTCGCGGCGGCGCTGCTGCCGTCCGCGAGGAAGAAAGCTGCGTGCGGCCGGCTCCGGTGGAGAAGAAAGACGTGAGTGGGCTCAGTGGCTGCGCAAGGAGGAGGCGAACTTGCCAGCGAGATGGAGCGGACGAAGACGAAGCGTGGACGGTGGATTTCACTGCAGCTGGAGCTCAGCGGCAACGGTGCAGAGAGAGGGAAAAAGAGAGATGGCCGGCAGCATCACGTTTTATAGGGCGAGGTCAACGTCAAGACATGGGCAGCACCTTCGCGCAGTGGCGGATCAAGGGGCTGCCGGGGCTACAGCCCCTCTAATCAGCTTATACTAAATTACTGTTGCTTTATGTGAAATTGTCATTAATTTTTAGCTTTAGTTCTAAATGTTCCTTGTTTAGCTCCCCTTTGCCTCAATCCCAACTCCGCCCCTGCCTTCGCGAGCTCGACCACGCGAACGTTCGCGCGTCCACGCGCGAGAAGACGCGCGGCGTCCACGGCGACGCCGGCAACAGTGAGAGCGAGGGAGAGGAGAAAGAGAAACAGAGCGCGTCCGTTTTTGTAGCACTAAAACCACCTCATTCTTTCATTTTTCATTTTCAAAATTACTCACAATTTCATATGGAAACTTCAAAAACTTGCAACATGAAAGTTGCTCAAAATTAAAAGCTCTATAACTTTCATTTTTGGACCAAAGTCAAATTCCAAATATTTTTGAAGTTAGGTTTTCAAATTTTTAATTTGAATTTCCAAATTAAGGTTTGAAAATAATTATTTTAACTCTCTGGTATTTAATTAGGAACAAATCATTACTCAAATTTCATAAGCATAATTATCATTTTATAATTCAACCATGATGCAATCAATAAAATACTTGTTGCTCAATTTTTATTTATAAAAAAATTGTTTTCATACATTCCCCAAAATTGAATTTTAAATTGGAATTCCAATACTCAACCAAAATGACTAAGTACGGGAATGCAATTTCAAAGTCAAATTGAAGTCTATATTTTTATTATTTGCTCAAGAATTCATGTTCACCACATAATGAAAATCACAAAATATCACTCATGCAATGCTTCACTTAACATATAAATATTAATTTTTAGTGAATGCAAAACATAATTAGCTACATGTATGATGAAATACTTAATGATGATATGATCATGTTTTAGTGTTGCTTAACACCGAGGGTGTTACAGATACTAGGTTGCAAGGGGATGGATGGTAGGAAAATAAGTTTTGCGGAAGATTGTTGGTTTGGTAACTCTAGTCTAGCCATCCAGTTCTGGTGTAACACCCTCAGTGTTACCACGCAAGCAACGCACCAAAGCATATTATGAGCATCATCTCTATGTGTTTTTGCATGTGTGGAAGTGCGTAGAACCATTTGAGTAATTTAAAATAATTAATAAAAGTGTTAAATGGGAGTTGACGCAATAGCCGTGTTATATCAACTAAGGTTGGAAACTAATTTTTATGGAACAAAAATGTTATAGGACATATAGGTGAACCTTAAATAAAGTTTGTAGTGCGAACTTCATAGATGATAGTGCAACGTTCATCGTAGCAAGGTGCTGTGGTTAGCTGATAATTCCAGTAGCTCGAAAAGTGAATTGTAACAAAAATCAGCCCAAGGCTTAGAGCAAATTCCAAGTTTGTTAACAGCTTGGTGAGGCCATGTTCGGGGATTTGTTGTGCTTAAGTTGTTAGTAGTTTGTGTCATGGCGTAGCCCTGGTAGCTAGCCCTAGGTATCCGCTCGGGTATGGTGTAGTCCGTTGAGCTTGAGTCAAGCTTGGTTAGTGGGTACACGTGCTTTAAAAATCATGTGTGACCTGTCTCGGTTGTTGGCCTTGGCGAGCACGGTCACCCTGTGGGCCACCGTTGCTGGGCCGGCCCATCCTGGCTTGGCCGTGGTCGGCCACAGCCCCACGCTGTCTCGCTGTCCTGCCCGCGTTGCACGTGTCGGGGTCAACCCGATGTCGCATCCGTGCTCTGGCCAGCGCCGCGGTTGGCCAGCCGACCACCTGCACGTGCACGCCACGCTACCCCCCCTGCATGCCCGCGTGTCTCGGCATGGCTCTAGCATGCGCGACGCCCCGACCACGTCGACCCCATTCAGCCTATCGAAGTGACCCGAGCGCAGACTTGGCTTTCCTTCTCCCCCTCCTCACTCCTCTGTCAGCCATGGCCGATGGGGCCGCCTTCGGTACTCTGGCAGCGAAGGACCATCAGCGCCCGATTTTCCACTCGCCCGTGCCACCGCAGTGAAGCCCGCAAGCCAACCAACCTCGCCGCACCTCCAGTTTGGCCCCACCGTGCTCCAGTTGGGGTTTTTCCGTTCCGCCAGGCCATTAAGGCCGCGCTCACCTACGCACCGCGGTAGCCCACCCTGTGTGTCTCAGGCTCTGATTGGCTGCACAATTAGCCTTCCCACTACCCCTGCCCCACCCTACGCACCACCACGGAGCCCCCACTGCCCTCTCACCGTTTCTGACGCGGCCGCGCCACCACGGCCCAACGTCAAGCTCGCCGCGCGCACGCGGCCAGGTGTGCGTGAGGCGCCTTCGACCAAGCCGTCGCTAGGGCCACGTCTAGGGTGAGTTGCTGTTGGTCACGCATTGACGTTCGTGCAGGTTTGTCGTCGTCGCGACGGAGCTGTTCTAGGGCGTCTATGACCTTCCAACCGCGTCCTGTACAAGTGCAGGACCCGCAGGTGGACGTCGGCCCCTTAGGTACGTTGTTGGGATTCTTGGTTGCAGGTATAGCGGCTCTGTTCCGGCCGTGCAACGCCGGCGAGCGCGGGGAGCTCGGAGGACCTCCCCGTTGTGAAGGAGGGTTAGTGCGGGGGCCAGACTGCTTAAGTGCTGACTAAAGGAATAGTAGGTTTTGAGGTTGCGGGATTACTGACTGAAGCGAGGGTGTTTTTGCTAAATGCGCCAACATGCGCTGGCTCCCCTGCGTGGGCTGCCTCGCGTTCGCAGGCCGAGCCACGCTGGCCGCGGGCACGAGCACTGCTCACGCGTGGGCCGTCGGGTTGGGCCGTGCTGTGAGAAGGGATTTTCCTCTTCTAGAAATTTTAGTAAAGCTTTTGTAATTTAGTTTCCGAGCTAAACTTTGATAATTTATAACGACTTGTGTAGATGTCCAAAAATGGTGAAACCACTTTAGTTAAGTTCCTAATTCGTGGTCTACCTAATGGTATAATTAGTTTATATGTTTTTGTGATGATGCCAAGATATATTAAATTGGTTGGAAAGACATAATATTATTCGGATAATAATAATTGTAGGAAATTTTGTGGTAAATCGGTAGTAGTTTTGATCGTGAAATTTTCGCAGTAGCCTCGTTGTATTATCATGTGCTAGCTGTAGGTTCCGTAGCACTAGTTGAGACAGTCTTATGTGGTAGCTAAATAGCCGTTAAAATGAATGTACATAAAAAGCATAATATCGGCGTGTAAAATGAATGCAACTGTAGAACGAGTTGGATATCTTGCTTGATGAAGTTGATAGATGGCTTGTTACCTTAGTCATTAGAGCTAGCTTTGTAGCTTAGCATGTGCGTTGCATTTTAAGAGTTGTTGTTGCCTTAATGCTAAATGTTGCGTCATTATCGCATGCATGTAGAGAACGACTTGGTGGAGTTCGGGACCGCTGACGATTAGGGGTATGAGGAGATCATCGAAGAGTATGAGAAGGAGATCTTCGTACCAGAGAAGTTCCAGGAGCCGCCCGTGACTGACACCACTGACCCTGCGCATGCCCAAGGCAAGCTCCGGTGCATAATCCGTATTTTTGATAATCATTATATATATATGTGGTGCATTTACGTTACAAGAATTTTATGATACGCACATGTATATATTTATCTATCTATGAGTCTTACTAGTGCAGGATTGCATAGTTGCCTTGCTTAGGTTTGATGGTAGCGTAGATAACATGTCGTTACTCACAACAGGTGATTATTATGATCATAAATCTCACAATAAAATGGTGGAAAGGAAATGGTGACCGGGCAGGGATGTGGTATGGGTATTGGTGGGTGTAACAGGTTGTGTTCCGTGGCCACGGGGCATATCTTGGTTGCACCGTTTTCCATGTTAGTTTTGATTAAGTACCGTTCGTTGCATGAACCAAGGTCAAGTCACATACTTATTATCCCAAGCACATACTTGATTATGGGAGCGGAAAGGCTTGTTACTCTCTTGTTATGGGCTCTGACTCTTTCTGGACCGACTAATTTGAGGCGGGGATAGGTGGAGGTCTAAGCACCACATCGAGGCCAGACCTCAAGTGTGGGGGCTTGGAGTCCAAGTTTGGACGGGGACCTGGAACCCTTGACAGGAGTGGAATGGGTTGGTCTCACTTGTGCCTAGGGTGTAAGTGAGGTGTTTGTTTTTTGGGGTACCCAGCTAGGCACATTGATTTGCGAATCGTCGTTTCTGCGTGACAGTACGGCTTGACTATGCTCTGGCACCGTAGTGAGAACTAACATATGAAAGATGGAAAAATAGCTCTGATTGCTCAACCCTTGCTTGAATATAGAACATGTGCTTACATAGAATGTTGGATAATGAACTAAACATGGCTACTAATAATCTAAGGAAATAAGGACACACTCTTAGTATTGCTTTTCGCAAACAAGAAACCCACAAGCCATAAGCCTATCATATTCCTTGAGAGTCAGGAAATATATTTCCTAGTCGGGTAAGTCTTGCGAGTACATTGTGTACTTAGGGTTTATTTTACCCTTGTTGCAGGTGCACATTGAGCAGTTAGGCCTTGTGTGGAGGATTCTGCTGGTGGGCACAGACAGATTCTCATACCGTTCCGCTAGATGTTTATCTTATTTCCATTGTTTATTTATTGCACTCTGAACCCTGGTATTATAATAAATGATTTCTGAGACTCGATGTTGTATGAAATGGATTAAGTATTGTTAGCTCGTACTCATTATTGATTCATGGTGGTAAACGTGGATTATTTGAGTTCTCCCTTGGGGTGGGCTCGACGGAACTATCTGGTTTAGCCCACTTTCAGGGTACTTAGTATCTAGTGGAAGACAAGTGTCTCTGAAAGTGTGTTAATTTAGGCGGTTCTGCCACATCTAGCCTATCTACATTCTTGCTAATGAAGTTAACAAAACCATCTCTTGTTGCTAATGAAGTTAACAAAACCATATCTAAACTTTGTGATGGCGAGACTCTGAAGATGACTTTTAGGAGGTCTTTCTCCCCTAAAATGACGAATCTCTAGTTTGATTTAGAAGGTATAGGCAGAATCTATTTTCTTTCAAGAAACAAAATGTGATACCATGTGTTGGGAATATGAATCTAAAGGTTCTTACTCTGTCCAATCTCGCTATGACATAGTTTCCTATAGAGGCATTATATACCCTAGTGTGCACACTTCCTGTGTGGAAGATCTGCAAATCTCCTAGGGTGCACATTTTTCTTTGGCTCTTAGGTAATAATCGTCTTCTAATAAGAGACAATTTAGCAAAGAGAAGGTTGGTAGATGACATTTCTTCTCTATTTTTCTCTAAAGTGGAAACAATACATCATATCTTCTTTGGTTGCTATGTAGACTCTAATATTTGGAAAGTTATATCTCATGTGAACTATTATATTGGAGTAAACAATGAATATGTGGTAAAATGGTGGATTTGTGGCAAGTAGAAATGTTTCTTGTGCAACTTGCTTTGGCTCTTATGGAAAATTCAAAGTACTTTATGTTTTTAGGGATAATATTGGAGGGCTCCTTAGGTTGGTGCTTTTAGCTACAACAAGAACACTAAAAGATGGCACCCCCTCTTCAAGAAACATGAATGGAAGAGCTGGAGTTGCACATCAATGTAGTGGAGTCAAGAAAAGGGTGGCTATCTAGGCTATCTAGATGGATGACCGTTCCTTCTCTACTATCATCTATCAGATTGGCGATTAGCACACGACACCGGTGCATCCCCAGTCCCCGTGCCACCGGTGCGCCCCCAGCCCCCGCGTCGTCCACTCTCTAGCCAGGCCGGCGGCAAGCCTGGTAGATAACAGTGGTGCCAAGGGGATCCGATGGAGATGAGCGACTCAACGGGGAGCTGATCTCACATGACCCGCTCCTGGGCTAGCGTCGGTGGCCACTCTGTCTCGACGGCCATTGCTGAAACCCGCATCGGCTTCCCCGACTGTGGTGCCCACCTCCCCTATCCTAAGAAAGTTCTCTGCGACGATGCGCCTTGAAATCTGGTCAGAGCTAAAGGTGGTTCCCGCAGAGCATGCACGCAACTTGTTTGATGTTTTACCGGAGAAGAACTTTTGACAGAACGATGGACCGCTAGTGAAGTTCCCAATTGGACTGGCCTTTGTTCGTCATTGGTGATCGCTGGGGTCTTCTTAGAGATGGACTTCTCCCATGGTCGCTTCTTTCAGAAGGACATCTCCTCATCTATCCATGCCCTGGTGTGTCCTTCCCTGGCTCTTCTGCCTTCGTCTTGGTTCTTTCAGTTGGCCGATGCAAGTTTCGCTTATCGATGGACTCTGTCTCGTCGTTGTTGTGTTCCATTCTTGGTGGTGTTGCTCTAGCTTTTGCTGTTTGTCAGCTCAGTGATAGAGTCTTCTGCTTCTCGGTTTCTTGCCAGGCTATTGGTTTTCAGGTTCTGAATCTCTGTTCTTTTGAGAAGGATACGTTTAAAGTCTTCTTCCACCTTTGGCATGAGGAAGGGCCTCAATGGAGACAAGAATTTCACGCTTGGCAGTCTGAGCAGGATGCCCAATGGTCTGCTATTAGAAAATTTGCTCCTTTCAGTCACCGTTCTTTTCCCTCCGTGCTTATAGGGGCAAATACAGTTTCGCTTGGTTCCAGCCATTATAGACCTCAAGATCCTAGCCATGCCGGTCACCGCCGTTCAACTTTTGAACGCATTTCCTTTCCGAGAGTTTCGGTTTTCAACCATTTGTCGTGTGATCAAGGCAAGGCGTCTTCTTGGGCTATTAATTTGGGCTCCCTAAAGGAAACCATAAAGGACAAGGTGATTTCTTCGACTTCTATTCTGGGTTCACCTAATCTTGCACTCTCGCTGGGCCAAGTCTTCTGTATTCATTGTTTTTCGACGCCCCACTCTCGCCTCTTGTGCCCAAATAAGACGAGGTGTGCCTCTTGCTTCCGTTTGGGACATGTTTTGCTACTTGCCGTTTCTCGCCATGTTTTTCGGCCTCCATCCGTAAAGGCTCCCTTCGTTTCCTTCTCTAGTGAAGCCAATCAACTTTTAATCATGGTTCAATCAACCTTCGAGGCCAATAGATGGGGTTAGCACTAGTGGGCCTCCTTGTTTCCCCTCTTTTGGTAGAATGGAACATGTTCTCCAGGGGCTCCCATTGATTGATCCGATTACCATACTCTGGTCTTCTTCACCAGATGTCTCCCTAATGCTTTGGTTGCCTCTTGATCCTCTCCCTGGCCAGCCCACGGTCATTCCTGCGGGTTCTGGAGAACAACCGCTGCTTGCGACCACCAGCTTATCCACCGACACAGCTAGTTCTACTAGCGTTCTGCTTAACCAAAAAACCACGCCATCTGATTTTGAGAGTGTTTCTAGTGCCATGGCCTACCACTTTGTTGATCTGGCGCCCTTCATTTTTCAGACTTCGAGCGTGTGATGGTGAATGGCTGCAGCCCAATGTCGAGTGTGGTTCTTGGTTGGGTGCTGCGAAATAGTGATGTCGCCATCACCACGATCACGCCTCTGCCTCAGCATCTGGTGAACTTCTCAGCTATCAGAGGTATTTTGGTAGATTTCATCAACATGGAAAAGCATCTCAGTTTTTAGTCTATTCAACCGTGTCCTTCTGGTCAAGCATATGTGCGCTTCTCCTATTTCCATGATCGGGATGGCCTCATCAACAATAGTCCACATCAGTTTGGTGATGTTCAGATTTTCTTTATCCCCCATGATAAAGCTTGGAATAATCGCATTGTCAATCTCAACCATGGATTTTTTTATTTTTAACACTTTTTAAAAACTATTTTTAATTTTAGCACCAAAAGTTTTTTTTATATATCTAACACTTTTGGCCGCTCCCCACGCGAGAGAGCGGCATTTCAACTTTGCCGCTCCCCATGTGGAGGAGCGGCAATGATGCTGAGGTGGCAGTGGCAAAAAATGGGCACGGGGCTGCCGCTCCCCCCTAGAGGAGCGGCAAGCCTGCCGCTCCTCTAGGGGGGAGAGGCAGCCCTGTGCCTATTTTTCGCCACTCCCACCTGAGCATCATTACTGCTCCCTAGATCAAGGAGCGGCAAGCGCAGAGCGCCTTTTATTCTCTTCTCCTCTTGAGCTCTGGCCATTCGTTGTTTTAGTGTCGCGCCCCCCTCCCCCCTCCCGGCCATCACACAAGTTATTTTCTTATTTAGTTGTAGTTCAAATGTCGGGC
Source organism: Saccharum hybrid cultivar R570 (assembly GCA_038087645.1). Taxonomy (NCBI): domain Eukaryota; kingdom Viridiplantae; phylum Streptophyta; class Magnoliopsida; order Poales; family Poaceae; genus Saccharum; species Saccharum hybrid cultivar. The sequence continues at coordinate 980,259 of JAQSUU010000049.1, read as the reverse complement.
GGAAGTTCGTCGAGCAGAGGTAGAGGAAAGGGAGTGAGGAAGAGACCTCCGATTGTGTAGGAGGGTTCTCTGGGTCCCGATTCTTTTGAGGAACCTATAGAACAATTTCCTTTGGAGAGCAAGAGTGACTTCACCCGTGAGAGACCTCTTAGATAATATGACAACCACACGGAAGATTGGCCAAAATGCCGCCACGGTGGGGATTGCGTCGTGCAGATGTACAACGACTGTGACTGTGGAGACTGTCATTTCTTCAGATACCTGCGAGGATTTGTATTTTCTTTTAACTCTCATTTTTTTAGATTTGCATTTGGTTTGTAGAAGTACTTATTGGTAGATGCATTTTAAGGATTCAAGCTACCCAGATAACTGTGGGTTCACTCGATAGGTCGATCCTCCTCCTATCTATCCCCATCAACAATACATCACATATCTATAGGGACACATATTTGATCTAGAGTATGGCCCTAGAAGTGGTAACTGGGACAAGTCAGAGGACAACGGCATCAACGATGCAGAGGAGCCACTATGCAATAATCCATACTACCAGTGCCCATACCATAAGAAGCACGGGCCTCCTTCTCCGCCGGCACGGCCACCGCTGCCATCAATAGGGGGTTACTATGGGGAAGGCGCAACTCAGTTCAATATGTGGTACCATTATTAGGCATGCTAGGTTTAGTTTGCAACATGCCATTGTTTAATTCGTTAATATCAGTGTTTGAGTTTGAACTATGTTTATTTTGGAGCAAGTGGTAGTGGAACTGTTGAACCTTGTAATAAGTGTGTACCATGTGGCTACTGTTTCCCTCGATCGTGCAAGTATTTTATTTCCAACATGTCACTTCCAACATGTCCTAGTATTATAAAAAAGTACATGTGGTCGAGGTTACCGATCAAAGCACGGAGCAGCAGGAAACACAGCCCCCAGGCAGGGAGCGGCAGAGTTGTTGCTCCCCCCAGCTAGGGAGCGGCAGCCATAAAACACTGTTACACGTCGTCGAACGCTCTAGTGAGCTTGAAAAGTAGAATGTAAGCACATTACAAGTTCACTGGAACACATAAGACATCATATTACAAGCTCAAATCCATTAGTTCCAAATACATGTAGTTGCAAATTATTTTGACACACTACTAGGACACATAAGTTCAACACTAAGTAGGTTCTTCGACAAATGACCTGGATGCATAAATGGTGACATAGAGTGCAACAAAGGGCCTCCAACTTCATCCTGCCATGAAAATTACCAAGTGAACCTGCAATATATATGACATTGGTAAGTAACACATAGATAATTTTTTTATCATCAAAATGTTATCCTTATATAATTGCTATGCTTACATGCACTCTATGTCCCTAGAGTGTAAGGCTCCCTCAGCCGCCTCCGTCTCTTCGGATTGGTAGGCACCACGTTAGGGGTGTAGCCAATGTCTGTGTGGTCCCGATGATGGTGCTGCCGTCCTTGGCCCTGCGCATGACTCATCCCCTGCACATAGGTCGGCCCCTGCTCAGATAAAAGATAAATCGATGTTAGATTGTGGCATTCTTAGATAACATGGGCTAGGCAAATAAGAAAATTTGCTTATTTAGTTTTACCTGTTCATCTCCTTGGCTTCCCAACAGGGCATCAAAGAGCTGCGATATGCCAATCTCCAAGTGCTGGGAAAGGTCCACCGGGGTGTGCTTGTACGGGTTGGGTTGGGACAAGGCGTGCTGGTATGGGGTGTGCTGGTACAGGTTGGGCTGGTTCGGGCTGTGCTGGTAGGGGCTTTGCTGGAAAGGTACCTGCTGGAAGTTTCCCTGCTAGAAAGGACCGAGGTGGATAGAGCCCTGTAGGTACAGGCCTGGCTGGGAGAAGCCCTGCTGGAAAGGACCCTCCTAGAAGAAGCCCTGCTGGAAAGACCGAGGTGGGAAGGGACCTGCTGCGTAGGGTGCCTGTGCTGGGGTATGCCGAAGCCCGGTGCCTCGTCCTCGTCGGACGACTCTGAGTTGCCGTCCTCGTCATCCTCTACCTCAACTGGGGCCTTGTCGGGGCGGTGTGGTGGGGTACGCACGCCAGAGGTGGACCCTGTCATGGGGTCCGAAGAGCCCTCATGTGTCCTTAGAGAAGCCGAAGCTGTGCTCTGGGAACGTGGAGGGTTTGCTGGCGGCTCCCACGGAGTGTCCATGCAGCTCAACTTCTGGGCTAGCTTCCTCAAACTCCTGCTCATTTTCTGCAAACACATGTGTGGACTCATATTATTTAAGACAACCTTTTGACTTATACAACATTATAGGATATTTTCAACATGTTGCTTACGTGCACAAATGTCTCAAGCGCGCCTCGCCCTTTGTTCCTGCAATCATGTGGTTGAAACACTGCTTCGTTGGACATCATTGACAATTGTTTGGCCTGCATACATAAATGAGGTTTCACCTTGATGTTACAATTTACTAAAACTAGAATACAACCCACCCAAAGTGCATGGACCCAGGATCTTATCACGTATCTCTGAAGGGGGCTCTCTGTGGTTGCGTCTCGCACATAGTCGCCCCTTCGTATTCGTCGGCGATTATGTTATCCTCAGAGTTGGCGGGAAGTTCTCCCCCTTGTACGCCTGCCTCACCTGCACACAGGTCGACATGTGAAGCCACCGTAGGTACTCGTTGAAGGCGTGTGGGTCATGTGGCGGGCCATCCTGTAGCGGCTGCTTCTCCCTTCTCTCCCACCTCTCGATGTATTATGCGTGTATCTCACGCCAGTCCTTCTGCTTCATTCTCAGCTTGCGGCCCACACTACAACAAGTTCAGACAGTGTTAGTGCACATAAATGCAATGACGTACTTATGCCAAATTAGTTGATACATAAATATGATTTTGTGAACCAACCTGTGCAGCTCCTTAATAAAATGAGCGGCTACCTTTCCCCACACCCTAGCCTCCCTTATATTCCTATGTGCAAGCTCCCACCTCTTCACAAAATATTCATTGCACTTCATAAAAGAGAACTCAACAATCCCAGCCACTAGCAACGAGCGAACTCCGGTGAACACACGGTTGAAAGACTTGGACGAGTTGGTGGTCATGATGCCATACCCGAATCCACCCTCGTCGTATGTTAGTGCCCACTTTTCCTTCTGTTCCATTTGGTCATGTAACCATGTCTTGGCAGCTTGGTTCATCACTTTGTCTAGTTCTCTTATTTTCTCCTTGAACTGGTACTCTGTACGCACACAACATAGAGCCTTAACCATGTCACTAACCTCCTTCTTCCTCTGACGCCGCTAGAAATTAGCTGCAAAATGACGCATGCACCATCTATGCACCAAAGGAGGGAACCCTTTGATATCTTCACCGACGGCATGGAGAATCCCTGCGTGCCGATCCAAGATCAAACATATAGTGCGTGATGCCCTAAGCACTTGGGTACGTAGAAGCCGCATGAACCATGACCACGACTAATTGTTCTCTCCCTCTACCAAAGCAAAAGCCATTGGTACTATCTAGTCCTCTAGATCAACCGCTGCAGCCATCATCAAAGTGCCCCTGTACTTTCCCATCTAGAAAGTGCCATCAACAAGGACCACTGGCCTACAGAACTAGAAAGCATGCTCCGTTTGAGCAAACGACCAGAAAACACGGTGTAGCACATGTCTCACTGAGTTCTGCAAAGACATCCCACCGGTGTCCACAAACCATTTCATGCCATGGTTGTAGTAATTCATTGCAGACAGTATTCGGGGAACCCGGTTGTACGCCTCCTCCCATCTACCCCATTGGATCACCAGTGCCATTTGCTTTGCACGCCAAGCCTTACCATACTTCACATGATACTTTACAAGCTCATATATGGACTACTATAAATAAGACACCGAGACATCATTGTCCTTGTCAACGAGTCCCAATATACGACGGTCAAGGTAACGTGCAGTGAGCTGCTGATGATATTCTTTCCCCTTGTTATCCAAGCATAAATGGGGTTGGACTAATTTACTTATCCTCCATTTGCCATCACTCGCTTTCTTCCTTGCAGTAAGCCTCCACTGGCATGGAAAACCTGCTTTGTAGGTAATGTGGTACCTCAAGTTCTTGTCGGAATGAGTCACCAAGTATGGCTTATGGTGGTACACAACACAATCCCAAAGAAAGAGCTTCATCTCTGACATTGTATTGAATATCATGCCCTTCTAAAGGATTACATGCTCATAGTTATACAGTGATTCTGCACACATCTGTAGACCTGTGTCACAAACTGCCATATGTACCATGCTGACATCCCTGTAGTTTGGACCACCACTTAAAGGTACACCACCCTGACTCAGTTGCATGAGTTCTGCCTCTGTGTAAGGGGGCGGTGCAACATAATGCTGTGCTTCGCTGATCCTACCCCACAAATCAAAATACAGCGCACCACCCTCTGCCAAATCATGGACCAGCCTACCCTAAGTCGGCATGGCATGAAGCATCGAAAGTGGGACATCGGACGTTGTAGCATGAACCGGCGTCGCATGGGCAGCACTATCATCATTGTCTTCGTCGTCATCATCGTCGTCATCGTGGTCGTCATGACCGAACCAGTTCTCTTCCGCCTGCTCGTGCTTTTCACGTTCGAACTCCCTCACATCGAAGTCGTTGCTTATACAATCGACTGGATGTGAATGCAACTGCTCCTACATCAACTGACCATCCATATACAACTGACTGGATGTGAATGGAACTGCTTCTTCATCATCCTCCAACCTATACCCATTCTCCACAACCACCTCAGCAATGGGTGAGTTCGAGCCTGTAAGGACCATAGTGTAGCGGGACTAATGAGCAGGGTCGCGCAAAGGCATCAGGACATATTTTGCCCGAGTCTTTCCACTGTCAAATCTCCCCTTGATTGTGAAATCACCGCCAAACTTTGCGTTTAAACGCACACAAAGGTCATTGAAGCTCGGCGATTCATCAAACCATTCCAACTCCTCTTCCATATCCTCAAATTCACCATATTTCTTCCTAACAATTCCTCCGAAATAAACTCAGACATAATAATCCATTTGAAAACCATTCGAGCAAACCTCATCAAGTCATCCAAACAAACTAACTATACTAAGTTTATTAACTACACTATACTAACTAAACTAACTAAAGTAACTATTTATATCACCTATACTAACTTCACTAATCTAAACTAAACATACTAACTATTTTAACTATTTATAATACCTAAGTAACTATTTATATCACCTATACTAACTTCACTAATTTAAACTAAACATACTAACTATTCTAACTATTTATAATACCTATACTAACTTTACTAATCCTACTAACTAAAATAACTATTTATAATATCTATACTAACTATGCTAACTTTACTAATGATACCAACTAAACAATTAAACTAACTATTTATACTAACAATACTAGCTAAACAAACTAATCTAACTAATAATCAAAATACATCAAAAATTCAAAAAAATAGAAAAATGGAATTACCTTAACTCGGACGCGGGGAGTTGCTATCGGGGCTGAAGTGCTCTGGGGAGGGGGCTTGGCGCTGCTCGTGGGGCAATGCTCGGGGAGCCGCCGCCTCCGGCGTCCTTCCTCGAGATAGAGATCTCCCACCTAAAAATCCTGATGATCTCAACCATAAGTTCTTTGATTTTTTTGGGTTTGGTCAGCATGGACAGGGCCCTCAAGGTCCTCCTCCTAGAGCCGTTGGTGGATAGGGCAATCCTGCTCCCTTTCAGGATCACCATCCCTTTCATGGCCAACAGGGAGGTTTTTAGGGATGGGGTCTTAGCCTCCAACAAACTACAGTCACAATATACAAGCCTAGCTAGACCTTAATGTTCCAGCTGCTGCTCTACCAGGGCCTTTCAACTTGAACTTTCCTCCGGCTAACCCTGAGCCGAATGAAGCTCTCTTGGAAGAAAATGACATTCTGCTACCTATTCCTTTGGAGAATGCTGCTGCTCAAGGACATCAATATGAGGATGATGATGTTGGTGGGATTGATGCTCTTATACATGATGAAGCTGTGAAGATGGAGCTAGCCCAAGGAATTATAGAGGTCTCTGATCCCATTGTGCATGATGATTCCTTATCAGTTGCCTCTGATCTAGTCTCTTCTACGGGTACTGATCTACCGGACTTGAACGCCTTGCCTGACCCAATAGCGCCTGTTCCTTCACCAGTGGCTTTATGCCACTTGAGATTAATGAAGATGAATTGATGAATGACGTGGATATTGTAGCTCTAGAGGCCGAGCAAGTCACTAAAATTGGAAATGTTGTGCAAGTTCAGTCTTCGGACGCTGCCTCTGAATCAAAACCCTCCAACGCAGTTGGGCTTCAGTATTAGCACCTGGGCTTTGTACAGCTTGTCGAACCAACTGCAGATCCAATTTTCATAGGGATCTATCCTTTGGGCTTCAAGCAGCACCCGGAGGCCATCCGCTAATGGGCCAAACACTTCAACTTTGGGCCCCCACACAAGTCATAACAGTTCCTCTTCCATGGGCTTGTTACTGGCTCTCTTCTTCAGCCTAATCACTTTGAAGAGATCAAGAAGTTCGTATCTTCGAATGCTTGGAAGTTTTTCTTTGGTTCAGCTCTTGGTAACATTCAGTTTTCTATACCTTTAGCTTGTCCAGTCATTTTTTATTCTCATGCGCCCCTTGCTGCGTCTTCGCTTCACCTTTTGGACTCTCAAATGTGGGAACCAGAGTAGGACAACCCGTTGGATGCAGCAGAGCAGGATATCCATGTGGATGATCAAGCCAAGCTGCCCGCCGCCACTCCGAAAGCTAAACGTCCTTTAGTGGAAACTAAAGTTCGGTGTAGTCTAAGGATCCAGAAGCTCAACAATGGGTTCAAGAACAATAGGTGTTCTGAGAAGAATTTTCTGGCCTGCACTATTACGTCTCCAACCATTCCTAATTGAGTGATCAAGAGTTTGGGAGAGGCCTTCTGCAAGGTGGTGGCTTCTGACTTATTTGATGAGCATCTTCAGGCGAAGAAAAGCAAGAAGCCATCTCAGAAGACTAAGACTGAGGCCCCAGGGGACTCCAAAGCGAAGAAAGCCTAATGCCTTTAGATGTGTTTTTCCTGTGTTGCATTGAATGTGTATCACGTTCTTTGCCCTTTTGGTCTTTACTTGGTTAACTCATGAATCTACACAATGTCAAAACTTGGAAGGTCCTATGCTGGAACATCTGTGGGGTTAATGAGGAGAAAAAATGGAATTCTATTCGTGATAAAATCTCTGAATCTGGTTGTGATATTCTTTGTCTCGAAGAAACTAAGCATGACTTCTTTGACAATCAGTTCGTTAGAGGTTTTTGCCCGCCCTCCTTTGATCATTTTGAGTACCTCCCTTCTCTTGGTGCCTCTGGGGGTCTTATCACTACTTGGAGAGGTGATCGTTTGCGTGGTTCCCTTGTTTTCTAGAACCAATTTTCGCTTTCCGTCGAGTTTTATTTCAATTTTGATAACTCTTCCTAGATTGTTACCAACATTTATGGCCCTTGTATTGCTATGGACAAGCGATCTTTTATGCACTGGTTCAAACATATTTCTATGCATGCTGATGTCGACTGGTTAGTGCTTGGTGATTTCAACCTCCTCAGAAACCCCTCCGACAGAAACATGCCTGGTGGTGATGTCTCTGAGACGCTCTTGTTTAATTTGGCAATCATTGCGTTAGGTCTAGTGGAGCTACCTCTCTTTGGTAAGCAATATACTTGGAGCAACAAACAAAGTGCCCCTTTGCTGGAGCGCCTAGACTGGTTCTTTACATCGGCCTCTTGGACTTTGTCTTATCCGGTTACGTTTGTCAAATCGCTTGTTAATGAAACTTCGGATCATGTGCCCTGTCTAGTTTCTTTTGTCACAACCATAGCCCAACATCATATCTTCCACTTTGAAAATTATTGGCTGCACCATGAACAATTCTGAATGTTGTTTCTTAGAGTTGGTCTCAGCCTTGCACACATTTTGATATAGCTAAGATAATTTCAGCCAAATTCAAAAGACTTCGAGCATCACTTAAGCAGTGGCAAAAGCAACTTTCCAGCTTAAATTGGTGCTTTCTTTTCTGGGTATTATTGAAGAACACAGAGATTTGTCAACAAAAGAAGGGAATTTTAAGGCTATCTTAGAAGAACACTTGACCTCCCTTCTGAGGCAACAAAAATCTTATTGGAAACAGCGGGGGCGTGTAAAGTGGGTTAAATATGGTGATTGCAGCACAAAACTTTTTCATGCCCACGCTACTATCAGACATAGGAAAAGTTTGATACCTTCTATTGAGGATGACAGTGGTATGGTTCATTCAGATCATAACTCCAAAGCAGATGTTTTATGGCTTTCTTTCAAGGATAGGCTAGGCACTAGTGACTTTATGAATATGCTCTTCAACATCAGTGAGTTTGTCCAACCAGTGTCAGATCTTGACTTCCTGGAAGCTCCATTCTCCCCTTTGGAGATTGACAGAATAGTCCAGTCTTTTCCTTCTCATAAATCACCGGGTCCATATGGTTTCAATATCGACTTCTTCAAAAAAATGCTAACCCATTATTAAGTCTGATTTTTATGATTTGTGTTCTTCCTTTCATAGCAATAATATTTGCCTTTGTAGCATGAATGGATCTTATGTTACCCTTATTCCTAAAAAAGAGGATGCTACTAGAGTGGGGGATTATCAGCCAACCTCACTCCTAAACACTTCAATTAAATTGGTGACAAAGCTCTTAGCCAATCGGTTGCAACAAGTAGTGATAAAGCTTATTCATAATAATCAGTACGATTTTACTAAATCAAGAACAATTCAAGATTCTATTGCTTGGTCATTTGAGTATTTGCACATGTGCCATCATTCCAGGAAAGAAATAGTTATTCTCAAATTGGACTTTGAAAAGGCTTTCGATAAAATCGAGCATCAAGCTATGCTTTAGATTATGCAAGCTAAGGGCTTTGGTAACATTTGGTTATAGTGGATGCAAAGTATCTTCAACTCGGGTACTTCATCAATTTTGTTAAATGGTGTGCCTGGTAAGACCTTTCATTGTCAACGTGGAGTAAGACAGGGAGATCCTTTGTCTCCTCTCCTCTTTGTTTTGGCAGCAGATTTCCTTCAATCTCTTTTGAACAAAGCAAAATCTTTGGGTCTTCTTCACTTGCCAATCCCTTTACAGCATAATGAGGATTTTCCAATTATTCAATACGCCGATGACACACTGATTATCATGGAGGCTTGCAGCAACCAACTTTTCTTTCTCAAAAGCCTTCTCAACTCTTTTGCTTCTTCAACTGGCTTAAAGGTCAACTATGCCAAAAGCATGATGGTACCAATCAATGTGTCTAAAGATAGATTAAGTCATTTGGCGAATATCTTTGGCTGCTCTACGGGCTCTTTTCCTTTCACTTACTTGGGTTTACCTCTGGGTTTGACTAAACCCAGAGTTGAGGACTTTTGGCCTTTGATTTCAAAGTGTGAACGTCGACTTGCAAGCACTGCAAACTTTCTCTCTCAGGCTGGCCGGTTGGAGCTAACAAACTTGGTTTTCGCTGCTCTTCCGACTTTCTTTATGTGCAGCTTCAGACTACCAAAAACAGTTATTAAACAAAATAGATAAGTTCCACAAGCATTGTCTTTGGTGTGGTGTCGATATCAACAGCTGCAAGCTAGCCAAGGCAGCTTGGGAATTGGTATGTAGGCCTAAGCAAGAAGGAGGATTGGGAGCCTTGAATCTCCAAACTCAGAACGAAGCTCTACTTCTAAAGCATTGGCACAAATTTTTCAATAGAGCTGACGTCCCCTGGGTTCATCTTATCTGGGAATGCTATAATCATGACAAACTGCCTAATCATGTTCGCAAGGGCTTTTTAGTGGCAAGATTTACTGCATTTGCTTGAAAGATTTAAAGAAATGGCTTCGGTTACAATACATGATGGTCGAACTTGTAATTTTTGGGAAGATGCTTGGAATGGGCAAGCTCCCAAATTGAACTTTCCAGAGCTTTTTTTCCTTCACAAAAGAGGTACTGTCACCTTTAAGAAGGTCAAGGCGCAAGACACCCTCTGGGATTTTTTTTCCAGCTAACGCTCTCAACGAGTGCTTTCGCACAGCATACTCAGCTTCGGTTACTCCTAGATCAAGTTGTTGTCTTAGACTTACCAGATGTTTGGTCATATACTAGTGGAAAACACGCGCCCCTGCGCGCGATCGGAAGGGATACTGATCATTGTTGTGTGGAGAAGATGTAGAGGGCATGATTACGGATATGCGTATTTGCACTGCTGGTTCTGAAATTAGGTTATATACAGAGAGTATTGTACACAGCAAAGGTAGCTATATAGAGCAGTCCAGGCAAGAGTGATACATATTAGGTCTATTACATATGTAGATATAGCTGCAGTGGTGATTTGAACGAATTGTAGAGTGGTAGGCAGCGATGTCACAGAACATTAGTTGTCCTACCAATGATTAAAATATAAATACCCAAGCAATCATATGATCAAGTAAAGGAAAGTAATCTGTTCAAGATGTTAACCAAAAAAAGTTAGGCTTAATAACAACATCAATAATTCAGTAATCTAATGGCAGTTGTAATTTCCTGTGTTCGTTTTTAACATATTAACTGGGGAGCAAGGTCCACACTTTTTTTTAAAAAAAAGGCACTGTAACTCTGAATATTGTTGGGAAAAATGCATGGCCATACAAAAATAAAATGATTTCAAAAGTTACTGGATCGAACTTTAATGGGAGTCATCAATTCGTATGAGTAGTCACTCTTTTTTTTGCATAATTTTTGCCATGACAATAGAAAAGTCCAGCACTCTCAAATTCTAGGTTTGTGTAACCAAAATACATGAAAGAAAGATGAAGATGGGAAAGTAATAAGGGGGCATTACAGAGGAGACCTGGGTTCAGAAGGGGTGGACTGCTTGAATCATAGTTGTAGGTCCGCCTGGCAACCTGCTGCCTTTCACAAGGGATGTGAGAAACATCAGCCGAAAAGTTTAGGTACGGTAAAACGACAGAAAATTTATGAGGCAGAAAAATTGATTGAGCTGCTATAAACAGGAACGACATGAACATTACTGCAGCCATGTAAGTTGAGAGGCTTTGATTTCTATAAAGAATTTGCCACTGACACTGCAGAGAGGATGGAAACATGTATAGTTGTATACATACATAGGATGAGAAAGGAAACAACATTTGAACTAAACACTATGTTTAACACTTGGGAGGAAGAGTATTAAAATGTGAATTTTTCCTATCGAACATCTTATAGTAAAAGAATGAAGTCAAACACCGAAAAACAATCTGAAATACAAGATGTCACTGTGAGAAAGGGGAAATGAATTGATCAAAAGTTTGCTTGCCTATATAGCCGAATATGTTTCAATATTTCTGATCCATGAGACCATGACCTCATATCCCATGTTAACAAACAAAGATCAGTTTGAAAAGAGTGAAACAAAGATCAGCTCATCAGCATAGGTATCTCCAATGGGAAATATACAAAAAAAATATATATAAGAATCTAGATGCCAACAGGATGGTTGTATGTCCTCAGGTACTCTATATATAAGATGCAATACAGGTTGTCTCATGGTGGTGACAATAACATGCAATATTAGTTTAAATCAAAGCTTAAATGAATTTAGGAAAGCACTTGATTAGCAGGCAATAAACTGAAGCATTACCATGAACAAAGGAATAGGCATAAATTATATTGTTTAGATCTGACGAAAACACGAGCAAAGTGTGGTCCGTATATGGTATAAATTATTTATAATAAGTCAAAAGGCAAGGCATGGATAGGCAGGCAACAAATACTCTCTGGTTCTATGATACATGGATGCAGACAAATAACGAAGTGCAGAGATTTGAAGAAAGAGAAAGGATAGACATCCATCATATTAGGAAAATGGTACTATACCCAAAATCAATAAAGTAAGCGGTGCAGATAAGTCTGAACTCTGAAACCAGTGAAAACAAAGTGCAATCCATAGCTGCTGAAAGCTGAATCTACACTTGGTAGGGAAAAAATACATGTCAAGAATTTCCCAGGATGAGCTTTTCAATTAAGCTGCCAGCATTTATGAAAGGTAAGGTTACCGATGTTCCAAGCTCTAAAATGAAATGGCTAATATTGTTGTGAACTCATACGTAGGAATGGGAGAAATGAAACCAATAACCTCTTAAAATATATCAGCAAGCTGCAATTGTAGCGTGTATTGCTATGGACTTGTCAAAGTACGACCAAGATGTGAACCAACCAAATTACAAAGAGGCAAGAATCAATATAGGATAGATCAAAGATGTCAATCAATCAATTTTAAAGAAGGATAGATCAAAGAGAAGAGGCAAGAACCAATGACCGAGAATTAGATAAGGCAAATCAACTTTAAATATTGTATGTTTGCATGCATGAATTGCGGCGTAGATATGTAGAAATAGTTGCCAAAATTATTGGCAGATGGACAAGGTGACTATAAGCAAATTAATTTTGTTAGCACTTACAATGCAATGGTAATTTAATAAGTAGAATGTAATTATCTCAGTGTAGAACAAGCAAACTAATACAAGGGAAAATGATGACACGTGGTATAATGATAACTCGAGTGTATTAAAATCCCACCTACTATTGAAACAAAGAGCATGCAAATTTTGTCCACTTGCTAAATGAAATAATCTCATGATCAATGTATCTGGGTATTCCAAAGATAATCACAACTCATCCCTGCAAAAGCAAAGAAAAAAAAACAAGAGAAGCAATTAATTTTGTTTGCTTCTAACACTTTGCTCTAAGAGGCACACTAGAAAAGTAGAGGGTCAAGTTAACATAGCAGGAACACATCGTAGTTGTTGAACGTATCCACATCCTCATAATCCCAAGTATGTTTCATAATATCAAATGGTTGGACTACAATTGGACCAGGAAAGAAATACAGAAAGTAAAGAACTAGAACAAAGGCGCATGTATCAACAGCGTTGGCCACATTGTATCAAACAAAGAACACATCCATGTATATCAAACACAAGCAGTACGAAAAATGCGTATTGAAGAGCTAAAGCCTTTGAAGAACCTATCAGGTTATGAGCAACAATGAAATGAGAAGACCAGTGAAAACGCAAGAGTAAGAGTGTAGCAAACCATTCCATAATCTTACAAATAAACTTTAATGCTTTCATATGGTATAGAAGGAAATGGAAAAATGTAACCTGGGTAATGCAATACCCAAAGAAATGTTGACGGACAGTATGAAATAATTTTATTCCTTTGATTTTGTTACTCTCAACTGATAATATTAGGACAGCCAACGACTACAGACCGCAGGGGAAACTGAAAAGGTTAAAACAAACCTTATTCTCCTTTTGAAGAATGTCCCTAATTGGACCATGAGCATCAGCGAAACACACGTTCTGAAAATATTCAGTCAAGAGGACATGATAAATGAGCAGGAAAGTATACATCAATACGGGATTGACAATAAACTATGGATATCATGTCCTGGTATAGCTGAAATAAATAGAAAATGATTGTGGATGACAGCAGTACAATAACTTACCTTATGCACAAAAACAATATTTGGAGCGATTTTACTTGGCAACTAAAACACAACTTTGACAAAGCTTTTTCTCTTTCCTCAAGACACTGAAAACAGGGCATCTAAATGATATAATGTAGATACTCAAACAGCCCAAAATAAAATAGAGCCTTCTCCAATTGATAAGCACCTTTAAAGATATGGTCCACATTGATATGTTTGTGAATTTAATAGCAACCTGAGTTGGCACAGCCTTGCGAAGCACTGTCTTTGCGGTACCAGGAAACCCAAAAAGTAAAATTGCTTTACATGGCTGTTGTAAAATAGAATATGAACAAAAGAAGTAAGTTTTGTATCAGGTAAAGGTAGTGTTCCATTGTTGGCCTAGCACTGTAAAACAATAAGAACATTGCACCGTATTGAAAAACAGAAAAAAAAAATTACAGCGGTCAGTAACTTGCTTAAAAATGCAGCCGCTATTTTATTTTTCAATCAGACCTCATGCAAGGCAGACTTGATTAGGCTCATCTGGTACATAGTAAAGTAGATGTCCTCCACATGAATGCATGATACTACAATGATGTGTAGATAAGTACCTTCTGAAGGCCACTGGTTTACATCGTCACTCTGAAAGGATCAAGATGCCCAAGAGGGGGGGTGAATTGGGCTTTTCTAAAAATTAATTGCAAGAATTAAATCCTACAAGCCAAACTTCACCCCTAGTGCCTACTTGTGTTCCTTGTGTTTCTACTAATAAAAGTTATGCACCCTAAGTTCCAATCCTAGACTAGCAAGGCAATTCTAGGAAAGTAATCAAGCAATGAAAGTAATGCAAGAAAGTAAATGCTTGAAAGTAAGGGATAGGAACACGGTGATGTTTTACCGAGGTATCGAAGAGTCGCCACTACCCACTAGTCCTCGTTGGAGCACCCACGCAAGGGTGTAGCTCCCCCTTGATCCGCGCAAGGATCAAGTGCTCTCTACGGGTTGATTCTTCGACACTCCGTCGCGGCGAATCACCCAAAACCGCTCACAACTTGAGTTGGGTCACCCACAACCTCGTCAAATGATCACCGAACTCCCAATCACCACCAAACCGTCTAGGTGATGGCGATCACCAAGAGTAACAAGCTAGAACTCTCACTTGACCACAACAAGTCTAATGAGAAGATGGATGCACACTTGCTAGACTCTTGTCACTAGAGAGGATTCTCAAACTTTGATTCGCAAATCTCAATCCTCACTATGGCTCTTGCACTCCCTTGCACTTCAAAGGTGTTTCTCAGCTAAACAAATGAGAAAGAGACCTCTAAAAGAGGTGGAGGGGTTGTATTTATAGACCCCTCAGATAAATCCAACCGTTACCTTTCGAAATAGCTAGATGCGCACTGACCGGACGCGCTTGTCGATTTGACCGGACACGCCGGTCAGTTGTAACGGTCAAAAATAGAAACCTGTACTGAGAGACCGGACGCGCCGATCTGTGCTGACCGGACGCGCCGGTCTGAGATGACCGGACGCGCCGATCAGGGATGATCGGACGCGTCCGATCACGCAAGAGCTCTCTGGAAATTTGACCTGACGCAACACCGCGTCCGATCATAGGTGACCGGACGCGTCAGGTCACCACGGGACCTTACTGGAACAAGACCGGACGCACAACCGCGTCCGTTCATAGGTGACCGGACGCGTCAGGTCTCCGCTAGACCTTACTGGAACATGACCGGACGCACCGGTCTTTTTCACAGTCACGTCCGATCTTTGCTGTTTACCCTCTAGAACACGTGTCAGCCTGACCACCGCGTCCGGTCCTCTCAAGGACCGCGTCCGGTCAGTCAGCCGACAACGCAGTTAAGACTTTGTACTGACCGGACGTGTCCGATCATGACCAGGACCACGTCCGGTCATAGGTAAACGGCTCAAACGTCTTCCAAACGCAATGCAACTTGAACCAAGTCGCTTCTAACTGTACTCTGAGCTTTTCTCGAGCTACCTAGTGCTAAGTTTGACAAGTGTGCACCACACCTAAACATAAGACTCACCTAGGTCAAGCTACTCGCTCATGCCCCTCTTCATAGTACGGTCAAAGGAAGAAACAAAGATCCTAACGACTATTCCAGATGTATATCAACACCTTGATATCCGGAACTAACCGTCCTTAATCTTATCGTTGATCCTTTGAAAACCGAAACGATTTCCATCAAGGGACATGACTGCCATATTGCTTAAGGCAGTTATCATCTCCATGACCTAACTTACCGATGTTTCTACAAAACACACGTTAGTCATGGTAATTATGTGTTGTCATTAATTGCCGAAACCAACACCGGGGCCTAGATGCTTTCAATCTCTCCTTTTTGGTGATTGAGGACAACACTTAGATTCAGAAGATATGAGTTGAGGTTTTCGATCATGCTTGGTTCACATAAGCATACAGCTGTAAGCACAAGGGTTAGACAATGCTTATGTGTTCCAAGCCAACTGAGTGTACTTAAGAGATAAGACATGAAAGGTTAGTACACATAGAAAATAGCTCATGTGAAATTGGAGAAAGGCACTGAAGCACAACCTTATGAGCTATAAACAAACAAGTGACATGATTTAAAGCTGTGATTAGATAAACCATAAAGATTTTAAGGTATCTCATAAGATCACATGTCACACGAATGCAATTACTGTAAAGTAAACATGATGCATGAGAGTAGCACACAAGAAAAGAACGAAAACCCTAAAAAAACTCCCCCTAAGCTCCCCCTGAATCTACTCTCTCTCCCCCTTTGGCATCAACCGCCAAAAACTAATCTAAGGATCTGACGGGGGAATAGACGGAGTCGAGTCGGGTGCCGAGGAGCGCGGAGTGATCACAAACTGTGAGATGTCTCCCTCGGACTCGGAGCTATCTGGCTGACCCTCTGAAGTAGCACGCGGCTGTGAAGCGGTCTGGGTCTAATCAACAGGAACAGGTGCTGCCGAAGTAGCGACAAGTGGAGCAGTCTCTGTGACCTGAGCCTGAAGTGAGCCAAAAGCTGGGGGATCTGTAGAGGCAACTAATGACGGAACAATCTCTGTAGTGCCTGTCCCTGTCACTGGAAGGAAAATTGCCTCTGAACCTGACAACCCTGATGAAGTAGCAACTGTGGTGTGCGAGGGCGTCGGCTGACCAGTCAACTCGCTATATGTGGCACTCAGATCAAAGAACGGTGTGCCGGTCAATATGTGAGGGCGAGGCTGGTCTGAAGGAGTAAACCCCGTCTGAATAGGCATGTAGCTCGGGGACTGGAACGACTGAGGAACCTGCAGCTGTGGAGATGTGAACTGAAAGCTTAGCTGATCTTGACTTGAAGGTCTACTAAATGGTAAAGCTGAAGTCAGGATAGATGCAGGTGGAGGAGCCCCAACTATGACAAGGTGACGCAGAAGCTCCAAGTACTGCTGCTGGCTGGCTGCACTCTGTCGCTGCATCTCATACTGCTGACGCTGCATCTCGACCTGTTGGCGCTGTATCTCAAGCTGCTGTCTTTGGAACTCATCCTGTCGAGCCTATATCTGTGCAAACGCAGCAGCTGTGTCCTGAGCCTGTCTCTGTAGCTGAAGCTCTTGTCGCTCCTGTGCCTGGGTCAGCCTCTCAAGTATAGCCACCATGTCTGGGTCTGAGCGGGAGGCTGAACCAGAACCACCGGTCTCGTGGTCGTGAGGCCGAGGAGACCGATACCTGGGGATGGGCTGATAGTCCTCATCAGTGCTGTCAGAGGCTTTATCCTCAGCTATATCAGCGGGCTGAGCATCTAGATCTACAAGTTCTGCCTCAGCAAGACCCTGTATGGTCGCATCCTGCTCAGCCGCTGTCTCAGGCACCTCAGGTCTCTCTCTCTATCCTGGTGCAGGGGTCTGCTCTCTAGTAACTGAAGCCCACAGTTGACGAATATCATACTCAGGAAAAGTAGTAGTGGTTTTAGTTAACTCAGCACTGATTTCTGAAGGCAGCTCAAGTGCAGATCTGATGATGAAACAGATCCAATGAGCATAGGGCAGCTGACGGTGTCCCTTGAAGCCTTCTGCCAGGGTGTCCTCCATCTCACTGACCATAAGATCCTAAATGTCAAAAGGTGTCTGTGAAAGAAGGTGGTGAACAACCCAAAACTGCATCCTGGTCAGTCCCTCTCTGTAACCAAGTCAGGGAAGAAGAGTGTGTCTGACAATAGCATCCAAGACTCGGGCAAGCGGTGTCAGACTGGCAGGTGTACGACGAGACCCTTTGTCAAAAGGCTCACGAAAGCAGGGTCGGATCAGGTCTGTAGGTGCCATAGAACCGCCATGAGGGTGTCTAGGTGGAGCTGTCTGACCAAAGCAGAGCCGGTGGATCTTCGTGTCTGAAGCAGGGAGTCTAAGAATCTCTCGTACTCTGGAGCTGTACAATCTACGGTCGCGGCCTCTGAATGCAAAGTGTATGAACTCATGGGCTAGATCAATCCATAATGAAGCATAGAATTCCCTAACCCAAGTGCCGCAGTATGCATCTGTCTGTCCAAGAAAATCTAACAGGCCTGGTAGATAGGACAGATGCGGACGTAGCTGCTCACCCACTACGTCAATAAGTGACTCAATGCGACAGACCCTCTGTGGTCGAAAAGCAATGCCACTGTCAACAAGAGCTCTGTAAAAATCCTCCTGGAGAGGAGTATAGAATCCCTCTGAAGCTCTGGAGTCTCTCTGAGGCAGGAACCACCGGCTGACCTTAACAAATCTCAAACTTTGCACCTGACGTGCAGTAGCACCTCTCAGGTCAAAGTGTTCAACTAGGGGTGTACCTCTAACTCTCGGAGGTGGACGTCCTCCACGACGCTGGCCCTCTGGCCTGGGAGTCACGGGAGTCCGTGTGCGTGTGGATCGGCGATGTGATGGAGTCTGAGCTACCTGTTCCGCTGTCCCCTCTGAAGGTGCTGTAGGTGGATCAACTGACATAGTATCTGCATCCATTTGCACTTCTGTGCCCTCAGTGGTCTCAGTGGTCTCTATACCAAGCTATCGTCCTTCAAGATGAAAACGACTGTCTCCAATGCGTATACCACTGCTCCTGCCACCCCTCTCTACTGCATCTGCTGCATCTGCCACTGCCTGAGCTATCTCTGCATCAGTGAGAGTCTTTTTCTTCTTTCTGGCTATGATCTTTATGCGCTTACCACGCGCAACCTCAGACAGACGAGGAGGACTGTTGTCCCCGTCACTAGGAGCACCACCGGCATTCTTGCAACAAACCATGCTGTCACACTGTCGGAAAACCTCTAAAAGATGATGTACTGACACTCGAGAGGCTTGGCCTCAATCCGTATCCGCAGGCTTGGCCTCGGATCCAATCAACAGGACAGCAGTCACCCTGACACACCGACAAACTCGCTGAAAAGATAGAATAGATGGATCTACTATAAGCAACATATATGATCTAAAGGTACGAAACCCTAGAGGTAGCAAGCATATAAGATAAGACGTGAAACGAAACTCGATGGCTACCTCGGATCGACGAGAAAACGGTGACCTAGGTCGTGAGACTTCCCGACGCACCAGACGAGCGCTGATTCGCCGAAACAAGAGTCAATTAGGGTTAACGAAAACAAAATTTTGACAAACCCTAATACGAAGATCAAGGAAGTGTGAAACTACCTCGGAGCGAAGACGTCGCATGAAGGACGATTCGACAACGAACGAACGCGACACGGAGGTGCAAACCCTAGGGTTAGGGCCACGTGCGATGGACGAAGGTTGAGGATGAGGACGGTGGCAGGGACTGGCCGAAGGTTGAGGATGGTCTTTGGCAGCCGCAGCAGTACCTCACGACGGTGGCGGCGGCAGCGGCATGGTGCGGCGGTGGTGGCGCAGAGAGCGGTGGCTACATGGGCGCTGTGGAGGAAGTGGGTCGCGCGCGAGAGAGGAGAGGCCGCAGGGCCAGGCGGTGGCGCAGGCACGGCGGAAATCTCCGATGAGCGGCGGTGCGGCGGTGCTCCGGCGAGCGGCGGCGCGGTGCGCTAGGGCACGGAGGCGGCGGTTGCAAGTGTACGGGCGGAAAAACGAAGGAACGCGAAAGATTATATGAGGGGTTAGATCCGCTCGAAACGCGATGACCGGACGCGGTGGTCGATGTGACCGGACGCGGAGAGGCAGCATCCGGTCACATTCCAGTAAGCTCCTAGAATGACCGGACACGTCCGATTATCTATGATCGGACGCTGACAGCGTCCGGTTTTGATTTGCCCGGAAAACTGAGACGGATGACCGGACGCGGTGGTGGTTACTAGGATCGGACGCGGTGGTCAATAGGGGCGCGTCCGGTGCAGCGTCCGATCACTAGATCAGGAGACGGTCTTCAGGATGACCGGACGCACTGGTGGTCGCCAGGACCGGACGCGGTGGTGAAGCAACACTGCGTCCGGTGCAGTGTCCGGTCTAGCGTCCGGTCACTGTTTTTTACCCTTTTTCATTTTGAACTTAGACGCGACTTCTCCCAATCAAGTTCCAATTCAAAAAGACACAGATAAACACCAATTGGAACAAGATATGAGTGACCTCACTCAAACCCTCAAGTTTCTCAAAATAGTTGCCTTAGGCTAATATTATTTTTAGGAAAATAGGCAACAAACACCCAAGGAGCAACGTATGGCCATGCAATAGAGCTTTTGAACCCTTGGGAGCGTCAAAATGCTCTCTCTACCCATGGACGAACACAGAGGTTGCTCAAAACTTAACCGAAAAGGAACGACAAAACAACAACCATGCATATGCAATGCAAAACAAGTAAGTAAAGCTAGGTTGCTTGTCAAGTTTGATCCACGGTTAGGCTTCTTCACTCCTCCAAAGGAGGGTTATCGTAACCATGTTAGTCAAGCCCTAGATGCATTGCGGGTAATTAAACATGACATATAATACAAATGCAATGCAAGGGACAATACAAGCTCATCTTTTAAAGTTACTAGAATCAAGCACATTTAGTTCACTTCTCAACCTACAAAAGGTAGCTTCATCCAAAGGTTTAGTGAAGATATCCGCTAGTTGATTCTCACTTCTTACACCTTCTAGTGATATGTCATTTTTAGCAACGTGATCTCTTAAAAAGTGGTGGCGGATATCAATGTGCTTGGTGCGAGAGTGTTGTACCGGATTATTAGCAATTTTAACCGCACTTTCATTGTCACATAAAAGCGGCACCTTTTTAAGAACAACTCCATAGTCTAGGAGGGTTTGTTTCATGTATAGGATTTGTGCACAACAAGCCCCCGCGGCAATGTATTCCGCCTCGGCGGTGGACAAAGCCACACTATTTTGCTTTTTAGATGACCATGATACTAAGGATCTCCCAAGCAAATGGCACCCTCCGGATGTGCTCTTTCTATCAATTTTGCAACTGGCATAATCCGAATCGGAGTAGCCAACTAGTTGGAATCTAGCTCCTTTGGGGTACCATAGTCCGATGCTTGGAGTATACTTAAGATATCTTAGGATTCTTTTTACGGCACTTAAGTGAGGTTCTTTAGGGCACGCTTGAAAGCGGGCACACATGCACACACTAAACATGATGTCGGGCCTAGATGCGGTAAGGTATAACAAGCTACCAATCATAGAACGGTAAAGAGTTTGATCGATTGGTTTACCTCCCTCATCTAGGTCGAGATATCCATTAGTTGGCATTGGGGTCTTGATTGGCTTGCATTCTTCCATCTTGAATCTTTTGAGAAGATCCTTGGTATACTTCTCTTGAGAGATAAAGATCCCTTCTCTCATTTGCTTGACTTGAAACCCAAGGAAGAATGTTAGCTCACCAATCATTGACATCTCGAACTCTTTTGACATCAATTCACCAAATTCTTTGCAATGGTCTTCATTTGTTGACCCGAAGATGATATCATCAACATATACTTGACAAATGAAGATCTCTTCTTTGAATTTCTTGGTGAATAGTGTGGTGTCAACCTTCCCTATGGTGAAGCCCTTCTCAATGAGGAAGTCCCGAAGGCGCTCGTACCACGCTCTAGGGGCTTGCTTGAGCCCATATAGCGCCTTGGACAACCTATAAACATGATTAGGATATCTAGGGTCTTCAAACCCGGGAGGTTGTTCAACAAAGACTAGTTCATTTATAAAGCCATTTAAGAATGCACTTTTCACATCCATTTGATATAGTTTCATATCATGATGTGATGCATATGCAAGTAGGATACGGATGGCTTCAAGTCTTGCAACGGGTGCAAAAGTCTCTCCAAAATCAAGACCTTCAACTTGAGAGAACCCTTTTGCCACTAGTCTTGCCTTGTTTCTTACCACTACCCCTTGATCATCTTGCTTATTGCGGAACACCCACTTGGTTCCAATGACTCTTGCACCTTTTGGATGCTCTTCAAGTGTCCATACTTGATTTCGGGCGAAGTTGTTCAATTCTTCATGCATGGCATTCACCCAATCTAGATCTTGAAGAGCTTCTTCTACATTCTTAGGTTCAAGACAAGAGACAAAAGAGTGATGTTCAACAAAAGAATTAAATTTTTGAGATCGAGTCATTACACCCTTTGTAGGACTCCCTATGATAAGATCTTGTGGATGTGCTTGAAGTAGAGGTGAGTTTCTTCGATCAACCATTTGAGGGGTAGGATGAGGAGCATCAACGTCTTGTGTTTGTGCCTTGGCTTGATGATGAGAGACATGGGTGTCTTCAATTTCAACTCTCTCATTCTTGTCATCATCTTGAGGCACATATGATGATGATGGTGGATTGACAATTTGTATATCGTCTTCATCATCTTTAGGCTTGATGTCACCTACCGGCATGTTCTTCATGGCCTCCCTCAATGGTTTATCACCTACATCATCACAATTCTCAATTGCTCCTTGGGAGCCGTTAGACTCATCAAATTCCACATCATATGTTTCTTCAACCAAACCGGTGGCGTGGTTAAATACTCTATATGCTTTGGACTTTGATGAGTAGCCAACAAGAAAACCAATATCACAACGTCTTTGGAACTTCCCTAGGTGTTGACGCTTCTTGTACATGTAGCATTTGCAACCAAACACCTGGAAGAATGAGACGTCCGGCTTCTTCCCATTTAGCAACTCATAAGGGGTCTTGCAAAGAAACTTTTGTAGGAAGAGGCGATTTGAAGCATAGCATGCGGTGTTGATTGCCTTGGCCCACAATTTTTTCGGTGTATTGTACTCATCTAGCATTGTTCTTGCAAGAGTGATCAAGGTCCGGTTCTTCCTCTCAACTACACCATTTTGTTGAGGAGTGTAGGTTGATGACACTTCATGCTTGATTCCAATTTCATCACAATAGGCTTCAATGTTGGTGTTGTCAAACTCTTTTCCATTGTCACTTCTAATCTTCTTTATCTTGACTTCAAATTTATTTTGAGCTCTCTTTGCAAACTTCTTGAAGCAACTTGCCACTTTGGATTTGTCATGAAGAAAGAAAGTCCAAGTGTATCTTGAGAAGTCATCCACAATCACAAGACAATAAAGATTTCCACCCAAACTCTTGTAAGTAGTAGGACCAAACAAATCCATGTGAAGGAGTTCTAGTACTCTTGATGTTGACATGTAGGCTTTGGTTGGATGAGTGTTTGCAACTTGTTTGCCGGCTTGACATGCACTACAAGGTTTGTCCTTTTCAAACTTTACATCCTTTAAGCCTCTTACTAGTTCTTTCTTCAATAGCTTGTTGAGAGTGTTCATTCCAACATGAGCAAGCCTCCTATGCCAAAGCCATCCAAGTGTGGTCTTGGTGAACAAACATGTTATCAAGTTTGCATCTTCGAAGGTGAAGTCAACAAGATAAAGATTGTTGTATCTAAAACCCTTGAAAATCACTTGCTTGTCATCTATCTTGGTAACAACCACTTCATTTGGACCAAACAAGCATTGATAGCCAAGATCACAAAGTTGCCCAACGGATAGTAAATTGAAACTCAATGAAGCAACATAGAGCACATTGGAGAGAGAATGATCATTTGATATTGCAACCTTGCCTATACCCTTGACTTTGCTCTTTGAATTATCCCCAAATGTGATCTTGTCTTGACATACCCCATCCTCTTCAAGTGAGGTGAACATACGAGGATCACCGGTCATGTGTTGTGTGCAACCACTATCAATCACCCAATGAGATCCACCGGTCTTGTAGTTCACCTACACACAAGAGATCAAGCCTTTTGTTTAGGGACCCAAACTTGAGAGGGACCCTTAACTTTTTCAACTAGTGACTTGGCAACCCAAATCTTCTTTGGCCTATTCTTGTTAGGAGGACCCAAGAACATAACTTTCATCTTTTCACTAGAGTCCTTTCTAAGCATGTAGTGAGCATTGAAAGCAAAGGGTCTAGCATGCTTGGGCAAGGGTTGTGGTGGTGGGGTTTTGCACTCATGAGCAAAATGACCTTCTTGTCCATACTCAACACATCTCTTTGGCTTGGGCTTTGACTTGCTTTGTTGTTGTTGAGTTTTGACCTTCTTCTCTTGATTTGCCAAATAGCTAATGCCACTCCTATCCAACTTCATGACGGTGTTCATGAGTAGCTCACTTTGCAAGTGTTGGCCTCTTGTGAACTTGCTTAGGCCGGTCTTAAGATGCTCTTTCTCTTGCTTGAGCTTCTTGTTTTCTTCAATAAGTGACTCATTTGAAGCTTGCTTTTCAAGAGCCAACAACTTCTTGTTCTCAACTTTAAGCATCTCATTTTCACTCTTGAGCTTGACATACTCATCATAGTCATTGGCCTCAACCACACTCTTGCCTTTGCCGCTAGAGCCTTACTCAAAGTTTTCAATAATCAAATCATCACATGATGTAGCTATATCCATCTTAACAATTTGGTTAGTAGCATCATGTGTCTCAAGAGCTAGTTCATTAGCAACAATAAGAGTATCATAGTTGATTTTCAATGTAGTATATTCTTCTTTTAGAGAGTTGAGTCTAGTCATGAGTTCACCATGCTTCTTCTTAATTTTATCATGTTTATCTCTAAGCTCCTTGTTTGAGGTCTTTAGCTCCTTGAGAGAAGAAGACATAGTTTCATTTTGATCTATGAGCTCATCCCTAGTCTCATGTGCACTTTCAAGCTTAGATGAGAGTGTTTCATTTTCATGTTGAAGCTCATCATTTTCATTTCTAGTCCTCCTTATGATTTTAGAATATTTGTTTAACAATTTTACTAATTCATCATAAGAAGGTGCATCATATTCATCATCACTATCACTATCATCACTATCACTATTTTGTACCTTTCGATCACCTTTAGCCATGAGACATAGGTGGGAAGTGGATGATGACGGTGAGGATGGCGGTGAAGATGGTGATGAAGACATTGATGACGATGATGATGGCCCAACCACAAGTGCGGCGATCTTCTCTTTTCCATCATCACTTTCATCGCCGGAGGACTCACATGATGATTCAATGTCGGTGAGCCAATCACCAACAATATAAGCCTTGCCTCCCTTCTTCTTCTTGTAGAACTCTCTTTTCTTACCATCTTTCTTCTTGTATGGTTTGTTCTTTCTTTTATCATCTTCTTCTTCACTTGAATCATCTTTCTTGCCCTTGTACTTATTCTTGTTCTTGTCTTTTGGAGGCTTTGGGCATTGATGAGCTAGATGGCCAAGTTCTCCACAATTGAAGCAATCCATTTCGGAGATTGGCTTCCTTTTGGTACTAGTGAAGAATTTCTTCTTCTTGCCATCGAACTTGATGCCACTCTTGTTGAGCTTCTTTAGCATCTTGGTGGTTCTTCTCACCATGAGTGCAAGTGATTCATCATCAATATCACTCTCACTTATGCTCTCTTGCACTATCATGGCTTGGCCCTTCTTCTTTTTCTTTTCATAGCTAGCTTTGAAGGCCAAGTCCTTCTTCTTGGAAGATGATGAACCCTCTTCCGGAGTGATGTGCGTGTATATCTCATGTGCATTGATCTTTCTCAATACTTGAGTCGGTGTTACGGCGGAGAGATCACTTTGGTGAAGTACGGTGACAATATGTCCATACTTCTCAACGGGGAGAACACTCAAGATCCTCCTTGCAACATCCGATTGACTCATTTTAGTGAGTCCAAGAGCATTGAGATCTTCTACAAGAACATTCAAGCGAGTGTACATTTCATTAGCACTTTCTTTAGGAAGCATCTCAAAAGAATTAATTTTCTTTAAAGCAATATGATAGCGTTCCTCACGCTCACTCTTAGTTCCCTCATGGAGAGCACAAAGATTTTCCCACAATTCATGAGCGTTTTTGGTATTACGCACACGATTGAAGATATCTTTGCCTAGTGCCCGGTAGATTGCATTTTTTGCTTTTGCATTCCACCGGTCGTATTTCTCCTCGTCACCACTTGGGTTAGCGGGATCCCTTATGAGGGGAAGCCCTTCGGTTGCGGCTCTAAGGAACCCAACATCTATGGCTTCGAGGTACGCCTCCATACGAATTTTCCAATATGGAAAATCGTCTCCCTCAAAAGTGGGAGGTGGTCCTTCCCCATTAGATATCTTGCTCTAGGCGGTAAAGCCTAAATTAAGAGCAACACGGCTCCGATACCAATTGAAAGGATCAAGATGCCCAAGAGTGGGGTGAATTGGGCTTTTCTAAAAATTAATTGCAAGAATTAAATCCTACAAGCCAAACTTCACCCCTAGTGCCTACTTGTGTTCCTTGTGTTTCTACCGATAAAAGTTATGCACCCTAAGTTCCAATCCTAGACTAGCAAGGCAATTCTAGGAAAGTAATCAAGCAATGAAAGTAATGCAAGAAAGTAAATGCTTGAAAGTAAGGGATAGGAACACGGCGATGTTTTGCCGAGGTATCGAAGAGTCGCCACTCCCCACTAGTCCTCGTTGGAGCACCCACACAAGGGTGTAGCTCCCCCTTGATCCGCGCAAGGATCAAGTGCTCTCTACGGGTTGATTCTTCGACACTCCGTCGCGGCGAATCACCCAAAACCGCTCACAACTTGAGTTGGGTCACCCATAACCTCGTCGGATGATCACCGAACTCCCAATCACCACCAAACCGTCTAGGTGATGGCGATCACCAAGAGTAACAAGCTAGAACTCTCACTTGACCACAACAAGTCTAATGAGAAGATGGATGCACACTTGCTAGACTCTTGTCACTAGAGAGGATTCTCAAACTTTGATTCGCAAATCTCAATCCTCACTATGGCTCTTGCACTCCCTTGCACTTCAAAGGTGTTTCTTAGCTAAATAAATGAGCAAGAGACCTCTAAAAGAGGTGGAGGGGTTGTATTTATAGACCCCTTAGATAAATCCAACCGTTACCTTTCGAAATAGCCAGACGCGCACTAACCGGACGCGCCTGTCGATATGACCGGACGCGTCGGTCAGTTGTAACGGTCAAAAACGGAAACCTGTACTGAGAGACCGGACGCACCGATCTGTGCTGACCGGACGCGCCGATCAGGGATGATCGGACGCGTCCGATCACGCAAGAGCTCTCTGGAAATTTGACCTGACGCAACACCGCGTCCGATCATAGGTGACCGAACGCGTCAGGTCACCATGGGACCTTACTGGAACAAGACCGGACGCACAACCGCGTCCGTTCATAGGTGACCGGACGCGTCAGGTCTCCGCTGGACCTTACTGGAACATGACCGGACGCACCGGTCTTTTTCACAGTCGCGTCCGATCTTTGCTGTTTACCCTCTGGAACACGTGTCAGCCTGACCACCGCGTCCGGTCCTCTCAAGGACCGCGTCCGGTCAGTCAGCCGACAACGCAGTTAAGACTTTGTACTGACCGGACGCGTCCGGTCATGACCAGGACCGCATCCGGTCATAGGTAAACGGCTCAAACGTCTTTCAAACGCAATGCAACTTGAACCAAGTCGCTTCTAACTGTACTCTGAGCTTTTCTCAAGCTACCTAGTGTTAAGTTTGACAAGTGTGCACCACACCTAAACATAAGACTCACCTAGGTCAAGCTACTCGCTCATGCCCCTCTTCATAGTACGGTCAAAGGAAGAAACAAAGATCCTAACGACTATTCCAGATGTATCTCAACGCCTTGATATCCGGAACTAACTGTCCTTAATCTTATCGTTGATCCTTTGAAAACCGAAATGATTTCCATCAAGGGACATGACTGCCATATTGCTTAAGGCAGTTATCATCTCCATGACCTAACTTACCGATGTTTCTGCAAAACACACGTTAGTCATGGTAATTATGTGTTATCATTAATTGCCGAAACCAACACCGGGGCCTAGATGCTTTCACACTCATATCGCCATCATCAATATGGCCAATGTAGAAACTCTCCTTGAGGCCTCCTATAATATATCAAAATTCAGAGATAAATAGGAGATTGCTATTTTTTTAATAAGACGTATTTTTAGCGGATCATCAATAGGGCCAATGTAGAAACTCTCCTTGAGGTCCCCTATAATATACCAAAATTCAGAGATAAATAGGAGATTAGATAGGCTATTTTTTTAATGAGTCGTATTTTTAGCACAAGATCCGCATCTGTTTCATTAAGGAAGGCAGAACAAAATTACAGGAAGGTCAGTATAACAAAAATTACAGGGAGGAGACAAAAGGCTCAAAAAATTATCCTGATAGATTGGACCATATCATTACAAGGAACAGAAAAATCGATAAAATCTGTGAAGCGTGGCCGTAGCTTCAAACTACAAACGATGTGCAGAATGGGTTCTTCAGTATTTGTGCAGGCTTCATGAACTTTTCAGTGGAGGAAAAGTTCTGAAATGAAATGATGCAACTATGCTATGTGGTTTGAACGAATGGTATGTGGTCATTTCAGAAGAAACTAACAAGAGAACGGCAATTTGAGCTGCTGTGTAACGCTATGCACCTCGTTCGGTTGGATAAGATTGGCAAAGTGGAGGTCCAGCAGCACATGAGAAAATTAATACTATGGCATCCCTAATATTATTTGTACCTGAATAGGTTTTCTATTGCTGTTTCCTTCGAACTAACACTGAGCTTAAAGGTTCAGTGGATAGTTATTTTAATCATAATACTTGAAGATAGTCCGTTAAATGGAATTAGCAAGCTGTCAGCAGAGTAAACAATGTTACTGATAGTTTTGGTGGGGAAAATATATGGGACCGAGCCTGAATAACATTTGACAGTAACAATTTCACCTAGAGATATGAAGCTTACATGTGGCTTTTCTTGACATACATTATCGTTGTGTATTGGATGCTTGTAAAAGCCATTCGCCAGGTTTGCATCGCCCCCTTTTCCATGGCAAGCTCTGTGCATCGTTTAGCTACAACATAGAAGGGCTAGGGAAGTTGGGAAAGGAGTTTGGTACCATGCTGCTGCTGACGCCGGCAGTGCGTGAAGGCGATGTTCTTTGCATTCTTAAATTTTAATTTGGTTGAAAGTTTGAGAAGACGCATCTGTGGTCAACCTTGAACGATTGTTCCAACACACTGCTTGCAGTAGAACATCTGCAAAAATAGAACAACGCAAAAAACAACGACAACTATTAGACAATTTCAGAGGAAATCATCAGCCAATGGGAGCCTGAGCAGGGGCACCATGGGAGCGGCAACACTGAGGGAAAGGGAGTGCCGATGCAACCATGGAGGCGCTGCTCCGATTCCTTCCGGATTCACAAACGCAGGGCAGCGGTCGTGTGGACCCCAGGGACCTGAACCTAGGGTTTCCTGTAGCAGGACAGGACACACGAAGCAGAGGGAGGATGCGGCGCCGGGGAGGCAGCGACGGCGGCGGCGCTTGCCCGGCCGACACGACGGGGGGAGGGGAGGACGATGGCGGCCGCAGCCACGTCAGCCCGCTCGCTAGGTGCCACCGCACCTGGCCGCACTAGGAGAGAGAGGGAGCGAGCGGAGAGGAGAGGAGAGAGGAGGAGAGAGGGGAGGGCACGGCGGGGGGAGGGGGAGAGGGAGGAGGAGGGCGGGCGCACCTGCGCCGGCTCGCTCGTGCGGTGTGTGTCGCGTCGCCCTCGCCGCATCGATGGAGAGAGAGAGAGAGGGAGCGAGCGAAGAGCAGAAGGAGGGCGTCGGGGTCGGGAACAAGCAGGGGAAGGAGCTGGAAGGAGAAGCTGGAGCAGCGGTATATATCTGTTTGACCGGATTCGAACGCAAAACGAAAAGCCGGAGAGTCGCACGAGGAGGACGAGAAGCCGTTGCCGGCGAAATTGGCTCCAAGTGATACAGGCCATTGGATGGAAGATCGGACGGACGAAAAAATTAGAGGCGACGTGGACACGGTAACTATCCGGGAGCCGACTGCGGCTTAAAGAAGTTAATAGTTGGGGCTCTGCTCAATTCTCTTCCCAGAAGGCCTACAAACATCTTTTTGGTCACACTATCACGCCGCCGGTTTTCAAATGGCTTTGAAAAAGCTCTTGCCAGCCCAAACATAAGGTATTCTTTTGGCTGTTATTACAGGACCGTTTAAGCACCAGGGACATTCTTCGTCGTAGACATATACCCTTGCCCTCTTATAATTGTGTCCTATGTTCGCTGGACCATGAAGAGACACTGGAGCATTTATTCTTGCGATGCCCGTTTGCTGTTTCCTGCTGGCTCTATTTGAATGTGAACTGCCCAAACTCCTGGACCCAGATTTCAAGTGTTTTTGAAGACTTCAGGCAACAGCATCATGTTCCTTTTTTCCTAGAAATTGACATTCTCTTCTGTTGGAGCATCTGGACAGTGCGGAATAAATTCATTTTTGAAGGAATTCAACCAACTCTGGCAGCAGTTCGTCATGTTTTCAAGATGGAATTCGCTATGGTTATCCATAGGGCAGGGCCGTCTCCAGAAATTCGGGGCTCCGGAGCGAAATGTAAATTGAGCCCCTAAAATTAAAGTTTATAGAAAAAATATATAGCCAATAAAATTAAAGCACACTTTATAATATCAAGGGAGCATATAGGATCCTTGAATAGATTATGAATGAATTTGCTCAAAAAAAAATAAATTCTGAATGAAATTTAACTAATCCTTAAATAAATCTTGCCCATCGGTATCCTCTAGTTGTGGTGGCCTATGGCTGACTCTGATATGGCTACAGAAGAATTTTAAGTTACCGTTCAGGATAGGACAGGAGGGCCCAAAGGCAAGCACTACGCACGCGCGTTCTGGACTAGGCGATTTTCGGATTTAACGAACTTGCAGACCCTTGTCGACGGCCCACAAATTTATGGGCCCTGTACGGTTGATCACCTCGCACACCCTTGTCGACGGCCATGCCATAGGGCGAAATCGAAATACTTCCCTCTTATTGTACCATAGGGCGAAATCGAAATACTGCTGTTCTTTTCCTTATTTTCTTCGTTTCTTTCTTTGTTTCTTGAGCTCCCATGTAAGACTGTTTGCTGTTTTAATTTTTATAAAATTTTCAGTAGGGGAAAATCCCTCCTATTGCCTAAAAAAAAGAACAAGAGAACTGCTGAGGATAACCTGGGAGGTGTCACAACACGTAACAAGCTCAATGGGGACTAAATACCTAATACCGTACCGATCTGCACTTCAGTAGGTGCAGCAACATATAATGAGAGGGACTTAAACCTTTCTTTACATATAGCTTTTCAGGTGGTTAGTAGTTTAGATCTGGACTCTTTTGGCAGGGGCCCTCGAATGCGCTGTGGTGAATCTTGCTTGGGCTTCATTTCGCGAGGAATAAAGACGGGAAAACTATTCACTAAAAATATATAGAGAAACTCTATGAGGTTGCGATGTAACTTACTATAGTTGCGGTTGCAATTTGAAAATTTCAAGTGTTAAAGTCGAACAACACTTGAGTTTTTATATTAGTATAGAAACTAGACCATATTTGTAACGGACATATGAAATTAGAATACTAAAACTGTATATATACTAGCCAACGGCCAATAGATTATGATTATGAAGTGCTACACCATCCACCATCTTTCTTTAGCTCCAGCCCCCGCTAGGAAAAGCTGTAGAATTTACTGTGTTAGGCAAGGGCACGGCTACACTAGGGGCTGGTTTAGATGCAAAAAATTTTACAAAACAACACTGTAGCTATTTTCGTTGTTATTTGTTAAATATTGTCTAATCATGGTCTAATTAGGCTTAAAAGATTCGTCTCGTCTATTTCGTCTAAACTGTGTAATTAGTTTTATTTTTATCTATATTTAATGCTTTATGCATGTGTCTAAAGATTCGATGTGATGGAGAATCTGAAAAATTTTGCAAAATTTTCTGGGAACTAAACAGGGCGTAGATATCTCCGGCAGAAACTTGCCCCCATCGCTCATTAACGCAGGTGCAACTTCTACCAAGCATGATCAGTCGCTGCCATGGCTTAATTTGGGTGATGGAGTCGTATTAACTGTGATGCTGCCTCCCCAACAACACTGTCACTGTCTTGTCACTGCGAAAATTAAACGAGTGCAGCAAACTGAAAACGAGTGCCTCCATATATACGCACACGCGTCACGCGTCGGCCCACATTCCCGCAGTCCGCAGACAGAGCCAACAAGGCAAACTGCACGAGAGATCTCCGCACACGCCAGCTAGTAGCTGGAGCTGGTAATGGCGGCGCAGGAGGAGGCGAAGGCGGCGGCGACACGCCGCCGGAGGAGGGGCCACCCACTGCTGCGGGGGTGCAGGCGCGAGAGGTACACGCACGGGTTGCACCCGGCGCAGATGGAGGCGCTCCGCGCCATGTGCGGCGCGCTCATCCCGTCCCTGCCGGTGACGGCGGAACGTTTCCACGGCGGCGGCCGCAAGGACCTCGAGCGGTTCTACCTCGCCTCTGCAGCCGACGGTACCATCCCCGAAGAGGTGAGCTACGAGCTCACATCGGCGCCGATCGAATCTATCGCCGATGATCCATGCGTGGCTGCGTTGCGGTCCCTTCGTCTATCTTTATTTTTTTTCTCGAATACGTAAGAGCGTTGTTTATCATCGCATTAAGGAGAAAATAGAAGTGATGTACAAGAGTCCGGCTCAAGGCCGCGACAGATCGAAGGATTACATTGAAAGACTTGGTGAGTAATCGACTACCCTCGACGCTAAACTCCTTAAATCCTTGCGCCCGCTTGAGCCCACAGCTCGGCCTGTGCCTTGATGATCGGCAGCAGCTCCGTCATCGTGGTTGCTGCCTCCCTGAAGCGCTGGGCATTCCATTCTTTCTAAATTTGTCAGGAGGTGAGTGCGAATAGCGAGTCCATCCCCTTCCTCCGAGTACCTTGACATGTCCCTCGGAGCCACTTCCACCAAACAAAGACTGGTCGAGCCATGGTTGGTAGCTGGCATCGGCTTGACAAATGTGGAACCATACCTCTCTTGTGAATAGGCAGGATCAAAGGATGTGATCAATTGTCTTGGTTGCTTGATCACAGGGGTAGCATTCTTCTCTAGCTTCTAGACCATGGCGGGTGCAGCGGTCGTTGGTCCAGTGGCGCCTTTTGAACGCTAGCCATAGGAAGATCTTCACCATTAGGGGCGCCCATGTCTTCCAGATCAACGAGTGACCCTGAAACGGTATGGAGCCTGTATGTAGCATTTTGTAGGCAGATTTGGCGTTGTATCTGCCGTCCGGTGAGCATCGCCAGACCGTCCTGTCTCGCTGGTCGTTGAGTGTCACCTCCGCCATCACTGACGGAGCTGCCCTAGGGGCGGGGTGGGGCAGCCGCCCCAGCTACCGGCGGCGTATTCTCGGACCCCCCCGGACCCCCCTATTCTTCCCTATCTCCGGTTGACGAGCGCCAAGGACGCAAGCTGTCGAGCAAGCTGTGGCGCCACGGCAACGACCGGCGAGCCAACGAACGGGGCAACGAGCGGATGAAGAAGACTCCTGCTAACCCACTGGGCCTTTTTTGTTAGTTTAGTTTAGCCCAATAAGGGCCCAATTTGGCTCTCCAATTCCCCAATCGAGCGCTCACTATCCGCATCGAGCATCCGCACGTCCGCACCGCAATTCTGCAATCCCCATCGAGCGCTCTAGGTTGCCGCCGCCCATCGGCAGCCACCACACGCCGCCACTGCGCCAGCCACCGCCCGCCGCGCTACCCCACATGCTGCCGCCAAGCGCTAGGCCATCGCCAGGTGCCCAGCCCTGGCCATGGAGGAGGGGTCTGGGGCCGGCCATGGCCTCGGTCAGGTTAGCGGTAGAGCAAGGGCACCAACTACCCCAACATCTGGATTCGGCCGAGGTTGAAGCAAAGGTGTCCCCAGGAGTGGCATTGACGAGAACAACGATAAAAAAGTATTGTTTTGTGATTTTTTCAGTTCATGAGTATATGAAATTAGAGGAAGAACGTAACAGAGTATGCCAATTTGACAAAATATTTTTGTGCCATGTGAATGCGGTGTTTTGTAAATATGATGCCTTTTTGGTTTATTTTCTCGTTGAATTCGCCCCACCTATAATTTTTTTCTAGCTCCGTCATTGTCCGCCATGGCTTCCCAGAGGTCGAGGTACTCTGCGATGGCTGTCGAGGACATGATGCCGGTGATACCTCGTGTCCAGTGCCGGTTTGAAAGCCCCCGCTGGACCGTGAGGCGTGATCTGATCCTCTGGATACCAGCTGCCCTAGGTTTGGAGCCAAGTCTGATGGAGCAGGTTGGTGCAGCCACCGATCATCCCAAAACAGTGTGGTCTTCCCGTTTCCCAATTCCGTGTATGTACTTCATCTATCTTTCATTCGCAAATCATTCGTCGAATCCTGCACGAGTGAGGGAGAGACCACGTGGCCTCTTGTCGTATCGTACCCTGTCCTTTTGTCGTCGCTCCCCGCAGTCGCCATGCCTTGGGGACCTGTTTGGTTGCTTATTTATTTCTTTGCTTTTTGATGACGAAATTAATCAAAGGTCGCGGAGCTGGTCACTCGATGCGTTTGGGAGGCGGTGGTGCTGGTGAACGTCGTGCTCTGGATCCTGAGCACCAAGGTGGGCACGTTGGTTCTCTGTGGGCGACTCTGCATCTCCGGCAAGTTCCCCTACGTCCGCAAGTTCGCGGACATGCCAGTGGAGCGGCGAGAGCAAGCGTTGACGCGGTGGAACAAGGCGCAGTGGTGGTTCCCCCTCAAAATCACCTTCGTCGTCATCAAGATCCTCTCGCACTACGCATTCTACACGACGGTATGTTCTCAGCTTGCTTGGTCCCATGCATTTTCTGCCTTGTATATAGTGCTTGAGAAGGTTTGTATATAATCCTTACAAACACATGCACATATATTTACCCTTTGAGCACACCCAGAATATTGACCTGACAGATCTTGAGAGGTATGTCGTTGTCAATGATA
Source organism: Saccharum hybrid cultivar R570 (assembly GCA_038087645.1). NCBI lineage: Eukaryota > Viridiplantae > Streptophyta > Magnoliopsida > Poales > Poaceae > Saccharum > Saccharum hybrid cultivar. The sequence goes on along the minus strand of JAQSUU010000049.1, from coordinate 945,463 downwards.
CTATATCATAGTAGTATTTACATTAGTGTCCCTCTGTTTCCTCTATTTTTTTATAACAAATAACAATCAACGGAGTAAACAGATGATTATTATTTTTTATAACAAATTTACTTGGCGGTTAGAATATTTTTCTAATTTACTTGCCGGTTGAAATATTTTCTTGTCGCTTTGGGAAATTACATGTGATCCTAGTTTCCTCGGCAGCCAGCCTCTAAGGAGTGCCAAAACCGCGAAGGAAATCAATTTCCCTTATCCTCTATCCTTGACGTAATTTGCTTGACGATTTATAGTCAAGTATTATTTCCTTGTCTTTAGACATTTTTCTTGGCGACTTTTAGCACTAAGGTAATTCAGGATTCTAGTAGTGTTTGAGGTAAGATGACTGTAAAGCCCTTGGAGGTTCCAAATAGTCAGAAGGACACCCTCAGCACTTGAGTCAATTTGCTAGCTCATATCAAGTTTAAAAAATAAAATGGAAGAGCCTAACATATTGGTATAGAAAAACGTATAAGCATAAACACATGAAACATAGAAAAATGTTCAAACTTACCTCTTTATGAAGAGCTACCTAGTTGCTTTTTGTCATTCTTCTCTTTTTCACCCAATAAAATATGCTATGAGCTAGCTATTTTAACTACTGTAGGAGCTGTCTTAAGGTGCATGTTAACCCGGAACAAAAATCTACATACTCCCTCCATACCTCAAAAGCAAGTCGTTTAGGACAGGAATGTACGTACCAAGGAGTGTTTAATTAGGGGGTAATCTTCCATGTTTGCTCATATTAAATAGGGCTGCGGGTGCATTTCGAAGGAGAGACAAGCGTAGCTGGAGTGGCAAGTGCAGCGAGGCACGAGCCCTGCGGTTCCGGGTTCGATACCTGCCTGGGGCGCATTGCTTTTGCTGTTTTTTTTTTTTTTTTTTTGCGTTTGGACCTGGCGCGTGAGCGAGGCTGTTGAAAATGCATGGCGCGTTTGGCCGTGCTTCGGCGCCATTTTTTCCAATCGTTTTGCACGGGCAGGAGATGGCGCCACAGCCTTCTATTTTTAGCGCTCCTAAGACTAGCCGTAGTGGGTACTCTAAAACAATACTCTAAAGCTTTAGAGTATGAATATAGAGTAAAAACTGTTGCACTGGGTACTTTAAAACGATACTCTATCATTTCTCTCACTCTATATTTAGAGTGATACTGTGCTTACTCTATACTCTGTAGTAACGGGCCCCACTAGCTAAACAAAGGAAAAAATGCTATAACTCACAAACCAAAAATCCAAATTAAATTTTGATTTCACCATTAAATTCGTCTCAATAAATCCTTCAAAACTAGATCACACATGGATATATTTAGATAAAGTGACAAGTGGGTCCCACAGTGGATAGAGTGGATAGAGGATGATATAGAGGATGGATGAGTGCGGGAGAATTAAGTATAGAGGAGAGAATCTTGCTGACTAGGACATATAGAGAGTGAATATAGAGGTCCATGAGTGCGGAAAGTCTAAGCTGCGACGCTTGAGTTTCAACATGCATATTTAAACGGATGCATTGGCTCGTTAGCTTCTCATTACTGTGCTTCGTCTCCTCACTTTCTCTCTCTTTCATGTACCGTATGCAATGGCTGCGTTTGATCTAGCTGCGAGCGTCCGTGGCTCGAGCTAGCTGTTTGCTGCTACGAGCGTCCATGGCTGGAGCAAGCTGCTTGCTGCTGCGAGCATCCCTAGCCGAAACCATGGCTGGAATCCTAAAGAAAAGCCAGCAGCGAGGAAGAGGATGGGAGGGGCTGCATGCGGGAACGGAAGGGCCGGGGCTGCATGCGCGGGCAGCGGACAAGAGCCGTGCTGCATGCGGGAACGGAAGGGGCCAGCATGCGCAATTACTACGAGCCTAGACGCGTGCGCACGATTACTGCGGGAGAGTGCGGAGGCGCCGCGATTAATGCCTGGCGTGCGCGCCGCGGCGATGGCGGCCGAAACGCAGGGGCAAAGCAGTCCAGGACGCAGAAGGAAGGCCAGAACGACTTGGGGCTGGTTTAGATGTAAAAATTTTTTTGCAAAATAGCACTGCAGTTATTTTCGTTGTTATTTGGCAAATATTGTCCAATCATGGTCTAATTAGGTTTAAAAGATTCATCTCGTCCATTTCGTCTAAACTGTGTAATTAGTTTTATTTTTTATCTATATTTAATGCTTCATGCATGTGTCTAAAGAGACGAAAAATCTGAAAAATTTTACGAAATTTTCTGGAAACTAAACGTGGCCTTGCTTCGGCCAAAACACTTCCAAGCCCAGAACGACTAGCTTTTGAGGTAAGGGAGTACGAATCATATTATCATATTAAGGGCATCCACAGTGGCAAATATCAAATCGCCAGTTGGAAACAATAAACAATAGCAAAAGCATGGAAAGTTTTTACGGAGGATAGACCTTCTAGAAATCTGTGCGAGCTGGCGAGTTCGGAGTAACTCCGAACTCGCATCAATGGTTTGGGGTAGTTCAAGTTTCACTTTATTCCATGATGATGAAGCCAGTCCTCCATTATTCCATGATGAAGACACACCAGAATGCATTCTTGTTGGTGTTCCTATGCCTCAAGGATGGACTCATCGACCTGTTGTTGGAAGCTCAATATTCTATTATGGAGGGCATTATCTTACCTGTTGGGACACGTCTCCCAAATATTCATGGCTTCATGGTTTGTGTAGAATCACTGCTTCGCCTTCCTGAGCAGTGGAAACGGAAAGAGGTGAAGTCGGAAGGCCTCTTGAGTGACTCCTTTGATGGTAAACATGTTGCATATCTAGTGTTGTAGGTGCACGTTGGCATCCTCGTGAGATTTCCCACAGCAGGGACTGGCTTGTACCATCGTAATAAATGTCATCTTGAGCTTGAAGTTCACATATCACTACTGCACAAATTTTAACTATGGCGGACATTATGGCTTAACCGAGGTGGGTAAGCCAACCACTTCAATGTAAAGGTCACGGTTAATCGTGACCTTAACCAAGGCGGTTGGCCAATCACCTCGGTTAATTGATTAACCGAGGTGGGCGCCTTGCAAATGCCCGCCACGGTTAATAAATTTAAAAAAACAAAAAAAGCCCAAAGCCCACCGGCGAGCCCATTGCAGAGCCCACCGATGAGCCCGTTTTCACCGCCATGAACCACGGTGCCAGTGACCTCCACCAGATCCGCCGTGCCTTCCACCGGATCTACCGCTAGGAGAATCGCCGCTCCCAGATCTAACGCTCGAGGCGCCTCCACCGGATCTGTAACAGCCGCAATGGCATCGGCCCACGAGGTAGCACCGCTGCCTCGCCCTCCATCGGATCCACCTCGCCTGCGTCGCCACTCGCGCGCTCCACCGGATCCGCAGAGGTGGCACCCGCCGAGGTAGAGGTGTCGCCTGTCGTGGAGGTGCCGCCCGCTGAGGTAGAGGTGGCGCCGAGGTGGAGGAGCTCAGGGCGAGCGTGCACCGGCCACAACCGGCCCCTTGCTCAGAGAGAGAGGGGGGCCAGCCGTCACGGTGTGAGGAAGGGAGAGGGGCACTGTCGCGGTGGGAGGAAGGGAGATAGGCGCCGTCAAGGTGGAGGAAGGGAAGGGGCGGCGTCGGTGCTAGAGGAAGGGAAGGGGCAGCATCGGTGGAGGAAGGGCAGTCGCGGTCGCGAGGAAGGGAAGTCACGAGGATGGGAGTGGGCGCCGTCGTGCGGGTGGGAAGTGGAAAGGAGAGGGCGCGAATGGGCTAGGGTTTCCTCATTCGTTTATATACTCTTACTTGCTAGTGGGCCTTAGATTGGGCCAATATTTACACATGTGGGATTTGTAGTGTGTCCGCCTCAGAAAATCAATTTACCGAGGCGAGCAACCTTAAATGCCCGCCTCGGTTAATATATTAACCAAGGCAGTTGTGTTAGGGCAACTGCCTCGGTTAATAGGCATTAACCGAGGCAGTTTTCTTACATTGCCCACCTCGGTTAAGTATTAACTAAGGCGGTTGCTGGCCTGGCTGCCCTGCCTCGAATAATTGAGGCGAGCAACCAGGCCGCCCGCCTCGGAGCCCCAAATGGAAATGTTGTGCAAGAGATTTTCTATAGTAGTGTAACCATTGATGATATTTGGGCCAGTGGCCACGTTGGTAGCAGATGGAGCTGGGAACTCGATGGTCTTGTTAGCCATGATAGAGTTGTGTGGTGATAAGCCATCCACAAAAAAGCTAGATCAATTGTTGAGAGGGTATGTTGAGGAGGGACGGGTCAAGATCAAACCCTTTTCAGTAATGCCTTAGGGTTTTCTTGGAAGTTTGTGGGCAAGTCGAAACCAACCATATACTACCCTCCTTCACAAAGGAAGACAGAGTAAAGACAAGCTCTCTAAAGAACAGAGCAAAGATATACCAGACTCCTGAAGACTAATTCTAGATCCTAAGTAGAGCTTGACTCAACTCCAAGTCCCACTAACTAGCCTAACGACTAAGCTACTAAAGAGAATGGTACTACTTCTTCTTGGTTGTTGTTTAGAATATGGCGCCAGCACCCCATTTATAGTATATAGGAGTAGGGGGGTATTTGTAGGTGAAGGAGAGTCAATGGAGCAAACAAGTGGGGTTGGGCAAGCCCCTATAGGGTCAGCCTACCCTTGATCTTCCATCGCCTTCAATCCTACGCCCCTAGTTGCTCCTTAGTGGCGGTTGACTGGTACCCAAGGAAATTAACCACCATTGCCTAGTACAAACACGCTATGGTGGGCCCTCCAATCCAAGTGAAGATCCGTCTCAGCTCTTGGATCAAAACTGCCACCAAACCAACGCGTGGGATGGATCTAAATTGTGTTTGTTGGCCACTCCTACTGATTAGTGACGTGGAGGGGCTAGGGCCAGGTCGGGCGACCCCCAGGCTCCTCCTTTACTTCAATTGCATTGGGTGATCTTCTTTTGTTCTATTTCTTAATTGCCCATGCACACATATAATCTCCAAAACAAAGCGGAACCACATTATTTAGAAATAACATACTACTATGTATTGATTATACCTTCACTTTACTGATATGTTGATGGTCGGGTTGATCATTTAATGACCATATCTATGTTATAGTATAATTATAACCAATCTGTTTGTTTAATAAAGAATTACTACTACACGTGTAATTCTATGATAGAGGAAATTTGATATCTCGAGCAGTGGAGGAAGTTAGTACATACTAAGGTGTGGCCATAATCTTCTTGGTTTTTTAAATTTCTTATTAGGGCCGTTTAGATCCTTTCATTTTGGAGGAATTGGAATTTACTTGATGGATTAGGCTATTTGCTTGGAATTTGACATTCCACAACTTTTCCAAGTTCACATATAAGCCTATCTCAAATTCATATGGTGAAAAATGGAAATTAATTCTATAGATCACCATGCGATGTTTCTATTATCCAACTTATAGTACGCTCTTCAACTTGCTTACCTACAATATAAATGCAACATATAAGTATCTTCCTTGTATGACTAACAATAATACACAAATATATTTCATATATAACCATATTAGCTTAATTAATCTATGCCTAAATTATAATTAATAAAATGAATTCAATTCCAAGGATCCAAACCGGCCCTTAGTGTTTTCTAGGATGATGCAATAATTATCTTGAGGTTAGCACTAATTAGTCTATCCTAGATTCACTTCAAGCACCACCTTCAATTTTGAGCTCCAGTCATTCAGATGTAAATGACCATTTTTGCCATCATTGTAGTTAAAGGTTATGCTTAGGACATAAGTCTTCAATTTTACTAGAAGCATTTTTAATTACAAACAACACAAAATCTGCACCTTAACATGCGGATAAAAGTTTGTAGCAATTAATAAGATCAAAATTGGGAGTCAAAACTTAGGGCCTGTTTGGTTTCCCCTTACTACTAAACTTTAGTCACTTTAGCTACTAAATTGCCAAACAAACTGACTAAAAAGGGACTAAAGTAGTTTAATCACATTAGTATCCCAAGAGGTGCTAAAGTGGGCTAAAGTGCCCAATGGACAAGGGCTACCCCTCATTATTGCTGGTCCCCCACCTTGATTTGTGCATTCATTAGGGGTAGTTTGGTCTTTGTAGAACTGCTTTAATGACTTTTAGTCACTAGAACCAAAAAGGGGTTACTAAAGTTTAGTCATTGGTTTTAGTAACTAAATTTTAGTCATGGGAAACCAAACAGGCTGACAACATCACGAGACATGAGCTACAATAAGACCATCATAGTTTAAGTTAAGGTTTCAACCATATACATATTAACAAAGCACATGAACTGTCATGAGGAAGAAAACTAGAGACGTGAACCGAACAAACATTTAGAGTAACTGATAATTTTATCATAATTGGATAGATAATTATATCGGTATTGTATTAGAAAATGGACAAAGGAAAGAGGCATATATACATGAGTAAGTTTGATTAGTTATAGGTACTAAGAGCATCTCCAATAGTTTCTAAAAAAATCACTTGGTAAAGTAATGAGTTTTACAAGTGACTAAAACAAGCTGGGAGCATATTTGTTGGCTTCCTCCAACAGTTTTCAAAAATATCGCGCCTAAAAGATAAAAATGTAATTTCACATCAATAATCCCGAACTATTTCTATATCACTCCACCCACTTTTATAAACTTTCTTTCTCTCTTGTACATTTGTGTCAGGAATCATGTCGTAATTCTTATTCTTTCCCACATCCTTCCACTAGATTGGTGCGATTGATATATGCATGTATTTATCTGCTTTGACAGGATCAAGTTTTCCAAGTGCTAAAAGATTTAGAGGTAGGGTTGGAAGTTGTGGAAGATGTTTTTTTTAATCTTGCCAAAGGTCATGGATTGGGAGTGATTGTTTTGGGAACTCTTGGAGATACTCTAAACTTAAACATTTAATTAAGGGATTTGCTATTTAACAAGCGCTTAAAATATATTTTCTTCTCACGCAACACAGGACAACCATGGGATTACTAATGCATGTCTTCATCTTTTTTTTCAATCCTCCTCCTCCTTCGGTTAGTTGAGGCGTGCAGAGCAGCCGCCTGAGATTTAGGCGCCTGTAGTTTAGGAAGTGTGTTTAATTAATATATCTATGTCTCCTAAGGTTCCAGGTTTCTAGCCACTACGTAAACATGGTCAGATAAATCTGTATGAAAAATCTTAGAACAGCAAGTATTTGGAACCGTAACATGTGGGTGTGGTGGTACATGGCTGTAAGTAAAATTGGAATACGGTTGTTGTCACCTTACCTCCTTATATTATATATACATGACCCTGACTAAAGATGTGACATTTTTTTATTAATAGTCATAGTCATAGACTCATAGTGAAAAGCATATCCTTTTCCCAACGTGCAGATAAATGAGAACTCCGACGACAACCCAAGCTGGAAAGCAATAGGATACAGTGTACCACACGTGGAAGAAACAGGGGAAGATCAAACGGAAGCAGCACCGTCGCCGCGGCCTCTGGACAATGGCATCGTGGAGACCAAGGCGCTGGACGACACTGCACTGCTGACGTCACTCATGGACAGAGGACTCGAGGTGAAACCGGACGCCCCTGCCAACGCGTACCACACGGTCCGATGCGACGTCGTCATCGTCGGCTCAGGCTGCGGGGGCGGGGTGGCCGCAGCGGTGCTCGCGTCCGCGGGGCACAAGGTCGTCGTCATCGAGAAGGGGGACTATTTCACCGCCGAGGACTACAGCTCCGTCGAGGGCCCGTCCATGGAGCGGCTCTACGAGAAGGGGGGCATCTTCTGCACGACCAATGTGACGACCATCTTGTTCACGGGCACGACTGTCGGCGGCGGCTCGGCGATTAACTGGTCGGCAAGCATCCGCACGCCGGAGGAGGTCAAGCAGGAGTGGGCTCGCGAGCACGGCCTCCCCGTGTTCGCGAGCCCGGGTTACGTGCAGGCCATGGACGCGGTGTGCGCCCGGCTCGCGGTGACCGACGGGTGCCGGGACGAGGGGTTCCAGAACAAGGTTGTGCGCCGTGGCTGCGAGGCGCTCGGGCTACGTGCCGACGCCGTGCCGCGCAACTCGTCGGAGAACCATTTCTGCGGTAGCTGCTACATCGGCTGCCCCACCGGCGAAAAGCGCGGCACTGACACGACGTGGCTGGTCGACGCCGTGGCGCGCGGCGCGGTCATACTGACAGGATGCAAGGCCGAGCGCTTCATACTTGAGAGTAATTCTAATTCCGGCAGGAAGGGCCGGAGCAGGAAGTGCGTGGGCGTGGTAGCGAGGTGCATGAGCAATGGCATCACCAAGGAGCTGCGGATCGAGGCAAAGGTTTCGATCGCGGCGTGCGGGGCGCTCATGACGCCACCGCTGCTGCGAAACAGCGGGCTCAAGAACAGGCACATTGGCCGCAACCTTCACCTCCATCCGGTGTCCATGGCGTGGGGCTACTTCCCGGAGAACAAACAGCAGCCGCCGCTTACGGGCAAGTGCTTCGAGGGCGGCATCATCACCAGCATGCACCACGTCTCCGAACGCACCATCATCGAGACGCCGGCGCTAGGGCCAGGCTGCTTCGCCTCGCTGATCCCATGGGAGTCAGGACGCGACCGCGGCGCGGGGACCGTGGATGGCGAGGGCCGCGTGTGCTACACGCCGAACCGGGCCGACGTCGAAGAGCTGCGCAACGGCCTGCGCCGAGCGCTGCGTGTCCTGGTGGCCGCGGGCGCGGCCGAGGTCGGCACCCACCGCAGCGACGGGTTCCGGCTTCGGTGCAACGGCGGCGTGCGAGATGACGAGCTGGAGGCGTTCCTTGACGAGGTGACCGTCGCGGAAGGTCCAATGCGCCCTGGGCCGGATAAGTGGGCGCTCCATTGCTCGGCGCACCAGATGGGCAGCTGCCGGATGGGGTCCAGCCCGCAAGAAGGCGCCGTGGACGGCCGCGGCGAGAGCTGGGAGGCGGAGGGGCTGTACGTGTGCGACGGCAGCCTGCTGCCCACGGCGGTGGGCGTCAACCCCATGATCACCATACAGTCCATCGCCTTCTGCCTCTCCAAGGGCATCGCCGAGACCCTGGCGCACGGCAAGGCCAAGCGACAGTAGCCTATAGCCGAGACGCGCCGGGAGATGCGCCAATGCGTGTCAGCGTGTGTTGAACATGATGTCTGTGCGTTGAACATTGTCCGTTATGTATGAGCAGGATTGCCCATGCCTTCATGGTTGTGCCTAAACTCAGTGCATCGGAATGTAGGCTCAAGCCTCTAGCCAGATTGTTGCATTTTTGTTGAATTTTTTCTCGATTGGACTTAGGATCCTTTCGCGTCTGAATTTAACTGCAGCCTGCAGCAGCAGCTATTAGTTATTCCAATATACGGTGTGGATTTTCTAACTTGCTGTGGTAAAGTCACGGGTGACTTTCCATCACTTGGATGCCATCTATTTCTCATCTAACGGCTGGGAAGCTTTAGTTTATTAGTGCTAGCCGGGATGCAAATAGCAGCCTATTTAAAGCTCAGTTCCTGGACAGAGCAAGGATAGTTGGCAAATTTTTCTTTTTTCTGTACAGCTTATCTTTTCTATATATAAATAAAAACATTTACGTATGAGCTTGGCTAAAGATATAATTTATACATTATAGTCCTCAAGAATATCTACAACTTTATAATATATGACTTTTTCATTTAAATCATTTTGTTTGAATAAATTGACTCAAATTATCTACCGTTACATAACACTTCTTAAAAAAATTTATATAATCTCGGATGAAGATAAAAATTATAAAATAATCTTACTTCTCAATAATATATAACCTTTTAATTCATTGCTCATCTAAACAATCGTTTAGCCCGTTTACACACCATGTAAACGCTACACAGTGGTACACTGTTTCCGTTTAATCAGCCGTTTAGCCCATTTAAATGACCATTTTGCCCGTTTAATTGGCCATTTAGATCGAATAATGGCTAAATGGCAAGTGACTGGTTGTTTAGCGTTTAGGATAACATTGCGAAAAGTCAAATTCAAAATCCCTTGTACTCAAAATTATTTTAAAATTTTATTTCAAAAACTATAAATCATTTGAGCTCTATTTTAATCTCCTTTCAACTCATATCCACCAAATATATCCATCCCCGTCCCCTCACCCATACATATATCCAACACACTGTAGCGATAATATCCTGCTTTTGGAAAAAGTGTACAATCTCTGCAGAGTGTATAGTCTATTTGATAGCCGTGTCCGTGGTCTTAGATGAGTTACGGTTTGGTTTCAACTAGTTCGGTTGTAGATGTTGTGTGAGCATATAAATTTTTATCTTTATTTTGGTGTCAAGATAGATTCAAATAAAAATATTGTGAACTAAAAGGACGTATATATTATTGAGAAATAAGATTGTTTTATAAATTTCATCTTCATACAAGATTATTTAAAAAGTTATAATTTTTTGAAGTGCCATGTAATGGTAGATAATTTGAGGCAAATTTCACACAAAATGATTTTAAATGAAAAAGTCATATACTATAGTTGTAGATATTTTTCAGGACTAGAATTTTCAAATAAATTTTATATTTATCCAAGCTCATATGTAAAAGTTTTGAAAAGATAAGCTGCACAGAAGAAAGTATATTATGCCAACTATACCTGCTCCGTCCGCATTTCCGTGAACCGGTCTTTGGATGGGCTGCTATTTGCATCCCGGCTAGCACTAAATAAAGTGAAAAGCTGTTCCTAAAAAAAAGTGAAGCTTTCCAACCGTGGGATGAGAAATAGATGGCATCCAGGTGATGGAAAGTCACCCGTGACTTTGCCACAGCAAGTCAGAGAATCCACGCCGTCCAATATACGGCTCACTGCTCAGGCCTCTAGCCAGGTTGTTACATTTGTTTAGTTCCCTGAAAAAGGGTGAAAATGTACTGTAGCACGTTTTGATTTTATTTGGCAAATAATGTCAAACCATTGACTAATTAGGTTCAAAATGTTCGTCTCGCAAAGTACAAACAACCAAGTTGTACAATGCCCGTGTCAGGTCTCACTGTATTACCACCCATCCCATGATGGGAGGTGAAACCCGTCACTATACTCACCTTACCGCGCACTGTTTACCATCGATCACCCTCGAGGGAGGATAAGACAAGGTCCGTTCTCCGCAATCTCGGGGATTCGGCCTTATCCATCCGGTCTCGACCCGGCCTCGACCCAACCTCGACGCTCGGCACAGTTCAACGGCAAGGGAAGGACGGTAGGGCACGGCGCTCCGGGTCATTTCGCCGTCTCGTCTCCCACGACGCCATGGTGTCCAGGGATGGCCGGCCATTCCCAGGGCACGTCGCTACAGTCAACTCAACAGGAATCGACCAAACATCACCTCAAGGCTCCCCGTCGTCCTGGCCTCCTCTCGCCCTATAAAAGGGCAGGCCAGGGTTCTACGAGAAGGGGAGGAACGAAGCACCCGACCGGACAACAACAGACAACGAAGAAAAACAAGAGATCGATACCTCAAGCAACCACCCTTGTTCTTTTTTCCTCTCTTTGAGACTTGGGCTCGACGCCCTCTCTCGCATGCTTGTAACCCCTACACGAGCACTTCGGTGCAAGGAAATACAAACTTCTTCCCTCCGCTGGACGTAGGGTCTTCTTTTGCCCGAACCAGGATAAACTCTCGTGTGTTCTCCTTGCATCACCATCTAGGAAAGAGACACGCAGCATTTACTCGTTGGTTTAGGACCCCTCGGGTCCGAACACCGACAGTTCGCAAATTTGATGTGACGAGAAATTTTTTTTTGCATAGTGCTTTTTTGAGTAACTAAACACGGAAAAATTTTCTCCGGTGGACTTCGGATCCTTCCGCATCCGAATTTAACTGCAGCCTGGAGCAGTGGTTATTAGTTATTCCAACGTACGGTTTGCCTCTAGCCAGATTGTTGTATTTTTCTTGAAATTTTTCTCGATTGGACTTTGGATCCTTCTGCGTTTGAATTTAGCTGCAGCGTGCAGCAATTGTTTTTACTCACTCCGATGTTTTTTTTATTTTGTCCTAAGTTAATTGTCTTATGTCTGATTAAATCTATCCAGAACTGCTTTGGTGCACCCAGAGACGAAACCAGCGATTCTGACTAGGGGGGCCAAACAAATATGATCATATTTTTTTAGTGTGCTAAAATATATGTAACTATATGATTCAACAACTTTTTAAATATTTTACACTATTTATAACCAAAATCATAATATTTGAATAAAAAATAGATGAAAATTGATATTTTTTAGCTGTAAATTCATATATTTATATAGGTATTAAAGGGAACTTACTGTGCTTGGGGGCACGGCCCCTGCTAGCCCCTGGTTCCGTCACTGGGTGCACCTCATTTAGAAAATTGTACGAATCTTAAAGTGAAACTCTGCATAATTAATTATTTTATATTTAGGTCCGATATGGCTCAGACCCTTCCCACGCCCAACACATGCCCAGTCCAACACGGTTTGGATTTCGTTTCATCCTCTCCCACCCCTTTCTCGGAGTACGTTCTTTAATTGTTTGGCGTAGGGAGGCGACAATGGCGGCACTGCCACCGAGTGGGGCCACATCAGTGGTGCTCCGCGCGCGGGCTATCGATGGTGGTAGCGCTCTACCGAGTGACATTCACAATCAAACCAGAGACCATAGCAAACACCCAAACTTAGAACACATGAGCTTAGCTGATCATAGTTCTAGACTAGACTCTATTCCACTTCCATGCCACTACCTCATAGTATCACTCACTACCCCCTATCACCGCCGAAAACTGAACCGGCAGAGGTAAAGTGGTAGTGATGGGGCTTTCCTATCATTGTTGGTTCACCCACCCCGGCAGTGATATCAAACATCACTGTCGGCTGATCTCCCAAACTAGCAGTGATGTCCTCAAGATCATTGTCGTTAGGAGTACAACCTACATCGTTGAATTGAGCAACACTACCGGCTTGCTTGGCAACCGACAGTGATACCCCTATGATCACTACTGGCTTATGTATGTACCTAGTAGTGATATGATTTTCCCATATTCCTATTTATTAATTTATTTTATTATTTTTTGAAATACTTTTTATTTCCTATGGTTACCGTGGACTGGATATTTAAAGCAGCGTCACACATCACAAATCCATCAAGATTTATAATGTAAATGGTTACAATAATGTATATGTTATAATGAAATGTATATATCACAATAGATGTTTTATCATCTCTGCCTTCTCTGGATCTATACTACTCTTATCCTTGGCCTGATAAATGCTGAAAGATCTTTTTTTGATCAAGACTTCATCCATGACGATGGCTGCTAGCTCGTCATGCAATCCTCTAATCTCGAAGTCTATCGGCTCTTGTGATTTAAGTTCCTCACGCTATCGTTGAAGCAAGATAATATCGAAATGCACAAGTGTTAGCCAAATAAGTAGTGTTTTTTTGTTGAATTAACCGATATACATGAAATGAGAAACATACACACCATTTTATTTCCTTCTGTTGTGCTCTCGCCGAGGTACTGGTGCATTGCCCACATCACGCAGAATCTGCATTCGTTGTTGGCCACCGGTTGTTCTAGGGTATGCGCTTTTCATTGTGTATGGTTCAAAAAGGTTGTTCCTGTGGCCGTCGATATTTTCCTTGACTCTGTGTGACATTATAAAGTGTGAAAGACGGTAAAATTAGAATGTGCTATATGATTAGAAAATTATATGACAAAACACCCCGTCTAAACACTATCCCGGACAAAGCACATCATTGTTGATTCAAAACACTCCATCACTGCTGGATTTTAAACCGACAGCGGTATACCGGCAGTGATGGGGGGTCACATCATTGCCGGTAACACAAAATCGACAGTGATGTCAAGGCAACACTGTCAATTCCTCGCCACCCGGCAGTGTCTAGTTGTGCCAACACTGCCGGTTTGTGGCTCCTGGTCGAGCCATCACTGCCGGCTGGTGGCTCTAGCCGGCTGTGTTGGTGAAGGCAACATTGTCGGCTGGTACCTCAAGCCGGCAGTGATGGCTTCAACAACACTACCGGCTTGACATACAAACCGGTAGTGACGTCTTGAGCAACACTGCCGGCTTGGTACTAACCGGCAGTTATCTCTTTTTCGTATTTTTTTGTTTTATAATTTATTTTATATTTTTTGGTGGAATTGGATTTCGCTTTATATTTGCTACGTAGACCAACATCCATCAACATTAAACATTACAAATCCCACGCGATTTATATTACAAATGACACGGTTATAATGAAAAAATACTTATAAAAGATGATGGCATTATCACAAGCCCATCAAGATCCATATTACAGTAATCTATCGGCGACAGCTCTTGCATGACTTGTTGTCCTTGGTCTTGGCCCGACAAAGGGAGAATATCCCATTTTTACTACACACCTCGTCCAAGATGAAGCCGGCTAGCGCATCCTGGAATCCTCGGATCTTGGGTTCTAACAGCCAGCGGTGCCCAATTTTTTCCCGCTGTCGTTCAAGCAAGATGATATCGAAATGAACAAATATAAGACAAAACAGTAGATCGTTTTATTGAAATACATGAAATGGGAAGCATACACACCAGTTCATCTGAGGTTTTTGTTTTCCCACTGATGTACTGGTACATTTCCCACATTACTTAGAACCTGCATTCGTTGTTCGCCATCGGTTAATCTAGGGTATCCATTTCCATACAGAAAACCTCAAATGGGGGGTGTCGAGGGTCCATCCACTTTTGCCTTGACACTATCATATAAAGTGTAAAATAAAAAAACATTAGAATCTGCTATGTGATTAAAAAAATATGTTATTGGGTTCACTTACTCATTTAGCACTGCGCATAGGGGATCGACATGAGAAAGTGGTTTCTTCTTCGAGTCCCACACCTTGATACGTGAATCAAAAAGTTTGATATCTACGAAGATGGAATGGGAACTGCAATCACAAAGTCCTAGTTAACCAAAATCTTTAAAAAACCGATAGTGATAACCAAAATAAAGGATGAGAACAAACACTCGCAATTGCAGGCTAGAAGGATATTCATTTTTCTCTGTTTCAAGAACCCTTTGACAGATGTGGTCACCACTTCTGTCATATGGGCCTTGACATATCCTTCGCCTCTGTATGTTTTCTCATTTACTATAATTGGGTCCATGAAGCCTATGTGATAATATTTAGCCTTATCGCAATATGCTGCCATCCACCTGCGTAAAAGCATGGGATATGTTAAAATGTTGAAGAAGTAGTTTATCATAACTTTGTACTGGTACGGTACTTACAAAGTCCACAACATCATTATTTGGTTGTCGAGGTTGTGCCTGTTGAAGAACTGAAACATGCAGTCATATCCGATATGATGCTGTGTTTCTTCAGGTCAATTAAACACCACTCCGGATACGATGAGAGCTTCAAAACCAGTGTACCGTCGGCTCATGGTATCAGCCATGTAATATTGATGCAATTGATGCATATTTGTTGGCAAATCATTTACTTCACACTCACTAGCCAACAAAGGATGCCCAAGTCTAAACTGGTATGCAAGGCTCGCCTTTTCAAATTCTTTATCTTGCAGATAAAACAACTCAGCTTCCTCAAGGCTTATGTCCAACTCTTCAGCCTTCTTGTTTATATTTATCCTATCAAGAAAGTCTTGGTTTAGGACTCTCTATATTGTACCTACTCCGGTCTTGTCGGTCGATATCGGTGACCTTCGTCCACCTAGGTAGCGAGGCTATTCTATTAAACCAAGTAGTGCATAACTTCGTGCAGTCAGCCTTGTCAGGGTGTGCCTTTTTGTTTTTATCCAACAATACTGTAACACTAGCATCCACCGGCTTCTTCCTTTTACCAGTTTTTGGAACATTATTATCTACCGAAGCAGATGACACTCCCTACGAGGCTGACCCTGCCCTTGTGTTGTGTCTAGGCCTAGATGGCACTTCTTTGGATCTTGGTGGGGAAGGACGAGGAGGTGAAGGTGGAGGTGGAGGATGAGCATTCTCTTTTCTTTGGGTAGGGAAGAGAGAGAGAGAGGGAGAGGTAGGATGTTGAGGTGTAGGAGGGTGATCTCTGGGGGGGTAATTCGTTGTCGTCTTCATCGTCTGAAGACTCCTGCGAATCAAGCTTAATAAAGCACTTGCGCCAGGCAACATGTGCGCCCCTATTCTGAATAAGGCACGTCATGTCTTCCTATGTGGGGTATTCAATGTGTATCTTGTTATACTTATCAAATATAGTATCAATGCTGACATAGGCATACCCCGCTGGAATTGGACGGGCATTAATGGTCACGTCTCCCGCAGGCCATGCCTAGCCGACCACCACATTATCAATTGTCCATTGCTGATGGATGTACAACCTGACATTGACGGATTTAGTGATGCTGTCCATCGGATGAGGCACATTCACCTCTTCTTCGTCGATCCGTAGCTACTGTGACCCTTGAACTGTGGGCTAAAGCTAGTTGGAACAAGCTCTGGTGGTACTCCTGATCCCATGGCCTACATAGCTTGGTTGACTCGTGCTTCAATGGTCGCATCAATCTGTTTTTTTAATTTGTCTTCAATCTCTTTTAGCTGCCTCTTGTTCTACTCTACTCCTCGAGCGACTCCGATAAGTGGAAGATTCAACCTCGAATGTTATTTTCCAAGGAACAGGACTAGCTCCTCTAGTGCGACCAGGGTCCTCCTTATTTATGAGTGCTTGGGTGAGCACATCATTCTCCCTATCAGTAGTGCGGGTTCCTTGCCTCACCTCATAAGTTACCTCGGAGATCCTCTGGACAAGGTTGCTCATGGCTGGACTTGTGGAGCTAAAGCTTCCCTCTGTGCCGTGGTGTACCCGCCTCGCCATACAGAAATATACCGATATGAGCTCCCATTCGGTAGTCTCAGGCTCAACGCCAAGCTGTTCCTGGCGTAGCCATGAGAGCCGAGATGATGAGGATTCGACGCTTTTAGTGAGTTCTCCTTATTCTTCCTGCTCAGTTCCACGTACTCTTCGGATTCCCTGTATTGCTTGAATTTCTGCCATAAGTCCTTCTGTTTGGTGTACTCTCCACCATCCCAACTTGGCTCTTTACCCTCGAGGATAAATTTCTTGTACAATTTTCCCTTGAAAGTCTTGAATGCTATACCCATGATTTATTTGACTTTTTTCTTGACTTGCTCCTTGTCATAGTCTGGTGGGAAAGTGAAATACTCTGGGAACCTATTCTCCCATATGGCATCATTCTCACTTTCGGGAACCCTCCACGGGTCATCATCTTTCCCAATCCACTTCTGGTACTTAATCGGGATGTAGTCCCTTACAAGTGCCCCAAGGACAGTCTTGTATTTTTTCCCTCCATGGGTCATCATCTTTCTCAATCCACTTCTGGTACTTAATCAAGATGTAGTACCTTACAAGTGCCCTGAGGACAGTCTTGTATTTGCCCAAAACTTTACACGGTTTGATCGGCTCCCTGACTTGGTCAAACTCAAAGATATGCCAGTGTGCATTCCTACCAGTAGGAAGCTTTTGACACGCCTCGCTTGGTCCTGTCCTTGCTGCTACCTGAACCATCTGGCTCCTTGAGCGGCAGAACCTCCTGCTAGAGACACCAAGTAAGTTAAGACCCTTTCAACTAATTAGCGTGTGTGGCTACCTTGTTATTAAGTACCTAAGTTACATCATCATCTTGATCCAGCTGGAGACAAGTGGTAGGGCGAAACGTTCCTACCGTCCTGATTGACACTGCCACTGTTCCCACCGCCCTGATTGACACCGCCACCGTTTGTCGGATCATGCGGCTCTCCCATCCCAGCGATGTCAACCACTTTCCTTATTGCCTGTTGGTTCTTTGGCGATGGGTTAACGGGAGATGACGAGTCATGGTTGTGGACATGATCGTGGTCATTTTTGGCTGCGTACAACAACTAGTAGCATTTGTGCATATATATATATATATATATATATATATATATATATATGTATATATATATATATATATGCACCCAACTAATAGAGATATAATGCAAAGTCTAATAATAAGTCCACATACTGTTCACCTAGAACAAAGTCATTGTTTGATTGGCTGCATACCACAAAGACCGCCCTACTATTCTACGTAACAAAACCTACATCAACTTCCAAATAAGAAATGCAATGACCATAGCCATAAATAAAAGCATGACATCTTTCCAAGACCAAAATGCAAGTCTCCTAATGTTCATATCTTCGGCGGCTAGCTTCTCTTCAATCTCCATTGTCGGCTGATGCCCATGGTTTGCACCATAGTAGGCCCTCAAAGCTTCAGCTTCTGTGTTGTATTTTTTGAACAAAGCACCTCGGTAGCAATTGACTTGAGCATAGAAATCTTTCCACATAAGGTAGATCCTAGGCTCCCGACCAACATGCACTACATACCACGCCATGGTTGCCTATACATTTAACCAAATTAGGTTGATAATGCTATGTCATTCAAACATGTTGTAGACCAAGCAAACTAAGCTTAGTGTATTGAGCAAAGTTGTAGACTATATTGAAATGACCAAACATGTTGTAGACCAAGTAAAGCGTACTGTATTGAGCAAACTAAACTTCAATATCCAACACAACTAACTCATGAATTTCAACATCTAACTTATTTCAATCCTACTTTGAGCAACTAGTATGTCTTCAACCGTGCTTCAAATGACGATAGTGTTTTAAACAAAGTTGTTCACCATAGATCAAAGAGTATCTGCTACTAAGGAAATCTGAAGTGTTTCTACATGAAATCTAGAGAAAAAGGGATAAATAGGTTGTTGTTATCCTCACAGGCATATCATTGAACACCTAAGGGGAAGTTTCGGACGCACTTACTGCTGGGGGAGCGGTAGCAGCTCTTCACGTGCTCCTAAGGGCCTCGGTTCATGGCCGGTGTTGGCAGATGCAGGCGTGGACGAGGGCACGGCCGGTGTAGACGAGCATATGAGGGCGCGGGCGGCGGCGGTGCTCTAGCAGTGTCAAGGAAGACGAGGGCGCCAGCGTGGCATGGGCGGCGTTGGGTAGTGTTGAGGAAGACGTGGGCGTCAGGCGTCGGACGACAGCACGGATGGTGGCACGGCGGTGTGGAGGACCACGGGGCAGGGGACGGTGTCATGCGGCTTCCTCGTTGGGGACCGTGGGGCGCACGGTGAAGAATGGCTGCTGGCGTGGAGGAAGAGGAGGACGTGAGGGTAGCAGACAGTGGCGCGGGTGGAGGCGGTGCTTCGCTGGCGTGGAGGAACAGAGCGGCACAGGCGTTCAAATGAGGGTGAAATAATTCGCCAGCGCGTGCTTGGCCTATATAGCACAGATGCATCACTGCTGGTAGCCAAGCCAAACCGACATTGATAATATCTCATCACTACCGGGGCTAGCCTAGAACCGGCGGTGATGAGTTGCAGTAGTGTCGGTTCCTTGTATAGTTTATGTAGATTTAGTTTCGAGATCGTTATGAACTTGTACCACTAGCGCAGTAATTAAGGCACCGCACTCTTAAGCCTGAGACCCGTGTTCGAACCCTTGGTAGCGCTGGCGGGCCGAACTTTTTTTATTTAATTTTGAATAACCTAACTGCAGTAGACCTGTATAAAAGAGTGTAAAAAACTAATCCCAACACAATTACTATCCTAGCGCAGTGGTTAAGACACTATATTCTCGAGGCCAAGCCCCGGGTGGGCTAATTTTTTTAAATTTTGTTTCATTTTTTTTTATGGTAAAGACTTAATACAAGCTGGCCGTGCGTTTGTCCAACCGCACGCACACCCTCTAGCCTGCACTGCACATCCACCCGACGCACGCTCAAGCCGACATGCTCGTCTCCACTCGACTCGTCTTCTACCGGCCTCCCTCTCTGTCGCTCCCTCTCTCGTCCATGGCGCCCAGCGAGGTCCTCCGCCGCCGGCGACCGCCTCCCCGTGCCCGTGCCCGCATCCGTGCCCCACTTCCTCCCGATGCAGCTCCTTCCTCTCTACGGCGAGCATAGGGTTCCGGCGTGGCGGCCATGGCAGATCCGGTGGCGGAGGCAGCGGATCCACGCCAGGTGTTCGCCGGGCACTTGGCCGCTCGCCGGCAACGCTCACCCACCAGGTTCGTCCGCCCCTGCCTTCCTTCCCCTTCCTGCTGCATGAAACCGAGCTCTCCAACCCGCTATTTGCTATCTGTGCCTCAGATCTGCGCCTCCATCCACCCTGCCTCATCACAACCCAGGCCCTGCGACGTTGCAACCCCGTCCGTCCCGCTCGACCACGCCGCGTCTGCCCTTCCCCACGACCGTGATGGCGCGGCCGCCTCTGCCTCCACATGACCATCTACTGCCCTCTGACCTCCACTGCCTACGCCTAGGGGCTGGGGCTCCCTCCTGCGCGGCTGCGCCTTGGGCCGAACCTAGCCGACCGGTGGCCTCCACTGCCTGTGCCTAGGAGCGGGCCGTGGATGACGCCGTCAAGGTATTTGCTGGTGCCATAGGAGGTTTGCGGCATCGTGGCTGTGATATCGCGTGAACTGACACACTGATTTGTTGCCTTTGCTACGCAGAGACAGAGAGGGCATGCGGTCGTGGGGAAGTTCAGACCGAAATGAGGCAAGCATGGCTCCGTGATCTGATTACTAACGTGTATGCTTTCCCTTGCAACTGTGGTAATATTTGATTTTGTGTGGTTTTGCAGGCGTACTGCACGATTGATGGCATCTCGGTGGATGTTCTCATTACAGGATTGGCACAAAACCGAGTGGTATGTACAGCTCTGCATGCATGATAAATTACTGACAACTTGCTTGATGAATTT
The DNA here is from genome assembly GCA_038087645.1 of Saccharum hybrid cultivar R570. NCBI lineage: Eukaryota > Viridiplantae > Streptophyta > Magnoliopsida > Poales > Poaceae > Saccharum > Saccharum hybrid cultivar. Next base: position 924,709 of record JAQSUU010000049.1, on the reverse strand, counting down.
ATCCATTTGGCAATTTAAGTGTCATTTGTTAGGCAATTTAATTGTCATCTGTTCGGCAACAATGTGCTCTTAAATAGGCAATTTATCCTTTTGTTGCAGATTTCAGGCAGGCTGCATTTTAGAACAGGTTCAACCTTTAATGTTTCAGTTTGTTAAATAATTATGAGTGAGTTTTGTAATGTTTTCTTGCAATTAATGCTAATGTTGCAACATTAAAAAAATCCTAATGTTGTATAGGTGCCGAAAATGCTCATTGCGCTCTAGAATGTGTGTATGCACCATAGCAGACCACTTTGAAACATAGCCTCTGTTTTGATACATGAATTAACTTGGCTTGATTGCAGTCGCATTGTGCCGGAGTACAGCTTCTTAGATGCACGCGGATTGGGTGCGTTTGAGGGGAAGAGCTTAGATACCTTGCCCGAGGTACTTGTTTCTGTACACTATATCATGAACAAGCTTTCACTACAGTTGCGTGTAACTAGTATTTATGGGAGTACAAGAGCAGTTAGCTTGATAGGAATAACGTTTCTTATTACAATACAACTGGGATACAGTATGTTGTCAGGTTCAGATGCTGGCTTAACTGCTTCATCATGAACCAAACTATTTTCAGATCAATGCCAATGCTTTTTTACACTGCTGAATTAAATAGCGATAGTGTAATTTCAGCACATACATAAAGTTGCTGGGCTTACTGGGCATGAACTACAGTAATAGTCAATTTTTCACGAATGAGTATCCTCCTAGGATAATGGATTCCTACTTTTCAATTACTACTATAGCCACTACTAGCTACAATATCATGGTGTGGAAATTCGTTGAAAAATGCAGTTAGCTACAGTTGGCCAGTATCGGGCATAAATAAATCCTATATTTATGCTGGAGTGGTGATTTGTTCAGTCTAGGACAATTCCTTTTTTATTTGGGGGCACATTGATATTTTCTTTGGCCAAGGAAAAAAGAGATCATGGCGGCGCTGAACTGCTGATGGTTGAGATTTTTTCAAACCTGATAATATAGGATTGTTTGAATCAGCTTACTCCCTATAGGCTTTAGCAATTGCCGTTACAATTTTCTGCTGCGGTATATGTGCTGCCAAGTTTGGTTTGGAGCTACACATGCTGGAATCAGCTGCCAACCAAGTAACTGCTAACCATGAGTTACAGCTAGCAGGTAGCAGCTTCTTATTTTTATTATCGCCATTTCAAGTGCCTACTGCATCAAACCATATGTAATAAGAGGAGGATCATATTTGTGCATATGTCAAGTATCTGAACCTGTTAATTTAAATAACATGCAACCTGATATCTGTAGTATTGAATTTTTTCTGGATTAAATAGATTTTGGTAGTCTCCCAAAGATTGCTTGTAAGACCCTACCTATAGATTTTGCAAATTGGTTGATGGTTGAGTGCAAATTGGTTGAAAATTAGTGATGGGCTACAGACTGCTACTGCCCTGAAACTGCTTCTCTCTATCAAGTGCTCATGTGCCTATTATAGTTGCCTTCCAACCTAAAAATAACTATTTTACTGCCCCTTAAACCAATATATGCTGATGCCTATTATAATTGTCCTCCAACCTAAAAATTAACTATTTTACTGCCCGCTAAACCAATATATGCTGGTGCCTATTATAGTTGCCTTCCAACCTAAAATTAACTATTTTACTGCCTTTTAAAACAATATGCTGGTCTGATCTAAACTAATTGGCTAGCATCATCTTCTCAAAGGATGCATTGCTAGGCATGCATGACCACAAGAGTCACATGGAGTCAAATATATAAATTGTTCCCTTCTCAGCTGGGGATTAATTTGTAGAGCTCGTATATATATAGTTAGGCAAGCATGTCTAGTTTTTGTTGTTGTTTTTTTCACACTTTCATCCAGGAGGGCGACCTAGTTAAGACACATACCGTTGTTGCAATCTCTCTTTTGCCACGGCTGCAGCTATTGCTTGTAGGAGTAGTGTGTGTGGGCGCCTACACCTGTGCCATGTGCAGTGAGCTATCACAGCAATGATGGTCTTTGGTGCTCGCTTTGAGCTGCTATAAAAACAACTGAAGAGAGCACAATAAGTAGTTTTAGTTTAGATGTCCATGCATTACTCTTGTACTGTAAATCTGTATTATTCCTGTACCACTTAGGAGCCTGTTAGTTTGTAGTTTCTTCTATTATTCTTGTACTATAAATCTATAAAGAAGCAATTTCTCTTTTTTGTAACAAGTAATTTTTCATATTTTTATTAGCTATTATCTTAATTTGTTAAGGCAGTTTTGCTGCTGTTTTGTCTCTGCAGTCATGATTGTGGTTTCCAGATGTTGATGCACGCTCAATATTGGGATGGACATTCAATGCAATATTTCAAGGAGAGCGACATTCCTAATATACACAAGGTTCTGCTGTACAAGTGGGTAAGTCTCACTCTGATGGATCATGGCTTTTGATTTTTTTGCTGTCTCACTCTGCAATGTTTACATCATTCTTCTCTAGTCTCTTTTTGTTTTTTCTATTCTTATATTGCAGGTTAGTTTTGCTTCTATGCTTTTTCCTACAGATTTCCTGTGGGTCAGTTCCTCTTCTCTGCTTTTCCCACAGATTTCTTGTGGTTATGTATCCATCTGTGCAGCAAACTTAGAACTAAACACATTTTTGTTAAAATAATTTTATCAGCCTCTCTTCCATTGAAAGTGATGTGGATCAACTTTGTTGAGATAATAAAGGTACTTGATTGTTCTGTGGACTGCACTATATTAGTTTTAAAGAAATGTGCTAACTAGTGTTTTTCTATTTTTCCATGTATTAAATGGATTTGCTTTTTGCTTATAGGTTCTTGGTACTCCAACATGTGAGGAAATCCGTTGTATGAATTGAAACTACACCGTATTTGGATTTCCTCATATCAAAGCTTACCCATGGCACAAGGTATGTTAAATTTATTTATCACGTTACACTCACCCTCTCTACTAACAATTAGACGTAGAAGATGAACTTGGGCACAAAATGCAGCACGAGCACACCTCTGCTGGTGCAGTATACTATACTTAGCTTTTTCAGAATACATAAATCGTCTATTTAGGAAGACGTTGTTACCTAACGAATGAAACTTAAATTTTCTAAGAAAATGCAGCTGGTGTTAGGTTTTATGGAGGTGTCAATAATCAGCATTTAGAGCTGAATAATTAGCAATTAGAGATTCTTTTGGGCATGGTATAAGTACTCATGCCTCAGCCTAATTATTTATCATGTTAAAATCATCCTCTCACAGCTCACAATTAGAGGTAGAAAATGAACTTGAGCAGAGAAATGTAGCACGACCACACCTCTTAAATTGCTTTCCATCGCTAAACAAGTTGTAACCACATCTAATGCATCTGCTACTACTATAGCCACTACTAGCTACATTTGGGCAGTATCAGGCTGAGATCGGCCACTACTTATTGTCATACTGCTGCCATGCTGTTACCGTAGATAGAGAAGGTAGCAAAGGTGACCTGCAGCAAAGGTGGAGTGTGTAACAGGCTAGATGAAACTGTAGACGAGCAATACAATACCACCGAAAAATGTGCATGTACATTTAGTTAAACAATTTAATATCATTAATTAGGCAAGTTATTAGTAATCTGGTGGCAATTTATTTGTGTCCAACACCAAAAATATGCCTATAACGTCTACTCTTTTTACCATCAAGCATTACTCCGTGCTGTAAGTGATTTTAATCATGCGCAGGTGACATCATCACCCTACCTCTATTTGTTTTTTGCAAATAAACTAGGATTTGGAGGTTAGGGGTGGAGCTGTGGGTTGTAAATGAACACAAACATTATACTTGCTTTTTTATAATGCAAAAATTGCCTAATTAGGAAGACATTGTTGCCTAATTAATGACACTTAAGTTGCCTAAGAAAATACAGCTTCTTGCAGCCGGCTGCTGCTAGTTTGCCTGTAAAAGTAACTAGAATGTAGTGTAGGTATAACTGTAATAAGCTGCAGCCACAACCAAATAATTTGTAGCCGAGCAGGCCGATTACCCATATTTTCTTCATGTGAATTTTTGATTTTTAGGCATACATGGAAATACCGGATGTCGCACACGATTGAGCTAGCTGCCCTTGTTGTATTGTCATATTTGTAGACATTTTAACTGTAATGTTTTTGCTTCCTGCTATATACAAATGTAAAGACAACAACTCTTTTTTGTGCATGCATTTACAGTACAAACTCTTATGCTATGGGTTGCAAATGAACACACACAGACACTATACTTGCCTTTTCAGAATATATAAATTGCCTATTCAGGACGACAATGTTGCCTAACGAATAAAACTTAAATTGTGTAAGAGAAATGTAGCCGGTGTTTAGGGTTTATGGATGTGTCAATAATTAGCATTTAGAGCTGAATAATTAGCAATTAGACATTTTTTGGGCATTGTGCAAGTACTCGTATCTTAGCCTAATTATTTATCACGTTACAATCACCGTTTTCAGTCTAAAAATATGTTTAACCAATTGGTTCTTGTTTCAGGTATGCCATCACAAAAACCTTTTTGCATTGCTTTTGTCATGAGATTCGATGTTCCTGTCTTTCTGGCCAATACTTCTCTGCTATTGGATTGTGCTCTTTTGTCCTGACAATGAAGCGATAGATTGTGCATATGATCAAGTATTGGAAAGCAGGTGAGACCTCTATGTTTCTGAGCTGTTGTGTTTCCTTTTTACTTCTCGAAAGGGAAGATCATGCTTTGTAACAGAGTTTCTCAAAAGTTAATAAGAAACGGTTTTCAGGCAAATGTTTTTCTGGTTGTGTTAGCGCTTCTCTAGACTATGTCGATAGTTGTTCGTTCAGGCAAATAGTCCCTAGGTGATCATTTGTCTGACGTTTTCATATTTCCTTTCGCATTGGTCAGTGGTACATGAACTTTGAGCCCCTGTAAATTCTGTTTTTACTATTGTGGGAAAAAAATAACAAGCTGTTTTTATGCCATGTGGTTTGTATTGCGAATTGTGTCTATTGTCTAGGTCTAGTCAATAGTAAACTATACTTGCCTTTTCAGAATACATAAATTGCCTATTTGGGATACATAAATTGCCTTTTCAGAATACATAAATTGCGAATTAGTGTAATTGCTCAGTTCAACCCAATAGATTAGCCCGCAGGCATGTAATTTCTACATAGGCTTAAATTATATAACTGAAATACTCACGGGCTGCAATTTCTACATGGTGGGAAAGTTTGCTATGATGGTGCATTTTTATTGCTTTATTATATCAGTTGCATGATAGCATTAACTTTTTCCTGATAGGTTCAATTGTTTCAAATTTGACTTGCTTATATACCAAAGCTACAACTATTAGGGATGATCTTGTTTAAATATCATTTGCTAGGCAATTTAAGTGTCACTTGTTGGGCAACAATATGCTCTTAAAAAGACAATTTAGCCTTTTGTTGTAAATCTGGGGGTAGATCATTAAGATGATTCCTATGCATGCAACGTGTTCTGCTATATCATGACATGTAGGCAATAAACTTATGACACATGTTATTTTTTAACATGCAGGATGCAGGCCATGTTCAGTAGTACAGAGAAGCAAGATAAGGGCCATGTATAGAGAAGAATGTGCAAATTTGTGTTTTTTTTTCTCAGGGACTAGATGTATAGTGTTGTGTTTTTTAAAAAACTGCAGATGCAAATGTGTTTTTTTCCTGAATACATTGTCCTTTTTGTGAACATATACATGCAGTACCTAAAAGCATATGTCTGGGGCTGATTTTGCCTTTTCCCATAAAACTGTGGTCGTATCTGGGCCTGGGCTACGCAAGACGTGAGGGCGGGAAAACTTTTTCCTCCGGGAGCACCTTGCTAAAAAAAAGGTTCCTTTCCAATTAGCATCTTGCCAAAAAAAAGGTTTCTTTTCTTAATTAGAGTGTGCGTGCGGGAGGTCTAATGCACGGCCGTGCGTGCATTAGCTGCTCCCATATATAAACTAACTACACTATAACTAAATAAAAGAAAAAAAACTAAACCTAACGAACCCCACTATACTACCGCAGCGGTTAAGACCGCGCACTATGGACCCTGAGACCAGCGCTTGAACCCAAGGATAGCCATAACTTTTATTTTTTTAATTTCGTTATTATTGTCGGTTTTCAAAATGAAGCCGAGAGTGATAGTTATCATCACTGTTGGTTTTGGCCCATCACTGCCGCTTTTCGAAAACTGATAGTGATTAGTATATAATTGTTTTTCTTTTTTAAACTGAATAAATTTAAGCATTTATATTCCTATTCCGCTATGTCCAAATGTCTTGAATTTTTTTGGAAATCATGTACACCCAAATTATGGCCCGATACAAGATCTTATGTTTTTCTGATCATTTTTTATTATTATAATTTTTTGTGCTAAGCGGGACAGAAGAGGCCCAATTACATATTGAACACACTATAATTTTGCATCCACCTCGATAAAAATTTGGTCCCTAGCGAACATGAGATCCTGTGAAAAAGTTTGGCACCATTCTGGATCGTTTCAGGGGTAGGCTTAGTTCAACCTCTAATTACTCGGTTACGTCGTGCAAAAATTCAATTAAACCGAAGAAAGTGCCAAACCATCTCAGAAAAATCCCAAACTTGATGTTTCCTTGACCCGTGGCACGTGCAAACTTGAAAAAAAAAGTTTGACACTAATACGACACCGGAATACATATGAACCACAGGAACCTTTAGAACCTAGATGTTTAGTCATTGTTCCATGAAACGACTTCTACAGGTTTGTGAAGCAGTTATATGTACCGCCTATGTCCCAATGGTTTGAAATTTTTTTAGCAAGCATGTACACCCAAATTATGGCCCCACACAAGATCTTAGGTTTTTCTGATCATTTTATTTATTGTTATATTTTTCTTTGTGTTAAATGGGACAGAAGAGGCCCAATTACATCTTGAACACACTAGAATTTTGCATCCACCTCGATAAAATTTTGGTCCTTAGGGCACATGAGACCCTGTGGAAAAGTTTGGCACCATTCCAAATCGTTTTGGGTAGGCTCAGTTGAAAGGTTCTTTTTTAGTTTTGGTAATTGAGTGACAAGTTTAGGTGGACTAATTGTGTTTGAGTGAGATACACAGGTGATTAGTCCACAAGTACATGTGTGTGAGCAACATATGTCATGACGGTGAAGATGGCTCGAAGATGTTGCAAAGCTTACACATGTGATGATGAATAAACTCATTGCACATGATACATGATATTGAGTCATGTGATTAAGGTGGAGAAGATAAGGCAAGACTTGGCTTGATGGACTAGTTGCAAGCGTGAAGGGCAAGTTGGAGGCTTTATAGCGATGGACCGTGTGATGGTGAAGCTTGAGCAAGACTTGGCGCCGATGGACGAAGGAAACGGTGAAGAGAAAATGATGTCAATATTGATGAACCAATAAGGTCACGTGATGATATGAAGTGGATCATATCATTTGTTGATCGTGATGGTGCATGTGTTGCATCGACATTAGAGGAGATGGAATGGAATGCGCAATGCAAAGACATATTTGTAAGGCATTTCATTTCACCAGTCATAGATGTGTAGAGAAGTTTATGACGGGGTTTAGGATAGATGGTCGTACTATCAAGAGGGGCAAACTTGTTTGCATATCAGTCATCTAGTACCACTCGAGTGATCTAACTTTGCATCGTTGCTAGGATCAAGTGGCGTGGCAAGTTGAGTGGTTAACTTCTTTAGAAAAAATGATTGTAAAAATGCTAACACACATACACATGGTGGTGTACAATTGGGGGTGTTGGCACATTTGCAAAGGAGAAGAAGTTGGAGTTGAAACGGATCAACTCGGCGAAGAAACGGAGGCGAAAGGAGGTCACTCGAAGTGACCGGACGCTAGCCTCGGGAGGACCTGCGCGTCCGGTCAGTGTCAGCTGAGAGGCGCGGTCTTGGTCTTGATGACCGGACGCTGGTGCTTAGTGGTGACCAGATGTAAGGTCCTAGATGGCTAGAGGGGGAGGTGAATAGCCTATAAAAAGATCCTACACGAGCCACTAAGCAAACTTGTTAGAATAACAAACGGCGTAAAGCGAGTTATGCTTAGCCTACGGTTGTGATGCAAGCCTCCTATCCACAAGTCTAGTATATTATGATCTCTAGTTCACACAAGAGCTATGTCACTAATAAACACTAGTGAGCAAGCTAACAACACTACTAGCAAAGCTACTACTAGAGCTACACAAGATAAACTAGTAAAGTAAATGCGAGAGAGGATTGTGAATCTTATACCGACGGTGGAGTGAAGATGTTGCCAATTACCAAGATGATATGCAATCAATCAATATTGACAACAACACAATATGAAGACCAACCACCGGGAGACAAGAGACACAATATTTTTGTTCACCCAGTGTTCACTTGTGCACCGACAAGCTACGTCACCGGTTGTGTCGACCAACACTTAGATGGTTTCCCGGTGTGACCCTCAAGTCACTTGCCCCTCAAGGCACACCCCGCAAGGCACCACAAGACACCACTCTCAAGTGAGGTAACTCAATGACACGCGCAATCCACTAGAGTTGCTTTTGGCGCTCCGCCGAGGAAAGCATAAGAACCTCTTACAATCAATCGGAGGTGGCCAAGAACAATCTCCTTCTCTTGCCAACGCCTCCAACAATCTCCAAGCCGGCTAGGAGCGGTACTCTCCAAGAGTAACAAGAAATCCATCGGCTAAACCACCCACAAGTGCCACTAGATGCCCTCAAGCTATGCAATGCACTTTGGGATCACTCAATCTCACTTTTGATTTGCAATCAAGCAAGAGATATGAGTGGGAGGGAGAAGCTCTAGCTCAAAGGATGCACAAGAGTGTTAGAAATCACGAGTGACCTTCCCAAGGGCCGACCAACAAGTATTTATAAGCATCCCAAACGAATAGAGTCGTTGTACCCCTTCACTGGACGTTTTTCAGGACGACCGGACGCGCCGGTCGAAACTAACCGGACACGCTCAACCGTGTCTGATCCTCCAATGGTCACTGTGCGCCAACGGTCAAATGCAACGACCGAACACGCCGCTCAACCGACCGGATGCGCCGATCGCACAGTACCGCGCGCCCGCGAAGCATCGACCGGACGCGCTCCAGGCAATGACCAGACACGATAGTGCCAGCGTCCGGTTGGAGTCTAGTAAGCTCCCTCAACGACCGGACGCGTCCGATCGCATGTGACCGGACGCGCCGCGCGTTCGATCAGCTTTACGTCATGCGCTACACTTCTAGGTGCCCGACCGGACGTGCCAGTCCCGCGAGTGACCAGACGCGCCGGTGCAAAACCCTAACACCCGCGTGCCTAACTGCTGCGTTGAACTGACCGGACGCGTCTAGTCAAACCGTGACCACGTCTGGTGCAGCGTTCGGTCACCTCTGTAACCTCCGTTCGCCTCCGTTTCTTTTTCAACTTCCGACGTAGTGGAAAATAGGCATTTCAACTCCTCAAAAACGCCTGAATCCCGTGCTCGCAAGCTCGGCGGGAGGGAGAGAAGGACCCAAACCCTCTCTACCGCTCAAACTCCAACGCCTTTGCAAATGTGCCAACACCAACAAGTGATCACCACCTTGTGCACGTGTGTTAGCATTTTCATAATCATTTTCAAAGGTTTTCCAGTTAGCTCACTAGGCCCTACATGCAATGCACTTCATGAATTCACCTAGTGGCACCAGTGCGTCGAATAACCGATAAGACTTTCCCTCTTAATAGTTTGGCTATTGATCCTAAACCACTCACACCCTCTATGGTATATTGAGTGCAAAACAAAATGGCCTTATGGTTATACCTTTGCCTTGAGCCCATTTTATTTTTCCAAAAGATATGATTCACTTCATATCACCACATGACCATCTCGATCCATCGACCTTGACTTCACTTGCTCTTCACCGTTGCATCGGTCCGTCGGCGCCAATTCTTGCTCAAGCTTCACCATCGCATGGTCCTTCGCTTCGAAGCCTCGACTTGCCCTTCACCTTCACAACCGATCCATCGAGCCAAGCATCATCTTGGTCTTCATCATCTTGGTCACATGAGTCAATGTCATGTCTCATATTCTATGACCACCTTTATCTAAATCATCCACTTAGATACAAAGGTTTGTCCTAGGTTCCATCAATTAGCCAAAACCAAACTAGGGACTTTCAATCTCCCCCTTTTTGGTAATTGATGAAAACCCTCACAAAGATGATTTTGATAATAAAAGTTTTGAACTTGTCATACTTGTCCAATTATTTTGCTCATAAGTAAAGTTTGGACAATTATCACAAGCTCGGTTTTGGTAGCATTAGCTCTCCCTACATATGTGCATAGAGTTTGGATTGAAAGCTTTGCACATATGCATGGATAGAAGTGTTGAGAGAGTAATTCTACCAAAATGATGCTAAGGTGTAAGAAATGGACGTTTGAAGTGTGATACCAATCGGAGTTGCCTTTTACACCATCCTTAGCATCATGAAGTAACTAGACATCCATCACAACTCAAGAACCCCGTGAGATCAACATTATAGTAAAGGTTCTTAGACCACTTGTAAAGTTTAAGGCACGTCTAGATACCACATGTAAACTATTCCTATGCATGCTAGTAGATCATTTCATTATTCAAGTTCTATACTAGCATTGCACCACATAAGCATGTATATTAAATTTAAATACATGTGCAATGAGCAAGTCATATGAGAATGCACAAACAAATGCAACAAATTTATTTATGAGCTTGCTCCCCCTACTTGTGTGCATCAAAATTTTATTTACCCCTTTTATCATGTTGAATCATCTTTTTCTCTCCCCCTTTGTCAACAACTTACCTAAAAATGGGATCAAATTGTGGAGAGAAAAAATATTTGATGGAGTAGGTTAAAATTTATCAAATTTGGTTCAACCTAGAACACTTGCCAAAGATGTTTAATTCGATTTGAACCAAAGACAAACTTCTTCACACCTCATAATAAGGGTTACCTTGCCTATGTTCAATTAAACACTTATAGCAAATCTTCTAGATTCAACACTAGGTTTGCAAGCTCACAAACATGTCATATGCCACTACTAGATCAAACCAAGCATAGAAGCAATAGTGGTAACATATATCCATCAAATTTATTTGATTTATCATGAATGCTCATGCATACCAGTTATTATGTCTACATGCTCTAGCAAGTCCTTAATATAGGATGAATGACATGTCAATCAACTTTACCTTGCAATGTCGAAGGAGAGGCATGTCAATAATTGGGTGGGGTGTATTCAACTCATGTTTGAGAAATCAAGAATGTTCAACTCATTCCTTAGCTTGCAAAACCTCTTTTTATCAAGTGGCTTGGTGAGAATATCGGCAAGTTGATCATCGGTGCCAACACTTTCAATGGCAATATCTCCCTTTTGTTGATGATCTCTAATGAAATGATGCCTTATGTCAATATGCTTTGTTCTTCCATGTTGAACCAAGTTTTGTGTCATCTTGATTGCACTTTCATTATCACATAGCAATGACACATTCTTGAAGTTGAGGCCATAATCCTTTAAAGTTGATTTCATCCATAGCAATTATGCACAACAACTCCCCACACTCACATATTCGGCTTCGGCGGTAGAGATTGCTACACTATTTTGTTTCTTTGAGAACCATGACACAAGTGATCTTCCAAGTAATTGACATGTGCTACTTGTGCTCTTTCTATTTATCTTGCAACCCCCATAGTCGGAGTCCGAATATCCAATCAATTCAAACTTTGACCCCTTGGGATACCATAGTCCAACATCTCTTGTTTGCTTCAAGTACCTCAATATTCTCTTTGCGGCCGTGAGATGACTCTCTCTAGGTAAGGCTTGATATCTAGCACACATACAAAGACTAAACATGACATCCGGCCTTGATGCGGTGACATAGAGTAGACTTTTAATCAAAGACCGATATTCCTTTTGATTCACCATCTTGCCATCAAGATCACTATCCAAATTACCATTTGTACCCATTAGAGTTGAAATTGGCTTTGCATCTTGCATTCCAAACTTCTTCAACATGTCCCTTATGTATTTCCCTTGACTCACAAATGTCCCATTCTTCAATTGCTTGACTTGGAGACCAAGGAAGTAGCTAAGTTCACCAATCATAGACATTTCAAACTCTTTGGCCATCATAGCACCAAATTCTTCACAATAAGCTTGATCGGTTGATCCAAAGATGATGTCATCAACATTTATTTGCACTATGAATAGATCATTCACAATCTTTGTAACAGAACCGACCAAATTATAAGAGCACAAGTACAAAAAGAAGCACCGAAGCGCTCAAATTTTTGAACTTGAGCCCATATAATCCCGGTAGTCAATCGAAACCACGAAGGATTTCAAACCAACTTGCTTACAACCAGGATCGCATCATTCAACATACAACATCATACGTTACATTTCACAAGTAGTTCTGAAATAAGTTTACACAAACGGAGTCGCAATTATTACAAACCAAGTTTATAAAAGTAGCGGAAGCAAACGCACACCAGATGTTTAACTACTGCCAGTCTTGATGATCAACAACCCACAAAAGCATAAGGAAAGTACATAAAAGATGATCACGCCCAAGTGATCTAGTCTTCTTCACCCGCAGGGTGGAGACAAGTTTTGCAGAAGCCTTGATAGAGTATATCATCTGCAACAGGAGGGAATAAACCCTGAGTACTGGAATGTACTCAGCTAGACTTACCCGTCGAAAACCAGAAATAAGATGACACCAAGGATTATGCAAGGCTTTCACAAGAGGCTAGCTGACATCACATTTTTGCATAAAGGCATAAGTAATTGAGACTCTTATAACCTGTACTAGCAGTTATTTTTAGCATTTACCTGTCATCTATCTTAGCACCTGTACTAAACATGCACTTGATTATAATCAAACAATTATCATCATTGTATCCAGAGCAGGTATGAATTGTGGCAACATTGTATCATTCCCTTAACCACCAGTTCATTTAATGAGATCTACGTTGCCACTGCTCAAGTCAAGTGCTCACTGACCAGGAGCGACGGCGATTCGAATCGAATTCCTATCCAGCTGGAGGGGTATTTCTAACACTCACCGAGTCACGCGCTGGCGAGGGCTGCTCAGGTCATCTTTTGTACAGTTCAGGAATCGCGGGCCCGAATAATGTCGCGTCCCCAAGGGCGACACTCTGCCAGGTGATAGGGACTCTAACCCCCCTTGGTCTCACGCCAATGTCCCCAAGCACATCCTTTCTCTCCTCCAAGATGCAACCTACCATTCGATTCCCGGCCTGAACCATACTACTCGACTTCGCGGTCAGAACGACTTATCCGGCCAACTAAATGTGAGACTGCGTTCAACATGACTCAAGGACGTACAACGAAGCGGTCCTTAAACGACTCAGACGGGCATAGCTCCACACCCAAGACGTGAAGTGTCTTGCGGCTGTACTATCGAACTCCCGTCTGGTCTCAATTTTATTTTTAAGCATGGTTCCATCCACGATAGCCATAAAGCCACTCATGACTCCTTCCTACATCTCGCGGATGACCGGAAATCACCCGACTTCTACCGTACTAAGCAGGGCTAAGCATTGACACGTGCCTAAACCTAATATAGGATTAAGTACGATATCTGGACAAGGATAGGTATAATGCAACAAGTGTATTCATATAACTCCTACAACTTAATGCAGTAAACAATTAAAAGTACTCAAGATTAATTTATAAAACAGTAGGTTCAGCATGTACCGGGGCTTGCCTTTCAGAAAGGTCGAAGGCCGGTGGTCAGGGCACTCGGGCAAGTCTTCAGCGGCGTCTCCTTCGCCGACTGGTTCTGCTGGCTCCTCTGGCTGGTCCTAGACTTCCTCCGGAATCACAGGCTCGAATTTGAGGAGAGTTACCCCCTCCGGTACACCTATTGCATGCATACACAATAAATATCATGGATGCATAAATGGGTGCAACATGCTCGGAATGAAATGCATTTCAGAAATAAAATACTCTATTCAAGTTACTTTATTAGTACGTGCAAATCTCTTCTCCGGTGGAGAAGTACTTATCTAAGCTACTCAACCTAAGATACAACTGTTCTTCTTCGGTTAAGACCCTAACACCTAACAATACAAGAGTAATATTACTTAGGTTACCACAGTAAGACATTCTGGACAGCGGCTCAAAGATTCTAACATAACTGGAGAATCCCAACTTCAAAAGATATGATCTAGGACAATCTGGAAAGCTTAAGAAATGTACCACAAAATGTTTTCAGATCACAACACTAAATTCCAAAGTTTACCTAATCGAAATTCCAAAGTTCCAGAATCTGTTCTCTCTAAACAGAGAGCAGTCAATTCTGGACTGGCACTTTAAACAGCAATAACTCCCAAACTACTAAGCCAAATGCTCCCAAATTTTGACATAAGCTCATTTACAAATTTTACTACAACTTTGGTAATTACAAGTTTTCCAGCAACCACCTTTATCCAAGGTCAAACCTAGAAATACTATCAGCTGTCCCGAAAACCTAAAATTGCAAAGATTAAATATTTATTGAAGTGGCAAACATTCTCTAAGACCAAACTAATACTACTACAAGTTCATAAATGTCACAAAAACATCAGAAAGTAAGGTGTGCCCACCTAGAATATTTATTTAAACCCATTTCTTAATTTACTTAAGTAATTAAGTGGAATTTCAAACCTATATGTAAACTGCTCCTAAAATTCTACAAAACTTACAGGAGACTCTCTGACCCAAAAAGAGACTACTATAAAAATTTGAACTCAATTTATTCAAAGGAACTCTCTGAACAAAATTCACAAGCCCAAAAGGCTGATTTTTGTATAAATAACAAAGCATAGTCAAAAGTGTCAAACAATAGATTTCTTAATTTTCATGGACACTCTAGGGTACCAAGACATTCTCTAAAAATTTATATGAACATTGCACATGTAGAAAAATTACTAAATTATTCCCTAGAATAACAAGATAACATTATAACTTGAAAAGTGCTTAAGCACTACTGCCCAAATTTTTACCAAAGCTAGAGCAAGTATAAATTAGCCTACTCACCAAATTTCATAATTTTTGGAACACTGAAACTCAAGATATAATTTAAACAAATTTGCATGTGATTTAAAACACATTTCAAAGACCTATTTAAATGTCCCGAAAGCTAAACATCACATAGCAAACTCATATTTTTCTAAAATACTACACATCATGTAGATCCTAACAAAATTTATCTCATGATTTTTGAGCAAGTAAAACCCTAGATCTATATTTTCCAAACTTAACCAAAAATTCTGTAGCAAAGATAAATAAAAATGAAAAAGATCACATTTTATACTGGGCCGGCCCGGGAAAGGACGCGGCCCACGGCGCGCGCGCGCGGCCCGCTTGGGCTCCCGCCCACGCGCGGCACCGACAGGTGGGTCCCCGTGGTCAGTGACAGAGGGCAGAGGGGCGGCGAACCGCGAGCTCCGGCGAGCTCAAGCTCATCGGAGGGGAGCTCGCTCGGGAAGCCAAGCACACCCTCGCGTTCTCCGTCACATGGTGCTTCGATTCGTGCAAGAAGGACGGCTTGGGTTGGAGTGGGAGGGGCTCGCCACCGCGAGCGGCGGCCGGTGAGGGTCGGGTGGCGGTGTACCGCCGCCGGTGAGGCCGCACGGTCCCAGCTAAGCTCGGTACGAGCTTCACTGCAGCTAGGCGGACTGATTGAGGTAGAGAAGGGAGATGGAGAGAGGCCCTAACCACCCCGGCCACGGAGCGCCGTGATGCGGGGCTGTGAGCGCGACGACGGTGGTCGTCGTGTTATGCTCCAGCGAGGTCGCATCCCACGGTAAGGTCTCGCCACAAGCATCCCCACAGATCACGGAGGTGAGAACGAGGTTCATGACAGGAGGAGAATGAGGGAGGGGAGCTGGCCACGGTGGACCGTGGCGGCGGCGATACTCCGGTGAGCTCCAGTGGAGAGAAAGTCGACAATACCTCCTCACCTCTACGAAATGGATCAAGCGCGATGTAGGGGAAGGTCAGGGAGCCTAAGGCGGAGCTGTGGGTGAAGTTAGGTAGGCTACCGTGCGGTGGTGAGCTCGCCTAGCCGCGGCGGGGTCGGAGTGGCACTGCTCGTCGGACCAGAGAGCGAGGGAATGGAGGAGGGAGTGGCGTGAGTGCTGGGGATTGAGGTGTCGACTCCCACTTCACTCCCGCGCGTGAGCTCGCGACGTGGAGACGACAGCAGCACGCACGCGCCACGCGGCCACCGGGCTCTGCCCGAGCGCCACGACACGAGCCGGCTGTCCGGCTGCATGGCGTCGCCGTTTACTGAATGGAGGTCGTCCTCGTTCGACTGACAGAGCAACTTCATCGACGATTAACTCCCAAACCAGGGAGAACCAGACGTGGGTGATGTTGGCAATGTTGTAGAGCTACATGAGGACTACAAGTTTGTCAATTGGAGTTTGGACTGGTTCGGCCTGGATTTGAAACTACAAGGCTCCAAAGTGGTGCCCCTTGAAACTGAAACTTAGTTTCAGTCACTAAGCCGACTGAAACCCTAACTTCTTGACACTGTATCTCCTAAACTATTGAGAACCAGGTGATGGTGATATTGACAATGTTGTAGAGCTATGTGTGGACAACAACTTTGTCAATTGGCTCCAGGACTGGTTTGGCCTAGTTTGTGAGTTACAAGTTGCTAAAGTGAGGTACTGTGAAACGGTTTTCAGCTCCACACTTAGCAAAAATGGCTAAGTCCTAAAACAGCCCCTAATACTGACTTGTGGGCCATTTTTGAGCATGTTCTGATCGTTTTCATGAGATGGCCATATTAGAACTTTTGTTCCTTATGAAATTCTCTACAACTTTGCTTAAGGTTGCTCCTCCATGCAAGATCTCTAAACTAGACTTTTTAATTGGTCAAACCAGATCACTCTAGGGGTCCAACTTAGTCAACAACATTTGGAAGGGCAATTTGGTAATTTTGGTCAACATGAACATTGCTCCACTACTTACCCTAAATGTAATTAAGGTGTTATAAGACCTAATTAGCCACTCTACACATTGGTTGCACAAAATTCCTAGTGTCACATACTTTGGCACAAGTAATTCAATACTTTCACCCAAATGTTGCAAGCTCATGTTGCACATGTTGCATGAGTGTGTTGCATAACCCTTGCTAATTATGTTACACTAAAGTGGTTGAAATATCTCACAAAGGAAATTGCACATAAGGTACTTGTGTGTTGCACCTTACTCACTTTTACTTCACATGAAATATAACATATTAAGCTTATGCATGAAATGAATGATGCTTGCTTATGCTTATGCAAATGCAATGCAATTAAGGAGCTAAACACCTGAGGTGTTACAGCCCTCCCCCCTTATAAAAATCTCATCCCGAGATTTGGAAAGCGTACCATTTTTCATAGAATTCCTTATAACCATCCCGCAAATAGTCCTCTCGTTCCCAAGTAGCGTCACTTTCACTACCCTGATTACTCCACATTACTTTATACCACTTAACCACTTTGCTTCTAGTTACTCGTTCCTGAGTATCGATCACTCGGACTGGCTTTTCTTCGTAAGTTAAATCAGATTCTAGTCTGATATCTCCTAAAGGGACTCTTTCCTCAGGAACTCGAAGACACTTTTTGAGCTGAGATACATGGAAGACGTTGAATATGGCACTCATTTCTGGAGGTAACTGGATTTTATACGCAATAGCTCCACTCTTGCCTATGATCTGGAAAGGACCCACGTATCTCGGCGCAAGTTTCTGCTTAACACCAAAACGTTGGACACTTTTCATTGGAGAAACTTTCAGATACACGAAGTCTCCAACTTCAAACTCGAGTGGTTTTCTACGACGATCAGCATAACTTTTCTGTCTAGCTTGGGATGCAGCCATATGTTTTTGGATGGTACGGACTTGTTCCTCAGCTTCATGAACAAAATCAATACCATAATACCTCCTTTCACCAGCTTCTACCCAGTTTAGTGGAGTTCTACACTTACGACCGTACAAAGCTTCGAATGGAGCCATCTTAATACTTTCTTGATAACTATTATTGTACGAAAACTCGGCTAGAGGTAACCATTTTTCCCAAGAACCCTTGGATGAAATGACACATGCCCGCAACAGATCTTCCAAGATTTGGTTAACCCGTTCCGTCTGTCCTGATGTCTGGGGGTGATAAGCAGAGCTTCTCACTAACTTGGTTCCCAGAAGGTGATGCAAGTGCTCCCAAAAGCGAGCAGTGAACTGGGGACCACGGTCAGATATGATAGTACGAGGTATCCCATGGAGCCGGACTATCTGATTGAAGTACAACTCAGCATAGTCAGTGGGACGATAGTCCACTCTAACTAGAATGAAGTGAGCTGATTTGGTCAAACGATCCACAATTACCCAGATGGAGTTATGATTTTTGACAGTAGGAGGAAGTCCGACAATGAAATCCATGCTTATCTCTTCCCATTTCCAACCTGGGATAGAAAGTGGTTGAAGTAACCCAGCTTTCATATGCACAGCCTTAACTCTACAGCAGGTGTCACACCTAGCCACATATGCAACTATCTCCTTCCGCATTTTGGTCCACCAATAGTATGGCTTCAAATCATAATACATCTTATTGCTACCAGGATGGATGGACAACTTAGAGGAGTGTGCTTCAGACATAATATCATTTCGAAGCTCCCGGTCCTTAGGCACAACTAACCTATCCTTAAACCATAGTACACCCTCTTCATCTACCCTGAACTGTGTAGTTTCTTGCTCTTTCATCTTACGCTTGATGTGGAATATACCAGTGTCAGTCTTTTGGAGCTCAATAATTCTGCTTTTGAGAGTACAACTAACAGTGATGTTGTACAAGACTGCTGGATGTAGAAGGTGAGATCGATGAAAATCAGTTTCAACTAAGGAATGGCAATGAGACTTACGGCTTAAAGCATCCGCAACCACATTTGCCTTGCCAGGATGATAGTGCACTTGAAGGTTATAATCTTTAATCAACTCGAGCCATCTTCGTTGACGCATATTCAACTCGGGTTGGGTGAAGATGTATTTGAGGCTTTTGTGGTCTGTGTAGATATTGCAAACATTGCCCAACAGATAGTGTCGCCAGGCTTTCAAAGCATGAACAACTGCGGCGAGTTCTAAGTCATGCGTTGGATAATTCACCTCATGCTTCCGAAGTTGTCGAGAGGTATATGCAATTACTCGGCCTTCCTGCATCAACACACCTCCCAAACCTATGCCTGAGGCATCACAATAAACATCAAATGGTTTCTCGATATCCGGTTGTGCCAAAACCGGAGCTGAGGTTAGGAGGGTTCGCAGTTGGTGAAAAGCCGCATCACACTCAGGAGTCCAGACAAACCTGGTGTCTTTCTGCAGCAACCGAGTCATTGGCTTGGCTATTTTGGAGAAATCCGGGATGAAGCAACGATAATAGCCAGCCAAACCAAGAAAACTTCAGACCTCGTGAACCAAGATAGGAGCCTTCCAGTTCAGTACTTCCTGTACCTTGGCGGGGTCCACCATAATTCCTCCATCGGACAACACATGCCCAAGGAAAGGTACTTCACGAAGCCAGAATTCGCACTTACTGAACTTTGCATAAAGTTGATGTTCACGCAGTCTTGTGAGGACTATACGCAGATGTTCAGCGTGATCCTCCTCATTCATAGAATATACCAAGATGTCATCAATAAATACCACCACAAACTTGTCCAATTCAGGCATAAACACCGAATTCATCAAGTACATGAAGTGTGCGGGGGCATTTGTCAAGCCGAAAGACATAACAAGATACTCATAAAGACCGTATCTGGTAGAAAAGGCTGTCTTTGGAACATCTTCCGGGCGGATTTTAATTTGATGGTAGCCAGATTTTAGATCGATCTTGGAGAAAACTTTAGCTTTAGACAACTGATCGAACAAGATGTCGATACGTGGTAGAGGGTACTTATTTTTGACAGTGACTGCATTGAGAGGTCTATAATCTACGCACATCCGCAACGACTGATCCTTCTTCTTTACAAAGATAGCAGGACATCCCCACGGCGATGAACTAGGACGAATCAACCCTTTCTTCAAAAGTTCATTCAATTGCACCTTAAGTTCAGCTAGTTCATTCGGAGGCATCCTATAGGGTCTCCTAGAGATGGGAGCCGTGCCAGGCAACAACTCAATTTTAAACTCCACATCCCGATCCGGAGGGAGCCCCGACAAATCATCGGGAAAAACGTCCGGAAACTCACTTACTAAGGGAATTTCGGCCAACGCCTTTGCTTGCACAGCATGAACTTCCCCAGACAAATCAACTTTTCTGGGAAGTTGTACCAGAAAACCTTTTTGATCCGTAGGATCTCTGAGCATAACTACCCGAGTGGATGTATCAATGAGTACCCCATTCTGACTCATCCAATTCATGCCCAAAATAACATCGATGCCTAAGCCCGGCAAAACCACTAAGGCAAGCGAGTACTTTCGCCCTTCTATCTCAAGCTCAAGATTCCCCACTACTTTATTTGTGGAAATATTCCCACTTGCTGCGCTAATACAATAACCCCCACCTTCAATAGTATGCAATTTGTGTGCAAATTCTGATGCAAACTTAGGACTGATAAAGGAATGCGAAGCACCCGAATCAAAAAGTACCACTGCAGGATGTTGGTCAACTAGGAACTTACCAGCAGTGACAACCTCACTAGATGGGATTTACTCAATACTGTTATAATGGGCGTGACCTTGATGGCCACCTTGGTTGACATTCTTCTTAGGGTAAGGGCAGTTTCTGGACCAATGGCCTGGCTTGTTGCAGTTCCAGCAAGGCATGTTGCTAGGAGGGACATTGGAGCTGCCTTGGCTCGAACTACTTTTTGGCAGCCACTGTATATGCCTTACGAAACCCAGTCTTCACTGGCGCCTTCTTTTGTGGAGGACGGAACTTATCACTTGTGGCAGGAGGGCGGGGAGGAGCCCTCGGGGCAGCTGGAGCTCGAGACTGTGAAGCACTCGCCTCAATGGCCCTTTTGCGGCTCTTAGAGGCAGAATAGATAGCATTGTTGTTCTCTTGAGTCAGAGCATCACTGATAAATTCATTGAAAGTAGTGCACTTGCTAGTGCCCATAGTCTTCATCAGCTTTGGGCCGAGGCCTCTTTTAAAGCTAGCAATTTTCTTGGAATCGGTATCCACAAACTCTGTGGTATACCTTGCCAGGTTGTTGAAAGATTGTAGATATTCAGTCAAACTTTTATTTCCCTGCGACAGCCTCATGAATTCTGTATGCTTGATAGCCATAAGACCTGGAGGAATATAGTTTCCACGGAATGCGGCCTTAAACTGGTCCCAAGCAATCGGAACATTTGCAGGCAGTGTGGAACGATAGTGGCTCCACCAAATACCCGCTGGACCTTGCAATTGATGAGAAGCATATTCAGTCTTTAGCTCCTCAGTCAGGCGAAGCAGACGAAACTTTTGTTCAATAGTATTCAACCACTCATCAGCTTGCAGTGGTTCCTCCGCCTCCTTAAAGAGCGAGGGCTTAGTATCAAGAAAGTCCTTGAAATCACTGTATTGATTGGGTTCTGGGCCCTGGCGGCCAGGACGAGCCTCCCGGTTGGCAAGCTGGCGCATAGCATCAGCCAGCATGCGTTGCCCTTCGACCACTGTCTGCATCAGCTCAGCCGGGGTAGGTGGTGGTGGAGGGGGTGGCTGTTCCTCATCCTCATTGCCATGACCCCGACGAAGATTGTACGACATCTGCAAAATGCATAGCCAATGAGCACTGACGATGTGGGAAATTTGTAGATGAATTATTGTAAATATGTCAAACCGACTTCATGAAATAGACTTCTCAAAATACTCTTGGCACAATAATTCATCACAACCGCACAACCCATTCAAGCGGATCAAATGGCGCAATCATGCGATAGAATCCAACAAGATGCACTTTGATAAAGGCTCACACACGAGGAGCACAGCAGTTACTGAACCGTTTACGTTAAAATCTACGTGATTTTTGACCTTTTGCCCTGTACTTGGATTCAATTTCAAAGTTTTTAGTTGACTGAGAAAGGCTACTTCAAACTGACCACAAAGAGACTTCTCAACGGTAGAGTTCCATGGTGGATCATGACTAGCTACCTTGATACCAGCGCGTGCCAAGCAGCACAACCTTATGTCGCGCGCCATAGGAGGCCCTCGGTTTCGTCACGGCACCGAAGGGTACTAATACAACCCATCATCGAACGCAACACAATAAGACATCCAATTGCGATTGAAATTAACAGGTTTCAACTAAACATCCAGGAAACATAGGGTTTGACCTTACATCTGAAAAGTCAAGTTATTACAAAGCCTCACTCCAACACAGGGAGGGCACAAAAGACCACCCTAACCTCATAGCTACGTGATAACTACTCTAAGCCTCGTCCTCAGAGTCGGTGTCCAGAATCTCCTCTCCGTCCTCATCACTAACAGGCTCTAACTCCTCGTCTTCTTCTTCTTCTGGCGCTTCCTCTGGTGCGGCATCTTGGGGTCCGTTGACCTCCACTTCATCATCATTTTCAGCCACAACGATTTCCGAACCCATGTCCTCATCGACGTTGTTGTTTCGAGGCAGCAGGGGATTAAGCTCGTTGTTCCGGCGGTGCACTTCTTCATGAAGATTATCATTGTATTCTTCAGCATTCTCCAACTGTTGCTCGAGCTCAAACTGACGAGCTCTCAGAACGTTCTCCTCGTGCCAGGCTTCATCCCTCTGGTTCATGACACGGACCAACATGCGTTGACAGTTGCGGTTTGCTACTGTCAATCTCTGGACTGCAAGGGTTTCCTGGTCACAATCACGAATCATTTGCTCCAGTTGCTGACGCGCTGCATTTCTGGTAGCAGTCACTTCAGCCAACTCTGCCCTCAGCCTTTCCACCTCAGTAGGCTCAGGGCGGGGCTCACGTGGAGCGAGCTGGTGACGCGGTGCCCTGCCCCCAGTGGACTTACGAGCGGTCCTCTTGGTACGTGCCATCTGTAGCAACAAGATAAGATACGACTTAAAGTGAGGATCATTTAGGGGATACGAAATTTACTTTAGTCGGGAGTACAGAAATTTTTAAGGAGGGAGTAAATGATATGTATGATATAATTAAACATGATGCATGCACGTTCCGTACGCCCTCTCACCTTAGTAGAAACCTAAAGTTCTAACGCTAGGCGGTGGCATACATACGTTCTCTCATATAAGCGAAACTATCGGTCTACTCGTTACGCTGTTAGTGTACCTGCAGAAAACCTCATTTCAGCCCAACAGTTTCCCAATATATACACACAAGAAAGCAGTAATTTAAATACTTTCCATATACACATCCCCAGATGTATATACTTCAGTATCAAAGCTACCCGATATAAAGGTTCCCACAATTAAGTGCTTACATAATTACATGGTTTAAACATGTAAGTATACAAGTCACCAAAACTACTCTCCCCTAGATCGCCGGTTGAACGATCATGCTCTCACAACTCACACTTACCAGAGCGTCGAGGCAATTGATCCATACATTACCACCCAAGTGGATGGCATCCATACAATATCACGCCGTATGGACGACGAAACAAAAACAAACAAGGCCCCCCCAAGTTAGTCTTTATAATAAGCCACCTAAGAGTCCTTATTTGGGCTAAGGGATGTGGTCGCTGGCATACCTAAAAATAATTTTTAGTGTTTTAACCCTTTTCATAATCAAATATTTTTGTTTTTAAATACTCGTAAGATATTTTTAATGTTGAATTATGCTCTGATACCAGCTGTAACAGAACCGACCAAATTATAAGAGCACAAGTACAAAAACAAGCACCGAAGCGCTCAAATTTTCGAACTTGAGCCCATATAATCCCGGTAGTCAATCGAAACCACGAAGGATTTCAAACCAACTTGCTTACAACCAGGATCGCATCATTCAACATACAACATCATACATTACATTTCACAAGTAGTTCTGAAATAAGTTTACACAAACAGAGTCACAATTATTACAAACCAAGTTTATAAAAGTAGCGGAAGCAAACACACACTAGATGTTTAACTACTGCCAGTCTTGATGATCAACAACCCACAAAACCATGAGGAAAGTACATAAAAGATGATCACGCCCAAGTGATCTAGTCTTCTTCACCCGTAGGGTGGAGACAAGTTTTGCAGAAGCCTTGATAGAGCATATCATCTGCAACAGGAGGGAATAAACCCTGAGTACTGGAATGTACTCAGCTAGACTTACCCGTCGAAAACCAGAAATAAGATGACACCACGGATTATGCAAGGCTTACACAAGGGGCTAGCTGACATAACATTTTGCATAAAGGCATAAGTAATTGAAACTCTTATAGCCTGTACTAGCAATTAATTTTTAGCATTAACCTGTCATCTATCTTAGCACCTGTACTAAACATGCACTTGATTATAATCAAACAATTATCATCATTATATCCAGAGCAGGTATGAATTGTGGCAACATTGTATCATTCCCTTAACCACCAGTTCATTTAATGAGATCTACGTTGCCGCTGCTCAAGTCAAGTGCTCACTAACCGGGAGCGACGGCGATTCGAATCGAATTCCTATCCAGCTGGAGGGGTATTTCTAACACTCACCGAGTCACGCCTGGCGAGGGCTGCTCAGGTCATCTTTTGTACAGTTCAGGAATCGCGGGCCCGAATAATGTCACGTCCCCAAGGGCGACACTCTGCCAGGTGATAGGGACTCTAACCCCCCCTTGGTCTCACGCCAATGTCCCCAAGCACATCCTTTCTCTCCTCCAAGATGCAACCTACCATTCGATTCCCGGCCTGAACCATACTACTCGACTTCGCGGTCGGAACGACTTATCCGGCCAACTAAGTGTTAGACTGCGTTCAACATGACTCAAGGACGTACAGCGAAGCGGTCCTTAAACGACTCAGACGGGCATAGCTCCACACCCAAGACGTGAAGTGTCTTGTGGCTGTACTATCGAACTTCCGCCCGGTCTCAATTTCATTTTAAGACATGGTTCCATCCACGATAGCCATAAAGCCACTCGTGACTCCTTCCTACATCTCGCGGATGACCGGAAATCACCCGACTTCTACCGAACTAAGCAGGGCTAAGCATTGACACGTGCCTAAACCTAATATAGGAATAAGTACGATATCTGGACAAGGACAGGTATAATGCAACAATTGTTTTCATACAACTCCTACAACTTAATGCAGTAAACAATTAAAAGTACTCAAGATTAATTTATAAAACAGGGTTCAACATGCATCGGGGCTTGCCTTTCAGAAAGGTCGAAGGCCGGTGGTCAGGGCACTCGGGCAAGTCTTTAGCGGCGTCTCCTTCGCTGACTGGTTCCGCTGGCTCCTCTGGCTGGTCCTGGACTTCCTCCGGAATCACAGGCTCGAATTCGAGGAGATTTACCCCCTCCGGTACACCTATTGCATGAATGCACAATAAATATCATGGATGCATAAATGGGTGCAACATGCTCGGAATGAAATGCATTTTAGAAATAAAATACTCTATTCAAGTTACTTTATTAGTACGTGCAAATCTCTTCTCCGGTGGAGAAGTACTTACCTAATCTATCCAACCTAAGATATAGTTGTTCCTCTTCGGTTAAGGCCTTAACACCTAACAATACAAGAGTAATATTACTTAGGTTACCACAGTAAGATATTCTGGACAGCGGCTCAAAGATTCTAACATAACTGGAGAATCCCAACTTCAAAAGATATGATCTAGGACAATCTAGAAAGCTTAAGAAATGTACCACAAAATGTTTTCAGATCACAACACTAAATTCCAAAGTTTACCTAATCGAAATTCCAAAGTTCCAGAATCTGTTCTCTCTAAACAGAGAGCAGTCAATTCTGGACTGGCACTTTAAACAGCAATAACTCCCAAACTACTAAGCCAAATGCTCCCAAATTTTGACACAAGCTCATTTACAAAATTTACTACAACTTTGGTATTTAGAAGTTTTCCAGCAACCACCTTTATCCAAGGTCAAACCTAGAAATACTATCAGCTGTCCAGAAAACCTAAAATTGCAAAGATTAAATATTTATTGATGTGGCAAACATTCTCTAAGACCAAACTAATACTACTACAAGTTCACAAATGTCACAAAAACACCAGAAAGTAAGGTGTGCCCACCTAGAATATGTATTTAAACCCATTTCTTAATTTACTTAAGTAATTAAGTGGAATTTCAAACCTATATGTAAACTGCTCCTAAAATTCTACAAAAATTACAGGAGACTCTCTGACCCAAAAAGAGACTACTGTAAAAATTTGAACTCAATTTATTCACAGGAACTCTCTGAACAAAATTCACAAGCCCAAAAGGCTGATTTTTGTATAAATAACAAAGCATAGTCAAAAGTGTCAAACAACAGATTTCTTAATTTTCATGGACACTCTAGGGTACCAAGACATTCTCCAAAAATTTATATGAACATTGCACATGTAGAAAAATTACTAAATTATTCCCTAGAATAACAAGATAACATTATAACTTGAAAAGTGCTTAAGCACTACTGCCCAAATTTTTACCAAAGCTAGAGCAAGTATAAATTAGCCTACTCACCAAATTTCATAATTTTTGGAATACTGAAACTCAAGATATAATTTAAACAAGTTTGCATGTGATTTAAAACACATTTCAAAGACCTATTTAAATGTCCCGAAAGCTAAACATCACATAGCAAACTCATATTTTTCTAAAATACTACACATCATGTAGATCCTAACAAAATTTATCTCATGATTTTTGAGCAAGTAAAACCCTAGATCTACATTTTCCAAACTTAACCAAAAATTCTGTAGCAAAGATAAATAAAAATGAAAAAGATCTCATTTTATACTGGGCCGGCCCGGGAAAGGACGCGGCCCACAGCGCGCGCGCGGCCCGCTCGGGCTCCCGCCCACGCGCGGCACCGACAGGTGGGTCCCCACGGTCAGTGACAGAGGGCAGAGGGGCGGCGAACCGCGAGCTCCGGCGAGCTCAAGCTCGTCGGAGGGGAGCTCGCTCGGGAAGCCAAGCACACCCTCGCGTTCTCCGTCACATGGTGCTTCAATTCGTGCAAAAAGGACGGCTTGGGTTGGAGTGGGAGGGGCTCGCCACCGCGAGCGACGGCCGGTGAGGGTCGGGTGGCGGTGTACCGCCACCGGTGAGGCCGCACGGTCCCAGCTAAGCTCGGTACGAGCTTCACTGCAGCTAGGCGGACTGATTGAGGTAGAGAAGGGAGATGGAGAGAGGCCCTAACCACCCCGGCCATGGAGCGCCGTGATGCGGGGCGGTGAGCGCGACGACGGTGGTCATCGTGTTTCGCTCCGGCGAGGTCGCATCCCACGGTAAGGTCTCGCCACAAGCATCCCCACAGATCACGGAGGTGAGAACGAGGTTCATGATAGGAGGAGAAGGAGGGAGGGGAGCTGGCCACGGTGGACCATGGCGGCGGCGATACTCCGGTGAGCTCCAGTGGAGAGAAAGTCGACAATACCTCCTCACCTCTACGAAATGGATCAAGCGCGATGTAGGGGAAGGTCAGGGAGCCTAAGGCGGAGCTGTGGGTGAAGTTAGGTAGGCTACCATGCGGTGGTGAGCTCGCCCGGCCGCGGTGGGGTCGGAGTGGCACTGCTCGTCGGACCAGAGAGCGAGGGAATGGAGGAGGGAGTGGCGTGAGTGCTGGGGATTGAGGTGTCGACTCCCACTTCACTCCCGCACGTGAGCTCGCGACGTGGAGACGACAGCAGCACGCACGCGCCACGCGGCCACCGGGCTCTGCCCGAGCGCCACGACGCGAGCCGGCTGTCCGGCTGCATGGCGTCGCCGTTTACTGAATGGAGGTCGTCCTCGTTCGACTGACAGAGCAACTTCGTCGACGATTAACTCCCAAACCAGTGAGAACCAGACGTGGGTGATATTGGCAATGTTGTAGAGCTACATGAGGACTACAAGTTTGTCAATTGGAGTTTGGACTGGTTCGGCCTGGATTTGAAACTACAAGGCTCCAAAGTGGTGCCCCTTGAAACTGAAACTTAGTTTCAGTCACTAAGCCGACTGAAACCCGATTTTCTAGACACCATATCTCCTAAACCATTTAGAACTAGGTGATGGTGATATTGACAATGTTGTAGAGCTATGTGTGGACAACAACTTTGTCAATTGGCTCCAGGACTGGTTTGGCCTAGTTTGTGAGTTACAAGTTGCTAAAGTGAGGTACTGTGAAACGGTTTTCAGCTCCACACTTAGCAAAAATGGCTAAGTCCCAAAACAGCCCCTAATACTGACTTGTGGGCCATTTTTGAGCATGTTCTGATCGTTTTCATGAGATGGCCATATTAGAACTTTTGTTCCTTATGAAATTCTCTACAACTTTGCTTAAGGTTGCTCCTCCATGCAAGATCTCTAAACTAGACTTTTTAATTGGTCAAACCAGATCACTCTAGGGGTCCAACTTAGTCAACAACATTTGGAAGGGCAATTTGGTAATTTTGGTCAACATGAACATTGCTCCACTACTTACCCTAAATGTAATTAAGGTGTTATAAGACCTAATTAGCCACTCTACACATTGGTTGCACAAAATTCCTAGTGTCACATACTTTGGCACAAGTAATTCAATACTTTCACCCAAATGTTGCAAGCTCATGTTGCACATGTTGCATGAGTGTGTTGCATAACCCTTGCTAATTATGTTACACTAAAGTGGTTGACATATCTCACAAAGGAAATTGCACATAAGGTACTTGTGTGTTGCACCTTACTTTTACTTCACATGAAATATAACATATTAAGCTTATGCATGAAATGAATGATGCTTGCTTATGCTTATGCAAATGCAATGCAATTAAGGAGCTAAACACCTGAGGTGTTACAACCCTCCCCCCTTATAAAAATCGCGTCCCGAGATTTGGAAAGCGTACCATTTTTTATAGAATTCCTTATAACCATCCCGCAAATAGTCCTCTCGTTCCCAAGTAGCGTCACTTTCACTACCCTGATTACTCCACATTACTTTATACCACTTAACCACTTTGCTTCTAGTTACTCGTTCCTGAGTATCGATCACTCGGACTGGCTTTTCTTCGTAAGTTAAATCGGATTCCAGTCTGATATCTCCTAAAGGGACTCTTTTCTCAGGAACTCGAAGACACTTTTTGAGCTGAGATACATGGAAGACGTTGAATATGGCACTCATTTCTAGAGGTAACTGGATTTTATACGCAACAGAACCGACCAAATTATAAGAGCACAAGTACAAAAACAAGCACCGAAGCACTCAAATTTTCGAACTTGAGCCCATATAATCCCGATAGTCAATCGAAACCACGAAGGATTTCAAACCAACTTGCTTACAACCAGGATTGCATCATTCAACATACAACATCATATGTTACATTTCACAAGTAGTTCTGAAATAAGTTTACACAAACGGAGTCGTAATTATTACAAACCAAGTTTATAAAAGTAGCGGAAGCAAACGCACACCAGATGTTTAACTACTGCCAGTCTTGATGATCAACAACCCACAAAAGCATGAGGAAAGTACATAAAAGATGATCACGCCCAAGAGATCTAGTCTTCTTCACCCGCAGGGTGGAGACAAGTTTTGCAGAAGCCTTGATAGAGCATATCATCTGCAACAGGAGGGAATAAACCCTGAGTACTGGAATGTACTCAGCTAGACTTACCCGTCAAAAACCAGAAATAAGATGACACCACGGATTATGCAAGGCTTACACAAGGGGCTAGCTGACATAACATTTTGCATAAAGGCATAAGTAATTGAAACTCTTATAGCCTGTACTAGCAGTTATTTTTAGCATTTACCTGTCATCTATCTTAGCACCTGTACTAAACATGCACTTGATTATAATCAAACAATTATCATCATTATATCCAGAGCAGGTATGAATTGTGGCAACATTGTATCATTCCCTTAACCACCAGTTCATTTAATGAGATCTACGTTGCCGCTGCTCAAGTCAAGTGCTCACTAACCGGGAGCGACGGCGATTCGAATCGAATTCCTATCCAGCTGGAGGGGTATTTCTAACACTCACCGAGTCACGCCTGGCGAGGGCTGCTCAGGTCATCTTTTGTACAGTTCAGGAATCGCGAGCCCGAATAATGTCGCGTCCCCAAGGGCGACACTCTGCCAGGTGATAGGGACTCTAACCCCCCCTTGGTCTCACGCCAATGTCCCCAAGCACATCCTTTCTCTCCTCCAAGATGCAACCTACCATTCGATTCCCGGCCTGAACCATACTACTCGACTTCGCGGTCGGAACGACTTATCCGGCCAACTAAGTGTTAGACTGCGTTCAACATGACTCAAGGACGTACAGCGAAGCGGTCCTTAAACGACTCAGACGGGCATAGCTCCACACCCAAGACGTGAAGTGTCTTGTGGCTGTACTATCGAACTCCCGCCCGGTCTCAATTTCATTTTAAGGCATGGTTCCATCCATGATAGCCATAAAGCCACTCGTGACTCCTTCCTACATCTCGCGGATGACCGGAAATCACCCGACTTCTACCGAACTAAGCAGGGCTAAGCATTGACACGTGCCTAAACCTAATATAGGAATAAGTACGATATCTGGACAAGGACAGGTATAATGCAACAATTGTTTTCATACAACTCCTACAACTTAATGCAGTAAACAATTAAAAGTACTCAAGATTAATTTATAAAACAGTAGGTTCAGCATGCACCGGGGCTTGCCTTTCAGAAAGGTCGAAGGCCGGTGGTCAGGGCACTCGGGCAAGTCTTCAGCGGCGTCTCCTTCGCCGACTGGTTCTGCTGGCTCCTCTGGCTGGTCCTAGACTTCCTCCGGAATCACAGGCTCGAATTCGAGGAGAGTTACCCCCTCCGGTACACCTATTGCATGCATACACAATAAATATCATGGATGCATAAATGGGTGCAACATGCTCGGAATGAAATGCATTTCAGAAATAAAATACTCTATTCAAGTTACTTTATTAGTACGTGCAAATCTCTTCTCCGGTGGAGAAGTACTTATCTAAGCTACTCAACCTAAGATACAGCTGTTCTTCTTCGGTTAAGACCCTAACACCTAACAATACAAGAGTAATATTACTTAGGTTACCACAGTAAGATATTCTGGACAGCGGCTTAAAGATTCTAACATAACTGGAGAATCCCAACTTCAAAAGATATGATCTAGGACAATCTGGAAAGCTTAAGAAATGTACCACAAAATGTTTTCAGATCACAACACTAAATTCCAAAGTTTACCTAATCGAAATTCCAAAGTTCCAGAATCTGTTCTCTCTAAACAGAGAGCAGTCAATTCTGGACTGGCACTTTAAACAGCAATAACTCCCAAACTACTAAGCCAAATGCTCCCAAATTTTGACATAAGCTCATTTACAAATTTTACTACAACTTTGGTAATTACAAGTTTTCCAGCAACCACCTTTATCCAAGGTCAAACCTAGAAATACTATCAGCTGTCCCGAAAACCTAAAATTGCAAAGATTAAATATTTATTGAAGTGGCAAACATTCTCTAAGACCAAACTAATACTACTACAAGTTCATAAATGTCACAAAAACATCAGAAAGTAAGGTGTGCCCACCTAGAATATTTATTTAAACCCATTTCTTAATTTACTTAAGTAATTAAGTGGAATTTCAAACCTATATGTAAACTGCTCCTAAAATTCTACAAAACTTACAGGAGACTCTCTGAGCCAAAAAGAGACTACTATAAAAATTTGAACTCAATTTATTCACAGGAACTCTCTGAACAAAATTCACAAGCCCAAAAGGCTGATTTTTGTATAAATAACAAAGCATAGTCAAAAGTGTCAAACAACAGATTTCTTAATTTTCATGGACACTCTAGGGTACCAAGACATTCTCTAAAAATTTATATGAACATTGCACATGTAGAAAAATTACTAAATTATTCCCTAGAATAACAAGATAACATTATAACTTGAAAAGTGCTTAAGCACTACTGCCCAAATTTTTACCAAAGCTAGAGCAAGTATAAATTAGCCTACTCACCAAATTTCATAATTTTTGGAACACTGAAACTCAAGATATAATTTAAACAAGTTTGCATGTGATTTAAAACACATTTCAAAGACCTATTTAAATGTCCCGAAAGCTAAACATCACATAGCAAACTCATATTTTTCTAAAATACTACACATCATGTAGATCCTAACAAAATTTATCTCATGATTTTTGAGCAAGTAAAACCCTAGATCTACATTTTCCAAACTTAACCAAAAATTCTGTAGCAAAGATAAATAAAAATGAAAAAGATCTCATTTTATACTGGGCCGGCCCGGGAAAGGACGCGGCCCACAGCGCGCGCGCGCGGCCCGCTCGGGCTCCCGCCCACGCGCGGCACCGACAGGTGGGTCCCCGCGGTCAGTGACAGAGGGCAGAGGGGCGGCGAACCGCGAGCTCCGGCGAGCTCAAGCTCGTCGGAGGGGAGCTCGCTCGGGAAGCCAAGCACACCCTCGCGTTCTCCGTCACATGGTGCTTCGATTCGTGCAAGAAGGACGGCTTGGGTTGGAGTGGGAGGGGCTCGCCACCGCGAGCGGCGGTCGGTGAGGGTCGGGTGGCGGTGTACCGCCGCCGGTGAGGCCGCACGGTCCTAGCTAAGCTCGGTACGAGCTTCACTGCAGCTAGGCGGACTGATTGAGGTAGAGAAGGGAGATGGAGAGAGGCCCTAACCACCCCGACCATGGAGCGCCGTGATGCGAGGCGGTGAGCGCGACGACGGTGGTCGTCGTGTTCCGCTCCGGCGAGGTCGCATCCCACGGTAAGGTCTCGCCACAAGCATCCCCACAGATCACGGAGGTGATAACGAGGTTCATGACAGGAGGAGAAGGAGGGAGGGGAGCTGGCCACGGTGGACCGTGGCGGCGGCGATACTCCGGTGAGCTCCAGTGGAGAGAAAGTCAACAATACCTCCTTGTAGGGTCGAGATGGCAGACTAGAGGGGGGGTGAATAGTCCTTTCTAAAACTTAAACGCGTAGGCTAACCAAAATAAATGCGGAATTAAACTTATCGGTCTAGCCAAGACTACACCCCTCTATCTAAGTTCTCTAGCACCTTGCAAAGATCCTAATTAAGCAACTAAGGTGCTAAGCTTACCAAGAGCTCACCTAATCAATTCTAGAGCAAGGTCACACAAACCTATGCACTAGTACTTTGCCAAACGAGGGAGCTCCTACACAACTAGTGAAGCAAAAGCACAAAGCTTAAGCTTGCTAGCAAAGCTCAATAACAAGGCAACTAATGCCAAATTAGAGAGCGCAAAACACTTAGCTACACAAACTAAGCAATGTGACTAACAAGGTTACACAAACCAAATTAGTCACACAAAGGGAAGCTTCTAGCTACACAAGCAAGAAGACAACTAGCAAGCTACACAAGCACAACTAGAACAAGAGCAACTACACAAGCACAAGTATATATGAAAGTAAATACAAGCTTGTGTTGTACGAAAGCAAACCACCGAGAAGAGTAGACAATGTTGACACGGTGATTTTCTCCCGAGGTTCACTTGGTTGCCACCAAGCTACGTCCCCGTTGTGTCGACCAACACTTCGTGGTTCGACAGCTAATCGGTCACACACCGAGCCTCTCAAAAGGCACCGCAAGAACCCACCATAAAGTGTGGTAGCTCAATGACATGCTCAACTAGAGTTGCTCTTCGCGATCCCCGCGGGGTGAGCACAATCCCCCTCACAAAGCTTCTCCGGAGCCTCGCACAATCTTCTTGCGAGCTTCGACGGAGCCACAAGCCACCAAGCCGTCTAGGAGGTGGCAACCTCCAAGAGTAACAAGCACCACCGGCTTGCAACACGATCACCTAGTGCCACACGATGCAATCTCTCAAAGCAACGCACTAGAATCACTCTCTCACTCGATCCGATGAACACTATCAAGCATGAGTGAGTTAGAGGGCTCCCAAGCACTACCACACAAGTCACAAAGACTATATTGTACTCAGCTCACGGCCATAGCCGGCCAAGGCATCTATTTATAACCCCACAGTCAAATAGAGCCGTTACCCCTTCACTGGGCAGATTTCGGGACGACCGGACGCGCCGGTCATAACTGACCGGACGCGCTTCACCGCGTCCGGTCGCCCTGCGACGTCCACGTGTCCCTCGAATTCAAATGCGACCGTTAGATCCTCCAACGGTCACTGACCCCAACGGTCAAAACAACGACCGGACGCGCCCCAGGCAATGACCGGACGCGCTGGTCCTGATGACCGGACGCGCCTGTCGAACGACCGGACGCGCCGATCGCACTAACCCATGCGCCCGCGACGCAACGACCGGACGCGCTCCTTGTGATGACCGGACGCGACAGTGCCCGCGTCCGGTTAGAGTCCAGTAAGCTCCTTCAACGATCGGACGCGTCCGATCATGTGTGACCGGACACGCCTCGCGTCCGATCGTACTCAGTTTCCTCTGGACACCTGACCGGACGCGCCGGTCCCGCGAGTGACCGGACGCGCCGGTTGCAAACCCTAGCACCCACGCCTGCGCTGTACTGACCGGACGCGTCCGGTCATACCATGACCGCGTCCGGTGCAGCGTCCGGTCACCTCTGTGACCTCCGTTCGCCTCCGTTTCTTTTCCGACTTCCGGCGTAGTGGAAAATAGGCATTTCAACTTCTCAAAAACGCCTGAATCCCGCGCTCGCAAAGCTCGGCGGGAGGGAGAGAGGAACCCAAAACCCTCTCTACCGCTGAAACTCCAACGCCTTCGCAAATGTGCCAACACCAACAAGTGTTCACCACTTTGTGCACGTGTGTTAGCATTTTCATAATCATTTTACCGAAGGAGTTAACCACTCAACTTGCCACGCCACTCGATCCTAGCAACGATGCATAGTTAGATCACAAGAGTGGCACTAGATGACCGATATGCAAACAAGTTTGCCCCTCTTAATAGTACGGCCATCTATCCTAAACCCGGTCATAAACTTCTCTACACACCTATGACCGGTGAAATGGAAATGCCCTAGGTTATACCTTTGCCTTGCGCATTCCATTCCATCTCCATTGATGTTGATGCAACACATGCACCAACCAATCATCAAATGATATGATCCACTTCATATCATCACATGACCGTATTGGTTTATCGATCTTGACCTCACTTGCTCTTCACCGTTGCCTCGGTCCTTCGGCGCCAAGCCATCACACAACTTGCCCTTCACCCTAGCAACCGGTCCATCAAGCCAAGCCTCATCTTGATCTTCTCCACCTTGGTCACATGACTCCATGTCATGTCTCATATGCAATGAGCTCCTTCATGACACCATCACATGTGGACTAATCTCCTGTGTATCTCACATAACCACATATTAGTCCACCTAAGTTGTCACTCAATTACCAAAACCAAACAAGGACCTTTCAATCTCCCCCTTTTTGGTAATTGATGACAACCCTACAAAGATATTGAAAATAAGTTCTTTTGGACTTTATGCCACTTATCCAACATTTAAGCTCTATGTTAGAATTTGGATAAGCACCATAAAATATGACTTGGTAGTGATAACTCCCCCTACATATGTGCTCAAATGGTTTGGTTTCAAGCTTGCACATATGCATAAATATGAAATTTGTGGGAGGGTTAGCACTACTAAGTGATGCTAAGGTGTATAGAATAAACCTTTGTAGCTTGATACCAATTAGTAGCTTGATACCATTTGAAAATCATAAGTTTGCCACCATCCTTAGCATCATGAGTAGCTAGACATCAAAAACACTAGAAACCTCGTGAGATCAACATTATAAGCAAGGTTCTAGTTTTTGCATGATAATCATAAGTCTAGCTAACATCCTATGCATGCTAGTTATCAAATCATCATTTAAGTTCTATAACTAGCATACACCACACAAGCATGCATATTGAATTTAAGAACTTTATGCATTGCAAGCAAACACATGAATTATGCACATATCAAATGTAATCAATCAAAGTTCATGAGCTTGCTCCCCCTACTTGTGTGCTTTCTTTGTCCAAGAATGTTTGATCCCCTTACATTCTTCAATGTTGCTCCCTCTTTGTCCATGTACATGTCCAATCTTTCCAATTTCTCCCCAAAGCTCAAAAGGCTTCTTTTCATATCTTTGTACAACTTCTCCCCCTTTGTCATCAATTTCCATAAAAGGTGTTCTTCTCAATTGATACAAAGGCTTGTATTGGGGTAGATGGTTGAGACTTGAATATTGCATTTTTGATGGACATTACCACATATGTTGGAATGACAAACTTTATGGTTGCTCTTGAGATTCCACATAGGATCTTTGACCTTGATACCAATTGGTGGGGCTCCTCCCCCTATGTCATAGCATGTGTCATTCACTTGAGATACCACTTGGAGATGAGGGTAGCATTTCTTGATTTGATCACTTAAGGTTGAGGATCACTTGTGAAACCATCGTCTTGCATGAATGATACCATGTGAAGCTACCATGAGTAGAAATGTGATACCATTTGAAAGAATTTTCTTGTATGGATTCACTTTGAAGGATTTGGCAATAACATTCACTTCTTGAACATTTTCTCTCTTCATGAGTACCATTTGTAAGATATCACTTGTAGATCATTATCTAGACACCATTTGTATATACCACTTGGAAGATCAATTTGAGTCTAGATACCACTTGAAACAAACTAGATATCCATTTTCATTGTTGTCTTGTGCTTGTACTCTTATCATTGTCATGAGCTTCTTGTATGACTTGAACTATATTGATTTGCCTAAGATTCCAAGTTCGGCTTGATCCAATGACAAGCTTCTTCACACCTCATGCTAAGGGTTATCTTGCCAATGTTGTACTTGTCCTTTGTTAGTAATCCAAACTAGATCAAGTACTTGGGTTCACTAGCTCATGAACAAATTCATACTTATACCACTAGGTCAATTAACCATTCAAGCAATAGTGGTAGATTATGAATTAAAACTTTTCATTTGATATGCATGATCCTATTAAGCATGTACTATATGCACTAACCGCATACTAGTAAGGGATGAAATGATCATGCACATTACAATGATACCTTTGCTATATTGGAGTAGAGGATAGTCACATAGATTCTAATTCATTACTCCAATAGCAATGTGAAGTCCAATTTATAAGCTTGGTGAAGACCAATCATCATAGATAAATCCATTCTTCACCCATATGAAATGAAAACCACTTATGATCAAGTGCACTTTCTTGTTGTGGTTGACTTGCTTCATTATATCATCTTTGCTTGCATGAGAGAATCACTTAGAATATTAATTGAATTGCAATGACTAACTCTCTTTTGGGTGTTGCTTGCTTTTCTTGATCAACCCTTTTGATTGTTTCAACTAAGCATCACAAGTTCCTCGGATCACCACTTCCATGTTAGCCTTCCAAGTCCCAAACTTGGTTTCACCTACACACGGCGGCAAGCCCCTCACTAGGGAGAAGTGACCTTTCTCCAAAGAACCACTCTTGATACTCACTTGAAATGATATAGTTTGATTGATCCAAATGATGAACTCAATCTTGATGAATAATCCTTGAATCTACATTTGAGTCCAACTCTTTCTACTTGTTTAAGTCCTTTTCTTTCTACCAAATGATCTCCAATCATCACTAGAACTTAAACTTCATCTTCATCTTAAGTTTGATCTTGATCTTCAAATTGAGTACTAAATAAGTACACCAAGTATATTTCATAATCAAATGTTCTTGTACTCATTGCTCTTTATGCTTCTAGATCAATCCAAAACCAAACTTAGGTTCCTCAACCACTTATAAACATGTTTCCAACTTGAGGACCTTTCAATCAAAGTGACTCTAGATTAATCCAATGATTGTCACTTTTCTGGCAGATTCTGTACCCTTCAAAGAATAATTCATATCTCCCAATGTACAGATCCAAATGCCATGAAATTTGGTGGAGATGTGATTCACTAAGTCATATATCAACTGTAAAAATTTGAGATTCATTTGACATCTAGATTGCTACCAAATTTCAAATCTTCCACCACTGCTATATGCTGAAAACTGCTGCACTATAGCTGACAAGATGCACTCCAGAACCGAAGCATCTCTTATCCAATTCTCATGAAATTTCTACAGCATCTTCTTTCATAAGTGTAGAGCATGTATACTAAATTTCACGCCAATCCAAATAGATTTGATCACTCAAACATGGCTAAGATCACTGCTAGCTCAGATTTTTAATGTAGGACAGATTTCAATACATGAGCTATTCTTCATTAAAAGTGAATCAAACTTGAAACTAACTTGTTTGAAAACTTTCACAAGACATATATCCATCCAATCCACTTACTAAATGTCATCTCATGAATTTATCCAACACAAATCAATTCAAACTTGATTGCTAAGCATTTAATCCATTCAATCATCTCATAGCAAGCAACATTGCATATTTATCCAATTCAATCAACTCATATGCACCCAAGTGAAATGATCAACAAGGGATATACCTTGGTTAGCTCATGATCATTCAATAGCAAGCTTTTACTCAAATAAATTGCAAGCCATAAAATAATTCCAATAAATTACCACAATCTTTAACATTGCACTTGTATGTTGTAACACTTGGACTTCACTCATTTTGACTTGGCATTGGGATAGGATATACATTGAGCTTTATAACTTGACTCAATATATGATGAACAAAATGAAATCAATTTGAGTCAAGCCTTCAATGCCATGGTACCTACACATATTCATCCACTTTTTGATGGTACCCAAACTAGTTTGGGTCCTCTCAAATTAGGTGCAACATACTTAGGCATAGCCTTAGTATGAGTAGCGGGATGTTTTGCAATTCCAACTAATGAGGTACCATTGCCATCCTTTCTAAGCATATTAGTATCATTAATTGAACTAGGCTTAGAATTCTCACCTAGGGGACATGAATATGCCATGTGTCCCCTTTTCCGGCATGAGTAGCAACTTCTCTTAGATTGAGTCTTTTCTTCCTTGCTCATATGTTGCTTCTCATTGCCTTGCCTCTTACGAGTTGCTTGAATCTTCTTTTCAAGCTTGGTAGGACACCCCAAGGCAAAGTGTCCCATATCTCCACACTTGAAGCACTTGATGTGAGCATGTACTTTCTTCTCGATTTGATTCTTGCTCATCATCTTGGCATCTTGGATTTGCATTGGATGCCTTGCTCTACCACCCCTTCTTGTTTTCTTTATCATCAAGTCACTAACATCTTCATGATTGATCTTGACTTTAGCTTGGGGCTTTGCTTTTGGCTCAACTTGAGACTTCTTAGTAGGGCAACACTTGGCAATATGTTCCACTTTATGGCATCGGTAGCACATGAGTTGGGATAGCTTCTTTGCATCTTGCTTCTTCATAATCTTGCCCTTGCTCTTGTTGTAGCCAATACCACTCTTATCACCATATCTTCTTTGATTGGTCATGATATGCTCAATGGTGATTTTAGAGTTGTAGCACCTCTCCAACTTGTTGCTCAAATTCTTCACTTCACTTTTGAGCTCATTGTTCTCCTTCAAAAGGTTAGTCTCACAAGACATAGAAGTAGAACAAGCATCTAATTGTGAAGAATATGGCATATATAATAAATCATCACAAGAGGTGGATACATGCTTCTTGGCTACATCACAAGGGTTAGTAATATGTGATTGATCATTTGACCCAAATAATGAGCTCTCACTAGATTTGGTTTCTTCATTAGAAGGCTTCTTAGTGAGTAGAGCATGTTCTTGTGCCAAATTATCATGAGCAACACTAAGTTCCTCATGAGCCAATTTTAGCTCCTCATGTGAACAAGTAGTAACATAAAGTAGATGCTTTTATTGTTCACATGTGGTTTTTAGAAAAGAGTTATCATTTTCCAATTTACTTACTCTTTTCATTTCCCTTTTCAAGGCTCTTGAGAGTTTATATAAAAGCTCTAAATTTGGATCATCACAATCCACAACAAAACCACCAACACGTATCTTAGTGTTACCATGTGATGATGTTGAAGAGCTTGTTGAAGCATCACTCTCATAGCCATCATCTTCACCATCAAGTGTGCATGAAGTAGAATCATTGCTTGCATCACTTGTGGCATGATCATCATTCTTGTCAAGTGATCTTGTGGCATGATCATCATCATCATCACTTGACATTGAGGTGGAGCAATCCTCCACAACCACCTCGTTGTGGTCATGCTCAACATCCTCATGTACCTCCATCACTATGTGATCATCCTTCTTAAATTTTCCATCATCCCAAATTGAGGAGTCACAATAGTGATGCTTGAGCGTCGTCCACATGCTATGTGCACTTGAGAGACCCCTCACCTTGTAAAAAATCTCATCATTTAAAGCTTTGATTAGATAAAACTTAGCTTGTGCATCAAGTGTTCGGCAATCCTTTTGAGCTTGGGTACGGTTACCACACCCATCCAAGTCATGAGAAAAGCCAACAACTATGATCCACCAAAGCTTAGGGCCAAGAGCACGAAAATGATCAAGCATGTGATTTTTCCACCGTGCATAGTGAGTGCCATCAAAAATGTGTTCCACACAATCATCTAGCCCATAAGCCGCCATCCTCTCGGGTCGGTGAAGACCGCAAATGAGAGACCCGGCTCTGATACCACTTGTAGGGTCGAGATGGCAGACTAGAGGGGGGGGGTGAATAGTCCTTTCTAAAACTTAAACGCGTAGGCTAACCAAAATAAATGCGGAATTAAACTTATCGGTCTAGCCAAGACTACACCCCTCTATCTAAGTTCTCTAGCACCTTGCAAAGATCCTAATTAAGCAACTAAGGTGCTAAGCTTACCAAGAGCTCACCTAATCAATTCTAGAGCAAGGTCACACAAACCTATGCACTAGTACTTTGCCAAACGAGGGAGCTCCTACACAACTAGTGAAGCAAAAGCACAAAGCTTAAGCTTGCTAGCAAAGCTCAATAACAAGGCAACTAATGCCAAATTAGAGAGCGCAAAACACTTAGCTACACAAACTAAGCAATGTGACTAACAAGGTTACACAAACCAAATTAGTCACACAAAGGGAAGCTTCTAGCTACACAAGCAAGAAGACAACTAGCAAGCTACACAAGCACAACTAGAACAAGAGCAACTACACAAGCACAAGTATATATGAAAGTAAATACAAGCTTGTGTTGTACGAAAGCAAACCACCGAGAAGAGTAGACAATGTTGACACGGTGATTTTCTCCTGAGGTTCACTTGGTTGCCACCAAGCTACGTCCCCGTTGTGTCGACCAACACTTCGTGGTTCGGCAGCTAATCGGTCACACACCGAGCCTCTCAAAAGGCACCGCAAGAACCCACCATAAAGTGTGGTAGCTCAATGACATGCTCAACTAGAGTTGCTCTTCGCGATCCCCGCGGGGTGAGCACAATCCCCCTCACAAAGCTTCTCCGGAGCCTCGCACAATCTTCTTGCGAGCTTCGACGGAGCCACAAGCCACCAAGCCGTCTAGGAGGTGGCAACCTCCAAGAGTAACAAGCACCACCGGCTTGCAACACGATCACCTAGTGCCACACGATGCAATCTCTCAAAGCAACGCACTAGAATCACTCTCTCACTCGATCCGATGAACACTATCAAGCATGAGTGAGTTAGAGGGCTCCCAAGCACTACCACACAAGTCACAAAGACTATATTGTACTCAACTCACGGCCATAGCCGGCCAAGGCATCTATTTATAACCCCACAGTCAAATAGAGCCGTTACCCCTTCACTGGGCAGATTTCGGGATGACCGGACGCGCCGGTCATAACTGACCGGACGCGCTTCACCGCGTCCGGTCGCCCTGCGACGTCCACGTGTCCCTCGAATTCAAATGCGACCGTTAGATCCTCCAACGGTCACTGACCCTAACGGTCAAAACAACGACCGGACGCGCCCCAGGCAATGACCGGACGCGCCGGTCCTGATGACCGGACGCGCCTGTCGAACGACCGGACGCGCCGATCGCACTAACCCATGCGCCCGCGACGCAACGACCGGACGCGCTCCTTGTGATGACCGGACGCGACAGTGCCCGCGTCCGGTTAGAGTCCAGTAAGCTCCTTCAACGATCGGACGCGTCCGATCATGTGTGACCGGACACGCCTCGCGTCCGATCGTACTCAGTTTCCTCTGGACACCTGACCGGACGCGCCGGTCCCGCGAGTGACCGGACGCGCCGGTTGCAAACCCTAGCACCCGCGCCTGCGCTGTACTGACCGGACGCGTCCGGTCATACCATGACCGCGTCCGGTGCAGCGTCCGGTCACCTCTGTGACCTCCGTTCGCCTCCGTTTCTTTTCCGACTTCCGGCGTAGTGGAAAATAGGCATTTCAACTTCTCAAAAACGCCTGAATCCCGCGCTCGCAAAGCTCGGCGGGAGGGAGAGAGGAACCCAAAACCCTCTCTACCGCTCAAACTCCAACGCCTTCGCAAATGTGCCAACACCAACAAGTGTTCACCACTTTGTGCACGTGTGTTAGCATTTTCATAATCATTTTACCGAAGGAGTTAACCACTCAACTTGCCACGCCACTCGATCCTAGCAACGATGCATAGTTAGATCACAAGAGTGGCACTAGATGACCGATATGCAAACAAGTTTGCCCCTCTTAATAGTACGGCCATCTATCCTAAACCCGGTCATAAACTTCTCTACACACCTATGACCGGTGAAATGGAAATGCCCTAGGTTATACCTTTGCCTTGCGCATTCCATTCCATCTCCATTGATGTTGATGCAACACATGCACCAACCAATCATCAAATGATATGATCCACTTCATATCATCACATGACCGTATTGGTTTATCGATCTTGACCTCACTTGCTCTTCACCGTTGCCTCGGTCCTTCGGCGCCAAGCCATCACACAACTTGCCCTTCACCCTAGCAACCGGTCCATCAAGCCAAGCCTCATCTTGATCTTCTCCACCTTGGTCACATGACTCCATGTCATGTCTCATATGCAATGAGCTCCTTCATGA
The DNA here is from genome assembly GCA_038087645.1 of Saccharum hybrid cultivar R570. NCBI lineage: Eukaryota > Viridiplantae > Streptophyta > Magnoliopsida > Poales > Poaceae > Saccharum > Saccharum hybrid cultivar. The sequence continues at coordinate 881,619 of JAQSUU010000049.1, read as the reverse complement.
CACCATCACATGTGGACTAATCTCCTGTGTATCTCACATAACCACATATTAGTCCACCTAAGTTGTCACTCAATTACCAAAACCAAACAAGGACCTTTCACTCCTCACCTCTACGAAATGGATCAAGCGCGATGTAGGGGAAGGTCAGGGAGCCTAAGGCGGAGCTGTGGGTGAAGTTAGGTAGGCTACCATGCGGTGGTGAGCTCGCCCGGCCGCGGTGGGGTCGGAGTGGCACTGCTCGTCGGACCAGAGAGCGAGGGAATGGAGGAGGGAGTGGCGTGAGTGCTGGGGATTGAGGTGTCGACTCCCACTTCACTCCCGCACGTGAGCTCGCCACGTGGAGACGACAGCAGCACGCACGCGCCACGCGGCCACCGGGCTCTGCCCGAGCGCCACGACGCGAGCCGGCTGTCCGGCTGCATGGCGTCGCCGTTTACTGAATGGAGGTCGTCCTCGTTCGACTGACAGAGCAACTTCGTCGACGATTAACTCCCAAACCAGTGAGAACCAGACGTGGGTGATATTGGCAATGTTGTAGAGCTACATGAGGACTACAAGTTTGTCAATTGGAGTTTGGACTGGTTCGGCCTGGATTTGAAACTACAAGGCTCCAAAGTGGTGCCCCTTGAAACTGAAACTTAGTTTCAGTCACTAAGCCGACTGAAACCCGATTTTCTAGACACCATATCTCCTAAACCATTTAGAACTAGGTGATGGTGATATTGACAATGTTGTAGAGCTATGTGTGGACAACAACTTTGTCAATTGGCTCCAGGATTGGTTTGGCCTAGTTTGTGAGTTACAAGTTGCTAAAGTGAGGTACTATGAAACGGTTTTCAGCTCCACACTTAGCAAAAATGGCTAAGTCCCAAAACAGCCCCTAATACTGACTTGTGGGCCATTTTTGAGCATGTTCTAATCATTTTCATGAGATGGCCATATTAGAACTTTTGTTCCTTATGAAATTCTCTACAACTTTGCTTAAGGTTGCTCCTCCATGCAAGATCTCTAAACTAGACTTTTTAATTGGTCAAACCAGATCACTCTAGGGGTCCAACTTAGTCAACAACATTTGGAAGGGCAATTTGGTAATTTTGGTCAACATGAACATTGCTCCACTACTTACCCTAAATGTAATTAAGGTGTTATAAGACCTAATTAGCCACTCTACACATTGGTTGCACAAAATTCCTAGTGTCACATACTTTGGCACAAGTAATTCAATACTTTCACCCAAATGTTGCAAGCTCATGTTGCACATGTTGCATGAGTGTGTTGCATAACCCTTGCTAATTATGTTACACTAAAGTGGTTGACATATCTCACAAAGGAAATTGCACATAAGGTACTTGTGTGTTGCACCTTACTCACTTTTACTTCACATGAAATATAACATATTAAGCTTATGCATGAAATGAATGATGCTTGCTTATGCAAATGCAATGCAATTAAGGAGCAAAACACCTGAGGTGTTACAGCCCTCCCCCCTTATAAAAATCGTGTCCCGAGATTTGGAAAGCGTACCATTTTTTATAGAATTCCTTATAACCATCCCGCAAATAGTCCTCTCGTTCCCAAGTAGCGTCACTTTCACTACCCTGATTACTCCACATTACTTTATACCACTTAACCACTTTGCTTCTAGTTACTCGTTCCTGAGTATCGATCACTCGGACTGGCTTTTCTTCGTAAGTTAAATCGGATTCCAGTCTGATATCTCCTAAAGGGACTCTTTTCTCAGGAACTCGAAGACACTTTTTGAGCTGAGATACATGGAAGACGTTGAATATGGCACTCATTTCTAGAGGTAACTGGATTTTATACGCAACAGAACCGACCAAATTATAAGAGCACAAGTACAAAAACAAGCACCGAAGCACTCAAATTTTCGAACTTGAGCCCATATAATCCCGATAGTCAATCGAAACCACGAAGGATTTCAAACCAACTTGCTTACAACCAGGATTGCATCATTCAACATACAACATCATACGTTACATTTCACAAGTAGTTCTGAAATAAGTTTACACAAACGGAGTCGCAATTATTACAAACCAAGTTTATAAAAGTAGCGGAAGCAAACGCACACCAGATGTTTAACTATTGCCAGTCTTGATGATCAACAACCCACAAAAGCATGAGGAAAGTACATAAAAGATGATCACGCCCAAGTGATCTAGTCTTCTTCACCCGCAGGGTGGAGACAAGTTTTGCAGAAGCCTTGATAGAGCATATCATCTGCAACAGGAGGGAATAAACCCTGAGTACTGGAATGTACTCAGCTAGACTTACCCGTCAAAAACCAGAAATAAGACGACACCACGGATTATGCAAGGCTTACACAAGGGGCTAGCTGACATAATATTTTGCATAAAGGCATAAGTAATTGAAACTCTTATAGCCTGTACTAGCAGTTATTTTTAGCATTTACCTGTCATCTATCTTAGCACCTGTACTAAACATGCACTTGATTATAATCAAACAATTATCATCATTATATCCAGAGCAGGTATGAATTGTGGCAACATTGTATCATTCCCTTAACCACCAGTTCATTTAATGAGATCTACGTTGCCGCTGCTCAAGTCAAGTGCTCACTAACCGGGAGCGACAGCGATTCGAATCGAATTCCTATCCAGCTGGAGGGGTATTTCTAACACTCACCGAGTCACGCCTGGCGAGGGCTGCTCAGGTCATCTTTTGTACAGTTCAGGAATCACGAGCCCGAATAATGTCGCGTCCCCAAGGGCGACACTCTGCCAGGTGATAGGGACTCTAACCCCCCCTTGGTCTCACGCCAATGTCCCCAAGCATATCCTTTCTCTCCTCCAAGATGCAACCTACCATTCGATTCCCGGCCTGAACCATACTACTCGACTTCGCGGTCGGAACGACTTATCCGGCCAACTAAGTGTTAGACTGCGTTCAACATGACTCAAGGACGTACAGCGAAGCGGTCCTTAAACGACTCAGACGGGCATAGCTCCACACCCAAGACGTGAAGTGTCTTGCGGCTGTACTATCGAACTCCCGCCTGGTCTCAATTTCATTTTAAGGCATGGTTCCATCCACGATAGCCATAAAGCCACTCGTGACTCCTTCCTACATCTCGCGGATGACCGGAAATCACCCGACTTCTACCGAACTAAGCAGAGCTAAGCATTGACACGTGCCTAAACCTAATATAGGAATAAGTACGATATCTGGACAAGGACAGGTATAATGCAACAATTGTTTTTATACAACTCCTACAACTTAATGCAGTAAACAATTAAAAGTACTCAAGATTAATTTATAAAACAGTAGGTTCAGCATGCACCGGGGCTTGCCTTTCAGAAAGGTCGAAGGCCGGTGGTCAGGGCACTCGGGCAAGTCTTCAGCGGCGTCTCCTTCGCCGACTGGTTCCGCTGGCTCCTCTGGCTGGTCCTGGACTTTCTCCGGAATCACAGGCTCAAATTCGAGGAGAGTTACCCCCTCCGGTACACCTATTGCATGAATGCACAATAAATATCATGGATGCATAAATGGGTGCAACATGCTCGGAATGAAATGCATTTTAGAAATAAAATACTCTATTCAAGTTACTTTATTAGTACATGCAAATCTCTTCTCCGGTGGAGAAGTACTTACCTAATCTACTCAACCTAAGATATAGTTGTTCCTCTTCGGTTAAGGCCTTAACACCTAACAATACAAGAGTAATATTACTTAGGTTACCACAGTAAGACATTCTGGACAGCAGCTCAAAGATTCTAACATAACTGGAGAATCCCAACTTCAAAAGATATGATCTAGGATAATCTGGAAAGCTTAAGAAATGTACCACAAAATGTTTTCAGATCACAACACTAAATTCCAAAGTTTACCTAATCGAAATTCTAAAGTTTCAGAATCTGTTCTCTCTAAACAGAGAGCAGTCAATTCTGGACTGGCACTTTAAACAGCAATAACTCCCAAACTACTAAGCCAAATGCTCCCAAATTTTGACACAAGCTCATTTACAAATTTTACTACAACTTTGGTATTTACAAGTTTTCCAGCAACCACCTTTATCCATGGTCAAACCTAGAAATACTATCAGCTATCCAGAAAACCTAAAATTGCAAAGATTAAATATTTATTGATGTGGCAAACATTCTCTAAGACCAAACTAATACTACTACAAGTTCACAAATGTCACAAAAACACCAGAAAGTAAGGTGTGCCCACCTAGAATATTTATTTAAACCCATTTCTTAATTTACTTAAGTAATTAAGTGGAATTTCAAACCTATATGTAAACTGCTCCTAAAATTCTACAAAAATTACAGGAGACTCTCTGACCCAAAAAGAGACTACTATAAAAATTTGAACTCAATTTATTGAAAGGAACTCTCTGAACAAAATTCACAAGCCCAAAAGGCTGATTTTTGTATAAATAACAAAGCATAGTCAAAAGTGTCAAACAACAGATTTCTTAATTTTCTTAGACACTCTAGGGTACCAAGACATTCTCCAAAAAGTTATATGAACATTGCACATGTAGCAAAATTACTAAAATTCATTTAATTATTTCCTAGAATAACAAGATAACATTATAACTTGAAAAGTACTTAAGCACTACTGCCCAAATTTTTACCAAAGCTAGAGCAAGTATAAATTAGCCTACTCACCAAATTTCATAATTTTTGGAACACTAAAACTCAAGATATAATTTAAACAAGTTTGCATGTGATTTAAAACACATTTCAAAGACCTATTTAAATGTCCCGAAAGCTAAACATCACATAGCAAACTCATATTTTTCTAAAATACTACACATCATGTAGATCCTAAAAAAATTTATCTCATGATTTTTGAGCAAGTAAAACCCTAGATCTACATTTTCCAAACTTAACCAAAAATTCTGTAGCAAAGATAAATAAAAATGAAAAAGATCTCATTTTATACTGGGCCGGCCCGGGAAAGGACGCGGCCCACGGCGCGCGCGCGCGCGGCCCGCTCGGGCTCCCGCCCACGCGCGGCACCGACAGGTGGGTCCCCGCGGTCAGTGACAGAGGGCAGAGGGGCGGCGAACCGCGAGCTCCGGCGAGCTCAAGCTCGTCGGAGGGGAGCTCGTCGGGAAGCCAAGCACACCCTCGCGTTCTCCGTCACATGGTGCTTCGATTCGTGTAAGAAGGACGGCTTGGGTTGGAGTGGGAGGGGCTCGCCACCATGAGCGGCGGCCGGTGAGGGTCGGGTGGCGGTGTACCGCCGCCGGTGAGGCCGCACGGTCCCAGCTAAGCTCGGTACGAGCTTCACTGCAGCTAGGCGCACTGATTGAGGTAGAGAAGGGAGATGGAGAGAGGCCCTAACCACCCCGGCCACGGAGCGCCGTGATGCGGGGCGGTGAGCGTGACGACGGTGGTCGTCATGTTCCGCTCCAGCGAGGTCGCATCCCACGGTAAGGTCTCGCCACAAGCATCCCCACAGATCACGGAGGTGAGAACGAGGTTCATGACAGGAGGAGAATGAGAGAGGGGAGCTGGCCACGGTGGACCGTGGCGGCGGCGATACTCCGGTGAGCTCCAGTGGAGAGAAAGTCGACAATACCTCCTCACCTCTACGAAATGGATCAAGCGCGATGTAGGGAAGGTCAGGGCGCCTAAGGCGGAGCTGTGGGTGAAGTTAGGTAGGATACCGTGCGGTGGTGAGCTCGCCCGGCCGCGGCGGGGTCGGAGTGGCACTGCTCGTCGGACCAGAGAGCGAGGGAATGGAGGAGGGAGTGGCGTGAGTGCTGGGGATTGAGGTGTCGACTCCCACTTCACTCCCGCGCGTGAGCTCGCGACGTGGAGACGACAGCAGCACGCACGCGCCACGTGGCCACCGGGCTCTGCCCGAGCGCCACGACGCGAGCCGGCTGTCTGGCTGCATGGCGTCGCCGTTTACTGAATGGAGGTCGTCCTCGTTCGACTGACAGAGCAACTTCGTCGATGATTAACTCCCAAACCAGTGAGAACCAGACATGGGTGATGTTGGCAATGTTGTAGAGCTACATGAGGACTACAAGTTTGTCAATTGGAGTTTGGACTGGTTCGGCCTGGATTTGAAACTACAAGGCTCCAAAGTGGTGCCCCTTGAAACTGAAACTTAGTTTCAGTCACTAAGCCGACTGAAACCCTAACTTCTTGACATTGTTTCTCCTAAACTATTGAGAACCAGGTGATGGTGATATTGACAATGTTGTAGAGCTATGTGTGGACAACAACTTTGTCAATTGGCTCCAGGACTGGTTTGGCCTAGTTTGTGAGTTACAAGTTGCTAAAGTGAGGTACTGTGAAACGGTTTTCAGCTCCACACTTAGCAAAAATGGCTAAGTCCCAAAACAGCCCCTAATACTGACTTGTGGGACATTTTTGAGCATGTTCTGATCATTTTCATGAGATGGCCATATTAGAACTTTTGTTCCTTATGAAATTCTCTACAACTTTGCTTAAGGTTGCTCCTTCATGCAAGATCTCTAAACTAGACTTTTTAATTGGTCAAACCAGATCACTCTAGGGGTCCAACTTAGTCAACAACATTTGGAAGGGCAATTTGGTAATTTTGGTCAACATGAACATTGCTCCACTACTTACCCTAAATGTAATTAAGGTGTTATAAGACCTAATTAGCCACTCTACACATTGGTTGCACAAAATTCCTAGTGTCACATACTTTGGCACAAGTAATTCAATACTTTCACCCAAATGTTGCAAGCTCATGTTGCACATGTTGCATGAGTGTGTTGCATAACCCTTGCTAATTATGTTACACTAAAGTGGTTGACATATCTCACAAAGGAAATTGCACATAAGGTACTTGTGTGTTGCACCTTACTCACTTTTACTTCACATGAAATATAACATATTAAGCTTATGCATGAAATGAATGATGCTTGCTTATGCTTATGCAAATGCAATGCAATTAAGGAGCTAAACACCTGAGGTGTTACAGACCTCCCCCCTTATAAAAATCTCATCCCGAGATTTGGAAAGCGTACCATTTTTCATAGAATTCCTTATAACCATCCCGTAAATAGTCCTCTCGTTCTCAAGTAGCGTCACTTTCACTACCCTGATTACTCCACATTACTTTATACCACTTAACCACTTTGCTTCTAGTTACTCGTTCCTGAGTATCGATCACTCGGACTGGCTTTTCTTCGTAAGTGAAATCGGATTCCAGTCTGATATCTCCTAAAGGGACTCTTTCCTCAGGAACTCGAAGACACTTTTTGAGCTGAGATACATGGAAGACGTTGAATATGGCACTCATTTCTGGAGGTAACTGGATTTTATACGCAACAGCTCCACTCTTGCCTATGATCTGGAAAGGACCCACGTATCTCGGCGCAAGTTTCCGCTTAACACCAAAATGTTGGACACTTTTCATTGGAGAAACTTTCAGATACACGAAGTCTCCAACTTCAAACTCGAGTGGTTTTCTACGACGATCAGCATAACTTTTCTGTCTAGCTTGGGCTACAGCCATATGTTTTTGGATGGTACAGACTTGTTCCTCAGCTTCATGAACAAAATCAATACCATAATACCTCCTCTCACCAGCTTCTACCCAGTTTAGTGGGGTTCTACACTTACGACCGTACAAAGCTTCGAATGGAGCCATCTTAATACTTTCTTGATAACTATTATTGTATGAAAACTCGGCTAGAGGTAACCATTTTTCCCAAGAACCCTTGGATGAAATGACACATGCCCGCAACAGATCTTCCAAGATTTGGTTAACCCGTTCCGTCTGTCCTGATGTCTAGGGGTGATAAGCAGAGCTTCTCACTAACTTGGTTCCCAGAAGGTGATGCAAGTGCTCCCAAAAGCGAGCAGTGAACTGAGGACCACGGTCAGATATGATAGTACGAGGTATCCCATGGAGCCGAACTATCTGATTGAAGTACAACTCAGCATAGTCAGTGGGACGATAGTCCACTCTAACTGGAATGAAGTGAGCTGATTTGGTCAAATGATCCACAATTACCCAGATGGAGTTATGATTTTTGACAGTAGGAGGAAGTCCGACAATGAAATCCATGCTTATCTCTTCCCATTTCCAACCTGGGATAGAAAGTGGTTGAAGTAACCCAGCTTTCATATGCACAGCCTTAACTCTACAGCAGGTGTCACACCTAGCCACATATGCAGCTATCTCCTTCCGCATTTTGGTCCACCAATAGTATGGCTTCAAATCATAATACATCTTATTGCTACCAGGATGGATGGACAACTTAGAGGAGTGTGCTTCAGACATAATATCATTTCGAAGCTCCCAGTCCTTAGGCACAACTAACCTATCCTTGAACCATAGTACACCCTCTTCATCTACCCTGAACTGTGTAGTTTCTTGCTCTTTCATCTTACGCTCGATCTTGCCTTCTACATCCAGCAGTCTTGTACAACATCACTGTCAGTTGTACTCTCAAAAATAGAATTATTGAACTCCAAAAGACTGACACTGGTATATTCCACATCAAGCGTAAGATGAAAGAACAAGAAACTACACAGTTCAGGATAGATGAAGATGGTGTACTATGGTTCAAGGATAGGTTAGTTGTGCCTAAGGACCGAGAGCTTAGAAATGATATTATGTCTGAAGCACACTCCTCTAAGTTGTCCATCCATCCTGGTAGCAATAAGATGTATTATGATTTGAAGCCATACTATTGGTGGACCAAGATGCAGAAAGAGATAGCTGCATATGTGGCTAGGTGTGACACCTGTTGTAGAGTTAAGGCTGTGCATATGAAAGCTGGGTTACTTCAACCACTTTCTATCCTAGGTTGGAAATGGGAAGAGATAAGTATGGATTTCATTGTCGGTCTTCCTCCTACTGTCAAAAATCATAACTCCATCTGGGTAATGGTGGATTGTTTGACCAAATCAGCTCATTTCATTCCAGTTAGAGTGGACTATCGTCCCACTGACTATGCTGAGTTGTACTTCAATCAGATAGTCCGGCTCCATGGGATACCTCGTACTATCATATCTGACCGTGGTCCCTAGTTCACTGCTCGCTTTTGGGAGCACTTGCATCACCTTCTGGGAACCAAGTTAGTGAGAAGCTCTGCTTATCACCCCTAGACATCAGGACAGACGGAACGGGTTAACCAAATCTTGGAAGATCTGTTGCGGGCATGTGTCATTTCATCCAAGGGTTCTTGGGAAAAATGGTTACCTCTAGCCGAGTTTTCATACAATAATAGTTATCAAGAAAGTATTAAGATGGCTCCATTCGAAGCTTTGTACGGTCGTAAGTGTAGAACCCCACTAAACTGGGTAGAAGCTGGTGAGAGGAGGTATTATGGTATTGATTTTGTTCATGAAGCTGAGGAACAAGTCCGTACCATCCAAAAACATATGGCTGCAGCCCAAGCTAGACAGAAAAGTTATGCTGATCGTCGTAGAAAACCACTCGAGTTTGAAGTTGGAGACTTCGTGTATCTGAAAGTTTCTCCAATGAAAAGTGTCCAACGTTTTGGTGTTAAGCGGAAACTTGCGCCGAGATACGTGGGTCCTTTCTAGATCATAGGCAAGAGTGGAGCTGTTGCGTATAAAATCCAGTTACCTCCAGAAATGAGTGCCATATTCAACGTCTTCCATGTATCTCAGCTCAAAAAGTGTCTTCGAGTTCCTGAGGAAAGAGTCCCTTTAGGAGATATCAGACTGGAATCCGATTTCACTTACGAAGAAAAGCCAGTCCGAGTGATCGATACTCAGGAACGAGTAACTAGAAGCAAAGTGGTTAAGTGGTATAAAGTAATGTGGAGTAATCAGGGTAGTGAAAGTGACGCTACTTGGGAACGAGAGGACTATTTACGGGATGGTTATAAGGAATTCTATGAAAAATGGTACGCTTTCCAAATCTCGGGATGAGATTTTTAGAAGGGGGGAGGTCTGTAACACCTCAGGTGTTTAGCTCCTTAATTGCATTGCATTTGCATAAGCATAAGCAAGCATCATTCATTTCATGCATAAGCTTAATATGTTATATTTCATGTGAAGTAAAAGTGAGTAAGGTGCAACACACAAGTACCTTATGTGCAATTTCCTTTGTGAGATATGTCAACCACTTTAGTGTAACATAATTAGCAAGGGTTATGCAACACACTCATGCAACATGTGCAACATGAGCTTGCAACATTTGGGTGAAAGTATTGAATTACTTGTGCCAAAGTATGTGACACTAGGAATTTTGTGCAACCAATGTGTAGAGTGGCTAATTAGGTCTTATAACACCTTAATTACATTTAGGGTAAGTAGTGGTGCAATGTTCATGTTGACCAAAATTACCAAATTGCCCTTCCAAATGTTGTTGACTAAGTTGGACCCCTAGAGTGATCTGGTTTGACCAATTAAAAAGTCTAGTTTAGAGATCTTGCATGGATGAGCAACCTTAAGCAAAGTTGTAGAGAATTTCATAAGGAACAAAAGTTCTAATATGGCAATCTCATGAAAATGATCAGAACATGCTAAAAAATGGCCCACAAGTCAGTATTAGGGGCTGTTTTGGGACTTAGCCATTTTTGCTAAGTGTGGAGCTGAAAACCGTTTCACAGTACCTCACTTTAGCAACTTGTAACTCACAAACTAGGCCAAACCAGTCCTGGAGCCAATTGACAAATTTGTTGTCCACACATAGCTCTACAACATTGTCAATATTACCATCACCTGGTTCTCAATAGTTTAGGAGATACAGTGTCAAGAAGTTAGGGTTTTGGTCGGCGTTTATCTCTGAAACTGCGTTTCAGTTTCACCGGGCACCACTTGAGGTCACTATATCTCACCAACTAAGCCGAACCAGCCCATGATGTCTCTTACAAACTTGTAGTGCTCAAATAGGTCTACAACTTTGCTATTTGGAGGTTTCACTAACACGACCTGGTTTAGGAGTTAATCATCGTTGAAGTCACTATGTCAGTCGGTCGTCGATGTCACCATTCACCGCGATTCAGTTTCGTCAGAGGAGGGGGCGTGGCCGACCGGCCACAGGGTCTCGCCGATGCGTGGAGACGCGGTGGCGCCCGTACGCCGGCCCTGGCCCCACCGGCCAGACCACGGTGCCTTCAAGACTGCCACGACGCGTCGAGGCGACCTCCATTCCTTTCCCCTCCTTCTTCCAGTTTCAAAACGCCAGAACCGAGCCGCCATTGCCGCTCCACCTCCAGCGAGCTCGCGCGCGTGTTCCACTGCATCACCGGCCGCCAAATCACGCCAATTCCTCCGCCTCACCACCCTGCACCTCCTCGGGCCTCTCTCCGTCTTCCCTTCCTACCTCAATAGCTCCGCCTAGCTGCAGTGAAGCTCGTACCGAGCTTAGCTGGGACCGTGCGGCCTCACCGGCGGCGGTACACCGCCACCCGACCCTCACCGGCCGCCGCTCGCGGTGGCGAGCCCCTCCCACTCCAACCCAAGCCGTCCTTCTTGCACGAATCGAAGCACCATGTGACGGAGAACGTGAGGGTGTGCTTGGCTTCCCGAGCGAGCTCCCCTCCGACGAGCTTGAGCTCGCCGGAGCTCGCGGTTCGCCGCCCCTCTGCCCTCTGTCACTGACCGCGGGGACCCACCTGTCGCTGCCGCGCGTGGGTGGGAGCCCGAGCGGGCCGCGCGCGCGCGCTGTGGGCCGCGTCCTTTCCCGGGCCGGCCCAGTATAAAATGAGATCTTTTTCATTTTTATTTATCTTTGCTACAGAATTTTTGGTTAAGTTTGGAAAATGTAGATCTAGGGTTTTACTTGCTCAAAAATCATGAGATAAATTTTGTTAGGATCTACATGATGTGTAGTATTTTAGAAAAATATGAGTTTGCTATGTGATGTTTAGCTTTCGGGACATTTAAATAGGTCTTTGAAATGTGTTTTAAATCACATGCAAACTTGTTTAAATTATATCTTGAGTTTCAGTGTTCCAAAAATTATGAAATTTGGTGAGTAGGCTAATTTATACTTGCTCTAGCTTTGGTAAAAATTTGGGCAGTAGTGCTTAAGCACTTTTCAAGTTATAATGTTATCTTGTTATTCTAGGGAATAATTTAGTAATTTTTCTACATGTGCAATGTTCATATAATTTTTTGGAGAATGTCTTGGTACCCTAGAGTGTCCATGAAAATTAAGAAATCTGTTGTTTGACACTTTTGACTATGCTTTGTTATTTATACAAAAATCAGCCTTTTGGGCTTATGAATTTTGTTCAGAGAGTTCCTGTGAATAAATTGAGTTCAAATTTTTACAGTAGTCTCTTTTTGGGTCAGAGAGTCTCCTGTAATTTTTGTAGAATTTTAGGAGCAGTTTACATATAGGTTTGAAATTCCACTTAATTACTTAAGTAAATTAAGAAATGGGTTTAAATAAATATTCTAGGTGGGCACACCTTACTTTCTGGTGTTTTTGTGACATTTGTGAACTTGTAGTAGTATTAGTTTGGTCTTAGAGAATGTTTGCCACATCAATAAATATTTAATCTTTGCAATTTTAGGTTTTCTGGACAGCTGATAGTATTTCTAGGTTTGACCTTGGATAAAGGTGGTTGCTGGAAAACTTGTAATTACCAAAGTTGTAGTAAAATTTGTAAATGAGCTTGTGTCAAAATTTGGGAGCATTTGGCTTAGTAGTTTGGGAGTTATTGCTGTTTAAAGTGCCAGTCCAGAATTGACTGCTCTCTGCTTAGAAAGAACAGATTCTGGAACTTTGGAATTTCGATTAGGTAAACTTTGGAATTTAGTGTTGTGATCTGAAAATATTTTGTGGTACATTTCTTAAGCTTTCCAGATTGTCTTAGATCATATCTTTTGGAGTTGGGATTCTCCAGTTATGTTAGAATCTTTGAGCTGCTGTCCAAAATGTCTTACTGTGGTAACCTAAGTAATATTACTCTTGTATTGTTAGGTGTTAAAGCCTTAACCGAAGAGGAACAACTAAATCTTAGGTTGAGTAGCTTAGGTAAGTACTTCTCCACCGGAGAAGAGATTTGCACGTACTAATAAAGTAACTTGAATAGAGTATTTTATTTCTGAAATGCATTTCATTCCGAGCATGTTGCACCCATTTATGCATCCATGATATTTATTGTGCATGCATGCAATAGGTGTACCGGAGGGGGTAACTCTCCTCGAATTCGAGCCTGTGATTCCGGAGGAAGTCCAGGACCAGCCAGAGGAGCCAGCAGAACCAGTCGGCAAAGGAGACGCCGCTGAAGACTTGCCCGAGTGCCCTGACCACCGGCCTTCGACCTTTCTGAAAGGCAAGCCCCGGTGCATGCTGAACCTACTGTTTTATAAATTAATCTTGAGTACTTTTAATTATTTAATGCATTAAGTTGTAGGAGTTATATGAAAACACTAGTTGCATTATACCTGTCCTTGTCCAGATATCGTACTTAATCCTATATTAGGTTTAGGCACGTGTCAATGCTTAGCCCTGCTTAGTACGGTAGAAGTCGGGTGATTTCCGGTCATCCGCGAGATGTAGGAAGGAGTCACAAGTGGCTTTATGGCTATCGTGGATGGAACCATGCTTAAAAATGAAATTGAAACCGAACGGGAGTTCGATAGTACAGCCGCCAGACACTTCACGTCTTGGGTGTGGAGCTATGCCCGTCTGAGTCGTTTAAGGACCGCTTCGCTGTACGTCCTTGAGTCATGTTGAACGCAGTCTAACACTTAGTTGGCCGGATAAGTCGTTCCGACCGCGAAGTCGAGTAGTATGGTTCAGGCCGGGAATCAAATGGTAGGTTGCATCTTAGAGGAGAGAAAGGATGTGCTTGGGGACATTGGCGTGAGACCAAGGGGGGGTTAGAGTCCCTATCACCTGGCAGAGTATCGCCCTTGGGGACGTGACATTATTCGGGCCCGCGATTCCTGAACTGTACAAAAGATGACCTGAGCAGCCCTCGCCAGGCGTGACTCGGTGAGTGTTAGAAATACCCCTCCAGCTGGATAGGAATTCGATTCGAATCGCCGTCGCTCCCGGTCAGTGAGCACTTGACTTGAGCAGCGGCAACGTAGATCTCATTAAATGAACTGGTGGTTAAGGGAATGATACAATGTTGCCACAATTCATACCTGCTCTGGATACAATGATGATAATTGTTTGATTATAATCAAGTGCATGTTTAGTACAGGTGCTAAGATAGATGACAGGTAAATGCTAAAAATAACTGCTAGTACAGGCTATAAGAGTTTCAATTACTTATGCCTTTATGCAAAATGTTATGTCAGCTAGCCTCTTGTGTAAGCCTTGCATAATCCTTGGTGTCATCTTATTTCTGGTTTTCGACGGGTAAGTCTAGCTGAGTACATTCCAGTACTCAGGGTTTATTCCCTCCTGTTGCAGATGATATGCTCTATCAAGGCTTCTGCAAAACTTGTCTCCACCCTGCGGGGAAGAAGACTAGATCACTTGGGCGTGATCATCTTTTATGTACTTTCCTCATGCTTTTGCGGGTTGTTGATCATCAAGACTGGCAGTAGTTAAACAACTGGTGTGCGTTTGCTTACGCTACTTTTATAAACTTGGTTTGTAATAATTGCGACTCCGTGTGTGTAAACTTATTTCAGAACTACTTGTGAAATGTAACGTATGATGTTGTATGTTGAATGATGCGATCCTGGTTGTAAGCAAGTTGGTTTGAAATCCTTCGTGGTTTCGATTGACTACCGGGATTATATGGGCTCAAGTTTGAAAATTTGAGCACTTCGGTGCTTGTTTTTGTACTTGTGCTCTTATAATTTGGTCGGTTCTGTTACAGCTGGTAGATGAAGAGGGTGTGCATGTTTAGTACAGGTGCTAAGATAGATGACAGGTAAATGCTAAAAATAACTGCTAGTACAGGCTATAAGAGTTTCAATTACTTATGCCTTTATGCAAAATGTTATGTCAGCTAGCCCCTTGTGTAAGCCTTGCATAATCTGTGGTGTCATCTTATTTCTGGTTTTCCACGGGTAAGTCTAGCTGAGTACATTCTAGTACTCAGGGTTTATTCCCTCCTGTTGCAGATGATATGCTCTATCAAGGCTTCTGCAAAACTTGTCTCCACCCTGCGGGTGAAGAAGACTAGATCACTTGGGCGTGATCATCTTTTATGTACTTTCCTCATGCTTTTGCGGGTTGTTGATCATCAAGACTGGCAGTAGTTAAACAACTGGTGTGCGTTTGCTTCCGCTACTTTTATAAACTTGGTTTGTAATAATTGCGACTCCGTGTGTGTAAACTTATTTCAGAACTACTTGTAAAATGTAACGTATGATGTTGTATGTTGAATGATGCGATCCTGGTTGTAAGCAAGTTGGTTTGAAATCCTTCGTGGTTTCGATTGACTACCGGGATTATATGGGCTCAAGTTTGAAAATTTGAGCACTTCGGTGCTTGTTTTTGTACTTGTGCTCTTATAATTTGATCGGTTCTATTACAATCTTCTTGGTAAATAGTGTTGTATCAACCTTGCCCATCTTGAATCCCTTAGAGAGAAGGAAATCTCTTAGCCTCTGATACCATGCTCTAGGTGCTTGCTTTAAGCCATATAAAGCCTTCTTCAACTTGTACACATGGTTGGGTTTCTTGTCATCTTCAAATCCGGGAGATTGCTCAACAAAGACTAACTCATTGATGATTCCATTGAGAAATGCACTTTTGACATCCATTTGATATAGTTTGATGTTGTGTGCACAAGCATAAGCCAATAGAATCCTTATTGCCTCCAATCTTGCCACAGGAGCATATGTCTCATTATAGTCAAGACCTTCTACTTAAGTGTAACCTTGAGCAACTAGTCTTGCTTTGTTTCTCACCACAATGCCATCTTGATCTTGCTTGTTTTTAAACACCCATTTGGTTCCAATCACATTGTAGTTATTTGGCCTTTCTACTAATTCCCAAACATCATTTCTTGTGAAATTGTTAAGCTCTTCTTGCATAGCCATGATCCAATTGGCATCCCTCGAAGCTTCTTCTATTTTCTTTGGTTCTATGGTTGACACAAATGATGCATGCTCACAAAATATAGCCAATCTTGATCTTGTTTGCACACCACTTCTAATATCACTAATAACACTATCAATAGGGTGATCTCTTGCAACATGTTGTGGTTGGAGTACTTGCACTTGATTGCTTGAGCTTGGTTGATCACTTGATGTATCTCGATGAGATGAACTAGCACCATGATCTTGCACTTGAGAGTCACTAGCTAGCTTGAATGGAGAGTTGAGCACTTGATCTTTATCATCATCTTGAATATCAATTACTTGCTTTGCTCTAATGTCCCCAATGTCCATGTTCTTCATTGCTTCCACCAATTGAGTTCCACCAATATCATCTAGATTCTCTTCTTCATCTTGTGACCCATTGGTTTCATCAAATTGCACATCATGAACTTCTAGAATGCCACTTGAGTTGTTCCAAACTCGATAAGCTTTGCTTGTAGTTGAATAACCAAGTAGGAACCCCTCATCATATTTCTTGTCAAACTTTCCCAATCTAGTGCCCTTCTTCAAGATATAGCATTTGCAACTAAACACTCTAAAGTAAGAAATATTAGACTTTCTTCCATGAAGTAGCTCATATAGGGTCTTTTCTAGCAATGGACGACAATATAGTCTATTGATGTAGTAGCAAGCGATATTGATTGCTTCATCCCAAAATGATTGACTCACATTGTACTCATGAAGCATTGATTTAGCCATATCAAGCAATGTTCTATTCTTTCTCTCAACTAGACCATTTGATTGTAGAGTGTACTTGGCCGAGAATTGATGTCCAATGCCATAGTGATTACAAAGTTCTTCAATTCTTGTATTCTTGAACTCACTTCCATTGTCACTTCTCACTTTCTTGATTCTAATCTCAAACTCATTGTGAACTCTAGTGAGAAAGGTCTTGAAGATGTCAAACACTTCACTTTTGTCACTAAGAAAGAATACCCATGTGAATCTTGTGAAGTCATCCACTATGGCAAAGCCATACTTATTACCACCTATGCTTGAGTATATTGTTAGGCCAAATAGATCCATGTGCATCAAATCAAATGCTTTGCATGTGCTCATTGTACTCTTCTTTGGATGTGAGCTTCCAACTTGATTCCCGGCTTGACATGCACTACAAAGCTTATTCTTCTCAAATTCAACATCTTTCAAACCATTGACAAGATTGTGAGTTGTAAGCTTCTTTAATTGTTTCATGCCAACATGACTAAGCCTTCTATGCCAAAGCTAACCCATGCTAGATTTGGAGATTAAGCAAGTTGTCAAAGAAGTTTCTCTAGCATTGAAGTCAACTAGGTAGAGATTCTTATATCTAAAGCCCTTAAATGCCACATTTGAACCATCCATACTAATGACTTCCACATCATCAACCCCAAAGATACATTTGTAACTAAGATCACATATTTGTGCCACGGATAGAAGATTGAAATCCAAACTTTCAACTAGCAACACATTGGAGATACTCAAGTCATTTGATATTGTAATATTGCCCAAGCCAATAATCTTGCATTTCTTGTTATTGCCAAAAGTGATAGAATCAACACCACTATCATTGTCATTGATTGAGTCAAACATTCTTGATATACCGGTCATGTGTTGAGTGCACCCACTATCAATAATCCAATGCATTTCTCCGGCTTTGTAATTGACCTACAAGCAAATCAATGAAGCTTAGGTACCCATTTTTGCTTGGGTCCTTGTAGGTTAGTAACTAAACTCTTTGGTACCCAAATGGCCTTCTTCTTTGGGCCAACAATGGGTGTACCAATAAACTTAGCTTGCACACCCTTCACACTCTTGGTAAGCACATAGCAAGAATCAAAAGGTATAGCATTAACAAGGTTCTTGCTTTGGTTATTTTTATTGCAATTATGCTCTAGGTGCCCAACTTGCTTGCATCTATTGCAAAACCGACCATTGCCCTTCACAAAGCTAGACTTTGGAGTTACAAAGGCCGACTTACTTTTCTTGGGGGTGTAGCCCAATCCCTTTTTGTTAAGAGAGAACCTTTGGCTACCCAAGCACTTAAGCAAGCGGGCCTCACCACCATAGGCCTTGCCTAGGGCGTGAGTGAGTTCATCCATCTCTCTCTTGAGAGTCTCATTCTCAACCATTAGTGAGGCATCATAAGTAAAACCATCACTAGTAGAGGAGGTAGAGTTGGTGGTGGTGAATGAAGAGCTACAATAAGGGTTAGCATTTGACATGATGATAGGTTCATAAGAGGATTCATCAATTATATCACATGTAACACCTATATCACATGATATAACAACCTCCTTCTTTGCTTGTTGCTCAAGTAACAATGAGTGATCTTTTTCAAGCTTAGAATGAGCCTTACTAAGATCCTCATGGTCTTCCACTAGACTCTCATGAGTGGTCTTAAGCTCACTAAGAACTTTCTCAAGTATTGCTACTTTCATTAAAAGCTTCTTACACTCCTTGTCCTTGGCAATAGCTATGTCTCTAGTTTGTTGCATCAAGTCATATAGTTATTCTTTAGTTGGTTTATCATCATTATTTTCATTATCATTATCATTATCATTATCACTATCATAAACATATTATATTTCACTTTCATCATCACTCTTATCATATAATTCCTTAGTTTCTTTGGCCATGAAGCATGAAGAGGATGAACCAAATAGTGAGGGCTTCTTGTTGATAGCAATGAAAGCAAAAGCCTTGTTGGATGATGATTCTTCTTCTTCTTCTTCTTCATCACTTTCCCAAGTGACCACATAGGCTCCATTCTTGCCCTTCTTGAAAGTCATCTTGGCTTCTCTCTTTTTCTTCTCAAACTTGCCCCTCTTGTTGTTCTTCTTCTTGTCATAGGGACATTCAGCTTGAAGATGTTCGGTGCTATTACAATTGAAGCACTTCCTTTGTTGCTCATTGCTCTTGAAATTGTCATTTCTCCTTTTGAAGCCTTTTCTCTTAATGAACATGTGACCCATTTTCTTGACTACAATAGCAAGTGCCTCATCATCAATTTCAAAATCTTCACCTTCATTATTGTCTTCTTCTTATTCTTCTATGATAATAGCTTTGCCCTTGGAGGAGATGGCCTTGAATGCCACGGTCTTCTTCTTTTCTTCCTCCTTCTCCTTCTCATCGGCATCTTGATCATACTTGTCATATGTCAAGACTTCACCAAGTAAATCATTGGGCTTCATTGTATCAAGCCCATCTCTTTGTAACATCATGATCAACATTTTGAATATTCTTGGTAAGCTCAACAAGAACTTGTGGCAAAAATCATGATCTTGTGTCTTGTGCCCTAAGCTCTTGAGATCATTCACAATGACTTGCAATCTATGAAACATCTCTAAGATTGTTTCTTCTTCTTTCATCTTAAAGTTCTCAAACTCACTCTTGAGTCCATATAACTTGGCACTCTTCACAACCTTAGTGCCCTCATATGTTTCACTTAACTTTGTCCACACTTCATTTGCCAATTCTAAATCCTTGATGCCCTCAAATACTTTTGTGTCAATATTATTGTAAAGTGTATTGAGAGCCATTCTATTGCATATTCTATTTGCTCTATCTTCATCGGTGAGATGATCGGGATCAATGATAGTAAAATTATTCTCGGTGACTTGCAATACTCTCTCATAAATAGAACCAAGGTACATTGTCATTTTTCTCTTCCAATGAGCAAAAGAACTAACACCATCAAAGAACGGTAGCTTGCCCCCAACATGATTAAACACAATTTAGGCCATTTTTCACACCGAAGGATGTTAAGCCTTGATTAAAATAGTGACCACGGCTCTGATATCACTTCTAAGGTCCTAGATGGCTAGAGGGAGGGTGAATAGCAATAAAAAGATCCTACATGAGCCACTAAGCAAACTTGTTAGAATAACAAACGGCGTAAAGCGAGTTTTGCTTAGCCTACGGTTGTGATGCAAGCCTCCTATTCACAAGTCTAGTAGATTATGATCTCTAGTTCACACAAGGACTATGTCACTAATAAACACTAGTGAGCAAGCTAACAACACTACTAGCAAAGCTACTACTAGAGCTACATAAGATAAACTAGTAAAGTAAATGCGAGAGAGAGGATTGTGAATCTTATACCGACGATGGAGTGAAGATGTTGCCAATCACCAAGATGATATACAATCAATCAATATTGATAACAACACAATATGAAGACCAACCACCGGGAGACAAGAGACACAATATTTTTGTTCACCCGGTGTTCACTTGTGCACCGACAAGCTACGTCACCGGTTATGTCGACCAACAATTAGATGGTTTCCCGGTGTGACCCTCAAGTCACTTGCCCCTCAAGGCACACCCCGCAAGGCACCACAAGACACCACTCTCAAGTGAGGTAACTCAATGACATGCACAATCCACTATAGTTACTTTTGGCGCTCCGCCGAGGAAAGCACAAGAACCTCTTACAATCAATCGGAGGTGGCCAAGAACAATCTCCTTCTCTTGCCAACGCCTCCAACAATCTCCAAGCCGGCTAGGAGCGGTACTCTCCAAGAGTAACAAGAAATCCACCGGCTAAACCACCCATAAGTGCCACTAGATGCCCTCAAGCTATGCAATGCACTTTGGGATCACTCAATCTCACTTTTGATTTGTAATCAAGCAAGAGAGATGAGTGGGAGGGAGAAGCTCTAGCTCAAAGGATGCACAAGAGTCTTAGAAATCATGAGTGACCTCCCCAAGGGCCGGCCAACAAGTATTTATAAGTATCCCAAACAAATAGAGCCGTTGTACCCCTTCACTAGACGTTTTTCGGGACGACCAGACGCGCCGGTCGAAACTGACCGGACGCGCTCAACCGCGTCCGATCCTCCAACGGTCACTGTGCGCCAACGGTCAAATGCAACGACCGGACGCGCCGCTCAACCGACCGGACACACCGATCGCACAGTACCACACGCCCGCGAAGCATTGACCGAACGCGCTCTAGGCAACGACCAGACATGATAGTGCTAGCGTCCGGTTGGAGTCTAGTAAGCTCCCTCAACGACCGGACACGTCCAATCGCGTGTGACCGGACACGCCGTGTGTCCGATCAGATTTACGCCATGCGCTACACTTCTGTGTGCCCGACTGGACGCATCGGTCCTGTGAGTGACCGGACGCGCTGGTGCAAAACCCTAACACCCGCGCGCCTGACTGCTACGTTGAACTGACCGGACACGTCCGGTCAAACCGTGACCGCGTCCGGTGCAACGTCCGGTCACCTCTGAGACCTCCGTTCGCCTCTGTTTCTTTTCTGACTTTCGGCGTAGTGGAAAATAGGCATTTCAACTCCTCAAAAACGCCTGAATCCCACGCTCAAAAGCTCGGTGGGAGGGAGAGAAGGACCCAAACCCTTTCTACCGCTCAAATTCCAACGCCTTCGCAAATGTGCCAACACTAACAAGTGATCACTACCTTGTGCACATGTGTTAGCATTTTCATAATTATTTTCGAAGGTTTTCCAGTTAGCTCACTAGGCCCTACATGCAATGTACTTCATGAATTCACCTAGTGGCACCCATGCGTCGAATAACTGATAAGACTTCCCCTCTTAATAGTTCGGCTATCGATCCTAAACCACTCACACCGTCTATGGTGTCTTGAGTGCAAAACAAAATGTCCTTATGGTTATACCTTTGCCTTGAGCCCATTTTGTTTTTTCAAAAGATATGATCCACTTCATATCACCACATGACCGTCTTGATCCATCGACCTTGACTTCACTTGCTCTTCACCGTTGCATGGGTTCGTCGGCGACAAGTCTTGCTCAAGCTTCACCATCGCATGGTCCTTCGCTTCGAAGCCTCGACTTGCCCTTTACCTTCACAACCGGTTCATCGAGCCAAGCATCATCTTGGTCTTCATCATCTTGGTCACATGAGTCAATATCATGTCTCATATTCAATGACCACCTTTATCTAAATCATCCACTTAGATACAAAGGTTAGTCCTAGGTTCCATCAATTAGCCAAAACCAAACTAGGGACTTTCATCGGACCTGACGCTCCTGTGTCCGGTCAGGCTAATGTACGCTGACATGGGCGACCTGGCAAAGCGCAGTGTGGACCTGACACAGTGGCACGTCCGGTTGTGAGCACCTAACGCGTCAGGTCACAAAGAAGGTGCTTTGGGAGCTCTCTGAAGTTGACCTGACGCTAGCTCCCGCGAGTGACTAGCGCATCTGGTCGATGGCTACAGTGCACGGGCGAGCATGGACCTGACGTGGGTGTGGTGCGTCTGGTCGTCCTCTACTGTGTCTAGTCTACATAGTGACACGCGTGCAGGAGATAGCCGTTGGTGGCAACGGCTAGTTCAAAATATCTAGGTCACGTGGCAACGCCGAGGTGACCGAACGCAGACAACCTACGCGTCTGGTCATGTGGACCTGCGCGTCCAGTCACGTCGCAAACTGCCTAGTGAAGGGGTAACGGCTCTTTTGAGCCATGAGGTTATAAATAGAAGTATTGGTCGGTCATGGGCCGGTTGCTGAGCACACTAGAGCCTTGGTGGCTTATGTGGTAGTGCTTGGGAGCTCTCTAACTCACTTGAGCTTGATAGTGTTCATCTGATTGAGTGAGTGAGCGATTCTAGTGCGATTGCATCATGAGGTTGCATCGAGTGGCACTAGGTGATCGAGTTGCAAGCCGGTGGTGCATGTTACTCTTGGAGGTTGCCACCTCCTAGATGGCTTGGTGGTGGTCTCCATCGAAGCCCGTGAGGAGATTGTGTGGTGCTCCGAAGAAGTGATTGTGAGGGGTATTATGCTCACCCTGCGGGAGCCACGAAGAGCAACTCTAGTAGAGCGAGACGCGAAGGGCGACAAATTATCCGGCCGTGTCAAGTGCTAGAGCTTGTGGTAAGCACTCCACGTGGCAGAGTGTGACTTGCGGGTCACCATTAAAAAGTGGACCGGCGGCAACCTTAGAGCTTGTCTCAACGGGGACAAGCATGTTGGCAAACACGTGAACCTTGGGATAAAAATCACCATGTCAACATTGTCTGCATCATCTTCTCAGTGGTTTGCATTCCGTGCAACACAAGCTTGTATTTATATTTCATACATTATGTTTGTGTAGTTGCTCTTATAATTAGTTAGCTTATGTAGCACGCTAGTTACCTTCTTGCGTGTGTAGCATAAAAGTAGCTTCTTTGTGTGACTAATTTGGTTTGAGTAACCTTGTTAGTCACATTGCTTAGTTTGCGTAGCTAAGTAATTTGTGCTCTATAATTTAGCTTGTGTAGCCTTGTTATTGAGCATTGCTAGTGAGCTTAGGTGGCTTTATGCTTTTGCTTTAGTAGTTTGTGTAGGAGCTCCCCGGTTGCCAAAGTACTAGTGCATAGGTTTGTGTGACCTTGCTCTAGAATTGATTAGGTGAGCTCTAGCTAGTCCGGCACCTTAGTTGCCTAATTAGGATCTTTGTAAGGTGCTTGTGAACTTAGATAGAGGGTGTAATCTTGGATAGATCGATAGTTTTAATTCCACATTTGTTTCGGTTAGCCAGCGCAATTAATTTTAGAAAGGACTATTCACCCCCCTAGTCTGTCATCTCGACCCTACATCAGTTTAACCTCTAATTACTCGGTGACGTCGTGTGGAAATTCAATTAAACCGGAGAAAGTGCCAAACCATCTCAGAAAAATCTCAAACTTGGTGTTTCCTTCACCTATGGCACGTGCAAGCCTAAGAATAAGATTGAGTTCCGGATCACATACGACGGAGGGCTCATATAGCACGAAGTTCAGATCCAACGGTTATTATGTAGGGAGATCCCCTAAAAAAAACACTTGCTCTTTTATAGTAGGATCTATATATCTCTATTTTCCCTAACTGATTCGGCTATACTACGCCCAAATATTCATGACCCTCACGTTTAAGTCCAGCACTAATACGGTTCGTATCTTTCCTGATCACGTATAGTTTGATTTGAGATCCCAACGGCGGTCATGTCCAAGTCTCTTGCACATCATGTCCAGCGCTAGCACCCCTGTTCCTTAAGACGACCACCATGTTCTTTCCTCCCGGTCTCCTTGCTGGTTGCATTTTGACTAGCTAATAGATTAATACAAAATACTTTAGCAGCCGAATTAACTTGTTCACAAATTAAACCGGCCAATGAAAATATTTCAGGCTTTCTCATCAACTAACAAACAAATAAGCTATTGCTAAAGCCGAATTATACCAAATAAATCCGGCCGGCCAATGAAAAATACTTCATTGTTAAATGTGCAAAGTTATCTTGGGTTAGGAGTTGTAGGAGCCCAAGGCTCTTCATCCTACATGTACTGCACCTTTTGATTCAATCCAACAGGCTTGTTAGCATGCGTTGTGAATCCCTTAGCTTCCTTTCTTCTTGAAGTACGTGGCATGTAAGTTTTTATCCGAGGCATACGATTTCAACAGCTGTGTTGTGGCTGCCTAGACAGAGATCACCAGTGCCAACGTGGAGTCTGGGGCAGCACGCCACGTGCATAGTGTCACGTTGGGCGTGGCCTTACCGCCTTACAGCTGAAGACATGGTGTCACGTTGGGCAAAACCTCCGTATAAACTGCCTAGAGATAGGACAAAAATCGAGTTCTGCATGTGAGGAGGAAAATCGAAGATTATGAAAAGTTGAACGGAGTAGAAGAACTTTTTCCTCGGTAATTCCTCCTCGCAACAGCAGCCGCAACAGCCGATAGGCCATACACAGGCCATCAGTCCAATTTGAGGCGCTTAAAAATCGGATGGAAGTCTGGTCGAGGTGAGTTTCTCAGGTCGGAAAGCGGTGCCCGTACTGCTACTTGCTTTTTTGCGTGCCGGTGCACCGTTGGCCGGCGCTTTGACACGGCGATGGCCGGGCCGGTTGGAGACCAATCATAAGTGGCCGGTTCGATCTGACACATCAGGACATATATACTAGTATTTCCACCAAACAGTCTATAGGAACTTTTATTTATTTCATATTGTTAGAGTATATTTGGTGTCCAATCTTCCTCTATCACATATAACCAGTCTGTTGGGAAGCATGGCAAACATGCATGTGTGTTTGCATCACATCAGAATTCAGAAAGGACGTACGTGACACGCCATCTCTGAAAGAGAATAGGAACAAGCAACTTGTATTGATCATCGCAATGAATATTTATACATGTGTTACGAGCTCTCAGTCCTCCCGAATACTGCTTGGCTGGGAAGACTAGCGCCGGTCTCGCCGGCGTGCGCTAGTGCGCGACGTGGGCGCGCTTGGCGCGCCTCCGCGAGAACCGCTGGGCGGGTGCGCGCGGTCACCGCGGGCTACGGTTGTGCTGACCAGGCCTGGCCCATGACCGTGTCTGTTATCAATCTCTTTTTTGAAAACTGTTATCAATCTCATCTCCATTGTGTGAGCCTGTGAGGCATAAGTGCCCTGTTTATTTATTTTTGAAAACGTTGCAAGCGTCTCCTGCGCGTCGCGTTGCCACGTGTACCGTGGGTTTGGCATAATGAGATGCATCTTCCCAACTCCCAAGCTAGACCGATGCAACAGCCCTAAGCAGCTCTCGCTCTCAACAACAGTCAACAGGACAGAGCCCCGGCCCCTTCTCTCTCTTTCGAGAGTCTCTATATATACACACATACAGTATATACATCGAGGCGAGGCGCCACAGTATATTCATAGAGATATACGTACGCCACACAACCCACGGCCGCTGGCGGCTGCTATGGCAACGCGAGAGAATAAGCCGGCGGCGGCGGGGAGGAGGGGAAGCCCGCTGCTTCGGAGGTGCAAGCGCGACGGGTACACGCACGGGCTGCGCCCGCCGCAGATGGAGGCGCTCCGGGCCATGTGCGGCGCGCTCATCCCGTCCCTACCCGCCGTGCTCCGCCTGGAGGGGGACGACCAGCAGCCCGGCCGCGGCAAGGGCGGCGACGACCTCGAGCGGTTCTACCGCGCATCCGCCGCCGACGGCGTCATCCCTGACGAGGTGAGCTACGAGAGACTACGATTGTCCATGCCTTCATGCATGTGCCACGGACAGCACAAGATCGAGCATGCATGGTGTCTCTGTGTATATATATAAATAATAAAGGAAAAAGCTGGAACTATACCTATATATATATATATATATTTAAATTTCGCCGATAATAATAATAATTATTTTATCACTTGTGTTCGTGATAATAATGATAAAAAGGTGGCGGAGATGGTGACCCGATGCGTATGGGAGGCGATGCTGCTTATGAGGGTTATCCTGTGGATGCTGAGCACCAGGGTGGGCACGTTGGCGCTCTGCGGCCGGCTGTGCTTCTCCGGCAACAGCAAGTTTCCGTTCGTCAGCAAGTTCGCGGACATGCCGGTGGAGCGGAGAGAGCAGGCGCTGAAGCGGTGGAGCAAGGCGCGGTGGCTGTTTCCCCTCAAGATCACCTTCCTCATCACCAAGCTCCTGTCCCACTACTCATTCTACACAATGGTATGCATGCACGTTGTTATTACAAAGTTTTTCCTGCCTCATACATGCATGCATGTGTTATTCTTGCAAAGGGTTGAGATCATTATCGCCTAGATAGTATAAGTTATTTCATGTAGTAGCGATCACTCTAATAATTCTAGTCTTTGTCATAGCATATGCATGTTGGCATATATGCCGTGCTAGCCTGCCTAGTCACATTATTGATGGCGTGTGTGGGTAATCGCCTGTATGTACGTGGGAAAAGGTCCTTCGATGGATATGCTCTGGCGTTTCGGCAACTTAATTATTAGTGGTTTCAAAGAACCGAGTCTAATATAAGACGTGATGACGACATGGGCCCGTTCGGCTGGGCTGATAAGCCGGCTGAAAAACACTGTTGGCTGATTTGTTGTGAGAGAAAAATATTGTTCCGACTGAAAAAACAAGCTGAAAAAGATGAATTATAAGCCGAGTGAACAGGCTCATGGACGAGAGGCAAGAAAAATCTATACTTTCTCCGTCACTAAATAACTGTCACTTTTGATTTCCGTGCCATAAGTTTGACTGGATTTGTAGAAAATGTATGCTATATTTGTATTTTTAAATGAATTTATTATAAAAAAGATTCAACGATTTATCTAATGATATTAATTTTATATCATAAATATAATTTTTTTATATTTAGTTAAAGTTATTTCTCAGAAAGCGAAAACGATAGTTATTTAGAGACGAAAGGAGTTGTATATACTAGTAAAACTTTGTCAGGGTCGCTGACTAAGGGTGTGTTTAGAGGGGTGTAAAGTGGGTTTAAAGTTTCTGTAGCACTTTTCGTTGTTATTTGGTAAAATTTATCCAATCATGGACTAACTAGGCTCAAAAGATTCGTCTCGACATTTACAGAAAAACTGTGCAATTAGTTGTTTTTTTATCTACATTTAATGCTCCATGCATACGTCCAAAGATTTGATGTGACGAAGAATCTTGTAAAATTTTTGGAATTTTGAAGTATCTAAACACTGCCTAAATTAACTACCTGATAGATGTACCAGCCCCGCGCGCGCGCACACACACAAAAATCACTGTCAGGACTGGGAACAGTTGGCGTTAAATTACCATTATTTCTAGAAAAGCGTGCATGGATTCGGTAATAGTGCGTGAGAGGGACTTCTCTTGACTTCTCGGGCCGCAAGAGAATTCATGCAGCAGGCGGGAAGGTTGGAGCATGGAAGGTAGTAGCTAGCTAGCCCAGCCAGTAGCCGCATTATTCATGTCTGTACGTTTTGCTACTGCGGGCTCCCACTTGTGTCTTGGCGACTGGGGCCAAACACACATCGGAGAAATGGACCGATCGACGAGCGAGCTGTTAGGAACTCGCTAAGCAGTCGTACATGCTCCTCCAGCGCATATCATAATATTTACTAGTAGGAGTATAACACAACTAGCTAGCCATTACTACATGCACGTGGGCAAAATGTCAGAAATTATTTATATACAAGCTACAATATTATAGTATTTAGAAGTAGTGTCACGAAAATGGTTTCATACGCTACTATAGGTGATATTACAATAAGATATCATGGTCAAAGTCTTAACAGTTGAATTGTGAAAAGATGAAAAACACCTGTTGTGTTACAACTCTTCTTGGGCTGGCCCTTGTTGCTGAGAACCTAGAGAGGGGGCCTACTTTCCAGTTTTAATCATTTATCTCCCCACTCCCCACCCCCCCCCCCCCCCAACCCCCACCCACTACTCGACGTTCCACTCGGCTTCCATTGTGCCGTGTCGCCGCTGGACAGCTAACCTTCCCCGACGAGCCTCACACGGTGGATCTGCCTCTTCCCACCTCCCATGGCATGGCTCCTCTTCCCTGGTGCTACGATGGAGTTGCTCGTGATGCACTATCCATAGATAGCTCTAATCAAAAGTAGGAATCCTAATTTGAGAGCTCGTGATAGAGTTACTATGATGCATGCAATTTCACTCTAGGACTGATGATTTAAGCCCAACTCAAATCATTTTGGACGGACGATAGAAGTGAGCCCCCTACAGTACGTGCAACACAATCAGCGTACTCCCCATAATAAATAAAGAAAAGGAAGGTACCAATTCAGTTAAATGCACCTCTTCGCTTATCTACTACTCAATCCATCGCAAAGTATAGAGTGCCTTAGGATTACAAAAAGTCAAATTACATACGTTTTGGCCAATAATTATTAAAATTATATGCATGATTACTACATAATATAAGTTGTCTCGAGAGATTTTGCATTCAGTTTATATGTTTAATAGAAACTGACTTGCAATATATTGTAAGAGTAATTGATAGTGAAAGTATGCTTCTAAAGACCTCCAAATCTTCTGCACCTACTCTCTCCATCAAAAAAAAAACGCTATGGGATGCATACTGGTCAAACTTTCTTAAGTTTGACTACCTTTATAAAAAATATTAGTAATATTTATATCACTAAATAAATTTATTATAAAAAAATATTTCATGATTTATCAAATAATAATAATTATGCATTATAAATATTACTATTCTTTTATATATAATTGATCGAAGTTACAAATGTCTGACTTCTCGGAAAGTGAGAATGACATTACATGGGACGAAGGGAGTACTTATATAAAACGAACTGAAGGAGTACTACTACAATATGAGATGCGTGTCTAGCTCATGCCATGCCATGTTAATCCTCGTGTGGAGCTCCTTAAGCCTATTCTCATATACTACGGTGGATGTTAGATGAAGCTGAAAATACTAGTTTGTCTTATCTCCCTGTTTTCTATGAAAAACTATTTTACCAAATGTCAACTTTATCAGTGAAGTTGCTTGCACAATCAAAGCCAAAAGAACATGCTCCATCAGTTTAAGCAGAGTTGTACTCAGCGGGGGCCTAATAATACTCAGTGGGTCGCGGGAGTAGCTACGTTGGTGTGGCTTTCGATTAATTAATGGTGTCATCGTCATGTGGGTATCATTTTCCCAACGTGCAGGTAAACGAGGACTCGGACAACCCGTCCTGGAAAGCGATAGGCTACAGCGTGCCGGAGCCGGACGTGGACAGGCCACGGGAAGAACTTCCAACGGAAGTAGCGCCGTCGCCGCGGCCACTGGACAGCGGCGTCGTGGAGACCAGATCTCTGAATGACGCCATGCTGCTCAGGTCACTCGCGGAGAAAGGACTGGCGGTGAAAGCGGACGTGTCGGGCGCGCACCACACTGTGCAATGCGACGTCGTCATCGTCGGTTCAGGCTGCGGAGGCGGCGTGGCCGCCGCCGTGCTGGCGGCTGCGGGGCACAAGGTCATCGTCGTCGAGAAGGGGGACTACTTCACAGCCGAGAGCTACACCTCCGTGGAGGGCCCGTCCATGGAGCGCCTCTACGAGAAGGGAGGCATCTTCTGCACGTCCAACGTGACGACCATCATGTTCACGGGCACCACGGTCGGCGGCGGCTCCGCGATCAACTGGTCGGCCAGTATCCGCACGCCGGAGTGGGTCACGCAGGAGTGGGCGCGCGAGCATGGGCTCCCCATGTTCGGGACGCCCGAGTACGTGCAGGCCATGGACGCGGTCTGCGCCCGGCTCGCGGTGACCGGCGGGTGCCGGGAGGAGGGGTTCCAGAACAGGGTTCTCCGCCGTGGCTGCGAGGCGCTCGGGCTACGTGGCGACGCCGTGCCGCGCAACTCGTCGGAGGGCCACTTCTGCGGCAGCTGCCACCTCGGCTGCCCCACCGGCGAGAAGCGTGGCACCGACACGACGTGGCTCGTCGACGCGGTCGCGCGCGGCGCGGTCATACTGACGGGCTGCAAGGCCGAGCGCTTCATACTCGAGAGCAACCCCGGCGGCGAGAACGGCCGGAGCAAGAAGTGCGTGGGCCTGGTGGCGGCGTGCATGAGCGACGGCGTCAGCAAGAAGCTGCGCATCGAGGCCAAGGTTTCCATCTCGGCGTGTGGCGCGCTCATGACGCCGCCTCTGCTCCGCAACAGCGGGCTCAAGAACCGGCACATCGGCCGCAACCTTCACCTGCACCCGGTGTCCATGGCGTGGGGCTACTTTCCTGACACCACGCCGGAGGCAGATGAGCTCAGTGGCAAGTGCTACGAGGGCGGCATCATCACGGCCATGCACCGCGCGACCGCCCGCACCATCATCCAGACGCCGGCGCTGGGGCCAGGGTGCTGGGCTTCGCTGATCCCCTGGGAGTCCGGCCGCGGGATGAAGGAGCGCATGCTCCGGTACGCGCGCACGGCGCACGCCTTCGCCCTGGTCCGCGACCGCGGCGCGGGGCACGTGGACGGCGAGGGCCGCGTGCGCTACGCCCCGAGCCGGGAAGACGTGGAGGAGCTCCGCAACGGGCTGCGCCAGGCGCTGCGCATCCTGGTGGCCGCCGGTGCGGCCGAGGTGGGCACCCACCGCAGCGACGGGCTCCGGCTGCGGTGCGACGGCGGCCTCCGCGACGAGGACCTGGAGGCGTTCCTCAAGGAGGTGACCGTAGGGAAAGGCCCCATGCTCCCGGGGCCTGACACGTGGGCGCTCCACTGCTCGGCGCACCAGATGGGCAGCTGCCGGATGGGGTCCAGCCCGAAGGACGGCGCCGTGGACGGCCGCGGCGAGAGCTGGGAGGCGGAGGGGCTGTACGTGTGCGACGGCAGCCTGCTGCCCACGGCGGTGGGCGTCAACCCCATGATCACCATACAGTCCACCGCGTTCTGCGTCTCCAAGGGCATCGCCGAGTCTCTGGCTCGTGACAAGAAACAGTAGTAGTAGCCTGCTGCTTGAGAGCGTCGGGTCGTGCTCGAAATGGTTGTGTTGTGTACTTGTGTGATTCGAGTCGCATTTGCCGGTGCCTGTGGCTGTGCCCGTGTGTGCAGGTTGGACGTGGTTTGGGCGAGCCAGTGCGTCTTCATCCTTGTAGTTTGTTGCATAAAAGCCTATCGGCTGGTATTTGCATACATCTTTTTTTTAGTTATTTTA
Source organism: Saccharum hybrid cultivar R570 (assembly GCA_038087645.1). NCBI lineage: Eukaryota > Viridiplantae > Streptophyta > Magnoliopsida > Poales > Poaceae > Saccharum > Saccharum hybrid cultivar. Next base: position 850,251 of record JAQSUU010000049.1, on the reverse strand, counting down.
TTTTGGAAAACAAGTTGTCTTCTGTTTTCTGAAACCGGAGTGAGCAGTGCATGGTAACAATTTCTGAGGTACAAGTACCATGAGGGCTTTAAGGGTACTGTACGTATGCGCAATAAGGGTATGGTGCACCGTAACTTTAACATGAGGCCCAGGAACAGTTGATATATAGTAGGTAAACCCAACGACACAATAGTACTTCCTCGGTGGCTCCTTAGGGCTGGTTTAGTTGTAAATTTTTTTGCAAAATGATACTGTAGCAAATTTCGTTGTTATTTGACGATTAGTATCCAATTACAGTCTAATTAGGCTTAAAAGATTTGTCTCGTTCATTTCGTCTAAACTGTGTAATTAGTTTTATTTTTTATCTATATTTAATACTTCATGCATGCGTCCAAAGATTCGATGTGACGGAGAATGTTGAAAAATTTTGCAAAATTTTTTGCAACTAAACAGGGCCTTAATAGAAAAGTAGTAGACTAGACAGTGCAGTGCAATCTACACGTACTTACACTCCGCAGTGCAGTACGTACGTAGCGCATATGATTGTTGGTTCTTTAATTCATTCAAGGCCTTATTTATTTAGTTTCAAAGTTGGGAGTACAAGAAATACTTTAGTATTTCGTTTGTATTAGTTAATTATTGTCTAAACATTGACTAATTAGATTCAAAAGATTCGTCTTGCAAAGTACAAATAAATTGTGTAATTAGTTATTTTTTTACCTACATTTAATACTCTACGTAGGTGTCAACGATTTAATACGATGGTGATGTGATAGAGAATCTTTGCTCTTTTTACATTTTAAAGGAGATCTGACCAAGGGCCAAAAAAAAATGTTGCCCTTATTTAGTTCTTCGATTCTCCCCAATTTTTACTATGCAAAAAGAAGATTCTCCGTCACATCAAAATGTCGGCAAATGCATGGAGTACTAAATGTTAATAAAATCAAAAACGAATGGCACAGTTTTGTTGTACTTTGCGAGACGAATATTTTAAACCTAGTTAGTTAAAATTTAGATAAATTTTACCAAATACAAACGAAATGCTACAGGAATTCTGATACAGTGTTTTTTCTTCCCAATTCTCTCATCTAAACGAGGTCCGTTGGTTCTTTAACATTGAACAGTCGCAGACCCGGCTGGGCTGGCATCCGGGTGAAGCAGGCGGCGGCGCAGACGTGCAGCGCAAATCACGCGAGACGGTCGTTTATTCTCCGTCACATTGAATCTTTAAACACATGCATAAAGTATTAAATATAGATAAAAAAATAAAACTAATTACACAGTTTAGACGAAATGGACGAGACAAATCTTTTAAGCCTAATTAGATCATGATTAGACAATATTTACCAAATAACAATGAAACTGGTACAGTAGCGTTTCGTCAAAAATTTTGCCAACTCAACAGCCCCTGATACGTACGCCGCCAAGACGAGGCGCTGCCGGTCCCTTCTGTCCGGCCGTCCCGAGGCTCAGCACCTGCTGCCAGTGCCCGCGTGGCCTTGTCTTGTCAGCTTCACCGTGCCAGCAGGACTACTAGCGAGTACTACTCCTACTAGTAGAGTAGAGTAGTCGGTAGTCTGCACGCGCGCTGTGAACAGGAGAGTACACCTACTAGCGAGTGAGAGTTGTGGGTACTCTTGTACGCGGACTGTAACTGTGAACAGGATAGTTGTTGTAGTACTCCTACTTAGAGATGACAACGGGTACCCGAAACCCGAGTACCCGACGGGTATTACCCGATAAAGAGACGGGTATAGAATAAATTTTTTACCCGTGGGTATGTTATTGGGCAAAATCCTATATCCATCGGGTATGCGGGTACGGGTGCGGATGTATACTACCCATACCCGCATACCCGCAAAAATAACTAGCCAACCTCAGTTATTTTAGCGCATATAAGTCATGAATTTGGCCCATTGAGACATCCACTATATTTCTAGTAGATTGTCTTTGTTGTAATGATGCTAATAATATTTGTTAGCATGTTTGTAACTTGTTGGAAGCTTAGAATGATTTATTTTTGCATGTGACTATTTGATATTTTTAGGTAATTTTCGGGTATGCTATCAGGTATGGGTTACCCGTCGGGTGAGAATTACCCGGCGGGTACGGGTATGGAACTATTTTTTTTACCCGCATGAGGGTACGGGTAACCCGACGGGTAAAATTTTGCGGGTACGGGTACGAGTACGGGTGAGCACTACCCGTCGGGTACGTACCCGTTGCCATCTCGACTCCTGCTCCTAGCGAGTAGGAGCATGTTCGGGGAAGGTCCTTCACGCGACACCCCACACTCACCGCGGTGCTGGAGCTGGACCCTCGTCCCTCGCTGGCCTAGTGGCCTCTAAGCCCCGCCGCATCGGCCACGGGCCTCGCTGGCCTCTAGGCCACCGCATCGGCCATGTTGGGGGAACGTCCTTCACGCGGCTTGATACCGGTAGCGCCGCCTTACGAGCTCTCCGGCGAAGGTTACTTTGACTCTTTGTTCATGCTGGGCAGAGCACTGGCCACGGGGCCTTTTCAAGGGAGATGGAGAATTGCAGTCCTCACAAACGGAACTCTCGACGTCGTCAAAAGGGTTGCTAGGGGAAGGGGTGAAATGTTCGTAACACCCCGTACCTATATAGGCCCTGTTCGATTGGCTGAAAAGTCATAGCTGAAAGTACTGTTCACTGATTTATTTTGAGAGAAAAAATACTATTCGTTGGCTGAAAAAGTACGATTTATAAGACAAGCGAACAGGGCAATAGATGCCCGGTCAGCTCCGGACGAGTTGTATGCCCCACAAATACTCGATGGGCACTACAGTATATAGATGATGAATTAATAACCATTTACTTCTAAATTAACTATATCCTTTTCCGCGGAGCATGGACCATATTGATATTGATTCATACGGAGTATGTCAAGATATACTGTTTTTTTACGTTCCGCAGAGCATGGGCCATATTTGAAGGGTTGAGCATGGACCATATTGATGTTGATTCATATGGAGTATGTGAAGATATATTATTTTTTTATACATCTAGACAGTGTATAGCAAAAGCTATTGTATCTTAAAAAAAAGTCAAAACGTCTTGTAATTTGGAATAATGTGAGTACACATTTGCAATTTCTCAGGGTTATTTGCAATTCCACTAGGAGCCACTGAAACAGAAGTATTTGAAGCTTCTCAGTAGTTGGTGCCTTCTCCAGTTCAACATTGAAGCATTGCTCAATTAGTCCGTTGTTATGCTAATAATGTTGCAAGCAAAACTTTTTCTAATACATACCCAACCTTTGGTCAGGCTCACCAGCGCACACTTTCAAGTGGTCATCGCACTTGCTTACCAATCCACAGCAGATTAAGCGCTTGGATGCTTACAGAAAAGGTTAGAGTAGCCAAAGCAACTAGCCAACAGAAAAACAGTAAATGCGGGATTCAAACAATTTGCTAGAAAAGTATGGAAATAGAAATAATTTGGTACAGTAGCTCCTACTGGTTGTGTGGCAGGATGCACCTGCCCATCTAGCACTGAACAAAAATCCGTGGCATGTAAGCCTCATTGCAGTATCAGGTTAATTGTCTAATGCGACAACATTGACCATGGAGCGGACAAATCAGTAGTTCCATCATCCATGTGCCCATCAGTGGCACGCCACCTAGTTCAGCGAGGCCTGCTGTCGACCATCTGGGATTGCAAACAGAACTACAGGCTTTGACGACCTGATGAATGGGGCGTCACACCTGTAGTAGCCTTTCCTCTCGATCTGTATGATCTCTCCGCGCTTGAGGTTCCTCATGTTTGCATCTCCGAGGGCCAAGGTCTCTCGTCGAGTGCAAGGGTTAAGATTCTCAAGGAAGTCTTCATCCTCCTCCAGCTGCCAAATGATGACCACATAGTATAATGCAGTGCCAATTCATTAAACAACAACTAAACTGTTTGAGGAAAAGCTTAACAGGAGGCATATGTTGCATTCTGCAATGTCCATTCTAAACCTGTGGCACAGATTCACTTGCAGCGGCATGCCAAATTTCAAGGGAAAATCGAGCAAGACTTGTGAATGCAACTGCAGTTTGGCTGTTTATTTAGAAGATGACGAACATCTCTACTCCTATTAAGACGAAACTGCAATCGTCTACACCGTCGCTTCGTTCTGCCCCCGACTTGCGCGTGCCCCTTGACTCCCCGCATTCTCCCCGCGCCAATGGGTGGGACCAGACTCCCTCTCTTGTTCCCCACTCAACGTGCCTCCCACTCCCTTCCACGATCCCACGCTGACACTCGACTCCCCTGCGTCTTCGAAAAACTCCCCTCCCGACTCACTGCGTCTCCAAACCCTAGCCCTGCGCCCCTCGCCCTCTCCCCGGAGGCTGGAGCATGCATCGCCCTCACCTGTGCACCCCCAATGCCGCACGGGGTGCTCCCTTCGCCTCGCCCCTGACGCCGACGCCACCTCGCGCCTCCAACGCCGCCACCGCCGAGCGGCCCCGACGCGTACGCACCACGGGAAACGGCGCCCACCTTTCCGCCTCCTCTTGTTCCTGTGGTGGCGAAGGCGGCAGGTACAGCGGCATGGGCCCCGCCCTACTCAACGGCACCAACCCAGGCCGCCAAGCCTCCCGACGCCAGCCACCAGCTCCAGACCAAGTTCTCGCAGGTAATCGTCCGATCTGGCCATCTTCCCAAGATCAGGTCTGATTGAATCAAGTTTTGTTCTGGAGATTTGTATCATCCCAGTGTACAAATTTATTTGTGGAAGGCAGGCCATTTGCTAATTGCATATGATGATATGATGCAGCTGCACATAGGTCGGCGAAAACCTAGGTCTTTGCACCTGCATTTCTATAGGCAGAAGAAAACCTAAGGCCTATGTACTACGTACTGCCGTACTGGCAAATACTGAATTAGACAATGCCTACTGAATCAGACATTGCCGAGTTCGAATATAGTAGGTTCTGGGTAAAATTTCCATTTTAAGCCAAGGCTGTCCAAAAAGGTTCGGGTGAGTGCCCTATTTGCCTTTCATTCAGCTTGTTGATTTGGCAGTTCTCTAGATGACATGATCATTTTTCTTTCATTCAGCTTGTTGATTTGGCGCTTCTTTACGTTTGTATTTTTTTTTATCTCATATTTAGGTAGAGCATGGAATTTGTAATATATATTTCTCCAAGCAGTTATGTTGTGATATTCTGAATCTATGCATACTCTATGAATCCTGCTATTTCAAGTTTGCACAAAATGTATTCAAACTAAAGATCAGCACAGACTGATCATGATACTGTTGAGAAAATATATGGCGCTCTATGTATGGTTTGATGCAATAGTTGTCTTTTTGTACTGTTCTCTGAGAAAATAAGCTTTGAATGATGATTGGCCTCCATTGTCAACCCATGGTGGTAAGAGTCAAGCAGAACTGAGATTGGATCCTTTCTGAATTCAAGTTGGGGGAAAGTTGTACTAAGACGGCCACTAATGTCATGTGTTTAGGAGAAACTGATACATACCAATTTAGCATTGAACATTGTAGCAGTGTGTTTTTACTCGGGAGTTAGATGGGCCGATCAATAGTCCAGTGTGGTCTTTTTATTTTTATTTTTTTAATTTCATCAACCGGTATATGGATTGAGGCTCTAATTTAAAATTATCATTCTTTTACCAAATTCAGTTCTGAAACAATATCTTCAAGTGCAGATTATACTATACCAGTTCAATATGCTTGAGCCGATATGTTAAATATCTATGTATGTTTGGTATATTTCTATGATTGTGTACTAAAGATGGCAACAGGGAACCAATCCCCGATTCCCCGCGGGGAATTCCCCTATTAGGGGACGGGGATGGGGAGATTTTGATCCCCACGGAGAAGAAAACAGGGAGAAATCAATCCCGTCGGGTCTGGCGGGGACGGGGATGGTTGTCTGTGCCCCGTACCCGATCCCCGCATCCCCGCCCCGTTAAGGAATACATGCTGCAGCAGAGTAGAATTTAGCCCAAGTCGGCCCACCTTAGCCCATCAGCGTATAGAGTATATATTCAAATTTGTAACCCTAATTTCCAGTATCCCCACTCAGCCACCTCTCCCGCAGGCCGCAGCCACAGCCGCCGTCGCGCGAGCGCTGTGCCTAGTGCGGCAGCTCCTCCTGCCGATGCCCAGCTCGCTGTTCGTGCAGGCTCGCTTCAGGCTTCGCCAATCCCGCATCCAACCTCGCCCCTATTCCCGGTCGTCATCACCATACGCGCCAGCGTGACCGCTGGACTTGAATACTTGATCTCCGCCTAGGCAAACTGCCCAGGCTTTCTCTGTTCTCTCCTCTCTGCTCAGTCCGGAGAACCAAATTCTCTCTGCTCTCTTGTTTGCTCAGTCTGCACTCTACAGGGAGGCAACGCCAGGGTGCTGAACAATCAATGATTTGTCATTTGTGATTTGTCAGATCTGCATTAGATTTTGGCCACCTAGGGAGTTGTGAGTTGGATTGTTGGAATCTGTAAACGGGATTTGTGATCTGTAAACTACAATCTTGTTTGATCTTGTTGCAAGATGAGTTTGTTTTAGTATTTTGTACACTTTTGGATGGTCGATTTGAGCTGTTCTTTTATCCTATAGCGGGGATGGGGATCCCGTCGGGTATGTAATCCCTGCGGGGAATGGGGATGGGGAGAAAATCTCTCCCGTGAGTCTTAGCGGGGATGGGGACGGGGAAATTTTCACCCCGCGGGGACGGGGATGGGGAGGCTGAACGCGACGGGGAATTCCCCGTGTACTGTGCAGACCACTATATGGGGTATGGGCAGAGACTGATAGATAAGCCTAGTGCTAAAGCACTTGTATCTTACTTTTCCTGCACTTTTACTTTTCTTGGCTTCCAAGCTTAGTGTTAGGAATATGCTCAGCATCCACTTTAGTGGTTAAAATATGTTGTAGCAAGTGGGAGTCCCCTTTGCCTATAAAGGGCAAGGGAGTGTCATTGTAAAAAACAAGCCATTGCATTTCCATTTAATCCAAGCGGCCAAGGACCAAGCTGCTACCGGGCACTAGATTGTTGGAGCATGCAGGACTGGCCACTGGGCCAAGGACTGCCGTCTTCCTCCATGCTGCGATGGGCAGGCCCACGTCGCGCACGGGTGCGTCGAGCTGCAGCAAGAAACATGGGAGGGGGTGAAAAGCCCAGGTTTTCCCCTTTCCGCCTCGGCTGGCTCCGCACAACTCCACCTCGACGAACCGCACGCCCACGCCTTCCTCGGCAAAGGTGCCGCCGATGACAAGATCGACAGCTGGTACCTCGACACCGGTGCGACGCACCACATGACTGGTCAACGCGAGTTCTTCTCCAACCTGGACTCCGGCGTGAAGGGCTCCGTCAAGTTCGGTGGCGCCTCCGCCGTCGAGATCAAGGGTGTCGGCTCGATCATCTTCAAGGCCAAGACGGGGGAGCACCATCTTCTCATCGGGGTGTAGTATATCCCGGCCTTGAGGAACTCCATTAGCGCCGGGCAGCTGGATGAGAACGGCTCACAGGTGGAGATTAAGGACAGCGTTCTGCGCATCTGGGATAGAGGCCGTCATCTTCTCGCCAAGGTGAACCGGGGAAGCAACCTCCTTCATGTGCTTCATGTGTATGTGGCGCACCCCCTTTGCCTTGCCGCGCGCCGAGACGATGAGGCGTGGCGCTGGCACGAGCGCTTCGAGCACCTTCACTTCGAGGCCCTGAAGCAACTCGGCAAGAAGGACATGGTCCGTGGCATGCCGCACATTGACCACGCCGAGCAACTCTGCGACACCTGCATGGTGACCAAGCTGAAGCGCCGACCCTTCCCGTGTCAAGCCTCCTACCGCACCACCAAGCAGCTCGAGCTGGTGCACGGCGACCTCTGCGGTCCAGTGTCACCGGCCACTCCAGGAGGTCAGCGTTACTTCCTACTGCTCGTCAACGACGCCACCCGCTACATGTGGGCCGTGCTGCTCGATTCTAAGGCAGCAGCTGCAGATGCCATCAAGCGCCACCAGGTAGCCGCGGAGGAGTGCGGCCGTAAGCTCCGGGTGCTCCGCACGAACAACGGCGGCAAGTTCACGGCGGCCGAGTTCGCGGCGTACTGCGCCGACGAGGGGATTCAACGCCACTACTCGGCGCCCTACTCACCGCAACAGAACGGCGTGGTCGAGTGCCGCAATCAGACGGTGGTGGCAGCGGCGCGCGCTCCTCAAGTAGCGCGGCATGCCGACGGTCTACTGGGGAGAGGCCGTGATGACCGACGTACACCTGCTCAACCGCTCGCCGACTAGTGCGCTCGATGGCAAGATGTCGTATGAGGCCTGGCACGGGCGCAAGCCGACAGTCAGCTACCTGCGCGTCTTCGGCTGCCTCTCCTTCGTCAAGGAGCTGAACCACATCGGCAAGCTCGATGATCGCAGCACGCTGGCGGTCTTCATCGGCTACGCAGAGGGGGCCAAGGCCTACAGCGTGCTGGACCCGACGACACGGCGCGTGCGCGTGGCGCGCGACGTTGTGTTCGATGAAGGACGCGGTTGGGCATGGGACAAGGCAGTGGATGACGGGTCGGCGACCGCGCTCCGTGACTTCACTGTCGAGTACATGTGGGCTGGAGGTGCTAAGGGAGCACAAGGTGCATCTTCATCGATGTCTGGGTCTTCATCACCAGCGCCGACCTCTTCACCAACTCCACCGCGCTCGCCATCACCAAATCTGGGGGAGCTCGGCAGCCCATCGGCGGTGGTCGGCGGTCCATCAGCAGCAGCTCCGACCTCTCCAGCACCACAGCCGACCACTCCAGCGCACCAGCCGACCTCCTCGGCGTCTTCTACCTCGCCCGCTGCGACACCAGCGCACGCAGGGCAGGCAGGGGTCGAATACGCGACGCCACTGGAGGATGATAAAGACCGCCTGGACGCCTACTACGACGATGAGCCCCTCCGGTACCACACGGTGGCAAACATCCTCGGAGAGCAATCTCCACCAGACCAGCCCGAGCGGCTCTTCGCTTAGCTACATCTGATGCACGCCGGTGAGCCGACCACTTATGCTGAGGCGCAGGGTGATTCGGCGTGGCGGGCAGCGATGGAGTAGGAGCTCAAGTCCGTCGAGCAGAACCGCACCTGGGAGCTGGTGCCACTACCGGACAGCCACCGCCCCATCACCCTGAAGTGGGTGTTCAAGCTCAAGAAGGACGAGCTGGGCGCGGTGATCAAGCACAAGGCGCGGCTGGTAGCACGCGGCTTCGTCCAGCAGGAGGGAATCGACTACGACGACGCCTTCGTCCCCGTGGCACGCATGGAGTCAGTCTGTGTCCTCGCGCTGGCAGCTCAAGAGGGGTGGCAAGTCCACCACATGGACGTGAAGTCCGCCTTCCTCAACGGTGACCTCAAAGAGGAGGCCTACGTGCGCCAGCCACCTAGCTACGCCGTCGCCGGAGAAGAGGGGAAGGTGTACCGCCTGCGCAAGGCACTCTACGGCCTGCGCCAGACACCGCGCGCCTGGAACGCAAAGCTCGACGCCACACTCAAGAAGATGGGCTTTAAGCAGAGCGTACATGAGGCAGCGGCGTACCAGCAGGGCAGCAGACGTAACTTCTATTGGTCGGCGTCTACGTCGACGACCTCATCATCACCGGCGTTGAAGAGCAGAAGGTGGAGGTGTTCAAGGCGCATACGAAGAAGGCGTTCGCATGAGCAACCTCGGCCTCCTCTGCTTCTACCTCGGAATCGAAGTACGCCAGGACGCCAGCAGGATCGCCCTCCGCCAAACCCACTACGCCAAGCGCATCCTCGAGCTCGGCGGCATGACAGGCTGCAATCCGGCCCACACCCCGATGGAGAAGAAGCTCAAGCTGAGTCGGGAGAGCACGGCGGAGGAGGTCGATCCAACCCTTTACCGGCGGCTGATCGGGAGCTTGCGCTACCTGGTCCATACCCGGCCAGACATCGCGTTCGCCGTCGGGTACATGAGCCGGTTCATGGAGCGGCCGACCATGGAGTATCTGCAGGCCGTCAAGCGAATCTTGCGCTACGTGGTGGGCACCCTCGACTACGGTCTTCACTACGGAAGGGGCCCCGACACAGCGCGGTTCGTCGGCTACTGCGACAGCGACCTCGCCGACGATGTGGATACCAGCAAGAGCACAACCGGGACGATGTTCTTCCTCGGTGATTGCTTGGTCAGCTGGCAATCCCTCAAGCAGAAGGTGGTGGCCCTCAAGCTATGAAGCGGAGTACATCGCCACCACCATTGCAGCAACACAGGCGCTATGGCTGTCAAGGATGCTGGGAGAGCTCCTTGGTAGAAAGGTGGATGTAGTTGAGCTGAAGGTGGACAGCAAGTCTGCTCTGGCCAAGAACCCTATTTTCCATGAGAGAATCAAGCACATCTGCATCAAGTACCACTTCATCAGAGATTGCTTGGAGGACGGGAGCATTAAGGCCAGCCACATTGCCACTACTGATCAGCTGGCTGACATTCTCACCAAGTCGTTGGGGAAGTCCAAGTTCCAGGAGAAGAGAGAGAGGATTGGGCTACAGCAGATCACCTCCAGTGCTTGGCACAAGGCTTAGGAGGAGAATTGATAGTGCTAAAGCACTTGTATCTTACTTTTCCTGCACTTTTACTTTTCTTGGCTTCCAAGCCTAGTGTTAGGAATATGCTCAGCATCCACTTTAGTAGTTAGAGTATGCTGTAGCAAGTGGGAGTCTCCTTTGCCTATAAAGGGAAAGGGAGTGTCATTGTAAAAAACAAGCCATTGCATTTCCATTCAATCCAAGCGGCCAAGGGCCAAACTGCCCTCTGGTAGTTCCAGATCTGAATCTGAGATCCAATCAGGCCAATAGAGAGACTAAATAATTCAATTAACCTCTTCTTTTCTTTAGTTAACGTGCTGCTGGAAAGACTAAAGTTCCTTGCAATAAAGATGCTGCAATTTGCAATGCACAATTTTTTATTGCTACATTATGTACTAAACTGGCTGTACATTTCTGCGGGTGATTTTCTTGGACCCCTGTAACCGGGGTGGCATACTGGCATAGGAGGCCTGTAAGCCAATGTCCATCGAGGTGGTGGAGTTTGCACTGGCCCGGCCATGGAGGTGTGCATCAGGATCCTCTTCACTTCGCTCTACCACACTTATGTTTACTTCTGGGAGGCCATGGTATCTACTGATGACTCAATATCCCATTTGTAACAAGCCCGTTGAGATGCTTGGTGCAGCAACTTGAGGCTGACTTGCGCCTTATTGGGGACTTTTAATTTCTTTCTTATAGGGGCAGACTCCCTTGTTCCCTAGGGTCTTCGGTCATGAGGCTACAGGAGATGTTATCTTCCTGGACCCACTTTATTTTCTTGCGGTCTGCAGATGTTTAAATTGAATTTTACAGTCTCCTGCTTCTATTCTTAGTTACCTTATATATCGTTGGTCGTCATTATTTATTGACACATTAGATGCAGAGCAATCCTGGATTCTAGACAGTATGTGGAAAGAGCACTAAGAAAAAGTTTGTGTTGTTTGAGACTGCAATCCGAGCGTCCATGCACAGTATGATGACCATGATATCTATGACCGGTAGAGGTAAATATGGACCATGGAGCCTGTGATCTTGGTTGTGATGTCTTCTCTTTGGGGTATGAAGCTAGGGTTCACCTAGACAGTGTTCACAGCTTCAGTTATGAAGATGTATCTCAAGGCACCTTACATGACATGACTGAGCATTATATTTATTAATTCAGTGAGCTTGTGTACTGCTGACAGCAAGATCCAATTGAATGAAGGCGAAAAGATAGACTCGAAGAAATCCGTGGGAATTTCGAATACAAAAATGCACCTTACATGACATGACTGAGCATTATATTATTTATTAGAAAATTTGTAAAAATGCATAGCAGTTTTTGTGAATTCAAAAAATAGATGGCAAAAAGGCATTGGGTAACTTTTTTTACTATATTTATTGAAATCTTCTTATCAAAATATTGAAATAAATTATTGTCTAATTTGAAATAAATATGTTTTTTTGCTGCTTTCATCATAGCTGTTGATTTATAAGGCCTAATATTGTACCGAGTTACTTGTTAGTTAGTCTTCTAAATCATGGGCTGGTGCTAAATGGTTGAGTCAATTCTTTCTACAAGAGTTATGTTGTCTGTATATGCAATCAGGCAAAAAGACAAGTTTGTACTATTTTATTTGTCTGTTGATTTCGACTCACTTTTTTTTTTCTTATTCTTATTGAGTTGAAAATTTAGAGGCTCCTGACTACTATTACTGTGTTCAAAGTTTTGGGACTCCCATAGCAACGCACGGGCATCTGCTAGTCATGTGGTTGATTTCAGTGTATTTTAGTCCTATTGCACCATAAAGGAAATAAGATATGAAGGCACTTTGGTCCTAGAACTTACCTTTTTCTTGCAGATGAGATAATCGAATTCCACCAATGAGAGGGGCACTAGCTCCTCCATATCTGCTAACCATGTGATCTTCATTCTTGTTGTCTTCACAGAGCCCTCAAGATGTAGTTCTCCAACTAGTTCAGTAATGACTCCACCCTCCATCTTGATCTCGTTAATGATAGCATTCCCCCAGTCCATTAGGGTTACTTCCTCACCCTTGCTAATGGCAGACGCATCAGCATAATCTAGCCAGATTCTGTTACTGAAGGTTGTAGCCTTCTTTCCAGCACCCTCACATTTCTTGTGCCTTGGTAAAATTCGAACAAATGGCTTCTCTGGACCATTAGTGAGAGTAAAGATCACAGGCTGATCTGTTAGCACTGCAGTATGCCTTGCGCACACTGGGTCAATTATCTTCTTGTTGATTGTCCAGAGTTTATCCCACTCCATAAGATTCAGATTTTTCGAAGCACCCTTCAACAAACAAAAATGGATATGAAATCAGGAACATCCAGTAAATATGAACATAAAGCACAAGCAGATAGGGTTACCTGTTGGAGTATAAATTGTACCAATGCCTCAACTTTCAAGCCACGACGTACTATGCCTTGAACAGTGGGAAAACGTGGGTCAGTCCAATCTTCGACTTTCTTGTTTTGTACAAACCAGAGAAGCTTCCTCTTGCTGAGAAGAGTGTAAACCATATTCAATCGGCTGAATTCATAAATTTCCACTCTCCTCAACCCCATATCTTGAAGAATTCGATAATATTGTGCATTCCTGTCATGATATTCACTGGAACGAAGAGCATGTGTCACTCCCTCGAATGCATCGACAAATGGGCAAGCAAAGTCATATGTTGGATAGACCTTATACTTTGAACCCACACGATGGTGAGGATCAGTATTACAGCGGTAGTAAACAGGATCCCTGAGCGACTTGTTAGGATCCTGCATGTCGAGTTTGCCACGCACACAGCACTGCATACCCCTTTCAGTTCCATTAACCATCTCTTTCCATAATGACAGATTTTCTTCAACAGTATTATTTCTGCACCTTGATTCAATACCATCCATCCTCTCTTTCCTCATTTGCTCCTTTGGTGTGTCATCAATATATGCTTTCCCCTGCTTGATCAAACTTTCAGCCATTTCCATTAGCTTTGGGAAATAATCGGATGTGTACGTGACAGCATCGTATTTGATCCCCAATGTCTCAATATCTTTCAGAAGGTTCTCAACAAACTCATTGCTTTCTTTTGAAGGGTTTGTGTCATCAAATCGAACTATTAGGCGCCCTTGATATCTTTCAGCAAAATATTTGTTCAATAGTGCAGCCTTTGCATGACCAATATGGAGGTACCCGCTAGGCTCCGGGGCAAAACGAACACAAACTTGTCCAACTTTTGCACCAGGGAGGTCAACTTCTGGAGCTGATGGGTCCTTTGAATCATGTACCTTTTCCTTAAGGCTTGGTGCAGGAGATTTTCCGATTCCTCGTTTCCCAACATATGCAGCCACAATTTCATTTAGTGTATCTCTATATTCAGCATCAATGCTATTGAACCAGCGGACAAGATTTTGGTATTTCTTTGATTTCCTTAGACTCTCCCATCGTTGACCAATCCCTGAAGAAAAATAACACAATTTGGAAAACGTTACAATGCCTGGAACAAGCCTGAAAGAAGAATGGTAAACAAACCCACAGCTTACCAGCAAGATTCGACCACACTGCAATGTCAGCAACTGTCAGACCATGACCGACCAGAAAGGTCCGGGATGCCAGGTATCCATCAACGAATGAGCAGGCATTTTCAAATTCAGAGCCTGAAAAGAAAGTGGGGGCATAATCAAGCCATTCAACAACCTGCAAGTTTATTGACAACATCAATTCAGAATTCAGAATAATGAAAAAGTCATGAAAATAAGGTAATTTTCTAATAAGCGCTTGATCACAACATACATGTCCAAACTCCATGTTGCTTTTCCCAGAAAAGCTAGAAAAAGATGCACTGCGGGCAATGTAATGGAGAATTGGTTTGACACCATGGAGTGATTCTCTGTACACAGGCAAAAAAGATGAATGCATGAAAAACACATAGTGCTCAATCTTTTGTAAACTTAGAAATTGACACATAAACATCACAAAACTGCCATCAGCCCGTTACTCAGTTGCAAGCTCACATCAACATAGTTCCCAGGGATAATAGTGACCCATTTGAAAGAAAAAAAAGTTGTTGCAACAATTAGGTGTGTACATTTAACAGTGCAGTGATCATTTTTCATTTTAACAACTGAAAGCTAACGTCAGTAGGATCCCCACCCATGACAACTGCTGTCCCAATGCTAAGATATCATACAAAAGTTACACAAGAACTGGAAACAGTAAAGATTTTCTAGAAAAAAAAGAACATGTACCAGAGAAGACGAACAAGAACTTACCCAGAACCAAACTTTAGGATGGGTACAGAGCCCGTAGCAAGACTATGATCAATGGTCAGTGGTACATCTGCAACCTTAGCCGCACAAATGATGGAAATTGGTGGGCTTTCCTGGGAGAATGCCAACTTTGCTTCCATTGACCCTTTTTAAAACAGACAAACCTGCGCCTTGTTTAGATGCACTCCAAAAGTTAGAATTTTTTCACTCTCTCTTCGTCACATCAATCTTGGGACTCATGCGTGAAGTAGTAAATGTAGGTAAAAAAAATAACTAATTACACAGTTTAGTTGGAAATCACGAGATGAATCTTTTGAGCCTAGTTGGTCCACAATTGAACAATATTTGCCAAATAAGACGAAAGTGGTACTATTTATCGGGTTCTTTTTTTTTTTTGCAATCTAAACGAGGCCCTGAAATCAGCATAAATCAACACATTAGCTTGGCAGCACAATGTGAAAAATTTTAGGCTACTGCTCTTTAGCTTTTTCCTTTGCATTATAATTAAGGCATGCAAACACAAGAATAATAGCAAAGGAAAACCATTGATGGCGCAATGATTAAATATGAAATCAAGCACACAAGATTGATACAAGCAGTTGATACTTCAAATCAGGGGCGGAGCAGACATAGGACATGGGTGTGCAACTGATTTTTATTTTTATATTTTTTGGGCAAAGAATCGAAGTTAGTAGGGTCAGATCCGAATATAGATAGCTTCAATTAGGATTTGGGGTGCTCGGTTCGTACATCTGAAAGGGAAGAGAAGGGGGCGTGCATACCTGGTGCTTGGTGGGTGCTCTTCCGCAGTTCCGCTGCGAAGGCCAGTCGAAAGGCGGCGGCGCTCTTCCGGTTCGCCTCAACGCTCAACGAAAGAAAAGAACGGAAGCAGAAATAAGGGAGGGTGTTTTTCTTTCGTTGAACGCAACGCAGCGACACGCGGGCCGTCTGGATTAGGCAACGGGCCCCCAAGTAAAAAGGAAAAAAAAGTCTACCTGACCTGACCAGGGTGGTCTAGTTTACCCCATCAACTATAAAATGGTCTAATTTACCCTTTAAACTTTACAAAACCGGCTAAATCACTCTTCGAGCGGTTTTAGACGGTGGTTCGCTACAGTAACAACGGTTTTGCTACAGTAACAATGATTTTGTCCTTTTCTTTTTTATTTATTTCGTCTGAATCTTTAAAAAATCATAGTAAATCACAAAAAAATCATAAAATGAAAAATCCAATTTTGTTGGACTCCACATGAGTAGATCTACACAGTGAACATATAATATAGTATGCTTTAGTATAAAATTTTTGCTGTAAATTTTGATCTATTTTTTCTGTAATTAATTTGAATAATTCATACAACAAAAACTTTGTACTAAAGCATACTATATTATATATTCGCTGTGTAGATATACTCATGTGGAGTCCAACAAAATTGGATTTTCCATTTTATAATTTTTTGTGATTTACTATGATTTTTTAAAGATTCAGACGAAATAAATAAAAAGAAAAGGACAAAACCACTGCTACTGTAGCAACCGTTGTTATCGTAGCAAAACCACCGTCTAAAACCGCTCGATGGGGTGATTTGGCCAGTTTTGTAAAGTTCAGGGGATAAATTAGACCGTTTCATAGTTGAGAGGATAAACTAGACCATCTCCAATAGTTAGGGGTCAATTAGACTTTTTCCTAAGTAAAAACCAAAGGGTGGACACCGGGCACTGCCGTTGGTTTTGATCATAAACCGTGTGGAAAAAGCCATTTTAGACGACAAAGGCACGGTTGGTCATTGGACTTTTCTATTACCCCGTGTGATTTTTTGATGCGCCACGTGTCATCCATCATAAGGGGTTGCATCGGAGAGCGAAAGGACCCAGGGTCTATACAATTTAATTTCGCCACGGTGTTTGGTTCAAGAATAGGAATGGAAATGGGTCGAGAACAATTTTATGGGTTGTATATGGACCCAGACTTGACTCAATTTTTCCTTTTGTGGTGAGCGACCGAGAGCGTCAGCTCTTAAAGGGATGAACGTAACACTCCAGCCCATTAGTAACATGTAGTAGTTGTGAAGTTGACCCGGTGACTTAAGTGGCTTATGTGTGGTTGTGGTGGTACCTTAGAAGTTAAGGAGAGTGAGGACCAGCTTATAATCTTGGTTGTTCCAAACTAGCACCTCCGGATTAACCCTTTTACACGAAGCGAAGAAGAAAGTGTAAGCAAGGTGCTACGTGTATGTAAGCCCGTGGAGCTAGGCTACACGTATGCAGGCCTGTGGAGGTGAGCCATATAAGTAGTTTTGAACGCATGTATTATAGGCCACAAATCCTATGATTATAGACTAAAACTTAGATTTGGACGTGGGTATTATAGGCCACAAAATCCTATGATTATATTGACTAAAACTTTGAGATTGTAGAATACCAAGATTATTATTTTAAAATTCGTAGGACAACGAATTGAAAACAAAACTTTTGTTATATCAATCAAATATTGACACTCATAGAGTACACGTAATATAATTATTTAGATGGCAAAGTTGAGACTGGTGGCCTTCTCTTTGTTTGTTCCGATGAAATAAGTGTTTAAAGATCAATGCGTATCACAACAAGTCTCCTATCTTGATAAGAAAAACTTTTCATCAGGTCATTCATATATTCTCGCCAAAACTTCAAACAATTTTTTTAAAGAAGGTATGATTGTGTCTCCTCTAATGTGCATTGGCAGAAATGCGCGACAATTAAAACTTATCATAGAAGCGTATAATGCGGGCCTACACAGTCCAATAAAATATTCACACAGCCGAAGATGCACAAGGGAGTCAACTATCACCTGCTATTATCATGCATGATGCATGATTCTTTTCTTTTCAATATAATGCAACAAGTGTTGAAAGGCGACTCTGGTGATGTTTTGATAACTGTTTTGGATTGGAAATAGTCCAAACAATGTGCCATTATCATCCACGTAAAGAGAACCATTCAGCAATGAGCATTACAACAAATAGATTGGTAGTCATAATAGACACGGCAAGTGATCACAGAAGAAAGGAAGTAAGCATTTTTTAGAGAAGAAACCAACAACAGAATTGCAGGCCAATTTTAGGGCGTGTTTGGTTACGGTTTGTTAAAGTTTAACACCCATCACATCAATGTTCCCTCGAATGCATGAAGTACTAAATGTAGACTAATTACATGCATGTCGACACAGATTAGGAGTAATTTACGAGACGAATCTATTAAGCCTAATTAATCCAAAATTGGAAACTTTTTGTCAAATAAGACGAAAGTGCTACAGTGTTTGTTAAACTTTAACACCCCAAATCAAACACCCCCTTATATAATGGTCTGTTGTGTCTGACTATACAATCCTTTTATATATGGAAGAAAAATAACATGGATATATAAAGAACTAGTATAATTTACACAACACAATGGATAGGTATAGGGATACAGGATTCAACAGGATCAGGACCCTCCTCCGAAAGTGTTTCTCGTGCATACTTGGGCTCAATCATTAGATACTCTGTTAACCACGAAGAAATAATAGCATTCTAGATTTGAGACAACTAAACCTCAAGGATAATGTATGAAAAATGAAAGCATTAAACATCTTTTAAAACTGCTCATAAAATTCTAAAGTAAAAAAGAAAGATAACAGGGGATAGTGCTCAACAAGAAAATAGTTCTGGACTTTGAAAAAAGAGAAGAATGCAGACATATATAATGTTACTATGCTAAGCCAATCAACAGATGGAAGAGTACAAAATTGTTACGATATTCACTAATTTTTAAGGGATGGTAGACATGTACGTGCAGCAACATTTTCATAAGCAGGATAAGATATATTGTCGGGTAGTGCTCAAACATAGAAAAGATTTATAATTTTTAACTTGTCTTAACTTGTCTAATAGCAAACAATTTATGAAACTAACCAGGTCTTTTCTGCAGTCTATCAAAAGCGTAAGCAAAATATGAACAGGAGAAATTACAGCAAACCCAGGTTTTAATCATCAGATTATAACCCCCTCCCTCCCTCCCTCTTCATTTGTTTATTTCAATGTTTCTAGTGCAATCTTGAAGTTGAAGGCCCATTTGAATAACTGGGGTGATTTGCCCATTCAACGTCTAACTACGTGTGTGTATATATCATATGTATACCATATTGTGATACATAAAGAGACAACAAATCTCGGTTGGTAATGTTTGAGCAAAGCATTGTACTGTACAGTGCTAAAAATCTATGCTTATTGCATATTATAATTTGGAGGATCCTCAAATCAACTATGCTAGTTTATCAGAGAGCCTATCTTTATCAGAAGATAAATTCCAGATAAGATAAACAGTGGTTTCAAAATTTGAGCTTAAGTATTCTTTATATATATTTCAAAATTTGAGCTTAAGTATTCTTTATATATAAAAAGAGACTACTACATTCGATGATCTTTAAAATGCAAATAAGAACTAACTTAACTGAAATCAACATAAGATCCTTGGCATATGAAAATTGTTAGGTGCCCTAAATTACATGACAACAAAGAGGAATACACCAAAAATTACATGTAGATATGTGTGATCGGGAGTTAAACCAAATTCCTGCAGTTTACATATTCAATGTGTAGAACCATGTGTGAGGTGAGGACTCGGTAAATAATGCGAACGCAAGTAATACTAACCTCAAAGACAAATGAGTGTTGCTGCGTTGCAGGATCATATTTGTTTGGTTACTTTATACCCAGGTCTGCCGATCTTAACTGCAAAGGGAGGAAAGAAAGCTAATGAGAACAGCTGACAAGAAAATACTGTGTTGATAACCTAAGTTGTACTGTACTACCAAAAGGTGACAACAAAATAGGAGGGACTAATAGCTTAGAAAAAAAATTGTTCCCAGTAGAGTAATCACTAACATCAACTCATATAATTTTTTTTGTCTCAAGGAACATCCCTTTGGGATCAGGGAAACCCAGAGAACTTCGACTTAACAGGGAAGCTTTTTATTGGGAAACTAAAAAAGAACAAAGTTCATGTCTGTTCTTCATACTCTTAGGCCTCATTTGGTAGGGACACCAGCCTGAATGCCAGCATAGCTACTCAGTATCTTGACTAATATGTGAATCCACCACAATGCCTATTTTTAGAATCAAAATAAAACAGATTAAAAAAAAGCTAATACATTCACCTGATTTTGGATTTCTTACCAGAATAATCAGGGGACAGGAGAAAGAAGCTAATATACACTCACTTACCATATTGATCTTGGAGAGGAGAGAGGGAACCAGAGGCGCAGGCGGTGGTGCAGAAGATGGCAGCTGATAGTAGGTTGATGATGAGATTACGTACTTCCCGAACACCTTCATAAGGATTCGGGTATAGTGATCCACCATTTGGGCTCTTGTCACGACTTCAACTCCAGGCTTCTCCATTCGGACAAGCCAAAACTCAATTTTCCCACTTGAAGATAAGCTATTAGAAGCACCATCACTAATGCTTACAAGGTTAGCTGTTGAGAGACTCAGGCTATGATTATCCTTCTCTGATTTGTTACCCTTATGTTGGAACTTAGGGATCGTAGAGCGTAGGGATGGAGAATGGCAGGCCGCGGCTTGAATCCGCGGGGGCGGCGTGGAGGAGGCGCCGTGCTCGGCGCCCTGGAGTAGATGGGAACGGTGGCAAGGGGATGACATGAACAGTAGAGCCCAGGGGCCCAAGGGGAGATAAATCTCAATCCCAGGCTAATCGTATTAGATGCAAACTGGTTTACTTATACAAGACTCGATAACTAACTTCCTAACCTTTAGGAAATAACTCAAATATCTTAACTAAATAAATATTCTAATAACTTGATAACTAAGGACTTCTTGGTAACTTCTTCCGAAGGACTACGATGATCACGGCCCCAGGCCGGCTCCTATGCGTGAGTTTAGCCACTTGGCTGGACCCCTGTCTTCTCTCGACGTTGATACACCTTGCCCACCATAACATCTCTCCCCTCCCCGACAAACAGCTCGTCCTCGAGCTGGAATTCAGGGAAGCGGGTCTTGAAGTCGTCAACGGGCTCCCAGGTAGCTTCCGACTCATCCAGACCGGTCCACTTAATGAGGACCAACCAGGTGCCGTGACGGAGCTGCACCTTGAGAGCGCGTTCTGGTGTCAGTAGAATGCGGCCGTGCCGAAGTGGAGGCAATGCAGGCAGGGTCATCGGCGGCGCGCCACGCCACGGCTTGAGGACCTCGACGTGGAAGACATCATGTATCCGGGCACCATCCGGCAACTGGAGGTGATAGGCCACGACACCGATCCGTTCCAGCACTTGGTACGGCCCTGCGAAGCGAGGACTCAGTTTGGAGCGCTTGCCCGGCACCAGAGACTGTGCCGGCCGATGGAGCAGCCGAAGAAGGACCCAATCACTAACGGTGAACTCCAAGGCACGGTGACGACCATCATAGTGACGCTTGGCATACTCCTGAGCCTGGAGAAGGCGCTCACGCACATCCTGCAAGAACGAATCCCGGTCACGAAGAGTGTCCACTGTTTCTATCGATGCCAAGCCTTCCGTGTATGGCAGTAGCGCAGGTGGGGGGCGCCCGAACACGACTTCGAAGGTCGTCGCCTTGAGTGCCGAGTGGTAGGACGTGTTGTAACAATAATCTGCCCACGGAAGCTAATCCAACCAAGCCCGAGGGCGATCACCTGTAATGCAGCGCAAGTACATGGCTATGGTTTTGTTGACAATCTCCGACTGACCGTCTGTTTGTGGATGAAACGTCGTACTCATGCGAAGCTGCACCCCGGCGCGCTTGAAGAGGTCCTTCCACACATGACCAGTAAAGACCGGATCCCTGTCACTGACGATCGACCGAGGGAAGCCGTGGAGCCGGACTATAGCTTTGAAGAACGCCTTGGCGACTGATGCAGCGGTGTACGGATGGCTAAGAGCAAGGAAGTGAGCATGCTTCGAGAATCGATCCACCACCGTGAGTATGACGCTCTTCCCATGGACTCGCGGAAGACCCTCGACGAAATCCATAGCAATGTCGGACCAAACCGAAGATGGCACCTCGAGGGGCTGCAAGAGGCCGGTCGGGTGGAGAGAGTCTGTCTTGTTGCGCTGGCAAACAGCACAGGCCCGCACAAAGTCCTCCACCAGACGGCGATCGTGGTCGACGAGGAAGTGTTGACGAAGGCGCTGCAGGGTCTTTTGTATGCCTTCGTGGCCAACCGAGTGTGCGAGCTCGATCACCGACGACACCAGCTGTGATGCTACGGGTACAAACACTTGGGTGCCCTGAAGAATGAGACCATCGACGACGCGCCATTGTTCGCCCCGATCAGCGACCACCGTATCGCGGAAGGCCCGGAGGTCAGGGTCATCATGCAGCTCATGCCGGAGGATGTCGTAGAGCTGGAACGATGGGCCACTGAGAGCGCCTAGCATCGCGTCGGGCACGTCTTGGGTGGCCACCTCGTCGCTGCAGCGCGATAATGCATCGGCGACCATGTTGAGATGCCCAGGCCGGTACTCCACACTGAAATCAAAGCCGAAGAGCTTGCTTACCCACTGATGTTGCGGTACCGTGGACAGCCGTTGATCGAGTAAGAACTTGAGGGCGTAGTGGTCGGTGCGAACGGTGAGGTGGCGCCCCCACAGATATGGACGCCAGTGTCGCACGGCTTGAACCAAGCCGATTAGTTCCCGCTCGTACGCCGCCAGTTTCATGTGTCGGACGACGAAAGGCCGGCTGAAGAACACGAGGGCGCCATCGCCTTGATGTAGAACCGCGCCAAACCCGGAGCCAGAGGCATCACAATCCACCAAGAAAGGGTGATCAAATGCCGGTAGCTGCAGGACAGGCGCCATTGACAGTGCGCGCTTGAGGCCGTCGAATGCAGCAGTTGCCTCCTCAGTCCAGGTGAACCCGTCCTGCTTTAGTAACTTGGTGAGGGGGGCTGCGACGGCGGCAAATCCCTAGATGAAGCGGCGATAGTATCCGGCAAGCCCAAGGAACCCGTGTAGCCCGCGTGCAGCGCGCAGCTGTGGCCATGAGGTGATGGCAACCACTTTGTCTTGATCCACGGCGATGCCGGCTGCTGAAATAACATGGCCAAGATAGCTACCGTTGGCTGGGCAAATGAGCACTTGGAAAGCTTCAGGCGAAGGTGGTTGGCCCGGAGCGCCGAGAGGACTGCATTGAGGTGTTGTAGGTGCGAGGACCAGTTGGGGCTATATATAAGTATATCATCAAAAAATACGAGCACAAACTTGCGGAGGAACGGCCGGAGCACAGAGTTCATCAAGCTCTGGAACGTGGCAGGCGCGTTCGTCAAGCCGAAAGGCATAACCAGGAATTCGAAGTGGCCCTCATGAGTGCGGAACGCCGTTTTCTCAATGTCCTTGACATGCATGCGCACTTGGTGATATCCAGAACGGAGGTCTAGCTTCGTGAAGTAGCGGGCACCCTTGAGTTCATCCAGCAGCTCTTCGACCACCGGAATGGGGAATTTGTCCTTGACGGTTTGTTGGTTGAGGGCGCGATAATCCACACAAAAGCGCCACGAACTGTCATGCTTTTTCACCAAGAGGACAGGTGCCGAGAAAGCCGATGTGCTTGGTCAAATAATCCCTTGCTGCAACATGGCAGCACACTAAACTTCCAGTTCATCCTTCTGCAATTAAGGGTATCTATAGGGGCGCACGGCCACCGGGGCTATGTTGGGCAGAAGGTGAATGCGGTGGTCACACGGCCTTGCTGGTGGCAGCCCGTGCGGATCAGCAAAGACGTCATCAAAGGAGGCGAGGAGCGTATCCAGCAGCGGTTTCTCGGCGTCAATGGCATAGAGGCGAGTGGACTGCACGTCATACCTCGTCGAACCAATGCCCCTCCAAAATACGCGATGCCCGCCACGTGTGAAGGCCATGCATAGGTCATCAAAATCCCACAGTATCGGGCCCAAGGTCCGTAAGAAAGTGATGCCGAGGACCATGTCCCATCTGTCGAGTGGAATCGTGTAGCAGTCCACGGCGAACGTCTCGTCCGCGATGCGAAGGCCCACGTCATGGGCAATTCCACGGCAGTCCAGCCAATCACCGTTTGCAACCGTGACCCCTGCGCCGGGACATGGCCGGAAACGGATGCCGGCGCGACGAGCCACCTCACCACTGATGAAATTATGTGTCGATCCTGAGTCCAGCAGTGCAATGCATTGCTCATCGCCGACCTGAACGTAGACTTGCATGGTTGTCGCGGTGGAGATGCCTGCGATTGCTGACAGGGAGATGGACGGTTGTGCTGGTGTGTTGTTGGTGTCGGGTTCTGC
This sequence comes from Saccharum hybrid cultivar R570, assembly GCA_038087645.1. NCBI lineage: Eukaryota > Viridiplantae > Streptophyta > Magnoliopsida > Poales > Poaceae > Saccharum > Saccharum hybrid cultivar. The sequence continues at coordinate 826,134 of JAQSUU010000049.1, read as the reverse complement.
ATCCTCGGAATTAGATGTTGGTTCTTCCACAATGTAGTTGGCAGCCTCAAGATAGAACAGGCGCGCGCACTTATGGCCTTGGACGTAAGGGTCATCACAGTTGTAACACAGGCCCTGTTTCCGACGCTCGGCCATCTCAGTGGGCGTCAAGTAGCGGAAGGGCCGGCTGGAAGGTTGTCCGGACATTGCGGACGTAGCAGATGAACTTCCAAGTTGGTCTGACGAGGTGCGGCGTGAGGATCACGGCGGCGCGGCCGGCAGCACGGGGACCTTGCCGGCGTTCTGGCGCTCGAAGGCCCAGGCCAACCGCATGGCGCGGTTTAGATCGGCCGGTTCATGAAGCTCGACATCCACACGGATATGCTCCGGGAGGCCACCGGTGAAAAGCTGCGCTTGCTGAAGAGGCTCCAAGCGGCCAGCGTGCGCCAGCCGAGCCTAGAATGCGGACATGTATGCATCGACCGTCGATGTGAAGGGAAGACGGGCCAAGTCTGCCAAGTGATTGGTGGACAAAGCCGGTCCGAAGCGTTGATGGCATAGGAGGCGGAAGTTGTCCCACGTCGGTCGTCCTGCGTCGCGTTCCAGGATGTAGTACCACTGTTGCGCATCACCGATCATGTGGAAAGACGCCAACCATACCTTATCGACCTCTCTGGTGAGCTGACCGTGAAAGAAGGATTCGCATCTGTTGAGCCAGCCTAGGGGGTCCTCCTTGCCGTCGTAGAGTGGAAACGACAGTTTGTGGAACTTGGGCACGCCATGACCTTCGGCTGAGTCTTCGGGATAGTGTGGCGTGTGGGATCTGTTGGCGCGCTCATGATGAACTACTATGGACGTCGTCGTGGCGGCCGTCCCTGGTCCCATGATGTCCGCGAACGTAGGTAGCGGTGACGGCGAGTGCGGGAATTGGATGCTCTGGATCGGCAGCTCGGTGGTCGGCGGTGGTGGATTGGCACCGACGGATGAATCGGCGGCTGGCTGTAACGGCGAAGACAAGCCCACCGGAATTGCTGCAAACGCCGGAAGGGAGGGAGTGGGCATGATTTCCAAGATCACCGGCCGGAGGCCAGCAGTGCTGGTATCCCCCCGTACCCTGGCATGCCGTAGGGCAGGGCTTGCGGAGCGGAGTAAGGCAGCCCGGCGAACGGGGCCGCAGCACCTTCAACGGTGGAGAGCCGGATGGACATCTCTCCCATCTGTCGCTGCATGCCGTTGAACAACGCCGTGAGGTGGCGCTGACCTTGCATGAGGATCGCTAGAGACTCCTCGAGGGATGGCTGCGCGGTGGCAAGGGCTCCGGGAGATGTTCCTGGCGCCATGGTGTAGGCTGGGGAGCGCCCGCGGACAGGGTTCCCGTGGACGGAACCGGCGGCGCGTCCATAGACGGCGCGATTGGAGCGGAAGGAGCCGAGGTCGACATGAACGCTGATACCAGATTGTTGGAACTTAGGGATCGTAGAGCGTAGGGATGGAGAATGGCAGGCCGTGGCTTAAATCCGCGGGGGCGGCGTGGAGGAGGCGCCGTGCTCGGCGCCCTAGAATAGATGGGAACGGTGGCAAGGGGATGACGTGAACAGTAGAGCGCAGGGGCCCAAGGGGAGATAAATCTCAATCCCAGGCTAATCGTATTAGATGTGAAAGCATCTAGGCCCCGGTGTTGGTTTCGGCAATTAATGACAACACATAATTACTATGACTAACGTGTGTTTTGCAGAAACGTTGGTAAGTTAGGTCATAGAGATGATAACTGCTTTGGGCAATATGGTATTCATGTCCCTTGATGGAAATCGTTTCGGTTTTCAAAGGATCAACGATAAGATTAAGGACGGTTAGTTCCGGATGTCAAGGTGTTGAGATACATCTGGAATAGTCGTTAGGATCTTTGTTTCTTCCTTTGACCGTACTATGAAGAGGGGCATGAGCGAGTAGCTTGACCTAGGTGAGTCTTGTGTTTAGGTGTGGTGCACACTTGTCAAACTTGGCACTAGGTAGCTCGAGAAAAGCTCAGAGTTCAGTTAGAAGCAACTTGGTTCAAGTTGCATCGCGTTTAAAAGACGTTTGAGCTATTTACCTATGACCGGACGCGTCCGGTCAGTACTAAATCTTCACTGCGCTTTCAGCTGACTGACCGGACGCGGTCCTTGAGAGGACCGGACGCGGTGGTCAGTCTGACACATGTTCCAAAGGGTAAACAGAGTAATCGGACGTGACTGTGAAATGATCGGCGTGTCCGGTCATGTTCCAGTAAGGTCCCGTGGTGACCTGACGCGTCCGGTCACCTATGATCGGACGCGGTCATGCGTCCGATAATGTTCCAGTAAGGTCCCATGGTGACCTGACGCATTCGGTCACCTATGATCGGACGCGGTGATGCGTCAGGTCAGTTTTCCAGAGAGCTCTTGCATGATCGGACGCGTCTGATCATCCTTGATCGGCGCGTCCGGTTATCTCAGACCGGCGCGTCCGGTCATCACAGATCGGCGCGTCCGGTCACTCAGCACAGGTTTCCGTTATTCGACCGTTACACCTGACCGACGCATCCGGTCATATCGACAGGCGCGTCCGGTCAGTGCGCGTCTGGCTGTTTCGAAAGGTAACGGTTGGATTTATTTGAGGGGTCTATAAATACACCCCCTCCACCTCTTTTAGAGGTCTCTTGCTCATTTGTTCAGCTGAGAAACACCTTTAGAGTGCAAGGAAGTGTAAGAGCCCTAGTGAGGATAGAGATTTGCGAATCAAAGTTTGAGAATCCTCTCTAGTGACAAGAGTCTAGCAAGTGTGCATCCATCTTCTCATTAGGCTTGTTGTGATCAAGTGAGAGTTCTAGCTTGTTACTCTTGGTGATCGCCATCATCTAGACGGTTTGGTGGTGATTGGGAGTTTGGTGATCATCCGACGAGATTGTGGGTGACCCAACTCAAGTTGTGAGCAGTTTTGGGTGATTCGCCGCGACGGAGTGTCGAAGAATCAACCCGTAGAGAGCACTTGATCCTTGCGCGGATCAAGGGGGAGCTACACCCTTGCGCGGGTGCTCCAACGAGGACTAGTGGGGAGTGGCGACTCTCCGATACCTCGACAAAATATCGCCGTGTTCCTATTCCCTACTTTCAAGCATTTACTTTCTTGCATTACTTTCATTGCTTGTTTACTTTCCTAGAATGGCCTTGCTAGTCTAGGATTGGAACTTAGGGTGCAAAACTTTTATCAGTAGAATCACAAGGAACACAAGTAGGCACTAGGGGTGAAGTTTGACTTATAGGATTTAATTCTTGCAATTAATTTTTAGAAAAGCCCAATTCACCTCCCTCTTGGACATCTTGATCCTTTCAAGATGGAAACTGGTTTACTTATACAAGACTCGATAACTAACTTCCTAACCTTTAGGAAATAACTCAAATATCTTAACTAAATAAATATTCTAATAACTTAATAACTAAGGACTTCTTGGTAACTTCTTCCGAAGGACTACGATGATCACGGCCCCAGGCTGGCTCCTATGCGTGAGTTTAGCCACTTGGCTGGACCCTATCTTCTCTCGACGTTGATACACCTTGCCCATCATAACACCTTATCTGGCAGAACAGATAACACTTCAGGCATCTCTGTTTTTTTTAGAACAAGGCATCTCTGTAAATTATCAGAGGTTCTAATCTTCAAATCTACCTTTCGAATCTAGAGTTCAAGCTTGGGCACTCGATAGCGCCACGTAACCCATTAGCCTATAACCACTCGATCTGGGAATGAAGCCAAGTTGTGCCGAGGAGGAAGAATGATCCTGTGTACAGCCTCGTTGGTTGGTAACTGTGGAGAGGATAAGCTAGCTAATTGTTATGTATTAGTAGCGGGGCGCGCGCATCCGCGCGCCGTGTGGCTGTGAATTTAGAGAAATTTAATGTGGACATAACATGCCTGAAATATACAGATGGGAAAGGTTAAATATATAAGGCAACAATGCGGTATTAAGATAAAGTATTAGTATGTTTACACTGGAATATTTGGGGAGGCACTGTTCTGAGGCTAGGACTGGAGCGCGTTTTGAAGGCAAAGCATTTTTATGGTTGTACCGAACACAAATAAAGACGTAGTTTTATGTGAGCTGATCTGGAGTGGAAGGCAGAGAATCTATGTTACATTAATAAGCCTGTAAAGGGGAGTGCTACAAAGAAGTTCTGCATGTAGCAGGTTTCGCATAATCACCATATATCTAAAAAAACAGAGAACCCTAGCTCCAGGACGTACCCCAAATTTCATTTTATTCCCTAAAACTGGATTGTTTTGGATGTACAAATACAAACTAAAGCACACAGATTATTATATAAACCTGAAATCATTTTTATGTGGAAAAAAACTTCAGATGTTATCTAAGAGCGTGTGCAAATCACAATTACCAGAGGAGGTGTAGTTTGGCCTCAAAGGCATCCAGACCAGAGGCAACCAACGACTGCAGCATTAGTTTGGCTGATGACAGCTATGCTGATCTTCAGTCATTGCATTAGATTGGCATCGATGACAGAACTTGTTGTCCACTCATTTGCACACTGCCAGTCCACATCAGTGAGAGAACAACTAATTAGTATAATAACAAAATCAAATTCCAAGAGTGAGCACGATAAGGATGTTGATGTATCCCATCATATTGTTTTATAAAGCATGTGTATGAGTTAGCATCGTGCCTGCAACTACGGATGCAAAGTGATTGAGGCGTGAACAAAGGCAGCAATGACATCTCAAGTAATCTAAATGCAAATGGTTCACTAATTTGGCAAATTTTCTTGGTCAGTATTCTGTTCGATGCCTTTATTGTTCAACCTGTTGTACATTATAATACACCTAAGAATGCATGGGCAGGTGAGATTTATGGTATCTATAGTGGCATGAAGGTTGTTTGAATTTTTCCACCTTGTTGAGATAATAGTAGCATAATCACAAAGAACTATTTCTGGTGATATTAAGTAGCCAAATATGAACACACCCTTCATTGCCAACAGTTTCTTGCATGTTGTAATAGCACTCTATGAAAGCTTCAGGTAACCAAAACAGAGTTAAAAAAAACTCCTGCTTTATACTGGGAAAGAACCCATCTTTTTGTATGAATCAGTCAGGGATATTTCAGATGATCCGCACATCGGCCTTCAAATAACTTATAAAATGATCAACATCAAAGATGTCTCCAAATTTCCTGCAGAGAGCATATAAGCAAGTTCTCAGAGCACGACAATCTGGCAGGAAACAAATAACGTATTTAAGTAGGACATATCATGTGATGGTGGAGCATAGAATCATTTGTTGACTAAAAAGTTGCTTGGCAGAGATTTTAAATTATGCCTAGAAACAGCTCTAAGAGCTATATCTAACAGACCTTAATTGCCAACTGACTTAAACACTAAGTCAACAACAACAACATAGCATTTTATCCCAAGCAAGTTGGGGTAGGCTAGAGATGAAACCCAAAAGAGACGAGAAACACTAAGTCAACTGACTTAAACACTAAGTCAACTGACGTAAACACTAAGTCAACAGCACAAATATAGTTTTCCTCATCGTACTTGAAGGAAAGATGGGCAACGACTGCATTCTCACAGTAGGCATAACAAAGACTGCAGGCTAGAGAAGGCTAGGATAGCTGAAACGTGAATCTATAATTAGTTTTCAGATGGCCAAAACATAGCAGGTACTACAAGAATAAAATTTGAGCAGTGGAGGAAGAGACAAGGCAAAAGGAAAAACTAAGAACAATATCATTATTCAGGTGCTTAGAACAATACACAGCATTAGTGAAGAGGGAAAAAAATCCATGCAGTATAGAAGCCTAGGTGTGGTACATCACAAATAAGAAACAGTGAGGCTCGATATGGATGGTCTTCTTGCAACCTAAAATTTGTTGAAGAAGAAAAGATCAAGTGATGGCACAGTTTGAAGCTGATCATTGTGAGAAGAAGCTTGCAGGTAGACGCCAGTAGGTAGAAAAAAAAGATTACAAATGAAATTCTGCACTGCGTATATATGATATGTTAAGCCACATGCTGAGAATGTCTTCACCTGAGAATGCAAAAGTCCGCTCATTATGCTGAATTTGATCCGCAAGGAAGCATATATAGATGGTTTCAGTCTATATGTGACAAGAAGGAAAAAGGAAAAGTGGCCTGTTAAGAGAGCGGTCAGACTAACAGTCGAAAGGCAGAAAAGTCCAATCTAAAAAATGAAACAATTTTCTATCCCTATTGCTGTGTCACTGTGGACAGATATATAATTTCATTAGAAGTCCAGATTGTTGGTGGTCTCTGTGGCTGTAGCAGCATGGCATCGATTGTATGAATATAGAAAAAAAATAACATCTTGAAACAGGAAACAGTTTGGCACTGGCTATATTTCTGATAGTAGTAGTTGGTTTAGTTGGAAGTGTATAACATGTAGTTTGTGTATAATAAGACAACATTATTTAAATAATAATGTAAAAATAATCCTAAAACTTTTAGGAAACAGTTTGGCATTGGCTATATTTCTGATAGTAGTAGTTGATTTAGTTGGAAGTGTGTAACATGCTGTTTGTGTATAATAAGGCAACATTATTTAAACAATAATCAAAATAATCCTAAAAGTTTTGACATTATTAGACATTATCATAAATGAAATTTACAAATTTGTGAGCCATATATATAGGACTGGGGTGAAAAAAAATTCAATTGAAGATAATAGATGATACCTATCTTTGAGAGTTGAACATTAGAAAATGAGAGGACAATCCACGAATTGATAAAAGTAGCATATTAGGTGTTGGTTTCGGTTTTAGCTTTTAGCTAAAACTACGAAATAGGTAGATAATAAACTGCTATGAAGATTTGGGTTATGGAAAAGAAAATTTTCTATTTTCTTTTATCTATCTCTTTTCCTTGCTGCACATAGCCACATTTTTTTAGTAACCTGTCAACAAAGGTACCTGCAATGAAGAACAGTATGCAGCCCTACAAACATGGTGTTACCTTAGTTAGATACTATGACCTATTATCAAACTTGAACCGATCCAGGGCAAATTAATATCAATATTCAGTCTACTGCACAAATATGGATACGTTGATGAAGTCAATGTGCAGATCACCTTGGAAATTAGATTTCCTATAGCAAAATATAGTGTATGGGTTCTCGCTAATTCGACCAATGGTTTTATTTAGTCCTACCTATCTGTAGACACTGTCATACCAAAACAATGGGAGATACATAGAGCAATAAACTTACACAATTCCAACCCAACCAAAAACATTATAGTGTCTACACAAATAAAATCAATAATTCTGAACACACAAACAACAGGCATTATATACAAGTTGTATCTTTGTTCCTCATTTTAGTGTAACTTGGGCCAGGATAAAAATTAAGATCATTATGATTAACCTTAATTAAGTATTTATTCGTTGGTGCTACTGAACTATGTGGTAACTGTAACTCACAGGCATATACAAGGGCATGTAGGTGGATATCATAATTCATAAATAGAACAAGGCAAGAAAATTTGGATTTGGGGATAACAGAGAATCAACTATAGTCTCTAAATGGTGGGTGAAATGTAAATGAAAAGGAACAATTGGCAACAGGAGTCGATTACAATGGGCAATGGAAGAAAGTATGCAATTGGTAACATGTTGGTAATAGTGAGCATTCAATATTTGAATCTGAAGCTGAAAAATTAAAAGGAGCAAAGAAATAAGCAAATACCTTGACATTGTAGCGCCTCTTGTAGGGAGGAAATCACATTTCCAGAACATATGCACTATTCTAAATCACTATCCTAAATAAGCAAATACCTTGACATTCTTTGTGGAAAGTTACCAATCACTATCCTAAATCTCCTAGAAGTAGCACATGAACATATGCACTAACCAATCACTATCGTAAATCACACAAGGGGAAAAATGGCGTAAAAAAGGCACTGACCTTACTGCTCTCTCAATCAATGGACACAATTCATTCCAAGGAGACGAAAAATCAACGCATAGTATTATATCAGGAACGTACCTGTAACCATTTTTACCAACGTACCAGTTGATTTGAACAAATCAACAGACTTCAATTCAGGTAATAGGAAATACAATATTAAAGAGAGTAAAATCAGCAAGATGTAGACCAGTAGGAACAAAAAAAATCAAATGCATATAAGAATGTGTTGCTGCAATATATTCACAAAATAAAAATTAGCAAAAGCTTTAGAATCCGTAGTTCTCAACCACCATAGAACTGCTGTGAGGATCTGCTGCTCCAAAAAAACACTAGGGAGAGAGGATCTGGGGGAGGAGCCATGGGACGAAGGAGGAGAAGAAGAGGGTGAGTCACCGTCAAATCCAGTAGCCGAGGTTCGCCCCCACCGCAGCCGCCGCAAAGGCACCTAGGGTTTCGTCGAGGAGGAGGCGCTGAGGAGCTGCCCAACGGAGGAGCCATGGAAGAGCCCGCACAGAGGGTAGGGAGAGGGAGGGGGCCGGCAGGCACCACGTACGCCGGCGTGCTGGGCGCCTGCGGGGGGCGCCGTCGCGTCGCCGCGCCTGCGGCCGGCTCAGGAAGGAAGGGGAGGGAGGGAGGGCGGGCGGGAGGGAGGAGGAGGAGGAGGAGGTGGTGGAGGAGGAGGAGGATGGCGTCCGCCGACGCCGCTGACCAGGTCGCCCGTGGCGCCATCGCCGTCGCCCGCAGCGTCGGGCGAGCGAGAGAGAGGACGGGAGAGATCGGGTTTTTTTTATTTTTTTTGGTGGAAGTAAAATCGGAAGCTGAGTATATATGTGTTTCTCTGGATTCTGACGAGAAGCAGTAGAAGCCGAAGAGAAGGCTCAACAGGGAACGGAAAACACCTGAAGCGGCTTGAGGCCGAATCCGATTTAACAAATCAGGGCCACACGATCGCGGATCGGACGGCCGGAAAGAATTCGGGTGACATGGCGGGTGTCTCCGGCGGAGGAGCAGGTCGCCCTTGTTGGGTTTTAATGAATATCCTTATGTGTTCAATTTCCTTGTTTATTTCTCAAACTTTACCGGAGATCTTAATGCTATCCAAAAATTCACTGTAGAAAATAGCAGACATTTGACACATTCTAGCAAAGTTCTTTGTGCCAGTTCAGTTAAAAATAAAATTGGCTTTGTCAGTCCATTCAAATTGTTTAGGCTTAACATGTGCAATATAACTTTAATGAGTTTTCTTCCTTTGCAGGGCTTCACAATTTCTCAATAACATTCAGTTCATGAGATTCAGAATGTTGTTGTCACTCTGGCGACACAGAGCCTTGAAAGTCCATAATTTGCAATGAGTAAAGAGCTGTTCACATGGTCTGTATGTACAAATACTATCTTCAGGTTTATAACAGTAACAACTGGTGTCACACTAGTAGTTCAGTTTATGAACCCAATGTTTGGTTCGGGACAATTCTTTATGTCAGCAACACTATAGATCTCCAAAAAGAGTAATAACTCAGCCGGCATGTCTATTCAACAGCCTTTTAGTACAATAGATTTGTTTTCATCTGAGAGAATCACAATGTTTCAGCATTTCATTCTTTGCTTCGTGTTTTCTATGCAGAGCAAATGCAAGGCTTTCTCTACATACACAGTTGAACTTTTATCAGTGGGTTTTACAACAATATTGTCAATAGAAGCAGAGTTTTTAAATGGCAAGATGATTTCTATGCATTTCATCACAAGAGAAACATGACTCATTTTTCACAACTGCAATCACGAACTTCACTGAGACTTGATTTCATTAGCTAGCTACCACTACCACATGATAAGCAAACATTTTGCTTGAGAACTCGTACAAAAGGAATAGGATCTTATATTCGTATCTAAGAAGAGTTACTTAACTTTTTACAATATGTCGCTACTCATAATTTTGTGACTTTACCTAGACATTGTTCAATATATTAAGGTATAAGAATTTTAATTAGATTTCAACAACTTCACAATTTCCAATCGACCATGGATAGTTGTATCCTAAGTTCCTAACTATGGTCCTAAATAAATATCTGCAACCCAAATGTCTTGGCAAAACAAAAATCCATCGTCCATGGCATCACACCCAACAAGGGCATACCAACAAAGGCGCAGCAAAGCCGCGCCATGTCTTTCTAATATACAGCTAACGTGTACAGTAAAACTAAGTAGCTGTTAAAGTACCATAACAACTATTAGCTGCAGCAATACAGAACAGGCCTACAGCGAAGCAATATCATAGGCACAATCAAACAACATATATAAAAAAGCTATCTCAGTCATGTACTTTTCATCACTAGACAGTTTTGAGGTTAATGTGGCAGAGTTTTCGTTTTTAATCTTTTTTTACCATGTGTTGCTTTCAATGCCTTGAAAGGTTCAGTATAAACGAACATGTACTGGGCTAAAGAAAAAATAAAAGAAGAACAGCAGACAGTAATCACCCACTAGTAAAGCCACAGAAAAAAAGGAATGCGTCATATATAAGGAGTTTTATAGTTCTGGAAGCACAAAGCATAGAGACAACTAGGTGTACAGTTAGCTTACATATACATCTGAACAGGTTGTTGTATTAAGTGGACCACATACATAACCAGCACCAGGAAAAGGCATCACACCCAATCCTACTACATAACCAGCACCGGTAAAAGACATAGCTGGAAAATCTGATTTCGGCTGGAACGTCCCAGTAAGTAGCCCACAGGCAACAATTTCAGTGCTTATTTTCAAGTGTTGACAACCTTTGCAGTAAGGAACATATGGAGTGATGGAGGGATAGCTAGTTCCAAGAGTGCAGAGATGACACACTTCCTTGCTGTCCATGTTATATGATATCAGCTCCCGGTTAAAGTGTTGAACAAATACCAAATTTTGATCTGGATGGATTGCAACCACTTCGAAGCCATTGATCGTTTGGCCAAACAGCTTCAAAAAGCTTACAGTGTCCTTCAGGACCCATTCTTCTGTATCATAGTCCTCAAGAACCCATATGAACAATTTATTATTCTGCCGTTCTGGGGAGATTTCATAATGACCCAGGTCAGCATGATAAATCAAATGCAAACGACCTTGGGACTGGCCAACATAATCAGAACACTGCCGGAACTCATCGCCCTCCTGAAAGGGCACAGGGATGATCTTCCTTGTGTTGCCTTCCACGTCCATCACAGCTATCTGATGCCCCTCATACAAGACCGCATATAGCATGCCATTAGCATATGTGATGCCTAAGCCAAGTGCCATGCGAAGGTCACCCCAGTCGCCGCAGACCCGCTCGTTCTCATTGCGGCTTCTCGCGCACGGGAAACCGCTGCCGCAGACCCGCCTGTTCTCATCGCGGTTTCTCACGCACGGGAAACCCGGCGGACCGACCACGCATCGCCAACATCGTCGGCATCACCTCCGCCCGCACTGCCGCGAGCTGCGGCCCAAATTTAGACGAGTAGATGTGCACTGGTATCATGTCCCACCTGATCTGGACCAAATGGAAGTGAGAAGAGGCAGCTGGATCGAAAACCAAATAGGCGAACGACAGCCATTTCATGTCAGGGTCAGGCACAACGACCCATTGCTCAGTCGCAGGGTTGGACACAATATAGCTCTTGCTAAGTGATTCTCCTGATCCCTGGAAACAGTGAAAGAGGAGGAGGCCATCGCAGTCATCCAAGACACAGATGTTCACAATGCGAAAGGTCCTAATATGGTTAGAGGAGGTGAATAGCCTATTTAAAATTCTATAAGATTACTAGAGCAATTTGATTAGTATGATAAACGGCGAAATACAAACTTGCTCTAGCTCTTCAAAGGTTGCAAGTTACCTACCAAACAATTCTAGTTGCTATGATGTCTATGCACACAAGCGGCTATGTCACTACTCACTAAGAGCTCTCAACAAGGCTACACTAAAGAGCTCCACTAGATGAGACTAAGCTACAAAGCAAGCTCTCAATTCTAGCTACACTAAAGAGCTTGCTACAACTAGTTTACGGGAAAGTAATGGAGTGAGTAAGGTGATTATACCGCCATATCGAGGAATGAACCAATAACAAGATGTAGACAGTCCAATCATCGGGAGAAATCCAATCACACAAGAGACACACGATTTTTCTCCCGAGGTTCACGTGCTTACCGGCGCGCTAGTCCCCGTTGTGTCGACCAACACTTGGTGGTTCGATGGCTAAGAGGTGTTGCATGAACCTCGTCCACACAATTGGACACCACAAGAACCTACCCATAAGTGAGGTAACTCAATGACACGAGCAATACACTAGAGTTACCGTTCGGCTCTCCGCCATGGAAGGTACAAGACCCCTCACAATCACCGAAGCCGGCTACGAACAATCACTAACACGTGTCGAAGCTCCTCCGCTACTCCAAGCAGTCTAGGTGACGGCAACCACCAAGAGTAATAAGAAATCTGCAGCCACAACGATCTCCAAGTGCCACTAGATGCAATCACTCAAGCAAATGCATTTAGAATCACTCACATCTCACTATGATGATGAATCAATGATGAAGATGAGTGAGAGGTGTTTGCTTAGGCTCACAAGGATGTTAGGCATGTTAAAGTGCCAAAAGAGATAGCCCCAAGCCGGCCACAGTCTATTTATAGACCCCCCCAAGTCTTAAAGAGCCGTTGGGCTGTTGAAGGGGCACCGAACGCACTGACCGAACGCTACCCAGCATCCGATCGGCTAAGTCTGGTCGCATCCTGAGCCACTCCGCGCCTGCCACGTCGCCTCCATTCAAATTCGACCGTTGCCGCCTCTTCTTGTGCCCAACAGCCAATGACCGGACGCACCTCTCCACTCGTCCGGACGCAACATGCCTGAGCGTCAGGACAGTTCCGGTAAGGGTCTAGAGCACGTTTTTACTGACCGAACGCGTTAGGTTTGAGGCGACCTGACGCGCCCAAGCGTCGAGTCAACACATTTCTTCTCTGCGCGCGTTGGCGAGGCTGACGTCAGCGATCACCTGACGCAGCCCCTGCGTGTCCAATTGCACAACTCACCGCCTCTGAAAAAAGTGACCGGACGCACCAGTGCAACAAGACCAGCGTCCGATCACTCCTCGGCCCTCTCGGCTAGTCACTGCGCCGCCTATAAATGATCGAACACGTCGGGGTGAGTCCGGTCACCCTGTGGCCAGCGTCCGGTCAAGAACTTTCACCACATTTTCTTTTTCTAAGTCCTCAACCGCTTCGCCCTTGCTTCTAACTTGCTAACCAAGTGTAGAACTTGTGTGCACGTATGTTAACATTTTTCAAAGTATTTTACAAGGGTCAAAGTTAGCACACTAGGTTCCTAAATGCATATGCAAGAACAATGTCATCTAGTGGCACTCGATAACCGCTTAGCCAAAGAATTCCTCTCTTTATAGTACGGCTATCGATCCTAAATCACTCACACCTTCTATAGTGTCTTGAGTGCAAACCAAAAATAGCTCTTATCATTATACCTTTACCTTGAGCCCATTTTTATTTTTCTCTTTCTTCTTTTCCAAATATGAAGCACTTGATCATCTCTTTTGAGGTCGTCACCTTCACCATGACCATCATCTAGCTTCACCACTTGGCTTGAACCACCTTATCTAATTCACATATTTAGATCAAAAGTTATTCTTAGGTTTCATCAATTATCCAAAACCAAACTAGGGTTTTCAAGCAGCTCAGTCAGGAACAGGAAGCAATGGTCCACAGGACGTGAGGGTCTCCCTAACATGTCGATGAAATGCACATAGACTTGGTGTCGCAAGTTGTCGTTGTCGCCTCCATCACTACTGTTGTCTTCACCATCTCCATCATCACTATCATTGTCGTTGTCACCTCCATCGTCACTGCTCTTGTCTTCACCATCTCCATTGGCACTGTGGCTATCGTCGCCACCTCCATCACTGCCGCCGGAGTTTTTGCCGCCTCTACCACTGCCACTGTCTTCGCTGTCTCCATCATCACTGTCAAAGTTGTCGTTGCCTCCATCACTGCCGATGTCTTCGCCATCATCTCCACTGTCACTGTCAAAGTCATCTACGTAGTTGTTGACAATGAAAAAGAACCCTTCTAGGGTCTAGGGTAGCTTCTTACGGTTGAGGGGGTTAGTGATGAGGTCATGCCAGGCCTTGGAGACGCACTTGCAGTGGCAGAGTGACTTAAACGGAACGTGGGAGAAGATCTCCACCAGGGTGTCATCAGGGAGGCTAGCCACTGCGTCTGCGCTCCTCTTGGAGCAATCCATGCCACTGTGACCAATCTGCGAACCAGTAGATCGAAGACGGGGAATTTAAATGAAGAGTATGCGCTTGTGAAAGCCCTAGTTTGGTTTTGGATAATTGATAAAACATAGCACTAACCTTTGTCATGAGTTGTGATATGAGCTAGGTTGGTGCAATCCAAGTGTGGAGCATGGTGACATTCTAGAGAAGGTGATGATCACATGTGATGATGATTAAGTGCTCATCATTTGGAAAAGAAGAAAGAGAAAAACAAAAATGAGCTCAAGGCAAAGGTATAATGATAGGAGCCATTTTTGGTGTGCACTTAAGACACCATAGAGGGTATGAGTGATTTAGGATCGATAGCCGTACTATAAAGAGGGAAATTTTTTGGCTAAATGGTTTATCGAGTGCCACTAGGTGACATGATTCTTGTATATGCATTTAGGAACCTAGTGTGCTAACTTTGACCCTTGCAAAATGCTTTGAAAAATGCTAACATATGTGCACAAGTTCTACACTTTGTGGTTAGCAAGTTGGAAGTAAGATTGAAGTAGTCATGGACTTAGAAAAAGAAAAGGAGGAGGAAGTCCATGACCGGACGCTGGCCGCGGGTGACCGGACTCACCCTGGGAGCGTCCGATCATTTTTAGCGAAGGCACGGTGGCTAGCTGAGAGCGAGGTGAAGGATCGGACACTGGTTCTGGCCCTGACCGGCGCGTCCAGTCACTTCTTCAAGTGAGCGGACGCAGGGGTCAGCGCGCGACTGGACACGCATGGGTTGCGTTAGGTCACAGCTGACATACGCTGACGTCGGCAGGGTTTGCACAGGCAGAGATGTGGGGAGCTGACCAGACTCCCAAGCGTGTCCGGTCACTCATGACCTGATGTGTCCGATCGATGAAAATCGTCTCTGGTGCCTTACTGAACTCGACCAGACCCTGAGGTGGCCGCGTCCGATCATTTCTTCAGGCATGTTCGGTCGTTACTTAACTACGCGAGCGATCAGCTAGTGACCGTTGACGATCAATGAACGACATTCAAAGCAGGGACACGTGGACGCATCCCTGCGACCGGACACAGGGGGGCGAGCATCCTGTCATCTTGATCGGCGCGTCCGATTCCTGCGCAGTGAGCCCAATGCTGATAACGGCTCTATTCTTTGGAGGGACTCAATAAATAGTATTTGGCCGGCTCAAAGGCATCTCTCTTGGCACTTTGACATACTTGACATCCTTATGAGCCTAAGCAAACACCTCTCACTCATCTCCATCATTGATTCATCATCATAGTGAGATTGGGAGTGATTCCAAATGCATTTGCTTGAGTGATTGCATATAGTGGCACTTGGGGATCGTTCTGGCTGTAGATTTCTTGTTACTCTTGGTGGTTGTTGTCACCTAGACGGCTTGGAGTAGCGGAGGAGCTTCGGCACGTGTTGGTGATTGTTCGTGGCCGGCTCCGGTGATTGTGAGGGGTCTTGTACCTTCCCCGGCGGAGAGCCGAAAGGTAACTCTAGTGGATTGCTCGTGTCATTGAGTTACCTTACTTGTGGGTAGGTTCTTGCGGTGTCCAATTGTGTGGACGAGGTTCGTGCAATACCTCTTAACCACCGAACTACCAAGTGTTGGTCGACACAACGGGAACTAGCATGCCGGCAAGCACGTGAACCTCGGGAGAAAAATCGTCTCTTGTGGATTGGATTTCTCCCGGTGATTGGATTGTCTACATCTTGTGATTAGTTCATTTCTCGACGTGGCGGTATAATCACCTTACTCACTCCATTATTTTCTCGCAAACTAGTTGAAGCAAGCTCTTTAGTGTAGCTAGAATTAAGAGCTTACTTTGTAGCTTAGTTTCATCTAGTGTAGTTCTTTAGTGTAGCATTGTTGAGAGCTTTTAGTGAGTAATGACATAGCCGCATGTGTACATAGAGATCATAGCAACTAGAATCGTTGGGTAGGTGACTTGCAATCCTTGTAGAGTTAGAGCAAAATTGCATTACGCCGTTTGTCATACTAATTAATTGTTCTAGTGCTTTGTAAACTGACTATATTAGGACCTTTCAGCTTGAGAGAGAGAGAATTCTGCATCGGGGAGGCAAGCGGAACGTACCAGCCGCCGGAGATGGTCGGAATCAACGATGGCGCAGCTGGCCGGTGCCGAGAAGCAAAAGCTACTGAGGATTTAGGGAATTTCTAAGAACCCTAGCGCCTCCCGCACTTGTGCTGGCCCCGTGGAGTGGAGTGGAAGAGACACCGGACAGTGGAGGCCTCTGGAGGGACACCGAACAAGCAAGTGGGCAGTTTTCCTTTAGAAAACGAACTTTTGGTCAGGGCCTAAGACCGTCTCCAACCGTGCGACGCATATCCAAAATGAGTCCTGTACAGTGCTTTGCCTATCTGAAATTGCGCTCCAACGGATCACGCAAACATGAAACCCATTTTTGGTACCGGCCGAAACGAGACGCAAAAAGCGTCGTCTCTCTCCACACGACGCAAACCTCCTCCGGGTGGAGCGGCCGGCGCCGGTATCCTCCTCCCAGTGGTGGTGGAGCGCACCGGGGCCGAGCTCGTCGGGGCCGAGCGCGCCGGGGC
The DNA here is from genome assembly GCA_038087645.1 of Saccharum hybrid cultivar R570. Classification (NCBI taxonomy): domain Eukaryota; kingdom Viridiplantae; phylum Streptophyta; class Magnoliopsida; order Poales; family Poaceae; genus Saccharum; species Saccharum hybrid cultivar. The sequence continues at coordinate 809,365 of JAQSUU010000049.1, read as the reverse complement.
GGAGTGCGCCGGGGCCGAGCTCGCCGGGGCGGAGTGCGCCGGGGCCGAGCTCGCCGGGGCGGAGTGTAAGGTCCAAATAGGCTAGAGGGGGGGGGGTGAATAGCCTAATAAAAACTTCTACACAAATTACTTAACCACAAGTTAGTATAAAAGGTGGCGGAGCTAAAAGCACTAGCACTTAACTAAAAAAGCAAGCCACCTACACAAGTCTAGTACAAGGCTATTCACTAAACACAACAACAACAAGCTAGAAACAAGATGTAACACGAGAGAAGAGCTTCGAGTGATTATACCGCCGTGTAGAGAAGAGAAGTACCAATCAATCAATCACACAAGAGAAGTCCTCGGCAAAGAGATGACACAAGATTTTTACCGAGGTTCACTTGCTTCCCGGCAAGCTACTCCTCGTTGTGGCGATGCACCCACTTGTCGGTTCGCGAGCTAATCAACTATCAAGAGTTGAGCCCTCGGCGGGCGCCGCACAACCGCACACAAGATGGGGATCCTCCAAGCCACGAGCTCCACTAGAGTATCCAATTCGCGAACTCCCGCGGGGAAGGATCAAGAACCCCTTACAACACTTGGTGAAGGCTCCAACAATCTCCAATTGCGAGCTCAATCACCTCCGCTGCTCCAAGCCGTCTACCGTGTCGGGAAACACGGAAGAGTAACAAGAAATCCGCAGCAACTCGAAGATCAAGTGCCTCTAGAATGCAACTCTCAAGCAATGCACTTGAATCTCACTCAATCTCACTCAAGATGTGCAATCAATCAAAGAGATGAGTGGAGGGGTTGTTCTCTAGCTCAAAGTATGTCTCTAGGTCTCAAAATGTGCAAGAGTTACCCTCAAAACCCGTCCACCATCTATTTATAACGAAGGGGTACGCAGCTAGCCGTTAGAAACGACGCAGTTGAAATCGCGAGCACCGGACGCTCCGGTCAGGGTGACCGGACGCGTCCGGTCACTACGCGACAGACGTGAATAGTGTGCGTCAGAACTAGCCGTTACCGTAGACCGGACGCGCCCGACCGAGCCACCGGACGCGCTGGTGACGACCGGACGCGCCGGTCCCGTGACCCACCGGACGCGCCGGTCAACACCGAACCGCGCACCGCGAAACATCCACCGGACGCGCTGAAGAACCCACCGGACGCCACAGTGCCCGCGTCCGGTGGGAGTCCAGTAAGCTCCCTGGACCACCGGACGCGTCCGGTGACCTGTGACCGGACGCGCACCGCGTCCGGTGGTCCTCGTGAACCGCTGATCGCCTGACCGGACGCGCTGGTCGCACAGTGACCGCGTCCGGTGCAGCGTCCGGTGCCGCGTCCGGTGCACGCAGTGACCTCCGTTCGCCTCCGTTTCTTTTCCGACTTTCGGCGCAATAGAAAATAGGCGTTTCACTTCTCCAAAAGGCGCCGAATCCCGCCTCGCAAGCTCGGCGGGAGGGAGAGAGGAACCCAAACCCCTCTCTACCGCTTAAACTCCACCGCCTTCGCAAAAGTGCTAACACCAACAAATGATCACCACCTTGTGCTCGTGTGTTAGCATTTTTCACAAACATTTTCCAAGGCGTTATGTTAGCTCTTTACTAGATCCTAAATGCATATGCTCAAGACACTGATCTAGTGGCACTTGATTCCCGAGCTAACCGTGATTGCCCCTCTTGATAGTCGGCTATGTATCCTAAACCCGGTCAATCACTTCTCTACTCAACTTAGACCGGCAAAAGGAAAAACCCTATGGTTATACCTTTGCCTTGCGCTCTTAGATCCTTCTCCTTCACTTGATCATCAAGTCCACCACTTTAAGTGCATCTCCACCATGATCAACATTTCATGTACATGCACCATCTCTTTGTGATCTTGTGGCCACCACTCCTTGCCACGTCCACCTTCATCACATGTGTTGCTTATGCCTAACTCAAAACACTCAACACATGGCATTAGCAACTTGGTGTCATTAATTACCAAAACCAAACTTGGGCTTTCAATCTCCCCCTTTTTGGTAATTGATGACAACCATCACAAAGATATGAAATGAAATCAATTTTCAATTTCGATAGTATTAGCTCCCCCTACATATGTGCTTCCATGAGTTTGGTTCAATTATGCACATATGTATGGATTTGAAATTTTGGGAGAGTTACTACTATCAAATTGATGCTAAGGTATATAGAATGGACCTTTGAAGCGTGATACCAATCGGAGTTGCCTTTATATACCATCCTTAGCATCGATGTAGCTAGACACCACTTGTAATACCTCACTTGTAAAGATCACAAACACTAAAATACCCCGTGAGATCAACATTATAAGCAAAGGTGTCTAGATACCACTTAAAAAGCTACTCTTAACAAATCATCATTCAAGTTCTAATTCTAGCAATCACCAAACAAACATGAATAAGAATTTAAGCTTTGCTATGCAACAATTCATCATGTTAATGCGCATACAAATGCAACAAATAGTTCATGAGCTTGCTCCCCCTACTTGTGTGCTCAAATTTAATTGATTCCTTTCCAAAGTCTTATCTTATGCTTTCTCTCCCCATTAGTAACTTTTTCTCTTTGTGACTTTTCTCTCCCCTCTTATTATATCTTTCTCCCCCTTTGTGACTTTTCTATCTTTGTGATTTTTCTCTCCCCCTTTGTCAACAATCACCAAAAAGGTGCCAATTTCAGTGAGAGTTAAGTCAATCAATATGAGGGAGTCCAAATTATGGTTCAATCTAGATCACTTGCTAGAATATGTAATTCGGTTTGATCCAAGGACAAGCTTCTTCACACCTCATAAAGTATAAGGGTTATCTTGACCACGTTGAATTACACATCATGAGCTCATTTTCTAGATTCAACACTAGGTTTGCAAGCCCACAAACATGTCATATGCTACCACTAGATCAATCAAACATAGAAGCAATAGTGGTACCATATATACATTAAAATCATTTGATTTTCATGAATGAGCCTATTTGTCATGCAAATATGTCTATATGTTCTAACCATGTCCTTAGGAAAGTATGGATGATATGTCAAACAACTTTACCTTGCTATATCGGAGGAGAAGCATGTCATATAATAATGTGGGGGTGCACTCATTTCAAGTTGGAGAAATCAAGTATGTTCAATTCATTCTTCAACTTGTAAAATCTCTTCTCATCAAGTGGCTTTGTGAATATGTCGGCTAGTTGATCTTCGGTGCCAATGCTCTCAATGCTAATATCACCCTTTTGTTGATGGTCTCTTATGAAGTGATGCCTTATGTCAATGTGCTTTGTTCTTGAATGTTGAACCGGATTTTGAGTCATCTTGATAGCACTTTCATTGTCACAAAACAATGGCACATTCTTGAACTTGATTCCAAAGTCATTCAAGGTGGCCTTCATCCAAAGCAATTGTGCACAACAACTACCGGCACTAATGTATTCGGCCTCGGCGGTAGATAGTGCAACACTATTTTGTTTCTTTGATGACCATGAAACAAGAGACCTTCCAAGCAATTGACAAGTGCCACTTGTGCTCATTCTATCAATCTTGCATCCACCATAGTCGGAGTCCGAATATCCAATCAACTTAAAACTTGACCCCTTTGGAAACCATAATCCAACATCATGAGTGCCCTTAAGATATCTCAATATCCTCTTGGTTGCTTTCAAGTGACTTTCTCTAGGTGAAGCTTGATATCTTGCACACTTGCACACACTAAACATCACATCCGGCCTAGAAGCGGTGACATAGAGCAAACTTCCAATCATAGACCGGTATTGCTTTTGATCGACCATGTTGCCACTTGCATCAATACCCAATTGATCATTTGTGCCCATTGGTGTACTCATTGACTTAGCATCTTGCAATCCAAACTTCTTGATCATGTCCTTGATGTACTTGCCTTGACTTACAAAAGTGCCATTCTTCATTTGCTTGATTTGAAGTCCAAGGAAGTAACTAAGCTCTCCAATCATAGACATCTCAAACTCATTTGCCATCATATTTCCAAATTCTTCACAAAAATCTTGATTGGTTGATCCAAAGATAATGTCATCCACATAGATTTGCAACACAAACAAGTCATTTCCAATTTTCTTGGTGAAGAGAGTGGTGTCAACCTTTCCCATCTTGAACCCTTTAGAGAGAAGAAAGTCCCTCAATCTCTCATACCATGCTCTAGGTGCTTGTTTCAAACCATATAATGCCTTCTTGAGCTTGTAAACATGGTTGGGCTTCTTGTCATCTTCAAAACCGGGAGGTTGCTCAACATAAACTTCTTCGTTGATGTAGCCATTTAGAAATGCACTCTTGACATCCATTTGATAGAGCTTGATGTTGTGTGCACAAGCATATGCTAATAAGATTCTAATAGCCTCCAATCTTGCAACCGGTGCATATGTTTCTCCAAAGTCAAGACCCTCAACTTGAGTGTATCCTTGTGCTACTAATCTTGCTTTGTTCCTCACAACCATGCCATCTTGATCTTGCTTATTTTTAAAGACCCACTTAGTACCAATCACATTGTAGTTCTTTGGCCTCTCAACAAGTTCCCAAACTTGATTTCTAGCAAAGTTGTTTAGCTCTTCATGCATGGCATTTACCCAATTGGAATCTTTCAAAGCATCTTCTATTTTCTTAGGTTCTTCAAGTGACACGAATGAGTAGTGCTCACAAAAAGATGCTAATCTTGATCTAGTTTGAACACCACTTTGAATTCCACCAATGATTTGATCCAATGGATGATCTCTTGCAATACTAGTAGGTTGGAGTATTGGGAGTTGATTGCTTCCACTAGCTTGACCTTGATCTTGCACTTCATCATGAGAACCACTAGAGCTTGCTTGATTTGTATCAATTTGCACACTTTGGTTGATCACATGAATATCATCATCATCAACTTGCCTCGGCCTTATGTCACCAATGTCCATATTCTTCATTGCATTTGACAATTGATATCCTCTCACATCATCAAGGTTTTGAGCTTCATTTTGAGATCCTTGGGTTTCATCAAACTCAACATCATGAACTTCTTCCAAGGTGCCATTTGTGAGATTCCAAACTCTATAGGCTTTGCTTGTGGTAGAATAACCAAGTAAGAACCCTTCATCACATTTCTTTTCAAACTTGCTCAATCTAGTGCCTTTCTTGAGAATATAGCATTTGCAACCAAACACTCTAAAGTATGCAATGTTGGGCTTTCTTCCATTCAATAGCTCATATGGTGTCTTTCCAAGCTTTCCATGGCAATAGAGTCGGTTGCTACAATAGCAAGCCGTGTTGATAGCTTCACTCCAAAATGAATGACTCACATTGTATTCACTAAGCATTGATCTAGCCATGTCAATCAAAGTTCTATTCTTTCTTTCAACTACACCATTTGATTGAGGAGTGTATGTTGGAGAGAATTGATGTCCAATACCAAGATCATCACATAAATCTTCAATTCTTGTGTTCTTGAACTCACTACCATTGTCACTTCTAATCTTCTTGATGGTAGTCTCAAACTCATTTTGCACCCTCTTGACAAAAGACTTGAATATATCATGTACATCACTCTTGTCATAAAGAAAGAACACCCAAGTGTATCTAGTGTAGTCATCCACTATCACAAAACCATACTTGTTGCCACCAATGCTAGTGTATGTTGTTGGCCCAAACAAGTCCATGTGTAATAACTCAAATGCCTTTGATGTGCTCATTTCACTCTTACTAGGATGTTTATTTCCAACTTGTTTGCCGGCTTGACAAGCACTACAAGGTTTATCCTTCTCAAAGGTTACATCCTTCAAGCCTCTAACTAAGTCATGCCTCAAAAGTTTGTTCAATTGTTTCATTCCAACATGACCAAGCCTTCTATGCCATAACCAACCCATACTAGATTTGCTAAGCAAGCATGATGTCAATTGGGTCTCACTATCATTGAAGTCAACCAAGTATAAACTACCATGTCTAAATCCTTTGAATATCAAATTTGATCCATCAATACTTATGACTTCAACATCATCACTACCAAATATGCACTTGAAGCCAAGATCACAAAGTTGTGCCACCGACAAAAGATTGAAATCCAAGCTCTCAACTAGCAATACATTTGATATGCTCATGTCATTAGAGATAGCAATTTTACCAAGCCCCTTGACCTTGCCTTTCTTGTTGTTACCAAAAGTGATAGCATCAAAACCACCATTTTGACTTGTATCAATTGATTTGAACATACATGAATCCCCGGTCATATGTTGAGTGCACCCACTATCAAGCACCCAATGCCTTCCTCCGGCTTTGTAATTGACCTACAAGATAAGATCAATTCTTTTTAGGTACCCAAACTTGTTTGGGTCCTCCAAGGTTAGTGACCAAGCTCTTTGGTACCCAAATGGCTTTCTTCTTTGAGCCCATCCATGGTGCACCAATGAACTTAGCATGAACACCATTTGTACCCTTGGTAAGTATATAGAAAGAATCAAACTTAGTTGAGGATACATTAGCATTGGATTTCTTGTTCATGCAATGTCGCTCTATGTGACCAACTTGCTTGCAACTTTTGCAATAGCTACCATTGTTCTTCACAAAACGAGTCTTGTGAGGAGCAAAAGCGGCCTTGCCTTTCTTGGGGTTATAGCCCAATCCCTCTTTGTAGAGAGAAGCTCTTTGGCTACCCAAGCACATAAGCAAGCGGTCCTCACCACCATAAGCCTTAGCTAAGGTGTGATTGAGCTCTTTTACCTCCTTCTTGAGATTTTCATTCTCAACTATTAGTGTGGAATCATAAGTGAAACCGTCACTACTAGATGAGGATGATGTAGATGAGCTACATGAAGGGTTAGTGGGAGTAACAACAATAGGCTTATGACAAGATTCATCAATTATATCACAAGATATGCCTATGTTGCAAATTTTAGCTTTCTCAACATTAGTTGGCATGTTTTCACATTTTTCAACTAGAGAGGAATGAGCTTCTTCAAGCTTAATGTGAGACTTTTGAAGCTTCTTATGGTCTTCCTTTAGACTCTCATAAGATGCCCTAAGCTCATCAAGTTCTTGCATAAGATTTTTCTTTTCCTTAAGCAAGCCCTTGCATTCCTTTCTAGATTCTTTATAATGTTGAGTACAATCTTCTAGCATAGTGATTAGTTCATCTTTAGTGAATTCTTCTTCATCACTATCACTATCACTATCATTAGCATTATCACGATCACTCTCATTATCGGATGATACCTTAGTGGCCTTAGCCATGAAGCATGATGGAGTGTCGAAGAGGGAGACCTTCTCTTGGATAGCAATGCTAGCATGTCCCTTCTTCTTGCTCTTGTAGTCATCCTCATCATCACTTGAGGAATCATCACTATCCCATGTAGCAACATGAGAATCATTCTTCTTCTTATGAGAGCTCTCTTTCTTTTCTTGCTTCTTCTTTTGCTTCTTTCTCTCCTTCTTGATAGCATCTTCATCATCACTATCATAAGGACACTTTGCAATGAGATGGTCCTTGCTATGGCATCTAAAGCATCTCATGGTATACTCATTCTTCTTAGATGTGTTCTTCCTCCTCCTTGCACGATAGCCTTTCTTCTTCATGAATTTGCCAAATTGCTTGACAAAGAGAGCCATCTTCTCATCAATGTCATCACTATCACAAGAGCTTGAGTTTTCTTCACTTGATGATTCAATCTTGGATTTGCCCTTGGATGTGGTGGCTTTGAATGCCACACTCTTCTTCTTTTCATCATCTTTCTTCTCATTTTCCTTCTTCTTCTTCTTGACCAACTCATCCTTCTCATCATCTTCTCTATATGAGTCATCGGTCATCACCTCTTGAAATATTTGTTGAGGAGTTGAATCCTTCAATGTGGTCCTCACTAGCACGGTGATCAATGTATCAAATCTCTTGGGCAAGCTTCTCAAGAACTTCATAGAGAATTGGTTGTCCTTGACCTCCTCACCAAGTGCCTTGAGCTCATTCACAATGACTTGCAATCTATGAAACATTTCCGGAACACTCTCATCTTCTTGCATCTTGAAACTAGAAAACTTTTCTTGCAAAATATATGCCTTGGCGGTCTTTGTGCCTTCGGTGCCCTCAAATGTTTCTTCTAACTTGGCCCAAGCATCATGTGCAACTTCTATGTTCTTCACTTGCTCAAATGTCTTGTCATCTAATGCCTCATGAAGAGCACTAATGGCAACATCATTGCATTGGAGCTTCTTTTCTTCCGCCGGTGTAGGTGCTTCCGGATTAGCAACCTCAAATTTTGTTTCGGTGACCTTCCACACTTCTCTATTGATTGACTTGAGGTGTGCGGTCATCTTAACTTTCCAATATGCATAATTTGTGCCATCAAAGTGAGGTGCCTTCTTGGTGTTGTTGATGTGCAAACTTAATTGAGCCATATCTTCTTCACCGTAGGTTGTTAAGCCTCAAATAAACGGTGCCTCGGCTCCGATACCACTTGTAAGGTCCAAATAGGCTAGAGGGGGGGGGGTGAATAGCCTAATAAAAACTTCTACACAAATTACTTAACCACAAGTTAGTATAAAAGGTGGCGGAGCTAAAAGCACTAGCACTTAACTAAAAAAGCAAGCCACCTACACAAGTCTAGTACAAGGCTATTCACTAAACACAACAACAACAAGCTAGAAACAAGATGTAACACGAGAGAAGAGCTTCGAGTGATTATACCGCCGTGTAGAGAAGAGAAGTACCAATCAATCAATCACACAAGAGAAGTCCTCGGCAAAGAGATGACACAAGATTTTTACCGAGGTTCACTTGCTTCCCGGCAAGCTACTCCTCGTTGTGGCGATGCACCCACTTGTCGGTTCGCGAGCTAATCAACTATCAAGAGTTGAGCCCTCGGCGGGCGCCGCACAACCGCACACAAGATGGGGATCCTCCAAGCCACGAGCTCCACTAGAGTATCCAATTCGCGAACTCCCGCGGGGAAGGATCAAGAACCCCTTACAACACTTGGTGAAGGCTCCAACAATCTCCAATTGCGAGCTCAATCACCTCCGCTGCTCCAAGCCGTCTACCGTGTCGGGAAACACGGAAGAGTAACAAGAAATCCGCAGCAACTCGAAGATCAAGTGCCTCTAGAATGCAACTCTCAAGCAATGCACTTGAATCTCACTCAATCTCACTCAAGATGTGCAATCAATCAAAGAGATGAGTGGAGGGGTTGTTCTCTAGCTCAAAGTATGTCTCTAGGTCTCAAAATGTGCAAGAGTTACCCTCAAAACCCGTCCACCATCTATTTATAACGAAGGGGTACGCAGCTAGCCGTTAGAAACGACGCAGTTGAAATCGCGAGCACCGGACGCTCCGGTCAGGGTGACCGGACGCGTCCGGTCACTACGCGACAGACGTGAATAGTGTGCGTCAGAACTAGCCGTTACCGTAGACCGGACGCGCCCGACCGAGCCACCGGACGCGCTGGTGACGACCGGACGCGCCGGTCCCGTGACCCACCGGACGCGCCGGTCAACACCGAACCGCGCACCGCGAAACATCCACCGGACGCGCTGAAGAACCCACCGGACGCCACAGTGCCCGCGTCCGGTGGGAGTCCAGTAAGCTCCCTGGACCACCGGACGCGTCCGGTGACCTGTGACCGGACGCGCACCGCGTCCGGTGGTCCTCGTGAACCGCTGATCGCCTGACCGGACGCGCTGGTCGCACAGTGACCGCGTCCGGTGCAGCGTCCGGTGCCGCGTCCGGTGCACGCAGTGACCTCCGTTCGCCTCCGTTTCTTTTCCGACTTTCGGCGCAATAGAAAATAGGCGTTTCACTTCTCCAAAAGGCGCCGAATCCCGCCTCGCAAGCTCGGCGGGAGGGAGAGAGGAACCCAAACCCCTCTCTACCGCTTAAACTCCACCGCCTTCGCAAAAGTGCTAACACCAACAAATGATCACCACCTTGTGCTCGTGTGTTAGCATTTTTCACAAACATTTTCCAAGGCGTTATGTTAGCTCTTTACTAGATCCTAAATGCATATGCTCAAGACACTGATCTAGTGGCACTTGATTCCCGAGCTAACCGTGATTGCCCCTCTTGATAGTCGGCTATGTATCCTAAACCCGGTCAATCACTTCTCTACTCAACTTAGACCGGCAAAAGGAAAAACCCTATGGTTATACCTTTGCCTTGCGCTCTTAGATCCTTCTCCTTCACTTGATCATCAAGTCCACCACTTTAAGTGCATCTCCACCATGATCAACATTTCATGTACATGCACCATCTCTTTGTGATCTTGTGGCCACCACTCCTTGCCACGTCCACCTTCATCACATGTGTTGCTTATGCCTAACTCAAAACACTCAACACATGGCATTAGCAACTTGGTGTCATTAATTACCAAAACCAAACTTGGGCTTTCACGGAGTTCGCCCGCGCCGGGGCCGAGCTCGCCGGGGCGGAGCGCGCCCGCGCCGGGGCCGAGCTCGCCGTTCTGCTTCTCTTTTGCGTCATCGGTTGGAAAACGGAAATTTTGGCTGCCTATCCATTCTACTGTGCGTGACCCAATCTACCGAATGCGTCTCACGTTTAGGTCTTCCTCGTTGGAGACAGTCTAACGCCTTAACCGATGGGCCGCAGATCTTCTAACCCTCTCGTCTTTCCGGCCCTATTATTTGTTGGTTCCTAATATTAGAGCATATATTATTTTAATATTTTGCACGAAGAAACCAAACATGTAACTTATACAATTCTTCCATGTGACGTTTTCTTCTTAATACAACAATACTGTATGAACCAGAAGTGAGAAGTGCAGCTTTAACATGTGAGCTGACCCGGCTTAAGACACCAGAAATAGAATGGATGGCAATTGCAGTTAGCTTTGCTGTTTCCATTCGTGAACATTCAGCACTAATTATAACACTGCACAAGGCTGTGCAATAGGAACAACAATAGAGAGGAATGGTTTTGAGCTACACAAAATCTGGATGCATGAAATAGAATGGCTTTTACATTTTTCCATCTGCTATATTTCTACTAAACTCAAATACTAAAATTTTGGTGTAAAAAAAATACTAAAATTTTGTGTAGCTCAAATACCAGCCTTAGAAAGTCGGCATTTAAAAACAAAGGGAGAGAAGTGGGAGAGTTTGCTAGTGCATCATCGAAATCAGCCCATAGGTGGTGCAATTCCTAAACCAACAAAGTAATTAAACTATACCTTGGCATGCTAAAACAATTTCAGAATTGTGGTTGTGTTTAGTTCCTCTCAAACTCCTAAATTTGGCACTATGCAAAAAGAAGATTCTCCGTCACATCAAACTTACGGTACATGCATGAAGTACTAAATGTAGACGAAATCAAAAACTAATTGCACAGTTTGGTTGTATTTTGCGAGACAAACGTTTTGAGCCTAATTATTCAATGGTTGGACCATTATCACCAAATACAGACGAAATGATACAGTGCGCTACAGCACCACCAAACAGTGAATTTGGTACTGCCAAATTCGGCCAACTAAACACAGCCGGTATGTTTGAGTCTGAATAAGGAGAACAATTGCAAACTTAGAATGATTAGAATGGCATGATAAGAAACACAGCTGTCATGTTAAAAAAAACACAGCTGTCTGCAGTTATCGACAAACTTGAATATAAAATTGTTCCCACTTTATACGTCTTTCAGACTTTGACTCTGCAGGTTAAATGCTTTCTCACAAATAGCATGCCACGACTTCATCGCTGCCTAATTCATTAATCCCTAGTAAGGGCTGATTTAGTTCCTAAAATTTTGCAAAGGCCTTGTTCACTTTCCCATCCTAACCTAAAATATTTCCTCTTCCATCCATCACATCAAATCTTTCGACGCATGCATGGAGCATTAAATATAGGTAAAAAAGATAACTAATTGCATAGTTTGTCTGTAAATGTCGGGACGAATCTTTTGAGCCTAGTTAGTCCATGATTGGACAAATTTTACCAAATAACAACGAAAGATGCTACAGTAACTTTTCACCTACTTTTCGCAAAGTGAACACACCCAAAAATTTTCAGATTCTCCATCACATCGAATCTTTAGACACATGCATGAAGCATTAAATATAGATAAAAAATAAAACTAATTACACAGTTTAGATGAAATGGACGAGACGAATCTTTTAAGTCTAATTAGACCATGATTGGACACTAATTGTCAAATAACAACGAAACGTGCTATATGGTCATTTTGCAAAAATTTTTACAACTGAACCAGCCCTAACAACTACTAGTAATAGTAGTGGGTGTGTTCACTTTCCATGCCAATCCAAAATATTTCTTCTTCCACCCATCACATCGAATCTTTCGACGCATGCATGGAGCATTAAATGTAGATAAAAAATAACTAATTGCATAGTTTATCTGTAAATGTCGGGACTAATCTTTTAAGCCTAGTCAGTCCATAATTAGACAAATTTTACCAAATAAAAAAAATGCTACCGTAACTTTTCGCCTGCTTCGCGAAGTGAACACACACAATACTCTGCCGGTTGCCGTGGCGGTAATGGCCGGTTCTGCTCTGCAGACGACCGCGGCGGCGGCTAGTGCCACTCCAAGCCGCCGAGCGTGACGGATCCCCTTCCCTCCCACATGTCGTCCGTCCAGCCGACCTCTTCCCCGTCCACGCCCTCCATGTCGCCGTGCCACCACCCGCCCCCGCTCGCGTCTGCCACCAAAACAGACCACCGCGTCAGGTTGCTGTTTGCTCACCGACTCACCGGCCGTTAACAAGAGTTCGGGACAGGGGATCTCGATCTTACAGTGGTTGTACAGAGCGCGGCCGCCCTCTCCCCCACCCTCACCGCCGCGGGTGGGCCTCGCGCGCCCCCGCCTACTCGCCGGCCGCGGCCTTGGGTCGTCGCCGAGCACCACCACGCGTCTGGCCTTGGCGTCGCTCCCGTGCTCGTCGCCGCCTGGATAGACCGATATTGTCATCATCGAGTGAAAGACTGACAGGAGGGGAAGGTCGGAACAAATTGAGAGAAATGCAAGACGAGCAAGCATGGTTGGACGCGCACCAAGGGGGCTCTTCCGCTTATTCCTGGGATCGCGGCGGCACTCCGCCCCGATCTCATCGACGTCCAGCCGGGAGTCGCCTGCACTGTCGAAGCCGAGGTCGCCGTCTTCCCCTGTCTCCACGTGGCCGCCTTCCGCTCTCGCCCCCGGGGCTGAACTGTGGAACCGCTTGAAGACCGCCGCGTTCAAAGCGCCGCCCACGCCACCGCCCCCGTCCTTCCCCGCGGAGCCCACCGAGGAGAACGCCCTCGGTTTCTCCTTAATGGTCGTCTTGGTAACTCTGACAATCTCCCGCTTCGGCGGCTCCGGCGGACAGATCGGCGCCTCCATCACCCCCTCCGGCGGCGGCGGCGGTACCCCATCGACAACCCTGAAGCACGAAACGGGGAACGCAAGGGACACAGATTCAAGTGCTGGCCCCGAGGGGGGGAAACTTGGGACGGATGCGAATCAGACGATATACCTGGGCTTGAAGAGAAAGGATTTGAGCGTGGTCTGCCCATCGGCCGACCGGATCCCGCTCGGGTAATTCTTCCGCTGCTGCTGCCGCTTCATCCTACTTCTCCTTCGTTTCCTTCTGGTTCCCCCACACGCTTTTGGGCTTTGGCTCGTCTTTTCCTCTCCCACTTGTGCAGGCTAGACCACGCTAGAGCCTAGAGGGCACTGCGCTACCAAAATATTTTGCCGCCAAGATCCTTTAAATTTCAGGCTCTCCCGCCACATTTTTTGGGAGAAGTTGCTTAGCCACACCCACACTGCGGTCTTGGCCTCTCAAACCTGTCGGCTGAATCACCTCCACGCGATTCCTACAAGGTACAGTATGTATTACTAAATCATACACTTATCTTAAGATAATCGGGAAGCAAAACGTCAAGGACTCCAAGAGAGTAGTAGCATACATTTTGTCTAGTTTTGATTCAGGAGCCTCCGGTACAGCCAGAGTATGAACAGCAGCTGCACCACGGAGACAAGCAGGAGGATGACCACCAGCGCTGGCCCGATATTCCACCTGTTATTCGAGCCGCGCTTCCTCTGCCGATGGCGCCGCCGAGATGCCATCCTGCGCAAGTGCCGCATTGAGTCGACGAGCCGAGCGCGCAGGGCGTCCGTGTCAGTGTCGACCCACACTGCGGTGTGCACCTTTGGCGCCTGTTGAGAATCGTCGGCCTTGGCGTCGATGGAGCATGGCGCGTCCTTGTCGGTACGGTCATCGTTCACCGCCTCATTCATTGAGTGTTTCCTTACCGTGGTGGCTTTTGCCTTTCTCATGGCTGCTTCCGTGATATCAATAGGATGAGACGTAGGGTCCGCTGTCTTCGCCAGGGATCGGCTGATGTTCTTTGCTGTTTCACCAGATGAATATTTCACTGATTCAACCGCACATCTGCTGCGGGCTGTCTCCGTGATTTTGCTTTCCATGCCGAGACTTTTCTTCTTGGATGAAGCGTCTGTGCCATCGTTTTGATCTGCAGAAGCTGCCTGTAGCGTCTTCATTGTCTGTTGGTTGCTGCAGGCTAAACTGGCAAGCAATTTGCAAGGCCCTGTATCACAGTTAGTTGTACTAGCACCGAGTGCTTTGGATTCCTTATGATTTAGCTTGACTGACGAACTGATATTGCCGTCCTCCATCTGGTTTCCATTGTTGTCAACAGCATTAGCAGGACCAAGAGCATCAGAAACTTCTCCCTCTTTGTCTGACATCTGTTGTTTGCTGTGTATTAAACTTGATGCCAGATCTCGAGTGGTTTCATTGACAAAGACTGTATGAGATGCTTCATGGATGAAACTGCTATCAGTGACACCAGCAGATTTCTCCGGTCCTTCTTTGTCTGATGGATTTTCTGGCATTGGAGTTGCATTTATGCTTCCATTTGCAGAAGTTGCAGTCTGGCCCTTAATGTGTTTCTGACTTACTATATCGGATGAACAGATGGTAGCTGCAGCATTATCAGCAAAATCATCTTTTCCATTATTGGAAGTCATCACTTGCCTTGAATGAACTAGGATAATGCCTTTAGCGACAGTAACATCAGCATTGATACCTTCTCCTTTCTTGGATGTATGTTCCTTCCTTTGGATACTACTGAAGTTAGAACCTTGACCAATTTCAGTACTGTTGATTGCTTGGGACCCTTGTCGGACCAAGTTATGACCAATTGGAGCGGCAGATTTGGTAAGGGTAGCATATCCATCAGTGCTAGGTTTAGAAGAAACGTCCTTTGCTGTTTTGGACATGCTTTGCCTGGGAAAAGCCAACGTTACTATGTTATCATGACAGATTTCATCATTGGTTATTGCTTGAGACTCATAACTTGTAGCTTTTGGCAACGAACCAGGATCATTATCGTATTCAGTCATGACACAACCAACTTTTGCTGCAGATGGTGTAGCTCTTGTTGGATTAGAAGGAAGCAGCATAGCTGAATCTGTTCTGTCCTCAACCTCATCATCTTCAGGGGCAAGCTTATGCAAGCGACGATGAGTGAACCCCATCATGGTCCTCCCAACACTCCTACCTGATAAAATTTCTTCAGCCCTGGTAGTTCCTTCCTTCAATACCTTTGAGTCAAAGAATCCTCTGATTTCTAGATAACCGGTACCTGAAGATGAAACTGAAATATTATCAACATTATCAGGATCTGCTTCATTCTCTCTGACACAGAGGTTATCTTCATCATTCACATTACTCTCAAAGATATAAGGACTCCTATTATAGTATATGTAGTTGGAACCAGTGGAGTACCCATGAACCTCCTTGATGTCCTTAATCACAGGCCAGTCTGGACCGTCAACCAAACACCTTTTCAGCAGCTCAACTGTGCTTGTGAAATTCAGTGATCGAAGCTTGGAAGCATGTGCCTCAATCCATCTGGGCATGTCCCGCAAGTCATGATCAAAGATGTGCACTGTTTGTAATCCGTCTACATTCTCCACACTCTGCAGCATAGGGCAGTGGCACATGTTGATATCTTCAAGGGAAGGCAGGTTTGATATCCTCTTCAAATTAGGAGTGTTCCAAACGCTCAATTCCCTCAGTGTAGCAATGTCATCCACAGCCTCAAGGCTTGCCATATCTGCTATGTGTAGCTTGGTCAGGGATGTCACATGTCTGAGGCCAACAGGAAGATTTTGCAGATTGGGGCAGCTCTCAAGCTGAAGTTGCCGCAGAGATGGAAATGCCCCTGGCTCGATGTCTGTCCATGTCTGGAGCTTCTGCAGCCCTTGGAGGTGCAGGTTTTCCAGCTTCGGAAATGGAACCTGATGTGGGTGTTCAGTGCCTGTGAACTCTGCACCTATAAGAGCTAAAGAGTCTGCTATGTACAGGGATCTCAGTTCTGGCAAACGGCCTAATGGAGGAAAAGACTGGCAGAAGTTGCACCCAATGATGTCTAGATCATGGAGATTTGGCAGGAAGGTCACTGATAGCCATCTTGGGAACCTTGTCCCAAAGTAGTTTACAAGCTTCAGTGACTCCAGGCATAGTGGTGGATTCATCTCCTCAAAGATATCCTCAATCTTTCTGACCAACTCCGGTGTTTGAAGTGGCCTGACAGTGCTGCTGCACGACAGCTCGAGCTCCCTGAGGCCTTTCTTGGCATCAAGTAACATCTCAGTTGCCTCCCATCGATTAGCAGCCTTCTCAAGCTTCTGTATGTGCAGTGTTCTCAACTGAGATAAGTTCTTGAGCTCATCCAGAGGCCACCCGCTCCTATCATGAGCGGCACGTGCCTCTTTGCTTGTCACGGTGAAACAGCGGAGTGATGTGATGCTTCTCAGATGGCCTACTCTGAATGCCGCGTCATTGATCACTGTACCGGCAAGGTCAAGGTCCCTGAGTCCTCTCAGATGCTCTATCCCTTTTGGCAGCGCGTGCAGTGTCTTGCACCCTCGTAGCAGAAGGAATTTCAGGCTCCACAGGTTGCCTACGGATTCTGGAATTGCCTGAATCCTTGTGTGAGACAGATTCAGGAACCTCAGATAAACAAGATTGCCCAGGTTCTCTGGAATGAGCTCGACTGCTGTTTCACTGAGATCCAATACTTTAAGATGTTGCAATCTTGTAAAGATGCTTCCTTCAATTGTAAGTGGGTTCTTTTGAAGAAGCAGCGTTCTTACCCTTTCTAATTTGAGAATCTTCTCAGGTATCGCAGCCAGATTTCTTCCCGGGAGTGAAACACGCCGTGGTGCGAAGGCGGCACCGCTGTCGACCAACAGTCGGTACGAGTCGCCGGTCAACTCCTCACTATGTGCGAGCAGCTGAGCCAGAGCTCGCAGCATGTCGTGCATGGTGCACCACGCGGCGCCACCGTGTTCATCTTCCTCTGCTGGCTGGAGAAGGTGCCTTGTGATGAGCTCATCATAGTACCCCTCGGCCACCTCTTCCACACTGGCGTCGGCTCTGATCTGCACGAAGCCTTCAGCTATCCACAGCTGCACGAGCACGCGCCTATCCATGGCGAGGTCAGAGGGGAACAGCGAGCAATACAGGAAGCATTGCTTGAGGTGGCACGGCAGGTCGTCGTAGCACAGGTATAGCGGCTTCATGGCATCCTCCGCGAGCCCCTTCACCAACCACGCCGGGCTGGCGAGCACCTCGCCCCACTCTTGGGTGGTCGCGTCCCGTGTCCTCAGGACGCCAGCAACAGCCTTGATCGCCAATTGCACACCGCCACACTTATCAGCTATCCCCTCACCCACGCCCTTCAGTTCGCCGGCCGTGGCCTCGTCAACTATAGAGGCCGCCGTGCAAAGCAGCAGCCAGCCATCGTCGATGCCCATCTTCTTGACGCGGTGGACGTGGTCGGCGCCCATCTCTCGAGCAATGCTGCCGTGCCGCGCCGTGATCACCACCTTGCTGCCGCGTCCAGCGCGCTCGAGTGGTCTCCTCAGCACGTCTTCCCACACCCCGCCGTACCGCACGTCGTCCAGCACGAGCAAGGACCTCTTCTTCTCCACCAGGCTGACCAGCGTCCTCTCGAGGTCGGCGAAGCTCTCGCCGCCTGTTGTGTCGCCGCCGAACGAGTCGATGACCTGGGAGAGCAGGGCGGCCTCGTTGTACTCCCTGGGAATGCGCACCCATGACCTCGCCCCAAAGGCGTGCCGTATCCTCTCGCTGCCGTACACCTTCTTGGCGAGCGTGGTCTTGCCGATCCCGTCGGGGCCAATAATGGCGACGATCGTGCAGCCGGTTGTCCCGTCCGTCTCTGTCAGCTGTCGGACGAGCCCGGCCGCGTCGTCCTCGATCCTTGAGCCAACAATGTCGGCGTCAGAAGTCCGGGTCCTCTCAGGTTTCCGGAGCCTATGTGCCGTGCGCACGGGCGCTGAGTGATGATCGCCGAGGGATGAGCGGAGCTGAAGCCGATGCTTCTCCTTCAGGATGACCTGCAGCTTCCGGTTCAGGTTGTTGATGTCAGCCGCGATGTCGCCACAGGACACGTCCGTGTCGCAGCAGGAGGATAGCAGCCGAGGAAGAGCCTGCCAGCCAGGAAGAAAGGATCTGAGTCAATGGATGAACCTGTAACCGACCCTGCAGAAGTGCCGTGATTGTAGCTCTCCATATGAAGCGAAGTGGTGATCTTGCCTGGTGGTGGTAGCTCTGCTGTTGATCATGGGCCCTGCGCCGGCGCGCGGCGACCCTGCACCGGTCGACGGCCCCGTCCGCCTCGTAAGCGGCGGCGCGCACATTGGCCAGCCACCGCGCCGCGCCGTCGTCCCCACACGCGGCCCGCGCCTCGGCGTCCCGCACCGCGGCGCCCACCCGCTCCAGCCTCGCCACCAGCGTCTTGGCCTCCGGCGCGACGCCCATCCGCCGCGCCGCCTCCCCGGTCACCAGCCCGCGCCACCGCACCGCGGTGTCCGGCACGAACGCGCCGAGCACCGCGGCCATGGCTCAGCCGCCCCGCCCTCCCTCGACAGGAAACTGGGCAGCAGGACAGGATGACTCCGGAGTCCGGTTCCGGTTACGGCCTGGATTTATCGCCGAGAAGACTAATCACCCGGTCGTTGCGGATAGTATAGCAGAAAAATAAAATAAACCAGTTGCTCTAGTATAGTAGAATCAAAACGAAAGAAGCGACGCCCGCCGTCTGTCAACCCTAGCCACGTCGGTCAGAATGTGATCACGTCCCGGGCATGGCGTCATGTCGGGGTTATGCTGCCATCTGTCAGAACCTATCTTAGATAATAAGGCAAAGGTGTACGTATACATATACATGGAGTACTATATTAGAGAAAAATTTATCTCGTCATGCATCTCAGTAAGAACTGGTATATATATTAGGAAATGATGATCTCGTCATCTTGATAACAACTAGGAGTATAGTAGAATAGAATCTTTTCAGGATAGAATTTCCCAGTTGCATTTGCTTGAAACATGTACCATACGTCCCCTTGCAATGTACGTACTAGATCGGCATCCGTATCGACATATCGTATTCAATCGGAACTCTTAGGTCTTGTTTAGATATCTAAATTCACCCCCAAATTTCACTATGCAAACAGAAGATTTCTCATCACATCAAAATGTCGGCATATGTATGGAGTACTAAATGTAGATGAAATCAAAAACTAATTGCACAGTTTTGTTGTACTTTGCGAGATGAATATTTTAAGCCTAATTAATCAATATTTGGACAATTATTAGCAAATAAAAACAAAAGTGTTACAGTGCTACAGTGCAGCACTGTGTAGAATCGGCATCACCCGATTCGGGTAACTAAACACGGCCTTAACACCGAGGCCAAGGTGCACGTGTGTGATAGGCGGCGCGGCCGCGCGGGTACAACACCTACATATCAGTGCGGAGCTAGAGCAAAATCAAGTCGGTTGCGCTCGCCTTGTTGTGTGCAAAGAATTTTATAGTGTGGATGTGTGTGTATATATATATATATATAAATAAATTAAACATAATCACTGTTTTTCTGATTTTTTGTTGGTGCGGCCACACCCCTAATATGACTATGGATCCGCCTTTGGTACGTATATAACGTGTCCGCTGATGGGCGATCTTCAATTAATTTTGCTTATATAAAATGTTACAATCTAGTTGAAATTTGGCTTATGTTGATTTATTATAAGAAGAAAATATTATTTATTTGCTGAAAAATACTGCTGAATTAGGTGGCCTGTCGCGACAGATGGTACGCATTGAAAATGCAGCTTGTACAGCGAGTGAGATTCCCCGAGACCCAAATGCATGCAACTGGGCGAGGCGCTGTAGTGATGACATGATCTGATGGGTTAGTTGCTGCTGTCGATGGTTTGGGTTTAATTAAGATGAACGATCGAACTGCTGGCCGTCGTGAGGTGCTGACTCGGATTGCCTTTTGGGGTAAGCAAGGGTCGGTGTCGCGAGGACGATGGGACGGGCGCGCACCTTTCGGGAGGAAGTGGCGGCGTCCCGGGAGGCCACGGCGACATCCGAGGGCATACGGCCGCCGTACCGGACGGTACATTGTGGACTTTCTCTTTTTCGGGGTGGGACTGTGGGAGGAAGCCGAATGATGTCGCGACCAGTGGCGTGGCGTGGCGGAGGCGGGGCGAGAGGCCCTCGACGCGGTCACGCTGGCGGCAGCAGGCCGTGGCCGTTGCCTTGGTCTCTCGCGGCCGAGGAAGCCTCGCCGGATTGGGCCGGGTGCACGTGTGTGATAGGCGGCGCGGGTACAACACCTACATATCAGCCGCGCCATGTGTTTGCCTGCTGGGTCGGGATGGGAGCGCGGCCCAGCGCGGGCGTGTGGCCTCGCGCGAGTTGGGTCAAGGGTTCAGGCGCCGCGCGGACCGCGAACCAGCCAGGCGGGCTAGCGGCCCAAGTGCCGCGCGTACACATCGCAAGTTTGCAACTGGGCCTGCCGGTTTTGCGCTTCGTAGCGTATACTTACATAAAGGAAAAAGTATATTTTGGTCATCAAACTATCGCAAAAGTCGGCTTTTGGTCCCTTAACTCTAAAACCAGATAAACAAGCCCCTCAACTTTTGAAACAGCGCAGATTTAGTCCTTCGGCTGTTTTGTCTAGTGGTTGCTACAGTACCACATGTTACTACAGTAGCAATGGGTTGCTACAGTAGCCGCGCAGATTTGTTTCGGCTGGATCCTTGAAAAATCCAATTTTGTTGGACTCGACATGAGTAGAGCTACACAGTGAACATATAATATAGTATGCTTTAGTACAAATTTTTTACTATGGTTTTTCAAAGATTAAGCTGAAATAAATAAAAAAGGCAAAAACTTTGTACTAAAACATACTATATTATATATTCACTGTGTAGCTCTACTCATATGGAGTCCAACAAAATTAGATTTTTCATTTTATGAATTTCTGTGATTTACTATGATTTTTCAAAGATGCAGCCGAAATAAAATATGTGTGGTTACTGTACCAAACCCGTAGTTACTGTAGCAACAAAGTTGAGGGGCTTGTTTGTCCGGTTTTGCTGTTTTGGAGTTGAGAGACCAAAAGCGGACTTTCGTGATAGTTGAGGGACAAAATGTAGACTTTTTCCTAACATAAATAGGGTGTAGCAGCCGAGCGAAAACCGGCGGACGAGTAGGGAAAGGGAACCGTTGACGGCCGGTTGCGAGCCGGCGAGCCTGCCTGCCCTAGTGCCCTGCATCGTATGGCTAGCTTAAGCTAAGCGTTTTTATTAGGTTACGTTATAATCGCAATTGGGCAGTTTCTTTTTCGTGTGGTTTTCGTTTTCCATCCGGGGACCTGCAATGCGAGTGCATATATGCTGCAGTAGGAACGACAGTTCCAGATTTCAAGCATAAATTTAGGACAAAGACAGGGAAAACGGCAACACTACACCAACATGTAGCGAGCAAGTTGAAGCAATCGTATCTATTTGCGCTCTACTTCGAATATATGCACGGAGCTACGACCTATATCAAAAGAAAAATTGAGCTTCAATCAACACAATAGGAGCAGCGTGCTCACGGGGTTGCTCGTCCTTGTGTGTTGGGCTAATACATATTCTTTCTTCTTTGGCTCGCTATTCTTCCGTGCAAACGAAAGAGATATATATCGTTGCACCATTCAGTATTTGTGGCTAAGAAAATTTATTCGCGAACCCACATTAACGTGGATCCTGGAACGGGAGAGCAGAGGGCCAGTGGAACATGGAACCGCTCCTTTCCGGAACTCGTCGACATCAGCTGGTAAAGCGATGAGAGCATGCATTACCGTTACTCTACCATCGTGTCGTGTCCTCGCTGTCACGTACTCTCCCGGCCACTGCAGCATCCATCCATGATTGACTCACGAGTCACGACGATTCCATGTCATTTGATTCCGAAGGCGGAGAGTGCAGAATAATTCACGCAAGTACGAGGCGACGTGGACGTGCTTTCACAGGCAGGCCGTGACGGGACGGGAGTCGCCGTCGTCCCGGCACTAGAAAAGCACCGACTTGTTGAAGCACGATAATAATGGCCTAAAAAAATCTAGTGGCCTGTGGCTCTTGGGCACGCAAACATGTATATGTACATAACGGAAAATGGGGGGCACAGGGCACACGCACGGGCACGAGCACGGAGCACGGAGCACGGGAAGCTAGAAAAAGAGAGGCGTGACGCGTGACACACACCACAGCGCCCCGCCGGTTCTGTGCAGTCTCTGTCGTCGCGAGCCGCGACGACGTGGAAAGAGATCGCACGACCGCAACGAGCCAACGAGGCTGTGCAGTGCTGTGCGCCTGTGGCCCCGCTCGAAAGAAAAGGACACCGTACGTGGCGCCGTGCCGTGCCTCGGTGTCGACGCAATCGCAAGGCCACAAGTTATTATTGCTCAGGATGGGAACGGGTCGGGTCGGACCATTGGGTAGCTGGCCCGACCCGCAAAAATGAGGCCAATGGGCCATGAGGGTCGCCCTCAAATCAGAATTGGGCCAGTGGAGCCGGAACCTGTTGACCCATTGGGTAGGATGGGTCGGCCTCGGCGCAGTCGATTTCGATCTGATCCATGTGAGCGGCGAATCCTGGAGTCCCAGCTCGCTGTACGAGCTGCCGCCGCCGCTGCGTTGGGCGCGAGCACGCAAGACCGTGGAGCTGGGCTACAAGACGGCGGCGAGCGCCTTCACCCTTCAGCTTCGGATCCTCCGCCTCCATCAAGCCATCAAGGCGAGTGGTCTTCTGCTCCTTCGTCTTCGTCCTCTTGTTCTTGCCTTCTTGCTGTGTTGCCCATTGGTGTTCAGGCTGTCGATCAGATCGTTTTCGCCATTTCTTGCTGCTCTTGCTTTGTGGGAAGACATGGCTGTGTGAGGGCAGATGGGGAGGAGGTGACGGATGGGCGGAGGATCGGCGGACGGAGCACCGTGCACCGCCGCCATTTTCTATTAGTTATTGGTACAGCAAGTAGCAACGTCTAGCATTGATATCAATAGAAAATATCCAGCCTGTGAATGGTCAAGCAGTGCAAGTGTTCATGAGAGGGAACTTTAGCTTGCTAGCTGCCTGTCACCTATCGTCGTCGGTGGGTCAAAGAAGGCATCCAGTGTCCTGTATGCATGTTACTCTACTAGATTGTTCTCTGAATTTTCACCTAGATTGTTCTCTGAATTCAGCCTACCATTTCTGTTTTAAGCTCACGGATTTCATATTATGATTACTGATAATATTTTGGGTCGGCCTCATGGTACCCATTGGGCCAGCGAGGCCGAAACCTTTTTCAGATTTGGGTCGGCCCATGGACTTGCAAATTGGCCTTGAGGCCACAGGGCCAAGTCCAAGGCCAGGTCCGGGCCGACCCGTTCTCATCCTGAATTATTGCTAATCATATATCCGGATCGGAGTATGTATCATAAAAATAAAGGAGAGAGGCCACTAGCAAAAGCGAGGCCCGCTGTTGTTGTGTGGCAGCATTTTCTTTTCTTTTCCTGGGTACGGGCGGTGAAGTATAAATTTTCATTTTCCTGGGGCTGGGGTTTCCGTGCGCCCGCCCGCGGCCCTGCGCCGCACGTGAGGGTGTGTTTATGTACTTCAAATTTCCAAAAATTTTATAAGTCGTCGCATCAAATCTTTAAATACATGTATGGAGCATTAAATATAGATAAAAAAACTAATTATACAGTTTGGTTATAAATCACGAGACAAATCTTTCGAACCTAATTAGTCTATGATTGGACACTAATTGTCAAATACAAACGAAAGAGTTATTGTGCTTCTAAAAATTTTACGGCACCAACTAAACACAGCCTGAATGCTGTCGTGGGACGGCGGCGTTTCTAGTACGGACCAGAGCGGTACAGAAAGGGAAGGGGACGACATCCCAGCAGTGAGCAGAGGCCATAGGTGTTTGGCTGTGTCTAGTTCCATCTGTAAAATTTTTGGAAGCACAGTAACACTTTTGTTTATATTTAGTAATTAGTATCAATCATGGGCTAATTAGATTCGAAAGATTCGTCTCGTGATTTACAACCAAACTATATAATTAGTTATTTTTTATCTATATTTAATGCTCCATATATACGTCAAATATTCGATGTGACAGAGAATTTTATAATTTTTTTTGGAAGTTTGAAGAACTAAGCAGGGGACTTAGCTTGAGGGTCCGGCCGGGGCGGCGCGCGGGCGGCGCCGACGGCGAGCCACGTCCGCGCGTCGGCGCGTGCGTCCAAACTCGAAGCGGCAGGTCGAAACGGAAGGCTCGGGTTCGCGTTGGTCTTTCTCCTTTCCAGAGGCCATAAGTTGCCCGCCCGTTTTCTAGAAAAGAGACGCGGTGTAGGACTTCTTGCCCACCAGCGCTACCGACAACTAGTGCCTGCCAATCGGATGGTAAAAATGAATTTCCTTAGACGCAAAAATTATAGTATGCGTCTTTTCCATTCGAATTAGCCCCTAATTAACCTTCTCCTTAAAAAATGAAATAAAACTTCCGCTCAGCAGCTTCTGCCTGTTGCCACAAAACAATTTAACAAGCCGTTTTGCCTCCTGACTTCCTGAGAGAGCTGATATTCCATTTGGTGGAGCACAACTAAAGTTTTATTTCACCTTAAAAATATAGCAAGAGCTTCGCCATAAAATTTAGGCTAAGTAGCAGATTAAATCTAATCTCCTCTATACAGGGGTGGATCTAGGCCCCGGGCTGCCCGGGGCGCGGCCCAAAAAACCCTTTAACAACTCATTTGTCTAATCCAAGATAGCATATGAAAATATACATTTAGCCCCACTCAACACGACCTAAAAGTCCCTTACACTACTTTCAGTCCTCCCTTTGAGCTGTTTCTAAATCCGCCACTGCCTCTATATACACTTATATAGTGCCGGACTTATAATTTGATTAAAGGACATACCCTATCAAAACTTACACATCCAATTCGGTAAATTCTATTTCGTGATTTGGTAATTAATCATTAGATTTGTCTCCACAATTCAACATTCAAACTTTGAACATGATAAGACTCATAATCCAACGATTAAGTTCAAAACTTTCACCTAGATCCCTGTTGACGGCGATTGATGCCATAAATTGACAGGCACTAGGATGGGAGGAGGGGGAGGCATAGAATTCACATTTTTTAAATTATTACTCTTTCTTGCTTTTGAGGTTACTCTTCTACCACAGTTTCACTCGGAAGATGGGGAAGGATTTAAGCGTGTGTTTGGACGGAGGGTCGAACCGTCGAAGGTGGGTTAGGTTGGGTCGGACCTCTTTTTAGAGGTGTTTGGTTTGGAGTTTAAAGGAGTTGGGTTCATTTCACGAGAAATATTCCCTATAGTGTTGTTCATCTAATTTCACATAAACAAAGCAACCGGCTCGACCCACTTCGGTGGGTGGCCCGGGCAAGTGCACGAGCGGTGGCCTCGACAAACGAGGTGCGGCTGGGTGGGGGGATGGGAATAGTTTTGCATAAAGTACTTTCAACTTATCAACTAAGCACCATTAATTATGTTGATGATAGTGTATTATTAGGATATCAGGGGAGGGAGGGTTGTGTTCTCTCTTAATCTGTCCTAAAAATTTTAGAGTTTACTATATTGAAGGCGAAGGGAAAATGTTCTACTCTGCGCTTCATAAAGAGTGTCATTCTCACTTTTAGAGAAGTCAAATTTTTTAACATCAAATATATATAAGAGAATATTAATATTTATATAATTAGTATGATTAGATGAATCGACGAATATATTTTTATAACATTTTTTGAGATACAATAATATTTGGGATAGAGGGAGTTAAACTTTCGGTACGGAAACCAATGGCGGCAGAACAGCGACAATTAATCTGGGACAGAGGGAGTAAATCCTCAGCGACTTTTTTCACGACGTGATGAGAAGGAAGTATAGAAACTTTTTATAGAATGAATCTTGTATAAGTATAGAAAAACTGTGCCGTTATTTTTTGGTTGGGCTTGTCCGACCCCGCGCCACTGGATGCTGACGGCCCGTTTGACCTTGCCGACTTTGCGGCTTTGCTTTCAATACGTAGTTCAATATGTACTGAGGTCTCCCCTCAAAAAAAAATGTACTGAGGTCAGATTTTTACGTCGCTGTTCCTACCGCGAACTTGTCCTCGCACGTCGGCAACGGCCGGCGGGAGCCGCAAAGCGGCATGCATGCGCTCGGGCCCGCGTGCCGCGCGTCGCCCGCCCCCACGGCCTGCGCCTGCGCGTCCGACCGCGGTGCCGGCTCCGATCCCCGCTGGGCGCTGGGGACTCGGGGGTCCAGGCTCCACACGTCGCGCTGATGGCAGTCCAGGGTGCCCGCGGCGAGACGTGGCGACGCTGACGAGCTGCAACGTGCATGGACGCCTGTGGTGCGGACCGATATGGCCGCCCTGCGGCTGCCGCCTGCCGGCCCCGTGACGCACCGCCGCCAGGCCTATCTCCAGTTTTTTTTTCATTTGCAAAAGGTTACGGCAGATGCGATGCCTTGAGTATTCGCACGTAGAAGCCCCCGCGGTCTGGCGTGTGGCGTCTCGCTACTGAAAATAAACGGCTGAAAGTACCGTTGGCTGATTTATGTAGGATAAAAACATCGCTAGCTGGCTGAAAATAAACGGCTGAAAGCTCAAACGAACAGGCTGTGCTAGAATTTAACTTTAGAGCCCTGGCAAAATAACGTGGCCAATACGCGATCCACCGCGATGCGACGAAGGCCCGCATCAGAAGAACTCGGAGGGAGGTGAAGCACGCGAACGTTTTTTTATTTATAAATTAGTTTTGCTGTTTGAATGAATTTAACGTTTGAGATGTTATTAGGGTTAGTGAAAAGGGATCGGACGACGGTGCTGTCTGTCGTTGAATCGTTCTCAAGAGTCAAGAGTCTGACGTTACTGTAGAAAAGATTATTTCGGACCTGTTGAACATCACTTTAGTTGACTTTCTTCACAAGCTTTTAAAAAGGACAGGGATGATTACGAAATGCCTGAATAAATAACCCAAACTATATACAATCTAGAGCAGCATTAGCGTCCAGC
Source organism: Saccharum hybrid cultivar R570 (assembly GCA_038087645.1). Classification (NCBI taxonomy): domain Eukaryota; kingdom Viridiplantae; phylum Streptophyta; class Magnoliopsida; order Poales; family Poaceae; genus Saccharum; species Saccharum hybrid cultivar. The sequence goes on along the minus strand of JAQSUU010000049.1, from coordinate 781,965 downwards.
TCATGACGGCCACGGGCCCCTGCATGTGAACATGAACACGACGCACCCTGTTCTAGTTTTCACAATTTTTTCCCTCAAAAAAAGTTTTCACGATTTTAGTAGCATGCTGTAATCGATTTCGTCACTTGGAGGATTGTCACTGGGAGCTCATCCGTCTCTTTTTTTTTCTTTGTTTCCTTGGTGATGGAGTACTACTCCGCACCAACTTGTACTTGCCGTGTTCGATCCTTTGTTCCCTCTGCTAAGTTTAGTGAAACGTGAAAAGAGTAAAAGACACTACACCGTGAGCACGAGCAACGAGTGCCCCGCCTGCTTTCGTATCGTCTCATTTTCTCCACTTGACCATCGTTCGCCTCATACTGCGTGCTTTAGGAGTATATATATTTCCTGTAGTGTAGTACTAGCCTCATACAATAGCATGTTGAATTTGATTGTGCCACTCATAAAGCCGCTTTGCTCTTACCTGTATAGCAGAAGAAAAAAAAGTACTTGTGTGTGTGTCTCTAGACAATCAGTGAGAGCAGTGGCGGATCTATAGGGGGCGGGGGGCTCCAGCCCCCCTAATGACTTGATTTACCACTAAATTACTGTAGAAAAATCTAAAATCATCATTAAATTTTCATGCAAATCAACATCTTTATTGTTTTAGCCCCCTTGATTTTCATCCTGCATCCGCCACTGAGTGAGAGCTCTCTTCCATAAAGATATTTTCAACACAGATTTTCAGTAGCATCTCCACATTAGAGACCAGCAGATTAATTAACTCTTTTTTTGACAGGGTAGATTAATTAACTCGATCAACGTGATTACGCACCGCGACCCGGTACGGTCGGTCCCTAAGCAAAGGCGATCCGCACCACACGAAATTGTTCCATTCCTCGCGAAAGGCAAATCGGGGATTCCGATCCGTTATTCCGTAGTACGCGTAGCATTCAGCACCGATTCCAGTCTAGTCTACGCGCCCGTCCGGCGTCCCCTCCCCCAAAATCACCGGTAGGTTTCGTTCGCTTCCCGTTATAGTGGCTTTCGATAACTCTGGCCGGACACATCCGCGCCTCCGCCCATCCGTCTTCTCCTGCCCACAAAAATCCACCTGAACTCGTTGGATTCTGACGCGAAGACCACGAACTGCCGTCAAAAAAAGAAGAGGAGAAGACGTTAGTAAACCGCCCGCTCCAACTCGCGAATTGGCACCGCCACCCAACGGCCTACTAGTACTAGCAGTACCCCCATCCATACGCGCGTGGCCGGTAGGCAGGCTGTAACCACTTTCTTCCTCTCTTCCAGAAGCGCAGCCCTTCACCCTCCGGGGGCACCAGTGCGTGCGCCGTCGACTTCTTCGCACCTTCTCCGCTCGTCGAGAACGACTCCACAGCGCACCAGCGCGCGAAGAGAAAAGGTAGAAGGGGAGGAGCAGGGAGAGCGACACTAACCGGTTGGATTCGGTCCAATCCAGCCGGCGCGCCGCCTCGTCGCTCCCGCGACCGCGGCGGAAGCGACCAGCCGATCCCGAGGGCGCCGGCCGAATCGATCTGCGGGGACGCGGGCCGATGAGGAGGGGTGCCGCCGGGGATCCCGGTCGCCGCGGGGGATGCGCATGAGGAGGGCGTCCGGCCCGCGAATCTTCTGAATTGGCCGGTGGAACACAGGGGGCGCGGCGCGGGCAGGATCGCGTCGGTGGGGCTGCGGCAGTGACCGCGGCCGGGGTGCTGGGGAGTGAGAAGCGGCAAGTAGCATTTCGAGGCGAGCGGGCGCGATGGTGAGCGGCCACATGTTCCACTGCCGGAAGAACTCGTGGCCGGCGGAGGAGTATGTCGGCCGGACCGCGCTGCAGCTGGTGAGCCAGCCCCACTTTTGGCTCCTACGTCTGCGCTCGCTCGCTCGCGAATTCGTTTTGTTTCTCGTTTTCCTGTTGTTTGCTGGGTGGTCTGATGTTGTGACGCATCGGGCGTTGGGAACTTACTTTCGCTGCAGTTGGATTTCGATGGCGGGGCGCCGCCGGAGCAGGCGTGGCGGAGGCGGCTCAACAGCCACGCCAACATCCTCAAGGAGTTCAGTGTCACCTTCATGGAGGCAATGAGGATGGTATGGACGCCTCACGGATTCGCCCCTCTGTGTTGGGTGTTTTACGACGGGTGCTTTCTGTTCCTCTGGTTCAAAGTTGTTGGTGCTACCTGCTAAGTTCTGCTCCCGTAATTTCAGATGAGCCTTGGCCTGAGACTCTGGTCGTATGTTCGGGAGGAGGCGTCACATGGACGGGTGACATCAGCTGTTCCTATGCATGATTTCGTCAAAACACAGATGGATCCAAAAACTGTGCTGACAGGATGTAATCTGTTGTTGTGCTTGCAGAAAGCTCCGATCGATCCATTCACAAAAGAGCGCTGTAAACCGTCAGCTTCCCAGGGTGTGCCACTTGGTGGGATGGGGTGTGTGCTAATGCCATTGCTTATCTGAACGTCATATATCGATGCATTCTGGAGAACTCTGCCTTGATATCACCAAATTGGTTTTGCAGGAGCGGTAGCATTTCTAGAGGTTTCAGGGGAGAGTTCAAGAATTGGCACATCATACCTGGTCTGTGTGAGAGTTCGCCGGTCATGGAGAACCAGTTCTCTGTAATGCTTCTATCTTATCTTGCTGTTGCTTGCTATTAGACTTCGGATTGCTGTATGATATATGTGTGCAATGTTTTCTGTACTCTTGACTCTTGATGTGTATGAAGATATGTCCTTTTGAGTACCATAGATGCTCAAAGTATCACTTAAACAAACACATTTTAAGTTGCACTCGCAAAAGGATTATCATATTTGAATAGTATGTGAGCACTGCATTTTTTTTTTGGGAGCGAGATAAGATGATATTTCTTTGCTAAGCTGGCATAACACTGCCTTTTCTCAATGGTTGCATGCAACCAAGGTTATGATGTCTGGGAAGGTTGCTTAATCTTCACAGTTGGCACTTGATGGTGGGCTGATGACATTTTCTTTTTTCACTGATATATGAACTATGTTGCTAGGGGCATTTTTTGTCTAGCTATGCTTCTTGACCTTTTGCTATGCATGCCTTCGATAATGCATTTCATTTCTTTAGTAGGTATAGTAACTTTAGGTCGTGCTCCTTTCATGTACCTACCTTCATCCTTTGATAATGCATTTCGTTTCTTTAGTAGGCACAATAACTTTAGACGTACCTATTCTAATGTCTCTACACACTTAATTAAGATCTTATTATTGATTGTGCTATATTTCAGGTAGATTACAATTTTACACCTAGTGCTGCAAAATTTTTCAGTACTTTGGCCTTAGTGTTACTATAGGTATTAATTATTCACATTAAGGCTCAATGCATGAACAGTTAAATATAATGCTTTTCCAGATATTTGTATCTCGAGATGGGGGGAATAAGAAATACTCATCAGTTTTGGCTCCTGGACATCATGAAGGTCTGAAGTAAGTCACCATCCTGTTCTGTGTGCTTAAAACTTGCCATCTTATGAGCAGATTATCGTGTTAAAATCATGCACAGAAACATTTGCCCAAGTATAAGCTACTGTTTACTTTATGTCCTTGTGCCTATCCTTCCCAATTTGCCTGTTTTTTTTTTCCATATTTACCTCGTGAAATATATATGTACCGAACAACTTTCATCCTGTATCCATAAATTGTGTTATGGTTATGCCAACTTGGCGATTGAAGGTCAATATACTCCCTCTAGGTTCTAAATGATAATATAGATATTGCAATTATGGTGTTTAGTTTTGGTTGTGCAACAAGGCATGGCGATCAGATTAACATCTTGGTCAGATTTTGTGCTTTTCATGCTATCTCTTCTGTAGAAGTACCGTAATTGATGTTTTATGTGATTTTCAGGAAAAATAGTGACTCTGGAATTTCTTCATGGGACTGGAATTTGAGTGGTCAACACTCGACCTATCATGCATTGTTTCCTCGGGCATGGACTGTTTATGATGGTATGCCATTGTAGATATATGGTAACATTGCTTAGATTTGCAATCTACACAAGGAATTTGTTGTTTTTTTTTGAAATTGTGCCTACCAAGAGACTTTGTTCTTTTTAATAGGGCACTGTAATTCAATAAGTTGGCTGTGAGTTGATAGCACAGTGATTTCGACCCTTCTTAAGTTTTTTCTTAATTTGTTGCAGGTGAACCAGATCCAGACCTTAAAATCTCATGTCGCCAAATATCACCTTTCATTCCTCATGATTACAAGGATAGCAGCCTTCCAACATCTGTGTTTGTGTATACTGTAAGTTGCTAATGGAGTTCCTTTTATGCTAAGCTGAAAATTGTTGCAGGTCTACATTTTGTACCTTCCTGTTTCCTATTTCCTAGCAAGACGTTTTGAAAAGCCTACTGTGCCATCTTTATGCAAGATATTTCCTTTAAAATGGAGATCACATATGGCCAGTCAGCAAGCCGCTGAAACATCATATTAGTGTAAAATTTATTTGAATATTTTAGAACTAGTGGAATATGAAATAATTGCCATCATACATAAAATTTGGAGATGCCAATTGTTCACGAATAAATGAATAGTTCAATGATAGCATATCTACCGATTGAATTTTTCTGTTTTAGATGCTTTTCATATTAAAATATCCTTTTGCTCCAATAAGTTACCTGACAGCCTTTCTATTTGGTTGTGTTCATTACAGCTAGTAAACACTGGGAGAGACCGTGCAAAAGTAAGCCTGTTAATGACATGGGCGGTAAGTACAAATCTAAATGTTTTTTTTATTAAAAATTTTGGTGTATTTATGTTTTTTTTTTAATTTTGTGCACTATCTGATGCAAAATTTGTGTTAAGCTGTTTCAGTTTTATTACCATGATGAAGTGCATAGGGTATATCCATTTACTCAGTGTTAAAATCTCAGCTCATTGATGATCATTAGGGATTGTCACCCTTATGATCCATTCTAAAGTTTGAGGTCCATTATGGCCATTGCTTTATGCTCAATTCATGATACCGTATGTTGCAAAAAGATATTAGACACCACCCTCTGTCCCAAATTATAGGTCGTTTTGGCTTTTCTAGGTGCATAGCTTTTGCTATGAACCTAGATATGCGATATGTCTAGATACATAATAAAAGTTGTGTATCTAGAAATGCCAAAACGACCTATAAATTGGAACGGAGGGAGTACTATCTAGGTTGGAAGTATTACTGAAGTCAAATTATCCCACTCTGCATTAAATTATTATTCACTCAAAGTGTCCTTTAGTGATATTTTCTTAATGACAGAATTCTATTGGAGGGTTTTCGCATAATTCAGGAGGCCACTACAATGAGCCCTTCATGTAAGTAGATCAGTAGATATAACTTGTTCAGTTCTTTTTTGGGGGTTGTTTGTACTTATGGTTTGATCTTCTAATATGGGCAGTGCGGAAGATGGAGTATCAGGAGTGCTTCTGCATCACAAGCAAGTTTTGATTGTCTCTTCTTCAAGTTGATTGCAAATGAGTGAATCTTTTCTATATGTTATAGAGGCTGACAAGCTGTTATATTTTTGCAGAACAGCTAAGGATAATCCACCTGTCACTTTTGCTGTTGCTGCATGCGAAACTCAGAATGTGAATGTGACAGTCTTGCCAGTGTTTGACCTTTCTGGAGAAAACCATGTTTCCGCAAAGGAAATGTGGAACACCATGCTACAGGTAATCACTTCTACCTTGTCTGAACATTTGGTTTATATGATTTTTCATACCATCTGTTCTATGACTTTCTCTTAAGTATAACAGTCCTATCTTTCTTTTCATGCTCCCATTTTGATTCTTTAATTTAATTGTTTTATTTAACATTCAGAATGGTCACTTCGATCGGGAAAATTTCAGTGCTGGTTCCAGTATGCCTTCTTCTCCAGGACAGAAACTCTGTGCAGCTGTCTCAGCCTCAACTTGGGTAGAGCCACATGGTAGATGTACTGTTGTGTTTGCTCTGGCTTGGTCCTCACCTAAAGTAAAGTTTCAAAAGGGATGCACATATAACAGGTTAGTGTCCCCCCTTGTTGTCAATATAGACAACACCTTCTGATTCTGTTTACATCTTTATTTATTGATACAAGACTTGTTCTGATGCAAAATCCAACTTATAAAATACTATGTCTCATTAGAAGCAATGATGTGTGTGTCTCAATTTAGTTGCCTATCACATTGTACACATGACTTAGGCACACTTAAGTACTGACCATATCAGAATGTCCCCAGCATAATAGTTTCTTTTTTGTTTCAGCCTTCTCTGGGTTTGCACAATTGAATATTTGGTGTTCGGAAGTTCTTGAAAAATTGTAATTAGTTATGTTAATGTGCATTGTATTGCATTCTAACTGTAATGGGATAATTCATAAATGTGATTTCATGTTGCAGGAGGTACACCCAATTCTATGGAACTTCTGAGAAATCAGCTGTTAATTTGGTACATGATGCCTTAACAAGTATGTTTTTCTTTTGTCAGTTTCTTGACTTCTTAATCTGTTTTTTTAGGTAAATGCACCAGGGGAGAGCCCTACTGTGATGTGATAATTATATATATAAATGACAAGATTCAAACCAAGCTATAAAGCCTAAAAGAAAACGGAAGGCTAAAAGTGATAAGGAAACAGTACAACCTATTTAACTTTAAGGTGCAGAAACTAAATTCTTGTGTTACAATATTTGCTAGCACTATAAAGGCCCGTTTGGTTTGGGTGTGTGTAAGTTTAACTCCCATCAAATCAATCTTCCCTCAAATACATGGAGTACTAAATGTAGACTAATTGCATGCATGTTGACACAGATTAGGAGTAATTTACGAGACGAATCTATTAAGCCTAATTAGTCCAAGATTGGAAACTTTTTGTCAAATAAGACGAAAGTGCTACAATGTTTGTTAAACTTTAACACCCAAACCAAACGGGGCCTAAAAACACTTCCACATGTTATGATGATCATCTTTTAGATTGGATGGAGTATTTTTCCTCCAAATACAGTCATATGTTGAAAACAAGATTGTAGTGATATTACTGGGAAATGTGCAACATTGGCCCTAGAGTTACTGATTTTTTTTTTACTTACCAGTCTTCTACATTCTGACCTATGCTCCTGGATTCTTTTTCCTTGTTTTCAGAATATAAACTTTGGGAAGAAGAAATCGAGAAGTGGCAAAACCCCATACTCAAGGATGAAAGACTTCCAGAATGGTATATACTCTACCTCTATTGCTCCTATATTAAGTTTGTTGTTGCCCCTCAAGAAATTTACTAGTCCACAACTTCCTCTGTAAAGAAAATGAAATTTAACTGTAGAATGTTTGGGTGTCAAAATGCTTGCAGGTATAAGTTCACTCTTTTTAATGAGCTTTACTTTCTGGTAGCTGGGGGGACCGTTTGGACAGGTACGCTGTAACTTTCTTATGGTTGCTTGTTCAGATAACCACTCGTCTCATTACTTTTGAATGCCTCGGGGTAGTTTCTTCTTACTTTTGGTATAATTACTTTTGTTCTACAATCTAAAGTTGCCATCATCTGAGATTCTTTTAGCTTATAATGACTTCTTTTCCTTTTGAGTGCAAGGAACCTTATATTTTTCCTTCTGATCATGTAGATGGTCAACCCCCAGCAATCGATGAGAAAAACAGTCCTGGTTCTAATCAGCAGAAGTTCTCAAAGAGGGGCACTAAAGACACCAAGCAGGGATCTGTTAAAGATAGCCATGTCAACCTGACAGTGGAGCAAGTACAAATCAATGGTGGTTACATGACTAATGGTGATGATCGCAGTGTATCAAAGTTCGCAGCAGTTGATGGGTCACAAATGCAAGAACAAATCAATGGACTCAAGTCAGAAGAGCCAATTCCTTACTTGATTTCAAAGGATGGCCCTGAACATGTTGGCAAGTTTTTGTATCTAGAAGGAGTGGAATACATCATGTGGAACACATATGATGTGCATTTCTATGCATCTTTTGCTCTCCTTGATTTGTTCCCACAAATAGAGTTGAGTATCCAACGTGATTTTGCCAATGCTGTGCTGTATGAAGATCGACGCAAAGTAAAATTTTTGGCTGATGGTACATCAGGAATCCGCAAGGTTAAAGGTGCTGTGCCTCATGACCTTGGAACGCATGATCCGTGGCATGAAATGAATGCATATAACATACACAATACAAGCAAATGGAAAGATTTGAACCCTAAATTTGTGCTCCAGATATACAGAGACTTCGCTGCTACAGGTGATATGCAATTCGGTCGAGATGTTTGGCCTGCAGTCTGTGCTGCTATGGACTATATGGATCAATTTGACCGTGATGGTGATGGTCTCATTGAGAATGATGGATTTCCTGATCAAACCTATGATGCTTGGACTGTTCACGGAATCAGTGCTTACTGTGGTTGTCTATGGCTTGCTGCACTTCAAGCTGCAGCTACAATGGCTCATCGTCTTGGGGATCGGCACTTTGCTGAAAAGTACAAGCTCAAGTTTACAAAAGCCAAAGCAGTATATGAGGCAAAGTTATGGAATGGGTCATATTTCAATTATGACAGCGGCACAAGTAGCAACAGTAGATCCATTCAGGCTGATCAGCTGGCAGGACAGTGGTATACTGCCTCGTCAGGCTTGCCCCCGCTCTTCGACGAGCACAAGATAAGAACTGCTCTGCAAAAAATATTTGAATTCAATGTGATGAAGGTTAAAGGAGGACGGATGGGAGCTGTAAATGGTATGACTCCAAAGGGAAAGGTGGACGAGACATGCATGCAGTCTCGTGAAATCTGGACTGGTGTTACATATGCTGTTGCTGCAAATATGCTGCTCCATGGAATGGAGCATCAAGGCTTTACAACCGCAGAAGGAATTTTTATTGCCGGATGGTCAGAAGAAGGATATGGGTATGCCCTGTCTCATACATTGTTGAGCAATTTCAGATTTTGCAGTGATGCAGCTTTTCACATTAACTTTGCAGTGCATTTCTTATTTCATATTAACTTAGCAGTGTATTTGTTATCTTTTCTTTTCTTTTTGGTTGCTTCTGTTATATTCCATTAAAAACCTACGGAGTAGGAATCAGATGATTCTAGTGCTGCTTATTCTATGTCATTCCCAAATCTGTCTAGGGCAGTCTACTTTTACTTTTTTCGGGTAAAGCATGCCAATTTGTCTCTAATCAAATGAAGTTTTGAGTAGTGTTTAGTCATGTTCATCAATGAGATATATAACATGGGTTTACCGCGGTGCTGCAGGTATTGGTTCCAAACACCAGAAGGATGGACCACGGATGGGCATTATAGATCCCTCGTATACATGCGGCCTCTTGCCATTTGGGCAATCCAATATGCAGTTTCTCCTCCAAAGGCTATTCTTGAGGCCCCCAAAGTTAACCTAATGGACCGAATACATATATCCCCTCACATGGCCCGAGCAATTAGCGAGATAAGCATTAGAAAGATAGCACCCGACAATAGATGTTTCCCTAGCTCTGCCTTTAATTGTGAATGCTGATCCAAAGGTAACATGCAGCTGCTGAGCATCTTACCAATCTTTTCGGCTTTTTGGTTTCTCCTTGCCCTTTTCAAGGTCCAGTGGGGTTCAGGAGTTCTTCTCTTGAATCAGAGGGCATATCCAAACCACCACAAAACTCACCACTCAAAAGAGTTCATGTTGTATAATTGTACAGCAAACTGTAATCACAGTATTTTTTTCACTAAGTTTTGCGCTGCCAAAGTAACCACATTTCACATGAAGAGAGCTAGAAATCGAAGAACTGGGATGTTGGTGTCTCATACACCATAACAGCAATCACTTCAAAAATCTTCCTACTGCTCCGTTTTGGATGATCTAACGTTTTATGAAGCCATTTGGATATGGATCATTTCTATATTTCTGTTGGCTGCTGAGTATACGTTCGGCACGTCGATGTATCATACGTTCCGCACGTCGATGTATCATTGTTCACTACAGCATCATGGATTGTTGCTTTTCCTGAAAAGGATTGTTGCTATTTCTAATCATTTTAGGTTCTCTCATTTCTTCGTTCTTTAAAAAGCTACCGAACTCAACATATGGTTGGTTCTGAAAGCTGTTTGTTCCTCCCCCATATGTTAAACTAGTGGCAGGCGCGCGCCTTCGCGCGCTAATGCGGGCACAAATTCAAAGACATATAAACGTATACTGGACATTACATGACATGCAAAATATAGGATAACACAGTAATGTGTTCAACCTTAACTGTACAGATATTATACATGGAGGTAATTATGCAGTGTGATATTATACATGGAGGTAATTATGCAGTGTTCGGTAGGAGTTTACCAGCACATGTTTTTAGGCTTTCTTGTATACAGAGAAAGACCTGTGGTTTGCTAAACCACGATATGCAGTAGGCATATCAAAGCATTACAGTTTTTTGGGTCCAAATATAGTAAAAATCACGCGCCGTTGCGTGCGAACAAAGTATGGTTGGTATATAGAAAAAAATATACATATAATGTTTGGTTCATTGTCAAAAAATGAGATAAAAGCGGTATCCAAATACATAGATACATAAAGATTCAGTATAGTATATAATAGACGGTGTGTTAACATATGGATAGAATTATGTGGCATAGAATTGGTTAGTCGCAGACATAATATACAAACACTGAATAGTTTTTTTTGGTTTAATTTTCACAAAGGGTGCCATTTTCTCTAAGGAGTCGTTATATGTACCATCCTGAGATTGCGAGGCGACGATCAAGGTCTCTGACATAGCAAATCTAACCCTTTCCATTTGCTTCATCCACCATAGTTGTGGGGCACCGGGATGGGGTATGTACTGCACAACAGATAAATAGGCATACTCTGACCTGGTAAAACTTCATAGCATCTTCAATTAGAGAAATTAGAAATAATCAAATCAAATAAATAACCAAGAGAATGTGAGATTATATCATTGACCTTATAATTGTGGAATTGTTGGTTTGATTTTTGTAGACAAAGTGGCAAATTGAAGGCAATAATGGGGTATGTGCAGGGAAATATAGCAATGTCAATTTCAGTTTAAGATCTGCTAAAACTAAACATATATGTGATTTTAGATCCCTAAGGCAATATTTGAAATGGTAGAAAATATATGGCATGTAAATTTGAGGCAATGCTTTTGTTTCTTATCTTTGATGCCAAAGATGAAATCACAATAGTAACAGAATATCATGTAGAGAATGATTCATTTTTTGTTTACCTCCCATTGCTTGATGACAACCAGTCTGAAATGTGCAGCCATCTCCCCAGTCTGAGATCTGCAGCTATTTAACCGGGCAGGAGTTCCTTATGAGTCCATCATCATTAGCATTCTGGTCTCAGGACTGGAGAAATAAAATAGAGCATGCAACATATCATGTACTAAATTTCAATTAGATCATTGGACCATTCCTTATTAAATTCATATGAAAGTTTCTCGTTTTATCTCATACCTGGCAGAATGCAAGAAAAAGCAAAATGATGACATTAGCAGCTATCTAATTTGCTCCGAACCAAAGGAAGGGTAGGTCTTAGTTCAAGCCAGTTGTAATCATCGCACGCGAGGGCAAAGCTTTATGATCAGGAGACCTAGTCATTCTAACTAATAGGCCAACATTCTAAAAAAGAAGGCATGTAATCTGAAATAGCACACACAAAAGTAAAAAATAAGCATAAGACGAGGCATGAATGGACTAACCAAATGTTGGAGGACTCAGGTGCAAAGGACCCACCCAGACCTCAATCTCAGATGTTTAAGACTTGCATACAGCTTAGGAAAAAAATAGCTAATTGGGCATAAAAAAAGAATGAGCACTGCCAGTAGATTACGGCAAAGAGGAAGGCTATGATGATAGCTATGTTGTATATGGGCATATGGAAATGTAATAGCTATTGATTCATGCAGCAACGGGATGTTACTCAGAAATAGAGATATCTGTGAATCCTAGCAGTAATTGATTCAGGTAGCAATCGGATGGTACTCAGTAATGGTAATAGTTGTCAATCCTATTGGGTCCCCTACTGGTTTGGGGGGGAGGAAAATGACCTGACCATAATCAATCAATGCAGTGCTTTCATCCATTCTGTAAGGCATTGTCTTAGAGAATATCTTCGTTGCAGATATCTTCTTGGTGCGAGTCTACAAACAGTTGGAATTATGGGGAAATATGAACCATAAATATCCATGCCTTTTTATAGACCACATATTTATATATTGTATTACTTGAAATATACAGTACACAGAAAATAAGAAAAGAAAGTAAATTTGGATAAATCAAAGGTACTGAATGTATAGCAAGCAATGAATTAATGACAGTGCATGATTCAAACGTAGAAGAACCATCTGTTACCTTCCGGGGATGCGCCATGAGTGGTTCCTGGAGGACCTGCACATTTAGATTTTCCATTTGCTGATGTTGAGGTGGTGGAGACATAGTGTTATGAAGAATGGTACCTGTACACTTACTTATTACTGCAAAAGGAGTAACACCCCCTAAGGGCACCTAGATATATAATAAGAGAGTAAAACAAATTAGCAAGTATTTCAAGAAAAAGGAACTACTCATTTAGATTCGTAATAAAACCAGCATGCACATAAGCTCAAGTAGTCTCTTCACCAAAAAGAAAAGAAAAGAAAAGAAAAGAAAAGAAAAGGAAAGGGAAATAGACAAAGTAACTTCTGTCTGTGCGTTCAAGCAAATAAACAGTAGTAAGAAACTGAGTCATCTGGAAAAGGCTTCAGTAGAAATAGTTCGCTTTAAATCTGAAGTTAAACCTGGAACGACTGAATGAATAGCATTGGTAAAGATGGAGATCTGTACATAAAACATAGGAGTTGCTGACCTAACTAAAGACAGGGGGAAGATGATTATTATATTCTGACAATCCAAATATTAAAGTTGATGTTCTCATAATCTAACGAAGCCGATGTTTATTACAGAAATGGAACATGGTGCGATCATATTCTCCTGGATAATTGGTTTATGTAAGATCAATGTAGAATAAATCGTTACTATAAAAGCCTAGGGTTTTTGGTTTTAACCATACAATCAATTGAAATTGTTCTATGTCAAAAAAATAAACCTCCATGGACTGAGATGAATTAGAACGTATGCCTGCTCCTGGGTTTTCCTTGTGCCGTTCCCCAAAATATCATGCCCCTATAGGTGGCTTTTATCTGAGGAGGGAAGAGAGGGGGATGGAAGGGAGAGCAGCAGTTGCAGCATGGGTCACCAGGATGGAAAATTGTCAAAAATGAAATTAGACAAGAGAAAATAAAATGCGCGAAAAAAGGGAGGAAGGAAGAAACTAAATGGATCATCCATCAACCTAGTAAAAGAAAGGATTTTTTTGTTTGGCTCTATGCATGTCCTTTTATTAAATATAAATTACGAAAAGCACAGACCGCTTTCAGTCTCTTACAACACAAGGGTCAAGCAGTGTATTCAGAAAGCAAGAGTCTTGATAGTTGATACATACTTGCATAGGCGGGCAGGCCGGTGACAACAATAAAAAAACTTGGTAGGCTTGGTGATGCATCTTTCCATACAACGGGTGAAGAACTGGAGAGCGCTACAGAGAACCAACATTCAGACAGAAACAATTTACAGTTCACTAATATAAATATGTAGATAACATTTTACCGTCCCATAAATTAGCAGAAGCATTTTCCAAATATTAAGGTCTCGATAGCATTGTAAGTCCATTTGCAAGCGTATATATTTTTTAAAATACATTTACCTTTATATGAGAATGTGTGTGTTGGAAAGAGTAGTGGAGGTCTGCTATGATGCTGTGAACTCCGAAGCTTAAATGCTTTAGCCTTGTTACAATGCATACAGCTCAAGGTTTTCTTCCTGGAGGTTTACAGAAAACGATAACCAGAAGAACTACTGTGAAGTGTCGATAGCAAACTATCAGTATGGTCTTTGGAGTCATAAAGTGGCATGCGAAAAAGTTAGCTTTGTACTGTCATCCGCAAGTGTATGACGGAGACACAAAAAGAAACTGAATCGCATAAAGTGCCATTTGCCTCATTTTATATAAGGATCAGATGACCTGGCGAGCAGGGAAAAATTGTAGATGGCAAGGCTGCATGTATAGAACAATATTTTTGTAAACATTTAGCAATTTGAAAGGTGATATGAAGCATTAGTTGTGACTATTTTTCCTATTAGGGATTAAAGAGTAAGGCTAAACATTGAAGCACTTCTCTGTAGCACACATGATGAGGATGCTCTGGGACTTGGACCAAGGAACTGAAATGTCTAGGATTCTGAGAACAAATCAGAGTGCCTGTAGGAAGCTTTTCAAATTTGACAATGAGCATGAAACGTTAAATGATAAGCAACTCATTTTTGCTATGGAAAACACGATGCATAACACAAGGGTAAATTAACATTATATTAAAGGGAAATTTTACTCTGTCTATCCTCCATTTACAGGCAACAAAATTATGGCAAGAATCATTTGGGGCCATTTAATTTGGGAAGAATACTATGCAACTGTTCATAGTTTGCTAAAAATATTTTTAACATAGCTGGCAGGTGCCTGCCTTTTCAGAACATCTACACTCTGATGATGGCATTCCAAATGCCTGCTCTCGCTGTCCTCCATTTGCAGGCAACAAAATTGTAGCAACAATTATTTTGGGACATTTAATTTAGTAGGACATCTATTCAGGTGTTCGTAGCTTGCTGAAAATATTTTTAGCACAGCTGGCAGGTGTCTGCCTTTTGAGAACATGTACTCTCTCAGAATTAGGCACACCCCACAATTTCTTTCAGCAAAGCAATGAGACCAAACGAATAAGACCAAGATCCAAATGAATAAGACCAAATATGCATGACTATCTAAAGATTTACTGGGCCGAGTCAGATATAATTGAAATTAGAGCAAAGAATAGAGGGAGAAAGTATGTAACAAGATTGCGACCCTGTGGATCCAAACAACATTGATCTATTTTCATCAGCTAACTGAAGATATCACAGAGGTTTAAGCATGACCATAATTTTCCCGTTAACCTGTAAAAAGAAGCATTTCTTTGGCAACTCTAGACCAAGGAAGAGGAATAATCCATTTCACGCAGACTTACCAATGTTTCTTGCTTTTGGGGAAGCAAACTATTTGATTTCTGAAATGTGTAGACCATTGAACTCTAGACCTGATAAATACAATAAAGTATGAGTATCAGGTTTTATTATCATATAAATCTACCTTACTGGAATCTAGCAAAGGTACACATTGCTTTGTTTCTGTTAGCAGCACAGTAATGTATTGAGGGCAAAGATATTTCCAAAAAAAATATGTAGGGCAAAGGAGGCATCACAAATGATCAAAGAAAAATACAGTCGCGCTCATTGAGCATGTGCCTTTATTTAGTTTTGGATCATAAACAGTGTGTAATCTTTTTTGAAAATGAGGAAAACATAAATTGGGAAGTACAGAGAAGAAAGAATGGAATCTACATGCAGATGTACTCCACACAACCATAGCCATAGATGTGCTTGAAAGGACCAAGTGTGATGCTTCCCCAATATGCATTGACTCCAGAGTCCCTGCAAAATGGCCTTCATCAGTCTGCCAAAACAACGCTGGAGAGAGGGCAAGCTACAGAAACATGTGGCTGAGCTGCAGTGGTAGCACCTGTGTGTTATGCACCATAAAAGAATCATCCACGCAGCCTTTTTTGTACAGTAATCGGGCTCCGATATTGCGAATGTCAATTTGTACAGAGGAACCTAGCCTGGTTTAAGTTTGCACCTTGCACAACAAAAGGAAATTGAGAAGTGTAGCCAGGAATATTACAACATGAACATGAGGGGAAAAAACCAAATCCAATGATAAAATCAGAAAGACAAAGGTCAGACCTCATGTTCATCCTCCTGCAGGCAGAGTAAATCTGGGAAATCATATGGGAGTAGGATTTTGAAATGAAGCAAAACAAAAAATGAGGATAAGGACATGGTACTCCAAATCTGATTTGAAATGAAGCAAAACAAAAAAATGAAGATAAGGACATGGTGCTCCACATCTCAAGTCTTAAATGGCTACATAGACCAGATCCGTGAATACGAATCCCAAATGAAATGTAGGAACCCAAAATCAAAGTGAAGCAGAACAACCTATATATCAATCAATGAACCCTATGCTAGAAATATGAAATGAGGCAGCCCACACCAATCGACGGCAATCACAAAACAGATGATATAACTGTTCTCTTTCCCTCGAATTTGGGCCTGCATCTGCGCGCGATGGAAAGTGAGAGCAGCCTTAGGATGCAACAAAATGGTAAGGTTATTGTAAGGGTAGGAGAACAAAAAAATAGGAAGAATCTAAGGAATAAGAGTAGCTTCAGGGAAAAAAAGATGGCACTACTTGGTCTGTCGTAGTAAGGCACAATGGCATGCACCGAGAAATACCGTTGTTTGCAATAATCCAAGATTACGGCACATACAAAAAACAATCAATGTAAAGAGGAGTTGGGCGTAGTGATACGGTAAATTAATAAATGCCAATACATGTATATACATGAGGATGCCCTGGGCCTTTCAACATCATCAGCCTATATTCTGGAGTTAAATGAGAGTTCCTCTTCATCACAAGCTATGTAGTAAAAAAATATATATCCATCACGTGCACTGGGCATCAGGGATTAAACAGTAGTCTAGTCACATTCATGTATGGTAGCAACTACCCGTGAAGCTATTGGTGAAGCAGCGGAAACAAGGAGGCTAAATCGAAATAAAGCTTAGTAGGAAAACAAGAGGGTGAGGGAGAACCAAAATGGAATGCAAAGAAAACATGCGATGACAGAAGAACAAATAAATACAGAGATAACAGGTACAAAAAATGATAGAACTGTTTTTAGCATAACGATGACCCAAAAAATTAGTTCTCAAAAAGTTGAAGAAGTAGTGGCGATTTCATAACTGTTCTTGAAAGTGGCTCATCATCGCATACGCCAAAGTGGCTCAATTCATTAAGAATAACAAAAACGACAATATACATGTAATGACCCGTGTGAATCCATATGCCAAATGGCTCAGCTCAATGATATATCACTACAATTTGCCACTGTCACCGAGAATACTAAAAACTGTAGAAAAGGAACTAGGGGACTGAAAGCAGGGGACTGGTTACATCACAAGGTACCAGAAACAAGGTTTTTTTTAGGACAAAAGCATAGCATAACAAAGTTGAAGAAAAATATAAAGCCCGGACAACAATTTTTTTCCAGTTACCAGTCAAGTGCAGGAAATAAGATTGGATTGTAGGCTCAGAAAAGTAGGTCATCATTGCATATGCCAAGCACCTCAGTTTACTAAGAATAACATAAAGGACAATATATATATAATGGTTTGTGTCACTCCATATGCCAAATGCATCAATTCAATAAACTTGGAATAGAAATATCATAAAAGACCGAGTATTAGTCATAACATATGCTGAGGCCTCACCTCAAATGCAAATCAGACGAGAATGAAACGATGGTAAAAGAGCGATAATCATGCATGTTCTCATATACCATAGTTGGGAAAAAAGACACTTGTTTACAGCATGATTGGCACGAAAATATAGTCAGAAAAAATACAAAATAACGATGGCATGGAAATATGCTCAGGTTTATTGGATGCACCTCGTAGGCACTATCATATGGTAAAATTGAAATGGCTACTTCATCAATAATAGCATATTCTGTGGATAAAATAAATCAATCAGCACCATAGGAATTGTACCTCACAGGCATTGGCATATGGTAAAATTGGAATGGCTACATCATCGGCAATGACATATGCTCAGGATTAAAATAAATAAATCAGCAGCATTGGCCTATGGTTATATATGTTGAGAAGATCACAGCAGTAGCACAACGCATACAAACATGGTCAGACTGTATTGGCCGATGAACAGGAGCATCTTGAGTAAGGCAAATCAACCCATACACACAGAAAACGAAATCAAGGGGCAAAGGTTAAAGGGGAATTTTTTAGGTGACCGTACAAACACCAAGGAAGTTCAAGTAGGAAGAAATCGAGCGGAGCACAAAATCTGCCATGGAGACATGGCCTACACAGGAACAGGAAGATTTGAGAAAGAGAAGCAAGTAATTGGCTGCAGGCTCATAGTCCGCCCTGGGCCTAATCTGTACAAAGGACCGGCTCCGAGGAAGCAGCACCTGGAAATCCCGCATCCACTGGCACGGATGACAGAGGAGGGCAGGGAGGCGAGGCGCGTGCACTCAGCAGAGACGGCGACCCATATCCGTGGCCTTCGCAGAGTCCCACGAGGAGAGCCGGCATGGGAGGGATAGGGTTTAAACGCCATACCTTGAGGTGGCTGCCATCCACGGAGCCGGCGGGGGGTAACGACCTGGTGGCCGGCTCTCATGTCCCCGGCGAGCGTCTCCACGCGGGAGCAGGGCACTGCTGCCGAGGGAGGGTCGGCGCTAGGCCGCCGTGAGCAGCTGCCTGCGCGTCTGGGGTGGCCGGTCGGGCACCAGGGGCAGGCCACGTAGAGGGTCGTGCCCGCGCCGGCTGCACGCTCACCAGCGGTTAGCGACCAGCCAGGGCTGCGGCGGCGGCCGACGTGAAACCAGACAGCAAGCCAGCTGGCCGGCCAACAGGGGCCATGCCACGCGGGGCCTGTGCCCCCCGTGCGCTCATCGGATTGGCCTCGCCGGGGCGTGGCGCCGTGGGGGCCACCACGCCGCCGCACCACCGGTGGGCTCAGCGGGTCACGCCTGCGCCACCACAGGGAGAGGGGCCACCGCACCGCCGTGCCTGCGGGTCGTGCTGCGGCCACGAGGAGAGGGAGAGTGAGGGAGGTAGGAAAGAGCAGATCTAGGGTTTGGAACAGAGTCGGGAGGAGGCAGCGTCGAGGGGGAGGCGCGGCGGGGGGCGGGGGCGGCCCCTGGTTGCGGCTCTTCGTGGAGGGGGATGGGCACCGTAGGGGCGCACGCGCGGCCTGCCAAGGGTGCCGCCGCCATCACCGCCGCCGGCGTCAGGGGAGATAGGGAGAGCGAGAGCGGGCGGCGAAGAGAGAGGAAGAAAGGAAAGAATCCAGGAGGGGAATTAGAAGCTGTTGTATATATTTAGTGGGCCGGCTCCGAAAGAGAAGCTGAAACTGGAACAGAAGCACGGGAAGAACAAGAAGCAGAGCCAGAATCTGCTCCGGCTTCGAAGGAGGAGCTGTAAATTCGCGAGAGAAGCATGGGAAAACCAAGAATTAGACCCAGAACCTGCTCCGGGGAGAATCCGATTCGGGACATCATGGCCATCCGATGGAAGATCATACGGTCAGGAAGATTTAGGGCGACGTGGACACCGGTTCTCCTTTAGGAGCCCGCGACGTTTGTAGATCTTAATATGATATTTGATTTCCGTATCTTTGCAAGCATCTTCAATTAGCTGATCTTTACGAGTGGGGTGATTCTACTGCAAGAAACTTAACTAAAGTTATGTTAGGAAAATGCACTAAATTCTGCTCCCTTCGTTTCAATTTATTATATATCTAGATATATAGTAAAAACTACGTTTATAGAAAAAACTTAAATGATAAAAAAAGCCAAAACAACTTATGATTTAGGACAGGGGGAATATAATATTATATACTTTTATTAGTATTATATAGTTTTATTAAAGCCGTCATGAAATATATTCATGATCTTGATACTACATCTATTTAGTTATACAAATATAAATATATTTTCTATAAGCTTAAAAGTTTGACTTGAAGTAAAACTCAAACGATGTGTACCAGCGCTGATCTGGTGATCATCACCGAGCATGTAGAATTTATTCCATTGACTACCTGCTCTTCTAGAGCATATTTATATAGTTTGAACAATGTGGGCATCTCTTTGGTTTTTGGCTTGGATTAGTTTAAGTAAGAGATAGGGTTTATCGTTTTTGGTGTTTGCGAGCAGGTAGTGATCTTTCACTGAAGGAGTTTTGTTGGAGAACACTTTAAGTTGATTTATGTTTGGTTTTTGAGACTCGCAAATCCTAGTGATCCAAAGAAATTTAACTTTTAGGACTTGTTTGGATGTTGTTGGATTCATCTCAAGTGTTGACGTGAAGATCGGTAACACACCAGCTAGGGTTGGATCGTTCGGGTCGTCACGGACCTAAGAACGCAGCGAAGATCACACTTACGTGGTGAAGAACGGAGAGGTTTAGGAGCAAACCATTAAAGGATAGGTATCACACTTACATGGCTCTAGGTCGGCCGACAAGCCTAGGACGTCATCCTTGGTCGTTGAAGAACAACAATATAGGGTCGGAAGAGGACATAAAAGAGTCATATATAGACATAAAAAGGCGATTGGATTATTGGATACATCAATTGGCCATGTACCCTCTATTTTATAGGAGTAGAGGTGGTCTTATCTGGTTGGAAAACCAATGTGGTATTATTATTATGTCGCTTTATAGAGTTTTTCTTAAATTGACCCCAAGCTAATCATGGGTCTCTTAAAATTGGCCTAGGCCCAATTTGAGTGTCAACAACATGAGTTGGGGTGAATTGCAGTGAAATTTAGTTCAAGTTTCACTCTAATCCACCCCAACACATATGAATTTGATGTGAATCCGCATCCAAACAAGGCCTTAGTATGTGCTCCAATGTGAATTAGTGGATTACAGCAACAACCTGACACTATTATGTGCTTGAGGCTCATGTGTGACAACTTGGATTGGATTTATCTAGTGTGATCTAGTAATTAGGTTTTCATTTCTGCACTTAAGTACCTTATGCAAGTGTGACTTCACTAAGAACATGGTTTAGTTTGTCGGGGCATATGCACATGAGCTAAGTCCATTTTGTTGCTCTTGACGCCGGAGCTTGCCGTAGTACCACTAGAAACCTAAGAGAAGCTCCAACGTGGTGGCCAAGAAGATGGAGGAGGAGAGAGAAGAAATGCAAGAAGGTGCAATACATTAGGACAATTTCAGTCACGGACGGAGCTACGTGGAGGCCAAACTGGGTCCTGCCCCCCTTGCTCCTTGCTCCGGCTGAGAAAAATGAGGGTCAAGAAGGTCCGTTGTATAAATCCTACTCGTAGGCCTGCAGTCAGTGTAACGGAACCGTCCAAATTATAAGAGCACAAGTACAAAAACAATCACCGAAATGATCAAATTCTCGCACTTGAGCCCATATAATTCCGGTAGTCCAATGAAATCACAAGGGATTTCAAACCAACCAACATACAAGCCAAGATCGTAGTGATTCAATATAACAAGTTACATGTTACAATCATTTCACAAGTAATTCAATATACATCGGAGTTCAACATAGTTATTACAACTTACATTGAAAAGTAGCGGAAGCAAAGTAATTTGAAACTAACATTAATCTTATTTCAAATACATGCCAGTACCACGGTCGACTTCTAACAAAAGCATTAGAGATAAGGTAAATAAGAAGGATCATGCCCATGATCACACTCCGCCACTACGGCAGGAGTCAACCAACTCTTGCAGCCGCCATGATACATCATAACCTGCAACAAGTGGGGATAAAACCCTGAGTACGACAAAGTACTCAGCTAGACTTACCCGTCAGAAACCAGAAATAAGGTGACACCAAGGATCATGCAAGGCTGATATGAAGTGGGCTAGCTTGACAACATTTTGCATAAAAGCTTATTATGAATAAGTAATCATTAATGCTTAAGCATCAAGTTAATTATCATTAACCTGTCATCTATATTAGAACCTGTACTAGAGCACTCACTTTATTAGGAGCAAACAATATTAACCATAGCAGGTATAAATTGAGGCAAACTTTCCATCGTTATCCAATTAACCATCCGTTCAATTTAATGGAATCTACGTTGCCGCTGCTCAAGTCAAGTGCTCACTAACCGGGAGCGACGGCGATTCGAATCGAATTCCTATCCAGCTGGAGGGGTATTTCTAACACTCACCGCGCAGGCCCCTGCCAGGGTCGCACAAGCCACCTTTTCATATGATTCAGGAATCGCGGGTCCGAATGATGTCGCGACCCCAAGGGCGACACTCTGCCAGGTGATAGGGACTCTAACCCCCCCTTGGTCTCACGCCAATGTCCCCAAGCACATCCTTTCTCTCCTCCAAGAAGCAACCTACCATTCGATTCCCGGCCTGAACCACATTACTCGGCTTCGTGGTCGGAACGGCTTATCCGATCAACTAAGTGTTAGACTGCGTTCAACATGACTCAAGGACGTACAGCGAATCGGTCCTTAAATGACTCAGACGGGGATAGATTCACACCCAAGACCTCCATGCCTTGTTGCTTCACTATCGTCATCTCGCCCGGTCTCATTTCATTTTATTAACACATGGTTCCATTCCACGATAGCAAATAAAGCCAACCGGGCCATATATGAATATCCCTATATCTCGCAGGTGACAGGAAATCACCTGACTTCTACCGCTTAAAGCAGGGCTAAGCATCTACTCGATCCTAATCTATGTAGGATTCAAGGATTCATATATTTGGACAAGGAATGATATAATGCAGCAAGGGTTTCCAACCAACTCCTATCACTTAATGCAACAATACTTATAACATATATAGAATTAATTGCTTTAAAGATAGGAGGCTTATAATGCTCTGGGGCTTGCCTGGGATCCGACTCAAGTTAGAGTATGTCAGATGAAACCCGCTTGGCGAGCATCCTCCCATCTAGCACTTGCCCGATCCTTCTATCTTCGGGATGGATCCACCAAACACCGTCTTCGGGTTTGGCTCCACATCAGGTCCTTCCCGTGCTTTAGCTAACGTACCTAAATGAGGTGCAACAATGCATATGTATGAATGCATAGAAGTGCAATAAACAAAGTAATCAAACAAGCATACCAAAGTTCTCCTAAACACCTAGAGCTAATTAACTTAATCCTCACTAAGGCATAACATAGAAGATTGCAAACACATCAATCAAGACACAAGTCTTATAAGATCCTAAGGTACCAACCCAAGTACTTTCAAAGGTATGAGTCACACTTCAACACATTAGCATGGCAAAGTTAATCAAAGTACTAGAACTAGAAATTGCTACCTTCTGGATATCAGACCAACAGCTGAGTAATTTAATCATAACTGGAGATCCCTAAATCTAAATGACTTGCAAGAAGATATTCTGGAAAGCTTATGAAATTATCTATATTTCATTTATAATCATCACAGCATGATTCCAAAGTTCAACATGTCGAATTTACACAAATACAGAAACTGGTCTAACAAGACAGAGAGCAAGCAATTCTGTAACCCAACTTTAAACATCTATAACTCAAAAACTACTTGGCCAATTACCACCAAATTTTAATAGAAGCTAGATACATAAATTATCTACAACTTTTGTATAAATAAGTTTTACCACAAAGCATATTATCATGAAGAACTTTGCTAAGTTCTCAGATCTGTCCAGAAACCTCATTTGCAAGAAATAATTATTAACTTATGTTGCAAACATATAATTGGACAAAATCAACTTTACCAACATTTCACACCTGACTAATAAACACCAGAAAACTTAGTGTCCATTTCTAAATAAATTCTTTTAATGCCTTTTCTTAATTTATTTAGATAATTAGATGGAATTATGAACACATATGCAAGGTGCACAATAAATTCTACCAAAATTACAGTGGCCTACACATGCTCCCAAAAGTCTTCTGTCCAAATTTGAAACCATTTGGACATGTATATCAACCTCTATGAAAAAGACAAATGACCAATACAATAAATCATGTGAGAGCAAGTTAAACCTAAAACTCAATATTTTATGTGAACACAAGGCCATATTATGAATCAATACGATAGAGAAACATCATACTAAGGTAATGGAACAACATTTTCTATTTTATCATTTATATATTATTTATAAGCTATCTATTAAGCCATAACAAGTTAACTCAATAACTTGAGCATACAGTAAGCAATGACCATGAAATTTATACCACAGTACATTCATAGCATGGAAAGAGTACCATAAAAATTTCACATTATTTGGAGCAACACAACTCAAGATATAAAAATGACAAGCAATACAATGTAGATTTCCTTATTATCAAGGTCAAACCAAAATCTTAAGAAAACAGTGAACAACTAGGGTGTTTAATATTTTTCCTAGCAAGTACAAGTCATTACAAAATTAACAAAACAAGAATCACTAATTTTGGATGTCTAAAACTCCAGATCTTGCTCTGGTTAGGTTTGAAGGCATTTCTAGAGCTCTTTTTCAACTTAAATAAACACATTGAAAAACATCTATAAACATATAGAATTTTATGACTCTACTTCATAGATTTCTTCACCAGGTTTCCAAAAAGTCCCCATTTACTATTTTTGGACTTTGCTATCATGAGATATAGATTTTTAAAGATTAATATGAAATTGGAATTCAAAATCGGAATTAAAACAACCCGAACATAAATCGCTAGGCGCACCCGGTTTCCCACCCCAGATCTGTCATTACATAACCGACATGCGGGACCTGCTGCTCAGCCGGGCCCGCTCGTCATACACTCGTAGAGACACAGGGGGGAAAAGAAATCGGCCTTCTTCGTCTACCTCCGACGCCAAGCAGGGGAGGCAGCCGGTGGTTGCCGATGTCGGCCGGAGAGGACCGGCAGTGGCGGAGGATGGTGGCTCGAGCTCCAGCTCGTCCACCCGCACCCATGGGCGGTGGAAGCGCGACCGGAGGTGTACCGTGGCCTTCTGACCACGTGAACAGATGGAGCAGCGGCGTCCGCGCCGGCGGCGAGGTGCTCCGGTGACCGGGAGCCTGGGCAAGCGCGCGCGCGGGGCGGAGCATGGCGAGGCGAAGGCGGTGACACACTCGGTTGGGACGGAGGTAGAGTGCAGCAGCGGCTGGGCGGAGCTCCACCGCTCGGCAATGGTGGCCGTGGCGGCGAGCTTCGGAAGCTCGAGCTTGCGCGCGAGAAGGAGCGAAAAGGGATTGAAGGGGGCTGGGGAGGAGCTCGGGCGGTCGCTCAGTTGTTCCCCCAGGGCAAGTGAGGCACGGACACACGGCAGAGAGGAGGACGCGCGGCGTCCATGGCGAAGGCGCTCTGGTGCATGGGCTCCACGTCCATCCCTTAGAGGACATCTGTCGAGTACGTGGCGGGCGTCGGTGAGGCCATATTGAACTGCATTTTTGGGCTACATCCGGGCCGATTTGGACCTTGGCCCCAAAATGAAAGTTAAAGCCCATACAAAGGTCTACAAATTTGATTAAGGAGCCATGGTCATTAGGGTTTTAGATCAGTGGTTAATTAAGCTCAAATTAGGCACTGTCAACAAATTAACAATAACTAGAGTAGGGCTCGGTTTTCTTGGATTTTGAAGGGCTAAACTCGATCAAATTGATCCCAACCTTTGGCATACTCTCCACAAGAGAGTTATCTCCAACTTTTATTTTTGGATCGATTCAAGTTGCTCAATGAATTTCGGAGAACGCAGAATGCCAAAGGCGACGACGATGAATTCCAGACTTAGAAAAATTCTAAGTCTGAAAACAGCCGCTGATTCAATTTTTGAGCCTCTGTTTGACTTAGTTCCAAGTTGATCTGGCTCTCGCTCCAAAAACAAAGTTTGTTCTACTCTACTCAATCTTCAACTTTTATTAAAGGACCTTGAACTGGTTTAGCACGGTTAGGGAGATAAAGGTTACCAAACATGTCAACTTATTGCTGCCAACTCAGGACTTAGAATATTTTCTGCCCTTTCAAAAACAGCAGCTTAACCAAACTTGTGAGCTCTATTTGACCACACTAGAAGCCAAACTAGCTCTTGACCATTAAACCAAGTTTGTTCTACATAAGATGAACTACCACTTTTGTTTAAGGTCAAACCTTATAATTGGTACAGAAGTCAAACTTCCACTTTGGTCAAAGTAGCAACTCGATAAAGCCGAAACTAGGGTTTTAGGCCAATCGGGGCAATTTCTTGACATTTGCTCAACATGAACCCTTCATGACTTTTGTTGTAGAGTTCATCTAGAGTCATTTGGGTAAAGTTGCAAGGTTTGGTTGATGTTCTATAGTTCCATTAACTTAATGGGCAATTTCTAATAGGAATGGAACTTATCATTTCATGTGACTTTTTGATTCCAAACTTCATGAAACTTTTCCATGGATCAATATAGATAGTTATTGAGGTGAGACATGTGAAGATACTTTGATAGCAACACCCAAGCATATATCTTTTAATTGAGCCTATATGTAAGCAAGGGTGCAATATCCAAGTTTAGGTTAGGGCTTATCTCCATAGGTTTGATTTTGGCATCGTCATCTCCACTAATCTATCAGGTTTGATCTTAAACCCACTGTCTAATTGGTGATAAACACCTGGGGTGTTACAGCCCTCCCCCCTTAAAAGAATCGCGTCCCGAGATTCGGAATGGAAGACCTTTTAAAGAAGAGAGACACGTCATCTAGTTCACAACATCTGCTATAGCATTCAGGTATAAAGTTTCAACATCGGTGAACAATTTGGCCAAAGGCACTTTCTGATACTTACTCTTCATGGTAAAATTTGTCTGAAGAATTTCCTTCATTGACTTCCATGAAGCATTATTACTTTGGGAGGAATCCCAGATAGCACAGTACTGCATTCTCAATGTACGGAGATCGTTTGGTCCATGAGCGAACCACTAACAAGTATCTGATTCTTTAGTGAACACATCATAATCCATATGAACTTTACATTAGACCAAAATCTTCAGAAGTATACTCGTTAAAATGACTCTATGTTCACAAAGTTTGAAAAGCAGTCCTCTACCAAAATGGCTTGAGCACAACCTTCCAAAAGAGTGAGATCATAGACGACAAATATACTCTGAGGCTATAGGATGCTGACAGGGTCTATGTTGGTCGTAAATGTTCATTCATTTAGACACCAACTAATGGAAAACTACTTGTGGTTCCATGTGTGCAGTTCTCTTTCTCTGATGATAACACTGTATTATCTGAGTCTGTTGATGGGTTAGTGAATGTGATAGCTGACTCTGTCGGCTTCGTATTCCTGCCAACAGTTATTTAATAAGATTCTTTTATCCAAAGACAACAGTTATCTGGGTTGAAGCAGATGCAACCTCTTGGGTAAAAACATTTATAAGGTACTAAAGTATGTCATCATGGGATAATCATTACTAAAGAATGATGTTGCGAGACCTTAAGGACAACAAAAGTTGTAATATTTACTAAACCGCGGGGAGTAGTCTACCACCAAGCGATTGAGTAAAATTTTCCTTTGTGACTTAGTTGCACTATAAGTTGAGTTGACTTGCAGCATAACAACTTTGTCAGGCCAACTTTCACCTTGAGGCTTCCTTTTTAGGATCAAACAGCAGCTCTAAGATGGGAAATCTGTTGTTTGACACATTTCAAATTGCTTTTGATTCGTGATGGTATAAATTGATTTGCAGAAACCAAGGCGGCTCGTACATTGGGGATACGAGAAAGCAAAAGAAAATGAAAGAGTGTAAACTAGTATCTGTGAGACCTCACAAGGGCCATCCAACAGCAGATCTCGACCATTAATTTACATACCAATCCAATGATGCACAAGCTTTGAACTTGCGGGTTACTTTTTGCAAGGCAAAATGCATACTCCGCCTAGAGATCATTCCTACAAGGATAAGGAACCGCTTTCGAATATTCCTCTACACTTCGTCCAATCAAGTTATGGACAAACCATTTGTGGCACCTATGGCACAAGGATATTAATTGAAACTAGGGTATACTTTCTCTAATTCTTCGCTTTAGCTGATAGAACACCTTGCACTATCTGTGTGATTGTCCAAGACGGAATTGACTTGATTACCATGGCTCTAGAAGATAGAATATCACTCAAGTTGTTGGCTAGTTGATTTACTTCTTGTTGGTTATTGCTCTATATGACATAGCCTTCGTAGCTACCAAAGAGTCGTTACCTAGCTGGAGATTAACCTTCCTATTGGTAACTAATCAGTTGTCTCTCAACACTAAAAAGTTCCAAATCATCACTCTTGACCACAACAACTGTGGTTGATGCAGAACAGATGGTTGCCATCGAAGTTAGTAAATACGAAGTTATTCTAGAGATGGTTGATTTCGACTGTATGGTCATTATGCACCCAAGATTGTGACTTGGATAGCTCCGGTCATATGCACAATGCGACAATCGATTCTCATCCCACAGATAACTTGTCCAGCATTAAGGGTTGTGTGTCCTTTTTATCCAATAGATATGAGATACTTGCTTACTAGATGACGTTCGTCAATACTGGAACAACTAAGTAGAGTCACTTGTCTACCACCTCGTGTAGTATGTTAATGTTTATGTTGGTGACCTATTCTTCAAAGATTTTCCTCTTAGCAACTTTAGAAGGAAGTTCCACTATTTTCGGTCTAAGATATGGATCTTACGATACGATTTGGAGAGATAATCAAGAAAAGGAACACGAGAAAATAACACATCGACTGTCGTTTGATAATGGATCATGACTAGAAACCGTGATACCAGCGCGTGCCAAGCAGCCAGCCATGTGTCTGCAGCCACAGGAGGCCCTTGGTTTCGTCGTGCACCATCAGCAGCTACTCATAACACCATTACTAAATGCACAACGAAAGTGAAATTTCAAGTGGCACCAATGGGCTATAAGAGCAAGCGCCATACAAGGAGGGATAGCAAGCAAAGGTAGTCACAAGGTTTAGAATCAACACGAAAATGATCCGAAGATCAAAATATAGCACAAGAGAACATCGCACAATTGCCAAGGATAACTGAGCAAGAGACTCTTGCTTAAATTCTACGTACGACTTGCGTCCACCGAGAGGAGTACCAGATAAAAGATTAACAGGAGATTCAATCATGTTGAGCAACAACATGAGATCAAGACTGATAATCATCTTGAGACTTGGGAAGGTTGGGGACAGATTAGGCAAATTCCAAGACGAAAACCGATATGTAGTTCTAGATTTAGTTGATAAGGTAGATTCATGAATTTGCAAGCAAACGATTTTGAGGCCACAACAAAAAGATGTTTCGTCGCACTAGCTAACCTTTGGGAGGGGCAACCGGAACGTCCAACATGGATTTGGGTACAGTCTCCACGACTGGCAACGTACGAACCATGGTCAAAGGCTAGCGTTGATAAATGTTAACTTGGTTGGTCAGTCGATAAGGGTCTTCCCAAAAATAGTTGCAAAACACCCACGGCTTATGCAACCATATAGGAGAACTAAACTTTGGGCTTTCGGTCAAACAAAGGCATGGATACAATTATTCAAGGGCTAACCACCAAGTCTACAGGCTCAGGCTCTTAAGATAGAGAACCTAATGGAAGACAACAACCATACAATTACGTACGTGAACGTTGTTCTAGGATAAAGCTTATGCGATACTCGTATGCTCACCGAGGACAAACGAGGTGACAACTAGGGCACTACCTAGACAACAAGCATACATACAACATCACAGTCAAGCAGACATTTGAGAAAATTCAAACGATTGAGCTTAAGCAACCAATACTAGCACAAGGCTCACCCAAAATAAGCATTTATCTCAAGCATGAACTAACTACAAGTTTAGCTCAAAACAATGCTAGCTAAGGAAGCCAACTTAGCATGTGCATAGAATCTGGACAGCAGCACAGTAGTTACTTGTTTCAACTATAACTGAGATTGTAGACATCCCACAAAGGTGATCCTAGACTTTCTAGAAAGCTCAGGAAGATGACTACACTTTAATTATTCATAACAAAAGCAAATTCATAGATTAACATGACCAAAAATGCTAATGTTTCAGATCTGTACCAATATGGACAGAAAACTGACAAGAACTTCAAAAATGCATAACTGGAGTTCTAGAGACACAACAAGGCTGAGCCTTAACTTTATGTAAATCTTATTAAGTTGTCTATAACTTTCTTAATATCATATTAATATGATTCTACAGCTAACAAGGTTAATCAACACAAAGAAGACATTTATGTCCAGGTTTGGACAGATTCTGTCATTCAACTTCACAAGCTCATAACTGGTGACTTACCCCATCAAAAGTAGTGATCTTTAGCATTTTGGAAAGCTTAGAAAAAGTACTACACTTCCTCTAATATTTCCAAGACATAATTCTATAATCACATAGGTCAAATAAAGCAAACATTCAGATCTGTTCTGAACATGAGCAGATTCTGACAACAAACTTCTAAAATTTATAACTCCCAAGCCATAAGGCCTAGGGTCATGAAATTTTAGGACAAGCCAAATAAGTAAGTTAGCTACAACTTTGGTATTCTCCATAACTACAGAAAACACCATGATGACCACGAAAGCATCACCACAACAGCAATCATTCTAGCAGCCAACGTGCAACAAGCAAAACAAAGTTTGCCTTTGTTCTTCTTAACAAGAGAGCGTACAAACATGTTATTCTAGTAGCTCTAAATTTTTGTTACCTTAGACCAACACAAATATAATTCATTCATGAGAATCCACAATTATTTCTAGCAAGGCTAAGCACACACTTTTATCAAGCACTTTCTATTCAAGTAACATTGAACAAGGCATTCCTGTCTAACTCCACACAAGGAAGATACTACATAACATCAATCACAAGTCACTTAATATCGAACAAGGGTGAGAGGAGCATAGCTATGCATAAAGCAACAATCATGATAATGCATGCTTCGTCCTATTCGTCCTCACAAGATTGCCAACCTAAGGTGGCGATCACGTCCTATGTCGGTGGCATAACACGCACTCTCTCGATATATAGCTAGTCGTCAGCTACATTCGACTTACGCATTCGTGGTTAGTGTACCTGCAGAAAAGCTTCATTGCAGCCCACATTTCCCAATATAGCACACAATGAAAGCAGAGAAGTAAAATTCTAAGTACTCCCATGTACATATACCCCGTATATATACATGTAGCACCAAAACTATCCGAATCATTCGATCACCCACAATTAAGTACCTTCATATAAACATGTGTGTAACATGTAAATAATCCAGTAACCAAACTAGCTCTCCCCTAGACCGCAGTTTGTACGGTCATGCTCTCACAACTCACACTTACCTGAGCGTAGGTGCGATGTTGCATAAAAGTAAACTAGCGACATATATGGCTATTTCATATATGAAGGCTACCTCTAATCTAACACACCGGTAGCATAGTGTAGGAGAGTCAACACACATACATACCTTGGCCTGAGCGTAGATGCATAAATGAAAACCCCCAAGTTAGTACTTATATAAGCCACCTAATAATCCTTATATGGGCATAAGGAAATTGACCACTGGCATACTTAGATTTAGAATTCAGTTTTCACAAACCTATATATAGCTATAAGTTGATAAAACTGATTTTATAAAACAAAACCATTGTTTTAAATACACATACGACAAGTTTAATGTTGAATCTTGCCCCGATACCAGCTGTAACGGAACCGTCCAAATTATAAGAGCACAAGTACAAAAACAATCACCGAAATGATCAAATTCTCGCACTTGAGCCCATATAATTCCGGTAGTCCAATGAAATCACAAGGGATTTCAAACCAACCAACATACAAGCCAAGATCGTAGTGATTCAATATAACAAGTCACATGTTACAATCATTTCACAAGTAATTCAATATACATCGGAGTTCAACATAGTTATTACAACTTACATTGAAAAGTAGCGGAAGCAAAGTAATTTGAAACTAACATTAATCTTATTTCAAATACATGCCAGTACCACGGTCGACTTCTAACAAAAGCATTAGAGATAAGGTAAATAAGAAGGATCATGCCCGTGATCACACTCCGCCACTACGGCAGGAGTCAACCAACTCTTGCAGCCGCCATGATACATCATAACCTGCAACAAGTGGGGATAAAACCCTGAGTACGACAAAGTACTCAGCTAGACTTACCCGTCAGAAACCAGAAATAAGGTGACACCAAGGATCATGCAAGGCTGATATGAAGTGGGCTAGCTTGACAACATTTTTGCATAAAAGCTTATTATGAATAAGTAATCATTAATGCTTAAGCATCAAGTTAATTATCATTAACCTGTCATCTATATTAGAACCTGTACTAGAGCACTCACTTTATTAGGAGCAAACAATATTAACCATAGCAGGTATAAATTGAGGCAAACTTTCCATCGTTATCCAATTAACCATCCGTTCAATTTAATGGAATCTACGTTGCCGCTGCTCAAGTCAAGTGCTCACTAACCGGGAGCGACGGCGATTCGAATCGAATTCCAATCCAGCTGGAGGGGTATTTCTAACACTCACCGCGCAGGCCCCTGCCAGGGTCGCACAAGCCACCTTTTCATATGATTCAGGAATCGCGGGTCCGAATGATGTCGCGACCCCAAGGGCGACACTCTGCCAGGTGATAGGGACTCTAACCCCCCCTTGGTCTCACGCCAATGTCCCCAAGCACATCCTTTCTCTCCTCCAAGAAGCAACCTACCATTCGATTCCCGGCCTGAACCACATTACTCGGCTTCGCGGTCGGAACGGCTTATCCGGCCAACTAAGTGTTAGACTGCGTTCAACATGACTCAAGGACGTACAGCGAATCGGTCCTTAAACGACTCAGACGGGGATAGATTCACACCCAAGACCTCCATGCCTTGTTGCTTCACTATCGTCATCCCGCCCGGTCTCATTTCATTTTATTAACACATGGTTCCATTCCACGATAGCAAATATAGCCAACCGTGCCATATATGAATATCCCTATATCTCGCAGGTGACAGGAAATCACCTGACTTCTACCGCTTAAAGCAGGGCTAAGCATCTACTCGATCCTAATCTATGTAGGATTCAAGGATTCATATATTTGGACAAGGAATGATATAATGCAGCAAGGGTTTCCAACCAACTCCTATCACTTAATGCAACAATACTTATAACATATATAGAATTAATTGCTTTAAAGATAGGAGGCTTAAAATGCTCCGGGGCTTGCCTGGGATCCGACTCAAGTTAGAGTATGTCAGATGAAACCCGCTTGGCGAGCATCCTCCCATCTAGCACTTGCCCGATCCTTCTATCTTCGGGATGGATCCACCAAACACCGTCTTCGGGTTTGGCTCCACATCAGGTCCTTCCCGTGCTTTAGCTAACGTACCTAAATGAGGTGCAACAATGCATATGTATGAATGCATAGAAGTGCAATAAACAAAGTAATCAAACAAGCATACCAAAGTTCTCCTAAACACCTAGAGCTAATTAACTTAATCCTCACTAAGGCATAACATAGAAGATTGCAAACACATCAATCAAGACACAAGTCTTATAAGATCCTAAGGTACCAACCCAAGTACTTTCAAAGGTATGAGTCACACTTCAACACATTAGCATGGTAAAGTTAATCAAAGTACTGGAACTAGAAATTGCTACCTTCTGGATATCAGACCAACAGCTGAGTAATTTAATCATAACTGGAGATCCCTAAATCTAAATGACTTGCAAGAAGATATTCTGGAAAGCTTATGAAATTATCTACATTTCATTTATAATCATCACAGCATGATTCCAAAGTTCAACATGTCGAATTTACACAAATACAGAAACTGGTCTAACAAGACAGAGAGCAAGCAATTCTGTAACCCAACTTTAAACAGCTATAACTCAAAAACTACTTGGCCAATTACCACCAAATTTTAATAGAAGCTAGATACATAAATTATCTACAACTTTTGTATAAATAAGTTTTACCACAAAGCACATTATCATGAAGAACTTTGCTAAGTTCTCAGATCTGTCCAGAAACCTCATTTGCAAGAAATAATTATTAACTTATGTTGCAAACATATAA
Source organism: Saccharum hybrid cultivar R570 (assembly GCA_038087645.1). Classification (NCBI taxonomy): domain Eukaryota; kingdom Viridiplantae; phylum Streptophyta; class Magnoliopsida; order Poales; family Poaceae; genus Saccharum; species Saccharum hybrid cultivar. The sequence goes on along the minus strand of JAQSUU010000049.1, from coordinate 748,174 downwards.
TTGGACAAAATCAACTTTACCAACATTTCACACCTGACTAATAAACACCAGAAAACTTAGTGTCCATTTCTAAATAAATTCTTTTAATGCCTTTTCTTAATTTATTTAGATAATTAGGTGGAATTATGAACACATATCCAAGGTGCACAATAAATTCTACCAAAATTACAGTGGCCTACACATGCTCCCAAAAGTCTTCTGTCCAAATTTGAAACCATTTGGACATGTATATCAACCTCTATGAAAAAGACAAATGACCAATACAATAAATCATGTGAGAGCAAGTTAAACCTAAAACTCAATATTTTATGTGAACACAAAGCCATATTATGAATCAATACGATAGAGAAACATCATACTAAGGTAATGGAACAACATTTTCTATTTTATCATTTATATATTATTTATAAGCTATCTATTAAGCCATAACAAGTTAACTCAATAACTTGAGCATACAGTAAGCAATGACCATGAAATTTATACCACAGTACATTCATAGCATGGAAAGAGTACCATAAAAATTTCACATTATTTGGAGCAACACAACTCAAGATATAAAAATGACAAGCAATACAATGTAGATTTCCTTATTATCAAGGTCAAACCAAAATCTTAAGAAAACAGTGAACAACTAGGGTGTTTAATATTTTTCCTAGCAAGTACAAGTCATTACAAAATTAACAAAACAAGAATCACTAATTTTGGATGTCTAAAACTCCAGATCTTGCTCTGGTTAGGTTTGAAGGCATTTCTAGAGCTCTTTTTCAACTTAAATAAACACATTGAAAAACATCTATAAACATATAGAATTTTATGACTCTACTTCATAGATTTCTTCACCAGGTTTCCAAAAAGTCCCCATTTACTATTTTTGGACTTTGCTATCATGAGATATAGATTTTTAAAGATTAATATGAAATTGGAATTCAAAATCAGAATTAAAACAACCCGAACATAAATCGCTAGGCGCACCCGGTTTCCCACCCCAGATCTGTCATTACATAACCGACATGCGGGACCCGCTGCTCAGCCGGGCCCGCTCGTCATACACTCGTAGAGACACAGGGGGAAAAGAAATCGGCCTTCTTCGTCTACCTCCGACGCCAAGCAGGGGAGGCAGCCGGTGGTTGCCGATGTCGGCCGGAGAGGACCGACAGTGGCGGAGGATGGTGGCTCGAGCTCCAGCTCGTCCACCCGCACCCATGGGCGGTGGAAGCGCGACCGGAGGTGTACCGTGGCCTTCTGACCACGTGAACAGATAGAGCAGCGGCGTCCGCGCCGGCGGCGAGGTGCTCCGGTGACCGGGGCAAGTCGCTCAGTTGTTCCCCCAGGGCAAGTGAGGCACGGACACACGGCAGAGAGGAGGACGCGCGGCGTCCATGGCGAAGGCGCTCTGGTGCATGGGCGCCACGTCCATCCCTTAGAGGACATCTGTCGAGTACGTGGCGGGCGTCGGTGAGGCCATATTGAACTGCGTTTTTGGGCTACATCCGGGCCGATTTGGACCTTGGCCCCAAAATGAAAGTTAAAGCCCATACAAAGGTCTACAAATTTGATTAAGGAGCCATGGTCATTAGGGTTTTAGATCAGTGGTTAATTAAGCTCAAATTAGGCACTGTCAACAAATTAACAATAACTAGAGTAGGGCTCGGTTTTCTTGGATTTTGAAGGGCTAAACTCGATCAAATTGATCCCAACCTTTGGCATACTCTCCACAAGAGAGTTATCTCCAACTTTTATTTTTGGATCGATTCAAGTTGCTCAATGAATTTCGGAGAACGCAGAATGCCAAAGGCGACGACGATGAATTCCAGACTTAGAAAAATTCTAAGTCTGAAAACAGCCGCTGATTCAATTTTCGAGCCTCTGTTTGACTTAGTTCCAAGTTGATCTGGCTCTCGCTCCAAAAACAAAGTTTGTTCTACTCTACTCAATCTTCAACTTTTATTAAAGGACCTTGAACTGGTTTAGCACGGTTAGGGAGATAAAGGTTACCAAACATGTCAACTTATTGCTGCCAACTCAGGACTTAGAATATTTTCTGCCCTTTCAAAAACAGCAGCTTAACCAAACTTGTGAGCTCTATTTGACCACACTAGAAGCCAAACTAGCTCTTGACCATTAAACCAAGTTTGTTCTACATAAGATGAACTACCACTTTTGTTTAAGGTCAAACCTTATAACTGGTACAGAAGTCAAACTTCCACTTTGGTCAAAGTAGCAACTCGATAAAGCCGAAACTAGGGTTTTAGGCCAATCGGGGCAATTTCTTGACATTTGCTCAACATGAACCCTTCATGACTTTTGTTGTAGAGTTCATCTAGAGTCATTTGGGTAAAGTTGCAAGGTTTGGTTGATGTTCTATAGTTCCATTAACTTAATGGGCAATTTCCAATAGGAATGGAACTTATCATTTCATGTGACTTTTTGATTCCAAACTTCATGAAACTTTTCCAGGGATCAATATAGATAGTTATTGATGTGAGACATGTGAAGATACTTTGATAGCAACACCCAAGCATATATCTTTTAATTGAGCCTATATGTAAGCAAGGGTGCAATATCCAAGTTTAGGTTAGGGCTTATCTCCATAGGTTTGATTTTGGCATCGTCATCTCCACTAATCTATCAGGTTTGATCTTAAACCCACTGTCTAATTGGTGATAAACACCTGGAGTGTTACAGTCAGTATACGAGATATATATTGCCTGCCTGCCCGCTGTAGCTGTGTGTGACGCCGCCGGTGAGACAAGAATCGTAGTAGACTCGTAGTACATGCAATTTGATGGCTGGCGCGCGCTAGGCAAAGGGCAGGCTCAGCTTGGTTGGAGTAGGTAGCTGTTGACTCATGTCGGCAGGGCCGACTCTAGAGGTTTGCATATCGCTGTATGCATGCAATTAATTTCTGCCTCTCTCGTATCATGCTTGTTGCTGCTGATGAGTGGATCACAGCTACAAGTATGTAAATCTGCACATTGTTCATTCTTCTTTGATAGAATTCCAATTGTTCATTGCAGTCTATATAGATAGAACTTGAAAAAACAAAGATTTTCCACAGAATTCCAATTATCTATACTACTATTGGTAAATGTTGTAGCAGTGTAGCTTTGAATTGGTCCCCCTACACATTCATGCGAGCTCGGTCGCTGATTTCAGTGTATAATTTCTTAGCAAGGTTTAGAGCTAGCTATGTCACGGGTTAAACGAGCTCAGCATATAGTAAAATATCTTATATCCTAACTTTTTTTCACATGGATAGTGGATGGAGAGAGAATGAGTGGTCGTGAATATTATTGTTTATTTCCCTTGGCATTTGGTAAAAAAAAAAAGTAAGATGTGCATAGAGGCTCTGGTATCAAGCATAATGGGGGTGTTTGTTAGAGAATTTAAAGTTTAACAAATACTGTAGCACTTTCGTCTTATTTGACAAAAAGTTTCCAATTTGGGACTAATTAGGCTTAATAGATTCGTCTCGTAAATTACTCCTAATCTGTGCCGACATGCATCCAATTAGTCTACATTTAGTACTCCATGCATTTAAGGGAACATTGATATGATGAGAGTTAAACTTTAACAACTTCAAACCAAACAGGCCCAATGTTTTCTTCTTTCTCATCTTTGCACCTCCTTAGCACACATGGGAGCTGCCTTAAGGATATTTCTGTGTTACATGTATAGTTCCAGGGCTAGCAATGCAAGGGTGGTGAAGTATTTATTTTAGGTTAAGATTGCTTTAATTTTTTAAGCTGACTCGCCTCCTTTTGGACAATTTCATCTTTACAATGACTCATTTGTCGCTTGGGATATAGAAATATATTCTAAATAAAGAAATGGATCTAATCTCTGAGAAGCTCCGATGTTTTTTCTTCGTGTCGTCCTAGTAAAGAACGCCATCAAAAGAGGCCAACTGCATCTTCTTTCTTCTTAGAAGGTTTCTTGTGCTTAGTCTATCTTTTAGGAGTAGCCAATAGTCATTGGAATGAAACATAAACATCAAGATGGCCAATAAGAGACTTATATTTTCAGATGAGGAAAAGTGATTGTTGCCCCAAAGTCGAAATGTCATGTTTCTCAAAATTGAAGGAAGATAACAGAAACATGGAGAAATCTTTTGTCCTCGGAGAAACCACGTCGGCTCTTCTTGCACCAAGGCAGACAAAACTGCCTGTTCCAGCGACAGGGATGCACCAAATCTTTCGTACGTGCTGAAAACAGATGGAACATTGATATGATACTGTGCCTTGTGCCTTGTGCGCCATGCAATTCAGCCACGGGCAATAGACTTTCCAACGATCTCTTGCTCGAGCCCTGGTTTAGTTCCCCCAATTCTCTCTCAAATTTTACTATGCAAAAAGAACATTCCCTGTCACATCAAAATGTCGGCAAATGCATGGAGTACTAAATGTTGATGAAATCAAAAACTAATTGCACAGTTTTGTTGTACTTTGCGAGATGAACATTTTAAGCTTAGTTAGTCAAAATTTGGATAATTTTACCAAATACAAACGAAATGCTACAGGAATTCTGATACAGTGTTTTTCTCCCCAATTCACCTAAGCCCTTGTTTAGTTCCCCCAATTCTCTCCAAATTCCACTATGCAAAAAGAAGATTCCCCGTCACATCAAAATGTCGGCAAATGCATAGAGTACTAAATATTGATGAAATCAAAAACTAATTGCACAGTTTTGTTGTACTTTGCGAGACGAACATTTTAAGCCTAGTTAGTCAAAATTTAGATAATTTTTACCAAATACAAACGAAATGCTACATGAATTCTGATACAGTGTTTATCTCTCCAATTCACCCAACTAAACGAGGCCTAACTAAACGAGGCCCGAATTTTAAACCTGCCATTGGGCGGCACAGGTTCATCTGAACGCTTCTGTTCTGAATTCTGATCATCACAGGAGCAGTGCCCACGCTACGAAAAGGAGGCTGACGTCTGGCGCCCCTGTTGTTGATAGCTGCACACACAAGTGGAGTGGCGTGTGGGCACCAGTGCACCGCCCACGAGGCTAACACTTTTAGCGGTTTCAGTGTAAATAAAGTGATCACGTAGATTAGGAAATGTTAAGACTACTATCTATACAATGCAAACTATTATTAATGGCAGTTTATACAGAAACTTCTTCCTTTCATCATGTCTCACCTTTATTCCCTCTCTCTCTTTTTAGCATGGACCATCATCTCTCTTCTAAACATATGTAGCTGTAATATGACAAATATAGAGCACCTACTTTATTTATCTGATACTATATAGCACTTGGGCCTTGTTTACTTTGCAAAAAAAAAATGAACCTGATGAATAGTATTGTTTTCGTCTTATTTGATAAATATTGTCCAATCGTGGACCAACTAGGCTCAAAAAATTCATCTCGTGATTTTCAACTAAACTGTGTAATTAGTTATTTTTTTTACCTACATTTAATACTCTATGCAAGCGGCTAAAAATTGATATGACAGAGAGTGAAAAAACTTAAATTTGGATAGCATCTAAACAAGGCCTTAAGGAAAAAGCAGCATTGTGGAAAGCCTCAGCATCTACCGGCTGGTTCACTTCATCTGGGCCGCTTCCGCTTGTTCCTCACAGTCGCAGGATCGTCAGCTGAGCCCCGGCCACCAACGCCCCTGTTGCACTTGGACCAGTGTCCAGTACCCAGTGCACTCGATGACCTGTAATACTGTGCTGCGCGGCGCTGTCTGTGTAGTACTACGCGCCGGTGCTCCTCCCGTCCCCGTCCTTGGCGAGTTATCACTTATCAGTTAGGATTAATTATGACGGACTGCTCATTAGGTGTGAAGCCTCGAAGACTTCGGATACTTCTCAGCCACGCGTAAGTCTCTTCGTATAGATATAAGTTAAGCTTACGTACTAGGGTGTGTGTAGGAGTTTATATGTATGTGGTGGCATGAGTTAGTACGTAGGTTGTGGTGGCGTGAGTTAGTACGTAGGTTGTGGTGGCGTGAGTTAGTACGTAGGTTGTGGTGGCGTGAGTTAGTACGTATGTTCAGATGACACAGCTTGTATTTGAAGAGTTGAAGCTAAAAAAAAAATTTAGGATTATGACATCTCGGTACGGGCTAGGCACAGACAGGCCACAGGGCGACCAAACATTGGTACCAAGCTTCTTAGGCCTTGTTTAGTTGCCAAAATTTTTGGCAAAATGCAATTGTAGTATTTTCGTTGTTATTTGGCAATTAGTGTCCAATCATGGTCTAATTAGGCTTAAAAGATTCGTCTCGTACATTTCGTCTAAACTGTGTAATTAGTTTTATTTTTTATCTATATTTAATACTTCATACATGCGTCCAAATATTCGATGTGACGAAAAATCTACTGTTCTTTTACAAAATTTTCTGGATCTAAACTGGGCCTTATAAAGGCGCACGAGATGGCGTTGCGCGGCCCCTTCTGCGTCGAACGTGTCCCTTCTTTTCGTGTGAAAGGCTGGCTTCGCTGCCTGGCCAAGTGGCCATATGCGATCATTGCCCGGCAAATTAGCATCCAATTGAATACCGCAAAGCAAGCGCTGACCAGTGAGTGGCCGAGACTTCTTTGGTGGGTGGGTCTCCTCTCTTCTCCGTTCCATCAGGCCACGCCTGCCTGCACGGCTGGGGCGTTTAGACTTTGAGGGAGCCGAAAGAAAAGCGCAGCCCGTAACGCTGTGCTGTTCACGATTGAAACAAAACCAAGTCGTGCACGTACCGATGTAGTGGTGGTAACGGAATCACGCACTGTCGCTCTATGAATGAATATGATGCACGAAACGGCGAATCCAGATCCAGAGCCCATGCGCTCGCTATCCCACATCCGGTTGGTGGCAGGAGCCCATCGTTCAGGCTGCCCGGGACAACGACCGTCCGAATCCGCCTGCTAGCGACACTAGGCTGGAGTAGTGGACCTCATGGGAACGCGCCGATTCGCGTCCACACCACTAGTAGGACTGTAGGAGCACGTCGCTAGTCGGCCATCAACCGAACATGTGCGCCCGGTGGGTCCAGAAGGCACGTCCTGGAACGTACGCATATACGCATAAAACAGAATCGACCTACCACGAGGCATGCCGGCACGGCACTGGCAGGCACGAAAGCTTGCCCGTACGTGGCAGCCGTACACGTCGCTTTATTTTTCGCTCCAGGCCGGCCTGCCCTGCCGCGCCGTGCGGCGTGTGTCGTCTCGTCATCCAGAGCCGCGCGCAGCGCAGCGGCGCAGGGCAGGAGCAGGACGGCACCCCACCGGCCCGCGGCCTGGCTCGCGCGCGTACGGTACGGGACGAATCGATCACCCACCGGCGTGCGCCCGACGCCCACGTGCCGTTCATTTACTACTACTATTGGCGGCGAGGCCGGCCGGCGAGCGGCGAGCACCAGCGCTCTCGTCGGTCGACTCGTCGCTGCCCCGGCCGACCATGTAGCGGCGGCTCCAAATGAATCTGGACAACGAAGGATGACGCAGCCATGCCCCCCATGCTTTGCTTGCTTCGCTGCCCTGTCGATCTAGAAGTATCAATCTGGGCGTGGCCCATGCACGCCCCATGGATCTATCGTAGACACATGCATGAAGCATTAAATATAGATAAAAAATAAAATTAATTACATAGTTTAGACGAAATGGACGAGACAAATCTTTTAAGCCTAATTAGATTATGATTGGACAATATTTATCAAATAACAACGAAAAAAGCTATATTGTCGTTTTTACAAAAATTTTTGGAACTAAACCAGCCCTTATACAAATTAAGCTAAATGTTCCAGCGGGATTCTTTCCACGGAGTCATTCCCTGACCTTTGTGACATATCCAAGTGGTTTTGACTCTTTGAGTTTGCACCATGAAGCATGGTGATGCCTTACTGTGAATAGCGTTAATTGTGGCACACTGAAATTTCACCACTGCAAACGTCTAGAAAAAGGTTCCGGGAGAACTTTCAGATCATAAAATATCTTTACACTGTGAGAGTATGATATTTATTACAGCACTATTTATCCTTACACAATAAATAAATAACTTAATTAAGAAATGATTGCACTTTAATTCACCACCATCATTTTATAGTAAACAAGAACAAGACGACATTGACTGATGGACGACAAGGGCATCCAATCCAAATTTAACAAACAGGAAATGATAGAACTCAAGAAAGAAAAAGGAGTAGAAATCATATCCGTTGCTACGTGAGTCGTCTTCCGCCGCCACCACCAAAAGAATCATAAGCTACTTATTATACCTATGAGTCCTCAGCTTAGTCTCATTGTTGTGCTCACAATGCAATTAACTACTTGTTGAACAGAGTACTAACGACATTGAATATAATGGTGATCCATGCATGTATGGAGTATGAACCCCCACTCTTGAATTTGAATTTGAAGAAGCAATGCAAGCTAGTTTCATCGTCCTTGCCTGAGCCTGTCGAATCGAAGAATGAATCGCGATGTGTATGTGCGCTGGTGGGATTGATGAGTTGAGAATTGAGACGAAGATGAGTGTGCAGCTAGCGCGGTGGAAGTGGATCAGGATCACATCATAGGCCCATCGATCGTCAGGTCCTTGAGGAAGCCGTACTTCTCCATGAAGGGGTTGGAGACGTCCTTGAGCGGGTACAGGTGGATGCGGTCCTTCCAGACGCCGGCGTCGGTGGCCGGGTTCTCGACGACCCAGACGCAGCTGTTGCACTTGAACCCGGCGCCGAAGGTGACCATGAGCACGCGGTCGCCCTTGCGCAGCCGTCCCTGGGCCTCCATGTAGCTGAGCACGTACCAGACGCTGCTGGCGGAGGTGTTGCCGAAGCGGTGCAGCGTCATGCGTGAGGGCTCCAGGTCGTGCTCCGTGAGCGTGAGCCCCTTGCCGACGCCGTCGATGACGGCCGCGCCGCCCGTGTGGACGCAGAAGTGGTCGACGCCGGCCTTCATGCGGATGGTGAGGTGGTTGGACGACTTGGACCCCCGCTTGCGCGCGAGGCGCGCGGAGAAGGTGGCGCAGCTGAGGCGGAGCAGCTCCGGGAGGGGGAGCACCTTGGGCGCCAGCACGCGGAGGTTGTGGATGAAGGCGTGCACCGCGGCGCGCGGCAGCTCCTTGCCCAGGTGGAACCCGGGGCGGCCGGCGTCGTCCTCCATCTGGAGCGCGCAGTTGTAGGCCTCGTCGGAGGCGCCCGTGTGGGTGCGCACCACGTGGCGGAGACGGAGCTTGGCGTGCGCGCGGAGGCGCGGGTCGTTGCTGAGGAAGTAGGCGCAGCCGCCGGAGCGGAAGAGGCAGTTGCCCAGCATGAAGGATTTCTTGTTGCCGGCGTACCAGTTGGGCGCGATCGACTCCGACGTCATCACCAGAGCCACCTGACCCGCGTGCGCGCTGCAATGCATCCGTGACAAACATGCATCAACATCACATATTTTATTTATCCTTTCAGAGTTCAGATTCAACACCGGAAGGATACCATTTTCTTCCGAAAATGTTTTTTTCCTTGATTGAAAGAACTAGTAGTTCATTCATTTGATTTGAGGTGGGTCTGTTCGTTTCGCTGAAATGAAACAGTAGTAGAAAACATGGCCAATGTCACGATATGTTGAGGTAGTACGTTGTCGATGTCAATTCCAGACATGAAAGTGAGCACACAACATCGTGTGTACGGCTCATCTCACTACGAGCACACAACATCGGCGGCGAGAAGGCGACCCCCTATCACATGCATGCACACACGACACAGCATTGTCATGCAAGAGGAGCGACACCTGTTAGTGGTTTGCAAGTACAATACTTTGGTTCGGACAAACCACATTTCGTTCTGTGAATCCAAGGGCCTGTTTAGTTCCGAAAAATTTGGCAAAATGGCACTGTAGCGCGTTTCGTTGTTATTTGGCAAATATTGTCCAATCATGGTCTAATTAAGCTTAAAAGATTCGTCTCGGCCATTTCGTCTAAACTGTGTAATTAGTTTTATTTTTTATATATATTTAATGCTTCATGCATGTGTCCAAAGATTCGATGTGACGGGAAATCTGAAAAATTTTGCAAAATTTTCTGGGAACTGAACTGGGCCCAACCTCATGCAAGCAATACAGCCAACCTCAGCCGTGGAATGGAACTGCGGGTGTGTTCACTTTGCGAAAAGTAGCTGAAAAGTTACTGTAGCATCTTTCGTTGTTATTTGGCAAAATTTGTCTAATTATGAACTAACTAGGCTCAAAAGATTCGTCCCGACATTTACAGACAAACTATGCAAGTAGTTATCTTTTTTACCTACGTTTAATGCTCCATGCATGCGTCGAAAGATTTGATGTGATGTGTGTAAGAGGAAATATTTTGGGTTGGGAGGGGGAAGTGAACGAGGCCTGCATGGGCCAAACGGTAGAATGCATGGCAGGCAGGAACATGCCGGTCACTCCCATGGCTTGACAAGTTGCCTGTGCCAGACAACCAGTGTGTTGGATTCATCAGCCCTGGGTTAACGGGTGGAGATGTGTGCCTGGCTGTTTCTCTGCCCGGGACCGGGAGGCAGGAGTCTACCAGCGGTAAAGTGGAGCCGGGCGGGCAGAGGAAAGGTCAGGTCAGGTCCAGGCTCATTCCGGCCGGCCAGCCATGCCTCGTCAGCCTGAGCGCCGAGCGGCTGAGGCCCTGTTTGGATGCTCCAGTTTCCAAGATTTGGTTTTGAAAACCGGGTAAGGGTGCGTTCACTTTGTGAAAAGTAGCCGAAAAGTTACTGTAGCATTTTTCGTTGTTATTTGGCAAAATTTATCCAATTATGGACTAACTAGGCTCAAAAGATTCGTCCCGACATTTACAGACAAACTATGTAATTAGTTATCTTTTTTACCTATATTTAATGCTCCATAAGATTTGATGTGATGGGTGAAAGAGGAAATATTTTGGGTTGGGAGGGGAAGTGAATAAGGCCTAAGATCCAAATAGCTTAGGGGCTGTTTAGTTGGCAAAATTTTTGGCGAAACGATACTGTAGCAGTTTCGTTGTTATTTGGCAAATATTGTCTAATCATAGTCTAATTAGGATTAAAAGATTTATCTCGTCCATTTCGTCTAAACTGTGTAATTAGTTTTATTTTTTATCTATATTTAATGCTTCAGGAATGCGTTCAAAGATTCGATGTGACGGGAAATCTGAAAATTTTGGCAAAATTTTTGGCATCTAAACGGTGCCTTAGGAGTAGTTTTGTTCAGGCACTGTTTAGCTGTCGTCTAAAAACTTTTCACTCTGCTATATCGAATGTTGGGACATATATAGAGCATTAAATGTAAATAAAAACTAATTGCACAGTTTGCATAGAAACCGTGAGACGAATATTTTAAGCCTAATTAATTCGTCATTAGCCATAATTGCTACAGTAACACACATGTGCTAATGACGGATTAATTAGGCTTAATAAATTCGTCTCGCAGTTTTCAGGCGAATTATATAATTAGTTTTTTTTATTAGTATCCGAACACCCCTTCCAACATCCATAAACATCCGTTGTGATACCAAAAACAGCCTGTTCGCTTGGGCTGAAATCTGGCTGGTTTTTTTTGAGAGAAAAACACTGTTAAATGACTGGCTGGCTGATAATCTCAAGCGAACAGGCCGAGAAACTTTTCACCTAGAACTAAACAATACCTCAATTTCCAAGAAGATGTTGCCAGCTTTTGTCAGTTTTTTTACCCTGTGAGTAATAAATGAAGCTAGATTCTTAAAAACTGATGATGCAAATACTTCTACTAATTTTTTTGCTTAGAATCTAGAGGCTGGTTTAGTTCCAAATTTTTTTTTTGCAAAACGACATTGTAGCTCATTTCGTTGTTATTTGGAAAATATTGTTCAATCATGGTCTAATTAGGCTTAATAGATTCGTCTCATCCATTTCGTCTAAACTGTGTAATTAGTTTTATTTTTTATCTATATTTAATGCTTCATGCATGTGTCCAAAGATTCGATGTGACAGGGAATCTGAAAAATTTTGCAAAATTTTCTGGGAACTAAACAGGGCCTAGATTTTAGAACGCAGAAGTAAGAACTGATTTTTAGAGGCTGTTTAGTTGGCAAAAATTTTGGCGAAACGCTACTGTAGCAGTTTCGTTGTTATTTGGCAAATATTATCCAATCATAGTCTAATTAGGCTTAAAAGATTTGTCTCGTCCATTTCGTCTAAACTGTGTAATTAGTTTTCTTTTTTATCTATATTTAATGCTTCATGCATGCGTTCAAAGATTCGATGTGACAGGAAATCTGAAAATTTTAGCAAAATTTTTAGCATCTAAACGGTGCCTTAAGAATCTGAAACTTATCAAACAGGCCCTGAGCCGTTCATTCATGCCCATCCAAAGGCAAACCAAACTTGGTGAGCAGGCATTAAAGGAGGAGTTGGCCGTAGCTGGCTCGCCACATGCAGTAGTGTAGCGCGCGCGCGCGCGGTGGGCAGGCTCAGCAGCACAGCATTCATGCGACTGCTGTCCCGGGCCACATTTATTCCCGTCTTCATGGGGCTGCGGCTACTGCCATCGCCATCTCGGTAGTCGGTATCTCTGGATGGATCTTCTTGCGCAGCATATGGGTGGGTGCGCCGAGCAAGAAACAGGCCACGGTTATTAGGCTATCCGCACTCATTCTTTATACGTTCATTCTTTATACGTTCTAGTCAGCAAAATTCTCCCCTCTATACTTAATTCTTCCATACTCATCTATTCTCTATATCATCTTCTATCCACTGTAGGACCCACTTGTCACTTTATCTAAATATATCCATGTGTGATATAGTTTTGAAGGATCTATTGAGACGAATTTAATGCAATCGAAATTTAATTTGGATTTTTGATTTGTGAGTTATAGCATTTTTTTCCTTTGTTTAGCTAGTGGGGTCTGTCACTGCCCACTATAGAGTAAGCACTATATCACTCTAAATATAGAGTGAGAGAAAAGATAAAATATCATTTTAGAGTATCCAATACACTAATTTTTACTTTATATTTATACTCTAAAGCTTTAGAGTACCACTCTAAAGCTTTAGAGTACCAATGCGGCTAGTATTAGGATACTGGTGGAACGCAACGCCGCATAGCGGGAACAATTATTCTTTACTCCTTTGGGAGTGTGCCACAGTACAGACTGTTTTAGGATGCACTCAGTTTTACTACACTGATTAATGCTTTTATCTACAGGCCCTGGCTTCTAAAAAAAATGTTTTTCAGACATTTGTTTGGAAGGAACACGGGTTTTTTTAATGATCCTACAGGACTACTACTTTGTGAGTTTTTCTATCATCGACATAGGCCCCGTTCGGCTGGGCTGATTAGCCGGCTGAAAAATACTGTTGGCTAATTTGTTACAAGAGAAAAATACTGTTCCGACTGAAAAAACAAGCTGAAAAAGATGTATTATAAGCCGGGTAAACAAGCTCATAGTGGTACTAATTCTTAATGAGTTTTTTTTCTAGGCTACTTCCTCTGTTCCTATTTATCCGTCCCTATTAGTGTTAGGAATCATGGCAGTCAAATTTTTTCAAATTTCACTAAAGTTTGTAAAAAAAAAATTAAAACTTTAAATAAATTTATTATGAAAATAGATCGAGCGATTGATCTAATGATATTTAATTATGTCCTGTAGATGTAAGGACGAAAGATAAAAAGCGAGAGAGGAGTATCTCGCTGAAAAAGCAAAACTACGATAGGTTCCCTCTCATGACCTGACCGCAAAATAAAATCATTGCAGTTATTTTTCAGTACTGTATGTAAAGATGGGCAGAGGTACGAAACGAGTACGTACTCCCTCAAATTCATTACGGAGCAGACTTTTGCTGAGCAAGGTTGCTAGGGTCACGTTTAGATTGCAAAAAATTTCAACCCGATGAATAATACAACTTTCGTCTTATTTGGCAAATATTGTCCAATCGTGGACCAACTAGGCTTAAAAGATTCATCTCATGATTTCTAACTAAACTGTGTAATTAGTTATTTTTTACCTACATTTACTACTTCATGTATGGGTCCAAAGACTGATGTGATGAAGAGAGTAAAAAATTTTTAACTTTTGAGGTGCATCTGAACAAGGCCTAGGTAAAAGTACATGCTAGAAAAAAGCATTAATTTACAAGGAGTACTAAACATATGCATTAAAAACTCTTGATCTACTCTCACTAGCTTGCGATGGAAATTCAATGGCATGCAACCAAGCAAGGTGTATCCATGCCTTTAAGGCCCCGTTTGGTTCACATCAATATTCTCTTAAATACATGAAGTACTAAATATAGACTAATTGCATGTATATCAGCACAGATTAGGAGTAATTTATGAAACGAATTTATTAAGCCTAATTAGTCCAAGATTAAAATTTTTTTGTCAAATAAGACGAAACTGCTACAGTGTTTGTTAAACTTTAACAAACAACCCAAACGAGGCCTAAATACGAGCAGCTAGGGCCCCTCAGGCATAAATTTTTGCCCAGCTAGGCTTTTATCTGCACAACACGCTTTTACTAGGCACAATTTTTTGCTCAGCTGTGGCCTTTTTTCTGTCAAAAAATAAATAGTAAAGCTATTACCAGTACTATATACTTATATTGGCCAAATATATAAAGTTTGGATCACGGGACTAAAGTTTAGCACATGCCACGTCAGACATTCAGTTTCTAATTAAAAGAACTAAACATAAGTTACTTATAAAACTAATTGCACAAAAAGAGACCAATTTAGGAGACGAATTTATTAAATCTAATTAATCTATCATTAACATATATATACTGTTGCACCGCATTGTCAAATCATAAACTAATTAAGTTTAATAGATTCATCTCGTAAATTGATCTGCATCTATGCAATTAATTTTATAATTAACCTATGTTTAATAGTCAAATTAGTATCACATCCGATGTATTATTCTAGACGTGGCTGCGGTCAATCTATTGTCAATTTGTCAGACTCAGACCTAGTAATAAATGCGGCCGATCCTGGTGCAGAAATATTTAACAAGGAGCACCGTGCACGCAGACTTTAAGGGCCTGTTCAGTTTCAGAGTTAAAGTTTATCAATGTTCCCTTAAATATATGAAGTATTAAATGTAGACTAATTGCATGTATGTCGGTACAAATTAGGAGTAATTTACGAGACGAATCTATTAAGCCTAATTAGTCTAAGATTAGAAACTTTTTATCAAATAAGACGAAAATACTACAGTGTTTATTAAATTTTAACTCCTCCATCCAAACAGCCCTAAGAGCAAGTATTATAAGTCTAGTCGGCGGGCGGTAAGGTAATCCACGTCATCAAAATCCTAAGTGGCAGAGAGAGAAACGAAGAAAGAGAATGAAGCCGGCGCTTGCTTTAGAGCAAAGGCAATGATGCAGCCGGCTAGCCGGCGAAATAGACTCCACCGTGGCTAGTATTTAATGCGGTAGTGAGCAGCAGTAGCTTTGCAGCAGCGCATGCAAGCAATGAGGAGCGAGCCCAGCAGGATAACAACCAATGGAAGTGCAGTTGGACACATACCGCCCGCTTCAGGCTGGCGTTTCGCAAAACGCCTGCTCCACACTCTCTCTCTTCTACCCTCTGCACCAGCTAGGATTCAGCCGGCTGGCCGCCAACCTTAATACTTGCTCTTACCGCCCGGCGCATACAAGTAACGAGACGAGTAGCTATGCATGCAACCAATACGGGTGAAGAAATGACTACAGCCTACTAGCATTAAATGCCTAGATGCCCTTTATAGCCCGCTTCTTGCAGCCTGCTCGCTATGGCCCTGTTTAGTTGCCATGCAAACCCAAAATATTTCCTCTTGCACTCATCACATCAAATATTTAAACACATGCATGAAGCATTAAATATAGGTAAAAAAAATAACTAATTGCATAGTTTGTCTGTAAAGTTCGAGACGAATCTTTTAAGTTTAATTAATCCATAGTTGGACAAATTTTACCAAATAACAACGAAAAATGCTACAGTAACTTTTCACCCAAACTTTCTCAACTAAACACAGCCAAACTTTCTCAACTAAACACAGCCTATACATGTCGGCTCATACGCTTGCTTCCGGCCTGCTTGCAGCCCACAGTGGGCGTTTCTATTAAACTTGCTCTAAATGAGATCTTATCTTTGCCGGTGGAGTAGTTTCGAAACAAAGAGAATTATTGGAGAAAAATAATAAACATAATAGTGATAAGAATTTAATCAATTAATATTTTTTGAGCAGAAAAAAATAATTAATTAATTAATAAAGACAAGAGGTCGGGAAAAGGAAGGAAAACATGCACAAGAGCGGAATGAATCCACGCACGCACGCACCTGAAGAATCTGTTGACGAGGTCGAGCGCGATGAGCGAGGCGCTGCACCCCATCCCCGTGAGGTTGTACACCTTGACATCCTCGCGGAGGCCGTAGCGGCGCACGACGCGCGCCGACAGCGACGGCGCCGGCGAGAACATGGACACGTTGACGACGAGGACGTCCACGTCGGCGGGGCGGATGCCGACGCCCCCCGGCGCCGCCGACCGGGCGAAGAGCTCGTCGAGGACGGCGTGGAAGGTCTCGTCCATCTCCTCCATGCCCTCGCGGAGGCGGTCGGGCCGGGCCTCCCCGCCCTCGATCATGTTGCGCGGGCCGTACGTCTCCTCGCCGATGCCGGAGTTGGCGATCACCTTCAGCAGGAACTTGTACTCCTCCAGCCCCAGCAGCTGGTTCCGCTGGATGATCTCGCCGCACAGGTCCGTCGGCAGCTTCCGGTCGTCCGTCGCCTTGTAGCACACGTAGTCCAGCAGGTAACAACGCCGCCGCTGCGCGCGCGCTACCAGCAGCCGCGCCAGCATCGCCGCCGAGCACGCCAGCAGCGTCAGCGCCAGCAGCGTCACAAGCTCCATCGCCGCCACCCGTGACCCGCCCGCAAGCTACCAACTCACCAAGCACGCACTTGTTGCTCCTGATCTCTCTTGTTCTTGCCAAGAATCAAGAGACGGAGAGATCTACCTAGCTAGAAGTGCAGCGAGGAAGGCGGCAATGTGCAATGCGTGTGGTTGCTGCTCATGGAGACGGCGCCGATGGAGGGGGGGGGGGGGGGGGGGGGGGGGAGGGGGGACCGAAAGGAGATGTGTGTGACAAACTGGCAATGCGAGTGCTTGCTGAGCTAAACGCACCCAAGCAACCAGCACTAACAGTGACGAGCTTTGGAGAGGTTGGGTTGGTGGGGAGGGATGAGAGGGAGATTTATTAGAGGGTTTAGAGCTAGGTTGGGGAAGGGAGAAGGGAGGAGGGTGCCTTTATAGCACGGAGAAGAGGCGACCACCACCTCATGGGTGGTCATGGCTCAGACAAGACAACCTACCTCAGGCCATGTTTAGTTCCTAAAAATTTTTAAAATTCCTCGTCACATGAATCATTAGACACATGCATGAAATATTAAATGTAGACGAAAAAACTAATTACACAGTTTGATAGAAAAACCATGAGACGAATCTTTTGAGTCTAATTAGTCCATGATTGAACACTAATTGACAAATACAAATGAAAGTGTTACAGTAGCCGAATCCAAATTTTTTCGCGAACTAAACACACCCTCACTCATTTTATTTTTAATCATGTTGAACCGGAGGAGTAGGATGCGTTTGGTTCAACCGCTAGGTTGGATGGGATATGGTATGGGCACTCATAAGAATATCTATGAAGTCATGTTTGGTTAAATGGATGTGACGAATTATTTTTCTGTTTTCTTGGGTGGATGAACCTGGATATGACGAGAATAATTGACTAATTATATATATTATTTAAAAATAATAACAATTAATTAGACACTAATAATTATGTACTAATACTAATTTTATCATGATAATCAATGTTTAAAAATAAAATGTGTTAATTAGCACCACTCCTAATTAGCACACAAAACATGCACTAATCAACATATTAGCACTTATTAGAACTAATCCTACTATCATAATTACTAAGTAATAATATAAACATACTAATAATCCTTAATTTATTTACTAAGGACAAATATTAGAAGACATGGATAAGCGTATCCAACAGATTTTTGTGGGCAAGCTTATCCATCATCTATAAAGAATATTCTTCTGTGGTGGATAACCCTGTCCAAGTCGTATGTGAACCAAACGCTGCTCATCCATGGACAGCCATATCCTATTCAGAGATATCCACTGAACCAAACACACCCTTAACTAGCTAGATCAGCGGTCAAATGTTTGATGTGGTTATTATTACCGCCAGGATTTATTGATGTGTTGCTATGTTGGTAAACTTTTACCTCTCTATCTCTACAAATCCACTATTTTTATAGCTAGATTTCGATAAAGCTGTTTCTATTAAAAATCAGAGACGATTCTAAAATTTATTTCAGGTCCTAATAACTACTGTTCATGCACGGTTCACATGAACTATTTTTCTCTTTTATCTCTCCTCTTTCAGAGCTGATGGAGCCAATTTTTCTAGCTCCCACTACTCCAGCTACAGTGCACTGTAGTGCAGGAGCCGGAGGAGGCAGGAGCTCTCCCAAAGGGGGTCGTAGTATAGTGCCGCGACAACGACCTACTTCTTCACATTCACCGCGCAATGCATGCAGTTATTGATAGACAGAAAAATCATGGTATGCATTTCCGTGTATTAGCTAAAGCATTTCGTATGTCGGGGTATTTGGAACTGCTCCATGAACTCTGCTCCATAAACTTTATCATGGAGCAGCTCCATAAAAAATCTGGAGTTTATGGAGCATCCCTTTAGGTGCTCTTACAACTCTATTTTTTTTTCTCAAACAGAGTGTATGGAGCTAGAAGTGTTTGGCAAAAAAAAGTGGAGCAGAGCTAAAAAAGCGTGAAATGGAGTGGTTCCAAACACCGCCTTAAAGCTGGACTAACGAGCCAGCTCGGCTCGTTTGGCTCGGCTCGTTTACGAGCTCAAGCTGGCTCGTTTGGCTCGCGAGCCAGCCATATTAAAACATAAAAAATGTAATATGTGTATTATGTAAAGTTTGATAATGGTAATAATATAAAACTAGTCCATTCATAAGTCTTAATAAATCATACAAAAATAATATGCACTATTATATTATAATACTATACACCATACATTGTCTATGGTTCATACTCCATACCATATATGATGCATCTATTATCCATACATTCATTTAAAATAAAAAGAGTCAAATTAATCTAAAATTTATAGAGTCAAAGTCCAATCATCAACAAATTATAAAGTGTAAGACATAAAGTTATATAACACTAATAAAAGTTTAAGGCCAACAACTTTGGCTCGTTAGGCTCGCGAGCTGGCTCGCGAGCTGGCTCGTTAAGACACGAGCTAGGATGCTTGCTCAGCTCGTTTGAGAAATTAAACGAGCCGAGCCGAGCCGAGCCACTATCGATCCGAGTCGAGCGAGCTATCGAGTTGCGAGCTTTTCGTCCAGCTTTACACCGCCTATAGATACGGCTCAGCTGTGCTATCACCGGAGGAGCAAGCTCATTTATGCTTTGCTACAAAAGGGAGCCGGAGCCAGTTTTACTATACGTGCTCGAGGGGGTTTTGATTCTAATATTGATGGTTTTCATGACACATTAAAATAAGCATATTTGTACAAATGGCCTTAGTTTCTCCAACATAAATGTTGTTCTTTTTTGTCCTTTGTTTCATACTATTTGAGTAACATGCGTGCTACGAGGAATTCATTTATGTGAACATGGAAATGTACTTTATTTATTACATATAGTGAAACAAATAATGAAAAAAAAATCTTTCGAAGGTTCGTACTGTGCAAGAAATGCAGCAATGCCGAACGTCGAAGTGGATGCTTTGGAGTTGAAGGGGGCATCGGCCTAGGTCATGTTGTTGTATTTTTTTCGATATTGGATTTCCATTAATCTGGCCTTTATATCTACAAATAATATCCATAGCCAAAAAAATAAGAACGCTTAGATTCACACCTCAACAAAGAGGACAACACACAACCAAAGAAAGAAAAAACTATGACAATCAGCATATCCCTGCTTCCCGGCATCCTCTCCTAAAACGGCCATATTCGATGAGCGGAAGTCGTCAAGTCGATATCGCCCCTAGTGCGCCATTGCTATGAATCTCCACTGGTACCTTCTTCATCCGCATCAATTGAGTTGATGCCATGTGTCACCGGTTAGCCCACCTTTATCCGTCATCGTCCAGTCAGAATTAGCCTGAGCCGATAAGATCTGCTTTTGCTTCGCCCGGTTCTAAGGTCTCCGCCGCCCATAGGGCATCTGCTGTCATTGGAATGGTCGTCCTCCCTGCGGAGTTCTCTGTCGCATCTATGAGGCGGCAAAATGTTAACTAGCAGTTGATGCCCCTGCTAGCTAGTACTCCTCCTACCCAAAAAATATAGTTATAGATTCGTGCCAATTAAAGTAACTCAAATTTAACTAAATTTATAGCAAATAATATTAGCATTTATGCCTCTAAATAAATTTGTTATGAAAATATATTTCATAATTAATTTAATGATACTTATTTTTGTATCATAAATGTTAATATCCTTTTATATAGTTTTAGTTAAAGTTTAAATCATTTGACTCCTCAAGATTCAAGAAGCGAGAATTGGATTCTTTATAGACTCGAAGGAGTAGTAGCCATGTCCTTGGAATTTAAAATCAGTATGGCACATGGTCAATGTTTGGTTGTGACGGTGGTGGTTACAAACTTAGAGCATCTCTAAGAGACCTGAAAAAGAAAATCTAAAAACCATGATTTAGAGGATCTCTAAAATAGATAACTCTTCCAAAAAAAACTAGAGCACTACACCAGCTTCTTCATAATTTTAGTCATACTCTATATTTAAATTGGCCACATCAAAATCGTTTTTTTTGGCCCGTGCCATCTAGTGATGTCGTAATATTCTGGTGGTAAAGAGTATGTTGTGCAGTGCAGTTGGCTCTACGCTCCCAGGATACTTGGTGTTGAAGTTGAGCGGCACTAGTGCCCCACCCCGCTGTTGTGGGTTAGGAACGTGTTAACAATGTTCGGTGGCATGCCTCCACGCCGGTGTAGTTGAACGGCATCAGAACAGGGGCAAAAGTGAAGGCATCCACACGTGGAAGGAGGGAGGTGCGTGCGGGAAGCAGGCTGCGATCTGCGACGGTGAGCGAGGCAGCGAGCGGCGCTCGCTTTCTTTCCCGAGCGAAAGTCGTGGAATACACGATGCGAAAGCCCAGCGTCCGGACATCCGGACGGGGTAGCGTCGGGACGCCCACTCTGTTTTATATGGGTCCCGCGCCGCTACGTGTCCCGTATCCGCTCCCTATCCTGCGCCGTTTCGTATCTCACGACCGCTTCATCTCGATCTGTGCCACATGATTTTTTTTACACTTACCGCTCGCGCCCAGCAGGTACAACAGACGGCTACTGCAGATGGGGTCCATTGCAAAATATGCAACACCAGATCTACTTTTGCAGCATCTTGAGGAACATGTGCAACAAATATCCAAAACAGTTAAAACACTTGCAACATATGTCTAAAACATAAGGAAAACTCATGTGTAGCCATTGCAAAACATATGCAACATCTAAATAAAATATTTGTAATATCCATATGAAACACTTACAGCATAAGTGTGAAACATATGCAATACCTAGATAAAACACGCACAACATTCGTCTGAAACAGCTGAAACATTTGGAACAGACGCTTGCAACATACATGTATAGTCATTACAACATTTGCAACATCCTGGTCTACTTTTGCAACGTCCACGTGAATCACTTATGCATATGAAACACCTGAAATTTTACTTGAAGTACGCTTTGCAACACGCGCTTGCAACATTTGAGGAAGGAAGGGAGCACAAGGTGTAGCCGGAGAAGCCTGCTCCAGGTCTGGCCACTCCGGATCTCGTGATGTTGCGAGCTGAGGTCGAACGTCGCGGCGACGCCAACTTCGACACCAGCCACGACCTCCTGGTGGGGAACAGCGGTGTCGGCAGCACCTCGATGCGTCTAGGGATAGGGCACAGCGCGGCGAGGCAGAGTGGGCGCGGTGGCGGACGTGGCGCGGCCCGACGCAGGATGGGGACGCCGTCGTAAGGCGGCTTGGGGTGGGCGGATGGCGCGGTGAGCCACAACGAGCGAACTAGGAGTTGGGAATTTCTATCGGCTGTCGTAGATTAGATGGAGTAGATAGAGGAGCAAGTGTAGATGAGTCTGATGGGCCGGTCGCTGTGCTGGAACGAGCGTGGAGGAGAGCGTTCGTTTTTTTTTTTAAATCCGGATGTACGTTCCGTAGCATTACCGATACAGGATCAGAAATTTTGGAGACGTGGATGGGGAGGCTATTGGAGACTTTTTTGGCCCATAAATTGCAAAACTGGGCCATACAGGATCTCTTGCTCTTACTAATGAATCCAGGCACTAGATTGGCCTAACTTGGCGGAAACAAGGTTCCTGCAAGGTACGCCCATATACAAACTGAAACTATAAAGTATGGTTTGGAGATACAGTATATTAATTAGAGCAACCTAGTACCAGAGAAGGCACGGACCAGGCTGTGCAAGCATGCATGGCATATTGCTCCACGGAGGAAATAACCATCCGTGATACTTATTCCCAGCAATATTTAAGGGCCCTCCTAATTCCCGAGGAATATTTTAAATGAGTTGCACTATTAATTTGGGCCAGCCGATCATCCATAGGTTTTCTAGCCTAATTAAGAGGGAACCAAGGAACATATTACTCCATCTGTTTTAAATTATAGGTTGTTTTATTTTTTCTAGATATATTATTTTTGCTATGTATTCAAAATACATAAATATACTATATCTAAGTGGTTAGCAAAAGGTATGAATTTAGAAAAGTTAAAACGTCTTATAATTTAAAATTAAGGAAGTGCGTAGCTAGGAGGTGCTACCATTTATTGGACAATATAGCTTAAAAAATTATTACAATTGTTGACCCAAAACTCTTTTAATCTGCAGGCCGTCCTGCTCAAGGGAATGCACTGGCCGTGTCACTAGGCGTTGTTACAACGGCTCGAAGAAAATAAGGAGCGAATCTTCCAAATTTCTCGTGGGGTATAGAAACAGCCGCTGCAGTTGTTCATTGTTCATTTTGGATGGCCAAATAATGCTAATTGAGTTTTGAATTGGATAAATTTAGTTTTGATCTAAATTGTTGTAATATTTGGTCCAATTCTCTTGGTCACTCCTTTATCTAAAAAGTACCTACATTCCCTATTGCAGTGGGTATATTTAATTAGAGCAACTTACAGGGTCCCTACTTGTGCCGTCAAAACTAAATTTGAGCGCTCGAGCCAAAAAAAAACTAGGTCCAATAGGATCCTTACACCAGAGCCCTAAAAATTAATAGGGCCTCAGATCCTCCTCCTATCCCTTATTCTAGGGCCCAGCTGGTTGAAGCCCTCAAACCACAATTGGTTCCGTTTCTCTGCACCCGCCCGGCTCCAGGCACCATGTGCCACCTGCCCGCACCACTGCCCTGACTGGGCCCCTCCACCGGTGATGCCCATCTGGGTAGCTCTCCCCTAGCCTGACAGATCTCCTTGGTGCCCCTCCACCAGCAGTGGCAACCTCCTCCCTCTAGCGGTTGTGTCCCTCATCCCCCTGGGAGAGTGCTCTACCAACGACGTGTGGGAGGTGGGGGCATGGCTGGTAGGCGCGGAGGGTGAGCGTAGGGCGGTGGCCTCTCAGGGGTGGGGCGATAGCGACCTCGCCGAAGGCAAAGAGTATGAGGCATAGAGAATGACGAGTGGGCCCCTTGTGCCAGTGTCTATCAAAAAGGTTTTAAGTGCTTTTGCTGGAGCAGATGCAAAAAAAATCATGTGCCTAAAAATGAGGGGAGCCCTCAAATCAAAATTACATGTCCTGATCTGAGCGCTCTAGCTAGAGTTGCTCTTATATTATTAGATTAATTTGCTCATCAGTTGTTCATAATCACTACTATGTGGTTCAAATCAGAGAGGCATTCACAAGGAATATATATATATATAGTACCTACTATAACAAATACTAGATCTTTTAAATTTATACTAGCATTTTTCAACCTATTATCTACTAATACTATTAAAAAAAGTCACTACAGGCCTGTTTGATATAGAGCCAAGGGGGTGGCCTGCGCTCCCCAGCTGCAACTCGCCCTGTTTGATTCGCATGGCCTAGTTGCCGGCTCGGCTCACGGCATGCAAAAGCCCCTCTCTATCTCCTGCACCCGGGAAACGCCCCTAGGGTTCGTTTCTCCTGAGCCAGGCTCCCTCTGTCTCTGCGCAGGCGATTTCAGGGTGGCGGTGGCGCTTGCACGGGAACCATGAAAGTTCCTCCCACGCTCCTCCTCAGCAAAATCCGTTGTCTTTATAAGCCGCCTGCCTCCTCCACTACCTTCTTCTCCTTCTTCTAGCTCCGTCATCCCCATCTCTGTCCACTGCATTCACATTGAGTGATCGGCGATGTTGGTGTGGTGGTGGTGTGGTGCGGCGATCTTCTTCGTCTCCCTTCATCCGGTCGGGATCCGCTTTGCCACGGTGCTGCTGCGCCTCCTGCTGGGCTCCGTGGACGCGGTTGTCTTCATCCTTCGTCTTCTCCGTCTTGCGGTGGTGTGGCTGGTCTCGGTTGGGGTCGATCTGCTTCGTCCCATACTAGATTTGCTATTTCTTCCCCGGTGGCCCTTCTTCTTCTCCATCTTGCGCTTCTTGCGCTCACTATCATATCCCCCGTGGTGAAATCCCCCCAATCCCCTTTGCTTTGATTCTAGGGTTTGCTCTTGCCCTTTTTTGGTTTCAATTTGTTTCTGTGGAATGATAGATTGGGTCCATGATGCTGGTATATTTGCTATGAATGGTGATTTCGAGCACCTACACATGTATGATCCATTGTTGGTAGTTTGATATGGTCGATGATGAATCTATCCACTGCACTGGAGGCATTTTTCTTTATGTAGCTGTGTTATTTTTGTTTGTAGCTGCTTTAAGGGTCTACTGAATGTTATTGCTTAGATATGGTCGATGATGAATCTCTCCAATACACTAGAGGCATTTTTGTTATGTAGTCATGCTATTCTATCTTGCTTCGAATGATTGAACTTTCATGTTGAGGCCAGCCAGGGTCTACTAGAACTGAGTTGTATCTTTGAATGTTGAATGCAAGTAGATGGTTCCAATTGCACAATGTGCGATGATGGCCAGGAAAGCAGCTACTATGGTTGTGGTTATGCTTTCTTTTTTTGTCACTATACTTAGAAGAATTAGGGCCCAACATGAGCCTGTACCTTATGGTCCTAGGTCATTAGGCCAGCAACATAGGCTAGGAACCCTCCAAATGATATTTAGCTGCACTAATGCTGAGTGTCTGGCTATGTTGCGTACGACCAAAGTTCCTTTTTTCTCTATGCAACCTTTTTAGAGGTAGAGGCTTTGTTTGAGAAACTAGTGGTTGTTTAGTTGAGGAGTAGGTTACAATGTTCCTCCATGTGGTTGGTCACAACCAGAGGTTCAGGGTAGTTCACCAGTCTTTTAGGAGGTCCATTGAGACAGTTAATAGAGTCTTCCACCAAGTTCTCTATGCTATTGGTGAGCTTAGGACTGAAATGATCAAGCCTCCTATTGCTGCCACACATCCAAAAATCATGGGTAGCCAGAGATGGTACCCCTATATGCAGGTACTTGTTAATCCTATTTTTTGCCTTAGGTTTAACCAATTGTACATGTTTGCACTTATCCACTATCCTAAACATTTCTAGAACTGTGTTGATGCTATTGATGGCACACATGTGTTGGTAAGGGTGCCTTGACACATGCAACAGGCTTTCAGGGGTAGAAAACACAACCCACACAAAATGTGATGGCTGATGTGGACTTTGATCTCAAGTTCACTTATGTCCTAGCTGGCTGGGAGGGCTCTTCCCATGGCTGATGCAATTGACAGGAATGATGGGTTCACAGTTTCTGAAGGTAACTGAAATCATTAGTCCATACACTGTTGTCCTTTAACTTGCCACACACCTTCACTGTAGTATATTTTTTGGTCCACTTGTAGAGAAGTTTTACCTGGTAGATGATGGCTATGCTTACCGCACTGGTTTCCTCCCTCCCTATAGGGGGTGAGGTACCACTTGTCTAAATTTAGGAGCCACAATTATCCTACCAATGCCAGAGAACTGTTCAACCTAAGACATTCATCCCTTAGGGTGACAGTGGAGAGAGCTTTTGGTGCACTCAAGAACAGATTTCGTATCATAGACAACAAACCATTCCACATATACAAGACACAATAGCATGTTGCATTCTCCATAACCGGATAGGGATGTTGAGTTCGCCATTGAATTAATCCCTGGAATACCACCAATCTCGAGAAGGCCTTATCGGATGTCTCCAAACGAGTTAGCTGAGTTGAAGAAGCAACTTTAGGATTTGTTGACCAAGGGTCTGATTCATCTAAGTTCATCTGAGTAGGGTTGTCCTGCACTGAAGTTTTACCTGGTAGATGTTGGCTATGCTTACCGCACTGGTTTCCTCCCTCCCTATAGGGGGTGAGGTACCACTTGTCTAAATTTAGGAGCCACAATTATCCTACCAATGCCAGAGAACTGTTCAACCTAAGGCATTCATCCCTTAGGTTCAACAGTGGAGAGAGCTTTTGGGGCACTCAAGAACAGATTTCGTATCATAGACAACAAACTATTCCACACATACAAGACACAATAGCATGTTGCATTCTCCATAACCGGATAGGGATGTTGAGTTCGCCATTGAATTAATCCCTGGAATACCACCGATCTCGAGAAGGTCTATCGGATGTCTCCAAACGAGTTAGCTGAGTTGAAGAAGCAACTTTAGGATTTGTTGACCAAGGGTCTGATTCGTCTAAGTTCGTCTGAGTGGGGTTGTCCCGCTCTGTTTGTTAAGAAGAAGGATAACTCTTTACGGATGTGTGTGGACTACTGGCCACTTAATGCAGTGATAATTAAAAATAAGTATCCTCTGCCTCGGATTGACATCTTATTTGACCAATTGTCAAAAGCCAAAGTATTTTCTAAGATAGATTTGCGATCATGGTACCATCAGATCAAGATTAGGCCACAAGATGTACCTAAGACCGTGTTTTCCACCAGATACAGGTTGTACTAATATCTTGTCATGTTCTTTGGCCTGATAAATGCTCCTGCATACTTTATGTATCTAATGAATTCGATCTTTATGCTATAATTGGATAATTTTATGATTGTGTTCATCGATGACATCCTAGTATATTCAGAGATTGAGAAAGATCATGCAGAACATCTGAGAATTGTCTTGACCAGGCTCAGAGATCATCAGTTATATGCCAAGTTTAGTAAGTGTAAATTTTGGCTGAAGACAGTTCTGTTTCTTGGTCACGTGTTATCAGAAAATGGAATTTCAGTAGATCCCAGCAAGGTACAAGAGGTTATGGATTGGAAGGCACCAACTACAGTTATGAAGTCTAGAGTTTCCTTGGATTAGCCGGTTGCTATCGCCGTTTCATACCAGATTTCTCTAAGATTGCCAAACCAATGATAAGTCTGCTACAGAAGGATCATAAGTTCTCTTTGGAAGGAGGAGTGTGAGACAGCTTTCCGCACCTTGCGGAAATTGCTAACCACTGCTCCTATTCTAGCGCAACTAGATATAGAGAAGTCGTTTGATGTGTTCTGCGATGCATCCAAGAATGGTTTAGGATGTGTTCTTATGCAAGATGGAAGAGTCATTGCTTATGCCTCACGCCAATTGAGGAAACATGAGGTTAACTATCCAACACATGATTTAGAACTTGCTGTTGTTGTGCATGCTCTAAAGATTTGGAGACACTATCTGCTTGGGAATGTGTGTAACATCTTCATGGATCATAAGAGTCTCAAGTATATATTTACTCAATCAAAATTGAATATGCGACAGAGAAGGTGGTTAGAGCTGATCAAAGATTATAACCTAAATGTACACTATCATTCGAGAAAGGCAATCGTAGTAGCAGATGCCTTGAGTAGGAAGTCACATTCTCTTACTGTGCAACCATTGTTTGAGGATGGGTTCAACCTGATGCATCCTGCTGTGTTGCATAATATTCAGATTAGTTACACTTTGGAGAGTAAGATCATAGAAGGCCAGAAAGCGGACAAGGGGATATTCCATATCAAGGAGAAAATAAAGAAAGAACCAACTAAGCATTTTAGAGTGGATGAATAAGAAGTGTTATGGTTCGATGACCGTCTTGTTGTACCTAAGGATCGAGAGCTCAAGAATAAACTTATGGATGAAGCTCACCTTTCTAAGCTATCAATCCATCCTAGAAGTAGCAAATGTATCAAGAACTAAGACCTCATTATTGGTGGACAAAGATGAAAAAAGAGATCACAACTTATGTTGCTAGGTGTGATACATGTTGTAGAGTGAAGGCTCTTCATATGAAACCCGCTGGTTTACTACGACCATTATCAGTGCCAGATTGGAAATAGGATGATATCAGTATGGATTTCATCACCGGTCTTCTCACCACTCAAAAAGGAAACGATTTAATTTGGGTAATTGTAGATCGTCTTACCAAGTCAGCTCACTTTCTACCAGTAAAGATAGTGTTTCGACTACCTCAATATGCTGAGAGGTACATTGCAAAAATCATTCGATTACACGGTATACTGAAAACTATAGTGTCTGATAGAGGATCATAGTTTACAGCTCATTTTTAGGAACATATACATAAGTATTTGAGAACCAGTTTGGTCTGTAGTACTGCTTATCATCCATAGATAGATGGCTAGACAGAGAGAGTTAATGCTGTTTTAGAAGATATGTTGAGAGCTTATGTGTTATCTTCAAAAGGATCATGGGAGTCATGGTTACCGTTGGCCGAGTTCGCTTACAATAATAGCTATCAAGAGAGTATCAAGATGGCTCCGTTTGAAGCCTTGTATGGCAAGAAGTGTAGGACACCGTTGAATTGGATTGAGCCTAGAGAAAGAAGGTATTATAGAATTGATTTTGTTAAAGAGGCTGAGAAAAAGGTCTGTATTATCTAACAAAATATGAAAGCTGCTCAGTCACGCCAGAAAAGTTATGCGGATAAGAGAAAAAGACCGCTTGAGTTTGAGGTTGGTGACTATGTCTATCTGAAGGTTACATCGATGAAGAAGAAACGGTTTGAAATCAAGAAAAAAACTTGCTGCTAGGTTTGTGGGACCGTATAAAATAGTAGAAAAGAAGGGTCCAGTGGCTTATAAGTTACAGCTATCAGAAGCGATGAGTTCAATCTTTTCACTTTTTCACGTGTCACAATTGAAGAAGTGTTTGCGTGTTCCAGAAGAAAGGATAGAACCTCAGGGTATTGAGATTAAATCAGACTTGGAATACCACGAGCAACCGGTTCAAGTTTTGGACACTAAGGATCGAGTCACTCGAAATAAAGTGGTGAGAACATATAAGATACAATTGAGTCATCATGATGACGGTGACGCGACATGGGAAACAGGAGACTATCTACAAAAAGCCTATAAAGATTTTTATAACAAATGGTTCGTAACTCAAATCTCGGGATGAGATTCTTATAAGGGGGAGGGCTGTAACACCCCAGTGTTAGGCTTACATTAGCATTTGCAAATCATGTGCATAAGCATAATCATGCATTGATAAGCATCACATGAAATATAGAGTTGAAACATGTTAACGAAACATACATTTCGCAGTGTATAGTTTCAGTAGATTTAGAATTATGTTGATGTTTGTTAGGACTTGTATATGCTTGTTTGAATAAATGAACAACTTAGAAGTGTTTAGCAAACAATTTGGAGTAAGGTTTGTATTCAAATTTTTCTCAAATTTGGCTTTAAAAATAATCTTAAAAAATAGAGTTTTGATTTAAAATCAACTTTAAATCCCTAGTTCAAAATCTATTGGGAATTTGAGTTTGCTCCTTTTGGCAAAGTTGAAGGTCACAAAATTTAGAACAACCTTTATTTTTGGGTCAGCTTTTGAAAATGAAATTTTGGTGCTCAAAATGGGATATTTGGGGGTTGTTTAGCATAAAAGAAAAAGAAAAATAAAATTTTATTTGAAAATGGGCCGCACCCTCCTTTCTTGGCCCACGGCCGAAGCCGGTGTGGCCTAGCTCTGCGCCTGCCTCCGCTCTCGTCTACG
Organism: Saccharum hybrid cultivar R570; assembly: GCA_038087645.1. Taxonomy (NCBI): domain Eukaryota; kingdom Viridiplantae; phylum Streptophyta; class Magnoliopsida; order Poales; family Poaceae; genus Saccharum; species Saccharum hybrid cultivar. The sequence goes on along the minus strand of JAQSUU010000049.1, from coordinate 718,094 downwards.
CGCACGCTCGTGCCTGACCAGTGGCAGGAGCTCACCGCCGTGTGGCTGTATGTCGCCGGCGCTGCTCGCCTAGTGGCACGCCGTGGCCCCTACTGCAGCGCCATGCCTCCAAATCGGCCGAGCCGAGCAGCCGCTCCCTATCCTTGCCACTTCGCCTCTTCTCCTGCCTGCTCTTGCACTTGCAAGCAACCATAGCAGCCATGGCGCCATTGTCGCCGGCCCCGCAAGCTCCATCGCCAGCGCCTTAGCTCCACGCACCACCTCCCGCCTACGTCTTCGCCCTCGTGCTCACGTGTGCTTGCCGTAGGCAAGGCAGGTAAAGGCCGCGGGCCCCTCTCCTTCTTCTCACCGCGCGGGCCGCCATGGACGAGCTCGCCGGAGCTCGTGCCCATGCTGGCAACCGCCCTGCTCCCCCTTTCTCCCCGCACCGTCACGCACATCCATCGCTCCGCACCACCCTGAAACCGGTGTGCCCCTTCCCGTGCGTTGCCGTGGCCGGGAATGGCGGCCACACCGAGCGCAGCGCCACCGCTCCGCCATCACCACCGGTGAGCCTATGCCAGTGCTCCCCCAGCTCGATCAGCTAGGGTGCATGACTCACCTCGCTGCGGGGAGCACGATGGTGCTCACTCCGAGGCCGGAGACCTCACTGTCGGCGAGCTCTCGCCGCCAGTGACCTCCCCTGCCCTGTGCCTCTGACCCATGGGTCTGTGGGGGCCATCTACAGTGCTGAGGGTGAACATGGGTGCACAGATCTGGCTGCACCCAGTGTTTTGAAGGCCAGTTTTGAAAAGCGGTTTTTAGAAAATGATTTTCAAAAATGATTTAAATGCTTCGAAAAATCATAACTTGGTGAATTTAGCTCCAAATTTACTGAAACAAGTTTTGTTAGACTTCCTGTGACTATATATATCTGTTAAAAATATAAAAGTTCATTTTTATGATACTTTTATATAGGGCTTTATTTAATTTGTTTAAATGTTGTTATCTTGTAAAATATGTAATAAATTGTAGAAAGGTCAGAAAAATATGGTTCTTGTTGTGTTGATCTTGTGGTGACATGTACTTTCTATAAAAAAATATGTGACATGCATGTTCTGTGGAAAAATATGGCCAAATAATTTAGGTGTTTTAATTGCTAGTTTCTTGTAAAATTGCTAGAGCAAAAAATATGAATAATACATATAGTTGAAACTTTTTATATAATGTTCCTATACTCTGTAGACCATGCAAAAAATATGAAATCTGTTGTTTGATACTTTTTATAGTACAAAGTATTTTCATGCTCATTTATCCATCATAGCTTGTTATTTTTGTGTAGGCTATCATACTTATCCAAATATAATGAAAATTTTATGGTAGGTTATGTTCAGCATGACTAAGCTACTATAATTTTTCTAGATTTTGCTATATAACAAAAATACATGTTGTTGTTGTAACCTTGAAAGGATCTAGCAAGTGGCCTAGAGGGGGGTGAATAGGCCTTTTTCAAAAAAATAAACTTCACAAAACTGTCAGACTGTGCAACCTTTGTGAAAACGTGGAGCCTCCAGAAATCATAGTAATGAATCGATCTACTGCAGAATTTAACAAAAGAAAAAACAGATCGATTTAGATACTAGCCTTTCTGGGGAGAGTGTTGAGCTATCCAACCAGTTGTTTGCACCAAGAAGATGTGGAGTTCATACATCGAGTGCAAACCCTAAAATCAGCTCAAATCACAAGTAATAGCGACAACAATCACAATCATAAGAGACACGAGGATTTATCCTGTGGTTTGGTTCGCCACAAAGGCTGGCCTACGTCCACGTTGTTGAGGTTAGCCACAAAGGCTATAGAGTCTCTTGCAACTCACTCCTCTTCTCCAACCTACCGCCAAGGTAGTGGGTTAGAGGGTTCCACTAGCTTCACAAAGGGTAATACAAACTTCCCGGTGCTCAACCACGTGGATGATGGTTTTGTGCACGTGGAGGTTCCGCGCTTGCCAGAACAGAAAAGAGTTCAGATCAGCTGGCTTTTTGTGGCTGGGAAAGTTAAGATGTAGATGATGGTTTTGTGCATTTGGTTCCACCCCAAACCACTATTAGTATCCCCCTTGATAGTACGACTTGTCCTATAACTCAATTTCAAATGATAAAAGAATTAAACGCGCTCTTAGAGCCGATGTAAGCCATCCATTCGAGTTGGGGGATCTCCTCCTTTGTTTCTTTGCACCCATGACTAAAGATACACTATCAAACACTTAGAGCAGTCATTAGTCCTTTAGTTATGTGTTCAACATCACCAAAACCCACATAGAGCTTGATCGCACTTACAAACCTTAGTTTAAAATGAAATAAAAATAACATTCTTATTATATGATTAATTTAATTATGTAGGTTTGGTGTATCTTTGAAGCACCAAATAACTTGCTGGTATGACTTGGCATGTTAGGATAGTCATTGTAGTGTTAGTATAGTAGTACCTATGTTGTGGCTATATGGTAGTTAGCGGTATATGATGGTAGTTAGTAATAGAAGACAATGCAGTAAATGACATGTGCTTGTGGCACATGTTCTTAGATGATGTTGACTACATAGTAGAAGAGTTTTATACCTACTCTGTCGAATAAAGTTAAACATGTTCATCTACATTGAATACAATCAGGAGCATAATATGCCATCTCATCTGATGCACCGATTGCATAATTACTTATGCAAATGCATCATACAGGATCGCAGGAGGAAGTGCAAGTAGTGGTACAAGAGGAGCAGGCCAGGGCCGACCCATAGGAAATCTAGGCACAAGAGGTGCCCGAGGCTAAGGAGCAAGGAGAGGATCTGCCCGAGTATGTGGACCATCAGCCTAGCTCCTTCGAAAGAGGCAAGCCTCGGAGCATTATAAGTCTTCTACTTTATAAAAGCAATTAATTATATAAGTTATATATATTGTTGCATTAAGTTATAGGAGTTGAGTGAAACCATTGATGCATTTATTATATCCTTGTTACCTTGTTATATATGTATACCCTGATAAGTCTAGGACCGTGTTAAATGCTTAGCCCTGCTTAGACCGGTAGCAGTAAGTGATTTCCTATCACCGACAACTATAGGTGGTTACCGAAATACTTTAGCTATGGAATAGATGATATCCTGGAATAACCAAGTATTGACGAAGAAAAGGAGACTGGGCGGAACAAGTAGTGAGGAACCAGACAGGGTTCTGGAGTGCTTGTAGTTTTCGTCTGTGTTGGTTAAGAACCGATCGTTGGTTGTCACTCTTGTCATGTTGAACGTATGCCTCACATTTAGCTGGCCGAATAAAGTACCTTTCGATCGCGAAGCTAGTGGTACTATTCAGGCCAGGATCTACATGGGTGCATGTATTGGTGTTTGAAAGCATCTAGGCCCCGAGGTTTGGTTTTGGCAATTGATGACAACGCTTTATTACCATGACTAACGTGTGTTTTGCAGAAACTTTGGTAAGTTAGGTCATGGAGGTTTTAACTGCTTTGGGCACCATGGTATTCATGCCCCTTGATGGAAATCATTTCGGTTTTCAAAAGGGTGACGTCAAGATTAAGGACGGTTAGTTCCGGATGTCGAGGTGTTGAGAGACATTTGGAATAGTCGTTAGGATCTTCGTTTTTCTCTTTTGGCCGTACTATAAAGGGGGGCATGAGCGGGTAGCTTGACCTAGGCGAGTCCTATGTTTAGGTGTGGTGCACACTTGTTAAACTTGGCGCTAGGCAGCTCTAGAATAGCTCAAAGTTCAGTTGGAAGCAACTTGGTTCAAGTTGTGACGCGTTTCGGAGTGTTTCAGGTTGTTTTCCCATGACCGGATGCGGTCCTCGGCATGACCGGACGCGTCCGGTCAGTTCAGTTCCGCGGCTAGGGTTTCAGCTCTGAACACCAAACGCGGTCCTCGCGAGGACCGGACGCGGTGGTCAGAAGTCAACACGTGTCACTTGAGGGAAACACCCGATCGGACGCGACCTGGGTGTGATCGGCGCGTCCGGTCACAGTCCAGTAAGGTCCTGAGACGACCGGACGCGTCCGGTCATCACCGATCGGACGCGGTCGCGCGTCCGGTGCGAGTACAGTATGCTCCCTGCACGATCGGACGCGTCCGGTCACCCCTGACCGGTGCGTCCAGTCACTTAGGTGTTTTTCGGTTTTCGACCGTTACGAGCGACCGGCGCGTCCGGTCAGTACGACCGGCGCGTCCGGTCAGCTTGAGTTTTGCTGAGTCAGCAGGTAACGGTTCGTTTTGTCTGTGGGGTGTATAAATACATCCCCACCACCTCTTTTAGATGTCTCTTGCTCATTTGATCAGCTGATAAACACCTTTGGAGTGCAAGGTAGTGCAAGAGCACTAGTGAGGATAGAGATTTGAGAATCAAAGCTTGAGAGTTCCTCACTAGCGATTAGAGAGTAGCAAGTGTGCATCCACTTTCTCATTTGGGCTCGTAGTGGTCAAGTGAGAGTTCTAGCTTGTTACTCTTGGTGATCGCCATCACCTAGACGGCTTGGTGGTGATTGGGAGTTTGGTGATCATCCGGCGGAGCTTGTGGATGACCCAACTCATCTTGTGAGCGGTTGTGGGTGATTCACCGCGACGGAGTGTCAAAGAATCAACCCGTAGAGAGCACTTGATCCTTGCGCGGATCAAGGGGGAGCTACACCCTTGTGCGGGTGCTCCAACGAGGACTAGTGGGGAGTGGCGACTCTCCGATACCTCGGAAAAACATCGCCGTGTTCCTTGCCCCTTTACATTCAAGCATTTACATTCTCGTATTTACTTTCATTGCTTGTTTACATTCCTAGACTTGCCATGCTAGACTAGGATTGGAAACTAGGGTGCAAAACTTTGTATCGGTAGACTCTCTAGGAACACAAGTAGACACTAGGGGTGAATTCCGGCTTGTAGGATTTATTTCTTGCATTTAATTTTTAGAAAAGCCCAATTCACCCCCCCTCTTGGGCATCTTGATCCTTTCAATTGGTATCGGAGCCGTGTTGCTCTATTTTTAGGCTTTACCGCCTAGAGCAAGATGTCTAATGGGGAAGGACCACCTCCCACTTTTGAGGGAGACGATTTTCCATATTGGAAAATTCGTATGGAGGCGTACCTCGAAGCCATAGATGTTGGGTGCCTTAGAGCCGCAACCGAAGGGCTTCCCCCCATAAGGGATCCCGCTAACCCAAGTGGTGACGAGGAGAAGTACGACCGGTGGAATGCAAAGGCCAAAAATGCACTCTACCGGGGCTTAGGCAAAGATATCTTCAATCGCGTGCGTAATGCAAAGAACGCTCATGAATTGTGGGAAAATCTTTGTGCTCTCCATGAGGGAACTAAGAGTGAGCATGAGGAACGCTATCACATAGCCTTAAAGAAAATTAATTCTTTTGAGATGCTTCCCAAAGAAAGTGCTAATGACATGTACACTCGCTTGAATGTTCTTGAGAGGACCTCAATGCTCTTGGGCTCACCAAAATGAGCCAATCGGATGTTACAAGGAAGATCTTGAGTGTGCTTCCCGTTGAGAAGTATGGACACATTGTCACCGTGCTTCACCAAAGTGATCTTTCCACCGCAACACCGACTCAAGTTTTAGGGAAAATCAATGCTCATGAGATGTACATGCATATCACTCCGGAAGAGGGCTCATTATCTTCCAAGAAGAAAGACTTGGCCTTCAAAGCTAGTCATGACAAGAAGAAGAAGAAGGGCCAAGCCATGATGGTGCAAGAAAGCTCAAGTGAAAGTGATGTTGATGATGAATCACTTGCACTCATGGTGAGAAAGACCACCAAGATGCTAAAGAAGCTTAACAAGAGTGGCATCAAGTTCGATGGCAAGAAGAAGAAATTCTTTACAAGTAGCAAGAGAAAGCCAATCTCGGAAATGGATTGCTACAATTGTGGTGAACTTGGCCACCTAGCTCATCAATGCCCTAGACCACCAAAAGACAAGTACAAGAACAAGAACAAGGGCAAGAAAAATGATTCAAGTGATGAAGAAGAAGAGAAGAAGAGGAACAAGCCATACAAGAAGAAGGATGGCAAGAAGAAGGAGTTCCACAAGAAGAAGAAGGGAGGAAAGGCATACATTGTTGGTGATTGGCTCACCGACATTGAATCATCATGTGAGTCCTCCGAAGATGAGAGCGATGATGAGAAAGAGAAGGTTGCCGCATTTGTGATGGGGCCATCATCTTCACCAACATCTTCATCACCACCTTCACCGCCTCCTTCACCATCATCGTCCACTACTCACCTATGCCTTATGGCCAAGGGTGAACGAAAGGTACAAAACCATGATAGTGATGATGATGATGATAGTGATAGTGATGATGAATATGACTCACCTTCTTATGATGAACTTGTAAAATTGCTAAACAAATACACTAAAATCATAAGAAGAACTAGAAGTGAAAATGATGATCTTCAAAATGAAAATGAATCACTCTCATCGAAGCTTGAAAATATTCAAAAGACTAGTGGTGAGCTTAGAGTTCAAAATGAAGTGATGTCTTCCACTCTCAAGGAGCTCAAAACCTCTTATAAAGAGCTTAAAGATCAACATGATAAACTTGAGAAGAAGCATGATGAGCTCATCACTAGACATAATTCTCTAAAGGACAAATACACCACATTAAAAATTGACTATGACAGTCTTGTGGTTGCTAATGAACTTGCTCTTGAGACACATGATGCTACTAACCATGTTGTTAAGTGTGATATAGCTACATCATGTGATGACTTGATCATTGAAAGCATTGAGCGAGGTTCTAGTAGCAAAGGCAAGAGTGTGGTTGAGTCAAGCAACCATGATGATTATGCCAAGATTAAGAGTGAGAATGAGAAGCTTGCAAATGAGAACAAGAAGCTAAAAGGTTTGATGGCTCTTGAGAAGCAACCAACAAATGAGTCACTCATTGAAGAAAACAAAAAGCTCAAGCAAGAAAAAGAGCATCTCAAGACCGGCCTAAGCAAGTTCACAAGAGGCCAACATTTGCAAAGTGAGCTCCTCATGGACACCGTAATGAAGATGGATAGAAGTGGTATTGGGTACTTGGCAAATCAAGAGAAGAAAGCAAAAGATCAACAACAACAAAGCAAGTCAAAGCCCAAGCCAAAGAGATGTGTTGAGTGTGGTCAAGAAGGTCACTTTGCTCATGAATGCAAAACTCCACCACCACAACCCTTGCCCAAGCATGCTAGACCTTTCGCCTTCAATGCTCATTATATGCTAAGAAAAGATTCAAATGGAAAGATGAAAGTCATATTTTTGGGTCCCCCAAACAAGAATAGGCCAAAGAAAATATGGGTTGCCAAGTCACTAGTTGAGAAAGTCAAGGGCCCCTCTCAAGTTTGGGTCCCTAAACAAAAAGCTTGATCTTTTGTGTGTAGGTGAACTACAAGACCGATGGATCTCATTGGGTTATTGATAGTGGTTGCACTCAACATATGACCGGTGATCCTCGTATGTTCACCACCATTGAAGAGAATGGAATATGTCAAGAGAAGATCACATTTGGGGATAATTCAAAGAGCAAAGTCAAGGGTATAGGCAAGATTGCAATATCACATGATCACTCACTCTCAAATGTGCTCTATGTTGCTTCATTGAGTTTCAACTTGTTATCCGTTGGGCAACTTTGTGACCTTGGCTTCCAATGCTTGTTCACACCAAATGAAGTGGAAGTTTCAAAGATAGATGACAAGCAAGTGATATTCAAAGGCTTTAGATACAACAATCTTTATCTTGTTGACTTCACCTCCGAAGATGCAAATTTGATGACATGTTTGTTCACCAAGACCTCACTTGGTTGGCTTTGGCATAGGAGGCTTGCTCATGTTGGAATGAACACTCTCAACAAGCTATTGAAGAAAGAACTAGTGAGAGGATTGAAGGATGTGAAGTTTGAAAAGGACAAACCTTGTAGTGCTTGTCAAGCGGGCAAACAAGTTGCAAACACTCATCCAACCAAAGCTTTCATGTCAACTTCAAGAGTGCTAGAACTTCTACACATGGATTTATTTGGGCCTACAACATACAAGAGCTTGGGTGGCAATCTCTATTGTCTTGTGATAGTGGATGACTACTCAAGGTATACATGGACTTTCTTCCTTCATGACAAATCTGAAGTGGCAAATTGCTTCAAGAAGTTTGCAAAGAGAGCTCAAAATGAATTTGAAGTCAAGATAAAGAAGATTAGAAGTGACAATGGGAAAGAGTTTGACAACACCAACATTGAAGCTTATTGTGATGAAATTGGAATCAAGCATGAGGTCTCTTCAACCTACACTCCTCAACAAAATGGTGTAGTTGAGAGAAAGAACCAAACATTGATCACCCTTGCAAGAACAATGCTAGATGAGTACAACACTCCAGAGAAGTTGTGGGCCGAGGCAATCAACACCGCATGCTATGCTTCAAATCGCCTCTTCCTACAAAAGTTTCTTGGCAAGACCCCCTATGAGTTGCTTAATGGGAAGAAGCCGGACGTCTCTTTCTTCCGGGTGTTTGGTTGCAAATGTTACATCTACAAGAAGCGTCAACACCTAGGGAAGTTTCAAAGACGTTGTGATATTGGTTTTCTTGTTGGTTACTCATCAAAGTCCAAAGCATATAGAGTATTTAACCATGCCACCGGTTTGGTTGAAGAAACATATGATGTGGAATTTGATGAATCTAACGGCTCCTAAGGAGCAATTGAGAATTGTGATGATGTAGGTGATGAACCCTTGAGGGAGGCCATGAAGAACATGCTGGTGGGAGACATCAAGCCAAAAGATGATGATGACGTTGTACAAATTGTTGATCCACCATCTTCATCACGTGTGCCTCAAGATGATGACAAGAATGAGAGAGTTGAAAATGAAGACACTTATGTCTCTCATGAACAAGCCGAGGCACAAGCTCAAGATGTTGATGCTCCCCATCTACCTCCTCAAGTGGTTGATAGAAGAAATTCACCACTACTTCAAGCACATCCACAAGATCTCATCATAGGGAGTCCTACAAAGGGAGTAATGACTCGATCCCAAAAGCTAGCTTCTTTTGTTGAACATCACTCTTTTGTCTCTTGCGTTGAACCTAAGAATGTAGAAGAAGCTCTTCAAGATCCAGATTGGGTGATTGCAATGCATGAAGAATTGAACAACTTCACCCGCAATCAAGTATGGACACTTGAAGAGCATCCCAAAGGTGCAAGAGTCATTGGAACCAAGTGGGTGTTCCGAAACAAGCAAGATGACCAAGGCATAGTGGTGAGGAACAAGGCAAGACTAGTTGCAAAGGGGTTCTCTCAAGTTGAAGGTCTTGATTTTGGAGAGACTTTTGCACCCGTTGCAAGACTTGAAGCTATTCGTATCCTCCTTGCATATGCATCACATCATGATATGAAACTATATCAAATGGATGTGAAAAGTGCATTCTTAAATGGCTTTATAAATGAACTAGTCTTTGTCAATCAACCTCCCGGGTTTGAAGACCCTAGATATCCTAATCATGTTTATAGGTTGTCCAAGGCGTTATATGGGCTCAAGCAAGCTCCTAGAGCGTGGTATGAGCGCCTCCGGGACTTCCTCATTGAGAAGGGCTTCACCATTGGGAAGGTCGACACCACACTATTCACCAAGAAGTTTAATGGGGAGATCTTTATTTGTCAAGTATATGTTGATGATATCATCTTCGGATCAACAAATGAAGATTATTGCAAGGAATTTGGTGAATTGATGTCGAAGGAATTCGAGATGTCAATGATTGGTGAGCTCACATTCTTCCTTGGTTTTCAAGTAAAGCAAATGAGAGAAGGGATTTTCATCTCTCAAGAAAAGTATACCAAGGATCTTCTCAAAAGATTCAAGATGGAAGAATGCAAACCAATCAAGACCCCAATGCCATCAAATGGACATCTCGACCTAGATGAGGGAGGTAAACCGGTTGATCAAACTCTCTACCGTTCTATGATTGGTAGCTTGTTGTACCTTACCGCATCTAGGCCCGATATCATGTTTAGTGTGTGCATGTGTGCCCGCTTTCAAGCGTGCCCTAAAGAACCTCACCTAAGTGCCGTAAAAAGAATCCTAAGATATCTTAAGCTCACCCCAAGCATTGGTCTTTGGTATCCCAAAGGAGCTAGATTCCAACTAGTTGGCTATTCCGATTCGGACTATGCCGGTTGCAAAATTGATAGAAAAAGCACATCCAGAGGGTGCCATTTGCTTGGAAGATCTTTAGTATCTTGGTCATCTAAAAAGCAAAATAGTGTGGCTTTGTCCACCATCGAGGCGGAATACATTGCCGCGGGGGCTTGTTGTGCACAAATATTATATATGAAACAAACCCTCCTAGACTATGGAATTGTTCTTGAAAAGGTGCGACTTTTATGTGATAATGAAAGTGCCGTTAAAATTGCTAACAATCCGGTACAACACTCTCGCACCAAGCACATTGATATCCGCCATCACTTTCTAAGAGATCACGTTGCTAAAAATGACATATCACTAGAAGGTGTAAGAAGTGAAAATCAATTAGCGGATATCTTCACTAAACCCTTGGATGAGGCAACCTTTTGTAGGTTAAGAAGTGAACTCAATGTGCTTGATTCTAGTAACTTTAAAAAATGAGCGTGTGTTGTCCCTTGCATTGCATTGTATAATATGCCATGTTTATTTTTGTCGCAATGTTTTTAGGGCTTGGCTAACACGGTTACGATAACCCTTCCTTGGAGGAGTGAAAAAGCCTAACCGTGGATCAAACTTGACAAGCATTCTAGTTTTATCTTCTTGTATTGCATTGCATATGCATGGTTGTTGTTCTTGTTGTTTCTTTTCGGTTAAGCTTTGAGCAACCTCTGTGTTCGTCCATGGATAGAGAGAGCATTTTTACGCTCCTAAAGGTTCAAAAACTCTATTGCATGGCCATACGTTGCTCCTTGGGTGTTTATTGCCTATTTTCTTAAAAATAATACTAGCCTAAGGCAATCTATATTAAAATTTTTGAGGGTTTGAGTGAGGTCACTCATATCGTGTTCCAATTGGTGTTTATTTGTGTCTTTTTAAATTGGAACCTGATTGGGAGAAGTCGCGTCGTTGTTCGGAACGAAGAAGAGCGAAGAACAGTAACCGGACACTGGACCGGACGCTGCACCGGACGCAATGATGCTTCACCACCGCGTCTGGTCCCGACGTCCACCAGCGCGTCCGGTCATCTAGAAGACCATCTCTAGATCTACTGATCGGACGCTGCACCGGACACGCCTTTGTTTGACCACCGCGTCCGGTCCCGGTTACCACCACCGCGTCCGGTCATTCGTGATAATTTCCCGAGCTCCCCTCGACCGGACTCTGACCGCGTCCGGTCAGTCCTCACCGGACGCGTCCGGTCACTCCAGGAACTTACTGGAGTGTGACCGGACGCTGCACCACCGCGTCCGGTCATAACGACCACCGCGTCCGGTCATCACGCGTCGAGCGGATCTGACCCTTCATATACCGCTTCGTCCTCGGCAGTTTTCTTTTTCTCCGCCCGAGCCTCCTTGCGCCGCCGCTGTTTTCTTTCGCCACCGCCGCACTTCGCGCCACCGCCGCACCGCCTGCCGCCGGTGAGCCACCGCTTCGCCTTCTTGCTCGCGCGCGCGCCAGCCGCCCTTGCACGCCTCCTGCCGAACCGGCCTTCGCTCGCAGCCGCGCCGCCACCATCCTCGCGCCACCGCCGCGCCGCCGTCGCCCGAACGCGCCACCACCGCCGGTGAGCCGCGCTCCTGCAAGCCAGCTTCATCTCCGACTTGGTACGACTCGAGCTTGCCTCCGATCGTTTTTCGTCGATCTGCCCTAACCCTAACCCTAACCCTAGGGTTCGTCGGTCGATCGTTCGTCAACGAGTTTCGTCGCGCGTCGTCTTCTTCGCGAGAGCTCGTCCGGTGGATTCGGGGAATCTCGCGATCTAGGTCACCTCATCTTGTCACCGTCATCTCGTCGATCCGAGGTAGCTTCACGTCTCGATTCTCATCGTATCACATATGCTTGCTATCTCTAGGGTTTCGTACCTTTTAGTTGTATATGTGCTTATAGTAGATCTCTCTATTCTGTCGTTGCAGCGAGTCTGTCCGTGTGTCGGGTGAGATCAGTCTGCTGAATCCAAGGCCAAGCCTGCGGATACGGATTGAGGCCAAGCCTCTTGAGTGACAGTTCATCATCTTTTAGAGGTTTTCAGTCAGTTTGTCAGCATGGTGCATTGCAAGAACGCCGGTGGTGCTCCTGGTGACGGGAACGACAGTCCTCCTCATCGGTCTGAGATTGCACGTGGGAAGCGTGTTAAGATATTGGCCAGAAAGAAGAAGAAGACACTCACAGAGGTAGAGATTGCTCAGGCCGTGGCAGATGCAGTAGAGCAGGCAGAGAGAGGTGGCAGGAGCAGTGGCATACGCATAGGCGAGCGTCGCTTTCATCTTGAAGGTCGACAGCTCGGCACAGAGGCCACTGAGGGTACTGAGGATACTGGAGCTGCAGAGAGTATGTCAGTTGATCCACCTCCAGAGGCTCCAGAGGCTCCAGAGGCTCCAGAGGCTACAGAGGACACAGAGGAGCAGCCAGCTCAGTCTCCACCACGTCGCCGCTCCACACGCGCACGTACTCAGGTGTCTCCTAGGCCAGAGGGCCAGCGTCGTGGAGCACGCCCTCCTCCCAGAGCTAGAGGTTCACCCCCGGTCGAGCACTTTGACTTGAGGGGTGCTACAACACGTCAGGTACAGGGGTTGAGGTTCGTGGAGGTCAGTCGGTGGTTTCCGCCTGTGAGGGATCCTAGAGCTTCAGAAGGATTCTATACCCCACTTTAGGAGGATTTCTACAGAGCTCTAGTTGACAGTGGTATTGCTTTCCGACCACAGAGGGTCTGTCGACTTGAGTCACTAGTTGAGGTTGTGGGAGAGCAGCTACGTCCGCACCTGTCCTTTCTGCCAGGCTTGTCAGATCTTCTTGGATGGACAGGTGCATACTGCGGCACATGGGTCAGAGAGTTTTATGCTTCACTATGGATTGATCCTGCCCATGATTTCATTCACTTTGCATTCCGAGGCCGCGATCACCGCCTATACAGCACCAGAGTGCGGGAGATTCTTAGACTCCCAGCTTCCAACACGAAGATACATCAGCTGTGCTTTGGTCAGACTCCTCCACCGAGACGCCCTCATGGCGGTGCAGTGCCACCTACAGACCTGGTTCGACCCTGCTTCCGTGAGCCTTTTGGCGAAGGGTCTCGACGCACGCCTGCCAGTTTAACACCACTTGCCAGGGTTTTGGATGCTATAGTCAGACGCACTCTACTTCCCAGACTTGGCTACAGAGAGGGACTGACTCGGATGCAGCTATGGGTAGTTCACCACCTCCTCTCACAGACTCAGTTTGACATTTGGGATCTCATACTTAGTGAGATGGAGGACACCATAGCTGAGGGCTTCAAGGGTAATCATCAGCTGCCCTATGCACACTGGATCTGCTTCATTATTAGATCATCCATCCAGTTACCAGCAGAGATTCGAGCTGAGATATCAGATACTACTACTGCTTTCCCTGAGTATGATATCCGTTAGCTTTGGGCTTCAGTCACCAGAGATCAGGCCCCAGTGCCAGGACAGCGTGTGCGACCTGAGGTTCCTGAGACAGCAGCTGAGCAGGACGCCACGGTTGATGAGCTTGCAGAGGCAGAGCTTGCAGATCTTGATGCTCAGCCTGCTGATCTTCCTGAGGATGGGACATCTGACAGCACTGATGAGGACTACTAGCCCATCCCCAGGTATCGGTCTCCTCGGTCTCACGACCACGAGGCCGGTGGCTCTGGTTCAGCCTCCCGCACAGACCTAGCCATGGTGGCAATACTTGAGAGGTTGACCCAGGCACAGGAGCAGCAGCAACAGCAAATACAACGACAGGCTCAGGACACAGCTGCAGCACTTGCACAGATTCAGGCTCGTCAGGACGAGTTTCAGCGTCAGCAGCTTGAGATCCAGAGGCAGCAGGTCGAAATGCAGCGACAGCAGTACGAGATTCAGCGACAGACTGCAGCTAGTCAGCAGCAGTACTTGGACCTTCTGCGCCACCTAGTCACTGTTGGGGTTCCTCCGCCTGCTTCCGTCCTGACTTCTGCTTTACAATCTAGTGATCCATCGAGTCAGGGACAGCCGGCTTTCCAGTTCACATCTCCACAGCAGCAGGTTCCCCAGTCTTTCCAGTCCCCGAGCTTCACGCCTATTCACACGGGGTTTACACCATCAGACCAGCCTCGCCCTCACCTCCTGACAGGCACACCATTCGGTGATTTCAGTGCTACCTACAGCGAGTTGACTGGTCAGCCGACGCCCTCGCACACTACTTTTGCTACTTCTTCAGGGTTGTTAGCTTCAGAGGCGGCTATTCCTCCAGTGACAGGGACTGGTACTACAGAGACTCTACCTTCGTCAGTTGCCTCGACAGATCCTCCTGCTATTGGCTCGCTACAGGCTCAGGTCACTCAGACGGATCCTATTATTGCTACTACGACAGTACCTGTTCCTGCCGTTCAGACCCAGACAGTTACATAGCCACATGCTTCTTCAGAGGGTCAGCCAGATAGCTCAGATTCCGAGGGCGATTCTCTACACTTCATGATTACTCCGCGCACCTCGGCACCCGACACGACTCCGTCTGCCCCCCCATCAGATCCTTAGATTAGTTTTTTTTTGGCGCTTGATGCCAAAGGGGGAGAGAGAGTAGTTTCAGGGGGAGTTTTGAGAGAGGGTTTTCATTTTTTTTCCTGTGTGCTACATTCATGCATCATGTTTACTTTTCAGTCATTGCATTCGTGTGACATGTCGTTGTGAGATAAACCTTGAGTCTTAATGTTTTATCCTGTCACATTGTTATCTCTTGTCACCGTTGTTAATTATAGCTCTAAGGTTGTGCTTCCGTGCCTTACTCCGTTTTCTTATGAGCTATATCTATTTGTGTACTAACGCTTTTTATCTTATCTTATGAGTACACTCTTTTGGCTTGGGACACATAAGCAATTCCTAACCCTTCTATGCTTATTGCTTTTTGCTTATGTGAACCATGCATGCTCGAAAACCTCAACTCCAATCTTTCATATCTTAGTGTTGTCATCAATCACCAAAAAGGGGGAGATTGAAAGGATCTAGGCCCCGAGGTTTGGTTTTGGCAATTGATGACAACGCTTTATTACCATGACTAACGTGTGTTTTGCAGAAACTTTGGTAAGTTAGGTCATGGAGGTTTTAACTGCTTTGGGCACCATGGTATTCATGCCCCTTGATGGAAATCGTTTCGGTTTTCAAAAGAGTGACGTCAAGATTAAGGACGGTTAGTTCCGGATGTCGAGGTGTTGAGAGACATTTGGAATAGTCGTTAGGATCTTTGTTTTTCTCTTTTGGCCGTACTATAAAGGGGGGCATGAGCGGGTAGCTTGACCTAGGCGAGTCCTATGTTTAGGTGTGGTGCACACTTGTTAAACTTGGCGCTAGGCAGCTCTAGAATAGCTCAAAGTTCAGTTGGAAGCAACTTGGTTCAAGTTGTGACGCGTTTCGGAGTGTTTCGGGTTGTTTTCCCATGACCGGACGCGGTCCTCGGCATGACCGGACGCGTCCGGTCAGTTTAGTTCCGCGGCTAGGGTTTCAGCTCTGAACACCGGACACGGTCCTCGCGAGGACCGGACGCGGTGGTCAGAAGTCAACACGTGTCACTTGAGGGAAACACCCGATCGGACGCGACCTGGGTGTGATCGGCGCGTCCGGTCACAGTCCAGTAAGGTCCTGAGACGACCGGACGCGTCCGGTCATCACCGATCGGACGCGGTCGCGCGTCCGGTGCGAGTACAGTATGCTCCCTGCACGATCGGACGCGTCCGGTCACCCCTGACCGGTGCGTCCAGTCACTTAGGTGTTTTTCGGTTTTCGACCGTTACGAGCGACCGGCGCGTCCGGTCAGTACGACCGGCGCGTCCGGTCAGCTTGAGTTTTGCTGAGTCAGCAGGTAACGGTTCGTTTTGTCTGTGGGGTGTATAAATACATCCCCACCACCTCTTTTAGATGTCTCTTGCTCATTTGATCAGCTGATAAACACCTTTGGAGTGCAAGGTAGTGCAAGAGCACTAGTGAGGATAGAGATTTGAGAATCAAAGCTTGAGAGTTCCTCACTAGCGATTAGAGAGTAGCAAGTGTGCATCCACTTTCTCATTTGGGCTCGTAGTGGTCAAGTGAGAGTTCTAGCTTGTTACTCTTGGTGATCGCCATCACCTAGACGGCTTGGTGGTGATTGGGAGTTTGGTGATCATCCGGCGGAGCTTGTGGATGACCCAACTCATCTTGTGAGCGGTTGTGGGTGATTCACCGCGACGGAGTGTCAAAGAATCAACCCGTAGAGAGCACTTGATCCTTGCGCGGATCAAGGGGGAGCTACACCCATGCGCGGGTGCTCCAACGAGGACTAGTGGGGAGTGGCGACTCTCCGATACCTCGGAAAAACATCGCCGTATTCCTTGCCCCTTTACATTCAAGCATTTACATTCTCGTATTTACTTTCATTGCTTGTTTACATTCCTAGACTTGCCATGCTAGACTAGGATTGGAAACTAGGGTGCAAAACTTTGTATCGGTAGACTCTCTAGGAACACAAGTAGACACTAGGGGTGAATTCCGGCTTGTAGGATTTATTTCTTGCATTTAATTTTTAGAAAAGCCCAATTCACCCCCCCTCTTGGGCATCTTGATCCTTTCAGTGTTGAAGGGGGTATGACAGGGGCGCGAAGAGTGAGCCCAAGGGTAGGCGTGGCCTGATTCCTAGCAGTCGGGCAACCTCTAGGTATTGCGGCTGTAGTTTGTCCCACGACATTTACCAAAATAGTGTCATTGGTGACCTGTAGCTCACTTGATCGGTGAGTGTGGTTTGTGTGAGGAATAAATCACCAGCTGGTTAGGAATCAATTCGAATCGCCATCGCTCCTAGATAGTGAGCACTTGACTCGAACTACGACATCGTAGTAATAATGATGAAACACGAATGGTTATATGGATGATGTTGGAAACGCTAAACCTAAGATGGTAACTTGATGTGAAGAGTTAATCAAGTGATTGCTATAGCATAGGTGCTTACCTAGAGTGACAGGTTATAATAAAGATGATGTTAATACTTAAAATGGTTTATTCAAGATAAATTATGCTTTTCGCAAATGAGTCGGCTAGTCCATGAAAAGAAAGCCTTGCATGCACCTTGGTGTCATTTTATTTTCATTTAAGGTGGGTATGTCTAGCTGAGTATATTCTCGTACTTAGGGCTTCGTTCCCACTGTTGTTGCAGATGGCCAGATGTACTATGGATATTGCATCAATTGTCTGTATCCTACGATGGACGATAATTAGGACCAAGGGCATGGTCGCTCCGTACGTCTTACCTGATACTTTTGTGGGACATGACTACTATCTGGCACAGTAATTCAAACAAAGTCTATGTGTGAAGTCTCAAAACTATTTGCTTCTGCTACTTTATTTTAAACTTGTTTTGTAATAACTTTATGTTCCAAACTCTGAGGTATTCAAAATGATGTTGCGAACTCTATGTAATATGTGGCTGTGGCTGCTAAACTTATACAATCTTGGTTTGTATGTTGGTTGGTTTGAAATCCGTCGTGGTTTCACAGACTACCGGGTTATACGGGCTTAAGTTTGCTAAATTACCTGCTCCAGCGGTGATTTTCTTACTTAATTTCGTATAATTGGTCAGTTATGTTACATAGGGGTACTGCTAGGGTTTGATTCATGCTTTCCATTCATGTATGATTTTAGTTTGTAGACCTTAGATATGTGTCGGCGTCTAGAAACGGGGGTCTAGACAGAGCGACGAGTGAATTTGTATTTGCGCATCTAGGCCCGGATGGTATGTAAAGCGGACACAAGGGTGTATACTGGTTCAAGAATGGCCCTATATCTAGTGGATTCTACTGCTACTTGTGTTGTCTTGCACCGAAGTGCTCGTAGTAGGGTTACAAGCTTTCGAGAGAGGGAACGGATCCTAGGTCTCTTCAGGTGTGTGTGTGTGTGTTGTCTTAGCGAGGTGTGTGTTCGTCATCTAAAGGAGTTTGTTTTGATCAGAGAGTCCCCCTAGATGTGACCCCTGCCTCTTCTTTTATAGTTTCCAAGGGTAGGGCTCGAGTTACATTTGTGGTAAAAAGGTGAAATGGGGAAAAGACGAAAGAGAAAAAAGGTGGCCTTGGGTGTGGCTGTTTTCCTCCTTATCTGTTGTGAGCAGCTTTCCTTGTAGTGCAGAGATGTAACGAGCATTGATCTTTTGGCCTCTCCATCCACTGGTGCAACATGCTGTGGCCATGCTTCGTTTTGTGTGCTTCTGTGCCATCGAGGATAGGCGGTACACATGTGCCCGGATTTGTGTAGAGAGGGGGGTAGGTGGTATAGTTGTCGTTACCCTCATCGCTGTGGAGGTCTGGACGTCATGGTGGTGGAATGACCGGGTGAAAGCCCAAGTTTGGTTTTGGTAATTAATGACACCAAGTTGCTAATGCCATGTGCTAAGTGTTTTGAGTTAGGCATAAGCAACACATGTGATGAAGGTGTATGTGGCAAGGAGTGATGGCCACAAGATCACAAAGAGATGGTGCATGAACATGAAATGATGATCATGGTGATCAAGCATGAGAAGATGGACATAGAACAAAGTGATCAAGGAAAAGGTATAATCATAGGGTTTGCTTTTGCTGGTCTAAGATGAGTAGAGAAGTGATTGACCAGGTTTAGAATTGATAGTCGACTATCAAGAGGGGCAATCATGGTAAGCTCGTGAATCAAGTGCTACTAGGTCATCTTCTTGAGCATATGCATTAGGATCTAGTAAGAGAGCTAACATAACGCCTTGAAAAATGATTGGGAAAATGCTAACACACTCGCACATGGTGATATACACATGATGGTGTTAGCACATTTGCGAAGGCGGTGGAGTTTGAGCGGTAGAGAGGGGTTTGGGGTCCTCTCTCTCCCTCCCACCGAGCAAGCTCAGAGGGATTCAGGCGTTTTTGTGGAGTTGAAACACTTATTTTCCATTGCACAGGGTGCGAGAACCGGAGGCAAAGTCGCGGGAGTGCTTCTTGCTGAGAAATACTCATTGGACGCTGGCTACGGCAGCGTTGGATGCTAACGTCAGCGTCCGGTGTTTTCACTACAGAGGCACGCACGGACAAAGTGATCACCGGCGCGTCCAACGGTATCGCACCGAACGCTGGGTGATCACTGTTGATCGTCCGGTGCTGGTGACTTGGCGTGTGGCAGAAGAGCTGGAGATCACCGGACGCTGTGGCGCATCCGATGGTGATGCGTCGGATGCGTCTGATGCACGTTTCCGAGCTCGAGGAGCTTACTGGACCGCATCGGACGTCGCGTGTGGTGCGTACGGTGAAGAGCACCGGATCATCCGATGTGAACTTAACTGAGCACGTGCTGGGATGACCGTTGAGATTTGGTGGCTGCAGTTGAACGAGGAGCGACACATGGACGGCCAGGGAGCACCGGACGCTGGAGGCTGCGTCCGATGCCTAGGCACCGGAGCGTCCGGTGCCCCCGAGTCTGCTGCAACGGATAGTTACTTACCCCTTTGCTATAAACAGTTGGTTGCCAGTTTTAGGGGGTTCTCTCTTGACTCTTTGAACACTTGAGACATACTTTGAGCTAGAGAACTTCCCCTCCACTCATCTCCTTGCTTGGTTGCATACTCTAGTGAGATTGAGTGAGATTCAAGTGTATTGCTTAGTGATTTGCATCTAGTGGCACTTGATCCTTGAGTTGGCTATGGATTTCTTATTACTCTTGGGTGTTTCCTGACATCCTAGATGGCTTGGAGTAGCAGTGGTGTTGAGCTCATGATTGGAGATTGTTTCGAGCCTCACCAAGTGTTTGTGAGGGGTTCTTGAGCCTTACCCGCGGGAGTTCACGAATTGGCTACTCTAGTGGGGCTCGTGGTTTGGAGGTTCCCCATCTTGTGAGTGGATGTGTGGCACCCGCTAAGGGTTTTACTCTTGATAGTCAATTAGCTCATGATCCATCAAGTGGGTGCATCGCCACAACGAGGAGTAGCTTGCCGAGAAGCAAGTGAACCTCGGTAAAAAATCTTGTGTCATCTCTCGCCGAGAGTTCTCTTTGTAATTGTGTGTGATTGATTCTTTGGATACATCTCATCTTTACACCATCAGTATAAGAATCAATTCACTCGCCTTTTACATTCTTTCACTATATCTTATCTAGTGTGCTTAGAGTAGTTTGTATCACATAGGAGTAAGTAGCATAGTGACTTAGCTTTCTTGTTGTGAATTAGAGATCATAATCATATCTACTAGAATTGTTTAGGTGACTTGCATAGTGTAGTTGAGCTAGTGCTAGAATTAGCTTCACCATCTTTTGTACTAACTTTGTTGTTGAGTAAAGTTTGTAGAAATTTTGAAAAGGCTATTCACCCCCCTCTAGCCATTTAGGACCTTACACCGGGGTCATGTTGGATCAGAGCACGGTTCCCATGCTCCTGTTCACTGTACATGGTCATGTCCGTTCCATCGGCGGGAATGGGCGTCGCGTGAGGGCCCCATGGCTCCCCGCCTTGCCCGAGGGCTCCACGTGTCCCTCGGGCGAGGCAGAAGTATGCCAAGAGGATCGGGCTCTCCCGTGCGTATGTTGCAGGGGTCAGGCGAGGCGGAAATTGTTCCAGACAGGGCACAGGGGTCAGCTGCTTTGATGACATCATGGGGCTCGGGTGAGGCGAAAACTGCCACTCGAGGCACCTATCTCGCCCAAGACCTTTCCACAAGGCTCATGCGGGACAGAGGTTGACTTTCGACCTTGAGCGACTGACACACCGTCAGTGCCTTTAGCGGGTTAGTTTTACCGGGGCCCCTACGATGGGGCTTTGGCAAATGTGCAAGGTGCCGTATTTCGCCATCCGTTGGGTACCCTGGTATATTGATACCCGACAATATGGAACTCAAGTGGTGTCCTAATCATGTGTAATAACTGATGGACATGACTAAGACCAACCTGCTATTATTTTTATGATGATTCTGTTATCATGAACATGATTGAGACTAAACCGGTGTAAATCTTTTATCTATTGTTCATCTTCTATGTCTTGTTCATCTTCTACCTGTTCTTCATAAACTATCTGTTGTTGATACTTGCCTTCATGTCATGGATGGTGACCTTATTAGGATGGCTAGGTTTGTGGTAGCTACTGACATGGCTGTTGTGGCTGGTGCTGGGCCAGCTAGGGCTGTTGCTACACTTGAGGTGGTTGATGTGGGGGCTAATGTACCTAAGGTAGTGCCTACCCAAGGGGGTGCTGGTGGTGCTAGGCCCCCTGAAAGGACCTTGATGTCGCCTAGAAGGGGGGTTGAATAGGCATGTTTAAAAACAAACTCGAGTAGAAGTTAAACTTTAGGTGTGGCACTGCCTCACTTGAGTGCGGTGGTCCTCACTCTAGTTGCGACACTGCCTCGCCCCTGTAGAGAGTTCAACACATACCAAACTTGGTAGAAATATGCTAGAGATGTCTAGTGACAAGTTCACCAAGTATCTACACTCACAAACACTTACAACCAAGTAGATCAAGTGGAACACAAATAATGCAATTCAAAATATAAAGGCATAAGACACAAGATTTATCCTATGGTTTAGCTCACCAGCAAGGCTTGCCTATGTCCATATTGTTGAGGCTTGCTAGTAAGGCTTAGGGCTTTGCAACCCTTCCTCATTCTCAAGCCAAGAGAGTTAACTCTTGAGATGTGGGGTGATTGCACTAGCTTGTGGTAGAACCGTCTGAATTATCGCACTTTTGGAGGCACTTGTCTTCCACTAGATACTAAGTACCCTGAAAGTGAGCTAAACCAGATAGTTCTGTCGAGCACACCCTAAGGAAGAACTCAAAACAATCCACGTTTTATATTTAGAATTCAATAATGAGTACGAGCTTACAATACTTCATACAACATAGAGTCTCATAAATTCTTTATTATAATACCAAGGTTCAGAGTATGATAATTAAACAGCGGAATAAAATAAACATCAAGCGGAGCGATACAAGGATCCGTCTGTGTCCACTAGAAGAATCCTCCACACAAAAGCTTGCTTCTCAAGCTGCACGTAAATAAACCCAGAGTACACAATGTACTCACAAGACTTATCCGACTAGGGAATATATTTCCCGACTCTTAAGAAATATGACAGGCTATA
This sequence comes from Saccharum hybrid cultivar R570, assembly GCA_038087645.1. Classification (NCBI taxonomy): domain Eukaryota; kingdom Viridiplantae; phylum Streptophyta; class Magnoliopsida; order Poales; family Poaceae; genus Saccharum; species Saccharum hybrid cultivar. The sequence continues at coordinate 695,836 of JAQSUU010000049.1, read as the reverse complement.
TGGCTTGTGGGTTTCTTGTTTGCAGAAAGCAATACTAAGAATGTGTCCTTATTTGGAGATTATTAGCAGTCATGATTAGTTCATTATCCAACCTTCCTATGTAAGCACATGTTCTACTTTTAAGCAATGGTTGAGCAATCAGAACCATTTTTTCATCTTTCATCTTTCTGTTCTTACTACGGTGCTAGACTATAGCCAAGTCGTACCATTACATAGAAACAGTGATTCGTGAATCAATGTAGCCCAGCTGGGTACCCCAAAAACACACGCCTCATTTGTACCCCAGGCACAAACAAGACCAACCCAATCCACTCCTATCAAGGGGTCTAGGTTCCCGTCCAAACTGGAACTCTAAGCCCCCAACACTGTAGGCTCGGTCTCAGTGTAGTGCTTAGACCTCCACCCAATAATCCACCATTAATAGTCAGTCTGAAAATAGCCGGAACCCATGACAAGAGAGTAACAAGTCTTCCTGTTTTCATAAGCAAATATGTGCTCAGGATAATAAGTCTGTGACCTAACTAGCGTCCACAGCAACGGACGGTCCTCAATCGACGCAGGCGGGACAAATGCAACCAGAGCCTCGCTCAGATTTCCTAACCAAGCCCCATCCAATTCCAAGTACAATCCCGCCTGATCTCCAATTATTATACATATATATTCCATGTGATAGTAACAATGATAATAGTAACACTAATATCTTTTCCTATCTCTCGCGAGTGACAGGTAATCACTCGACTTATACCGGGATCCTATAGCATAGCAATTTACATAATTCTGTCATACTAGTAAGACTCATAGGATAAGGATATATATGCAAGTGGATTTCATTCAACTCTTTAAAACTTAATGCACAAGCATATAATAAAGTGCAGAATAATAGGGGTTATGCACCGAGGCTTACCTTGGGCAGGCGTAGTGTCAAAAGCTGTGTCAGTCATGGGTGGCTTCGGAACTCCCTCCGGCACGAGGGTCTCCTCCTTGTATTCCTTGATAATCTCTTCGTACTCCTAATCGTCGACGGTCATAGCCTTCGTCAACTCGTTCACTATATGCATGCAATGATGATGATGCAACCATTTAGCATTTAAACAACATCATCTCTTAAAATAAGAACACGCTTATCATGCTAACAAGCTAGCTCTACTGATCACATACCAACTAAATATCATTTCATTAACAAGAATAGTTTCGCAACTAAATTCTTAAATGATTTAATATGCTTTCAATTAAGGATGTTAGCTACCTTAACAAATTAGCTATTCAGAGGCTACAAAAATTATAGAGAGCACATAATAATATAATGAGGCTACCGTAAAATTTTCAGATTTAAAGCATTCACTAATTTACCACAAAAATTCTTACAAATTTATATCTTATCAATATTAAGCATTTCAATTTAATTAGAGAACTCCTAAAACTATTATACAACTATGGGAACAAGGTATACTAGCAGATAGAGCATGATTTTAGGATCCTAACAAAATTAGTTTCACAATTTTTTTGGATAGGTTCATAATTTGATATTGAATTTATAGGTTCTTAGCAACAAAGAAAAAAAGAAAACACAATTAGAAAATACACTTTAAAAGGAAACGGGCCGGCGGTTAGAAACCTAGTGACAGCAGGTAGGCAGAGATGGACTCGAGCGTGAGTGCCGTTGGGCTGTAGCTGTGCGGAGGCAAGGGGAGCGCGACCGTGCCGGTGTGCTGCGGTGGTGGCACAGCGTGCCGTGGTGCAGGGCGCGGACTCCAGGATGCCGGGCTAGGTTGGAGGCAAAGAAGAAAGGGTCTGGTTGCTAGCTTGTATTGCTCACCCACTGCACGACTGCTGCTGCTTCCTTTAAAATTTCGGACGACAAGCTGAGGTTGTGCGTGCCCTCTCTCCCTCTCTCTTCTCTCACACACGTACATGCTGCATGCATGCACTCCTCTTCTATCTCAGTCAATCTGACTTGCAGGACGCCCCATCTTTCCAGCTGCATGCAGAGACAGCAGCGTAGGGAAGGGGACGGGTGCACGAAATTTTTGTCAAAACCAAACAGCCCCAAAACACGGCTTTTCATAGGCGTCAGTGCATGCACTCTTCATATCTTTTGGTCAAAATTTGCTGCGTGCATGGGTGCACAGGCCCTCCATGCATTCACTCCCTCTTTTCCATTCTGCATACTAGCGGCAGCAGGCGTACAATGTGTGCATGACGAGCAGAGGCACAAGCGTCCATGTACAATACCTTCTGCGCTGCTACACTGCTCAGCTACTTATTTCTGGTTGCGTGGTTCATGTTTGCAGGGCAGCTAAGCATCGTTTTAATTTTGGTCGAAGACTAGCCAATGCTTATGCTGTGGGTAGTGTTTGCTGCTGCTGCAGCCGGTCGTCGCCGTGCGTGTGCTGCACGGGCTAAACAGAGCGGTGCGCGCGCTATACGCTAGTAGTTGCTACCTAACTTGCCATATGCAACACGGCAAAGTAAAAGCATTGCATCTTGCCAACGAGATATACTGAAGTGTGCGACCCGGGCTTGCTCTGTGAGTATGCTGTGAGCGCAATCAGGGAATTAGGAAGAAGATGAATAGCAAGAGATGGAGTTGGATCAGGATGACAATAGTGAGTTGAGCTGGACTAGAAAATATTTGTACGAGGAATAGTTTAGAGCTCAAATTGAGAATTAGTGCAATAAAATTTAATTTCTCATTTTGCCACATGCAATAATACATAAATATGATGTTCATGACATGGTTTAGTGATTTGTTAGCGCGCAACACCGAGAGTGTTACATAGCTACAAGAGGATGATTACAAACTTTTTCGCTGCTCACCACAAGCACGGGAGCTCGCCGGGCGACGTCTAGCCGTCTAGGAGGCTTCACCTGCAAGAGTAACAAATGCGCAACAAAGATTGACGAAGCCTGACAAGTGCTCAAGGTTTTGCTTACTCTAATCATCTCTATAACACTTAATCACACACTAATCACCCACTCTCACAAAGAGAGGGGTTAGAGAGAGCTTCACAAGGCTTTGGAAAGAGTTGGCAATGTTCTTAATGTCAGCAGCACGACCAGGAGGCGTGAGATGAGTATATATAGCCACCCTATAAAAATTAGCCATTAGAATTCGAAAACTAGCCGTTATGGTCTATAAGATGCAACACTGCAGCACTTAACGCGCGGCACTGCCGGGGTACGACACTGCCTCAAAAATTCGCGGCACTGCTGCAGCTCCCTAAAACAGCACAGATCACCTCACAAAAAACACCATAACTTTTTACTCCGAACTCTGTTTTTAGTGATCTTGGACTTTCCGAAAAAATTATTTCGAAGGCTATCCAACCCAATAGAGAACAAGCTCTGAGATCAAATAGTGCAGGTGCAGTGCTAAGTGTTTTTCTCATGTTAGCACTTGGGTTCGGTTAGTATGAGCACTTGAGACTTGTCTAAGATTCATATTGCATCGCCCTTGATGGTACGACATACCTATACTCAAGATCAAGATAACATAACCATTTTAACCACTTGAGTCTTTAGTGTTTTCATATGCCATTTCTTCTCAATATCGCTTCATGAGGGGTTGCATTTAACTTTATCTCCTCTCTTTGAGCAAACATATCTTGAGCATGTGACTTAAACCATTTCAACACATTTGAGTTCAATCTATGGCTTCAAGTTACTTTCACTAATGATTTGATTCTCAACACAATATGATTTCTTATAGCTTGATTAGTTCCTCGACTCAATACAAGTACTCTCTTCTTCACCTTAGCCATGGTACCTCGGTCCTCAAGCGATCACTTGCCCTTCACCTCCGCTTAGTCTCTCAAAGCCCTTTCATTGCTATCTTCATCTTATCAAGCCATACTCAAGTCACATCATATTAAGCATCCATTGAAAAACTATTTCTTCAATATTATGATCCTTACTTAATATCTTCTAGATATGAATGTTGAGATCAATCAAGCTTCAATTTGATTCACATAGAGATACATTTGAATCAACATCAATATGGTCAAGCCAATTCACAGTTTCTCATATCCTCTTCATTTTGGCTTGACATTTCTAACACTCTTTTCAATATATATCTTCATATTTCTAGCTTGATCAAATTAATGCAAAGTAATTTTCTAAATATTTAACCATACAAGTAAACCAATGTAGAGACCAACTTATTTCTGATATGATTTGTGTCCTTTGTCATTTGACCTTTGCTTGGCATTCCCTCACTTATGCATTCTTGATTCATTCGTCAACCTTGATCAAAGCTAGTTCACTATCAAACTCTTCTTATTCATAAAAAGCAAACCATTATTGAGACCAATCCAAAATCATCAACTCATGTCTCATTTACCATTTGCCAAATATGCTTGCTTTCACATAATGCTATGATATCCCACAACATAGAAGCCATTTCATTGATTCCATTTGCATTGTTGTCTTTTGCTTAAACTAGATTGTTTCCATGATCTTCTAATACAACAATACACAACTTTAGTCTTTATTTGAACAATATGTGGAATATCATCAAGTTTGCCTTCTTGTTGAACCTATATATACTTATCATTCCATAATCCATAAGTGTATGCAATAAACTCAATTTTCTATTCAACACTTAGCAAACTTGTTAGACCTTTAATTGTGTTATCATTCAATTCACAAAACCCACAAAAGGGCTAGATGCACTTTCACCCCCATGAGGTGAAATAACAACACCTCTGGACTTGTCCTTAGGAGGATGGCCCAGATAGTGTCTGATGGCAGTAGGACCGATAAGTGCTTCATGGATAAGGATGTGAACTATGTGGCAAAGGCTCTTAAGGAGTACTGTGGTGACGCTGTGAGCCCTACTCAGGTGTACAATTACTTGAGGAAGTGGAGGCAGAAGTGGGCTAGGGTTGTGAAATTGAAGGACCTTAGTGGTGCACTGTTTTTCCATAATGCTGGAACTTGAGCACTACCTCGGCCACTGCAAGGTAGAAACTGAGTCAATTCACTGTTTCCCTTCTTCCCTGTTTCTCTTCTAGCCACTGTTTCTCCTCTTCCCTGTTTATTTAATTAAGCACATATGACTGTAGGACCATCCTAAGGATGCTGAATTCCTCAACACCCCCAATCAGATTCTACACTAAGAGGAGACCATATTTGGTAGTTCTATGGCCACTGCTAGGTATGCCCTAGGTTCCAGTGAGCCACTTGGGGTGAACCATGTTGATAGTGTTACTGCTAAGATAGAGGGCCATGGCTTCACCACTGTTGCTGGTGTCAAAGCTAGCCCTGAGATTAGTGAGGGTAGCAAGGCTACTGACCTACTGATTTCCGCTGTTGGGGTAAAGAGGAAGAGGGGAAATTTCAGTGAGAAAGAGATGCTTATGATGACTAACATGACAGATGTTGTCAACAATGTGGCCAATGCACTTAACGAGACTAGGCCTGCACATGTAGATCCTGACCTCTATCTTACAGTCATGGAGATGCAGGGCTTCACTAGTGAAGCTCTCATTGTTGCCTACACCTACCTTCTGGAAAACAAGGCCCTTAGTAGGGGCTTTGTGAGCATGTGAGACAGCCATAGGGACATTTGGCTGAGGAACTACCTAGCCAAGAACTACTATATGTAGTTCTGTCCACCTAGGACAACAAGATAAAGAGGGGGTTGATTGTTGAGATGTATAGTTCCTCCACCTCCCTCACCCTCTCTTCTCTTTTGGGTTCCATTTTGGTGTAGCTCATGTGCATGGTAGATGGCTGACCAACACCTGTCCTTTTGGGTTTGCATAGTAGGAGGGTGGCTACCTATATCTGACCAAGTGTAACTTGGTAGTTTCAGTTATGTGCCTACTTGTTGTGGGTTGAAGTTTTATTTGGACACAAACTTGATGTATTAATTAGTAACCTCTGTTGGTTACTGCTAATGCTAGTTTATTTGTCACTTTATGTTCTTGTTGCTTTGAGAGGACTGTATTACATTGTGCTGTTCATGGGTGTCATTGAACCCATGGGACACATCCATTCCCTAGCAACAGCATAATCATACCATGCTGATGACAGTGAATGGATGTGCCCATGGATTTCATGGCCTTTATTATCTTGGGAATGGCCTTGTTTCAATCTTCATTTCATGCTTTCATATATTTCTGTCATTTCTTAGATTTGATACTTGTGTTTCCATGACATGGTGCCTAAAGTGGGTTCTGATCTAGCTTATGATGCAAAATGTGAAATAAACTATGAGGTGGCTGAACAACTGTTTCCTGTTGTTATTGTTTTTCATGGCTTGTTCTTGCTGGTTTTCATGACTGTCATCAAATCCATCTGAACCATCCATTCTCTAGCAACACCACTTGGATGACGATAGAGAATGGATGGCTGGATGGGTTCCATGGCAGCCTTGATGTTATGTTCCTACTTATTTCTAGTCTCAAACTTGCTGCTTTTCTGGACTTGTTTGGTACATGTGCAGCCACCTGTGATGAGTAGTTACATGAATTGTAGCACCAAATTCTACAGCTAAGGCCACCATTTTTTAGCCTATGATGTTAACAATTTATGTTGATCAAGATGAACCACCTCATTGGTGTGGCATTTAAGATCATGGGTTGTTTCTTCTCTCAATCCCAAGATCTTCAATGGCACACTCATAGCTTGTTTCATGATTTATATTTGACTAAGGCTAATGAACTTTTTTATTTCACAGAAAATGGCCCCTTGCTATGTGGTTTTCACTGGGAAGAAACCTAGAATTTATAATGGATGGCATGAATGCAGTGAACACGTTCATAGGTTCAAGAAAGCTAGGTTCTTGAAGTACAAGAATTATGAAGAGACAGTTAGAGATTTTAAAGCATCTCTGGGTGCAGCAACTCCCCTCCCCTCCCAGCTACTCCCAGATGACTCTTGTCAATGCAATCCTTCTGTTAATGGTAAGCCTAGTTGTTGGAAGAATGTGTTAATCATTCCACTTCTGATTCTAGTGTTTGGACTATGGATGAGGGTGACCATGACTGGCCACTACAACTACCATACTTAGGCCTGTGATGATAGCAAATTGAGCATGATTACCTAGCTCTATTTTGTTCAATGTTCTCTGTTCTATCTCTTTTTCTTTTGGTCGAGCAAGGTATGACTTATGCAGTGATGACATGACTAAGTAGTCTGAGGCTAATCTGTTGTCAGTTAATTGTATTTGGACACCTTCTAATAGTTTGTTTGGATTATGCACTTGTTCATTAAGCATTGTTCCGTATGCTGTTGTCTTGTGATCTATTCATTCCTATTGTTGTTGCCAGTGGCGGATCTACAGGGGGGCTGGGGGGGCTCCAGCCCCCTAATGACTTGATTTACCACTAAATTACTGTAGCAAAAAATCTAAAATCACCATTAAATTTTCATGCAAATCAACATCTCTATTGTTTTAGCCCCCCCTTGATTTTTATCCTGCATCCGCCACTAGTTGTTGCTGGTTGTTGCCTAGTCAGGCTGGAATCAAACATGATCTCCAACTGGTAGTTGGAGTTAGTTGGTGCTAGGCCGGGCTCTATGCTTCAAATCAAACACTGGGCTGGCTAGGACAGGCTACGCAGCTGCAGGAAATCAAACAAGGAGGCCTGTGCATTACGGACCAGGACGTGGCTGGCCTAGGCTTGGCCGACGGGCTGAGCCACCCCTGCGCCCTGTATCAAATAGGTCCTACATTCGTAAGAGGGTCTAGAAATTATCACATTGATTAAAAAAGAGAAAAATATGCACTGTTGTATTTTATGATGATCTAGTGCTTAGATTAAACAAAAATAGTCCATGCCTAACATGATGAATAAATAGTAAATTTAGGACATTAAATTGAATAAAATAGCAATGTGATTTACGAGTTAGAAAAGAATGTATATCTAAATAAAGAGCTAGTCCACGTAAAACGCAATAGAAAAAAAATACAGATGGCAGTTAGACCCAGGCGAGCTGGTCTATGCACGGTTGCCTACTGCATCCGCATGTGCTTAGGCCGTGTTTATATGCTAAAAAGAGGTAAAATTTTTTACATAGTAACTGTCACATCGAATCTTTGGACGTATGTATGAAGCATTAAATGTAGATAAAAAATAACTAATTGCACAGTTTATCTATAAATATCGAGACGAATCTTTTGAGCCTAGTTAGTCCATTATTAGACAAATTTTGCCAAATAACAACGAAAAGTGTTACAAAAATTTTTCCCCAAAATTTTTCACAACTAAACGGGGCCTTATTGGGCTAACGCTAATCTAACCTACCACATGTCCAATTGCCAACAATATAATATGCTTAGTATAATTACTTGGTGAATTACTAAAGTTTTTGTGGAAATAAAACTTATCGCTTAACCGAATTCATCAGAATTATGACTAACAAGTGTTATATGCCTACGACACAAAGTTTTGCCTATCACGAAAAGTTGTGCACCTAGGTTCTAACCATACTACCTTAACATGATAATTCTAAGAGCATGTACAATAATGAGCTTATAGCTAAGGTAGTCAGCATTTTTTTTCTGGTGTGGGGGGGAGAAAGGAGAGGAAAGAGAAGAGAGCTTAGCTCTCATACAAGCAACAAGCTAGGTACGGAACCATAGGTATATATGGGCACAAACAAAAGTGTATGTGAGGAGGAATAAGAAAGAGAAAGTAAGACATGATACCACATAATAATAATAAAACTTTTTCTAAAGCCAAATAGAAGACAACTATTGTATAACTTGATTCTTATGACTTGACTTATAGCCAAGCACTTAGCTCTATTATTGACCGTGCTCTAAGAATATATAGTACTCCCTCTGTCATAGAATTAAAGCTGTTCTAGCATGCGACATGATCAAAAAGACCAATGGGACGTTTGGTTCCAGAGCCGGGTTCACCTTGCCCTGCTTGCACGCTCAACGAAAAACTTGCTATGCCCAACGAGCCGAAACCCCTCTCCGGCGAAAGCAAAGAAATTGCTTGCTGGCAAGAAACGAAAAATAGCTGGCCTAACAACCAAACTGCTCAACAACCAAACTGCTCACTCCGTCTGAGGGCCTATTTAGATGCCAAAAAATTTTGGCTAAAATTCATGTAACACTTTTTATTGTTATTTGGCAAAATTTATCTAATCATAGACTAACTAGGCTCAAAAGATTTGTCTCGATATTTACAGACAAACTGTACGATTAATTATTTTTTCCCTATATTTAATGCTCCATATATGCATCTAAAGATTCGATGTGACGGGCAGTGCGCAAAAAAAATTAGCTTATTTTGGCCATCTAAACAAGGCATGAGTCTTTGCCGGGCAAGGTGAGGCTAGCGCCAGCTACGGAACCAAACGGCCCCCAAAGGGACCCCTATTCTCTAGCTCTCCTCGGCCGTAGTCATTGATTAGCCTGTTGCAGGCTCGCTGGAGACTGGTGCTGCCCAGGCGTGGGACTGGCATTTAAAACGTCATTCTTACTGGGACATCGTTCAAAGACTAAAATGACATTTTTACGGGGACGGACGGAGAAGTTTGCATAACAGTACTAAAAAAGTAAAGAGGATTAGGAAGTTGAAGATTTTTTCAAGGTATCCGTGAGTCCACGCTCCCCACTGGTTCCTGTTAGAGCACCGCACAAGGGTCTAGCTCTCGCTTGTTCCACGCTTCGATTAAGTGCTATCTATTTGTTGATCCTTCTCCACTCCAAAACAATGGATCACCACAAACATGTACACATTCTTAGGCCTCTCACAAACGCTATTAAGAGAACACCGAGACTCCAAGAGCCACACACCACCTAGCTGTCTAAGTGATGTTAAACACCAAGAGTAACCAGAACAAATTCTTACTTGACCCGACAAAGCCTAATGAAAAGAGTGGATGCACATTTGCTACTCTCTTCTGAGCCCCAGTAGAGTCCTTAATCTTGAATTAAGATTTCCTAATCACTCCAAAAGTGCAAATCACTCTCTTTGTACTCAAGAATGTGTAGCTAGCTGCCCTTGCTCCGAAGTGCTTAAATGCGAGAGAGGACAGAGTACATATAGGCCACGTATAGAAAACTAGTTTTCTTTTACAACAAACAATTTTATTTCAGCAACTCGTAGCTGCGATCAAACTTACATACAGAAGAAGTCAGTGCTTCCAACAGAGGGCACCGGTGACTATGGCTGCTGAGTATACAAAACTAGTTGTTGGGACCCACTCAACTGAAAAGAAAGCATTGGATCTGATCTATCCAGTGCTTTATCTGGTACAGCACCGGAGAATTCTGGTGGCCTGAGGGTGTTTAGTTCTCAAAAATTTTTAATCTAAAACATCACATCGAATCTTGTGGCTGATGCATGGAGCATTTAATATAGACGAAACAAAAAACTAATTGCATAGTTCACCGTGAAATCGTGAGACGAATCTTTTAAACCTAATTAGTCCATGATTGAACAGTAATTACCAAATAAAACAAAATGCTACAGTACCTGAAACCAAATTTTTTTTCCCAACTAAACACCCCCTTATCGAGTTCGCTGTACTACATTGTGCAGCACTGTAGCAATTAGTAATAATCGTCCAAATATTGATTAATTAGGCATAAAATGTTCGTCTCGCAAAGTACAACAAAACTGTACAATTAGTTTTTATTTCATCTACATTTAGTACTTCATGCATGTGCCGGCATTTTGATGTGATGTAGAATCTTCTTTTTTGTATAGTAAAATTTGGAGATGAATTTGAGCATCTAAACGAGGCCACGAAGAATTCTAGTGGCCTCCAATTAACTCATCCAATGTACTCGTTAAATTCCAGTGATAATTTTGGTGGAGGCACCGGAGAATGTTGATATCTTTTGAACTGCCGAAATATATATTATTGCACAACGTTAATCATAATGGTTATGTCATATTAGTCGTTAAAACTGAATTAAGGCCCTAAACCAAAATGCTTTCGAACTCAAAGCACACGTTCGGCGTGGCATGGATCAGATTTGTGGTGAGGTGTGGATAGTATAATATATAGATTTGAGTGTGAATAAGGGGCTATTTAGTTGGCAAATTTTTTAGCAAAACGTTACTGTAGCAGTTTCGTTGTTATTTGGTAAATATTGTCCAATCATGGTCTAATTAGGCTTAAAAGATTTGTCTCGTCCATTTCATCTAAACTGTGTAATTAGTTTTATTTTTTTATCTATATTTAATACTTCATACATGTGTTCAAATATTCGATGTGACAGAAAATCTGAAAATTTTGACATCTAAACGGTGCCTAAGCATACTAGCACGGAAGGTATGGACGACGACCGTACAATACGTAATGCACTTCTCATTTTCCTAGAATAAAGCGAACTAGTGCCCAGTGTAGTAGTCATCGCAAGTGATCTACCAAACTAATTGCATAAGTGGTGGCTAATTCGGGAGACGAATCTATTAAGTCTAATAATCTATAATTAGCAAATGTTTACGGTAACATCACCTGTATTAATTATGGATTAATTAGGTTTAATTCGTCTCGCGAATTAGCCAATTAATTAGGCTTAATTCGTCTCACGAATTAGCCACAACTTATGTAATTAGTTTTGTAATCAGCTCATATTTAGTCCTCATAATTGACATCTAAATATCTGATGTGACACGGACTAAAGTTTAATTTTGGGATCAAACATCCCTTACTACAGCAACTAAGATATCCTCCGCACACCTCCCAAAAAAAAGATAACCTTACTTGAATGATGAACCAAACACCCGTCAAAACAAGGTGGCAAGCCTAACCTTAAGCGTGGCGAACTGTGGCTGGGAACCAAAACATACTTTTAATTGGGTCAAAGAGAGAATACCTTGTCATTCTCATTCAAGTCGATAAGACAAGGGCCATGTTTACTTGAACTTATCCGTCATGGTATAGCGTTTTCTCTCACGACAAATTAGCTTCAGCTATCTTATCAGCCGCAAAAACCATCAGCCAAACAAAGCCGAGGATAATGACCGCCAACTTTGGTTTGCCCCATTATTAATGCGCTCTGATCCTCTCACCATCAAGTGATGTGACGCGGCGAAGCTTGGATCATGGAATGCATCTCCCTTCAGAGGCCGATTGAGGCGCATCCGATCGATCCCGAGTTCCCGACGATGACATCTCTCCTCGATGCCGACTCAAATTCATTGCTTGCCACCCTGCACCACGCGCGCTACGCTTTCAGCTAGCTAGTACCAATGGTTCCCAGCTCCAGAAGCAAGAAAACACTACTGCGTACTCCCTCCGTCCTATTAAGTGTCGTTTTTGACTTTCAGACTTCATGTTTGACCGTTCGCCTTATTCAAAATTTTTGTATAAATATTATTTATTTTTTATAACTTACTTTATCATTAGAGATATTTTAATAATAATTTATTTATTTTATTATTTGCATAAAAATTTGAATAAGACGAACGGTCAAACACGAAGTTTAAAAAGTAAAAAAAACGACATTTTTAATGGGACGAAGAGAGTACAGTACAAAGCTGGTGTGCGGGCGTAGACGTGTGATGTAGGTGAAGGCAGGGTAGGCACATGCAACCACAACGCCGAAAGAGGGGAGGTCTATGGAGTATGGACTGAACAATTTAGCACGCATGCATTCAACCTTCAGCCTTCAACGGGAGATCCCCACGTCGATCGGGCTTCAGCATGTGCGTGATTGGCCTCTACGAGGTCACCTAGATGGGGGCCGCCGGGCGCCGACGATCCCCATTGGCGTTCGGCATTGGGTAGCGGCAGCACTCCGGCGGCCGGCCCGAGCTCGCCGGTACAGCCGGCATCTCGTAGAAATGGTTGAGTTTCGTATAGAAAATTTTCCACTGTACCCCCACGTGTGACTCTGCATGTTGGAGTTCGTCCAGGTGGCATGCATCTGCGAATTGACATGTAGGGGGTGATTGGTTGCTGGAATTAGGCCATCCTGAGGCCCATCCGGCACTGCTCGGTGCACTTGGGCCATGTTTGGATGCCTGCCTCGCATCCTTTACCTGCTCCGACTCATTCATCTCGATCCCTCCGTCCCGCACGCCTCCATCTTCCCAATTTTTGCTTCCCTCACGAGCTGGGACAGTGCGGTGCTTGGCGGGAAGGGTTTCGGGGAGCACGGGAGATGGCGTCGTCCTGGCGATAAAAGGCGCGTGCGGGTGTGCAGCTAGGGTTACTGCCCCTATTCCCTCGTCTCTCCTTCATCCTTAGCTCTGGTGCGCCCTCTCCTCTTCGTCCCCATCGACCTCGGTGTAACACCCCAGGTGTTTGCCACCAATTAAGCAGTAGGTTTGAGCTCAAACATGATAGATTAAGTGGAGATGATGATGTCAAGGTCAACCTATGGACAGGAGCCCCAACCTAAGCTTGGATGTTGCACCCTTGCTTTACATATAGACAGTTTTCAAAATATATGATTGGGTGGTGTTTTTGCAATATCTTCATATGTCTCACCTTAGTACCTATTTATATTGGTCACTGGAAAAGTTTCATGACGTTTGAAATCAAAAAGTCACATGAAAATGATAAGTTATATCCTTATTGGAATGACTTTACTAAGTGCTGGAATTGCATTATTAAGTGGATGGAAATATAGGTTATCAACCAAACCTTGCAACCTTACCCAAATGACTCTAGATGGACTCTACAACAAAAGTCATGAAAGGTTCGTGTTGAGCAAATGTCAAGAAAATGCTCCATTGGATCAAAACGGACAATTCAAGCTTTATCGCGATACTACTTTGGTCAAAGTAGAAATGTTGGTTCTATATTAGTTCTGATGTTGGACCTTAAATGAAAGTTGTAGTTCGTGTTTTGTAGAAGAAACTTTGTTTTTGGACCAAGAGCTAGATCAGCATGGAAATAAGTCAAACCGAGGCACAAAGATTGAATCTGCCGCAGTTTTCAGCACTTAGAAATATTTCAAGTCTGCGAATTCCAGCACTACTACGATTGGCATGCCGCGTTCTCATGTTTTCGTTAAGCAACTTGATTCGATCCAAAAATAGAAGTTGGAGCTAACTCATTGGAGAAGATCTTGTAAAAAGATGGGAATAGTTGGATCAAGTTTGACCTCCCAAAACCCCAGAACCAAGCTCTATTTTGATCGTCATTGGCATGTTGACATTGTTATTTTGGCGGCTAATTACCCATGGATCCATAGCCCTAATGACAGCACACCCTTAATAAAAGTTGTAGCTGGGTCAGCGTAGAAGATATTTTGTTCAGGTGCCAAGATCCAAATCGTAATGGAATATGCTGAATTGGGGCTCGAACTTGTCTAATTTGACGCGCACCAGGTGTTCGATGGTGGGCCCCTTAAGGGACACGCGGTCGCCATGCCTCTCGCCTTCGCTCCACGCGTCGTGGGCGCCCTGTTAAAGCCGTGCCTGTTGCCCGCCGCTGTCCCAAGCCGCCCAGACGCTCCCCGCTCCCGTTCTCGCTGCGACACGTGCACCAGAGCGCTGCCCACCATGGCCGCGCACCGAGCTCGAGCTGCTACGCCGCTGTCTTTTGGAGAATGCCCTTGTCGATTTACCAACCAAGTTAAGTCCTAACGAACGTCGATCTTAACCACAATTGTTGCTTGCCAAGTTTTGGAGACCATGCTAAATTCCATGTTGGATCTCCCGATTGTCTCTCCTACAGATGATCCGAGCAACGCTAATCTCTTGTTGTCTGATCTAGAAATCTTTGCTTGTGAAATTAAGTGGTTATCTTATTAACGCAATCTCTGATCGGTGTATCATTTTGTTTGGAAGTTTGCTAAGTCCCTCCCAACTTCTAACGTCTCTCAACATTATTAGTATTGATCTCATGTTGTTGTCCAACTTGACCAAGAACCCTTGCTCAGTTGTCTTCAGCAATTAAGCTATGTTCCCTTGCGCTGTGTTTTAATCTTCGGATCGCCTCCGTGTTGACTCTAAACCTTGTAACTACCCTTGCTTGCTACTCCTCCCTTGTCTGGTGCTTGTTCTTACCACCCAATCGGTGCCACTTGAAATTCCACTTTGTTTGTGTGTTTAATAATGGTGTTACGATTAGCATTCTATGGTGCCGCGACGAAACCGAGAGCCTCCTGTGGGCGCGCACACAAGGTTGTGCTGCTCGGCACGCGCTGGTATCAGGGTTGCTATTCATGATCCATTATGAAACAACAACCGATGTGTTATTTCTCGTGACCGTTTTCCTTGGTTATCTCCCTATATCTTATCTAAAGATTCATATCTTAGACCTTATGTAGTAGATATCCCTTGAAGTTGCTAAGAAGATGACCTTTGAAGAACAGTCACCGGCATAAGCATTGACAGACTGCAAGAGGTGGTAGACAAGTGACTCTCCCTATGTGTCCTTGTATGACGTCGGTCATCCCTGTAGATCAAACGGACACATAACACTTACTATTGGACAAGTTATCTGTGGGATAAGAATTTATCGTCACATTGTGCATTTGACCTAGTTATCAAAAGTCTTGATCCTTGTGCAGATGACAGTCATACAGATGAAATCAACTCTCTCTGGTGTGACTCCTTATCTACGTAGGGATGCCCTCCATGTGGAATGATGCTTTGTGCTCTGTGAAAATAGCCCACAACTCCAATGCTTGTGCATCGTCAAGATTGGTGTCTAGATCACCGGTTGAAATTGTTCCATGAGAAATATGTCAGGAAGACTATAACCTCCATCCTCAACTAGAGAAAGGCTTCTGCTACTATGAGAAAGATCAGAGAGTGCAAAACACACACCTCAACATGTGAAGCAAAAGAAAAGGAAGAACGCAAAATTTGTCCAGAATTTTGTGACACTACACCGGTTATCTTCAAACTAATGGTTAGTGACTCAAACGAAGTTGGATTGACCCAAACTTGGTAACCTCATTCCTTACTTAGGACCCTTCAATGTCTTAAGTGGGTATGAGCATTGGTTGAGTAAAACATAGGATTTGAGAGATGTCATGTCAGCTTGGGTTGCTGCCAATTCAGAACAGAGCTATTTTGGTGGATGGGTTGTTGGATGGTCAAACGATGTCTGTTTGAGCTCAATTTTGGCGAGTGGTTAGAAGACCCATGGATCTATATGCCCACCAATATTTGTGCATATTGGAGTAGTAGTTTATGTTATATGAACAGAAAATAAAAGGGTACAGAATCGGTAATTTATCTGTTGACTGCGATCATCCTTTACATTGGAAGGTTATGTTTGTAATGCATGCCAAGAACTTGCAATTGATAGGTATCTTGCTGTTAGACAACCCTCAGTACCCTTGGAAAGACTAATTGCACCCCTATGTGCCTTTGTATAAGAGAATCTTTTTGGGTGACTTTTGGCAGAAATCCAGGACCGACAGAGTCAGCTATCACTTTCACTGTTCCCTCAATAGACTCAGATAATACAGTGTTGGCATCAGAGAAAAGAGAACTGCAGACGTGAAGCAATATGTAGTTTTCCATCAGATGGCATCTAAGTGAGTGAATAGTCTATGACCGGTATAGACATTGTCTATTGGTTAGACGATTTCTGATAGCCTCGAAGAATGATTACCTCATATATGGATCCAACCCTTATCGAAAGTTGTACATGCTACACCACCAGAAAAGTAGATGCTACGAGTAGTTAGTCCATGCTTGTAGTACTCTTCGTACACCGTGAACGAAGGACCGTATTGTCTTGGATTCCTCCCAAAAAAATGCTTCATGGAAGTCAGTGAAGGAAAATTTTCAGACAAAAATTTCTGTGTAAAGCGAGTATCAGAAAGTGTCTTGCCCAGTTAGCCTCTCTGATGCTTGAAGCTAAGTAGCCTGATGCGCTTGCAGATGTTGGAATTGGATAGCATGCTTCTCTTCCCTTGAAAAGTCCTCCGCAACGAATCTTGGGACGCGATTCTTTTAAGGGAGGAGGGCTATAACACCCCAGATGTTTGCCACCAATTAAGCAGTAGGTTTGAGCTCAAACATGATAGATTAAGTGAAGATGATGATGTCAAGGTCAACCTATGGACAGGAGCCCCAACCTAAGCTTGAATGTTGCACCCTTGCTTTACATATAGGCAGTTTTCAAAATATATGATTGGGTGGTGTTTTTGCAATATCTTCATATGTCTCACCTTAGTACCTATTTATATTAGTCACTGGAAAAGTTTCATGACGTTTGGAATCAAAAAGTCATATGAAATGATAAGTTATATCCTTGTTGGAATGACTTTACTAAGTGTTGGAATTACATTATTAAGTGGATGGAAATATAGGTTATCAACCAAACCTTGCAACCTTGCCCAAATGACTCTAGATGGACTCTACAACAAAAGTCATGAAAGGTTCATGTTGAGAAAATGTCCAGAAAATGCTCCATTGGATCAAAACGGACAATTCAAGCTTTATCGCGATACTACTTTGGTCAAAGTAGAAATGTTGGTTCTATATCAGTTCTGATGTTGGACCTTAAATGAAAGTTGTAGTTCGTGTTTTGTAGAAGAAACTTTGTTTTTGGACCAAGAGCTAGATCAGCATGGAAATAAGCCAAACCGAGGCACAAAGATTGAATCTGCCGCAGTTTTCAGCACTTTAGAAATATTTCTAAGTCTGCGAATTCCAGCACTACTACGATTGGCATGCCGCGTTCTCATGTTTTCGTTAAGCAACTTGATTCGATCCAAAAATAGAAGTTGGAGCTAACTCATTGGAGAAGATCTTGTAAAAAGATGAGAATAGTTGGATCAAATTTGACCTCCCAAAACCCCAGAACCAAGCTCTATTTTGATCATCATTGGCATGTTGACATTGTTATTTTGGCGGCTAATTACCCATGGATCCATAGCCCTAATGACAGCACACCCTTAATAAAAGTTGTAGCTGGGTCAGTGTAGAAGATATTTTGTTCAGGTGCCAAGATCCGAATCGTAATGGAATATGATGAATTGGGGCTCGAACTTGTCCAATTTGACGCGCACCAGGTGTTCGATGGTGGGCCCCTTAAGGGACACGCGGTCGCCATGCCTCTCGCCTCCGCTCCACGTGTCGTGGGCGCCCTGTTAAAGCCGTGCCTGTTGCCCACCGCTGTCCCAAGCCGCCCAGACGCTCCCCGCTCCCGTTCTCGTCACGACGCGCGCACCAGAGCGCTGCCCACCATGGCCACGCGCCGAGCTCGAGCTGCTACGCCGCTGCTGTTGTTGCTACACCACTGCTGCTACTGCACCGCTGCCGCTGATGCTACTGCGCCGCTGCCGCTGCTACTCTACTGTAGTTCACCCTCCCTTGCTGCTGCCGTGCGCACAGAGCATGCACAGCCATGGCCGCCGGTGCCCACCTCCATGGTCGCACCGCCCGACTCTCCCCTGTCCCAACGGAGTTCGCTACCGTGTTGCCCTCTTCATGATGCGGCCTAGTCTCACCGTTCCAGGCCGAGCTCGCAGCCGCAGAGACCGCCGGCCATGGGTCTTCGCGTGCCGCGGCCACTGCTCTACTCAATGCCAATGCTCTCGTGTGCGGTGAGCCGCGGGCCATCTCTGGACGCGTCACGGGCACCCACGAGTGCACAAGGGGTGCCTTAGCCCTCACCGCCGGCCCTTTCCCTCTGCCGCCGAGCGCCAAGCCACCGAGCCCGACCATTCCGTCCGTCCGTCTCTGTGTCCACCGTGAGAAAGAAGAAGAAGGACCCACGTGTAAGAGGTAAACAAGTCCAGGTGGTTTTCTGCACTGTCATAGACTCATGTGAATAGTGCCGCGAGGACTGTTTTGTGATTATTTTGCAGGAACTTTGGAAATTCATAGTAAATTGTAGAAAAATCGTAAAATAGTAAATGAGTACTTTTTGGAATCCTTGTGAAATTCTCTATGCATTAAATCTATAATATGGCATGTTTTAGTTTAAGGTTTTCTCTGTAAAAATAGATTTGTGCAGCTAAGTTTTTAATGCTAGTTGTATTTGTTATTTTCATAACTGCAAATCTAGGGCTCCAAATTAAGTAAATTTTTTGTGGCATGCTACTCATATGATGATTGATGTGTGGTAAAAATTTCATGAATTTTGGTTGCCATTTGGGTGAGTTATTAGTGTATCTTGCTCTCACATGAATTCTTGCAACAACAATTTGTATTTTTCATAGAGGTTGATATATATGTTCAAATGGCTTGAAATTTGTACAGTAGACTATTGGGTGTATGTAAGAGCTACTGTAATTTTTATAGATTTTATTATGGACTTTTGATATATGTTTATTATTTCACCTTGCTATTTAAATAAATTAAGAAATACATTAAAAGAAATTATTTAATGATGAGCACTATGCTTTTTGGTGATCATTTAACATGCACTTTATGATGGTTACATTGGTTGTGGCCAAATGTATGTTTGGAATGTAAGTTAATATTTATTCTTGCAATTGATGCTTTCCTAGACAGTTTCTGGGACTTTGGTAATTGCACCATGAAAATGATGTTTTCTGAGAAACATGATTATAACAAAGTTGTAGATAACTCATTAATATAGCTTGTGTTAAATTTTGGTGGCATTTGACCTTATATTTTGTGAGTAATGACTGTTTCAAGTTGGGTTCCAGAAATAGTTGTTCTCTGGAATCTCTGGACCAGATTCTGTAATTATGCATGTTTGACTTGGTTGACTTAAGAATCATGCTAAGATGATTAAAGATGAATTATAGACAATTTCTTAAGATTTCTAGAATGTCTTGTTGCATGGCTATTGGATTTGTATAACTCTAATTATGATCCAAACATGTAGATGTTGTTTGCAGTCCAGAAATTGTCAGATGTTAGTTATAGTTGTTTACTCCATGTGTTGCTAACTGTGGCTTATACCCTTGATGATGGTCAAGTTAAGATACTTGTGATCTTGTCAAACTTGTGTTATGCTTAATGTGCTTGCCCTCTTTATTTGGTTGTGTGAGGTTAGCTAATTAGCTTTTGGTGTCTATGTCTTAATTGTGTGTTTACATGCATGATTATGTGATGCATCTCTTGTTATCATTCATCATATTCATACGTATGCATCTTGCATCTCATTTAGGTTCGCTAGATGCACCACGTAAAGGATGAGATGTTGAGGCCAAACCTAAAGACGGTGTTTGGTGGACCTATCCCGAAGATGAAAGGATTAAGCAAGTGTCGGGATGGGAGATGCTCGCCAAGCGAGTGTCATCTATCAATCACTAACCCAGTGTTCGATCTCAGGCAAGCCCCGGAGCATTTTAAGTCTCCTATTTTATAAAAGTTGTTCCTTACTACATGAAATATAGTTATATATATAGTTGCATTAAGTTATAGGAGTTGAGTGAAACCGTTGTTGCATTATTACCTTGGCCACCGGATTATCTTTCACCCTGTTAGGTCAGGATTGAGTGAATTGCTTAGCCATGCTTAGACCGGTAGAAGTCGGGTGATTTCCTGTCACCTGCGAGTTATAGGTGGATACCGGGTTATGGTTAGCTGTATTTGTGATCATAAAAAGTAACCAAGTGTTGATGGATAAACAAACACCGGGCGGAGTCTTATAGGGTTTTGGACTATAGTGATTTCGTCTGTATCGATTAAGGACCGATCGTTGCTCGTCCCTCTTGTCATGTTGAACGCATGCCTCACATTTAGCTGGCCGAATAAAGTACCTTTCGACCGCGAAGCTAGTGACACTTTTCGAGCCGAGATAAACTCGGATTGGCAGATTGGTGTTGAAGTGGGTGTAACGGGGACGCGAAGAGTGAGCCCAAGGTGTGTCCTGGCAGTCGGGCGGTCCCTAGGTAGTGCGATCCATAATTGTTATCCCGCGGCTTCTTAGAAAGTGTCATTGGTGATCTACGCGACCCTGACGGGGAAGCAGGGTTTGTGTGAGGAATAAATCTTCAGCTGGATAGGAATTTGATTTGAATCGCCGTCGCTCCCAGTTAGTGAGCACTTGACTCGAGTTACGACATCGTAGTAATAATGATGAAACACGGATGGTTATGTGGATAATATTGGAAATGCTAAACCTGAGATGGTAACCTTTGATGTTAATGGTTAATCAAGTGATTGCTTTAGCATAGGTGCTTACCTAGATTGAATAGGTTATAATAAATATGATGCAAAAAGGACTTAAATTAGTTTATTCATGATAACTTATGCTTTTTGCAAATGAGTCAAGCTAGCCCACTGAAAGAAAGCCTTGCATACTCCTTGGTGTCATATTATTTCTGGTTTATGACGGTAAGTCTAGCTGAGTACCTTCTCGTACTCAGGGTTTATTCCCACTTGTTGCAGGTTGTGATGTATCATAGCTACTGCAAGAATTGGAAGACTCCTGCTGTAGTGGCGGAGTGTGATCATAGGCATGATCCGTCTGAGCTATCTTGTCTCTCATGCTTTTATGGGAAATTGACCTTGATACTGACATGTATTTGAATTAAGGTGATATTAGTTTTCAAACTACTTTGCTTCCGCTACTTTTGAACTTGAGTTGTAATAACTCTACTGAACTCCGATATATGTTGAATTACTTATGAAATGGATGTAACATATGACCTGTTATGTTGGACCACTACGATCTTGGCTTGTATGTTGGTTGGTTTAAAATCCCTCATGATTTTATTGGACTACCGGAGTTATAGGAGCTTAAGTATGGGAAATTAATTGCTCCGACGATTGTTTTTGTACTTTTGTTCTTATAATTTGGGCGGTTCCGTGACACTCGGTTCACCGACGGAGTCGACCTCCACCACCGCCTCCGTGCTGGTCCTCTGGTGGTCTGACGGTATATCTCACCTACGCCACCCCCCTGCTCTCCTGTGCGGTGATTTTGTCGATTCTTTGCTGATTTTGTTTGCCGTGCACCCAAGAACCATAGGGTTCTTGATGTTATGTACTCCGATCTGTGTGATGTTACTGCTGATCTACATGTGTATACATGTTTTCGTCTTCTTACGCCGCCGGATCTGTGCGATGCACTCCTTTTTTTTAACTATACATGTGTGGTCTTGCTCACATGATGTTCGTGCCCATTTTGATTCGAACTGAGCGAAGTGCCTTGAGCGAACTGAGCTATAAGAGCTTCCCTACCGAAGAAGAGGCAGTAGCATCATACATGGAGTTCAAGGGTTTTGAAGAAAAAAAAGTTTTGTTGAAGCGTTGAAAGGTCTTGATGGCTAGAGGGAGGGTGAATAGCATAAAAAATTCCTACAAAGTATTCTAAACAAGTTTATCAATATAACAAATAGCGAGAAGCGAGTTTTGCCTAGCCTATGGGGTGTTGCAAGCCACCTATCCAAATGACAATTCTAATATATTTCACTCAACCGCACAAGTCAAATCGCAAGAGCAACAACTAAACAAGCTAGCAAGTTACACAAAACTAAAACTACACAAGCTACAACAACAAGCTAGCAAGAGCAAACAACAAATTACTTGAAATGTAATGCAAGTTAGAGATACGAGAGATTTCACCGAGGGGCTATGAATTGAGCCAATCAATCAATATACAAAAGATAATATCCAAGATAATCAATCCACCGAGACAAATCAATCACAATCAATGAAGTAAAGACACGATGATTTATCCCGAGGTTCACGTGCTTGCCGGCACGCTAGTCTCCGTTATGTCTCCCTCAACCACGTGGTTCGGTGGCTAATCGGTCACACACCGAGCCTCTCAAAAGGCACCACAAGAACCTACCAAATGGCTAGGAGTTGTAATGACACGAACAATATACTAATGCTACCTTGCGACACTCCGCCGGGGAAGGTGCAGACCCCTCACAAGATCACGGGAGGTGGCCAAGAACAATCACCAACTCTTGCCACGCCTCCAAGATGCTCCAAGCCGTTTAGGTGGCGACAACCACCAAGAGTAACAAAAAAAACCACAGTAAATCAATCCCCCAAGTGCCTCTAGATGCAAATCAATGATCGAAGCACTGGAATCACTCAATCTCACTCAAGAATCGCAATAGAATGCAAAGGAGATGAGTTAGGATGAGAGGGGATGCTTTGGCTCAGCTCAATGTGCTCACAAGTATGTCAAATGTCCAAGCTAGGGAGACAAGAGCTAGCCACCAAGTATTTATAGACGTACCCCTTCAAAAAGAGTCGTTGAGCTCACTGTGTGGGCGACAGACACGTCTGTCGCACCACCGACAGACGATGTGCCCGCGTCTGTCGCACACGATCGCGCCATGTGTCCACAAGCTTCGAATTCTCAACGGTCGAGTTCTAACCGACGGACGCGTCCTTCGCTCATACGCCCGAGAGTTAAAGACCGTCCATAAGCCAACGGACACGTCTGCCGCGATGCCGTCAGACGTCGTCCAGCGTCCGTCGCAACCGATCCCGCAGAGCTGCTGAGGAGAAGGCTGACAGACGCGGACCACGTGCGTCTGTCGCTCACACCCCCCGCGTCTGTTGCTTGCTCATAGAGAGCCGCGGCTAGGGTTGCCCGACAGACGCTAGAGCCAGCGTCTGTTGCCCCTGGTGCCAGCGTCTGTTGCCCGTAGTGCCAGCGTCTGTCGCCCCTAACTCAAGCAAATTTCTATTTTTTCTTGCTCCACTTGTTTCACCCTTTCACAAATGAGCTAGACCAAGTAAGTGTACCACTTTAGCACATGTTTTAGCTCGAGAAACACCACGTGACATCGCCTCCAAATCTCGACATTGGCGTAAAGAAAAATAGGCGTTTTAACTCCTCGAAAACGCTTGAATCCCGTCTCGCAAGCTCGGCGGGAGGGAGAGAGGACCCCAAACCCTCTCTACCGCTCAAACACCATCGCCATCGCAATTGTGCTAACACCACCAAGTAATCATCGTCATGTGCAAGTGTGTTAGCATTTTCACAATTATTTTTCGAGGTGTTATTAGCTCTATCCAAATGCATATGCTCAATGAAATGTCACCTAGAGGCACATGTCGGACTAGAATTGATACGACAATTCCCCTATTTATAGTACGGCTATCTAACCTATAATGTAACCACACCCACTAGGTGTCTTGGTTAACAAAGTATAACCCCTAGCATATACCTTTGCCTTGATCATCATAGGGTTGCACCTTGTTCTTTCTTCATCACCATGGTAAGCACTTCATCGTCCACACTTGATCATCATGCTTCACCATGCTATGTGCTAATCATCATTTGCTACATACAATATTAAGCATATGATTAGCACTTGGCATTGTCACTAATTACCAACACCAAACATAGAGCTTTCAAGCGTCCTGCACCGGTCGTTACCAAAACACCTTGCTTATTTGTTGTTTGCATGGTTTAGTCTTTTGTGTTGGTGGTACTCCTCTTGTTCATCGTTTTCAGTGGGAAGAAATGCCTGTGATGTCTCCAAATTGCTATGTAATGGGCTGATGTCCTTGACCTTGTGAGGTACTGCGAACCTTTGGGGTTGACAACTACGAGCTTATACTCTTGTATCGTTTTAATTTTTGCTGATGCTCCGAGGTCAAGTGCAGTGACTAGGCAATTTGATCTGAGGCTAGAATGTGCTTTTCTCTAGTTGTGCCACAAACGGTGATAAGCTCACCATATTGATACATGGGTGATCACAACTCATTCTATGAGTGCATACCAAACACAACTGGGATCATCAGTTCATTCATGAAAGCTGTACAGGCAGGCAACCAAACAAGATGGCAGTGATCTAGTATGCATGCCTAAGTTGCAACCAAACACACCCACACCCAAGTGCACAATGTCCCTGTACAGAGCCTCTATCCCGGATCACCCACCAAAGTGCAACCAATGCAGGGATCCTCTCAACAGGCCTACCTCGGTGACCCACGTCGACCGAATAGAGGAGTATATATCTGCCGCAGGGTTAGGGCATGTTTGGTTTCGTTTCGTTAAAATTTAACTCCCATCACATCAATGTTCCCTTAAATGTATGGAGTACTAAATGTAGACTAATTGCATGCATGTCGGTACAGATTAGGAGTAATTTACGAGACGAATCTATTAAGCCTAATTAGTCTAAGATTAAATTTTTTTATCAAATAAGACGAAAATGCTACAGTATTTATTAAATTTTAACTCCTTAAACCAAACACGCTTTAGGCGGTTAGCTGAGATGGGATTGTCAACTGGTTGGTGTCGTGCCGTTATGAGCGTGGAGGCCGGAAGTGATGGCCTTGCTGGTTCCTCCGTGCAAGCACGCGCCAGTACTAGTACGGAGTACTAGGACATGGTGCTGATCTCGATGATTCGACCGCCCATAGGCAGTAGTAGTACTCCGGCCGGCCGCTAAAGTTGCGAGTTGACAACGCGATGCGACATGCCATGCCAAACACCATAACATGTCTCTGAATTGGGCAGAAAAACACTGTATCCGAATTCCTGTAGCATTTCGTTTGTATTTGGTAAAAATTATCCAAATTTTAACTAACTAGGCTTAAAATGTTCATCTCGCAAAGTACAACAAAACTGTACAATTAGTTTTTGATTTCATCAATATTTAGTACTCCATGCATTTGCCGACATTTTGATGTGACAGATAATTTTCTTTTTACATAGTGAAATTTGGAGGAGAATTGGAGAACTAAACAAGGGGCAAGCCCATTCTTCAATCTTCCAAGACGACATAGGCCCTATGGGGTCCTGTTTAGTTCCTAGAAAATTTTACAAAATTTTTCAGATTTTCTGTCACATTGAATCTTTAGACACATACATAAAGCATTAAATATAGATAAAAAATAAAACTAATTACACAGTTTAGACGAAATGGACGAGACGAAACTTTTAAGCCTAATTAGACTATGATTGGACAATATTTGCCAAATAACAACGAAGAACGCTACAGTGCCATTTTGCCAAAAATTTTAGATCTAAACCGGTTTTTTATTACTAGCAAACGTGCACGTGCTCGCATGAAACCTAAAACATCTTGGAATTGAATTTTATATATTTGATGGAATCGAGTTGTTCTATTCGTATGAACATGAGTCATGAATATATATATATATATATATATATATATATATATATATATATATATATATATATGTGTGTGTGTGTGTGTGGGATACGGTGGGTGTGTGGGCAGTCTGGGAAGTAAAAAAAAAGCACAATAGAGGACACGAGTGTATTTTAAAAATAAAAAAATCAGGTTAAAAGAAATGCTTCGCTCTTAATATTAGGTAGACTGTAGCAATTTTGTTTTTATTTGGTAATAATTGTCTAAATCTTGATTAATTAGGCTCTAAATATTCGTCTCGCAAAGTACAATAAAATTGTGCAATTAGTTTTTTATTTTATCTACATTTAGTACTCCATATATGTGCCGATATTTTGATGTGATGGGGAACCTTCTTTTTACATAGTAAAATTTAGGGTGAATTCTGAAATCTAAACAAGGCCTGTATTCTCAAATAAAGTGTTCAAAGTCTCCTTAACTTAAGAGACGTAACACTAATAGATCTCCCTATCTACTCATGCGCCCTTGTTTGAAATGAATCATTCTCAAGTCAGAGCTCACGCATGCACGTCCTACCTAGCTCTAATACGAAGACAGGATCCACATATCCGTATCCGATTTCTAAGGTTATTAGTTTTTTATTACTAGCAAACGTGCAAGTGCGTCGCATGAAACCTAATACATCTTGGAATTGAATTTTATATATTCGATGGAAGCGAGTTGTTCTATCTCGTATGAACATGAGTCATGAATCCGGACAACATACTATATATATGTGGGATACGGTGGGTGCGTGGGCAGTCTGGGAAGTAAAAAAAGCATAATAGAGGACACGAGTGTATTTTAAAAATAAAAAAATCAGGTTAAAAGAAATGCTTCGCTCTTAATATTAGGTAGGATAGAGTAGAGATATAGATATAGAGATATATAAAGATCACGGGTTCAAAGGTATATGATTATTGATTTATTCTTTGTTTTAAGTTTTAAATTTTTAATTTTGATAACATAAAATGAGTATTTCAGTCTCTAAAAGGTGTTAAATAAAAGTTTGTCAATTACAAAGTTGTAGATTGTGTCGAGCTTCATAATTTTAATATAATGATTGTACGTATGTGACTTTATATGAAAAAATATGTTGCATGATGAATCTAATAATACTTAGTTGGTAATATAAACATTAATATTCAAGCGTATAAATTTGGTCAAACTTTAAAATTATTTCACTTCGGGCAGAATTAAAACATCGTATTTTTAGGACACGTGGAGTATATAACGCACTTGTATATTCGCTAGTATGAAAAATAAGAAGAAAAGACATAAATGCCAGATGTATGGATAGATGAGAAAAGAAAAATCAGGAAACAAAAACAAAAAAGTCACGAACAAAAACAAAAACAAAATAAACAGGAAAGAGAAAAAACTGCCGGCCCGAGGTGGACGTACGGAGGTAAGGTAATCAAAACGGGGAATTGTTTTAAAAAAAGTCAAAACGGGGAAAAAAATAAAAAGAAACGTCCACTCAAAAAAAAAACAGAAACGTAAAATGAAAAGCTCTGTCCATCCAAAAACCGCAAATATCTTTGACGTGCCTAGATATAAATATTAATTTTCTGCGAATTTATCGTCTTAGGCATGTAAAAAAATTCATGGCCCTGGTATAACACATGGAAATATATCTAAAATATTAATGTTTTGACATAAAAATATATCTCATGACAAATCTAATGATATTTATTTGATGTCATAACTATTTATATTTTTATATATATATAATTGATCAAACTTGTTTATATACTAAAATATGATATTGTGATAGAATTTTATCTTTTCTACCCTTCGCCGGACTAGTGCTTGCATAGTTGCGTGCTGTATCTTCAATTTTCTCGTCGACGGTACGTCCGTACCCAGTGCTGTATTAGCCTTGCCACCGTGCACATCCAACTTGTCGACTACTAGGAGAGATCCATTGCAATGTATCGAGAAAGGCTCCAACCGAAACAGGAGCCACGATGTGGGCACGTTTGGATTTTATGGACTAAAATTTAGTTTTGCATTTTCTGTCAACTTTTAGTTCATGAAAATCTAAACAGGTGGGCTAAATGAGGCTAAAAGGAGAGAACTAAAGTTTAGTGCATTTACTCCACAAGAGAGCTTAAATTAGGCTAAAAGTACCTTGGGGCGCAAAGACGCTCCATACCCCCACCCACTTGATGCTGCATGGCTGTGTATTGTCATGACTAAATTAAATTAGAAATAAATTGGTTATTATTGGTCGAAGGACTAAAGTTTAGCCCATGATCCAACCACCACCATCAGGCCATCGAGGACTGAACTTTTGCTCCTTTGGTCCACGGACTATTGATCCAAACAGCGTACGACTGCTGAAAGATGACCACCCCCGAAGTATCGTTGCTGTTTCTTCACGACTTTAGCCGAGATCTAACTTGGAGAAGACAGCAAGCTAGGGCCCAACGGGGGGTGACCTCGATCGATCTACATACCATGTCTGAAGCAACAACAATTAACCACTATGGCTGCATTGTTACATCCGATCCATCAATTATTGCTAGCCACACAGAAACAATCTGTTAACGCGGTAGTTACATCACATACAGTATTGCTCATGCTGACTACAGTATTATGGAATCATGAGCCTGGCTCTGGCATCAAGCATAATGTGTGTTCCCCCCGTGGTCCTGTCGATCCTAGGACATATGATGATCAAATTATTGGAGTAAGTAACGAAGTAGAGGACAACTACATTTTGTTGAATTTTGGAGCCCGTACAAATCGCTGTCATCTGTTTCAGAAATCTGTTGGCAGTTGGTTGCTGAAACTTTTTAAGACGCCTCCCCTGCCAGCACACAACAATCAATCTTATGGCCTATGGGGGAAAAGCAAGAGAGAAGTGCGATTCACAAGTTAATGAACTAGCCCTAGCAAATTTGCGGATCACAGGAGACGAGTCTCCGGTTCCGCAAATTGCCCCGTACGTGCCATTTACAAGGATACAGCTAGGCGTCCTTGGATCCGAAGCAATACTGGGACACAGATAGGCTCTGCTGTACTGTATGCATTTAAAGTCGCCGACATGTGGGTCGCTCCTACTAGCATGTGATGAAGGGATCGTAGATTGTAATGCGAAGTACTACTGATGTAGCATATGGCCTTGTTTAGTTACCCGACTCGGGGTGGCTGATTCGGCACAGTGCCACTCCGAGCACTGTAGTACTTTTGTTTTTTTTTGTAATAATTGTCTAAATCTTGATTAATTAGGCTCTAAATGTTCGTCTCGCAAAGTACAATAAAAATGTATAATTAGTTTTTTATTTCATCTATATTTAGTACTCTATATGTGCCGGCATTTTGATGTGATGGAAAATCTTCTTTTTGTATAGTGGAATTTGGGGTGAATTATGGAATCTAAACAAGGCCTATATATGCGTATGGAGAGGTGAGATTTTGAGAGACGAGGAGGGCTATTAGCTCTCCTAGAAGAGTCTGTCTGGCTCTGTAGTCCATACCTAAAGCGTGTGTTTTTTTTTGTTTTTTGTTTTTTTGTTTTTTTTTGCGGAACAAGCGTGCGTCGCTATTGTACTCAGACGGTTGTGGATAGGAAATTTCAACCACGGATAAGGATATGGGTACATGTCAATTCACCGTTGGTGTTTGAAATACAAAGAATTTCATCTATTTTAATGGCAATACAAAGGATTTCATCTATTTTAATGGCAATCCAACTCTGCCATCCTATGCTCAAGGGGCCAGGAGTATAATGAATTGGGGACATCCGGACATCGATCTAGGCCCCTTTGCTTAGTTCGTGAAAGAAATTTTTTTTTGTTATGTCACATCGAATGTTTTATGGGATGTTGAAAGAGGTTTTCGGATACTAATTAAAAAACTAATTACATAACTCGCCTAAAAACCACAAGACGAATTTATTAAACCTAATTAAATGTCATTAGCACATGTGTTTACTGTAGCACTTAAGGCTAATCATGGACTAATTAGTCTTAAAAGATTCGTCTCGTGATTTTCAACCAAACTGTGCAATTAGTTTTTTTTTGTCATCTACATTTAGTACTCTATGCACGTGTCTAAATATTCGATGTGATGGGGCGAAAAATTTTTAGGTGAAAACTAAACACAGCCCTAGTATAGAGAAATAAAGAAATGACAGGCCGTGTTCGTGAACAATCAAGACAGTGGGGGTGATACCAATCAAAGGACATGGGCAGTGCGGGCTGCAACGGTCGAACACACGATTTCAGGGTGCGTTCACTCCGCGAAAAGTAGGTGAAAAATTACTGTAGCATCTTTTGTTGTTATTTGACAATTTATCTAATCATAGACTAACTAGGCTCAAAAAATTCGTCCCGACATTTACAGACAAACTATACAATTAGTTATCTTTTTTACCTACATTTAATATTTCATACATGCGTTGAAAGATTTGATTTGATGGATGAAAGAGGAAATATTTTGGGTTGGGATGGAAAAGTGAACAAGGCCTCAGTGGGACACTGCCACACACTTGGTCCCATCATTGCACACACTTGGTCCCATCATTGCACATGACCTACTTATACGCAACGAACAAAAATGTACAGATAAGAACGACAACCTGGCCAAATGCGTGCTCAATAGATGTACTTCAAACATGGAATACAAATTGAATACAAATGGCAAAAGATGTTCATTGGTACAGTAAATTTGAACCTCAAGTTGTAACACATCACTGTGTTCATGCAAAACATGGTTTCGGAGAAACATGAAAGTCCTCGATGTTACAGTGAACAGAGGCCGTAAGGTGTTCCTGCTTGCCAACAGCCACTACGACATTGAAATCATGCATTCATCTTTCACATGCTTTTGATGAGACGATGTTCGAATAACGGAAGAGTCCTGAAACAGTTCAGTCTTCCCTAGTGTGTACAAATGATCACATAATTCTAATTCTAGGCCTGTTTACAACAACAAAATGTTGGAACAACCCAACAAAGGGTATAGAACTAGACATACAGCGCAGTTACAAAACAAAAACACAGCTCATCTTCCATGCGACAAAGTATCATGACACCGAGCCTCACGCATGGATAAGACTGTCAATAAGGATCAATGCATGCTAGCTGGGAAAGAATTGTTGCCAGTACCTTGTTTATACTGTAGATCATAAAATAGATGTGACCCGGACAGAGTGGTCTGCAGACCCAGTGATGTACATTGGCAGTGTTGGATGCCAATCCACACTTGTGATAGATGAACTGTGCGGTAGTGTCCTCAATCCACTTTCATGGCCTTGTACCTGAAGGGATGCAGATGAATCATTGGAACCTGTTTCTGCTAAATAAATCTAAGTGGTGCAATCAGATAGTGATGGAAACCTGATATATTGGGGCCCGAACCAAAGCAGAGGTAACCAGCAGCCTCTTGCCATTTGAATCCAATGCTATTTCATGCATTCGTGTTTTAAAGCTCTCCTGATTGCAAAATCTGATAATAGAAGCACAAGGAGAAATGAGCAACTGTCATAACAATTCACAAATGATCACCAAATGTAGGGTGTTCTCACCTACTGCAATCTCTTGACCAAAGAATCTGACCTTGATTGTGCAAGCTCCATTCAAATATCTAAAGTCAATATAGTTGACATCGGATGAAATCATGCAAATTAATGGAATATTATTAAATTAAATATTTGTATAAAAGAATTCACATTAGTACAGAGGAAAAACAGTAATATAAAACATGTTGCAACTTTAATTTTGTTTATAGCTGATAACTGGAGTATACTAAGAAGATTATCTGACCATGAGGACCCAAGGAACTATAATCTGATGTGCAGACGATACATAATACTTAGTAAGGCATCAGAAGCCCAAGTCCCCGCCATGAGAAAGGAAAAGATGTGTCAGACCACTCCAAATAAAAGAGTATATTCAGATTCTACTGTATATGTGGTGAATTGAGCATCATTCACGGTCCGTTTGAACCATCATGTTCCCAGTGACCAGATCTATACATCTATTTACAAAGCCCTCAAGAGCTTCTGACTAGTTCAATTAGAACCCTTCATTGTATTTTTTTAATAATATTTTAATTAAGTTTCAGTAGTATTTTTGGTTTCTTACTTTCTCCTCGTAATACAGGGCAAATGTTTTGTCATCTTTATGTTATTCCACTGGTACCAGTTAATAGTTGGTGTAGAGTACCTATTCGTTACTGTTGTATATTTTGGTTTATTCCAGGCTTCCAGCAGTCATGATACATGAAACAAAGATAGTATTTTGTTCATATTGTTGCCATGAGCATGATAGTTTAAACAGAAAGCGAGTTGAGGGGTAGACAAGTTAAGACACCGTATAAGACTTAAAACACAAGGAAAATCACACTCTAATGGGGCATTGAAGGGGCACACAACCATTTGCTATGGATCACACCATGCAATTCATTGGGATACCAAATACCTACATAACCATTTGCTATGGATCACGCCATGCAATTCATTCGGATACCAAATACCTACACTGCCATCTTTTTTATTACTCCTTCCATCCCCAAAAACATGATGTTTTGGGATTTTTCAGACAAATTAGTGGAGAGAAATGACCCTAGTACCCCTATTTTGTTACAGATGATTTCCTTAAAAGGAGGATGTCGCATGGTTAAGTTTCCCACTCAAAGGACGCAGAGATCCGTGAGAGGTAACCAAAAGTAGCGCATATCAATTTGTAATTTGGCGCATGCAGGAGTCGACAGATTTTTCAGTGGGCCCAAAAGCGTGTCCTAGAATCAGAGAGTCTAAGTTTTTTGGGACAAATTTTGAATACCACAGCATCATGTTTTTTGGGACACGAGTACATTGATATGGCTAGTTGCATCAATGAACCATAAAGGGAAAAGGTGAAATGCTGTATACCTTTCCGTCTGAGCCTAAACTGAAGATGCTAGTTTCTGCTGGCCCAAAAAGAACTGAGCTCACAGGGGAATCATGGGCAGGCCATCCTGTAATCTGAAGACCAGCAGACATGTCTATTTGCAGTTAAGGAAGATGACAGACTCAAATAATCACAGGGGGAGGGGGGTGATCTCATGCAAACAAAACAGAAGCAAGTTCTAGCATCCGTGGAGCAAAGGAC
The DNA here is from genome assembly GCA_038087645.1 of Saccharum hybrid cultivar R570. NCBI lineage: Eukaryota > Viridiplantae > Streptophyta > Magnoliopsida > Poales > Poaceae > Saccharum > Saccharum hybrid cultivar. The sequence goes on along the minus strand of JAQSUU010000049.1, from coordinate 662,842 downwards.
GATGCTAAGTTCCAAGACCATTCACCAATAAACTCTCATTGGTAAACTGGGCTTTCCAGTATTTATGATTTCTAACTAACTAAGCGTTTTTAATTCTGGTTGAGGCCAGAATAGTGCAGCTGGATAATAGATCAACAATAACAAGATGTAAGTATGTCTTAAGAACAAAGTACCACTAGAAAATAAGTGGGAATCTGCATCAATTAGGAAGAAACTACAGACTTGATAGGGATGGTAAAAGAATATCACAACAAAAGGATACCAAACATGTGAATCATTCCATCTGTAGCAGAAGCTGCCAAAATTTTTCCATTGTGATTGAAGCAAAGATAAGTAATAGCAGGTGGATCCTCACCAAGAGGGAGGACTGTCTTCACAGTAGAAGAAAAAAAAGGAAAAAAAGCCTTTAGAAAAGATACTAGCTACAAAATCCACATATAAGTTCAAGAGAAGAGGATGAAGCAAATGAACTACCAATGGCTTCCATGTTTTCATATGCCACACGGTCAAGTTGGCAAATCCTGTTCTCTCAAATGTAGTTGATCCATGCCTGAAAATAAGGATAATAAAACGATGCCACTAGAGTTATGGACTTCTTATCAAGTACATGAAGTATGAAATCTAAACAATACCGTCTTGATGCAGCTGCAGAGACAAACACAGGTTCAACAGGGCTGCATTTCAAATCTAAGATGCTGCAAGAAATAGAAAAGCTTTGTTAGCTAAACATTCTCAGCAAGGAACCAGCAGACTATAGAATATAGATATAACCTTGGAAAGTCTCTAGATGTACTCAGGTCACAAACAACTCTCTTTGCATCAGCATTCCAAGCTTTAATTCCTCCATTAGCTGTGCCTATGAGCAGCTATGGTCAAGAGAAATGGGTGACAAAAACAAAAGTCTTAAACAAGTTTACTTTAACCAAATTTAGAGTAATGGAAAGATACTAGTGCCATACAATCCAATATAGACATACCAATCTGTCAGATCTGCATTCCCAAGAAAGTGCACTGACTTCAGACCCACAGTATATAGTAGCATTTCTAGATGATGGTGTTGATGAATCATATGTCCAAATCCTTTGGAAAGAATAAGATCAACGGGTCAAAATCCAGAACCTTGAGTTAGGCAGCCAATGTGAAGTTACTCAAATATAGCAAAATTACCTAACTGTACCATCGATTGATGAACTAGCAATATTTGACCCAGATGCAGAAAATCGACATCGGCTAATTGAACTGTTATGGCCTAAAAATGTTTCCTGTTAGCAAGTCTAATCAGTCATACAGGTGACTGCAAAAAGGGATAATATAATAGTGGAACAAACTGTAGCTTACCTGGAAATCCACTTTTACTTCAGGAAAGTCTTCCTCAGTCACCAAAACCTGCTCATCCTCTGCAGCAAAAGAGAGGGTACTAAAGATATGGAGAACATGTACCATACATAGAGTAAGCACAACAGAAGAATAAATTGAAGAATATCAAATAGGAAAATACATTGCTTCACACATTAAAACAATCTAAACTATGGTAGCATTAGGCCATCTCCAGTGGCCCAGAAAACCGACCCTTCAGATGACGTGGAATCAAACCAACCCAAATCAAGCCACTGGAGGAATGGATGCAAAGGGTACTGAATAATTTTTTCGCAGGCTCGTTATCTGTAGCCATGAGTAGGCAAGGATAGTGTTGTCCATTTGTTTAATGCTATTGTGGACCCATACTTGCAGTTAATATCAGTTCAACAATAAAGTTTAATTTTGCTGACTCTTCACAGTCCTATGTGGTGGCAATAATTCCACTCATCACTATAGATGCTCTTAGGTAGCGTTTGGTTAGGAGTCAACGTGGGATGGGATGGACCCGTCTCAGTTCACAGGCGGATGATCCCATTTATTGTTTGGTTGAGAAGGGATGGGATGATTTTGTTTTCTGTTTGGTTCTGGGACAACAAAAGTGGGATGAGCCATTGACATGTAGGGCCCACATTCATCAGATTTTTTTTCTTTTTTCTTTTCCCTTTTCCCTTTTCTTTTTCCTTTTTTCTTCTACCTTATCCTTTCCTTCCATGGATGTCGTCGCGGCCCCTACGGCCTGCGCTCGCGACACCACGGCCGGGCTCGACCCGGCACTGGCTGCCGCCCGTGGCCGTCGCTCGCCTCCGCCACCCGCCCTGCCGCCGCCCAGTTGCTCGCGCTTGACCCTGCGCTGTCCGCACGCCTGGAGCTCGCCCCTGCGCCCGCCTGGAGCTCGCCCCTACACCGGAGGTCGCCCAGCCCGCCGAAGCTCACCCCTGCGGCCCTGCGCCTGCCGGAGGCTGCCCGCCCCTGCACACGCCGAAGGCCGCCCGCTCAGGAGCCGCTCGGCCCTGCTGGAGTTCACTCGCGCCGCCGCCCGCCGGCTCCTCGCGCCACCGCATCTAGAGCCGGAGACCTCACTGCGACTGGAGCCTCGCCCACGACCACACACCTCTCCTTTCTTCCTCGCAGTCGCCAGCCACTTGTCCCACCTGGCCTTGCCCCCGTCCATCAAAATTTTGGGGACGGGGTCGCCCCGCATATGACGGGAATATTCCCAGGTGGGACGTCCTCGCCTCCAGTAGCCTCCCAACCAAACAGCACTTCTCCTAGGTCTATCCCATCCCGTACCACTTGGTCCCTTCAACCAAACGCTACCTTAGTATGCATGGTGGTGAACAGGTGAAGGTAAAAGCACAACTATGGTTCTAATTGGTTGCCTGAACAACCCCTTATACAGGCCCCCATAGTGCAATTAGTCCATGTTTGGTTACCTGCATAAGCCCACATGCAGGCTAGCACTATCCTCAAAGAAAGTTCAGCCTGCACAGCACAATTCGGCCAAATCCTACTTATCCTGCTATGCACCCTCCCTCCCGCACCCACTGTGCAGCCCAAGGCCTACTATGGCCCCTTACACAGGAAACCAATTACAAGTGTAACATTGTACAGCTTTATCTAGGCAAACCAAACAACAGCAAATTGCATAACCGTATCCAGGTTAAGGTTAAGGGTATGTTGCATAACCTCTAATGCAGTGCAATACCCATGCGAGGAACCAATCAGACCCTATCTTACTAGGTACCCTGCACAAACATGTGGTAAATATTGATACAATAGCCATGAAAAAAGTAAGTACCAACCTGTATGGCTGATCTCAGAAGATTCATGGAATTTCCCACCTCTTGTATAAGATTTCACTGAACTTGAGGACCGAGAATCAAAACCCTGTATCATGCTACTTGAGGCCGAGGATTCTTCATAGTTTTCTGATATCTCTTCATGAGGGGAACCAGCTGTACTAGTACCAACTACATTCTTGTTTCCATAACCAGCACTATTATAGTTCCTGCATTTATAAGTTGAGACATGTTTTGAGGATGCATGCATGCCTTTGTTTGTGTACATGCGATGAGGTTAGAAATTAGCACTCACAATCTAACCAAGCTTAACATTAATAGCAGACAGAGACCTATAGGAAAGTTAATGTTAGAATACTTTATTAATATAATTCAGTTAACCAAATCGAACCTAATAAACTAACTGTTAATTTGTGGAAGGATATTACATTCATTAATAGGCAAAAAAGTAACTTTGCATGCAAGAGAGATGAGAGAATAACTTTACCTCCTCAACTGAGAGATTTCATCTTCCTTCGCCTCTAAGGACGATTGTAGCTCTGCCAATTTATTGTTCAGTTGCTTTATGTCATTCTTGAGGGATTTGATGGTATTCTTTTCACTACTAATTCTCATAAGAGCTGGGATCCGTGGAAAAGTTAAGGACAAACAGTGTAGCAGCAAATAACAATATGTATGGCAAAGCAAAATTTTAATAGAAACAATAGCATTCACAAACATTGAGTTCTATCACAGTGATGATCAGCTAGGGAGGGGATAAGATTATAAATCAGTCAATAGGAAAGAAGATACTGTAAAATGTTAGAAAACAACCCACCAGAGATACAAAAAAGAATATATTATGGAAGGATATGAGTATCATTGAATATCCCGCTCAAAAAATTCCTAAATGAAAGAACCAAAGTATCCAGCCACTCTTTGGAGAAATATACACGGAACTGCGGATCCAAGCTTGGGTTCTTAATATATGGAATAGCTGCATAAATGATATTGAGATTGACAAAGCATGAGAATAATGTAAAAGGAATGTAGGAAAAAGAAGGCAAAGAACACGCACCAAACCATGTCAGCCAATCTCCACGCTTTTGCAACAGATAATTTCCATTTTCACCAAAGAATTCAATTACTTTGTCTTGTCTTCCAGATTTCAAAGCATTAATAACATAGTACCTTAATGCTGACAGCTCCAACTTAACAAGGGTTGAGAACAGCTCTGTGTCCCCAGGTGACATGAAACACTGCTTGAAAAAGGCAAACAGACCGACCAACCTGTCCAGTTGGTACTTCGGTATATACTCTGAGAACACCAAATCCACGATCTTATCTGCTTGAAAGTTCCTGCCAATCTCAGTAGACAACTCTGACTCATACGCTTGCAGTGTACTTGTGAAACCCCTGAAAAATAGAAACTCCCTAACGAGCTCCTCAGCATAACGCATGTTCTCCATTGTAGTCCAGTGGGTTACTGAAAGTGTAAAAATAAAAAGTCATAAGCGGACCAACTATAGATGAGATAGCTGAAAGAGGAAAAACACACGGGCGACATAGCAAAATTATAATGTCAGTCTTCAAAATTTCCCAACAAAAATGTGTCTCCTACCCAGTGACAATTGAGATCTCAAACAAGTTTCAGCTGATTAGTTAACTTCAGCTTCGCTTCCTAGTTCCTACCACTGAAGGATTTCATTTCGAAACAATGTCATGAAAAACTCGCATTTCCCAATACTATAAGAGCACTTCTCCCAGGGCAGGGGCATGTCCACCCGATAATTTTTGCGAAACAATCGAAGATAGTAGGCATAATACATGCATATACACTTGTAGTTAGATCAGATCCGAATACAGATAGTAAGTTAGGTTTGGGTGCTCGGTTTCGCACAGCAGGAAGGGGAGACCAAGGGATGGGCGTACCTGGTGGTGCTCGTCGCCGGCGAAGGGCCCGAAGAAGACCTTGCGTAGGGCAGCCAGCGACCCCCCGAAGAAGACCTGAGCACCTGGTGGAGCCGTCGCCGAGAGAGCGCAGCTGGGGGTAACAGAAGAAATAGAAAGGACGGCGGCTGACCGGCGTCCTAGTAGGGCCATTTGGGCCTGTACAATGCTGGGCTGTTATGGGCCGTTTGGTCCCTTCCTTTTTCTGCTAGCGTGGCTGTCCACGTTGCTATACGCGCAATTTATGGCTGCGCCTGCGCGCCTCCGCCCCTACGAGCAGTCGAGCACGAGCACCCAAAGTCCCGAACCCCATCCGGCATCTCCAAATTGCTAATTTCCTCGCCTGACTCTGACACAAATATCCGCAGTCTCTCACTCTCCGTCTAGCTCTCACCACTCACCAGTGACATGGAGACCTCTCCAGCGACTGGGCCCGTGAAGAAGCGGAAGGGCAGGGACGCGGCGGCTCCGGCAGCGGGTCCACCGGATCCGGCTGCCGGCGGCAACAGGCTCCTGGCGGGGCTCCTCGCGCACGAGTTCCTCTCTTTCGGCACGGTCCTCGGCGAGCGGCGCGGGCCAGGACACGGGCCCTGGCCGGAGGCGGGCGGGGCCTCGCGCTCGCGGTACCAGGCCGTGGCCGTGCTGGTGCAGCGCGGCGTGTAGGGATGAAAACAATCGGAAACGATCGATAGCAGATCAAATTATTTTCGTTTTCACATCTTTTGCTCGAAAACGAAATCGATATGATATTGTCGGAAACGAATACGGCGCCGATATTCCGATAATTTCGAAAACGATAGTAGTCGATCGGAAAATACATCGATAACGATCGGAATCTATGAGAATAGTATCTAAAAAACGATAAACACGCCAAACTGTAGAACATGAGAAGATCCATATAACTCAACATATCTCACATGACAATAGTAAATAAAGCCACAATTGATAAGATCACAAACTGAAACCACACAATTTACACAATCTTAGGTCTCAAATAGTGGCAAACCACGCAACAATATGATAATTCTTGATAAAGATACAAATAAACGATCATGTTCTAAGTTGACTCGACATAAATAGTGATCAAAACATGAATTATTAGAGTTTCTTTTTCAGTGGAGGTTGTAGCATGTAGGTTTCTTAAAGATGAACGTCAGGCATGTCATCGTCGTCCCCGGCCACATCTTCCCATCCATATTCTGAGTATTCATCCTACATAGTTTGTGATGGATACATACATATGTTAGTTCTCATACAAGACAACTGTAGATGAGTTAGTAACAAGCATCATATTAATGTACGGAGATATGTAAGGCTCGTAGCAATAGATGTATTAGCGTAATAGTGCTAATAAGAAATAAAAATATGAGAAACACATATATAGCTAATAAGAAGCAAACACAATATATGTATGTGTCACAGGTAGCAGCCAACACATCATATACAAGGTAAAAGCTAAATAAAAGAACCTCGAGCGTTGATTGTCTTCTTGTTATACACATGAAATACTTTCGTTAGATAGTTCCTTTCCAAAAATTATTTACCTTGTGTGCAGATGTGATCCTTTTCAAAAAAAATGTCTTGTGTGCTTGCAGCTTGCGTGTACAGATGTGATCCTTTCAAAAAAAAATTACCTTGTGCTTGCGTGTGTAATGCATTGTATATCTATAAATAAATAAGGATTCATTAGTTAAAGACTTTTGAATCGGTAATTACCGACAGTAAATTACCGGTTAAATACGGGAATCTTCGAAAACGATCGGAAGAGGGCAAAATCATTTTCGCTTTCGTTTCCGATTATTTTTACCGTTATCATTTTCGTTTTTTCGGTTACCGCTATCATTTTCGTTTAGGCATAAAAATCGAAAAAAAAACTCGAAAACGATTTCGAAAAATCGGAGATTATCATTTTCGTTTTCATCCCTAGCCGGCGTGGCCCGCGTGCCCGGGGTGGTCAACCCCACGCAGCTCGCCACGTGGGCCGGGAGGTGAACCGAGATGGCGCGCCAGCCGCTGGACACGTCGGGCTCGTGCGTGCCTGCCCATCGGGGAAGCAGGGGCGCGCGTGTCTTTGTCAATCCTACCCATCCTGTTGTTTTGTTCTCCCCGTCCCTCTGCAGTCATCTTTTTGTGAGCGATGCTAATGTACTACTAGTGTACTTACGACTTTGGTAGTCGTGGAATTCTACTTGTTATACTGGTTTGTATAGTTTGTACATATTTTGTTTTGTGCTGTGATGGATTTTGCTAAATTAATCAGTTATTAAGCGCCTGTGAAGCTGTGGGGTACTACAGAGATAATGATGCTTCGATGATTTTTTTTCCTATTTTCAAACATGATATTTGGATAATACTCCTATTTGCCATCAGCTGTTTCATCAGCAGATTAGCAGACTACCTCGAGAATCTGAGGCCAACACTGCCTGAGTGACCATCCACAAATTTAATTTAACAAGCGTAACGGAATGGGCGATGACAGTTACACGACGGACGCCACTGTTACGGTCCACGCCGTAGGCTCATGACAGCCACCGACCCAGCGTGCTACCTATGCCTACGGCCTACCCTCGCTGCGCGGCAGCGGCAGCGGCGCGCTGCAGGCCGTGCCGCTCCATGACCCTGCGCGTGGCCAGCGCGGCCGCCTCGCCGGCACGCGCCGTGCCGGCCGCCATGATGGCCACGAACTCGCGCTTTATCTCCTCCTGCACCCGGCTCTTCGCCGCCGCAAGGGGGTCTGCAGGAGGCGCCGCCAACTTGGTTGGAACCGTAGGCGCCGCGCTGCTCACCTCAGCGGCGGCTGCAGCCGGTGCTGCTGCGGGCTGCACTGCCGGTGGAACGGCCGTGCTGTCATTGGCACTGCCATTATTGCCCGCTGTCTTGGCAGCCTCCGGTTTATCATCAGCAGCAGTCGTCGATCTTGGCACCACGTCGTTTGTCAGCGGCCGAGTCACGGTGGCGGCGCCAACCGGGGCAGGATCAGCCGGCCTGAATTGCGGCGGTTGCGGCACAGCCCCAGCTCCCAAGCTCGTCTCCAGCCCCTGGATCATGGGCACTGCAAGAGCAAAACAGTGTGAACCGTCAATTGTGTGGCGACTGGTCTGATGCAAAATTCTAAAATACAAAAATAAAAAAGATACTCAGAGTCAGAGCTCTTAGACTACCCGCAGTGGTTACTCTAAAACGATACTCTAAAGCTTTAGAGTATGAATATAGAGTAAAAACTGCTACACTGGGTACTCTAAAACGATACTCTATCATTTTTCTCACTCTATATTTAGAGTGATACTGTGTTTACTCTATACTCTACAGTGGCGAGCCCCACTAACTAAACAAAGGAAAAAAAATACTATAACCCACAAATCAAAAATCCAAATTAAATTTCGATTTCACCATTAAATTCGTCTCAATAAATCCTTCAAAACTAGATCACACATGGATATATTTAGATAAAGTGATAAGTGGGTCCCACAGTGGATAGAGTGGATAAAGGATGATATAGAGGATGGATGCGTGCGGAAGAATTTAGTATAGAGGAGATAATCTTGCTGACTAGGAAGTATAGAGGATGAATATAGAGGTTGATGAGTACGGATAGTCTTACTTATCAGCGCGCCGACCGGGCTGTTCATCACTTGGTTCGGCAGCTCGAGGATGTAGCTGGGGATGGCGGCGCCAGCGAGGAACTGCGCGGCCTCGTTGCTGAAGTTGTTGCAGTTGTGGCTGAGGAGTTTGTAGGTGGCAGGGGTGTAGCGCGGGCCGATCTCCCGGAGGAACTCCTCGAACACCTCCCTGGGGACGTGGGTCACGCCCAGGTCCTCCACACGGATGGGCGTGCCGTAGGGCGTCCGGCCGGGCTGGCCTTGCTGGATGCCGCCGCCAAAGTAGTACTCCCGCCCGTAGACGACCACACCGGTGTGCCTGAGATAGCACAAGAACATGCTTACCCCGTCATCCACAACGCTTCTATAAAAGCGAACAGAAGAGCAGCTTAACGGCATTTTATGCAATTCGTGATTTCTTTGTAGTACTGAATCTACATGGGTCTTCCTGTGTTTGTTCTGGTGATACATGAACTACAGTCATGGGAATATAAAATGCGAATGAGACTACAACTGTGCCACAATTGCAAATGTAGTCAACCAGGATCAACTGCAAATAAACAGCAGGAGTGAAGCAAACTTGATGTCTTATCTCTCTTCATAGGCAACAAGGTAAATGCGAAGTCTTTGCTAGGCAAGTTTTAGCTACACAACTAGATCTTCCACTAGAAGCAAAACCATGAAGCCATGTTTGCATGTATAATTTGCACCAGAATTCCTAAAAGGGTACCCCCCCCCCCCCCCCCCCCCCCCCCACAATGTTCTGATGATTTGCTCATATATTGAACCTTTACTTACTTTGAATCTACATTTTGCAGAGGTATGCTTTAACTATTAGTGAAGGGGAAAACATACTCTGTTTACTAGAGACAAACATGTATCAGGGACATGGCTGATATCTCAGATGTACAGTAGCTACTACGAAATTAACATCAACAATATTAGTGCGAATCGGTAGGTCCCACATCTACAAAACCAAGCAAAAGGTAAACATAGCGCCACCAGGAGTGGATGGGATTTTTTTTTATTATTATTCAGGAAAGCAGGAAAGCTGCGTACATTTCATCTTTCTTTTGGTAAAATTAAAGACAGGAAAAAGGCGGTCTCTTGCAACACCAAGAAGACGGACTCTTGCAACACAAATCCTTAAATTATATCCAAACCAGCTGTGTGGCTGATGGTTCCTACGGCTGATAAGCCTTGTTGTGAGAGAAAAATACTCTATAAATTTTCGAAAAAAAGAAAAAAACACTCTACCATAATTGATAACCCAGGCCGATAAGTTCAAGCAAGCAAACAGGCAGTAAGCCTTGCATGCACAACGATCAACAGTAAGAGGAAACAGAACCGGTGATGCTTACCAAATAGCCTCGATGGCCTTGCCGAGGATCGTCGCCGAGAGCTGCCGCGCCATCCCTTGGCTAAGATCGTAAATGTGCAGCTTCACCGGGTACCCATCCTGCACACAGCCATGCAGATGCAGATCATCCATCACTCGGTTCAGATGCAGCCAGATTCAGTAAGGAGCATGGGGGACAGAAGCCGTCGCCCACCTCTGCCATCTTCTCCGCCCGAGCTTGGCCCCCGAAGCAGCCTAACCTAGAAATGGCAAAACAGCACGCGTCTAATAAGTTGGCAATTGCAAAACGGAGGAAGGACAAGCCGAACAAACTACGTAACTGAAGTTGCTGCTGCTTTTCTCTTCCTCATAACTTTACATATACACATGAAAAAGTCGAGACGGAGAAAACTGAATTTACACCAAGCCCATTCGACAGAGCTTGGACTTTCCCCGAATTCTACTACTACAGAAACTCCACCTTTTCATCAAAAGGAAAAATATCCCTTTTTGCCCAAAACGAGTGGTAGAATTGAGGAAAGCAAGAACCCGGAACCCCGATTTCGGCCGATATACCTAGCCAAACCGAATTTACTCCGCCGCTTGGCCATGGCCGCCGACCAAACAGAGAGTTCCCACCAAACGAGCCACGCAAAGTAACCACCGGGCCAGAGACAAAGGGGGTGAAAATAAACGCGAGGAGAATTTGATCCGTCAGGGAATCAATTGACGAGAGCAGAGAGGCAGACGTGTGGGATTGTAGCAGCAGAGGATTCTTTACCGGAGAGGATATGCAGATATGGAGGACGGACGGGGTGTATGAAAGGGGAAGGAATCGCCTCGGTTGCGTTGCGTCCTCGCGCGGAAGTATCTCTTGCGTGGAGTGCAGAGGTCTGAGGAGACGAGAGAAGTAATTTTTAGTTTGTGTTGTTTGCTTGTTCTGTGCAGAAACCAACCGCTTCCGTCGTCACTTGCCTTCACTTGTGAGCGAGGTGGTCACGCCCATATGCCTAGGGAGGGATGAAAACGGATCGGATATGGACGGATATCACTGATATCGTATTTGTTTTTATATTCATGTTCGAATTCGGATTCGAATACGAATAGTATAAAAAATACCGGATAAGATACGATTGGATATCGACATCATAAATACGTGATTTAAATATTCGGATACGAATACGGTATCGGATGTTAAATATTCGGACTCGGATACGGACGGATTAAAACCCCTCTAAACGGATTCGGTCTCGAATACGGTCGGAAAATATCTGTACCGTTTTCATCCCTGCATATGCCCATACGCTGATACGCAGAACCGCACTCTTTTTTTTTCTTTATATAATTTTCTCGAATTTTGTTTTGTATCAGGAAAGAAAAGACTGCTAAGGGGACTAGATAAACCACAAAAGACAACCAAAAAACAGGCTCACATACACGCCCTGAAACAACTTTCGCAAGAACAGAAGCAGCAACAAGCCTGATGCAGCAGGCTACCAAATGACCACAAGCCAAGAGCACACATAGTCTTTCAACTGAATGATGCATAAGTAATTCCTTGTCGATTTCAGTGGCAGCTGGCCAGGGCCAGGTTGAGCACCAACTAGGCCACTGCTGCACCCGGTATCTTCAACTTCAGAAGCTGATATACTACCTATGCGCCCCCCAACCACCACCACCAAAAAAAAAAAAGATATCGCTTTCAGAGAATTCAAACAGTCTCAAGTTTGACTAAATATATATGAAAAGAGCCTTTTTACAATGCTTGAAAATAATTCGCAACAATTCCCAACAACTCCTCATAGCTCTTCAAATTAACAATTTTTATTGATTTAATTTGCGCAAGGGTATTTTGGTCATGTGTATATGATCCTGTGTATATGAGCTGCAGCGACACATGCTTTTGATCCCGTACACTTGAGCTGCATCGACACATACTTACGTACGTGGCTGGCCGCAGGTATCCCTGGTTAACCGCGGTTCATGTGGGCATGGATTAGGTTCGATCTGTGAACCTCCTTTGCGGCTGATGGGGCAGAGGGTCGGAGATAGGAGCGCACCGAATTGCCCCCCTTGCAGGTTGAGTCGGCAGCAGCGATTGAGATGGCACACGAGGATCGAGGTACACGTCCTCATGTCGTTGTTTGTGGATTATGTCTACCAACGTGGTTACACATGGATTACTAGTGCTAGTGCTAGAACAAAGGACAACTAGTAGAGCAGCATAGGGGGGTGTAGTAGGCTGTAGCCGGCCGCCGCGCTCTCTCGCGTAGCATGTGGCCGCTCGACTGCAGATGGCCTACATGTCATGTAGTATGTACTCGTCTTGTTGGCACCAACAGGAGCACTACAAGAACGGGTGACCTACACGCCTTCCACATGATTAAAAAAACTATCGAGAGAATCTAGAAAAACACAGTAAAACGTCATGCCAATCGATTGGTTTGGATCAGGTATGGACGACACTCAGAGAGGGAGCAAAGCCTCAACAGTGCCATGATAACGTTGAGCAAGCTAAAAGACATAGTAAGCGGTAATGATCCATGCACAAACACGCCATCCACTCATGTTACACACTCATCAAACATGTATGGACACGCTAACACGTTATTTGCATTAACATGTATAGACACGCTAGCTATCTAGCTAGCCACATACACACACTAACCACACACATGCTAACCACTCATCTAACCAGCCTAACCTTGTACATAACACGCTAACCAGGCTAACCACATACACACACTAACCAGCAGGCTAACCACGTGTACACACTGCACGTTCACCACACACGCCTAGGCACACGCTACAGCTAACCACACACACGCTAACCTATAGGCTAACCACGTGTCCACGTACACACACGTGCACCACGCACACACGTGTACCCACACTGACCAACACGTTAATCACGTACACATGCAAGATCAACTGTATAAATTACATACACCATAATATGGTAATCAATAAAACTTATAAAATAAAAAAGATCTACCATATAAATCAAATATCACGCATGCGTCAATCCCAACTATAATACATAATTCATACCAAAATATTATTGTTACAAATAAAAAAGTACCGTTTTACCCTTGGTTAAAAAATAACTATAAAACAGCAATTACCACTCCTATATTTCAGACTCTAATTCTGCTCCATTTTGGAGCTGTTGGGAGCCGTTACGGCGCATATGACCCACCTACCATAGACACATCTCAGCGGCTCCCAACGGTTACGCCTTGACGGCTCTCAACGGCTCCCCTCATTTAGGCCCACCTACCATAGACACATAAAAAATTTTCTTAATAATTCCCAACAGCTCTTCAAGCATTGTAAAAAATTTCATATGAAAAAAACTAATATTTATGACATGTGATAAATAGCATTTAATTAATTATGTAATATGCTTTTATAATAAATATATTTGAAGATATAAATGATGGCACTATTTTCTATAAACCTTGTCAAATTTGGAATTGTTTGGCTATTTGAGAAGTGAGATTTTCATTTTTTTTCTTTTGCCTATATCTTGTACTTTGACAAATAAGTGGCTCAAAATAGTTGCATGATAACTAGTTTAGTCATTCCATCTCCAGCCTTCTTTGTTTTGGTACTGAAGTATAATAAGGGGCCTTGGAAAGTTTGGGTGAGCTGTAACTGTGGGAGTTGCCACAGCATGGTCATTTTCATATATCTTTTTTTAAAAATGAGCATATAGTGATATGACTAGGGGCTCATATTGGTTTCAACTCTAGCCTATCTCAACTTGCTTGGGACTTAGACCGACCGCACTGGGACACGGCAAATGATCATGCAGGATCGATTTAGCGGATGAGAGCCCCGCAGCGGCGTCCGCTATCGTCTCCGCGGGTCCGCTATCCTCGGCGTCGTCTGCCAAATTCCCAGGGATCCAGGGCCTTCGCTAAAGGACGGCCAGGTCCCACCTCGGCGCTGCTGCTCCTCGTCGGGCCAGGCGCGGGGAGAAGGCCGCCGGGGAGAAGACCGCGACACGGCAACAGAGCAGCGTGGAGGAGGAGCTCCGCCATGGACGCCGTCGTGGGAGCTCCTCCGGCCGAGCTCGGAGAGGAGGAGGAGGGAGGGGCGCCGGAGATGGATGCCGTGGGAAGGGGCGGCTTGCCGGCGGGGCAAGGAGCAGCGTGGAGGAGGAGCTCCGTCCGCCGGGGAGCGTCGGGGCCGCGCCGTCCTCGCCTCGTGCCCGGAGCCGGAGGAGGCGGCCGTCCCTGCGCCCGCGCGCGGCTCGCCCGCGGCCGGAGGTGGCGGTGCTCCCCGCGCCTGCTCGGAGGAGCCACAACCGAGCCACCGCCGTCGGGATCCGCCTCGCCGCCGTCGGGATCTGCCCGCGCGCCGGTGACCCCGCCGTTGGGAGCCGCGCGCCCGCCCGCACTAGCGCTGGCGGGGGAAGTGCCGGGGAGGGAGGGCCAGGGAGGGAGGGGAGGGGCACCGCGACCACCGGGGAGGGAGGGCCGGGGAGGGAGCGGCGCTCGGGAGGGAGGAAGGGAGAGAGAGAATGGGAAGGGAGTGGCCGGCGGTGGTTTTATTATTAAAGAAAACTGACAAGTGGGCCCCACAGTAGATAGAGGATGATATAGAGTATGGATGGGTGCGGGAGAAATTGATATAGAGGATGGAATCTCGATGACCAGGACAGAATATTTCTTTTAGAGGATGAATTTAGAGTACGACGAGTGCGGATAGTCTTAAAGGCTTTGCTGCTGCTGTTACAATGACCGAATTTATTATTTTACTTCTTCACATCTATGAAGGGGGACGTGTGCTGTCTCATGCAGAGTTTCAGGTCCGCGTGATGTGTCCAGATCGGCTTGCTCTTTGCTCTGATAGAAAAGGCCGCCGACTGCGGTAAACACATTGCCCGTGTTTAGATCCGGGTGAACTGACTTGGAACAGTAGACGTCACATCGTACTGTAGCAACTTTTATTTTTATTTGGTAAAAATTGTCTAAACTTTGACTAATTAGGCTCAAAATGTTCGTCTCGTAAAGTACAACAAAACTGTGTAATTAGTTTTTAATTTCATCTACATTTAGTACTCTATGTATTTACCGATATTTCGATGTGACGGGGAATCTTCTTTTTATATAGTGGAATTTGGGGGAGAAGTTGTGAACTAAACAAGGGCATTGTTGTCCATGAAAGTGATGCTGACACTGGCTTCTTCATTACAAAACGCACACACACTGGCTTATTCCATGTTCATGCAACTCAGCGTATGCGAAGGAATCAAATCCGTGGCGTCGAGGTTGACGGTCACACAATGCCGGCAAGACTGAAGCTTTAACTGACTTCTTCAGGTCTATATTTCGGCTCCCTGACTTTGAGAATTGGCAGTTCATTGTGGATGATCTATATCTTAGACTATACGCACTTATAAACCTCTATATTCATCCTATAAAAGGAATATTTTATCCTAGTCACTATAAAATATACAGTTTCTCTGCACTCATCCATACTCTATATTCATCCTCTATACCAACTACCAGCTAGTGGGGTCCATACATCATACTGTAGAAAGGGAAGAATCACCACACACCCATTGTGGGTGGGGAGCCTTACATATATATGCAGCCAATAAGGCATACATGGAAGGTTACATATATATGCAGCCAATAAGGCATACATGGAAGGTACAAACATAGAAAGCTATTACAAGGAAGCTATCCTAGGCTATACATAGTAGGTAGCCTATCTAGGGGATCTCTGTAATTGATCCTGATATATACATATCCTAATACTCGCCCGCAGTCGTAGCGGAAGAATCACGGACGCACAGATTGGTCCGAAAGTCAGTGAAGAGTTGGACGGGCAGACCCTTGGTCATAATGTCAGCGAACTGATGCGTAGAGGGGACATGAAGAACTCGGAACTGTCCTAGAGCGACCTTCTCGCGGACGAAGTGGATGTCGATTTCGATGTGCTTCGTGCGGCGGTGGTGGACGGGGTTGGCAGCCATGTAGACAGCGCTCACATTGTCACAGTAGACAACCGTCGCAAGAGGAATGGAGAGGTGGAGCTCCTGGAGCAGCTGGCGCAGCCAGCAGCACTCAGTCATAGCATGGGCCACTGCACGGTACTCCGCTTCAGCGCTGGAGCGAGACACCGTCGTCTGACGCTTGGAGGACCAAGACACCAGGTTGTCGCCGAGGTAGACACAGAAGCCGGAGGTGGAGCGGCGTGTGTCTGGGCAGCCGGCCCAGTCAGCGTCGGAGTAGGCAGTGAGCTGGTCGATGGCACCAGAGCCCAAGTGGAGGCCTGCTGACAAGGAGCCCTTGACATATCGAAGAATACGCTTGATCAGCGCAAGGTGCGACTCGCGGGGGTCGTGCATGAAGAGGCAGACCTGCTGAACAACATAAGCCAGGTCCGGCCTCATCAAGGTGAGGTACTAGAGAGCACCAGCAAGGCTCCGGTACTCCGATGGGTTGGCGATCGGGTGTAAGGTCCTAGATAGCTAGAGGGAGGGTGAATAGCCTATAAAAATTCTACAATAAACACTAAGCAAACTTGTTAGAATAACAAACGCCGTAAAGCGAGTTTTGCTTAGCCTACGATTATGATGCAAGCCTCTTAACCACAAGTCTAGTAGATTATGTTTTCTAGTTCACACAAGGGCTAAGTCACTAAACTTACACTAGAGAGCAAGCTAACAACTACTAGCAAAGGCTAACACTAGAGCTACACAAGATAACTAGTAAATGTAAATACGAGAGAGAGGATTGTGAATCTTATACCGACGGTGGAGTGAAGATGTTGCCAATCACCAAGATGATATACAATCAATCAATATTGACAACAACACAATACGAAGATCAATCACCGGGAGGCAAGAGACATAATATTTTTGTTTACCCGGTGTTCACTTGTGCACCGACAAGCTACGTCACCGGTTGTGTCGACCAACACTTAGATGGTTCCTCGATGTGACCCTCAAGTCACTTGCCCCTCAAGGCACGCCCCGCAAGGCACCACAAGACACCACTCTCAAGTGAGGTAACTCAATGACACGCGCAATCCACTAGAGTTGCTTTTGGTGCTCCGCCGAGGAAAGCACAAGAACCTCTTACAATCAATCGGAGGTGGCCAAGAACAATCTCCTTCTCTTGCCAACGCCTCCAACAATCTCGAAGCCGGCTAGGAGCGGTACTCTCTAAGAGTAACAAGAAATCCACCGGCTAAACCACCCACGAGTGCCACTAGATGCCCTCAAGCTATGCAATACACTTTGGGATCACTCAATCTCACTTTTGATTTGCAATCAAGCAAGAGAGATGAGTGGGAGAGAGAAGCTCTAGCTCAAAGGATGCACAAGAGTATTAAAAATCACGAGAGCCCTCCCCAAGGGCCGGCCAACAAGTATTTATAAGCATCCCAAATGAATAGAGTCGTTGTACCCCTTCACTGCGCGCTTTTTGGGATGACCGGACGCGCCGGTCGAAACTGACCGGACGCGCTCAACCGCGTCCGATCCTCCAACGGTCACTGCGCCAACGGTCAAATGCAATGACCGGACGCGCCACTCAACCGACCGGACATGCCGATCACACAGTACTGCGCGCCCACGAAGCATCGACCGGACGCGCTCCAGACAACGACCGGACGCGACAGTGTCAGCGTCCGGTTGGAGTCCAGTAAGCTCCCTCAATGATCGGACGTGTCCGATCGTGTGTGACCAGACGCGTCGCGCGTCTGATCAGCATTACGCCACGCGCTACACTTCTGGGTGCCTAACCGGACACGCCGGTCCCGTGAGTGACCAGACGCGCCAGTGCAAAACCCTAACACCCGCGCGCCTGACTGCTGCGTTGAACTGACCGGACGTGTCCGGTCAAACCGTGACTGCATCCGGTGCAGCGTCTGGTCACCTCTGTGACCTCCGTTCGCCTCCGTTTCTTTTTTGACTTCCGGCGTAGTGGAAAATAGGTATTTCAAGTCCTCGAAAACGCCTGAATCTCACGCTCGCAAGCTCGACGGGAGGGAGAGAAGGACCCAAACCCTCTCTACCGCTCAAACTTCATCGCCTTCGTAAATGTGCCAACACCAACAAGTGATCACCACCTTGTGCACATGTGTTAGCATTTTCATAAACATTTTTGAAGGTTTTCCAGTTAGGTCACTAGGCTCTACATGCAATGCACTTCATGAATTCACCTAGTGGCACCCGTGCGTTGAATAACCGATAAGACTTCCCCTCTTAATAGTTCGGCTATCGATCCTAAACCACTCACACCCTCTATGGTGTCTTGAGTGCAAAACAAAATGGCCCTATGGTTATACCTTTGCCTTGAGCCCATTTTATTTTTCCAAAAGATATGATCCACTTCATATCATCACATGACCGTCTCGATCCATCGACCTTAACTTCACTTGCTCTTCACCGTCGCATTAGTCCGTCGGCGCCAAGTCTTGCTCAAGCTTCACCATCGCATGGTCCTTCGCTTCGAAGCCTCGACTTGCCCTTCACCTTCACAACCGGTCCATCGAGCCAAGCATCATCTTGGTCTTCATCATCTTGGTCACATGAGTCAATGTCATGTCTCATATTCAATGACCACCTTTATCTAAATCATCCACTTAGATACAAAGGTTAGTCCTAGGTTTCATCAATTAGCCAAAACCAAACTCGGGACTTTCAATCTCCCCCTTTTTGATAATTGATGACAACCCTCACAAAGATGATTTTGATAATAAAAGTTTTGAACTTGTCATACTTGTCCAATCATTTTGCTCGTAAGTAAAGTTTGGACAATTATCATAAGCTCGGTTTTGGTAGCATTAGCTCTCCCTACATATGTGCATAGAGTTTGGATTGAAAGCTTTGCACATATGCATGGATAGAAGTGTTGAGAGAGTAATTCTACCAAAATGATGCTAAGGTGTAAGAAATGGACCTTTGAAGCGTGATACCAATCGGAGTTTCCTTTTACACCATCCTTTGCATCATGAAGTAACTAGACATCCATCACAACTCAAGAACCCCGTGAGATCAACATTATATGTAAAGGTTCTTGGACCACTTGTAAAGCTTTAAGCATGTCTAGATACCACATGTAAACTATTTCTATGCATGCTAGTAGATCATTTCATCATTCAAGTTCTATACTAGCATGTAACGTCCCAGAGTCCAAACGACTCAGATCCACTCTGCACGCTGAATGAACCACACCTACCACCATCCCACTTACGCTTTCGTCCTCGCTTCACGTAAAAGGATTAACCCAGGGATGGTGAGATGGACTCTAGAAGCCTTATATGTTGGTCTATCCCACTCTAAACAACCAAGGTGAGACTAAACTCTCCACAATATCTCATAACATTCACATGGGCCACTATGGGCCAAATTCCAAATTGGCCCGGGTGTGACATACACCCCCTCAAAAAACCTGACGTCCTCGTCGGGCCCAACATACCCACAATCAGGCAAACAATAACTAGAAACGTTACCTCTTAGCACACACGACCGTGCACCCAGTGCCGACACATGTGCCACGCCGTGCACTCCGCAGAGTCTACACGCGCAATGAACCCCATGTCCAGCCCCTGGCCCGCACGCGCCCGTGGCCGCGAAGGTCGGCTCTGATACCATTCTAACATCCCAGAGTCCAAACGACTCAGATCCACTCTGCACGCTGAATGAACCACACCTACCACCATCCCACTTACGCTTTCGTCCTCGCTTCGCGTAAAAGGATTAACCCGGGGATGGTGAGATGGACTCTAGAAGCCTTATATGTTGGTCTATCCCACTCTAAACAACCAAGGTGGGACTAAACTCTCCACAATATCTCATAACATTCACATGGGCCACTATGGGCCAAATTCCAAATTGGCCCGGGTGTGACATAGCATTGCACCACACAAGCATGTATATTGAATTTAAATACATGTGCAATGAGCAAGTCATATGAGAATGCACAAACAAATGCAATAACTTTGTTTATGAGCTTGCTCCCCCTACTTGTGTGCATCAAAAATTTTATTTACCCCTTTATCATGTTGAATCATCTTTTTCTCTCCCCCTTTGTCAACAACTTACCCAAAAATGGGATCAAATTGTGGAGAGAAAAACAATGTTTGATGGAGTATGTTAGAATTTATCAAATTTGGTTCAACCTAGAACACTTGACAAAGATATTTAATTCGATTTGAACCAAAGACAAGCTTCTTCACTCCTCATAATAAGGGTTATCTTGCCTATGTTGAATTAAACACTTATAGCAAATCTTCTAGATTCAACACTAGGTTTGCAAGCTCACAAACATGTCATATGCCTCCACTAGATCAAAACAAGCATAGAAGCAATAGTGGTAAAATATATCCATCAAATTCATTTGATTTATCATGAATGCCCATGCGTACCACTTATTATGTCTACATGCTCTAGCGAGTCCTTAGCATAGGATGAATGACATGTCAATCAACTTTACCTTGCAATGTCGAAGGAGAGACATGTCAATAAGTAGGTGGGGTGCATTCAACTCATGTTTGATAAATCAAGAATGTTCAACTCATTTCTTAGCTTGCAAAACCTCTTTTCATCAAGTGGCTTGGTGAGAATATCGCCAAGTTGATCATCGGTGCCAACACTTTCAATGGCAATATCTCCCTTTTGTTGATGATCTCTAATAAAATGATGCCTTATGTCAATATGCTTTGTTCTTCTATGTTGAACCGGGTTTTGTGTCATCTTGATTGCACTTTTATTATCACATAGCAATGGCACATTCTTGAAGTTGAGGCCATAATCCTTCAAAGTTGATTTCATCCATAGCAATTGTGCACAACAACTCCCCGCACTCACATATTCGGCTTCGGCGGTAGAGATTGCCACACTATTTTGTTTCTTTGAGGACCATGACACAAGTGATCTTCCAAGTAATTGACATGTGCCACTTGTGCTCTTTCTATTGATCTTGCAACCCCCATAGTCGGAGTCCGAATATCCAATCAATTCAAACTTTGACCCCTTGGGATACCATAGTCCAACATCTCTTGTTTGCTTCAAGTACCTCAATATTCTCTTTGCGGCCGTGAGATGACTCTCTCTAGGTGAGGCTTAATATCTAGCACACATACAGACACTAAACATGACATCCGGCCTTGATGCGGTGACATAGAGTAGACTTCCAATCAAAGACCGATATTCCTTTTGATTCACCATTTTGCCATCAAAATTACTATACAAATTGCCATTTGTACTCATTGGAGTTGAAATTGGCTTTGCATCTTGCATTCCAAACTTCTTCAACATGTCCCTTATGTATTTCCCTTGACTCATAAATGTCTCATTCTTCAATTGTTTGACTTGGAGACCAAGGAAGTAGCTAAGTTCACCAATCATAGACATTTCAATCTCTTTGGCCATCATAGCACCAAATTCTTTACAATAAGCTTGATCGGTTGATTCAAAGATGATGTCATCAACATATATTTGCACTATGAATAGGTCATTCCTAATCTTCTTAGTGAATAGAATTGTATCAACCTTGCCCATCTTGAATCCCTTAGAGAGAAGGAAATCTCTTAGCCTCTCATACCATGCTCTAGGTGCTTGCTTTAAGCCATATAAAGCCTTATTCAACTTGTACACATGGTTGGATTTCTTGTCATCTCTAAATCTGGAAGGTTGCTCAACAAAGACTAACTCATTGATGATTCCATTAAGAAATGCACTTTTGACATCCATTTGATATCGTTTAATGTTGTGTGCACAAGCATAAGCCAATAGAATCCTTATTGCCTCCAATCTTGCCACGGGAGCATATGTCTCATCATAGTCAAGACCTTCTACTTGAGTGTAACCTTGAGAAACTAGTCTTGCTTTGTTTCTCACCATAATGCCATCTTGATCTTTCTTGTTTTTTAACACCCACTTGGTTCCAATCACATTGTAGTCATTTGGCCTTTCTACCAATTCCCAAACATCATTTCTTGTGAAATTGTTAAGTTCTTCTTGCATAGCCATAATCCAATCGGCATCCCTCAAAGCTTCCTCTATTTTCTTTGGTTCTATGGTTGACACAAATGATGCATGCTCACAAAATATGGCCAATCTTGATCTTGTTTGCACACCACTTCTAATATCACCAATAACACTATCAATGGGGTGATCTCTTGCAACATGTTATGGTTGGAGTACTTGCACTTGATTACTTGAGCTTGGTTGATCACTTGATGTATCTCGATGAGATGAACTAGCACCATGATCTTGCACTTGAGAGTCATTAGCTAGCTTGAATGGAGAATTGAGCACTTGATCTTTATCATCATCTTGAATATCAATTACTTGCTTTGCTCTAATGTCCCCAATGTCCATGTTCTTCATTGCTTCCACCAATAGAGTTCCACCAACATCATCTAGATTCTCTTCTTCATCTTGTGACCCATTGGTTTCATCAAATTGCACATAATGGACTTCTTCTAGAATGCCACTTGAATTGTTCCAAACTCTATAAGGTTTGCTTGTAGTTAAATAACCAAGTAGGAACCCCTCATCACATCTCTTGTCAAACTTTCCCAATCTAGTGTCCTTCTTCAAGATGTAGCATTTGCAACCAAACACCCTAAAGTAAGAAATATTGGGCTTTCTTCCATGAAGTAGCTCATATGGGGTCTTCTCTAGCAATGGATGACAATATATTCTATTGATTTAGTAGCAAGCGGTATTGATTGCTTCATCCCAAAATAATTGACTCACATTGTACTCATGAAGCATTGATCTAGCCATATCAAGTAATATTCTATTCTTTCTCTTAACTAGGCCATTTGATTGTGGAGTGTACTTGGCCGAGAATTGATGTCCAATGCCATAGTGATCACAAAGTTCTTCAATTCTTGTATTCTTGAACTCACTTCCATTGTCACTTCTCACTTTCTTGATTCTAATCTCAAACTCATTGTGAACTCTAGTGAGAAAGGCCTTGAAGGTGTCAAACACTTCACTTTTGTCACTAAGAAAGAATACCCATGTGAATCTTGTGAAGTCATCCACTATGACAAAACCATACTTATTACCACCTATGCTTGAGTATGTTGTTGGGCCAAATAGATCCATGTGCATCAAATCAAATGCTTTGCATGTGCTCATTGTACTCTTCTTTGGATGTGAGCTTCCAACTTGCTTTCCGGCTTGACATGCACTACAAAGCTTATTCTTCTCAAATTCAACATCTTTCAAACCATTGACAAGATTGTGAGTTGTAAGTTTCTTCAATTGTTTCATGCCAACATGACCAAGCCTTCTATGCCAAAGCCAACCCATGCTTGATTTGGAGATTAAGCAAGTTATCAAAGAAGTTTCTCTAGCATTGAAGTCAACTAGGTAGAGATTCTCATATCTAAAGCCCTTGAATGCCACATTTGAACTATCCATACTAATGACTTCCACATCATCAACCCCAAAGATACATTTATAACCAAGATTACATATTTGTGCCACGGATAGAAGATTGAAATCCAAGCTTTCAACTAGCAACACATTGGAGATACTCAAGTCATTTGATATTGCAATCTTGCCCAAGCCAATAACCTTGCCTTTCTTGTTATTGCCAAAAGTGATAGAATCAACACCACTATTATTATCATTGATTGAGTCAAACATTCTTGATATACCGGTCATGTGTTGAGTGCACCCACTATTAATAATCCAATGCCTTCCTTCGGCTTTGTAATTGACCTACAAGCAAATCAATGAAGCTTAGGTACCCATTTTTGCTTGGGTCCTTGTAGGTTAGTAACTAAGCTCTTTGGTACCCAAATAGCCTTCTTCTTTGGGCCAACAATAGGTGTACCAATAAACTTAGCTTTCACACCCTTCCCACCCTTAGTAAGCACATAGCAAGAATCAAAAGGTATAGCATTAACAAGTTTTTTGCTTTGGTTCTTTTTATTGCAATTATGCTCTAGGTGCCCGACTTGCTTGCATCTATCGCAAAACTGACCATTGCCCTTCACAAAGCTAGGCTTTGAAGTTGCAAAGGCTGACTTGCCTTTCTTAGGGGGTGTAGCCTAATCTCTCTTTGTTAAGAGAGAACCTTTGACTACCCAAGCACTTAAGCAAGCGGGCCTCACCACCATAGGCCTTGCCTAGGGCGTGAGTGAGCTCATCCACCTCTCTCTTGAGAGTCTCATTCTCAACCATTAGTGAGGCGTCATAAGTGAAACCATCACTAGTAGTGGAGATAGAATTGGTGGTGGTGGATGAAGAGCTACAAGAAGGGTTAGCATTTGACATGATGATAGGTTCATAAGAGGATTCATCAATTATATTACATGTAACACCTATATCACATGATACAACAACCTCCTTCTTTGCTTGTTGCTCAAGTAGCAATGAGTGAGCCTTTTCAAGCTTGGAATGAGCCTTACCAAGATCCTCATGGTCTTCCACTAGACTCTCATAAGTGGTCTTAAGCTCACTAAGAACTTTCTTAAGTATTGCTACTTTCATTGAAAGCTTCTTACACTCCTTGTCCTTGGAAATAACTATGTCTCTAGTTTGTTGCATCAAGTCATATAGTTGTTCTTTAGTTGGTTCATCATCATCATTTTCATTATCATTATCATTATCACTATCATGAACATATTCCATTTCACTTTCATCATCACTCTCATCATATAATACCTTAGTTTCTTTGTCCATTTTTGCCCTTCTTGAAAGTCATCTTGGCTTCTCTCTTTTTCTTCTCAAATTTGCCTCTCTTGTTGTTCTTCTTCTTGTCATAGGGACATTCGGCTTGAAGATGTTCGGTGCTATCACAATTGAAGCACTTCCTTTGTTGCTCATTGCTCTTGAAATTGTCATTTCTCTTTTTGAAGCCTCTTCTTTTGATAAACATCTTGCCAATATTCTTGACAACTAGAGCAAGTGCCTCATTATCAATTTCTAATTCTTCATCTTCTTCATTGTCATCTTCTTCTTGAATTGAAGCTTTTTCCCTTAGAGGAGGTGGCCTTGAATGCCATGGTCTTCTTCTTCTTCTTTTCTTCCTCCTTCTCCTTCTCATCAACATCTTGATCATACTTGTTAAAGGTCAATACCTCTCCAAGCAAATCATTGGGCTTCATTGCATCAAGCCCATCTCTTTGTAGCATCATGATCAACATTTTGAATCTTCTTGGTAAGCTCAACAAGAACTTGTGGCAAAAATCTTGATCTTGTGTCTTATGCCCTAAGCTCTTGAGATCATTCACAATGACTTGCAATCTATGAAACATCTCTAAGATTGTTTCTTCTTCTTTTATCTTGAAGTTCTCAAATTCACTCTTAAGCCCATATAGCTTGGCACTCTTCACAACCTTAGTGCCCTCATATGTTTCACTCAACCTTGTCCATACTTCATTTGCCAATTCTAAATCCTTGATGCCCTCAAATACTTTTGTATCAATACCATTGTAAAGTGTATTGGAGTAAAATACACTGGCGGCCCTCTATCTTGGCAAGGTGTGTCATGTAGGTCCTCAAACTTCTAAAATGTACGTCTAGCTACACAAACTTGGCTCACGGTGCGTCGTAGGTCCAAACGGGTCTTGGTCAGACCCGCTTGCTGATGTGGCAGTTGAAATGGATCTGTTCGCTCCCTGAGTCCCCGGCCATGCCTGCCTTTGCTACGACCTGGCGTCATGAGCGTCGTTCCTCTTGTGTGCCGACGCAGTGTAGTCGACCACAGACGAGTTTCGGCTGCGGGACGTGTTCGCCATGGCGATAGGTGTATAGTGGTTGTGGAGAAAGGGTAGTGGCTGTAGATGGCATGCATGGGTGGAGAAAGGGTAGTGGCTGTGGACGACAGCGCATGGATCCGTGCCGTGGGTGCCATGGGCAATGGCGTCGTGCTGCAGCTGCGCGCACTTGCAGACGCCAGTGGCGTCACCTCAGCAAGCGGCGTGCGCATGGGGCTCGGTAGCGGCAATAGCAGACCAGACGCATGGGCCACCACCAGAGGCATGGGTCAACGCAGGCCTGTTGGAACAGGTGGGTAGATGGGGCAGCAGCATGCCTGCACCGCCGCGGGCGGTTCCTCGCCTCCGCTTAGGCCACCGCTGGGAACGCCTTGAGCGTCACCTCGTCGATGCCTCGCTCGACGTCACGGCCGTGGCGCGGCGGCGGACATGGGCATGGAGCTGCGGGTGAAGAAGTAGATGGTGAGCGCGACGGTGGTGACCACAAGGAGGATCGCTCGACACGCCGACGCTATAGCCAAACCCGCTGATGCCGCTGGATACGAATGTTCCGGCAGCGAGCTCATTGCTGTTCTTTTATTTTCAAATATTTTTAAAGTTTTTGTTCAATTATTTTAGATGGATTGTAAATTTGTGCACGTATGAGATGCAAGTTAACATGAGTGAATCTGCTAGCTATCTTCTCAGTGTCTTCTGACTAGCGGACTGCGTGGCTGCTACCATGTTGAAGGCGGAGCAAGAGCTCGAGCAGAACACGACGCAGGCACGGGCGCCTCCACGGCGAGGTATAGGGCGGTGGAGGCGTTGGAGGAGCCCAGGAGCGAGATGCAGTACCATGTCCGCGTCGTCGTTGGAGACGTAGCAGGCCAGCCTCCGTGCCAGGTAGTCCGCCGTGCGAGCACTGACAGGATCACTGGACCGTGTTCGCTGCCGCCAGCGGAGGCTCCGACGTCCCGCGCCCGCCACCATCATGAGCGCGTCCACGCTGCCTAGCCGCGACAGCTCGCCCTCGCCGTCCTTGTCGTCGTACCTTGAAGCCAGGCTGTCGAGGTGGGTCTCACGGTCGGTCAGGGACAGCTTCGGGAGCTGCGCGATGAGCCACGCGAGGGCGAGCTAGAGCTCACTGACGAGCATGGCCAGCCATAGCCAGGGCGCGCCGCGCACTGGGTGGGTGACGCGGTGAAAGAAGGCGGCGAGCAGGACCAGGAGAAGCGCGACGACCACGTGGTACAAGAATTAGAGACGCAGGTGACACGGTCAGCCAATTTTTAGGGACTGGTTAAGTTTAGGGACTGGTCTAGCATCACATGTGCAAACGTGGACCGCCACATCAGCAAACGGGTTTAGTCTAGACCCGTTTGGACATGTGATGTACCGTGTGCCAAGTTTAAGGACCTAAATATGCATTTTAGGAGTTTGGGGACCTATATGACACCCTCTGCCAAGTTTAAGGACCGTGGGTGCATTTTACTCAGTGTATTGAGAGCCATTCTATTATATGTTCTATTTGCTCTATCTTCATCGGTGAGATGATCAGGATCAATGATAGCAAAATCATTCTCAGTGACTTGCAATACTCTCTCATGAATAGAACCAAGGTACATTGTCATTTTTCTCTTCCAATGAGCAAAAGAACTAACACCATCAAAGAACGGTGGCTTGCCCCCAACATGATTGAACACAATTTGGGCCATTTTTCACACCGAAGGATGTTAAGCCTTGATTAAAACGGTGACCACGGCTCTGATACCACTTGTAAGGTCCTAGATGGCTAGAGGGGGTTGAATAGCCAATAAAAATTCTACAATAAACACTAAGCAAACTTATTAGAATAACAAACGGCATAAAACGAGTTTTGCTTAGCCTACGGTTGTGATGCAAGCCTCTTAACCACAAGTCTAGTAGATTATGTTCTCTAGTTCACACAAGGGCTAAGTCACTAAACTTACACTAGAGAGCAAGCT
Source organism: Saccharum hybrid cultivar R570 (assembly GCA_038087645.1). NCBI lineage: Eukaryota > Viridiplantae > Streptophyta > Magnoliopsida > Poales > Poaceae > Saccharum > Saccharum hybrid cultivar. The sequence continues at coordinate 635,142 of JAQSUU010000049.1, read as the reverse complement.
AACAACTACTAGCAAAGGCTAATACTTGAGCTATACAAGATAACTAGTAAATGTAAATGCGAGAGAGAGGATTATGAATCTTATACCGACGGTGGAGTGAAGATGTTGCCAATCACCAACATGATATACAATCAATCAATATTGACAGCAACACAATGTGAAGACCAATCACCGGGAGACAAGAGACACAATATTTTTGTTCACCCGGTGTTCACTTGTGCACCGACAAGCTACGTCACCGGTTGTGTCGACCAACACTTAGATGGTTCCTCGATGTGACCCTCAAGTCACTTGCCCCTCAAGGCACGCCCCGCAAGGCACCACAAGACACCACTCTCAAGTGAGGTAACTCAATGACACGCGCAATCCACTAGAGTTGCTTTTGGTGCTCTGCTGAGGAAAGCACAAGAACCTCTTACAATCAACCGGAGGTGGCCAAGAACAATCTCCTTCTCTTGCCAACGCCTCCAACAATCTCGAAGCTGGCTAGGAGCGGTACTCTCCAAGAGTAACAAGAAATCCACTAGCTAAACCACCCACAAGTGCCACTAGATGCCCTCAAGCTATGCAATACACTTTGGGATCACTCAATCTCACTTTTGATTTGCAATCAAGCAAGAGAGATGAGTAGGAGGGAGAAGCTCTAGCTCAAAGGATGCACAAGAGTGTTAAAAATCATGAGAGCCCTCCCCAAGGGCTGGCCAACAAGTATTGATAAGCATCCCAAATAAATAGAGCCGTTGTACCCCTTCACTGCGCGCTTTTCGGGACAACCGGATGCGCCGGTCGAAACTGACTGGATGCGCTCAACGGTGTCCGATCCTCCAACGGTCACTACGCCAACGGTCAAATGCAATGACCGGACGCGCCGCTAAACTGATCGGACACGCCGATCGCACAGTACTGCGCGCCCACGAAGCATCGACCGGACGCGCTCCAGGCAACGACCGGACGCGACAGTGCTAGCGTCCGGTTGGAGTCCTGTAAGCTCCCTCAACGACCGGACATGTCCGATCGTGTGTGACCAGACGTGCCGCGCGTCCGATCAGCATTACGCCACATGCTACACTTCTGGGTGCCTGACCGGACGCGTCGGTCCCGCGAGTGACCGGACGCGCCGGTGCAAAACCCTAACACCCGCGCGCCTGACTGCTACGTTGAACTGACCGGACGCGTCCGGTCAAACCGTGACTGTGTCCAGTGCAGCGTCCGGTCACCTCTGTGACCTCCGTTCGCCTCCGTTTCTTTTCCGACTTCTAGCGTAGTGAAAAATAGGTATTTCAAGTCCTCAAAAATGCCTGAATCCCGCGCTCGCAAGCTCGGCGGGAGGGAGAGAAGGACCCAAACCCTCTCTACCGCTCAAACTTCATCGCCTTCATAAATGTGCCAACACCAACAAGTGATCACCACCTTGTACACGTGTGTTAGCATTTTCATAAACATTTTTGAAGGTTTTCTAGTTAGGTCACTAGGCCCTACATGCAATGTACTTCATGAATTCACATAGTGGCACCCGTGCATTCAATAACCGATAAGACTTCCCCTCTTAATAGTTTGGCTATCGATCCTAAACCACTCACACCCTCTATGGTGTATTGAGTGCAAAACAAAATGGCCCTATGGTTATACCTTTGCCTTGAGCCCATTTTGTTTTTCCAAAAGATATGATCCACTTCATATCATCACATGACCGTCTCGATCCATTGACCTTAACTTCACTTGCTCTTCACCGTTGCATCGGTCCGTCGGCGCCAAGTCTTGCTTAAGCTTCGCCATCGCATGGTCCTTTGCTTCGAAGCCTCGACTTGCCCTTCACCTTCACAACCGGTCCATCGAGCCAAGCATCATCTTGGTCTTCATCATCTTGGTCACATGAGTCAATGTCATGTCTCATATTCAATGACCACCTTTATCTAAATCATCCACTTAGATACAAAGGTTAGTCCTAGGTTTTATCAATTAACCAAAACCAAACTCGGGACTTTCACCGGGGCGCCCTCTGAGGCAGACAGCTTGGTCCGTGCATCCACAGGAGTAGCTGTCGGGTGGCATTCAGACATGCCAGCACGCTAGAGGAGATCCACAGCATTAGAACAGCCCACTGCTGTCCTAGGTCACCGAGATGTCAAGGAAGTGATGCAGGTCGCCGAGTTTCGTCATGGCGAACTTCGAGTGGAGTCACGAGATGATATGCTAGAGGAGGGCTAGTGACGATGCGATGACAACGATGTCGTCGACTTAGAGAAGGAGGTATGCCATCTCGGCACCGGCCTTGTAGACGAACAAGGAGGCGTCCGACTTGGATGTGGTGAAGCCGATGCTGTAGATGAAGTTGGAGAAGCATTGGTTCCAAGCTCACGGGGCCTGCTTAAGTCCATACAAGGACTTCTATAGCAAACATACTAAGTTAGGAGCAGCGAGGTCGATGAAGCCAGATGGTTGCTCGCAGTAGACCGTCTCCTCGAGATTGTCGTGAAGAAATGCATTCTTCACGTCGAGCTGGCGTATGGGCCAATCTCGGGATGTAGCTATGCTGAGGACGATGCGAATCATGGCAGGCTTGATGACTGGACTGAATGTCTCGTCATAGTCGATGCCGGCCTGTTGAGAGAACCCGCGGACGACCCAGTGCACCTTGTGTCGGGCGAGGGAGCCATCGGAGTGGAACTTGTGCTTGAACAACCACTTGCCAGTGACGATGTTCGCACCAGGTGGACGAGGGATGAGGCGCCAGGTGCCGTTGTCGATCAGCGCCTTGTGCTCTTCTACCATCGTAGCGCGCCAATTTGGATCGGTGAGTGCACTGCGGTAGTTCGCCGGGATGGGCGAAGCGACAGTGGCGGAGAATCCGTATCGTTGGACGGTGTGGAGGGTGCCGGTCTATGAGTGGGTCACAGGCCGGGTCGCTATGGCTGCACGAGGCGCAGCAGGAGGCGCTGTTGCTGCTGCCTGAGGAGCGGGAGGTGGTGCCGGGACTACTGGTGGTACAGCAGAGGCCACTAGAGCAGCCGCAGGGGCCACTACCTTGGCGGTCGGCGCTATAGTAGGCCGGGGACGACGGTTGTAGACGATGCCGAAGCACTGGTCGCCCGGCTGCAGCCCGCCCGCAGAAGGAGCGGGTGGAGAGTGCCTGCCCATGGGGAAAGCCTGGGGGCCCAGCTGGAGGATAGCTCGGTCCAGTAGCTCCGAGGACATATCCTCGGTGGTGTCAACGAGCAGCGGAGTAGTGCTCGCTGGTGCCATCGGGGAAGACAGTCCCTGCATCAGAAAGTCAAGTGAAGACGGCATGGAAGCCGCCGATGGTGCTACCGAAAATGGAAACATGGACTCGTCGAAAACAACATGGCGAGAGATGATAATTCGATGAGTGGACATGTCTAGGCAGCGATAGCCCTTGTGAGAGAATGGATATCCTAGGAAGACACAAGGTGCTAATCGAGGGGCAAGTTTGTGTGGGGAGGTGGCAGTGAGGTTTGGATAACAGAGGCATCCGAAGACGCGAAGTGAGGAATAATCTGGAAGTTGGTTGTGAAGGAGCTGGTAGGGGATTTGGTTTTGGATGGAGGAGGAGGGGCGCCTATTTAGGAGAAGGGTAGCTGTGGCAAGAGCCTCAGCCTAGTAGGGAGGTGGCATGAGCACGTGAAAAAGCATGGTGCGGATGGTGTTATTTGTGGTACGGATCATGCGTTCAGCCTTACCGTTTTGGGGAGAGGTATAGGGGCATGATAGGCGGAGCATAATGCCATGGCTGGTGAGGAAGGAGGTAGTGGCATTATTAACAAACTTGGTCCCATTATCAGCTTGGAATGATTTAGGCGTGGTACCAAACTATGTTTGAGCGTAGGCAATAAACTCGATAATGTGGTGGTGCACTTCGGATTTCTACCGAAGGGGAAATGACCAGCAGTAATGAGAAAAATCATCCAATAGAATAAGATAATATTTAAAACCAGAGTTGCTAAGCATGGGGGATGTCCATACATCGCATTGAACTAAATCAAAAGGAGCAGTGGTCACAGAGGTGGAAGGACTAAAGGGGAGCCGCACGTGCTTGCCAAGTTGACATGCATGACAGAGGCATGGCGAGCTCTTATTGTAGAAGATGACCAACATGCTTTGTAGAGTGGCGAGGTTGGATGGACCGGGGTGGCCGAGGCGGTGGTGCCATAGCGATGATGTGGTGGCGAGACTATAGTGGTGCGTTGGCATAGAGGGGAAGGTGTAGAGGTCGCCAACATTATTGCAGCGAAGAGTCACGCGCCCCGTCTATTGGTCCTTGATAGAAAAACTGAAAGCGTCAAATTCAATAGAACAATGATTGTCATGGGTGAATTGACGGACAGAAAGGAGGTTGCACACTAGAGCTGGAGCAACCAGAACATTGTTAAGATGAAAAGTAGTAGAAGAAGAAGATAGTGTGGATGTGCCACGACAGGTGATAGGAATGGTGGTGCCGTTACCAACCGTGATACCGAAAGTAGGAGAGGGGAGACGGGACATGAGTATACCATCCGAGGGCAACATGTGAGTCGTGGCACCGGTGTCGAGGACCTAGGGAGAGGACCCCTGGAGGGACATCTAGTTCAGGGCGGCTATGAGGCCGACCTAATCCCAATTGTCGTGCTGCTGGTGGGAGGGGTTGGGTGCTGCACCATCGGAGAGATGGATAGGGGCGAAGGCAGTGTGTGCCTAGGCTTGAGGGAAAGCGCCGAGGACGCCGGGGCCGTGCCAGGCTGAGTTCGGTGCCGGTGGACACCACTGCTGCTGCTGTTGCGCCTCGCCCGTCTAGGGAGCATAGCAGTACCAGGGACCCGCTGGCGGTGTAGGGGCCCTTGGTCCACCCCCGGATTGGGAGCCCTTGCCCTTCTTCTTCTAGCGACCGCCACCACCGCCCTAGCCGCCGCCCCTGTAGCCGCTGCTGTGGCCACCGCTGCTGGAGCCACCGCTGTTACCGCCTTGGCAACTGACAGGGGAACCACCGCCCATGTTGCTAGAGGAGGAGCGGCAGGCTATACCGCACGTGGCATGGAACGCCATCTCGGCAGCGACAGTGCCCTCATTGGCGAGGCGGAACTCCTTCAGCACGAGCTTCTCGCGAGTGGTGGCGAAGTCCGACAGTGGGTGTGAGTTGGCGATGTTGTCGGCGGTACCTGCAAAGCGAGGATTGAGGCCCCGCAGGAGATTGAGGATGAGCTCTTAGTCAGTGATGGTGCGACCGACATCGCAGAGCGCATCGGTGGTGGCCTTCATCCGCTTGCAGTAGTCGTTGATGGAGGAGTCGCCCTGAGTCATGGAGTGGAACTCGTGACTCAGGAAGATGGCGCGCGGAGCCTTGTTGGCCTCAAAGAGGCGCTTGATGGTGACCCAGAGCTCGTGTGCGGTCTGGTTCGGTGCCATGGCAAGGCCGAGGACGTCCGGCCCGATAGAACCAAGGAGCCATCTGCAAACACAGGAGTCCGCAATGGCCCAAGCAGGGTCAGTGGGTCTAGCCTTCGCTGTGCCGTCAACGTGGAGGAGGAGGCCAAATTTCCCATAGAGGGAGGTGAAGAACAACCCCCATTGGTTGTAGTTGGGCTGTGTCAGCTCTAGGGTCACCGGGATATGGTTCTTGACAGAGATTGTCATGTAGGGGGCGACAAAGATGGCTAGGGCAGACAGAGTGCCCATGGATGCCGAGGTGCCAGAGGGGCTGGTGGTAGAGGAAGTCGACATGGTCGACCTGGGGAGAGAGGCTGGTGCGGTGGGAGGGAGGGAGGAGGAAAGAAAGGCCTAGATCTCTGATACCATGTAGAAAGGGGAGAATCACCACACAGGTGGGGAGCCTTTCATATATATGCAGCCAATAAGGCATACATGGAAGGTACAAACATAGAAAGCTATTACAAGGAAGCTATCCTAGGCTATACATAGTAAGTAGCCTATCTAGGGGATCTCTGTAATTGATCCTGATATATACATATCCTAATACATACTCTCCCTCCCCCTTTTCTCCTCTCTCTCTCCCATCTCCCACCCACGCCCCTGCCCATCCTCCCCACCTCGCCTCTCTCTCCCCACCCCGACACCGAGCGTGGCTCTAGCGGTCGAGCACGGCGGGCCTCGTCAGCCGGGCCAGCGGGCGGACTAGCGCGCGGCTCCGCCGAGCGTGGCGAGCTCCGGCCACGGGCGAGCCCCCTGCTCCGTCATGAGCCGCGCAAGCGAGCTCTAGCCGCCATCGGTGCTCGCGGAGGGCCACCGCCGCGCTGCGGTTGATCCTCGGGGAGGGGCGCGGCCGCGCTCGCCGTGGTCGGTGGAGGCCGCTCCATCGCCGTCGGTGGGTAGAGGCCGCTCCATCGCCTTCCTCCATCCCCGGTGGGCCTCCCTGCTGAAAGTCCTATGTTTGGTGTTTGTAATTAGTGACAATGCCTAAGTACTAATCCTATGCCTAAGTTGTATGTAGCATATGAGGATTAGTACATTCCAAGGTTGGTGGCAAGATGGACATGGTGATCATGATGGCCACACTTGGATTTGGACCCAACCCTACGTGATCAAGGCAAAGGTATACGCTTAAGGGTTGTGTTTTAGTAACCAAGACACCTAGTAGGTGTGGTTACATTATAGGATAGATAGCCGTACTATAAAGAGAGGAATGACGCGGCTATTGAACTCCTAAGTGACTCTAGATGTGCATTTCATAATCATATGCATTTGGATAGAACTAATATCGCCTCGAAAAATGATTGTGAAAATGCTAACACACTCACACATGACGAGATCACCTTGGTGGTGTGTAACACGTTTGCGAAGGCGGTGGAGTTTGAGCGGTAGAGAGGGTTTGGGGTCCTCTCTCCCTCCCGCCAAGCTTGCGAGGCGGGATTCAGGCGTTTTCGAGGAGTTGAAACGACTATTTTCCACTATGCCGGAAGTTGGAAAAGAAACAGAGGCGAACGGAGGCCACAGAGGTGACTGGACGCTGAAGCAGACGCGGTCTTTGCATGATCGGACGCGTCCGGTCAGCGTTCAGTGTCTGCGCGTATTTTAGTTTGATGATCGGACGCGTCCGGTCATTCAGGGAGCTTACTAGACTCTAACCGGACGCTGGCACTATCGCGTCCTGTCATTTTCTTCAGCGCGTCCGGTCACTGTTTCGTTGAGCGCTGCTCAGGCGACTAGCGCGTCCGGTCATTTCCAGCGCGTCCGGTCTGCGCGACCAACGCGTTCGGTCATTGCTTCGCAGTTAGCCGTTGGGCAATTGGCGCGTCCGGTCAGTTGGACCAGCGTGTCCGGTCAGTGCTTCGCGACTTAGCCGTTGTGCGACCGGCGCGTCCGGTCAGTTGGACCAGCGCGTCCGGTCAACACGATTTCAGTTGTTTAAGTTTCTAACGGCTCTATTCGAAGGGGTACGTCTATAAATACTCGTTGGCCGGCTTAAGGCTCTCTCTCTCGAACATTTGACATACTTGTGAGCACTTTGAGCTAAGCAACTCCCCTCCCACTCATCTCTCTAGCTTCCTTGCATATTCAAAGTGAGATTGAGTGATCTAAGTGCATTTGCATTGTGAGATTGCATCTAGTTGGCACTTGGTGGTTGATTTGTTGTGGGATTCTTGTTTCTCTTGGTGGTTGCTGCCACCTAGACGGCTTGGAGCAGCTTAGAGGCGTTGGCAAGAGTTGGTGATTATTCTTGGCCACCTCCGGTGATTGTGAGGGGTTTGTGCCTACCTCGGTGAAGCGCCAAAGGCAACGTTAGTATATTGCTCGTGTTATTGCAACCTTTTGCCATTTGGTAGGTTCTTGTGGTGCCTTTTGAGAGGCTCGGTGTGTGACCGATTAGCCACCGAACCACGTGGTGAAGAGGGACACAACGGGGACTAGCGTGCCGGCAAGCACGTGAACCTCGGGATAAATCTTCGTGTCATCACTTTCATATTGTGATTGATTGATCCCGGTGTTCGGTTATCTTGGTATTCATTGTTGATCATATTGATTGGTTGGCTCAATACTTCGCCCCTCAGTGATACCCTCCTAACTCTCTCTTGCATTAATTTCTTAGTTACCTTGCTAGCTTGTTAGTGTTACTCTTAGCTTGTGTAGCTAGCTAGCTTTAGTTGTAGTTAAGTTGTGCGGTTTGACTTGTGCGGTTGAGTGCAAATACTAGAATTGTGAATTGGATAGGTGGCTTGCAAACACCCCGTAGGCTAAGCAAAACTTGCATCTCGCTACTTGTTATATTGATAAACTTGTTTAGCTTGTCTTTGTAGAAAATTTTAAAAGGCTATTCACCCCCCTCTAGCCATCAAGACCTTTCAAGTGGTATCGGAGCCATGGTCACCGTTTGTAAGGCTTAACAACCTCGGTGTAAGATGACTCAAGTTATGTTCAATCATGTTAATGGCAAGCCTCTATTCTTTGATGGCGTCTCTTCCTTTGATCATTGGAAAAGGAAGATGAAGCAATACCTAGGCAATATACATGAGAAGGTTTAGGATGTGACCAAAGAAGGATACATCATTCTTGATGAGGAAAACCTCACTCCCAATGACCGCATCAACAAACAATGCAACACGGTAGCACTTGACACAATCTACCGTGCCATTGATGACAAAGTATTTGAGCAAATCAAAGATCTTGAAAAGGCAAATGAGCTTTGGATAAGGCTTAAAGAAACATATGAAGGCACTTCAATGGTAAAAAGTGCCAAACTATATATGCTCAAGGACAAGTTCTCCACTTTCAAGATGAAGGATGATGAATCCATCCCGGAGATATTCTATAGGCTCCAAGTCATTGTCAATGATCTCAAGGGGCTTGGGGAGAAGGTTGAGGACAAGGACTTCTCACATAAGTTCTTAATGTGCTTACCCAAGAAGTTTGCCACCTTGAGAAGAATGATCTTTAGAGAGGGATTGGACAAGGTCAAACCAACCAATGTGCTTAGAGATATAATGACTGATGCCCAATACAATGATGATAAAGATGAGGTAGAAGAGAAGAAGGAGACCAAGGTCAAGCAAGAGAAGCCCATTGCATTCAAGGCTTCATCCTCTAAGGGAAAGAGCAAGGTGGAGAGTGATGATGATGATCCATTCGATGATGAGACCATGGCCCTCCTTGTGCACAAGATGGGAAGGTTCATGAAGAAGAAAGGATATGGGGCAAGGAAGAGGAGAGACACTATAAAAGCAAAGACCCTTTGCTACAATTGCAATAGCCCCGATCACATAGTGGCGGATTGCCCCTATGAAGATAAGAGATTTCATAATGGGGACTTGAAGCTCAAGAAGAACAAGAAGGATAAGAAAGAGAATAAGAAGAAAGCAAAGAAGAGCTTCACATTCAATAAGAAGAAGAAGGGTGATGGTTATGTAGTCACTTGGGATAGTGACAACTCCGATAGTGATGATGATGCAAGCTCTAGTGATGATGAGAGGACCACTCGGTGAGCCATTGCAAACATCGCCCTCTCCAACAAGCCATCCATCTTCGACACTACATCAACATGCCTTATGGCCAAGCCTACAAAGGTAAAATATGATGATAGTGATGATGATTCTTGTGCTAGTGATGATTGTATGAGTGATGATGAGGAGGATGAGGACTACTCCAAGGATGATCTATTGGGCATAATAGATCAAATGAGCAAGGGCTACAAGAGGACAACCAAGAAATACAAAATCTTGGAACAAGAGCTCATTGCTAAGAGCAATGAAAATGATGCCTTGATGGAGGAGCTTGTTGCTCTCAAAAAGAGTAAGGAGTGCAAAGGAATTGAACAAGAGCTCAAAGCTCTTAGGAAATCCTTTGATGAGCTAGAGGCTTCTCGTGAGTGTCTAAAGGAAGACCACGAGGATCTTGAAATTGCTCACACTAGGCTTAAAGAAGCCCACTCCACTCTACTTGAGCTCATCAAGAAAAAGGACCTCAAGTTGGAGAAGTTCATGAAAGAAGCTAAGAAGGAGCAAGTGATTGTCACTTGTGACATTGGACTAACATGTGATATTATTGATGATTCTTTATTTGTTGGTCCTACTAATGCTTCATGTAGCTCATCATCATCCACCACAACCAACTCTATCTCTACTACTAGTGATTCATCACTTGTGGTTGAGAATAAGACTCTCAAGAGAGAGGTGGATGATCTCACCCGCGCATTAGGCAATGCCTATGGTGGGGATGCCCACTTGCTAAAATGCTTGGGTAGCCAAAGGTTCTCTCTTAACAAAGAGGGATTGGGCTATACTCCCAAGAAGGGCAAGGCAGCCTTTGCTACTCCAAAGCCTCGCTTTGTGAAGAGCAATGGTCGTTATTGCAATAGATGCAAGCAAGTTGGGCATCTAAATATTAATTGCAATAAAATGAACAAGAATAAGAAAAATGCTAATATACCTTACATTCCTTTTGATTCTTGTTATGTGCTTACCAAGGGTGAGAAAGGTGTGCATGCTAGGTTTATTGGTACACCAATTGTGGGCCCAAAGAAGAAGGTCATTTGGGTACCAAAGAGCTTAGTGACTAAACCTCTAAGGACCCAAGCAAGTATGGGTACCTAAAAGACATTAAATTGTTTTGTAGGTAGATTACAAGGCCGGAGGAAGGCATTGGGTGATTGATAGTGGGTGCTCTCAACATATGACCGGTGATTCAAGAATGTTCAACTCTCTCAAATCAAATGATAGTGGCATTGATAGTATCACATTTGGTGACAATAGCAAGGGTAATGTGAAGGCTCTTGGAAGGATTGCAATATCAAATGATCATAGCATCTCCAATGTGCTACTAGTTGAAAAGCTCAATTTCAACTTGTTGCCGGTTGCTCAATTATGTGATCTCGGTTTTAAGTGCATATTTGGTGTTGATGATGTGGAGATAGTTAGTGTTGATGGCTCTAACTTGATCTTCAAAGGCTTTAGATTTGAGAATCTATACTTGGTTGATTTCAATGCTAGTGACACTCAACTTTCAACATGCTTGCTCACCAAATCAAGTATGGGTTGGTTATGGCATAGAAGACTTGGTCATGTTGGCATGAAGCAATTGAACAAGTTAGTGAAGCATGACTTAGTTAGAGGCTTGAAGGATGTCACATTTGAGAAAGATAAGCTATGTAGTGTATGTCAAGCCGGAAAGCAAGTAGGCAACACTCATCCATTGAAAAGCATTATGAGTACTTCCAAGGTATTTGAGTTGTTGCACATGGATCTATTTGGGCCAACTACATACACAAGCATTGGTGGCAACAAGTATGGTTTTGTGATTGTGGATGATTTCACTAGATACACATGGGTATTCTTTCTTATGGACAAGAGTGATGTATTTGACATATTCAAGTTCATCAAGAGAGTGCAAAATGAGTTTGAGACCACAATCAAGAAAGTAAGAAGTGACAATGGAAGTGAGTTTAGAAACACAAGAGTTGATGAGCTATGTGATGAGCTTAGAATCAAACATCAATTCTTGGCCAAGTATACACCTTAATCAAATGGCTTAGTTGAGAGGAAGAATAGAACCTTAATTGATATGGCTAGATCAATGTTGAATGAGAATAATGTGAGTCATTTATTTTGGGCTGAAGCAATCAACACGGCTTGCTTCTATAGCAACCGCCTCTATTGCCACAAGTTTCTAAAGAAGACACCATATGAGATCTTAAATGGAAGAAAGCCCAATATTGCATACTTTCGGGTATTTGGTTGTAAATGCTATATTTTGAAGAAAGGCACTAGATTGAGCAAGTTTGAGAAGAAATGTGATAAAGGCTTCCTACTTGGTTACTCAACTACTAGCAAAGCTTATAGAGTTTGGAATTTAGCTAGTGGTTTACTTGAAGAAGTGCATGATGTTGAGTTTGATGAAACAAATGGCTCTCAAGATGATGAAGAAAACTTGGATGATGTGAGAGGAACTCAATTGAGTAATGCTATGAAAGAGATGGACATTGGTGACATTAGACCAAAGCAAGTGATTGATGTGGATGACAACAAAGATCAAGTGCTCCAAAGTCCAATTACACAAGCTAGTGGTTCTCTAATGCAAAATCAAGCTAGTACATCATCTCAAGTGCAACAATATCAATAAGTGTCTAGTTCATCATCTCCAACTTATGATCAACATCAACATCCAAGCAATCAAGTCCAAGTGCTTCAACCAACTAACATTGCAAGAGACCATCCATTGGATTCCATCATTGGTGACATACAAAGAGGAGTTCAAACTAGATCAAGATTGCCATCATTTTGTGCTCACTCTTCTTTTGTGTTAATGGAAGAACCCAAAGACATTGATAGAGCATTGAGAGATCCGGATTGGGTAAATGCAATGCATGAAGAGCTCAACAACTTTAAGAGAAATGAAGTATGAGAATTAGTTGATAGGCCTAAGGATCACAATGTCATTGGAACAAGATGGGTCTTTCGCAACAAGCAAGATCAAGATGGAATAGTAGTAAGGAACAAAGCAAGACTAGTGGCTCAAGGTTACACACAAATAGAGGGTCTTGACTTTGGTGAAACATATGCCCCGGTTGTAAGATTGGAAGAAATTAGGATCTTACTTGCCTATGCTTGTGCTCACAATATCAAGCTATATCAAATAGATGTGAAGAGTGCATTTCTCAATGGGTACATTCAAGAAGAGGTGTATGTAGAACAACCTCCCGGTTTTGAAGATGACAAGAAACCCAACCATGTATACAAGTTAAGAAAAGCTTTGTATGGATTGAAGCAAGCACCTAGAGCTTGGTATGAAAGATTGAGGGACTTCTTGCTATCCAAAGGATTTGTCATGGGTAAAGTTGATACAACACTATTCACCAAGAAGATTGGGAAAGACTTGTTTGTGTTGTAAATATATGTTGATGATATCATATTCGGTTCAACCAATCAAGATTATTGTGATGAATTTGGGAAAATGATGGCAAATGAATTTGAAATGTCAATGATTGGTAAACTTAGTTTCTTTCTTGGACTTCAAATTAAACAAATGAAGGAAGGAACATTTGTGAGCCAAACCAAGTACATCAAAGATATGCTCAAGAAGTTTGGCATGGAAGATGCAAAGGGCATTACTACTCCAATGAGCACTAGTGGGAGCTTGGATAGTGACAAGAGTGGCAACATGGTGGATCAAAAGCTATATAGATCGATGATTGGTAGTCTACTCTATGTGACGGCATCAAGGCCCGATGTAATGTTTAGTATATGCATGCGTGCAAGATTTTAAGCCTCACCAAGAGAAAGTCATTTGAAGGCAACAAAGAGAATATTGAGGTACTTAAAGCATACACAAGATGTTGGATTATGGTATCCCAAAGGTGCAAGCTTTGAGCTAGTTGGATATTCGGATTCTGACTATGCCGGTGACAAAGTGGAGAGAAAGAGCACCTCCGGGACTTGTCAATTGTTGGGAAGATCACTTGTCTCATGGTCATCCAAGAAGCAAAATAGTATTGCACTATCTACCGCCGAGGCCGAATACATCACCACGGGTAGTTGTTGTGCACAAATCTTGTGGATGAAGGCAACATTGAAGGATTTTGGAATCAATTTCAAGAATGTGCCATTGCTATGTGACAATGAAAGTGCCGTAAAGCTAACCAACAATCTGGTTCAACATCAAAGAACAAAGCATATTGATGTTCGCCATCACTTTATTAGAGATCATCAACAAAAGGGTGACATTGCTATTGAGAGTGTGGGCACCGAAGATCAATTAGCCGATCTATTCACCAAGCCACTTGATGAGAAGAGATTTCACAAGCTAAAGAATGAGTTGAACATACTTGACTTCTCCAACATGAGTTGATGCACCCCATATATGACATGCCTCTCCTTCGAGCCCCAAGGTATAATTGGTTGACATGTCATACATTCTATGCTAAGGACTTGTTTAGTGCATCTAGTCATAATTTACATGTTCTAGGCTCATTCATGAAAATTAAATGAATTTGAAGTTTATATGGTGCCACTATTGTTTCCATGACTTGTATGATCTAGTGGTAGCATATAACTTGTTTAAGTAGCTTGTGATCCTAAGTATTTAATCTAGAATACTTGTCTAAATATTTGCTTCAACATGGTGCATGATAACCCTTCTAGTGAGGTGTGAAGAAGCTTGCCCTTGGCTCAAACGGAAGCATTTTATTTATGCAAGCAATCTAGGTTGAATAACAAACTTGATCCTCACCCCATAATTTAACATGATAATCTATCTAAAATTGGTCCCTTGTGGTCATTGGTGCCAAAGGAGGAGAAATTGTTGTTCACAAAGATAGAACTCAAAGGAGGAGAAGCACACATAAAGGGGGAGAAAATGTTGTTCACAAAGATAATTTTGAGCACACAAGTAGGGGGAGCAACCTCTTAAACATGAATGTTGCATTTCTATGTGCACTTAATATGTATGATGCATAGTTATACATTTCTTTTTCTCCGATACATTGCTTGTGTGGTGACTTGCTAGTATAATTTGAATGATGTATTGAGGTACTAGCATGAATAGGAAGTAGTTAGATTTTTCTTGCTTCATGTTTTTCAAAGTGGTACTAGAGCCTTGCTTATAATGTTGATCTCACGAGGTTTCTAGTTATGTTTGTGCTTTTCCAAGTGGAATCTAACTACACAAGGTGCTAAGATGGTGTTTATCGCTACTCCGATGGTATCACGCTTCAAAGGTCTATAATCTAAAACATTTAGCACCTATTGGTAGACAATGCTCCTAATCTTTCCTATCTAACATGTATGCTTCCAAAATCCAAACATATAGCATACATGTAGGGGGAGCCATTGCTATCAATTTGAATTCATGATCACATGTCCATAATTCTTACACATGGTAATACACTTGGATAATGTGACATGGGTTCAATCAAAATTTTATCATAATATCTTTGTGAAAGGTTTGTCACCAATTACCAACAAGAGGGAGATTAAAAGTCCTATGTTTGGTGTTGGTAATTAGTGACAATGCCTAAGTACTAATTCTATGCCTAAGTTGTATGTAGCATATGAGGATTAGTACATTCCAAGGTTGGTGGCAAGATGGACATGGTGATCATGATGGCCACACTTGGATTTGGACGCAACCCTACGTGATCAAGGCAAAGGTATACGCTTAAGGGTTGTGTTTTAGTAACCAAGACACCTAGTGAGTGTGGTTACATTATAGGATAGATAGCCGTACTATAAAGAGAGGAATGACGCGGCTATTGAACTCCTAAGTGCCTCTAGATGTGCATTTCATAATCATATGCATTTGGATAGAACTAATATTGCCTCGAAAAATGATTATGAAAATGCTAACACACTCACACATGACGAGATCACCTTGGTGGTGTTAGCACGTTTGCGAAGGCGGTGGAGTTTGAGCGGTAGAGAGGGTTTGGGGTCATCTCTCCCTCCCGCCGAGCTTGCGAGGCGGGATTCAGGCGTTTTCGAGGAGTTAAAACGACTATTTTCCACTACGCCAGAAGTTGGAAAAGAAACAGAGGCGAACGGAGGTCACAGAGGTGACCGGATGCTAAACCGAACGCGGTCTTTGCATGATCGGACGCGTCCGGTCAGCGTTCAGTGTCTGCGCGTATTTCAGTTTGATGATCGGACGCGCAGCACGTCCGGTCACTAATGATCGGACGCGTCCGGTCGTTCAGGGAGCTTACTGGACTCTAACCGGACGCTGGCACTGTCACGTCCGGTCATTTTCTTTAACGCGTCCGGTCACTGTTTCGTTGAGCGCTGCTCAGGCAACCAGCGCGTCCGGTCACTCACGGGACCAGCGCGTCCGGTCATTTCCAGCGCGTTCGGTCTGCGTGGCCAGCGCGTCCGGTCGTTGCTTCGCAGTTAGCCGTTGGGCAACCGGCGCGTCCGGTCAGTTGGACTAGCGCGTCCGGTCAGTGCTTCGCGACTTAGCCGTTGTGCGACCGGTGCGTCCGGTCAGTTGGACCAGCGCGTCCAGTCAGCACGATTTCAGCTGTTTAAGTTTCTAACGGCTCTATTCGAAGGGGTACGTCTATAAATACTCGTTGGCCGGTTCAAGGCTCTCTCTCGAACATTTGACATACTTATGAGCACTTTGAACTAAGCAACTCCCCTCCCACTCATCTCTCTAGCTTCCTTGCATATTTGAAGTGAGATTGTGTGATCCAAGTGCATTTGCATTGTGAGATTGCATCTAGTTAGCACTTGGTAGTTGATTTGCTACGGGATTCTTGTTTCTCTTGGTGGTTGCCGCCACCTAGACGGCTTGGAGCAGCTTGGAGGCGTTGGCAAGAGTTGGTGATTGTTCTTGGCCACCTCCGGTGATTGTGAGGGATTTGTGCCTACCTCGGCGACGCGCCAAAGGCAACGTTAGTATATTGCTCGTGTCATTGCAACCTTTTGCCATTTGGTAGGTTCTTGTGGTGCCTTTTGAGAGGCTCGGTGTGTGACCGATTAGCCACCGAACCACGTGGTGAAGAGGGACACAACGGGGACTAGCGTGCCGGCAAGCACGTGAACCTCGGGATAAATCTTCGTGTCATCACTTTCATATTGTGATTGATTGATCCCGGTGTTCGGTTATCTTGGTATTCATTGTTGATCATATTGATTGGTTGGCTCAATACTTCGCCCCTCGGTGATACCCTCCTAACTCTCTCTTGCATTAATTTCTTAGTTACCTTGCTAGCTTGTTAGTGTTACTCTTAGCTTGTGTAGCTAGCTAGCTTTAGTTGTAGTTAAGTTGTGCGGTTTGACTTGTGCGGTTGAGTGCAAATACTAGAATTGTGAATTGGATAGGTGGCTTGCAAACACCCCGTAGGCTAAGCAAAACTTGCATCTCGCTACTTGTTATATTGATAAACTTGTTTAGCTTATCTTTGTAGAAAATTTTAAAAGGCTATTCACCCCCCTCTAGCCATCAAGACCTTTCACCTGCCTCCCTCCCCACATCGGCCATAGAGCTCGCGGCCTCCCTCCCTCTCTGCGGCCATGGAGCTCGCGTGCGCTCCTCCTATTTCTTCTCTCTCTTCCTCGGCACTTGCGAGGTGGGACCGGCGCCGACTATAGCGGACGCCCGGTATCCCCCACATTTGGCGGTCGGGAGCGCATACCGCATCACATAGAGTCACTCGCTGCAGCAAATTTGGTCCGCCATGTGCTTGCGTGTCGCTTTACCGGTCGCATGTAGAGTACCCGATGCGGATCGTCTTAAGCAGCAGGGTGCATCACATCTGATGCGCTCACGGCACCGTTCTCGGAACATGAAGCTAATAAATAAACAATCCTGAGCATGAATCGTTGCAATGTGCTGAGTCACGATGGCTACAGTCCCAGTTTCTACCTTGCAACTTGGAACACGATTAAACCTTAGCTGATGAATTTTGGCCCCATTTGCTTGTCTTATAATTCGTACTTTTCAGCTTGTTTTTTCAGTCGAAACAATATTTTTCTCTCACAACAAACCAGCGAACAGTACTTTCAACTATAGCTTTTCAGCGAAGCGAACGGGCTTTCTCTTGTTCTTCTACTCTGTCGACTTGGAAAGGGTAAACCGATCCTACCTAATGTTGCTGCCAAAGAAACATGGTGCTACTGCTACCGCCACGGATGCTTTCCGGCCCATTTGCCTGCAAAACTGTAGTGTGAAGTCAATTGCAAAAATACTGATTGTAAAAAGAGATCTCCAACCTTATAGATCTAAATCAAACTGAAGGGAGATGAATGACTGAAAACTCTGTATATGTGATGGAGCTTGTACAATGCTGTTATAAAAGGTAGGTCCCAACTGTTGTTCTGAAACTAGACTTTGCTAAAGCCTTTGACAAAGCTAACTGGAACAGTATATTCAAAATTCTTCGAGTGAGGGGTTTCAATGACAAATGGATAAGATGGGTTCATCAGCTTCTATCAACCTCCAAGACGTCAGTACTGGTGAAGGGTATGTAATGGCCTATGGATTTCTTGCAAGAGAGCGCTGCGCTGGTGCCTGGTGATAGCCTGATATGGCTTTTCGCCGGGTTGACGATCGATCACTGGCCGTAGGAGGTCCACAAGAGCTACAGCTAAGAAGATAAGACTACTAGGCCTAGATGGGCTTCTTCTATTATTTTTATTTGCAAAAAGTCCATTTTATCTCTTTGAATAATGTAGCATGTTTTTCACATCGAACTTTAAAACTAGACATCTTGCACCCTGAACTCACATAACCATCCAAATTATCTCCCTACCTTGTTTTAAAGTGGTTTACTTTGATAAGGTTTTTAAATCACAAAAAATGTCTCTAACTTTCTAAAAGTTCTAAAAAAACTAGAGACAGATTGTCACATGAAAAATTCAAACAAAATATTTAGAGATCATGAAAGTATTTAAATAATCTAGCTAGTCGAACAAAGAACAGAATTAAAACAGACAATCTTTTAAAAAATAGACTTAGCTCTAGGAAAATGGGGACAATATCAAACAAATTTAGAAAATTCTCAAAACATTCTAAGCAATTGTATGAACATGTTTTAAAAATTTGCACGTAAAATATGTACGACCAGCATGAATACAACATATATTAATGTTGAATGCATTAATGCTATGCAATCGTGTTGGTTGTGTTTATTTTTTATTACAAAATGTTTTAAAAGATGTTTAGACATCTATTAGAATGTTTATTCAATTTTCTATATTTTTTCTAGATATTTTTCCATTTTACTGGAGCTAAATCCATTTTTGAAGCATCTAGAGATATATTTATGAGCTCTGAATATTTTATTTGGCTTTGCTCTATCTCAATATAGAAATTGACTCATAATTTTGAATTTTTAACTAAAAAGGTCAAAACCGTCTTCAAAATCACTTCAAACTAGGGCATGGAGGTAGTTTGAATGGTTTTGAGAGTTCAAAGGTAAGATGTCTCTTTTTGGAATTTGAAAACAAAAATCAGACTAAAACAACGGTCTAGAGAGGGAGAATGGAGTT
The DNA here is from genome assembly GCA_038087645.1 of Saccharum hybrid cultivar R570. Lineage (NCBI taxonomy): Eukaryota > Viridiplantae > Streptophyta > Magnoliopsida > Poales > Poaceae > Saccharum > Saccharum hybrid cultivar. The sequence continues at coordinate 616,222 of JAQSUU010000049.1, read as the reverse complement.
TTTCCCTTATTATTATTTTTTGATTGATGAGGAGGGCAAATGCGTTTTTCATAGACGGTAGAGGAAACTTTTGGGCCTCCATATCCTAGCTTGCATCCATGGGCCAGATTTCATCTTTCATGGGGCTAGATTCCTCATCCAAATCTGACTTCAAGGAATCTACTATGATGCTGAATTGCGCATGCAGTCTATATGGTTTATATAAACATACATTACATAACAAAAGCTCAAATTTCCCTAGAGAAGACATATAATAGTGCTCCCTCCGTCTTAGAAGATTTGATGTTCTAGGATTTTTCAGAGATATTAATAGAGAAGATACGATGTTCTAGGATTTTACAGACAGAACCTCAAATAATTTTTTACCCTGCATGGTCGGTGACTATACTTTTCAACTAATATGACGATACCCTGCATGGTCTCTTGTATCTCCTGGGGCCCTGGCTACCGTCATGTACTAGCAGACGTAATATGCACAGTGTCCACTTCCGATACGTTGCTTGTGGCACTAGCATAATGCATCGTGTTTTGTATATGAAAATATAATATACTTTGATAGGAACATAATGCATCCAAAATAACTTAGTATATGGAGACTTACCAGCCATCTTGTTTTGATATACAATTCCTTCTTTCTTTGAAGATTATGTTTCCTTTAAGTACATTAATATAGTGCTTGCATGACCTTTTCGAATGTATTGACCAATCAAAGTTAGTATTTAAAACTTATCTTCATGATTATATATTAATAACTTTGTTAATGAGGATGATTTATATACGTGTTGAGAATAGCTAAGAAGTCTTTGTAGGTATCTTCGTCCTTATCTATTGAATCAAGGACCTAAAACATGCCTTCGTTGACATCGGCGACTATCAAAATCCAATGGTTGTTGTATTGATTGGAGCATATATATACATACATTATATTTTAGGTTGTGTTTAGATGGTGGTGTAAAATTTTTGGAAGCACAGTAACTCTTTCGTTTTGATTTGACAATTAGTGTCCAATCATGGGGTAATTAGGTTCAAAAGATTCGTCTCGTGATTTACAACCAAACTGTGAAATTAGTTTTTTTTACCTATATTTAATGCTCCATGCATGCGTCTAAAGATTCGATGTGACGGGAAATCTTGTAAAATTTTTGAAACTTTGAAGCATCTAAACAGGGCCTTAGTGTAAAATATAATAAGTATTCAAAAACATGATTGGGTACAGGTTACACCTGAACATACTCAAAGTTGTAGGGGCAATAAATAGGCCTCCGTCCTCAAAATTTTTGAACGCTCACGCAATGTACGACCCAACTTTAAGCAGGTCATGTTGTTGTCACAAAATACACATGTACGTACTACATATTCTTCATGCAAGAGAGAATAAACAACATTATTAACCATCTAATGTACCACTAAACAAGTATTTTTCACATTTCTTAATTGAAATAAATAATTTTAAAAGAAATAAGCAACACCAATTAATATTTTACCCAAATATTGAACCACTAACCAATGATGGTTCCAAACATTTTTTACTGTAAATAATAATATAAACGTTGACAATAAAAAACAATACCAAACCTTAGTTCTAGATCTAAATCTAGATGCAAATAAATCTCTCCCTAAAAACTAATAAATAGACCAATAAAATCAAGACATGGCCACTAAATAAGTGTAGAATCTTGTTGTCCTACTTAATTTACCCTAGCACCTTCAAAGATTTATAGAAATGCATCCATAAATGCCTCAACCACAATGAAATAGAGAGTAAACCAAGACCCTAATTACACACTAATAATCTACCACTAAAACTTCAAAAGAAGCTTGGAATAGCATTTACTTACTTTCTAATTAAAGCCTCTTTCACCAACTAAATCAAAATCAAAACATTCCACTTTAGATTTGCAATTTTTGAAAGGTAGTCCAAGGCCTTCCCCTTCCTTCCTCCTCTGTTTAGAGTAAATGTCTTGGGGTGAAAGAAGAGAGGATGCTAATTATACGTCGGAGCATTTGTACAGATAGCCCGCCTCTAGATATATGTAGAGACTGCTCTAGAGCCCGCCGCCTCTACAAATGGATCTTTAGAAAATCCATCCATTTTCAGAGACAGCTGGTAATACCAGTCACCTCTAAAGGCACATTTATATAGGCGGCTAGCTAAGAAGCCGTGTCTAAAGATGCATGTGTTAAAGGTGGCTAACTTTGCCGGGCGCTATAGAGGTGGCTCTTGATTGAGCCGTCTCTGTCAAAAATTCTTCTATTACTGAAGATTGATCTGTAATTGCGCGTTTTTTATGCTTTTGTGGTCTTTCATAAAGAAAAAAAACTTACGCTTCGGCACCTCTCGGTCTTAGGTGTCAAAGCATCTTTTTAAACATGGCTTAATAAATACTTTAGGTGAGGCCGGTGTGCCTACCAAGGTCCAAGGCTAGACGTACGTGTGCTGGATTTAGGCCCTGGTTAGTTACAAGATTTCTTGACACATTAAATCTTTAGACACATGCATGGAATATTAAATATAGGTTAAAAATAATTAATTATACAGTTTGGTTGTAAATCACGAGACGAATCTTTCGAACCTAATTAGTCAATAATTGGACACTAATTGCTAAATACAAACGAAAGTGTTATTATGCTTCCAAAAACTTTACAAGTGCAACTAAGGGGATGTTTAGTTGGCTAAATTTTTGGCGAAACGCTACTGTAGCAGTTTCGTTGTTATTTGGTAAATATTGTCCAATCATGGTCTAATTAGGCTTAAAAGATTTGTCTCGTCTATTTCGTCTAAACTGTGTAATTACTTTTATTTTTTATCTATATTTAATGCTTCATGCATGTGTTCAAAGATTCGATGTGACGGAAAATCTGAAAATTTTGGCAAAATTTTTAGCATCTAAACGGTGCCTAAACACAGCCTTAGCAAAGAGGGAGGAATCAAAACCAATAAATCCACTTGTTTTTACGCCGAATGCTGAATCAAGAATCCTATCCGCCGCGCGTGGTCAGAGATTTCCCTGCCATACTTTTGATCCTTTGTCCTATCCTTTCCTTTCTCTCGCTGTCGACGGATGATCTCGGCGGCCGTCGGTTATTCTGGGCCACAAGCTGTAGTGCTAGCTGCTAGCTCACCCCAGGCCCCAGGGCACTCATCGATCTGGCGATGCTTCGATAGGGCGACGACGCCGGCGCCTTGGAAGTCAGGGGCCTTTTCAAATTCAACGTTGTGGTCGTGCGCCCTATGTGCGCACCTTTGTGCACATGTGTTTGTGTCTATGCCTCTATGGTGACCAAGTGCGCCGGCAGTTTGGAGCACGCGGCGAGGGCTCTTCTTGGTTCGTGGGGATATTCTGCGTTACCAACCTGATGACGGACGAGTGCGATGGCTTCCCTCCGAAAAAAAATGCATATATTACCTTTTCAATTCGAGATGTTAATTAATTATTATGTTATGAAGCACAAATATTTACAAAAACACATGGTTTGCAATGTGAAGCACAGTACGCAGACAAGGGTACTCAAAGTATATATATATATATATATATATATATATATATATATATATATATATATATATATATATATATATATATATATATATATATATAGGTTTTGGTCTTTTGGAAAGGGGCAGGACTAGTGCCTGACGCCGCGTCTTAACGCTCGTGGCTGCTCTGGTTCCCGCGTGTAAGCTTCGTCTCGACCTAGACCTCAACTTGCTGCGAGGCCACCACGCGGTCATCGTGCCGCCATCAGCCCACCCTGAACCACCATCTGCGCGGGCGTCCGCACACTCATCGGGTAGGGTTTCCCCACCAAGCTCGAACTGCCGCGGTGAGATGGAAGGGAGGGAGAGGAGAGGGGAGGGCAAGACGCGCCGCGCGAGGTAGGAGACGAAGCGCTGCGGCAGGCTGTCATTGCAAACATGTGCAACATCAGATCTACTTTGAAACATCCAGATGCAACATTTGCAATATACGTGTGAAACAGATAAAACACTTAAAACATGTGCTTGAAACATGCGTGTATAGCTATAGCAATATATGCAATATCCAGATTTACTTTTGTAACATCCAGACGAAACACCTTAAACATTTGAAATAAACGCTTGAAACATGCGTATATAGCCATAACAACATGTACAACATCCAGATGAACCACCTGAAACATACGTCTAAAACACCTAAAACACTTGAAAACATACGCTTGCAACATGCGTATATTATAGTTGCAACATATGCAACATCTCAGATATAGTTTTGCAACATCCGGATGAAACATTTAAAACGTAAGTCTGAAACGCCTGAAACACTTGAAACACGGGCATCACCGATGGCCACGACCTACTTGGTGGGGAACTGCGGTAGCCAACAAGCTCGGGTCAGGGGTAGTTGCTCCGCACGCTCATGCCCGTTGGCGTCGCCTATCGCTCCTCCTGCAATTCTCCCGTGCCTGCTTGCGGCCTAGGCTCGCGCCCATCGGCGCGGCCCTGCTACTGCTACTCTAGTGCCACTGCTCGCTTGGCCGCTGTCGTCCAACGTCATCCTCTCACGGGAGATGGGACGCGGCGCGACCGGCGATGGGGTGCGGTGCGGTGGGGAAAGGGCACGGTGCGGCGAGGCGGAGTGGGGCGGGCAAATGAGCGGTGACGCCGCGATGGTGCGAGGCAGAATGGGGATATTTTTTTGAGTGTGTGTTGGCCCAGGAGCCGCGTCCGGACAGATAGACGCCTGTGGCTAAGCATTAGCATTTGGAATGACCCTTGGATATTTTAGGAACCGTTTTATGTGGAAAATATCCTATAGTGTTCCAACTATATAAATGAACAAGAAATCACAGTACCTCCTCTGGTGTCTAGCAGAAGATGGCTTTACGAAGATCTAAGGCTACAATGGCAACAAATTGACAACTAAATCTCACAATTTAGATTACAAAGTGAAAAGTACCAGTTCATGTGAAAAATTGGGAAGAATAAGTTTTCTATAAAATCTGAATATAATGCCCTCACGAAGAATGACTTTGGTGCAACACATTCACATATATGGAAAGGACCACCAAAGATCAAGATATTTCTATGGCTCATTGAGAATAAGGCAATTTTAACTAAAGATAACATGCCAAAAGGGAAATGGGTGGGCAGTCCAACCTGTCATTTCTGTAACCAAAATGAAAGCATCAATCACTTGTTCTTTGAAAAATAGGTGGGCAATTGTTGCTCGCTGCATTGGAACAATAAATAGGCCCTCTTACCTGCTAAGTGGGAAAAATCTATACATCGGGAGTAGCAACGATTTGCTGGGTTATCTGGAAAACTAGAAACAAAGCTTATTTTGATGGCAAATTACTTATGATGAAATAATAATAAAGATATTTTTTTGTAGCTATGGCAAAATTATTCTAAAAGTAAATGAACATTACCCACTACAAGTCCAAATAGTTCACATATATACCATCATGATATTTTTCTAAATGGTCCTAAATTCATAACCAATTTTTCCAAATGATTAGAAGCATATACCTAATCACAATAAAAAATTATTCACATCCTAGCAAAAAATTGATATCAATAGAAAAACAATCCTCCAATGTCTCATGTCCCTTCGGGGAAGAGTGTAAATATATAATCATTGGCAGAACAACAAAAGCTGCATCTTTCATATTACATGCACATCCTCTTTCATAATATCTAAATTGTGCACCCCATATGACAAAAATTGACCATATAAAGATCAAATTTACCTTGATTGTGGCAAGGATATTTTAAAAGCAAATGAACTTGGCACGTTAGAAGTCCAAAACAATGCACATATATTTCATCATGACATTTTTACTAAACGATCCTATACAAGCACACGATCATGATAAAAAAATAATCACATCCTCATATTCTTTTAAAATAAATAACAAACCAATCTCATCATCTCTCATCCCCTTACCTTGGTGAAGAATATAAAATATATGCAATCCTCATCTGGTGCAACGAATTCAAAAACAAAGAATCCTTTGCATAACTCCCATAGATTTAACTATATTTTCATTCTCCAGTTCATGGTGAGTATCAAACTCCAAAGGATCAAATGGTGCCCATATTACCATATATCAATTATGTGTTCCTCATGTACCAAAAAACTATCTAAATAGATATCAGAATAGCCTCAACTATCAAAAGGATACTGTGGAAGTGAAATGATGTATTCTAAGTCCAAGTAGGGGATATGAATTACATTTCTAGTGTTACAAAATGCTCATGAACAGACATAAGATCAAAAAAATTATAGGTTCACATGGAAACAATCAAAATAGTAAAATGATAAACCCTTTGTATCTATAGTATCTCCCCAAGGGAGAAAATTGTAATGTGTAAACCATTGGCTTGGAGGAGCAAAAGTAGCATGTGTTCATAATAATTGTTTCAAAAATTGGGCATCCACTTTCACCGTATCTCATCTATGCACTCCATGTAATAAGAGTTGTCCACGTAAAGATCTATTTTTTACTAAATGATCCTAACCAGATACATTCATCGCCAAATTTTGAAAACGGTCCTAAACTTATACATAATCACAATAAAAAATCATATTCACATGCTCACAAAAATTGAAAACCAATAGAAAAGCAGCCTCTTGTATCTCATGTCCCTCCCCGAAGGAGAAGATCGTAAATGTACAAATCATTGACACAGAAGACCAAAATTCACGTGTTTCATAATTGTATAAAAACATTGTGCATGCTCTATCACATTATCTAAGTTGTGCACCACCATATGAAAACAATTGTCCTTACAAAGATTGAATTTTCCTTGATTGTGTGAAAGGTCCTAATATGGCTAGAGGGGGTGAATAGCCTATTTAAAAATCTACAAACCAACTAGAGCAATTGATTAGTATAACAAACGGCGTAAGATAATTTTGCTCTAGCTCTACAAGGGTTGTAAGCCACCTATCCAATAATTCTAGTTGCTATGATCACTAGGCACACAAGGGGCTAAGTTGCTACTCACTAAGAGCTCTCAAACTTGCTACACTAAAAAGCTCTATTAGATGAACTTAAGCTACAAAGCAAGCTCTCAATTCTAGCTGCATTAAAGAGCTTGCTACAACTAGTTGGCGAGAAAGTAAAGGAGTGAGTAGGGTGATTATATTGCCACGTCGGAGAGTGAACTAATTACAAGATGAATGCTAATTCAATCATCAGGAGAGATCCAATCACACAAGAGACACAAGATTTTTCTCCTGAGGTTTACATGCTTGTCAGCACGTTAGTCCCCATTGTGTCGACTAACACTTGGTGATTCGGCGGCTAAGAGGTGTTGCACGAACCTCATCTACACAATTGGACATTGTAAGAACCTACCCACAAGTGAGGTAACTCAATGACATGAGCAATCCACTAGAGTTACCTTTTGGCTCTTCGCCGGGGAAGATACAATACCCCTCACAATCACCGGAGCCAGCCACGAACAATCACCAACATGTGCCGAAGCTCCTCCGCTGCTCCAAGCCACCGAGGTGGTGGCAACCACCAAGAGTAATAAGAAATCTGCAGTCACAACGATCCCCAAGTGCCACTAGATGCAATCAATCAAGCAAATGCACTTGGAGTCACTCCCAATCTCACTATGATGATGAATCAATAATAAAAATGAGTGGGAGGTGTTTGCTTAGGCTCACAAGGATGTCAAGAATATCAAAGTGCTAAGAGACCCACCTTGGAGCTGACACCTATCTATTTATATATCCCCCAAAGAAATAGAGTCGTTGCTCTGCTCAGGGATGACCGGACTCGGCTGTCCGGTCGATGGATGGCTGCCATGTGGCACTCTGTTGGTATTTCTTAACGTCTATAGAAGTTAATCCGCGAGCATATGAAATTACCATTGTAGCTTTCATCAGGAAGTATTCAGGGTTTTGAATTTCCATAGGGAATGAAGATATTTCTTCTAACTAGCTTGTCTAAGGATAACACAAGGATAGCTTGATGAGGGTAGAGATGGATTCCTAATGCATAGGGTCTAAGGATAGATAAAATTTACTTCTACTCGCTTACTTCGGGCACCGGCTTATACCTGGTCTGCCACGCACCTCTAGCCTCTAGCTCTACATCATACCCTAACGTGAGGGATTATAAGGGACGGACAGGGCAGTCACCACCTACCGCCTATCTCTCAACTATGGGATACGAGGCAAACAAAGGTAGCCTATAGCCTAGACACCATGTCTATGCTATCGACTACTACTCTAGTGTCGATCAAGGTTGTTCCATCTTTATCAGGAGCCCTCTACTAGAATATCCATCATGAGGACGGATGAAGAACCCGCAAATAAGTAATAGTAAAGCTCAACTATGCAAAAGACTTTTATAACCAAAGGAACCATGAATACTTACTAATATACATGTAGGTACAAAGTGTGTATCTGTCGAGGTACAAGCGGGGGAAGGTTACCGACAAGCCCAACACTTCTTCCCCGAACTCTCCCTCACATCTCTCTCTACTATTTTGCTAGAGCTAGCTTGGGCCTAAGCCATGGAGTGGTGATGCTCTTGCTCTTTCTTTGCTCTTTCTCATTTGTGTGTTATTGTCAATGAGGGGGAGGTGCCCTTCTTTTTATAAGTGGAGAGGAGGGGTGTATTCCTTGGAATATTCCCTAGATCCCCTCACATGGAAGGTACAAACTACCTCCGCATTGAATTTGCCAACATAACGACCTAGACTGACCATGGGAAGACGGCAAGAGGTAGCCTGCCAAAAATGAGATGATTTGGGCCTGGTGGCGGTGTGGTGGCACCACTGGTGTGGCCACACCACCAATGAGCCCAAATTGGCCCATCTTCAGTGGGTTGACTCCTTTGGACCTCTTGAGTGGGCCCATGGTGGTGTTCTATGAAGATAAGAGGGTTTAGTTGGAATTTGGCCTTGTTCTCCATTCCTTCGGGCCCTAAATTGTTTGGCGACTAGGTCTCTTTTCTTTGGGCTTGAGTAGAATGATATTTATCCTTTGTTCTTTGCCCTTTTATTGTGTATTTCCATAAATGCCCTCCTGCAAATGGTAAATCACCAAAAATTGTGAAATTCGTTAGTTACAAACCCTAATTCTAAGTGTGGTGACCATTTGTGCAGATTTTATGTGAGAATTGGTGGTTAAAAATAGGAGTTTAGGACTGCCAACACATGCCTTCAAATGTTGCGTGTTGATCTCCAATGGTCAAGTTCATGAACTCACGAAGTTAAAGTGTGACCGGACGCACAGACGGAATCGACCTAGTGCCACGTCACTCAGAGTCCAGTCAACTCCAGTAAGCTCCCAGAGAGTGTTTTTAACGACCGAACATGCCTGATCAAGGATGACCCGATGCGCCATGATGTTCGGTCACTCTCTCTGCCGTGCACGTGCCTCAGCCACTGACCTGATGCATAAACAGTGTTCAAGCAGCGTCAAGTCGTGCGACTCTTTCCTGCGTCCGATCGCTGAGTCACACTTCTTCTCTGGACCGCACGATCGATGCGCCAATAGCGTCAGATCCCCAGCATCTGGTCGTCCTCTCCCTTCTCAGCCAAGTGCAGCGCCTCCGCTATAATTGATCAGACGCTGCCTAGGGTCAGGTCTCGTGTCTGGTGCAGCGTCCAGTCAGAGACCGACACTGCCTTTTCTTTTTCTAAGTCCATGACCACTTCACCCTTGCTTCCCAATTGCTAATAACAAAGTGTAGAACTTGTGTGCACGAGTGTTAGCATTTTTCAAAGCACTTTACAAGGGTTAGAAGTTAGCACACCAGGTCCCTAAATGCGTATGCAAGAATAATGTCACCTAGTGGCACTTGATAAACCGTTTAGCCAAAGATTTCCTCTCTTTATACTACGGCTATCGATCCTAAGTTACTCACACCCTCTATGGTGTCTTGAGTGCAAACCAAAAATGGTTTCTATCATTATACTTTTGTCTTGAGCTCATTTTTATTTTTCTCTTTCTTCTTTTCCAAGTCGAGCACTTGATCATCATCAAATGTGGTCATGTCATCATTTCATGTGATCATCACCATTTCTTGAGTGTCACTATGCTCCACACTTGGATTGCACTAACCTAGCTCATATCATAACTCATGACAAAGGTTAGTGCTTGGTTTCATCAATTATCTAGCACCAAACTAGGGCTTTCAATCTCTCTCTTTTTGGTAATTGATAACAACCTATTTACAAAGATATTCAATAAAATCTTTTTTGGATTCATGTTGCTTGCCCAAGCATATTACCATGTGTAAAGATTATGGACAAGTTTCATTAACCCAAATTAGTAGTATTAGCTCCCCCTACATATGTGCTAAGAGTTTGGATTTGAAAGCTTGCACATATGCATGGATTGGAAGTTTTTAGAGTAATAGCTACCAAATGATGCTAAGGTATAAAGAATGAACCTTTGAAGCGTGATATCAATCAGAGTTGCCATTTGAACACCATCCTTAGCACCATGGTTAGTTAGATAGCACTTGCAAGACACAACACTAGATACCCTATGAGATCAACATTATAAGCAATGTTCTAGTTCCACTTGTAAAACATGTAAGGCATATCTAACTATCATCATATGCATGCTAGTTTTCATTTCATCAATCATTTTCTAAAAACTAGCATACAACACACAAGCATGGATAGGGAATTTAGAACTTATGTCATGCAAGCAAACATATGTAATGCACATACAAATACAACATACAAGTTTATGAGCTTGCTTCCCCTACTTATGTGCTTCAAATTTTAATTGATCCTCTTACAATGACATTTCATTTGTTTGCTCCCCCTATCTCTTACTATCTTATCTTTGTGAATTCCCTCTCCCTTTGTCAACAATTATTACAAAAGGTAGCTCAAATTTTAGATAGGTTGGGGTAAAACCATGTGAAGTGAGGATCATTTTTCCAATTTGGTTCAATCTCGATCACTTGTAAAAGATATTTAACTTAGTTTGATCTATGGGCAAGCTTCTTCACACCTCCAAATAAGGGTTATCATGCACCATATTGAGTTAAACACTTATAGCTCATTCTCTAGATCAAACACTAGGTTCATAAGGCCACAGACATGTTATATGCTACCACAAGATCATATCAAGCATAGAAACAATAGTGGTACCATACAAGCATCAAATTCATTTGATTTTCATGAATGATTCTAAGACATGATAGGAATGACTAGATGCATTAAACAAGTCCTTAGTAATGTATGAATAACATGTCAATCAATTTTACCTCACTTTGCTCGAATGAGAGGCATGTCATATAATGGGGTGCATCAACACATATTTGAGAAGTCAAGTGTTTAATTCATTCCTTAGCTTGCAAAACCTCTTCTCATCAAGTGGCTTGGTGAAGATATCAGCAAGTTGATCATCGTTGCCCATATTGTCAATGCAAATCTCCCCTTTTTGTTGGTGATCTCTTATGAAATGATAGCAGATATCTATGTGCTTTGTTCTTTAATGTTGAACCAGGTTGTTGGTGAGCTTCACAGCACTCTCATTGTCACATAGCAATGGCACATGTTTGAATTTGTTTCCAAAATTATTCAAGGTGGCCTTCATCCAAAGAATTTGTGCACAACAACTACCGATGACTATGTATTCGGCTTCGGCGGTTAAAAGTGTAACACTATTTTGCTTCTTTGGTGACCAAGAAACATGTGATCTTCCTAATAGTTGACATGTGCCTGATGTGCTTCTTCTATCAACTTTGCATCCCGCAAAATCTGAGTCAAAATAACCAACTAGCTCAAACTTTGCTCCTTTAGGATACCAGAATCCAACATTTTGTGTATATTTTATGTACCTTAATATTCTCTTAGTTACCTTTAAATGACTTTCTCTTGATGAGACTTAAAATATTGCATACATGCAAACACTAAACATCACATCCGACCTTGATGCGGTCTCATAGAGTAGACTTCCAATCATAGACCGATACATCTTTTGATCCACCATGTTGCCCCATCACTATTCAAGCTTCCATTTGTCACCATAGGTATACTAATAGCTTTAGCATTATCCATTCCAAACTTCTTGAGCATGTCTTTGATGTACTTGTCTTGGCTCATGGTGATGGTCGTTAACGTACATTACAAACCAATAAATTTTCTTACACGTATGCACAAATATCATAGAATAGGAGGTTATTACTGACAAATTCTATGAGTTTTGATGATTTATAATTTTCCAAGGTGTTATCCAGAAAGTCAACAAAAGAGACCTAGGAATCAAAATAGTTCATGGAATTTCGCCGCAAGACATATAGTAGAACACTATAGAAGACACCAGAGCGAGTCAGGGCCTAATGAGGACATGACACCTTCGGATATGAACAATGATTATAAGGTGCGCTCATTCCTACATTTGTATAGTGGCTTTGGTTATAATTCACTTGGTTCCACATGTACATGTCACTATTTGATTGTAGGTTCAAATGTGTTTCATAATGGAAGTTCATCAAAATTGAATTTTTGGTTCGTCGGCAGCCCGACAGTGCCTCATTGGGAAGGCCATAACTCATCCATCCGGAGTGCGATCGAGGTCAATGAGCACTTGATGGAAAGCTTGTTTGATAAGCTTTCAAATAGATCTGGTCCCATCTCAATATCACGTAGGCAAGACCTCCAAATCACTAATATATTCTATCGCTATTTTTGGCAAGAGCTACACTATCGTCATAGGCTTGTTAGATATCCTTGGGACCCAGGCCCAAGTTGGAGCACGCCCCAAGAAGATGGAGAACACCTAAGAGATGGCCTTGAACGTCCACCTCCTTGGACACCACCTTAGGAGGCCAGCAAGGACGTCCAAGCCAAGCCAGAGGCCCAGTCCAATCCGAGTTCGAGTCTGCCTCGGCCATTAGGACCAGTCTGCAATAAAACGGATGCCTAGGACGCATCCGGACTCTATTTTCGGTGATCCACATATGGATGGAAAGATAATTTGATAAGGAAACTAATCCAAGTGGTTTGACATCAAAATCTCTTCATAATCAATGGGAATCGTCGAAACAAGTCAGCATCCAGAATCTGTCAGGGTGCTGCGACACCTTCTTTTGGGCCGTTGGGCCTTGTAACGTGTTGGGACACCTTTAGGACGTGAAGAGGGATCCTTGGACGTCTCTTAGGCTATATAATCAGTAGCCACCACCTACTTTAGGGTTTGGGTTTTTTTAGATCAATCTATCATTGAACAATCGCCATTATCGGTTTGCAAGACCCCAACTTCGAGTGCTTAATCATTCATCTACAATTGTCACTTCAATTGAGTTGTGTTTTATCTTATTCTTGCTTGTGTTCTTCAATTCGCAGCAGGGATTAGCCTTCTTGGCGAGGTCAACCGGATTGTGACACGATTGATAACCAGAGGAGACGTGGTGCTAAGGTTGCAGGATTTGGGTCTTTGTGATCTGAAGCTGGATCGGTGTGTCGCTCTCCAAACAAATCGTTGTTTATCTTGAACCTGACGGAAGATCAGGACCCCCGTACCCATCAGGGCCCCTAGCCCCTACTAGGTGGGGCCGGCCGGCCATAGGGGTGGCCGGCTGGCCACACCCTCTACATCCTTCCACGAGCTTCTGGAGTATTCCTGCACCACCTTTGAGGAGTCATCTAGGCCATCCCTTAAGTCGGTTTGATCGAAGGGCTCACGTGCATCCCACCGGAGTATAAATAAAGAGCTAGACCCCCTAGAGAGAGGAAGCCAGATAGAGAGCTGAAGAGCTAGAGTTCTAATTCTATATCTAGAGATCTAGGCTAGCAATCAAGAGTAGACTAGTTTATCTTAGGATTAGTCTCAATTAGAGATAGAGAGATAGAGTAGAAGAGCAGAATTATGGAGGAGTTCCGTCCTGTCGATGCTTCTCTGCTGCTATGTTCATCGGGATCAAGTTCCTTCGCAGGGGCCTTGCTTCTGAGACTCTTTGGTAATCAACTTCTGATTCAAGTAGACAATTTATTCATATTGTTATTCAAGTTTGCAACTCTTTTGAGTACTTTGATCTTGGTAGCACCTAGGTTGAAGTTGTTTTCATAGTGTAAGCGTGGTGCTTAGGCTAGGATTACTTGTGAATGCCCCCTGATTTGCTGGATAGTGGTAGCTCGCAAAGGTGACTTTATAACTTCGTTGAATCCTCTATAGTCCACTTCCAGTTAATAGGTAAAGGTAGGCTTATGCATGCTGGTAGGGGAGAACTCTGATTTCATCCCTTATTGAAAGTTATCGCCCACTGAATGAATGATTAAGAACATAGTTTATCGAGATTGAAATTAGATAGTCCTTAGTAGTCTCCCTATTTTCACTATTATCTGAGCTTGATTGTGAATTAGGTTAAGTTTATAGACTCAGTCATCATCACCAATCGTTCCTTTGGGTTCGATATTAAAACTAGGATTATCTTGGTGAAGTGCTATAATGGTATTATATCTATGCGCTTGTGGATAGTTATCTTTTCTAGTGTGCATTTAATTTATACCAACAGCTCACAAATATGCCATTCTTCATTTGCTTGATTTGAAGACCAAGAAAGTCACTAAGCTCTCCAATCATGGACATCTCAAACTCACTTGCCATCATTGTAACACCTCAGGTGTTTAGCTCCATAATTGCATTGCATTACATGAGCATAAGCATGCATCATTTCATGTTATTTCATATGGTTGCAACAAATGTAATTTGTTTTAAAAGTTTTGTTTGGCTCACATCATGTGACACTAGGAAGTTGGTGTAACTAAAGGGTAGAGTAGCCAATTATATCTCACAACACTTTAGTTATACTTAGGGTCACTAATGGAGCAAGGTTCATGTTGACCAAAATCACCAAAATGCCCTCCAAGGTGTAGTTGACCAGCATTTAGCCCTAGGATGCTCTAGTTTGACCAATTAAAAAGTCTAGCTTAGAGACCTTGCATGGAGGAGCACCCTTAAGAAAAGTCGTAGGGAATTTTATGGGGAACAAAAGTCTCAATATGACCATCTCATGAAACTGGTCAGAACATGCTCAAAAATGACCCACAAGTCAGCTAGAGGGGCTGTCTCAACACTTAGAATTTTTCTAAGTCTCAAAAGTGTCCCTCCAGTTTTACTGTGGCCTACTTTGGAAGCTTGTAGTTTGCAAACCAGACCAAACCAGCCCCAACCCATATTGACAAACTTGTAGTCCTTGTGTAGCTCTACAACATTGTCAACATCACCATCACCTAGTTCTAAATGGTTTAGGAGATGTGGTGTCTTGAAAATAGGGTTTCAGTCGGTTTCACTGACTGAAAACACGTTTCAGTTTCCAAGTACACCACTTTGGAGCTTTGTAGTTTCAAATCCAAACCGAATCTGTTCTTGAGCCAATTAGCAAAGTTGTAGCCCTCACGAAGCCCTACAATTTTGATGTTATCACCTTCTCCTAACTCGAACCGGTTTTGGAGATAATCATCATTGAACTTGCTCTGTCAGTCAGTCTTTGAGGCCACGATTGCAACGCTGATTCAGTTCATCAGTGGAGTGGCCGACCGGCCACAGACCGTCGCCGCCGCGTGTCCCTCCACGCGCCACGCGTGACCTAGCGTCGTGGCCAGCTGCTCGACGCTTAGAAGGCGTCCCTGCTGCCTCGCCAAACCTGCCCGACCATTTCTCTCTTTCGCAAGCGCCAGAGGCGGAAGAAAACACCGCCTCCCTCCCTGCCGTGGCCTCCGACGAGCTCGGCTGGCAGTGTCGTCACGGCATTGCCCAATCCCCTTTGTCTGAAGCTTCAGCACGCTACCGCTATCTCCTCCACCCATTGATCGAGCGAGCCGAGCCGTGGTAAGGGCCTCTTGGCCGATTCCGCCATTGCCGCCATGGGCGACCCCCTTTGCTAGAGTTGGGCGCTCTGTGGCCGAGGTAGTTAGGGCCTCTCTCCATCTCCCTTCTCTACCTCAATCAGTCCGCCTAGTTGCAGTGAAGCTCGTACCGAGCTCAGAGGTGACTGTGCGGCCTCACCGGTGGCGGCGCACCGTCACCCAAACCTCACCGGCCACCGCTCACAACGGCGAGCCCCTCCCACTCCAACCCAAGCCTTCCTACTTGCACGAATCGAAGCGCCGCGTGACGGGGAACGCTTGGGTGGGTTCGGTTTCCCGGGCGAGCTCCCCTCCGACGAGCTTGAGCTCGCCGGAGCACGCGGTTCGCCGCGCCCCTACCCCTCTCTCTCTGATGGCGGGTCCTGCCTGGCAGACGCACGCGGGCGGGAGCTCGAGCGGGCCACGCCACGAGTCGTGGGCCGCGTCTTTTCCAGGCCGACCCAGTAACTAATCCGACTTATTTCTTTTATTCATTTTTCTTTATTCTATCATAGTTTTTGTTAAGTTTTGGAAAATGTAGATCTAAGGTTTTACTTGTTCAAAAATTATGACATAAATTTTGTTAGGATCTACTTGGGGTGTAGTATTTTAGAAAAATATGAGTTGGTTATGTGATGTTTAGTTTTTGGGAGATTTAAATAGGTTTTTGAAATGTGTTTTAGATTGCATGCAAAATTGTTTAAATCATATCTTGAGTTTCAGTGTTCCAAAAATTATGAAATTTGGTGGGTAGGCTAATTTATACTTGCTCTAGCTTTGGTAATAATTTGGGCAGTAGTGCTTGAATACTTTCCAAGTTATAATGCTATCTTATCATTTTAGGGAATACTTGAATGAATTTTTGTAATTTTTCTACATGTGCAATGTTCTTATAAATTTTTGGAGAATTTCTTGGTACCTTAAAGTGTCTCAGAAAAATAGGAAATATGTTGTTTGACACTTTTTAATATGATTTGTTAATTGTACAAAAATCAGCCTTTTGGGCTTGTGAATTTTGTTTAGGGCGTTTCTGTAAATAAATTTAGTTCAAATTTTTACAGTGGTCTCTTTTTGGTACCTAGAGCCTACTGTAATTTTTGTAGAATTTTAGGAGCAGTTTACATATATGTTTAAAATTTCACTTAATTACTTAAGTAAATTAAGAAATGGGTTTAAATAAATATTTTAGGTGGGCCAACCTTACTTTCTGGTGTTTTTGTGACATATGTGAACTTTTGGTAATATTAGTTTGGTCTTATGGGATGTTTGCCACATAAATAAATATTTAATCTTTGTAATTCTAGGTTTTCTGGACAGCTGGTAGTATCTTTGTGTTTGACCCTTAATAAAAGTGTTGCTGGAAAACTTGTGAATACCAAAGTTGTAGTAAACTTGATAAACTAGCTTGTGTCAAAATTTGGAAGCATTTGACTTAGTAGTTTAGGAGTTATTGCTGTTTTAAGTGACAGTCCAGAATTAGCTGCTCTCTGTTTGGGGAGGACAGATTCTGGAACTTGGGAATTTCGACTAGGTAAACTTTGGAATTAAGTGTTGTGGTCTGAAAATATCTTGTGTTTGTTAGGTGTTAGGGCCTTAACCGAAGATGAAAAACTATACCTTAGGTTGAGTAGATTAGGTAAGTACTTCTCCACCGGAGAAGAGATTTGCACGTAATGGTGAAGTGACTTGAATAGAGTACTTTTACTGCTGAAATGCATTTCATTTCGAGCATGTTGCACCCATTATGCATCCATGATATTTATTATGCATTCATGCAATAGGTGTTCTGGAGGGGGTAACACTCCTCGAGTTCGAGCCAGCGATACCGGAGGAGGTCCAGGACCAGCCGGAGCAGCCAGAGGAACCAACCGGCGGAGAAGTTCCCGCAGAAGACCTGCCTGAGTGTCCTGACCACCGGCCCTCGACCTTTCTGAAAGGCAAGCCCCGGTGCATGCTGAACCCATCAATTTATAAATCTATCTTGAGTACTTTTAATTGTTTAATGCATTAAGTTGTAGGAGTTGTATGAAAACAATTGTTGCATTATACCTGTCCTTGTCCAGATATCGTACTTAAACCCTAATTTAGGTTTAGGCACGTATCAATGCTTAGCCCTGCGTAGTACGGTAGAAGTCGGGTGATTTCCGGTCATCCGCGAGATGTAGGAAGGAGTCACGAGTGGCTTATGGCTACCGTGGATGGAACCATGCTTAAAAATGAAATTGAGACCGGGCGGGAGTTCGATAGTACAGCCGCAAGACACTTCATGTCTTGGGTGTGGAGCTATGCCCATCTGAGTCGTTTAAGAACCGATTCGCTGTACGTCCTTGAGTCATGTTGAACGCAGTCTAACACTTAGTTGGCCGGATAAGTCGTTTTGACCGCGAAGAATTGTCTCCACCCTGCGGGTGACGAAGACTAGATCACTAGGGCGTGATCATCTTTTATGTACTTTCCTGATGCTTTTGCGGGTTGTTGATCAACAAGACTGGCAGTAGTTAAACAATGGGTGTGTGTGTATGCTTCCGCTACTTTATAAACTTGGTTTGTAATATTTGCGACTCTGTGTGTGTAAACTTATTTCGGAACTATTTGTGAAATGTAACATATGATGTTGTATGTTAAATGATGCGATCTTGGTTGTAAGCAAGTTGGTTTGAAATCCTTCGTGGTTTTGATTGACTATCGGGATTATATGGGCTCAAGTTCAAAAATTTAAACGCTTCGGTGCTTGTTTTTGTACTTGTGCTGTTATAATTTGGTCGGTTCTGTTACAGCTGGTATCGGAGCATAATTCAACATTAAACACATCATACGCGTATTTAAAAACAAAAGTATTTGATTATGAAAAGGGTTAAAACTCTAAAAAATTATTTTTATAGGTATGCCAGTGATCACATCCCTTAGCCCAAATAAGGACTCTTAGGTGGCTTATTATAAAGACTAACTTGGGGGCCTTGTTTGTTTTTGTTTCGTCGTCCATACGACGTGATATTGTATGGATGACATCCACTTAGGTGGTAATGTATGGATCAATTGCCTCGACGCTCTGGTAAGTGTGAGTTGTGAGAGCATGATCGTCCAACCGGCGATCTAGGGGAGAGTAGTTTTGGTGACTTGCAGACTTACATGTTTAAACCGTGTAATTATGTAAGCACTTAATTGTGGGAACCTTTACATCGGGTAGCTTTGATACTGAAGTATATACATCAGGGGATGTGTATATGAAAGTATTTAAATTACTGCTTTCTTGTGTGCATATATTGAGAAAACTGTTGGGCTGAAATGAGATTTTTCTGCAGGTACACTAACAGCGTAACGAGTAGACCGATAGTTTCGCCTATATGAGAGAACGTATGTATGCCACCGCCTAGCGTTAGGAATTTTTGATTCTACTAGGATGAGAGGGCGTACGGAACGTGCATGCATCATGTTTAATTATATCATACATATCATTTACTCCCTCCTTAAAAATTTCAATAGTCCCGACTAAATTAAATTTCGTATCCCCTAAATGATCCTCACTTTCAGTCATATCTTGTTGCTACAGATGACACATACCAAGAGGACCGCTCGCAAGTCCACCGAAGGCAGGGCACCTCGTCACCAGCTCGCTCCACGTGAGCCCCGCCCTAAGCCCACTGAGGTGGAAAGGCTGAGGGCAGAGTTGGCCGAAGTGACTGCTGCCCGGAATACAGCGCATCAGCAACTAGAGCAAGTGATCCGTGATCGTGACCAGGAAACACTTGCAGTCTAGAGATTGACAGTAGCACATCGCAATTGTCAACACATGCTGGTCCATGTCATGAATCAGAGGGATGAAGTCTGGCACGAGGAGAACGTTCTGAGAGCTCGTCAGTTTGAGCTCGAGCAACAGTTGGAGAATGCTGAAGAATACAATGACAATCTTCATGAAGAAGTGCACCACCTAAACAACCAGCTAAATCCACTGCTGCCTCGAAACAACAACGCAGATGAGGACATGGGTTCGGGAATCGCCATGGCTGAAGATGATGAAGAAGTGGAGGTCAATGGGCCCCAAGATGCCGCACCAGAAGAAGCACCAGAAGAAGAAGAAGAAGATGATGAGGAGTTAGAGCCTGATAGTGATGAGGACGGTGGGGAGATCCTTGACACTGACTCTGAGGACGATGCTTAGAGTAGCTATCACGTAGCTATGATGTAGGATTGTCTTTTGTGCCCTCCCTGTGTTGGAGTGAGGCTTTGTAATAACTTGACTTTTGAGATGTAAGGTCGAACCCTATGTTTCCTAGATGTTTATTGGAACCTGTTAATTTCGATCGCAATTGGATGTCTTATTGTGTTGCGTTCGATGATGATGTCACGATTAGCACTCTTCGGTGCCGCGACGAAACCGAGGACCTCCTATGGCGCACGACATAAGGCTGTGCTACTTGGCACGCGCTGGTATCGAGGTGGCTAGTCATGATCCACCATGGAACTCTACCGTTGAGAAGTCTCTTTGTGGTCAGTTTGAAGTAGCATTTCTCAGACAACTAAAAATGTTGAGATCGAATCCAAGTATCGGGCAAAAGGTCATAAATCACATAGATATTAATGTAAATGGTTCAGTAACTGCTGTGCTCCTTGTGAGTGAGCCTTTATCAAAGTACATCTTGTTGGATTTCCCTCGCATGATTGCGTCAAGTGATGCACTTGAATGGATTGTGCGGTTGTGATGAATTATTGTGCCATGAGTATTTTGAGAAGTCTATTTCATGAAGTCAGTTTGACATATTTACAATAATTCATCTACAAAATTCCCACATCGTCAGTGCTTATTGGCTATGCATTTTGCAGATGTCGTACAATCTCCGTCGGGGTCGTGGCAATGAGGATGAGGAACAGCCACCCCCTCCGCCACCACCTACCCCGGCTGAGTTGATGCAGACTGTGGTCGAAGGGCAGCGCATGTTGGCAGATGCTATGCGCCAGCTTGCCAACCGGGAGGCTCGTCATGGCTGCCAGGGCCCAGAACCCAATCAGTATAGTGATTTCAAGGACTTTCTTGATACTAAGCCCCCGCTCTTTAAGGAGGCGGAGGAACCACTGCAAGCCGATGAGTGGTTGAATACTATTGAACAAAAGTTTCGTCTGCTTCGCTTGACCGATGAGCTAAAAACTGAATATGCTTCTCACCAACTACATGGTCCAGCGGGTATTTGGTGGAGCCACTATCGTTCCACACTGCCTGCAAATGCCCCGATTGCTTGGGACTAGTTCAAGGCTGCATTCCGTGGGAACTATATTCCTCTAGGTCTTATGGCTATCAAGCACACAGAATTCATGAGGCTGTCGCAGGGAAATAAAAGCTTGACTGAATATCTGCAATCTTTCAACAACCTGGCAAGGTATACCACTGAGTTTGTGGATACCGATGCCAAGAAAATTGCTAGCTTTAAAAGAGGCCTCGGCCCAAAGCTGATGAAGACTATGGGCACTAGCAAGTGCACTACCTTCAATGAATTTATCAGTGATGCTCTGACTCAAGAGAACAATAACTCTATCTATGCTGCTTCTAAGAGCCGCAAGAGGGCACTTGAGGAAGGTGTTTCACAGTCTCGAGCTCCAGCTGCCCCGAGGGCTCCTCCTCGCCCTCCTGCCACAAGTGCGAAGTTTCGTCCTCCGCAAAAGAAGGCACCAGTGAAGACTGGGTTTCGCAAGACATATACGGTGGCTCCGCCAAAGGGTAATTTGGGCCAAGGCAGCTCTAGTGTTCCTCCTAGCAACATGCCTTGCTGGAACTGCAACAAGCCAGGCCATTGGTCCAGGAACTGCCCTTACCCTAAGAAGAATGTCAACCAAGGTGGCCGTCAAGGGCACGCTCATTATAACAGTATTGAGGAAATCCCATCTGGTGAGGTTGTCACTGCTGGTAAGTTCCTAGTTGACCAACATCCTGCAGTGGTACTTTTTGATTCGGGTGCTTCACATTTCTTTATCAGTCCTAAGTTTGCATCGGAGTTTACACACAAATTGCATACTGTTGAAGGTGGGGGTTATTGTATTAGCGCAGCAAGTGGGAATATTTCCACAAATAAAGTAGTGGGGAATCTTGAGCTTGAGATAGAAGGGCGAAAGTACTCGCTTGCCTTAGTGGTTTTGCCGGGCTTAGGCATAGATGTTATTCTGGGCATGAATTGGATGAGTCAGAATGGGGTACTCATTGATACATCCACTCAGGTAGTTATGCTCAGAGATCCTACAGATCAAAAGGGTTTTCTGGTACAACTCCCTAGAAAAGTTGATTTGTCTGGGGAAGTTCATGCTGTGCAAGCAAAGGCGTTGGTTGAAATTCCTGTAGTGAATGAGTTTCCGGATGTTTTTCCCGATGAATTGTCGGGACTCCCTCCGGATCGGGATGTGGAATTTAAAATTGAGTTGTTGCCTGGCACGGCGCCCATCTCTAGGAGACCCTATAGGATGCCTCCGAATGAACTAGCTGAACTTAAGGTGCAATTGAATGAACTTTTGAAGAAGGGGTTGATTCGTCCTAGTTCGTCACCGTGGGGATGTCCTGCTATCTTTGTAAAGAAGAAGGATCAGTCATTACGAATGTGCGTTGATTATAGACCTCTCAATGCAGTCACTGTCAAAAATAAGTACCCTCTACCGCGCATCGACATCTTGTTCGATCAGTTGTCTAAAGCTAAAGTTTTCTCCAAGATTGATCTAAGATCTGGCT
This sequence comes from Saccharum hybrid cultivar R570, assembly GCA_038087645.1. NCBI lineage: Eukaryota > Viridiplantae > Streptophyta > Magnoliopsida > Poales > Poaceae > Saccharum > Saccharum hybrid cultivar. Next base: position 593,699 of record JAQSUU010000049.1, on the reverse strand, counting down.
ATCATCAAATTAAAATCCGTCCTGAAGATGTTCCAAAAACCGCCTTCTCTACCAGATACGGTCTTTATGAGTATCTTGTTATGTCCTTCGGCTTGACAAATGCCCCCGCACACTTTATGTACTTGATGAATTCGGTGTTTATGCCCGAATTAGACAAGTTTGTGGTGGTATTTATTGATGACATCCTGATATATTCTGTAAATGAGGAAGATCACGCTGAACATCTGCGTATAGTCCTCACAAGACTGCGTGAACATCAACTATATGCAAAGTTTAGTAAGTGCGAATTCTGGCTTCGAGAAGTACCTTTCCTTGGGCATGTGTTGTCCGATGGAGGAATTATGGTGGACCCCGCCAAGGTACAAGAAGTACTGAACTGGAAGGCTCCTATCTCAGTTCACGAGGTCCAGAGTTTTCTTGGGTTGGCTGGCTATTATCGTCGCTTCATCCCGGATTTCTCCAAAATAGCCAAGCCAATGACTCGGTTGCTATAAAAAGACACCAGGTTTGTCTGGACTCCTGAGTGTGATGCGGCTTTTCACCAACTGCGAACCCTCCTAACCTCAGCTTCGGTTTTGGTACAACCAGATATCGAGAAACCATTTGATGTTTATTGTGATGCCTCAAGCATAGGTTTGGGAGGTGTTCTGATGCAGGAAGGCCGAGTAATTGCATATACCTCTCGACAACTTCGGAAGCATGAGGCGAATTATCCAACACATGACTTAGAACTCGCCGCAGTTGTTCATGCTTTGAAAGCCTGGCGGCACTATCTGTTGGGCAATGTCTGCAATATCTACACAGACCACAAAAGCCTCAAATACATCTTCACCCAACCCGAGTTAAATATGCGTCAAAGAAGATGGCTCAAGTTGATTAAGGATTATAACCTTCAAGTGCACTATCATCCTAGCAAGGCAAATGTGGTTGCGAATGCTTTAAGCCATAAGTCTCATTGCCATTCCCTAGTTGAAACTGATTTTCATCGATCTCGCCTTCTACATCCAGCGGTCTTGTACAACATCACCGTCAGTTGTACTCTCAAAAGCAGAATTATTGAGCTTCAAAAGACTGATCCTAGTGTATTCCACATAAAATGCAAGATGAAAGAGAAAGAAACTACCCAATTCAGGGTAGATGAAGAGGGTGTACTATGGTTCAAGGATAGGTTAGTTGTGCCTAAGGACCGAGATCTTAGAAATGATATTATGTCTGAAGCATACTCCTCTAAGTTGTCCATCCATCCTGGTAGCAATAAGATGTATTATGATTTGAAGCCATACTATTGGTGGACCAAGATGCGGAAAGAGATAGCTGCATATGTTGCTAGGTGTGACACCTGCTGTAGAGTTAAAGCTGTGCACATGAAAGCTGGGTTGCTTCAACCACTTTCTATCCCAGGTTGGAAATGGGAAGAGATAAGTATGGATTTCATTGTCGGTCTTCCTCCTACTGTCAAAAATCATAACTCCATCTGGGTAATTGTGGATCGTTTGACCAAATTAGCTCACTTCATTCCAGTTAGAGTGGACTATCGTCCCACTGACTATGCTAAGTTGTACTTCAATCAGATAGTCCGGCTCCATGGGGTACCTCGTACTATCGTTTCTGACCATGGTCCCTAGTTCACTGCTCGCTTTTGGGAGCACTTGCATCACCTTCTGGGAACCAAGTTAGTGAGAAGCTCTGCTTATCACCCCCAGACGTCAGGACAGACGGAATGGGTTAACCAAATCTTGGAAGATCTGTTGCGGGCATGTGTAATATCATCCAAGGGTTCTTGGGAAAAATGGTTACCTCTAGCTGAATTCTCGTACAATAATAGTTACCAAGAGAGTATTAAGATGGCCCCTTTCGAAGCTTTGTACGGTCGTAAGTGTAGAACTCCACTAAACTGGGTAGAAGCTGGTGAAAGGAGGTATTATGGTATTGATTTTGTTCATGAAGCTGAGGAACAAGTCTGTACCATCCAAAAACATATGGCAGCAGTCCAAGCTAGACAGAAAAGTTATGCTGATCGTCGTAGAAAACCGCTCGAGTTTGAAGTTGGAGACTTCGTTTACCTGAAAGTTTCTCCAATGAAGAGTGTCCAACGTTTTGGTGTTAAGCGGAAACTTGCGCCAAGATACGTGGGTCCTTTCCAGATCATAGGCAAGAGTGGTGCTGTTGCGTACAAAATCCAGTTACCTCCTGAAATGAGTGCCATATTCAACGTCTTCCATGTATCTCAGCTCAAAAAGTGTCTTTGAGTTCCTGAGGAAAGAGTCCCGTTAGGAGATATCAGGCTTGAGTCTGATTTAACTTACGAAGAAAAGCCAGTCCGGGTGATAGATACTCAGGAACGAGTAACTAGAAGCAAATTGGTTAAGTGGTATAAAGTGATGTGGAGTAATCAGGGTAGTGAAAGTGACGCTACATGGGAACGGGAAGACTATTTGCGGAATGGCTATAAGGAATTCTATGAAAAATGGTACGCTTTCCAAATCTCAGGATGAGATTTTTATAAGGGGAGAGGGCTGTAACACCTTAGGTGTTTAGCTCCATAATTGCATTGCATTACATGAGCATAAGCATGCATCATTTCATGTTATTTCATATGGTTGCAACAAATGTGATTTGTTTTTAAAGTTTTGTTTGGCTCACATCATGTGACACTAGGAAGTTGGTGTAACTAAAGGGTAGAGTAGCCAATTATATCTCACAACACTTTAGTTATACTTAGGGTCACTAATGGAGCAAGGTTCATGTTGACCAAAATCACCAAAATGCCCTCCAAGGTGTAGTTGACCAGCATTTAGCCCTAGGATGCTCTAGTTTGACCAATTAAAAAGTCTAGCTTAGAGACCTTGCATGGAGGAGCACCCTTAAGCAAAGTCGTAGGGAATTTTATGGGGAACAAAAGTCTCAATATGACATCTCATGAAACTGGTCAGAACATGCTCAAAAATGACCCACAAGTCAGCTAGAGGGGCTGTCTCAACACTTAGAATTTTTCTAAGTCTCAAAAGTGTCCCTCCAGTTTTACTGTGGCCTACTTTGGAAGCTTGTAGTTTGCAAACCAGACCAAACCAGCCCCAACTCATATTGACAAACTTGTAGTCCTTGTGTAGCTCCACAACATTGTCAACATCACCATCACCTAGTTCTAAATGGTTTAGGAGATGTGGTGTCTTGAAAATAGGGTTTCAGTCGGTTTCACTGACTGAAAACACGTTTCAGTTTCCAAGTACACCACTTTGGAGCTTTGTAGTTTCAAATCCAAACCGAATCTGTTCTTAAGCCAATTAGCAAAGTTGTAGCCCTCACGAAGCCCTACAATTTTGATGTTATCACCTTCTCCTAAATCGAACCGGTTTTGGAGATAATCATCGTTGAACTTGCTCTGTCAGTCGGTCTTTGAGGCCACGATTGCAACGTTGATTCAGTTCATCAGTGGAGTGGCCGACCGGCCATAGACCGTCGCCGCCGCGTGTCCCTCCACGCGCCGCGCGCGACCTGGCGTCGTGGCCATCTGCTCGATGCTTAGAAGGCGTCCCTGCTGCCTCGCCAAACCCGCCCGGCCATTTCTCTCTTTCGCAAGCGCCTGAGGCGGAAGAAAACACCGCCTCCCTCCCTACCGTGGCCTCCGACGAGCTCGGCCGACAGTGTCGTCACGGCATTGCCCAATCCCCTTTGTCCGAAGCTTCAGCACGCTGCCGCTATCTCCTCCACCCATTGATCGAGCGAACCGAGCCGTGGTAAGGGCCTCTTGGCCGATTCCGCCATTGCCGCCATGGGCGACCCCCTTTGCCAGAGTTGGGTGCTCCATGGCCGGGGTAGTTAGGGCCTCTCTCCATCTCCCTTCCCTACCTCAATCAGTCTGCCTAGTTGCAGTGAAGCTCGTACCGAGCTCAGAGGTGACCGTGCGGCCTCACCGGTGGCGGTGCACCGTCACCCGAACCTCACCGGCCACCGCTCACAATGGCGAGCCCCTCCCACTCCAACCCAAGCCTTCCTACTTGCACGAATCGAAGCGCCGCGTGACAGGGAACACTTGGGTGGGTTCGGTTTCCCGGGCGAGCTCCCCTCCGACGAGCTTGAGCTCGCCGGAGCACGCGGTTCGCCGCGCCCCTGCCCCTCTCTCTCTGACGGCAGGTCCCGCCTGGCAGACGCACGCGCGCGGGCGGGAGCTCGAGCGGGCCACGCCGCGAGTCGTGGGCCGCGTCTTTTCCAGGCCGGCCCAGTAACTAATCCGACTTATTTATTTTATTCATTTTTCTTTATTCTGTCACAGTTTTTGTTAAGTTTTAGAAAATATAGATCTAAGGTTTTACTTGCTCAAAAATTATGAGATAAATTTTGTTAGGATCTACTTGGGGTGTAGTATTTTAGAAAAATATGAGTTGGTTATGTGATGTTTAGTTTTTGGGAGATTTAAATAGGTTTTTGAAATGTGTTTTAGATTGCATGCAAACTTGTTTAAATCATATCTTGAGTTTCAGTGTTCCAAAAATTATGAAATTTGGTGGGTAGGCTAATTTATACTTGCTCTAGCTTTGGTAAAAATTTGGGCAGTAGTGCTTGAGTACTTTCCAAGTTATAATGCTATCTTATCATTTTAGGGAATACTTGAATGAATTTTTGTAATTTTTCTACATGTGCAATGTTCTTATAAATTTTTGGAGAATGTCTTGGTACCTTAACGTGTCTAAGAAAAATAGGAAATCTGTTGTTTGACACTTTTTAATATGATTTGTTAATTATACAAAAATCAGCCTTTTGGGCTCGTGAATTTTTTTAGGGAGTTTTTGTAAATAAATTTAGTTCAAATTTTTACAGTGGTCTCTTTTTTGGTTTCTAGAGTCTACTGTAATTTTTGTAGAATTTTAGGAGCAGTTTACATATATGTTTAAAATTTCACTTAATTACTTAAGTAAATTAAGAAATGGGTTTAAATAAATATTTTAGGTGGGCCAACCTTACTTTCTGGTGTTTTTGTGACCTATGTGAACTTTTGGTAATATTAGTTTGGTCTTATGGGATGTTTGCCACATAAATAAATATTTAATCTTTGCAATTCTAGGTTTTCTGGACAGCTGGTAGTATCTTTGTGTTTGACCCTTAATAAAAGTGTTGCTGGAAAACTTGTGAATACCAAAGTTGTAGTAAACTTGATAAACTAGCTTGTGTCAAAATTTGGGAGCATTTGGCTTAGTAGTTTAGGAGTTATTGCTGTTTTAAGTGACAGTCCAGAATTGGCTGCTCTCTGTTTGGGGAGAACAGATTCTAGAACTTGGGAATTTCGACTAGGTAAACTTTGGAATTAAGTGCTATGGTCTGAAAATATTTTGTGGTGCATTTCATAAGCTTTCCAGATTGTCTTAGATCATATCTTTTGGAGTTGTGAATCTCCAGTTATGTTAGAAACAAGTAGCTGCTGTCCAGAATGTCTTACTGTGATATTTTGGGTTGGATGTGGTAACCTAAATAATGTCACTCTTGTGTTTGTTAGGTGTTAGGGCCTTAACCGAGGATGAACAGCTATACCTTAGGTTGAGTAGATTAGGTATGTACTTCTCCACCGGAGAAAAGATTTGCACGTAATGGTGAAGTGACTTGAATAGAGTACTTTTACTGCTGAAATGCATTTCATTCCGAGCATGTTGCACCCATTATGCATCCATGATATTTATTGTGCATTCATGCAATAGGTGTTCCGGAGGGGGTAACACTCCTCAAGTTCGAGCCAGCGACACCGGAGGATGTCCAGGACCAGCCGGAGCAGCTAGAGGAACCAACCGGAGGAGAAGTTCCAACAGAAGACCTGCCTGAGTGTCCTGACCACCGGCCCTCGACCTTTCTGAAAGGCAAGCCCCGGTGCATGCTGAACCCATCAATTTATAAATCTATCTTGAGTACTTTTAATTGTTTAATGCATTAAGTTGTAGGAGTTGTATGAAAACAAGTGTTGCATTATACCTGTCCTTGTCCAGATATCGTACTTAAACCCTAATTTAGGTTTAGGCATGTATCAATGCTTAGCCCTGCGTAGTACGATAGAAGTCGGGTGATTTTCGGTCATCCACGAGATGTAGGAAGGAGTCACGAGTGGCTTATGGCTACCGTGGATGGAACCATGCTTAAAAATGAAATTGAGACCGGGCGGGAGTTCGATAGTACAGCCGCAAGACACTTCACGTCTTGGGTGTGGAGCTATGCCCGTCTGAGTCGTTTAAGGACCGATTCGTTGTACGTCCTTGAGTCATGTTGAACGCAGTCTAACACTTAGTTGGCTAGATAAGTCGTTCCGACCGCGAAGCCGAGTAATTTGATTCAGGCCGGGAATCGAATGGTAGGTTGCTTCTTGGAGGAGAGAAAGGATGTGCTTGGGGACATTGGCGTGAGACCAAGGGGGGGTTAGAGTCCCTATCACCTGGTAGAGTGTCGCTGAAAGGTCCTTGTTTGGTTTTGGTAATTGAGTGACAACTTAGGTGGACTAATATGTGGTTATGTGAGATACACAGGAGATTAGTCCACATGTGATGATGTTATGAAGGAGCCTAATGCACATGAGACATGACATGGAGTCATGTGACCAAGGTGGAGAAGATCAAGATGAGGCTTGGCTTGATGGACCGGTTGCTAGGGTGAAGGGCAAGTTGTGTGATGGCTTGGCGCCGAAGGACCAAGGCAACGGTGAAGAGCAAGTGAGGTGAAGATCGATGAACCAATACGGTCACGTGATGATATGAAGTGGATCATATCATTTGGTGATTGGTTGGTGCATGTGTTGCATCAACATCGGAGGAGATGGAATGGAATGCGCAAGGCAAAGGTATAACCTAGGGCATTTCCATTTCACCGGTCATAGATGTGTAGAGAAGTTGATGACCGGATTTAGGATAGATGGCCGTACTATCAAGAGGGGCAAACTTGTTTGCATATCGGTCATCTAGTGCCACTTGAGCGATCTAACTTTGCATACGTGTTAGGATCGAGTGGTGAGGCAAGTTGAGTGGTTAACTCCTTCAATAAAATGATTATGAAAATGCTAACACACGTGCACAAGATGGTGATCACTTGTTGGTGTTGGCACATTTGCGAAGGCGGTGGAGTTTGAGTGGTAGAGAGGGTTTGGGTTCCTCTCTCCCTCCCGCCGAGCTTGCGAGGCGGGATTCAGGCGTTTTCGAGGAGTTGAAAAGCCTATTTTCCACTACGCCGGAAGTCGGAAAAGAAACGGAGGCGAACAGAGGTCAGAGAGGTGACCGGACGCTGCACCGGACGCGGTCATGGTATGACCGGACGCATCCGGTCAGTACAGCGCAGGCGCGGGTGCTAGGGTTTGCAACCGGCGCGTCCGGTCACTCGCGGGACCGGTGCGTCCGGTCAGGTGTCCAGAGGAAGCTGAGTATGATCGGACGCGAGGCGCGTCCGGTCACACATGATCGGACGCGTCCGATCGTTGAAGGAGCTTACTGGACTCTAACCGGACGCGGGCACTGTCGCGTCCGGTCATCGCAAGGAGCGCGTCCGGTCGTTGCGTCGCAGGCGCGTGGGTCAGTGCGATCGGCGCGTCCGGTCGTTGCGTCGCAGGCGCGTGGGTCAGTGCGATCGGCGCGTCCGGTCGTTCGAAGCGGCGCGTCCGGTCTTTTGACGGGCGCGTCCGGTCGTTGCCTGGGGCGCGTCCGGTCGTTGGTTTGACCGTTGGGGTCAGTGACCGTTGGAGGATCTAACGGTCGCATTTGAAATTTGAGGGACACGTGGACGTCGCAGGGCAACCGGACGCGGTTGAGCGCGTCCGGTCAGTTACGACCGGCGTGTCCGGTCGTCCCGAAAAGGACCCAGTGAAGGGGTAACGGCTCTATTTGACCGTGGGGTTATAAATAGATGCCTTGACCGGCCATGGCCGGTAGCTGAGCACACTATAGTCTTTGTGACTTGTGTGGTAGTGCTTGGGAGCCATCTAACTCACTCATGCTTGATAGTGTACATCGGATCGAGTGAGAGAGCGATTCTAGTGCGTTGCTTTGAGAGATTGCATCGTGTGGCACTAGGTGATCGTGTTGCAAGCCGGTGGTGCTTGTTACTCTTGGAGGTTGCCACCTCCTAGACGGCTTGGTGGCTTGTGGCTCCGTCGAAGCTCGCAAGAAGATTGTGCGAGGCTCCGGAGAAGCTTTGTGAGGGGGATTGTGCTCACCCCGCGGGGATCGCGAAGAGCAACTCTAGTTGAGCGTGTCATTGAGCTACCACACTTTATGGTAGGTTCTTGCGGTGCCTTTTGAGAGGCTCGGTGTGTGACCGATTAGCCGCCGAACCACGAAGTGTTGGTCGACACAACGGGGACTAGCTTGGTGGCAACCAAGTGAACCTCGGGAGAAAATCACCGTGTCAACATTGTCTACTCTTCTCGGTGGTTTGCTTTCGTGCAACACAAGCTTGTATTTACTTTCATAATACTTGTGCTAGTGTAGTTGCTCTTGTTCTAGTTGTGCTTGTGTAGCTTGCTAGTTGTCTTCTTGCTTGTGTAGCTAGAAGCTTCCCTTTGCGTGACTAATTTGGTTTGTGTAACCTTGTTAGTCACATTGCTTAGTTTGTGTAGCTAAGTGTTTTGCGCTCTCTAATTTGGCATTAGTTGCCTTGTTATTGAGCTTTGCTAGCAAGCTTAAGCTTTGTGCTTTTGCTTCACTAGTTGTGTAGGAGCTCCCTCGTTTGGCAAAGTACTAGTGCATAGGTTTATGTGACCTTGCTCTAGAATTGATTAGGTGAGCTCTTGGTAAGCTTAGCACCTTAGTTGCTTAATTAGGATCTTTGCAAGGTGCTAGAGAACTTAGATAGAGGGGTGTAGTCTTGGCTAGACCGATAAGTTTAATTCCGCATTTATTTTGGTTAGCCTACGCGTTTAAGTTTTAGAAAGGACTATTCACCCCCCCTCTAGTCCGCCATCTCGACCCTACAAGTGGTATCAGAGCCGGGTCTCTCATTTGCGGTCTTCACCGACCCGAGAGGATGGCGGCTTATGGGCTAGATGATTGTGTGGAACACATTTTTGATGGCACTCACTATGCACGGTGGAAAAATCACATGCTTGATCATTTTCGTGCTCTTGGCCCTAAGTTTTGGTGGATCATAGTTGTTGGCTTTTCTCATGACTTGGATGGGTGTGGTAACCGTACCCAAGCTCAAAAGGATTGCCGAACACTTGATGCACAAGCAAAGTTTTATCTAATCAAAGCTTTAAATGATGAGATTTTTGACAAGGTGAGGGGTCTCTCAAGTGCACATAGCATGTGGACGACGCTCAAGCATCACTATTGTGACTCCTCAATTTGGGATGATGGAAAATTCAAGAAGGATGATCACATAGTGATGGAGGTACATGAGGATGTTGAGCATGACCACAACAAGGTGATTGTGGAGGATTGCTCCACCTCAATGTCAAGTGATGATGATGATGATCATTCCACAATATCACTTGACAAGAATGACGATAATGCCACAAGTGATGCAAGTGATGATTCTACTTCATGCACACTTGATGGTGAAGATGATGGCTATGAGAGTAATGCTTCAACAAGCTCTTCAACATCATCACATGGTAACACTAAGATACGTGTTGGTGGTTTTGTTGTGGATTGTGATGATCCAAATTTAGAGCTTTTATATAAACTCTCAAGAGCCTTGAAAAGGGAAATGAAAAGAGTAAGTAAATTGGAAAATGATAACTCTTTTCTAAAAACCACATGTGAACAACAAAAGCATCTACTTTATGTTACTACTTGTTCACATGAGGAGCTAAAATTGGCTCATGAGGAACTTAGTGTTGCTCATGATAATTTGGCACAAGAACATGCTTTACTCACTAAGAAGCCTTCTAATGAAGAAACCAAATCTAGTGAGAGCTCATTATTTGGGTCAAATGATCAATCACATATTGCTAACCCTTGTGATGTAGCCAAGAAGCATGTATCCACCTCTTGTGATGATTTATTATATATGCCATATTCTTTACAATTAGATGCTTGTTCTACTTCTATGTCTTGTGAGACTAACCTTTTGAAGGAGAACAATGAGCTCAAAAGTGAAGTGAAGAATTTGAGCAACAAGTTGGAGAGGTGCTACAACTCTAAAATCGCCATTGAACATATCATGACCAATCAAAGAAGATATGGTGATAAGAGTGGTATTGGCTACAACAAGAGCAAGGGCAAGATTAAGAAGAAGCAAGATGCAAAGAAGCTATCCCAACTTATGTGCTACCAATGCCATGAAGTGGGACATATTGACAAGTGTTGCCCTACCAAGAAGTCTCAAGTTGAGCCAAAAGCAAAGCCCCAAGATCAAGTCAAGATCAACCATAAAGATGATGATGACTTGATGAAGAAGAAGAAGAAAACAAGAAGGGGTGGTAGAGCAAGGCATCCAATGCAAATCCAAGATGCCAAGATGATGAGCAAGAATCAAATCGAGAAGAAAGTATATGCTCACATCGAGTGCTTCAAGTGTAGAGATATGGGACACTTTGCCTCGGGGTGTCCTACCAAGCTTAAGGAGAAGGCTCAAGCAACTCATGAGAGGCTAAGCAATGGGAAGCACAACATGAGCAAGGAAGAAAAGGCTCAAGCAAAGAGAATGTGCTACTCATGCCGGAAAAGGGGACACATGGCTCATTCATGTCCCCTAGGTAAAAATTCTAAGCCTATTTCAATTAATAATACTAACATGCTTAGAAAGGATGGCAATGGTACCTCATTTGGTGGAATTGCAAAACATCCCGCTACCCATACTAAGGCTTTGCCTAAGTATGTTGCTCCTAATTTGAGAGGACCCAAACTTGTTTGGGTACTATCAAAGAGTGGATAAATGTGTGTAGGTACCATGGCATTGGAGGCTTGACTCAAATTGATTTCATATTTATCATTATATGTTGACTCAAGTTATGAAGCTCAATGCATATTCAATCCCAATGCCAAGTCAAAATAAGTGAAGTCCAAGTACTACAACATACAAGTGCAATATTAAAGATTGTGGTGATTTATTGGATATATTTGATGGCTTGCAAATATTCAAGTTGAAAGATTGCTATTGGATGATCATGAGCTAACCAAGGTATATCTCTTGTTGATCATTTGGGTGCATATGAGTTGATTGAATTGGATATATATGCAATGTTGCTTGCTATGAGATGTTTGAATGGATTAAATGCTTAAGTAATCAAGTTTGAATTGATTTGTGTTGGATAAATTCATGAGATGATATTTAGTAAGTGGATTGAATGGATATATGTCTTGTGAAAGTATTCAAACAAGTTAGTTTCAAGTTTGATTCATATTTGATGAAGAATAGCTCATGTATTGAAATCTGTCCTACATTAAAAATCTGAGCTACCAGTGATCTTATCCATGTTTGAGTGATCAAATCTATTTGGATTGGCTTGAAATTTGGTATACATGCTCTACACTTTATGAAAGAAGATGCTGTAAAAATTTCATGAGAAGTGGATAAGAGATGCTTCGGTTTTGGAGTGCATCTTGTCAGCTATAGTGCAGCAGTTTTCAGCATATAGCAGTGGTGGAAGATTTGAAATCTAGTAGCAATCTAGAAGTCAAAAGAAGTTCAAATTTTTACAGTTGCTATATGACTTAGTAAAGCACATCTCCACCAAATTTTATGGCATTTGGATCTGTACATTGGGAGATATGAATTATTCTTTGAAGGGTATAGAATCTGCCAGAAAAGTGAAAATCATTGAATTAATCTAGAGTCACTTTTAATTGAAAGGTCCTCAAGTTGGAAACATGCTTACAAGTGGTTGAGGTACCTAAGTTTGGTTTTGGATTGATCTAGAAGCATGAAAAGCAATGAGTACAAGACTTTTGTATTGTGAAATATACTTGGTATACTTATTTGGTACTCAATTTGAAGATCAAGATCAAACTTAAGATGAAGGTGAAGTTTAAGTTCTAGTGATGATTGGAGATCATTTGGTAGAAGGAAAAGGACTTAAACAAGTAGAAAGAGTTGGACTCAAATGTAGATTCAAGGATTATTCATCAAGATTGAGTTCATCATTTGGATCAATCAAACTATATCATTTCAAGTGAGTATCAAGAGTGGTTCTTTGGAGAAAGGTCACTTCTCCCTAGTGAGGGGCTTGCCGCCGTGTGTAGGTGAAACCAAGTTTGAGACTTGGAAGGCTAACATGGAAGTGGTGATCCGAGGAACTTGTGATGCTTAGTTGAAGCAATCAAAAGGATTGATCTAAAAAGCAAGCAACACCCAAAAGAGATCTAGTCATATATTTCAAGGGGTATTCTAAGTAGTTCTCTCATGCAAGCATTGATCAAAAAGATGAAGCAAGCCAACCACAACTCAAGCGATAGTGCACTTGATCATAAGTGGTTTACATTTTCATATGGGTGAAGAATGGATTTATCTATGATGATTGGTCTTCACCAAGCTTATAAATTGGACTTCATATTGCTATTGGAGTAATGATTTGGAATCTATGTGACTATCCTCTACTCCAACATAGCAAAGGTATCATTGTAATGTGCATGATCATTTCATCCCTTACTAGTATGTGATTAGTGCATATAGTACATGCTACTAGGATCATGCATAACAAATGAAATGTTTAAATTCATAGCCTACCACTATTGCTTGAATTGATTAAAATGTTCTAGTGGTATGTATATGAGTTTGTTCATGAGCTAGTAAACCCAAATACTTGATCTAGCTTGGATTGCTAACAAGTGACAAGTACAACATTGGCAAGATAACCCTTAGCATGAGGTGTGAAGAAGCTTGTCATTGGATCAAATCGGACTTGGAATCTTAGGCAAATCAACATAGTTCAAGTCATACAAGAAGCTCATAACAATGATAAGAGTACAAGCACAAGACAATAATGAAAATAGATATCTAGTTTGTTTCAAGTGGTATCTAGACTCAAATCGATCTTCCAAGTGGTATTCACTAGTGGTGTCTAGATCATGATCTACAAGTGATATCTTACAAGTGGTACTCATGAAGATAGAAAATGTTCAAGAAGTGAATATTATTGCCAAATCCTTCAAAGTGAATCCATACAAGAAAATTCTTTCAAATGGTATCACATTTCTACTCATGGTATCTTCACGTGGTATCATTCATGCAAGACGATGGTTTCACAAGTGATCCTCAACATTAAGTGATCAAATCAAGAAATGCTACCCTCATCTTCAAGTGGTATCTCAAGTGAATGACACATGCTATGACATAGGGGGAGGAGCCCCACCAATTGGTATCAAGGTCAAAGATCCTATGTGGAATCTCAAGAGCAACCATAAAGTTTGTCATTCCAACATATGTGGTAATGTCCATCAAAAATGCAATATTCAAGTCTCAACCATCTACCCCAATACAAGCCTTTGTATCAATTGAGAAGAACACCTTTTATGGAAATTGATGACAAAGGGGGAGAAGTTGGACAAAGATATGAAAGCTTTTTGAGCTTTGGGGAGAGATTGGAAAGATTGGACATGGACATGGACAAAGAGGGAGTAACATTGAAGAATGTAAGGGGATCAAACATTCTTGGACAAAGAAAGCACACAAGTAGGAGGAGCAAGCTCATGAACTTTGATTGATTACATTTGATATGTGCATAATTCATGTGCTTGCTTGCATTACATAAGTTCTTAAATTCAATATGCATGCTTGTGTGGTGTATGCTAGTTATAGAACTTGAATGATGATTTGATAACTAGCATGCATAGGATGTTAGCTAGACTTATGATTATCATGCAAAAACTAGAACCTTGCTTATAATGTTGATCTCACGAGGTTTCTAGTGTTTTTGATGTCTAGCTACTCATGATGCTAAGGATGGTGGCAAACTTGTGATTTTCAAATGGTATCAAGCTACTAATTGGTATCAAGCTACAAAGGTTTATTCTATACACCTTAGCATCACTTAGTAGTGCTAACCCTCCCACAAATTTCATATTTATGCATATGTGCAAGCTTGAAACCAAACCATTTGAGCACATATGAAGGGGGAGTTATCACTACCAAGTCAGATTTTATGGTGCTTATCCAAATCTTGACATAGAGCTTAAATGTTGGATAAGTAACATTAAATCCAAAACAAGTTAGCAATTTACACTTGTGTGAAGTGCTAGCTTGAAAAAGCTTAATTTCCATATCTTTGTAGAGTTGTCATCAATTACCAAAAAGGGGGAGATTGAAAGGTCCTTGTTTGGTTTTGGTAATTGAGTGACAACTTAGGTGGACTAATATGTGGTTATGTGAGATACACAGGAGATTAGTCCACATGTGATGATGTTATGAAGGAGCCTAATGCACATGAGACATGACATGGAGTCATGTGACCAAGGTGGAGAAGATCAAGATGAGGCTTGGCTTGATGGACCGGTTGCTAGGGTGAAGGGCAAGTTGTGTGATGGCTTGGCGCCGAAGGACCAAGGCAACGGTGAAGAGCAAGTGAGGTCAAGATCGATGAACCAATACGGTCACGTGATGATATGAAGTGGATCATATCATTTGGTGATTGGTTGGTGCATGTGTTGCATCAACATCGGAGGAGATGGAATGGAATGCGTAAGGCAAAGGTATAACCTAGGGCATTTCCATTTCACCGGTCATAGATGTGTAGAGAAGTTGATGACCGGATTTAGGATAGATGGCCGTACTATCAAGAGGGGCAAACTTGTTTGCATATCGGTCATCTAGTGCCACTTGAGCGATCTAACTTTGCATACGTGTTAGGATCGAGTGGCGAGGCAAGTTGAGTGGTTAACTCCTTCAATAAAATGATTATGAAAATGCTAACACACGTGCACAAGATGGTGATCACTTGTTGGTGTTGGCACATTTGCGAAGGCGGTGGAGTTTGAGTGGTAGAGAGGGTTTGGGTTCCTCTCTCCCTCCCGCCGAGCTTGCGAGGCGGGATTCAGGCGTTTTCGAGGAGTTGAAAAGCCTATTTTCCACTACGCCGGAAGTCGGAAAAGAAACGGAGGCGAACGGAGGTCAGAGAGGTGACCGGACGCTGCACCGGACGCGGTCATGGTATGACCGGACGCGTCCAGTCAGTACAGCGCAGGCGCGGGTGCTAGGGTTTGCAACCGGCGCGTCCGGTCACTCGCGGGACCGGCGTGTCTGGTCAGGTGTCCAGAGGAAGCTGAGTATGATCGGACGCGAGGCGCGTCCGGTCACACATGATCGGACGCGTCCGATCGTTGAAGGAGCTTACTGGACTCTAACCGGACGTGGGCACTGTCGCGTCCGGTCATCGCAAGGAGCGCGTCCGGTCGTTGCGTCGTAGGCGCGTGGGTCAGTGCGATCGGCGCGTCCGGTCGTTGCGTCGCAGGCGCGTGGGTCAGTGCGATCGGCGCGTCCGGTCGTTCGAAGCGGCGCGTCCGGTCTTTTGACGGGCGCGTCCGGTCGTTGCCTGGGGCGCGTCCGGTCGTTGGTTTGACCGTTGGGGTCAGTGACCGTTGGAGGATCTAACGGTCGCATTTGAAATTTGAGGGACACGTGGACGTCGCAGGGCAACCGGACGCGGTTGAGCGCGTCCGGTCAGTTACGACCGGCGCGTCCGGTCGTCCCGAAAAGGACCCAGTGAAGGGGTAACGGCTCTATTTGACCGTGGGGTTATAAATAGATGCCTTGACCGGCCATGGCCGGTAGCTGAGCACACTATAGTCTTTGTGACTTGTGTGGTAGTGCTTGGGAGCCATCTAACTCACTCATGCTTGATAGTGTACATCGGATCGAGTGAGAGAGCGATTCTAGTGCGTTGCTTTGAGAGATTGCATCGTGTGGCACTAGGTGATCGTGTTGCAAGCCGGTGGTGCTTGTTACTCTTGGAGGTTGCCACCTCCTAGACGGCTTGGTGGCTTGTGGCTCTGTCGAAGCTCGCAAGAAGATTGTGCGAGGCTCCGGAGAAGCTTTGTGAGGGGGATTGTGCTCACCCCGCGGGGATCGCGAAGAGCAACTCTAGTTGAGCGTGTCATTGAGCTACCACACTTTATGGTAGGTTCTTGCGGTGCCTTTTGAGAGGCTCGGTGTGTGACCGATTAGCCGCCGAACCACGAAGTGTTGGTCGACACAACGGGGACTAGCTTGGTGGCAACCAAGTGAACCTCGGGAGAAAATCACCGTGTCAACATTGTCTACTCTTCTCGGTGGTTTGCTTTCGTGCAACACAAGCTTGTATTTACTTTCATAATACTTGTGCTAGTGTAGTTGCTCTTGTTCTAGTTGTGCTTGTGTAGCTTGCTAGTTGTCTTCTTGCTTGTGTAGCTAGAAGCTTCCCTTTGCGTGACTAATTTGGTTTGTGTAACCTTGTTAGTCACATTGCTTAGTTTGTGTAGCTAAGTGTTTTGCGCTCTCTAATTTGGCATTAGTTGCCTTGTTATTGAGCTTTGCTAGCAAGCTTAAGCTTTGTGCTTTTGCTTCACTAGTTGTGTAGGAGCTCCCTCGTTTGGCAAAGTACTAGTGCATAGGTTTGTGTGACCTTGCTCTAGAATTGATTAGGTGAGCTCTTGGTAAGCTTAGCACCTTAGTTGCTTAATTAGGATCTTTGCAAGGTGCTAGAGAACTTAGATAGAGGGGTGTAGTCTTGGCTAGACCGATAAGTTTAATTCCGCATTTATTTTGGTTAGCCTACGCGTTTAAGTTTTAGAAAGGACTATTCACCCCCCCCTCTAGTCCGCCATCTCGACCCTACAGTCGCCCTTGGGGTCGCGACATCATTCGGACCCGTGATTCCTGAATCATATGAAAAGGTGGCTTGTGTGACCCTGGCAGGGGCCTGCGTGGTGAGTGTTAGAAATACCCCTCCAGCTGGATAGGAATTCGATTCGAATCGCCGTCGCTCCCGGTTAGTGAGCACTTGACTTGAGCAGCGGCAACGTAGATCTCATTAAATGAACAATTTTGCCACAATTCATACCTGCTCTGGATATAACAATGATAATTGTTTGATTATAATCAAGTGTATGCTTAGTACAGGTGCTAAGATAGATGACAAGTAAATGCTAAAAATAAATGCTAGTACAGGTTAACAGAGTTTAAATTACTTATGCTTTTCCGCAAAAGGTAATGTCAGCCAGCTCCAATTATGAAAGCCTTGCATAATCCTTGGTGTCATCTTATTTCTGGTTTTTGACGGGTAAGTCTAGCTGAGTACATTCCAGTACTCAGGGTTTATTCCCTCCTGTTGCAGATGATATGCTCTACCAAGGCTTCTGCAAAAATTGTCTCCACCCTGCGGGTGACGAAGACTAGATCACTTGGGCGTGATCATCTTTTATGTACTTTCCTGATGCTTTTGCGGGTTGTTGATCAACAAGACTGGTAGTAGTTAAACAACGGGTGTGTGTGTGTATGCTTCCGCTACTTTATAAACTTGGTTTGTAATATTTGCGACTCCGTGTGTGTAAACTTATTTCGGAACTATTTGTGAAATGTAACGTATGATATTGTATGTTGAATGATGCGATCTTGGTTGTAAGCAAGTTGGTTTGAAATCCTTCGTGGTTTCGATTAACTACCGGGATTATATGGGCTCAAGTTCGAAAATTTGAGCGCTTCGGTGCTTGTTTTTGTACTTGTGCTCTTATAATTTGGTTGGTTCTGTTACAATCATCTTTCTAAACTCCTCACAAAAATCTTGATTGGTTGATCCAAATATGATATCATCAACATAGATTTGCAACACAAATAAGTCATTGCCTAGCTTCTTGGTGAAGAGAGTGGTGTCAACCTCGCCCATAATGAACCCTTTAGAGAGTAGAAAATCCCTTAATCTCTCATACCATGCTTTTGGTGCTTATTTCAATCTATATAAAGCCTTTCTCAACTTGTATACATGGTTGGGTTTCTTCTCATCTTTAAAATCGGGAGGTTGCTCAACATACACATGCTCATTGATGTACCCATTGAGAAATACACTCTTCACATTCATTTGGTATAACTTGATGTTGTGAGCATAAGCATAGGCTAATAAGATCCTAATTACTTCTAATCTTGCAACCAGGGCATATGTTTATCTAAAGTCAAGATCTTCAACTTGAGTGTAACCTTGAGCCACTAATCTTACTTTGTTCCTTACATATATCTCACCTTGATCTTGCTTGTGCTGAAAGACCCACTTTGTTCTAATCACATTATGATCTTTAGGCCTCTTAACTAATTCTCATACTTGATTTCTCTTGAAGTTGTTTAGCTCTTCATGCATAGCATTCACCTAATCAATATCTCTCAAAGCTTCATCTATCTTCTTAGGTTCAATGGATGACACAAATGAGAAGTGCTCATAAAATGATGTCAATCTTGATCTTGTTTGCACACCTCTTGAGATATCACCAATTATAGAATCCAATGGATGATCTCTTGCAACATTGGTAGGTTGTAGCACTTGCACTTGATTGCTTGTATTTGATTTATCACTTGGTTTAGATGATGAACTAGCCGCTTGTTGTTGATCTTGCACTTTGTCATCACTAGCACTTGCTTGAACTTGATCATAAGAACCACTAGCTTGCACATTTGAGTTAGAGAGCACTTGATTCTTGTCATCTTTAACATCATGTACCTCCTTAGGCCTTATGTCACCAATGTCCATGTTCTTCATCGCATTGACCAATTAAGTGCCTCTCACATCATCTAGATTCTCATCTTCCTCTTGGGAACCATTGGCTTCATCAAATTCCACATCATGAACTTCCTCAAGAGTACCACTATCCAAATTCCAAACTCTATAAGCCTTACTAACAGTTGAATAACTGAGCAAGAAACATTAATCATGTTTCTTCTCAAACTTGCTCAATCTACGCCTTTCTTTAATATGTAGCATTTGCAACCAAAAACTCAAAAGTATGCAAAATTGGGCTTTTTTTATTTAAGAGCTCATAAGGTGTCTTCTCCATCATGGGGTGACAATAGAGTCAGTTGCTATAGTAGCAAGCCGTATTGATTGCCTTGGCCTAAAATGAATGACTCACATTGTACTTGCTCAACATTGATCTTACTATATCAATCAAAGTTCTATTCTTCCTCTCAGCTAGGCCATTTGATTGAGGAGTGTACTTGGCCAAAAATTGATGCCAAATCCCAAACTCATCACACAAATCATCAACTCTTGTGTTCTTGAACTCACTTCCATTATCTCTTCTCACTCTCTTGATGGTTATTTCAAACTCATTGTGAATTCTCTTGATGAATGTCTTAAAGGTTGCAGACACATCACTCTTGTCAACAAGAAAGAACACCCATATGTATCTAGTGTATTTGCTTCCACCAATGTTAGTGTATGTGGTTAGTCCAAATAAATCCATGTGTAACAACTTAGATGCCTTAGACATGCTCATCATGCTCTTCTTAGGATGTGTGTTACCAACTTGCTTTTCGGCTTGACATGCACTATAAAGCTTATCCTTCTCAAATGTGACATCTTTCAAGCCTCTAACTAGGTCATACTTGATCAACTTGTTCAATTGTCTTATTCCAACATGATCAAGCCTTCTATGCCATAACCAACCCATGCTAGACTTAGTGAGCAAACATATTGACAATTGAGCTTCTCTAGCATTGAAATCAACCAAGTATAGATTCTCATATCTAAATCCTTTGAATATCAAGTTGGAGCCATCTACACTTATGATCTCTACATCATCCACACCAAATATGCACTTAAAACCAAGATTAAATAATTGAGCTACTGACAATAGGTTAAAGTTCATGCTCTCTACTAGTAGCACATTGGAAATGCTCAAGTCGTTAGATATTGCAATCTTACCAAGAAATTTGACCTTGCTTTTGCCATTGTCACCAAATGTGATACTATCAATCCCATTGCTCTCATTTTCATTGATTAAATCGAACATTCTTGAATCACTGGTCATGTGTTGTGTGCACCTGCTATCAAGCACCCAATGTCTTTCTCTGGCTTTGTAATTGACCTACAAAAGAAGATCAATTCTTTTTATGTACCCAAACTTGCTTGAGTCCTTAAAGGTTAGTTACCAAGGTCTTTGGTACCCAAATTATCTTCTTCTTTAGGCCCATAATTGATGTACCAATAAACTTAGCCTTCACACCATTGGCACCCTTAAAAAGCATATAACAAGAATCAAATCTAATTGAGAATACATGAGGTTTCTTGTTCTTGTTAGTCTTGCAATATTGCTCTATATGCCTAATTTGCTTGCATCTATTGCAAAATCGACTATTGCCCTTCATAAAGCCAGCTTTGGGAGTGACAAAGGCCTCCTTGCCTTTCTTGCAGGTATAGCCTAATCCCACTTTGTTGAGAGAAAACCTTTTGCTACCTAAGCACTTTAGCAAGCCGGTATCTCCACCATAGGCATTGCGTAAGGCACGAGTGAGCTCATTCACCTCCTTCTTGAGGGACTCATTTTCCACCATTAGTGAGGCATCACAAGTGAAACCATCACTCAAAGATAAAGTAGAAGTGGAAGTGCTACAAGAAAGGTTAATAGGAGCAACAACAATGGGCTTATAAAATGATTCATCAAGAATGTCACATGTTAGTACCACATCACAATACACAATCACATGCTCCTTCTTGATTTGCTCAAAAAGAGAGGAATGAGCTGTTTCAAGCTTAGAGTGAGCTTTGCCAAGCTTCTCATGGGCTTCCATTAGCCTCTCATGAGTGGCATTGAGCTCATCAAAGGATTGCTCAAGAGATTTGACCCACTTGCACAATTATTTGCACTCCTTTCTCTTCATCTCAAAACAAGTATGTACTTGCTCACACATGTCCAAGGGCTCCTCCTTGGTGTATTTCTCATCATCATCACTCCTACAATCATCATAACTCACATCATATTTTATCTTGGTAGGTTTTGCCATGAGGTGTAACACCCCAGATGTTACAAGCTTACTTAACATCGAGGTTTGGACCTAATAACACTAGAGAATACGTCTCCCAAGTTTTTAAATTTTATCCCCACAGGAAATCATAAAACAAATTTTATGTGACTCACTTTTGTGATTAAAAGAATTAAGTAAGTACTATCAATTGATTTATTTTTGGAGCTTAGAAACTTTTAAATAATCTTTAGAATAAAAGTCGTTAGGGTGTGTTGTGGAGATATGTGAAGAAAGTGCTTAAAAACGTCTAATTGAAATTCTAGCAGATCAATATGGAATGAGTTGATTGATTTTAACTAGGCATGAAAACAATTTTCATAAACAAAAATAAAGTATAACTTGTGTTTAGTACTTAAATAAAGTTTGGAGTACAAGTTTAGTAGATGGAAATGCAACTTTTGATTTGATGAACAAATGTTGTTCAAGAGTATTTTTGGAAGCTCAAGAATTGAATTAATTCTTAAGTTGGGAAACTGCCTAAGTTAGAAAACTTAATGACAGTGCTAAGTTGGTATTTAAATTCTAATTAAAATTCTTAAACACTAGCTTCATATCTTTTTATTGTTGATTGCTTCTCAACAAGCACTTGAGCATGGTGTAGGTCATAGTTGCATTTGGTACCTTGCCCGTGAACTGGCGTTCGGCGTGACGAACCAATCTTGGTGTCTCTCTATCTTTCTTTTTGGTCATCCTCTGGCCGTAAGAATTGCTTCACTAGCTAGTCGTTAGTACCGACTTTAGGTTGTGGAATTGGTTGAGCCTTCATCGAATTAGTAAGTAGTTTTGACCCACTTTAACAAGCGTGCTTGGCACCATTTTGGCCATTTTGCCCCGTGGGCATGGTCACCTCGTGCGCGTGCATAACTAGCCCTAGGCTCAGTGCATGGACTATCGTAGTCTCTCCCTATGGGCCAGTGCACGTGCTGCTGCTGCGTGTTAGGCTGGCGCCGTGACACACATGTTTGCCTCGCCTTGCCTTCTTGCTGGCCAAGTCGATGCCAAGGCAGTCGCTGAAGGGCTGACGTGGCACTCGCCTCGCTGCTTGATCCACCTACCTGTTGAGTCACTAACTGCCCTGCTATCCCATCACACTGCTGCCCCATGTCGTTGTGTCATTGCCTTTCCCGTGCGACAGCATTGCTCGCGGTCGCTGTTCCGTTGCCACCGTTCGCGTCCCGCCAAGGCCGAGCCGTCCCATCTCAGCACTTCATGATGCGCCCTCTCTGAGCCTCACCTGTGTGGGTGCTCCTGCTTCATTAACATAGCCCCGACCATAGTAGGCCAAGCCTTGAGAAGCGCTGCCCGTCTGCCCTTGCCGACGACGGAACCATGCCACTTCGCTTAGTAAATGTGCGATGTCCGCGATAGCCCATTTCGATTCAGTGCTCCAGAAGCTAGGGAAGGGAACTAGTTAGTAGCCCAACCTACACCAAGGCGTAGATGAGCCCTATTGCTAGCCAATTTGGTGTTTTCCTCGCTGTTGGTCAGGCGCACCGCCGAACCGGTAGGTGTTGACGGTAGTTATCGTTCATCACAAATTGTCAATTTAACTTGAAGAAATGCATGAAATGGATCACCAATAGAAACTTAGAGTTTTCAACTAACAATTCCCTTGAGTTTTGGTAAACCTGTTGTCGAGTACCTACAACAAGGGGTACCCACAATCTCGATTAAGAAAAACAAAACCGCTATCCACAAGAAACGGGACGAGCCGAAATAACGAACGAAACACCAAGACTACGTTCCGACTCGTACGAGGCATGCTTGATGGGATGCCTCGACCATGTTCTGACTCGTACGAGGCTTGCTCGACAAGACGCCTCGACTATCGAGAAATCTCTGACTCGCATGACCCGGGGTCGGGCAACTCGACCCACCTTATTTACCAACTCTGAGACAAAAGTCAGAGAATTTAATACGACTACCAACAACTTCCTACCCTTATGTCTACAGCAACAACCAGCATGGGGGTAGTACCGGTGTCAAATCCCACTTTTTACTGCCCATCTCGGGATGGGAGGTGAAAACCTGTCACTGTACGTGCCATACCATGCACTATTTCACCACTGATCACCCTCGAGGGAGAATATGACAAGGACCATACCCCGCGATCCCGGGGACTCGGCCTTATCCGCTCACCGTCGATCAACCTCGACCCGACCTTGACCCAGCCTCGACCCACCGCCGGTCAACAAGGAAGAAAGGTCGACGTGACACAGGACCTGGAGTCTTTTCACCGTCTCATCCTCTATGTCACTATGGTGTCCAGGGATGGCTGACCATTCTTAGGGCACGTCGCTACAACAACCTCCACAGCGATCGACAAAACTTCACCTCAAATACACCCCTGGTGTCCCTGCCTCCTCTTACCCTATAAAAGGGCAGACAGGGGCTCTACAAGGGGAGGGCGAACAATAGACGACGAAAAACCGGTCTCTATCCCACCAAAGAAGATCAACATCTCAAACAATCACCTTTATACTCTCACTTTTTCTCTGAGACCTGGGCTCAGTTCCCTCTCACACAACTTGTAACCCCTACGTAAGTACTTAGGTGCAAGGAAATACAATACTCCCCCCTCCCCGCTGGATGTAGGGCTTTCTTTTGCCCGAACTAGGATAAACCTCTGTGTATTTCCCTTGCATCACCATCCAGATTAGGGACACACAGCATTTGACTCACTCGTTGGCTTAGGACCCCCGCAGGACCGAACGCCGATAGTTGGCGCGCCAGGTAGGTGAAAGTCCCTAGTTTGGTTTTGGCTAATTGATGAAACCTAGGACTAACCTTTGTATCTAAGTGGATGATTTAGATAAAGGTGGTCATTGAATATGAGACATGACATTGACTCATGTGACCAAGATGATGAAGACCAAGATGATGCTTGGCTCGATGGATCGGTTGTGAGGGTGAAGGGCAAGTCGAGGCTTTGAAGCGAAGGACCATGCGATGGTGAAGCTTGAGCAAGACTTAGCGCCGATGGACCGATGCAACGGTGAAGAGCAAGTGAAGTCAAGGTCGATGGATCGAGACGGTCATGTGATGATATGAAGTGGATCATATCTTTTGGAGAAACAAAATGGGCTCAAGGCAAAGGTATAACCATAGGGCCATTTTGTTTTGCACTCAAGACACCATAGAGGGTGTGAGTGGTTTAGGATCGATAGCCGAACTATTAAGAGGGGAAGTCTTATTGGTTATTCGATGCACGGGTGCCACTAGGTGAATTCATGAAGTGCATTGCATGTAGGGCCTAGTGACCTAACTGGAAAACCTTCGAAAATGTTTATGAAAAGGCTAACACACGTGCACAAGGTGGTGATCACTTGTTGGTGTTGGCACATTTGCGAAGGCGATGAAGTTTGAGCGGTAGAGAGGGTTTGGGTCTCTCTCTCCCTCCCGCCGAGCTTACGAGCGTGGGATTCAGGCGTTTTTGGGAACTTGAAATGCCTATTTTCCACTACACCGAAAGTCGGAAAAGAAACGGAGGCGAACGGAGGTCACAGATGTGACCGGACGCTGCACCGGACGCGGTCATAGTATGACCAGACGCGTCCGGTCAGTACAGCGCAGGCGCGGGTGCTAGGGTTTGCAACCGGCGTGTCCGGTCACTCGCGGGATCGGCGCGTCCGATCAGTCGCCCAGAGGGAACTACGGTTCACGAGGATGATCGGACGCGAGGCGCGTCCGGTCACACATGATCGGACATGTCCGATCGTTGAAGGAGCTTACTGGACTCAAACCGGACGCGGGCACTGTCACGTCCGGTCGTTGCGAGGGGCGCGTCCGGTCGTTGCTTTGTGGGCGCGCGAGTCAGTGCGATCGGCGCGTCCGGTTGTTCGAAGCGGCGCGTCCGGTCGTTTGACGGGCGCATCCGGTCATTGCCTGGGGCACGTCCGGTCGTTGGTTTGACCGTTGGGGTCAGTGACCATTGGAGGATCGGACGCGGTTGAGCGCGTCCGGTCAGTTATGACCGGCGCGTCCAGTCATCCCGAAAAGACCTAGTGAAGGGGTATAACGTCTCTATTTGGATGGGATGCTTATAAATACTTGTTGGCCGGCCCTTGGGGAGGTCTCTCGTGATTTCTAACATACTTGTGCATCCTTTTAGCTAGAGCATCTCCTCCCACTCATCTCTCTTGCTTGATTGCAAATCAAAAGTGAGATTGAGTGATCCCAAAGTGCATTGCATAGCTTGAAGGCATCTAGTGGCACTTGTGGGTGGTTTAGCCGGTGGATTTCTTGTTACTCTTGGAGAGTACCGCTCCTAGCTGGCTTGGAGATTGTTGGAGGCGTTGGCAAGAGAAGGTGATTGTTCTTGGCCTCCTCCGGTTGATTGTAAGAGGTTCTTATGCTTTCCTCGGCGGGACACCAAAAGCAACTCTATTACATTGCGCGTGTCATTGAGTTACCTCACTTGAGAGTGGTGTCTTGCGGTGCCTTACAGGGCATGCCTTGAGGGGCAAGTGACTTGAGGGTCACACCGAGTAACCATCTAAGTGTTGTCGACACAACCGGTGACATAGCTTGTCGGTGCACAAGTGAACACCGGGTGAACAAAAATATTGTGTCTCTTGTCTCCCGGTGATTGGTCTTCATATTGTGTTGTTGTCAATATTGATTGATTGTATATCATCTTGGTGATTGGCAACATCTTCACTACACCGTTGCTATAAGATTCACAATTCTATCTCTTGCATTTACATTTACTAGATTATCTTGTGTAGCTCTAGTGATAGCCTTTGCTAGTAGTTGTTAGCTTGCTCACTAGTGTAAAATTAGTGACATAGCCCTTGTGTGAACTAGAGATCATAATCTACTGGACTTGTGGATAGGAGGCTTGCATCACAACCGTAGGCTAAGCAAAACTCGCTTTGCGCCGTTTGTTATTCTAACAAGTTTGCTTAGTGTTTCTTGTAGAAATTTTTATAGGCTATTCACCCCCCTCTAGCCATCTAGGACCTTACAAGTGGTATCAGAGCCGTGGTCACCGTTTTAATCAAGGCTTAACATCCTTCGGTGTGAAAAATAGCTCAAATTGTGTTCAATCATATTGGGGGCAAGCCACCGTTCTTTGATGGTGTTAGTTCTTTTGCTCATTGGAAGAGAAAGATGACAATGTACCTTGGTTCTATTCATGAGAGAGTTTTGCAAGTCATCGAGAATGACTTTGCTATCATTGATCCCGATCATCTCACCAATGAAGATAGAGCAAATAGAACATGCAATAGAATAGCTCTCAATACACTTTACCATGGCATTAACACAAAAGTATTTGAGGGCATCAAGGACTTAGAATTGGCATATGAAGTATGGACAAGGTTGAGTGAAACATATGAGGGCACTAAGGTTGTGAAGAGTGCTAAGCTATATGGGCTCAAGAGTGAGTTTGAGAACTTCAAGAAAAAGGATGATGAAACAATCATTGAAATGTTTCATAGATTGCAAGTGATAGTCAATGATCTCAAGAGCTTAGGGCACAAGACTCAAGATCAAGATTTTTGTCACAAGTTCTTATTGAGCTTACCTAGAAGATTCAAGATATTGATCATGATGTTGCAAAGAGATGGGCTTGAAGCAATGAAGCTTAATGATTTGCTTGGTGAAGTATTGACCTATGACAAATATGATCAAGATGTTGATGACAAGGAGAAGGTGGAAGATGAGAAGAAGAAGAAGACCGTGGCATTCAAGGCCATCTCCTCCAAGGGCAAAGCTACCATCATTGAAGAAGAAGAAGACAATAGTGAAGATGAAGATTATGAAATTGATGATGAGGCATTTGCTTTTGTAGTCAAGAAAATGGGTCACATGTTCATTAAGAGAAAAGGCTTCAAAAAGAGAAATGACAACTTCAAGAGCAATGAGCAACAAAGGAAGTGCTTCAATTGTGATAGCACCGAACATCTTCAAGCCGAATGTCCCTATGACAAGAAGAAGAACAACAAGAGGGGCAAGTTTGAGAAGAAAAAGAGAGAAGCCAAGATGACTTTCAAGAAGGGCAAGAACGGAGCCTATGTGGTCACTTGGGAAAGTGATGATGATGAAGAAGAAGAAGAATCATCCAATAAGGCTTTTGCTTCCATTGCTATCAACAAGAAGCCTTCACTATTTGATTCATCCTCTTCGTGCTTCATGGCCAAAGAAGCTAAGGTATTATATGATGAGAGTGATGATGAAAGTGAAATGGAATATGTTCATGATAGTGATAATGATAATAACAATGATAATGAAAATGATGATGATGAACCAACTAAAGAACAACTATATGACTTGATGCAACAAACTAGAGACATAGCTATTGCCAAGAACAAGGAGTGTAAGAAGCTTTCAATGAAAGTAGGAATACTTGAGAAAGTTCTAGGTGAGCTTAATACCACTCATGAGAGTCTAGTGGAAGACCATGAGGATCTTGGTAAAGCTCATTCCAAGCTTGAAAAAACTCACTCATTGCTACTTGAGCAACAAGCAAAGAAGAAGGTTGTTGTATCATGTGATATAGGTGTTACATGTGATATAATTGATGAATCTTTTTATAAACCTATCATCATGACAAATGCTAACCCTTCTTATAGCTCTTCATCCACCACCACCAACTCTACCTCTACTACTAGTGATGGTTTCACTTGTGATACCTCACTAATGGTTGAGAATGAGACTCTCAAGAGAGAGGTGGATGAGCTCACTCACGCTCTAGGCAAGGCCTATGGTGGTGAGGCCTGCTTGCTTAAGTGCTTGGGTAGCCAAAGGTTCTCTCTTAACAAAGAGGGATTGGGCTACACCCCCAAGAAAGGCAAGTCGGCCTTTGCAACTCCAAAGCCTAGCTTTGTGAAGAGCAATGGTCGGTTTTGCAATAGATGCAAGCAAGTTGGGCACTTAGAGCATAATTGTAATAAAAAGAACCAAAGCAAGAAATTTGTTAATGCTATACCTTTTGATTCTTGCTATGTGCTTACCAAAGGTGTGAAGGGTGTGCAAGCTAAGTTTATTGGTACACCCATTGTTGGCCCAAAGAAGAAGGCTATTTGGGTACCAAAGAGCTTAGTTACTAACCTACAAGGACCCAAGCAAAAATGGGTACCTAAGCTTCATTGATTTGCTTGTAGGTCAATTATAAAGCCAGAGGAAGGCATTGGATTATTGATAGTGGGTGCACTCAACACATGACCGGTACATCAAGAATGTTTGACTCAATCAATGATAATGATAGTGGTGTTGATTCTATCACATTTGGCAATAACAAGAAAGGCAAGGTTATTGGCTTGGGCAAGATTGCAATATCAAATGACTTGAGTATCTCTAATATGTTGCTTGTTGAAAGCTTGGATTTCAATCTTCTATCCATGGCACAAATATGTTGTAACAGAACCATCCAAATTATAAGAGCACAAGTATAAAAACAATCACCGAAGTGATCAAATTCTCACACTTGAGCCCACATAACTCCGGTAGTCCAATGAAATCATGAGGGATTTCAAACCAACCAACGTACAAACCAAGATCGTAGTGATTCAACATAACAAGTCACATGTTACAATCATTTCACAAGTAATTCAATATACATCGGAGTTCAACATAGTTATTACAACTTAAGTTCAAAAGTAGCGGAAGCAAAGTAATTTGAAACTAACATTATTCTTATTTCAAATACATGCCAGTACCATGGTCGACTTCCAACAAAAGCATTAGAGAGAAGATGACTCAGAAGGATCATGCTCGTGATCACACTCCGCCACTATGGCAGGAGCCAACCAACTCTTGTAGCCGCCATGATACATCACAACCTGCAACAAGTGGGGATAAAACCCTGAGTACGACAAAGTACTCAGCTAGACTTACCCGTCAGAAACCAGAAATAAGGTGACACCAAGGATTATGCAAGGCTGATATAAAGTGGGGCTAGCTTGACAACATTTTGCATAAAAGCTTAATATAGATGATCAATCATTAATGCTTAAGCATCAAGTTAATTCTCATTAACCTATCATCTATATTAGAACCTGTACTAGGGCACTCACTTTATTAGGAGCAAACAATATTAACCATAGCAGGTAAAAATTGAGGCAATCTTTCCATCGTGATCCAATTAACCATCCGTTCAATTTAATTGAATCTACGTTGCCGCTGCTCAAGTCAAGTGCTCACTAACCGGGAGCGACGACGATTCGAATCGAATTCCTATCCAGCTGGAGGGGTATTTCTAACACTCACCGTGCAGACCCCTGCCAGGGTCGCACAGGCCACCTTTTCATATGATTCAGGAATCGCGGGTCCGAATGATGTCATGACCCCAAGGGCGACACTCTGCCAGGTGATAGGGACTCTAACCCCCCCTTGGTCTCACGCCAATGTCCCCAAGCACATCCTTTCTCTCCTCCAAGAAGCAACCTACCATTCAAGTCCCGGCCTGAATCACATTACTCGGCTTCGCGGTCGGAATGACTTATCTGGCCAACTAAGTGTTAGACTACGTTCAACATGACTCAAGGACGTACAGCGAATTGGTCCTTAAACGACTCAGATAGGGATAGATCCACACCCAAGACCTCCATGCCTTGTCGCTTCACTATCATCATCCCACCCGGTCTCATTTCATTTTATTAACACATGGTTCCATTCCACAATAGCAAATATAGCCAACCGTGCCATATATGAATATCCCTATATCTCGCAGGTGACAGGAAATCACCTGACTTCTACCGCTTAAAGCAGAGCTAAGCATCTACTCGATCCTAGTCTATGTAGGATTCAAGGATTCATATATCTGGACAAGGAATGATATAATGCAGCAAGGGTTTCCAACCAACTCCTACCACTTAATGCAACAATACTTATAACATATATATATATATATATATATATATATATATATATATATATATATATATATATATATATATATATATATATATATATATATATATATAAAAATTGCTTTGAAGATAGGAGGCTTATAATGCTCCGGGGCTTGCCTGGGATCCGACTCAAGTTAGAGTATGTCAGATGAGTTCGCTTGGCGAGCATCTTCCAATCTACCACTTGTCCGGTCCTTCGATCTTCAGGATGGATCCACCAACTCCATCTTTGGGTTTGGCTCCACCTTAGGTCCTTCACGTGCTTCAGCTAACGTACCTAAATGAGGTGCAACAATGCATATGTATGAATGCATAGAAGTGCAATACACAAAGTAATCAAACAAGCATACCAAAGTTCCCCTAAACACCTAGAGCTAATTAACTTAATCCTCACTAAGGCATAACATAGAAGAAGGCAAGCACATCAATCAAGAAACAAGTCTCACAAGATCACAGGGCACTAAACCAAGTACCATCAAGGATATGAGCCACACTTCCACACCCTAGCATGGCAAAGTCAATCAAAGCACTAGAACAAGAATCTGCTACTTTCTGGACATACATACAGTAGCTCAGTAAATCAATCATAACTGGAGATCCCTAAATCCAAATGACTTGCAAGAAGACATTATGGAAATATTATGAAATTCTCTACACTTCATTTATAATCATCATAGCATGATTCCAAAGTCTAACATATCGAATTTATACAAACACAGAAACTGGTCTAACAAGACAGAGAGCAAGCAATTCTGTAGCTCAACTTTAAACAGCTATAATTCCTAAACCACATGGCCAAATACCACCAAATTTTAACAGAAGCTAGATATATAAATTATCTACAACTTTTGTATAAACAAGTTTCACAACAAAGGACATTATCATTAAGAACTTTTCCAAGTTTCCAGATCTGTCCAGAAACCTCATTTGCAAGAAATAATTATTAACTTATGTTGCAAATATATAATTAGACAAAACCAACTTTACCAACATGTCACACATGACTAATAAACACCAGAAAACATAGTGTCCATTCCTAAATAAATTATTTTAATGCTTTTTCTTTCTTTATTTAAATAATTAGGTGGAATTATGAACACATATCAAAAGTGCACAATAAATTCTGCCAAAATCACAGTGGCCTACATATGCTCTTAAAAGCCTACTATTCAAATTTCAAGCCAATTGGAAATATATCTCAACCTCTATGAAAAAGACAAATAGCTATGGCAATAAATCATGTGAGAGCAAGTTAAACTTAACACTCAATATTTTATGTGAACACAAGGCCATATTATGAATCAATATGATATAGAAACATCATAGTAAGGTAAAGGAACAACATTTTCTATTTTATCATTTATATATTATTTATAAGCTATTTATCAAGCTATAAACAAGTTAAATCAATAACTTGATCATGCAGTAAGCAATGACCATAAAATTTATACCACAGTACACTCATAGCATGATAAGACTACCATAAAAATCTCACATCATTTGAATCAACACAACTCAAGATATAAAGTAACAAGTAATATAATGTAGTTTTCCTTATTTATCAAGGTCAAATCACAATCTTAAGAAAATAGTGAACAACTAGTGTGTTTAATATTTTTCCTAGTAATTACATGTCATCACAAAATTAACAAAATAAGAGTCACTATTTTTGGAGTTCTAAAACTCCAGATCTTGCTCTGGTCAAGTTTAGAGGCATTTTTATAGCACTTTTAAAACTTAAATAAGGACATCAGAAAATACCTACAACATGTAACATATTATGACTCCACTGCATAGATCTTTTCTCAAGGTTTCCAAAAAGTCCCCATTTACTATTTTTAGAACACCTAACAGGAGATATGAATTTTAGAAGATTTACATCAAATCTGATATTCAAAAACGAAATAAAACAACCCTAACCACATTCGCTAGGCACACCCGATTACTTACCCAACACAACCACTTACTTAAACTGTCTCGCGGGACCCGCTGTTCACTTGGGCCCTCTGGTCATACAAAGAGAAATCGCACACAAAGTTTCCCCTTCTCCTTCCTTGGAACGGTACAGAGGAGGGGGAGGTGCGGCTCTGCCAGTCTCCAGCGAGGAGGTCGCCGGCGGTGAGCGGCGGCAGAGGAGCAAGCTCAGACTCTGGCGCATCCGATGAGGGCTTGGTGTGGCTAGCGGCAGTCCATGGTGGTGTGGCCATGGGAGCGGACGGCTCGCCGGCGGGTGCTCCGGCGGCAGCTCACTGCAGGGGCGAAGACGGCGAGGCAAGGAGCTCTAGAGAGGTGGCGTGGTATGGGGAACACGATGGCGCGTCCGGTTCGGGTGGAGGGAGGCCGAAGACAAGGAATCGCGGGGTGGCCGGAGCTCAGCCATGGCGGACGTCGCGGCAGCGCGCTCCGGGCAGAGCTGAATGAGGGGGAGGCAGAGAACGAGCTTGGGAAGTGGAGAAGCGGCTGAGTGGCTCAGTGCCCATGACACGGAATGCGGGGGCAGGGCACGCGGCAAGGAGCTAGGACACGGTGCGGGCATGAGTGCCACGTCCGGACGCACGTCGCCCATTGAAGCCTACTACCGAACACGTGGTGGGCGTCGACGAGACCACCTTGGGTTCCATTTTTGGGCTGTCTAGGGTTCGAATTGGGCCTCAGGCCTTGAAGCAAAGTTGTTGGCCATGGGCTACTCTACAATATTGCTTAAGGGGTCATAGTCATTAGGGCTCTATAATAGTGGTTAATTAACCTCCAAAATGACAGTGTCAGTGGCTTAACGAAGATTAAGCTTTGCTCGGTTTGGACTCCAATTACTTGGTCCCAACGTGGTCGAATTTGGTCCAACTTCTTGTATGTCCTTCTTAAAGATGTTGGCTACAACTTTTATTTTGGGATCAAACCAAGTTACTTAACAAATTATGAGAACGCGGCACGCCAATCAAGTTGTTACTAATCTTGGCCTTAAATTATCTCCAAGTCTGAAAACAATTGTAGATTCATTCTTTGGTCCATTGTTTGACTTATTTCCAAGCTAAATCAGGGTATGCTCCAAAAACAAAGTTTGTTGCACACAACTCAAGCTACAACTTTTATTAAAGGATCATGGACTGGTTCAGCATGGTTATGGAGATAAAGATCACCAAACATGTCAACTTATTACTACTAACTCGTGACTTAGAATATTTTCTAGGCTTTGAAAAATAGCAGCTGATTCCACATTGAAATCTCTATTTGACTAGGTTAGAAGCCAAATTAGCTCTTGACCATTAAACAAAGTTTGTTCTACACAAGATGAACTACAACTTTTGTTTAAGGTCAAACCTCATAACTAGTACAGAAGTCCAACTTTTACTTTGGTCAAAGTATCAACTCGATAAAGACGAAACTAGGGTTTTAGGCCAATCGGGGCAATTTCTTGACATTTGCTCAACATGAACCCTTCATGACTTTTGTTGTAGAGTTCATCTAGAGTCATTTGGGTAAGTTTGCAAAGTTTGGTTGATGACCTATATTTCCATTAACTTAATGGGGCAAATTCCAACAGGGATGGAACTTATCATTTCATGTGACTTTTTGATTCCAAACTTCATGAAACTTTTCTAGGAATCAATATAGATATTTATTGATGTGAGACATGTGAAGATACTTTGATAACAACACCCAAGCGTATATCTTAAAAATGGCCTATATGCAAAGAAGGGTGCAGCATCCAAGTTTAGATTAGGGTTTATTTCCATAGGTTTGACTTTGGCATCGTCATCTCCACTAATTTGTCATGTTTGAGCTTAAACCCACTACTTAATTGGTGATCAACACCTAGGGTGTTACATATGTGATCTTGGTTACAAATATATCTTTGGGGTTGATGATGTGGAAGTCATTAGTATGGATGGTTCAAATGTGGCATTCAAGGGCTTTAGATATGAGAATCTTTATCTAGTTGACTTCAATGCTAGAGAAACTTCTTTGACAACTTGCTTAATCTCCAAATCAAGCATGGGTTGGCTTTGACATAAAAGGCTTGGTCATGTTGGCATGAAACAATTGAAGAAGCTTACAACTCACAATCTTGTCAATGGTTTGAAAGATGTTGAATTTGAGAAGAATAAGCTTTGTAGTGCATGTCAAGCCAGGAAGCAAGTTGGAAGCTCACATCCAAAGAAGAGTACAATGAGCACATGAAAAGTATTTGATTTAATGCACATGGATCTATTTGGCCCAACAACATACACAAGCATAGGCGACAACAAGTATGGCTTTGTCATAGTGGATGACTTCACAAGATTTACATGGGTATTCTTTCTTAGTGACAAAAGTGAAGTGTTTGACACCTTCAAGACATTTCTCACTAGAGTTCATAATGAGTTTGAGATTAGAATCAAGAAAGTGAGAAGTGACAATGGAAGTGAGTTCAAGAATACAAGAATTGAAGAACTTAGTGATCACTATGGCATTGGACATCAATTCTCGGCCAAGTACACTCCACAATCAAATGGCCTAGTTGAGAGAAAGAATAGAACATTGCTTGATATGGCTAGATCAATGCTTCATGAGTACAATGTGAGTCAATCTTTTTGGGATGAAGCAATCAATACCGCTTGCTACTACATCAATAGACTATATTATCATCCATTGCTAGAGAAGACCCCATATGAGCTACTTCATGGAAGAAAGCCCAATATTTCTTACTTTAGAGTGTTTGGTTGCAAATGTTATATCTTGAAGAAGGGCACTAGATTGGGAAAGTTTGACAAGAGATGTGATGAGGGGTTCCTACTTGGTTATTCAACTACAAGCAAAGCTTATAGAGTTTAAAACAACTCAAGTGACATTGTAGAAGAAGTCCATGATGTGCAATTTGATGAAACCAATGGGTCACAAGATGAAGAAGAGAATCTAGATGATGTTGGTGGAACTCAATTGGTGGAAGCAATGAAGAACATGGATATTGGGGACATTAGAGCAAAGCAAGCAATTGATATTCAAGATGATGATAAAGATCAAGTGCTTAATTCTCCATTCAAGCTAGCTAGTGACTCTCAAGTGCAAGATCATGGTGCTAGTTCATCTCATCAAGATATATCAAGTGATCAACCAAGCTCAAGCAATTAAGTGCAAGTACTCCAACCACAACATGTTGCAAGAGATCACCCCATTGATAGTGTTATTGGTGATATTAGAAGTGGTGTGCAAACAAGATCAAGATTGGCTATGTTTTGTGAGCATGCATCATTTGTGTCAACCTTAGAACCAAAGAAAATAGAAGAAGCTTTGAAGGATGCCGATTGGATTATGGCTATGCAATAAGAACTAAACAATTTCACAAGAAATGATGTTTGGGAATTGGTAGAAAGGCCAAATGACTATAATATGATTGGAACCAAATGGGTGTTCAAAAACAAGCAAGATCAAGATGGCATTGTGGTGAGAAACAAAGCAAGACTAGTTGCTCAAGGTTACACTCAAGTAGAAGGTCTTGACTATGATGAGACATATGCTCCCATGGCAAGATTAGAGGCAATAAGGATTCTATTGGCTTATGCTTGTGCACACAACATCAAACTATATCAAATGGATGTCAAAAGTGCATTTCTCAATGGGATCATCAATGAGTTAGTCTTTGTTGAGCAACCTCCCGGATTTGAAGATGACAAGAAACCCAACCATGTATACAAGTTGAAGAAGGCTTTATATGGCTTAAAGCAAGCACCTAGAGCATGGTATGAGAGGCTAAGGGATTTCCTTCTCTCTAAGGGATTCAAGATGGGCAAGGTTGATACAACTCTATTCACCAAGAAGATTGGGAATAATCTATTCATAGTGCAAATATATGTTGATGATATCATCTTTGGATCAACCGATCAAGCTTATTGTGAAGAATTTGGTGCTATGATGGCCAAAGAATTTGAAATGTCTATGATTGGTGAACTTAGCTACTTCCTTGGTCTCCAAGTCAAGCAATTGAAAAATGAGACATTTGTGAGTCAAGGGAAATACATAAGGGACATGTTGAAGAAGTTTAGAATGCAAGATGCAAAGCCAATTTCAACTCCAATGAGTACAAATGGCAATTTGGATAGTGATCTTGATGGTAAAATGGTGAATCGAAAGGAATATCGGTCTTTGATTGAAGTCTACTCCATGTCACCGCATCAAGGCCGGATGTCATGTTTAGTGTTTGTATGTGTGCTAGATATCAAGCCTCACCTAGAGAGAGTCATCTCACGGCCGCAAAGAGAATATTAAGGTACTTGAAGCAAACAAGAGATGTTGGACTATGGTATCCCAAGGGGTCAAAGTTTGAATTGATTGGATATTCAGACTCCGACTATGGGGGTTGCAAGATCAATAGAAAGAGCACAAGTGGCACATGTCAATTACTTGGAAGATCACTTATGTCATGGTCCTCAAAGAAACAAAATAGTGTGGCAATCTCTACCGCCGAAGCCAAATATGTGAGTGCGGGGAGTTGTTGTGCACAATTGCTATGGATGAAATCAACTTTGAAGGATTATGATCTCAACTTCAAGAATGTGCCATTGCTATGTGATAATGAAAGTACAATCAAGATGATACAAAACCTAGTTCAACATGGAAGAACAAAGCATATTGACATAAGGCATCATTTCATTAGAGATCATCAACAAAAGGAAGATATTGCCATTGAAAGTGTTGGCACCGATGATCAACTTGCCGATATTCTCACCAAGCCACTTGATGAAAAGAGGTTTTGCAAGATAAGGAATGAATTGAACATTCTTGATTTCTCAAACATGAGTTGAATGCACCCCACCCACTTATTGACATGCCTCTCCTTCTACATTGCAAGGTAAAGTTGATTGACATGTCATTCATCCTATGCTAAGGACTTGCTAGAGCATGTAGACATAATAAGTGGTACGCATGAGCATTCATGATAAATCAAATGAATTTAATGTATATATGTTACCACTATTGCTTCTATGCTTATTTTGATCTAGTGGTGGCATATGACATGTTTGTGAGCTTACAAACCTAGTGTTGAATCTAGAAGATTTGCTATAAGTGTTTAATTCAAGATAGGCAAGATAACCCTTATTATGAGGAGTGAAGAAGCTTGTCTTTGGTTCAAATCGAATTAAATCTCTTTGGCAAGTATTCTAGGTTGAACCAAATTTGATAAATTCTAACCTACTCCATCAAACATTATTTTCTCTCCACAATTTGATCCCATTTTTGGGTATATTGTTGACAAAGGGGGAGAGAAAAAGATGATTCAACATGATAAAGGGGTAAATAAAATTTTGATGCACACAAGTAGGGGGAGCAAGCTCATAAACAAAGGTTTGTTGCATTTGTTTATGCATTCTCATATGACTTGCTCATTGCACATGTATTTAAATTCAATATACATGCTTGTGTGGTGCAATGCTAGTATAGAACTTGAATGATGAAATGATCTACTAGCATGCATAGGAATAGTTTACTTGTGGTATCTAGACATGCCTTAAACTTTACATGTGGTCCAAGAACCTTTACTATAATGTTGATCTCACGGGGTTCTTGAGTTGTGATGGATGTCTAGTTACTTCATGATGCTAAGGATAGTGTAAAAGGCAACTCCGACTGGTATCACGCTTCAAAGGTCCATTTCTTACACCTTAGCATCATTTTGGTATAATTACTCTCTCAACACTTCTATCAATGCATATGTGCAAAGCTTTCAATCCAAACTCTATGCACATATGTAGGGAGAGCTAATGCTACCAAAACCGAGCTTGTGATAATTGTCCAAACTTTACTTATGAGCAAAATGATTGGACAAATATGACAAGTTCAAAACTTTTATTATCAAAATCATCTTTGTGAGGGTTGTCATCAATTACCAAAAAGGGGGAGATTGAAAGTCCCTAGTTTGGTTTTGGCAAATTGATGAAACCTAGTACTAACCTTTGTATCTAAGTGGATGATTTAGATAAAGGTGGTCATTGAATATGAGACATGACATTGACTCATGTGACCAAGATGATGAAGACCAAGATGATGCTTGGCTCGATGGATCGGTTGTGAGGGTGAAGGGCAAGTCGAGGCTTTGAAGCGAAGGACCATGCGATGGTGAAGCTTGAGCAAGACTTAGCGCCGATGGACCGATGCAACGGTGAAGAGCAAGTGAAGTCAAGGTCGATGGATCGAGACGGTCATGTGATGATATGAAGTGGATCATATCTTTTGGAGAAACAAAATGGGCTCAAGGCAAAGGTATAACCATAGGGCCATTTTGTTTTGCACTCAAGACACCAAGGGTGTGAGTGGTTTAGGATCGATAGCCGAACTATTAAGAGGGGAAGTCTTATTGGTTATTCGATGCACGGGTGCCACTAGGTGAATTCATGAAGTGCATTGCATGTAGGGCCTAGTGACCTAACTGGAAAACCTTCGAAAATGTTTATGAAAAGGCTAACACACGTGCACAAGGTGGTGATCACTTGTTGGTGTTGGCACATTTGCGAAGGCGATGAAGTTTGAGCGGTAGAGAGGGTTTGGGTCTCTCTCTCCCTCCTGCCGAGCTTACGAGCGCGGGATTCAGGCGTTTTTGGGAACTTGAAATGCCTATTTTCCACTACACCGAAAGTCAGAAAAGAAACGGAGGCGAACGGAGGTCACAGATGTGACCGGACACTGCACCGGACGCGGTCATGGTATGACCGGACGCGTCCGGTCAGTATAGCGCAGGCGCGGGTGCTAGGGTTTACAACCGACGCGTCCGGTCACTCGCGGGACCGGCGCGTCCGGTCAGTCGCCCAGAGGGAACTGCGGTTCACGAGGATGATCGGACGCGAGGCGTGTCCGGTCACACATGATCGGACGCATCCGATCATTGAAGGAGCTTACTGGACTCAAACCGGACGCGGGCATTGTCATGTCCGGTCGTTGCGAGGGGCGCGTCCGGTGGTTGCTTCGCGGGCGCACGAGTCAGTGCGATCGGCGCGTCCAGTCGTTCGAAGCGGCGCGTTCGGTCGTTTGACGGGCGCGTCCGGTCGTTGCCTGGGGCACGTCCAGTCGTTTGTTTGACCGTTGGGGTCAGTGACCGTTGGAGGATCGGACGCGGTTGAGTGTGTCCGGTCAGTTATGACCAGCACGTCCGGTCATCCCGAAAAGACCCAGTGAAGGGGTATAACGGCTCTATTTGGATGGGATGCTTATAAATACTTGTTGGCCGGCCCTTGGGGAGGTCTCTCGTGATTTGTAACATACTTGTGCATCCTTTGAGCTAGAGCATCTCCTCCCACTCATCTCTCTTGCTTGATTGCAAATCAAAAGTGAGATTGAGTGATCCCAAAGTACATTGCATAGCTTGAGGGCATCTAGTGGCACTTGTGGGTGGTTTAGCCGGTGGATTTCTTGTTACTCTTGGAGAGTACCGCTCCTAGCCGGCTTGGAGATTGTTGGAGGCGTTGGCAAGAGAAGGTGATTGTTCTTGGCCACCTTCGGTTGATTATAAGAGGTTCTTGTGCTTTCCTCGGCGGGACACCAAAAGCAACTCTATTATATTGCGCGTGTCATTGAGTTACCTCACTTGAGAGTGGTGTCTTGCGGTGCCTTGCGGGGCATGCCTTGAGGGGCAAGTGACTTGAGGGTCACATTGAGGAACCATCTAAGTGTTGGTCGACACAACCGGTGACGTAGCTTGTCGGTGCACAAGTGAACACCGGGTGAACAAAAATATTGTGTCTCTTGTCTCCCGGTGATTGGTCTTCATATTGTGTTGTTGTCAATATTGATTGATTGTATATCATCTTGGTGATTGGCAACATCTTCACTACACCGTTGGTATAAGATTCACAATCCTATCTCTTGCATTTACATTTACTAGATTATCTTGTGTAGGTCTAGTGATAGCCTTTGCTAGTAGTTGTTAGCTTGCTCACTAGTGTAAAATTAGTGACATAGCCCTTGTGTAAACTAGAGATCATAATCTACTAGACTTGTGGATAGGAGACTTGCATCACAACCGTAGGCTAAGCAAAACTCGCTTTGCGCCGTTTGTTATTCTAACAAGTTTGCTTAGTGTTTCTTATAGAAATTTTTATAGGCTATTCACCCCCCCCTCTAGCCATCTAGGAACTTACAGTAGGGGACGCTGCGTGCCAACATCGTTTCCCCGCCATTTTTCTGGATGGCTGACCCCGAACGTCTACTCCCGTTGGCCACGGTGATCTAGTTTGGGAGCTTGGAGTTCATGTCCTTTGGCCACGGCTATGACATGGTCCTCCTCCCGTCTAGGCACCCGACTGACAGTGACCAGGAGCTCTCCCAACCGGGGAGAGCCCTGCACCGGTATCGTCGCTCTCGTCAGGCATGCGCCGCCAGGCGACGGCGAGCCCAGTGCAACCACCGTCATCGCCTTGCGAAGGGTGATGGTATTCCCCGATCTGGCGCCTCTTAGCCAGACGCTGACATGAATTTCCTCACTGAGGATCTGTGTAGGATGAGCTTGGCTGAGGGTAAGATGTCGATAGGGAGTCCCATCGCTCTACCTCCCGGTGCGACGCCACCACCACCCAGTTCGACTGCATCGGCACCAAAAACGATGCCTTCATAGGCATTCCTGTTTGGACTAGACTCGGTTGCCTAGGCATATGCTTCTTCTGTAAGCACCAGCATTAGTGCTTACGAGGAACTCTCCGGACACCATCTACGCTCCACCCTCGACCTCATTGCATCTACACCAGCTTCCGAGTACCTAGACTCCACGGAGACCCTAGATACGGAGGTCCGTGCAATGGCCTTTCGACATCACGACCCCAGAGACGCACGGCCTCACATGCACCCATTATACTACTATTTCGGCGCTCTAGTCTCTGACTCTACCGATGACACATACGATCTGACTCGTGAATGCTTCAATATCGATGGAGCTATCGTGTCAGATTCGGAGGATGAGGCAGCCGTTGGAGGAAGGAACACGCCACCTCAGGTCAAGCTCCCTATTGAATGAGATAAGACTCAATTCCTTGCGGATCAAGGAATGCAGCTCGAGCAAATCCATGAGTTGCAGGACAGGCTCGAAGAGGAACAAGAAAATCGGTGCCTACTTCAGCAAACCCTCGAGCAAGAGCGTGCGGCACGCGCACATGGCGAAGGAGCTCGAGAGAAAGCTCGCGACGTCAATTGTCACATCATCGAGGATCAGGCAGTCGAGCCCCTGGTTTTTGGTTGAGCTAGCCAGAACGTGGTCGCAACCGCCATGCTCCTTCATGACATGTCTGAGCCGTCGAACCCCAAGGCCCATCGAGCCTGTGATGAAATCCGAGGACTCCTCGAGACTGCTGCCATGCAGCAGGCCGAGAGTTCCACCTCGAGGCGACGCGGGCTGGCCTCAGAGCAGCCTGTGGAGCCCTCCCAACAGGAGAGAAAGGCCTCGGTTCATCCTGAGCACGCCCAACGAAACAAGGCGGCCTCGGTCCGTGAGCGCATCGTCGACAACCGTAAACCTCGAGATGCCCGTAACAACATCATCGAGCAACGGAGGCACAAACACGGTGACGGCGCAGCTCGAGGCTACCACGAGCACAGAGACGGGCGCTACCACAGCTCGGAGGATCAAAGCCCTTCACCCGAGCCACCGAGACCTCGGGTCTTTAGCAAGGCCATTCGCAAAATGTTACTCCTAGCTTGGTTCCGCCCCCCACGACTCTTAGCAAGTATAACGGTGAAACCAAACCCGAACTTTGGCTCACTGACTTCCGCTTAGCTTGTTAGTTGGGTGGGACCACCGATGACTGGGTTATCATTCGACAACTCTCCCTGTTCCTGTCGGATACCGCTCGAGCCTGGCTCGAGGACCTCCCACCTCGACAAATCCACGACTGGAACGACCTTGTAAGAGTGTTCGAGGGAAACTTCAAAGGAACCTACATGCGCCCCGGCAACTCGTGGGATCTCTGGAGCTGCAAACAAAAGCTGGGTGAATCCCTCTGGGACTACATCTGGTGTTTCTCCAAGCAGCGCACCGAGCTCCCCAACATCACCGACTCTGACGTCATCATGGCCTTCCTCTCTGGTACCACCTACAAAGAGTTGGTCTGAGAGTTAGGCCGCATGATATGACCACGTCAACCAACAATATGTTACAACCTCCAAGTTAAGTTACACCAACACCAGTCCAAGTCTTTGATGGACCAATTACACGTAGTTGAGCCAAGAAGCTACAACAAGAGGTGCACGCACTACTTTCTGAAAATCATTTTAATGTTAATGAGAATTATATCTGCCTAAGTCATGCACGTTGCTATTGCTTAGGTGCACCACGGAGGATGATAAGAAGACACCAAGGGTGAACCAAAGAGGAGGATCATGTTCGAGCCAGTTCCGTGTGACAGAACCATCAGAAAGAATCAGTCACAACTTTTTGCTCGCAAAAGCTATGAAGGCCCATGAGGACTTGTTGGAAAGCTTGTCAAGTCTAGTTTCAAGCCCAAGTTCTCTCACTTGATTTGGATTCTCCAATGTTGAGATTCGACTGATTTAGTACAGACTGGTCAGCTAGTCAGCAGTCAGCCTGATGTCCAAGTTCCTATGCAAAACTATACCAATCTACAATATTTTGTGGTACATGCTGCACATGGTGTGAAAGGTTATCAAGTTAACTTTCCAACCCAACAAACCGCATGTCATTTGGAGTTTCCAAGATAGAGTTATTGCCAAAACACTGAAGACTGCGCTGACAACCAGCAGCCACGCGAAAACTCTCCAGGAAGGCATCTCGAGGAGGCCCGTTCACATAGTGCGTCTTATATTTTTCTTTTCGAGTTTCCACATATCTAGCAGGGCTGTTGCTAGTATAAATACCTCCTAGACTCATTGTAATCATAGACTTTTGATAATAGAATACAAACCCCCCTTTTGTTCAGCTGTGTGCTAACAAATATTGAGAGAGATCTCTACCCCTTTGCTCTTGTGATTTCCTTTGCGAGATTTACAGAAGCGGCGGCTTCATCCGCTCCCAATTGGTGCTCCTACTCCCTTCGAGGTTTCCTCGATTGATTGTAGGCTGTGTTGGTTGGTTCTTTGAGAGTGTGGTTGGGTGAATCCTCGATTCAGGTTGCCGGTTAAAGACGGTGGTCGGCTTCGAGTTTTATTTGCCAGGTTGCACTAGTTATCGCTGCCTGCAGCAAGTTATCTGGCTGTTCTTCAGCTAGTTATCGGTGATCATCCTACGTCGTGAAGATTGGGACCCCCTGAGCGTATCATCTGGTATCAGAGCTTTCGTTACCACGGTAGGATTTATTTTCCCTTAGCTACTTATATTTTTTGTTTCGTCCTATCCACCAAAAAGCCTGAAAAATACATTGCTTTAGCCCTTTGTTTCAATCTGTTATTTTAGTGAGTTTTGTCAAGTTTCAGTTCATTAGAGTCTTTGTTTTAGTTGCTGATTATTATCCTTTGCGTGTCCTTTGAGCCTC
The DNA here is from genome assembly GCA_038087645.1 of Saccharum hybrid cultivar R570. Classification (NCBI taxonomy): domain Eukaryota; kingdom Viridiplantae; phylum Streptophyta; class Magnoliopsida; order Poales; family Poaceae; genus Saccharum; species Saccharum hybrid cultivar. The sequence goes on along the minus strand of JAQSUU010000049.1, from coordinate 550,519 downwards.
TTTATATATCTAAAAATCCCTACAAAAAATCTGAAAACGCATATCATGTCCTTCGCGTAAACTTTGATCCTATTATAGCTACCGGTTGTGTTTTGTTCTTATCTTAATTGTGCAAGTGTCTTAATCTGGTCTTTGTGTTTAGTTATAAAAAAGTGTGTCAAAAAAAAGAGAAGAAAGAAAAGTAAAAAAAGAATAGAGAAAAACTAAGAAAGAAAGGTTGAAAGATCAGTAGGTTTATGTGCACAAGTGCTGAAAGTTTTCATATCAAGTAGTGCAACCAGTGTACTATCCTTGTTTGGTGCAAAATTTTGGTTGGGTTTGATCGCAACACTTGCATCCCAATCATACTCCTTGTTTGCATCAAATCTGAAATTTCTTTGCGGGTGTGTATGATCAATTTACATCTTTCATACTTTGTGATTAGCACTAGGCAGAGAACTTCTAGTTTGGATTGTTACTTAATATTACAATAACTAGAATTTAGATTGCATTCCTTGTATTATTCCCCACCAAGCTCCACATAAAAACCACCGTAATCGGTACTCTCTAGTCTTGTATTCGTCTCGCCATCACTTTCAGTTACCACCACACATTTGTTTCTCTGTAATCCACAGCAGGGAATTCATAAGAGCTTTGGTTGGTAAGAGAGGTGAGGTTGTGAGAGTTCTACATATTTTCCTATACCACATATAAGCTTGCTATTTTTCTTATGCAATAACCATGACAGGCCAAAGATATACCAATCTTCCATTCTATGGAAGTAATGATCCGGAGGAATTTCTCGTTTGGGCAGAAGAAATGGAGATTGAACTTGAGGTTCAAGATTTTTCAGAAGCCAAGGAGATATCACGAGTTGTCCTTGAATTTGAAGATTATGCTCATGATTGGTGGAAACAATATCCACATAAGCATCTCATCAAGAATTGGGAAGATTTGAAGAAGGCCATGAGAAAAGAATTTGTTCCAAGGGAATATCGGCTGATTTTGCTTCGTCGTTTGCAGCATGTGAAGCAAGGTAGTAAATCTGTCCAAGCATATTATGATAAGCTGAATTCTTCCTTGCATCGTGCAAATGTTGTTGATGACATGAATGCAATGGAATATTTCGAGAGAGGTCTTAATGGTAACATTGCTGCTGCACTTGAGGGCAAATATTTTAGAAGTATGCAAGATCTTCTAAGTTGTGCAATTAGAGAGGAAAAGAAAGTTATGAAGGTGCAGCAAGGCAAGGTCACCCATAACATTAGTTTGTGCCAAGATAAAAGTGTTAAGTTGCAGCCCAATATGTCCTCTATTGTTGGAAAGAAGCAATCATCAAGTCCATGCAAGAAGAGAGGACATGTTGTCCCAAAAGTTTCTTTAGTTGATTCTAGTACCAAGAGAAGTGAACATCAACAATTCAACTCCAAGAAGAACTTTGTTGTGCAGCAACAAGAAGGCTCTATGTCCCAAATTGATATGGAAAATGTTGAGGTGTGTGACATTACATTGGATCATAGTGTTACACCATCTCTTGATGTTGTTGTTATCCCAAAGTGCCATTTACAATCTGAGGTTGATGAGAATCAAGTTGCAAATGTTCCCATCAATGTTTGTCTCAGTTTTGAGCAAGATCAAGAAGAAAATTCTGCTGCACATGACACACAAAGTGAGGTAGCAGAAGCCACTATGCAAGTTATGGAAGATCATCAGTTGAGTTGTGAAACTAGAGAAGATACTTCTCTGATCGATGCTGATCCTTTGTGTGTTGAGTTAAGGGAACATGCTACAGTTCCACGCCATGGAAATCTAAAAAATTTTCATCAAGAAGCACTGCCACCATGTCTGAACACAAGTGCTACAGATATTAGAAGTTCTAAGCCTTATTCTAGTGCTAAAAGTAGAGAAGTTATATGCTCCAAATCTGTCCATAAATTTTCTATGTCATCTGATGAAAAATCAGTACCCAATTACGACCAAGAGATTGACAACACTCTGATTTTTGAAGGTGAATCTAATCTGAATTTGAAGGCCAATCATTGTTTCAGTTTGAGAGCTGAATGTGAGCACAAAGATGATGCTATTGTGCCGTCTATTGCTAGTAATAAATCTGTCCAAGATGAAGTTCATCATGATCTAATGGATTTGAAGTTTCGAACCTACATGGTTCCAAGCACAAATGTGGTGTCAAGATGTGTTGTACCATCAGCTATATTATGTGATGAATTATTGGACAGTGGTGCTGAAATTTTGTGCTCTCCCATGTTATAGAGTGTTGATATTATTGAAGGAAAGATTAGTGCACATGATTCCACTTATACTAATGTCAGTCAAACATCTTTGGAGGAGGTCAAAGATGATTATTTGGTTGCATCTATTGCTGTTCCAATGCCACAGAAAGTTCAGATTGAAGGCAATATTAGTGGGGATGAATCTACATCAGCAATTGAGAGATCATCATTGTTTGAAGAGGATAGACCTAATGGTGTTGCTGCCACCATTACTGCCCCAATGGCAATCGGTTACATCATGAATGATGGAAGATATTCATATGTTGCTCTAGAAGACATTGAAGATATTATGCACCAAATCCCTTGTGAGAATGAGTGCCACATAGCCAAATTGAGTGACAGTGAAAACAAAAGTGAGTTGTGTGATTCCACCAAATGTGAGATTGAGAGTATCCACAGTATGAGTGTGAGAGATACACCACACAAAAAGAGAGAGCTTTATTGCAAGGCATGCACGGATGATTTTAACACTAACCCACTAATGTCTACTCTTAGTGTTGTTTCTCCCAACATGCAGGTCTATAAAGAAGATTCAGTGGAGATGGCTGCTCAAAAGACCACCAAACTTGGCCAGAGAAATGCGAGGGTTGCCATTATTGAGAACCAACTCTATGCTGTGCAAAACCTAAACCATGACAAGGAAAAATGTAAAAGTTCAGATACAATGCATCATTCTTGCACCATCACAAAATCTGAAAGGTAATGCAAACAATTTAGAACTGAATCTGCAACATATATTGACCAGTAATTGTGATGACAAATTTGCTTCAACTGAAATTGAGTATACACGAAATCTTTGTGTTGATTTGATTGATCCACATGTTGATACAAGTGCTGAAATTTTGAAAGTTGACAAACATTGTTCAATCATGCATGACCATTGCTATACTTTGACTGAAATATATGATAATTTACATGTCGATAATGTGGGCCATGTGAAATTGATTAGTCATGCTGAATTCTTTAGAAGAATATCTCCTGCTGAATGTATGTTCTATGTCAAGCTTGATGAATTTGTTGATATTAATAAAATGGTTGAAAGTGTTCTTGATATATCATCTATGAAATCTTTGAATAGTGCCTACAGCTGCAAGTTTACATTTAACATCATTGGACACTACATTATAAATAAATTTTTTGTTTGTGCTCTTTGCATAACATGTCACAACATTGCTGAATTGAAGTTGAATAAAATGAGTTGTACATCTTGTGAACCATACTTTTCTTTATTTGAGATAAAAAGGTTGTTTAGAGCTTGCTGTTTAGAACAATTAGTGTTATTTTCTTGTTCATATTCTTCACTGAAACAAAGAAATCTTGTGCAAATGTGTTTGTTTCATTCACCCAAAGTCTTTCCATATACATGTGGAACCATTGAGTATGAAAGGTACATTACTAAACCTTTGCATGAGTTGAGCATCAAGAATTATTGGAATATCAAACATGCTTCGTTCACATCTGTTGAAATGTTTGATTTTGCAAAGATAAAACATGATAACCTGAATCAAATGAGTGGTTTAAAAGAAATTTTTGTGCTTCTATTTTCAAAGTTAATTTCAGGTTCACAAAATCTGAGAAACTATTCATCTCATCGAAAAGGAAATAATGTGCATATGAATTATAAAGAAGATAATGAACAAACTTCAACAAGTAATCATAGCAATTGGCATATGCATCCACTCTCTATTTTCTTTAGACTGTTTTCAGGAGAGCAAAAGCAGATGACAAGTTTTTTGGAAGAGAGGAAGGATGATAGGATCATACCAAGGACATCAACATTCACTCTTAATTCTAAGGATCCATTCAAGGTGAAAGCTAAACTTGATTCTAAATCCTTTTGGTTTCCACCTATAAGACTGCTACTTGGTTTATATGATTACAGATTCAAACACATTGTTGTGATGGAAGAAGGAGATTGCAACAGAAACATAGCATCTACCCCTGTTGGCCAAGCACAATTTTTGGACTTCGACAGATTAGAGTCGAGAACGACTCTTTTTCAATGGGGGGAGGATGATATGACCACGTAAACCAACAACATGTTACAACCTCCAAGTCAAGTTACACCAACACCAGTCCAAGTCTTTGATGGACCAATTACACGTAGTTGAGCCAAGAAGCTACAACAAGAGGTGCACACGCTACTTTCTGAAAATCATTTTAATGTTAATGAGAAATATATACTGCCTAAGTCGTGCACGTTGCTATTGCTTAGGTGCACCACGGAGGATGACAAGAAGACACCAAGGGTGAACCAAAGAGGAGGATCACGTTCGAGCCAGTCCCATGTGACAGAACCATCAGAAAGAATCAGTCACAACTTTTTGCTCGCAAAAGCTATGAAGGCCCATGAGGACTTGTTGGAAAGCTTATCAAGTCTAGTTTCAAGCCCAAGTTCTCTCACTTGATTTGGATTCTCCAATGTTGAGATTCGACTGATTTAGTACAGACTGGTCAGCTAGTCAGCAGTCAGCCTGATGTCCAAGTTCCCATGCAAAACTATACCAATCTACAATATTTCGTGGTACATGCTGCACATGGTGTGAAAGGTTATCAAGTTAACTTTCCAACCCAACAAACCGCATGTCATTTGGAGTTTCCAAGATAGAGTTATTGCTAAAACACTGAAGACTGCGCTGACAACCAGTAGCCACACGAAAACTCTCCAGGAAGGCATCTCGAGGAGGCCCGTTCACATAGTGCGTCTTATATTTTTCTTTTTGAGTTTCCACCTATCTAGCAGGGCTGTTGCTAGTATAAATACCTCCTAGACTCATTGTAATCGCAGACTTTTGATAATAGAATACAAACCCCCCTTTTGTTTAGCTATGTGCTAATAAATATTGAGAGAGATCTCTACCCCTTTGCTCTTGTGATTTCCTTTGCAAGATTTACAGAAGCGGCGGCTTCATCCGCTCCCAATTAGTGCTCCTACTCCCTTCGAGGTTTCCTCGATTGATTGTAGGCTGTGTTGGTTAGTTCTTTGAGAGTGTGGTTGGGCGAATCCTCGATTCAGGTTGCCGTTTAAAGACGGTGGTTGGCTTCGAGTTTTATTTGCCAGGTTGCACTAGTTATCGCTGCCTGCAGGAAGTTATCCGGCTGTTCTTTAGCTAGTTATTGGTGATCATCCTACGTCGTGAAGATCGGGACCCCTGAGCGTATCACCGCAACACTCCCATCACTGCCAACGGTTTGATGGATATTATCACCAACTTCGCCGCCGGCGAGGAGGCAGTTGGTGCCATCTTTGGTAGCGACCAGGACAAAGGGAAGTGAAAGTAAGAGGATCCCACGGGCTCCAGCTAGGGCTCAAAGAGGAACAACAGGAAGAAGAAGAAGAAGAACCAGCAGGGAAAATCAGAGGCCCCGGCCGACGACTTTGTTGCTGCTGCTGATCATAAGAAACCTCGAGGGCCCCCCGACGAGGGCATTTTTGACATAATGCTCAAAGAGTCATGTCCCTACCACAAAGGGCCCATGAACCACAACCTCAAGGACTGCCACATGCTCCAAAGATACTTTGAAAGCATAGACGTCAAGAAAGACGACAAGAAGGAAGATCCTAAGGGAGACGACAAGGACGAGGGATTCCTTGAGATCCATGACTGCTTCATGATATATAGAGGACCCTCGATGCGCCTCTCAACACGGCAGCGCAAGCGGGAACGTCGAGAGGTTTTCTCCGTGCAACTCACAACCCCCCTCTTCCTTGACTGGTCCGAGGTGGCCATCACTTTTGACCGTGATGACCACCCAGACTACGTCCCCAATCCTGGGGTCTACCCACTTGTTGTCGATCCCATCATTGCTAACACACATCTCACCAAGGTGCTCATGGATGGTGGCAGCAGTCTTAACATCATCTATGCCCAGACCCTCAACCTTCTGGGGATCACGAGGATGCACATCTGACCCAGCGTCGGGGGCTTCCATGGAGTCATGCCAGGGAAGCGAGCAGAGCCTGTCGAGTGGGTCAACCTGCATGTCTATTTCGGCACTCCCGCCAACTTCAGAAAGGAAACTCTCACTTTCAAAGTGGTCGGATTCCATGGAACATACCACGCCATCCTTGGGTGCCCCTGCTACGCCTGGTTCATGGTGTTCCCTAATTACACCTACCTCAAGCTCAAAATGTCGGGCCCCAATGGTGTCATAACTGTCGGGCCCTCCTATGAGCATGCCTACGAGTGCGACATGGAATGCGTTGAGCATGGAGAAGTCATCTTGGAGTCGGCGACCTTGGCGGCGAACCTCGACGGTTTGGCCAACGAGATCCCCGACCCCAAGCGCCACGCCGGCAACTTCGAGCCCACGGAAGACGTCAGCTCGTACCCCTTGATCCCACCAACCCAAAGGAAAAGGCGTTGAGCATCAACGCCAACCTCGATCCCAAATAGGAAGCAGTGCTCATCGACTTTCTCCGCACAAACATCGACATCTTTGCATGGAGTCTCTCGGATATGCTAGGCATACCCAGGGAAGTCGCCAAGCATGCCTTGGAGATCCGAGCCGGCTCCAAACCGGTGAAGCAACGCTTGCGCCGCTTCAACGAGGAAAAGCGCAAGGTCATTGGCGAGGAGAACCATAAGATATTCAAGGTCGGGTTCATCAAGGAGGTTCATCATCCCTTTGGCTAGCTAATCCTGTATTAGTTAAGAAAAAGAATGGAAAGTGGAGGATGTGTGTATACTATACTGGTTTGAATAAAGTGTGTCCAAAAGTTCCTTTTCCTTTGCCACGCATTGATCAAATCATTGATTCTACTGCAGGATGTGAAACTCTGTCGTTCTTAGATGCGTACTTCGGCTACCACCAGATCAAAATGAAAGAGTCCGACCAGCTCGCGACTTCGTTCATCACCCCATTCGGCATGTATTGCTATGTTACTATGCCCTTCGGTCTCTGGAACGCAGGGGCTACGTACCAGCGATGCATGCAACACGTTTTTGGGGAACACATTGGACCAACCATCGAAGCTTACATCGATGATATCATTGTCAAAACCAAGAAGATCAGTAATTTGATAAACGACCTCGACATTGCATTCAAGTGCCTTAGGACAAAGAACATTAAGCTCAACCTCGAGAAATGCGTCTTCAGCGTTCCTCAAGGCATGCTCCTAGGGTTTATCATTTCCGAACGTGACATCGAGGCCAACCCAGAAAAAATCGCTGCAATAACAAAAATGGGACCTATCCGTGATTTAAAGGGCGTGCATAGGGTCACAGGCTGCCTAGTAGCCCTCAGTCGCTTCATTTCGCGCCTCGGCGAAAAGACACTCCACTGTATCATCTCCTAAGGAAATCGGAACACTTCTCATGGACCCTCGAGGCCAAAGAAGCCCTTCACAAGCTCAAGGCTACGTTGTCCAACTCATCGATCCTCATCCCTCCAACCATGGGGGAACCTCTCCTACTTTATGTCGCCACAACGACATAAGTAGTCAGTGCGGTCTTGGTTGTCGAGAGGGCAGAGGAAGGACATGCCCTGCTCGTCCAAAGACCAGTCTACTTCATTAGCAAGGTGCTCTCAGAAACTAAGATTTGCTACCCACAGATCCAGAAGCTGTTGTATGCCATCGTCTTAACGCGGCGCAAACTCTGTCACTACTTCGAGGGCCACCCGGTGACTGTGCTCTCTTCTTTCCCTCTAGGAGAGATAGCCTAGAACTAGGAAGCCTCGGGTAGGATAGCCAAGTGGGCGGTTGAGCTCATGGGTAAGACCCTCACTTATGCGCCATGCAAAGCCATCAAATCCTAGGTACTAGCAGATTTCCTGGTGGAGTAGACCGACACTCAACTTTCTCCGGTTCAGCTCCAGGCCGAGCTTTGGACCATGTATTTTGATGGGTCGCTGATGAAAACGGGAGTAGGCGTGGGTCTACTCTTCATCTCACCCCTCGGAGTCCACATCCGCTATATTGTTCGGCTTCATTTTCCTGCCTCCAACAACATTGCTGAATACGAGGCACTCATCATGGGCCTACAAATCGCCGTCGAACTAGGGGTCTGACACCTCAACGTTCGAGGTGACTCACAGCTCGTGATCGACCATGTCATGAAGAGCTCGAGCTGTCGTGATCCCAAGATGGAGGCCTACTATGAGGAGGTACGGCACCTTGAAGACAAGTTTCATGGCCTTGAGCTCAACCACATCGCACGCAGATATAATGAGGCCGTCGATGAACTCGCGAAAATCGCTTCTAGTCGAACCATAGTTCCACCTGACGTTTTCACAAAAGATCTCCATCAACCATCCACCAACATCAGGGCAGATGGAGGGGTCGATGGGCCATCACTCGATCTCCCACTTGAGGCAGAAGCCCCCTTGACTGGGGCTGAAGCCATGCAGGCGAAAGGCTCGACCTTGCCAGCCAACCCTAAGCCTGACTGGCGTATTTCATACCTCGACCATCTCACTCGAGGGGACCTCCCCTCGGATAAGATCGAGGCTCGACAGATCGCTCGTCAGGCCAAATCCTTTGTGATATTTGGCGACAATAGGGAGCTGTATCACCGCAGCCCTACTGGCATCCTCCAACGCTGTATCACAAATGAGGAAGATAGGAACCTGCTCGATGATCTACACTTGGGGGCTTGTGATCATCACGCAGCGCCTTGAACCCTCATTGGAAACGCATTCCGATAAGGTTTCTACTGGCCGACCGCAGTCTCCAACGCTATCAAGCTAGTACGCTCCTACAAAGGCTGCCAGTACTATGCAAGACAAACCCACCTCCTGGCTCATGCCCTGCAAACTATTCCCATCACGTGGTCGTTCACTATTTGGGGGCTTGACTTGGTCGAACCCCTAAAAAGGACAACTAGTGGCTTCACCCACTTGCTCATCGCCGTTGACAAATTTTCCAAGTGGATTGAGGCCCGTCCTATCACCAGCATCAGGTCTGAGCAAGCTATGCTATTTTTTACCGACATCGTCCACTGCTTTGGGGTTCCTAACTACATCATCATGGACAACGGCACCCAATTTACCGACAAAAAGTTTCTGGATTTCTGCGACAACCATCACATCTGTGTGCTCTGGTCGGCCATAGCTCATCCAAAAACAAATGGCCAAGTAGAACGTGCCAACGGCATGGTCCTACAAGGCCTGAAACTAAGAATTTTTGACAAGTTAAACAAACACGGCAAAAGATGGGCCACCGAGCTCCCCTTGGTCCTGTGGAGCCCAAGAACAACGTCGAGTCAAGCCACGGGGTTCACTCCGTTCTTCTTAGTCTACGGGTCCGAGGCTATGCTCCCAACTGATGTAGAATATGGATCCCCGAGGCTGAAAGCCTACAACGAGTAAAACAATGACACCACAAGAGAGAACACCCTCGACCAGCTCGAGGAAACTCACGATGTGGCTCTATTACACTCTGCCAGGTATTAGCAAAATCTCCGACGCTACCACGACAAACACGTCCGCAGGCGAGACCTCAATGTTGGTGACCTGGTGCTACGGCAACGCCAGAACAACAAGGGATGACACAAGCTTACTCCACCGTGAGAAGGGCCATACATCATCGCGGAAGTATTGAAGCCCGGCACCTACAAACTATCAAATGAGAAAGGCGAAATCTTCACCAACGCATGGAACAGCTATGTCGCTTTTTCCTTAAAACCTTGAGGCTCTGTAAATTGTTTCATAATCCCATGATAGAATAAAGAATACATTGGTGTTCAAAGCATTTCTTCATAACAACCAGGAAGGATTGACCCTGTTTCCTCAGAGTCGACCCTCCCTCATGGGCTGCAAGGGGGGAACCCCCTATGTATCCCCAAAAAATTTGCTTTTTCAAAAAAGAAGAGAATTGTTACATAAGTCGACAAGGCCGCAAGAGCACCCTAAAGCTCGAGGGCAGTCGAGCCACGAGATCATCAACGCCTCTAAGCTATGGTACCTCCACTCACCCCCCATTCCAAGGGGTGCAACCGCGTGCTAAGTAGACCTAGTAATAGTTCATGACTTTGAAAAAGCTCACGACTAACATTCCTATTAGCTTTGAATCAAGTTCTTACACGATCTACGAGGCCACAAACGCACCCTAAAGCTCGAGGGCAGTTGAGCCATGAGATCACTTATTCCTCCCAGGCTACGGTACCTCCACTTGCTCCCTTACGCCAAGGGGCGCAACCACGCACTAAGAAAATCATGCGAGAACGCGATTCATGTGAGAAAGGGAAGAAAAAACTAGAAAAAAATTGACATTCAGTACAAATTTACATCTAAGTGTTTCAAGGCCCCCGAGGCCATCACGACCAAAGTTATGAATATTAACTTATTTACATGAGCCCTCATGCCCAGTTTTGGCTCACAGGCCCTTGTCGTCGACAGGTGGGACCACCTCGACCTCGAAAAGCTTTGCAAGGTGACCCCCGGGCTCGTCAGCGGCTTTGATCAGGTTCAGGCAGGCGACTTCATTCTCCTCGTTGGTTTGGTCTGGATCCGTGATGAAGCCATCAATGATAAGGTCCATATCGTACTCGAACCCAAACTGAACGACCACCATGGCCCTCTTCACGTCGTGATGTAGCCCTCCTCGTATCCTCTCGCGGACGAGGCGGCCCAACGCCACCATCCGACGGACAAAGCAGTTCCTCGGTGCGTCCTCCTCAGTATAGGCATCGGGCTCGACCCCCAGGTCATCACACACCGAGGTGATGGCACCCTAGAGTAACTGAGTTCGCCCGGCCTCGGCCTCGAAAAGGTTCTAGACGAGGTGGCCGTCGCCTGGGCCGCATGTTGCTGCTACTCCAGCTCTAAAACGCAAACACCAAGTTAGCATAAGCCTGTGACCTCGAGGCCAAGTCCTAAACATGACAAATAGGTTTACCCTCAGAGTGGGTCTGCCAACCCATGACCTCATTGCACAACTCCCTGCACGTCTTCTCAGACGCTCGAAGAGCCTCGTCCTTGTCGTGGACCACCGCCCTCAACACCTCAATCTCCCGACCAGTGCCTGAGAGAGCCTCGTCTCTCTCTCGGACCATCCCCTTTAATGTCACAACCTCATCTTCTAAGGTTCCGACGCGAGTGAACGCCATCCCGATTTGGATGCTGAGGGCATCACGTTGACCACCGACCAAGGCGACATCTTCCTCGAGCTCCTTCACATGCACCAGCAGGGGCGCGAGGTCCTCCCGAGCCCTTGTCGCGTCTTCACGCGCCTTGGCCTTGGCTTCCCGGGCCTGCGCCACCTCCTCCCTAACCGCTGCGTGGGCGACGCGGAGCTCGTCCGCCTCGGCGCTCTTCTAGGATAGCCGCTTGTTGGCTTCCTCGACCAGGGCCCGTTGATGAGCAAGCGCCGCCCACATGCCACTCTCATGACGAATAAAGAGTGACTTGCGGCAAGAACGCTCCTTGAGCTCCTGACCACAGTTAAAACCTAAAAATCAGAACCAAGGAAAAGGGAAGGATAAAACACAGGGAAAGACTAGCGAACCAAGCTTACCTCGAAAGCCTCCGACATACCCTGCACCAAGGTATTCGTAACCATGCGCAGGGACTGCAGGGAGTGCTTATGGAGTCCCTCGAGGTACTCCTAGTGTTGCACCTCGTCCTTGTCATCAAGGGCGAAGAAGGGCTCAGCGCTAGGGTTGGACGCGTCCCTAAACTCAAGGGTCGACCGGCCCCAGCGCGGAAGCTCCTCCTCCGCCCATACAAGCGCCAACCTGGCGTAGTCAGGCCACCTGGCCGACACCTCAGCCAGGTCATCCCCCAATGCCGTGGAGGTACCAGGCCGATCCGAGGCATCGGCCATCTCGACGTCCGCCTTCTGCTTCCCCTTGTCAGAAGGAGGGTCGCCGATGGCAAGGTCGATCACGGCCGAGGTCGACCCCTAGGGTGGGGCTAGCGTCTCGACTGCCAGAGCCACTGCCTGTACGATGGACGGTGGCATGACCATCCCTAGTTCTACCTCAACCGCCAGCTCCGTTGGCCGGTCCTACTACGGCTGTGGCTCCTCCCGCGCCGGTTGTGACTCTAGTTGCCCCGCCTCTTGCCCCGCCTCTGGCGGGGCCTCCACCACCTCCTTTGACTTTTCGACATCCGCCCACCCCGCATCATGGATGGATGTTTCGGCCTCAGCGGCCTTGACAGCCACCTAGGTCATCGTGATCGACCCAGGCTTTGACCTACCAGTGCTAGGCACCTCGAGCCTGGCGTCACTCAGGACCACCTCAGCTGGCTCTGACCCCCGCACGATGACACCAGAACTAGGGACCTCCTAGGCGCTTGCCCCGCCTTGGCGGCCGCCTCCCTCAGCCTGAGCCGCTCCGTCGCAGCCTGGCACCTCACGACCTAGGCGGCGTCATCAGCCAGCATCCGCATCATCAGGGCGGCGCCTGACCTGAGCGCCTTGATAGGAGTCGGATTCGCGAGCTCCGCCTTACGCTTATGGCTAAGCAACAAACAAACGCGTCAGAACAAAGAACGAGATCACCGATGATGGAAAAACAAGGCAAGATCATACCGCGACCCGGCGTCGTCGTTGCCGCTATCTTCGTCCTCCCCCGAGACCATCTCGGAGGGAGACTCCTTGAGCGGGAGCCCCTTGAGGCTCTATTGGCAGCGGCACTTCTTCAACGCCTCGTGCTCGAGGGTCTTCTAGACTTGACGCTTCTTGGCAGCGTCCTTCTCCTCCTTCTTCTGGGCCACCAAGAGGCGTCGAGCCTCCTGAGCAGCCCGATCCTCCGGAACCGGCGACTGTGATTCCGTGACCGCCGACAGATCCTGCACACAGGCCTTGACCGACTTAGTCGAGGGAATCTAGAAGCAAAAGGACTTAAGACTATCAAAAACGACACTTACCAGAGGCTCAAAGCCTTGAGTGGGGCGCATCGGGACCCTGTCGATGTCCTCTTGCTTGAAACTCCCTACCATCCACCGTGCACACCGGGTGACCTCATCGAGGGGGAGGGACTCATGTGACATCTGACTCCCCTATAGCGACGCCTCCGGTGTCATCTCATCAAGCTAGAGCCAGCGCTGCGTCAGCGGCAGCACCCTCCGGCGGTGAAACGCTGTGGCCACCATTCCCGCCGTCAGCCCACGTTGACGGAGTCTTCTCAACGCGTCGAGTAGTGGCTGTAGTTTTGGCTTGTCGTCCTCGACAACGTCGTACGTCTAGTTCTCCTTGCACGACATCAGCACTCGGCTAGAGAACCTCGGTAGCTGGTCACTGTCATTACGCAAGTAGAACTATCCATCATTTCAGTCGCTATTCGACAAAATCAGTTGCGCCGGGATGTACTGATCACCTCGACCTGCCTGAACTTGGAGATTGTAGCTCCCCGCATGCACTGCGCGCCGCACCCCTCGCTCGCCTGCCTTCTTGGCAAAGTGTTCCGCCTTGAAGAGGTGGAGCCATAGATTCTAGTGTGGCTCCATCCCCAGGTACCCCTCACAGACCGCCGTGAAAATGGCAGCCTGTGAGATGGAGTCCGGCTCGCCCTTGGTCGCATAAGCCCATTGTGGACCAACTCCTCCAGCCTCCTCTCTGTCACTAAGGAATGAGCCCACGTGTCCACAGGAAGGATCTAGCTCTTGCTCGCCATGGTTGTAGGAAAACGGCGTGCGGCGACGGTAGACGAAGGAGCAACAGTGGCAGTGGATGACGGCTGAAGGGTGCAAACAAGGCAAAGAAGGCAAAGAAGGCAAAGACGCAAAAGGCCTGTAGGGGGCATATAGAACCCTGGGCCTCACACTTATACCCCAATGGAAGGCCAATGGGCGGGCAAAAAGGTAGGAACAATTGCCACATTCAATGACCTTACCTAACCGCTCCCTCAAAATCCACAGATAGGGGCATGTGTCTACCGTGCACTCCGTAACCGTCACACCACGCCACCCACTACCGCGCTGATCTCGCTTCCCCTCCTAAAAAGACACGCCCCAAACGGGTAGGAAAAGGATCCGCGGATGGATATTCCAAGACGAATAGATAACGGGCCCCGAGCCTAATATAAACCTCGAGGGATCGAAAGCTAGCCCTCGACCAGGGTTCGACAGCTGCCCTCGAGTAACGGAGTCAGGGATGACTAGGGACGCGTGTAACAGAACCGCCCAATTATACAAGATTAAGTAAGAAAATCGTCCAACGGCAGGATAATTTAACAAACTTAAGCCCGTATAACCCGGTAGTCCGTGAAATCTCGACGGATTTCAAACCATTCACATAACAGCAAAGATCGTACTAAGTTTAGAGGTCACCGTCATAAGTTACATAGAAGTTCGTGGCACAAAATACATCGGAGTTTAAACATAGTTATTACAAACCAGTTTCAAATAAAAGTAGCGGAAGCATTAGTTTAAAACATGCACACACACATTGTTTTGAGATAAAGTGCCAGCTCGCGATCATCTCCAGCAAAAGCATCAGGCGAGAAGTAGTGAATGACCATTGCCCATGGTCCTAAGCTTTGCCCATCGCAGGGTAGAGACAGCTGATACAATAGCCATAGTACATCTGTCCATCTGCAACAAGTGGGAACAAAGCCCTGAGTACGAGAAGGTACTCAGCTAGACTTACCCGTCATAAACTAGAAATAAAAGACACCAAGGAATCATGATAGGCTTTTTGGTGGGGTAGCTGACTCATTTGCAAAAGGCATTTTTAGCATTTAGGAAAAACCTTTACAAAAGCTTTGCATCAAGTTAAAGCTTTATTAACATGTCAACTACATTTGCACCCGTACTAAAGTAATATGTAATTAAACAGGCAATGATAACCAATGATCATTAACAACTTCCATTAAGTCATAATTCATATAACTGTCCAAGTGTTCCATCAATATCACTATAATGAAGTAGCTCAAGTCAAGTGTTCACTATCCAGTGAACGATGGCGATTCGAATCGATTATGAACCAGCTGGTAAGTTATTCCTCACATAAACCTCACTCACCCGCTAAAGTGAGGTGTTGGTCGCCGAGTCAACCATTCAGGTAAAGTCGCGAGCTTGCCAGGAACCACTTGTACCCGGGGGCCGCCCGACTGCTCTTTGGCCTTATCATCGCGCCCCCGTATCCTGCCACTACTGCTCCGGTACAGTGCGCTGCGGGCAATCCACTCGGCTCGAATAATCTCCCAGTTTCGCGGTCGGAAGGTACTTTATCCGGCCAGCTAAATGTGAGGCATGCATTCAACATGACCCGAGGGACAACAACGGATGGTCCTTAACCGACACAGACGGAAAACACTACAGTCCGAAACCCTGCAAGTTTCCGCCCAGTCTCAATTTTATTTCACACTTAGTTATACCATGACTTCATAGTCAACCAAACAGATCCAGGTAACCACCTATAGCTCGCAGGTGACAGGAAATCACCCGACTTCTACCGGTCTAAGCCAGCTAAGCATTGACTTGACTGCGGATACCAGGGTAACAAGGATAGGGTATAACGGATGTAAGCAAGGTATAATGCAGCAACGTTTGCAAACAACTCCTAAACGTAATGCATCAAATTAAGTAAAGTTAATAATAAATTATTTGCAAACCAGGAGAGAAATGCTCCGGGGCTTGCCTCTCTCGAAGGAGCTTGGACGGTGATCGGGGCACTCCGGGAGATCTTCACCGACCTCTTCTTCGGCTTCTGTCACCTCTTGCTGCTGCACCTCGATCTGCTCCTCTGGCTCCTTGGGCAAGATGACTGGGTTCTCGGTTTGCGATCCTGTATGATGCAATGCGCGTAAGTGATTATGCAAGTGTGCATCGAAGGAGATGAATGCAACGAATATGTTGAAATGCAAGGTAGTCAACATCATCCAGAAATTATATACTACAAGCACATGTCATCTACTGCATTCTCTTCTACTACTATTATGTTAAGTTAACCTACCTTATGAAATGCTTCAAAGATACACCAAAGCTTTATTAATTTCTTAATCACACTTAAAGCAATACTTGCTTAAACCCTAAGTAATAATAGTAGGTTTGAATAGCAACATATATTTCTGATGCTCCTAAAAATCTAAGAAAATTACAGTAGCATAATACTACTCTAAATAGACTACCATAAAAATTTCATGGCATTTGGATAAGTAAACTATCCTACACAAAAATGACAAGCTATGGCATAAAAATGAGCATGAAATTACTTTGTACCATGAAAAGTGTCAAACAACAGAATTAATATTTTTCCTAGATTATTCATAGCATACTATGACCGTATAAAAATTATCACATGCATGTTTTATACAAAGTTTGCTCTCTAGCAAAAATAACAAAAATCAGCCATTAAAGGCACTTGAACTACACTTCAACATTTTTCTATAGAACAGGCATGAGATAAAATTTCCCTAGCAAGTACATGGCATAAAAAGATTAATAAACTTGGAATCATATTTTTCTGATTTTTCTAGGATTTATTAAGCAATTAACAAGAAAACAGCCATTTCAATAGTTAATTAAAAACTCTACAGAAAAGTATCTCAAATTTGACATGCAATAATTTCATATCATAGATCTGGTTCCATTGCATCTAGAGAAATTTATTTCACAATTTTTGGAGCTAAAATGACTGCTAAAAATATTATCCAAAGCATTTTTATCAAGAATAATAAAAAGAAAATGGAAATGAAATTCTTTATACGACGCTGGGCCGGCCCGGGAAAACAAGCGGCCCACGGCTGTTCACGGCCTGCTCACGCGCGCGGGGAGAGAAGGGCGAGCCGGCCCGGCTTGGGCTTCGGCCCAAGGCCGGCCTGGCCCCGCGCGGTCGGGCGCGACCGTGGCCACGCCACGCCGGCGACCTTGGCCGCGGCAGCGCGGCGACTGCCAACGGCCAACGGCCATTTCCGGTCGCGAGCGGGCGGAGCGTGGCGCGCACGAGAACCGTGACGAGAAGGCAAACCCGTTTTCGGTGCTAGGGAAACGAGAGGGGTAGCGGGGAGTCGCTTCCGCGGGAGGCCGCGCGCGGTGGCGCCATGGCCGTCGGCGGCGAAAACACGGGGTCCGCACCTGCTGGGCTCGGAAGGCGGCAACAAGGTGCGCACGGGATGCCGGAGAAGGGGGCGAAGCTGGGTGCGCGAAGAGGAGAGCAATGGCGGCTCACCGTCGGCCAATTTGGCCGGCGGGTGCGGCGGTGGCGGTGCTCGCGCGGTGCGGCGTTCGTGCGGCAGAGAGCGGAGGAGGGCCGGGGTGAGGAAATTTGGAATGGGGGAGTGGGTGCGGAGCGCAGGCGGCTTAGAAGAGCGGGGCGCGCTCTGGCGGGGGCCACCGGCGGCCAGATGGCGACGGTGAGCGGCGCATGCCGTCCACGGGGCGCGCGGCGTCTGCGCGGGCGCGTGCGTGTCGCGGCACGCGCTGGCGAGCGGCCACGACGCGCGGGCGAGCGGGCGAGCGCGCGGTCGGCTGAACCGGGCCGGCTTCGGTCGCTGGGCCGGAAGTGGGGCGGCGGCCCGATAAGGCTGAAAAAGTGATTTTCTTTTCTAAATAAAATTCCAGATTTTATGATTTGATTCAAATTCAAATTTTGAAGATGAAAAAGACATTTTCACAAATTGCCCCCAAAACAAAAGTTGTTCAAAATTTAATTCTCTACAACTTGGGTTAAGGAGCCAAATAAAAATTCCCAATAGATTTTGAATGGCAGAATAAAAGCTAAAATAGGGGATATTTTTGAATATTTTTACTCAATATTTTTGAACAGGTTTTCGACAAAATTTGAGTCATCTAGCTGCTCCAAAAATTGAACTAAGGTTCCAAGTGATGTAAAATTTATAGTTGCAAGATTTTGGTGTAATGTGATTATCATATTAATATAGTTCATTACATATATTATTTTCAAGCTTTTATTTGATTCAAATTATAGCATTATCACACATGATTATGATGACATGAAATGCCATACAGTATGATTGCCATGCAAATGCATTGCGTAACACCGGAGTGTTACAATCCTCCCTCCTTATAAAAATCTCGTCCCGAGATTTGGGTTACAAACCATTTGTTATAAAAATCTTCGTATGCCTTTTGTAGGTATTCACCCGTTTCCCACGATGCATCTCCCTCATCATGATGACTCCATTGTATCTTATATGTTTTCACCACGCTGTTTCGAGTAGCCCTTTCTTTGGAATCCAAAACTCGAACTGGCTGCTCACGATACACTAGATCTGACTTAAGTTTTATGCCTCGAGGTTCGATTATTTCCTCTGGAACGCGCAAACATTTCTTGAGATGTGATACGTGAAAAACTGGGAATATAGCATCCATTGATTCTGGTAATTCCAATTTGTAAGTCACTGGACCCTTCCTTTCCAAGATTTTGTAGGGTCCGACAAATCTTGCGGCAAGCTTTCTGCGTAATCCAAACCGCTTCTTCTTCATTGGCGTGACTTTCAGATAAACATAGTCACCAACTTCAAACACAAGTGGTCTCCTTCTTTTATCCGCATAACTTTTCTGACGTGACTGAGCTGCTCTCATATTTTGCTGAATGATATGAACTTTCTTTTCGTCTTCTTCCACGAAGTCAATACCATAATACCTTCTTTCCCCTGGCTCAATCCAGTTTAAAGGTGTTCTACACTTTCGTCCATACAAAGCCTCAAAAGGTGCCATTTTGATACTTTCTTGATAGCTATTATTATATGTGAATTCTGCTAGAGGTAACCACGACTCCCATGAACCTCTGGAAGACAACACACAAGCTCTCAACATATCTTCTAAAACAGCATTAATTCTTTCAGTCTGACCATCTGTTTGAGGATGATAGGCAGTGCTACGAATCAGACTAGTCCCCAAACCTTTGTGCAAATGCTCCCAAAAGTGAGCAGTGAACTAGGATCCTCTGTCAGACACTATAGTCTTCGGTATGCCATGCAATCTCACAATCTCTGCAATATACTTCTCGGCATATTGAGGTGACCTATAAGCTGTCTTGACAGGCAAAAAGTGAGCGGTCTTGATAAGACGATCTACGATTACCCAAATCGAATCATGGCCTTTCTGAGTAGTGGGCAAACCTGTGATGAAATCCATACTTATATCATCCCACTTCCAACTAGGTACTGACAAAGGTTGCAACAATCCGGCAGGTTTCATGTGAATAGCTTTCACTCGACAACATGTATCACATCGGGCCACATAGGCTGCAATTTCTTTCTTCATCTTTGTCCACCAAAAACGAGGTCTTAGTTCTTGATACATTTTACTACTGCCAGGATGAATGGATAACTTAGAGTGATGAGCTTCATCCATAATTTTATTCTTAAGCTCTCTATCCTTTGGAACAACAAGACGGTTGTCGAACCACAACACGTCCTGCTCGTCCACTCTAAAGTGTTTTGAAGGTTCTTCTTTAATTTTCCTTTTGATGTGGAATATCCCTTTGTCTGCTTTCTAGTCTTCTATTATCTTACTCTCCAAGGTACAACTGGTCTGAATATTATGTAACACGGCAGGGTGCATTAGATTAAAACCATCTTCGAGTAAGGGTTGCATATTCAGACAATGCGACTTTCTACTCAGAGCATCGGCTACCACATTGGCTTTCCCAGGGTGATACTGTACATTCAAGTTGTAATCTTTAATTAGTTCCAACCATCTTCGCTGTCTCATGTTCAATTCTGGTTGGGTGAAGATGTACTTGAGACTCTTGTGATCGGTGAACATATTACACATATTACTAAGTAAATAGTGTCTCCAAATCTTTTAAGCATGCACCACGGCGGCAAGCTCAAGATCATGTGTTGGATAATTGATTTCATGTTTTCTCAACTGACGGGAGGCATAAGCAATGACTCTTCCTTCTTGCATTAGAACATAGCCTAATCCTATTTTTGATGCGTCACAGAACACATCAAAAGGTTTCTCGATGTCTGGTTGTGCAAGAACTGGAGTAGTGGTCAACAGTCTCCGCAAGGTGTGGAAAGATGTCTCACACTCCTCTGTCCACATGAACTTATGATCTTTCTGTAACAGACTTGTCATTGGCTTAGCAATCTTCAAGAAGTCTAGGATAAAGCGGCGATAGTAACCAGCTAACCCTAGGAAACTCCTGACTTCTGGCACTGTGGTTGGAGTTTTCCACTCCATAACCTCTTGCACTTTGCTCGGATCTACCGAAACTCCATTCTCCGATAGAATATGACCAAGGAAAGGAACTTTCTTCAACCAAAATTCACATTTGCTGAACTTAGCATACAACTTATGATCTCTTAATCTGGTCAAGACAATTCTCAGATGCTCTTCATGATCTTTCTCATTCTCAGAGTATACTAGAATGTCATCGATGAAGACAACTACAAACTTGTCCAACTCTGGCATGAAAACCGTATTCATCAGATACATAAAATATGCAGGAGCATTTGTTAGGCCAAAAGACATAACAAGATACTCGTACAACCCGTATCTGGTAGAAAAGGCGGTCTTCGGAACATCTTGTGGCCTAATCTTTATCTGATGATACCCTGACCTTAGGTCTATCTTGGAGAACACTCTAGCCTTAGCCAACTAATCAAACAGAACGTCGATATGAGGCAAGGGATATTTATTCTTGATAGTTACAGCATTAAGAGGTCGATAATCCACACACATCCTGAGAGTACCCTCTTTCTTTTTCTTTACGAACAGGGCAGGACATCCCCATTCAGACTTACTTGGGCGGATAAACCCCTTCTTTAGTAATTCTTCCAGTTGTTTCTTCAACTCAGCTAACTCATCCGGAGGCATCCGATAAGGTCTCCTCGAAATAGGAGCTATTCCGGGGATCAACTCGATTCCAAACTCAACATCTCTATCTGGAGGAAGGCCAGGTAACTCGTCTGGAAACACATCCGGGAACTCACACACTACCGAAATCTGGTGGATAGGAACGACTTCCATGGCACAGGTCACACTTACAAGGTCTGTTCTTACGGGCAATGGTACCTAAAAAGTACCCTCTGCCTACGGATCCTTAAGGGTAAGCAATCGACTGCTTGTATCTATGACTGCTCCAAAGTCTTTCATCCAGTTCATTCCTATTATGACATCCAAAACTAGTCCCGGCATAACTATCAGGTTCACTCGAAACTTCCGTCTATCTAACTCAAGGGTTGCCCCTCTAACCATCTTATTGGTTAGCACATCAGCCCCTGCTGAACTTATGCGATAACCATAACCCAACTCTGTGCATAGTTGTTCATGCTTCCATGCAAATGCTTGACTCATAAAAGAATGCGAGGATCCAGAATCAAATAGAACAACTGCAGGGTGATGGTTAACAAGAAACTTACCGGCAGTTACAGGTTCTCCTTCAGGAATCTCATCAACGGTGGTATGGTGCACACGGGCAGTGTAAGTCTGTTGCTTCTTTCTAGGCGGATAAGGGCAGAACTTTGAAAAGTGTCCTGACTGACCACAATTGTAGCAGGGCCCCTTTATTGTACCAGCAGATCCTATGGCTCCCTTGGAGTTGCTTTGCTCTGCAGCTGCGGTGATCTTTGCTGGCGGCATGGCCATCTTGTATGGCTTCTGTGGTCCCTTGTAGTTCTGAGTTTTATGCTGTGGAGGCCTGAACCTTGCACCAGGTGCGGACGGATGATAAGAAGGACGATTTGCAGTGACCACTCTGGACTGGGAGGGTCCTGACTCAAACACCCTCTTGCGATTCTTGGATGCAGTGTAGGCGTTGTTGTTCTTTTCTTGCTTCAAACAATCACTGACAAAGTCATTGAACCTGGCGCGGGTGTTGGTACCCACATGCTTCATCATCTTTGGACTTAACCCTCTCTTGAAACTAGCAATTCTCTTTGCATCTGTGTCGACCATGTCTGGAGCGTAGCGGTACAAGTTGTTAAATGTATGCAAATACTGTGTTACAGTCTTGGTACCCTGATTCAAGGCTAAGAACTCTCCAAGCTTCATTTCAACCAACCCTGGGGGAATATAAACTCCCTTAAAAGCTTCAGTGAAATCTCTCCAAGTAATCTGGGCATTGGGAGGAAAGGTGGTGCGGTGATGTTTCCACCACATTCCTGCCGGTCCCTGTAGCTAATGTGCAGCATACTCTGTTTTTAGAACTTCTGTCAGCCTCAACACACGGAACTTATCTTCCATAGTGTTGATCCATTCTTCAGCATCGAGTGGCTCTGCTGCTTCCTTAAAAATAGGTGGCCTAGTATCCATGAAATCCTTGAAATTATTGTACTGGTTTACTCCATGGCCACCACCTTGATTATTTCCTCTCTGAACATTTTCAGCGATGGTACGCAGAAAATCTTCCATATTCCTTTATGACTGCTCGGCGTTGCGCTGGCTTCCAAGGAACTGTGCGAAGAACACTTCTGCAGTGAGCGGTGGAGGAGGGGGCAATTGTGGCTCTGGTTGTGGCTCCTGGTGATTGACGTTGTTTGCACCACCCCCACCAGCCCCTGCACCGTTGCCACCAGTTTCAGCGGCCTCATACGTGGCACGATGAGTGTTTGTCATCTGCATATTTCAGCAACAAGTAATAATTGAGCGAAGTGGTAGTAATTATATCCGAATGAACAATCATGCCATACTGAATTTATTGGAGAGAACAAGTCATGCAATAAGACAGAGGCACAATAATCACATTCCAATTAAAACAACATCACTAATCAAATTACTTCGAATGCAACATCGTGTTCCATACAACCCTATTGCCAGCATACATACACTGGACTTTTATGTGTTCAAGCATCACATACACAACCAAGATCCAAAAGATCGCCAGTCTCCAGGTCGAACAGGATACAACATGATACATGGAAACCAAAAGAAGGCTATCGCGCCAAAGCCTATCACTAACGCAAGGCAACTAGCCTACTCCTCGGGGCCATCGTCGAGGTTGGAGGCATCAACATCGCTACCTTCAGCAGCAGCGTCGTCGTCGGCGTCCATCTGGGCGGCGTCCGGAGGAGCATACGGGCCCATCCCGTGATAGAGGGCATGAAACTCTTCATGCAAGTTGGCATTATACCCTTCTAGCTCCTCGACCCTCTGCCTCAGAAGGTCCCTCTCGTTCCAGGCTTCATTCCTTTCTTGTACTGGCTGTCCCATCATGCGGTCTGCATTTCTGTTGGCCTGAGTCAACCTCTGTACCTGCTGCATGGAACTCTCGCCTCTCTCGAGAGCTCGGTCCCGCTGCAAGCTCATGTCGGCCAACTGCTCCTGCAAGCTAGCTATAGCACGTGCTTGCTTCTTCTTCTGCTTCCTTGCTTCAAGCCGATCATCACCACGTAGGCCAGTCAAGGTCCAATAGGTATTCTCCAGACCTTGGTATGCTCTGATGGCTGCATACATGGCACTCATGGTGTGGTTATCGCTAGCCCGTCCTTCACTGGGGCCTCTAACCAGGGCACTTCCCTACGGTTGTACCCAAATGGCATCGCGAGGATCATCTCTCGGGAAAGTACCGGCCAAAGTTGCTGCCAACTCATTGGGGAACCTGCTCATGATGTCTCAGATGACGCGAAAGGCCGCGCCCTGTGCACCCTCGACTGGAGTGCGTCCTTCAAACTCCAAATGCCAACCATCCCATACTGGTGCATCACCAAGAGCAGGGACGGTGATCTCCACGATAGCAAGTCCATCCTCAGCTAGCTGGCTCTCGCTCCAAGAGTATACCGGCTCTTGACCCTCTGGGTACCCCACATCATGGAGCACTCTCCAAAGCAAGGTGGGCATACCAAACTCGCTTAGAAAAATGTCCGTGTTGCGGTGCTCCCGCGGGGCCAGCTGACGGCGGGGTGCTCTTCCGCCGATGGACTTACGGGCAGTCTGCTTCGTGCAGGCCATCTGTAGCACAAGTTTTAATTACCCAGTGAGAATATATTTTAAGTTGTTGTCACTTTTATCAAAATAGGATAATCCTTTTATAAGGGGAGAAATGCATGTCATGAATGAAATGCACAGGCAATATGATGCATGCGCGAGTCTTACGTTCTCACAAACTTAGAAAATAAAGACATCTAACGATGAATTCGGTGGCATACAAATTATCTCTCATATACATAACTAATTCGATCTACACGATAAACGCTGTTATGTACCTGCAGAAAATTCATTTCAGCCCATTCCCCATGAATGCATGAAAGCAGTAAATCTACCTACACGCTCTACACGAATCCCTAGATGCGTGTACAACGGCAGTAACTACCCAAACACATCGTCCTATTGACGGCATCGCCTCAACGGACGGAACACCCACACATGCGATACCTTCATAAAAACATGTGTACAACATGTAATTATTCTAGTATCATATAAAACACTCTCCCTAGATCGGCGGTGTATCCGATCATGCTCTCACAGCTCACACTTACCAAAGCGTAGAGGTATCTGATCCATACATTACCACTCAATTAAGTGGCACTCATACAATATCACGCCGTATGAGCGACGAAAGAGAAATATGGTGCAAGAACCCCAAGTTAGTACTTAAATAGCCACCTAGAGTCCTTAACTGGGCATACAGGATATGACCACTAGCACACATTTAGTTTTAAAATCACACTTTTTAAATATAATTTTGTTTTAAATACACTTATGAACAGTAATCACGCTAAACCATGCTCCGATGCCAGCTGTAACAGAACCGCCCAATTATACGAGATTAAGTAAGAAAATCGTCCAACGGCAGGATAATTTAACAAACTTAAGCCCGTATAACCCGGTAGTCCGTGAAATCTCGACGGATTTCAAACCATTCACATAACAGCCAAGATCGTACTAAGTTTAGAGGTCACCGTCATAAGTTACATAGAAGTTCGTGGCACAAAATACATCGGAGTTTAAACATAGTTATTACAAACCAGTTTCAAATAAAAGTAGCGGAAGCATTAGTTTAAAACACGCACACACACATTGTTTTGAGATAAAGTGCCAGCTCGCGATCATCTCCAGCAAAAGCATCAGGCGAGAAGTAGTGAATGACCATTGCCCATGGTCCTAAGCTTCGCCCATCGCAGGATAGAGACAGCTGATACAATAGCCATAGTACATCTGTCCATCTGCAACAAGTGGGAACAAAGCCCTGAGTACGAGAAGGTACTCAGCTAGACTTACGCGTCATAAACCAGAAATAAAAGACACCAAGGAATCATGATAGGCTTTTTGGTGGGGTAGCTGACTCATTTGCAAAAGGCATTTTTAGCATTTAGGAAAAACCTTTACAAAAGCTTTGCATCAAGTTAAAGCTTTATTAATCTGTCAACTACATTTGCACCTGTACTAAAGTAATATGTAATTAAACAGGCAATGATAACCAATGATCATTAACAACTTCCATTAAGTCATAATTCATATAACTGTCCAAGTGTTCCATCAATATCACTACGATGAAGTAGCTCAAGTCAAGTGTTCACTATCCAGTGAACGATGGCGATTCGAATCGATTATGAACCAGCTGGTAAGTTATTCCTCACACAAACCTCACTCACCCGCTAAAGTGAGGTGTTGGTCGCCGAGTCAACCATTCAGGTAAAGTCGCGAGCTTGCCAGGAACCACTTGTACCCGGGGGCCGCCCGACTGCTCTTTGGCCTTATCATCGCGCCCCCGTATCCTGCCACTACTGCTCCAGTACAGTGCGTTGCGGGCAATCCACTCGGCCCGAATAATCTCCCAGTTTCGCGGTCGGAAGGTACTTTATCCGGCCAGCTAAATGTGAGGCATGCGTTCAACATGACCCGAGGGACAACAACGGACGGTCCTTAACCGACACAGACGGAAAACACTACAGTCCGAAACCCTGCAAGTTTTCGCCCGGTCTCAATTTCATTTCACACTTAGTTATACCATGACTTCATAGTCAACCAAACAGATCTAGGTAACCACCTATAGCTCGCAGGTGACAGGAAATCACCCGACTTCTACCGGTCTAAGCCAGCTAAGCATTGACTTGACTGCGGATACCAGGGTAACAAGGATAGGGTATAACGGATGTAAGCAAGGTATAATGCAGCAACGTTTGCAAACAACTCCTAAACGTAATGCATCAAATTAAGTAAAGTTAATAATAAATTATTTGCAAACTGGGAGAGAAATGCTCCGGGGCTTGCCTCTCTCGAAGGAGCTTGGACGGTGATCGGGGCACTCCGGGAGATCTTCACCGACCTCTTCTTCGGCTTCTGTCACCTCTTGCTGCTGCACCTCGATCTGCTCCTCTGGCTCCTCGGGCAAGATGACTGGGTTCTCGGTTTGCGATCCTGTATGATGCAATGCGCGTAAGTGATTATGCAAGTGTGCATCGAAGGAGATGAATGCAATGAATATGTTGAAATGCAAGGTAGTCAACATCATCTAGAAACTATATACTACAAGCACATGTCATCTACTGCATTCTCTTCTACTACTATTATGTTAAGTTAACCTACCTTATGAAATGCTTCAAAGATACACCAAAGCTTTACTAATTTCTTAATCACACTTAAAGCAATACTTGCTTAAACCCTAAGTAATAATAGTAGGTTTGAATAGCAACATATATTTCTGATGCTCCTAAAAATCTAAGAAAATTACAGTAGCATAATACTACTCTAAATAGACTACCATAAAAATTTCATGGCATTTGGATAAGTAAACTATCCTACACAAAAATGACAAGCTATGGCATAAAAATGAGCATGAAATTACTTTGTACCATGAAAAGTGTCAAACAACAGAATTAATATTTTTCCTAGATTATTCATAGCATACTATGACCGTATAAAAATTATCACATGCATGTTTTATACAAAGTTTGCTCTCTAGCAAAAATAACAAAAATCAGCCATTAAAGGCACTTGAACTACACTTCAACATTTTTCTATAGAACAGGCATGAGATAAAATTTCCCTAGCAAGTACATGGCATAAAAAGATTAATAAACTTGGAATCATATTTTTCTGATTTTTCTAGGATTTATTAAGCAATTAACAAGAAAACAGCCATTTCAATAGTTAATTAAAAACTCTACAGAAAAGTATCTCAAATTTGACATGCAATAATTTCATATCATAGATCTGGTTCCATTGCATCTAGAGAAATTTATTTCACAATTTTTGGAGCTAAAATGACTGCTAAAAATATTATCCAAAGCATTTTTATTAAGAATAATAAAAAGAAAATGGAAATGAAATTCTTTATACGACGCTGGGCCGGCCCGGGAAAACAAGCGGCCCACGGCTGTTCACGGCCTGCTCACGCGCGCGGGGAGAGAAGGGCGAGCCGGCCCGGCTCGGGCTTCGACCCAAGGCCGGCCTGGCCCCGCGTGGTCGGGCGCGACCGTGGCCACGCCACGCCGGCGACCTTGGCCGCGGCAGCGCGGCGACTGCCAACGGCCAACGGCCATTTCCGGTTGCGAGCGGGCAGAGCGTGGCGCGCACGAGAACCGCGACGAGAAGGCGAACCCGTTTTCGGTGCTAGGGAAACGAGAGGGGTAGCGGGGAGTCGCTTCCGCGGGAGGCCGCGCGCGGTGGCGCCATGGCCGTCGGCGGCGAAAACACGGGGTCCGCACCTGCTGGGCTCGGAAGGCGGCAACAAGGTGCGCATGGGATGCCTGAGAAGGGGGCGAAGCTGGGTGCGTGAAGATGAGAGCAATGGCGGCTCACCGTCGGCCAATTTGGCCGGCGGGTGCGGCGGTGGCGGTGCTCGCGCGGTGCGGCGTTCGTGCGGCAGAGAGCGGAGGAGGGCCGGGGTGAGGAAATTCGGAATGGGGGAGTGGGTGCGGAGCGCAGGCGGCTTAGAAGAGCGGGGCGCGCGCTGGCGGGGGCCACCGGCGGCCAGATGGCGACGGCGAGCGGCGCATGCCGTCCACGGGGCGTGCGGCGTCTGCGCGGGCGCGTGCGTGTCGCGGCGCGCGCTGGCGAGCGGCCACGACGCGCGGGCGAGCGGGCGAGCGCGCGGTCGGCTGGACCGGGCCGGCTTCGGTCGCTGGGCCGGAAGTGGGGCGGCGGCCCGATAAGGCTGAAAAAGTGATTTTCTTTTCTAAATAAAATTCCAGATTTTATGATTTGATTCAAATTCAAATTTTGAAGATGAAAAAGACATTTTCACAAATTGCCCCCAAAACAAAAGTTGTTCAAAATTTAATTCTCTACAACTTGGGTTAAGGAGCCAAATAAAAATTCCAAATAGATTTTGAATGGCAGAATAAAAGCTAAAATAGGGGATATTTTTGAATATTTTTACTCAATATTTTTGAACAGGTTTTCGACAAAATTTGAGTCATCTAGCTGCTCCAAAAATTGAACTAAGGTTCCAAGTGATGTAAAATTTATAGTTGCAAGATTTTTGGTGTAATATGATTATCATATTAATATAGTTCATTACATATATTATTTTCAAGCTTTTATTTGATTCAAATTATAGCATTATCACACATGATTATGATGACATGAAATGCCATGCAGTATGATTGCCATGCAAATGCATTGCGTAACACCGGAGTGTTACAACGCGCCCGTACAAGGCCAGGGCTCGAGCCATGCTCTCGAGGCGCCCTAGACGTATTCGAGGCTAAAAAGAGAGGTCGACGGAGGAATCCCCTCGGAGGGAGGCATCGAGCCCTCGGATCCTATCGCAAGGAACCGAGATCCACGCGACTACTCTTTGGCATTTTCGAGAGCGCCTCCATAGCCGCTAGCTTACTCCTACCGAATGGAGCACGGGCTCCCGCTCAAATTCCCTGTTAACAGTTCACCAGAGACCGTCAGAACTCGCCCGACGAGGGTAGTACGATGTTCCCCACCCCTCCTCCTTTTTCCTAAAAAGGGAGCATGAGGGTCGAACGATAAAAGATGGCCAAGACTCTGATCGACCTCGTGTGTACGAGGCTCGGGGGATCGATCGCAAAAAGCCAAAACCTCAAATGAATAAAAGACAAAACATGCCACGATATGAGAGCATTCCTCAATAAAATGTACAAAAGACCTCGGAGGAGTCAAAACACTCCATCGAGGCCTCGGGGGCTACACCCGGCGGGTGCGCTCACACGCACCCACCGGAAATGGCTACAACGCTATGACTCCAGTTCATGAACCGCTGAGCCTCTGTGAGAGTGATCCACACTCGCCCAAAGGCTCGAGGGCTACTGTCGGGTACCTATAACAAGGGGAACCCACAATCTTGATTAAGAAAAACAAAACTGCTACCCACAAGAAATGGGACAAGCCAAAATAACAAATGAAACACCTCGACTACGTTCCAACTCGTACGAGGCATGCTCGACGGGATGCCTCGACCACGTTTTGACTCGTACTAGGCTCGCTCGACAAGATGCCTCGACTATCGAGAAATCTCTGACTCACACGACCCGGGGTCGGGCCACTCGACCCACCTTATTTACCAACTCTAAGACAAAAGTCAGAGCATTTAATACGACTACCAACAACTTCCTACCCTTATGGCTACAGCAACAACCGGCATGGGGGCAGTACCAGTGTCAAATCCCACTTTTTACTACCCATCCCAGGATGGGAGGTGAAAACCTATCACTATACGTGCCATACCATGCACTATTTCGCCATTGATCACCCTCGAGGGAGAATACGACAAGGACCGTACCCCGCGATCTCGGGGACTCGGCCTTATCCGCTCACCGTCAATCCACCTCGACCCGACCTCGACCCAGCCTCGACCCACCGCCGATCAACAAGGAAGAAAGGCCGACATGACACAGGACCCAGAGTATTTTCACCGTCTCATCCTCTACGTCACCATGGTGTCCAGGGATGGCCGACTGAAATGTCCTTGTTTGGTTTTGGTAATTGAGTGACAACTTAGGTGGACTAATATGTGGTTATGTGAGATACACAGGGAATTAGTCCACAGATGATTGTGTCATGAAGGAGCTCATTGCATATGAGACATGACATGGAGTCATGTGACCAAGGTGGCGAAGATCAAGATGAGGCTTGGCTCGATGGACCGGTTGCAAGTGTGAAGGGCAAGTCGAAGGCTTTGGTGCGATGGACCGTGAGGCGGTGAAGCTTGAGCAAGACTTGGCGCCGATGGACCGACGCAACGGTGAAGAGCAAGTGAGGTCAAGATCGATGGACCAAGGTCATATGATGATATGAAGTGGATCATATTATTTGTGATAGGTTTGATGCATGTGTTGCATCAACGTCGGAGGAGATGGAGTGGAATGCGCAAGGCAAAGGTATAACCTAGGGCATTTCCATTTCACCGGTCATAGGTGTGTAGAGAAGTTGATGACCGGGTTTAGGATAGATGGCCGTACTATCAAGAGGGGCAAACTTGTTTGCATATCGGTCATCTAGTGCCACTCGAGTGATATAACACTGCATCATTGCTAGGATCGAGTGGCGTGGCAAGTTGAGTGGTTAACGCCTCGAAAAATGATTGTGAAAATGCTAACACACATGCACATGGTGATGATCACTTGGTGATGTTAGCACATTTACGACGGCGTTGGAGTTTGAGCGGTAGAGAGGGTTTGGGGTCTTCTCTCCCTCCCGCCGAGCGTGCGAGCGCGGGATTCAGGCGATTTCGGGGATATGAAATGCCTATTTTCCACTACGCCGGAAGTCAGAAAAAGAAACGGAAGCGAACGGAGGTCACAATAGTGACCGAACGCTGCACCGGACGCGGTCACGGTGTGACCGGACGCGTCCGGTCAGTGTCCAGTGTCTGCGCGTTTTTCAGTTGTTTGATCGGACGCGAGGCGCGTCCGGTCACAGGCGACCGGACGCGTCCGGTCGTCCAGGGAGCTTACTGGACTCCGACCGGACGCGGGCACTGTGGCGTCCGGTCAGTTCTTCAGCGCGTCCGGTCGCTGGTTTGTTTTGCGCGACTCAGTGCTGACTGGCGCGTCCGGTCAGTCACGGGACCGGTGCGTCCGGTCGTGACCGGCGCGTCCGGTCGTTGCTTCGTGAAATAGCCGTTGTGTGATCGGCGCGTCCGGTCAGTCGGACCAGCGCGTCCGGTCGGTGGTTCGCGAAAAAGCTGTTGCGTGATCGGCGCATCCGGTCGTTGCTTCGTGAAATAGCCGTTGTGTGATCGGCGCGTCCGGTCTGTCGGACCAGCGCGTCCGGTCGGTGGTTCGCGAAAAAGCTGTTGCGTGACCGGCGCGTCCGGTCAGTGTGACCGGAGCGTCCGGTCAACGCGTGTTGTGCCCAGTGAAGGGGTACAACGGCTATTTTTGTGGAGGGGCTTATAAATAGCCCATTGGCCGGTCTTAGCCGGTAGCTGAGCACACTTTGGCCTTGGTGGCTTATGTGGTAGTGCTTGGAAGCCCTCTAACTCACTTATGCTTGATAGTGTTCATCGGATCGAGTGAGAGAGCGATTCTAGTGCGTTGCATCGAGAGGATTGCATCGAGTGGCACTAGGTGATCGTGTTGCAAGCCGGTGGTGCTTGTTACTCTTGGAGGTTGCCACCTCCTAGACGGCTTGGTGGCTTGCGACTCCGTTGAAGCACGCGTGGAGATTGTGCGTGGCTCCGGAGGAGGATTTGTGAGGGGGATTGTGCTCACCCCGCGGGGATCGCGAAGAGCAACTCTAGTAAAGCTCGTGGCTTGGAGGATCCCCATCTTGAGAGTGGATGTGCGGCACCCGCTGAGGGTTTGACTCTTGATAGTCAATTAGCTCGTGATCCATCAAGTGGGTGTATCGCCACAACGGGGACTAGCTTGGTGGCAACCAAGTGAACCTCGGTGAAAAACCGCCGTGTCAACATTGTGTACATCTTCTCGGTGGTTTGCTTTCGATTCACAAGCTTGTATTTACATTCATATACTTGTGCTTGTGTAGTTGCTCTTGTAACTAGTTTCCTTGTGTAGTTAGCTAGTTACCTTCTTGCTTGTGTAGCATAGAAGTAGCTCCCGTTGCGTGGCTAATTTGGTTTGTGTAACCTTGTTAGTCATATTGCTTAGTTTGTGTAGCTAAGTAATTTGCGCTCTCTAGTTTGGCATTAGTTGCCTTGCTATTGAGCTTTGCTAGTGAGCATAGGTGGCTTCGTGCTTTTGCTTACTAGAATTGTGGAGGAGCTCCCCGGCTTTGCTAAAGTACTAGTGCATAGGTTTGTGTGACCTTGCTATAGAATTGTTTAGGAGAGCTCTTGCTAAGGAAAGCACCTTAGTTATATAATTAGGATCTTTGTGAGGTGCTTGTGAACTTAGATAGAGGGGTGTAGTCTTGGCTAGACCGATAGTTTTAATTCCGCATTTGTTTCGGTTTGCAGACGCGATTAATTTTAGAAAGGACTATTCACCCCCCCCTCTAGTCCGCCATCTCGACCCTACAATTGGTATCGGAGCCCGGTCTCTCATTTGTGGTCTTCACCGACCCGAGAGGATGGCGGAATATGGACTAGATGTTGATTGTCCTCACATGTTTGATGGCACACACTTTGCACGGTGGAAAAATTGGATGATATGCAATTTTAAGTTTATTTGCCCTCAAATGTGGTGGATGGTAGATGTAGGCTTTTCTCATGTGTTGGATGAAGATAATCTAACTCAAGCACAAGAGAAATGCCTAGATCTTGACATCCAAGCTACTAACATCATGTATAGATCTTTGGATGATAGCATCTTTGGTAAGATCATGGACCTCAAATCCGCTCATGAGATATGGGCCTATCTCAATGAAAAGTATGGAGCTATCACCGATGATGACGATGATGTCAAGCCCAAGGAGGTTGCACATGATGATGTTGAGCATGACCACAACACGGTGGTTGTGGAGGATTGCTCCACCTCATGGTCAAGTGATGATGATGATCGATCTACCACAAGTTCACTTGACAAGGATGGTGATGATGCATCAAGTGTTGCAAGTGACGTTTCTACCCCAAGCACACTTGATGGTGACAATGTTGGTTCATGCTCGGGCCTTGATGATGCTACTACAAGCCCATCCACTACATCACATTGCTTCATGTCACTAGGTGACACAAAGGTATCAAATGATAATGTGATTGATCATGTTGATTCATATGATGAGGTTGTTAGTAGACTTGCTAGCATGAACAAGTCTTTAGAAAATGAGAAAGCTAAAACCATGAAATTGGAAAATGAAAACTCTTTTCTAAAAACCACATGTGAACAACAAAAGCATCTACTTTATGTTACTACTTGTTCACATGAGGAGCTAAAATTGGCTCATGAGGAACTTAGTGTTGCTCATGATAATTTGACACAAGAACATGCTTCTCTCTTTAAGATGTTATTAAAGAAAATTAAAAATAATGAGAGCTCATCACATGGATCAAATGATCAATTGCAAAATGTGACTAACCCATGTGATGTAGGGAGAAAGCATGTATCCACCTCTTGTGATGACTTATTAGCTATGCCATGTTCCTCACATATATATGCTTGTTCTACTTCTATGTCTTGTGAGACTAACCTTTTGAAGGAGAACAATGAGCTCAAAAATGAAGTGAAGAATTTGAGCAACAAGTTAGAGAGGTGCTACAACTCAAAAGTCACCTTTGAGCACATGTTGAACAACAAAAGAAGCTACGGTGACATGAGCGGCATTGGCTTCAACAAGAGCAATATCAAAGGCAAAAGATGGGGGAAGAGAAGATATGAAAGAGAGATAAAGAAGCAAGAACAAGAGAAGCTCTCTCATTTTATGTGCTTTAAATGCCATGAAATGGGACATCTTGCAATTGGTTGCCCTAATGAAGAAAAGCTCAAGTTGAAGAAAGAAGAAGAGAGGCTCAAGCATGTCAAGTGCTTCATGTGTCGCACTTGGGGTCATCTCACCTCAACGTGCCCAACCAAGAAACTAGTGAAGCAACAAAAAGAGCCTCAACCAAAGCCACAAGTTGAGCAAGAAACCACACCCCAATCTCAAGTCAAGATCAACCACAAGGATGATGATGGTGACTTGATGATGAAGAAGAAGAAAACAAGAAGGGGTGGAAGAGGAAGATATCCAATGCAAATCCAAGATGCCAAGATGATGAGCAAGATTCAAGATAAGAAGAGAGATTTGGCTCACATCAAGTGCTTCAAGTGTGAAGATATGGGACACTTTGCCTCGGGGTGTCCTACCAAGCTTGAGAAGAAGGCTCAAGCAACTCATGAGAGGCAAGGCAATGAAAAGCATCACATGAGCAATGAAGAAAAGGCTCAATCAAAGAGAAGATGTTATTCATGCCGGGAAAGGGGACACATGGCACATTCATGTCCCCTAGGTAACACTTCTAAGCATATTTCAATTGATGATACTAATGTGCTTAGAAAGGATGTAAATGGTACCTCTATTGTTGCTATTGCAAAACATCCCGCTATCCATACTAAGGCTTTGCCTAAGTATGTTGCACCTAACTTGAGAGGACCCAAACTTGTTTGGGTACCATCAAAGAGTGGATGATTATTTGTAGGTACCATCAGCATTGGAGGCTTGATTCAATTGGTTTCATTTTGTTCATCATATATTGAGTCAAGTTATGAAGCTCAATGCATATCCAATTCCAATGCCAAGTCAAAATAAGTGAAGTCCAAGTGCTACAACATACAAGTGCAATGTTAAAGATTGTGGTGATTTATTGGATATATTTGATGGCTTGCAAATATTCAAGCTGTAAGCTTGCTATTGGATGATCATGAGCTAACCAAGGTATATCTCTTGTTGATCATTTCACTTGGGTGCATATGAGTTGATTGAATTGGATATATATGCAATGTTGCTTGCTATGAGATGATTGAATGGATATATGTCTTATGAAAGTGTTCAAACAAGTGAGTTTCAAGTTTGATTCAATTTGGTGAAGTATAGCTCAATATATTGAAATCTGTCCATTATTAAAAATCTGAGCTAGCTGAGATTAAGTCTGAGTTTGAGTGACTAAATTATATTGGACTGGCTTGAAATTTGGTATGCATGCTCTAGACTTATGATATAAGATGCTGTACAAATTTCATGAGAATTGGATAAGAGATGCTTCGGCTTTGGAGTACATCTTGTCAGCTATAGTGCAGCAGTTTTCAGCATGTAGCAGTGGTGGAAGATTTGAAATCTGGTAGCAATATATATGTCAAATGAATCTCAAATTTTTACAGCTGCTAGATGACTTAGTGAATCACATCTCCACCAAATTTTATGGCATTTGGATCTGTATATTGGGAGATATGAATTATTCCTTGAAGGGTACAGAATCTGCCAGAAAAGTGACAATTATTGGATTGATCTAGAGTCACTTTAAGTGAAAGGTCCTCAAGTTGGAAATATATTTATAAGTGTTTGAGGCACCTAAATTTGGTTTTGACTTGATCTAGAAGCATGACAAGAAATGAGTACAAGGACATTGATTGTGGAATGTACCTAGTGTACAAATTTGGTACTCAAATTTGAAAATAAAGATCAAACTGAAGATGAAGATGAGGTTCAAGTTCTAGTAATGATTGGAGATCATTTGGTAAGAAGAAAATGACTTAAAGAATAATTCAAGGTTACTCATCAAGTTAAGTCCATAGATCAATCAATCAAAGGCAATTCAAGTAAGTGTCAAGGATGGTTCTTTGGAGAGAGGTCACTTCTCCCTGCTGAGGGGGCTTGCCGCCCAAGGGTGGGTAAACCGAGCACCGGCTTGGAAGGCTAACATGGAAGTGATGAATTCAAGGGACATTTGAGATGCTTAATTGAAGCAATCAATAGGGTTGATCAAGAAAAGCAAGCAACACCCAAAAGAGAGCTAGTCATGGTTATAAAATTGGTATCATAAGTACTTCTCTCATGCAAGCATTGATCAAAGAGAAAAAGCAAGCCAACCACAACAAGAGATAATGCACTTGATTATTAGTGGTTCTCATTTCATATGGGTGAAGAATAGATTTCTTTATAATGATTGGTCTTCACTAAGCTTATAAATTGGACTTCACATTGCTATTGGAGTAATGAATTAGAATCTATGTGACTATCCTCTACTCCAACATAACAAAGGTATCATTGCAATGTGCATGATCATTTCATCCCGTACTAGTATGTGATTAGTGCATATAGTACATGCTTACTAGGATCATGCATAATAAATGAAATGTTTAAATTCATAGCCTACCACTATTGCTTGAATTGTTTAAATGATCTAGTGGTATGTGTATGAATTTGTTCATGAGCTAGTGAACCCAAGTACTTGATCTAGTTTGGATTGCTAACAAGTGACAAGTACAACATTAGCAAGATAACCCTTAGTATGAGGAGTGAAGAAGCTTGTCATTGGATCAAACCGGACTTAGAATCTTAGGCAAATCAACTTAGTTCAAGTCATACTAGAAGCTCATGACAATGATATGGGTACAAGCACAAGACAACAATGCAAATGGATATCTAGGGTGTTTCAAATGGTATCTAGACTCAAAATATTTCTTTAATTGGTATTTACAAGTGGTGTCTAGATCATGATCTACAAGTGATATCCTACAAGTGGTACTCATAAAGATAGCAAATGTTCAAGAAAAGATCATATTGACAAAATCCTACAAGTGGTTCCATGATAGAGGATTCTTCAAATTGGTATCACACACTTATTCATGGTATTTCTACACATGATATCATTTATACAAGTCAATGGTTCCACAAGTGATCCTCAACTTTAAGTGATTATCAAATGAAGAAAGTTCCCTCACACACAAGAGCTCAAGATTATCAAGTGAATGACCCATGCTATGACATAGGGGGAGGAGTCCCACCTAATGGTATCAAGGTCAAAGATCCTAAGTGGTATCTCAAAGAGCAACATACAAGTAATGTCATTCCAACATGTGCCGTGATGTCCATCAACAACACAATATTCAAGTCTCAACCATCTACCCCAATGCAAGCCTTTGCATCAATGAGCAGTACACCCTTTATGGAAATTGATGACAAAGGGGGAGAAGTTGGAACAAAGATATGTCAATACACCAAGAGAGAGAGGTTTGGGAATGAGTTTGGACATGGAGATGGATAAAGAGGGAGCAACATTGAAGAAATGAGAAGGATCAAAATTCTTGGACAAAAGAAGCACACAAGTAGGGGGAGCAAGCTCATGAACATTGTTTGGTTGCATTTGATATGTTCATATTCATGTGCTTGCTTGCATTGCATAAGTTTTATATTTAATATGCATACTTGTGTGTTGTATGCTAGTTATAGAACTTGAATGATGATATGATAACTAGCATGCATAGGATGATAGCTAGACTTGTGTTTATCATGAAAAACTAGAACCTTGCTTATAATGTTGATCTCATGGGGTTTCTAGTATTTTTTGATGTCTAGCTACTCATGATGCTAAGGATGATGGCAAACTTGTGATTTTCAAATGATATCGAGCTATCAAATGGTATCGAACTACAAAGGTTTATTCTATACACCTTAGCATCACTTAGTAGTGCTAACCCTCCCACAAATTTCTTATTTATGCATATGTGCAAGCTTGAAACTAAACCATCTGAGCACATATGTAGGGAGAGTTATCACTACCAAGTCAGATTTTATGGTGCTTATCCAAATCCTAACATAGAGCTTAAATGTTGGATAAGTGGCATAAAGTCCAAAAGAACTTAATTTCCATATCTTTGTAGAGTTGTCATCAATTACCAAAAAGGGGGAGATTGAAATGTCCTTGTTTGGTTTTGGTAATTGAGTGACAACTTAGGTGGACTAATATGTGGTTATGTGAGATACACAGGGAATTAGTCCACAGATGATTGTGTCATGAAGGAGCTCATTGCATATGAGACATGACATGGAGTCATGTGACCAAGGTGGCGAAGATCAAGATGAGGCTTGGCTCGATGGACCGGTTGCAAGTGTGAAGGGCAAGTCGAAGGCTTTGGTGCGATGGACCGTGAGGCGGTGAAGCTTGAGCAAGACTTGGCGCCGATGGACCGACGCAACGGTGAAGAGCAAGTGAGGTCAAGATCGATGGACCAAGGTCATATGATGATATGAAGTGGATCATATTATTTGTGATAGGTTTGATGCATGTGTTGCATCAACGTCGGAGGAGATGGAGTGGAATGCGCAAGGCAAAGGTATAACCTAGGGCATTTCCATTTCACCGGTCATAGGTGTGTAGAGAAGTTGATGACCGGGTTTAGGATAGATGGCCGTACTATCAAGAGGGGCAAACTTGTTTGCATATCGGTCATCTAGTGCCACTCGAGTGATATAACACTGCATCATTGCTAGGATCGAGTGGCGTGGCAAGTTGAGTGGTTAACGCCTCGAAAAATGATTGTGAAAATGCTAACACACATGCACATGGTGATGATCACTTGGTGATGTTAGCACATTTACGACGGCGTTGGAGTTTGAGCGGTAGAGAGGGTTTGGGGTCTTCTCTCCCTCCCGCCGAGCGTGCGAGCGCGGGATTCAGGCGATTTCGGGGATATGAAATGCCTATTTTCCACTACGCCGGAAGTCAGAAAAAGAAACGGAAGCGAACGGAGGTCACAATAGTGACCGAACGCTGCACCGGACGCGGTCACGGTGTGACCGGACGCGTCCGGTCAGTGTCCAGTGTCTGCGCGTTTTTCAGTTGTTTGATCGGACGCGAGGCGCGTCCGGTCACAGGCGACCGGACGCGTCCGGTCGTCCAGGGAGCTTACTGGACTCCGACCGGACGCGGGCACTGTGGCGTCCGGTCAGTTCTTCAGCGCGTCCGGTCGCTGGTTTGTTTTGCGCGACTCAGTGCTGACTGGCGCGTCCGGTCAGTCACGGGACCGGTGCGTCCGGTCGTGACCGGCGCGTCCGGTCGTTGCTTCGTGAAATAGCCGTTGTGTGATCGGCGCGTCCGGTCAGTCGGACCAGCGCGTCCGGTCGGTGGTTCGCGAAAAAGCTGTTGCGTGATCGGCGCGTCCGGTCGTTGCTTCGTGAAATAGCCGTTGTGTGATCGGCGCGTCCGGTCAGTCGGACCAGCGCGTCCGGTCGGTGGTTCGCGAAAAAGCTGTTGCGTGACCGGCGCGTCCGGTCAGTGTGACCGGAGCGTCCGGTCAACGCGTGTTGTGCCCAGTGAAGAGGTACAACGGCTATTTTTGTGGAGGGGCTTATAAATAGCCCATTGGCCGGTCTTAGCCGGTAGCTGAGCACACTTTGGCCTTGGTGGCTTATGTGGTAGTGCTTGGAAGCCCTCTAACTCACTTATGCTTGATAGTGTTCATCGGATCGAGTGAGAGAGCGATTCTAGTGCGTTGCATCGAGAGGATTGCATCGAGTGGCACTAGGTGATCGTGTTGCAAGCCGGTGGTGCTTGTTACTCTTGGAGGTTGCCACCTCCTAGACGGCTTGGTGGCTTGCGACTCCGTTGAAGCACGCGTGGAGATTGTGCGTGGCTCCGGAGGAGGATTTGTGAGGGGGATTGTGCTCACCCCGCGGGGATCGCGAAGAGCAACTCTAGTAAAGCTCGTGGCTTGGAGGATCCCCATCTTGAGAGTGGATGTGCGGCACCCGCTGAGGGTTTGACTCTTGATAGTCAATTAGCTCGTGATCCATCAAGTGGGTGTATCGCCACAACGGGGACTAGCTTGGTGGCAACCAAGTGAACCTCGGTGAAAAACCGCCGTGTCAACATTGTGTACATCTTCTCGGTGGTTTGCTTTCGATTCACAAGCTTGTATTTACATTCATATACTTGTGCTTGTGTAGTTGCTCTTGTAACTAGTTTCCTTGTGTAGTTAGCTAGTTACCTTCTTGCTTGTGTAGCATAGAAGTAGCTCCCGTTGCGTGGCTAATTTGGTTTGTGTAACCTTGTTAGTCATATTGCTTAGTTTGTGTAGCTAAGTAATTTGCGCTCTCTAGTTTGGCATTAGTTGCCTTGCTATTGAGCTTTGCTAGTGAGCATAGGTGGCTTCGTGCTTTTGCTTACTAGAATTGTGGAGGAGCTCCCCGGCTTTGCTAAAGTACTAGTGCATAGGTTTGTGTGACCTTGCTATAGAATTGTTTAGGAGAGCTCTTGCTAAGGAAAGCACCTTAGTTATATAATTAGGATCTTTGTGAGGTGCTTGTGAACTTAGATAGAGGGGTGTAGTCTTGGCTAGACCGATAGTTTTAATTCCGCATTTGTTTCGGTTTGCAGACGCGATTAATTTTAGAAAGGACTATTCACCCCCCCTCTAGTCCGCCATCTCGACCCTACACCGACCATTCTTAGGGCACGTCGCTACAGCAACCTCCATAGCGATCGACAAAACTTCACCTCAAAGACACCCCTGGCGTCCCTGCCTCCTCTTACCCTATAAAAGGGCAGGCATGGGCTTTACAAGAGGAGGGTGAACAACATACGATGAAAAATCAGTCTCCATCCCACCAAAGAAGATCAACATCTCAAACAATCACCTTTGTACTCTCACTTTTTCTCTGAGACCTGGGCTCGGTTCCCTCTCTCACAACTTGTAACCCCTACGCAAGCACTTAGGTGCAAGAAAATACAATACTCCCCCCTCCTCGCTGGACGTAGGGCTTTCTTTTGCTCGAACTACGATAAACCTCCGTGTATT
Organism: Saccharum hybrid cultivar R570; assembly: GCA_038087645.1. Classification (NCBI taxonomy): domain Eukaryota; kingdom Viridiplantae; phylum Streptophyta; class Magnoliopsida; order Poales; family Poaceae; genus Saccharum; species Saccharum hybrid cultivar. The sequence goes on along the minus strand of JAQSUU010000049.1, from coordinate 509,856 downwards.
CCCCTTGCATCACCATCCAGATTAGGGACACATAGCATTTGACTCACTCGTTGGCTTAGGACCCCCGCAGGACCGAACGCCGACACCTGTATTTTTAGCAGGGTTATTCTAGAAAATAGGAAAGTAGGATCAAAACATAAAAAAGAACCAACTTAACCGCGATGAAAACAACTCCAAAAGGTTCTAGAGGGCACCAGAAGACACCACACCATGACGAACCCCAAGAGGCTGCTAGGTAGGGCCGATTGGCCCTACCATGGTGTCACCCGGTCTCCCATAGTGGCCTCTGCTTGTCAGCTTCCAGAAGCTTTCTCCACCGCCTCCTAGGATTGCATCTACACCGTTCTTCAAGTCAGTTTGATCCAAGGGCTCATGTTCCACCTCTAGGGCTATATAACCAGGCCCTGCCCCTCGGAGGAGACCTCTACATCTATCAAAAGTCAAGATTAGACTAGAAATTAGGGTTTTTAGATATTAGAGGAAGAGCTCTAGTTCTTCAAGTTCTTAGTATAGGCTTTCTAGCAAGGTTCAAGTAGAGTTTAGGCTACTGCTCAGGATTTCGGATCTACCGTCTAGAGACTATTATTAGCCATTTTATCTCTTTATTTATGACTTTGTGCTACTTCAATATTATGTTGCTACTTATTATGTTTCTAGTTCGCTCTAATTTATTGCTTGATATAGTGATGATGAATATATGTATATGTTTGTAGAGCACTTAACTTAGTACTCGAGTGAGTTAAGTGGTTGATACTATGTAAGCATGTTGCTTAGATATTATTTGCCTGTGGATGCACTCTATATGCTAGATCATGTGGTAGATCATGGATGTGACACTCCCATTGAGTCCTTTATAGTCCACTCCCCGTGTATAGAACAAGTAAAACCTCGGTTATGAAGGAAGAGAAAGCTCTGTTCTTGGACTTCCCTAAGTAATGTTTCTTATGCATACATCCAAAGTTAGTTATACTATAGATAAGAGTAAATATGCTTGTGTACAAAAGATTTAGTAATTAGGAATGACATAGGAATCTTTTGCTCTTACCGAATCTCGAGCTTAGTCATACTACATTTGTGAGTCTCTGTTTCTATCTCTGGAATACCTTTGTTATCTTTTATTTATCATTTATTTATCACTTGACTTACCCCTGCTAAAGCATAAGAGTGGTTTGGATCATAAGTATTCATATTAGTTAATGTCTCAATGTCAACTCAACCCCATAGCTCTTTCTTGTGGAGTAAATATAAATAACAATACTCAGTATTACTCCTAGGTGAAATGCTACAATGGTAATTTATCTATGCATTTGCGGATTCTTAACTTCAATATTATTTTCTCATAGTTTATAAGTGGCATTTATAATTTACTAACAAAATATTTCTGGCATCATGCTAGGGATGACAACTTAGTAAGAGTGATGCTATGCCAATAGTAGGTTTAGAGGTAAGGCCCATAGGGTTGATAGCGGTTCGATTGCTCGTAATCATGAACTCACCTTGACTATTTGATGCTCAAACTATCTTGGCCAGGCTACCCATCGGCAATGTGGTGACACGTCGGTGTTCACCTCGGAGCACTGCTGCCCCGCTAGCTCGCACGTGGCCAGGGTTCCTCGGTCGTTCCCCACCTCAACCGATTGCATGGCTGGCTTCGTGGTAAGCCCTTTCTGCTCCCCCACAACCTCTATCACCTCGCTAGTCCTTAGGTTTGTGGGAATAGGCACCCCACTATAGGGGTGGGTCCGTCATTGTGAGCAGCGTGATAGAATCACTGTTTAACTTCTAATCACCGCCCTGGGTTTTGCTTTTGCTCCGTGATGCTCATAGGCTTGCCCATGAACTAGCATTCGGTGTGATGAACCTATCTTGGTGTCTCTCTATCTTTCTCTCTGGTCAACCTCTGGTCATAAGAATTACTTCGCTAGCTAGTCGTTAGTACCGACTTTGGGTCGTGGAATTGGTTGAGCCTTCGTCAAATTAGTAAGTAGTTTTTGACCCGCTTTAACAAGCGTGCTTGGCACCGTTTTGGCCGTTTGGCCCCGTGGGCATGGCCACCTCGCGCGCGTGTGCAACTAGCCTCAGGCTCGGTCCATGGCCTATCGCAGTCTCTCCCTGTGGGCCAGCACACGTGTCGCTACCGCGTGTTAGGCTGGCGCTATGACGCGCTTGTTTGTCTCACCTTGCCTTCTTGTTGGCCAAGCCGACGCCGAGGCGGTCATCGATAGGCCAACGTGGTTCTCGTCTCACTGCTCAATCCACCTACCTATCGAGTCACTGACTGCCTCGTTGCCCGTCGTGCGGCTGCCCCTTGTCATTGTGTCATTGCCTTTCCTGTGCGACATCATTGCTCGCGATCGCTGCTCCGCTGCCGCCATCCATGTCCCACCAAGACCGAGCCGTCCCATCTCGTCACTTCACGACGTGCTCTCTCTGAGCCTCACCCATGCGGGGGCTCTCCTGCTTTATTAACATAGCCCTAGCCATAGTGTTTTAGGGTACCTAGCTAGGATACGTTGGTTCACGAATCACCGTTTCTGTGAGACGGTATGACTTGGTTATGGTCTAGCACCTATTGATGGTAGTTATTGTTCATTTTAAACCATCAACCAAACATGAATAAGGGCATATCAACCTCTAACATAGAACTAGGGTTTATACTGACAGAATTCCACAATTTTGGTGAATTTGTGTTTCTACAGGGGGTTATCAGGAAAAGGGAGAGAGATAAGAAGTATGATGGGAAAAATATCAAATTATAAACCGACTCTAACTTAAGAAGACTCTAGAATACGCAAGAGGATAGCCCACCTGGCATAGGGCAGGGCTGGCCGACCTCACCCCTAGGTCGGCTGACCCAGCCTAGTCCCACTTGGTAGCCGCCTTCGCACGTCGGTTCTCCACCGCCTTAGGGGTTGCATATCCACCGTTGATCAATGTCGATTTGATCTGAGGGCTCTGGTGCATCCCACCGGCCTATATAAGTAGCCCTATACCCCCTGGATTGAGATCATCCCTAAAACCCTAATTCATATTCTCTAGCTAGGGCTTGGATTGAGAGGGGTCCCTTGAATGGATCTACCTCTCTCTCCAATGTAGTAGATTAGTTCTAGTTGAGATTTAGGGAGAGTCGAGTTACGCTCAAGTTCTAGAGAATTCTTCAAAGGTCTGGTATGTCTGTGTATCTTACCTTTGCAAGACTTATGCTTTAATATATTTATCTTCTCTATCTACACTTTTATGCCTTTCATGTGATTGGTTAGTATAGTTATTATACCTTGGCTTGGGATCTCTGCTTGTATTGAGTGCTCTAGTTATCTATAGTGATTAGAGTAGTAATTAATAGTGTAGACATGGTGTCTAGACTAGAGGTTACCTGAGATTATGCCTAATCATATGGTTAGTTGTGGTAGCCCCAGGGGTGACAGCTCTGACAGGCCATTGTAATCCACCACATAAGGATTGGTGTTCATAGAGCTTTAGGCAGCCTTCCCCTGACTATGCCTTCTCACCCCCCTTGAGAGTCGGAAAGGTACTACTGCTCCAAAGTGTTATTATGTGATTGGTATATTTACCTATGCTTCAGTTATCATAGAACCAAAATAGTAGAGAAGAATATAGGAACCTTGAACTCTCCCGTTGTCCTCCCAACTTAGCTATGCTACTCATTTATCATAGGATTCTCTAATGTGTGTGTCAATATGCATAACTCCTATCACTTATCACTCACCCCTATCTAGGTCTAGTTGGTATATTAGTTAGTAGATACATGATTGTGAACTATCAACCTCTTTAACACTGCTTCCTTGTGGATAAATACGATACTCTGAAATACTCCTGGGTAAAAGCTACAATGGTATAATTATCTATGCACTTGCAGATACTTGATATTCTTAGATACACATTCATTCTAGTCACTTGCATTAATATTAACTGCTTAGTATTATTCTAGTAGTAATGCTAGGTAGTATTCATACATATCTCTTGCATCTATACTAGGGATGACAAGGTTTATAATAGGTGGCTAAGTAGTTAGAACAAGTGTCACGTTAATAAATACCAACGACACCGTAGTAAGAACTGGAATGTGGAAGATGGTAAAATGGTTCTGATTGCTTACCACATGCTTGAAGTAGCATAGGTGCTTACATCGAATGGTTAGTTAATGAACTAATGATGACTGCTAATTAAATTGAATATAAGGATGCACGTTTAGTAATGCTTTCTACAAATGCAAAAAACCCATAAGCTAGATTGTAACAGAACCGTCCAAATTATAAGAGCACAAGTACAAAAACAATCACCGAAGTGATCAAATTCTCGCACTTGAGCCCATATAACTCCGGTAGTCCAATGAAATCGCGAGGGGTTTCAAACCAACCAACATACAAGCCAAGATCGTAGTGATTCAACATAACAAGTCACATGTTACAACCATTTCACAAGTAATTCAATATACAACGGAGTTCAACATAGTTATTACAACTTAAGTTCAAAAGTAGCGGAAGCAAAGTAATTTGAAACTAACAACACCCTTATTTCAAATACATGCCTGTACGAAGATCGACTTCCAACAAAAGCATTAGAGAGAAGATACTCAGAAGGATCATGCCCGTGATCACACTCCGCCTCTATGGCAGGAGCCAACCAACTCTTGCAGCCGCCATGATACATCACAACCTGCAACAAGTGGGGATAAAACCCTGAGTACGACAAAGTACTCAGCTAGACTTACCCGTCAGAAACTAGAAATAAGGTGACACCAAGGATCATGCAAGGCTGATATAAAGTGGGGCTAGCTTGACAACATTTTGCATAAAAGCTTATTATATATGATCAATCATTAATCCTTAAGCATCAAGTTAATTATCATTAACCTATCATCTATATTAGAACTTGTACTAGAGCACTCACTTTATTAGGAGCAAACAATATTAACCATAGCAGGTATAAATTGAGGCAACATTTCCATCATGATCCAATTAACCATCAGTTCAATTTAATTGAATCTACGTTGCCGCTGCTCAAGTCAAGTGCTCACTAACCGGGAGCGATGGCGATTCGAATCGAATTCCTATCCAGCTGGAGGGGTATTTTTAACACTCACCGCGCAGGCCCCTGCCAGGGTCGCACAAGCCACCTTTTCATATGATTCAGGAATCGCGGGTCCGAATGATGTCGCGACCCCAAGGGCAACACTCTGCCAGGTGATAGGGACTCTAACCCCCCCCCTTGGTCTCACACCAATGTCCCCAAGCACATCCTTTCTCTCCTCCAAGAAGCAACCTACCATTCGATTCCCGGCCTGAACCACATTACTCGGCTTCGCGGTCGGAACGGCTTATCCGGCCAACTAAGTGTTAGACTGCGTTCAACATGACTCAAGGACGTACAGCGAATCGGTCCTTAAACAACTCAGACGGGGATAGATCCACACCCAAGACCTCCATGCCTTGTTGCTTCACTATCGTCATCTCGCCCGGTCTCATTTCATTTTATTAACACATGATTCCTTTCCACGATAGCAAATATAGCCAATCGTGCCATATATGAATATCCCTATATCTCGCAGGTGACAGGAAATCACCTGACTTCTACCGCTTAAAGCAGGGCTAAGCATCTACTCGATCCTAGTCTATGTAGGATTCAAGGATTCATATATCTGGACAAGGAATGATATAATGCAGCAAGGTTTTCAACCAACTTCTACCACTTAATGCAACAATACTTATAACATATATAGAATTAATTGCTTTGAAGGTAGGAGGCTTATAATGCTCCGGGGCTTGCCTGGGATACGACACTAGTCAGTGTTTGTTAGATGACCCACGCTTGGCGAGCATCTCCCACTAGCACTTGTCAAGCCTTCTATCTGCGGGGTGGATCCACCAAACATCGTCTTCGGGTTTGGCTCCACATTATGTCCTCCACGTAGTGCATCTAGCGCACCTAGATGAGATGTAAGATGCAAGTGTATGAATACATGGAAATGCAATGGATGATGCATCACATACTAAACAAGGCAAGTACAAGGTTATACTAAAGACACTTAAGCACATCACTTTGCTTAAATAACATCACACAAACCAACATGCTAAGATAGCAAGGAGGGCACACTTAGCATGGCACACAAGTTCCACATGATCTCAGGTGTATTTAACGTAATTACCAAGGACATGAATCACACGTAGCAACATGCAAAGCAAGTCAAGGTGAAGCAACAACTATAACTAGAATATGTCAATTTCTGGACTTGCAAATAGTAGCTTCATAAATCAATCATATCTGGAGTTTCATAAATCCAAATGACATACAAGAAGACATTCTGTAAAGCTTAGGAAATTATCTACATTTCATCTTTACACATCACAGCATGATTCCAAAGTTTAACATGTCAAATTTACACAAACATAGAAACTGGTATAACAAGACGGAGAGCAAGCAATTCTGTAACTCAACTTTAAACAGCTATAATTCCTAAACCACATGGCCAAATACCACCAAATCTTAACAGCTGCTAGATATATAAATTATCTACAACTTTTGTATAAACAAGTTTCACAACAAAGGACATTATCATTAAGAACTTTGCCAAGTTTCTAGATCTGCCCAGAAACTTCATTTGCAAGAAATAATTATTAACTTATGTTGCAAACATATAATTGGACAAAACTAACTTTACCAATATGTCACACATGACTAAAGAACACCAGAAAACACAGTGTCCATTCCTAATAATTTCTTTTAATGCATTTTCTTAATTTATTTAGATAATTAGGTGGAATTATGAACACATATCAAAAGTGCATAATAAATTCTACCAAAATTACAGAGGCCTACACATGCTCCCAAAAGTCTACTATCCAAATTTGAAACCATTTGGACATGTATAACAACCTCTATGAAAAAGACAAATGGCTATAGCAATAAATCATGTGAGAGCAAGTTAATTCCAAAACTCCATATTTTCTGTAAACACAAGGCCATATTATGAATCAATATGATATATAAACATCATACTAAGGAAATGGAACAACATTTTTTATTTTATCATTTATATATTATTTATAAGCTATTTAGTAAGCCATAAACAAGTTAACTCAATAACTTGAGCATACAGTAAGCAATGGCCATGAACTTTATACAACAGTACATCCATAGCATGACAAGCCTACCATAAAAATTTCACACCAAATGGAGCAACACAACTCAAGATATAAAATGACAAGCAATATGATGCAGATTTCCTTATTTAACAAGGTCAAATCAAAACCTTAAGAAAACAGTGAACAATTAGTGTGTTTAATATTTTTACTAGCAAGTACATGTCATCACAAAATTTACAAAACAATAATCACTATTTTTGGAGTTCTAAAACTCCAGATCTTGCTCTGGTTAAGTTTAAAGGCATTTTTAGAGCATTTTTAAAACTTAAATAAAGACATCAGAAAACTTCTACAAACACCTTACAAATTATGACTCCACTGCAAAGATCTTTTCTCAAGGTTTCCAAAAAGTCCACATTTGCTATTTTTGGATTTTCCTAGCATGAGATATGATTTTTGAAAATTTACAATTTCTCTGAAATTCAAAAACGCAATTAATTACCTAACCCTAGATCTGCTAGGTGTACCCGGCTATGCACCCAAGACAATCATTATTTAACCGATGTGTGGGACCCGTCGCCCAACCGGGCCCACCTGTCATGCTCTTGGAGAAAGACAGAGAGAGGCACGGGGCCTTCTTCTTCCTCCGGAAGAAGCAGAGGAGCGGGGAGGAAGGACCGCCGGGGGTCTCGTCGGACGGCTACCGGCGACCGATGGCGATGGAGAAGCGCAAATGCCTCATGGCGGTGAGGCGCTCCTGCGGCCACCCGCAGTGTAGCCTGCGACCGCCCGGGGGCCTCTGGCCACGCAAGCCCGGAGGCACGGCGGCGGCTACAGGCGGCGGCGGCGCTGCCGCGGCGGTCGGAGCCGGGGAAGTGGCACGAGAGGGGCGGCGCGATGAGGGGAAGATGGTGCGGTGGTTTGATTTTGCAGTAGGGCTCTTGGTGGTGGCCGGCCACGGTGACCGGCAGCTCGATGGCCAGTGCTCTGGCGGTGGCAGGATGCAAGCGGCTGCGCGACCGGGAAGGCGGTGCTGAGGAGACAACGCAGAGCGGGGATGTTGAGAGTGAGGCGGGCTAGGACGGGGAAGGCTCGTAGCAGCGACGGTGAGCTCAGCTCGGGAGCCGACCATGGTGGCAGCGGCGGTGTTTGTGCTCGTGCGTGCGCGTGCAGCCGCGAGGAAGGGGGCGAGTAAGTGAGGAGAAAGGGAGGGGCTCGGCTGGTCGCTCTGGTGCTCTACCAAGCCGAGCAAGGCTTAGGCACGCGGCAGGTAAGTGGACGCGCGGCGTCCATGGTGAAGACTCGCGGTGCATGGTCGCCACATCCACGGACAGGTGCCGCCCGTTGAGGCATTTCACCGAGCACGTGGCAGGCGCCGAAGTGGGTCGGTTGGGACGCTAATTTGGGCCATTTCCGAGCTGATCTGGGTCTTGGGCCTAAAATAAAGTTTGCTCTCCTCCTAAAGCTCTACCACTTTGATTAAGGGTGCCAGGTCATTAGTGTCCCAGATTAGGAGATAATTAGCCCTAAAGTTGACAATGTCAGCGATGTGAAGGCAACAAGCAATAATCCAAAATGGGGGTCAAAATGAATTGCAATTGGTGCCATCTTCTTGTATGCTCTTCCTCATCATGTAAGCTCCAACTTTTACATTTGGACCAATTTAAGTTGCATAGCAAAATTTGGAGAACGCGAGATGCCAACCACATGACATTGAAATTCCAAACTTAGCCAAATTCGAGACCTCGAAAACCGCACTAAGTTGATTCTTGTGAGCTCTATTTGACTAGGTTAGATGCCAAACTAGATCTTGACCATTAAACAAAGTTCGTTCTACACAAGATGAACTACAACTTTTGTTTAAGGTCAAACCTCATAACTAGTACAGAACTTAGACTTCCACTTTGGTCAAAGTAGCAACTAGATAAAGCCAAAACTAGGGTTTTAGGCCAATCGGGGCAATTTCTTGACATTTGCTCAACATGAACCCTTCATGACTTTTGTTGTGGAGTTCATCTAGAGTCATTTGGGTAAATTTGCAAAGCTTGGTTGATGATCTATAGTTCTATTAACTTAATGGGGCAAATTCCAATAGGAACGGAACTTATCATTTCATGTGACTTTTTGATTCCGAACTTCATGAAACTTTTCCAGGGCTTAATATAGATAGTTATTGAGATGAGACATGTGAAGATACTTTGATAGCAACACCCAAGCATATATCTTTTAATTGAGCCTATATGTAAGCAAGGGTGCAATATCCAAGTTTAGGTTAGGGCTTATCCCCATAGGTTTGACTTTGACATCGTCATCTCCCCTAATCTATCATGTTTGAGCTCAAACCCACTACTTAATTGGTGATAAACACCTGGGGTGTTACAGCCCTCCCCCCTTAAAAGAATCACGTCCCGAGATTCGGAATGGAAGATCTTTTAAGGAAGAGAGACACGTTATTTAGTTCCCAACATCTACTATAGCATTCAGCTATAAAGCTTCAACATCGGCGAACAATTTGGTCAAAGGCACTTTCTGATACTTACTCTTTATGGTAAAATCTGTCTGAAGAATTTCCTTCATTGACTTCCATGAAACATTGTTACTTTGGAAGGAATCCAAGATAGCACGTACTGCACTCTCAGTGTACGGAGATCATTTAGTCCATGAGTGAACCACTCACAAGGATCTGACTCTTTAGTGAACACAGCATAGTCCGTATGAACTTTACATCAAACCAAAGTCTTCAGAAGTATACTCGTTGAAATGACTCTATATCCACATGGTTTTGAAAAGCAGTTCTCTACCAAAATGGCTTGAGTACAACCTTCCAAAAGGGTGAGATCATAGATGACAAACATTCTCTGAGGCTATAGGATACTGACTAACCAATAGACAGGGTCTAGGTTGGTCGTAAATGTTCAAACATTCCGATATCAACTAATGGAAAACTACTTGAGGTTCCATGTGTGTAGTTCTCTTTCTCTGATGACAACACTATATTATCTGAGTCTGTCGAGGGGTCAATGAATGTGATGGCTGACTCTGTCGGCTTCGTATTCCTGCCAACAGCTACCTAATAAGATGCTTTTATCCAAGACAACAGTTATCTGGGTTGAATCAGATGCAACCTCTTGGTAAAAACATGTATAAGGTACCAAAGATCAGTGAGTATTAGCAATTATTGCCAAAGAAGGATATAGCGAGGTCTGGCAGACAACAAAAATTGCAAGTATTTACCATCTTTGGTAATTAGCTCACTACCGAGCAAGTTGAGTACTATCCCCTTCGTGAGGCAGTTGCACAGTAAGTTGAGTTTGACTTGCAACATAGTGAAACTAGCTTTGTCAGGCTAACTTCTCACCGGGAGGCTTCCTCTTTAGGATCAAACAACAGCTCGAAGATGGAAAATCTGTTGTTTGACACTTTTCAAATTGCTTTTGATTTGCAAGTTTACTCGTAGAACCCTTGATTGTCCCAATACTTGTTGATGAGAGAACATAAAAGTAAAACAAAAGGGTGTCCAACAGGGTCCTTAAGACCACTTAAGAGATCGTCCAATGGAGTGATGAACAAACCATTTGTGGCACCTAAGGGCACATGGATACTACTTTGAAATTATGTCTTGCTTTCTCTAATTCTTTGCTTTAGCTGCTAGAACACCTTGCACTATCTGTGTGATTGCCCAAGATGGAATTGACTTGATCACAATGGCTCTAGAAGATAGAATATCACTCAAGTTGTTGGCTAGTTGATTAACTTCTTGTTGGTTATTGCTCTGTAAGACATAGCCTTCATAGCTACCAAAGAGTCGTTACCTAGCTGGAGATTAACCTTCCTATTGGTAACTAATCAGTTGTCTCTCAACACTAAAAAGTTCAAAATCTTCACTCTTGACCACAATAACTGTGGTTGATGCAGAATAGATGGTTGCCATCGAAGTTGGCAAATACGAAGTTATTCTAGAGATGGTTGCTTTCGATTGTATGGTCATTATGCACCCAAGATTGCGACTTGGATAGCTCTGGTCATATGCACAATGCGATAATCGATTCTCATCCCATAGATAACTTGTCCAACACTAAGTGTTGTGTGCCCTTTTTATCCAACAGAGATGAGATACTTTGCTCACTAGATGTCGTTCGTCAATACTAGGACAATTAAGCAAATTCACTTGTCTACCACCTCTTGTAGTCCATTAACGTTTATGTCGGTGACCTGTTCTTCAAATGTTATCCTCTTAGCAACTTTAGAAGGAAACTCCACTACTTTCGGTCTAAGATATGGATCTTATGATACAATATGGAGAGATAACCAAGAAACAGTTCACATGAGAATAACACGTTGATGTTGTTCCGCAATGGATCATGACTAGAAACCACGATACCAGCGCGTGCCGAGCAGCACAACCTTGTGTCGGCCGCCCACAGGAGGCTCTCGGTTTTGTCGTGGCACCGTCAGTTGCTACTCATAACACCATTACCGATCACACCACCAAGGTGAAATTTCAAGTGAAACAATTTGGGTGGTAAAAATAAGCATTATACAAGGAAGGGATAGCAAGCAAAGGTAGTCACCAGGTTTGGAATTAACCAGGAGGTGATTCAAAGATTAAAACATAGCACAAGAGAACATAGCTCTATTGCCGAATGCGACTAAGCACGAGATTTTTACTTGATTCCACTCACGCCTAGCGTTGATGAAAGTTAACTTGGTTAGTCAGTCGACAAGGGTAACATCCACGGCTTAGGCAAACATATAGGAGAACTAAACTTTGGGCTTTCAATCAAGCAAAGGCATGGGTACAAACATTCAAGGCAAGCAACCATGGCTACATGCTTAGGTTCATAAGGGAAAGAACCTAATTGGAGATGATAGCTAAGAGATTGTTTCGCGTAACTCGAGTGTTGCCCTAAGATAAAGCTATTCGACACTCGCATGCTTACCGAGGACAAACGAGGTGACAACTAGAGCACTACCTAGATAACAACATACATACAACATCAGTCAAGCAGACATCTGAGAAAATTCAAACATTTGAGCTTAAGCAAACAATTCAAAGCACAAGGCTCACCTAATATAAGCATTCATCTCAAGCACGAACTAACTACAAGTTTAGCTCAAAACAAACGCTAGCTAAGGTGACTAACTTAACATGTGCATAGAATCTAGATAGCAGCATAGTAACTACTTGTTCCAACCATAACTGAGGTTGTAGACCTTCTATAAAGGTGATCCTAGACTTTCTAGATAGCTTAGGAAGATGACTACACTTTAGTTATTCATACCAAAGCAAATTCATAGATTAACATGACCAAAAATGCTAATGTTTCAGATCTGTACCAATATGGACAGAAAACTAACATGAACTTCAAAAATACAAAACTAGAGTTCTAGGGACACAACAAGGCTGAGCCTTAACTTTATGTAAAGCTTATTAAGTTGTCTATAACTTTCTTATTATCACATTAAGATGATTCTATAACTAACAAGGCCAAACAAGACAAGGAAAACATCTCTGCCCAGATTTAGACAGACTATGTCATCCCACATTACAAGCTCATAAGTAGAGATTTAGACCATCAAAATTTATGATATAGGACACTTTGGAAAGCTTAGAAAAAAATACTACACTTCTTCTATTATCTCCAAGACATGATTCCATACGCACATAGGTCAAATAAAGCAAACATTCAGATTTGTTCTGAACATGAGCAGATTCTGACAACAAACTTCTAAAATTTATAACTCTCAAACCATAAGACCTAGGGTCATAAAATTTTAGGACAAGCTAGATAAGTAAGTTAGCTATAACTTTGGTATTCTCTATAATTACAGAAAACATCATTATGACCCCTAAAAACATCACTACAACAGAAATCGTTCTAGCAGCCAACATTCGATAAGCAAAACAAAGCTTGCCTTTGTTCTACTTAACAAGAGAGTACACAAACACGTTATTCTAGTAGCTCTAAATTTTGTTATCTTAGACCAACACGAATTTAATTCATTCATGAGAATCCATAATTACTTAAGTGAGGTCTAAAGCATTGGCAAACGCTTGGGTGAACAACACATTCACCACTTGGCTAAGCTAGAGGATATCTCTAAGTTCAAGCATGTAGCCACACTTATTTCTAGTAAGGCTAAGCACACATTTTTCTCAAGCAACATAGAACAAGGCATTTTTGTTTTACTTTACTCAAGAAAGATAGTGTAACACATTGATCACAAGTTACACACTATAGAACAAGGGTGAGAAGAGTATAGCCATGCATAATGCAACAATCATGAAGATGCATGCTTCGTCCTATTCATCCTCACAAGATTACCAACCTAAGGTGGCGATCACGTTCTATGTCGATGGCATAACACGCACTCTTTCGATATATAGCTAGTCGCCAGCTACATTCGACTTACGCATTCATGGTTAGCATACCTACAGAAAAGTTTCATTGTAGCCCAACAATTCCCCAAATATAGCACACAATGAAATAGGAAGATAAAATTCTAAGCACTCCCATATACCTATACCCCTGTATACGTACATGTAGCACCAAAACTACCCGAATTATTCGATCACCCACAATTAAGTACCTTCATATATACATGTGTGTAACATGTAGATAATCCAGTAACCAAAACTAGCTCTTCCCTAGACCGCAGTTTGTACGGTCATGCTCTCCCAACTCACACTTACCTGAGCGTAGGTGCGATGTTGTATAAAAGTAAACTAGCAACATATATGGCTATTTCATATATGAAGGCTACCTCTAATCTGACACACCGGGTAGCATAGTGTGGGAGAGTCATCACACATACATACCTTGGCCTGGGCATAGATGCATAAATGAAAAACCCCCAAGTTAGTACTTATATAAGCCACCTAATAATCCTTATATGGGCATAAGGAAATTGACCACTGGCATACTAGGTTTAGAATTCAGATTTCACAAACCTATATATAGCTATAAGTTGATAAAACTGATTTTATAAAACAAAACCTTTGTTTTAAATACACATACGACAAGTTTAATGTTGAATCTTGCTCTGATACCAGCTGTAACAGAACCGTCCAAATTATAAGAGCACAAGTACAAAAACAATCACCGAAGTGATCAAATTCTCGCACTTGAGCCCATATAACTCCGGTAGTCCAATGAAATCGCGAGGGGTTTCAAACCAACCAACATACAAGCCAAGATCGTAGTGATTCAACATAACAAGTCATATGTTACAACCATTTCACAAGTAATTCAATATACATCGGAGTTCAACATAGTTATTACAACTTAAGTTCAAAAGTAGCGGAAGCAAAGTAATTTGAAACTAACAACACCCTTATTTCAAATACATGCCAGTACGAAGATCGACTTCCAACAAAAGCATTAGAGAGAAGATACTCAGAAGGATCATGCCCGTGATCACACTCCGCCTCTATGGAAGGAGCCAACCAACTCTTGCAGCCGCCATGATACATCACAACCTGCAACAAGTGGGGATAAAACCCTAAGTACGACAAAGTACTCAGCTAGACTTACCCGTCAGAAACCAGAAATAAGGTGACACCAAGGATCATGCAAGGCTGATATAAAGTGGGGCTAGCTTGACAACATTTTGCATAAAAGCTTATTATATATGATCAATCATTAATGCTTAAGCATCAAGTTAATTATCATTAACCGATCATCTATATTAGAACCTGTACTAGAGCACTCACTTTATTAGGAGCAAACAATATTAACCATAGCAGGTATAAATTGAGGCAACATTTCCATCGTGATCCAATTAACCATCAGTTCAATTTAATTGAATCTACGTTGCCGCTGCTCAAGTCAAGTGCTCACTAACCGGGAGCAACGATGATTCGAATCGAATTCCTATCTAGCTGGAGGGGTATTTCTAACACTCACCGCACAGGCCCCTGCCAGGGTCGCACAAGCCACCTTTTCATATGATTCAGGAATCGCGGGTCCGAATGATGTCGCGACCCCAAGGGCGACACTCTGCCAGGTGATAGGGACTCTAACCCCCCCCCCTTGGTCTCACACCAATGTCCCCAAGCACATCCTTTCTCTCCTCCAAGAAGCAACCTACCATTTGATTCCTGGCCTGAACCACATTACTCGGCTTCGCGGTCGGAACGGCTTATCCGGCCAACTAAGTGTTAGACTGCGTTCAACATGACTCAAGGACGTACAGCGAATCGGTCCTTAAACGACTCAGACGGGGATAGATCCACACCCAAGACCTCCATGCCTTGTTGCTTCACTATCGTCATCCCGCCCGGTCTCATTTCATTTTATTAACACATGATTCCTTTCCACGATAGCAAATATAGCCAACCGTGCCATATATGAATATCCCTATATCTCGCAGGTGACAGGAAATCACCTGACTTCTACCGCTTAAAGCAGGGCTAAGCATCTACTCGATCCTAGTCTATGTAGGATTCAAGGATTCATATATCTGGACAAGGAATGATATAATGCAGCAAGGTTTTCAACCAACTCCTACCACTTAATGCAACAATACTTATAACATATATAGAATTAATTGCTTTGAAGGTAGGAGGCTTATAATGCTCCGGGGCTTGCCTGGGATACGACACTAGTCAGTGTTTGTTAGATGACCCACGCTTGGCGAGCATCTCCCACTAGCACTTGTCCAGCCTTCTATCTGCGGGGTGGATCCACCAAACATCGTCTTCGGGTTTGGCTCCACATTATGTCCTCCACGTAGTGCATCTAGCGCACCTAGATGAGATGTAAGATGCAAGTGTATGAATACATGGAAATGCAATGGATGATGCATCACATACTAAACAAGGCAAGTACAAGGTTATACTAAAGACACTTAAGCACATCACTTTGCTTAAATAACATCACACAAACCAACATGCTAAGATAGCAAGGAGGGCACACTTAGCATGGCACACAAGTTCCACATGATCTCAGGTGTATTTAACTTAATTACCAAGGACATGAATCACACGTAGCAACATGCAAAGCAAGTCAAGGTGAAGCAACAACTATAACTAGAATATGTCAATTTCTGGACTTACAAATAGTAGCTTCATAAATCAATCATATCTGGAGTTTCATATATCCAAATGACTTACAAGAAGACATTCTGTAAAGCTTAGGAAATTATCTACATTTCATCTTTACACATCACAGCATGATTCCAAAGTTTAACATGTCAAATTTACACAAACATAGAAACTGGTCTAACAAGACGGAGAGCAAGCAATTCTGTAACTCAACTTTAAATAGCTATAATTCCTAAACCACATGGCCAAATACCACCAAATCTTAACAGCAGCTAGATATATAAATTATCTACAACTTTTGTATAAACAAGTTTCACAACAAAGGACATTATCATTAAGAACTTTGCCAAGTTTCCAGATCTGCCCAGAAACTTCATTTGCAAGAAATAATTATTAACTTATGTTGCAAACATATAATTGGACAAAACTAACTTTACCAACATGTCACACATGACTAATGAACACCAAAAAACACAGTGTCCATTCCTAATAATTTCTTTTAATGCATTTTCTTAATTTATTTAGATAATTAGGTGGAATTATGAACACATATCAAAATTGCATAATAAATTCTACCAAAATTACAGAGGCCTACACATGCTCCCAAAAGTCTACTATCCAAATTTGAAACCATTTGGACATGTATAATAACCTCTATGAAAAAGACAAATGGCTATAGCAATAAATCATGTGAGAGCAAGTTAATTCCAAAACTCCATATTTTCTGTGAACACAAGGCCATATTATGAATCAATATGATAGAGAAACATCATACTAAGGAAATGGAACAACATTTTCTATTTTATCATTTATATATTATTTATAAGCTATTTAGTAAGCCATAAACAAGTTAACTCAATAACTTGAGCATACAGTAAGCAATGGCCATGAACTTTATACAACAGTACATCCATAGCATGACAAGCCTACCATAAAAATTTCACACCAAATGGAGCAACACAACTCAAGATATAAAATGACAAGCAATATGATGCAGATTTCCTTATTTAACAAGGTCAAATCAAAACCTTAAGAAAACAGTGAACAATTAGTGTGTTTAATATTTTTACTAGCAAGTACATGTCATCACAAAATTTACAAAACAATAATCACTATTTTTGGAGTTCTAAAACTCTAGATCTTGCTCTGGTTAAGTTTAAAGGCATTTTTAGAGCATTTTTAAAACTTAAATAAAGACATCAGAAAACTTCTACAAACACCTTACAAATTATAACTCCACTGCAAAGATCTTTTCTCAAGGTTTCCAAAAAGTCCACATTTGCTATTTTTGGATTTTCCTAGCATGAGATATGATTTTTGGAAGATTTACAATTTCTCTGAAATTCAAAAACGCAATTAATTACCTAACCCTAGATCTGCTAGGTGTACCCGGCTATGCACCCAAGGCAATCATTATTTAACCGACGTGTGGGACCCGTCGCCCAACCGGGCCCACCTGTCATGCTCTTGGAGAAAGACAGAGAGAGGCACGGGGCCTTCTTCTTCCTCCGAAAGAAGCAGAGGAGCGGGGAGGAAGGACCGCCGGGGGTCTCGCCGGACGGCTGCCGGCGACCGACGGTGATGGAGCAGCGCGGATGCCTCATGGAGGTGAGGCGCTCCTGCGGCCACCCGCAGTGTAGCCTGCGACCGCCCGGGGGCCTCTGGCCACGCAAGCCCGGAGGCACGGCGGCGGCGCTGCCGTGGCGGTCGGAGCCAGGGAAGAGGCGCGGGAGGGGCGGCGCGGTGAGGGGAAGATGGTGCGGTGGTTTGATTTTGCAGTAGGGCTCTTGGTGGTGGCCGGCCACGGTGACCGGCAGCTCGACGGCCGGTGCTCTGGCGGTGGCAGGATGCAAGCGGCTGCGCGACCGGGAAGGCGGTGTTGAGGAGACAGCGCAGAGCGGGGATGTTGAGAGTGAGGCGGGCTAGGATGGGGAAGGCTCGTAGCAGCGACGGTGAGCTCAGCTCGGGAGCCGACCATGGTGGCAGCGGCGGTGTTTGTGCTCGTGCGTGCGCGTGCAGCCGCGAGGAAGGGGGCGAGTAAGTGAGGAGAAAGGAAGGGGCTCGGCTGGTCGCTCTGGTGCTCTACCAAGCCGAGCAAGGCTCAGGCACGCAGCAGGTAAGCGGACGCGCGGCGTCTAGGGTGAAGACGCGGGGTGCATGGTCGCCACGTCCACGGACAGGTGCCGCCCGTTGAGCCATTTCACCGAGCACGTGGCAGGCGCCGAAGTGGGTCGATTGGGACGCTGATTTGGGCCATTTCCGAGCTGATCTGGGTCTTGGGCCTAAAATAAAGTTTGCTCTCCTCCTAAAGCTCTACCACTTTGATTAAGGGTGCCAGGTCATTAGTGTCCCATATTAGGAGATAATTAGCCCTAAAGTTGACAATGTCAGCGATTTGAAGGCAACAAGCAACAATCCAAAATGGGGGTCAAAATGAATTGCAATTGGTGCCATCTTCTTGTATGCTCTTCCTCATCATGTAAGATCCAACTTTTACATTTGGACCAATTTAAGTTGCATAGCAAAATTTGGAGAACGCGAGATGCCAACCACATGACATTGAAATTCCAAACTTAGCCAAATTCGAGACCTCGAAAACAGCACTAAGTTGATTCTTGTGAGCTCTATTTGACTAGGTTAGAGGCCAAACTAGCTCTTGACCATTAAACAAAGTTCGTTCTACACAAGATGAACTACAACTTTTGTTTAAGGTCAAACCTCATAACTGGTACAGAACTTAGACTTCCACTTTGGTCAAAGTAGCAACTTGATAAAGCCAAAACTAGGGTTTTAGGCCAATCGGGGCAATTTCTTGACATTTGCTCAACATGAACCCTTCATGACTTTTGTTGTGGAGTTCATCTAGAGTCATTTGGGTAAATTTGCAAAGCTTGGTTGATGATCTATAGTTCTATTAACTTAATGGGGCAAATTCCAATAGGAACGGAACTTATCATTTCATGTGACTTTTTGATTCCAAACTTCATGAAACTTTTCCAGGGCTTAATATAGATAGTTATTGAGATGAGACATGTGAAGATACTTTGATAGCAACACCCAAGCATATATCTTTTAATTGAGCCTATATGTAAGCAAGGGTGCAATATCCAAGTTCAGGTTAGGGCTTATCCCCATAGGTTTGACTTTGGCATCGTCATCTCCCCTAATCTATCATGTTTGAACTCAAACCCACTACTTAATTGGTGATAAACACCTGGGGTGTTACATAGATAGCCTTCCATATCCTTGGAGTCTTTTTATTTCCTCCTTATTGGTAAGTCTTGTGGAGTACAATTGAGTACTCAGGGTTTGTTCTACCCTATTGCAGGTAACAGGTACCTGACCAGTTGACACTTGTGTGTAGAATCCTCCTGGTGGGCTCAGTGAGGATTTCCTTTACGTTGCAGACATAGAGTTTAATTTCAACCTTCATAAAATAATCTTTTGAAAAGAAAATATTATAATATGTTATCCTCACATGTATATAATTATGTCTCATGCTTAACGTTCACTAGCTTACAAGTAAACTTTAATTCCACTGAAACTCGGATCACATGATTTATTCTGATGTTGTAATTATCTTGTTTATCAGTCTGCTATTGTATTAAGTGATGTAAGAAATGGCTAAAAATATTGTAAGCTTTATCCTCTCATTTATGATCCTGACAAAAAATGTGGATTTTCGAGTTCTCCCTTTGGGTGTGCTCGATGGAACAACATGATTTAGTGCACTCACTTAGGTACTTAGTGCCTAATGGAAGACAAGTACTCTTGGGAGAGCATTAGATTAGGTAGTTCTACCACATGAGGCATGTTGATGGAGTGTTAAAGATGGAAGGCTTGTTGTTAATGGCAATGCATGCTAGTGCTTTCTTAATAGATTTCTTGCCATCATCACTATACGAAGAGCCATCACTATCCTATGTCACCACATAATCTTCACCTTTTTTCTTTTGGAAGGTCATCTTCTTCTCCTTCTTCTCCTTTTTTCTTCTTCTTCTTCTTATGCTTCTTCTCATCCTCATTATTGTCACTATTGTAGGGACACTCCCAACATGATCTGGGCTCTTGCACTTGTAGCATCTCCTCACATACTCCTTATTGTGATCTCTTCTCTTTTTTGCACCATAGCTCTTCTTCTTCATGAATTTACCCATCTTGCGCATAAAGAGAGCCATAGTTTCATCATCAATGTCGCTAAGATCTTCATCATCACCTGATTCTTTCTTGGACTTGCCCTTATTCTTAGATGATGAGCTAGCCTTGAATGCTACACTCTTCTTCTTCTTCTTGTCTTCATCTTCCTTCTTCTTATCCTTATCAACCCCCTCCCTTTCCACATGGTATGTCTCTTGTGTCATCACATCACCTAGTACTTAGTTAGGGATAATTTCCTTCAATCCTCTTTTTATGATGAGCAATCTCAACATCTCAAATCTTAGAGATAGGCACATCAAGAACCGATGAGAGATATCATCATCGTTGATCTTCTCTCCCAAAGCCTTCAAGTCATTGATAATCACTTACAAACAATGGAACATCTCTGGAATGCTCTCATCATCCTTCATATTGAAGCTTGTCAACTTGTTCTTGATAATGCACAACTTGGCACTCTTCACCGTCGATGTGCCCTCATATGTTTTCTCCAATCTCTTCTACACCTCATTAGCTCTCTCACAATTCTTGATTTGCTCAAAAACCTTGGAATCAATGGCATTGTAGATGGTGTTGAGAGCCATTGTATTGCATTGCTTGTTGGCCTTGTCTTAGTTGGTGAGATTGTCGGGATCAATGATAGCATAGTCACTCTCGGTCATATCCCACACTTGATCATTGATTGAACCAAGATACATCTTTATCTTTCTCTTCCAATAATCATAGCATGTGCCATCAAAGAACGGTGGTTTGCCCCCCACATGGTTGAACACAACTTGAGCCATCTTTTGACACCGAGGTTGTTAAGCCTTCAATCAAACGGTGACCATAGCTCTAATACCACTTGAAAGGTTCTAATATGGCTAGAGAGGGGTGAATAGCCAATTTAAAAATCTACAAACCAACTAGAGCAATTGATTAGTATGATAAATAGTGCAATACAATTTTGCTCTAGCTCTACGAGGGTTACAAGCCACCTATCCAATAATTCTAGTTGCTATGATCACTAGGCACACAAGGGGTTAAGTTGCTACTCACTAAGACATCTCAAACTTGCTACACTAAAAAGCTCTACTAGATAAACCTAAGCTACAAAGTAAGCTCTCAATTCTAGCTATACTAAAGAGCTTGCTACAACTAGTTGGCGAAAAGTAAAGGAGTGAGTAGGGTGATTATACCGCTACGTCAAGGAGTGAACCAACCACAAGATGAATGCCAATTCAATCACCAGGAGAAATCTAATCACACAAGAGAAATAAGATTTTTCTTCCGAGGTTCACGTGCTTGCCAGTATGCTAGTCCTCGTTGTGTCAACCAACACTTGGTGGTTCAGTGGCTAAGAGGTGTTGCACAAACCTCGTCCACATAATTGGACACCACAAGAATCTACCCACAAGTGAGGTAACTCAATGCACAAGTAATCCACTAGAGTTACCTTTCAGCTCTTCATCGGAGAAGGTACAAAACCCCTCACAATCATCGGAGCTGGCCATGAACAATCACCAACATGTGCTAAAACTCCTCCACTGCTCCAAGCCGTCTAGGTGGTGGCAACCACCAAGAGTAACAAGAAATCTGTAGCCACAACGATCTCCAAGTGCCACTAGATACAATCACTCAAGCAAATGCACTTGGAGTCACTCTCAATCCACTATGATGATGAATCAATGATGGAGATGAGTGGAAGATATTTGCTTAGGCTCACAAGGATTTCAAGTATGTCAAAGGGCTAAGAGACCCACCTTGGAGCCAACCCCAGCTATTTATAGAGCCCCCAAAGAAATAGAGACGTTCCTTTGCTCAGGGCTGACCGGACTCGGCTGATCGGACGCACCCAGCGTCTGGTCGCCTATGTCCAGTCAACAGATGGCCGCCACATGGCATGCCTTCAAACATCGTGCATTGATCTCCAATTGTCAAGTTCATGAACTCATGAAATTAAAGTGTGACCGGACGCACAAACAAAATCGACCTGACGTCGCATCACTCTGAGTTCGGTCAACACCAGTAATCTCCCAGAGAGTGTTTTTAACGATCGGACATGCCTGGTCAAGGATGACTCGGACGCGCCATAGCGTTCGATCGCTCTCTCTCTCTCTGCCACACACGTGCCTCAACCATTGAGCTGACGCATAAACAATGTTCAAGCAGCGTCAGGTCGTGCGGCTCTCTCTAGCATCCGATCGTCGAGTCACACTTCTTCTCTAGATCGCATGATCGGATGCGCTAGCAGCGTCAGATCCCCAGCATTCGGTCGTCCTCTCCCTTCTCAGCTAAGTGCAGCGCCTCCGCTATAATTGATCAGGCGCTGCCTAGGGTCAGGTCCCGTGCCCGGTGCAGCGTCCAGTCAGAGACCGACACTGCTTTTTCTTTTTCTAAGTCCACGACCACTTCACCCTTGCTTCCCAATTGCTAACCACAAAGTGTAGAACTTGTGTGCACGAGTGTTAGCATTTTTCAAAGCATTTTACAAGGGTTAGAAGTTAGCACACTAGGTCCCTAAATGCATATGCAAAAATAATATCACCTAGTGGCACTCGATAAATCGTTTAGCTAAAGATTTTCCCTCTTTATATTACGGCTATCGATCCTAAGTTACTCACACCCTCTATGGTGTCTTGAGTGCAAATCAAAACTAGTTCCTATCATTATACTTTTGTCAGTCCATTTTTATTTTTCTCTTTCTTCTTTTCCAAGTCGAGCACTTGATCATCATCAAATGTGGTCATGTCATCATTTCATGTGATCATCACCATCTCTTGAGTGCCACCATGCTCCACACTTGGATGGCAGTAACATAGCTTATATCATAACTCATGACAAATATTAGTACTAGGTTTCATCAATTATCCAAAACCAAACTAGTACTTTCACTGTGGCAAGGATATTTTAAAAGTAAATGAACTTGGCACATTAGAAATAAAAAACAATGCACATGTATTTCATTGGGACATTTTTACTAAATGGTCCTATACAAACACAACAGCATGATAAAAAATGTAATCACATCCTCATGTTTTTTTAAATCAATAAAAAACAATATGGTCATCTTTCCTTTGCTTACATTAGTGAAGAATATAAAATATATGCAATCCTCGTCCCGACCAATGAATTCGAATACAAAGAATCTTTTGCAATAACTCCCATCGATTTAAATATATTTCTATTTTTCCTATTCACCTTTAGTACCAAATGTCAAGAGGATCTGATGGTGTACCATTTCACCATATCTCAATTGTCTACCTCTTTTGGTAAAAGAGATATATAAATAAATATCAAAATCACCACAACCATCAAAAGGATATTGGAGAGATAAATAAATATGTCGCATTCTGAGTTCGAGAAGTGGAAATTGATTTCATTTATAGCTTTACAAAATGGTCCTAATAATATATAAATCACAATAAAAAATATATTCACATGATAAGCAATATCAAAACTAATAAAAAACAATCCCCTTGTATCTATCATCACTTCCCTGAAGGAGAAGAATGCAAATAGGTAAATCACTAGCCCAAGGAGCAAAAGTTGCCTGTTTAGTGTCATTGGTATACAAAAATACGCACCCTCTATTTTTATCATCCTTATCAACTTACGTAGCTGATTATGCTAATCAAGGAATGCATATATCAAAATATCATAGCATCCTTTAGTTGATTAATTAACACACGGATAAATTTAGTCTCCAAATGAATGGCGTAAATAATGCAATGGCTTATCCTCGTTGTGGTCATCATGTATCACTAATTTATTTTGACTATTCAACATGATTTACAGTTTAGTATGTCATTATAACTTGCCACAGTAACACACCAACTCTTTCACAGTCCTCGTCTCAATACAAGAATATATTAAAATGACTTATTTAATTATATTCTTATTTTATGTATATCTACAAAATAAAAATAGAATACATTATTCAAAATGCCTCAAAAAATAGACCATTTAAAAACACAAAGCTCTAACTTTTCCCCTCTAGAATCAAAATAAAGGCTTCTAAAAATGCAAGAATTTTGTACAAATCATAACGAAAATTTGTAGAAATCAGTTTATTTTTAGAAAAAAAAACTCATAAAATAAATAGAAAAAAATCCAAATACCAAATACATATTACAAAGAGGGCATAAAAGAAAAATCCATCCTCTCATACCTAATCATGGTAAAAATATAAATCACATCCTTAATGTTTTAAAATAAATAAGAAGTCAATCTTGACATCTCTTCTTCCATTACCTTGGTGGAGAAGAATATAAAATATATGCAATCCTCATCCGGAGCAATGATCCCAGTTACAAGGAATCATTTACCAAAAGTTCCATAGATTTAAATATATTTCCATTTTAAAACTCACAATGAATACCAAAATTTGGAGGATCCAAAGGTGCACCACATTCCACTATATATCTCAATTGTGCACCCCTGCAAACATTACCCAAATAGATATCAAAATTGCCACAAATATCTATTGTAGAAGTAAATGAGTATATGGAATTCTATGTCCAAGTAGTGGACACGGGTTTCATTCATAATTTTACAAAATGGTCCTAAACATACATAGATTGACATAAACATAATTCACTTGATCAAAAAGTTAAAAACAATAAAATCTAATCCTTTTGTATGTATTGTCACTCCTAGAGGACAAGGTTGTAAATATGTAAATCATTGTCCTAGGGGAGCAAAACTAGCAAGTTTCCTAATAAATATTTTAAAAAATGGTTCATCCTCTATCTCAATTTTGCAACCCTCATGTAATAATAAAGATAAAAGTTTTGCAACTATGGCAAAGTTATTCTAAAAGTAAATAATGAACACAACCCACTGCATGTTCAAATAGTTCACATATATACCATTGTGATATTTTACTAAATGGTCCTAAACAAACGCATTCATAGCCAAGTTTTTCAAATGATCAGAAGCATATACCTAATCATAATAAAAAAATATTCACATCCTCACAAAAAATTGATATCAATATAAAAATAATCCTCCTATGTCTCCTATGTCTCATGTCCCTCGTGAAGGGGAAGAGTGTAAATATATAATCATTGGCATAGAACAATAAAATTTGCATGTTTCATAATACATGCACATCTATTTCACAATATCTAAATTGTGCAGCCCATATGACAAAATTGATCATATAGAGATCAAATTTACCTTGATTGTGGCAAGGATATTTTAAAAGCATATGAACTTGGCACGTCAGAAGTCCAAAACAATGCACATATATTTCATCATGACATCTTTACTAAACAATCCTATACAAGCACATGATCATGATAAAAAATAATCACATCCTCATATTCTTTTAAAATAAATAACAAACCAATCTCATCATCTCTCATCCCCTTACCTTGGTGAAGAATAGAAAATATATGTGTTTCTCATCCGGTGCAATGAATTCAAAAACAAGGAATCCTTTGAAATAACTCAATAGATTTAACTATATTTTCATTCTCCAGTTCATGGTGAGTATCAAACTCTAAAGGATCAAATGGTGCCCATGTTACCATATATCAATTATGCATTCCTCATTTAGCAAAAAAAACTATCTAAATAGATATCAAAATCGCCTCAACTATCAAAAGGATATCGTGGAAGTGAAAATGATGTATTCTAAGTCCAAGTAGTGGACACGTATTACATTTCCAGTGTTACAAAATGGTCATGAACAAACATAAGATCAAAAGAAATTATAGGTTCACATGGTACAAAATCAAAATATTAAAATAATAATCCCTTTGTATCTGCAGTCTCTCTAAGGGAGAAAATTGTAATGTGTAAACTTGGAGGAGCAAAAGTAGAATGTTTCATAATATTTGTTTCAAAAATTAGGCACCCACTTGCATCATATCTCAGCTACGCACTCCATGTAATAAGAGTTTTCCATATAAAGATCAATTCTTTTACTAAAT
Source organism: Saccharum hybrid cultivar R570 (assembly GCA_038087645.1). NCBI lineage: Eukaryota > Viridiplantae > Streptophyta > Magnoliopsida > Poales > Poaceae > Saccharum > Saccharum hybrid cultivar. The sequence goes on along the minus strand of JAQSUU010000049.1, from coordinate 483,634 downwards.
GGTCCAAAACCGACACATTCATTGCCAAATTTTCAAAATAGTTCTAAACTTATACATAATCACAATAAAAAGCATATTCATATGCTTACAAAAATTGAAAACCAACAGAAAAGTAGCCCTCTTATATCTCATGTCCCTCCCAAAAGGAGAAGATTGTAAATATATAAATCATTGACACAGAAGAGCAAAACTCACATGTTTCATAAATGCATAAAAATTGTGCATGCTTTATGACAATATCTAAGTTGTGCACCATATGAAAACAATTGTTAATATAAAGATTGAATTTTCCTTGACGGTGACAAGGATATTTTAAAAGCAAATGAACTTGGCACATTAGAAGTCCAAAACAATGCACATATATTTCATTGGGACATTTTTACTAATTGGTCCTGTACAAACACTAAATCAAGGTAAAAAAAATGTAAATGTAATCACATCCTCAATCAATAAAAACAATCTTGTTATCTTTGATTTGCTTACCTTGGTGAAGAATATAAAATATATGCAATCCTCATCCTGAACTATGAACTCGAATATAAAGAATCCTTAGCAATAACTCCCATCGATTTAAATATATTTTTGTTTTTCCTATTCATCATGAGTACCAAAAGCCAAGAGGATCTAATTGTGTACTATTTCACCATATCTCAATTGTCTACCCCTTTTGGCAAAAGAGATATATGAATAAATATCAAAATTGCCACAGCCATCGAAACGATATTGCAGAAATAAATGAATATGGTGCATTCTGAGTTCGAGAAGTGGACATGGATTTTGTTTCTAGCTTTACAAAATGGTCCTAATAATATAGAAAATCACAATAAAAAAATATATTCACATGATAAAAACATCAAAACTAATAAAAAATAATCCCCTTGTATTTATCATCACTATTTACCCTAAACATGGAATGCATATATCAAAATATCATAGCATCTTTTAGTTGATTTACGCACAAATAAATTTAGTATCCAAATGAATGGCATAAATAATGTAATGACTTATCCTCGCTACGGTCATCAAATAACACTAATTTATTTTGATTATTTAGCATGGTTTGCAATTTAGTATGTTATTATAACTTGCCACAGAAAACACCTACTCTTTCGTAGTCTTCGTCTTAATACAAGAATATATTAAAAATGACTATTTAAACATATTCTCATTTTTATGTATAATCTACAAAATAAAAATCGAATACATTATTCAAAATGCCTCAAAAAATAGATCACTGAAAAACACAAAGCTCTAACTTCTCCATCTAGAATCAAAATAAAGGCTCCTAAAAATGCAGGATTTTTATAGGAATCATAGCAAAAATTTGTAAAAATTGGTTTATTTTCAGAAAAAAAAACACATAAAATAAATAGAAAAATCTAAATACCAAATACATATTACAAAGAGGACCTAAAAGAAAAATCCGTCCTCTCTAAGCCTCCCTCTAAATAGCAACACCCACCCCTCCCTCTCCTTTCCTCCTGTGTACACGGCTCCCGCCCCGCCTACCATTTAATCCCCGCCTCCCCTGGCCTCTGCCGCCCCGCCGCACAGAATCGCTTGGTGCACCCGGCGAGGGTGGGCCTCCTTGAACCCTAGCTTGCCCAGCCCCGCCGGGCCATGGGCAAGTACATGCGCAAGGTCAAGGTTTCCGGCGAGGTCGCCATCATGGATGTGTCCTCCGCTCCGCTCGGAGTCCGCACCCGCGCGCGCGCCCTCGCGCTGCAGCGCCTGCAGAAGCAGCAGGCGCAGGGGGAGGAGGGAGCTGGCGGCGAGTACCTGGAGCTAAGGAGCCGGAGGCTCGAGAAGCTGCCGCCGCCGCCGGCGCCCACGAGGAGGAAGGCGGCGGCCGCGGCCGCCGCTGCTAAGGAGGAGGTGGAGGCGTCGTACGGGGAGAACATGCTCGAGTTGGAGGCCATGGAGAGGTGAGTTTTTTTTCCCAATTTTCTGCCGCGTTCTTGGGTTGCTTGCTCGGGTTTTGTGGGGGATTAGCGGATTGCTGTCTATGGGTTATGTCGTACCAAGATTTTTTTTTGTGTGGCAGAAAGTTGAAAGTTCAGCGCTATGCGTTTCTATTTGAATGTTTTCGGTGTTTTCCCCTTTTTCGCGCGGTTCGTTCATGCAAATTTCCCCGACACGCTTGTAAAGCTCCTATGCTTTCTTGCGAATTTTTTGCTGCTCTAGGAACCCCTATTTTGCTAATTCTTGCCGTGCTCTCCTTCCGCTTAAATTTTCGGCGGTGTCTCTTGCGTTGTCTCCTGAAAACAAAAATTATCCCCAAATTCCTGCAATAATCGCTTGTCGCGGTCCAATTTCACCCCATAAAAGGTCCAATTTTTTTTTGTTCCTCTCGCTTGGTTTGAATCTCTGAAGCACCGAGTTAATTAGTTGTGCTCAATCTTGTACCAGAGCCCAATTAATCCACTAGCTTATTAGTGGGGTTTCTTGCAGTGGCCAGCCATGGCGTCCTCCTTTTCCATAGTGGAAGGGAAAAGTGGCCTCCTTTCCCCTTGTTCTTTCCCCTTCCCCATGGACTCACACGCCCTTGTTTCTTTTGCTTGGGGGAGACGAGTAGTCGGGACCCCTCATCAAATCTTTTACCAATCAAAAGCCCTCGTCACTTTTCGCAAGAAATTTCTCTGTTCCGCCCCCCGGAAAAGCGCCCTCTGCTCTCACCCTCACAGCCTCATTTCTGGCTTGGGTCTCTCTCACCACTGGCCTGTCACCTCCCTGGGTTCTGGAACGCGAGGAAATGGCATGTCCTTGCAAGGTCTCTTCCTGGGCCATGGCCCCAAATTGGCACCGCCATTAATGTTTGAGGTGAAAGGGGGTGGGACTCCTCCCCTTCTAGTACTACTAGACTAGAGTTTTTTTTTTAATCCTTGCGGAGCTAGGGGATGGAAGAACATTTCACGAGCTTGTTTGTAAATGTTTTTGGCCCTGCTGTTATCTTGCACAAGTGGTCCTCTTCTTCCCTGCCTAAACAGGTCAGAATCCATGATTAGCCCTGCTACGATTAGCCCCATCTATCGTTTGTAGACTGAACGCTGGCTACATGCATTGCATATGAGCAGCCAAGTACCCCTTGTGGGGGCACTTGCTCGCATGAGAGAGATGAACGGAAGCAGCTTATTCTGTGCCTTTTCTTTTGTCGTTCTTGGTTCACGGTTCACCATCTCGGGGCACTTGAGGTGTCTCGGTGTGGGGTTTGCATGCTAATACTATCCAAGAGCGCATCTATTGGCCAACCCCTGCCGTTTGCGGCTCTAGCCACGGTCTGATGGTTGCACGCCTCCTAAAGGAGGGACCATAGTACGGAACAGTAGTGAAGCTGAGCCTCTAATCCCTTTGGGCCCTCCATGTATGGCAGCCTAAACAGTAATTGGAGGGTGGAGGTGTGCACTACTATGATCTGAACAGTGCGTGTGTTTGTGTAAATCATGCTGCATCAGTGGCCACCTCCGAGCATAGCCAGGTGCATGTTGCTGGCCACTGTTTGGTGCTCGGCCTACCTCATGCAGTTTCGGTTCTGGGGTTCGCCTGCCTTCGGTGTCGTCTCGGGCGAGAGTGAGGCACCGTTTGGATGCTGAAATTTTTGGCAAAACGCTACTGTAGCGTTTCCGTTGTTATTTGACAAATATTGTCCAATCATGATCTAATTAGGTTTAAAAGATTCGTCTCGTCTATTTCGTCTAAACTGTGTAATTACGTTTGTTTTTTATCTATATTTAATGCTTCATGCATGCGTTCAAAGATTCGATGTGACGGGGAATCTTAAAAAATTTGGCATTTTGGGGTGCAACCGAACAGGCCCTGAGCCTTACCTACACATGGGGCTGCGAGTTGGGGCTCTCTAGTCCTAACCATTTTGTTGTTTCCTCTGGCTGGATGCTTGGTTGTCGGCTAGCCTTTTTATGGTACCTGAGCTAGATATCGAGAGGAATGGTAGATTTGCAGGACCACAAATGATGATGATGTGCATACTTACTAATGGTTTTGTATTACGTTTTTAGACATTTTTTTGTTTGCTTGTTTAAAATTTGTCTGGTTACTTTGGAATTAGAGAATTGACCTCGCTTTGTATGGAATTGGCTTCAGATTTTTCATGTATGCATACTAACCTTGTTGCTTGCAGGAATACCAGGGAGACGACGCCCTGCAGCTTGATTAACTCTGAGATGATTGGCACTCCCAGGACTCCCGGATCCACAACAAGATCCAGTCACTCTTCCCACCGCAGGGTGAAAGCTCCTCCGGTGCAGGCCGTCCCAAGTTCAAGGGAGATGAATGAGTACTTCGCTGCTGAACAGCGACGCCAACAACAGGCTTTCATTGACAAGTACGGGCCTTTTATGTATTCAGTTAACGAGTTGCATAATCTGTTTTGTCGATTCTTGATTCATTAGAACTTATTCTGATGATTCATTCTGCTTATCTTGATGATGCCTTGCACTAACCACAAACGTGTATAATCGTATGGCTTAATCTTCAGGTACAACTTTGATCCTGTAAATGACTGCCCTCTCCCAGGCAGGTTTGAATGGGTGAAGCTAGACTGATTGATTCAGAGGACAAGAGAGCAGCAGCATGGAACTCACCTCCGCTCCCTCCACCACCGCAGTGTTGTGGCAGAGGCGCATACCGTCGTGTTAGCTTTGTTTCTGTTGTAAAAACTTAGTGTTAGCCTGTAGCCTTAATTGTCGTGTGTTACAGTACAGAACTGATGCTGAGTTACGACACCCTGATCTGATCTGATCCCTCAACTCCAGTGTAACCCTTAACAGCTCATTCTGTAAGGAACCTACCACCCTGTTACCAGTTGCTGAATTAATGGAGTAGCTAATGATGTTTTATCATAGTTATTAATAACTTATCCTCTGATGTTGCACCTGAAGTTGATGTAATTTTTGTGTATGATCCCGCTCTTGGTATCTGCAAAGCTGGCTGCCATGGTTGAACTTTGGGGCCTTGTGCTGTGCCTTTCCATGATTGGCAGTGGCATCTTCTCTCTCAGGCCTCAGGATGCTGCTGCTTGTCATTATTGCTGGCCATGCTTTGCATTTGCTGTGCTCGGACTATCCACACTCATGGACCTTTATATTTATTCTTTAAAAAAATATTTTATCCTAGACACCATAAAATATACAGTTTTCTCGTATTCATCTATCTTCTATATCATGCTCTATCCACTGTGAGATCCACTTATTACTTTATCTAAATATATTCATGTGAGATTTAGTTTTGAAGAATTTATTGAAACGAATTTAATGGTGTAATCGGAATTTAATTTGACTTTTTAGTTTGTGAGTTATAATAAACTTTTTTTTTTGTTAGTAGCAACAACGGGCCCGCGTCCTCCGCGCGCGAGCAGCGGCAACGAGGTGGGGCTGCGCGGCACTTAGCAACGTCGGATAGAGGAGGACCTGTAAAAGTACTGTGTCTCGCCATATTTAACGGATAAAACTCGATTGCGTATCATTTGGAGGCTCTCGTCCGCTACAGCACTACTTCCACGCTATACGCCGATGTGGCCTTTACCGAACGCGGGTGTCGGACGCGGTGCGGGTAGTCTCAATTGCTCCTGCATTCTCTCGGTTGCTGCGACGGTCATGAGAGTTTGGATTGTATCCTGCTTGGCCAATTTAGTTCTTAAAATATTTTATGAAATACTATCGTAACATTTTTCGTTGTTATTTGGTAATTAGTATCTAATCATGATCTAATTAGGCTTAAAAGACGAGTTTTATTTTTTATCTATATTTAATACTCTATACATGTGTCGATTCGATGTGACGAAGAATCTACTATTTTTTTAAAATATTTTAGAACTAAACAGGGCACATAGTCCTCCATCTGGTGATTGGTGAATGCATGCCTGAGTGGTGCATGCTCGCAAACTTTTGTGCATTGTGGGCTGATCTCCACTTGTGCTTCAGGGCCGGTTTAGATCTAAAATTTTTGGTAAAATGGTACTGTAGCGTTTTTCGTTGTTATTTGGCAAATATTGTTCAATCATGGTCTAATTAGGCTTAAAAGATTCATCTCGTCTATTTCGTCTAAACTGTGTAATTAGTTTTATTTTTTTATCTATATTTAATATTTTATGCATGTGTCCAAAGATTCGATGCGACGAAGAATCTGAAAAATTTTGCAAATTTTTTTGAGAACGGGGCCAAGTGGGTGATCCTTTCACTGCGTGTGCAAGCTGACGTGGCCGTGTTTAGATGCCAAATTCCGGTGCCGGAATCGGCGACGGCTGCTACAGTGTTCCTGTCGGAACACTGTATTAGCTTCTGTTTTTTAGTGTAAAAAATTGTCTAAATTGATTAATTAGACTCAAAATGTTCGTCTCGTAAAGTACAACAAAACTGTATAATTAGTTTATTATTTTATCTATATTTAGTACTCCATATATTTGCCGACATTTTGATGTGATGAGGAATCTTTTTTTACATAGTAAAATTTGGGGAGGAATTTGGCATCTAAACAAGGCCAGTGCCTTTGGCTGCTGTGATGACCGGATTCGAGCAAGGGCCTCGTTTAGTTCGGTGAATTGGGGAGAAAAACACTGTATTAGAATTCCTGTAGCATTTCGTTTGTATTTGGTAAAAATTATCCAAATTTTGACTAACTAGGCTTAAAATGTTCATCTCGCAAAGTACAACAAAACTGTGTAATTAGTTTTTGATTTCATCAACATTTAATACTCCATACATTTGCCAACATTTTGATGTAACAGGGAATCTTCTTTTTACATAGTAAAATTTGGGGAGAACGGGGAGAACTAAACAAGGGCCATGTTGCGCTGCCTGGCATCCTGACCTGATCCTAGCACAGCCTCTCTTGGCCCCCATGTGTTCTTACCACAGTGCTGGACTGCTGGTAACTGGCCGTGGTAACTGGTAAAAAGAGCGCCCTTTCCACAGTATATCCTTTCTGGTGGTGCCTACCCACTGGTCCGGGGGGGGGGGGGGGGGGTTTCCTCCTTTTTTCACTTGCCTTCCTGACCTTTCATTTTGAGTTGCAAATGGCAAGATCCTTTTTTCTTTGAGTTGCAAATGACAAATCTTTTGATTTACTATTAGATCAACTCTTTTTGTACGAGTGGTGGGTGCTTGCTTCTTTGAACTCTTTTACTTCGGGACTACTTTCATCAGCATTGGTAGGGGTTTTTTTTTTGGCTCCGTGACTTGTATATATTGGGTCATGGTCAGTATAGACGCCAAAATAAGCTGCCCCTTGTATGTACTTCTAAAATCTCAAGCTAATGCATAACTAGCAGTGTACTGGTTTTTTTACTTTCAGGACATGGTTTAACAAGTTACGCACAAATCTGATTCCTTTGTTCTTGACAAGACCATGCGGATGCATTTCATACTCTAAAAGTACAAATTCTGATGAGTACAATCCATGTCCTGTCATTATCTTATCTGAAACAGTTTCACTTTTGAAATGTCGGCCGTGTTTAGTTCGCCGGAATCGACGTAGGCGGAGGGGCCGTTCGGCTCGAATGATAAGCTGGCTCCTAAGTATTGTTCGCTGATTTTTTTTTAGAGAAAAATATTTTTCTGATCGAAAAAATAAGCCGAATAAGACGGATTATAAGCCAGATGAATAGGATCCGAGTTACTGTGTAACACTGTGCAACACGATAGCATTTTATTTTTATTTAGTAATAATTGTCCAAACATTGACTAATTAGGGTTAAAACGTTCGTCTCGCAAAGTACAACAAAATTGTGCAATTAATTTTTGATTTCATCTATATTTTGTACTCCATACATATGCCGACATTTTGATGTGATGGTAATCTTTTTTTGCATAGTGGAATTTGGAAGGCAAATTTGGTATCTAAAAACAAGGCTGTTGTAGTACCAAATACTGTACTATCAAGGATGTGTTCACTTCCCATGCAAACCCAAAATATTTTCTCTTCCATCGTCACATCGAATCTTTAGACGCATGCATGGAACATTAAATATAGGTAAAAAGATAACTAATTACATAGTTTGTCTGTAAATATCGAGACGAATCTTTTGAGCCTAGTTAATCTATAGTTAGACAAATTTTACCAAATAACAACGAAAGGTACTACAGTAACTTTTCATCAACTGAACACACCCCAAATTCCTTAGAATCTTAGTGCAGGTTTTATTAAATCTGGTGATGAGACGACTCAGCCCATGATGCTGTTCACTTTAGTAATGGCAAAACTATATGCCGCTTCTGCGAAGCTAATAACTATTACGAAGGACACTGATTCCTCCATAGTGATTATCAGGTGAAATTAGTACTCAGTCCAGGACTGTCAAATTTTGTGTTGACGTGGCCAGGCACAGCTTTCGTCATTCAATCAATGCTATACAGTAGGAAAAACATAAAAAAATATGAACATTGTGAAACTTTATCACTTTATGGTAATAGACATACAACTCTTTCTACAGGAGTTTGCAGTGTTACGAGATGAAATTCGTCCTTTTTATACAGGAGCACTAGTGGGGAGTTCTGCTGAAATTTTTCAACGACATTCCAGGTTGCGCTGCAGCGTCATTGCTGATGCAGCTCTTCCAATGTTGATGAGTATCCAAACTCTACTCGAACACATTGGTCACTGGGGCCAGTAGCAGCACTTGGTGGATCCTGCTGACAGGCAAATTTGGAGGCATCATTTGAGTGCACCATGAATCTAGAGCTGCAAAAGACAAGGGTGACTGAAAGTGAAGGTAAGGGGTTGTTTAGTTGGTGAAAAAGTTTGGGTTCGCTATTGTAGCACTTTTCGTTTTATTTGGCAATTTATGTCCAATCATGAACTAATTAGGCTCAAAAGATTTGTCTCGTGATTTACAACTAAACTGTGTAATTAGTTTTTTCTTTCGTCTACATTTAGTACTCCATGCATGTGCCATAAGATTTGATGTGACAGATACTGTAGCACTTTTTGGGTTCACTTTTCGTGAACTAAACAGGCTCTAAGAGTTGGAACTTGGCTATCATGTGCACATCTCTTAAAAGCTTCAGTGTGTACTTCCTTCTTGCAATGTCCAGTTGGTCATATGATTGCCCTACCTACACCTCAAACTTTCTATTTTCTAGCACCACAAAAGATTGATTCCCAAGCATTTCTTGCTGCAAGATGTGCGAGGATCATTCCAGCACTTTGTCACATATGTATAGAAGCAGCCAAGTTATCTAGATTCTAGTTGCCCAAAACAGACCTTTCCGAGATGTGTGCTCTTATCCTAAAACAGTTACAAAATTAACAGGGTGTTTGTTATGCGAAATCAACCATTCTATATGAGGTTGTGCATTATGAGTCCATTCCTTAAACTTGGTGAAATGACTTTATTCATACTAGTACTAAACTACTCCCTCCGTTCTAAATTATAATTATAATTTAGTGAAGGTATGTGGGAGTTGTTTAGTACTAATTATTTGCCGTCGACGAATGAGGAGATAATGGATCACCCTATTTTACTCCACAAACCAAACAATATAAAGAGTGAGAAGATGATAACTAACTCATTCCTCTAACCAAACAGCTATAAGAGTTTAACCTTGTCATAATTGTGTGTTTAATTACGTGTTGGTACTTGCTGGTCACTGGAGGTATGGAAGGCCATGTTACGGGGGCTAACTCAACGTTAGCCTGGGCCATCTTTACAAGGAGCAGCAGACTGTGCGAAGCATTTAGAACAACCATTTATAGAGGTCCCCGCTGCTGCTTTTTCGCTTGATTAGAGGATGATTTCGTCTGACCATTTGTCAGTCAGGTGCTGTATTGTTTAATTTATTATTATACAGTAATAATTCTAAGGTTTGGGTGAACCCTGGATCTAGTTGGTGCCGTACACTTTGTACACTGTGCACTGCAGTTTAAACTTGTCTCCGTGAAATACTCAGAGTGAAGCATGAGCATGAGGCTTCGAAATTATTCTTTTCCTTTTCCATTTTCTGGACCCTGTTAATGGGAAGAAAATAAAGGTAATACTAATTTGTTATCTTAAGCTGTTGTTCAACAATATAGAGAAATTGGACTTCATGGCGCCGCATCACCAAAATAAAGGTACTGGTATTTGTAAGGATTTTGGGTTTTTCTTTCTAAAAGATAGTTACAAATACTAGTTACAACAGTACTATCTCCATAAAAAAATGCAATTCGAGGAACAGCGTTCACTCGAGCATATGGTGGTGGTGCCTGGTCTGAGTTTAAATCAGCGGTAATCCTAGCTAGCGCCCGGACATCTAGCACGCGAGACACGGCCGGACGCCAGACCCTTCGTACCGCGCCCTGCCCTCCCGCACGAAATCACACCCCCCACCCCGCGCGCGCACGTAGGGATGAAAACGATCGGAAACGATCGATAGGAGACCAAATCACTTTCGTTTTCACATCTTTTGCTCGAAAACGAAATCGATATGATATTGTCGGAAATGAATACGGCGCCGATATTCCAGTAATTTCAAAAACGATAGTAGTCGATCGGAAAATACATCGATAACGATCGGAATCCATGAGAACGGTATCTAAAAAACGATAAACACGCCAAACTGTAGAACATGAAAAGATCCATATAACTCAACCTATCTCACATGACAATAGTAAATAAAGCCACAATTGACAAGATCACAAACTGAAACCACACAATTTACACAATCTTAGGTCTCAAATAGTGGCAAACCACGCAACAATATGGCAATTCTTGACAAAGATACAAATAAACAATCATGTTCTAAGTTGACTCGACATAAATAGTGATCAAAACATGAATTATTAGAGTTTCTTTTTCAGTGGAGGTTGTAGCATGTAGGTTTCTTAAAGATGAACGTCAGGCATGTCATCGTCGTCCCCGGCCACATCTTCCCATTCATATTCTGAGTATTCATCCTACATAGTTTGTGATGGATACATACATATGTTAGTTCTCATACAAGACAACTGTAGATGAGTTAGTAACAAGCATCATATTAATGTACGGAGATATGTAAGGCTCGTAGCAATAGATGTATTAGCGTAATAGTGCTAATAAGAAATAAAAATCTGAGAAACACATATATAGCTAATAAGAAGCAAACACAATATATGTATGTGTCACAGGTAGCAGCCAATACATCATATACAAGGTAAAAGCTAAATAAAAGAACCTCGAGCGTTGATTGTCTTCTTGTTATACATATGAAATACTTTCGTTAGATAGTTCCTTTCCAAAAATTATTTACCTTGTGTGCAGATGTGATCCTTTTAAAAAAAAATGTCTTGTGTGCTTGCAGCTTGCGTGTACAGATATGATCCTTTCAAAAAAAATTACCTTGTGCTTGCGTGTGTAATGCATTGTATATCTATAAATAAATAAGGATTCATTAGTTAAAGACTTTTGAATCGGTAATTACCGACAGTAAATTACCGGTTAAATACGGGAATCTTCGAAAACGATCGGAAGAGGGCAAAATTATTTTCGCTTTCGTTTCCGATTATTTTTACCGTTATCATTTTTGTTTTTTCGGTTACCGCTATCATTTTCATTTAGGCATAAAAATCGAAAAAAAAACTCAAAAACGATTTCGGAAAATCGGAGATTATCATTTTCGTTTTCATCCCTACGCGCACGGAACAGAATAGAAATCGAAACCCGCCATTCCTCCACTCCCCAACGCGCTCCTATCCCCTCGTTCCTCACCGTATCCTGTTCCCCCACCGTGCCTCTGTGCCAAAAGAGCATGTAACACTTCAACTGCAATATTGCAAAAATATGTGGAAAAACTATGTAGTGCAACATCGGGTTGTAAATACTGCAACATCAAAAAAATATGTAATGTAATATTGAAAAACATATATTGCAACATCGAAAAAATATGTACTGCAACAACGAAAAATATGTACTGCAACATTGAAAAAATATGTACTACAACATTGAAAAACATGTACTGCAACATCGAAAAACATGTACTGCAACATCGAAAAAATGTGTACTGCAACATCAAAAATTATGTGCTGTAACATCGAAAATTATATACTACAACATCTCAAGTAGTAGTACTGTAACATCACAAAAACATCTGTTGCAACGACTGAAAAATCCCATTATAACATTCGAAAATCATCTGTTGCAATATCCCAAAACACCCATTGCAACATGGAAGGAGGAATAGGGACCCAGAGCTCGTCGGAACTCTAGCCACCGCCACGTCCCTCAGATCCAGAGAAAGAGAATGAGGAGGAGGAGGAGGGCTCATATCCAGAGGAGGAGGAAGAGGAGGAGCACTCAGATCTAGAGGAGGAGGAGGAGGGCTCAGATCCAGAGAAAGACTCATCTACCTCGCCGGAGTCACCACCATCGCCCTCGTCTCTGATGGCATGGAGGTCGCAGAGGGAGGGGTGGCAATGACCAGGCGCGCGGGTGCGGCGGGCTAGAGAACAGCGCGTGACACAGTAGCGGAGTGGGTGCGGAGGAGCGGGCGAGCAGAGCGAGAGAGTGGATGCGGGGGTCACAAGACAGGATGGGAGTGGGTGGGGGAGTCGAGCGGAGAGCGACGGATAAGGCGCCGAGGCACGGGGCGGGTCGGTCGAGTCGTGCGGGGTCCGTCCGGACGGGACGGACGCCCGCATGATGTCATTATTGTTAAATCTTTGATTTGGCATGAGTGTTTGTGTTTTTTCTTGATTTATTTTAAGATTTGACAGTGTCGTTCTTCTGATTGTAGGCGACGTGCCAGTAAGCAACGAGATACCTATAATAATTTTCTCAACTTTGAGATATATTGGCTTGGTCTTTTGAAAGTACTCATTACATAGGATTTGCTTGTGTGCGTTTGTGAAGCGGTGAGTGTACATGTGTTTGTGGATGCAAGATGCCTACGTCTGTATTGTGTAATTTTAAAAGATTTAAGTTTAATTAAACCTACATAAAAAGATAGTGTATTTTTATAATATATATTTAATTTAACTTTGTAAATACTGATATTATTTTTCTATAAATTTAATTAAAGTCTGGATAGTTTGACTTGGACTATTTATAATTGCAATTTTTTAACGGGAGGAGTATATGTGGATGCTTGCTTAGATCAGTCTCAACGATAATTTTATGAGAGCTTAATGTGCACTAAGGCCATGTTCATCTGGCTTATAATCCGTCTTATTCAGCTTGTTTTTTTAGTCGGAACAGTATTTTTCTCTCACAAAAAATCAGCCAACAGTGTTTTTCAGCCGGTTTATAATTCCAGCCGAACGGCTCCTAAATAAGCTGATGTGCCATTATAAATGAAGAGAGAGATAAAAAAATTATGAGATGAAATGTGTTTTATTGGGATAAAACTAGTTTGGACGTTTACACTGTTTTTAACACGTGAAGGTCTTCAAAACAGGATATAAAACTTCCATCGAGACTGTCGTGCTCATCGTGACTATAGGCCCGGTTTAGTTTGCACAATTTTTTGCAAAATTTTTCAGATTCCCCGTCACATCGAATCTTTAGACACATGCATGAAGCATTAAATATAGATAAAAAATAAAACTAATTACATAGTTTAGACGAAATTTATGAGACGAATCTTTTAAACCTAGTTAGTCCATGATTGAATAATATTTGTCAAATAACAACGAAATTGTTACAGTATCATTTCCCAAAAATTTCCGGGAACTAAACAGGCCCTATGACATGCATCCGAATTGCAGGATCACCTACATCTCCTCTCCTGGATCCAAGAGCCAAGAAATGGTGCAGCCGTACAGGCTTAGCAGCGAAGATTAGGGACTGTTTGGGTTGGGCGTTAAAGTTTAACAAACACTGTAACACTTTCGTCTTATTCAATAAAAAGTTTTCAATCTTAGACTAATTAGGCTTAATAGATTCGTCTCGTAAATTACTCCTAATCTGTGCCGACATGCATGCAATTAGTCTATATTTAGTACTTCATGCATTTGCCGCAACATTGATGTGATGGGAGTTAAACTTTAACCTGTCTGAACCAAATAGGGTCTTAGCCCTGTTCGGCTTATCAGCCTACTTTTTTTCAGAAAAAAAACATATTTTTCTTTCACAACAAATCAGTCAATATTACTTTTTAGCCTGACTTTTCAGTTTCAAGAGGTGTACCACTGCTCACTTCGGTTAACAATCACGACCCGGACAAGTTTTTGAGCGTACTGTATATTTCATGTCTTCATTTCTAAAATATGGTAATCTTAAAAACCGATAATAAAAGAGGTTCTTTCAAAGTTTCATTTCAATGTTGGGTAAATTTGTTGTAGGACACTCTTCAACGGTGGTATTTGCTAATAGATACACTACTCATTGTTATTTTTGCTAAGAAACACAATTTAATTGTGGTAATTGGTTCATGGACACTATAGCTACTAAAATAATATTATCTAGAAGTGGATAGGAGAGAGAAGTTAAAAACGACCAAAATACCCCTGGCTATTATAGTATGACCCTTAATATTTATTTAAAATTTTATAACTTTTGTATATTTAGTCGGATGAAATAAATTTTATATCAAAAATGTACGACTTAATGAGATGTACAAGGTTGTAGTTGGAGAGTTTTTTATTTGAAACTATTAAGCTATCAAAACTTCTTTTTAATTTCTCATAATTTAAAATTCAAATTTTAAAATTATCAAATGACCTCGGATGTTCTATGTCAACATTCGAGGTCATTAGGTCTCATAGCTAATGTCCACGGATGTTGACATGGAATATACGAAAGTTGCATATATCAATACGATCTATAACTTTGTAGTTGATAAAATTTTTAATCCAGGATCACTTAGAGTCCTAAAAATTGATTTTTTTATTAAATTTAGAAATTTAGAAAATTCAAATGGCTTCGAACATTGACACGATCTATACCACAAACATTAGAAAATTTAAATTTTAAAATTAAAATATTAAAAAACTATTTAGGATTCTAAATGACTTTAGATATTCTAAATTTAAACTATTTGAGAATTTAAAAATAACTTTCATATTATAAATAATTTTCAATAAAAAAGTTGTCATCTACAAAATGTAGATCTAGCTGAACACTCTCCAGTTATGACAATTTTGATATAAGTTTGTCTTCATTTGACTTCGTATGCAAAAGTTAAAAATTTTAGATAACTATAAAAGACTATATTGTAATAGTCAGGGACAAAAGTTATAGTGTGTAAGAGTTGATTACTACAATTGAAGAGTGTCTTTTAACAAATACAACATTGAGTAGTGTGCATCAGCAAATGCCGTCATTGAAGAGTGTCCTACGACAAATTACCCATCAATGTTTCGTTAGCTGCAACATTTATCTTTTGCATTATGTTGTGATCAAACATATCATGTAAACTATGTAGCAATCTAATATTGTTATAATTTTTGCATTGTGTTGTGATCAAACATGTCATGTAAACTATGTAGTAGCAATCTAATATTGTGATCAAACTTATATTTCATTTAGTTGTTCCAAAGCACTAGTTGTAATTAAATAATTTCAACATGTAGAAACTTTTAATCACTCAACCCAGTGTTTTTTTACTCATTTCAAAGTGTATAGCTTCAATCTTGTAACGATTGATGACGAGATAGTTAAAATCGAACACCTATGCATCATGATTGTAACGGAACCGCCCAATTATACGAAATTAAGTAAGAAAATTCTCCTGCCGGGACAGAGAATCTAGCAAACTTAAGCCCGTATAACCCGGTAGTCCATGAAATCTCGGGGGATCTCAAATTTTTCAACAAACAGCCAGGACCGTACTGGTTTAGTGGTTACAGTTCACATGCGTACATAGTTCAAATACATCGGAGTTTAAATAAAGATATTACAACACTGAGTTTGAAATACAGGTAGCGGAAGCATTATTGTCCAAAATCAACACACACCGTTTTGTTTAAATAATAGTGCTATATTGTAGTCTCCTCCAACAAAAGCATCGAGATAAGAAGTATGGAGCGACCATTGCCCTTGGTCCTAATAAACACCTGCAACAAGGGGTAGAAGAACCCTGAGTACAAGAAGGTACTCAACCAGACTTACCCGACAACAACCAGAAAACAACAAGACACCAAGGAGTATGCAAGGCTTTATAGTGGGGTGGGCTTGACAATATTTTGCATAAAAGGCGATAGCACTTAAATTGCAATATAAATCTTTAGCATCAATTTAACTTGTTCATTTAAACCTATCTAGATTTGCACCTGTACTAGAGCAATCACTTGGATAAGATTAAGCAATCAATAGTAATCAATTATGTTTAGCATTGTCCACATCATACTCATAACCATAACCATCATCATGTTCCATAATCACATTACTATGATGACGTAACTCGGTCCAGTTGCTCACTATCTAGGAGCTATGGCGACTCGAATGGATTACTAACCAGCTGGTGATGTATTCCCCACACAAACCACACTCACCGGCCCAGTGAGCTACAGGTCACCCTTGGTACTATTCGGAAAAACGTCGCGGGACCGCCATGAACCCTATACGC
Source organism: Saccharum hybrid cultivar R570 (assembly GCA_038087645.1). NCBI lineage: Eukaryota > Viridiplantae > Streptophyta > Magnoliopsida > Poales > Poaceae > Saccharum > Saccharum hybrid cultivar. The sequence goes on along the minus strand of JAQSUU010000049.1, from coordinate 467,165 downwards.
CTTGGGTTCCTCCCGCGCTAGGTCACTCAAGCTATGCCTGCCCACGCTGGAGCCAGGTCATTCTTGTCCACGGTCAACAGGCCCGAGGTGGTCTTGGCATCATCTCGGTCATCGGTCCGAACAGAGCTACTAGGCTTCACGGTCGGAAGTACTTATCCGGCCAGCTAAATATGGGGCATGCGTTCAAAAAGGACTAAGGGCCGACAACGGTACGGTCCTTAATCGACACAGACGGAAACTACAAGCACACAAGACCCATGCCTTGCTGCCCAACATTCCGCCCAGTCTCCATTTATTTAACCATAAATGGTTCTCTTTCCATGATAGCACATTGCTAAACATGACATGTTTTTACCTAAATCGTAGGTGACGGGAAATCACCTACTTCTACTGGACTAAGCATAGCTAAGCAGATATTCCGGAACTAGACTTAAATAGGATATCAGGATATATCAAGGTGTTCAAGGAATATCGTAGTGATATGCATCAACGGTTTCAAGCAACTCCTATAACTTAATGCAACATTACATATAACATATATATATTTATCTTGCTTTGATAAAGTAGGAAGACTTATAATGCTCTGGGGCTTGCCTTCCAGAAGGTTGACAGTCGGTGGTCCCGACACTTTAGCAGATCACCGTCTGGCACCTCGACTTCTGGTTCTCCCAGGGGTGGCACCACTCGTTGCACGGCCTCCTTGGGAACTCCGTGCTCCCCGTGTATTGCTTTCTACACCGATCCTGTATGATGCATGTGTGCATGGTTATAAGTGCTGATGGAAAAAGGTGCACCAATGGGATGGCATATGATTCTCATGCTTGCATGTGTATGTAAATGCACCATTCACATTCTACTTAACAAAGCAAGTTCGTACTTCTTCTCTATCTACTAATCACATGGAATAACAAACATGCATGCAATCACATCTAGGTATTTTGCTACTAACTACTTGCTGCATTACAACATGAAACAACATGGCATAACACACCAGCAAGCTAATTGGCGCTTCAAATATACACCAAAACAACAATATTAACTAAACATGCAATAAAGGGATTCCAGATTAAAACCTAATTTAATCTAGGTTTGAACAGTAACCTATATTTTTAGTTCACAGAAAATTCTCAGAAAATTACAGTAGCTTAATCATGTCAAACATAGACTATCACCAAACTTTCACTGCATTAGGACATGTATAACATCCTACACAAAAAGGACAAAAGTAGTGCTACACCATGCATAGAAAATACTTTGTACTACAAAAAGTACCAAACAGAACATTGTATATTTTTCTTATGATTTACACAGTAATTAACAATCATAGCAAAAGTTTCACATGCATGTATTATTCATATTTTTAGCCCTAGCAAAAATAACAAATCTAGGCAAATAAAGGCACTTGAACTACACATCAATATTTTTCTACACAACATGCATGACACACATTTTTCATAGGTAGTACATCTCATAAGAAGACTAACAAAATTGGAACTACATTTTTCTGACACATAATGGATTTACTATGTATTTCTGAAGTTAAAAGCATTTATCAATAATTAAATAAAACCCTATATAAAAGCATCACAAACATGACATGCAATACATCTAAACTGCAGATCTAATCCCAAGGAACACAACAAAATTGGTCTCACTCAAATTGGAGCATTTTTCGCTGAGATATCAATTTTCAAAGCTTTTATACAATTTCTAGAAAAACATTTCAAAAATCTTTTTTCAAAAACCCGGCTGCAGAAAGGCTAAGTGTACCCAGCTCTGCGCACCCAGAGCGCTACTGAGCCGCTGCAAGTGGGCCCCCGGGCCCCACTGGTCAGCCAGAGAGGAGACAGGGGAGGAGCATCGCCGGTCGGAAGTCGCCGGCGGCGAGGTTTGCGGCGGAGCGAGCAGCACCAACAGGTTCCCCAAGGCGGCACGAACACAGCGAGGTAGAAAAGGGGTTCAATAGGGTAGGGTGCAGGTATGCCGGCGGCCATGGCGGGCGCGGCCGTGCTGCTCACCGTCGGCGGCCGAGACAGGCTACGACGAGGCGAGGGAAAGGGCGGGGCGGTTTTGCGGGGTCGAGCAGGGTGGGGCAGATCTCCTCACAAGCCGAATCGTGGTGAGGCGCCCCGGTTGGCGAGCTGCGCGGCGGCGGAAATGGCGCGGTGGCGCTGCTACGGCTGCTGCTATGCTTTGGCGAGGCGAGCGACTGGAAGGGAACCGAGGAGAAGGCGAGCTGCTGCGGCGTTTTGTCGAGCACGCGGAGCGGTAGGGGCCACCCAGGGGCGCGTGGCGAGCGGCTCCGTACGCCGGCGACCACGCGGCAGGCACGGCCTACACGCGGTCGGCCTAGCCGAAACGGGCGGGAGCGGCGCGGGCGTGGAGCGGGCGGCGCGAGTGGGCCGGCCCAAGAGTAGTGCGGGAGCGCGAGGTGCGGTGCGGCGCAGGCCGGGCCAGCAAGCCTAATTGGGCTGAAAACGAGGCCGAGGCCCACGAAGCCTGGAAAAATGATTTTCATTTTTGTTTTCAAATTCCATTTTCCAAACACAGCCCCAAATTAAATTTTGAACAAGCAAACGACGTTTTCTCAAAATGGTCCAAAAATAAAAGTCGATCAGGATTTTGTGCTCTACAACTTTGTTAAAAGACACAAAGCCAAAATCCCAACCGATTTTGAACTAGGGTTAAAAAGTTGATTTTTAAATAAAAACCTTATTTTTCAGGATGATTTTAAAAGCAAAATTTGGAAAACTTTTCAAAAGGAACTTTGCTCCAAATTACTCGATGACCAATTTTAAGTTGTTTAAAACATTCAAACAAGCATGATCACGGTACTATTCTAATGAAAACAAGTAAATGCAACACTCATGTTTCGTTAGCATGTTTTTGGATGTTTTATTTATATAACATGACATGCTTATGAATGCATGATGGTGCTTATGCTCATGATTTACAGATGCTAAATGCACGCGTAACACCGGGGTTGTAAGGTCCTAGATGGCTAGAGGGGAGGTGAATAGCCTATAAAAATTCCTACACAAGCCACTAAGCAAACTTGTTAGAATAACAAACGGCGCAAAGCGAGTTTTGCTTAGCCTACGGTTGTGATGCAAGCCTCCTATCCACAAGACTAATAGATTATGATCTCTAGTTCACACAAGGGCTAAGTCACTAATCTTACACTAGTGAGCCAGCTAACAACAACTAGCAAAGCTACTACTAGAGCTACACAAGATAATTTAGTAAATGTAAATGCAAGAGAGAGGATTGTGTATCTTATACCAACGGTGTAGTGAAGATGTTGCCAATCACCAAGATGATATACAATCAATCAATATTGACAACAACACAATATGAAGACCAATCACCGGGAGACAAGAGACACAATATTTTTGTTCACCCGGTGTTCACTTGTGCACCGACAAGCTACATCACCGGTTAGATAGTTCCTCGGTGTGACCCTCAAGTCACTTGCACCTCAAGACACGCCCCGCAAGGCACCGCAAGACACCACTCTCAAGTGAGGTAACTCAATGACATGCGCAATCCACTAGAGTTGCTTTTGGCGCTCCGCCGAGGAAAGCACAAGAACCTCTTATAATCAACCGGAGGTGGCCAAGAACAATCACCTTCTCTTGCCAACGCCTCCAACAATCTCCAAGCCGGCTAGGAGCGGTACTCTCCAAGAGTAACAAGAAATCCACCGGCTAAACCACCCACAAGCGCCACTAGATGCCCTCAAGCTATGCAATGCACTTTGGGATCACTCAATCTCACTTTTGATTTGCAATCAAGCAAGCGAGATGAGTAGGAGGAGATGCTCTAGCTCAAAAGATGCACAAGTATGTTAGAAATCACGAGAGACCTCCCCAAGGGCTGGCCAACAAGTATTTATAAGCATCCCATCCAAATAGAGCCGTTATACCCCTTCACTGGGTCTTTTCGGGATGACCGGACGCGCTCAACCGCGTCTGATCCTCCAACGGTCACTGCGCCAACGGTCAAATCCTATGACCGGACGCGCTCCAGTCAACGACCGGACGCGTCGATCGCACAACACTGCGCGCTCGCGAAGTAACGACCGGACGCGCCCCTCGCAACGACCGGACGCGAAAGTGTCCGCGTCCGGTTAGAGTCCAGTAAGCTCCTTCAATGATCGGATGCGTCCGATCATGTGTGACCGGACGCACCTCGCGTCTGATCGTCCTTGCGAAACTCAGTTTCCTCTGGACACCTGACCAGACGCGCCGGTCCCGCGAGTGACCGGACGCGCCAGTTGCAAACCCTAGCACCCGCGCCTGCGCTGTACTGATCGGACGCGTCTGGTCATACCATGACCGCGTCCGGTGCAGCGTCCGGTCACCTCTGTGACCTCCGTTCGCCTCCGTTTCTTTTCCGACTTCCGGCGTAGTGGAAAATAGGCATTTCAAGTTCCCAAAAAAGCCTGAATCCCGCGCTCGCAAGCTCGGCGGGAGGGAGAGAGAGACCCAAACCCTCTCTACCGCTCAAACTTCATTGCCTTCGCAAATGTGCCAACACCAATAAGTGATCACCACCTTGTGCACGTGTGTTAGCCTTTTCATAAACATTTTCGAAGGTTTTCCAGTTAGCTCACTAGGCCCTACATGCAATGCACTTCATGAATTCACCTAGTGGCACCCGTGCATCGAATAACCGATAAGACTTCCCCTCTTAATAGTTCGGCTATCGATCCTAAACCACTCACACCCTCTATGGTGTCTTGAGTGCAAAACAAAATGGCCCTATGGTTATACCTTTGCCTTGAGCCCATTTTGTTTCTCCAAAAGATATGATCCACTTCATATCATCACATGACTGTCTCGATCCATCGACCTTGACTTCACTTACTCTTCACCGTTGCATCGGTCCGTCGGCGCCAAGTCTTGCTCAAGCTTCACCATCGCATGGTCCTTCGCTTCGAAGCCTCGACTTGCCCTTCACCCTCACAACCGGTCCATCGAGCCAAGCATCATCTTGGTCTTCATCATCTTGGTCATATGAGTCAATGTCATGTATCATATTCAATGACCACCTTTATCTAAATCATCCACTTAGATACAAAGGTTAGTCCTAGGTTTCATCAATTAGCCAAAACCAAACTAGGGACTTTCAATCTCCCTCTTTTTGGTAATTGATGACAACCCTCACAAAGATGATTTTGATAATAAAAGTTTTGAACTTGTCATATTTGTCCAATCATTATGCTCATAAATAAAATTTGGACAATTATCATAAGCTCGGTTTTGGTAGCATTAGCTCTTCCTACATATGTGCATAGAGTTTGGATTGAAAGCTTTGCACATATGCATGGATAGAAGTGTTGAGAGAGTAATTCTACCAAAATGATGCTAAGGTGTAAGAAATGGACCTTTGAAGCGTGATACCAATCGGAGTTGCCTTTTACACCTTCTTTAGCATCATGAAGTAACTAGACATCCATCACAACTCAAGAACCCCGTGAGATCAACATTATAGTAAAGGTTCTTGGACCACTTGTAAAGATTAAGGCATGTCTAGATACCACAAGTAAACTATTCCTATGCATGCTAGTAGATCATTTCATCATTCAAGTTCTATACTAGCATTGCACCACACAAGCATGTATATTGAATTTAAATACATGTGCAATGAGCAAGTCATATGAGAATGCATAAACAAATGCAACAACTTAGTTTATGAGCTTGCTCCCCCTACTTGTGTGCATCAAAAATTTTATTTACCCCTTTATCATGTTGAATCATCTTTTTCTCTCCCCCTTTGTCAACAACTTACCCAAAATGGGATTAAATTGTGGAGAGAAAAACAATGTTTGATGGAGTAGGTTAGAATTTATCAAATTTGGTTCAACCTAGAATACTTGCCAAAGAGATTTAATTCGATTTGAACCAAAGACAGGCTTCTTCACTCCTCATAATAAGGGTTATCTTGCCTATGTTGAATTAAACACTTATAGCAAATCTTCTAGATTCAACACTAGGTTTGTAAGCTCACAAGCATGTCATATGCCACCACTAGATCAAAATAAGCATAGAAGCAATAGTAGTAACATATATCCATTAAATTCATTTGATTTATCATGAATGCTCATGCATACCACTTATTATGTCTATATGCTCTAGCAAGTCCTTAGCATAGGATGAATGACATGTCAATCAACTTTACCTTGCAACGTCGAAGGAGAGGCATGTCAATAAGTGGGTGGGGTGCATTCAACTCATGTTTGAGAAATCAAGAATGTTCAATTCATTCCTTAGCTTGCAAAACCTTTTTTCATCAAGTGGCTTGGTAAGAATATCGGCAAGTTGATCATCGGTGCCAACACTTTCAATAGCAATATCTCCCTTTTGTTGATGATCTCTAATGAAATGATGCCTTATGTCAATATGCTTTGTTCTTCCATGTTGAACTGGGTTTTGTATCATCTTGATTGCACTTTTATTATCACATAGCAATGGCACATTCTTGAAGTTGAGGTCATAATCCTTCAAAGTTGATTTCATCCATAGCAATTGTGCATAATAACTCCCCGCACTCACATATTCGGCTTCGGCGGTAGAGATTGCCACACTATTTTGTTTCTTTGAGGACCATGACACAAGTGATCTTCCAAGTAATTGACATGTGCCACTTGTGCTCTTTCTATTGATCTTGCAACCCCCATAGTCGGAGTCCGAATATCCAATTAATTCAAATTTTGACCCCTTGGGATACCATAGTCCAACATCTCTTGTTTGCTTCAAGTACCTCAATATTCTCTTTGTGGCCATGAGATGACTCTCTCTAGGTGAGGCTTGATATCTAGCACACATACAAACACTAAACATGACATTCGGCCTTGATGCAGTGACATAGAGTAGACTTCCAATCAAAGACCGATATTCCTTTTGATTCACCATTTTGCCATCAAAATCACTATCCAAATTGCCATTTGTACCCATTAGAGTTGAAATTGGCTTTGCATCTTGCATTCCAAACTTCTTCAACATGTCTCTTATGTATTTCCCTTGACTCACAAATGTCCCATTCTTCAATTGTTTGACTTGGAGACCAAGGAAGTTGCTAAGTTCACCAATCATAGATATTTCAAACTCTTTGGCCATCATAGCACCAAATTCTTCACAATAATCTTGATCGGTTGATCCAAAGATGATGTCATCAACATATATTTGCACTATGAATAGATCATTCCTAATCTTCTTGGTAAATAGAGTTGTATCAACCTTGCCCATCTTGAATCCCTTAGAGAGAAGGAAATCCCTTAGCCTCTCATACCATGCTCTAGGTGCTTGCTTTAAGCTATATAAAGCCTTCTTCAACTTGTACACATAGTTGGGTTTCTTGTCATCTTCAAATCCGGGAGGTTGCTCAACAAAGACTAACTCATTGATGATCCCATTGAGAAATGCACTTTTGACATCCATTTGATATAATTTGATGTTGTGTGCACAAGCATAAGCCAAAAGAATCCTTATTGCCTCCAATCTTGCCACTGGAGCATATGTCTCATCATAGTCAAGACCTTCTACTTGAGTGTAACCTTGAGCAACTAGTCTTGCTTTGTTTCTCACCACAATGCCATCTTGATCTTGCTTGTTTTTGAACACCCATTTGGTTCCAATCACATTGTAGTCATTTGGCCTTTCTACCAACTCCCAAACATCATTTCTTGTGAAATTATTAAGTTCTTCTTGCATAGCCATAATCCAATTGGCATCCTTCAAAGCTTCTTCTATTTTCTTTGGTTCTAAGGTTGACACAAATGATGCATGCTCACAAAACATAGCTAATCTTGATCTTGTTTGCACACCACTTCTAATATCACCAATAACACTATCAATGGGGTGATCTCTTGCAACATGTTGTGGTTGAAGTACTTGCACTTGATTGCTTGAGCTTGGTTGATCACTTGATGTATCTTGATGAGATGAACTAGCACCATGATCTTACACTTGAGAGTCACTAGCTAGCTTGAATGGAGAATTGAGCACATGATCTTTATCATCATCTTGAATATCAATTATTTGCTTTGCTCTAATGTCCCCAATGTCCATGTTCTTCATTGCTTCCACCAATTGAGTTCCACCAACATCATCTAGATTCTCTTCTTCATCTTGTGACCCATTGGTTTCATCAAATTGCACATCATGGACTTCTTCTAGAATGCCACTTGAATTGTTCCAAACTCTATAAGCTTTGCTTGTAGTTGAATACCCAAGTAGGAACCCCTCATCACATCTCTTGTCAAACTTTCCCAATCTAGTGCCCTTCTTCAAGATATAACATTTGCAACCAAACACTCTAAAGAAAGAAATATTGGGCTTTCTTCCATGAAGTAGCTCATATGGGGTCTTCTCTAGCAATGGATGACAATATAGTCTATTGATGTAGTGGCAAGCGGTATTGATTGCTTCATCCCAAAATGATTGACTCACATTGTACTTATGAAGCATTGATCTAGCCATATCAAGCAATGTTCTATTCTTTCTCTCAACTAGGCCATTTTATTATGGAGTGTACTTGGCTGAGAATTGATGTCCAATGCCATAGTGATCACAAAGTTCTTCAATTCTTGTATTCTTGAATTCACTTCCATTGTCACTTCTCACTTTCTTGATTCTAATCTCAAACTCATTGTGAACTCTAGTGAGAAATGTCTTGAAGGTGTCAAACACTTCACTTTTGTCACTAAGAAAGAATACCCATGTGAATCTTGTGAAGTCATCCACTATGACAAAGCCATACTTGTTGCCGCCTATGCTTGTGTATGTTGTTGGGCCAAATAGATCCATGTGTATTAAATCAAATACTTTGCATGTGCTCATTGTACTCTTCTTTGGATGTGAGCTTCCAACTTGCTTCCCGGCTTGACATGCACTACAAAGCTTATTCTTCTCAAATTCAACATCTTTCAAACCATTGACAAGATTGTGAGTTGTAAGCTTCTTCAATTGTTTCATACCAACATGACCAAGCCTTCTATGCCAAAGCCAACTCATGCTTGATTTGGAGATTAAGCAAGTTGTCAAAGAAGTTTCTCTAGTATTGAAGTCAACTAGGTAGAGATTCTCATATCTAAAACCTTTGAATGCCACATTTGAACCATCCACACTAATAACTTCCACATCATCAACCCCAAAGATGCATTTGTAGCCTAGATCACATATTTGTGCCACGGATAGAAGATTGAAATCCAAGCTTTCAACTAGCAACACATTGGAGATACTCAAATCATTTGATATTGCAATCTTGCCCAAGCCAATAACCTTGCCTTTCTTGTTATTGCCAAATGTGATAGAATCAACACCACTATCATTGTCATTGATTGAGTCAAACATTCTTGATGTACCGGTCATGTGTTGAGTGCACCCACTATCAATAATCCAATGCCTTCCTCCGGCTTTGTAATTGACCTACAAGCAAATCAATGAAGCTTAGGTACCCATTTTTGCTTGGGTCCTTGTATGTTAGTGACTAAGCTCTTTGGTACCCAAATAGCCTTCTTCTTTGGGCCAACAATGGGTGTACCAATAAACTTAGCTTTCACACCCTTCACACCTTTAGTAAGCACATAGCAAGAATCAAAAGGTATAGCATTAACAAGGTTCTTGCTTTGGTTCTTTTTATTGCAATTATGCTCTAAGTGCCCAACTTGCTTGCATCTATTGCAAAACTGACCATTGCTCTTCACAAAACTAGGCTTTGTAGTTGCAAAGGCCGACTTGCCTTTCTTGGGGTTGTAGCCTAATCCCTCTTTGTTAAGAGAGAACCTTTGGCTACCCAAGCACTTAAGCAAGCGGGCCTCACCACCATAGGCCTTGCCTAGGGCGTGAGTGAGCTCACCCACCTCTCTCTTGAGAGTCTCATTCTCAACCATTAGTGAGGCATCACAAGTGAAACCATCACTAGTAGAGGAGGTAGAGTCGGTGGTGGTGGATGAATAGCTACAAGAAGGGTTAGCATTTGACATGATGATAGGTTTATTAGAGGATTCATCAATTATATCACATGTAACACCTATATCACATGATACAACAACCTCCTTCTTTGCTTGTTGCTCAAGTAGCAATGAGTGAGCTTTTTCAAGCTTGGAATGAGCCTTACTAAGATCCTCATGGTCTTCCACTAGACTCTCATGAGTGGTCTTAAGCTCACCAAGAATTTTCTCAAGTATTGCTACTTTCATTGAAAGCTTCTTACACTTCTTGTTCTTGGCAATAACTATGTCTCTAGTTTGTTGCATCAAGTCATATAGTTGTTCTTTAGTTGGTTCATCATCATCATTTTCATTATCATTATTATTATCATTATCACTATCATGAACATATTCCATTTCACTTTCATCATCACTCTCATCATATAATACCTTAGCTTCTTTGGCCATGAAGCACGAAGAGGATAAATCAAATAGTGAAGGCTTCTTGTTGATATCAATGGAAGCAAAAGCCTTGTTGGATGATTCTTCTTCTTCATTATCATCATCACTTTCCCAAGTGACCACATAGGCCCCATTCTTGCCCTTCTTGAATGTCATCTTGGCCTCTCTCTTCTTCTTCTCAAACTTGCCCATCTTGTTGTTCTTCTTCTTGTCATAGGGACAATCGGCTTGAAGATATTCGGTGCTATCATAATTGAAACACCTCCTTTGTTGCTCATTGCTCTTGAAGTTGTCAATTCTCTTTTTAAAGTCTCTTCTCTTAATGAACATGTGACCCATTCTCTTGACTACAAGAACAAGTGCCTCATCATCAATTTCAAAATCTTCACCTTCATTATTGTCTTCTTCTTCTTCTTCTAAGATGATAGATTTGCCTTTGGAGGAGGTGGCCTTGAATGCCACAGTCTTCTTCTTCTTTTCTTCCTCCTTCTTCTCCTTCTCATCGGCATCTTGATCATACTTGTCATATGTCAAGACTTCACCAAGCAAATCATTTGGTTTCATTGTTTCAAGCCCATCTCTTTGTAGCATCATGATCAACATTTTGAATTTTTTTGGTAAACTCAACAAGAACTTGTGGCAAAAATCTTGGTCTTGTGTCTTGTGTCCTAAGCTCTTGAGATCATTCACAATTACTTGCAATCTATGAAACATCTCTAAGATTATTTCTTCTTCTTTCATTTTGAAGTTCTCAAACTCACTCTTGAGCCCATATAGCTTGGTACTCTTCACAACCTTAGTGCCCTCATATGTTTCACTCAACCTTGTCCATACTTCATATGCCAATTCTAAATCCTTGATGCCCTCAAATACTTTGGTGTCAATACCATTATAAAGAGTATTTAGAGCTATTCTATTGCATGTTCTATTTGCTCTATCTTCATCGGTGAGATGATCGGGATCAATGATAGCAAAGTCATTCTCGGTGACTTGCAAAACTCTCTCATGAATAGACCCAAGGTACATTGTCATCTTTCTCTTCCAATGAGCAAAAGAACTAACACCATCAAAGAACGGTGGCTTGCCCCCAACATGATTGAACACAATTTGAGCCATTTTTCACACCAAAGGATGTTAAGCCTTGATTAAAATGGTGATCACGGCTCTGATACCACTTGTAAGGTCTTAGATGGCTAGAGGGGGGTGAATAGCCTATAAAAATTCCTACACAAGCCACTAAGCAAACTTGTTAGAATAACAAATGGCGCAAAGCGAGTTTTGCTTAGCCTACGGTTGTGATGCAAGCCTCCTATCTACAAGACTAATAGATTATGATCTCTAGTTCACACAAGGGCTAAGTCACTAATCTTGCACTAGTGAGCCAGCTAACAACAACTAGCAAAGCTACTACTAGAGCTACACAAGATAATTTAGTAAATATAAATACAAGAGAGAGGATTGTGTATCTTATACCAACGGTGTAGTGAAGATGTTGCCAATCACCAAGATGATATACAATCAATCAATATTGACAATAACACAATATGAAGACCAATCACCGGGAGACAAGAGACATAATATTTTTGTTCACCCGGTGTTCACTTGTGCACCGACAAGATACGTCACCGGTTGTGTCGACCAACACTTAGATGGTTCATCGGTGTGACCCTCAAGTCACTTGCCCCTCAAGGCACGCCCCGCAAGGCACCGCAAGACACCACTCTCAAGTGAGGTAACTCAATGACACGCGCAATCCACTAGAGTTGCTTTTGGCGCTCCGCCGAGGAAAGCACAAGAACCTCTTACAATCAACCGGAGGTGGCCAAGAACAATCACCTTCTCTTGCCAACGCCTCCAACAATCTCCAAGCCGGCTAGGAGCGGTACTCTCCAAGAGTAATAAGAAATCCACCGGTTAAACCACCCACAAGTGCCACTAGATGTCCTCAAGCTATGCAATGCACTTTGGGATCACTCAATCTCACTTTTGATTTGCAATCAAGCAAGAGAGATGAGTGGGGGGAGATACTCTAGCTCAAAGGATGCACAAGTATGTTAGAAATCACGAGAGACCTTCCCAAGGGCCGGCCAACAAGTATTTATAAGCATCCCATCCAAATAGAGCCGTTATACCCCTTCACTGGGTCTTTTCGGGCTGACCGGACGCGCCGGTCAAAACTGACCGGACGCGCTCAACCGCGTCCGATCCTCCAACGGTCACTGCGCCAACGGTCAAATCCTATGATCGGACGCGCTTCTCAGAACGACCGGATTTTAAGCAAGTTTGGAAACTTTGATAGTACTCATTTGTACATTTTATTTAGGCCACGTTTAGATGTCCGATTCGGGCGGTCCCGATTTACTATGTCACATTGTAGCAATTTTATTTTTATTTGATAATAATTGTCCAAACATTGATTAATTAGGATTAAAATATTCGTCTCGCAAAGTACAACAAAACTGTACAATTAGTTTTTTATTTCATTTATATTTAGTACTTTATATATATGCTGACATTTTGATGTGATGAGAAATCTTTTTTTATATAGTAAAATTTAGAGGTGAATTTAGGTATCTAAACATGACCTTAGGGCCTGTTTAGATGCAAAAAAATTGGTAAAATGGACACTGTAGCATTTTCGTTGTTATTTGACAATTAGTGTCCAATCATAGTCTAATTAGGCTTAAAAGATTCGTCTCGTGGATTTCGTCTAAACCGTGTAATTAGTTTTATTTTTTATTTATATTTAATGCTTCATGCATGCGTCCAAAGATTTAATATGACGGGGAATATGAAAAATTTTGCAAAATTCTTGGGGAACTAAACTAGGCCTTAGGGGAGGAAGAACCGCAACGCGGCACTGGTGTACTGGTGTCGATGGAGTGAGCGACAGCAGCGCTAAGGTCGGTGCAACGGAGGTACACGTCCATTGATTGCTTCATTTGTTTCACTGCCTGCTTGTCCTCAAAGTTTTACGTACGTAGCACTAGGTGTGTACCCGTGGACCAATCAGCCCATGCTCTTGTTCAGTTCCCGATTCGGCAGCGTCCAGATTGGTACAGTGCACATTAAATACGTATAGTAGTAATTTGTTTGTATTTGATAAAAATTGTCTAAACTTTGACTAATTAGTCTTAAAATGTTATCTCGCAAAGTACAATAAAATAGTGTAATTAGTTTTTAATTTTATCTACATTTAGTACTTCATATATGTACCGATATTTCGATGTGACAAAGAATCTTTTTTTTTTGCATAGTAAAATTTAGCCCTTGTTTAGTTCTCAATTTCCCCCCAAATTGCACTATGCAAAAAGGAGATTCCCCATCACATCAAAATGTCGGCAAATGCATGGAGTACTAAATGTAGATGAAATCAAAAACTAATTGCATAGTTTTGTTGTACTTTGCGAGACGAACATTTTGAGTCTAATTAATCATTTTTTGGACAATTTTTTACACTAAAAACAAAAGCTGCTACAGTGTTCCGACAGGAACACTGTAGCAGCCAGAGCCGAATCGGCAGCTCCGATTCTGGAACTGAACACGGGCTTAGAAAAGAAGTTAGGAACTGAACAAGGCCAATGACTAGGCAAGTGCTCTTTGGGCAGGAGACGGGGGGAGTGGGGAGGATGCGATGCGAGAGGTCCTCGTCGGTCTCCGTGTCCCCGTGGTGGTCTGGTGGAGGACCCAGCACAGCACGGGTCTCTTAACGCTGGCCAGTATTTTCCGTGCATGAAACATCGGTCTGATCGCCGCATTTGTTACGTGCTGTTCTAATCGGCAGTGACTACTTTTTGTTCTGGTCGGCAGTGCGTACTGTACTGTACTGTGCTAGGGGCTGCTTGGAACTCCGGGAAACTCGCATCCTATGGATTTTGTGTGTGAGGATGAAACAAATCTTTCATGTTCAACATGTAAGTGCTTGTTTAGTTCCTAAAAAATGCTACGGTAGCCATCATATCGAATCTTTGGACGCATATATGGAACATTAAATATAGGTAAAAAAATAACTAATTGTACAGTTATCTATAAATATCGAGACGAATCTTTTGAGTCTAGTTAATTTATGGTTGGACAAATTTTGCCAAATAACAACGAAAGTGCTACAAGATTTTTTTCCAAAAACTTTTAGGATCTAAACAAGGCCTAAATAAAAACAGGCCGTTGTGATGACGATGGGTCAGAGTATATGCTGAAGATTTTCTAATTAAATAAAGAGGAAATTATTTCCTTGCTCTAAAAAAAGTGTTGCTTACTTTTTTTGTCCTTCTTTTTCTCGAACTTGCTTATTTGGCCCTAAAATGAATTGTTAGTTTGATTGGCTAACGGTGTTAAGCTGTACGTAAAATAACTCTTTTACCCCTAGCTTGAAAAAATAATTATTGAAAAATAATGATTTCATGCTTGAAAAATAGTGTACCTATTTTGCGAAATTATTGATTAGAGGCAGCCTGAAAGACCGTGAACTGTAGTCTTCGGCGCCAGGGTAATAGAGTCATTTCAACCTTAACATCGTTATCCCATCAAACTAACGGAAGAGCCAACAAACCAAAGGAAATTAGTTTTAGGGACAAATAAGCAAATTTGATTAAAAAAAAGAGCTAAGAAACTAAGCAGTATTTTTTAAGGCTAAGAAAATAATTTCCTCTTAAATAAAAGGTGGTTTAATCGGTGGCTGGAAATTGGAGGCCAGGTAATGGCGCTGACAGGCCAGGCTGAGCAAAATCAAGGCAGCCGTGTGCCTGCCGGCTTCGAGGTTCGGGCCGTTCCTCGTTGGCCCAAAGATGGACTACTGTTCATACTCTGTCTCCCGTGGGCTCCAGAAAATCCAGTGTCGTCGACACGGCCCAACAAAGTGGCGGGTCGCCGCAGCCCACACAGTGATGAGTCAGCGAGAGGCATGCATGCTTTGCTGCCTGGCACAGCCCCGCAGCCTCGCCTGCGGCCGCGTGTTCTTCGACGAGGAGCATGAGGTTGCAGGGCTGGACGACACAGTGACACAGAGACCAACCAGCTATTCTGACTAGGACAAACAAATATGATCATATTTTTTTAGTATGCTAAAATATACGTAATTATATGATTCAATAACTTTTTAAATATTTTACACTATTTATAACCAAAATCATAATATTTGAATAAAAAATAAGTGAAAATTGATATTTTTTAGCTGTAAATTCATATATTTATATAGGTATTAAAGAAAACTTACTGGGCTTGGGGGCCACGGCCCCTGCTAGCCCCCCTGGTTCCGTCTCTGCAGTGACACACGCATACACGTGCACGCGCGACAATTTTGACGCTATTTTCCGTGCCACATCCGTGTTTTGGAAAATATAAAGGACGTGTTTAGCCACAGCTCTCAAGGCCGCGTTAGAGAAATCTGCCAATCTCAAGCAATATAAGTTAAGCTCTTAAAAAAACAGTATAAGTTAAGTTGCTAGCTCTAACTCTAAAATAACTTCTCTAATAATACTAACTTTTAACACATACTCAATGTGTCCCCAATTAACTGTCGTCGTTGATTTCCATGCCGAAAGTTTGACTCGATTTATAGAAAATACGTGCAACATTTGTGTCTCTAAATAAATTTATTAAAAAAACTATATTCAAATATCTATCTAATGATATTAATTATGTACCATAAATATTAATAAGTTATTTCTCGAAAAGCGAAAACGACATATATTTTATGGACGGAGGGAGTACTAGTTCTAACATTAATAACTTCACATGATTTTTAAATATGTGCATGACATTAACTCTTGATCAAGAGATAAATTTTCCATCTCTTCTCTCAAGATACTCCCTCTATTTTAGTTGTAAGTCATTCTCTTGGTCTGAAAGGGTCTACCAGACGTGCGACTTCAGTTACTTAAAATTAAACACATGGAAGGGATACCTAGCACAAATACTCTTTTCCTTTTTTTACATGCCATATTAGCTCTATTCTAAGTCAAACATTTATATCTTTGACCATCGAATGTGACATGTGTAAGACCAAAAGTAGTAATGTTTGACTTAGGACAAAACTAATGTGACGTGTAAGACCAAACATAGGGAGTAGTTTTCCCAATCATCTAAGCAGACATTTTTCTTTGTCTAACAAAAAATCTAAACAGACCTTTAAAAGCGTGTCAAGACGGATTGCCTGCTTTTGGATTTCCATCCCCTTTCCTCGTGGTTGAGCAAATGAGCACATTTTGATCCCAAATTTGCTTTGATCTTCGTCGGCCTATGACGACGAATTCAAGTGAGACTTTGCACCAACCACTAAGGCAGGATACTGGACCTTTATCAAAAAAGAATAAAAAAGAAAAAGAGAAGGCAGGGAACTGGAAAGAAAAACACATGCTTCCTTCACTTGTCAGGGTAGGTACCAGTCCAAATGGCAAATGAACCCATATAAACCCCAAGGGTTTCCCCTAGAGTTCAGCACAACGCGCTGATGAGGGCGCATCTTTATCTAGGGGGTGTTTAGATGAAAAAAATTTAAAATTTGGCTACTGTAGCACTTTCGTTTATATATTATTTGACAATTAGTGTCCAATCATGAACTAATTAGATTCAAAAGATTCGTCTCGTGATTTACGAGCAAACTGTGCAATTAGTTTTTTTATCTATATTTAATGCTCTATGCATGTGTCAAAGATTCTATATGATGGAGAGAGTGTAAAAACTTGGAATTTGGGATTGTTTAGATTGCTCCCAAATTCCAAGTTTTTACACTCTCTCCGTCACACCGAATCTAAGGACGCATGCATGGAGCAGTAAATGTAGATAAAAAATAACTAATTGCACAGTTTGATTGTAAATCACGAGACGAATCTTTTGAGCCTAGTTAGCCCACGATTGGATAATAATTACCAAATACAAACAAAAGTGCTACAATACCAAATTTTTCTAACTCTAGCCATCTAAAAAGGCGTAGGCCCCGTTCGGCTGTGCTGATAAACCGGCTGAAAAATAATGTTGGCTAATTTATTGTGAGAGAAAAATATTGTTCCAGCTAAAAAAAATAAACTGAAAAGTACGGATTATAAGCCGAATGAACGGTCTAGTCTCCGTACAAAAAAAAAGATTCCGTGTCTCGGAAGGCTTTGAACCCTTCACCAAGGCATCTCTTTGGTCTTTGCTAGCTTGCACTTTTAGCGTATCGCCCTCAGGGATCAGGGCGTTCGGTGTCAGCTTCTTGAGCAAGGTGTCAGTTGAGTAGTTGAACAACACAGTAGCTTGCAGCTGAGCCCTCCCCGAGGGCTGAGGCCAAGGGGAAGCGAACATGAAAAGAGCGGTGCTAGACAAAGATCGCAGCTGTGTGTTGCAGGTGGCATGGCAATCGGTCCTCCGATTCCGATCCCATCGTGGCGGACAGTGAGAAGCTGAGAAAGGAGAATGGCCTGGGACACGCCATGATTCTCGGCCAATAAAGCTCACCACGCGCCTTGCGATAATATGATTGCCCGGCCAGCTGGAGCCGACTAATGATTTCTTTTTTTCTTGCTATTAGTTACGACAGAAGTCCTGCCCGGCGAAAGTGTTCACGGAGGAGATCCGTCTGATGGGACGCAATTTGAAATCTAAGAATCTTTTAGATCCTTGCATTGCACTGGCGTGCAAGAATACAATATTCAGTGCCTTTTCGGTGAGGCGGAGGAACCGTCCTGTTTCACACCACTATTTGAACAATATTTTTAAGTAAAGGAGTAATGTTTTTCCTCTCGTAACGAATCCGCCTAAGCCAAATTTCGGTGCAATAAACAAGGCATCATCGGCAATCTGACCCGAACACAAAAGTCTTAGGCCTTGTTTAGTTTGTGGATAAAAAAGTTTTTGCGTGTCATATCAGATATTTCATGGGATGTCGGAAGATGTGTTCGGATACTAATAAAAAAACTAATTACATAACTTGTCTGGAAACCGCGAGACGAATTTATTAAGCCTAATTAACTTGTCATTAGCACATGTGTGATACTGTAGCAATTTATGGCTAATCATGGACTAATTAGGCTTAAAAGATTCGTCTCGCAGTTTTTCATACAAACTGTGCAATTAGTTTTTTTATCTACATTTAATGCTCCATGTATATGTTCAAACATTCGATATGACGAGGTGAAAAGTTTTTAGGTGGAAACTAAATGGTGCCTTAGTTCGTGTGTATTGGGGTTGTTTAGTTCCCGAAAAATTTTGGGAAACACTACTGTAGCAATTTCGTTGTTATTTAACCAATATTACCCAATCATGAACTAACTAGGCTTAAAAGATTCGTCTCGTGAATTTCATCTAAACTATGTAATTAGTTTTATTTTTTATCTATATTGAATATTTTATGCATGTGTCAAAGATTTGATGTGACGGGGAATCTGAAAAATTTTGCAAAATTTTTTGAGAACCAAACAAGGCCTTGGTTCATATGGCCATATGGCCATTGATAATCTTGACGTATCGAACAAACCTATACTGAAGTTGTTGTACATAGTACGATATGATGTGAAAACCAAAACCATACCAAGATAAGAATGTGCTTTTTTCTCCCTTGATTCTTGACTCGAATGGAAATTTGAACTATTCCAATCAATTCACCAACACGGTTATATTCAAAACGAGGCCTTAATTGCTGTTTGTAGGATTATCCATATGAACATAGTTTGATGATCAAGTTAATACGAAGAGTTTAGGTGCATCTGGTGGTCATTTGGTTCATCCAAGAAATAAGGCAAAACATATTTTCCTAGTTTCTAGGAGAATTCGAGAGGTGTTCTCTTGTTTCTCTTGAGAAACAATTTGCGTTTGGTAGGGATCCTACTGTTTTTAAGAGAGAAACAATTTGAATAATCACTACTAGGGTTTTTAATTTCGGTATTGCAATAATTTCGGCCACCACCGAAATTACAGAATTTCACGAATTTCGGTCGAAATTTCGCTGATTTTTTAGAGACTAGAACATAAAGTATGTTTTTTTTCTAAAAAAAAGATGGTTTATGACTGCACATCTATTGAATAAAAGAATATGTAATATAAACAATAAAAATTATGAGTCAAAAGTTATATAGAAGATGTTTTAGTGTATTACAAAATTTTAAAAAATTTCTTTCGGCCACCGCTGAAATTACCAAAATTTGCGAAATTTTGAACCCTGATCACTACCAAAGGCAACCCTAGGACTCTAAACACAAAACCTTGTGGTCGAATATACGGGAAAATGGCGAAAGCAAAATTTCCAATTTCCAAATCCTAGGGAAATTGAACTGACATATGTAAATCCAATGTGAGCACCGCTTTAAGCAGGAGGTTTCAGTAAATCCAATGCTGAATTATTCAAAACCACGACGATAGTATCTATCTGAGAGAGCACAGCATCCGCAGCATGTCCAATAACCCCGAGTCGTCGTTCGTACGACTACGACCCATTCTTTCCAACTACCCCTACTTCTTAGAGGTGTTTGGTGGAAGGAGTTAAAGTTTAACGAACATTGTATTATTTTTGTTTTATTTGATAAAAAGTTTTTAATTTTAAACTAATTAGGTTTAATAGATTCGTCTCGTAAATTACTTCTAATCTATGTCGATATACATGTAATTAGTCTACATTTAGTACTTCATATATTTGAGGAAACATTGATATGACGAGAGTTAAACTTTAACTCTGAAAACCAAACAGACCCTAAATACAAGCACAACCCTGGCACATTTCAAACCAAAAGATTTCTGTAGTCTCTACCCCCGTCCTCCGCCGCTTCTTCTTCTTGCATCCGGCTCCAGCTCACCCTCTTAATCCCCCCTCCAGCTCACCCTCCCCTCCCGATCCGACCGCTGTAGGAGCGTCCGTATCCCCGTGTCTCTGGCAGTTTTCTCGAACCTCGGTTGGTCCCAATTGGTGAGAAACCCCCGCATCGAATAGGCGGCCGGGGCGCGGGATGGATGCTTCGATTCTTGGCGGCTGCTTGTGCTTGAGCGCTTGACAGAGCTTGGCGAGCTGGGCTTTCTCTAGGTGGAAAGGTGAGCGATTTGACGAGTTCTTTAACCGATTTTGCGCTTTTCTATTGTTTTAGCCTCGCTTAGCTGGCGGCTCTTTTGCTCCTTTTCTCCCTTTCGCTTTATTCTTCGCAATATTTGATTCTTCCTTTTGCTTTCATTTCCCCTCTCCCTCTCTCTCGGGTTTTAAAGACGCGGAGGGCTTGTAAAGTCTAAATGTTGCATTCACTTGGGGGAATTGGATAGGTAGGGAGTGGATAGGCTTTGTCGGTAGGTCCTTTTTTCCGGGGAGAATTCGCCAGAGTTCCTTGGAATAAACGAGGATTTGCGATCCTTAGGCCTCGCGTTTCTTGATCTGCTGGTGTGGAAGTTGATCTTGATCCTGTTCCCGTTCGTCGTCTTCATGGGTAAAGCTCAAAGGTTCCTTCTCTGTTTTCTTGTGTTCAGCTTGGTGGCCACTGATTCGAATTTTGAGTTTGGTAAAGGTTTCATAGTTCTTTTTTAACCACTAGGGCCATGTCGCAATTGGTGTATCATCACGGTGTGTATTATGCTGAATTGCGTGCTGGTTTGCTATCTAATGTTTGCGCATGGTTTTGGTTGTTGCATGAAAAGACTGGTCTTTGATGTGATTGTTGTGGTTAGCCATCAGAATCAGAAAATGGATAGTAATCTTCTGTTATGTTTATGATTGTTAGATAGTTTGGTTTGGAGATGGCGCCGGAAATGATAGAACAGGATGGAGGGTAGGAAAAGAAAGGGAAAATTCAGGAATTCTCTCGGGCGGATGGCTATGGAGTGCCTGTGCTCTGGTGAGCAGCTGAAGGGGGCAGATGAGACCGTCCGGTCATCTGATTCTACAATCACAAAAGATTTCTCGGCCAGCGGGTACTCTTCTCGGAATGGAGAGATTGAGCAGTACCTTGATAATGGCAACATAGAGGAGGCAGAGTTGTCGCTTCGGGAGGGCATTTGCCTAAATTATGAGGTAAGGTGTTTTCTTTTGTGAAACAAATTTTGTTATGGCACCAAGAACAGCTGAAATACATGCTGAATGTGACTAGGAAATGCCACAATTTTACCTCCTTGGGTATCTATCTTGTGCTTTAATGTGAAGAATTTTTTTGCAACAGCTAGTATGATTCCTAGTTAAGTTGATCTTGGGTTTCTTTTGTCAATTTTCCTTCCTTGTGAAGATTTTTGCACGTAACTAAATCAACCTGCGTTTCTGCAGCTAATTGCCTAATTGAATAAATGTATGCTTATCTTTTTCTTCCACCAAAATTAGTTCACTACCTCCTACCTAGCAGTTTATCCGAGCTATCCTTTTCTATGCCAAAGTATTTAAAGGGTAAATTCTTTCTAATTCAAGAAAAGATTTACCATTTTTGTTACTGCCATTCTCTTTCTTTGATTTCTTCAGATGCTAGTATGTCATCTGTCGCAGTTCTATATTTCAGCATTACATTTGGACCTAGCTGTTTCTAGCTTGACTAATAATAGCACCTGCTAAACAGGAAGCAAGGGCATTGCTAGGAAGGCTAGAATATCAACGGGGTCATGTAGAAGCAGCACTCCGTGTCTTTGATGGGATAGACATGTCTGCATTAGTCCCTAAGATGAAAATCTCAATTGCTAGAAAAGCTGATCGTCGGAAGACTCATTCACAGTGGGATTCTCCACCAATGCCCTTGCATGCTGTCAGCCTTCTCATGGAGGCCATATATCTTAAAGCAAGAGCACTTCATGATCTTGGGAAAGATAAAGGTGAGCTGCACACTGTTGCACACATGAACAGACTTGCAAATCATGCGCAGGTGTGATTGCTTTGCATTGTAGTATATCATGTTAGAAAAGGACTGTGTTTCTTCTCTATCCCTCTCTTTTACCTTTTGGCGCTTCAACTGTAACAATTTTATGCATGTGGCTAGTGTAGCTTCAATTCAATATTTTTTTTTGCAGAAGCTGCACAAGAATGTAAAATGATATTGGATATTGTGGAGGCAGCCGTACCTGAGGGCTTGCCAGCAGGCTTTGGAAAAGGCTGTAAATTGAACGAAATAATATGCAAGTCTGTAGAGTTGCTCCCTGAGCTGTGGAAATCAGGGGGGTTTTCACTTGAAACCATTTCTTCATAT
The DNA here is from genome assembly GCA_038087645.1 of Saccharum hybrid cultivar R570. Taxonomy (NCBI): domain Eukaryota; kingdom Viridiplantae; phylum Streptophyta; class Magnoliopsida; order Poales; family Poaceae; genus Saccharum; species Saccharum hybrid cultivar. The sequence goes on along the minus strand of JAQSUU010000049.1, from coordinate 444,659 downwards.
AGGAGGTCACTTCTCAATAATTGGAATCTTGATGGAGAGACCATAGCAAGGATACAAAAGAAATTTGCTGTTTTTCTCCTATATAGTGGCTGTGAAGCACGCCCTCCAAATCTTCATTCTCAGTTGGACGGTTCATTTGTACCTCGCAACAATATGGAAGAGGCTATTCTTCTTTTGATGATTCTTTTGAGGAAGTTCAATCTCAAGAGGATTGAGCGAGATCCCTCTGTGATGCATCACCTTACTTTTGCACTGTCCATGTCAGGACAGCTAATTCCACTGGCTGGACAGTTCGAAGAATTGTTACCTGGTGTGTTAGACAAAAAAGAATGGTTGCACAGCGTTGCATTGTGTTATTTAGCAGAAGAAGATGATCTGAGTGCCCTGAATCTACTCAAAAGAATACTAAAGTCTGGAGAGGATTCTGATCATCTCAAAGAACTACTCCTAGCTTCAAAGGCTTGCATTGAGATGAGTGCTCATACTGAAGGTGCTTCGTATGCAAGGAGAGCCATTGCTAATATGCAGGGAGGATGCAAACCAATGGCAGGACTTGCAGACCTATTGCTTGGTGTTGCGCTTTCTAATCAGGCTAGAAGTGCAATATCTGATACAGACAGAGCTTCGTGGCAGTGTGAAGCGCTGGAAGCCCTTGGGAATGCTGAAAAAAAGATGCATGGGAAAGATTCTAGAGCATTGTACAGTCTCAGCCTTGAAAATTCTGTGCAGAGGAAAATAGAATTTGCTGCCTTTTATGCAAAGAGGCTGGTGAAACTTGAGGCTGGATCAGAGTTGAGGAGTTGGCTCCTTTTAGCTCGAATACTTGGTGCTCAAAAGCTGTTTGCCGATGCTGAAACAGTTGTTGATGCTGCTCTAGATCAGACTGGGAAATGGTGTCAAGGAGATTTATTGCGAACCAAAGCCAGAATTCAGGCTGCACAGGGGCAATTCAGAGATGCAGTTGAAACATACACCCAACTTCTTGCTATCATTCAACTTAGAACGAAAAGTTTAACTGCTGGATTTTGCTTGCCTAAGGTACTATACTACGAAACTTTTGTTATGAAACATGGTAGCCATAATTACACATTCTTGCTATTATGCCATATACACTCGGATTATAGCAAAAGGTGCAATTTCCTTGTTGCTATTTGTTTGTTTGGTAGCATATTCTTCTGGTTAAAGCAGTATACATTATATAGTGATCTAAGGCATGCAGATTTGATAGTTCAATACTTGTTTCAGTTCTGATATTCATGAACAGAACATGGTTCTTTCTTTGTTCAGAACAAAGCATAGTTCTGTTTTTTTTTTAATTATTGTGAGCTTACTCTGATATCCTTTTTTTCTGCCACAAAAGGATAAGTTCTGGTCACAATGGATTTGCATAGCAGACAATATACATAGCCACATAGGGTTATTGCTACGGCCTTTTGGTTATTAGTTTTATCTATACCATGTATCTAATTTCATTTAGGGCGTGCTTGGTTCCTAGAAGTTCCCTTGCCTTGCCTTGCTTAACAAGGACTGCCCTTTGGCAAGTGCTTGGAATCTTGCTTCACCGACAGCTTTGCTTGCCGCATGGATTTCCTTGTCCGTGAAAGCGAGCCAAATCGGCTCGCCCACTCAAGCAAGGTCGCTGGCTGCTCTCGTCTTCCCATGCCTCAACGACCCAACTGCTTCTCAATGGCCCAATGAGAAGGCCACTGGCTGCTGTACCACTGCGGCGAGGGCAATGACCCAGCGAGTTGGTTGCAGCACCGTGCTGTCCCAGATCCAGCTGCCAGCCCTCAAATTGAATCTCCTCCCCACAGAGATAGAGATCCATGGTGCCCAATCAGGTTCTTTGATGCCTAAAACTAACTCGTCTTTTTTTTCCGCGACCGTGCCTTGGCACGTTTTGCCTCAAACTCGTCAGCCCCACCTTTGCGAAATCGATGATATTCTTGCCCTAAATCAAACTCATCTACTCTGGAATCGACCTCCTAAGAGTTGGAATCGGCTTCGTCAATCATTCATGAATTGAGCTTCCTACTATTGTATCAAAGGTTTCCCCACCTCAATCGTGCTCCTGGCCACCGGTTCAGGCTCTAGTATGGATGAGTTCATGGTCTATAGGGGGAAGAGAGGGGAGAAATGAGGAAAAGGAGAGCAAGAGAACCAAATAGAGAAAGGAAACCTCACCTTGCTTTGCCGGTTGGGGGAGGCGAGCTTGGCAAGGTGAGCAACGGTGGCAAAGGTTCTAAGCACGCCCTTAATCTCTACACTGAACTACTGAGACTTTTGCCGGTTGGGGGAGGCAAGGCGAACAACCTGCTGTCATCTTTTAGCTTTTAATGCAGTTGTTTGCCCATAGCACAGTAGCAATTAGGTTGTCAGTTGGTCATGCTCTTGTGTTACTTTCTACAGGGCAACAAGGATGATAAAGGCCTGGAAACAGAGACCTGGTATGATCTAGCTCTCTTATACCTAGGTATGGCACAATGGAGAGATGCAGAGGTCTGTGTATTGAAGATAAGATCCATCAGTCCTTATTCTGCATTGGCTTGGCATGCTACAGGTGATTCCTGTTCATTTCTTCTAAATATGACTGAAATCTAGCTCGCCGCATTTTCTTTTTGTTTTTGTTGTCACCTTGATAATTAAAATGTGTATCTAATTCTAATGTCCAATCAATAATTTCCAACCATATAGACCTATTCAGAGTCTTACAGCTGCTAGTTCATAAATTTGAACTATTTTCTTTTTCAAATTGTTAAATTTGGTAATTCAATTGTATATGTACTATGTATAGCATTCAGTTGTATGTTGAGTTTTATCTACATAAGCTTCATCATAAGTCGAGGATTTGAGAACCAGATACATTTATTTCAGTAAACTTTGACAACAGCCACCTTTTACCCTGGATACTTCCTTTCATATTTTTCACAAAGTATTCATTTTCAGGAAAAATATATGAAGCAAAAGGTCTTACAAAAGAAGCTTTGGGAGCTTTTTTCAGAGCTTTAGACCTTGATCCTAAACATGTCCCAAGTTTGATATCAATTGCCACTGTTCTGCAACAACTTGGTGACAGGCCATTGTCTTCTATACGGTGCTTCCTGACTGATGCATTGCAACTGGATAGAACTAATCATGTTGCATGGTTCAATCTTGGCCTGCTTTACAAAGAGGAAGGTGGTAGGTCAGTGGCTGAGGCTGCTGAATGCTTTCAAGCTGCTGCTTTTCTTAAAGAAACAGCACCTGTAGAACCTTTCAGATGACAGATATGTCTACAAGAGCTATAGATGTAAGCTCCTGTATGTATATTTGATATATTTCACTGATGAAATAGTGGATTACAGAGTTCTAGAAATGATCTTCTTGGGGAGATCATAACATCAGAAACTGTTGGAAAAAATGTTTAATAATTCAATCTATAGTTCCAATTGTTGCCTATGTAGCAACAAGAAAGACGATGCTCTTCAACCTTGTGTAGGAACAGTGCTTACTGTGATATATAGATAGATGACCAGTACATTGTGTATCTTGAGTAAAATGGTTTCACATATGAGGTATCAGACTACACTCTTCGTTTGTTAAGAATTTAGTAAAGATATAAAAGATGTTCTGGGGTCCTTCAGTATTTACTATTAACTGTAACCTTCCATGCATGTCAATTATGGATTACAAGTTATTGATAGATTGCCTAATTCCTGATATCTTATGTAAAAAAAAAATGACCCTACTTAACCTTGTGATTGGACATGACAGTGCCAAATACTCCCTCGGTTCCAATTGTAAGTCGTTCTGGCTTTTTTAGATACATAGTAAAAGTTATATATCCAAACATAGCATATATCTACATACATACCTAGAAATGACAGAATGACTTATAATTTGGAACGGAGGGAGTACTTGAATTATGACAGTCATTTTGAGTCCACATTGCACATGTTTTGAAGCATCAATGGTGTGCTATCATCTATTGTGACAGTACTTTGTAATTTCTCTTGAGGCCTTCCTCCATGGAAGGCCCTTCATTTGCTGTCAACTTGTCATGTTGCAGCTTAGCTAGTTGCATCAATTAGTGGGGCAGATATTGGTCTCTGTACAGCACTAATGAAATGGTATACCAGATTGCCAGCAACTGATTGAATTATGTCACAATCTTCTTGTCTGGTTTTGCCCAAGTCTGAAGGACAATTGCTGGTACGTGTTCTTTTCAACCAATTGAGTAATGATGAGACCAAGGCTTCCTGCTTCTTAGTGTGCCTTTATCTTTACTGTCTTTGTACTAAATTTTTTGAGGGTTGTCCTTGCCAAGGTTTAACTATGCAGGTAAGTGTAGAATACTGTTGCCTAAAAAACTGTTAGTTATATGTGCTACTGGTTTGATTTTTTTTTTGCGTATTATCAATTAGTTTAACCACAAGATCTGAAAAATATTTGATCCTCCAATCATTTTTATCTGTGATTTATCGTATGACTTAATTCTGTCATTTTCTGTTGTTTCCAGTTTACTATATCATAGCAGTACAATCTGTACATGTGCTTTATTTTGGAGTCACTAGAGTTTTAACCGTATGATATTATTTTTCATTCATTTGTTGTCTAATTGATTTGAGTTGTTTGTCTGTACAGGTAAACATCTGGAAAGTTCAACCATGGAAATATTGAGTTGTAATGTATGTAACTATGGAACATGGAATCAGTAACTAGGATACTAGGAATATATATCATTGTTCTCAATGCAATTTTCAGGACCTTTATGTGTTTTTTTGACATCCTCTGTGCAAATAAAGGCAGATACCCAACTTTGTTCCTTGGATTTTTGGTAGATGCATTGTGATTGTGATCTTGTGTTTTATTGTCTAGTCAATCCTCATGGGTGCACTATTCTAGAGTTAAGTAAACCGTTCCAGATTTGCCACCCTGTTTTGTTGGATGGGCGAGATCTAATAATATCCACCCAAATAGCAAAACCTCAGAGCCTGATTCGGTTGTATAAGAAGTTTCATTGCTGTTTGGTGATGCAAATATGAGTCTTAATGCTATCTGTTCCATAGCTGTTTAGTGGTGCAAATGTGAGTCTTATGCTATCTATTCAATGCTTGTGCTAAATTCTAAGGCCGAGGATTGGTGAAAATTATAATAATTCATAGAGTTTCTGTAACAAATCTAATGCTGACTGCTGAGTATTCACAAAATTGTAGTGTTGTGTGTGTTATTTGAATGTTTTTTTATGCCAACGGTTGGTAGGCCAGATTCTACCAAATAGCTTAAATTCAGATTTTGAGGCATGAATAATCGAGGTTGTAGACTTGTAGTGATCTATGCAGGTCAGGTTTTGCAGTATATTATTCATATTTCCACTTCATGTTACGGTTGGAGCAGAGTTTACTAGTTTGGTAGTTATATGAATGTTCTGTGGCAGTTATCTCCTGCTCTTTTTTTTATATAGTATCTGTATTATGAAGTAAGGAAAGCATACATCGTACCGTATGAATACAGATACGAACTAAAAAGATACGGAGACAGTTGTCCTAGCAAACAAGCAAAGAAGGCCCTAAAGAAAATAAAAGTTACAGTGAAGTCCATGGCCATCTTGCTCTGCCACGTCATTGGAGAACTCCGCCGCCAGACATCGCCGTCGTCGAAGTCGCCGAAGACACCCCAGATCTGGAGAAGCTCCATCGCTAGCAAGCTTTGAACTGGGCTGCAGTAGACGCCCGTCGCGAAGGACAGGTTGAAGCCAACGCTGAAGCAATATCGGCCGGGGAAACACCCCAAGCTTCTCAGACCTTGGACCGAAGCTCGCCGTTGACGATCGCCGAGGGGAAATCGAGCCGGATCCACATTCCTTACCACCTCGCCCACAGTTGTCGCCGCATCCTGAAAGGATCAAGATGCCCAAGAGGGGGGTGAATTGGGCTTTTCTAAAAAATTAAATGCAAGAATTAAATCCTATAAGCCGGAATTCACCCCTAGTGTCTACTTGTGTTCCTAGAGAGTCTACCGATACAAAGTTTTGCACCCTAGTTTCCAATCCTAGTCTAGCATGGCAAGTCTAGGAATATAAAACAATCAATGAAAGTAAATACGAGAATGTAAATGCTTGAATGTAAAGGGGCAAGGAACACGGCAATGTTTTTCCGAGGTATCGGAGAGTCGCCACTCCCCACTAGTCCTCGTTGGAGCACCCGCGCAAGGGTGTAGCTCCCCCTTGATCCGCGCAAGGATCAAGTGTTCTCTACGGGTTGATTCTTCGACACTCCGTCGCGGTGAATCACCCAAAACCGCTCACAAGATGAGTTGGGTCATCCACAAGCTCCGTCGGATGATCACCAAACTCCCAATCACCACCACGCCGTCTAGGTGATGGCGATCACCAAGAGTAACAAGCTAGAACTCTCACTTGACCACTACGAGCCCAAATGAGAAGGTGGATGCACACTTGCTACTCTCTAATCGCTAGTGAGGAACTCTCAAGCTTTGATTCTCAAATCTCTATCCTCACTAGTGCTCTTGCACTCCCTTGCACTCCAAAGGTGTTTTTCAGTTGATCAAATGAGCAAGAGACCTCTAAAAGAGGTGGTGGAGATGTATTTATACACCCCACAGACAAAACTAACCGTTACCCGCTGACTCAGCAAAACACGGGCTGACCGGACGCGCCGGTTGAACTGACCGAACGCGCCGGTCGCTCGTAACGGTCAAAATCCGAAAATCAACTGAGTGACCGGACGCACCGGTCAGGGGCGACCGGACGCGTCCGATCGTGCAGGGAGCATACTGTACTCGCACCGGACGCGCGACCGCGTCCGATCGGTGATGACCGAACGCGTCCGGTCGTCTCTGGACCTTACTGGACTGTGACCGGACGCGCCGATCACACCTAGGTCGCGTCCGATCGGGTGTTTCCCTCAAGTGACACGTGTCGACTTCTGACCACCGCGTCCGGTCCTCGCGAGGACCGCGTCCGGTCGTCAGAGCTGAAACCCTAGCCGCGGAACTGTACTGACCGGACACGTCCGGTCATGCCGAGGACCGCGTCCGGTCATGGGAAAACGACCCGAAACTCTCTGAAACGCGTCACAACTTGAACCAAGTTGCTTCCAACTGAACTTTGAGCTATTCTAGAGCTGCCTAGCGCCAAGTTTAACAAGTGTGCACCACACCTAAACGTAGGACTTGCCTAGGTCAAGCTACCCGCTCATGCCCCCTTTTATAGTACGGCCAAAAGATAAAAACGAAGATCCTAACGACTATTCCAAATGTATCTCAACACCTCAACATCTGAAACTAACCGTTCTTAATCTTGACGTCACTCTTTTGAAAACCGAAACGATTTCCATCAAGGGGCATGAATACCATGGTGCCCAAAGCAGTTAAAACCTCCATGACCTAACTTACCAAAGTTTCTGCAAAACACACGTTAGTCATGGTAATAAAGCGTTGTCATCAATTGCCGAAACCAAACCTCGGGGCCTAGATGCTTTCAATCTCCCCCTTTTTGGTGATTGATGACAACACTAAGATATAAAAGATTTGAGTTGAGGTTTTCAAGCATGCATGGTTCACATAAGCAAAAAACAATAAGCACAAGGGGTTAGGAATTGCTTATGTGCCCCAAGCCAAAAGAGTGTACTCATAAGATAAGACAAAGAACATTAGTACACATACAGATATAGCTCATAAGAAATCGGAGTAAGGCACGGAAGCACAACCTTAGAGCTATAATTAAAAACGGTGATAAGTGTTAACACTGCGACTGGATAAAACATTAAGACTCAAGGTTTATCACACGACGACATGCCACACGAATGCAATGACTGAAAAGTAAACATGATGCATGAAAGAAGCACACAAGAAAAAACGAAAACCCTCTCTCAAAACTCCCCCTGAAACTACTCTCTCCCCCCCTTTGGCATCAAGCGCTAAAAAACTAATCTAAGGATCTGACGGGGGGGACAGACGGAGTCGTGTCGGGTGCCGAGGTGCGCGGAGTAATCACGAAGTGTAGAGAATCTCCCTCGAAATCTGAGCTATGTGGCTGACCCTCTGAAGAAACACGTGGCTGTGAAGCGGTCTGGGTCTGAGCGGTAGGAACAGGTACTGACGTAGTAGCAATAAGAGGATCCGTCTGAGTGACCTGAGCCTGTAGCGAGCCAATAGCAGGAGGATCTGTCGAGGCAACTGACGAAGGAAGAGTCTCTGTAGTACTGGTCCCTGTCACTGGAGGAATAGCTGCCTCTGAAGCTGACAACCCTGAAGAAGTAGCAAAGGTAGTGTGCGAGGGCATCGGCTGACCAGTCAACTCGCTGTAGGTAGCACTGTAATCACCGAAGGGTGTGCCTGTCAGGAGGTGAGGGCGAGGCTGGTCTGAAGGTGTAAACCCCGTGTGAATAGGCATGAAGCTCGGGGACTGGAATGACTGGTGAACCTGCTGCTGTGAAGATGTGAACTGGAAGCTCGGCTGTCCCTGACTCGATGGATCACTGGATTGTAAAGCAAAAGTCAGGACAGAAGCAGGCGGAGGAACCCCAACAGTGACTAGGTGGCGCAGGAGATCCAAGTATTGCTGCTGACTAGCTGCACTCTGTCGCTGAATCTCATACTGCTGTCGCTGCATTTCAACCTGCTGCCTCTGGATCTCAAGCTGCTGACGCTGAAACTCGTCCTGACGAGCCTAAATCTGTGCAAGTGCTGCAGCTATGTCCTGAGCCTGTCGCTGTATCTGCTGTTGCTGCTGCTCCTGAGCCTGGGTCAACCTCTCAAGTATAGCCACCATGGCTGGGTCTGTGCGGGAGGCTGAACCAGAGCCACCGGTCTCGTGGTCGTGAGACCGAGGAGATTGGTACCTAGGGATGGGCCGGTAGTCCTCATCAGTGCTGTCAGATGTCACATCCTCAGGAAGATCAGCAGACTGAGCATCAAGATCGGCAAGCTCTGCCTCTACAAGCTCATCAACTGTGGCGTCCTGCTCAGCCGCTGTCTCAGGAACCTCAGGTCGCACATGCTGTCCTGGCACTGGGGCCTGATCTCTAGTGACTGAAGCCCAAAGCTAACGGATATCATACTCAGGGAAAGCAGTAGTAGTATCTGATATCTCAGCTCGGATCTCTGCTGGTAGCTGAATGGATGATCTAATGATGAAGCAGATCCAGTGTGCATAGGGCAGCTGACGATTACCCTTGAAGCCCTCAGCTATGGTGTCCTCCATCTCACTAAGTATGAGATCCCAAATGTCAAACTGTGTCTGTGAGAGGAGGTGGTGAACAACCCATAGCTGCATCCGAGTCAGTCCCTCTCTGTAACCAAGTCTGGGAAGTAGAGTGCGTCTGACTATAGCATCCAGAACTCTGGCAAGTGGTGTCAAACTGGCAGGCGTGCGACGAGACCCTTCGCTAAAAGGTTCACAGAAGCAGGGTCGAATCAAGTCTATAGGTGGCACTGCCCCGCCGTGAGGGCGTCTCGGTGGAGGAGTCTGACCAAAACACAGCTGATGTATCTTCGTGTTGGAAGCTGGGAGTCTGAGAATCTCCCGCACTCTGGTGCTGTATAGACGGTGATCGCGGCCTTGGAATGCAAAGTGAATGAAATCATGGGCAGGATCAATCCATAGTGAAGCATAAAACTCTCTAACCCATGTGCCGCAGTATGCACCTATCCGTCCAAGAAGATCTGACAATCCTGGCAGAAAGGACAGGTGTGGACGTAGCTGTTCTCCCACAACCTCAACCAGTGACTCAAGTTGACAGACCCTCTGTGGTCGGAAAGCAATACTGCTGTCAACTAGAGCCCTGTAGAAATCCTCCTGAAGTGGGGTATAGAAGCCTTCTGAAGCTCTGTGATCCCTCACATGTGGAAACCACCGACTGACCTCCACGAACCTCAACCCCTGCACCTGACGTGATGTAGCACCCCTCAAGTCAAAGTGCTCGACCGGGGGTGAACCTCTAGCTCTAGGAGGAGGACGTGCTCCACGACGCTGGCCCTCTGGCCTAGGAGTCACCTGAGTACGTGCGCGTGTGGAGCGGCGACGTGGTGGAGACTGAGCTGGCTGCTCCTCTGTGTCCTCTGTAGCCTCTGGAGCCTCTGTGGCCTCTGGAGGTGGATCAACTGACATACCCTCTATAGCTCCAGTATCCTTAGTACCCTCAGTGGCCTGTGTGCCGAGCTGTCGACCTTCTAGATGAAAGCGACGCTCGCCTATGCGTATGCCACTGCTCCTGCCACCTCTCTCTGCCTGCTCTGCTGCATCTGCCACGGCCTGAGCAATCTCTGCCTCTGTAAGTATCTTCTTCTTCTTTCTAGCCATGATCTTGATACGCTTCCCACGTGCAATCTCAGACCGACGAGGAGGATTGTCGTCCCCGTCACCAGGAGCACCACCGGTGTTCTTGCAACGCACCATGCTAAAAAACTGACCGAAAAACCTCTGAAAGATGGTGAACTGTCACTCGAGAGGCTTGGCCTCAATCCGTATCCGCAGGCTTGGCCTCGGATTCAGCAAACTGATCTCACTCTGACACACGAACAGACTTGCTGCAACGACGGAATAGAGAGATCTACTATAAGCACATATATAACTAAAAGGTACGAAACCCTAGAGATAGCAAGCATATGAGATACGATGTGAATCGAAACGCGAAGCTACCTCGGATCGACGAGACGACGGTGACAAGATGAGGTGACCTAGATCTCGAGATTCCCCGAATTCGTCGAACGAGCTCTCGAGCTAGGGTTAGGGCAAACCCTAGAGGATAGGGCTCGGCCGAAGGATGGATTCGAGGAGCTAGCGAGGATGCTTGGCATGGGGGAGCACGTGGTGGCCGCGGTGGAGAAACCGGCGAGGCAAGTGGGGCCAGCAGACACGGCAGCAGTGGCGGCGCAGCTACGGCAGAGGCGTGGGCGTGGCTGCGGGCAGAGGCGCGGCTGCGGGCAGGGCGGCAGCGAGCGCGCGAGCGAGGCAAGCGTGGGCGAGGAGACGCGGCTGGGTCGTGGCTGGGCTTGCTGGAGGCGAGGAAGACGGCAAGGACGCGGCGGCTCCAGCGAATTTTGCGAGTTAGGGCAGGCGGCGGCGGAAGAAGCTCGGGCGGATGAAAAACACGACCGAGGACGAACCGTTATATGAAGGGGTTAGATCCGCTCGACGCGTGATGACCGGACGTGGTGGTCGTTATGACCGGACGCGGTGGTGCAGCGTCCGGTCACACTCCAGTAAGCTCCTGGAGTGACCGGACGCGTCCGGTGAGGACTGACCGGACGCGGTCAGAGTCCGGTCGAGGGGAGCTCGGGAATTCATCGCGAATGACCGGACGCGGTGGTGGTAACCGGGACCGGACGCGGTGGTCAACAGCGGCGCGTCCGGTGCAGCGTCCGGTCACTAGATCTGGAGTTGGTCTTCTGGATGACCGGACGCGCTGGTGGACGCCGGGACCGGACGCGGTGGTGAAGCATCACTGCGTCCGGTGCAGCGTCCGGTCCAGCGTCCGGTCACTGTTCTTCGCCCTTCTTCATTCCGAACTACGACGCGACTTCTCCCAATCAGGTTCCAATTCAAAAAGACACAAATAAACACCAATTGGAACACGATATGAGTGACCTCACTCAAACCCTCAAATTTTTCAAAATAGATTGCCTTAGGCTAGTATTATTTTTAAGAAAATAGGCAATAAACACCCGAGGAGCAACGTATGGTCATGCAATAGAGTTTTTGAACCTTTAGGAGTGTCAAAATGCTCTCTCTATCCATGGACGAACACAGAGGTTGCTCAAGGCAAAACCGAAAAGAAACGCCAAAACAAACAACCATGCATATGCAATGCAATACAAGAAGGTAAAGCTAGGATGCTTGTCAAGTTTGATCCACGGTTAGGCTTCTTCACTCCTCTAAAGAAGGGTTATCGTAACTGTGTTAGCCAAGCCCTAAAAGCATTGCGATAAAATAAACATGGCATATTATATAATGCAATGCAAGGGACAACACACGCTCATTTTTTAAAGTTGCTAGAATCAAGCACATTGAGTTCACTTCTTAACCTACAAAAGGTTGCCTCATCCAAAGGTTTAGTGAAGATATCCGCTAATTGATTTTCACTTCTTACACCTTCCAGTGATATGTCATTTTTAGCAACGTGATCTCTTAGAAAGTGATGGCGGATATCAATGTGCTTGGTGCGAGAGTGTTGTACCGGATTGTTAGCAATTTTAACGGCACTTTCATTATCACATAAAAGTGGCACCTTTTCAAGAACAATTCCATAGTCTAGGAGGGTTTGTTTCATATATAAGATTTGTGCACAACAAGCCCCCGTGGTAATGTATTCCGCCTCGGCGGTGGACAAAGCCACACTATTTTGCTTTTTAGATGACCAAGATACTAAAGATCTTCCAAGCAAATGGCACCCTCCGGATGTGCTTTTTCTATCAATTTTGCAACCGGCATAGTCCGAATCGGAATAGCCAACTAGTTGGAATCTAGCTCCTTTGGGATACCAAAGACCAATGCTTGGGGTGAGCTTAAGATATCTTAGGATTCTTTTTACGGCACTTAAGTGAGGTTCTTTAGGGCACGCTTGAAAGCGGGCACACATGCACACACTAAATATGATATCGGGCCTAGATGCGGTAAGGTACAACAAGCTACCAATCATAGAACGGTAGAGAGTTTGATCAACCGGTTTACCTCCCTCATCTAGGTCGAGATGTCCATTTGATGGCATTGGGGTCTTGATTGGTTTGCATTCTTCCATCTTGAATCTTTTGAGAAGATCCTTGGTATACTTTTCTTGAGAGATGAAAATTCCTTCTCTCATTTGCTTTACTTGAAATCCAAGGAAGAATGTGAGCTCACCAATCATTGACATCTCGAACTCCTTCGACATCAATTCACCAAATTCCTTGCAATAATCTTCATTTGTTGATCCGAAGATGATATCATCAACATATACTTGACAAATAAAGATCTCCCCATTAAACTTCTTGGTGAATAGTGTGGTGTCGACCTTCCCAATGGTGAAGCCCTTCTCAATGAGGAAGTCCCGGAGGCGCTCATACCATGCTCTAGGGGCTTGCTTGAGCCCATATAACGCCTTGGACAACCTATAAACATGATTAGGATATCTAGGGTCTTCAAACCCGGGAGGTTGATTAACATAGATTAGTTCATTTATAAAGCCATTTAAGAATGCACTTTTCACATCCATTTGATATAGTTTCATATCATGATGTGATGCATATGCAAGGAGGATACGAATGGCTTCAAGTCTTGCAACGGGTGCAAAGGTCTCTCTAAAATCAAGACCTTCAACTTGAGAGAACCCCTTTGCAACTAGTCTTGCCTTGTTCCTCACCACTATGCCTTGATCATCTTGCTTGTTTCGGAACACCCACTTGGTTCCAATGACTCTTGCACCTTTAGGATGCTCTTCAAGTGTCCATACTTGATTGCGGGTGAAGTTGTTCAATTCTTCATGCATTGAATTCACCTAATCCGGATCTTGAAGAGCTTCTTCTATATTCTTAGGTTCAACGCAAGAGACAAAAGAGTGATGTTCAACAAAAGAAGCTAGCTTTTGAGATCGAGTCATTACTCCCTTTGTAGGACTCCCTATGATGAGATCTTGTGGATGTGCTTGAAGTAGTGGTGAGTTTCTTCTATCAACCACTTGAGGAGGTGGATGGGGAGCATCAACATCTTGAGCTTGTGCCTCGGCTTGTTCATGAGAGACATAAGTGTCTTCATTTTCAACTCTCTCATTCTTGTCATCATCTTGAGGCACACGTGATGAAGATGGTGGATCAACAATTTGTACATCATCATCATCATCTTTTGGCTTGATGTCTCCCACCGGCATGTTCTTCATGGCCTCCCTCAAGGGTTCATCACCTACATCATCACAATTCTCAATTGCTCCTTGGGAGCCGTTAGATTCATCAAATTCCACATCATATGTTTCTTCAACCAAACCGGTGGCATGGTTAAATACTCTATATGCTTTGGACTTTGATGAGTAACCAACAAGAAAACCAATATCACAACGTCTTTGAAACTTCCCTAGGTGTTGACGCTTCTTGTAGATGTAACATTTGCAACCAAACACCCGGAAGAAAGAGACGTCCGGCTTCTTCCCATTAAGCAACTCATAGGGGGTCTTGCCAAGAAACTTTTGTAGGAAGAGGCGATTTGAAGCATAGCATGCGGTGTTGATTGCCTCGGCCCACAACTTCTCCGGAGTGTTGTACTCATCTAGCATTGTTCTTGCAAGGGTGATCAAAGTTCGGTTCTTTCTCTCAACTACACCATTTTGTTGAGGAGTGTAGGTTGAAGAGACCTCATGCTTGATTCCAATTTCATCACAATAAGCTTCAATGTTGGTGTTGTCAAACTCTTTGCCATTGTCACTTCTAATCTTCTTTATCTTGACTTCAAATTCATTTTGAGCTCTCTTTGCAAACTTCTTGAAGCAATTTGCCACTTCAGATTTATCATGAAGGAAGAAAGTCCATGTATACCTTGAGTAGTCATCCACTATCACAAGACAATAGAGATTACCACCCAAGCTCTTGTATGTTGTAGGCCCAAACAAATCCATGTGTAGAAGTTCTAGCACTCTTGAAGTTGACATGAAAGCTTTGGTTGGATGAGTGTTTGCAACTTGTTTGCCCGCTTGACATGCACTACAAGGTTTGTCCTTTTCAAACTTCACATCCTTCAATCCTCTCACTAGTTCTTTCTTCAATAGCTTGTTGAGAGTGTTCATTCCAACATAAGCAAGCCTCCTATGCCAAAGCCAACCAAGAGAGGTCTTGGTGAACAAACATGTCATCAAATTTGCATCTTCGGAGGTGAAGTCAACAAGATAAAGATTGTTGTATCTAAAGCCTTTGAATATCACTTGCTTGTCATCTATCTTTGAAACTATCACTTCATTTGGTGTGAACAAGCATTGGAAGCCAAGGTCACAAAGTTGCCCAACGGATAACAAGTTGAAACTCAATGAAGCAACATAGAGCACATTTGAGAGTGAGTGATCATGTGATATTGCAATCTTGCCTATACCCTTGACTTTGCTCTTTGAATTATCCCCAAATGTGATCTTCTCTTGACATATTCCATTCTCTTCAATGGTGGTGAACATACGAGGATCACCGGTCATATGTTGAGTGCAACCACTATCAATAACCCAATGAGATCCACCGGTCTTGTAGTTCATCTACACACAAGAGATCAAGCTTTTTGTTTAGGGACCCAAACTTGAGAGGGGCCCTTGACTTTCTCCACTAGTGACTTGGCAACCCATATTTTCTTTGGCCTATTCTTGTTTGGGGGACCCAAAAACATGACTTTCATCTTTCCATTTGAATCTTTTCTTAGCATATAATGAGCATTGAAAGCGAAAGGTCTAGCATGCTTGGGCAAGGGTTGTGGTGGTGGAGTTTTGCATTCATAAGCAAAGTGACCTTCTTGACCACACTCAACACATCTCTTTGGTTTGGGCTTTGACTTACTTTGTTGTTGTTGAGCTTTTGCTTTCTTCTCTTGATTTGCCAAGTACCCAATACCACTTCTATCCATCTTCATTACGGTGTTCATGAGGAGCTCACTTTGCAAATGTTGGCCTCTTGTGAACTTGCTTAGGCCGGTCTTGAGATGCTCTTTTTCTTGCTTGAGCTTTTTGTTTTCTTCAATGAGTGACTCATTTGTTGGTTGCTTCTCAAGAGTCATCAAACCTTTTAGCTTCTTGTTCTCATTTGCAAGCTTCTCATTCTCACACTTGATCTTGGCATAATCATCATAGTTGCTTGACTCAACCACACTCTTGTCTTTGCTACTAGAACCTTGCTCAATGCTTTCAATGATCAAATCATCACATGATGTAGCTATATCACACTTAACAATATAGTTAGTAGCATCATGTGTCTCAAGAGCAAGTTCATTAGCAACCACAAGACTATCATAGTCAATTTTTAATGTGGTGTATTTGTCCTTTAGAGAATTATGTCTAGTGATGAGCTCATCATGCTTCTTCTCAAGTTTATCATGTTGATCTTTAAGCTCTTTATAAGAGGTTTTGAGCTCCTTGAGAGTGGAAGACATCACTTCATTTTAAACTCTAAGCTCACCACTAGTCTTTTGAATATTTTCAAGCTTGGATGAGAGTGATTCATTTTCATTTTGAAGATCATCATTTTCATTTCTAGTCCTTCTTATGATTTTAGTGTATTTGTTTAGCAATTTTACAAGTTCATCATAAGAAGGTGCGTCATATTTATCATCACTATCACTATCATCATTATCATCACTATCATGGTTTTGTACCTTTCATTCACCCTTGGCCATAAGGCATAGGTGAGTAGTGGACGATGATGGTGAAGGAGGCGGTGAAGGTGGTGATGAAGATATCGGTGAAGATGATGGCCCCATCACAAATGCGGCAACCTTCTCTTTCTCATCATCGCTCTCATCTTCGGAGGACTCACAAGATGATTCAATGTCGGTGAGCCAATCACCAACAATGTATGCCTTTCCTCCCTTCTTCTTCTTGTGGAACTCCTTCTTCTTGCCATCCTTCTTCTTGTATGGCTTGTTCTTCTTCTTCTCTTCTTCTTCATCACTTGAATCATTTTTCTTGCCCTTGTTCTTGTTCTTGTACTTGTCTTTTGGTGGTCTAGGGCATTGATGAGCTAGGTGGCCAAGTTCACCACAATTGTAGCAATCCATCTCCGAAATTGGCTTTCTCTTGCTACTTGTGAAGAATTTCTTCTTCTTGCCATCGAACTTAATGCCACTCTTGTTGAGCTTCTTTAGCATCTTGGTGGTCTTTCTCACCATGAGTGCAAGTGATTCATCATCAACATCACTTTCACTTGAGCTTTCTTACACCATCATGGCTTGGCCCTTCTTCTTCTTCTTGTCATGACTAGCTTTGAAGGCCAAGTCTCTCTTCTTGGAAGATGATGAGCCCTCTTCCGGAGTGATATGCATGTACATCTCATGAGCATTGATTTTTTCTAATACTTGAGTCGGAGTTGCGGTGGAAAGATCACTTTGGTGAAGCACGGTGACAATGTGACCATACTTCTCAACGGGAAGCACGCTCAAGATCTTCCTTGCAACATCCGATTGGCTCATTTTAGTGAGCCCAAGAGCATTGAGGTCTTCTACAAGAACATTCAAGCGAGTGTACATGTCATTAGCACTTTCTTTGGGAAGCATCTCAAAAGAATTAATTTTCTTTAAAGCTATGTGATAGCGTTCCTCACGCTCACTCTTAGTTCCCTCATGGAGAGCACAAAGATTTTCCCACAATTCATGAGCGTTCTTTGCATTACGCACACGATTGAAGATATCTTTGCCTAAACCCCGGTAGAGTGCATTTTTGGCCTTTGCATTCCACCGGTCGTACTTCTCCTCGTCACCAATGGGGTTTGCGGGATCCTTGATAGCGGGAAGCCCTTCGGTTGCGGCTCTAAGACATCCAACATCTATGGCTTCGAGATACGCCTCCATGCGGATTTTCCAATATGGAAAATCATCCCCCTCAAAGGTGGGAGGTGGTCCTTCCCCGTTAGACATCTTGCTCTAGGCGGTAAAGCCTAAAAGAGGAGCAACACGACTCTGATACCAATTGAAAGGATCAAGATGCCCAAGAGGGGGGGGTGAATTGGGCTTTTCTAAAAAAGTAAATGCAAGAATTAAATCCTACAAGTCGGAATTCACCCCTAGTGTCTACTTGTGTTCCTAGAGAGTCTACCGATACAAAGTTTTGCACCCTAGTTTCCAATCCTAGTCTAGCATGGCAAGTCTAGGAATGTAAAACAAGCAATGAAAGTAAATACGAGAATGTAAATGCTTGAATGTAAAGGGGCAAGGAACACGTCAATGTTTTTCCGAGGTATCGGAGAGTCGCCACTCCCCACTAGTCCTCGTTGGAGCACCCGCGCAAGGGTGTAGCTCCCCCTTGATCCGCGCAAGGATCAAGTGCTCTCTACGGGTTGATTCTTCAACACTCCGTCTCGGTGAATCACCCAAAACCGCTCACAAGATGAGTTGGGTCATCCACAAGCTCCGCCGGATGATCACCAAACTCCCAATCACCACCACGGCGTCTAGGTGATGGCGATCACCAAGAGTAACAAGCTAGAACTCTCACTTGACCACTACGAGCCCAAATGAGAAGGTGGATGCACACTTGCTACTCTCTAATCGCTAGTGAGGAACTCTCAAGCTTTGATTCTCAAATCTCTATCCTCACTAGTGCTCTTGCACTCCCTTGCACTCCAAAGGTGTTTTTTAGTTGATCAAATGAGCAAGAGACCTCTAAAAGAGGTGATGGAGATGTATTTATACACCCCACAGACAAAACTAACCGTTACCCGCTGACTCAGCAAAACACGGGCTGACCGGACACGCCGGTTGAACTGACCGGACGCGCCGGTCGCTCATAACGGTCGAAATCCGAAAATCAACTGAGTGACCGGACGCACCGGTCAGGGGCGACCGGACGCGTCCGATCGTGCAGGGAGCATACTGTACTCGCATCGGACGCGCGACCGCGTCCGATCGGTGATGACCGGACGCGTCCGGTCGTCTCTGGACCTTACTGGACTGTGACCGGACGCGCCGATCACACCCAGGTTGCGTCCGATCGGGTGTTTCCCTCAAGTGACACGTGTCGACTTCTGACCACCGCGTCCGGTCCTCACGAGGACCGCGTCCGGTCGTCAGAGCTGAAACCCTAGCCGTGGAACTATACTGACCGGACGCGTCCGGTCATGGAAAAACGACCCGAAACTCTCCGAAACGCGTCACAACTTGAACCAAGTTGCTTCCAACTGAACTTTGAGCTATTCTAGAGCTGCCTAGCGCCAAGTTTAACAAGTGTGCACCACACCTAAACGTAGGACTTGCCTAGGTCAAGCTACCCGCTCATGCCCCCCTTTATAGTACGGCCAAAAGAGAAAAACGAAGATCCTAACGACTATTCCAAATGTATCTCAACACCTCGACATCTGGAACTAACCGTCCTTAATCTTGACGTCACTCTTTTGAAAACCGAAACGATTTCCATCAAGGGGCATGAATACCATGGTGCCCAAAGCAGTTAAAACCTCCATGACCTAACTTACCAAAGTTTCTGCAAAACACACGTTAGTCATGGTAATAAAGCGTTGTCATCAATTGCCGAAACCAAACCTTGGGGCCTAGATGCTTTCACATCCTTAACGAAAAGCACTGCCGCCACCACCGCCGCACCGAGACAACGAGATAGCAGCCGGCGTGGACTCCTACAAGAACCAACGAAACCGAAGAACCCGCAAGGTCTCCAGATCCGCACGGCTCCTGCCTCACAGGCCCATCGCCGCCATCGGAGCGCATGACAGCGAGGTGGAGGGAGGCTAGGAGGACCTTATTCCACATCGACGGCGCCGCCTCCACCGACCAAGCGCCGCCGGGAAACCTACTCCTACGGAGACCTAATCTACACCGCCGGTTGGAGAGCTGTCGTTCCCCCACGCATCCGAGGCCCCGAGGGCCGCCAACGGCGACTTCGCCGGCGGGAGCACAAATCGCCCCATTTTTGCTCCTATCAACTGTAGCTGGAGAGAGTTCGAGAAAGAGGGAGAAAGAGCATCCCTGAAGCAAAAACTTTGTGTTTAGATTGATGCTACTGCCTACTGCAGTACTGCCTGTTCTCTCCCCCGAATGGTTGCATGCAAATATTTGCCCTGTTTGTTTGAACTTATCAGTCATGGTACATTGTTTTTCTCACCATAAAATAACATCAGTCGGTTTATCAGCCGTAGAAACCATTAGCCGAATAGATCATAATTACTGTCCATGATTTGTTTGCTAGTTGCAGGAGCAAAATGAAAATTCTTTTTTCTTTTTTCTTTATCTTAAAGGGTGAAATTCTTTGTTTTGACTTCTGACTTTGTGGGGCTATTGTGGTATATTGTCATGATTATGTGCATATACTGTATTTGACAATTTAACATAGGTTATGTTTGGCACGGCTTTGGTAGCACCTTTTTATCTAGAGAAGCACTTGAGGAGAAGCACCACCAAACTTCCATAATGCCCCCCTACCCCAACCTACTTATGAACATCGGTGAAAAAGTACTAATAGCGTGTTTTAGATGGGTTTATACGGATTAGATGTAAGGAATGGTTATTTTGTATGCCACGTCTACCTCATGCAAGATTCTCCTCCCACTTAGGTTGGTTTCGTTGAAATGAGATTGAAATCTCTCTCTCACGGGCTTGACTGGCACAGTGCAACTTGGACGCTTATAGTATAAGTGTATTTATTATCTCTAAATCAGTAGTTCGATGCAATCTGGCTAGAGAAAAACAAGCAACCAAATAAAAATGTCTGCAACCGCATGCGCACATATTGGCCACCGTAGGAATGGTTTTAGCCCTGCCAGACTGTTGTCGAGTCACTCAAGCAATCACGCTATAGCTAAATTGATCGAATATTTGCCCTAGTTAGTCGGGTTGCGGACCCGCAAGCAGCTAGTTCAGCGCCGCTTCGTGCCTGAGAGATGATTCGACGCGATGCTCAAGTCTTCCAATGCATTCATAACTGATCGGAATCATTTGGTGATCTTGTTATGTTCCTGTCAAAGTTCAGGTATGAGAGACCTTGAACCGAGCCCAGTGTTCTAGTGTCTCACGAAGTCACCGTCGAACGATTATTGTATTCGCTCCGTTCTAAAATAAATGCACATCTCGCTTCTTGATAAGTCAAATTTTTTAAAGTTTAACCAAATTTATATAAAAATATATTAATATATTAATATTTATAAAAATATATTAATATATTAATATATTAATAGATTTTAGCATAAAGTATACTTCCATAACAAAATTATTTGAAGATAAAAATGTTAATATTATTTTTATATTCTTAGTCAAACTTTTAAAAGTTTGACTCCCAAAAAATGATATGTTCATTTATTTTGGGACGAAGGGAGTGTCGAATCTCAAACTTTCAACATTAGACGAGCTGCACTGGCTACGGCAAAAGCCTCCGCTACGATGACATGTCATCTTTTACCGTCCAAAAGCCTCCGCCAGCGGAGTACTGCAAAAGGAGCGCAACGCCCGGCCGTGCGCCATTTTTAGCGTGATGCCGGACATACGCAAAAGGCCAATGGACCCCACCACGAGCGAAGCGTGAACGCAGCAGGGAGAGAAAAGGACAGTGCACGCATCTGTGGAAAGAGACAGTGACGGGCCCCACATTTTTAACTAACTAAAAAAATGTTATAACTCACCAACCAAAAAATCAAATTAAATTCCGATTGTACCATTAAATTCGGTTCAATAAATACTTTAAAACAAGATGTCACATGGATATATTTAGATAGAGTAAAAGTGGACCCACAGTGGATAGAGTATGATATAGAGAATGGATGAATGCGGGAAACTGTATATTTTGTGGTAACTATGATGAAATATTCCTTTTAGAGGACGAATATAGAGGTCGAAGAGTGCAGGTAGTCTTAGACTCGAAGAGAAATTACCTACTACTACCATGGATTACATGACCTTTGTATCATTCCGTTTGTCGGAACTGCTGGCGCCCGAGCGTCTGATCGGATACCGATCCTTTGGACGGTACCGTGGCTTTCGTTTCCCCTGCGCGTGCCTACACTCTGCGCCCGTGCTAGTATGCCTACGCCTGTTTTCATGCGCACACACGAGGGCCGCTCACGCCCCCTCCTGCTTTCCAGGCGTATCCCATGTGCAACACCCGATCTACTTTTGAAACATCCAGATACAACACTTGCAGCATACGTATAAAGATAGATGAAACACTTGCAAAAAACACTTAAACATACACAATATCTAGATAAAACACTTGCAACATATGCGTGAAACATATAGCAACCTCTAAGCCATGTAGGGGGAGCAAAATAAACAAACTGAAATGCTATCTATGACGTCCGCCCTGTCCGGAGGCCTCTTCCTAGCTTGCGACTAGCCCAATACACTTTTCACATCTGTCCCTTCTGTTGCTCCTGCCATCTGCTCCATCGGCTCCTACTCCCATTCCGCCGCCCGCCCCGCTCGACAATGTCGACAGGTGCTGCCAGCGCAAGGAGAAGCGTGAAAGCCTAAGTTTGGTTTTGGTAATTAATGACACCAAGTTGCTAATGTCATATGTTAAGTGTTTTGAGTTAGGCATAAGCAACACATGTGATGAATATGTATGTGGAAAGAAGTGGTGGTCACAAGATCACAAAGAGATGGTGCATAGACATGAAATGATGATCATGTTGGAGATACACATAATATGATGGACATGATGATCAAGTGGAAGAGAAGGATCTAAGAGCGCAAGGCAAAGGTATAATCATAGGGTTTTTCTTTTGCCGGTCTAAGATGAGTAGAGAAGTGATTGACCGGGTTTAGGATTGATAGCCGACTATCAAGAGAGGCAATCACGGTTAGCTCGGGAATCAAGTGCCACTAGATCAATGTCTTGAGCATATGCATTAGGATCTAGTAGAAAGCTAACATAACGCCTTGAAAAATAACTGTGAAAATGCTAACACACATGCACATGGTGTTTTACACATGGTGGTGTTAGCACATTTGCGAATGCGGTAGAGTTTGAGTGGTAGAGAGGGGTTTGGGTTCCTCTCTCCCTCCCGCCGAGCTTACGAGGCGGGATTCGGCGCTTTTTAGGGAAGTGAAATGCCAATTTTCCACTACGCCGGAAGTCGGAAAAGAAACTGAGGCGAACGGAGGTCACAGAGGTGACCGGACGCTGCACCAGACGCGGTCATGGTATGACCGGATGAAGGGTCGAGATGGCGGACTAGAGGGGGGGTGAATAGTCCTTTCTAAAACTTAAACGCGTAGGCTAACCAAAATAAATGCGGAATTAAACTTATCGGTCTTAGCCAAGACTACACCCCTCTATCTAAGTTCTCTAGCACCTTGCAAAGATCCTAATTAAGCAACTAAGGTTCTAAGCTTACCAAGAGCTCACCTAATCAATTCTAGAGCAAGGTCACACAAACCTATGCACTAGTACTTTGCCAAACGAGGGAGCTCCTACACAACTAGTGAAGCAAAAGCACAAAGCTTAAGCTCGCTAGCAAAGCTCAATAACAAGGCAACTAATGCCAAATTAGAGAGCGCAAAACACTTAGCTACACAAACTAAGCAATGTGACTAACAAGGTTACACAAACCAAATTAGTCACGCAAAGGGAAGCTTCTAGCTACACAAGCAAGAAGACAACTAGCAAGCTACACAAGCACAACTAGAACAAGAGCAACTACACAAGCACAAGTATATATGAAAGTAAATACAAGCTTGTGTTGTACGAAAGCAAACCACCGAGAAGAGTAGACAATGTTGACATGGTGATTTTCTCCCGAGGTTCACTTGGTTGCCACCAAGCTACGTCCCCGTTGTGTCGACCAACACTTCGTGGTTTGGCGGCTAATCGGTCACACACCGAGCCTCTCAAAAGGCACCGCAAGAACCTACCATAAAGTGTGGTAGCTCAATGACACGCTCAACTAGAGTTGCTCTTCGCGATCCCCGCGGGGTGAGCACAATCCCCCTCACAAAGCTTCTCCGGAGCCTCGCACAATCTTCTTGCGAGCTTCGACGGAGCCACAAGCCACCAAGCCGTCTAGGAGGTGGCAACCTCCAAGAGTAACAAGCACCACCGGCTTGCAACACGATCACCTAGTGCCACACGATGCAATCTCTCAAAGCAACGCACTAGAATCGCTCTCTCACTCGATCCGATGAACACTATCAAGCATGAGTGAGTTAGAGGGCTCCCAAGCACTACCACATAAGCCACTAAGGCTAAAGTGTGCTCAGCTACCGGCTAAGACCGGCCAATGGGCTATTTATAAGCCCCTCCACGAAAATAGCCGTTGTACCCCTTCACTGGGCACAACACGCGTTGACCGGACGCTCCGGTCACACTAACCGGACGCGCCGGTCACGTAACGGCTTTTTCGCGAACCACCGACCGAACGCGCTGGTCCGACTGACCGGACGCGCCGATCTCACAACGGCTATTTCGCGAAGCAACGACCGGACGCGCCGATCGCAACGACCGGACGCGCCGGTCACGACCGGACGCACCGGTCCCGTAACTGACCGGACGCGCTGGTCAACCCTAAGCCGTGCACAACGAACCAGCGACCGGACGCGCTGAAGAACTGACCGGACGCCACAGTGCCCGCGTCCGGTGGGAGTCCAGTAAGCTTCCTGGACGACCGGACGCGTCCGGTCGCCTGTGACCGGACGCGCCTCGCGTCCGATCAAACAACTGAAAAACGCGCAGACACTGGACACTGACCGGACGTGTCCGGTCACACCGTGACCGCGTCCGGTGCAGCGTCCGGTCACCACTGTGACCTCCGTTCGCCTCTGTTTCTTTTTCCGACTTCCGGCGTAGTGGAAAATAGGCATTTCACTTCTCCAAAAAAGCGCCGAATCCCGCCTCGCAAGCTCGGCGGGAGGGAGAGAGGAACCCAAACCCCTCTCTACCGCACAAACTCCACCGCCTTCGCAAATGTGCCAACACCAACAAAGTGATCACCACCTTGTGTACGTGTGTTAGCATTTTCACAAACATTTTCTTCAAAGGAATTAGGCACTCAACTTGCCACGCCACTCGATCCTAACACGTATGCAAAGTTAGATCGCTCAAGTGGCACTAGATGACCGATATGCAAACAAGTTTGCCCCTCTTGATAGTACGACCATCTATCCTAAACCCGGTCATCAACTTCTCTACACACCTATGACCGGTGAAATGGAAATGCCCTAGGTTATACCTTTGCCTTGCGCATTCCACTCCATCTCCTCCGTTGTTGATGCAACACATGCACCAACCATATCACAAATGATATGATCCACTTCATATCATCACGTGACCGTATTGGTTCATCGATCTTGACCTCACTTGCTCTTCACCGTTGCCTTGGTCCTTCGGCGCCAAGCCATCACACAACTTGCCCTTCACCCTAGCAACCGGTCCATCAAGACAAGCCTCATCTTGATCTTCTCCACCTTGGTCACATGACTCCATGTCATGTCTCATATGCAATGAGCTCCTTCATGACACCATCACCTGTGGACTAATCTCCTGTGTATCTCATATAACCACATATTAGTCCACCTAAGTTGTCACTCAATTACCAAAACCAAACAAGGACCTTTCAATCTCCCCCTTTTTGGTAATTGATGACAACTCTACAAAGATATGGAAATTAAGTTCCTTTGGACTTTATGCCACTTATCCAACATTTAAGCTCTATGTTAGAATTTGGATAAGCACCATAAAATCCAACTTGGTAGTGATAACTCCCCCTACATATGTGCTCAAATGGTTTGGTTTCAAGCTTGCACATATGCATGAATATGAAATTTTTGGGAGGGTTAGCACTACTAAGTGATGCTAAGGTGTATAGAATAAACCTTTGTAGCTTGATACCAATTAGTAGCTTGATACCATTTGAAAATCACAAGTTTGCCATCATCCTTAGCATCATGAGTAGCTAGACATCAAAAACACTAGAAACCCCGTGAGATCAACATTATAAGCAAGGTTCTAGTTTTTGCATGACAATCATAAGTCTAGCTAACATCCTATGCATGCTAGTTATCAAATCATCATTCAAGTTCTATAACTAGCATACACCACACAAGCATGCATACTGAATTTAAGAACTTTATGCAATGCAAGCAAGCACATGAATTATGCACATATCAAATGTAATCAATCAAAGTTCATGAGCTTGCTCTCCCTACTTGTGTGCTTTCTTTGTCTAAGAATGTTTGATCCCCTTACATTCTTCAATGTTACTCCCTCTTTGTCCATGTCCATGTCCAATCTTTCCAATCTTTCCCCAAAGCTCAAAAAGCTTTCATATCTTTGTCCAACTTCTCCCCCTTTGTCATCAATTTCCATAAAAGGTGTTCTTCTCAATTGATACAAAGGCTTGTATTTGGGGTAGATGGTTGAGACTTGAATATTGCATTTTTGATGGACATTACCACATATGTTGGAATGACAAACTTTATGGTTGCTCTTGAGATTCCACATAGGATCTTTGACCTTGATACCAATCGGTGGGGCTCCTCCCCCTATGTCATAGCATGTGTCATTCACTTGAGATACCACTTGAGGATGAGGGTAGCATTTCTTGATTTGATCACTTAAAGTTGAGGATCACTTGTGAAACCATCGTCTTGCATGAATGATACCACGTGAATATATCATGAGTAGGAATGTGATACCATTTGAAAGAGCTTTCTAGTATAGATCCATTTTGAAGGATTTGACAATAATATTCACTTCTTGAACAATTGCTATCTTCATGAGTACCACTTGTAAGATATCACTTGTAGATCATAATCTAGACTCCACTAGTGAATACCACTTGGAAGATCAATTTGAGTCTAGATACTACTTGAAAACAACTACTAGATATCCATTTTCATTGTTGTCTTATGCTTGTACTCTTATCATTGTCATGAGCTTCTTGTATGACTTGAACTATATTGATTTGCCTACGATTCCAAGTCCGGTTTGATCCAATGACAAGCTTCTTCACACCTCATGATAAGGGTTATCTTGCCAATGTTGTACTTGTCACTTGTTAGCAATCCAAACTAGATCAAACACTTGGGTTCACTGGCTCATGAACAAACTCATATCCATACCACTAGATCAATTAATCAATCAAGCAATAGTGGTAGGCTATTGAATTTAAAACTCTTTATTTGTTATGCATGATCCTAATAAACATGTACTATATGCACTAACCGCATACTAGTAAGGGATGAAATGATCATGCACATTACAATGATACCTTTGCTATGTTGGAGTAGA
Organism: Saccharum hybrid cultivar R570; assembly: GCA_038087645.1. Taxonomy (NCBI): domain Eukaryota; kingdom Viridiplantae; phylum Streptophyta; class Magnoliopsida; order Poales; family Poaceae; genus Saccharum; species Saccharum hybrid cultivar. Next base: position 417,783 of record JAQSUU010000049.1, on the reverse strand, counting down.
GGATAGTCACATAGATTCCAATTCATTACTCCAATAGCAATGTGAAGTCCAATTTATAAGCTTGGTGAAGACCAATCATCATAGATAGATCCATTCTTCACCCATATGAGTTGAAAACCACTAATGATCAAGTGCACTTTCTTGTTGTGGTTGGCTTGCTTCATTATATCATCTTTGCTTGCATGAGAGAATCACTTAGAATATTAATTAAATTGCAATGACTAACTCTCTTTTGGGTGTTGCTTGCTTTTCTTGATCAACCCTTTTGATTGCTTCAACTAAGCATCACAAGTTCCTCGGATCACCATTTCCATGTTAGCCTTCCAAGTCCCAAACTTGGTTTCACCTACACACGGCGGCAAGCCCCTCACTAGGGAGAAGTGACCTTTCTCCAAAGAACCACTCTTGATACTTACTTGAAATGATATAGTTTGATTGATCCAAATGATGAACTCAATGTTGATGAATAATCCTTGAATCTATATTTGAGTCTAACTCTTTCTACTTGTTTAAGTCCTTTTCTTTCTACCAAATGATCTCTTAATCATCACTAGAACTTAAACTTCATCTTCATCTTAAGTTTGATCTTGATCTTCAAATTGAGTACCAAATAAGTATACCAAGTATATTTCACACTACAAAAGTCTTGTACTCATTGCTTTTCATGCTTCTAGATCAATCCAAAACCAAACTTAGGTACCTCAACCACTTGTAAGCATGTTTCTAACTTGAGGACCTTTCAATTAAAAGTGACTCTAGATTAATCCAATGATTTTCACTTTTCTGGCAGATTCTGTACCCTTCAAAGAATAATTCATATCTCCCAATGTACAGATCCAAATGCCATAAAATTTGGTGGAGATGTGCTTCACTAAGTCATATAGCAACTGTAAAAATTTGAACTTCTTTTGACTTCTAGATTGCTACTAGATTTCAAATCTTCCACCACTGCTACATGCTGAAAACTGCTGCACTATAGCTGACAAGATGCACTCCAAAACCGAAGCATCTCTTATCCACTTCTCATGAAATTTCTACAGCATCTTCTTTCATAAGTGTAGAGCATGTATACCAAATTTCAAGCCAATCCAAATAGACTTGATCACTCAAACATGGCTAAGATCACTGCTAGCTCAGATTTTTAATGTAGGACATATTTCAATACATGAGCTATTCTTCATCAAATATGAATCAAACTTGAAACTAACTTGTTTGAATACTTTCACAAGACATATATCCATTCAATCCACTTACTAAATATCACCTCATGAATTTATTCAACACAAACCAATCCAAACTTGATTACTTAAGCATTTAATCCATTCAAACATCTCATAGCAAGCAACATTGCATATATATCCAATTCAATCAACTCATATGCACCCAAATGAAATAATCAACAAGAGATATACCTTGGTTAGCTCATGATTATTCATAGCAAGCTTTCAACTTGAATATTTGCAAGCCATCAAATATGATACCACAACTTTGATTATTGCACTTGTATGTTGTAGTACTTTGGACTTCACTCATTTTGACTTGGCATTAGGATTGGAATATGCATTAAGCTTTAAAACTTGATTCAACATATGATGACCAATATGAATCCAAATGAATCAAGCCTCCAATGCCGATGGTACCTATAAACAATCATCCACTTTTTGATGGTACCCAAACAAGTTTGGGTCCTCTCAAATTAGGAGCAACATACTTAGGCAAAGCCTTAGTATGGGTAGCGGGATGTTTTGCAATTCCACCAAATGAGGTACCATTGCCATCCTTTCTAAGCATGTTAGTATTATTAATTGAAATAGGCTTAGAATTGTTACCTAGAGGACATGAATGAGCCATGTGTCCCCTTTCCCGGCATAAGTAGCAACTTCTTTTAGAGTGAGCTTTTTCTTCCTTGCTCATGTGTTGCTTCTCAATGCCTTGCCTCTTATGAGTTGCTTGAGCCTTCTTCTCAAGCTTGGTAGGACACCCCGAGACAAAGTGTCCCATATCTTCACATTTGAAGCACTTGATGTGAGTCAAATTTCTTTTCTCATTTTGATTCTTACTCATCATCTTGGCATCTTGAATTTGTATTGGATGCCTTGCTTTACCACCCCTTCTTGTTTTCTTTTTCTTCTTTATCAAGTCACCATCATCTCCATGGTTGATCTTGATTTGTTCTTGGGGTGTCGCTTTTGGCTCAACTTGAGACTTCTTGGTAGGGCAATACTTAGCAATATGTCCCATTTCATGGCATCGGTGGCACATGAGTTGGGATAGCTTCTTTGCATTTTGCTTCTTCATAATCTTGCCCTTGCTCTTGTTGTAGCCAATACCACTCTTATCACCATATCTTCTTTGATTGGTAATGATATGCTCAATGGCGATTTTAGAGTTGTAGCACCTCTCTAACTTGTTGCTCAAATTCTTCACTTCACTTTTGAGCTCATTGTTCTCCTTCAAAAGGTTAGTCTCACAAGACATAGAAGTAGAACAAGCATCTAATTGTGAAGAACATGGCATATATAATAAATCATCACAAGAGGTGGATACATGCTTCTTGCCTACATCACAAGGGTTAGTAATATGTGATTGATCATTTGACCCAAATGATGAGCTCTCACTAGATTTGGTTTCTTCATTAGAAAGCTTCTTAGTGAGTAAAGCATGTTCTTGTACCAAGTTATCATGAGCAACACTTAGTTTCTCATGAGTTAATTTTAGCTCCTCATGTGAACAAGTAGTAACATAAAGTAGATGCTTTTGTTGTTCACATGTGGTCTTTAGAAAAGAGTTATCATTTTCCAATTTACTTACTCTTTCCATTTTCCTTTTCAAGGCTCTTGAGAGTTTATATAAAAGCTCTAAATTTGGATCATCACAATCCACAACAAAACCACCAACATGTATCTTAGTGTTACCATGTGATGATGTTGAAGAGCTTGTTGAAGCATCACTCTCATAGCCATCATCTTCACCATCAAGTGTGCATGAGATAGAATCATTACTTGTATCACTTGTGGTATTATCATTCTTCTTGTCAAGTGATCTTGTGATATGATCATCTTTGTCATCACTTGACCGTGAGGTGGAGCAATCCTCCACAACCACCTTGTTGTGGTCATGCTCAACATCCTCATGCGCCTCCTCCTTGGGCTCATCATCATTGGAGATCGCCCCATATTTCTCATGTAGAAACACCCAAATCTCATGGGCGGACTCAAAGCCCATGATCTCACAAAGTATGCTACTATCCAAAGATCGATAGAAAACATTAGTAGCTTGGCTATCGAGATGTAGGCATTTTCTTTGCGCTTGAGTTGCATTCTTTTTATCAAGTGCGAAGGAAAAGCTCACATCTACGATCCACCACAATTGAGGAGAAATAAACTTAAAATTGCATGTCATCCAATTTCTCCACCGTGCAAAGTGTGTGCCATCAAAAATGTGTGGACACTCAACATCTAGACCATAAGCCGTCATCCTCTCGGGTCGGTGAAGACCACCAATGAGAGACCCGGCTCTGATACCACTTGAAGGGTCGAGATGGCGGACTAGAGGGGGGGTGAATAGTCCTTTCTAAAACTTAAACGCGTAGGCTAACCAAAATAAATGCGGAATTAAACTTATCGGTCTTAGCCAAGACTACACCCCTCTATCTAAGTTCTCTAGCACCTTGCAAAGATCCTAATTAAGCAACTAAGGTTCTAAGCTTACCAAGAGCTCACCTAATCAATTCTAGAGCAAGGTCACACAAACCTATGCACTAGTACTTTGCCAAACGAGGGAGCTCCTACACAACTAGTGAAGCAAAAGCACAAAGCTTAAGCTCGCTAGCAAAGCTCAATAACAAGGCAACTAATGCCAAATTAGAGAGCGCAAAACACTTAGCTACACAAACTAAGCAATGTGACTAACAAGGTTACACAAACCAAATTAGTCACGCAAAGGGAAGCTTCTAGCTACACAAGCAAGAAGACAACTAGCAAGCTACACAAGCACAACTAGAACAAGAGCAACTACACAAGCACAAGTATATATGAAAGTAAATACAAGCTTGTGTTGTACGAAAGCAAACCACCGAGAAGAGTAGACAATGTTGACACGGAGATTTTCTCCCGAGGTTCACTTGGTTGCCACCAAGCTACGTCCCCGTTGTGTCGACCAACACTTCGTGGTTCGGCGGCTAATCGGTCACACACCGAGCCTCTCAAAAGGCACCGCAAGAACCTACCATAAAGTGTGGTAGCTCAATGACACGCTCAACTAGAGTTGCTCTTCGCGATCCCCGCGGGGTGAGCACAATCCCCCTCACAAAGCTTCTCCGGAGCCTCGCACAATCTTCTTGCGAGCTTCGACGGAGCCACAAGCCACCAAGCCGTCTAGGAGGTGGCAACCTCCAAGAGTAACAAGCACCACCGGCTTGCAACACGATCACCTAGTGCCACACGATGCAATCTCTCAAAGCAACGCACTAGAATCGCTCTCTCACTCGATCCGATGAACACTATCAAGCATGAGTGAGTTAGAGGGCTCCCAAGCACTACCACATAAGCCACTAAGGCTAAAGTGTGCTCAGCTACCGGCTAAGACCGGCCAATGGGCTATTTATAAGCCCCTCCACGAAAATAGCCGTTGTACCCCTTCACTGGGCACAACACGCGTTGACCGGACGCTCCGGTCACACTGACCGGACGCGCCGGTCACGTAACGGCTTTTTCGCGAACCACCGACCGGACGCGCTGGTCCGACTGACCGGACGCGCCGATCTCACAACGGCTATTTCGCGAAGCAACGACCGGACGCGCCGATCGCAACGACCGGACGCGCCGGTCACGACCGGACGCACCGGTCCCGTAACTGACCGGACGCGCTGGTCAACCCTAAGCCGTGCACAACGAACCAGCGACCGGACGCGCTGAAGAACTGACCGAACGCCACAGTGCCCGCGTCCGGTGGGAGTCCAGTAAGCTTCCTGGACGACCGGACGCGTCCGGTCGCCTGTGACCGGACGCGCCTCGCGTCCGATCAAACAACTGAAAAACGCGCAGACACTGGACACTGACCGGACGTGTCCGGTCACACCGTGACCGCGTCCGGTGCAGCGTCCGGTCACCACTGTGACCTCCGTTCGCCTCCGTTTCTTTTTCCGACTTCCGGCGTAGTGGAAAATAGGCATTTCACTTCTCCAAAAAAGCGCCGAATCCCGCCTCGCAAGCTCGGCGGGAGGGAGAGAGGAACCCAAACCCCTCTCTACCGCACAAACTCCACCGCCTTCGCAAATGTGCCAACACCAACAAGTGATCACCACCTTGTGTACGTGTGTTAGCATTTTCACAAACATTTTCTTCAAAGGAATTAGGCACTCAACTTGCCACGCCACTCGATCCTAACACGTATGCAAAGTTAGATCGCTCAAGTGGCACTAGATGACCGATATGCAAACAAGTTTGCCCCTCTTGATAGTACGACCATCTATCCTAAACCCGGTCATCAACTTCTCTACACACCTATGACCGGTGAAATGGAAATGCCCTAGGTTATACCTTTGCCTTGCGCATTCCACTCCATCTCCTCCGTTGTTGATGCAACACATGCACCAACCATATCACAAATGATATGATCCACTTCATATCATCACGTGACCGTATTGGTTCATCGATCTTGACCTCACTTGCTCTTCACCGTTGCCTTGGTCCTTCGGCGCCAAGCCATCACACAACTTGCCCTTCACCCTAGCAACCGGTCCATCAAGACAAGCCTCATCTTGATCTTCTCCACCTTGGTCACATGACTCCATGTCATGTCTCATATGCAATGAGCTCCTTCATGACACCATCACCTGTGGACTAATCTCCTGTGTATCTCACATAACCACATATTAGTCCACCTAAGTTGTCACTCAATTACCAAAACCAAACAAGGACCTTTCACCGGACGCGTCCGGTCAGTTCAACGCGGCAGTCAGGCGCACGGGTGTTAGGGTTTGCAACCGGCGCGTCTGGTCACTCGCGGGACCGGCGCGTCTAGTCATGCGTCCAGAGGGGCAGAGCGCAGCGGAGGGATGATCGGACGCGCGGCGCGTCCGGTCACGTGCGATCAGACGCGTCCGGTCGTTGAGGGAGCTTACTGGACTCTAATCGGACGCTGGCACTGTCGCGTCCGGTCGTTGCCTGGAGCGCGTCCGGTCGTTGCTTCATGGGCTCGTGGTGCTGTGCGATTGGCGCGTCCGGTCAATTGAGCGGCGTGTCTGGTCATTCGCACCCAGCGCGTCCGGTCTGCGCGACCAGCGGTCTGGTCGGTGCTTTGCAAGTTAGCCGTTGCGCGACCGACGTGTCCGGTTAGTTTGACCAGCGCGTCCGGTTAGCGTGACTTCGGCTGTTTAAGTTCCTAACGGCTAGCTGCGTACCCCTTCGCTATAAATAGAGGATGTTTGGGGTTTGAGGGTAACTCTTGCACATTTTGAGACCTAGAGACATCCTTTGAGCTAGAGAATAACCCCTCCACTCATCTCTTTGCTTAGTTGCACATCTTGAGTGAGATTGAGTGAGATTCAAGTGCATTGCTTGAGAGTTGCATTCTAGAGGCACTTGATCTTCGAGTTGCTGCAGATTTCTTGTTACTCTTCCGTGTTTCCCGACACGGTAGACGGCTTGGAGCAGCGGAGGTGATTGAGCTCGCAATTGGAGATTGTTGGAGCCCTCACCAAATGTTGTAAGGGGTTCTTATCCTTCCCCGTGGGAGTTCGCAAATTAGATACTCTAGTAGAGCTCGTGGCTTAGAGGATCCCCATCTTGTGTGCGGTTGTGCGACGCCCGCCGAGGGCTCCACTCTTAATAGTCGATTAGCTCGCGAACCGACAAGTGGGTGTATCGCCACAACGGGGAGTAGCTTGCCGGGAAGCAAGTGAACCTCAGGATAAATTCTTGTGTCATTCTCTTCCCGAGGATTTCTCTTGTGTGATTGATTGATTGATACTTCTCATCTCTACACGGCGGTATAATCACTCAAAGCTCTTCTCTCGTATTACTTCTTGTTTCTAGCTTGTAGTTGTTGTTGTGTTTAGTGGATAGCCTTGTACTAGACTTGTGTAGGTGGCTTGCTTAATTAGTTAGAGCTAGTGCTTTTGCTTCGCCACCTTTCATACTAACTTGTGGTTAATTAATTCTTGTAGAAGTTTTAATTAGGCTATTCACCCCCCTCTAGCCATTTGGACCTTACAAGTGGTATCGGAGCCGAGACACCGTTTATTTGAGGCTTAACAACCTACGGTGAAAAAGAAATGGCTTAATTAAGATTGCACATCAACAACACCAAGAAGGCACCTCACTTTGATGGCACAAATTATGCATATTGGAAGGTTAAGATGACCGCACACCTCAAGTCAATCATTAGAGAAGTGTGGAAGGTCACCGAAACAAAATTTGAGGTTGCTAATCCGGAAGCACCTACACCGATGGAAGAGAAGAAGCTCCAATGCAATGACATTGCCATTAGTGCTCTTTATGAGGCCTTAGATGACAAGACATTTGAGCAAGTGAAGAACATTATGATTGCTCATGATGCTTGGGCCAAGCTAGAAGAAACTTTTGAGGGCACCGAAGGCATAAAGACCGCTAAAGCATATATCTTGCAAGAAAAATTTTCAAGCTTTAAAATACAAGATGATGAGAGTGTACCGGAAATGTTTCATCGGTTGCAAGTTATTGTCAATGAGCTCAAGGCACTTGGTGAGGAGGTCAAGGATAACCAATTCTCTATGAAGTTCTTGAGAAGCTTACCCAAGAGGTTTGATACATTGATCATCGTGCTAGTGAGGACTACATTGAAGGATTTAACTCCTCAACAAATATTTTAAGTAATGACCGATGATTCATATAGAGAAGATGATGAGAAGGATGAGTTGGTCAAGAAGAAAAAGAAAAAAAATGAGAAGAAAGATGATGAAAAGAAGAAGAGTGTGGCATTCAAAGCCACCACATCCAAGGGCAAATCCAAAATTGAATCATCAAGTGATAAAGACTCAAGCTCTTGTGATAGTGATGACATTGATGAGAAGATGGCTCTTTTTGTCAAGCAATTTGGGAAATTCATGAAGAAGAAGGGCTTTCGTGCAAGAAGGAGGAAGAACTCTTCCAAGAAGAATGAGCATACCATGAGATGTTTTAGATGCTATAGCAAGGACCATCTCATTACAAAGTGTCCTTATGATAGTGATGATGAAGATGCTATCAAGAAGGAGAGGAAGAAGCAAAAGAAGAAGCTAGAGAAGAAGGAGAGCTCTTATAAGAAGAAGAATGATTCTCATGTTGCTACATGGGATAGTGATGATTCCTCAAGTGATGATGAGGATGACAATAAGAGCAAGAAGAAGGGACATGCTAGCATTGCCATCCAAGAGAAGGTCTCCCTCTTCGACACTCCATCGTGCTTCATGGCTAAGGCCGCTAAGGTATCATCCGATGATGAGAGTGATCATGATAATGCTAGTGATAGTGATAGTGATGAAGAAAAATTCACTAAAAATGAACTAATCACTATGCTAGAAGATTGCACTCAACATTTTAAAGAATCTAGAAATGAGTGCAAGGGCTTGCTTAAGGATAAGAAAAACCTTATGCAAGAACTTGATGGGCTTAGGGCATCTTATGAGAGTCTAAAGGTAGACCATAAGAAGCTTCAAAAGTCTCACACTAAGCTTGAAGAAGCTCATTCCTATCTAGTTGAAAAATGTGAAAACATGCCAACTAATGTTGAGAAAGCTAAAATTTGCAACATAGGCATATCATGTGATATAATTGATGAATCCTTTTATAAGCCTATTGTTGTTTCTCCCACTAACCCTTCATGTAGCACATCTACATCATCCTCATCTAGTAGTGATGGTTTCACTTGTGACTCCACACTTATAGTTGAGAATGAAAATCTCAAGGAGGAGGTAAAAGAGCTCAATCACACCTTAGCTAAGGCTTATGGTGGTGAGGACCGCTTGCTTTTGTGCTTGGGTAGCCAAAGAGCTTCTCTCTACAAAGAGGGATTGGGCTATAACCCCAAGAAAGGCAAGGCCGCTTTTGCTCCTCACAAGACTCGTTTTGTAAAGAATAATGGTAGCTATTATAAAAGTTGCAAGCAAGTTGGTCACATAGAGCAACAATGCATGAACAAGAAATCCAATGCTAATGTATCCTCAATTAAGTTTTATTCTTTCTATATGCTTACCAAGGGTACTAATGGTGTTCATGCTAAGTTCATTGGTACACCATGGATGGGTTCAAAGAAGAAAGCCATTTGGGTACCAAAGAGCTTGGTCACTAACCTTGGAGGACCCAAACAAGTTTGGGTACCTAAAAAGAATTGATCTTGTCTTGTAGGTCAATTACAAAGCCGGAGGAAGGCATTGGGTGCTTGATAGTGGGTGCACTCAATATATGATCGGAGATTCTTGTATGTTCAAATCAATTGATACAAGTCAAAATGGTGGTTTTGATGCTATCACTTTCGGTAACAACAAGAAAGGCAAGGTCAAGGGGCTTGGTAAAATTGCTATCTCAAATGACATGAGCATATCTAATGTGTTGCTAGTTGAGAGCTTGGATTTCAATCTTTTATCGGTGGCACAACTTTGTGATCTTGGCTTCAAGTGCATATTTGGTAGTGATGATGTTGAAGTCATAAGTGTTGATGGATCAAATTTGATATTCAAAGGATTTAGACATGGTAGCTTATACTTGGTTGACTTTAATGATAGTGAGACACAATTGACATCATGCTTGCTTAGCAAATCTAGTATGAGATGGTTATGGCATAGAAGGCTTGGTCATGTTGGAATGAAACAATTGAACAAACTTTTGAGGCATGACTTAGTTAGAGGCTTGAAAGATGTGACTTTTGAAAAGGATAAACCATGTAGTGCTTGTCAAGCCGGCAAACAAGTTGGAAATCCACATACTAGTAAGAGTGAAATAAGCACATCAAAGGCATTTGAGCTATTGCACATGGACTTGTTTGGGCCAACAACATACACTAGTATTGGTGACAACAAGTATAGTTTTGTGATAGTGGATGACTATACTAGATACACTTGGGTGTTCTTTCTTTATGACAAGAGTGATGTTTATGATCTATTCAAATCTTTTGTCAAGAGGGTGCAAAATGAGTTTGAGACTACTATCAAGAAGATTAGATGTGACAATGGTAGTGAGTTCAAGAACACAAGAATTGAAGATTTATGTGATGATCTTGGTATTGGACATCAATTCTCTCCAACCTACACTCCTCAATCCAATGGTGTAGTTGAAAGAAAGAATAGAACTTTGATTGACATGTCTAGATCAATGCTTAGTGAATAAAATGTTAGTCATTCATTTTGGAGTGAAGCCATCAACATGACTTGCTATTGTAGCAGCCGTCTCTATTGCCATGGGAAGCTTGGGAAAACACCATATGAGCTATTGAATGGAAGAAAGCCCAACATTGCATACTTTAGAGTGTTTGGTTGCAAATGCTATATTCTCAAGAAAGGCACTAGATTGAGCAAGTTTGAAAAGAAATATGATGAAGGGTTCTTACTTGGTTATTCTACCACAAGCAAAGCATATAGAGTTTGGAATCTCACAAATTGCACCTTGGAAGAAGTTCATGATGTTGAGTTTGATGAAACCCAAAGATCTCAAAATGAATCTCAAAACCTTGATGATGTGAGAGGAGATCAATTGTCAAATGCAATAAAGAACATGGACATTGGTGATGTTAGGCCAAGACAAGTTGATGATGATGATATTCATGTGATCAACCAAAGTGTGCAAATTGATACAAATCAAGCAAGCTCTAGTGGTACTCATAATGAAGCTCAAGTTCAAGGTCAAACAAGTGAAAGCAATCAACTCCTAATACTCCAACCTACTAGCATTGCAAGAGATCATCCATTGGACCAAATCATTGGTGGAATTTAAAGTGGTGTTCAAACTAGATCAAGACTAGCATCCTTTTATGAGCATTACTCATTTGTGTCACTTGAAAAACCTAAGAAATTAGAAGATGCTTTGAAAGATTCCGATTGGGTAAATGCCATGCATGAAGAACTAAACAACTTTACTAGAAATCAAGTTTGGGAGCTTGTTGAGAGGCCAAAGAAATACAATATGATTGGCACAAAGTGGGTCTTTAGAAACAAGCAAGATCAAGGTGGCATGGTTGTGAGGAACAAAGCAAGATTAGTAGCACAAGGATACACTCAAGTTGAGGGTCTTGACTTTGGAGAGACATATGCACCGGTTGTAAGATTGGAGGCGATTAGAATCTTATTAGCATATGCTTGTGCACACAACATCAAGCTCTATCAAATGGATGTCAAGAGTGCATTTCTCAATGGCTACATCAACGAAGAAGTTTATGTTGAGCAACCTCTCGGTTTTGAAGATGACAAGAAGCCCGACCATGTTTTCAAGCTAAAGAAGGCATTGTATGGTTTGAAGCAAGCACCTAGAGCATGGTATAAGAGATTGAGGGACTTTCTTCTCTCTAAAGGGTTCAAGATGGGAAAGGTTGACACCACTCTCTTCACCAAGAAGCTTATAAATGACTTGTTTGTGTTGCAAATCTATGTGGATGACATTATCTTTGGATCAACTAACCAAGACTTTTGTGAAGAGTTTGGAAATATAATATCTAATGAGTTTGAAATATCTATGATTGAAAAGCTTAGTTACTTCCTTAGACTTTAAATCAAGCAAATAAAGAATGGCACTTTTGTAAGTCAAGACAAGTACATCAAGGACATGATCAAGAAATTTAGATTGCAAGATGCTAAGCCAATGAGTACACCAATGGGCATAAATGATCAATTGGATGTTGATGTTAGTGGCAATATGATAGATCAAAAGCAATACCGGTTTATGATTGGAAGTTTGCTATATGTCATTGCTTCTAGGGCGGATGTGATGTTTAGTGTATGCAAGTGTGCAAGATATCAAGCTTCACCTAGAGAAAGTCACTTGAAAGCAACCAAGAGGATATTGAGATATCTTAGGGCACTCATGATATTGGATTATGGTTTCCAAAGGGGTCTAATTTTGAGTTGATTGGATATTCGGACTCCAACTTTGGTGGATGCAAGATTGATAGAATGAGCACAAGTGGCACATGTCAATTGCTTGGAAGGTCTCTTGTTTCATGGTCATCAAAGAAACAAAATAGTGTTGCACTATCTACCGTCGAGGCCGAATACATTAGTGCCGGTAATTGTTGTGCACAATTGCTTTGGATGAAGGCCACTTTGAATGACTTTGGAATTAAATTCAAGAATGTGTCATTGTTTTGTGACAATGAGAGTGCTATCAAGTGACACAAAATCCGGTTCAACATTCAAGAACGAAGCACATTGACATAAGGCACCACTTCATAAGAGACCATCAACAAAAGGGTGATATTAGCATTGAGAGTATTGGCACTGAAGATCAACTAGCCGACATATTCACAAAGCCACTTGACGAAAAGATATTTTACAAGTTGAAAAATGAATTGAACATACTTGACTTCTCCAACTTGAAATGAGTGCACCCCCACATTCTTATATGGCATGCCTCTCCTCCAACATAGCAAGGTAAAGTTGTTTGGCATATCATTCATACTTTGCTAAGGATATGGTTAGAACATTTAGACATATTTGCATGACAATTAGGCTCATTCATGAAAATTAAATGATTTTGATGTATATATGGTAGCACTATTGCTTCTATGTTTATTTGATCTAGTGGTAGCATATGACATGTTTATGGGCTTGCAAACCTAGTGTTAAATCTAGAAAATGAGCTCATGATGTGTAATTCAACATGGTCAAAATAACCCTTATACTTTATGAGGTGTGAAGAAGCTTGTCCTTGGATCAAACCGAATTACATATTCTAGGCAAGTGATCTAGATTGAACCATAATTTGGACTCCCTCATATTGATTGACTTAACTCTCACTAAAATTGGTACCTTTTTGGTGATTGTTGACAAAGAGGGAGAGAAAAGTCACAAAGATAAAAAAAAAGTTAAGTTACAAAGGGGGAGAGAATAGTCACAAAGATAGAAAAGTCACAAGATAAAAAGTTAAGTTGCAAAGGGGAGAAAGATATAGTAAGGGGGAGAGAATGACATTTGAAAGGGATCAATTAAATTTGAGCACACAAGTAGGGGGAGCAAGCTCATGAATTATTTGTTGCATTTGTATGTGCACTAACATGATGATGTGTTGCATTGCAAATTTAATTTCATATTCATGATGGGATCAATTAAATACGCGGACGATTTGCAGACGAGGCCCTAGGCTGGGACGGACCTGACTCAAAAGCTCTCTTACGAGTCTTGGACGCAGCATACACATTGTTGTTCTTCTCTTGTTTCAAACAATCGCTGACAAAGTCATTGAAACAAGTCCTTATGTTGGTACCCACGTGTTTCATCATCTTGGGATTCAGACCTCTCTTGAAGCTGGCGATCTTTTTGGCATCAGTATTAACCATGTTAGAAGCATAGCAGCTCAGATTGTTGAATGCATGCAGATATTGGGTCACAGTCTTCGTGCCTTGATTCAGTGCCAGGAATTCTCCGAGCATCATTTCTGTCAGACCAGGTGGAATGTACACTCCACAAAACGCTTCGGTGAACTCCCTCCAGGTGATGTGGGCATGGGGAGGAAAAGTGGTGCGGTGGTGCTTCCACCACATCCCTGCTGGACCTTGAAAATGATGAGTTGCATACTCGGTCATCAACACTTCGGTCATCCTCAAAACACGAAACTTGTCTTCCATTGTGTTAATCCACTCTTCTGCATCCAAGGGTTCAACGATTCCTTGAAGATTGGTGGATGGGTGTCCATAAAATCCTTGAAGCTGCTATACTGGTTTACTTCATGCCCACCCGGGTTTACTCCACGACGGGTGTTATCCGCAATACTGCACAACGCAGCTTCCATATTCTGCTGTATGTTCTCCATGTTGCGTTGACTTCTGAGGAATTATGCGAAGAATTGTTCCGCTGTGTATGGTGGAGGAGGAGGCGGTGGTGGATCATGGTTTTCATTGCCAGCGGCACTGCCACTAGCCTTAGTGGCATCATACACGGTACGGCGAGTGTTCGACATCTGCATATTTCAGCAACAGTAATTATTAGGTGATGTCGTAGAAATTGCAGTGAATGAAAAATTATGCCATACTGAATTCACTGGAGAGAATAAATTTATACAATAAAATAGGGGCACAATAAGTCATTTCAATTAACACAACATCACTAATTAGATTACTAAGGCGCACACAACGCGTCCATTACAACCAAATTGCCAGCATACATACACTGGACTTTTGATGTTCGGATACCGCCACAAACACATCCAAGTTTTCCAACATTACATTAAAGCCTTAGTCTTTCTACTCATTATGACATGTCCAACGTGCCAACTAAGCAAAAGATCATGCAAGCTGAACCCTAGTAGCTAGCGCAACAACTACTAGCCTACTCATCGTGGTCGCTGTCTAAGTCGGAGATGTTGGCGTGGTCGCCATCCATAGCATTGTCTTCATCCTCAGCGGGTGCCACAGGCTCTTAGGGATCTTCATCCTCATCCAGATCCATCTCTGCCGCACCAGGAGGAACATAGGGGTAGAGCTGGTTGTTCAGTCGATGAACCTCCTCGTGCAGGTTGTCATTGTACTCCTCTACATTGGCTAGCTGCTGCTCTAGGTCGAACTCTCGAGCCCTCAGAACATTCTCTGCAGACCAGGCTTCATTCCTCTGATGGAGCACATGGTTAACATGCGCTCAGCGTTCCGGTTGGTGGTGGTCAGACGCCCAACCTGCTCTCTCAGTGCACGTACGTCTCCCTCAAAGACCTCAGTCCTATGGGTAGCCTAATCCCGCTGATGAGTCAGCTGAGCCATCTCTGCAGTGAGCCTCTCAATCTCGGTGTCGTGATCCCTCTAAAGCTGACGTCGGTCATCACAAGCCTGACCAAGAGCACCAGACACACGTCGCAGACTACCTTCCACTCCATCGAAGGCCTTCATCACTGCGAACATGGCACTCATGGCGGGGTTATCACTGTTCTGGGCTTCTGCTGCACTAATCTCCTAGGACCTTCCTCTTGCCTGCTGCCACAAGTCAGTGGAGGGGTTGTCCCTCGGAAAGACTCCAACGATCGCTGCTGCCAACTCCTGGGGAAAGCGATCCATGATATCCCTCAGTATTCCAAAGGCTGCTCTTTCAGCGGCTTCTTCAGCGGTCCTGCCAGTTGACTCATAACGCCAACTAGTCCACTCAGAACCATCACCTCTGGGACAAACAACTGCTTCCACAGTGACCAAGAGACCTTCCCCCAACTGCTTATTTGCCCAAAAGTAGCGGAGCTCCATTCCATCCGGATAGCCTACGTAGCTGAGCACCCTCCATAAGAGCGTAGGCATCCCAAACTCTCCAAGGAACGTGTGACGCTGACGAGTGCGTGGAGCAAGCTGATGACAGAGAACTCTACCTGTGGACTTGCGAGCTGTCTGCTTGGTGCGTGCCACCTAGAATCCTTACTGGGCATAAATGATATGACCACTGGCACACTCTTAAGTTTTAAAACTCGTTTTTAAACACAGTTTTGTTTTAAATACCCATGTGAACGGTAACATGCTAAACCATGCTCCGATACCAGCTATAACGGATCAACATGATTATACGAGATTAAGTAAGAAAATCTTCCACCGAGGCAGATAATTTACCAAACTTAAGCCCGTACAACCTGAGATTCCGTGAAATCACGAGGGATTTCAAACCAACCAACATATAACCAAGATCGTACTGATTTAGCAGCCATAGTCACATGCTATAGAAAGTTCGCAACAAGAGTTGAATACATCGGAGTTCAGAATAAAAAGTTATTACAACACAAGTTCACCAAAACATAGCGGAATCAAGTAGTTTCAAACCACGCACACACACTTAGTTCAGTTACAGTGCCAGCAGGTAGTCATAGCCCACAAAAGCATAAGATAAGACGAACGGAGTGACCATTGCCCTTGGTCCTAGTTGTCACCCATCGCCGGATACAGACAGTTGACGCAATAACCATAGTACATCTAACCATCTGCAACAACAATAGGAACAACGCCCTGAGTACTAGAAGGTACTCAGCTAGACTTACCCGTCAAAACCAGAAATAAAAGACACCAAGGAGTATGCAAGGTCTTTATAAAATGGGCTGGCTTGACTCATTTGCGAAAAGCATAAGTTATCAGTTATGAACCATTTAGCTATAAGCATCCACTTAATTATGCATGATTAGTCTAAGTGAGCACCTATGCTAGAGCACTCACTTGATTAATCATTAACATCAAAGGTTACCATCACAGGTTTAGCATTTCCAACATCATCCACATAACCATCATTGTTCCATCATAATTACTATGATGCTGTAGCTCGAGTCAAGTGCTCACTATCCAGGAGCGATGGCGATTCGAATCGATTCCTAACCAGCTGGTGATTTATTCCTCACATAAACCACGCTTCTCCCGTCAGGGTCGCTTAGATCACCAATGACACTTTCCAAGTAGCCGCGGGATAACAGTCATGGATCGCACTACCCAAGGACCGCCCGACTACCAGGACGCACCTTGGGCTCACTCTTTGCGTCCCCGTCATACCCCCTTCAGCACCAGTCTGCCAATCCGAGTTTATCCCGGCTCGAATAGTGTCACTAGCTTCGCGGTCGAAAGGTACTTTATTCGGCTAGCTAAATGTGAGGCATGCGTTCAACATGACAAGAGGGACGAGCAACGATCGGTCCTTAATCGACATAGACGGAATCACTATAGTCCAAAACCCTATAAGACTCCGCCCGGTCTCCCTTTATTCATCAACACTTGGTTACTTTTCATGATAACAATTATAGCTAACCATAACCAGGTATTCACCTATATCTCGCAGGTGACCGGAAATCACCCGACTTCTACCGGTCTAAGCATGGCTAAGCAATTATTTGATCCTGACCTAACAGGGTAAAGAGGTATCCAGGTGGACAAGGATAATGATAAATGCAACAACGGTTTCAATCAACTCCTATAACTTAATACAACAATATATAAAACTCATATATATAAAGAATTGCTTTTATAAAGTAGGAGACTTAGAATGCTCCGGGGCTTGCCTCTTTCGAACGAGCTAGGCTGGTGATTTACGCACTCGGGCAACTCCTCTCTTGGTTCCTCTTTCTCAGGCACCTCCTGTGTCTGGGGCTCTTGCTGATTGGTCCAAGTCTGCTCTTCTGGCACTGCTACCTGCGACTCCTCCTGCGATCCTGTATGATGCAATTGCATAAGCAACCATGTAGACGGTGCATCGGATACAGTGGAATGCTATGATGACATGATATGCAGATGAGCACATTGAACTGATAGGATGGATTATAGACAACATCTTCTACAAGGTAGTCTACATCATCCAAGAACATGTGCCACAAAACATGTCATCTACTCTTATACTAGTTAGCATAAAATTCTCACACAACTGTTGCTACACTTTGCCAAACTCTAATACCTTAACCTACCAAGTAACACCAGCAAGGTAGTTTGGTGCTTGAAAGATACACCAAACACTCCTTTACTCTTTTAATTACTCATAAAGAATAAACTTTTATTTCCTATTTAAACTAGGGTTACACCCAACATCTCTTTCTGTTGTAGGTAAAAACCTACAAAAATTACAGTAGCACACTCCTACTACAAATAGTATACTACAAAAATTTCATGGAATTTGAATAAGTAAAACTATCTGTACAAAATAAACAAGCTATAGCATAATAATGAGCATGAAAATACTTTGTACTAGAAAAAGTATCAAACAACAGATTTCATATTTTTCCTATGTTATCCACATTAAACAAGCACACCATAAAAATTATCACATGCATGAGTCATACACATTTTGCTCTCTACTAAAAATAACAAAAATTATCAATTAAAGGTATTTGAACTACACTTCAATAATTTTTCACAGAACATGCCTCATAAACATTTTTCCTAGAAAGTACATCACCAAAGAAGATTAATGAAATGGGAACCATATTTTTCTGACCTTCCTTTAATTTACTACATATTTTCTAAGATATCAGCAATTTTAAAGATTAAATAAATCTACACAGAAAAGTATCACAAAACTAACATGCAACATTTTTAAACTGTAGATCTACTCAAAAGAAACACTACAAAATTTGTTTCATAATTTTTGGAGCTATAAAACTCGAGTTATGATTTTTGAAAGCATTTTTCACACATTTCTGGAAATAATTTATTTCATTTCTTTGAAAACCGGCCAGGACACCACCCTAGGCGCACCCGGTCCAGTGCACCCGGGCTCACTGTCACGCGGGACCCTCGGGTCAACGGGGCCCACCCGTTAGTCGTAGCCGAAAGAGGCGGCGGTTGACCGGCTGCTCACCACCGACGGCGAGGTCACCGACGACAAGGGTGAGCACCACCACACTCAGCTCGCCCGCGCGCACCCGTGGAGGTAGCCCAACAAAGAAATGGCGGCCTAGAGCAAGCTTGGTCACGGGAATGGCGGATGCGGCGGCGCGGCTCAACGCCGGTGGCCTAGCCAGGGCTTGGTGTCGCGCGAAAGGGGGCGGAGCAGTTTCGTGGGAGTGAGGCGGAGCTACTGACCGTGAAAAAGAAGAAGAAGGAGGGGCGGAGCGGGGAGATTGGCGGGGCCACGAACTCCGGCGAGCTCCGGAGGACGCCGGCATGACATGCCTTGCCCAAGGCGGGCCTCACCTTGGCGTGAAGAGGTGCGGGAGGTGCGCTGTGTCAAGGCAGAGCTCGTGCCCTTGCTTGCGGGGGCTCGGTGCGGGTGGAGGGGCGAAGGCGAGCACGGCGGCGGCATTGGCGCAGTGGCCACATGGCTGCTGCTAGCATGAGCAGAAGGGGCACAGGAGGAGGAAAACGGACTGGCGTGAGGCAGAGTGAGCCGGGCGGGGTTAAGGCGAAGGCGCGCGGAGTGGCGGGGGCCACCGACGTGCCACCGGGCGAGCGCACCGGCGGTGTATGGCCACGCGCCGGGCATGGCCTGCGCACGGTCGGAGCGGTCGCGTTCAGGCGGGAGCGCGGGAGCGGGGCGAGCGTGGGGGAGAAACGGGCCAGGCCAGCTTGCGTGAGCGGGCCAAAAACGGGGCGGCAGCCCGGTAAGCCCTGAAAACCTTTTTCTTTTTCGTTTTAAAATTCCAAATTTTCTAAATCGATTCAAATTTGAATTTTGAAGATGAAAAAGACATTTTCACAAGTTGTCCCCAAAATAAAAGTTGTTCAAAATTTAATTCTCTACAACTTTCATTTAGGGCACTTTTCAAAATTCTAAATAGATTTTGAATAAATGATTTAAAGCCAAATTTTTAAATAAAAACTCATTTTCTCTAGAATATTTTTAAAAGCAAAATTTGAGGAGATTTTGAATACAAAAGTTGCTCCAAAAATCATGTTAATTAATTCTAGATTATCTAAAATTATAGCTGAACAAGTTCTACAACTCTAGCAAGTAAATGCAACCATTTTGGTTCAAACCCATGGTTTACACATTTCAAATCAAGTGAATTATATTGCATGAGATGATAAACATGTATGATATAATAATGCTCATGCTTTGGAATGTTAATGCATGCTTAACACCCAGGGGTGTTACAGGATGGTATATAAAAGGCAACTCTGATTGGTATCACGCTTCAAAGGTCCATTCTATATACTTTAGCATCAATTTGATAGTAGTAACTCTTTCAAAATTCAAATCCATACATATGTGCATAATTGAACCAAACTCATGGAAGCACATATGTAGGGGGACCTAATATTATCGAAATTGAAAATTGATTTCATTTCATATCTTTGTGATTGTTGTCATCAATTACCAAAAACGGGAAGATTGAAAGCCCAAGTTTGGTTTTGGTAATTAATGACATCAAGTTGCTAATGCCATGTGTTAAGTGTTTTGAGTTAGGCATAAGCAACACATGTGATGAAGGTGTATGTGGAAAGGAGTGGTGACCACAGGATCACAAAGAGATGGTGCATGGACATGAAATGATGATCATGTTAGAGATGCACATAATATGATGGACATGATGATCAAGTGGAAGAGAATGATCTAAGAGCGCAAGGCAAAGGTATAACCATAGGGTTTTCCTTTTGCCGGTCTAAGATGTGTAGAGAAGTGATTGACCGGGTTTAGGATTGATAGCCGACTATCAAGAGAGGCAATCACGGTTAGCTCGGGAATCAAGTGCCACTACATCAATGTCTTGAGCATATGCATTAGGATCTAGTAGAAAGCTAACATAACGCCTTGAAAAATAACTGTGAAAATGCTAACACACATGCACATGGTGTTTTACACATGATGGTGTTAGCACATTTGCGAAGGCGGTAGAGATTGAGTGGTAGAGAGGGGTTTGGGTTCCTCTCTCCCTCCCGCCGAGCTTACGAGGCGGGATTCGGTGCTTTTTGGGGAAGTGAAATGCCTATTTTCTACTACGCTGGAAGTCGGAAAAGAAACGGAGGCGAACGGAAGTCACAGAGGTGAACGGACGCTGCACCGGACGCGGTCATGGTATGACCGGACGCGTTCGGTCAGTTCAACGCGGCAGTCAGGCGCGCGGGTGTTAGGGTTTGCAACCGGCGCGTCTGGTCACTCGCGGGACCGGCGCGTCCGGTAATGCGTCCAGAGGGGCAGAGCACAGCGGAGTGATGATCGGACGCGCGGCGCGTCCGGTCACGTGCGATCAGACGCATTCGGTCGTTGAGGGAGCTTACTGGACTCTAACCGGACGCTGGCACTGTCGCGTCCGGTCGTTGCCTGGAGCGCGTCCGGTCGTTGCTTCACGGGCTCGCGGTGCTGTGCGATCGACGCGTCCGGTCAGTTGAGCGGCGCGTCCGGTCATTCGCACCCAGTGCATCCGGTCTGCGTGTCCAGCGCGTCCGGTCAGTGCTTCGCAACTTAGCCGTTGCGCGTCCGGTCAGCGCGACTTCGGCTGTTTAAGTTCCTAACGGCTAGCTGCATACCCCTTCGCTATAAATAGAGGATATCCGGGGTTTAAGGGTAACTCTTGCATATTTTGAGACCTAGAGACATCCTTTGAGCTAGAGAACAACCCCTCCACTCATCTCTTTGCTTAGTTGCACATCTTGAGTGAGATTGAGTGAGATTCAAGTGTATTGCTTAAGAGTTGCATTCTAGAGGCACTTGATCTTCGAGTTGCTGCGGATTTCTTGTTACTCTTCCATGTTTCCCGACACGGTAGACGACTTGGAGCAGCGGAGGTGATTGAGCTCGCAATTGGAGATTGTTGGAGCCATCACCAAGTGTTGTAAAGGGTTCTTGATCCTTCCCCGCGGGAGTTCGCAAATTGGATACTCTAGTGGAGCTCATGGCTTAGAGGATCCTCATCTTGTGTGCGGTTGTGCGGCGCTCGCCGAGGGCTCGACTCTTGATAGTCAATTAGCTCGCGAACCGATAAGTGGGTGTATCGCCACAACGGAGAGTAGCTTGCCGGGAAGCAAGTGAACCTCGGGATAAATTCTTGTGTCATTCTCTTCCTGAGGATTTCTCTTGTGTGATTGATTGATTGGTACTTCTCATCTCTACACGGCGGTATAATCACTCAAAGCTCTTCTCTCGTATTACTTCTTATTTCTAGCTTGTAGTTGTTGTTGTGTTTAGTGGATAGCCTTGTACTAGACTTATGTAGGTGACTTGCTTAATTAGTTAGAGCTAGTGCTTTTGCTTCGCCACCTTTCATACTAACTTGTGGTTAAGTAATTCTTGTAAAAGTTTTAATTAGGCTATTCACCCCCCCTCTAGCCATTTGGACCTTACAAAGCGCCGGGCCCTGGCGCGGAAGCCTTCCAGCCTCGCCTCCTGCTACGGCTGAGAAGCACACAAGTAGGGGGAACAAGCTCATGAACTTGGTTGTTTGCATTTGATATGTGCATATTCATGTGCTTCCTTGCATTTGCACAAGTTTAAATTTAATATGCATGCATGTATGGTATATGCTAGGTATAGAACTTGAATGATGATTTGAATACTAGCATGCATAGGATGATAGCTAGATATATATGTTTTTACATGTGATACTAGAACATTGCTTACAATGTTGATTTCACGGGATTTCTAGTATTTTTAATGTATCTAGCTAACCACGATGCTAAGGATGATGTTAAATATGTACTCCTATTGATATCATGCTACAAAGGTTATTCTTTACACCTTAGCATCATTTGGTCGTAATTACTCTTCCACAATTCTTATCCATACATATATACAAGCTTCAAACCAAATACTCTAGCATATATATACGGGGAGCTAATACTACCAATTCAGGTTTATGGTACTCGTTCAAAAATCATTTACACATGGTAAAATTACTTGGGCAAGCAACTCAAATCCATTTGAACTTAATTTTCATATCTTTATAGAGTTGTCATCGATTACCAAAAAGAAGGAGATTGAAATATCCCTCGTTTGGTTTTGGTAATTGAGTGACAATCTAAGTGGACTAATATGTGTTTATGTGAGATAAACAGAGGATTAGTCCACAGGTACACTTGTGTGAGCAACTTGAACCATGGAGGTGGAAATTGGCTAGTTTTGTTGCAAAGCTCACACATGTAACGAAGGAGCTTATTGCATATGAGACATGACATATAGTCATGTGACTAGGTGGAGAAGATCAAGATAAGACTTGACTTGATGGACCGGTTGCAAGGGTTTAGGACAAGTCGGAGGCTTCGAAGCGATAAACCGTGTGGCGGGGAAACTCGAGCAAGACTTGACGTCAATGGACCGAAGCAACAATGAAGAGAAAGTGAGATCAAGATTGATGAACCAAAGGTCATATGATGATATGAAGTGGATCATACTATTCAAGGAAGATTAAGCCAAGTGTTGACTCATGATGATGAACAAAAGGCTTGATGAAGGATTGGTGCTTGTGTGGCATCAAGATTGGAAAAGATGAAATGGAATGCACAAAGCATATGTATATTTATAGGGCATTTCATTTCACCGGTCTAAGTTGAGTAGAGAAGTGCTTGATCGGGCTTAGAATAGATAGCCGTACTATAAAGAGGAGAAATCTATAATTGCAACGGTTATTTAGTGCCACTAAGTGTGAGTTTCATTTGCATATGCATTGCGCTTAGTGACGTGGTGAGATGCACGAGAAAGCCCTGAATTTTTTTTAGGAAAATACTAACTTAAGTGCTAAAATGTTTTGGTACTTTGTGGAAAGTTAGCACCTTAAAAAGGGTTAAAAAGATGGAAAATGGGTTGTTGGTTGTGCCAGAGAGGGGTCGTCCGGATATTTTTCGAGCCTGACACGGATATTCTAGCGGATGTGCGTGCAACCAGAGGAGCTTGCCTAGATATTTTTCCTGCCCGACCCGGATATTCCTGTTCAGCCCAGATCTGAGCGCCCCAACGGTCAGAGTGCAAGTTGAGGGTATTTGGGGGCTGCAGCCCCCTTCCTTCTCACTTTTCCACCTCATTTCTCACATTTGGAGAGCAAGCAAGTTAGGGTTCTTCCTCTCCTCTCTTCTCTGCATTGCTATGTGTCAAATCTTGAGAGAAGATTGAGTGCCCTTTGTGGGTGTGGATGAGAGATTGAAGATCCACCACCTCCCCTTCCTCTCCCTCTCAAGTTTGGTGCTAATTCGAGTGAGGGATTGAGAGGCTAGTTTGTGCATTCGGGATTTGCATTTGGTGGCACTAGCATAAATGTTGCAATACAAAATGTTTTCTTAACAACGATCCATAGGCTATGCATGTGGCACATACCGAAGAAGGTTCCTGAAAAGGTTGGTCCTGAACTCAATGAGGATGATGAGTTTCACGCTTCTTTGAGTAAATGTGTATGGTCATCTGAAACTCCAGGGGAATTTGGGGAACGATGACCAAGAATTATGTGGTACATTATGGCTTGGAACACAATGAGTGGTTTGTAGGGAGGTTTAATATCAGATCATCATGGGTACCGGCCTACTTCAAAGATATTCCTTTGTCAGGGCTTCTAAGGACAACTTTCTAGATCAGAAAGTGCAAATTCTTACTTCTATTGTTTCATTGGATTTAAGCATGCTTTGGTTGAGTTTTGACTCAGGTTTGATATTGCCTTGGAAAATCAGCGCCACAAAGAGTTCGTAGCTGACAATGTGACCCTCCATACAACCCGTCTTGAAGACAGCATAGGGAATGGAAAAGCATGGTAGTGTGGTCTTCACCCATGAGGTCTTCGAACAATTTCAGAAGGAGCTGCTAGATGCTAGAGAGTATTGCGTTTTTGAAAGCATGAAACATGATGGCGAGTTGAAAACTATGAGAGTAGCTGATAATTTCAAGAAAGCAAGGGTGGTACAGCTTAATACATCCACAATGTTTGCTTCCTGCTCATGCATGCTCTTCAAGACTCATGGTGTTCAATACCACCATGTTATTCATGTCCTCCGAAGCGCCAAGATGGATGAACTCCCAAGCATATATGTACTGAAAAGGTTCAGGAAGGATTGCAAGAAAGAATCTATATTTACCCCAGATGGTACCATATTGGAGGAAAATACCAATGCCCCGGTGGACCCAGTTCTGCAAAAATTAGTTTCAGACACAAGCAACAAGATGGAGTCTTTATTCATTCAAGCTAAGAATTCACTTAATGCTATGCAAATTTTGAGGGATGGTGTATTTGCACTTGGGGAGAGGATAAGCGACATGGTTCCAGCCAAGGAGCTAAGTAGAATTGAAGAGTTTGAACAGTTTTTAGGATGTACGATTCCTATGCAAGTTGACATCCATCCCCCAAGTGATATCCGCTCAAAGGGGAGGATCAAACGGATCAAGGGGCATGCTGACAAGGGGCGACAACAAAACAAGAATGAGCAAAAAAAGAAGAAAAATGTGAGACAACCACGAAGGGGTGGCTCTTGCAAGAAGGTCGTATTGCATGATTCTAGAACTTGCCCTGAGAAAGAAAACAAGGAATGAGCTAGGTACATGTCATTATTTGTTAACCATTCAGTTCATTATCAAGTACTCATGACATTTTGTCCTACTAATAATATGAAATTCTTCTTGCAGCCTTTTTTCGGCTGGACCAAGGTATTTTGGGTGCTGCTATGTAAAAAGTATTATTGTATGAAAATGGAAAATTTAGTATTATTGGTAGACCAAATGTACCACATTCAAGACATATTAGTATGACGTACATTGCTCATTGCCAAGGATGTACTGGAAGTTTGTAATGGAAATATATTGTAGTGCTGCTTTTTACGTAACATGTTCATATGATTGACTAGTGTATTTGTGAATGTTGCACTAAGTGTTAATGGAGGTGATTTTGCAATTGTGCTGAATATGTTTATTTTAAGCAATGATAGGTATTCCAAAGGTGTTTTAACCTGAGTGGATGGTTCACAAAAATATAAAACATGTTCATTTGAGTGGATGGATAAAAACCTGAAGATACAGTTTGAGCGCAATAGATTTTTTTTTTTGTTTTTAGATGTAACATGTGATTCTTTCTTTGAAGAAAATACAGTGTCATTTGGGCTTTGGCTGGTCAAATGCAACGGCGATGGTCAATGGAATAAATCTGATTATAAGGTTCAGAAGGTTGGACGAAATTGTACAAAACCTTTGATAGTTTAATTCATTAAGTTTGATCCTGTTTATTTAGAAATATGGGTATCATTTTTGCCAATTGTGAAACAACATTTTAACTTCCTTTCCACCTGTAGTTCCCAGTAAATCAAGAAACACTAAACAACAGTATTATACAGCTCCACGCTCAGCTACATCTCACAGATCATCCAAACAAATGAAGACAACACTGAGCCAAAAATGCATTATTTATTTTGATCCACCAGGGAGACACGTTGTACAGATCACACCAATTAAAACACAAATCAGTTAGGTTTACAATCGACACATGTAGGACATGATTGACCAGCTGACTCATACATCATATGAACTAACAGCTTCCATGGTAACAGTTATTTCATCTTTCT
Source organism: Saccharum hybrid cultivar R570 (assembly GCA_038087645.1). NCBI lineage: Eukaryota > Viridiplantae > Streptophyta > Magnoliopsida > Poales > Poaceae > Saccharum > Saccharum hybrid cultivar. Next base: position 391,725 of record JAQSUU010000049.1, on the reverse strand, counting down.
TCCTTGGCAATGTGTAGCTTGAGTGAGCTCCTCGACTTGACTTCACAAGTACAGAATAGTAGCATCAATGTCGATCTGGATTGTTTTTACATGAAGCCTGAATTTATCCAATCCCCATGTAGGTACCAGCCACCATTTTCCCCCTGTATTTCTACTTGTGCAGCTTCGATGTATAAAGAATTTGAAGATGCAACGCAGTACATGAACACGGCCATCTTTCGACTTGCATTCTTCGAAACAACGGCACTGAATCTAGCCAGTACTAGATAAGAATAATATTCCTTTTTATCTAATAACATATATTTCTCACACCAGGACCTGGCAAAATAGACAAAAAAAAATGCAAGCATGTGAAGGCTTCATTATATGACTGGATATATTACACTAATGCATATATGTCAAAGATCTAGAACATTTCAAAATATATTGACTTGACAATGTAAAAACGAAACAACAGTTCTGAGCAAATTGGGGCCTGCTTGAGTAAAATCAAGATAAATGTAGCCGATTTGTAGAACTCTGAAGACAAACAAAAAAAAGGTTGAGAGAAGTTCAGTTAGCAGAACTATAGGAATCAAAAGTGAGTTAGAAAATGGATGCACTGCCCAACGTTATTTTTCTGTTGCAGAAGACAAGATTTCACCTGCATTTACAGTTCTAGTCACTAAATTGACACGAGAACATGTTCTTTCAGATTGGAGGCCATGTGACTGGGTGTCAAATCTGAGAAGGAAACAAAGTATCCTGCGGTGTTTCATCCTAAAAGAATTAGGCATACAGGGGTACGATTAATAGAAGAGGAGAGCTGGAAATTCCGTGAGAACAAAACCACCTCCAGGCTCCATAGGTTTACCTGGTATGATCATGAAGAACTTAATCACGCGAGCTTGGTTACCACCTGAATCAGGCTAGGAGCAGGCGAGCAGCTATGAGCGGACCACGAAGAGCACAATGAAGGGAAGAAGTTAATCGCGCGAGCTGGTTACCACTTAAACCACCGTGTATGCAGACGCATCAGATCTCGAACACACAATCTTTAATAAAGTCACATCCAGTAGATGCACAGCCTAAGACAGAAAAAGAAGCACATCTCCACAAATCGACATTAATCCCCATCTCAATCTCGTTTCCCCTGGTCTTCCATCCCAAATCAACACAAATTCTAATCCCAATCTCATTCTCCCTATTTTCTCCCATACCAATCAACACTGAAAATAGTCCCTAAATTCCTTTGGGCTATAGGGCTGAAGGCAACCCGCACAGGAAGCGGACGGACTGCTGTGCAGCGCAGTAAGGATGGGGGAGAGGGTACAGCGCCTGGGGACGATGAGGACGGGGAGCTCACCAAGGCCGCAGAGGAGCACCGGCACCGGCGTATGATGACTTGCGGCGGCGACCCTCTAGCCTCTACCGTCGCGCTGGAGCAAGACGAGCACGCCGGGAGCTTGGCCTAGTAGAAGAGTGGAATGGTGAGGAACCGTCACCCTGGCCTAAACCCTAGCTAAAGCAGTACGGTGGACCTGGAGCCTGGGCCGAGCCATGGTGGAGAACCGGAGGTTTGGAGCTACAGGAGATGGGAGGACTGTTGTAAAAATGTTCCTTTGAACAGGGTGTTCCATGTAAAATGGTCTTTGTGGAGGCGGGGGTTACACAGAAAGTTTGCAAGGAGCAATAGAGATTCATGTGTGCCGCACATTTCGGATCGGACGTTGCACATCTGAGTTTGCAGGGTTGCACTGAGAACCCAGTTTGCGCTCCTCCTTGGAGGCTTGGCCGCTTGGGGCGACCCGGATGCTCCTCCACTCTTCTGCCTGCCGCGGCAGCCGCCTCCTCTCCTCTTGCAGCAGCAGCGGCGGCAGCAGCCAGTTCCTCCTCTCCCGCTTCGCGTCCACCCCCCACAAAACCCTAGGTGCACTCAGGACCCTAGTTATCATGTCGTACCGCGGAGGGCGCGGGGGCGGCGGGCCCAACTCTCACCGCGGGCGCGGGCGGGGCGGTGGCGGAGGCAGGGGAGGCCGCGGCGGCGGCGGGGGACGCGGGGAGCAGAGGTGGTGGGACCCCGAGTGGCGCGCCGAGCGCCTCCGGCAGATGCATGGGGAGGTGAGGACACTCTCCCGTGCCTCGGCGTGGTGATGGGATTGGTTGTTTCGTTGCTATGTTGCCGCCCTGCTGACGGAATTCATGGATCGCGATGCCACGATGATGCTATGTTTTTTTTAATTTATATATGTTCCGAACTCTGCATTACTGACTTTAGCAGCAGCTTTGATTAATACTATCGATCAAGTTTCCTAGATAGGAGTAGTATTACCTCCGGTCCATACTATAGGTCAATTTGATTTGGCACTTTTTACCCCGAGTTCCGTATCTCCTTAATATTTTTTATGTTTTAACGACCAATCTAATGTGTGCAGTCCTGTAGTTTCTCTATCCTTTGGCCTTGTTTAGTTCCAGGATGTAAAGTTTTGGGGTTTCACGTCGGGTGTCGCATGGGGTGTTCGGACAGTAATAAAAAAACAAATTACAGAATCCGTCAGTAAATCACGAGACGAATTTATAAGCCTAAGTAATCCGTCATTAGCACATGTATTACTGTAGCACTTTATTGTCAAATCATGGACTAATTAGGCTTCAAAGATTCGTCTCGCAAATTACACGCAATCTGTGTAATTAGTTATTTTTTTATTCTATATTTAATACTCCATGCATGTGTCCAAACATCCGATGTGATAGGGTGTAAAGTTTTGGGTGGGAACTAAACAAGGCTTCTGTAGTCCCATTTCCACAGTTTCAAACTCTGATTGCTGCTTGCTTTGCTGCACTGGTGGAACTGCCAGTTGCATCCATCATAAAACACGGTTTGGTTACATCTCTTCTGATACTACCTATTTATTAGCTCTAATTTGATGTTAGGGATATCGTCAGTTGAGCATGTCATACTGCTTTTCTATCTGCTCACCTTGGTAAACTTTGTCTATTGTGCTGTGCAGTTAGCCTGAGATTCATGGTTTCAGTAAATTTGCTCCACTTGTTGTACACATCAAATAAGCTCTTGCTCGCCTTGTAGCAGTTACTTACAAAGTTTTGTATGCTCACAATCTTCAGGTGGAAAAGGTTGATGAGAATGAATGGTGGAACAAGATTGGGCAATTAAGAGAAGGGTCCCAGCAGGAGCTAGTAGTAAAGCAGAATTTTGGACAGGATGGACAGAATATACTTGCAAACATGGCTCGGAGACAAGGACTTTACTTGTAAGGATCAATCATGCCTGTTCTTCACTTCACATCTTTATGATCATTCTTCACTAGCAAGAATAGATGCAATGCCTGGCTTTGATCTCTGTTCTTAAAGTTTGGTAGTGCTATCTATATTTTGCACCATTTGATACCTACTGTTTTGCCTATGAACCACACTTCAAAGCTGACAAATTCTACTTTACCTGGTTTGCATTTTAACCTGGGGAAGATAGTAATGCATACAACAGAGGGAAGACACTTGTTTTCAGCAAGGTACCCTTACCTGATTATCGAGCAGATCTGGACGACAGGCATGGGTCAACACAAAAAGAGGTACTGTGCGTCCGATTGATACTTTATAATGACATGATTTTATGTGTCATCTTCCTGATCACTGTTTATATTTTTACTGGGGCAGATTAAGATGTCTAATCAGACAGAGGCGCGAGTCGAAGACCTTTTGTCCAGGTCAAAGTGGAACACCAACAATTCTGCAAGCACATCTACCGTCTCAATGAGACAATTTTTGCCTAGTGCATCCTCGTCTGTTGTTGAACCAGCAGCACCAATTGATAAAGAAAAGCTCAGTTCTCAGCTTAGGGATTTGCAGAATTCAAGGAAGGTATTGCCAGTGACCATGGCCCCCTCCGTTTCCCTCCCTTAAAAATATCCGTGAGCATTCTTCAGGGATCCCACCATCTGTATTTTATTTCAGACAACAGCAAGTGCTAGATCAATGCAATCTTTCAGGGAGAAATTACCTGCATTCAGCATGAGAGAGGAATTTCTGAAAGCGGTGGCAGCCAATCAGGTAAGTTGTCTCCAATGTTTGTTCTACTTCGCCGTTGCTCCAATGTTGTATTTTTGCTGTTGTATCCATGATCTGAACGTTCTATCTGTACAACTCGTGGTTTATAGCCTTAGTAGCCAGCATCTTCCATTTTAGGCTCTGTTGTTCTTAGTGGTTATTTGTTTCCCCTTTGTTCAAAAAGTAATTTGTGAATTGATGGACATAATCACACAATTGACATGTGCAATAATTTGTGAATTGATGGACATAATCACATAATTGACATGTGTTCTCAGCATTTCTTATGCACAACTGCTGACACAAGTGGTGATTATCCATGCTTGCTGTGATATTGATTGCACATTTAGGTTGTGTATCTGTATAATTCTAGAATTGCTCTTATTTTTTTGGGAATGAATTGCTCTTATTAGTTTGTCCATTTGGTTCCTTTTTTCCACTCTTAACTTGTTGAGCTTTCCTGTATCAGGTTCTGGTCATTTCTGGCGAGACAGGCTGTGGTAAAACAACCCAGCTTCCACAGTTCATACTAGAAGAAGAAATAAATAACCTCCGCGGTTCTGATTGCAGCATAATTTGTACTCAACCCCGCCGTATATCTGCCGTTTCAGTAGCAGCAAGAGTAGCTGCTGAGAGAGGTGAAGAACTTGGCGAGGCTGTTGGATACCAGATTCGCCTTGAATCAAAACGATCTGCACAAACACGGTTGCTGTTCTGCACTACCGGAGTTTTGCTTAGAAGACTGGTATGCCTTCATTGGTAGAATAGTTTGCATATTCGTATCTTGAGTCGAGTTGGCCACATGATCACTGCTTGTTTTCATTTATCCGCTTTCAGAATTAAAATTGAAGTAAATCGTTCCCTTTTCTTTATTTGTTACTCCCTCCATTCTCGTATACTTGTCCATGGCTTTGGGAGAAAACGCTCCACAATACTTGTCATTGAGGATATTAAGAGTGTAGCCATTCTAGTATTTCCACTCTCTACCCCTGATTAAATGCTCTAGTAGAAGAAAAGTGGCTATATTATTAGATTTAATAGGGTTATATTGGTCATTTCACATTGATTTTTTGGAACTAGTATTTCTTTGGTCTGTGCGCATGATGTGCTGTGGACAAGTATACGAGAATCGTGGGAGTAGTGGATAGAGATTGTTGCTCTTTGTTGTGTAGGAGCACTGGTAGTTTTGTTCTAAATAACTTACTTGGAGGCAGCTCCAGAATTGATAGTATAAACTTTCTTGCAGAAGTTGCAGGACTAAGTTTCTTTGTAACTACGAGTGAAAATATTCTGTGCACTCTAGCACTGTGACTCATCTCTTGCAGTAGCTGATTTTGTAATTTACGCCCATGTACTTTTAGTTACCTGACTTATGATCTCCATACCTAGGAATACCATTGCTGGAATATTTTGCTCAGTTCAGCCTACCTTAACACTTGCTGATGCAATTTAATGCACCCGATTGTTTTTTTTTGTTTGCTTTTATTTTAGTTTCATTAGGCTTGAGTTTACTGCAAACAGTATATAAATTGCAGGTTCAAGAGCCTGACTTAATTGGGGTGAGTCATTTACTAGTTGACGAAATTCATGAACGCGGCATGAATGAAGATTTTCTCATCATAATACTGCGTGACCTTCTACCAAGACGTCCAGATCTTCGCCTTGTACTGATGAGTGCAACTATAAATGCTGAACTATTTTCCAAGTACTTTGGAGATGCTCCAGTGATGCACATCCCGGTACTGTAATGTTTCATGAACAACATCAAATTGAAGACATGATTGATCGTGTCTGGATGTTATATATTTACATTGAGGTGTTTTGAGCAGGGGTTCACTTTTCCTGTTGCTGAGTTGTTTCTGGAAGATGTTCTAGAAAAGACTCGTTACAGGATCAATTCCGAACGTGATAATTTTGCAGGTAGTTCAAGGAGAAAGAGGTTTTCATCAGTTAAGAGTGATCCACTATCTGATGTTTTTGAGGTAAACTTCGATTTTGAACTTCTTTTCCCCTCAATTAGTCAATTTAGTACTGATGAGCATGGATTAGTCTAGCTGTGTACTTATGATATATGCATTGTGGCACACTGATTCAGCACTTCAGCTGCAAGTACAGATAGATAAAAAAAATCTAATGTGAAAACAATCCTTTCAGAAATCATTTTGCTTAGTTTTCACACAAAATGCATTTTGGTTGCTCGCTGTGGTGTTTTTTTTTCCAGAACATTGACATTAATAAGGAGTATGGAAATTACAACATTACAACAAGGCAGTCCCTTGAAGCTTGGTCTGCTGCTGAACTAGATTTGAGCCTTGTAAGTACTGTGCACTTTTTTTATAATTGAAATGCATCTATTAATTCCTCAAGTAGCTGGAAGTCATTTTTTTTTGTATAATTCTTGTTGCTACACTTGCTTCACACATGTAAAATTGCATTCAAGTGAATATACGTCATAGTTATTGTTCAAAATATCATGGGGCCATTCACCACAGTTAATAGACTGTATGTTTGTCAGATGTTTGTGAGAAATACTGGAGTAATTGGTGAAGAAGCTTTCTGTACACCCTCCATGCTTAATTTTTTCACCTTTCGCTTTACATGATTCATTAGAGAACCATAGACGTCCCTTCTCTTCATCATGGAGGATACATTTCTGATTTCCTGCTTCGTTATTTCATCCAGTCTTGCTCTGACGTAATACATTATAGTATGGTGTTACCATAGCACCATGTCAATAAGTTCCCATCCAAGTATTGTCCTGTGCCTAAACAGTAATTTCTGTTGTTCCGAGTTAATTTATTTCATGTTTATCCTTGTCACATTAGTTAACTGCATGGCTGTACTGTGTTCACATTTGTGCACAAGAATTATTATTTAAACCTAATACACTGCCAACCATATCCAGGAAAAATAGTTGCTGCTAACACCTCTATGTTGACATTTTAGGTGGAAAGTACAATCGAGTATATTTGCCGTTATGAAGCAGAAGGTGCAATCCTTGTGTTCCTTACTGGCTGGGATGAAATTTCAAAGCTTCTGGACAAGATTAAAGGGAATAATTTCCTTGGCAATCCTAATAGACTTCTTGTTCTTCCTTTGCATGGTTCTATGCCAACTGTGAATCAACGTGAAATTTTTGACAGACCACCAGGTAGTATGAGGTGAGCCACTTAGCTACTCATTGAGAAAATAGTTATGTGTAAGGTTCCTGGGATGATGAGGAATGGGACGGGTCAATCCCCTTTCAGTAACCATGTGTTTGGTTTGCGGGTTGAACTGGGATATCCTGGGTCCGACCCAGATGGTCCCGTGTTTGGATTGGGGGATGTGTGGAACAGGGTCGACCCGGGTTGGCATATTCCCCTCAGATGCAGGTTCAACTGATTCCACCAAATTGAGGGGACCGAGCGAACCCACCTTGACGGTGTCTCCATCTCCGTCTCCGTGTCCGCGTACGCCCTTGGCTCGGGCGCTCGTCCCCAGTGCCGGCGTCCGCCCCCAACCCCGTCCCCGGCGGAGGAGGAGCCCGCGGTGGTGCCCACACCAGTTGCGGAGGAGGAGGAGCAGTGGCACAGGAGGAGCTTGCAGATCCATGGCCTGGATGGGGAAGAAGGGGTCTCGGGGCTGGATGGGGAAGAAGGGGTCTTAGGGCACGCCGTATGTCGCGACGGGGCGGAGCAGGGCAAGCAGCGGCCAGGGTGAGCACGACCTCTGTCTCGTGGGCCGCCGGCATTGGGGCAAGGCGCAGCAGGGACGGCAGGGCTGCGCGGCGGGGCCAGCAGGGACACGGGGTGGCGCGGCGGGGCAGCGGGCCGCCGGGGCAGGGTGGCGCGGTGCGTTGCGGTGCGGGGCACGCCGGTGGTGGCAGGGCGGTGCGGTGCAGGGCAAGGTGCTGCGGTGCGTCGTGAGTTCGCGACGGGAGGTGGAAGAAGAGGAGAAGTTGCTGATAGTTGGGTCCCATGTCGGACGGAGTTAACAGTCCCATTCATCCAAACCCGCTCCATCCCACATACCAAACAAAAAACTGGAACGGCTCCAGCCCTCAAACCAAACACGAAATGGGTTCATCCCATCCCAAAAAACTGGGTTGGATGCATCCCAACCTACTTGGTCCCCAAACCAAACACATGGTAAGTGTTTGGTTGAGGGGCGACAAGGGATGGGTCTGTCTCTTAGGGGAATATTCCCCTTAGATTCGGGTTCTCCCCATCCCCTGAAAACAAGCGGATGGGGTAATCCCTTTTCGACACCGTTGTCTTCTGTCTCGGGGTAATCTAGAACACAGGCTGGGAAGACCCCATCCCCTCTAGTCCCCAAACCAAACACATGCTAGAATCTTCAGTGTGTTCTGGATATGATCATGCTACATATCCTTAATGTTTTAGACAAGTTTTTCTTTTTTTTATCTGCATACCTTTGGCATCTTTCCACCACTATATGAAGACCACTGGGTTTGTGATCCTTATCATTGTTAGTACGTTCGATTATAAAATGTTGTTATGCCGCATATGTAGCTCATAGATAGAGTTGAAGTTACAAAACTACTTTCTTTTTTTTGTCACTAAACAAGAATTGACTTCTGCCATGTCCCTTCCAGTATCCTTTTGAGCAGTGTGTGCTGCTTCAAAGTATTTGTTCTTTTCTACAATATTTGCTTTTTTTCATTTCTCATCATTTCTGGGTTTTGCTAAATAGCTATTCTGTTTGTTCTGATTTCTGAATGTTTTCTCTGTATTTGAACTAATTGCAGCTCTTTATAAATGGTTAGCAATTCCTTTGAGACAGTGATGTTCTTGTTGAGTAATTTTAGATTCTTTTACTTTTCTTATTGTCTATTAACGATTTGTTTGTAATTTCAGAAAAATTGTTTTGGCAACCAACATTGCGGAGAGTAGTATCACTATAGATGATGTTGTCTATGTGATTGATTGTGGTAAGGCCAAGGAGACAAGCTATGATGCCTTGAATAAGCTGGCATGCCTTCTTCCGTCATGGATATCAAAAGCTTCTGCTCATCAGGTACCTTACTGCTGACAATATATAACTAGGTTCTTTGCAGACATGAAAAGTCCATTAACAGATGTTCTTGTTAGGCAATAGAATATGCCGTCTGTAGATATCCTAGCTGCTATAGATAGCAGATGTAAATCAGGGATTAGTTACTATAGATAGCGTCTGTGGATATCCTAGCTGCTATAGATAGCAGATGTAAATCAAGGAAATTATCCTTGCCTTGTACAGCAAGGCCAGCCGGCCCTATATAACAGAAGGCGCCCCCTCCCATTGAGGCGTGGCCAATTGCCCCCTAATCTAATTCTCTACATGGTATCAGCAGTCCGGGTCCTGATCCCAATCTAATCTCGCGACCCTCTACCCAGCGCCGCCCCCCTTCTTCCCTCCCCATGGGAACCGAATCGGACCTCCTCTCTGCCACTAGCGGCGCCCTTGGGACCGATTCTGCTCCCGTGATCTGCCCCTTCGCCACCATCAACATCAAGCTCCACGTCCCCATGACCCTCGAGTTGAAGCCCTCCAACTTCACCAAGTGGTCCACGGCGTTCCAGGCCACGTGTGGGAAGTTCGGGCTGCTGCATCATCTCGCCGCCGCCTCCACCTCGCGCCCCACCGACGAGGCCTGGAAACAGGCTGACTTCTGCGTCCGCGGATGGATGTACAGCACCGTCTCCGACGCCGTCCTCAACCTCGCCATGACCGACAACACGCAGACGGCGAGCGCTCTTTGGACGGCCATCAGCGGGGTGTTCCAGGCAAACAAAGCTCCTCGCGCCATCTTCCTGAATCACGAGTTTCACTCGATGACTCAGGGGGACCTGTCCATCGACGCCTACTGCGTTCGCATGAAGGAGAAGGCCGACGAACTGCGCGACGTCGGGCAGCCCGTATCTGAGCCCAACCTCGTCCTCAACCTCCTGCGTGGACTCAACGATGTCTACGCCGGCGTCGCCGACAACATCGCCGGACAGCAGCCCCTCACCCTCGCCACCGCACGCCATCAGCTCCTCAAGGAGCTGCGGCTGCAACACGACGAAAAAACGCGTGCTGCCACCGCCCTCCTGGCTGCTGCCTCCTCTAATGGCGGTTTCCAGCAGCGGCAGCAGCAGGGTGGGCGGCGCCCTAACACCAAAAAGGGCGCCCAGCTGCCCTTCCCCAACTCCTCCGGCGGGTTCTCCACCAACTCCGGCAGCTCCAGCACCACCAAACGCGTTCCCTGGGGCTTCAATCCCTGGACCGGCGAACGTGTAGCCCCTGGAGAGCGCGTCACCCCTCCTGGACAGCGCCGCCAGGGAGGTTCTGGCGCTCCTGGAGGTCCGGCTGGACGCAACCAGGGCATCCTCGGGCTTTCCCCGCAGGCCCACACCGCCTTCGCTCCACTCCAACCGTCCTCCAGCGGCTCCAACACCTCCACCAGCACCTGGGATGCAGCCGGCCTCATTGCTGCCCTGCAGAACATGCAACTGCAGGGCAACTCGCCCTGGGTCGTTGACTCCGGCGCCTCTACGCACATGACGTCCTCGGATGGTATGCTTACCCAACGCCTTCCCCCCTCCATCTCCTCAATAACAGTAGGTAATGGCACTAGTATTCCTGTTACGTCTAGAGGTCATTCCATCCTTCCTACACCTACAACAAATTTCGCTCTTAATAATATTCTTGTCGCACCATCCATAGTCCGAAACCTGTTATCCGTTCGCCAATTCACTCGCGACAATAGTTGTTCCTTTGAATTTGACGCCTATGGTTTTTCTGTTAAGGATCTCAGGACGGGACGCATGATTCTCCGTTGTAACTGTGACGGGGACCTATACACCATGCCTGCCTCCACACCTGGCGCCACACCTCATGCTCTCCTGGCTGCTTCGTCGACTCTGTGGCATCAACGTCTCGGTCATCCAGCCCCCGCTGCATTAGAGCGTCTTAACAAACTTCATGCTGTTTCCTGTAATAAAGTAGACCACTCGCTATGTCACTCATGTCAGATAGGCAAGCATACGCGTCTACCCTTCAGTTCTTCGCATTCCATAACTCATGCACCCTTTGAACTTGTTCACTGTGTTGTATGGACTTCCCCCATCAATAGTCTGTCTGGTTTTTCATATTACTTGGTCTGTTTGGATGATTTCACTCACTACTGTTGGGTTTTTCCGCTTCGGAAAAAATCTGATGTCCACCAACACTTAGTTGAGCTTGCTGCCCTTGCCAAAACACAATTCAGCCTCCCCGTAAAATGTTTTCAGGCTGATAACGGCACTGAATTCGTAAACACCGCCACCATCAAATTCCTCGCTGCTCAAGGTACTCACCTTCGCCTCTCCTGCCCCTACACATCACCCCAAAATGGCAAGGCTGAACGCATCATCCGCACCCTCAACAATTCCATTCGTACCATGCTCCTCCATGCCTCCTTGCCGCCCACATATTGGGCCGAGGGGCTCATGACAGCCTGCTACCTCCATAATAGGCGCCCATCCTCCTCCATTCAGCATGACATTCCCTACACTCGTCTGCATAACCAGCCGCCAACCTATAGCCATCTGCGTGTTTTTGGGTGCCTCTGTTACCCCAACATGCAAGCAACCTCCAAACATAAGCTCGCCCCTCGCTCCACGGCATGCGTCTTCCTAGGATATCCCCCCTCGCACAAAGGTTACCGCTGCCTTGACCTATCGACCCGTCGCATCCTCATCTCCCGCCATGTTACATTCGCCGAGACCACCTTTCCCTTTGCAGCCACCTCAGCCGCCTCACCCTCCTCCGCTTCCTTAGATTTCCTCCTCGACGACGATATGGTTTCGGTGCCTTGTCCTACTGTTGTTGCAGGTGGGATTCCATCCTCGACGCCCGTGGTCGCTCCATCCCACTCGAATGTTGAGCAGCCGCCCTCAGATGCTGCGGCCTCACACGGATCGCCTTCTTCGACACCGGGCGGGCGTGGTCCAGTGTCCCCGCCTGGACCCAGCGTGGTCCCCTTCCCATGAGTCTACGTCCGCCGCTCCCATATGGCGTCTACGTCCGAGCCGGCAGCTGCCCCAGCAGCCCCTGTGGCTCCTGACGCCCCGACGCCACCTCTGGTACCCACACCGGCACCGGCGGCATCTCCCGCTCCATCACCGCCACCACCGCCACCGCCACCACCGCCGCGCGCCACTCGCACCATGACGGGTGCCATTCCTCGCGTCAGCTATGAAGGGCTGGCGGCCACGACGTCATCCTCACCGTCGCCGGTTCCGACGAACTACCGCAGTGCGCTGACCGACGCCAACTGGCGTACCGCGATGATGGATGAGTACCAGACCCTCGTCGACAACAACACCTGGCAGCTCGTTCCGCGGCCCCCTGGAGCCAACGTCGTGACGGGGAAGTGGATCTTCTGGCACAAGTTTCATGCCGATGGGTCCCTCGCCCGCCACAAGGCTCGCTGGGTTGTTCGCGGCTTCTCCAAGCGCGAGGGCGTCAACTACGACGAGACCTTCAGCCCGGTTGTCAAACCGGCCACCATTCGGTCCGTCCTCTGCATCGCCGCGTCCCGCGCCTGGCCCATTCACCAGCTGGACGTGAAGAACGCCTTTCTTCACGGCCACCTCGAGGAGACCGTCTACTGCCAGCAGCCGCCAGGATTCATCGACCCTGGCGCCCCAGATCATGTCTGCCGCCTGCAGAAGTCCCTGTATGGACTGAAGCAGGCTCCGCGGGCCTGGTACCAGCGCTTCGCCACCTTCGTCCGGAAGCTCGGCTTCGTCGCCTCCACCTCCGACACGTCCCTTTTCATTTTACGAGAGGGGACGAGTCTCGCCTACCTACTACTGTACGTCGACGACATCGTTCTCACCGCCTCGTCCTCGGCCCTCCTGCAGCGCATCATGACTCGGCTGAGCTTTGAGTTCGCCATGACGGATCTTGGCGCTCTTCACCACTTCCTCGGCATCGCTGTCACGCGCTCCTCCGATGGTCTCTTCCTCTCCCAGCGACAGTACGCTGTCGAGCTTCTTCAGCGCGCAGGCATGGCTGAGTGTCATCCGACATCGACACCGGTTGACACTCACGCCAAGCTATCCGCGACCGACGGGGATCTCCTGTCAGACAAGGACGCATCTGAGTACAGGAGCTTGGCGGGAGCTCTCCAGTACCTGACGTTGACTTGTCCTGATCTGGCATATGCTGTTCAGCAGGTGTGCCTCTTCATGCACGCCCCACGCGAGCCTCACCGTGCGCTCATCAAGCGCATCCTACGCTTCGTCCAGGGGACTCTCTCCTCGGGTCTTCACATTGGCACTGGGTCTGTCGACAAACTGACTGCCTACTCTGACGCTGACTGGGCAGGCTGCCCAGACTCTCGACGATCCACCTCTGGCTTCTGCGTCTATCTCGGCGACACTCTGGTTTCCTGGTCCTCCAAGCGCCAGACCACAGTGTCCCGCTCCAGCGCCGAGGCAGAGTATCGGGCTGTGGCTCACGTTGTGGCTGAGTGCTGCTGGCTTCGACAGTTACTCCAGGAGCTCCACATCCAGCTGCCCTCCGCCACCGTTGTCTTCTGCGACAATGTAAGCGCCGTCTACATGACGACCAACCCCGTCCACCACAAGCGAACGAAGCACATTGAGATCGACATTCACTTCGTCCGCGAAAAGGTGGCCCTTGGTGAGATTCGGGTTTTCCATGTGCCTTCTTCTCACCAGTTCGCCGACATCATGACTAAAGGGCTTCCGACAGCACTCTTTCGAGAATTCCGATCCAGCCTTTGCGTCCGGGAGCCTCCCGCTGCGACTGCGGGCGGGTGTTAGGCAATAGAATATGCCGTCTGTGGATATCCTAGCTGCTATAGATAGCAGATGTAAATCAGGGATTAGTTACTGTAGATAGCGTTTGTGGATATCCTAGCTGCTATAGATAGCAGATGTAAATCAAGGAAATTATCCTTGCCTTGTACAGCAAGGCCAGCCGGCCCTATATAACAGAAGGCGCCCCCTCCCATTGAGGCGTGGCCAATTGCCCCCTAATCTAATTCTCTACAGTTCTCTCTCTTTATTTTGTTCACAGAGGAGAGGTCGTGCAGGCCGCGTTCAGCCAGGCTTTTGCTATCGGCTCTATCCAAAGATCATTCATGATGCAATGCAACAGTTTCAGTTGCCTGAAATTCTCAGGACTCCTTTGCAAGAACTATGCCTTACCATCAAAAGCTTACAGCTTGGAGCAGTATCCTCCTTTTTAGCCAAGTCACTGCAGCCACCAGATCCACTTTCTGTTAAGAATGCAATCGAGCTTCTTAAAACCATTGGTGCACTGGATGATACGGAGGAACTCACTTCTCTTGGTATGAAAATTTTCAGCTAACCTGCACATAAGAGTTTTTGTCTATTTGATTTTATTCCAGCTGTTTACATATCTCAAATCTACTTCGGTTTTGTGCAGGGAGACATCTCTGTACTCTCCCACTGGACCCAAACATTGGGAAAATGCTGCTTATGGGATCTGTATTCCAGTGCTTGGATCCAGTATTGACAATTGCTGCTGCTCTCGCATATCGTAATCCATTTGTGCTCCCAATAGATAGAAAAGAAGAAGCTGATGCTGTCAAAAGATCATTTGCTGGTGACTCCTGCAGGTAATTATTGTAAACAATTCTGCCACTTTGATATTAATATTAAGGATTGAAGGAACGTATAAGGATGTTTTTTGAGGTACCTGATTAGTTGGTATTTCTAATTTGTTTACTATTCCCTCCATTTCAAATTGTAATTGTTAGAGTATGATTGTATTAGGCCCATGTGGCTAGGCCCATGTGGCCCATGTATGGTACCTATATAGCTACCCTTCTAGGGTTAGCCCAAATTAAGTGAATCACAATCTCTTACATGGTATCAGCAGCCTAACCCTTCTTCCCTCCCTCCCTGCCGCCGGCACCCAGTAGGCAGGCCGGTGCCGCCGCCACCCATGGCTGGCCGACCACCTCCTCCTCATCCCCCACCTTCCTCTCTCCCATCTACCTCCTGGGCGCCCTCCTCCCAGCCGCCGCCGCCCCCCTGGGCGGCCTCCCAGCCACACCCCGCGCCGGCCTCTGCTGCTCCTCCCAGCCGCACCCTGCAGCGGCCACCACCGGCGGCGCACCTCTTCCTCTCCCCTGCGCCTCTGCTCCCTTCTCCGATCCTCTGCTGGATCCTGCTGCAGCCGCTCCTCTGTGCCTGCGGGCCCCTGCTGCAGCCGCTCCTCTGCTGACCCCAGCCGCCGCTCCCCTGCTGGATCCTGCTGCCGCCGCTCCTCTGCGCCTGCGGGCTCCTGCTGCAACCGCTCCTCCTCTGCTGACCCCAGCCGCCGCTCCCCTGCTGCACCCAGCGCCGGCCACTGGTGCCCCTCCCTCCTCCCAGGCGCACCCAGCAGTGCCGGCCCCACCTCTTCCTCTCCCATGGGCGGATCTTGCCCGACCTGCTGCACTGGTGGCTGGCGGCCCTACAGCACCTACAACACCTCTCCCTGTTGTGACCCTCACTGCCTTGGCCGTGGGTGGGGGGATTACTGCCGGCTCCGAGCGCCGCCTCTACAACCTGTACTACGACCTTCCCACCTCCCCGGAGTTCCTCTTCCAGGAGGCGGCCGTCGTGCAGCGCCAACCGGTGGTTTCCTGGGGCGAGAACGTCACCTTTCCCCCACCCATGGTGGACCTTCCTGGCTCTCCAGTCGCAGCTGCCGGGGGGGACCCGACCGCGTCCTCCCACTCGTTTTCCGCTGCTGCTCCTGGCTCTGTGAGCGCCGCTGCCCCTGCGAGCCTGGCCGCTACTGACTGGCACGCGGGCGTGCACAGTTCCAGCGCCACCGCCGCTGCCTATCGTGCCATGGCTACCTACCCTCTACAATCGGCTACCACTCCCCCGCCGCCGCAGCCGGGCCATCTTCCAGGCGCTGCCACCACCATGGCCGCGAGCGCCGGGGCCGCTGGTGCGGGGGGTCCCGATTGGATCGTCGATTCGGGCGCCACTTTCCACACCACGCCCGATGCAAGTCTACTTTCTTCTCTTCGTCCTCCACACTCTTCCTGTCCCTCTTCCATCATGGTCGCCAATGGCACTTGCATTCCTGTCTTCTTCGTGGACACTGCCAGTTCCCACGGCTCCTTTCATATCTCTGATGTTCTTGTGGCTCCCGGTATGGTTCACAACCTTCTCTCTATTCGCCGTTTCACAACTGACAACTCTTGTTCGGTTGAGTTTGACCCCTCTGGTCTCACCGTGCGGGATTTGGCCTCCCGGTGTCCTTTGCTCCGATGTAACAGCACTGAGCCTCTCTATACCCTTCGGTTTCCGGCGTCTGTTTCACCTCCTTCACCTTCCTCAGCCGCTTTCGCCGCCACTCCTTCCACCACCACTTGGCACCGTCGCCTCGGCCATCCTGGCCGGGATGCCCTGACACAGCTCAGTCGTAGTTCCGATATTCGGTGCTCTCAGGCTCACGATGATCACTTGTGTCATGCATGCCAGCTCGGCCGTCATGTTCGCCTTCCCTTTCAGTCCTCTTCCTCACATGTCACTCGTGTCTTTGATCTTATTCATTGCGACTTGTGGACTTCTCCTGTTCTCAGCATGTCTGGCTATAAGTACTATTTGGTGATGGTTGATGATTTCTCCCATTATTCCTGGACTTTTCCCCTGCGTGCCAAGTTCAAGGCGTTCCCCACTCTCAGCCACTTCTTCGCTTGGGTATCCACTCAGTTCGGCCTTACCATCAAGGCTGTCCAGTGCGACAATGGCCGTGAGTTCGATAACTCCACCTCACGTGCCTTCTTCCTTTCACATGGTGTCCAGCTCCGCATGTCTTGTCCGTATACCTCATCTCAGAACGGCAAGGCCGAGCGCATGATCCGCACAACCAATGACATCATGCGCACCCTTCTGCTCCAGGCGTCTCTACCCGCTCGCTTCTGGGCTGAGTGTCTGCACACCTCCACCTATCTCCTTAACCGACTTCCTTCTACTGTCTGCCCAGCTCCTACACCTCACCACGCTCTTTTCGGTACCCCTCCTCGATACGACCACCTTCGAGTCTTCGGATGTGCGTGTTACCCTAACACCGCCTCCACCGCTCCCCATAAGCTGGCTCCCCGGTCGACCCTCTGTGGCTTTCTCGGATACTCTCCGGATCACAAGGGTTACCGATGCTTTGACCTTGCCTCTCGCCGTGTCCTCATCTCTCGCCATGTCGTGTTTGATGAGTCGGCCTTCCCTTACTCCACCACCTCTCCACCCACACCTCCCGCTGACCCTGCGGAGGCTTCCTTCTTTCCCACTGACCCGGCGATTCCGCCACCCTTCTCCTTCTACCCTGAGGTACTACGGCGCACTCTCCTGGTGGTCCCGCCTCGCCCCTGCCGGACTCACACCAGGACCTTCCGGTGCCTGACACGGTCGAGGCAGCCCCGGAGCTTCCGCCCTCGCTCCCTGTGGCTTCGCTGCCTCCCGTTGTGCCTCATGTTGCCGTTCCGATCGCGGAACCGAGCATACCGACCCCACCTCCTCCCGGGCGCTTCGGGCTCGTCTACCAGCGCCGGCGGGAGCCGCGACTGCCCTCACCCCCTCCCGGACGCTTCGGCATCGTCTACGAGCGCCGGCGTGAGCCGGCTCCGCTGATCTCGTCACCAGCGCCGTCGTCGCCGGTGCCTGCTCCGCCAGCATTGCCACGCTCTCGCGCCGACCCGCCGGTGTACCACCCGCCTCTTCTTCACCGGGACCCTCGTCACACTCACCCGATGGTGACGAGGCAGGCGTCTCGCCCGCAGGCCCTCACCGCCGCCGCCTGCGAGCCGGGGATCTCTCCGGTACCCTCTTCCGTCCGCGCGGCCTTGGCGGATCCTCACTGGCGCCGCGCGATGGACGAGGAGTACGCGGCCCTCCTCGCCAACCAGACGTGGGACCTCGTGCCTCGTCTGCCGGGCTCCAACATTGTCACCGGCAAGTGGATCTGGACGCACAAGAGGCGGGCTGATGGTTCCCTGGAGCGCTATAAGGCTCGCTGGGTCCTCCGCGGATTCACTCAGCGGCCCGACATTGACTATGCTGAGACCTTCAGTCCTGTGGTGAAGCCAACTACAGTCCGCACCGTCCTCTCCCTGGCTCTCGAGCGCTCCTGGCCTGTGCATCAGCTGGATGTCAAGAATGCCTTCCTCCATGGCACTCTGACTGAGACGGTCTACTGCAGTCAGCCGGCAGGTTTTGTGGATGCTTCTCGTCCTGACTTCGTCTGCCGGCTCAACAAATCTCTCTACGGGCTCAAGCAGGCACCCCGGGCTTGGTACTCTCGATTCGCTACCTTCCTGCAGACTCTTGGGTTCACGGAGGCCAAGTCTGACACCTCCCTTTTCATATATCACTATGAGGGTGAGACTGCTTACCTGCTCCTCTATGTGGATGCCATTGTTCTCACTGCCTCCGGCGAGTCTCTACTCCACCGCATCATTGCCTCACTCCAGAAGGAATTTGCTATGAAGGATCTTGGGGTGCTCCACCACTTCCTCGGCGTCACTGTTGAGCCCCGACCTTCAGGCCTGTTCCTCCACCAGCGGCAGTTCACTTGTGACATTCTGGAGCGAGCAGGGATGACCGCCTGCCAGTCCTGCTCTACACCGGTGGACACCCAGGGCAAGTTGTCCGAAGCTGGGGGTCCGATGCTTGGGCCAGCGGACTCCACCGCATACCAGAGTCTTGCTGGCGCACTTCAGTACCTCACTTTCACACGGCCGGACATCACTTATGCCGTTCAGCAGCTCTGCCTCTACATGCATGCTCCGTGGGAGCATCACCTGGCTGCTATGAAGCGGCTTCTCCGGTACCTCCGTGGCACTCTTGGCTACGGGCTGCTCCTCAGCCAGTCTTCCACGACCGAGCTGGTTGTCTACACCGACGCTGACTGGGCGGGATGCCCGGACACCCGTAGGTCCACCTCCGGCTACGCGGTCTTCCTCGGCGGCAACCTGGTCTCTTGGTCGTCCAAGCGCCAGCCGGTGGTTTCCCGCTCCAGTGCCGAGGCGGAGTACCGTGCCGTGGCCAACGGCGTGGCCGAGGCCGCCTGGCTCCGCCAGCTCCTGGCTGAGCTTCACCGCCCCCTCGCCAGGAGTACGCTCGTCTACTGCGACAACGTCAGCGCGGTTTACCTCTCCACCAACCCCGTGCAGCACCAGAGGACCAAGCATGTGGAGATTGATCTACACTTCGTCCGCGACCGGGTGGCCATCGGTGACGTCCGGGTTCTTCACGTCCCGACCACCTCCCAGTTTGCGGACATCTTCACCAAAGGTCTCTCTTCCTCGACCTTCTCTGAGTTTCGCTCCAGCCTCAACGTCTCCAGTGGCTAGTTGTGGCTGCGGGGGGGGGGGGGGGGGGGGGGGGGGGGGGTCCTGTGTGTGTTGTGCTCCTACTTGTTTTCTTTCTTGTTCAGCCTTGAACTCCGCTGCGCCGGTAGTTCAGACTGCGGGGGGTGTTAGAGTATGATTGTATTAGGCCCATGTGGCTAGGCCCATGTGGCCCATGTATGGTACCTATATAGCTACACTTCTAGGGTTAGCCCAAATTAAGTGAATCACAATCTCTTACAGTAATAAGTAAGCTTTTCTAGATTTATAGCTTATTCTACGCACCTAGATATACATTATGTCTAGATACATAGTAAAAGCTACATATCTATAGAAAAGCTAGAACGACTTACAATTTGGAACGGAGGGCATACCATTTTCTTGAGTGGAACAGTAGGGTAAACACCTACTGTGGTAGCTATATTATTGTATGTACAAAAAAACTGTACAAGATGCTGTATAGATACAAAGGATAATAGGGGAGGCTATCTAGCCAAGCCATGCCTAAGGTTCTAGAAGTATCTATCAATCTACGTCATCAGAGAAGCCTTTCTTCCAAGACAAGGATGGACTGCTTATTACTCTCTCTGTTCCAAATTGTGTAAGTTGTTTTAGTTTTGTGCCAAGTCAAGCTTCTCTAACTTTGACCCAAGTTTATAGTCAAATATGTATTTACAAAACTAAATAAATGTATTATCAATGCATATTTCAAGTTTGGTTTAATGAAACTATTTTGATGTGCTAGATGTTGATCCATTCTCCAATAAACTTGGTCAAAGTTAGACTAGTTTGACTAGGACAAAATCAATCAAAATACCTACAATTTGGAAGTATCATTGTGTTGGTTCCAAGTATTCCCAGCGTCTATGATGAAATCATGAAATTTTCCATGGAGTGCTCGAAATTCTGCTTTGCTTGATTCACCATGCCAAAGAAAGGAAGGCAGAACCCAAGTGATTCTTGTATATTGCCAGCATGCTTTACTGAGTACTGCTGATGCTTCTTCACTTATAGCACCTGTAGGATAGTTCCTTTGATTGCTAGCAAGGTTCAAAAAGGAGCTAGGCTCTAAGCCACCGATTAGCGCCTAGGACATCTAAATGTAGATTAAACATGATTAAGCGTTTATACACTAACTACATATCAAGAGATTTATAGTTGCATAAATGTGACAATAAATAGAAAAGGAAGAGCAATGCCATAATAGCGCACTGAGCCCACTAGGGGAGGAAGCCTACTAGCCCATCTGAACACCATAACACCCAGCAATACCCTACCACAATAGATTTCCAGTCAGTAGACAATCCCCATTCTCACGCAGCCACGCTGCCTCTCCTCTGCCTGTGCACCCCCATCCATCTCTCCACCTCTCCATGGCGCACCACCTCTTCTCCTGCGCTCACCCTGTCTGCTCCTCCATGCACCCCACCTCTACTCTGCCTGTGTGCACCTCGTCCTCTCCCCCTTTCGTGGCACCCCTGCTTTGGCTGCACACAGCCACACATGACCTTTTAGAGAAATCGAGCAAAATGGGCTAAATTGAACAGAGGGTGAGCGAAGTCGAGCATAGATGGAATCACAACAAACCATTTTGCCATCATAATCTCATCTCTTCTCTTCCTTCATCATCCATGGGTTCTGACAGTTATGCTATGTTTAATTGGACGCCTATGGCCTAGGCGATGTGCTAGGTCTCTGCCTAGTTCCTAAACGAGCATTTAATGACGTTTTTTTCAGACACTGGTTGCTAGAGACAAACATGCAGATGTAGATACCTGGGAGCTATTCTGGTTACAACAATGACATTCATTACCAATTTCATGCAAAAGTTGCTCTTGTCTGGCTGATAATTTCTTGCAATTTCTTTTCCAGTGACCACATTGCTCTTCTTAAGGCGTTTGTAGCATGGAAGGAGGCTAAAAGGAGTGGTAGAGAGCGCACTTTCTGTTGGGAAAATTTTCTGTCCCCCATGACCCTGAAGATGATGGATGACATGCGAAATCAATTTTTTGATCTACTATCTGATATTGGGTTTGTTAGCAAGACAACTGGAGTGAAGGTTATGTGCCCTCTTTCATTTCAAACATGTCATTGATCTAATTGTACAGCTGTATTCATTTGAAACATGTAGTTGATCTAATTATATAACTATTAGTTTGTTTTGCCATGCACTTCTATTTTATTTCAAACATGTAGTTCATGAACACTAGTAGCATATCATGCCTGAGGTAGACATGAAGGAATGAGCCGTACTGTTTCAGTTGAAGGAACAGTGTTTTTCTATTCCAATAAATCAGCGAATAGTACTTTCAGCCATGACTTTTCAGCCAAGCGAACAGGGCCGAAGCGAAAAGTGCATTGGAGTTACCATGGACTTGTATTTTGTGCATTTGAGAGAAATGTAGACGGACTTATATTTGGGATCGAAGGCGTACCCCGACCACCCACACACCACCACCACAACCACCCCTAACTGGAATCTCTTTCATGGACTTACCTTATTTTCTGATATTTTAATTCCTGGCGCATCTAGGTGTTTTATGTGTTATTATGTGCATCCTCTGTTACCACCTACTTGAATATCACAATATTTTGATTGTTGCCTAATAACTAAATCTATAAAATATTTGTGAATTCTGGGACATATAATTCTCTACATTTTTGAAATAGTTCAGGGTGGCTTCTTACTTCCATGCTATAACTTCAGGCATATAACCACTACGGTAATGATCTGGAGATGATTTGCGCTGTTTTATGCGCTGGGCTTTACCCAAATGTTGTGCAATGCAAAAGGCGAGGCAAGAGGACTGCTTTCTACACCAAAGATGTGGGGAAAGTGGATATTCATCCATCATCAGTCAATGCATTCGTAAACGAATTCCCATTACCTTTCTTGGTTTATAGTGAGAAGGTGAAGACTGCTAGCATTTATGTAAGGGACTCGACAAATATATCGGACTATGCCCTTCTACTTTTTGGTGGTTCGCTTAGTCCGAGTAAAACTGGAGAAGGCATTGAGATGCTTGGGGGTTATCTTCATTTCTCGGCTCCAAGGCGTACCATAGAGTTGATTCAGGTATAGCCAGCTCTGCTCCAACATATTGTCTCAACTTTGAAAAAAATAATATCTTTAATTGATTGTGTTATTTTTGCTAAAAAAAGTTGTTTTTGTACCTCGCACTTTACAATTCTTGGTCCTGTTTGGATACTGTCTATTTAGGTTCAAATCCTTTTGAATTGAATCTGAAATATTCTGTTGCAACCGCTCTCACCCAAACACGCCCTTATGCCTTTTGTTTAAAATATTGTTGGTGCTCGCTAAGTGTCTAAATTCTTTATTCTGTTGGAAACACTGCCCTCCAACTGTGAAGTTTCTTGTGTGTGTGCATTTACTGATATCATGACATTTTTAGTATCCCAAGTTCATTCTAGTGAATGTAGTAAGATGCTACCATTCATTTTAGTTAACACATGTACCTGTGCATGCACATACTTGATTTATACCCTGGTCTTCAACGAAAATTGATCGGCACATAAAGTAGTTTAGGATTAGATTATATAGCTATATATTCTTCTAACTTGGGACTTATTTGCATTTAACAGAAATTAAGAGGTGAATTGGACAAACTCCTTCAGAAAAAGATTGAGGAACCTGGACTTGACATCTTTTCACAAGGAAAGGGTGTCGTGGCGGCAGCTGTAGAACTGTTACACAGTCAAAATTTCAACCATTAGATGCCAAATATTACACGTTATTAGGACAAGTTTCACACTAAACGAAAGCGATACCAGCGTATTCTTTTGTGGTTCCTAAGATGTTTGAGACATTGCCATAACACCAGAGGAGGTATATCAAAAAAAAATTTGATATTTGACACCGAACCCGCAGCTTCATTGTTTTTAACACCCAGTTTGTGTGCCTTCAAAAATTCTGAGGCCTAGCCTCTTGAAGCTCTCAACCTTTTAAGGGCCTGTTTGGTTAAGCTTCAGCCTAGCTGTTGAGTTATTTTTTGAAAACATGGTATCTGAGCAGATAAATATTTACTCTAAATTAAAAGCTGAAACTGTCTTTTGGTGTGTTGAGAAGCTAAAAACTTATTCCAAAAGCCAAAATCCAGTCAATGTTATTCAAAAGCAGTCCTGAGGGATTAAAATTATTTGGGGGCGGAGCCAGGATTTGGACATATGGGGCTGCTCAAACAACTAAATAAACATTTGTGTTACAATGCCTCTCTCAAGTGATCCTTCTACCCTCTTCAATCTTGATCTCTCTTTCCTCTCTCCCCCCCACAATCTCCCCCCCACCCACCCTTCTCTCTCTCTCCCTCTCTCCTCATGGGTGTGGAGACTCCATGAGAGATGGGCTTGAGCATGGTGCTCACGAGATCTAAGTCTCCATCATGTGTAAGTTCTTCACATATCTCCCTCAATTTTTGTATCAAGATCAATCCTAGCATACATCACACACCTTATCTTGTAAGTTCTTGACACCTTGATTCTTCACATCTCGGGTGACATAGCTCGCTTGAGTGTCCTTTGAGGACCGTACACCCTGGTTGCAGGAACAAGTCGCCAAGTCGGGCCATTGCTCTCTTCTCTGGACTAGTTTTTTTTGGTTTGGTTTAGGTCGATTTGAGATGCTGTTTTTTTTTTAATTTCAATCCAGCATGGAACAAGCCCTTCCTTCTCAATAAATATAAATAGCGATGGTTAATTGAGGATATCCAATTAAAAAAACAATTGGACTGTTCCTTTTTACTTTTTTTTTTCTGAATATCTACTTTTCTAACCCTTATCGTTGTTTGTTTATCGTATTTTTTGCGGTTTTATGTAATCACGTGTTGGTAGAGATAGGATTCGGACCATGCCACTTGAAGTCAGGTTGTGGCACAATCTTTTGGTATGGCACGACGAGAATAATTTTAGGTCATGCTTTACTTAGAATCTCAACACGAATGGGTGACATGACAAGACCCATATTTTAGACCGTGATTGAACTGGCACAACACGAAAATGGCATATAAGCACGTCTATAATGCTATAATGCAATTGCCTAGAATTATTATCATATATTTACTCAATTTGGTATGAATATCATTGGAACTTTTATTTTAGTAAAAAATGGTGCATACAAAATATACTTTTAAAGTTATGAGTACACGAACAAAACAAGCAAAAATATCATGAGAACGTGTTTGGGCCGACATGCCATAGAGGTGGCCGGCGGGCCATGGACTGTATTTGTGCTACAATGAAAGACTTGTCGTGCCGGCATGGCATGACTAGAAGTCAAGGTCTGAAGCGACACAAAGCACAAGAGGGCCGAGCCAGGCAAGCACAACATGGCTCAAATCCCACCTCTACGTGTTGGCACGCTCTTGATGCTTCTTTCAGAATTTGAGCCCAGCAACAACCACAGCGATGGTCACTGATAGCTTAGGGGTTTCATATACTTTCAACCACACTAAACCCTAAAGTCTGATGAAAGAACGACTCGGTACCCAGCAATGACAGGTGATGTGATAATGTCATGTCTATAGAAATGATATCTTCTGCTGGGAATATACACGATAGATGTTTTTCTAGGACTATTACAGAGGCAGAAAATTCCTTTCGGGAATTCAGTTTGTTTCACTTATTTTCTCTTTTTATCTTAGCATCATCCAATGCAGTCCAACAATCATGCTATTACATTATTGCCGGAGACCCTTAAGGCTAATGGTAGAACCATGACTTTAATGTGCCTTTTAACAGTTATCAATACCATGTTTATTGTGTTGATCATTTGGACTACAAAAAGAAGGGGCATGCTCAATCCTTTCTGAGCCCAAACACTACGAAGACAGTAAGTATCACTACATGGTGGCTCCAGGGAGCTACATCATGTTTCTCCTCGTCACCAACCATATCAAGATGTCTTGCGGGTTGGCCTTGACATCATATGTTCAGATTTCTGCAGATGTGAAACGACATAAGTATGCGCTCATATGGGCCAGTCAGGTGATAATATTATCGATATATTGTTGATTATTCTAATTAAATCACTACCCTGCCAACCCATTCAAGGATTATTTATTTGGTACAATTTCAATTGGTAGCATATATATTAACTGTCTGAAAAGAACTATATGTTTGGTAATTGGTATTATACAGGTAGCAAGCAGATCAGCAATTCAGCACCATGAGCTAACAAGCAACAGAGTGGCAGCTGAACAACAGGAAGAAGACACAAACCTGTTCAGTGTAAGGCAGATACTTTCCATCAAATGTGACCACCACACGATCTTTTCCGTCAGCCCCTTGAACCTTGTCAACTGAACAGTAGAAATCTATGGCTGACATGCTGCAATTAGAAGCAATGGTAATATGGTAACACAGTCATTTTCGCAAAGATGATAATTTTTTGGACAGTTGACAGATCATTCATTTTTTTTAGAAAAGGGATAGATAATTCAATGGAGCTTCATGGACAGGATTTCCAGTTTTCCACTAATATATTTGCAAACTGGACATACTCAAGTGTGTGGTTACAGGCTTCGTCAGGCTCAGGCTTAAATGAAGCTGCACAAAATTCAAAGCATTCCGAGTCCTAACAAATGTCTACAAGCAAACACCACAGAAACATCATACATAGCACAAAAATAAACTCGAATGCGAATCCATGTGTCCATGTTTTTAAAGGATTATCCACTCGTAGTCATAACTAATGGATTTACTAACTATATCACACAATAGTTCATGTCAAATTACCAGGAACAGAAATTTATGCATAAATGAAGCACTGGTATCTCTTACATTCCATCACCAAACTCCTCATTGATGATTTCCTTGATGCTCTCTCCAAAATGCATAACAGCTTCATTCAATCTGTGTGCAATATATAGTAACAATGTTGATAGGAAGGTTATTCTCATATCTGGTTAGTACTGATAAACTGGAATAAACTAACAAAGTTCTGGATAAAAGCTACTCCCTCCATTTCGAATTATAGTTCACTTTGGCTTTTTCCTAAGTCAAAGCTCATTAACTTTGACCAAGTTTTTAGAAAATTATACTGACATCAATAGGTTCAAATAAATGCACTTCCAGAATATATTTCATGGAGAATTTAGGGGGTGATTGGTTGCCAACCACACTTTGTCGTACTAGGCAAGTTTGACCAAATCAGCAGGTATCTGGTTGGCAACTAAACTTAGGTAAGATCATAAGATCTTTTTTGTGCTCCACATGTCAGAGTAAAAACGTGTAGTAATATTCATTAGGCATGGCAAAGTATGGCTCCAAATTTTCTCGCAACACTTGCCTAAGGTTAGTTATGGCAAATTATGGCTGGGAACCAAACAGCCTCTTAATGACACAAATTTAATGTTATAGATATCGGTGTATTTTTCTGTAAACTTGGTTAACCTTACCCTAAACCCACAAGGCCAAAGTGAACTACAATTTGAAACTATTATCAAGCTGTCAAAACGAATAATATTGAAGACTGCCAAGCTCAACATGCGAACTTGCAGAATCTGAAAATTGAAAACCAAGGATGGGAGGCATTGTCTTAAGACTAGGAGTTACCTAGAATGTGTATTGAGGACTGTAGACATTCTTTTACACTAATTCAGTAATTCCTAACTCAACACGGAGAACATCTTAAGACCACTAGTGCAAGTTTTAAGCAAGGTGCATTTTGTTGTCAGGGCATTTTGGTTTTTTTTTTTTGGCTTCTCTCGTCTTTAATCCGAGTCAGTCTTCTGAAATGACAAAAGTCTGTTTAAACATAGGAAAGCTGTGCCCAAATCCTTGAGATTGAGACAGAGTAGTTCAAACTTCAAACTTCACTAAATCGCAATAAGTCCTGGTCCTGGAGCAAAACTAGTATATCCCTTTCTAACTAGACCCTAATAGCGCTTGGAGTAGCCGATTAAACAAAGATTTCGCTGTGCTCACTTGACGACCCACATTCCGGATCAAATTGAAGGAGTGCAAGAGGCGTCGTCGTCGTCGTTTGCACAGGGGATGGGGGTCGCGGCGCACCTGTAAATGGCGGGCTCGTGGACGATGTCGGGATGGTAGGACCGGAAAGGCGGCCGCATCATGAGTTGGACGAGGTCGTCGGTGAGCGTGGGCAGGGCCGCCCTCAGCGCGGGCACCGTGTCGGCCTTGAGCTGCGCCTGGCGCCGCAGCAGCTGCGCCACGTAGACGTTGGTGAGACCCGTCTCGGCGGCGATTTCCGAGAAGGTCTTCCCGGACACCTCCTTCGCCTCCATCAGGCGCCGCACCTCCGCAGCCCTCTCGCCGCTCGCCTCCATGCCCGACCCTTCCGCGCTCGCTCGCTCGCCTGCCCACCGCGCTGCTCAATACTGGGGATGGATGGGTACTGGCCTACTGGGGAAGGTGGGCGGGGACCAGGGAGGCAGAGGCACGGGTGATGTGTGCAGCGCGGCGTGTAGCGGCCACAGGCCGGCTCTTGGCTGGGTGCTGCGCGCCTGGATGGAGGAGCTCGCGAACTGACACACGACTCTCTCTCGTGGGCTGTGGCCCGTTTCACGTGGTGTCAGATGGGCTGATCTGATGGGAGTAACTGGAGTTGAGCCCGCCCATGAAGGAAAAAGCTCGGGCCCGAATGGAACTTACGTTTGGTTTTCGGGTTCGGGTGTAGGAATATAAGAAAACTTACGTCACACTATTTTAAATAAAACCATTTAAATTACCTCCAAGTCCACGTTAGAATCGGTTTTCAAGACGATTTCATATTTTTAGTTCCTAAGATTCAGTAAATACCTGATAAGGTTTTTAAAAACAAAAATGACTCTAAGCTTCTAAAAAATCCAAAACACATTCTAAAAATAGATTGGGACGTTAAAAGGAACAAGTAAAATATTTAGATATCATGAAAATATCTATAGAAGCTTCAAAAGTATTGATTTAGCTCTAGAAAAATAGAAAAATATGAAAAGCTCCGAACACACCTGGGTGCTGTTTGGTTTGGTGTTTTAGCACCGTGATCCGATTACAACGCAATCCAGTCCGGTTACAAACGTTTTGCTTCATAGGCCCTGTATAAACAGGTCACACGGTATCGTTTAACAGCCTTATTCTAATCTGATACCCCTCCCCTCCGGCCGTTAATGGATCACGCACATCGCTCTCCACTGCACCCTTCTCGAACGGATCGAACCAAACAAAATACATAATCTCATGCTTTGAAACTGGTACGCCGTGATCTGATTACAGTCCCGTTTGCATTACCATTTCTTCAACCAAACAACAACTTGATTGATGTCTAAATGTGTTTCAAAAACTTTCCACGACAAAAGGATGAGATGCAACCAGCACGTCTTGTGTTTCTGTTATGAAATGTTTCCAAAAGATGATTAGACATCGATCAGAATGTTTCAAGAATTTATAGTTTTTTTAACATTATCCCATTTTCATAGTGTCAAAACTATTTTTTTGAAACTTATAGAGATACTTTCATGAGCTCGGAATATTTTATTTAGTTTTGTCGTGTATCATCCTATCTTTAGGAGTTTTTGTAGAATTTAGAAGCCTAGAGATACCTTTTATGGTTTAAGAACCTTTATGAGGTATTTATCGATTTTTTTAAATGACGAAACCATCTTGAAAACCACATCTAACCGGGATAGGGAGGTAATTGAAATGACTTCAAAAATTAAGGGACCAAGATGTCCGGTTTTGAAGTTAAAGTTGGAAAATCAGACCACGACGATGTTAGTTGAAGGAGGTAAAATAGATTTTTTTTTCAACTTGTATAGCCTTGAAGGTTTTTTTTTTTGCAAAACGTATAGCCTTGAAGTTTGGCCCATGAGAAGCCGGGTGCAGAGTCTACAGCCCACGAGAGCCCAAGTAATTTTTGGATGCATAACGCAGCCTTTACTCATAACTAACCAAGCATGTATGTTGGTTGCCGCTGCTGGAGTAATTGAGGAGCCCGGCGGTGAAGCACGCCTTACAAACTCGAAACCAACTTGTCCTGCTTTTGAAGTTAAGCAAATCTTCCAGGCTGGTCGTGTGTCCTGCACGGTGACTAAATTTCCGTGTTGACAGCCTACAAGTGCCGTCGGGTTGCTGTCTCCGGCGAACTTCACACACCGACGAGCCTCCATTCTTCCGAGCAACAAAGAGATGTTGCGATGTACTAAAAACACATATTGTAAGTATATGTTTCATATGTATGTTGCAATTGTTTCATGCAGATGTTGCAAAAGTAGATCGAGATGTTGCATATATTGCAATGATTGTACACATATGTTGCAAAGGTTTATTTCCAATGTTTCATCTGTATTTTCAGATGTACGTTGCAAATGTGTGTCTATCTCAATGTTGCATGCGTTTCACACATATATTGCAAGTGTTTTATCTGGATATTGCTTATATTTTGCAATAGTTTTCAAGTGTTTTTCAGGTGTATTTTTGCAAGTGTTTTAGAAGCATATTTCAAGTGTTTTATTTGCGCCTTCAGATATATGTTGTTAGTGTTACATCTCAATGTTTCAAAAATAAATTGGGTGTTGCATCTTTCTCGTTGCTTTTCTGCTGCCTCGTCTCGGTGTCTCCTCCTCCTTCGGGCGTCGGCTGGGCATCCGCCGCCCCCTACTCCTCTTCCCGATGCTAGTGACGTTCAGGATGGCACGGTAAACTTACTTCAGAAGCGGATGGGAAGGGCGAGACGGTCCCCGTGCGACATGCGCGTGCCGAAAGGAGAGGGGGTGCGGGCTCCTATGTGCGCACGGACGCACGTGAATGGAGCAGCAAGCACCGGTGTACGAACGCGGATGTCCGCCCGGGCGCGAGTAAGACCCTTTTTTTTTTGAAACTTGTATAGTTGAAGTTTGGCCCATGAGAAGCCGGGTGTACAGTCTACAGCCCATGAGAGCCCAAGTAATTTTTTGATGCATAACGACCACTTTTTTTTTAATCTTTTTGATCCGTCATGATTAAACCTAGCGTTCAATTTGTTATTACTTTTGTCATCTATGTAGAAAAATCTTAAATTTGTTTGACATCATCTTCTTTGTATATGTAGCCTCAATTATATTTCAACACCACTTTGTTTTACTGTGGAAACAAGGTACAGTATTCCAAGGTGACACCTTGTATGATAGGATCCATCCAGTGTTCCCCCACAAAAAAAGGATAGGATCCATCCATCCATATTCCCATTCGGTAAGTCTGGAGCTGGAGCTGGCTCAGTCCTCACACAGGAGACTCTGCTACCACCAGCTGCTGGCTGCGCGGCATGTTGGTTGCCGGAGTAAATTAAGGAGCCCGGCGGTGAAGCACGAAACGTCGAAACGAATACCGGAACTGAGTGCGCAGTTGAGGCAGGCAGCCGCATTGCGCGGCTGACAGGACGCGTACTGCTGTGTCCTGTCAGTGCCACCACGACTGTCCACACTGTTTCTGTTTGAGAGGAGTGATGGTGGGCGCAAGGCGCATCGAAGAAGCTTGCTGTCTCGGGGTAGCGTATGTATGGGCAAATCGGGAGCTTGGTCCCTCCTCGGCGCAACAAATGCCGTAAATGCATGATTCTGGACTTGAAATACTCTCTCTATCCAGAAAAGAATGCAATTCTAGTACAGTATCATAATTTAGTATCCTAAATTCGACTAATTATAAATAAAAAATTATCAATATTTATGATATTAAATAAATATCATTAGATTAACTACGAAATATATTTGTATAATAAATTATTTTGAAGCCGTAAATATAAATATTATTCACTAGAAATTTAATTAAATGTGAACCACTTATAATGACTCGTAACACGTTGTTGCATTATCTTCTAGACAGAGAGAGTACTGTACTAATACAGTAATACTGATTGAGGCCTCTCGGGTAGCATGTGAGCGTTTGTTGCGGTTCGCGACCGTGGTCCTGCGGATCGTTGGGAAGCCAGGATGCTGACATGGTACTGTCGTCTGTAGCTGATATTTTTGTGGACGGATGTCGCGTATTCCCTTACTTCATTCAGTCCGATTTTTCGGTTAGGCGCTCAATTCACATGTAAAAAGTTTCAGTTTAATTATCTGCACGCACAAGCTAACAACAATTTTTTTTTCAGTTAGGCGCTCAATTCACCTGATGACTGACATAACGCAGCTTGCTTTCCACGTGAAGATATTTCGGTGCGAACTAGGCTAGGGTCTTGTTTAGATCCCAAATTCTGGGTCTCCAAAATCGGTAGCTACTGTTCATTTCGAATTCGGCACTGTAGCAAAAATGAAGATCCCAAATCTGGATATCCCAAAATAATTCCCTGCATGCATGCCAATTCCCGCACGCATGTTCTGAATACATGTGATGAAAAAAATGGACAGTCAACATTTAATGGTACAAATTGAAATGTACTGAAAATTGTTTCAGTTTCAAACACAAATACTCTCAAATCGACCGCAATTTGGTACATGTAGAATTCGAACGCAAATTGAATCACATCCTCACAAATTACATCCTCAGCAAGTACCGCAACAATAAAAGATCCGCACTCACGAATTACATCTATTGTACAAATGCTCAGCCAGCCGGTCTCGGAATGCATTCATGCTTTCCATATCGGCACTTTCTGGCGCAGGCTCTATTTCTGGCTGATCTAGAGTAGCTTCAACAGGAATGTAGTTGACATTGCTGTCAACTACAAAAAAGTCACTATCAAATTGAGCATGCAACCTGATGAAGTTGTGCAACGCCATGCATGCACATATAATTTCCGTCTGTGTTTGTGGTGGATATGCGGGGATGTCCAGTAATATGCGCCACTTCATTTTCAACACTCCAAACGCCCTTTCTATCACATTTCTAAGAGACGAATGAGCATAGTTAAACGTCTCCTTCGTACCTTGCGGTGGTTCGGCGGCGTTTTGAAAGTCTTGGATGTGATACTTGGTCTGCCGGTAAGGCGACAAAAACCCGTGCCGGTTTGCATACCCCGAGTCCACAAGGTAGTACTTCCCTACAGCATGGAGTACCTGTAAGTTCACAGTGTCCAAATTAGAAAACAGTAACGACTTAGCAAAGTTTGTACCTCTAGGTGGCATCGGGAATTTGGAGGCCCATCGTGTCATTGCATCGTCAAACACTCTCATGTCATGCACCGAACCAGGCCACCCAGCAAGGACAAATGTAAAATACATATCAAAGTCACAAGCGGCCATTACATTTTGTGTTGTCTTGCTCTTTCGACACAAGTGCTGCTGGAACATATCCTCTGCCACTACCACAGGAATGTGAGTGCCATCTATTGCTCCTATGCATCTCTTGAATTCTGGGTAGAACCGGGGATTTTGTAGTCTCGGATGCATAGTGCTAAAAGCTGCGTCCCTAGGCTTAATTATGTCCGCAGATAGGGCCACAAGACATTTGAGGACTTTGTAAAAAAGATTATGCACAGTGCCTAGCGACCTCTCAAATCTGTCCTTTGCTTGTCTAACTGACTGTGGTGCGCCACAGATCCATAGGAAGATACCTAGCGCCTCCCTACAGCTAGACTTTGGTGATGGTCCTAGGCCATATTGGGTTGTCAACAAATCATGCAACCTATGAAACATTTCAGGACTCATTCTAAACATGTCGTAGCATGCTGTTTCATCATCAAGCTTATCATTTACCCATTCCTCCCCACTATATGGTGGAGTCCTGTAAGGTCGTCTACTGCAATAGTTGTCGATATGCTGAGCATATTCATACGTACCAAAGATAAATGGTGCTTCATCATCGTCTTCAAGCACCAGGTTGCAGAATTCTTCCCACCAGTCGTCGTCGTCACCCTCATTGTCCACTGCACCATCAGGCTCAGCTATAATTTCCTGCCCATTCCAATAAATAACATAATCAATAACCGAAATTTATGGCTTAATGAAATTTTCCCCATGCCCGCACACATCGAAACATATCAACACATACTAAGCATTACAACTGACTACAACAAACAAGCTTCAAATTAACGGCTCAACCACATAGTTCATCACATCAACCAAATTAAAACACATAGTTCAAATACGAAACAGGACAAGCATACACAAAAGCCAACTACAGCCACATGTAGGTGCAATGCATGCATGGAAGGGGCTGGTTCTACACCATATCAGCATAGGACTGAATCATCGGCAGCCTTGCTTCAAGCGGTGTACACAGGTAGATATGCCTCAAGCTGTCATTCATGCAGATTTTGACGACTCCAGTCCACAGCTTCGGCTCCATCTTGTGCACCCCTAGCTCTGTAGCTGATTCTACAACTTGTTTCTGTTCATGTTCTCTTTTTTTCTCTGCCTCTTTCTTGGTGCTCACTTCCATTTCAACACTCTGGTTCTTGTGGGCATAGATGTTCTCAATCACATCAGTCCTATGATCATAACTGGAGTTGAACCTTGTCATGTTGGTATTCATGTTTCGGACTGCTGTGTTCCTGGCCTTCTTGCCAGGACTTGTTCCAGTGCTTTGCCAGCTGCTTGTTGTCCTCTTGCTACCACTGCTACCTAGGGTTCCACTGCTAGGGGGCCCAACATGGCCCTGAGGGGTCCCAAAGTCAGCTGTTTCTTCTTCCTCACCACTACTGATGAAGTTCAGTTGACGGCTAGCCCCAGGAACATATGCGGTTTCTCCCGTCACCGCAACTCCAGCAAACATCCGGTCCATTTCATCAATGTATTCTGGCCATCCGTCCTTGAGATCCAACCACTCTTGCTTGCCCTGCAGTTCAATGAACAATGAACATGCTGTTAGTACCTAGGAAAACACAAACTGTGGGCACAAACAAGTGGACAAAGGTCATGCACCTTGTGCCGGGCGAGCATGTCCTCCCACCACTTGTCATTCATAACAACGGAACCATCTTCTCGGCGTCCTACGCCGGTGGACTTGTGACGAAGTTCCTCGATGAAAAGCCATTGTTTTTTCAACTCTCTGACCCTATTGCCGAACTGCTCACTGTCATGCAACTTACCAGTAGCATCTCGGAACCTCTTCTGGATATCTATCCATCCCCACTTGGTCATGTTCCCATTTTTGCAGTTACCCAAGTCAATTTGGATGCAGTAGATCTCACAGAACTTCTTTGTATCCTCTGGCGTCCAGTTGGCCCGTGACATCCGATTCTGTCGACATTATACAGGACAAGCAATGCATGAACAAGGAATGTATGAACGAGCATAATTGTTTGATGTTGGACTACAAGAACTGTGCATCAGTCAACACATATCGACATATAAGTTTCTTTTCCTCTACATTACGCACTGATAATGTATAGCATGCACAGCCTGACAGAGACCAATGAAAAACAAATTTATGTAAAAGGACACTCAGGCAACATGGACACAAAAAATGAACGAGGCAAGGGAGTAACGTGAAGCGAAAGGTACCAGGTCCGGAGGGTTCATGTTGGCGGCGGCCGGACTTGCGCCGGTAGCGTCACTGCGGGCACCGCGCGCCCTCGATGGCCTTCGGCGCTGACGAGGAAAGGGCGTCGCGTCGACAGCACCGGTGCCCGAAGAACCGCCGACGGGAGGGGGAGCCCGATGGCTTGGAGCTCCTCCGTGTTGGTCGCCGGAACGAAGGATCCCTTCGTACTCGTTGAGGTGGGGGTAACCGGCGCTTGCGTGGATGTTGAGGCCGGATAGTCCGAGCTGGCTTGGGGTCGACGACGACTGCGGGTGCGGAGCGGAGGCGTAGGGGTTGTACCCACCGGATCTGGCGGGGGGGAGCCGTAGTGGCGGTACGCACCGGACCCCGATCCCGGCGGCGCCAGGGAGAAGAAGTCCCTCGTGCCTTGGTCGTCGTCGTACTCGGTGAAGCTGCCGAAGTGGAAGCCGGGCGGGTTGGCGGATCCACCGGCGTTGAAGTCGGACCCGTCCCCCTGGCCGTGGTAGCCGTCCATGGCCGGCGACGCGGTGGATCCGACGGAGTAGCGGGTGGATCCGACGGAGTAGCGGGTGGATCCGGTCCCGGCGGCGGCGGCAAAGCACGGGAGAAGGCGGGGAAGTGCGGCGCAGGGGGGGGGTGAGGAGTCGGCGACTGGGTCAAGCGATGTGGCAACGGAGGTGGTGGATCCGCCGGCCTAGGCCCTGGATCCGGTCCCGGAGGCGGCGGAAAAGACCACCGGAGGTGGCGGGGATGAGCGGCGAATGGAGGGAAGTAGGCGGTGAGGACGAGACCGACAGCGTGACCGGGCTAGAGGAGTTGCCAGATCCGACCGAGAAGGCCGTGGATCCGGTCCCGGACGCGGCGGCGAGAGGCGCGGAGGAGGAAGGGGACAGCGCCGTAGAGGGAGAAGGCGGCGGCGCGGCGGCAGAGATGCGTCGAGAGGAGTGGAGGAGCTTCTGGATGTGGGCGTCGGGGGGAGCGGACCGGAGCGTCGCGCATTAGGGCGTCGGTGGGAGCCGGAAGGGGCCGTCGCGATTTTGGGCTGCCTGCACGTCGGATTCGGGATCCAATTTCGGGGCAGGCCGTTTAGATGCCAACTCCCGATTCGGGCCAGAATCACTGTGGGAACCCCGAATTTGGGCCCATTTTCGGGCATCTAAACAGGGCTGATTGATGTGACACTGCAGAATTGCAGAGTGCAGCCACGTTGCGACGATGATCATGCAGTCCGCATGCACTGGAAAATTGTTGCCGCGTTACCGGCGGCGTCCCCTAACCCCAGCTGCAAACTCCACGCACATGGATACATGCCTTGCCGACCAGCGACGACGACGTACGGCACCATCAACACAACACATGTATGCATAGTGTACGCCCTCCGCCCAAAAAAAATGCAATGAGAGGCACCAGCCCAGGTGTCACAGATTCAGATTGCACAGTTATTATACGTACTTGTATTAGCGAGCTGTCGTGCTTTCCTGCTTGCTGTACAGTACTCACCTAGCAGCACTCCTAGCACAGCAATTTACCATGCCAACTGCACCGGATTGCAACAAGTTTCTAGAACTACAGCAGTGCGTGTTTTCCTTCGACGGGAACTGGAACCTGTTGTAGGCGGTTGACCATACCTTTTTTTTAGGGGATTGACCACTGCTACCTTGGTAGTGGGAGCCAGTTCAATTCTCCACAGTAGTTGTGTTTTTATTTTTCATCTTTTATCCCCCTTTATTTATTTAAACAATAATTATATATAATACATTTCATCGTTTAGTTTTCCTACTTTTATCCCCTGTTGCTGTGTTACATGAGACCTCAGCCACGTATTTTTAATTTTTATTTTATTTTTTTCCTCGAATACGTAAAAGATTTACGCATCATTGTAATTAAGAAGAAGAGTTTAACCATACAAACACGCACTCTGACGAGCGCCCTAGCAGGTCTACCGGTTGCAGCCATAGGTTGGACCTTCCTAGCATACAAATTCAAGTTTCGATATTACATAAATGGTACATAACCGAGCTACGGTCTGCACACTCCTATTCCATCATCCGAGAAGAGCGCGCCGGGGTACGAGCGGCTCTTCTACCCGCCATATTGTTGGTCGCGAGAAACAACTTTCGTCCAGAGCTGCAACTTGGTTCAACATCAAGTTCCCTGTGAAGATGACGTCGTATGGTCGCTGGGACACGGATGAAGTTGGTGTTACCTGTGACAGGATGCCCATCCTTTTTATGAGGAGTACCTCGCCCCGTTTGGAGGTCGGTATGTGCGCCAGCGGTTGAGCGGCAATCCGTCTGCTCCCAGTTGGCAGGGGCCTTTTGGTTGTCGCCTTCTGTCTCGGTGGACTGACGATTAAGGGCAACCTTCACTTGAGGTGCACCTCCTCGATAAACCGTGCGAGGCGCCCTATCTCTATTACAACTATATATATTTCATCCATTATTTTCTATTTTTTTTACCCCATCTTGCTGCATCCCTTGAGACACGTCACAAAATGGAATGGATATCAGTAGCTTATTTTTTGTGAGTGGAAACCAGTAGCTAATGTCGTGTCCTCTTTATGAAGTCTCCACTACAAAGCTCGTCGTGTGAAGTTTAAACCCACAAACATAGAAATGGTCAACTCTGAGGCCATTTGGGGATAATGTATTGCAGTCCAAGTCCCAGCACCTCTACAAATTAACTACAGATAATATATAGTTAGTCCCAAACTAAAAACAATATGGTACTAGCCTAGCAGGTGTGACATATATACTTGCTGGATAGCGAGACGCAATCATAAGGTAGACAAGTAGTGTTTCAAGGTTCTTTTATGCATATTTCGAATTAATAGAATTGTGTCTGGACTATTTTTTTTGCCAAATAGTGTTCGGACTATTTGTATTGTAATATGTGCGAATTTCAAACCTAATAACTGTTGAATTTATGACTTTTTATGTTATTTAGTATTTCCTCCGTCCCTAAATAACTGTCGTTTTTGTTTCACGAGAAATAACTTTGATTATATATATATATATATATTTATATATATATATATATTAATATTTATGATACAAAATCAATATCATTAGATAGATTGTTGAATCTATTTTCATAATAAATTTATTTGGAGATACAAAGGTTGCACATATTTTCTACGAATCTAGTCAAACTTATGGCACAGAAACCAAAAACGATAGTTATTTAGGGACGGATGGAGTACTTGTATACCGAATCGTGGAGCACATTTTATAACTATTCACCGAGTTGCTAAATAGAGTTTATTGAATTGCATGTAAAAAAAATTGATGTGGCGTATCCTTTTTATAAAATTCCAGGTGAGAACGATAGTCGTCGTTATATTTGTGAGTTGTGACGTGGTAAATGCAAATGCAGATGCTGATCATGTTTACATGTACAAATACCAGTACTGGTACTAGTACGTACTGTAGGTTCAGATTCCATGTCTGGCGACTGGCTACTTCCTCTGCGTGACTGGACTGCCTAGCACTAGCACGGGAGTTTGGCCACTGGTCATGGTTCTTGGACCTGTGTTCTTGGACCCGTCGACCCGGCGAGTGAAAACATATAATGCTGGCATCGGTTTCGTGTTTCGGTTGGGCAGCACGCAGCAGTGCAGCACCGCAGCATCCTCCATTACTCTATGTCCTGGGTCTCCCACGTACGGCTGTGTGTTTGGGATCACGAATCGCAGATTGGACGCGTACTCCGGCTTGCGATTGGACGCGTATTCCGGCCATCTCTATCGCCATTGCTGGCGTTGTAGGAAAGCTCAGTGGTTGGTGCTCCGTTGCCGAACATCTGTGGGCTCTCATGGATCATCCTTTCAACAGTGTATTTGCATTGTACTACTCCGTGTCATGAAAAGGATCCCTAGGAGATTCATGCTGGTCAAAATTTTTTTAAGTTTAACTATATTTATAGGAAATATTAACAACATTTTATATCTACAAATAATTTTTTTTATGAAAATATATTCTACGATCTATCTAATAATAATACTAATTATGTATCATAAATATTAATATTTTTATTATATATTTAGTCAAAGTAAAAAGTTTGTGACTTTTCTAGAAGTAAGAATGACACCTTTTATGTAACAGAGGGAGTACTCTCTCCGTCCTAAATTAACTGCACGTCTGCAGTTTAAAAAAATTCCAAAATGCAGGGCACGATGGCATCTGAAGCATGGTACAGGGGTAGTCCTAGCCCCTGCTAGTAGCTGCATGTAAGGCGTGGACATAAAATTTCCCCACCGAGCGAGCTTCCCATCCACACTGCGATGAGAAATTTTAAAATGTAACCCGTTATTCGCGCGCCTCTTGTAATATGTCCCGCAATTCGCGTGCCTTTGGAAATATGACCCATGTCATGCGAATTGTTTTGAAATTTAGTCTTTTCGGGGTTTCCTCCATTTCAGCAATTCCAGGTGGTTGTTTGCATTATTTGGGGCATGGAAAAATACATTATTGCCCCTCCCTCATTCTAGGTAGCCAGGATGCGGACTCAGATTCAGTAGTAGTCGACGCCGCACCCCTCGCCGACGGCGACGCGGCCGCGGAGCTGCTGGATACGTGTGGTGCGCGCCAGCAATCTCGCCGAACCGGACGCCGCCCTGTGGGCGCCAGCTCGGCCCCTGCAGCTTGCCGTCTCGGAGCGCGGCGTCGTACAGGAGCGCGCCGACCGACTCGAGCAGATCGACGCGCGCGCGCAGCACCGGGATGAAGAAGCTCCACGTGCGTGAGCAGCTGCGACACGGACTCCGCCTCGGACGTTGTTGTAGAACCGGACTTGGAGATGTGGTTGAGCGCCATCATCGGTCTTGCCTACGCCGCCGGCGCCCCGGAGGCCGGAGCAGAGGAGGTCCTCCAGCGCGTCGGGGTCACAGAGCAGAGGAGGTGGCGCCTGCAGCGTAGTGCTTTTGTGTATTAGGTGTAGGTTGTCACTTTTTTTGTAGATGACGTGCTTTTGGTCCTATGATGAACTGCTCTTAGTGTACTGATCAAGTGTCCTGTCTTTTATAAACTGATAATCAATCTAGATGTGTAATGTAGATGTGTGATGATGGCTGCTTATGTTCTGTGATGATTTTAATAAGCCTTTGATACAACTAACCTGAGGAGCTCTTAGGCCATATTTGATTTTAATAAGGTCTTCTAATTTACAGCAGTACCATAGATGATTAGCATCACCAAGTACACATGTTTTACTTAGGAGTGCAACATTAGTACAAATTATACGGTTTCCAAATTACAGCAGTTCCACACATGATGAACATGATCAAGGACTCCTACTTTATTTATAGCATTAGCAGACATGACTAACACTGTATTAGGCTCCCAAAATTCCCAAAACCACAACAAATACGATATAATTAGTTTCCCAACGATGCCATCACATCCTCACATAGCTTCCTGTCACAACCAAGGCTTCTAGAAAGCATGCCTAGTGCCTCTAGCCGATCTTTGTCGATGCGAGGAATCTTGTATATGTTTCCTCCACCATCTTTTATCACCTCAATCAAACACCATTGTAGTGTCAGGAACACCCTATTTAAAGTGTCTGGATCATAATTGTCAAACTCATGTTGTACGTTCGTAATCAGGTCATCTAAGTTCCTAGAGATCCTATCATAGGTTAAGGATTCGAGAGAATTAAAGAACCCTAGGTCTAACACGTTCAAATCTAGGGAATTGATAGATTGGTTGATGAGTTGTATGTCTAGCCTAGTCTATCTTATAGCAGCAACAAATTCTTCATCATTCACTGGCACATGTGAAGGGGCATTATCTTGCTAAATATAAATAGTTTTCCCAGCATGTTCACATGGCCACCGTCGAACAATAGCGTCCAGAACTTTATCGATCAGATATGACCTCATAGTAGTCCGATCTACCTTGATAGGTTTAGTAACTTCGGCCCCCTCCCTTTGTTATGACTTCTTCTTCTTCTTGCTTGTTGCTATAGTAAATGGAACCAAGTAAGGATCACAAATTTGCAGCACAAAAACTTATGCAAGAAAGTGAAACAAGCGTATGTTGTACCTTTCTAACAAATGGCCACACTCCTAATTTTCCATAAAAAATACAATTACCTGCATCATCATATATTGGTCTTCCTACTGCTGACAAGAACATTACTTTGCCAATGCGATTCTTATTGTGAACAGTCCTGTGTGGATCCTCCTCCTCTGGAAGCATATAATACTTCATGTACTTGGAGGTGGTGTTGAACCACTTTTCGTCCATGTGGATGATGTTGTACATTTCAATAAACTTGGGTTCATTTGGCAGTGTTCGCTGATCTAACATGAAAACACACCATTGTAGCTTGTCTTTCTTGTTATCTTCCCTCAACAGGGCTTTAGTGTGCTAGAGTGGTGTCGTAGTCGGCCTTCCTTGAACCATCTATGCAGGGTGCTCTTCTTTACACCAATAGCATTAGCTAGAGATTGTATAGTCCTCCTCCTATGCAAGAGAACTCTAAGAACATTTGATAGATCAATTTGAATCCTTTGGCGGCCACAATTCTTCCTCCATGATCTAACATCTACTAGTCTGCCCTTTGCACGACACTGCTTAGCTCTTCGCCAAACAACACACTTGATACCTACTGTAACACCCCAGGTGTTTATCATTCACTAAGTAGTGGGTTTGAGCTTAAACATGACAGATTAAGTGGAGATGATAATGCCAAGTCAAACCTATGGAAGTAAACCCTAATCGAAACTTGGATGTTGCACCCTTGCTTACATATAGGCTCAATTAAAAGATATATGCTTGGGTTTGTTATCAAAGTATATTCACATGTCTCACATCAATAACTATCTATATTGATCCCTGGGAAAGTTTCGTAAAGATTGGAATCAAAAAGTCACATGAAATGATAAGTTCCATTCCTATTGGAATCTGTCCCATTAAGTTAATGGAACTATAGATCATCAACCAAACCTTGCAAACTTGTCCAAATGACTCTAGATGAACTCTACAAGACCTTAACTACACTTAGGACACTTAATGGAACAATGTTCATGTTGATCATTTTGCCTAAATATGCTTCTAATTGGTGGTTGACCATGTATGGACCCTAGAGCCCTGTGGTTTGACCATTTCAAAAGTCTGACCTAGAAGCTTTGCATGACTGTGCACCCTTTTACAAAGTTCTAGATAATTTAATAAGGAACAAACTTTATTTAAGAGTCAAGTCATGAAAATGTGTGGAACATGCTCAAACAGGGCTCACAAGTCAGTTTTAGGGCTGATTTCAGCACTTAGCCATTTTAAAGCCCCGATTTCAGTGTCTCCGACGTTGGCATCTCGCGTTCTCCAAATTTTGTTAAGTAACTTGAGTTAGTCCAAAA
Organism: Saccharum hybrid cultivar R570; assembly: GCA_038087645.1. Classification (NCBI taxonomy): domain Eukaryota; kingdom Viridiplantae; phylum Streptophyta; class Magnoliopsida; order Poales; family Poaceae; genus Saccharum; species Saccharum hybrid cultivar. Next base: position 349,594 of record JAQSUU010000049.1, on the reverse strand, counting down.
ATAAAAAGTGAAGGTTATATTATGGAGAGTAGCATACAAAAAGTTGCACTGAGTTTGACCAAGTTTTGACCTCCGAAAGCGAATTTCCGTGACCTTTGTCAATATGTTGACATTGCCATCTTGGGGTTTGATTAGACTCTAATCTGTTGCTCTAATGGCATGGCACCCTAAATAAGAAATGTAGAGCATTATGCAGGCTGCAACTTTGCTTTTGGGTCCATTGTCCAATTCGGACCCGAGCCAGCCCAAAAATGCATCCCACGTCGGCTAGACCGTCGTCCACCACGTGTTCGGTAGAAGGCCTCCATGGGCGACGCGCGTCCGGACGTGGCGCTCATGCCCGCACCGCGCCCCCACCATGGCTGGGTCGAGCTGCCGCGTGCCCCTGCGCTCGCTCAAGTTGAGTGCAGAAGGTCCTCTCCATTCCCTTCACTCCCTCTCATTCCCTGCCCCACGCTCCCTCTCGCGCCGCGCGGACGAACACCGCCATGGCAGCCACCGAGTGGAGCTCGCGCCGCCGCTGCTATTTCCGACGCGTCAAGCCGCCACGGCCGCAGCTGCGTGCGCCAACGTCTTCGCCAACCCCTTCTCCCTCCTGTGCGCGCGCCTTGGACGCCTTGCTCGCAGCCGGAGTGCCGCTGCCCTGAGCCGGGTCGCCATGGCCGAGCTCCGGCCGCCCCGCGATTCCTTGTCTCCGGCCTTCCTCCACCCGAACCGACCACGCCATTGCGTTCCCCGTACCACGCCACCCCTCCAGAGCTCCTCGCCTCACCGTTTTCACCTCCGCAGTGGACCACCGCCGGAGCGTCGGCCGGCAAGCCGTCGGCTGCCGTGGCCGCACCACCACGGGCCTCTTCGGGCCGAGCCAAGGGCACCAGCTAGGGTGCGGAGGTTCCCTGGAGCTCGTGCCGCCCTTAGCCGCCGCCACCGGTGGCCCCACCTCGCCGGAGCCTCGCGTCCGACCTCCTCCTTGCCGGCGTCGAGAGGTAGAAGAAGAGGACCGCCCTCTGTGTCCCTCTCTGTCTCTTTGTGAATGACTGGTGGGCCCAACCGGTCAGCAGGGCCCACTTGTCGGTTTAAGTAGTGGCGCGGTTGGGTATCGGTTCGGGTGCGCCTAGCGAATCTTGTTAGGGTTGTTTTATTCCGATTTTGAATTTCAGAATTTGGTTAAATCTTCTAAAATGCATATCTTATGCTAGGAGACTCCAAAATTAGTAAATGGGGACTTTTTGGAAACCTTGAGAAGATATCTATGCAGTAGAGTCATAAAATTCTATATGTTTGTAGGTATTTTCTAATGTCTTTACTTAAGTTTTAAAAATGCTCTAAAAATGCCTTTAAACCTAACCAGAGCAAGATCTCAAGTTTTTGAACTCCAAAAATAGTGATTCTTGTTTTGTTAAATTTGTGATGACATGTACTTGCTAGGAAAAATATTAAACACACTATTTGTTCACTGTTTTCTTAGGGTTTTGATTTGACCTTGATAAATAGGGAAAATCTACATTATATTGCTTGTCATTTTTATATCTTGAGTTGTGATGCTCCAAATGATGTGAAATTTTTATGGTAGGTTTGTCATGATATGGATGTACTGTGGTATAAATTTTATGGTCATTGCTTATTGTATGCTCAAGTTATTGAGTTAACTTGTTTATGACCTAATAAATAGCTTATAAATAATATATAAATGATAAAATAGAAAATGTTGTTCCATCACCTTATTATAATGCTGCTCTTTGATGTTAGTTCATTTTATGGCCATGTGTTCACAGAAAATATTGAGTTTTAGGTTTAATTTGCTTTTACATGATTTATTGCAATAGCTAATTGTCTTTTTCATAGAGGTTGATCTACTTGTCTAAATAGCTTGAAATTTAGACAGTAGACTTTTGAGAGCATTTGTAGACCCCTGTAATTTTGGTAGAATTTATTGAGCATCTTTATGATGTGGTCATAATTCCACCTACTTATCTAAATAAATTAAGAAAATATATTAAAAGAAATTATTTAGTATTGGGCACTATGTTTTCTGGTGTTCATTAGTCATGTGTGACATGTTGGTAAAATTGATTTTGTCCAATGATATGTTTGCAACATAAGTTAATAATTGTTTCTTGTAAACGAGGTTTCTGAACAGATTTAAGAATATTGTTAATTACCCTATGCAAATGATGTTTTCATGTCTTGTGTGCTATAACAAAGTTGTTGTGAATTTCATGATCTAGCTAATGCTAAATTTTGGTGGCAATTGGACATATGGTTTAGAAACTACAGCTGTTCTAAGTTGGGTTCAGATTTAGGTTGCTCTCTGTCCTTCTAGGACAGATTCTGTACCTTCTGTATTTCGACCTAGTAAATGTTAAAATCAGGTTTAGATGATTATAAATGAAATTTAGATAATTTCATAAGCTTTCCATAATGTCTTCTTGCAAGTCATTTGGATTTAGATATCTCCAGTTATGATTGATTTACTGAGCTACTATATGTATGTCCAGAAAGTAGCAGATTATTGTTCTAGTGCTTTGATTAACTTTGTCATGCTTGGGTATTGAAGGGTGACTCATATCTTTGATGATACTTGGGTGGTACCCTGTGATCTTGTGAGACTTGTTTCTTGATTGTTGTGCTCGCAATTTTCTATGTTATGCCCTAATGAGGATTAAATTAATTAGCTCTAGGTGCTTACGTGAGTTTGGTATGCTTATTTGATTACTTTGCTTATTGCACTTCTATGCATTCATATATATGCATTGTTGCACCTCATTTAGGTACATTAGCTAAAGCACGTGAAAGACCTGATGTGGAGCCAAACTCGAAGATGGAGTTGGTGGATCCATCCCGAAGATAGAAGAATCGGGCAAGTGCTAGATGAGAGGATGCTCGCCAAGCGAACTCATCTGACATACTCTAACTTGAGTCGGATCCCAGGCAAGCCCCGGAGCATTATAAGCCTCCTATCTTTAAAGCAATTAATTCTATATATGTTATAAGTATTGCTGCATTAAGTGATAGGAGTTGGTTGGAAACCCTTGCTGCATTATATCATTCCTTGTCCAGATATATGAATCCCTGAATCCTACATAGACTTGGATCGAGTAGATGCTTAGCCCTGCTTTAAGCGGTAGAAGTCAGGTGATTTCCTGTCACCTGCGAGATGTAGGGATATTCATATATGGCACGGTTGGCTATATTTGCTATCGTGGAATGGAACCATGTGTTAATAAAATGAAATGAGACCGGGCGGGATGACGATAGTGAAGCAACAAGGCATGGAGGTCTTGGGTGTGAATCTATCCCCGTCTGAGTCGTTTAAGGACCGATTCGCTGTACGTCCTTGAGTCATGTTGAACGCAGTCTAACACTTAGTTGGCCGGATAAGTCGTTCTGACCGCGAAGCCGAGTAATGTGATTCAGGCCGGGAATCGAATGGTAGGTTGCTTCTTGGAGGAGAGAAAGGATGTGCTTGGGGACATTGGCGTGAGACCAAGGGGGGGTTAGAGTCCCTATCACCTGGCAGAGTGTCGCCCTTGGGGTCGCGACATTATTCGGACCCGCGATTCCTGAATCATATGAAAAGGTGGCTTGTGCGACCCTGGCAGGGGCCTGCGCGGTGAGTGTTAGAAATACCCCTCCAGCTGGATAGGAATTCGATTCGAATCGCCGTCGCTCCCGGTTAGTGAGCACTTGACTTGAGCAGCGGCAACGTAGATTCCATTAAATTGAACGGATGGTTAATTGGATCATGATGGAAAGGTTGCCTCAATTTATACCTGCTATGGTTAATATTGTTTGCTCCTAATAAAGTGAGTGCTCTAGTATAGGTGCTAATATAGATGACAGGTTAATGATAATTTACTTGATGCTTAAGCATTAACGTTTGATCATCTATATTAAGCTTTTATGCAAAATGTTGTCAAGCTAGCCCCACTTTATATCAGCCTTGCATGATCCTTGGTGTCACCTTATTTCTGGTTTCTGACGGGTAAGTCTAGCTGAGTACCTTCTTGTACTCAGGGTTTTATCCCCACTTGTTGCAGGTTATGATGTATCATGGTGGCTGCAAGAGTTGGTTGACTCCTGCCGTGGTGGCGGAGTGTGATCACGGGCATGATCCTTCTTATTTACCTTATCTCTAATGCTTTTGATGGAAGTAGACCGTGGTACTGGCATGTATTTGAAATAAGAATAATGTTAGTTTCAAATTATTTTGCTTCCGCTACTTTTCAATGTAAGTTCTAATAACTATGTTGAACTCTGATGTATATTGAATTACTTGCGAAATGGTTGTAACATGTGACTTGTTATGTTGAATCACTACGATCTTGGCTTGTATGTTGGTTGGTTTGAAATCCCTCGTGATTTCATTGGACTACCGGAATTATATGGGCTCAAGTGCGAGAATTTGATCATTTCGGTGATTGTTTTTGTACTTGTGCTCTTATAATTTGGACGGTTCCGTTACAACTGGTATCGGAGCAAAATTCAACATTAAACTTGTCATATGTGTATTTAAAACAAAGGTTTTGTTTTATAAAATCAGTTTTATCAACTTATAGTTATATATAGGTTTGTCAAATCTAAATTTTAAACCTAAGTATGCCAGTGGTCAATTTCCTTATGCCCATATAAGGATTTTTAGGTGGCTTATATAAGTACTAACTTGGAGGTTTTTCATTTTTGCATCTACGCCCAGGCTAAGGTATGTATGTGTGATAACTCTCCCACACTATGCTACCCAGTGTGTCAGATTAGAGGTAGCCTTCATATATGAAATAGCCATATATGTTGCTAAGTTTACTTTTATGCAACGTCGCACCTACGCTCAGGTAAGTGTGAGTTGTGAGAGCATGACCGTACAACCCTCGGTCTAGGGGAGAGCTAGTTTTGGTTACTGGATTATTTACATGTTATACACATGTATATATGAAGGTACTTAATTGTGGGTGATCGAATGATTCGGGTAGTTTTGGTGCTACATGTATATATACGAGGGTATATGTACATGGAAGTACTTAGAATTTTTACTTCTCTGCTTTCATTGTGTGCTATATTGGGAAATGTTGGGCTGCAATGAAACTTTTCTGCAGGTACGCTAACCACGAATGCGTAAGTCGAATGTAGCTGGCGACTAGCTATATATCGAAAGAGTGCGTGTTATGCCACCGACATAGAACGTGATCGCCACCTTAGGTTGGCAATCTTGTGAGGACGAATAGGACGAAGCATGCATCTTCATGATTGTTGCTTTATGCATGGCTATACTCTTCTCACCCTTGTTCTATAGTGTGTAACTTGTGATCAATGTGTTACACTATCTTTCTTGAATGAAGCTAAATAAGAATGCCTTACTCCATGTTGTTTTAGAAAAGTGTGTGCTTAGCCTTGCTAGAAATAATTATGGTTACCTGCTTGACCTATAAATGCCCTCTAGTTTAGTCAAGGGGTGAATTTGTTGTCATATAAGTGTTTGAAAATGTTGTAGACCTCACTTAAGTAAATTGGATTCTCGTGAATGAATTAAATTAGTATTGGTCTAAGGTAACAATGTTTAGAGCCACTAGGATGATATGTTTGTGTGCTCTCTTGTTAAGTAGAACAAATCTGAATGTTTACTTTATTTGACCTGTGTGCATATGGAATCATGTCTTGGAGATAATAGAAGAAGTGTAGTACTTTTTCTAAGCTTTCCAAAGTGTCCTATATCACAAATTTTGGTGGTCTAAATCTCTACTCATGAGCTTGTAAAGTGGAATGACAGAATCTGTCCAAATCTGGGCAGAGATGTCTTCTTTGTCTTGTCTGGCCTTGTTAGATATAGAATCATCTTAATATGATAATAAGAAAGTTATAGACAACTTAATAAGCTTTACATAAAGTTAAGGCTCAGCCTTGTTGGACCCCTAGAACTCCAGTTATGCAATTTTGAAGTTCTTGTCAGTTTTCTGTCCATATTGGTACAGATCTGAAACTTCAGCATGTTTGACCATGCTAACCTATGATTTAGCTTTTGGTATGAATAACTAAAGTGTAGTCATCTTCCTAAACTTTCTATAAAGTCTAGGATCATCTTTGTGGGATGTCTACAACCTCAGTTATAGTTGAAACAAGTAACCACTGTGCTGCTGTCCAGATTCTGGGCACATGCTAAGTTGGCTTCCTTAGCTAGCGTTTGTTTTGAGCTAAACTTGTAGTTAGTTCGTGCTTGAGATGAATGCTTATATTAGGTGAGCCTTGTGCTTTGAATTATTTGCTTAAGCCCATTGTTTGAATTTTCTTAAATGATTGCTTGATTGTGATATTGTATGTATGCTTGTTATCTTGGTAGTGCCCTAGTTGTCACCTCGTTTGTCCACGGTAAGCATGCGAGTGTCGAATAGCTTTATCTTAGGGCAACACTCGTGTTACGTGAAACAATCCCTTGGCTATCATCTTCAATTAGGTTCTTTCCCTTATGAACCTAAGCATGTAGCCGTGGTTGCTTGCCTTGAGTGCTTGTATCCATACCCTTGCTTGACCAAAAGCCCAAAGTTTAGTTCTCCTATGTGTTTGCATAAGCCATGGGTGTTTTGCAACTATTTTTGTGAAGACCCTTGTCAACGGACCAACTAAGTTAACTCTCATCAACGCTAGCCTTTGACCATGGTTCGTACATTGCCAGTTGTGGAGAATGTACCCAAATCCATGTTGAACCTTCCGGTTACCTCTCCTAAAGGTTAGCTAGTATGACGCAATGTATCTCTGCTATGGCCTCTAAATCGTGTGCTTGCAAATTCATGCATCTACCTTATCAACTCAATCTATGACTATGTGTCGGTTTTCGCCCTTAAAATTTTCTTAATCCGTCCCCAACCTTCTCAAGTCTTGAGATGTTTATCAGTCTTGATCTCATGTTGTTGCCCAACATGAATGAATCTCCTGTTAATCTTTTATCTGGTACTCTCCTCGGTGGACGCAAGTCGTACGTAGAATTTAAGCAAGAGTCTCTTGCTCAGTTATCCTTGGCATTTGTGTGACGTTCTCTTGTGCTATATTTTGATCTTCGGATCATTTTCGTGTTGATTCTAAACCTTGTGACTACCTTTGCTTGCTGTCCCTCCTTGTATGGCGCTTGCTCTTACAGCCCATTGGTGCCACTTGAAATTTCACCTTCGTTGTGCGTTTAGTAATGGCGTTATGAGTAGTCGCTGATGGTGCCGCGACGAAACCAAGGGCCTCCTGTGGCTGCAGACACATGGCTGGCTGCCTGGCACGCGCTGGTATCACGGTTTCTAGTCATGATCCATTATCAAACGACAGACGATGTGCTATTTTCTTGTGTTCCTTTTGGGTTATCTCTCCATATCATATCGTAAGATCCATATCTTAGACCGAAAGTAGTGGAGCTTCCTTCTGAAGTTGCTAAGAGGATAACCTTTAAAGAACAGGTCACCGACATAAACTTTAACAGACTGCAATATGTGGTAGTCAAGTGACTCTACATAGTTGCCCAGTATTGACAACCAGCATCTAGGGAGCCACGTATCTTAGCTCTGTTGGATAAAAAGGACACGCAACACTTACTACTGGACAAGTCATTCGTTGGATAAGAATCAATCGTCACATTATGTAAATCTTAACCTTTGTATGCATAATGGCCATACCGTCGAAATCAACCATCTTTGGTGTGACTCCTTATCCACTGACTTCGATGGCAACCACCTGGTCTGCATCAACCATAGTTGTTGTGGTCGAGAATGAAGAATTGGAACTTTTTAGTGTTGAGAGACAACTAATTAGTTACCAATAGGAAGGTTAATCTCCAGCTAGGTAACGACTCTTTGGTAGCTATAAAGGCTATATCTTACAAAGCAATAACCAATAATAAGTTAATCAACTGGCCAACAACTTGAGTGATACCCTATCTTCCACAGCCATTGTGATCAAGTCAATTCCGCCTTTGACAATCACACCGATAGTGCAAGGTGTCCTATCAGTTAAAGTGAAGAATTAGAGAAAGCATGACCTAGTTTCAATTAGCATCCTTGTGCCCATAGGTGCCACAAATGGTTTGTCCATAACTTTATTGGACGAAGTGTCAAGGAATATTCAGAAGCGGTTCCTTATCCTTGTAGGAATGTTCTCCAGGCAGAATATGTGTTTTGCCCTGCAAAAGTAACCTGCAAGTTCAAAGCGTGTGCATCCTCGGATTGGTATGTAAATTAATAGTCGAGATCTGCTGTTGGATGGTCCTTTTGAGGTCTCACAGATACTAGTTTACACTCTTTCATTTGCTTTTGGTTTCTTGTATCCCCAATGTATGAGTAGCCTTGGTTTCTGCAAATCAATTTATACCATCGTGAATCAAAAGCAATTTAAAAAGTGTCAAACAACAGATTTCCCATCTTAGAACTGTTATTTGATCCTAAAAAGGAAGCCTTAAGGTGAAAGTTGGCCTGACAAAGTTGTTATGCTGCAAGTCAACTTAACTTACAGTATAACTAAGTCACTAAGGAAAATTTTTACTCAATCGCTTGGTGGTAGACTACTCCCCGCGGTTAAGTGAATAATTACAACTTTTGTTGTCCTTAAGGCCTCACTACATTTTGCTTTGGTAATGAGTTTCCAAATGATGACATACTTTAGTACCTTATAATTGTTTTTACCCAAGAGTTGCATCTGTGTTAACCCAGATAACTGTTGTCTTTGGATAAAAGAATCTTATTAGATAGCTGTTGACAGAAATACGAAGCCGACAGAGTCAGCTATCACATTCACTAACCCCTCGATAGACTCAGATAATACAGTGTTGTCATCAGAGAAAGAGAACTGCACACATGGAACCTTAAGTAGTTTTCCATTAGTTGATGCCTAAATGAATGAACATTTATGACCAACATAGACCTTGTCTATTGGTTAGTCAGTATCCTATAGCCTCAGAGTATATTTGTCGTCGATGGTCTCACACTTTTGGAAGGTTGTGCTCAAGCCATTTTGGTAGAGGACTGCTTTTCAAACTTTGTGAACATAGAGTCATTTCAACGAGTATACTTCTGATAATTCTGGTCTAGTGTGGAGTTCATACGGCCCATACTATGTTCACTAGAGAAGAAGAGATACTTGTGTATGGTTAGCTTATGGACCAATTGATCTCTGTATAATGAGGACGAAGTACTGCGTTGTCTTGGATTCCTCTCAAAGTAACAATGCTTCATGGAAGTCAATGAAGGAAATTCTTCAGACAAATTTTACCATGAAGAGTAAGTATCAGAAAGTGCCTTTGGCCAAATTGTTCACCGATGTTGAAGCTTTGTAGCTGAATGCTATAGCAGATGTTGGGAACTTGATAACGTGTCTCTCTTCCTTAAAAGGTCTTCCATTCCGAATCTCGGGACGCGATTCTTTTAAGGGGGGAGGGCTGTAACACCCCAGGTGTTTATCATTCACTAAGTAGTGGGTTTGAGCTTAAACATGACAGATTAAGTGGAGATGATAATGCCAAGTCAAACCTATGGAAGTAAACCCTAATCGAAACTTGGATGTTGCACCCTTGCTTACATATAGGCTCAATTAAAAGATATATGCTTGGGTTTGTTATCAAAGTATATTCACATGTCTCACATCAATAACTATCTATATTGATCCCTGGGAAAGTTTCGTAAAGATTGGAATCAAAAAGTCACATGAAATGATAAGTTCCATTCCTATTGGAATCTGTCCCATTAAGTTAATGGAACTATAGATCATCAACCAAACCTTGCAAACTTGTCCAAATGACTCTAGATGAACTCTACAAGACCTTAACTACACTTAGGACACTTAATGGAACAATGTTCATGTTGATCATTTTGCCTAAATATGCTTCTAATTGGTGGTTGACCATGTATGGACCCTAGAGCCCTGTGGTTTGACCATTTCAAAAGTCTGACCTAGAAGCTTTGCATGACTGTGCACCCTTTTACAAAGTTCTAGAGAATTTAATAAGGAACAAACTTTATTTAAGAGTCAAGTCATGAAAATGTGTGGAACATGCTCAAACAGGGCTCACAAGTCAGTTTTAGGGCTGATTTCAGCACTTAGCCATTTTAAAGCCCCGATTTCAGTGTCTCCGACGTTGGCATCTCGCGTTCTCCAAATTTTGTTAAGTAACTTGAGTTAGTCCAAAAATAAAAAGTGAAGGTTATATTATGGAGAGTAGCATACAAAAAGTTGCACTGAGTTTGACCAAGTTTTGACCTCCGAAAGCGAATTTCCGTGACCTTTGTCAATATGTTGACATTGCCATCTTGGGGTTTGATTAGACTCTAATCTGTTGCTCTAATGGCATGGCACCCTAAATAAGAAATGTAGAGCATTATGCAGGCTACAACTTTGCTTTTGGGTCCATTGTCCAATTCGGACCCGAGCTAGCCCAAAAATGCATCCCACGTCGGCTAGACCGTCGTCCACCACGTGTTCGGTAGAAGGCCTCCATGGGCGACGCGCGTCCGGACGTGGCGCTCATGCCCGCACCGCGCCCCCACCATGGCTGGGTCGAGCTGCCGCGTGCCCCTACGCTCGCTCAAGTTGAGTGCAGAAGGTCCTCTCCATTCCCTTCACTCCCTCTCATTCCCTGCCCCACGCTCCCTCTCGCGCCGCGCGGACGAACACCGCCATGGCAGCCACCGAGTGGAGCTCGCGCCGCCGCTGCTGTTTCCGACGCGTCAAGCCACCACGGCCGCAGCTGCGTGCGCCAACGTCTTCGCCAACCCCTTCTCCCTCCTGTGCACGCGCCTTGGACGCCTTGCTCGCAGCCGGAGTGCCGCTGCCCTGAGCCGGGTCGCCATGGCCGAGCTCCGGCCGCCCCGCGATTCCTTGTCTCCGGCCTTCCTCCACCCGAACCGACCGCGCCATTGCGTTCCCCGTACCACGCCACCCCTCCAGAGCTCCTCGCCTCACCGTTTTCACCTCCGCAGTGGACCACCGCCGGAGCGTCGGCCGGCAAGCCGTCGGCTGCCGTGGCCGCACCACCACGGGCCTCTTCGGGCTGAGCCAAGGGCACCAGCTAGGGTGCGGAGGTTCCCTGGTGCTCGTGCCGCCCTTAGCCGCCGCCGCCGGTGGCCCCACCTCGCCGGAGCCTCGCGTCCGACCTCCTCCTTGCCGGCGTCGAGAGGTAGAAGAAGAGGACCGCCCTCTGTGTCCCTCTCTGTCTCTTTGTGAATGACTGGTGGGCCCAACCGGTCAGCAGGGCCCACTTGTCGGTTTAAGTAGTGGCGCGGTTGGGTATCGGTTCGGGTGTGCCTAGCGAATCTTGTTAGGGTTGTTTTATTCCGATTTTGAATTTCAGAATTTGGTTAAATCTTCTAAAATGCATATCTTATGCTAGGAGACTCCAAAATTAGTAAATGGGGACTTTTTGGAAACCTTGAGAAGAGATCTATGCAGTAGAGTCATAAAATTCTATATGTTTGTAGGTATTTTCTAATGTCTTTACTTAAGTTTTAAAAATGCTCTAAAAATGCCTTTAAACCTAACCAGAGCAAGATCTCAAGTTTTTGAACTCCAAAAATAGTGATTCTTGTTTTGTTAAATTTGTGATGACATGTACTTGCTAGGAAAAATATTAAACACACTATTTGTTCACTGTTTTCTTAGGGTTTTGATTTGACCTTGATAAATAGGGAAAATCTACATTATATTGCTTGTCATTTTTATATCTTGAGTTGTGATGCTCCAAATGATGTGAAATTTTTATGGTAGGTTTGTCATGATATGGATGTACTGTGGTATAAATTTTATGGTCATTGCTTATTGTATGCTCAAGTTATTGAGTTAACTTGTTTATGGCCTAATAAATAGCTTATAAATAATATATAAATGATAAAATAGAAAATGTTGTTCCATCACCTTATTATAATGCTGCTCTTTGATGTTAGTTCATTTTATGGCCATGTGTTCACAGAAAATATTGAGTTTTAGGTTTAATTTGCTTTTACATGATTTATTGCAATAGCTAATTGTCTTTTTCATAGAGGTTGATCTACTTGTCTAAATAGCTTGAAATTTGGACAGTAGACTTTTGAGAGCATTTGTAGACCCCTGTAATTTTGGTAGAATTTATTGAGCATCTTTATGATGTGGTCATAATTCCACCTACTTATCTAAATAAATTAAGAAAATATATTAAAAGAAATTATTTAGTATTGGGCACTATGTTTTCTGGTGTTCATTAGTCATGTGTGACATGTTGGTAAAATTGATTTTGTCCAATGATATGTTTGCAACATAAGTTAATAATTATTTCTTGTAAACGAGGTTTCTGAACAGATTTAAGAATATTGTTAATTACCCTATGCAAATGATGTTTTCATGTCTTGTGTGCTATAACAAAGTTGTTGTGAATTTCATGATCTAGCTAATGCTAAATTTTGGTGGCAATTGGACATATGGTTTAGAAACTACAGCTGTTTTAAGTTGGGTTCAGATTTAGGTTGCTCTCTGTCCTTCTAGGACAGATTCTGTACCTTCTGTATTTCGACCTAGTAAATGTTAGAATCAGGTTTAGATGATTATAAATGAAATTTAGATAATTTCATAAGCTTTCCATAATATCTTCTTGCAAGTCATTTGGATTTAGATATCTCCAGTTATGATTGATTTACTGAGCTACTGTATGTATGTCCAGAAAGTAGCAGATTATTGTTCTAGTGCTTTGATTAACTTTGTCATGCTTGGGTATTGAAGGGTGACTCATATCTTTGATGATACTTGGGTGGTACCCTGTGATCTTGTGAGACTTGTTTCTTGATTGTTGTGCTCGCAATTTTCTATGTTATGCCCTAATGAGGATTAAATTAATTAGCTCTAGGTGCTTACGTGAGTTTGGTATGCTTATTTGATTACTTTGCTTATTGCACTTCTATGCATTCATACATATGCATTGTTGCACCTCATTTAGGTACGTTAGCTAAAGCACGTGAAAGACCTGATGTGGAGCCAAACTCGAAGATGGAGTTGGTGGATCCATCCCGAAGATAGAAGAATCGGGCAAGTGCTAGATGAGAGGATGCTCGCCAAGCGAACTCATCTGACATACTCTAACTTGAGTCGGATCCCAGGCAAGCCCCGGAGCATTATAAGCCTCCTATCTTTAAAGCAATTAATTCTATATATGTTATAAGTATTGCTGCATTAAGTGATAGGAGTTGGTTGGAAACCCTTGCTGCATTATATCATTCCTTGTCCAGATATATGAATCCTTGAATCCTACATAGACTAGGATCGAGTAGATGCTTAGCCCTGCTTTAAGCGGTAGAAGTCAGGTGATTTCCTGTCACCTGCGAGATGTAGGGATATTCATATATGGCACGGTTGGCTATATTTGCTATCGTGGAATGGAACCATGTGTTAATAAAATGAAATGAGACCGGGCGGGATGACGATAGTGAAGCAACAAGGCATGGAGGTCTTGGGTGTGAATCTATCCCCGTCTGAGTCGTTTAAGGACCGATTCGCTGTACGTCCTTGAGTCATGTTGAACGCAGTCTAACACTTAGTTGGCCGGATAAGTCGTTCCGACCGCGAAGCCGAGTAATGTGATTCAGGCCGGGAATCGAATGGTAGGTTGCTTCTTGGAGGAGAGAAAGGATGTGCTTGGGGACATTGGCGTGAGACCAAGGGGGGGTTAGAGTCCCTATCACCTGGCAGAGTGTCGCCCTTGGGGTCGCGACATTATTCGGACCCGCGATTCCTGAATCATATGAAAAGGTGGCTTGTGCGACCCTGGCAGGGGCCTGCGCGGTGAGTGTTAGAAATACCCCTCCAGCTGGATAGGAATTCGATTCGAATCGCCGTCGCTCCCGGTTAGTGAGCACTTGACTTGAGCAGCGGCAACGTAGATTCCATTAAATTGAACGGATGGTTAATTGGATCACGATGGAAAGGTTGCCTCAATTTATACCTGCTATGGTTAATATTGTTTGCTCCTAATAAAGTGAGTGCTCTAGTATAGGTGCTAATATAGATGACAGGTTAATGATAATTTACTTGATGCTTAAGCATTAACGTTTGATCATCTATATTAAGCTTTTATGCAAAATGTTGTCAAGCTAGCCCCACTTTATATCAGCCTTGCATGATCCTTGGTGTCACCTTATTTCTGGTTTCTGACGGGTAAGTCTAGCTGAGTACCTTCTTGTACTCAGGGTTTTATCCCCACTTGTTGCAGGTTATGATGTATCATGGTGGCTGCAAGAGTTGGTTGACTCCTGCCGTGGTGGCGGAGTGTGATCACGGGCATGATCCTTCTTATTTACCTTATCTCTAATGCTTTTGATGGAAGTAGACCGTGGTACTGGCATGTATTTGAAATAAGAATAATGTTAGTTTCAAATTATTTTGCTTCCGCTACTTTTCAATGTAAGTTCTAATAACTATGTTGAACTCCGATGTATATTGAATTACTTGCGAAATGGTTATAACATGTGACTTGTTATGTTGAATCACTACGATCTTGGCTTGTATGTTGGTTGGTTTGAAATCCCTCGTGATTTCATTGGACTACCGGAATTATATGGGCTCAAGTGCGAGAATTTGATCATTTCGGTGATTGTTTTTGTACTTGTGCTCTTATAATTTGGACGGTTCCGTTACACCTACTGACCTGAAATATGTGAGTTACTATATTTGTTGTATTCTTTTTTAATTTTCCACGATTACTTCTCTCAAGCAATGCTTCATATATTTGTTGTCTTTCAGTGTCCGTCAAAATTCTGCACTTATGTGAATTATTTGCATTTGTATGTTCATCTTGTTCAACATCTGAGTCTTCCAACTCCTCCTCATCGAAGACTATGTCCACAACATCAGTGTTGACACCATAGTCGTTCATGTCCTCGATCATGTCAACAAAAAAAATGTGAAATAACAGTAACAAAAAAAGTGTGAGATAGCAGTAGCAAAATGTTGTTAAGATTTCTCTCAAGATGCATTGTGTTTCTCATTTTTTGAAACTATGTTTACCTAGGTAGCTAGTACTGGCGTAATAATTTCTCAATCAGCTAGCAGAATGATATGCATGCTTGCCATTAATCATGCTGAACACAAAAACTATGTAAATCTAGTGAGTTGATGTACTCATTGAAATAGTATGAAAAAAATCCAACTTCCATTGACGCTTACTAATCATTTGTTGTAGCTCATGTTGATGATCAACAGTGTCACGGAACCGCCCAAATTATAAGAACAAAAGTACAAAAACAATCGCCGGAGCAATTAAATTCCCGTACTTAAGCTCCTATAACTCCGGTAGTCCAATAAAATCACGAGGGATTTCAAACCAACCAACATACAAGCCAAGATCGTAGTGGTCCAACATAACAGGTCATATGTTACATCTATTTCATAAGTAATTCAACATATATCAGAGTTCAGTAGAGTTATTACAACTCAAGTTCAAAAGTAGCGGAAGCAAGGTAGTTTGAAACTAATATCACCTTAATTCAAATACATGCCAGTACTAAGGTCAAATTCCAACAAAAGCATGAGAGACAAGATAGCTCAGAAGGATCATGCCCATGATCACACTCCGCCATTACAGCAGGAGCCTTCCAATTCTTGCAGTAGCTATGTTATATCACAACCTGCAACAAGTGGGAATAAACCCTGAGTACGAGAAGGTACTCAGCTAGACTTACCCGTCATAAACCAGAAATAATGACACCAAGGAGTATGCAAGGCTTTCTTTCAGTGGGCTAGCTTGACTCATTTGTGAAAAGCATAAGTTATCCTGAATAAACTAATTTAAGTATTTTTGCATCATCTTTATTATAACCTATTCAATCTAGGTAAGCACCTATGCTAAAGCAATCACTTGATTAACCATTAACATCAAAGGTTACCATTTCAGGTTTAGCATTTCCAACATTATCCACATAACCATCCATGTTCCATAATCATTACTACGATGCAGTAGCTCGAGTCAAGTGCTCACTAACCGGGAGCGACGGCGATTTGAATCGAATTCCTATCCAGCTGGAGATTTATTCCTCACACAAACCTCACTCACCTGCTAAAGTGAGGTGTTGGTCACCGAGTCAACCATTCAGGTAAAGTCACGAGCTTGCCAGGAACCACTTGTACCCGGGGGCCGTCCGACTGCTCTTTGGCCTTATCATCGCGCCCCCATTTTCTGCCACTACTGCTTTGGTACAGTGCGTTGCGGGCAATCCACTCGGCCCGAATAATCTCCCAGCTTCGCGGTCGAAAGGTACCTTATTCGGCCAGCTAAATGTGAGGCATGCGTTCAACATGACCCGAGGGACAACAACGGATGGTCCTTAATCGACACAAACGGAAACTACAAGCACCCCAGAACCCTGTCTGGCTGCCCAATACTTATTCCGTCCGGTCTCCAATTATTCATCAACACTTGGTTATTTCCAGGATATCATCCATTCCATAGCTAAAGTTTTCCCGTAACCACCTATAATTTCAGGTGACAGGAAATCACCGATCGCTACTGGTCTAAGCAGGGCTAAGCATTTATTCGACCCTAAACCTAGCAGAATAAGAATGTAATAAGGTAGGCAAGGAGAGTAGTAAATGCATCAACGGTTTCACTCAACTCCTACAACTTAATGCAACAATACATATATAACATATATATACTCAATTGCTTTTGTAAAGTAGGAGGCTTAGAATGCTCCGGGGCTTGCCTGGGATCCGACACAAGTCAGTAGTTGTCAGATGACACTCGCTGAGTACTTCCATCTTCGGGATAGTTCCACCAAACACCGTCTTCGGGTTTGGCTTCAACATCTCATCCTTCACGTGGTGCATCTAGCGAACCTAAATGAGATGCAAGATGCATGCGTATGAATATGATGAATGGTAACACAAGATGCATCACATAATCAATTAAAGAGGGCAAGCACATTAAGCATAACACAAGTTTAACAAGATCACAAGTATCTTAACTTGACGATCATCAAGGGTATAAGCCACACTTAGCAACACATGGAGTAAACAACCATGACTAGCATCTGATAATTTCTGGACTGCAAACAACATCTACATGTTTGGATCATAACTGGAGTTATACAAATCCAATAGACATGCAACAAGACATTCTGGAAAGCTTATGAAACTGTCTATAATTCATCTTTAATCATCTTAGCATGATTCTCAAGTTAACCAAGTCAAACATGCATAATTACAGAATCTGGTCCAGAGATTCCAGAGAACAACTATTTCTGGAACCCAACTTGAAATAGTCATTACTCACAAACTATAAGGCCAAATGCCACCAAAATTTAACACAAGCTAGATTAATAAGTTATTTACAACTTTGTTATAAGCATGTTTCTCATCAAACATCATTTTCATGGTGCAATTACCAAAGTCCCAGAAACTATCCAGGAAAGCATCAATTGCAAGAATAAATATTAACTTATATTCCAAACATACATTTGGCCACAAACAATGTAACCATCATAAAGTGCATGTTAAATGATCACCAAAAAGCATAGTGCTCATCATTAAATAATTTCTTTTAATACATTTCTTAATTTATTTAATTAGCAAGGTGAAATAATAAACATATACCAAAAGTCCATAATAAAATCTATAAAAATTACAGTAGCTCTTACATACACCCAATAGTCTACTGTATAAATTTCAAGCCATTTGGACATGTATATCAACCTCTATGAAAAAGACAAATTGTTATTGCAAGAATTCATATGAGAGCAAGATACACTAATAAATCACTCATATGGCAACCAAAATTCATGAAATAATTACCACACATTAAACATCACATGAGTAGCATGCCACAAAAATTTCACTTCATTTGGAGCCCTAGATCTACAGTTATGAAAATGACAAATACATCTAGCATTAAAAACCTAGCTGCACAAATCCATTTTTACAGAGAAAACTTTAAACTAAAATATGCAATATTATAGATCTATTTCATAGAAAATTTCACAAGGATTCCAAAAAATCCTCATTTGCTATTTTACGATTTTTCTACAATTTATTATGATTTTCCAAAGTTTTAGTCATTTTTCTGCAAAAGAAAATTATTAAACCGAAAAGGACAAACACTTTTACAACGGGACCCCTGGAAGAAACTTTAATCAAACCGAGCGAACAAGTCCTTCTTGCACTATTCAAATGAGTCACAGTTTCTGCAGAAAGGCCCCTGCTCTTCTTCGAATTCTAGCACGAAGCCCCTGGTCGGAAAACAGAGCAGAGGAGCGGCTGGCTCGCGGCTCCGGCCGGCTGTGGGCGTCGATGGCGGCGGCGGAGCGGCGGGGGAGGACCAGGGGTCCCGCGCGCACACGCTGGGCTGCCCAGCTTGGCCCGACGCGGCCTTTGGTGGCGCGACCACAGTAGCCGCGGCGGCGACGGCAGCTGCTCTGACAGCGGGGAGCAACAGCGGCCAATGGCGCCGTTCAAGGAGGTCCAGAGGCGCGGTGTGAACTGCGCAAGGATGTGCCACTGTCAGCGGGGAGCGGTGGAGCGCATAGGCGAGGAGGCACAGCAGCGCTGCAAGCTCGGCGGCGGCGGCGAACAGAGCAGGCGACACCGGTGGCCAGGAGGCTCTATGGGAGGTGGGAAAGGAGAAGGGAGTGGCGGGTGGAGTGAGCAGCAAGGCACGGCACAGCAGAGGGGCAAGGCGGTGGTTGGGAGGAGCTATGTCGCTTGGCAATGGCGGCCATGGCCATGGTGAGCAGCCTCGCGGCAGCAGGGCGAGCGAGCGCGCTGGGAGAGCGAGGGAGGCCAGAGGAAGCGAGTGCGGGATGCCAGGGCAGCTCGGGCATCCGCACTTGGAGGCGCAGGGAGCAGGGCAGCGCGTGGCGCGGAGCTCGGACGCGCGGCGGCGATGAAGCGCGCGCTCTGCTGCATGGCTGCCACGGCGCCTTTTCGTCGAACACGTGGTGAGCGTCACTGTGCCCGCCTTGGAGTCCGTTTTTGGGCCACCTCTGCTCCGAACTGGGCTGTGGGCCTTGAAGCAAAATTATTCTCCTTCCGATGCTCTACAAACTTGATTCAGGGTCCATAGCCATTGGGGCAGCATATTAGTGGTTAATGACACTCCAAGACAGCATTGTCACTGCATTAACGACGATTAACAACTTCCAAAAATTGATAGCCAAAATGAAGTCAACTGAGTGCCATCTTTATATATGCTCTTCGCCATCATGTACACTCCAACTTTTATATTTGGACCAAATCGAGTTGCTTAACAAAATTTGGAGAACGCGAAATGCCAACGTCGTTGCTTAGCGAAATTCCAGACTTAGAATATTTCTAAGTCCTAAAAACAGCCGCTGATTCAATCTTCGAGCCTCTGTTTGACTTATTTCCAAGTTGATCTAGCTCTTGGTCCAAAAACAAAGTTTGTTCTACATGATATGTACTACAACTTTCATTTAAGGTCCAACCTCAAAACTAGTATAGAACCTATTGTTCTACTTTAACCAAAGTAGGATCACGATGAAGCTTAAATTATCCTTTTTGATCAATTGGAGCATTTTCTGGGCATTTGCTCAACACGAACCTTTCTTGACTTTTGTTGTAGAGTCCATATAGAGTCATTTGGGTAAGGTTGCAAGGTTTGGTTGATGACCTATATTTCCATCCACTTAATAATGCAATTCCAGCACTTAGTAAAGTCATTCCAACAAGCATATAACTTATCATTTCATGTGACTTTTTGATTCCAAACGTCATGAAACTTTTCCAGGGATCAATATAGATAGGTACTAAGGTGAGACATATGAAGATATTACAATAACTCCACCCAAGCATATATCTTGAAAATGGCCTATATATAGAGCAAGGGTGCAACATCCAAGTTTAGGTTGGGGCTTGTTTCTATAGGTTTGACCTTGACATTCTCATCATCACTTAATATGCCATGTTTGAGCTCAAACCCACTGCTTAACTGGTGGCAAACACCTGGGGTGTTACAAACAGCTTCTAAGTTGAGCTCAAAATCATCTTGTTACTAAATTGCTTGAAATAGTATACTAGTAGGAAAGTTATTCTTGTTGAGGCCAAATAGTCTGTCTCATTTTTTACAACTGAGTTTATGAAGGCAGCTAGTAGTGGCCAGATGATTTTGCACTCAGCTAGCAGAATAATACGCGTGATTGTGCTCTTATCTTGCAATTAATTATGCTTAACACAAGAACTCTAGTTATTTAGAAATACTTTGTGAACCTAGTTAATCGATGTGGTCATTGAAATAGTAAGAAAAAAAATCCATGTTCCATTAAGGCTTACTGATTATTTGTTGCAGCTCATGTTGGTGGGCAGCAGCTTCTAAATTAAGGTTGAAATTATGTTGTTCATGTGAAGCATCAAAGTTGACATCTCCATCTTGTTGATGGGCTTCCTCAACAGCAAGAACTGCAAAAAGGGTGGGGCATAGAATTTCATTGAAGGCTAAAAGGTGTGTTTACACAATACAATTACTTTCTTATAGTAATGAAATTGAGAGAAATGTTACCTTAATGAGATTCTTCATCTTGTCCCTCAGAAGCAGCAATATTGAGATCTATGGCATGCACAACACCATCTTGCTCTTTGTGGAGATAGTGGGACTGACCTTTTAGTGGATGCACTTCTGCTTCTTTGATGAGATGAAATTGATGTTCCTAGAGGTGTTGGATTTTGTCTCCTCCATCGTCAGCAAGCTCTTGATTTAGGTTTGGTAAGGGCTCTTCACTTTCTTCCCCTAGTACTATGTTTAGATCTAAAAGAATGATTGAAGATGGAATGGATTGTAGACTAATGGAGTTTGGTACTGCATTTAGATCAAGTGGGGGCTCTCCATCTCCTTCATGTGCTACTGTGTTTAGATCGAGTATGGCTGAAGATGGAATGAATTGTAGGGTGAAGATAGAGAAGGGGGAAGCCTTTTGTTGGTGGAGTCTTTATGGTGGGGCAATGGCGCGTAGTTCAAATTTCAGGCTCAAGGCACACGGGCGTTGTTGGTCTTTCTTACTCGATTACTAAAAATAGAATTACTCCTACTAATAGCAACGGCGTCAGAAATAATATGGTAATTATTAACTTGTCACTGTTACAGTAGCCACCTATCAATTAACCTTTATCTCTAATATTTAACTAAGTTGTCATCTCTAGTGATGAACTTAGAAATATTGTTGGTTATGTCTAGCATTACTGCAAAAATAATACTAGACATGAATTTATTATTTCATGTGACTAAAAAGAATATAAAGATAAGAATGGGAAGAATAATTCTGCAAGCGGACAGATAATTATACCATTGTAGCATTTTACCCAAGAGTATTCCTGGGTTGTCGATTTATAATTTACCACTAGGAAGGTATGACTATTCTATGCAATGCACTAGTATTGATAATTTATGAGTATGCATGAGAGAATAAACCAATATCATATACTCTACTCAAAATAGGGATAAGTCACAAGATAATAATAAATATATAAATGATAAGTACTTGATCAATCATCATAATGAATAAATAGTAACTCGGAGCACTCTAGTTAAGCAATAGGTTAAAGTCCAATTAGAATATTAGAAAAATAATTCCTAGGTAGTCTTACTAACAAGTCACTGTACTAACAAGTCACTGTAGTTTTAATTAACTATATTTGGTGATCATCGCCACAACTATGCCACATAAGGAACATCATCTAGGGAAATTCGGAAACATAGTCCTTCTAACCACGCTCTTGTCAACGTCAGGAATCCAAGCGTTGCTTGATCTCCCTCTAGACCTAATCTAACTTGCCTAAGCTTTAATCTAAAGGAACTCTGAGGAACTAGGGTTAGCTCTAGATGAGTTGATCTTCAACTGAATATCTTAAATGACTTGATGCTTCAGGGGGTGCATGGGTCCTTATATAACCCGGTGGATTGAACGTAAGCCCTTGGATTAAACCGACTTGGACGAAGGGTGGAGATGGATCCTAGGAGGCGGTGGAGGAATACTCTAGAAGCTTGTAGAGAAATCCCCTAGGAGGGCCGGTGAAAGGTCTTGATGGCTAGAGGAGGGTGAATAACCTATTAAAAATTTCTACAAAGTATGCTAAACAAGTTTATAAATATAACAAATAGCATGATGCAAGTTTTGCTTAACCTAAAGGGGGTTTGCAAGCCACCTATCCAATACACAATTCTAATAAATGTCACATAATCACACAAGTTAAACCGCAAGAGGTAAACTAAAAAAGCTACTTTACTCTAGCTACTAAGCACTAGAGAAAAACAACTAAGTACTTAAAAAGTAATGCAAGAGTAGGGTAAGAAATATTTCACCAAGGGGCGATGAATTGAGCCAACCAATTAATAATTCCAAGTGATGATATTCAAGATAATCAATCCACCGAGACAAATCAATCACAATCAACGAAGTGAAGACATGATGATTTATCCCGAGGTTCACGTGCTTGCTGGCACGCTAGTCCCCGTTGTGTCCCCCTCAACTACGTGGTTCGGTGGCTAATCGGTCACACACGGAGCCTCTCAAAAGGCGCCATAAGAACCTACCAAATGGCTAGGAGTTGCAATGACACAAGCAATATACTAATGCTACCTTGCGGCACTTCACCGGGAAAGGTGCAAACCCCTCACAAGATCACGGGAGGTGGCCAAGAACAATCACCAACACTTGCCACGCCTCCAAGTTGCTCCAAGCCGTCTAAGTGGCGGCAACCACCAAGAGTAACAAGAAAAACCATAGCAAATCAATCCTCTAAGTGCCTCTAGATGCAAATCAATGATCGATGCACTTGAATCACTCAATCTCACTCAAAAATCACAATCAAATGCAAATGAGATGAGTTGGGATAAGAGGGAATGCTTTGGCTTAGCTCAATATGCTCACAAGTATGTAAAATGTCCAAGAGAGAGAGAGAGCTAGGAGCCGGTCAAGAGGTATTTATAGATGTACCACTTCATAAAGAGTCGTTATTCAAAAACGCGAGGTCAATAGATGCGTCTGTCGCCAAGCAACAGATGCGGCATACCGGCGTCCATCGCTCACGATCACGCCACGTGTCCACTGTGTCTTCAAATTTCAACGGCCGATTCCAACCGACAGATGCCTCCGTCGCTGCCGAGTCCCAGCATCTGTCATCACGACGGACGCAGTCCAGAAAGCTCTATTTCACGAAAATGATCGACAAACACGTCCCTTGCCCGCCCGTCAAACGTGTCCGAGCGTCTGTCGCTCGTGTGTTCGCTCGACCGTAAAACCCTGGGCGACAGACGCTGACGTAGCGCGTCTGTCGCTCAGGCGTCCGCGCGTCTGTCGCGCACGCTGAGAGCTGCGGCTAGGGTTGCCCGATAGACGCGCCCACGGCGTCTGTCGCTCCTAGAGCCGGCGTCTGTCGCTTCTAACTCAAGTAATTTTTCATCTTTTCTTGCTCCACTTGTTTGCCCCTTTCACATATGAGCTAGACCAAGTATGTGTATCACTTTAGCACAAGTTTTAGCCCATTTTCAAGTTAAGCACGTAGGGCGAAGAGAATGCACTCTATCCAAATGCATATGCTCAATGAGATGTCACCTAGAGGCACATGTAGGACTAGAATTGATATGACAATTCCCCTCTTTATAGTATGACTATCTAACCTATAATGTAACCACACCCACTAGGTGTCTTGGTTACCAAAGTATAACCCCTAGCATATACCTTTGTCTTGATCATCATAGGGTTGCACCTTGTTCCTCCTTCATCACCATGGTAAGCACTTCATCATCCACACTTGATCATTATGCTTCACCATGCTATGTGCTAATCATCCTTTGCTACATACAATTTTAAGCACATGATTGGCACTTGGGCATTGTCACTAATTACCAACACCAAACATAGAGCTATCAGCCGGGCGGCATGGTGTTTTCCCATTTGTTCTCGTGCCTTCTGGTGTCTTCTATAGTCTTCTAGCGTATCCTTCATCGCGATCAAGTTTCGTCCTTTTTCTCAATTAGGTCCCCCTTCCTATATTTTCTGGAATAACCCTGTGGAAAACAAAGATTCACCAAAACTCGTGAAAATTATCAGTTTAAACCCTAGACCTATACATATTCTTGTACTTTAACCATTTCTCTTATTTATTCACATATAAAATGTTGACGTTATCCATCGTCAACAGGCGCCAAAATGGGATCAGAACTTTCTATAGTATTCTTGGCCATATTCTACTCCTTGTGTTGCTTACTGTTGCTTTTTTGTCTGTTGTTTGTGCTGTTCAAATTGTGACCACACATTTATATTATGCCAGTGAAGTTGGCTTCATTCCAGCTGTGTTAATCAGTATTGTGTCAGTGATGTCAGCTGTACTTTTTAGGGGTAGAATTTTAATTTTCGATCTACAGTAAATTTTGCATTTGAATCCTAGACGTGCAGTTAAATTTGGACGGAGGGAGTATAGTGTAAGAAGAAACTTCCTATATACTCCCTCCGTCCATAAAAGAATGCAATTCTCGTTTTTAGAGAAGTCAAACAATTTGAACTTTAACTAAATTTGTATAAAAAAATACTAACATTCATGATACAAAATAAATACCATTAAATTAGTTATAGAATATATTTTATAATTGATTTATTTGAAGATATAAATGTTAATACTATTTACTATAAACTTGGTCAAACTTAAGCTAGTTTGACCGGCTAGATCCCACAATTGCATTCTTGTGGACGAGGGAGTAATTCTTCTGTCCCAAAAACAAATGAATATCTCATATTTTGAAGATTCTAAGAAGTTTAACCAAATATTTTATAAATACTAATTATATTTTAAAATATCATTAGCTCTATCATACCATATATTTCATAGGAAACGTATTTAGATATACAAATGTTTATTATATTTTTTCATAAATCTAGTCAAATTTGAAATTAGTTGACTCATCTATACATTAGGACAAAGGGAGTACTCGCTCCTTCCATCTTAAAATAAGTACGATCTCGCATTTAGAGGACTCAACCTATCTCAAGTTTGATTAAATAAATAAAAAATATTAATACTCATTATACCAAATAAGCATCATTAAAATACTCACAAAATATATTTTCATAGTGAATTTATTTAGATATACAAATGTTGATACTATTTTTTTATAAATCTAGTTAAACTTTAAATTAGTAGATTCCAAAAAAACAAGATATGCATTTATTTTGAGACAAAGTAAGCATATAATGTAAGTGTGTTCTTCGGATGTTTGAAACACTGAATTTCTCTGATGTTAAAGTTTTGGTTGAATGCAACCAGCTGGATCACAGTACACGTCCTAAGAGCAAAGCTAATAATATAGCCTGTTGCTGACTGTATGGATCTTTATAGGCCATCTCTCAGCCAACCACCCATATAGTAGTTAGCTCTTCTCACTATTAATTCATGGTCCACCCTTGTATCTCACAAAGTTTCTTAGTTCTTGTGTCTAAGTCGGCTATAAATTTACAGTTCACTTCTCTCTCTCCTCAATCTCATCATACAACCCACTTATAGTTCTTTACTACACTTGCTCTCATTGAGTTATGGCGTCCTAGACGGCTAGATGTCATGTTCTATGGCGAATGGCCCATGGTTTAACCAAGTATATACTCCTCATCAGTCATCACGGATTCACGGGATAGAGTCACAGAAACCTACTCATGCATGCCATTGGTGCAATAATATTTATATAAAAAATACAGGAAACTAATTAATGAACTACAAAAATATGAGGACTTTGGATGACATTTTGCAGCAAAGTTCGTTCACCAGGTCACCTGCTGACCTGCAGCCATTTTCGACCGGCGCCATGTATATTGTGTCAGTCTGCACATGTTGAGTCTACAACATCCTGCCCCGGCCGGTCGTCGCCTGCTGGTGGCCGTCACCGGCCGACCGACCACCTTGCACCTGCAGCCGAACCTCCGGCCGGTCCAGGCCGCCCAATTAAACCGAAGCTGCTTTCTGATGCAACGATCGATACATGATCAACTTGTACTACGTGCTTGCTTCCTACGCATACGTAGCTAGATGCTTAAATGCATGTACTATACGCTAGGCTAGCTACGTACCAGCATTCCCGGTGATCGGGGCCGGGCTTGATGATGATATATACGATACAACATGAATGTCGGGGTACGGGCCGTAGTTCAGAGGCTCCTTGCCTCATTCAACAAGCCAAGAGCCCAAGACGGTAGTTTCAAGCGACTTGGAACAAACCAAAGTAGCAAAAAAGTGTGGGGGGGGGGGGGGAGGGACCCTGAACCCAAAACCCTAACTGACTAAACCTATTATCAGAAAAAAATGTAATGGTTGCCTACGAATAAGATATAGCCATGGTGGCAAAGCATCCACCCAGATAAAGCCAAAACGAGCATCCAGCAGCAATGGTGGCAAAGCATCCGCTAAAGAAGAGTCCAAAGCATCCGCTAACGGAGAAGACAATGCGACAACATCAGCAACGCATCTGCCAGAGAATAGACCAATTATGGTCAAGCATCCGTCGAGAACAATAGCGACAGAGTATCTGCCACGAAAGCCAAACGATGACGGCAAAGCTTCCGCCAGGAAGGATGACCCAAACATGCATTGCAGGACAGACCATTGCGAAGAAGGATGATGTGAAGCACACACAGGGACAGTACAAAACTCCCTTGGAGACCAACGACCCAGCAAGGATAGCAGCGACAACCACACGGGATAACAGGAGTAGGACAACCAGCTCAGCAACCAGGACGACTCGGCAGCAACCAAGATGGCCTCAGCAACTAGGCCAACTAGGACGACCCCGACCGCCCAAGAGTGTGCAATCTCCAAGGCTTGTGCACACCGGGGTGAAGTGGTCTCCAAAGCAATGCCTCTCAGAAGGAAGTGACATATAAGATGCCATGAGTGCTTGTCCGAGGAACCAGACTTAGGTTCTCACCCAGAGACCATAGGCAACAAAGGTTGATGGGTCTTCAATGATGCCTCTAAGGAGGAGCATGATGCACGAGTATGTGCTATCGACGTCAGCACCGGCAACAAACAAGGAAAGACTTTCTCCAAGAATCCACCAAAGCAGAGATCGCAACTCCCACACCTATGAGCCAATGACGGAACCAGGGGGGCTAGCAGGGGTGAAAGGATCAAGATGCCCAAGAGAGGGGGTGAATTGGGATTTTCTAAAAATTAATTGCAAAAATTAAATCCTACAAGACAAACTTCACCCCTAGTGCCTACTTGTGTTCCTTGTGTTTCTACCGATAAAAGTTATGCACCCTAAGTTCCAATCCTAGACTAGCAATGCAATTCTAGGAATGTAATCAAGCAATGAAAGTAATGCAAGAAAGTAAATGCTTGAAAGTAAGGGATAGGAACACGGCGATGTTTTGCCGAGGTATCGAAGAGTCGCCACTCCCCACTAGTCCTCGTTGGAGCACCCGCGCAAGGGTGTAGCTCCCCCTTGATCCGCGCAAGGATCAAGTGCTCTCTACGGGTTGATTCTTCGACACTCCGTCGCGGCGAATCACCCAAAACCGCTCACAACTTGAGTTGGGTCACCCACAACCGTCGGATGATCACCGAACTCCCAATCACTACCAAACCATCTAGGTGATGGCGATCACCAAGAGTAACAAGCTATAACTCTCACTTGACCACAACAAGTATAATGAGAAGATGGATGCACACTTGCTAGACTCTTGTCACTAGAGAGGATTCTCAAACTTTGATTCGCAAATCTCAATCCTCACTATGGCTCTTGCACTCCCTTGCACTTCAAAGGTATTTTTCAGCTAAACAAATGAGCAAGAGACCTCTAAAAGAGGTGGAGGGGTTGTATTTATAGACCCCTCAGACAAATCCAACCGTTACCTTTCGAAACAGCCAGACACGCACTGACCGGACGCGCCTGTCGATATGACCGGACGCGCCGGTCAGTTGTAACGGTCGAAAACGGAAACCTGTACTGAGAGACCGGATGCGCCGATCTGTGCTGACCAGACGCGCCGGTCTGAGATGACCGGACACGCCGATCAGGGATGATCGGACGCGTCCGATCATGCAAGAGCTCTCTGGAAATTTGACCTGACGCAACACCGCGTCCGATCATAGGTGACCAGACGCGTCAGGTCACCATGGGACCTTACTGGAACAAGACCGGACGCACGACCGCGTCCGTTCATAGGTGACCGGACGCGTCAGGTCTTCGCTGGACCTTACTGGAACATGACCGGACGCACCGGTCTTTTTCATAGTCGCGTCCGATCTTTGCTGTTTACCCTCTAGAACACGTGTCAGCCTGACCACCACGTCCGGTCCTCTCAAGGATCGCGTCCGGTCAGTCAGCCGAAAACGCAGTTAAGTCTTTGTACTGACCGGACGCGTTCGGTCATGACCAGGACCGCGTCCGGTCATAGGTAAACGGCTCAAACGTCTTCTAAACGCAATGCAACTTGAACCAAGTTGCTTCTAACTGTACTCTGAGCTTTTCTCGAGCTACCTAGTGCTAAGTTTGACAAGTGTGCACCACACCTAAACATAAGACTCACCTAGATCAAGCTACTCGCTCATGCCCCTCTTCATAGTACGGTCAAAGGAAGAAACAAAGATTCTAACGACTATTCCAGATGTATCTCAACACCTTGACATCTGGAACTAACCGTCCTTAATCTTATCGTTGATCCTTTGAAAACCGAAATGATTTCCATCAAGGGACATGACTGCCATATTGCTCAAAATAGTTATCATCTCCATGACCTAACTTACCGATGTTTCTGCAAAACACACGTTAGTCATGGTAATTATGTGTTATCATTAATTGTCGAAACCAACACCGGGGCCTAGATGCTTTCAATCTCCCCCTTTTTGGTGATTGATGACAACACTTAGATTCAGAAGATATGAGTTGAGGTTTTCGATCATGCTTGGTTCACATAAGCATACAGCTGTAAGCACAAGGGGTTAGACAATGCTTATGTGTTCCAAGCCAACTGAGTGTACTTATAAGATAAGACATGAAAGGTTAGTACACATAGAAAATAGCTCATATGAAATCAGAGAAAGGCATGGAAGCACAACCTTATGAGCTATAAACAAACAAGTGACATGATTTAAAGCTATGATTAGTTAAACCATATAGACTTAAGATATCTCATAAGATCACATGTCACACGAATGCAATTACTGTAAAGTAGACATGATGCATGAGAGTAGCACACAAGAAAAGAACGAAAACCCTCTAACAAAAGCTCCCCCTGAATCTACTCTCTCTCTCCCTTTGGCATCAAACGCCAAAAGCTAATCTAAGGATCTGACGGGGGAACAGACGGAGTCGAGTTGGGTGCCGAGGAGCGTGGAGTAATCACAAAATGAGAGATGTCTCCCTCGAACTCGGAGCTATCTGGCTAACCCTCTAAAGGAGCACGTGGCTGTAAAGCGGTCTGGGTCTGATCAACAGGAACAGGTGCTGCCGAAGTAGCGACAAGTGGAGCAGTCTCCGTGACCTGAGCCTGAAGTGAGCCAAAAGCTGGGGGATCTATAGAGGCAACTGACGATGGAACAGTCTCTGTAGTGCCTGTCCCTATCACTGGAAGGAAAACTGCCTCTGAACCTGACAACCCTGAAGAAGTAGCAAATGTGGTGTGCGAGGGTGTCGGCTGACCAGTCAACTCGCTATATGTAGCACTTAGATCAATGAACTGTGTGCCGGTCAACATGTGAGGGCGAGGCTGGTCTGAAGGAGTAAACCCCGTCTGAATGGGCGTGTAGCTCGGGGACTGGAATGACTGAGGAACCTGCAGCTGTGGAGATGTGAACTGAAAGCTCGGCTGATCCTGACTTGAAGGTCCACTGAATGGTAAAGCTGAAGTCAGGATAGATGCAGGTGGAGGAGCCCCAACTGTGACAAGGTGACGCAGAAGCTCCAAGTACTGCTGCTGGCTGGCTGCACTCTGTCGCTACATCTCATACTGCTGACACTGCATCTCGACCTGTTGGCGCTGTATCTCAAGCTGCTATCGCTGGAACTCATCCTGTCGAGCCTGTATCTATGCAAACGCAACAATTGTGTCCTGAGCCTGTCTTTGTAGCTGAAGCTCCTGTCGCTCCTATGCCTGGGTCAGCCTCTCAAGTATAGCCACCATGGTTGGGTCTGAACGGGAGGCTGAACCAGAACCACCAGCCTCGTGGTCGTGAGGCCGAGGAGACCGATACCTGGGGATGGGCTGATAGTCCTCATCAGTGCTGTTAGAGGCCTCATCCTCAGCTATATCAGAGGGCTGAGCATCTAGATCTGCAAGTTCTGCCTCAGCAAGACCCTGTATGGTCGCATCCTGCTCAGCCGCTGTCTCAGGCACCTCAGGTCTCTCTCTCTGTCCTGGTGCAGGGGTCTGCTCTCTAGTAACTGAAGCCCACAGCTAACGAATATCATACTCAAAAAAGTAGTAGTGGTTTCAGTTAACTCAGCACTTATTTCTGAAGGCAGCTCAAGTGCAGATCTGATGATGAAATAGATCCAATGAGCATAGGGCAGCTGACGGTGTCCCTTGAAGCCTTCTGCCAGGGTGTCCTCCATCCCACTAACCATAAGATCCCAAATGTCAAAAGGTGTCTGTGAAAAAAGGTGGTGAACAACCCAAAGCTGCATCCTGGTCAGTCCCTCTCTGTAACCAAGTCTGGGAAGAAGAGTGCGTCTGACAATAGCATCTAAGACTCGGGCAAGCGGTGTCAGACTGGCAGGTGTGCGACGAGACCCTTCGCCAAAAGGCTCACGAAAACAGGGTCGGATCAGGTCTGTAGGTGGCATAGAACCGCCATGAGGGCGTCTAGGTGGAGCTGTTTGACCAAAGCAGAGCTGGTGAATCTTCGTGTCTAAAGCTGGGAGTCTGAGAATCTCCCGTACTCTGGAGCTGTACAGTCTGCGGTCGTGGCCTCTGAATGCAAAGTGTATGAACTCATGGGCTGGATCAATCCATAATGAAGCATAGAACTCCCTAACCCAAGTGCCGCAGTATGCACCTGTCCGTCCAAGAAAGTCTGACAGGCCTGGTAGATAGGACAGGTGCGGACGTAGCTGCTCACCCACTACCTCAACAAGTGACTCAATGCGACAGACCCTCTTTGGTCGAAAAGCAATGCCACTGTCAACAAGAGCTCTGTAAAAGTCCTCCTGGAGAGGAGTATAGAATCCCTCTGAAGCTCTGGAGTCCCTCTGAGGTGGGAACCACCGACTGGCCTCAACGAATCTCGAACTTTGCACCTGTCGTGCAGTAGCACCTCTCAAGTCAAAGTGTTCAACTGGGGGTGTACCTCTAACTCTCGGAGGTGGACGTCCTCCACGACGCTGGCCCTCTGGCCTGGGAGTCACCTGAGTCCGTGTGCGTGTGGAGCGGCGATGTGATGGAGTCTGAGCTGGCTGTTCCGCTGTCCCCTCTGAAGGTGTTGTAGGTGGATCAACTGACATAGTATCTTCATCCATTGGCACTTCTGTGCCCTCAGTGGTCTCAATGGTCTCTGTACCAAGCTGTCATCCTTCAAGATGAAAACGACTGTCTCCAATGCGTATACCACTGCTCCTGCCACCCCTCTCTACTGCATCTGCTGCATCTGCCACTGCCTGAGCTATCTCTGCATCAGTGAGAGTCTTCTTCTTCTTTCTAGCCATGATCTTTATGCGTTTACCATGCGCAACCTCAGACAGACGAGGAGGACTGCCGTCCCCATCACTAGGAGCACCACCGGCATTCTTGCAACGAACCATGCTGTCACACTGTCGGAAAACCTCTGAAGGATGATGTACTAACACTCGAGAGGCTTGGCCTCAGTCTGTATCCGCAGGCTTGGCCTCGGATCCAATCAACAGGACAGCAGTCACCCCGACACACCGACAAACTCGCTGAAAAGACGGAATAGATGTATCTACTATAAGCAACATATATGATCTAAAGGTACGAAACCCTAGAGGTAGCAAGCATATAAGATAAGACGTGAAACGAAACTCGATGGCTACCTCGGATCGACGAGAAAACGATGACCTAGGTCGTGAGACTTCCCGACGCACCAGACGAGCGCTGATTCGCCGAAACATAAGTCGATTAGGGTTAACGAAAACAAAATTTCGACAAACCCTAATACGAAGATCAAGGAAGTGTGAAACAACCTCGGAGCGAAGACGTCGCGCGAAGGACGATTCGACGACGAACGAACGTGACACGGGGGTGCGAACCCTAGGGTTAGGGCCACACGTGATGGACGAAGGTCGAGGATGAGGACGATGGTAGGGACTGGCCAGAGGTCAAAGATGGTCTCTGGCAGCCATAGCAGTGCCTCACGGCGGTGGCGGCGGCGGCGGTGCGGCGCGGCGGTGGCGGCGCAGAGAGCGGCGGCTGCGCGGGCTCTGTGGAGGAAACGGGTCGTGCGTGAGAGAGGAGAGGTCGCAGGGCCGGGTGGTGGCGTAGGCACGGCGGAAAACTCCGATGAGCGGTGGTGCGGCGGTGCTCCGGCGAGCGGCGGCACGGCGCGCTAGGGCACGAAGGCGGCGGTTGCAAGTGTACGGGCGGAAAAAACGAAGAAACACAAAAGATTATATGAGGGGTTAGATCCGCTCGAAACGCGATGACTGGACGCGGTGGTCGATGTGACCGGACGCGGAGAGGCAGCGTCCGGTCACATTCCAGTAAGCTCCTGGAATGACCGGACGCGTCCGATTATCCATGATCGGACGCTGACAGCGTCCGGTTTTGATTTGCCCGGAAAACTGAGACGGATGACCGGACGCGGTGGTGGTTACCGGGATCGGACGCGGTGGTCAACAGGGGCGCGTCCGGTGCAGCGTCCGGTCGCTTGACCAGAAGATGGTCTTCAGGATGACTGGACGCGCTGGTGGTCGCCGGGACCGGACGTGGTGGTGAAGCAACACTGCGTCCGGTGCAGCGTCCGGTCCCTGTTTTTCACCCTTTTTCAATCCGAACTTAGACGCGACTTCTCCCAATCAAGTTCCAATTCAAAGAGACACAGATAAACACCAATTGGAACAAGATATGAGTGACCTTACTCAAACCCTCAAGTTTCTCAAAATAGATTGCCTTAGGCTAATATTATTTTTAGGAAAATAGGCAACAAACACCCGAGGAGCAACGTATGGCCATGCAATAGAGCTTTTGAACCCTTGGGAGCGTCAAAATGCTCTCTCTACCCATGGACGAACACAGAGGTTGCTCAAGACTTAACCGAAAAGGAACGACAAAACAACAACCATGCATATGCAATGCAAAACAAGTAAGTAAAGCTAGGTTGCATGTCAAGTTTGATCCACAGTTAGGCTTCTTCACTCCTCCAAAGGAGGGTTATCGTAACCATGTTAGTCAAGCCCTAGATGCATTGCGGGTAATTAAACATGACATATAATACAATGCAATGCAAGGGACAACACAAGCTCATCTTTTAAAGTTACTACAATCAAGCACATTTAGTTCACTTCTCAACCTACAAAAGGTAGCTTCATCCAAAGGTTTAGTGAAGATATCCGCTAATTGATTCTCACTTCTTACACCTTCTAGTGATATGTCATTTTTATCAATGTGATCTCTTAGAAAGTGATGGCGGATATCAATGTGCTTGGTGCGAGAGTGTTGTACCGGATTATTAGCAATTTTAACCGTACTTTCATTGTCACATAAAAGCGGCACCTTTTTAAGAACAACTCCATAGTTTAGGAGGGTTTGTTTCATGTATAGGATTTGTGCACAACAAGCCCCCGCGGCAATGTATTCCGCCTCGGTGGTGGACAAAGCCACACTATTTTGCTTTTTAGATGACCATGATACTAAGGATCTCCCAAGCAAATGGCACCCTCCGGATGTGCTCTTTCTATCAATTTTGCAACCGGCATAATCTGAATCGGAGTAGCCAACTAGTTGGAATCTAGCTCCTTTGGGGTACCATAGTCCGATGCTTGGAGTATACTTAAGATATCTTAGGATTCTTTTTACGGCACTTAAGTGAGATTCTTTAGGGCACGCTTGAAAGCGGGCACACATGCACATACTAAACATGATGTTGGGCCTAGATGCGGTAAGGTATAACAAGCTACCAATTATAGAACGGTAAAGAGTTTGATCAATTGGTTTACCTCCCTCATCTAGGTCGACATGTCCATTTGTTGGCATTGGGGTCTTGATTGGCTTGCATTCTTCCATCTTGAATCTTTTGAGAAGATCCTTGGTATACTTCTCTTGAGAGATAAAGATCCCTTGTCTCATTTGCTTGACTTGAAACCCAAGGAAGAATGTTAGCTCACCAATCATTGACCTCTCAAACTCTTTTGACATCAATTCACCAAATTCTTTGCAATAGTCTTCATTTGTTGACCTGAAGATGATATCATCAACATATACTTGACAAATGAAGATCTCTTCTTTGAATTTCTTGGTGAATAGTGTGGTGTCAACCTTCCCAATGGTGAAGCCCTTCTCAATGAGGAAGTCCCGAAGGCGCTCGTACCACGCTCTAGGGGCTTGCTTGAGCCCATATAGCGCCTTGGACAACCTATAAACATGATTAGGATATCTAGGGTCTTCAAACCCGGGAGGTTGTTCAACAAAGACTAGTTCATTTATAAAGCCATTTAAGAATGCACTTTTCACATCCATTTGATATAGTTTCATATCATGATGTGATGCATATGCAAGTAGGATACGGATGGCTTCAAGTCTTGCAACGGGTGCAAAAGTCTCTCCAAAATCAAGACCTTCAACTTGAGAGAACCCTTTTGCCACTAGTCTTGCCTTGTTTCTTACCACTACCCCTTGATCATCTTATTTATTTCGGAACACCCATTTGGTTCCAATGACTCTTGCACCTTTTGGATGCTCTTCAAGTGTCCATACTTGATTGCGGGCGAAGTTGTTCAATTCTTCATGCATGGCATTCACCCAATCCGGATCTTGAAGAGCTTCTTCTACATTCTTAGGTTCAAGACAAGAGACAAAAGAGTGATGTTCAACAAAAGAATTAAATTTTTGAGATCGAGTCATTACACCCTTTGTAGGACTCCCTATGATGAGATCTTGTGGATGTGCTTGAAGTAGAGGTGAGTTTCTTCGATCAACCATTTGAGGGGTAGGATGAGGAGCATCAACGTCTTGTGCTTGTGCCTTGGCTTGATGATGAGAGACATGGGTGTCTTCATTTTCAACTCTCTTATTCTTGTCATCATCTTGAGGCACATATGATGATGATGGTGGATTGACAATTTATACATCGTCTTCATCATCTTTAGGCTTGATGTCACCTACCGGCATATTCTTTATGGCCTCCCTCAATGGTTCATCACCTACATCATCACAATTCTCAATTGCTCCTTGGGAGCCGTTAGACTCATCAAATTCCACATCATATGTTTCTTCAACCAAACCGGTGGCGTGGTTAAATACTCTATATGCTTTGGACTTTGATGAGTAACCAACAAGAAAACCAATATCACAACGTCTTTGGAACTTCCCTAGGTGTTGACGCTTCTTGTAGATGTAGCATTTGCAACCAAACACCCGAAAGAATGAGACGTCTGGCTTCTTCCCATTTAGCAACTCATAAGGGGTCTTGCAAAGGAACTTTTGTAGGAAGAGGCGATTTGAAGCATAGCATGCGGTGTTGATTGCCTTGGCCCACAATTTCTCCGGTGTATTGTACTCATCTAGCATTGTTCTTGCAAGAGTGATCAAGGTCCGGTTCTTCCTCTCAACTACACCATTTTATTGAGGAGTGTAGGTTGATGACACTTCATGCTTGATTCCAATTTCATCACAATAGGCTTCAATGTTGGTGTTGTCAAACTCTTTTCTATTGTCACTTCTAATCTTCTTTATCTTGACTTCAAATTCATTTTGAGCTCTCTTTGCAAACTTCTTGAAGCAACTTGCCACTTCGGATTTGTCATGAAGAAAGAAAGTCCAAGTGTATCTTAAGAAGTCATCCACAATCACAAGACAATAAAGATTTCCACCCAAACTCTTGTAAGTTGTAGGACCAAACAAATCCATGTGAAGAAGTTCTAGCACTCTTGATGTTGACATGTATGCTTTGGTTGGATGAGTGTTTGCAACTTGTTTGCCGGCTTGACATGCACTACAAGGTTTGTCCTTTTCAAACTTTACATCCTTTAAGCATCTTACTAGTTCTTTCTTCAATAGCTTATTGAGAGTGTTCATTCCGACATGAGCAAGCCTCCTATGCCAAAGCCATCCAAGTGTGGTCTTGGTGAACAAACATGTCATCAAGTTTGCATCTTCGGAGGTGAAGTCAACAAGATAAAGATTGTTGTATCTAAAACCCTTGAAAATCACTTGCTTATCATCTATCTTGGTAACAACCACTTTATTTGGACTAAACAAGCATTGGTAGCCAAGATCACAAAGTTGCCCAACGGATAGTAAATTGAAACTCAATGAAGCAACATAGAGCACATTGGAGAGAGAATGATCATTTGATATTGCAACATTGCCTATACCCTTGACTTTGCTCTTGGAATTATCCCCAAATGTGATCTTGTCTTGGCATACCCCATCCTCTTCAAGTGAGGTGAACATACGAGGATCACCGGTCATGTGTTGTGTGCAACCACTATCAATTACCCAATGAGATCCACCGGTCTTGTAGTTCACCTACACACAAGAGATCAAGCCTTTTGTTTAGGGACCCAAACTTGAGAGGGACCCTTAACTTTTTCAACTAGTGACTTTGCAACCCAAATTTTCTTTGGCCTATTCTTGTTAGGAGGACCCAAGAACATAACTTTCATCTTTGCACTAGAGTCCTTTCTAAGCATGTAGTGAGCATTGAAAGTAAAGGGTCTAGCATGCTTGGGCAAGGGTTGTGGTGGTGGAGTTTTGCACTCATGAGCAAAATGACCTTCTTGTCCACACTCAACACATCTCTTTGGCTTGGGCTTTGACTTGCTTTGTTTTTGTTGAGTTTTGACCTTCTTCTCTTGATTTGCCAAATAGCCAATGCCACTCCTATCCAACTTCATGACGGTGTTCATGAGTAGCTCACTTTGCAAATGTTGGCCTCTTGTGAACTTGCTTAGGCCGGTCTTGAGATGCTCTTTCTCTTGCTTGAGCTTCTTGTTTTCTTCAATAAGTGACTCATTTGAAGCTTGCTTTCCAAGAGCCAACAACTTCTTGTTCTCAACTTTAAGCATCTCATTTTCACTCTTGAGCTTGACATACTCATCATAGTCATTTGCCTCAACCACACTCTTGCCTTTGCCGCTAGAGCCTTGCTCAAGGTTCTCAATAATCAAATCATCACATGATGTAGCTATATCAATCTTAACAATTTGGTTAGTAGCATCATGTGTCTCAAGAGCTAGCTCATTAGCAACAATAAGAGTATCATAGTTGATTTTCAATGTAGTATATTCTTCTTTTAGAGAGTTGAGTCTAGTTATGAGTTCACCATGCTTCTTCTCAATTTTATCATGTTTATCTCTAAGCTCCTTGTTAGAGGTTTTGAGCTCCTTGAGAGAAGAAGACATAGTTTCATTTTGATCTATGAGCTCATCCCTAGTCTCATGTGCACTTTCAAGCTTAGATGAGAGTGTTTTATTTTCATGTTGAAGCTCATCATTTTCATTTCTAGTCCTCCTTATGATTTTAGAATATTTGTTTAACAATTTTACTAATTCATCATAAGAAGGTGCATCATATTCATCATCACTATCACTATCATCACTATCACTATTTTGTACCTTTCGATCACCTTTAGCCATGAGGCATAGGTGGGGAGTGGATGATGACGGTGAGGATGGCGGTGAAGATGATGATGAAGACGTTGATGACGATGATGATGGCCCAACCACAAGTGCGGCGATCTTCTCTTTTCCATCATCACTTTCATCGCCGGAGGACTCACATGATGATTCAATGTCGGTGAGCCAATCACCAACAATATAAGCCTTGCCTCCCTTCTTCTTCTTGTAGAACTCTCTTTTCTTGCCATCTTTCTTCTTGTATGGTTTGTTCTTTCTTTTATCATCTTCTTCTTCACTTAAATCATCTTTCTTGCCCTTGTACTTATTCTTGTTCTTGTCTTTTGGAGGCTTTGGGCATTGATGAGCTAGATGGCCAAGTTCTCCACAATTAAAGCAATCCATTTCAGAGATTGGCTTCCTTTTGGTACTAGTGAAGAATTTCTTCTTCTTGCCATCAAACTTGATGCCACTCTTGTTGAGCTTCTTTAGCATCTTGGTGGTTCTTCTCACCATGAGTGCAAGTGATTCATCATCAATATCACTCTCACTTGTGCTCTCTTGCACTATCATGGCTTGGCCCTTCTTCTTTTTCTTTTCATAGCTAGCTTTGAAGGCCAAGTCCTTCTTCTTGGAAGATGATGAACCCTCTTCCGGAGTGATTGAAAGGTCCTTGTTTGGTTTTGGTAATTGAGTGACAACTTAGGTGGACTAATATGTGGTTATGTGAGATACACAGGAGATTAGTCCACATGTGATGGTGTCATGAAGGAACTCATTGCATATGAGACATGACATGGAGTCATGTGACCAAGGTGGAGAAGATCAAGATGAGGCTTGGCTTGATGGACCGGTTGCTAGGGTGAAGGGCAAGTTGTGTGATGGCTTGGCGCCGAAGGACCGAGGCAACGGTGAAGAGCAAGTGAGGTCAAGATCGATAAACCAATACGGTCATGTGATGATATGAAGTGGATCATATCATTTGATGATTGGTTGGTGCATGTGTTGCATCAACATCAATGGAGATGGAATGGAATGCGCAAGGCAAAGGTATAACCTAGGGCATTTCCATTTCACCGGTCATAGGTGTGTAGAGAAGTTTATGACCGGGTTTAGGATAGATGGCCGTACTATTAAGAGGGGCAAACTTGTTTGCATATCGGTCATCTAGTGCCACTCGTGTGATCTAACTATGCATCGTTGCTAGGATCGAGTGGCGTGGCAAGTTGAGTGGTTAACTCCTTCGGTAAAATGATTATGAAAATGCTAACACACGTGCACAAAGTGGTGAACACTTGTTGGTGTTGGCACATTTGCGAAGGCGTTGGAGTTTGAGCGGTAGAGAGGGTTTGGGTTCCTCTCTCCCTCCCGCCGAGCTTTGCGAGCGCGGGATTCAGGCGTTTTTGAGAAGTTGAAATGCCTATTTTCCACTACGCCGGAAGTCGGAAAAGAAACGGAGGCGAACGGAGGTCACAGAGGTGACCGGACGCTGCACCGGACGCGGTCATGGTATGACCGGACGCGTCCGGTCAGTACAGCGCAGGCGCGGGTGCTAGGGTTTGCAACCGGCGCGTCCGGTCACTCACGGGACCGGCACGTCCGGTCAGGTGTCCAGAGGAAACTGAGTATGATCGGACGCGAGGCGCGTCCGGTCACACATGATCGGACGTGTCCGATCGTTGAAGGAGCTTACTGGACTCACACCGGACGCGGGCACTGTCGCGTCCGGTCATCGCAAGGAGCGCGTCCGGTCGTTGCGTCGCGGGCGCGTGGGTCAGTGCGATCGGCGCGTCCGGTCGTTCGACAGGCGCGTCCGGTCATCGGGACCGGCACGTCCGGTCGTTGCCTGGGGCGCGTCCGGTCGTTGTTTTGACCGTTGGGGTCAGTGACCGTTGGAGGATCTAACGGTCGCGTTTGAATTCGAGGGACACGTGGACGTCGCAGGGCGACCGGACGCGGTGAAGCGCGTCCGGTCAGTTACGACCGGCGCGTCCGGTCGTCCCGAGTTTTGCCCAGTGAAGGGGTAACGGCTCTATTTGACCGTGGGATTATAAATAGATGCCTTGGCCGGCTGTGGTCGGTAGCTGAGCACACTATAGTCTTTGTGACTTGTGTGGTAGTGCTTGGGAGCCCTCTAACTCACTCATGCTTGATAGTGTTCATCGGATCGAGTGAGAGAGCGATTCTAGTGCGTTGCTTTGAGAGATTGCATCGTGTGGCACTAGGTGATCGTGTTGCAAGCCGGTGGTGCTTGTTACTCTTGGAGGTTGCCACCTCCTAGACGGCTTGGTGGCTTGTGGCTCCGTCGAAGCTCGCAAGAAGATTGTGCGAGGCTCCGGAGAAGCTTTGTGAGGGGGATTGTGCTCACCCCGCGGGGATCGCGAAGAGCAACTCTAGTTGAGCGTGTCATTGAGCTACCACACTTTATGGTAGGTTCTTGCGGTGCCTTTTGAGAGGCTCGGTGTGTGACCGATTAGCCGCCGAACCACGAAGTGTTTGGTCGACACAACGGGGACGTAGCTTGGTGGCAACCAAGTGAACCTCGGGAGAAAATCACCGTGTCAACATTGTCTACTCTTCTCGGTGGTTTGCTTTCGTGCAACACAAGCTTGTATTTACTTTCATAATACTTGTGCTTGTGTAGTTGCTCTTGTTCTAGTTGTGCTTGTGTAGCTAGCTAGATATCTTCTTGCTTGTGTAGCTAGAAGTATCCCCTTTGCGTGGCTAATTCGGTTTGTGTAACCTTGTTAGTCATATTGCTTAGTTTGTGTAGCTAAGTAACTTGCGCTCTCTAATTTGGCATTAGTTGCCTTGTTATTGAGCTTTGCTAGTGAGCTTAGGAGCTTTGTGCTTTTGCTTCACTAGTTGTGTAGGAGCTCCCTCGGTTGACAAAGTACTAGTGCATAGGTTTGTGTGACCTTGCTCTAGAATTGAGTAAGTGAGCTCTTGATAAGCTTAGCACCTTAGTTGCTTAATTAGGATCTTTGCAAGGTGCTAGAGAACTTAGATAGAGGGGTATAGTCTTGGCTAGACCGATAAGTTTAATTCCGCATTTGTTTTGGTTAGCCAACGCATTTAAGTTTTAGAAAGGACTATTCACCCCCCCTCTAGTCCGCCATCTCGACCCTTCAATTGGTATCAGAGCCGGGTCTCTCATTTGCGGTCTTTACCGACCCGAGAGGATGGCGGCTTATGGGCTAGATGTTGAGTGTCCACACATTTTTGATGGCACACACTTTGCACGGTGGAGAAATTGGATGACATGCAATTTTAAGTTTATTTCTCCTCAATTGTGGTGGATCGTAGATGTGGGCTTTTCCTTTGCACTTGATAAAAAGAATGCAACTCA
This sequence comes from Saccharum hybrid cultivar R570, assembly GCA_038087645.1. Lineage (NCBI taxonomy): Eukaryota > Viridiplantae > Streptophyta > Magnoliopsida > Poales > Poaceae > Saccharum > Saccharum hybrid cultivar. Next base: position 308,558 of record JAQSUU010000049.1, on the reverse strand, counting down.
AGCGCAAAGAAAATGCCTACATCTCGATAGCCAAGCTACTAATGTTTTCTATCGATCTATGGATAGTAGCATACTTTGTGAGATCATGGACTTTAAGTCCGCCCATGAGATTTGGGTGTTTCTAAATGAGAAATATGGGGCGATCTCCGATGATGATGAGCCCAAGGAGGAGGCGCATGAGGATGTTGAGCATGACCACAACAAGGTGGTTGTGGAGGATTGCTCCACCTCACAGTCAAGTGATGACAAAGATGATCATATCACAAGATCACTTGACAAGAAGAATGATAATACCACAAGTGATACAAGTAATGATTCTACCCCATGCACACTTGATGGTGAAGATGATGGCTATGAGAGTGATGCTTCAACAAGCTCTTCAACATCATCACATGGTAACACTAAGATACATGTTGGTGGTTTTGTTGTGGATTGTGATGATCCAAATTTAGAGCTTTTATATAAACTCTCAAGAGCTTTGAAAAGGAAAATGGAAAGAGTAAGTAAATTGGAAAATGATAACTCTCTTCTAAAGACGACATGTGAACAACAAAAGCATCTACTTTATGTTACTACTTGTTCACATGAGGAGCTAAAATTAACTCATGAGAAACTAAGTGTTGCTCATGATAACTTGGTACAAGAACATGCTTTACTCACTAAGAAGCTTTCTAATGAAGAAACCAAAACTAGTGAGAGCTCATCATTTGGGTCAAATGATCAATCACATATTACTAACCCTTGTGATGTAGGCAAGAAGCATGTATCCACCTCTTGTGATGATTTATTATATATGCCATATTCTTCACAATTAGATGCTTGTTCTACTTCTATGTCTTGTGAGACTAACCTTTTGAAGGAGAACAATGAGCTCAAAAGTGAAGTGAAGAATTTGAGCAACAAGTTGGAGAGGTGCTACAACTCTAAAATCACCATTGAGCATATCATGACCAATCAAAGAAGATATGGTGATAAGAGTGGTATTGGCTACAACAAGAGCAAGGGCAAGACTATGAAGAAGCAAGATGCAAAGAAGCTATCCCAACTCATGCGCTACCAATGCCATGAAGTGGAACATATTGCCAAGTGTTGCCCTACCAAGAAGTCTCAAGTTGAGCCAAAAGCAAAGCCCCAAGCTAAAGTCAAGATCAATCACGAAGATGTTAGTGACTTGATGATAAAGAAGAAGAAAACAAGAAGGGGTGGAAGAGCAAGACATCCAATGCAAATTCAAGATGTCAAGATGATGAGCAAGAATCAAGATGAGAAGAAAATACATGCTCACATCAAGTGCTTCAAATGTGGAGATAAGGGACACTTCGCCTCGGGGTGTCCTACCAAGCTTGAAAAGAAGATTCAAGCAACTCGTGAGAGGCAAGGCAATAAGAAGCAACATATGAGCAAGGAAGAAAAGGCTCACTCTAAAAGAAGTTGCTACTTATGCCGGGAAAGGGGACACATGGCTCATTCATGTCCTCTAGGTAACAATTCTAAGCCTATTTCAATTAATAATACTAACATGCTTAGAAAGGATGGCAATGGTACCTCATTTGGTGGAATTGCAAAACATCCCGCTACCCATACTAAGGCTTTGCCTAAGTATGTTGCTCCTAATTTGAGAGGACCCAAACTTGTTTGGGTACCATCAAAAAGTGGATGATTGTTTGTAGGTACCATCGGCATTGGAGGCTTGATTCATTTGGATTCATATTGGTCATCATTTGTTGAATCAAGTTTTAAAGCTTAATGCATATTCTATCCCAATGCCAAGTCAAAATAAGTGGAGTCCAAATGCTACAACATACAAGTGCAACATATCAAGTTGTGGATGATTTATTGGAATTATTTGATGGCTTGCAAATATTCAAGTTGAAAGCTTGCTATGAATAATCATGAGCTAACCAAGGTATATCTCTTGTTGATTATTTTATTTGGGTGCATATGAGTTGATTGAATTGGATAAATGTGCAATGTTGCTTGCGATGAGATGATTGAATGGATTAAAAGCTTAGTGATCAAGTTTGGATTGGTTTGTGTTGGATAAATTCATAAGATGACATTTAGTAAGTGGATTGTATGGATATATGTCTTGTGAAAGTATTCAAACAAGTTAGTATCAAGTTTGATTCATATTTGATGAAGTATTGCTCAATGTATTGAAATCTGTCCTACATTTAAAATCTGAGCTAGCAGTGATCTTAGCCATGTTTGAGTGATCAAATCTATTTGGATTGGCTTGAAATTTGGTATACATGCTCTACACTTATGATAGAAGATGCTGTAGATATTTCATGAGAAATGGATAAAGGTTGCTTCGGTTTTGAAGTGCATCTTGTCAGCTATAGTGCAGCAGTTTTCAGCATGTAGCAGTGGTGGAAGATTTGAAATCTAGTAGCAATCTAGAAGTCAAAAGAAGTTCAAATTTTTACAGTTGCTATATGACTTAGTGAAGCACATCTCCACCAAATTTCATGGCATTTAGATCTGTACATTGGGAAATATGAATTATTCTTTAAAGGGTACAGAATCTGCCAGAAAAGTGACAATCATTGGATTAATCTAGAGTCACTTTAATTGAAAGGTCCTCAAGTTGGAAATATGTTTACAAGTGGTTGAGGTACCTAAGTTTGGTTTTGGATTGATCTAGAATCATGAAGAGCAATGAGTATAAGAACATTTGATTGTGGAATGTACTTATTTGGTACTCAATTTGAAGATCAAGATCAAACTTAAGATGAAGATGAAGTTTAAGTTCTAGTAATGATTGGAGATCATTTGGTAGAAGGAAAAGGACTTAAACAAGTAGAAAGAGTTGGACTCAAATGTAGATTCAAGGATTATTCATCAAGATTGAGTTCATCATTTGGATCAATCAAACTATATCATTTCAAGTGAGTATCAAGAGTGGTTCTTTGGAGAAAGGTCACTTCTCCCTAGTGAGGGGCTTGCCGCCGTGTGTAGGTGAAACCAAGTTTGGGACTTGGAAGGCTAACATGGAAGTGGTGATCCGAGGAACTTGTGATGCTTAGTTGAAGCAATCAAAAAGGTTGATCAAGAAAAGCAAGCAACACCCAAAAGAGAGCTAGTCATATATTTCAAGTGGTATTCTAAGTAGTTCTCTCATGCAAGCATTGATCAAAAAGATGAAGCAAGCCAACCACAACTCAAGCGATAGTGCACTTGATCATAAGTGGTTTTCATTTCATATGGGTGAAGAATGGATTTATCTACGATGATTGGTCTTCACCAAGCTTATAAATTGGACTTCACATTGCTATTGGAGTAATGAATTAGAATCTATGTGACTATCCTCTACTCTAATATAGCAAAGGTATCATTGTAATGTGCATGATCATTTCATCTCTTACTAGTATGTGATTAGTGCATATAGTACATACTTACTAGGATCATGCATAACAAATGAAATGTTTAAAATTCATAGCCTACCACTATTGCTTGAATTGTCTAAATGATCTAGTGGTATGAGTATGAATTTGTTCATGAGCTAGTGAACCCAAGTACTTGATCTAGTTTGGATTGCTAACAAGTGACAAGTACAACATTGGCAAGATAACCCTTAGCATAAGGTGTGAAGAAGCTTGTCATTGGATCAAATCGGACTTGGAATCTTAGGCAAATCAACTTAGTTCAAGTCATACAAGAAGCTCACGACAATGATAAGAGTACAAGCACAAGACAATAATGAAAATAGATATCTAGTTTGTTTCAAGTGGTATCTAGACTCAAATTGATCTTCTAAGTGGTATTCACTAGTGGTGTCTAGATCATGATCTACAAGTGATATCTTACAAGTGGTACTCATGAAGATGGAAATTGTTCAAGAAGTGAATGTTATTGCCAAATCCTTCAAAGTGAATCCATACAAGAAAATTCTTTCAAATGGTATCACATTTCTACTCATGGTAGCTTCACGTGGTATCATTCATGCAAGACGATGGTTTCACAAGTGATCCTCAACCTTAAGTGATCAAATCAAGAAATGCTACCCTCATCTCCAAGTGGTATCTCAAGTGAATGACACATGCTATGACATAGGGGGAGGAGCCCCACCGATTGGTATCAAGGTCAAAGATCCTATGTGGAATCTCAAGAGCAACCATAAAGTTTGTCATTCCAACATATGTGGTAATGTCCATCAAAAATGCAATATTCAAGTCTCAACCATCTACCCCAATACAAGCCTTTGTATCAATTGAGAAGAACACCTTTTATGGAAATTGATGACAAAGGGGGAGAAGTTAGACAAAGATATGAAAGCTTTTTGAGCTTTGGGGAGAGATTAGAAAGATTGGACATGGACATGGACAAAGAGGGAGTAGGACATGGACATGGACAAAGAGGGAGTAACATTGAAGAATGTAAGGGGATCAAACATTCTTGGACAAAGAAAGCACACAAGTAGGGGGAGCAAGCTCATGAACTTTGATTGATTACATTTGATATGTGCATAATTCATGTGTTTGCTTGCATTGCATAAAGTTCTTAAATTCAATATGCATGCTTGTGTGTTGTATGCTAGTTATAGAACTTAAATGATGATTTGATAACTAGCATGCATAGGATGTTAGCTAGACTTATGATTATCATGCAAAAACTAGAACCTTGCTTATAATGTTGATCTCACGAGGTTTCTAGTGTTTTTGATGTCTAGCTACTCATGATGCTAAGGATGGTGGCAAACTTATGATTTTCAAATGGTATCAAGCTACTAATTGGTATCAAGCTACAAAGGTTTATTCTATACACCTTAGCATCACTTAGTAGTGCTAACCCTCCCACAAATTTCATATTTATGCATATGTGCAAGCTTGAAACCAAACCATTTGAGCACATATGTAGGGGGAGTTATCACTACCAAGTCGGATTTTATGGTGCTTATCCAAATCTTGACATAGAGCTTAAATGTTGGATAAGTAACATTAAATCCAAAACAAGTTAGCAATTTACACTTGTGTGAAGTGCTAGCTTGAAAAAGCATAATTTCCATATCTTTGTAGAGTTGTCATCAATTACCAAAAAGGGGGAGATTGAAAGGTCCTTGTTTGGTTTTGGTAATTGAGTGACAACTTAGGTGGACTAATATGTGGTTATGTGAGATACACAGGAGATTAGTCCACATGTGATGGTGTCATGAAGGAGCTCATTGCATATGAGACATGACATGGAGTCATGTGACCAAGGTGGAGAAGATCAAGATGAGGCTTGGCTTGATGGACCGGTTGCTAGGGTGAAGGGCAAGTTGTGTGATGGCTTGGCGCCGAAGGACCGAGGCAACGGTGAAGAGCAAGTGAGGTCAAGATCGATAAACCAATACGGTCATGTGATGATATGAAGTGGATCATATCATTTGATGATTGGTTGGTGCATGTGTTGCATCAACATCAATGGAGATGGAATGGAATGCGCAAGGCAAAGGTATAACCTAGGGCATTTCCATTTCACCGGTCATAGGTGTGTAGAGAAGTTTATGACCGGGTTTAGGATAGATGGCCGTACTATTAAGAGGGGCAAACTTGTTTGCATATCGGTCATCTAGTGCCACTCGTGTGATCTAACTATGCATCGTTGCTAGGATCGAGTGGCGTGGCAAGTTGAGTGGTTAACTCCTTCGGTAAAATGATTATGAAAATGCTAACACACGTGCACAAAGTGGTGAACACTTGTTGGTGTTGGCACATTTGCGAAGGCGTTGGAGTTTGAGCGGTAGAGAGGGTTTGGGTTCCTCTCTCCCTCCCGCCGAGCTTTGCGAGCGCGGGATTCAGGCGTTTTTGAGAAGTTGAAATGCCTATTTTCCACTACGCCGGAAGTCGGAAAAGAAACGGAGGCGAACGGAGGTCACAGAGGTGACCGGACGCTGCACCGGACGCGGTCATGGTATGACCGGACGCGTCCGGTCAGTACAGCGCAGGCGCGGGTGCTAGGGTTTGCAACCGGCGCGTCCGGTCACTCACGGGACCGGCGCGTCCGGTCAGGTGTCCAGAGGAAACTGAGTATGATCGGACGCGAGGCGCGTCCGGTCACACATGATCGGACGTGTCCGATCGTTGAAGGAGCTTACTGGACTCACACCGGACGCGGGCACTGTCGCGTCCGGTCATCGCAAGGAGCGCGTCCGGTCGTTGCGTCGCGGGCGCGTGGGTCAGTGCGATCGGCGCGTCCGGTCGTTCGACAGGCGCGTCCGGTCATCGGGACCGGCGCGTCCGGTCGTTGCCTGGGGCGCGTCCGGTCGTTGTTTTGACCGTTGGGGTCAGTGACCGTTGGAGGATCTAACGGTCGCGTTTGAATTCGAGGGACACGTGGACGTCGCAGGGCGACCGGACGCGGTGAAGCGCGTCCGGTCAGTTACGACCGGCGCGTCCGGTCGTCCCGAGTTTTGCCCAGTGAAGGGGTAACGGCTCTATTTGACCGTGGGATTATAAATAGATGCCTTGGCCGGCTGTGGTCGGTAGCTGAGCACACTATAGTCTTTGTGACTTGTGTGGTAGTGCTTGGGAGCCCTCTAACTCACTCATGCTTGATAGTGTTCATCGGATCGAGTGAGAGAGCGATTCTAGTGCGTTGCTTTGAGAGATTGCATCGTGTGGCACTAGGTGATCGTGTTGCAAGCCGGTGGTGCTTGTTACTCTTGGAGGTTGCCACCTCCTAGACGGCTTGGTGGCTTGTGGCTCCGTCGAAGCTCGCAAGAAGATTGTGCGAGGCTCCGGAGAAGCTTTGTGAGGGGGATTGTGCTCACCCCGCGAGGATCGCGAAGAGCAACTCTAGTTGAGCGTGTCATTGAGCTACCACACTTTATGGTAGGTTCTTGCGGTGCCTTTTGAGAGGCTCGGTGTGTGACCGATTAGCCGCCGAACCACGAAGTGTTTGGTCGACACAACGGGGACGTAGCTTGGTGGCAACCAAGTGAACCTCGGGAGAAAATCACCGTGTCAACATTGTCTACTCTTCTCGGTGGTTTGCTTTCGTGCAACACAAGCTTGTATTTACTTTCATAATACTTGTGCTTGTGTAGTTGCTCTTGTTCTAGTTGTGCTTGTGTAGCTAGCTAGATATCTTCTTGCTTGTGTAGCTAGAAGTATCCCCTTTGCGTGGCTAATTCGGTTTGTGTAACCTTGTTAGTCACATTGCTTAGTTTGTGTAGCTAAGTAACTTGCGCTCTCTAATTTGGCATTAGTTGCCTTGTTATTGAGCTTTGCTAGTGAGCTTAGGAGCTTTGTGCTTTTGCTTCACTAGTTGTGTAGGAGCTCCCTCGGTTGACAAAGTACTAGTGCATAGGTTTGTGTGACCTTGCTCTAGAATTGAGTAAGTGAGCTCTTGATAAGCTTAGCACCTTAGTTGCTTAATTAGGATCTTTGCAAGGTGCTAGAGAACTTAGATAGAGGGGTATAGTCTTGGCTAGACCGATAAGTTTAATTCCGCATTTGTTTTGGTTAGCCAACGCATTTAAGTTTTAGAAAGGACTATTCACCCCCCCTCTAGTCCGCCATCTCGACCCTTCAGTGATGTGCATGTACATCTCATGTGCATTGATCTTTCCCAATACTTGAGTCGGTGTTGCGGCGGAGAGATCACTTTGGTGAAGTACGGTGACAATATGTCCATACTTCTCAACGGGAAGAACACTCAAGATCCTCCTTGCAACATCCGATTGACTCATTTTAGTGAGTCCAAGAGCATTGAGATCTTCTACAAGAACATTCAAGCGAGTGTACATTTCATTAGCACTTTCTTTAGGAAGCATCTTAAAAGAATTAATTTTCTTTAAAGCAATATGATAGCGTTCCTCACGCTCACTCTTAGTTCCCTCATGGAGAGCGCAAAGATTCTCCCACAATTCATGAGCGTTTTTAGCATTACGCACACGATTGAAGATATCTTTGCCTAGTGCCCGGTAGATTGCATTTTTTGCTTTTGCATTCCACCGGTCGTATTTCTCCTCGTCACCACTTGGGTTAGCGGGATCCCTTATGGGGGGAAGCCCTTCGGTTGCGGCTCTAAGGCACCCAACATCTATGGCTTCGAGGTACACCTCCATACGAATTTTTCAATATGGAAAATCGTCTCCCTCAAAGGTGAGAGGTGGTCCTTCCCCATTAGACATCTTGCTCTAGGCGGTAAAGCCTAAATTTAGAGCAACACGGCTCCGATACCAATTGAAAGGATCAAGATGCCCAAGAGGGGGGGTGAATTGGGCTTTTCTAAAAATTAATTGCAAGAATTAAATCCTACAAGCCAAACTTCACCCCTAGTGCCTACTTGTGTTCCTTGTGTTTCTACCGATAAAAGTTATGCACCCTAAGTCCCAATCCTAGACTAGCAAGGCAATTCTAGGAATGTAATCAAGCAATGAAAGTAATGCAAGAAAGTAAATGCTTTAAAGTAAGGGATAGGAACACGGCGATGTTTTGCCGAGGTATCGAAGAGTCGCCACTCCCCACTAGTCCTCGTTGGAGCACCCGCGCAAGGGTGTAGCTCCCCCTTGATCCGCGCAAGGATCAAGTGCTCTCTATGGGTTGATTCTTCGACGCTCTGTCGCGGCGAATCACCCAAAACCGCTCACAACTTGAGTTGGGTCACCCACAACCGTCGGATGATCACCGAACTCCCAACCACCACTAAACCGTCTAGGTGATGGCGATCACCAAGAGTAACAAGCTAGAACTCTCACTTGACCACAACAAGTCTAATGAGAAGATGGATGCACACTTGCTAGACTCTTGTCACTAGAGAGGATTCTCAAACTTTGATTCGCAAATCTCAATCCTCACTATGGCTCTTGCACTCCCTTGCACTTCAAAGGTGTTTTTCAGCTAAATAAATGAGCAAGAGACCTCTAAAAGAGGTGGAGGGGTTGTATTTATAGACCCCTCAGACAAATCCAACCGTTACCTTTCGAAACAGCCAGACGCGCACTGACCGAACGCGCCTGTCGATATGACCGGACGCGCCGGTCAGTTGTAACGGTCAAAAACGAAAACCTGTACTGAGAGACCGGACGCGCCGATCTGTGCTGACCGGACACGCCGGTCTGAGATGACCGGACGCGCCGATCAGGGATGATCGGACGCGTCCGATCATGCAAGAGCTCTCTGGAAATTTGACCTGACGCAACACCGCGTCCGATCATAGGTGACCGGACGCGTCAGGTCACCATGGGACCTTACTGGAACAAGATCGGACGCACGACCGCGTCCGTTCATAGGTGACCGGACGTGTTAGGTCTCCGCTGGACCTTACTGGAACATGACCGGACGCACCGGTCTTTTTCACAGTCGCGTCCGATCTTTGCTGTTTACCCTCTAGAACACGTGTCAGCCTGACCACCGCGTCCGGTCCTCTCAAGGACTGCGTTCGGTCAGTCAGCCGAAAACGCAGTTAAGTCTTTATACTGACCGGACGCGTCCGGTCATGACCAGGACCGCGTCTGGTCATAGGTAAACGGTTCAAACGTCTTCTAAACGCAATGCAACTTGAACCAAGTTGCTTCTAACTGTACTCTGAGCTTTTCTCGAGCTACCTAGTGCTAAGTTTGACAAGTGTGCACCGCACCTAAACATAAGACTCACCTAGGTTAAGCTACTCGCTCATGCCCCTCTTCATAGTACGGTCAAAGGAAGAAACAAAGATTCTAACGACTATTCCAGATGTATCTCAACACCTTGACATCCAGAACTAACCGTCCTTAATCTTATCGTTGATCCTTTGAAAATCGAAACGATTTCCATCAAGGGACATGACTGTCATATTGCTCAAAACAGTTATCATCTCCATGACCTAACTTACCGATGTTTCTACAAAACACACGTTAGTCATGGTAATTATGTGTTGTCATTAATTGCTGAAACCAACACCGGGGCCTAGATGCTTTCAAGGGGCCATGCCCCCCCAAGCACAGTAAGTTCCCTTTAATACCTATATAAATATATGAATTTACAGCTAAAAAATATTAATTTTCACCTATTTTTTATTCAAATATTATGATTTTGGTTATAAATAGTGTAAAATATTTAAAAGTTGTTGAATCATATAATTACATATATTTTAGCACATTAAAAAAATATGATCATATTTGTTTGCCCCCCTAGTCCGAATCGCTGGTTCCGTCTCTCCTATGAGCCCATGGCCACCTCGATATGATAGCTCAATGCCAACCGCCACTGCCCTTACCATGGCTACCAGCACCGCCTTCATCCTTGCCAAGGCACCATGGCTGGCAACAGCCGACGCCAGCCAGAAGGTGGCATGCCACGCCGAACACCTACTTTCTCCATAGATCAGGCCCCCCACACACCTGGATCCGGTCCCTAGACACACAGATTCAACGGGAGCGGGGACAAATCGACGGATAAACCCACAGCAAGGAGGACAAGTTTGGGAGAGGGATGGGAGGAAGAAGGCGAGGAGAAAGTTTGTGGTGGGCCTGTTTTTGGGTGTTGCTGCGCACCGAATGGTAGTGATGGCGGCCGGAGCTAGGCAGCCGAGAAGCACTCTCTTTGGGTGGTGGCTATCGCCCCTCCCATCAGGGTAGTTTTCTCAAATACAAGAAATTGTGAGAATGGTAGTTTGGACCGTAATAGACAGAAACATTGTTTCGAGAATAATTATGTTCTCATTCTAAAATATTTATGTTTTCATAGTATATTATGGTTTCATGTTTTTAATTTCCTTTCTTTCGAGAAACATGGCTGCTAATGTCTGGACGATGAGCTCGTGCATGGAATATGGATTTGGCATGGAAGCTTCGTGGGATTCGTGAGGTTCCAATGCGCAGTAAAGCTTGTTATCCATAACTTCTCGCGACGTGAACGCACGAACCGATCGGTGGTGAATTCCATTGTACTGCACATGGGTTCATTGAACCAGCGTGTACTATGGAAGTGATGCGACCTTGTTGAGAACGACCGGTTCTTGCTGCTCTAGAATTTGATTTTGACTTGAAATAACTCAAATTTATTCTTCCCCTATGTTGAGTGTGCCATGGAGTTAATTAGAATATGACCACCAGTTTCTTTTTTGTTAAACTGGCATCAAGAATTAATTATAAGGTCAAAACTCTAGCTAGTTAGACTTCTCGTGGTGGAGCCTATGCATCAGGTACAAGTCTCCAAACTTAGCACTAATGCTTGTGGCTTGCATGTACAAGTAATTATTCTTTCAATAGTATAATTAAGATAATGTTCTTTTTTACAACGAAGAGTTTATGGTGACTTTGTTAATTTTAAAATATGTCGACCTATTTTTGCATATGATTGTTTGTCTATACTGTGTTTCTAAAACCAAGCTCACATTAATGAGAGTGGAGTGGAGGCTATAGATAGAGAGGCACAGAGGAGGAAGAAGGCCTTAGAAGGCGAACAACATTGACTTTGAACGTATGGTAGTTATAGGGAGGTCCTTGCTAGGATTATTGGAGATTACATCTAGCTGGTTCCCTTTGAAATTAATTTTGACTTCAAATAAATCAAATTTATTCCCACCTACCTACCCTGTTGGGTGTGCCTTGAAATTAAAAGAATAGATAGATATGGAATTTTGTTAAACGTAGAGAAATTGATTCCAATTTCTCGTAATAAAGGAGAATTGAGCATAGCTTAGCTGATTAGGCTTCTAGTATGTGGAGCCTATCTAGGTTCATACCTCCTACTTAATATGATTGATATATTGTACGTACAACTAATTGTTTTCCAATGGCTGGAGACGTGCTATTGATAGTTGGATGTATGTGATGACTTCATCAATCTTAAAATATGTCTGCCATATTGTCTTTCAAAAAAAACTCACACACAAAGTTTCCTACCACCGGCAGGCAAATTGTTTCTCTTCTAGAGTACTCGGTGCCTATCTGGCGACTCGACTCAGGTCTCGGTGGGTTTAGGGTTTCTTCTTCCTCTCTGTCGCAGGCTTAAATCCTTCATTAGGATCTGAGATCGAGTCCACATCCCATCCATTGTTCGAGTCCACGTCAAATTCTCCTTCTCGAAGCCCAGCCGAATCTGCTAACCTAGTTCCTACCGCTCGAGACGTAGGGTTCATGGTCTAGCCTTTGGTGCTAGTGCCATGGATCCAAAGGCAGATGGGGTGTCAGGGATGTTGGAGAAGCTGCGGTTGTCGAAGATTGAACGGAAGGGCCTCAAGATCGGTGGAATGAGTGGCGTGTTCAAGGGAAAGATGGAGCCATAGGCAGTGGGTAAGGTGTTGTCAGAGAAACTGGTCCAAGCGAAAGCCCTAGAGCTTTCCCTAGTGAAAGGTCTCTATTTAGTTTTGGTAATTGAGTAACAACTTAGGTGGACTAATATGTGGTTACATGAGATACACAGGAGATTAGTCCATAGGTGATGGTATCATGAAGGAGCCTATTGCACATGAGACATGACATGGAGTTATGTGGCCAAGGTGGAGAAGATCAAGATGAGGCTTGGCTTGATGGACCGGTTGCTAGGGTGAAGGGCAAGTTGTGTGATGGCTTCGCGCTGAAGGACTGAGGCAACGGTGAAGAGCAAGTGAGGTCAAGATCGATGAACCAATACGATCACATGATGATATGAAGTGTATCATATCATTTGGTGATTGATTGGTGCATGTGTTGCATCAACGTCGGAGGAGTTGGAATGGAATGCGCAAGACAAAGGTATAACCATAGGGCATTTCTATTTCACCGGTCATAGGTGTGTAGAGAAGTTAATGACCGAGTTTAGGATAGATGGTCGTACTATCAAGAGGGGCAAACTTGTTTGCATATCGGTCATCTAGTGCCACTTGAGCGATCTAACTTTGCATACGTGTTAGGATCGAGTGGCGACGCAAGTTGAGTGCCTAATTCCTTCGAAGAAAATGTTTGTGAAAATGCTAACACACTTGCACATGTTGTTGAACACTTGGTGGTGTTAGCACCTTTGCGAAGGCAGTGGAGTTTTAGCGGTAGAGAGGGTTTGGGTCCTCTCTCCCTCCCTTCGAGCTTAAGAGGTGGGATTCAGGCGTTTTCGAGAAGTTGAAACAACTATTTTCCTTTACGCCGTTGTCAAGATTTGGAGGCGATGTCATGTAGTGTTTCACAAGCTAAAAACATGTGCTTTAGTGATACACATACTTAGTCTAGCTCATAAGTGAAAGGGCGAATCAAGCGGAACGAGAAAATGACAAAAATTCGTTGAGTTATGAGCGACAGACGCGGGCACGCAGCGTCTAACGCTAAATCCTAGCTGATGGGGTTGACGTGAGCGCGTCAGACGCGGTGTTGCGGTTGCGTCAGACATGGTTGCGCGTACTGTTTTAGCGTCTGACGCTGAAGGGTTTTGCGAGCGAGCGTGCGGTGGCTGCGACAGATGCTGGACTGCGTCTGTCGCTGAGTCGACAGACGCGTCCGTCGAGCGTTCGGCAAAAATGGCTTCTGGACCGCGTCTGACGGTGGTGAGGCGGCATCTATCGATCGCGACAGACGCGTCTGACGCAGTGGGCGTGAACGCGATGATTTCAAATGGTCGAACACGTGGTGGCCGTAGGAGCGACAGACGCTACTGTGCAGCGTCTGTCACCCTCAAAAATTGCCCAGTGAGGTTTCTAACGGCTCTATTCGATTGTGGGCTTATAAATAGAAGTTGTGGCCGGCCTTGGCTAGGAGCTGAGCACACTATAGTCTTTGTGGCTTATGTGGTAGTGCTTGGGAGCCCTCTAACTCACTCATGCTTAATAGTGTTCATCGGATCAAGTGAGAGAACGATTCTAGTGTGTTGCTTTGAGAGATTGCATGGTGTGGCACTAGGTGATCGTGTTACAAGCCGGTGGTGCTTGTTACTCTTGGAGGTTGCCACCTCCTAAACAGCTTGGTGGCTTATGGCTCCGTCGAAGCTCGCAAGAAGATTGTGCGAGGCTCCAAAGAAGCTTTGTGAGGCGGATTATGCTCACCCCGTGAGGATCACGAAGTGCAACTCTAGTTGAGCGTGTCATTGAGCTACCACACTTGATGGTGGGTTCTTGCGGCGCCTTTTGAGAGGCTCGGTGTGTGACCGATTAGCCGCCGAACCACGAAGTGTTGGTCGACACAACAGGGACGTAGCTTGGTGGCAACCAAGTGAACCTCAGGAGAAAATCACCGTGTCAACATTGTCTACTCTTCTCGGTGGTTTGCCTTCGTGCAACACAAGCTTGTATTTACTTTCATATATATCTTGCTTGTGTAGTTGCTCTTGTTCTAGTTGTGCTTGTGTAGCTAGCTAGATATCTTCTTGCTTGTGTAGCTAGAAGTATCCCCTTTGCATGGCTAATTTGGTTTGTGTAACCTTGTTAGTCACATTGCTTAGTGTGTGTAGCTAAGTATTTTACGCTCTCTAATTTGGCATTGGTTGCCTTGTTATTGAGCTTTGCTAGTGAGCTTAGGCTTTGTGCTTTTGCTTCACTAGTTGTGTAGGAGCTCTCTCGGTTGGCAAAGTACTAGTGCATAGGTTTGTGTGACCTTGCTCTAGAATTGATTAGGTGAGCTCTTGCTTAGCTTAGCATCTTTGTTGCCTAATTAGAATCATTTCTAAGGTGCTTAAGAACTTAGTTAGAGGGGTGAAGTCTTGTCTAGACCGATAAGTTTAATTCCGCATTTGTTTCGGTTAGCCGACATGTTTAATTTTTAGAAAGGACTATTCACCCCCTCTCTAGTCCGTCATCTCGACCCTTCACCTAGGACGGGTTTGGTGCCCGCTGAAGGGGGTTGAGTGTAGAGATCTGGGTGAGAACCGATTCCTCTTCACCTTTCTGCAAGCATCGGGGAAGAGGTGGGCACTAGAGGATGGTCCTTGGATGTTTGGCAAGGATCTAGTGGTGATGACGGACTTTGATGGGAATAATACAATTGATGAAGTGGTGTTTGCCGATATCCCCATCTGGGTGCGTATCATGAAGATGCCACTGGGGATGATGAATAAGAGGGCCAAGGAGATGATAGGAGATCTGATCGGGGAGGTGCTAGATGTGGATGTTGATGATCGGGAGATGGCGATTGGCTAGTTTCTTCGAGTGAAGGTGAGATTGGATATCAAGAAACCTCTAATGAGAGGTGTGACTCTAGATATGGGGGAGGATGGGAGGGAGGAGATGAAGTGGTGCCCTCTTATCTATGTGTACCTCCCTGATTTTTGCTACATGTGTGGACTCATTGACCATACGGATCGCATCTGTGAGGTGTAGCTTGAGTAAGGCTCTGAGGTTTATTCCAGAGAAGAAGAGAAGGGGTGATGAGCCTTGGGCGAAGGGTTATGAGCCACGACCGCAGCTACCGTGGAGGATCTCTAGGGGAAGGGGTGCTGGTGGCTCGAGTAGTGGAGGCAGTGGAGGTAGACGGGGGAGTGATAGTGCTAGTTGGAGGAAGGAAGGGGGGTCATCTGATGCAAAAGGGCCAAGCAAGGAGAATGAGCAAGAACTTACTAGTCCTTTGAAGGAAGCAAAATAGGTCACGGTGGAGGGGAGTTCGAAGAAATCTTTGCTTCTCGCCTTGGCTGATACAGTGATGGGAATGGAGGTAGAGGAAAAGAGTATTGAGCTAAATCAGTGAGCGGTGTAGTGAGGGATGCCTCAGACGTGAACAGTGTCATGCAAATGCCGCCAAAGGAAAGTGGGGTGCTGGTGGGTGCTAGTAGTCCTCCCAAGGAGGATTTATCTGCTCATGTAGACTAGTCTGATAAAAAGAAGAAGGGTGGCCATTATGCTAAAACCTTCAAAAGGGTGAAGAGGGTCTCAGGAGGTGAGAAGAAAGAAGAGGGGGTTAAGCTAGCAGAAAAGAAGAGGAGCCAAGATGAGGAGACAAAGATGGATGTTGATGAGGAAGTGCGTGTAAAGATGGGGAGATTTGTTGATGACATTGAAGGTTCACACTCAAATTTGGCGGGGCCGGCGGACTAGTCCTGTGGGACCCAATGAAGCTTATAGCTTAGAACTGCCGGGGGTTGGAAAACTCCTCGACAGTTCATGGGCTTCTGAAGTGTCAGAAGTCTGAGGAGGCGAACATTCTTTTCTTGTCCGATACGAAGCTGGATGAGAGAAGAATGGCGACAATTCATGTGCAGTTGGGGATGGCGAACATGGAGATGGTGGATTGTGAAGGAAAAGGCAGGGGTCTTGTAGTGTTATGACGGGGAGGAGTTGATTTGGTATGTCGTAGTAAGTCGAAGTACCATATTGACATGGAGGTCTCGGAGACAGGTAGGGGATGGTGGCAGTTCATAGGGATATATGGCGAGGCTCGCACCAATCTGAAGTATAAAACATGGGAGGTGATGAAGGAGCTCTGGTTGCATCAGTCGACGGGGATTCCATGGTTGTGTGCAGGCGATTTCAATGAAATCCTCTTTCACCATGAGAAGGAGGGAGGGGTCCCTCGAGCGCCATCCTGCTTGGACCACTTCAAGATGGCGTTAGAGAGTTGTGAGCTACATGACCTTGGCTTTTGCGGGGATGTGTTCACATGGCAGAATAAGCAATTGAAGGGGAGTACACATGTGAGAGAAAGGCTAGACAGGGCTGTAGCAAATGGCAAATGGAGAGAGAAATTTCCTATGGTCCTGGTGAGAAACGGTGACATGTACAGATCAGATCACAGGACGGTGATCATTCTCACTGAGAAAATACAAGGAGGTAAACCAGCGAGAGGGGACAATGGGTTTAAGTTCGAGGCTAGTTGGTTGAAGGAGGAGTGCAGACGCGTTGTAGAGGAGGCGTGGGGGCAGGAGGGGAGTAGGGAGAATCTGAGCACAAAACTCAAAAGTGTTGCTAGTAGCTTGAAGGAGTGGAGTTCCAATAGCTTAGGAGATCTGGAGAAGAGATTGAAGGAAGCGAAGAGGGAGCTGGAGAAATGGAGATGAGCGCTGATTAGTGACCATGCTGTCGCACGGGAGGCGGTTTGGAGCTTTAAAGTAGATCGCTTGGAGGACCAAATAGACACATATTGGCGACAGTGTGCTCATGTCAATTGGTTGCAGTTTGGTGATAGGAACACAAGCTATTTCCATAATGAGTGTTTGGAGAGAAAAAGAAGAAATAGGATAGGGAGTTTGAAGAAGGAAGATGAAGGATGGGTGGAGGATGAAGAGGAGAAAATGGAGCTTATAACTAACCACTTTTTGCAGCTTTTCAGGGGCGAGAGAGGTTGGCACTGAGGCACAATTCCAATAGATCCTTGGTGTTGTCCCAACCCGTGTTTCGGCTGCCATGAATTCCAAATTGGTAGCCAAATTTACCGAAGAGGAGATCAAGCAAGCATTAGATTCTGTAAGTGCAATCAAGCCCTAATTGTGGGTTTTGGTGACAATGACCACACGATTAGAGGACTAACAAGATTTATCGAGATGACAAGCAGGTAAAATAAGAATGAGGATAATTCATGAGATGTGGAGCCCAATTTACAAAACAATGCGGTGATGGACTCAAAGGCGTTTAAATTCTTTGATATTTGATCTTGAGTTTAGGCTATGTCGCACTATAAAGAGGGATGCAAATTTAGTTGGTCTGAGGAAGATGGAGTGCTCAAGTATTAAAACTAAATCATAAGAGAGACACTCTAGCACTTCACGAGCACGTAGAATAGTTTTTGTGACCGGTGGTGTCGGAAGTCCCGACGTAAATCGGAACTCCCGATGGGTTTGCGCGGTGGCCTTGGTCGTCAGCAGTCCTGATGTAAGTCAAAACTCCCGATGCTGGGGTTTGCGTGTGTGCATCCGTTAGTAGTCCTGACGTTCGTCGGGAGTCCCAACGCCAGGCCCATTGGTTGCGTGCTCGTGTTGGCTGCATGCTCGCGTCAGCAATCCCGATGTTCGTCGGGAGTCCCAACGCTAGGCCCATCGGTTGCATACTCACGTTGGTTGCATGCTCGCGTCAGCAGTCCCAACGTGCATCGGAACTGATGACGTGTTGGAAGTGATCACGTGTAAGATCCTAGATGGCTAGAGGGGGGTGAATAGCCTATAAAAAAATCTACACAAGCCACTAAGCAAACTTGTTAGAATAATAAATGGCGCAAAGCGAGTTTTGCTTAGCCTACGGTTGTGATGCAAGCCTCCTATCCCCAAGTCTAGTAGATTATGATCTCTAGTTCACACAAGGTCTATGTCACTAATCTTACACTAGTGAGGAAGCTAACAACACTACTAGCAAAGCTACTACTAGAGCTACACAAGATAAACTAGTAAAGTAAACGTGAGAGAGGATTGTGAATCTTATACCGACGGTGGAGTGAGGATGTTGCCAATCACCAAGATGATATACAATCAATCAATATTGACAACAACACAATATGAAGACCAATCATCGGGAGATAAGTGACACAATATTTTTTGTTCACCCGGTGTTCACTTGTGCACCGACAAGCTACGTCACCGGTTGTGTCGACCAACACTTAGATGGTTCCTCGGTGTGACCCTCAAGTCACTTGCCCCTCAAGGCACGCCCCCACAAGGCACCACAAGACACCACTCTCAAGTGAGGTAACTCAACGACACGCGCAATCCACTAGAGTTGCTTTTGGCGCTCCGCCGAGGAAAGCACAAGAACCTCTTACAATCAACCGGAGGTGGCCAAGAACAATCTCCTTCTCTTGCCAACGCCTCCAACAATCTCCAAGCCGGCTAGGAGCGGTACTCTCCAAGAGTAACAAGAAATCCACCGGCTAAACCACCCACAAGTGCCACTAGATGCCCTCAAGCTATACCATGCACTTTGGGATCACTCAATCTCACTTTTGATTTGCAATCAAGCAAGAGAGATGAGTGGGAGGCGAAACTCTAGCTCAAAGGATGCACAAGAATGTTAGAAATCACAAGTTACCTCCCCAAGGGCCGGCCAACAAGTATTTATAAGCATCCCAACCAAATAGAGTCGTTATACCCCTTCACTGGGTCTTTTTCGGGATGACCGGACACGCCGATCAAAACTGACCGGACGCGCTCAACCGTGTCCGATCCTCTAACGGTCACTGAGCCCCAACGGTCAAACCAACGACCAGACGTACCCCAGACAACGACCGGACGTGACAGTGCCAGCGTCCGGTTAGAGTCCAGTAAGCTCCCTCGATGACCGGACGCGTCCGATCGCGTGTGACCGGACACGCCTCGCGTCCGATCGTCCTTGTGAACTGTTGTTCCCTCTGGGCGCCTGACCAGACACGCCAGTCCCGCAAGTGACCAGACGCGCCGGTTGCAAACCCTAGCACCCGCGCGCCTGACTGCTGACCGAACGCGTCCGGTCATACGATGACTGCATCCAGTGCAGCGTCCGGTCACCTCTGTGACCTCCGTTCGCCTCTGATTCTATTCCGACTTATGGTGTAGTGGAAAATAGGCATTTCAACTCCTCGAAAACGCCTGAACACCAACCCCTCTCTACCGCTCAAACTTCAACGCATTCGCAAATGTGCCAACACCAACAAGTGATCACCACCTTGTGCACGTGTGTTAGCATTTTCATAATCATTTTCGAAGGTTTTCTAGTTAGCTCACTAGGCCCTACATGCAATGCACTTCATGAATTCACCTAGTGGCACCCGTGCGTCGAATAACCGATAAGACTTCCCCTCTTAATAGTTCGGCTATCGATCCTAAACCACTCACACCCTCTATGGTGTCTTGAGTGCAAAACAAAACGGCCCTATGGTTATACCTTTGCCTTGAGCCCATTTTGTTTTTTTCCAAAAGATATGATCCACTTCATATCATCACATGACCATCTCGATCCATCGACCTTGACTTCACTTCCTCTTCACCGTTGCATCGGTCCGTCGGCGCCAAGTCTTGCTCAAGCTTCACCATCGCATGGTCCTTCGCTTCGAAGCCTCGACTTGCCCTTCACCTTCACAACCGGTCCATCGAGCCAAGCATCATCTTGGTTTTCATCATCTTGGTCACATGAGTTAATGTCATGTCTCATATTCAATGACCACCTTTTATCTAAATCATCCACTTAGATACAAAGGTTAGTCCTAGGTTTCATCAATTAGCCAAAACCAAACTAGGGACTTTCATCACGTATGTCAGAACTCCCGACGTTGACTGGTTTCACGCAGCCTTCTGACCTAGCATGAACAGTGTTTTTAGTACACGTCAGCAGTCTCGAGATCTACGTCAGCAGTCCTGACGTAGATCTAAATGGTTAGATTTCAACTAAGAGTATAAATAGATCTTCCCTTATTTCTAACCGTTGCCCACTCATTTCACTCGAAAAAACCTTCAGTAAAAGTGCTCTCTAACTCTCAAGATTCCCCTTCTTCTCCTCTTTGCTCCTAGATTCAAATCTTGCAAGGGATTGAGTTGAGAGAAGGGATTTGGTGAGAGAAACATTGATTCAAAGCTTGAGCACTTGATTTCTTCGTCAAGCCGGTTGGATTTGCGTTTGTTACTCTTGGGTTCTTGGAACCCTAGCCGGCTAAGCGTCGCCCAAGAACTCCTGATTTGTGGGAGAACCTTAAGAAGTTTGTATTACCCTTGATTTTCTAGTGAAGAACTCAAATTTACCTTTGTGGTTGCTTGAGAGAGGCAAGGAGGTGAAAGATACTCCGACCTTAGTGGTCACCTCAACAATGAGGACGTAGACAAGCTTTAGTGGCGAGTTGAACCTCAGGATAAATCCTTGTCCCGCGTGCTCATTGTTGCTGTGATTACTTGAGATTACTTGTTCTTGGTTGTCTCTCTCTCAAGCTATTTCTTAGGTTTTGGTCCCGATCTACAAATTGGTGGCGCTCCAAGGTCAAGGAAACACTTGGATAACTTCATCTTACCACTAGGAAGTGGGGTTGTAAGTTATTGGCTTCATAAAGTTCATTTGAGCACTTGTAGTTCATTCCACGTAGGTGTCGGGAATTCTGATAGCTGACGTCAGAACTTCTGACGACGTTGGGAGTTCCGACCCAAACTGTAGGGACTTCCAATAGTTGCTGACAAGTGACTTTGAGTTTTGTGTAAAACATTTTAGATACGCCTATTCACCCCCCCCTCTAGGCTTACCAGAGATCCTTACAGATTCCATCAGTGATCTAAAAGCTCCCGTCCCGGATGGCTTGCCATCGGTCTTTTACAAAAACTTTTGGGATGTGGTCAGCGAGAAGCTAACTCGTGAGGTGCTGCATATGCTGAATGGTGGGCAGATACCAGAGGGATGGAATGAAACAACCATTGCTTTGATTCCCAAGGTTGAGAAACCGGAGAAGGTAACTAACCTCTGTCCCATCAACCTTTGTAATGTGGTTTACAAAGTGGTATCCAAAGTCTTGTCTAGACGGTTAAGGGATGTGCTGTCTGATATAATCACTCTGAATCAAAGTGCCTTTGTACCTGGTCGCCTAATATCAGACTACATGCTCATTGCTTATGAGATTACCCATTATCTGATGAATAAAAGAGAGGGTGATGTTGGTTATGCGGCGATCAAGCTAGATATGAGCAAGGCATATGATAGAGTTGAGTGGCACTTTCTTCGTGATATGATGGTGAAAATGGGATTATGTGAGCAGTGGATTAATCTTATTATGGAGTGTGTGACATCAGTGGGCTACCGTATTAAGGTGAATGGCGAGTTGTCAGAAGGCTTCAAACCTGAGAGAGGTCTACGGCAAGGAGACCCACTGTCCCCATATTTGTTTCTGTTATGTGCAGAAGGCTTTTCGGCATTATTGCAGCAAGCAGAGCAAGAAGGAAAGATTGCAGGAGTCAAAGTTTGTCCAAGTGCACCTAGTGTTTCACACCTCTTGTTTGCCGATGACTCTTTGATTTTGATACGTGCAACGGAGGGGGACGCTAAGCAGCTACAAGACATCCTGGATCTCTATGAATGTTGTTCTGGACAAATGTTCAATAAAGCAAAGTCGGCGGTATTGTTCAATAGAAATACTAACACACACATAAAGGAGGATGTGTGCTCGCTGCTGCAAATCACAAAAGAAACATTTGCTTATATCAAGGATAGAATTTGGCAGCGGATTCAGGGGTGGAAGGAGAAATTCTTGTCCTAGTCTAGAAAGGATATTGTCATTAAAGCCATGGCGCAAGCAATCCCTACATATGCTATGGGTTGCTTTGATTTAACCAAGACCTTCTGTGATCAAGTGAGCTCCATGGTGTGTCACTACCGGTGGAATCAATAGGAAGGCAAGCATAAGATTCACTAGTTGCACAGGGACATATTGATGCGTCCGAAGGAGGGAGGACTGGGCTTCTGGGATATTCACGCTTTCAATTTAGCTATGCTGGCCAAACAGGCATGGAGACTATGGGAGAAACCTGACTCACTTTGTGCGCGTATCTTGCAGGCTAAATACTTCAAGGATGGGACAGTGCTGGATGTTAAACCAAAGGCAACTATGTCCTACACTTGGAGGAGCATTTTGAAGGGGATTCAACTTATGAAGCAAGGTATGGTGTGGAGAGTGGGGGATGGAAGGGGCTTGAAATTTTGGAATGACCCTTGGTTGCCTAGGGATGCCTCCAGGAAGCCGATCACGCCGAGGGGAACCAGCTTGGTGACTGATGTTGATGAGCTGATTGATCCTATCACCGGGGAATGGGACGTGCAACTGGTAAAAGATTTGTTTTGGGAAGAAGATCAACAAGTCATCGTGGTAATTCTAGTTTTTGAAGGCCGAGACAATATGTTGGCATGGCACTTTGATAAGCATGGGAAATTTAGTGTGTGGAGTGCATACAAGGTCTGTCGGGATGAGTATATTCGAAGCCAAAATTGTCGAGCTGCACAAGGAGGGAGCCGGCAACAAGTTGACATGATTTGGAAGAAGATATGGAGCTTAAGTTGCCCTAGCAAGGTCAAATACTTCCTCTAGAGAATGACGCATGAGAGTCATCCACTCCGCTGTTGTTTAGCACACCATGGCATGGACATTGATACAAAATGCCCGGTGTGTACAAGAGACAGTGAAGATGGAGGCCACCTGTTTTTCAAATGCAAACTTTCCAAACAGGTTTGGAACTTGCTAGCGTTGGAGAGCAAGAGGCAGCAATTGGCATGCATATTGACAGCTCATGATGTTACTTCACAAATTTTGGGGGAAAGAGAGCAAATGGCAGTGCTCATGGTGATCACTCTATGGTTTCTCTAGACAAATCAAAATGTCATCATAGAAGAGAAGCGGGGGAGGAGCGCTGAGGAGTTAGCAAGAAACCACAGAGTTTATGCAAGTGAAGTATCCCAAACCCTTCGCTCTACACGACCATCAAAGGTGCAACGGAACGTACGATGGCAGAAACCTCCAGAAGGATACCTAAAGCTCAATTGTGATGCATCTTTTATAGATGAAACAAAGGCCGACAGCTAGGGATTCTTGATCCAGGACCATGATGGTGAAGTGGTGATGTTAGGCCAAGGAAGATTTAGTTATGCGCTGAGTGCTTTTCATGCTGAGTTGATAGCCTGTATGCAAGGAGTTCAAGTAGCCAGTAACCTGGGCATTGGAAACTTGATCCTTGAAATAGATGCCATCAATGTCTAGGCAGCACTGCAGTCCCAAAGCTATGATGTTCGTCCTGAAGGTGGCTTGATTAAAGAGTTAAAGTCTTTTGCTAGTTTAAACTTTAGCAATTTCACTTGTAACTTCTTGGGTAGAGCCAAAAATAAGGCAACCCATGTGTTGGCGAGTCTAGGTTATGATTGTGTCAAAGGCGAGGCGCTAATCTCAAGTGTCATCCCTGATGATATTGTTGTAATCGTTTCTAACGATTTGTCAGGAGAGTAATGAAGTCGCCAGATTAAAAAAAACTCACATTCATGAGAGAGGAGAGTGGAGGTTAGAAGAGAGGTATAGAGAAGGAAGAAGGAGACCAAAGTTGGAAGACATTTACTTGGAGGCATAGAGGTTATAGGGAGGTCTTTGCTAGGGTTAATGTGGGTGTCAAATTAAAGCGAGATGTAGCAATATATGGAAGCTAGACACTTATCAAGCGAGATGTGGCAATATATGGAGAGGTTCCCAAGGTAGCAGGGGAGTGAGACATTCACATGCAAAGGTCATGAAACACCCACTACTATAGAATTGACAATCACTGTCAGACTACTACCGGGTGTTTTGGAACCCACAATGATAGAGTATCACTGCCGGTTCATGGCTTTAACTGGCAGTGATAGGACAACCGGCAGTTATAGGTGGACTTAGAGGTCGGCCGGCACGGCCCTCTCGTGCTTCGTGCCGCTTCGGGTCATGCCCTCTAGGCACGGGAGGCACGTCGGGCCGTACCGATATAGCACGGTAAATCTTTTCTTCGGCCAAGCATGGCCCAAGGCACGCCGGCACGCCTTTGGTCGTGTCATCCCAAGCACGGCCCTCAAAATGTATCTGCTAGTTTTCTTTTTTTTTGCTCGTGATATGAAATATATATTGTGTGTATTATTTTAATGAAAGTTTTAATCATTTTCATAATCTATTCAAGAATTAGACGAGAGATAGTATAGTAAATGCTAGAAAATTGCATTCTATAGTTGTAAAAGTGTCTACGTTCTATTTTCGTGTCGTGTCGGTCAAAGCATAGCCCAAAATGCGGGTCGGGCCATGTAGCCCACCGTGTCGAGATCCTGGGCACGGCACGGCCCTCGTGTGCGTGTTGCGCCGGTACGGCCCAAAACATTTTGTGTCGTACCGTGCTTCGGATCGTGCCAAAAGACTATGTCATGACCTGCCCTCAAATGACACGACCCAAGTCCCAGCTCTAGGTGGACTATCACTGCCGGTTCATGGCTTCAACCGGCAGTGATAGGCATTGTACTAGCACTGCTGGTTCAAGTCACAAACCGGGAGTAATAGTCCACCTATTATGATATATACATTATCAAATCATGTGATGGAGAGTCAAAGTTGTAATTGTAATATAATCTTGATCGCAGTGAGATATATGTGATGTATTAATAATATAAAATATTAGATAGTAACATTTGTTGAAATGCAATAATAAAATACATCAACACAAATTGGGAATTTGAGGTCATGGTCAGGTTGAAGGCACCGACCCGACAGCAAGTATCATACTCTCATTGCCGGATAGAAGCTTGACTCGATAGTGACCTCTATCCGAACAATGAAGGGTCTAGCCTTGACCTGGCAAGAATATCCTCCTATCACTGCCAGGTCTGAGAACCAATAGTGATAAGGAAGCACAATTGTGTCATCTGTCGATAACACTATGCTCAGCCTAATACCAGCAATGATGCCGGGTTTGGACCCGGGAATGACCCATGCATCTAGAGTTGTGTATATAACCACTTAAGCCTAAGGATCAAGCTAATATTTGCATGGGCTAACTTAATGACGTAAAATATGGTGACTTCGTCAACGTCGAGGATTTACCAACCGAGTCTTTAAAGATTTCAAAGATGTTCATAAGGATAAGTGTGTGTGCGAGCATTTTTAGAGGTGAGTGTGTGTGCGTTGTGAGTGTCTGCATTGTACTATGTAATTCAAAAAAACACTAGGGATGAAAAAAAATTGAACAATTTACACTCCCTCGTACCTAAAAACCTTAACTCAGATACGACACAGGGACTTCGGTGGGAGTTAGAATGACGAAGACATGCCTTTTATTTAGCCAAGATGCTGATGGGCAAGCAACGAGGACAAACATGGCACTAGCCATTGAAGGTTCATTAATTTGACATATACCTGAAAGCTGTCCAACTAATACCGTACCTATAAATGTTGGAGGCGGCAACATGGTACATAAGAGTAGTCCTTGAAATTAGGGTCTTGTTTAGTTCCTTTAGAATCTAGAATTTGATATTACGTAAAAAGAAAATTTTTATCATATCAAAATGCAGGCACATGTATATAGTACTAAATGTAGATGAAATTTAAAACTAATTGCACAGTTTTGTTGTACTTTGCGAGACGAACGTTTTGAGCATAATTAGTCAATGTGTGGACAATTTTTACCAAATACAAACGAAAAACTAAAAGCTACAGTACACTACAGTGTGAACAGTGAATCCGGCGGCGCCGGATTCGACTAACTAAACCACGCCTAGGCACGGTTTCATAGCAGCCACGTTAGCCAGAAATTATCTACAGAAATCTTCTCACACAATGTAAGTTTTTTCCCTAATAAATGTTACCCTTTTTGTTTTTGCTTTCTCTCTCCTAAGTCCATGGTCTTCGCTAGGGATGAAAACGGATTGGATACGGACGGATATCACTGATATCATATTTGTTTTCATATTTCTGGTCGGATTCGGATTCGAATACGGATAGTATCAGCCATGCCGGATAGAATATGATTGGATGTCGACATCATAAATATGCGATTTAAGTATTCGGATACGGATACGGTATCGAATGTTAAATATCCGGACTCGGATACGAACAAATCTGAACCCCTCTAAACGAATTCGGTCTCGAATACGGTCGGAAAATATCGGTACCGTTTTCATCCTAGTCTTCACCCTGGCCACGGGCGTGAGTTCGTGCTCACCAGTCACGGAGCCTGCACGTAGGCTGCACGCACGACCGTACCAGCGGAGGAGCCTCGCGGCTGGCCTGCACAGCAGCGGCAGCCTGCTGCACGGCGGCGCGGCGGACACAGCGGCGGCGGCCTGCAAGACGGCGAGCGTGGCGGACACAGCAGCAGCGGCGAGCTACGTTACACGGATACGTGAGGTTGGCCACGTATCCCGTATCGGATACGTATCCGATACGGATACGCACAGGATACGTAGCGGGTACGTATCCATGAAGTATCGGCAAAAGAATAAATAAAACAAAATTCCGATACGTGGACTGATACGTATCCAATCTGTTTGGGCGTTTGGCGATACGGCCTATCCCACACGCACTGAGTGGGCTGCTCGTCGGCCACGCGCTGGGCAAGCTCGGCGCTGCATTCGCGCCAAGCAGGCTGCCCGCCGGCCACGCGCCGCACTGCACCCAGATCCATGGATCCAGAGCAGCAGAGGTGGAGAGCGCGGCTTGGAGGCTAGCGGCCGGGAGGCAGGGCCTTCAGTCCGTGGCAGAGGAGTCGCCGAGTCGGGAACGTTGCGCGGCGGCGGCAGAGGAGGCCAGCGGCGGCGGCGGCCGTGGCAGAGGAGGCAGAGAAGCAGGGACGGGGGCGGCTGAGGGTGCGAGCAGCGCGGAGGCAGGGACGGGGGCAGCGACCGGCGCGGAGGACGGGAGAGGCAAGGATGGAGGCGGCGGGCACCGCGGCCAGTCGTGTGGTGGATGGTACGAAGGGATAGGGTGGGGAATGAAGACAGAGATAAGGTTTGCTGCTCAGATATGGGCTTCGGCTGCTTTATGGGCCTTTCTATACATCTCTTGGCCCATAGGTGTTCTGTTTTTTTCTTTTCAAAACGCCTTAAAACGCCTCGCCTAGGCTCTAGGCTATGGGTCAGCGTCTTGAAACCGCTGTTCTGTAATAATAGTACACTTAATTAGTTAATTGTGACATTTTATTGTTAACAGTTTCAAATTCAGACCTGCATTATTCTTATTTTTATTTTATTTTTTAAATAGTAAACGTATCCGCGTATCGGTTTTTTTGGAAAATTGCCGTATCCGCGTATCCGTATCCTTCCAATACCTATCCGTATCCGTGCAACTTAGGCGGCGAGCCTTCACAGCGGTGCAGCTTGCAGCTTGCGAGCGCGGCAGCGGCGGCCTGCTGCACGGCGGCGCGGCTTGTGCGGCAGCGGCGGCGAGCGCGCCATCCTGCTGCACAGCGGCGGCCTGCGCGACGGCGAGCGCGGCGGACACAGCGGCGGCGGCGAGCGCGGCAGCCTGCTGCACGGCGGCGCGGCGGACACAGCAGCGACGGCGAGCGCGGCAGCCTGCTGCACAGCACGGCCTGCACAGCAGCGGCGGCTTGCGCGACGGCAAGCGCGGCAACCTGCTGCACGACGGCTTCACGGACGATGGCAAGCAGTCCCATCGTGGGCTCCACCGGAAGAAACCACTCGTTTCTCCTCAATGCAAAAATCGTGGTTTCTTACTGCCTCGTTCGACGAGTCGACGTCGTTTCTCTAAGAAACCGTTTCATCCTTTTTCCTTCTTTTTTTTCATTAACTAGACTGGTATCTTTTTTATTAGCTAGCAAGATAATTAATAAAAATAAAAATTATCATTAATATCCTATTGAGACGGCCCTAAACCATGCGGTTAAGATCATGCTTTAATAATTTGGTGCCAAATGCCCACCAAGAGACAAGTGTCGCTCCAAGAGATGGGAAATTGCTTTGTGACACCGTTTCCAGTGCATCGATCATTGCTGTCTTAGCTGCTGCACCATACAGGAAGGGCGTCCTCAATGGCCAATCGCAAATAACCAGCGGATGAGACTAAGAAATAATAAATAAAGAACACTACAGTGAAGAGTTACGTGAGCTGTGAGAGAGTTGTTTATAGGAGAGCGTGTTAGACTAGCTATTTGGAAGTCGCTAGCCAGTCTATTCGCTTGTGCTGAAATATGGCTGATCTAGCTAGTTTTTTTTTAAAGAAAAACACTGCTGAATGGCTGACTGATCTGGCTGATAATCTCAAATGAACGCCGATAGAAGGAAAGCCCTGATACAGAACAAGTGCATGTCATTGATTGGAAGTCCGCGTACGCAGCGGCTCATTTATGTGCCCAGAATCTACCACCTGGGTCATGTATAGTTGGACGAATTTAGCTCACTGTAGCGTACTGTAGTATTTCGTTTGTATTTCGTAATTATTGGCCAACCATTGACTAATTAGACTCAAAACGTTTGTCTCACAAAGTACAGCTAAACTGTGTAATTAATTTTTGATTTCGTCTACATTTAGTACTTCATGTATGTACCGCAAGTTTGATGTGATAGAGAATCTTCTTTTTGCATAGTGTCAAATTCAGGAGTTTGGGAGTAACTAAACGAGGCCCTGCTTTGCGATGATGGTCCTCTTCATCCGGCTTATAATCCGTACTTTTCAGCTTATTTTTCAGCTGAAACAGTGTTTTTCTCTTACAATAAATCAGCCAACAATATTTTTTAGCCGGCTTATCAGCACCGCCGAATGGAGCTGATGCTACTATGACGTCTCTGTATCACTGTATCACTGCTACTGCTCTCAGAGTCAGGGTTCTGTTATATTGTTTAATTTAAAAAAAGTGAGAGGTATGAAAAAGAAATGCTCCGATCCGATCGATCCTCGAAAAAGAACAACGGCTACCTTCGTTTGCGGTCGATTAGAACTTTTACCATCGCGCACAATGCATTATGATCGGTGAATATATAGCTGCAATTCATTTTCACCTCACCTCGAAGCCGTTTTTTTGCCGACTAGTTGTATGTCCTCTCTATACGTGCTATACATCCATTCACATGGATATGTCACAACTCACAACACATCTCATGGCAGCGCTCTCTCTCTCTCTCTCTCTCTCTCTCTCCAAACGTGCTATACATCCACTCACATGGATGCTCATCTCATGGCCTCTCTCTCTCCGCCATGATCCTACGACACCAAAACCTCAAAGCTCGGACGTCAATGACACCGCAGTGTGCAATGCAAGTCTTTGGCGTTATTGTCTAGCCGACACGTCACAAAGGTAGGACACGTAGCGCGCACACCTCCACCCTGATCGTTTGAGCTATTCAGCGGAATCAGCAGCCATCCAGATCCAGCAGTGTTTTTCTCTCACAACAAACCAGCGAACAATACTTTCAGCCACAATAAACCAGCGAAACGAACAGGCCGCTCATCACCACACACAGTCGTTGCCAACCTAGGCCTGGTTGAGTTCCAAATTTCAGAATTCAAAAAGTGCTACAGTAAACTTGTGGCACATGTATTGAGTACTAAATGTAAACGAAATAAAAAAACTAATTGCATAGTTTGCGTGAAAATTGTGAAACGAACGTTTTGAGCCTAATTAGTCCGTGATTTGACACTAAAGTGCTATAGTAACACTTTTGCTGATGACAGATTAATTAGTCTTAATAAATCCGTCTCGCTGTTTCCAGGCTAGTTGTGCAATTAGTTTTTTTAGCATCTGAAAACCCCTTCCAACATCGCACAAAATATCTGATATGACATTTTCGCTAAAAACTCTTCGGAACTCAAGTCGAATGATTGTACTGATACGATAAGACTGAATTCTGTGTGTGCACGCGTTTTTTTCCCCCGAATTCTTTCTGAAGGGCATGCAAGAGAGAATTGATGAGCCGAAGTTTATGAGGGTGTGGTGGTAGTTATTGTACTTTCCAGAGGGCACTGTTCTCTCCCTCCCCATATTCACAAGCGCGTGCAGCTCTATAATTTGAGCCTGTTCAAGGACGACGTACAGTTCGGTTCACTGGTGGCTGGGACTAGTTCACAAATCACAAGGAAGCAGTGGTAGCTCGCAATGGCGACGAACCCCGGCCTCTTCACCGAGTGGCCATGGAAGAAGCTCGGCAACTTCAAGGTAGCTCCCCCACATATATCTCCATATATATCCTCCCTACGGTTCACGTAGTCCCGTCCCGTAGCCAGCTCAAGCAAACGTCCTCGGCTGATGTGTGCATGGATGGCACAGTCGCACAGAGCAGCAGCTCAAGCAAAATTAGCAAGTACTAGTTCAGTTCTCTGTTCACCGGCGTGCCATGCCGTGTTCATGCACTGTGTCGGAACATGCATGCGTGGACTTGCTATACATGCACCTGTGAGACCATGCATCCTAGCTAAAGTTTTATGCTGCTGTGCGTCTCATGTTCCGGCCGACTCATGAGCATGGAACTGGAAGCCACTATATCATCCAACGACGCGTTTCGTTTTTTTTTTTCCAGAACACGACTTCACGCGTATTTCATTGAAAAGGAGTGCCTCGTTTTCTGTATACTATCTCTTTTTTTTTACTTCTAGGAATACAGTTAACTAAGATCGAGATCGAGCAGTGTCATGCATGCTGGCTGACGCTTGCTTGTGCATCATGCACGTTGTTGACGATGCTGTGCACGCAGTACCTGCTGCTGGCGCCATGGGTGGCGCACGGCGTCTACCTCGCGGCGACCAAGGGGTGGAAGGCGGCGGACCTGGGGTACATCGCCATCTTCCCGTCGCTGCTCCTCCGGATGCTGCACAACCAGGTGTGGATCACCGTGTCCCGGCTCCAGAACGCGCGCAGCCGGCGGCAGATCGTGGACCGGGGCATCGAGTTCGAGCAGGTGGACCGCGAGCGCAACTGGGACGACCAGATCCTCCTCAGCGGCATCCTCCTGTTCCTGGGCGCCATGTACCTGCCCGGCGGGCAGCACCTGCCGCTGTGGCGCACGGACGGCGCCGTGCTCATCGCGCTGCTGCACGCCGGCCCCGTGGAGCTCATCTACTACTGGCTCCACCGCGCGCTGCACCACCACTTCCTCTACACCCGATACCACTCCCACCACCACGCCTCCATCGTCACCGAGCCAATCACCTGTAAGCTACAACAACAAGCCAGCCGCCCCACTCACTTTCAAATTTCAATACGCCGGCAAATTTGCTGCCAGTAATCATGCATATGCAAGTTGGCAAATTTGCTGGTGGCAGACTCTGCCTGGATTCGTCTCTAGTATGTTCCTTTTTCCTTGGTAGAGCTAGCTCCAGCTCCAACTTGATCCAAGATGAGTACACGTACGGTGTTCGATCGAGTGAATTATCTTATTTACATTCTGAAAGAACGTTAAAACTATTCTATTTTTGACTTACAAACTTTATACCACTTCCATCCTGAAAAGGACGCATCCTTAGCCAGGCTGACCGACATAAAACAGCTCCAAACGGAGAAGCTTTACCAAATAGAGAAGCTTTGTCAAATGGAGCCTTACAACATTAAATAAGTAAATAAACTATTAAAATATATTATTACATGACAAATCTAATGACACTTATTTGGTATGGTAGTTTTTTCGTAAATATAAACTTAGTCAGACTCAAAATGACTTAACTTGGTACTACGTACAATTGTATTCTTTTTACTACAGCAAAGTGTTTTTTTCCGTGTCGTACAGAACATTTTATGAAAAATCACTATCCTGTAGACAGTTTTTAAAGAGTCTAGGTCTAGAAGCTTAACATGGCTTTGGCATGGTCCCGGACATCGACATCCAGAGTTGCATGCATGAGGTTGCTAAGTTGGTTCTTTATTTTCATCACTGTCGCATACTCACATTCCAGTCTGGTGCCTGCTTGGAACAGAGGCCTTTCCAAAGGGCACTAAAACATGCGCCTTCCCTTTCAAAGGACTTTTACTGACCAGAGACGGCACTGCCTCGACATCGCGTCTCCTGTCGTCTTGATGCCGAATTTGAGCCCTGGAGAGCGACCACTGGCCGATTAAGGACGAGCAAATCCGGGACCATGCGAAAGCCATGCTGCACAGTTGCTGCATGCCTACAGCTTCCACAACCGAACAGAATCCAAACATGATCGCGTTCATTGCCGGTCACCACGTACACGTACTTATTACCACCTAATCACTATCTCCATCGGACAGATAGAACCCCCACAGTACAGTTCTACAATCCGTACGTGGTTATATCTTTTCTTTACACTCAAAACCGACCTCTAGTGCAGCAAGGAAACCAATATTCTTAAAAGCTGTTCTAGGGACACCATCGCTTTCTGATGTAATTGTCAAAGTCTTGATTCCAATAAAAAAGGTTGTAAAACAATATCTTCACTCATAAAATGGGAGTTCATTTCTTTTATAAAAAAAGAAATATAAGAGAAGCTTCTTAGTTCTCATGTAAAATCTAGAAATTAGAGCGTATATATGGCTGAGCTGGGAGTGTTGTGTGTACCTTCAGTATAGTTGCAGAGCTCTGCATGCAGCTAGGCTTCAACAGCTGTAGGCATATGTACAGGCGCCCTGATTGGAGAACTCATGTTGGTCTTTGTAACCAGCATAGTGAAAGCATCTGAATAAAGATGATTCTTTAAAAAGAAGTACCAAAATAATAGTACTTCTGAGTATTCAAACTATCAGAGATGAAACTTCGAAGGGAAACAGTTGAGTAATTCACATGTAAACCAGGGAGGTTACGAGAGGAAGAGAAAGTAGGTAAACCAGAATTAAGGGCAGAGTAGTTTTGCAAACTAATTATTATGGCACTCATTCAAAGGTGCAAAAACAGAGAAAAGTACTTGCACTAGACATGCTTTAGCCATGGAAATTATGTCACAAGAACTCACAATTTAATAGATAATAATGAATAATAGCCTGTTTTCTTCTTCCCATCTCCACTGGTTTCCATAGGCAGTAAGATAAACTGATACAGAAAAGCTGTAATTCAAACAAGGTCATACTTACAGCATGCATCTACACCTCAAAGAAATGCAAAAACTGAGAGATACTTCTGCGGCATACAAACAAGAGACTAGAGCGATCCACATGGCACATAAAAACATTGTCAGACTTAGAGATCGACAGATTTCTGAGGGAATATACCTAACCTGGTTCATGATCCTTCTCCAAGCAAGATACATAATCCCTGACCTTAGAAAGCAGAAAGACTGCAACAATAAAGATAACTTAAACCTTGAGATGTTATCATATATCACAGATCATCTCCTTACAAGAATTATCAGGCAGCCCTCTTATGCACATCTAATGGTGCTTTTTTATTCCCTTTGGAGCAACTAGCGCATATTAAGATCAAATATTGTTCTCTTTTGCAGCCGTCATCCATCCATTTGCTGAGCTCGTAGCATATGAACTACTGTTCGGGATCCCATTGATTGTGTGCGCCTTGAATGGAACTGCTTCCATTCTTGCATTTGAGATCTACGTGCTCTACATCGACTTCATGAACAACATGGGTCACTGCAACTTTGAATTGGTACCCAATTGGCTCTTCAAATGGTTCCCTCCTCTCAAGTATCTCATGTACACACCCTCGTAAGTATCTCATATAACTGTTGCTCTCCACAATTGATATGATTTGTTAACCAATGCAAGCAGGGTTGACTCAATAAACTATATTTTGTAAATTAAGTTATTTCCATGATTCCATATGTTGTTCTGAGTATATAAATAAACTTTTGCGACTTAGGTTTCATTCTCTTCACCACACTCAGTTCAGGACAAACTACTCCCTGTTCATGCCATTCTATGACTACATATATAACACCATGGACAAGTCATCAGATACGTTGTATGAGAAGTCACTCAAGGGCAAAGAAGAAACAGTAGATGTGGTTCATCTTACCCATCTTACTAGCCTGCACTCCATCTATCATATGAGGCCCGGGTTTGCAGAATACGCTTCTAGACCTTACGCTTCCAAGTGGTATGTGCGGATGATGTGGCCCATGTCATGGCTTTCCATGGTTCTGACATGGACATATGGTTCTTCATTTACTGTTGAGAGGAACGTCATGAAGAAACTCAAAATGCAATCATGGGCCATCCCAAGATACAGTTTCCATGTAAGAATCATGGTTAACTCAATATACGATATCTGC
Source organism: Saccharum hybrid cultivar R570 (assembly GCA_038087645.1). Taxonomy (NCBI): domain Eukaryota; kingdom Viridiplantae; phylum Streptophyta; class Magnoliopsida; order Poales; family Poaceae; genus Saccharum; species Saccharum hybrid cultivar. The sequence continues at coordinate 274,147 of JAQSUU010000049.1, read as the reverse complement.
TTGATATTTTTCATAACAATGAGTGGGATCTCCAGTGTCAACCAAATCATCTTGTTTCAGAAAGGAATCTAACAGAATCACCAACTTTCTCTGTTCTGCAGTATGGATTGACTTGGGAGAAGGAAGCAATCAATAGCCTGGTTGAAAAGGCGATATGTGAAGCTGACAAGAAAGGAGCTAAAGTTGTTAGCCTCGGACTCCTTAATCAGGTATGCCATTTATTCGGTTATTAGAAGTAGACAGCTCAAAAAGATGATCTCTCATTTATATGAAAGTCGCATGAATATGCATTATTAATCTGGAAGTATGGAAAGAAAATTATTAGTGTGACTGGACAAAAATGGTTTAGTTGTATGCGCTGAAATAGGCAAAACCTAACAATAAGAAAAGAGTGCAGATTTGGTGCCCAGGGGGGCTGGCGCCCTTGTTAGCTAAAATACCATGTTGCAATGTTTCAAAAATCATCACAAAAATCATGTATGTAAAATACATAAAGTTAAGTATTGCCGCAACAATTCAGTTTGAAATTCATCTTAGATGCCAAGAAACAAAATAGACAAGGAATGAACAAGGCATTGTTCATCATGTGCTGACACTGACACTTCTGAATCTGAATTGTTGCGGCTACACTTAACTTTAGGTGTACTACATACATGATTTTTCAAACATTGTAACATGGTATTTTAGTCCTTTAGCTGACGAGGGCACCAGCCCCCACGGGCGCCATATGATTTTCCATAAGAAAATTATCAGAAAGGTGGAAATAGGCACTTGTTCCAATGGTGCTTACATGCTAATGAACTATATGGAAATAGCATAGCATGGTCTCATAGTTATCTCAAGTCTAAACACACATTCATCCGAGTCACAAACTCATGAAAACTCTTTATCATTTGTTCGCTTGCTCATGATAGAGCTCATTCAGTGTAATTACCATCCACATGCAAGGCAAGTAATGAGTTATACTAGCAACAGACTGCAGAATAGAAATAATAATTAACAATAATATATTTGTCGACAGGCACATAACCTCAATGGAAATGGAGAACTTTATCTTCAGAAGTACCCAAAGTTGGGGGTAAGACTCGTAGATGGCACCAGCTTAGCTGCTGCAGTGGTTATGAATAGTGTTCCTCAAGGCACAGATCAAGTTGTTCTCGCAGGAAATATTTCAAAAGTTGCTCGTGCTGTTGCTGCAGCATTGTGTAGGAAGAATATCAAGGTAATAAGAAATAAAACTTGCACATTTGCTTCATGCTAATCACCTGCATAAATAAACTTTGCACTAATATGTAATCCCAACGCATATTGCTCAGGTAGTAATGACCAACAAGCAGGATTATCATTTCCTTAAGCCCAACATGGCAGAAGATGCAGCTGAGAACCTTTTGTTTTCAAAGACAGCTACTGCAAAGGTTAAAGAGACTTCTGACTGTCATACATTTTCTTAAGAAATGGATAGGAGATATCATATAAAAGGCCATCAAATCCAATTGTCAAATAACATCAGCTGTTGGCCTCAAATTTTGTAGGTGTGGTTAATTGGGGAAGGTCTAGATGCTTCTGAGCAGTTTAAGGCACAGAAAGGCACCCAGTTTATCCCATATTCACAGTTTCCACCAAGAATGGCACGCAAGGACACCTGCACCTACTCGATAACTCCTGCAATGGCTGTGCCTAAAACACTACAGAATGTGCACTCCTGTGAGGTAAACGAGGTCCCACTGAACTTGTAACTCTGCAAGCACTTTAATGCATGATTTCATTGGGTCTACCAATTTGAAAACTTTGCAGAATTGGCTGCCAAGGAGGGTCATGAGTGCATGGCGCATTGCTGGAATGGTTCATGCATTGGAGGGATGGAACGAGCATGAGTGCGGGGACATCATGCTAGACATGGAGAAAGTGTGGTCTGGTGCTCTTCTGCATGGATTCCGCCCTGTGGCTCAAGTTTGATTCTCCGGTTGCAATTGCAAGGCAGCGCAATAAGTTCTTGAAAGTTATGTCATATGCTCACGAGAACTATGCTACAGACATAGTAGTATGTTGATGTTCTATTCTCCATGCTCTGCCTCTTATCACTTAAGACCTTTGCTATCTAAAATTTAAGATGAACTCCTTTCTTGTAAAAGCATTCTGTGGAAGCAGGATAAAAAAATTCCATCTCTGATAAGCAGGGATGGGATGTACTCCCTCCATTATCTTTTGTAGGGCGTATGAAGATTTCTCAGTTTTAATCTATTGTAGGGCGCCAGTAGGTACCGAGCTCGTGGAGTCCAACCAGCGTCCAATCAAAAGCTTCAGCAATTACTTACCCTCTAAATACGAAGCACTACTTTGCTATGTAGCGTCCAATCAAAAGTTTTGTATGGCGCTGGATGATTACTGCATGCATACAGATTAGTGCACTTCATTTACTAACGCCTATCTCCCCTAGACTTCCTTGGTCTCTGTGAAATCTCTTCACACGCCCTACAAAATATAATGGAGGGAGTAGCATATAAGTGTTCTGATCTACTGCTAGCTGTTTACTACTTTATTCACACCCTACGCTCAAAGACCAATGATTAATTAATTCTGCATCCGTATTTCTCCATGCATCAATGCATATTTCAACAAGAAACCGGTATGGGAAATGTTGTTCACTCCCCATGTAGATATGTGGATGAAAGATCCGGTTCAATGCTTCATTTTGTTCATGATCCAGAGAAAGTAGAGATTGCATGTAATGACTTTTTTGACATAATATATTCAGTAATAGTGACCCCATATTGCCCAAGACAAAATGCAAAACCATGACCAGTGGCGGATCTAGGAAATAAGTTAGGAGGGGCTCATCTCATAATCTTTCATCCCTAGCCTCTCTTTTAAGCTTGAATATGTACAAATTTGTAGCGGGGGCTTAGGAGGAGCTCCATGGTCCGAGCGACGGTAGCGGGGGCTCGAGCCCACCCCGCCCCGTTGCTGGATCCGCCCCTGACCATGACCAACATATGCTCTGCTGACACAGAAATGGAGTAGCATCGCATAAGCTCTTCTAGAACCTATAAGATACTATAGCACTGCATAGTAATCATTGAAATGATGGGTTTATGGTATCTTATCATACAAACAACATTGTTGAAATGGGGAACTTCGAAAACCCTATCACAGTGTTGTAATCCTACTCATTTATCAACTGCTTGCCAGTACATCCATCTAATTTCGGTTTGCAACACATAATAACTGTACTGCGAAGGCGGTCATTGATAGCGACTCCAGATTCCTACCGTTTCATCCTTGTCAAATTCCACATTAAAATTTTCGTCATTTTCTGTTCTCCTTACCACAGCAAATTTCAGAATTGGAACTTGCTGTACTTCTCGGGTTTTCTCATAAGAAGGAAGTGTGAAGCTAATAGAAGTAGACAACAAACTCGCTTGTAGCAGGAAAAAAAAACATAGAATGCCGAGAGCGAAAACATCTTACTGTGTACGGCAGCGACGGGCGGAGCAGGCAAGGCCGCGCAGACGGCTCGAAGGATTCCACGAACGGCGCCCTAGATGCCGGGAACGGAAGCCGAGGAGGGCAACTGTCGATGCACGGCATCTCCCCTCCTCCACGGTGGCCGCCGCCAGCGGCCGCCGGGCCTGGCCCGGGAGGCTTGCGGTCGAGAGGACCCGGATGTGTGTGCGCGCGTGCACGCACGTGACGTTACTCCGTCCACGCGAGACGTTGGATCATCATTGGGCGGCTCAGATTGTGGAGACCGGTACTAATAATGGTTATTATGTTGCTTGATAGTACGGCGGTAATGCTGCCATTAACATGTCAGGAAGGCCGGACGTCTCGCTCCACTCACTGTCGCATGCGTCGCTCATTAAAAAAAATCAAATTCCCACGAAAGTTCGTCTTCCCACCGCACTCGTGCGTTGCGACTTCACGGCGCCATGTGGGCCGTCCGACTGTCCCAATCCGCCGCGCCGCGGCCTCCATCCCACGCCGTTGCTATCACCCCCCACGGTGCATCCCATTCCCACGGCACCTCCGTCTCCCGCAGAGAGGAGGAATCCTCCGCGTGAGGTATGCTGCCAGCCGCTCCACCGACTGTAGCTGCCACCAGACCCTGGTCGCCGGCGCCTCGGCCTCCGCCTCCAAGCTCCATGCGCGTGCTCAGCGAGTGAAGCAGCGCCTCCGTCCCCGTCGCACCGCCATGCTCCGTCCTTCGCCGCACCCAGGCCAGGCGCCCAGGAGATGGGAGCATCGCTGACCGGAACCGGCCGCGCCACCATACTCGACTGTCGGCTAACCGGAACCGGCCGTCCCCCGCTCTACGCTGCGTTGTACGGAAGAAGGGTGAAAACGCATGTTGCAAGCGTTTGTTTCAAATATTTCAGAGATATGTTGCAAGTGTTTTCATACGGATATTGCAAAAGTAGATCAGAATGTTACACATATTGCAATGGTTGTAGACGTATGTTGCAAGCTCTTGTTCTTAATGTTTTATCTGTTTTTTCCCAATGTATGTTGCAAGTGTATTTATTTGGATATTGCATATGTTTCACACATATGATGCAAGTGTTTTATCTGAATGTTATGTATGTTTACAATGGTTTTCAGTTTTTTTCAAGTGTTTTTGCAAGTGTTTGAGACACATGTTTCATTTGTTTTCAAATATATGTTGTAATTTGTTGCATCTGGATGTTTCAAAATTAGATCGAGTTTTGCTTCTCCCTCCTCGCCTTTCTGCTATCTCGCCTCGATGTCAGGTGCGGGAAGGCGGAGGCGACCCCACTGGTGCGAGCGGGCCCCACATGCTTGCGGGCAAGCACAACCGGCGAGACATAGGTCGGCAGGCGTGGTACTCGAGAGGAGGGCAGCGGCACGAGCGTCTGGATGTCCGTGCGCCAGCCACGCCCGTGGCGTATTACCATGTACCTGGATTTAGAAGCGAATGGGCTGATGGGCCTCTGTGTTTCCGGGCCACCTAACTAGTCTAATATTTACGGCCCATTTAGGGCCTTTATTGTCCATTTTCTTTTTTGCATTTTTCGGTGTATATATTTGGAGTTTCCGGCAGCTCTCTTCCCAACTTCTGCGGAACGGCTAGCGTTGAAGCAAAATCACACGAATTCAATTTGGAGGATGATTGATCCGGTTCCGGTGATTGAACTGCAAAACTTCTCTGCTGCTGCATCGTACAGAAACAAGTGTAACATGCGACGCAGCCTGCCTTCCCTTCCCCTCGAACGCGAGCAACACTGTTTTTATGCGATTTTCAGCAAGAAAATGCGACAACACCACACACCGTGACACCCTCTAGTGCTCCTCCAAGCTATGGCCGTGGCCTCACCGCCTCCTGGCGAGCTGGAACGTGCGCTTCAAGAACTGGTTGGCGGCCTCGTCGTCGCGGTGGCAGAGCACCCGGAGGATCGTGTTCGGGTCGGCGGGGTCCCACCTCCGCGTCGTGGGCGGCAGCGGCGTGCACCCGCCTCCTCCGCCGCCGTCGTCCTCGGCGCCGCCGGCCCCACCGATGGAGTCGCACGTCGCGACGCTGAAGGCGTCGATGAGGTAGTCCGTGGAGCGCGCCATGAGGTCGACGACGGCCTCGGCCGTCTCCGCCTCCCGCGCCACCACGTCCTCGGGGACCAGCCCTTCCCCGCACGTGGAGAAGGCGCGCTTCAGGCTCCGGAAGTCCTCCTCCACCGTGGCCTGGTCGGCGCGCGCGAAGCTCCGCTCGTTGCCGCCCGCCAGGAGCACCATGAGGAAGGCCTCGAAGGAGGCCCGCATCACCTCCCCCACCGCCACGGGCTGCGCGCGGTCCGCCAGCACGGACACCAGGAACGACAGGTTCTGCTTCAGCAGGCGGAGCGCGGGGCGGATGCGGGCGTCGGCAACGCTGCGGGCGTAGAGGCCCTGGTAGAAGGAGTGGCGCGAGTCCAGGAAGATGAGCCGGTGCGCGGCGACCTCGGCGATGGTGGAGATCGACGACTGCGCCGCGGCGCGCGCGCGGTCCAGGTGGGACGGCGAGGAGCACGACAGCGAGGTGTCGAGGGCCTCGACGTGGGTGAGCACGTAGTGGAGCGTGTTGAGGCGGACGTAGAGCCGCTGCGTGCCCCGGCTGATGGACGGCCGCGGGATGTGGTGCGAACCGCCGCCGCGCGGGCTGCCCTCCGGCGCCTGGCACGTCGGCAGCGCCGCCTTCTTCCAGAGCCGGAAGAAGCCCGAGTCCTGGTTGCACCTCGTCAGCGGCGGCAGCGGAGGGAGGTAGTTCTGTTTCGAACCTGTCGTCGTACCATTGCATCAACCACGTCCCAATAAGAAACAAACTTCTCTGGCACTCGATGTACAGAACAACCTGAAGCTTACCGCAAGACGCCACAAAGGAGATGTAGTCCTGGAAGATGGACTCCAGGCCGTCGACGAGATCGTGAACCACCTCGTCTTTCGCACTCGCTGGGATCTCGGAGAATTCATCGATGGTCAACCTAGCCAGCTTCATCAGCTCCATTGCGGACCCGGCAAACGGTTCTTCCTTGGATTTGGGTATCCAGCTCTAGATCGAAAACACGCAGCAGAGAAGGGATCAGTAAGTAAAAAATTCGAGCTCTGCCGTCCAAGTGTATGAGTACCTCAGTGTCTCTAGCTCTGAGGAGGCTGTCCCTGGCAAGCCCAAGCTTGTCGTCCATCCAGGCCTTGAGAAGTCCCATCACGACGGACTCCACCTCGAAGGGCTCCATGTCGCCCACCACAGCCTTGGCCCGGCCGTCGTCGCAGTCCGCCGCGTCCTCAGCCGTCATCTGCGCCAGGGCCTTCTCCAGCCTGCTCGCCGAGTGGAGCACGCGGACGAGCTCCTCGGTGAGGATGGTCACCTTGGCGAGGTACTGCCTCAGCACGACGCCGAAGCAGCCGTGCAGGGTGACCGCGGCCACCGCGACGGGCGCGGGGTGCCACCGCCTCAGCACCGGGCTGAAGTTCCTGCGCTCGAACATGGCCAGCTGCTCCGTGTCCCTGGCGAGCTGCATCAGGACGGACCCAGGGTCGCTGTCGCGGTCGATGATCACGCTGTCAGCCTCGCCGAGTCCGTTCTCAAGTATCTGCAACCGGATCAAAAGCGAAATGGTCATGGATGAAGAGAGGAATACTCTACCAGTTGCCGGCAGTTGCCATGATACAGCAGAAACATGAACTTATTACGTTGGTGAAGGCGCTCTTCATCGAACACCTGACGTAATAGTCGACGCGGTCTCCAGCAAAGTTCCCGTCGCCGGCGGCTTCCCGGTCAGCGATGATCTTGCCCGCGGCAAGCGCCAGGGACAGCAGGATCTCCATGCCTTCCGTCGCAGCGCCACCGATGCCCTTCTCGTAGCTGTCGTGGTAGTCCAGGAGGCGCTTCTCCGACCACTCCTGCATCCCACCGAGCGCGCTCAGGAGCACCTTGACGTACAGCGGGTCACGGCTCCCCTGCTTGGTGTCGGCTGCCACGTCAACGAGCACGGTGAGCGCCGCAGCGACGAGGTCCGGCTCCACCTGCCCTGTGATCACGTACTGCTGGAAGAAAACCCACGCCAAGCACACGTTGTGCAGGATCCTGTTGATGCCAAGCGTCGGCCACGTCTTCTTGATGAGCTCTAGGAGCTCGTCGACCTCGTCGAGCACCACGGTGCACTCCCTCAGGTCAAAGATGGTCTGGAGGAGGGAGCAGTAGAGGAGCACGTTGAGCGGGTACCCGTCGGCCCAGTGGGATGATTCTACAGCGGCGCCGGCGGTGCCGGAGCGCCAGGAGAGCGCGTGCACGGCGTTGGTGAGGGCGCGCATGACGTCAGAGTTCTTGCCGGTGTCGATGGCGCGGATCTCGGTTGCGCGCATGACCTCGCGGAACCGGAGCACGGCGGCGTGGAGGCGGTCGAGGGGGAGGGAAGGGTGCAGGATGAGTCCTGCCTCCAGGAGCTTGATCTGCCGGAACTGCCAGTGGTGGTACTCCTCGGCGTCGGCGAACTCTGCGGGCTTGAGCTGCCGGAGGAGTTCCAGCGGGAGAACGATCGTCTCCGCCCTCCTGCCCACCTGTGCAAACCAGACTTGTCAAGGAAAAGATGTAGACGAAAACGATCAATGCCGCCATGGGCGCCGACCTGACCGACGACGGTGCGCATGAGGGTGCGGCGCAGGCGCGCGTCACTCTGGTCAGTGACCCGCATCTGCTGCCGCATGATCTCCGCCGACGTCATCGGCCGCCGCACGCGGCCAGGGGACGCCGGGCCCGACGTCTGGCTCAGCGTGCGGGCCATCATCGGCTGCGCCCCCGACGACAGCCGCCTTGCCCTGAGTCCGAGCGCCTTCTTGACTCGGCTGCCCATGACGCCGCCCCCGGTGCCACTCCTCGCGCCAGCGCCGGCAACGGGCGACGACACCTCCCCTTCCGCCGCGCTGCCCCTGATGGATACCGCCGGGCCGGACGAGCGGCAGGACATGAAGAAGATCTCGTACGCGGTCTCGCGGAACTCGACGGGGCCGAGTGCATCGACGCGGCCGAAGGGGCAGTCGAGGCCGACCGCAGCGAAGTCGAGCTCGGTGATGTCGGACCGCGTCGCCGTGGAGCTCGCGGAGGCGGAGCGCGAGCGCTGGTGACCCCCCATCTCGTCCCGGCACGGCCCAGCCACCGAGAGAGACAGCCGGGGCTCGCGCGCGATCGGGAGTTTGGGAGGTGACGCGCGAGGACTCGGGGGAGAAGTGATAAAAAAATTGCAAAGGCAGAGACGCCCGGTGCATGCCGCGCCCAAATTGAGTCAACTATCTTCGCGCCGCGTTTGCAGGGTAACCACTCTGCCAGAATTTCATTTTTCATCCTGCTGCGTGCTTTGCACCAGAAAAAAAGAAGAGGAAGAAAAAAAAAAGTCACGATATAAATCTGCGATAGCTGCTACTTTCTTTTATCCTCGATCACGCAAAAGACACGTTTTTATATTTATAAACCAGTACCTCCAAAACATTCTTCCAGGTCAGCACCTCCAAATACATAAAAAAAATAGCTTCACTCCAGCTTTGTCTAGCCAAATGGCGCATCGAATTCATTGAACAAACATCTGCTACCGACCTACCAAATCCTTCGAGGGCCTGACTCGGGCCGTTTGGATCATAGAATTCCTAAAGGAAAATATAGGAATTAAGATTCCTCCATTTCATGTACTGTTCATTTGTTTGGAGCATAGGATTGAGCATATCCTTTCCTGTTGAAAGTCTCATCATCCAAGCATTTTGAAGGAAAAGGAAACATCCTTAAGCTAAAGGAATTCTTCCTATGACATGATGCGTTGTTGTCCGAGCTAGCCAACACGAACTTCTATGAGCATCGGTGAGAAAAGAGGCAAGAGTCAAGGAAACATTTTTTTTATTTATACACATCATTTGTGTTCTTGGGTGTGTTTAGTTCCCAAAATATTTTGGTTTCAGGTACTGTAGCATTTTGTTTTTATTTGGTAATTACTGTTCAATCATTTTATTTGGTAATTACTGTTCAATCATGGACTAATTTAGCTCAAAAGATTCAACTCGCAATTTCACGGTGAACTGTGCAATTAGTTTTTTATTTCGTCTATATTTAATGCTCCATGTGCCGCAAGATTCGACGTGATGTTTTGGGATAAAATATTTTGAGAACTAAACACACCCCTTATCATCCACCACTCCAGAACTTTGATCAATGATCTACGCTTCAGTGCTCCGTTGTTGAATTAATGACCTACCCAAGCTAATCTCAAGCTATCAAGTTTAGCAAAAACATGCACATCACTAGTCTAAACAAAATGAGATTCTTCTACTATCTCATTCCTCCATTTCAAACACTCACTCTTATAAAATTCTTAGTTTTTCATTCCTCTATTTTACCACCACATTCCTTTTCTATTCATCTATTTTCTCTCATTCCTATGTTTTCAATTACTTCGTTCCAAACAGACTTGAATGCCGCAAGAACCAGCGCCTCAAACCCATCAAGAGGAGTCTGACATTCCCAGCCGATTCAATAGAGGAAATACATCTCTAGCACCATCACCCTCAGGCCTCAGCTCAACCAATGGTGACGAGCCATAAACAACTTCTGCATCTGTGTGTTGGCAAAGAAACGAATGGCCCGAAAGCTCAACGGGGACAGCTCCGCAGCGAGGTAGACCAGTTCTTCCCACGAACCCGTCACAGAGACCGGTTCACAAAAAAAAATTCAAAAAGGAGGAAAAAGACCGCTTCATCAGCGCCGGTTCAGTTTCGAGTCATAAGTAAAATCCTCACCATACGAAGCAGCAGCACCAGCGCAATCTTCGGAGAGTATCGGGTGCAAGCCAAAAGCCCCCATCTAAAACAGATCCAGTTAGAAACTAATCAAACCAACCTAGATGTAGGATGCTAGGAAGATGATATACACCGGCCACCAGATCCCAGTTCCCCTTCGCTCACCAGAGGCACCGGTGAAGCTGGGGGTCACCAGAGAAGGGAAACCGGCAAGCAGCAAAGCTGCTCACTATAAGAACCAAGTCAAACAACCGATGCAGTATTTATTTTACATGAAATTGAATCAAATCAGAGATACCAGAACTCTCCAATCATGGCATAGTGAGCGAGGGAGTTATATATATGCGTTTCATTTCTTTTCATTTACAGAATTCACTGGAGTGTGGTTTAGCAATAACTGAATAGTCAACTCAATGTACAATTATATGGCATTCATGCTAAACAAAAAGAAAAGCACCAATGGCTTCCATACCAAGGGGTAGAACTATATTGAGTATACTATGTGTTATGCAACTACTTATAGGGCATAGACATCATGGCAACTAAAGGATGCCTCTAGCACTAAAAGTTCACCTATACATTGGGGCATTGCTATATCACAAGCATCCACAATCACCAGTATGCAGACAAGCCGCCCTTGCGCCACACAGCCGAGACCTTGCCCATGCTCCCCCAGACCCAGCCACAGTGGCTCCAGCCAACATGTTGCACTTCGTCTGTTGATAAAAGTTTGCCATTAAAACATGCTCTTTGGGAAGCGAGTGTAAGCTTGCACCTAAAACTCAAATTTAACTTTTAACTTCTAACCACAAATCTGAACTAGATCATACCAAGAAAGGTACCACATGCACATAAAGCTACACATTTGTTTCAAGATCCTTAGTTTAACTTAGCAAAACTTGAAGGAAAAAAAACAATAGGATAACTAATCTTCAACTTATTAATGATGACAAGAACCTTCATATACCTATTTCCAAGAGAAGACTCTCAAAAATTCACGAACCTGTGCTAGACATGCTGAAAGAATCCAACCAATGTATCCTTGAATGTCAAGTTTTAGGGGAAACACATCTAATAAATAGGGATACCAAGATCATTTCCCCTCTATACTAATCCGTCTGGAAAATTCTAGAATGTCACAATTTTTGGCACGGACATAGTACTATGGAAAAGAGTTACATGATGCATTCTGGTATCAGAAACATAAAAAACACATTGGGATCGAAAATACATCGATCCAGATTGTAGCAATTCATCATATTTGAAGTTTTCTCAACTCTTTATTGAGCATCTCAGAGTTTTGATTATGAGTACTAGATCAATCTGCATCATGTCTACAACATGATCTAACATCGCACTAGATCTAGGTGTTTTGAGACAAGTGCTCATGCAAATTAACCCAGGCCTCTATAGTACATAGAATACGTTGTTTCAACAATTACAATGCTCATCTGACATAATTCTCAAGGGGAGAACATCAGCAACTTATGTGAAAAAGATTCCGTGTCAAGGGATATAACCATATTTTTTATTATAATATACCATTGGCCACAAGGTAAGCGATAAAAGGCATCATTACCAAAAAAAAAAAAAAGAAACAAGTATGCACTTCATAAAAACTTATCAGAGGTCAACTGGTCATCAACATAGTAAACAAAGGGAAATTAATTATGATGTTGCGCCCATCTGTGTATGCCTTGATTATAAGCAGCTATAAGGGTCTGTTTGGTAAAACGACTATGAAACCTACCCCTCTCTTTATCTCCCTTGAAACAGTTGTAAAACATCTCTATTTCCACCCATTTGGAAAAGCAGAGAGCTGAAAGCCAATAGCAGACTCTGAGGTACTGCAAAAATTATACTACGCGAAAGTAGCTGCTTCCGGAAAAGCAGCTTTTTTTTGGTAACAAAAGCACTTTCCAGAAGGTGAACCAAACACAGCCTTATAAGAAATAAACAAGCAAAACTAACCCTCCTAATCATACTACCTCATCCAGCAAGTTTCTTTACTTAAAAAAAATCAATAATTTCACCTAAATAAATAGTGATAAGGTAAACAAATATAATACTTTTCATGATAAATACATTGTTTGTGTGGTCAATCTAAATGTCTAGCGCAATATTATTGCTCAAAAGTTAAAACTGACACGTTTACCGTCAATTTTCCTAATGGATATGGTACACAGTAAATCTGAATGAACAAAGCTAAGAATCGTCTAGAGTTTCGCTTCGACAAGTACCAGAGTCAAAAAGATTTTGCCAGACAAAACGTGAACATAGAATCTTTGATTCCACATACCCACTATCTTGTAGCACAGCACAAGACCCTTCAGAAAATGAAGCACTTAAGCTGGTATCTTGCATTCTGTCAGCACCCCAATATTGAAACTTTTCGCCAGCTCATCATGTAAATCGCTGTCACATGCCTTTTTCAGATGCCTGATTTCATAGACCTTGCTTGGGCATCTCTAAAAAGGAATGTCATCCCATTCAACCTGTACATAAAGGAAGGTAGGAGGAAGGACAATTACTTTACTTGCCGAGCCTTGACTGTTCTACAATACAATTGTACACCTAAACATTCAAGTAGCTTCACAGATAACCCAGTTATCTATACTACCTCAGAAACTTGGCGCTACAATCTTTGCTGCTAATAAGCTTACTGCTGCTTGGAAAATAACGAAATCTAGGGCCAAATGGATGGAATTCATAGCTTGATGATATACTTGAAGAATGTACCATTCCAGCTACATAAAAACACTTGCACTACAGTTGAACATACTGTTAGAAGCAGCTACAGCATCAAGCAACTATGACTGCATATTTCAGGGTTTGCATCTGTTTCAAACCATCAATGTTGAATTGTTGATTCCACATGTCAATACAACCACCAAATATAGAACATTACAGAATATAGGTAGAGCAAGATCCAGCATAAATACTACCGTCAAACACAAATATATGATCTGTAGAATAGAGGTACAACTAGATAATTTTGTCCATAAGCAGTCAAGCTACTCAAGCTTATAACTAGAGATGAAGCAACCTGAAACTCCACTCATGGCAAAGCACACAGATGGATAAAGCTAAATGTAAAAATTAATAAAAGCATTCTGCAAGATACTGCTACTCCACATTATAGCTACTTATTGACTAGAAGTTCTAGTAGTATGCCACTAAAGGATCAAGCATTCCAACCCGGAGAAATACTGATTTAACCAGCAAATGGGCAATCTTCAGAATGCTGAGAGCAATCAGAGAGACTGGAATGACAAATCAATACATAGGCTGCCCACATGCGCTGGTTCATTTCAGACACTCAAAATGCCTCTCTTTACTGAGCAACCCTTGGCTGCACACTGCCATAGCCAGTGCCATAATTTGATTGCCCTTCAGCACCTCCATTGACTGAACCGCCAAATCCACCACCTTGTGAAGGATCACTCCAAGCACTTGAGTAGCCAGAGTTGGCACCCCCACTTCCATAGCCCGCACTGTATCCAGATGCTCCACCAGTAGCAGGATTGCCAGCACCATCACCACGTGCTCCATAGGCCCCATATCCTCCATGACTAGCATACGATGGATCCCCTCCATATCCACCATACCCATAGCCCTGGCTTCCATAGCCTGCAGGTCCACCAGGTGCTTGACTACTGGGAGCATTGCCACCACCAGAAGAGTTGTTCCAAGCACTATAACCAGCACTGCCACCATACCCTCCAGTTCCATATGCAGATGGAGCTTGACTGCCCCAAGGTCCTCTATTTGAGCCTGGAGGTCCACCTTGGTAACCAGAACCAGCTGCACCTGGGTTTCCATAATGTCCACCATAAGCAGCAGGAACACCTCCATATCCTCCAGCCCCATAATTTCCATATCCAACTGCAGGGTTAGCACCATATCCATACCCAGCTGCCCCAGCACCATAGCCTCCTGCACCGTAGCCAGGATAGCCACCACTACCCTGCTGTGCCTGCCCGTACCTGCCACCATCACTTCTACCATCATAGCCACCAGAGCTGGCGTTATGGCCATTGTTGCTCTGATAGCCCCCACTTCCCCCAGAACGCCCACTACCAGAGCCACCAGGGTTCGCCTCACGGGGCAATGCGCGCTTCACCTCAACCAGCTTCCCACCAAGATCATGGAAGGTCTTGTGCAGCACGCGGTCAACCGCATCCTCAGAGTCAAAGGTGATGAATCCAAAACCACGCGGGCGCTGCGTGTTCTGGTCATACATGACAACAACGTCAGTGACGCTGCCGAAGGTCTGGAAGTACTGCCGAAACCCATCCTCAGTCAGAGTAGAGGGCAGCCCGCCCACAAAGATCTTCTTGGTCCGAGCACCACTTGCATCGCCGCCCCCGCCACCGCCGCCTCCTCCACCGCCAGTGTTCCTCCCACCGCTAGGGTTCGCGGCCTTGGAGGCCTGCTGCTCCTCCCGCGAGAGTGCCCGCTTCACATCGACCTGAGGCAACAAAAGCACCAGCAAAACCGAAAGAAATCCTGATCAAGCTCGGACGGTGGGGCAGATCAGAAGACGACCGAAGTATTCGACCTAGGGTTTCGCGTCAGGCGAAGAGGTGGGGTTGCCATACCGTGCGGCCGTCGAGGGTGTGGGGGTCCTGCAGCGCTCGGTCGACGACGGCGGGGTCGGCGAAGACGACGAACCCGAAGCCGCGGGGGCGGCCGGTGATCTTGTCCCGCATGACGGCGGCCTGCGTAACCTCGCCGTAGGCGGAGAAGTGCTCGCTCAGCTTCTCCTCCGTCGTCTCCCAGGAGATGCCGCCGATGAAGAGCTTGCCCTGGTCCAACTCCATCTCTCCTCCTCCACCTCCGCCTCGCGCTCGCCTGCTGCTGCGGTGGGGGAGAGAGGGAGAGAGGAAGAGAGCGGAATTGGGGATTCCGGGGTGCCGATTTGGGTTTGGGGGTAGGGTGGTTTGGGGAGATATTTTAGGTCCGGCGCCTGGTGGGGACCGGAAGCAGCCGCGGCCCGGAGGGTTTTCGTGGGGCTTTTCGTGTTGGACTTTGCACAAGTTTTCACACGACCAGAGTCGGAACTTCCTACAACTTTGGTCATGGCAATACAACTATTTTTGTCATGAGATCTCGTGAGATTTACGCGTCTTTGGTTGCTGTTATAAAATTGTACTACCTCCGTGCCTCCGGCCATGAAAAAAATTCAGCATTAAGCCCATGTTTAGATCACCTCAAAATTCCAAGTTTTTTCACTCTCTCTCCATCACATCAATTTTTAGCCGCTTGCATGGAGTACTAAATGTAGGTAAAAAAATATCTAATTACACAGTTTAGTTCAAAATCACGAGATGAATCTTTTGAGCCTAGTTGGTCTACGATTGGACAATATTTGTCAAATAAGACGAAAGTGGTACTATTCATCAGGTTGAAAAAATCTTCAATCTAAACAAGGGCTAAGTGTATTTGTAACGACCCTGGGCCGCTGGCGACGAGCCGACGACGTGAGCAGCACGGTGGATCGCTGGATTCTGCCGAAGAGCAGAGGAACCTTGGGTTCTCTCGCTGTTCTATTAAGTTCAACAATATTCGAGGATTGTCTTAGAAGAAAACAGTATAGAAATATAAGGCACTCGGCCATTGTCTGCGGGACTCACTGGTCATACACTAATACAAAATAACCACTACTGAGTACGCTTTCTTCCTTTGCGGATTATGCTTTCCTTCGTGTCTTCACTCCTAGGCTGTGACATCTCCCCCGCCTGAAGAATCTGCTTGTCCCCAAGTAGGAGCTTCTGGAAACCTAGTCTTCAGAACATGATAATCTTCCCAAGTAGCAGATGATGGATGCAACCCTGTCCAAGTGACCAGTATCTGAGGAACAGCGGTGTTACCTTTCCTTACCAGACGACGTTGAAGGATCTGTTCAGGGACATCTACTTTAGCCTAGAAATCAGTAACAGTGGGTAGAGTGGAGAAAACTAGTGTATAGTCTGGTGTATATGGTTTGAGTTGGAAAATGTGGAACACTGGATGGATCTCACTTTATGGAGGTAATTCTAGTTTATAAGTAACAAGTCCAATTTGCTCCTGAATTTTATAGGGTCCAAGGAATTTATAAGCCAGCTTTGGGAAAGGTCTATTAGCAACAGAAGATTGAGTGTAAGGTTGTAACCTGAGCAACACCGGATCACCCACCTCAAAATGCCTGTCAGACCTGTTCTTGTCTGCCTGCATCTTCATCCTATTCTGAGCTTGCTCAATCTCTTTTTCAGTAATTGAAGATGGGCTTCTCTGTCAGCAATAACCTCAGTGACTGCTTGTGGTGTGTATCCAGTAGGTTGTGGTGTGGCTCCCAAATTAGGTTCATAGCCATAAAGTGCCTTAAATGGAGAGCAGCCTAGAGCACTATGGAAGGAGGAGTTGTACCACAATTGTGCCAAAGATTGATCCTTTCTGTTTGGCCATCAGTTTGAGGGTGGTATGCTGTTGAGAGAGTGAGCTGAACTCTGTAAAGCTTGAAGAGATGTTTCCAAAATGCACTGACAAAGATTCTATCTCTATCACTCACAATACTGTTTGGTAAGCCATGTATTTTGACAATGTTGTCCATAAATAGCTAGGCCACAGTAGTTGCTGAATAGGGGTGCTTCATAGGTATAAAATGAGCAAACTTCGTGAGTCTATCAACTACTACCATGATCACATTATATCCTTCAGATTTTTGAAGACCTTCAATAAAATCCGTTGATAAATCCTGCCAAACACCTGCTGGTATAGGTAGAGGCTGTAGTAACCCAACAGGATGAGTATGAGAATGCTTATTGTGCTGACAGATATTGCATTGCTTGACATAATTGTCCACATCATTCTTCATCCCTTTCCAAAAGAAAAGTTTCTTCAGCCTTTGATATGTTGCAGTTCTTCCAGAATGTCCTCCAATGACCGATGAATGGAAGGCAGCAATTAACTTGGTTTGTAGAGCTGAATTGTTGCCAATCCAAATCAAATGTCCTTTTCTAATGAGGCCTTGGTCTAGAGTGAGACCATTGCTGTTGGGCTAGAGAGAGCCAATTGTGAGAGGAGTTCTTGAGCTTGAGCATCAGTGGCATAGGAATTCATCACCTCCTGAATCCACTGAAGTTGTAATTGAGAAAAACCACTTGCAATGCCATCATGTGGGCTACCCTAGAAAGGGCATCAGCTGCTAAGTTCTCTTTACCTTGCTTATAGATGATTCGAAATTAAAGGCCCATCAACCTTGTCATTGCCTTCCTTTGCATATCAGAGTGCAGGTTCTGCTCATTGAGATATGATAGTGATTTGTGGTCAGTTAAAATGAGAAACTCCTACCTCTATAGATATGGTCTCCACTTCTCTATGGACATGATCAATGCAAGGAACTCTTTTTCATAAATGGATAGGTTCTTGTGTTTATCATCCAGTGCCTTACTTAGGTATGCTATTGGTTGCCCCTGCTGCATGAGCACATCCCTAATGCCATCGCCACAAGCATCTGTTTCTACCTGAAACTGTTATTGAAAGTTGGGTAGGGCCAACACTGGAGTAGATGTCATGGATACCTTTAGATTGTCAAAAATTTCTTGAGCTTGTGCATTCTACTAGAACTGGTTGAGTCTAAGGACATTGGTCAATGGCTTTTCTATGATTCCATAATTCTTCACAATTTTCATGTAGTATCATGTTAACCCTAAGAATCCTCTGAGTTCAGTCATATTGGTTAGGGTGGGCCAGTTAAGCATGTCTTGGGTTTTAGCTAGGTCAATGGCTACCCCTTTGTCTGATATTATGTGTCTAAGATACTCCAGGCTTGTTTGAGCAAATGTACATTTTGAAGCCTTGAGATATAGCTTATTGGCTCTCAGGATCTCAAACACCTCCTGGATGTGCTGAATCTGCTCCTCTCTGTTTGTACTATAGATCAATATGTCATCTAGGAAGACCAAGACAAACTTCCTTAAGAATGGTTGAAGCAACTGATTCATGAGACATTGGAAAGTAGCTGGAGCGTTTGTTAGACCAAAGGGCATTACTTTAAACTCATAATGACCTTGATGTGTTTTAAATGCTATTTTATGCTCATCTTGTGGTAACATCCTAATCTGGTGATAGCCTGACCTTATATCCAATTTATTGAAAAATCTGGATCTAGCCAATTCATCCAAGATTTCTTCCACAATTGGCATGGGAAACTTGCTCTTGATTGTCATTGCATTTAGCTTGCTGTAGTGAACACAAAATCTCCAATCACCATCTTTTTTCTTTACTAGCAGCACTGGGGAAACAAAGGGACTATTGCTGTGAGCGATAAGACCAACTTCCAATAGTTGTTCCACTTGTTTCTCAATTTCTATCTTGTGAAGTGGTGAGTAGTGGTAAGGCCTGGCATTCACAAGCACTACATCTGGGTATAATGGTATAGCATGATCATAGCTTCTCTGAGGTGGCAATTGCTTGGGATCCTAGAATAAGTCAGCATACTGAAGTAACAAATCTTGCACGTCTTCAGCTTGCTTGTGTTGTGGATCAGTGGTTGAAGAGATGAAAGCAGTGGGACTGTCAACCACAACATATGCCCAAATGTCATTTCCTTTGAGGGACTTTAAAACCTGTTTGGCAGTGATTGTGTGTAGAGATAGAGACTGTGGTTGAATCCCTTTTAGTGTCACTGATCTGTCCTGGCGTTGAAACTGCAGAGTCTTTGCTTGCCAATCACACTGCATGGGATTGAATGTCTTGAGCCAATCAAAGCCTAAGATAGCATCATAGGGTAAGAGATCGAGCACTATCATATCAGTTTGGAAAGTGTGACCTTGGATGTACCACTTGAGGCTTTTCACTATTTTGGTAGCAGTCATTCCACTTCTATTGGCCAGCTTAACCTTTTGCTCCTGCATGGTTACTGTGGGAAGACCAGTGAGGCTAACAAATTGTGAACTCACAAAACTGTGCCTGCTGCTAGTATCAACCAGAATGAGCATTGTCTTGTTCTACACAGTGGACTTGAGTATGATAGACTCATTAGCTTCTGCTCCAAACATTGCATTTAGAGATAAGTGGCAGAAATTTTGAGTCAACATGTCATCAATTGCCATTTCATTGAGAAGATCTTCACTTATTTCCTTATCTAGATCATTGAGAGCCAGAGCATTGAGTTGAGGCTTTGCTTTCTTTTCATACTGTTCAGCATGGCCTGGTTCATATTTCTCCCCACAGTGATAGCAGACATTGTTGGCTTTCCTGTAATCCCTTAATTGTTTGTCCCGCCAGAGATTCCCATAGATGGATGGTGTCTTGGTCTCAGGCTTGGGCTGTTGTGGTTTGGAAATGGGTTGCCTGTTTTGATACTTAAGCTTCCACCTGTCCACCAACTTTTGCTGAATCTTGGCAATCACAACAACTCTTTCCACAGTAGTTGGGACCTAAGGTTCAACCATTGCTCGAACATCATCTATGAGACCCCTCACATATTATGTAGCAAAGAACATGGCATCATAATTGGAACCATGCATGGACACATCATATTGCAATGACTTAAATTTGGTAGTATATTCCTCCACAGTAGAAGTCTGCCTCAAATCCAACAGGTCATTGATGGCTGATCTGTGATCATCACTGCCAAATTGTTGTTGGACATCAAAAGACAACTGTTTCCAAGATACTTTAGGATTTGTTATCTTATAAATCTACCACCACTTAGCAGCATTGTCTTCCAAATGCATGGTTGCTGCCTCCACCCAAAGATGCTCAGGAATCTGATAGATGTGGAAGTAGTTTGTGAGATTTGTCCAACAAATCTTGGGTTGAGACCCATATGTTGTATGAAAATGTAGCTTAGGTAAGTGAAAGGTCCTAGATGGCTAGAGGGGGGGTGAATAGCCTATAAAAATTCTACAATAAACACTAAGCAAACTTGTTAGAATAACAAACGGCGTAAAGCGAGTTTTACTTAGCCTATGGTTGTGATGCAAGCCTCTTAACCACAAGTCTAGTAGAATATGATCTCTAGTTCACACAAGGGCTAAGTCACTAAACTTACACTAGAGAGCAAGCTAACAACTACTAGCAAAGGCTAACACTAGGGCTACACAAGATAACTAGTAAAAGTAAATGCGAGAGAGAGGATTGTGAATCTTATACCGACGGTGGAGTGAAGATGTTGCCAATCACCAAGATGATATACAATCAATCAATATTGACAAAACACAATATGAAGACCAATCACCGGGAGACAAGAGACACAATATTTTTGTTCACCCGGTGTTCACTTGTGCACCGACAAGCTACGTCACCGGTTGTGTCGACCATCACTTAGATGGTTCCTCGGTGTGACCCACAAGTCACTTGTCCCTCAAGGCATGCCCCGCAAGGCACCGCAAGACACCACTCTCAAGTGAGGTAACTCAATGACACGCGTAATCTACTAGAGTTGTTTTTGGCGCTCCGCCGAGGAAAGCACAAGAACCTCTTACAATCAACCGGAGGTGGCCAAGAACAATCTTCTTCTCTTGCCAATGCCTCCAACAATCTCCAAGCCAGCTAGGAGTGGTACTCTTCAAGAGTAACAAGAAATCCACCGGCTAAACCACCTACAAGTATCACTAGATGCTCTCAAGCTATGCAATGCACTTTGGGATCACTCAATCTCACTTTTGATTTGCAATCAAGCAAGAGAGATGAGTGGGAGGAGAAGCTCTAGCTCAAAGGATGCACAAGAGTATTAGAAATCACGAGAGACCTCCCCAAGGGCCGGCCAACAAGTATTTATAAGCATCCCAAACGAATAGAGCCATTGTACCCCTTCATTGCGCGCTTTTCGAGACAACCGGACGCGCTGGTCGAAACTGATCGGACGCGGACGCGCTCAACCGCGTCCGATCCTCCAACGGTCACTGCGCGCCAATGGTCAAACCAACGACCGGACGCGCCCCAGGCAACGACCGGACGCGCCCCTCAACCGACCGGACGCGCCGCTCAAACGACCGGACGCGCCGATCGCACAGTACCGCGCGCCTGCGAAGCAACGACCGAACGCGCTCCAGGCAATGACCGGACGCGACAGTGCCAGCGTCCGGTTTGAGTCCAGTAAGCTCCCTCAATGACCAGACGCGTCCGATCGCGTGTGACCGGACGCGCCGCGCGTCCGATCAGCTTTACTCCACGCGCAACACTTCTGGGTGCCTGACCGGACGCGCCGGTCCCGTGAGTGACCGGACGCGCCGGTTGCAAACCCTAGCACCCGCGTGCCTGACTGCTGCGTTGTACTGACCGGACGCGTTCGGTCATACCTTGACCGTGTCCGGTGCAGCGTCCAGTCACCTCTGTGACCTCTGTTCGCCTTTGTTTCTTTTTTGACTTCCGACGTAGTGGAAAATAGGCATTTCAACTCCTCAAAAACGCCTGAATCTCGCGCTCGCAAGCTCAGCGAGAGAGAGAGAGGGACCCAAACCCTCTCTACCGCTCAAACTTCATCGCCTTCGTAAATGTGCCAACACCAACAAGTGATCACCACCTTTTGCACGTGTGTTAGCATTTTCATAAACATTTTTGAAGGTTTTCCAATTAGCTCACTAGGCCCTACATGCAATGCACTTCATGAATTCACCTAGTGGCACCCGTGCATCGAATAACCGATAAGACTTCCCCTCTTAATAGTTCCGCTATCGATCCTAAACCACTCACACCCTCTATGGTGTCTTGAGTACAAAACAAAATGGCCCTATGGTTATACCTTTACCTTGAGCTCATTTTATTTTTCCAAAAGATATGATCCACTTCATATCATCACATGACCGTCTCGATCCATCGACCTTGACTTTACTTGCTCTTCACCGTTGCATCGGTCCGTCGGCGCCAAGTCTTGCTCAAGCTTTACCATCGCATGGTCCTTCGCTTCGAAGCCTCGACTTGCCCTTCACCTTTACAACCGGCCCATCGAGCCAAGCATCATCTTGGTCTTCATCATCTTGGTCACATGAGTCAATGTCATGTCTCATATTCAATGACCACCTTTATCTAAATCATCCACTTAGATATAAAGGTTAGTCGCAGGTTTCATCAATTAGCCAAAACCAAACTAGGGACTTTCAGTAAGACATGATGAGGTAAGGTTTTAGTTCTTGGTGGTGGTTTATGAGTTTTGAACCTGTGGGATGGCTCTGGTTTGAATGTGTTTTTCCCTTTGGCAGTAAAGACATTATCAAAAATGGTTTCATCATCAGCTATCACTGATTCCTCACTGACAGAACTAGCTTCACGCTCAAATTGGCGAAGAGTGAGCTGAGTGCCTAAGCCACTGTCTGTCCATTTTCCTTGACCTTCTCAGTGATAAATTTCTGATCAGCAGTGCATTGTTCGACCTTCCTCATGGTGTTTGCTAACTGCTGCTTGACTTCCTGCTAAATGGTGCCCATGTCATTAAGACTAGTGAACAACAGATCTAAATTCTCCATCACTTGCTCCCACTGAGTCTTCTCATCAGCTGCACTGTTAGACATCTTCTCCAAGAGAATCTATGTCTGTGCCGAAGGCTTCGGGATCTTCGAAGGCGCTGTGATGCTTGACTACAGAAGAATACCAATTGGATTTCAGTGCAGCAATAGGTTTAGCCAAGGCCTCCCCTTTCGCGTGCTCACCGATTCCCCAACTCCCGGAACTGAGGCTCGATCGAGGGATTTTACACGGAAACAATTGTCTTGCAACCCAAATCGAAGGATAGTTCACCGTCGTTCACCACCGCTTAGCAACTTACAGAATTTTACATGGAAACAATGGCTCCGCAACCCTAGGTTGTAAATCAATGCTAGCCAATGAAGTAGTGAGCAGTATAGAAAAGCTCATTGTGGTTCCTACCGCCGAACTCGATCTGGTCGATGCAGAAACCCCAGTTGATGAAGAAGTATGCGAAGAGTGGTGTGTGATGTAGGCTAGGTGGAAGGTTTGGTGGAGGGTATAACTGAGGAACACAAGGTAGGAGACGTCGACACTGCCACTGACCCAACTCAACCTAAGGAGGGACTTCTGGGATCTTAGGTTGAACACCTTGAGGGCGTGAGCCGAAATCGCCTACCGACTAGAATTATGAGCTGTAGATCGAAGCAAATAGGTGTAGAACATACCAAGAGATGGATGACCTCCTTGGTTGTGGTGGTGGTGGTCACCTGCGCCGTCACTAGTAGGGTTGAGGACGAGGGCGGACCAGAGAAGATGGGCGACACAGCACTGAAAGGTCCTTATTTGGTTTTGGTAATTAAGTGACAACCTTAGATGGACTAATTATGTTTTTATGAGATACACAGGGAATTAGTTCACAGGTGATGGTGTCATGAAGGAGCTCATTGCATATGAGACATGACATGGAGTCATGTGACCAAGGGGGCGAAGATCAAGATGAGACTTGGCTTGATGGACCAGTTGCAAGTGTGAAGGCAAGTCGGAGGCTTTGGAGCGATGGACCACGAGGTAGTGAAGCTTGAGCAAGACTTGGCGTCGATGGACCGACGCAATGGTGAAGAGCAAGTGAGGTCAAGATCGATAGACCAACAAGGTCACATGATGATATGAAGTGGATCATATCATTTGTGATATGGTTGGTGCATGTGTTGCATCAACGTCGGAGGAGATAGAGTGGGATGCGTAAGACAAAGGTATAACCTAGAGCATTTCTATTTCACCGGTCAAAGGTTGTGTAGAGAAGTGCATGACCGGGTTTAGGATAGATGGCCGTACTATCAAGAGGGGCAAACTTGTTTGCATATCGGTCATCTAGTGCCACTCGAGTGATCTAACTTTGCATCGTTGCTAGAATCGAGTGGAGTGGCTAACTCCTTTGATGTAAATGATTGTGAAAATGCTAGCACACATGCACATGGTGATATACACTTGGTGGTGTTAGCATATTTGCAAAGGCAGTGGAGTTTGAGAGGTAGAGATGGGTTCAACGCTTTTTGCGGAAGTGAAATGCCTATTTTTCACTATGCCAGAGGTGGAGAATTTCTCTAAGTCATCGTGGATAGAAACGGAGGCGAACAGAGGTCACTAGTTGTGACCGGGCGTGGTCTCGGTTTGATCGGATGTGTCCGGTTAGTGGCAGAGCAGTGCGCGGTGCGAGGGCGATCAGTTTGACCGGCGTGTCTGATCGTTCGTGAGACCGGCGTGTCCGGTCAGGCACCTAGAGGGTCTGCAGCACGTGAGGTCAAACGCGTCCGGTTGTGTAGGTGCTTACTGGAAACAACCGGATGCTGACACTGTGGTGTCCGGTTTGTCAAGCGTGCGCATTCGGTCGGTTGAGCAGCGCGTCCAGTCACTTAGTGACCGTTGGTGCGCTGAGTCGATTGTTGAGATCTGGTGTTCGACGTTGAACGTGGGTGACACATGGACGGCTGCGAGTAACCGAACGTAGTGCAGCGTGTCCGGTCAGTTCGACCGGCGCGTCCGGTCGATGCGAAAGACGCCCAGTGAAGGGGCCAATAGCTATATTCGTTTTATGGGGCTATAAATACTTGTGGTGGCCGGCCTTGGTCGGCAGCTGAGCACACTTTAGCCTTAGTGGCTTATGTTGTGGTGCTTGGGAGCCCTCTAACTCACTCATGCTTGATAGTGTTCATCAGATCGAGTGAGAGAGTGA
The DNA here is from genome assembly GCA_038087645.1 of Saccharum hybrid cultivar R570. Taxonomy (NCBI): domain Eukaryota; kingdom Viridiplantae; phylum Streptophyta; class Magnoliopsida; order Poales; family Poaceae; genus Saccharum; species Saccharum hybrid cultivar. Next base: position 249,258 of record JAQSUU010000049.1, on the reverse strand, counting down.
TTCTAGTGCGTTGCATCGTGAGGATTGTATCGAGTGGCACTAGGTGTTCGAGTTGCAGGCCGATGGTGCTTGTTACTCTTGGAGGTTGCCACCTCCTAGATGGCTTGGTGGCTTGAGGCTCCGTCGAAGCTCGCAAGAAGATTGTGCGAGGCTCCAGAGAAACTTTGTGAGGGGCATTGTGCTCGCCCTGCGGGAGCCATGAAGAGCAACTCTAGTAAAGTGAGACGCGAAGGGTGATAAGTGGTCCAGCTAGGTCAAGTGCTAGAGCTCGTGGTTTGGAGGATCTCCATCTTGTGAGTGGATGTGCGGCACCCGCTAAGGGTTTGACTCTTGATAGTCAATTAGCTCGTGATCCAACAAGTGGGTGTATTGCCACAACGAGAAGAGCAAGAGGACTGGCAGCAACCTTGGAGCTTGTCTCAACGGGGACTAGCATGTTGGCAAACACGTGAACCTCGGGATAAAAATCATCATGTCAACCTTGTTCATCCCGTTGGTTTGCAATCTCCGAATCACAAGCTTGTATTACTTTCACATATATACTTTGTGCTTGTGTAGTTGCTCTTATATCTAGTTGTGTTTGTGTAACTAGCTAGATATCTTCTTGCTTGTGTAGCATAGAAGTAGCACCCATTGCGTGGCTAATTTATTTTGTGTAACCTTGTTAGTCACATTGCTTAGTTTGTGTAGCTAAGTAATTTGTACTCTCTAATTTGGTATTGGTTGCCTTGTTATTGAGCATCGCTGGTGAGCCTAGGAGCTTTGTGCTTTTGCATACTAGTTGTGTAGGAGCTTTCCTGGTTGGTAAAATATTAGTGCATAGATTTGTGTGACCTTGCTCTAGAATTGTTTAGGTGGGCTCTTGCTAGGAAGGCACCTTAGTTGCATGATTATGATCTTTGTAAGGTGCTAGAGAATTTAGATAGAGGGGTATAGTCTTGGCTAGACTGATAGTTTTAATTCTGCATAAGTGTCGGTTAGCCGACGCAATTAAATTTTAAAGAAAGGACTATTCACCCCCCTCTAGTCTGCCATCTCGACCCTACAAGCACCGAGATGGGGAAGGGTGGGTGGGGTAGTTGCTGAGGAGAGACCGCCCTTGATACCACTTGTAACGACCCTTGGCCGCCGGCGACGAGCCAATGACGTGAGCAGCACGGTGGATCACCGGATTCTGCCGAAGAGCAGAGGAACCTCGGGTTCTCTCGCTGTTCTAATAAGTTCAACAATATTCGATGATTGTCTTATAAGAAAACAGTACAAAAATATAAGGCACTCGGCCATTGTCTATGGGACCCACTGGTCATACACTAATACAAAATAACCACTACTAAATACACTTTCTTCCTTTGCAGATTATGCTTTCCTTCATGCCTTAATTCCTGGGTTGTGACAGTATTACTATTACTATCACTATTACTATTATCACACTATAAAAAGCGAATAATTTGTGGGAGGCTATCCCTCTTTTAGGACCGTTTGATTTTGACACCATTTCATATAAGCCTTCCATCGTCCGAGATCTTACTCTCCCTCATTAATAACCGTTTGATCTAGACGCTATATCATATGAGCCTTCCATCATCCAAGATGTTACATTACCCCATGCATCCCTCAAAACCATGGCTCGACTCCCTCTCGGTCATGTACAACCAGAACTGCTAGTTGGCGTTGTCCCTATCTTTCCCATGCCGGAACAGCGCAATCTGGGAAAGCTACACAAACACCGCATGTAACAGAACCGACCAATTATACGAAATTAAGTAAGAAAATCAACCGCCGAAGCAGACGATTTAGCAAACTTAAGCCCGTATAACCCGGTAGTCCGTGAAATCACGAAGGATTTTAAACCAACTCACATACCAGGCAAGATCGTAATAAGTTTAGCGGTCACCATCATATATTACATAAAAGTTCGCATCATAGATACATCAGAGTTTAAATGTAGTTATTACAAACCGAGTTCGAATAGAAAGTAGCGAAAGCCAGTAGTTCAAAACCACACACACTCACGTGGAGTTCAAAGTACAGTGCCAGCTGATGATCATCTCCAACAAAATCATTAGATGAGACGTAAGGAATGACCATTGCCCATGGTCCTAAACATCACCCATCGCAGGATAAAGGCAGTTGATATAATAGTCGTAATACATCTGCCCATCTGCAACAAGTGAGAACAAAACCCTGAGTACAAGAAGGTACTCAGCTAGACTTACCTGACATAACTAAAAATAAAGTGACACCAAGGGTTATGAAGGGCTTTAAAGTGGTGTAGCTGACTCATTTGCAAAAAGGCATTTTTAGCATTTCAAGAACCTTTTCCCAAAAACATTATGTCAAGTTAATCATTATTAACCTGTCGGCTACATTTGCACCTATACTAGAGCAAGCATGTGATTAAGCAATTAATGATAACCAATGATCATTAGCACTTCTATAATGTCATATCCATTATAACTATCCAAGTGTTCCATCAACATTACTATGATGAAGTAACTCAAGTCAAGTGTTCACTATCTAGTGAACGATGGCGATTCGAATCGATTATTAACCAGCTGGTAATTTATTTCTCACACAAACTCACTCACCCGCTAAAGTGAGATATTAGTCACCGAGTCAACTATCCAGGTAAAATCTTGAGTTTGCCAGGAACCACATGTACTCAGGGGTCGACCGACTGCCTTTTGGTCTAATCATCGCGCCCCCGTGTCCTACCACACCTTCTCTGGTACAGTGCGCTATGGCCAATCCACTCGGCCCAAATAATCTCCCAGCTTCGCGGTCGAAAGGTACGTTATTCGGCCAGCTAAATATGAGGCATGCGTTCAACATGACCTGAGACCCAACAACGGTCAGTCCTTAATCAACACAGACGGAATTCACTATAGTCCAAAACCCTGTAAGTTTCCGTTCGGTCTCAACTTCAATTAACACTTAGTTATCCCATGATGACATAATTATCCAAGCAGATCCAGGTAACCACCTATAGCTCACAGGTGACAGAAAATCACCCGACTTCTACCGGTCTAAGCCAGCTAAGCATTGACTTGACTACGGATACTAGGGTAACAAGGATATAGTATACAAAGGTAAACAAGGTATAATGCATCAATTATAGTAAAGCATTAATTAAATATTTGCAAACTGAGGGAGAAATGTTCCGGGGCTTGCCTTTCTTGAAGGAACTCGGGCGGTGATCGAGGCACTCCGGAAGCTCCTTAATATCCTCCTCGTCGGCCTCGGGCACCTCCTGTGGCTGCACCTCGAGCTGCTCGTCCGGCTCCTCGGGTACGACGACTAGATTCTCTGTTTGCGATCCTGTATGATGCAGGTGCGTAAGTGCTTATGCAAAAAGGTGCATTGGGGCAAAAATGCATACAATGAATATGCTTGCATGCAAGGTAGATAAACATGATTTACTTTATTAGGTAGAGTATAAGTAAAATTCTCATACAAGATAGTCAACATCATCCAAGAACATGTACTATAAGTATCTATCATCTACTGTATTCTCTTCTCCTACTAACTACCAGGTTGTCACACATAAGCACTGCCACACTAATACTACAACCACTGTACTAACATGCCAAGTCATAATATCAAGTTAAAATGCTTCAAAGATACACCAAAGATTCACTAATTTTCTAATCATGCATAAAGCAAGATTTAATTAAACCCTACTTAACACCAGGTTTGAATAGCAACATCTACTTTGGTAGCACAGAAAAATCTGAGAAAATTACAGTAGCATAGTACTACTCTAAGTATGCTACCATAAAATTTTCATGGCATTTGGATAAGTAGAATAGCCTACACAAAAATGAAAAGCTATGACATAAATATGAGCATGAAAATACTTTGTATTATGAAAGGTATCAAACAATAGATTTAGCATTTTTCATATGTTCTACATAGTATATAAGCACTGTATAAAAATTCTCATGCCCATGTTTTATACATATTTCTCTCTCTAGAAAAAATAACAAATATCAGCAAATAAAAGCACTTGAACTACACATCATAATTTTTCTACAGAACATGCATGACATATATTTTTCATGTAAATTACATCACTAAAGAAGATTAACAAAACTGGAACCACATTTTTTTTAACTTTCTATGATTTATTATGCATTTCTTAAGAAAACAACAATTTGAAGAATTAAATAAAGTTCCACATAAAAGTATCACAAATTCAACATGCAATATTTTTAAACTATAGATCTACTTCTAAGAAGTCTACCAAAATTTGTTTCACAATTTTTGGAGCCATAAATCTCAAGATATGATTTTTGGAATCATTTTCACATTTTTAGAAATCCATTTCATAAATCCTTTTTCTGAAACCGGCTGAAAAGTGCTAAAGCCACGTAGGGCTGTGTACACGCGCGCACACACTGAGACAGACATGTGGGCCCCGACGGGTCAACTGACCCCACCGGTCAGTCAAACCCGAGCAGAGCGCTCGGTTGACCGACGGGATCTCGCCGTGGGTGAGGTGGCCGGTGATGAGGTCACCACCACCGTGACCACCGTGTCAAGGCGGACACGTTGGTGCAAGCGGTGAGGCCGGAGAAGCTCGTAATCGAGCTCGCCGTCGGCCATGGTGGCTCGGTGGCGCGGCTCACCGGCGGGAGCACGCCTCCGGCCACGGTGTGGCACGGGGAGCGGCATCCGAGCACCGGGAGACCAAGAGGGTTTAGATGCGCTCGAAATCGGGGCGAGAGAGGGAGTGAAAGAGCGAGGTCCGCGGAGCGGAGTCCTCCGACGAGGAGCGCTCAACTTCGGTGAGCAATGCTCGTCGAAGGAGGCCTTACCACGGTGGGTGGGTGCGAGCACGAGCTGCACGTGGGAGAAACGGAGCCATAGCGAAGATAGAGGCTCCGCTGGTGCAGTGCGGTGGTCGGAACGCTCGTCTCCGGCGAGCGCGCGTGGGCGGTGGTGGAGAAGAGCCGCTCGGCTATTGCTGCTGTGAGGGGGGCGAAGAGAATGGAGGAGTGAGGTAGCCGGGGCACTGTGGTCGGCTTGTAGACGGGTGAGTGCGTGCGTGAGAGGGGCCACCGGGCGCCACCCGGCCAGCGTCGCCGGCATGCGGCCGCCACATGGTGCCGAACGCCTGAGCGTGGTCGGGCGCGTCCGCGCGCAGGAGAAGAAGGCGCAGTGCGGCCTGGTGAAAGGTCCTTGTTTGGTTTTGGTAATTGAGTGACAACTTAGATGGACTAATATGTGGTTATGTGAGATACACAGGAGATTAGTCCACATGTGATGGTGTCATGAAGGAGCTCATTGCATATGAGACATGACATGGATTCATGTGACCAAGGTGGAGAAGATCAAGATGAGGCTTGGCTCGATGGATCGGTTGTGAAGGTGAAGGGCAAGTCGAGGCTTTGAAGCGAAGGACCATGCGATGGTGAAGCTTGAGCAAGACTTGGCACCGACGGACCGATGCAACGGTGAAGAGCAAGTGAGGTCAAGATCGATGAACCAATATGGTCACATGATGATATGAAGTGAATCATATCATTTGGTGATTGGTTGGTGCATGTGTTGCATCAATATCAGAGGAGATGAAGTGGAATGCGCAAGGCTAAGGTATAACCTAGGGCATTTCCATTGCACCGGTCATAGGTGTGTAGAGAAGTTTATGACCGGATTTAGGATAGATGGCCATACTATCAAGAGGGGCAAACTTGTTTAAATATCGGTCATCTAGTGCCACTTGAGCGATCTAACTATGCATACGTGTTAGGATCGAGTGGCAAGGCAAGTTGAGTGTCTAATTCATTCGAAGAAAATGTTTGTGAAAATGCTAACACACGTGCACAAGGTGGTCATCACTTGTTGGTGTTGGCACATTTACAAAGGCGATGAAGTTTGGGTAGTAGAGAGGGTTTGGGGCTCTCTCTTCCTCCCGCCGAGCTTGCGAGCGCGGGATTCAGGCATTTTCGAGGAGTTGAAAAGCCTATTTTCCACTACACCGGAAGTCAGAAAAGAAACGGAGGCGAACGGAGGTCACAGAGGTGACCGGACGCTGCACCAAACGCGGTCATGGTATGACCGGACGCGTCCGGTCAGTACAGCGCAGACGCGGGTGTTAGGGTTTGTAACCGGCGCGTCCGGTCACTCACGGGACCGGCGCGTCCGATCATGCGCCCAGTGAGATCTGCAGTTCGCAAGGATGATCGGACGCGAGGCGCGTCCGGTCACACATAATCGGACGCGTCCGATCATTGAAGGTTCTTACTAGACTCTAACCGGACGCGGGCACTGTCGCGTCCGGTCGTTGCGAGAGGCGCGTCCGGTCGTTGCTTCGCGGGCGCGCGGTTCAGTGCGATCGGCGCGTCCGGTCATTTGAAGCGGCGCGTCCGGTCGTTGGTTTGACCGTTGGGGTCAGTGACCGTTGGAGGATCGGACGCGGTTGAGCGCATCCGGTCATCCTGAAAAGAACCCAGTGAAGAGGTAACGGCTCTATTTGACCGTGGGGTTATAAATAGATGCCTTGGCCGGCCGTGGCCGGTAGCTGAGCACACTTTAGCCTTGGTGGCTTATGTGGTAGTGCTTGGGAGCCCTCTAACTCACTCATGCTTGATAGTGTTCATCGGATCGAGTGAGAGAGCGATTCTAGTGCGATTGCATCGTGAGGTTGCATCGAGTGACACTAGGTGATCGTGTTGTAAGCCGGTAGTGCTTGTTACTCTTGGAGGTTGCCACCTCCTAGACGGCTTGGTGGCTTGTGGCTCCGTCGAAGCTCGCAAGAAGATTGTGCGAGGCTCAGGAGAAGCTTTGTGAGGGGGATTGTGCTCACCCCACGGGGATCGCGAAGAGCAACTCTAGTTGAGCGTGTCATTGAGTTACCTCACTTGAGAGTGGTGTCTTGCGGTGCCTTGCGGGGTGTGCCTTGAGGGGCAAGTGACTTGAGGGTCACACCGAGGAACCATCTAAGTGTTGGTCGACACAACGGGGACGTAGCTTGGTGGCAACCAAGTGAACCTCGGGAGAAAATCACCGTGTCAACTTTGTCTACTCTTCTCGGTGGTTTGCCTTCATGCAACACAAGCTTATATTTACTTTCATATACTTGTGCTTGTGTAGTTGCTCTCGTAACTAGTTTACTTGTGTAGCTTGCTAGTCGTCTTCTTGCTTGTGTAGCTAGAAGCTTCCCCTTTGCGTGACTAATTTAGTTTGTGTAACCTTGTTAGTCACATTACTTAGTTTGTGTAGCTAAGTGATTTGCGCTCTCTAATTTGGCATTAGTTGCCTTGTTATTGAGCATTGCTAGTGAGCTTAGGCTTTGTGCGCTTTGCTTACTAGAATTGTGTAGGAGCTCCCTCTTGCTTGCAAAGTACTAGTGCATAGGTTTGTGTGACCTTGCTCTAGAACTATATAGGAGAGCTCTTGCTAAGGAAAGCACCTTAGTTGCTTAATTAGGATCTTTGTGAGATGCTTGTGAACTTAGTTAGAGGGGTGAAGTCTTGGCTAGACCGATAAGTTTAATTCCACATTTGTTTTTGGTTAGCCAACACGCTTAAGTTTTAGAAAGGACTATTCACCCCCCTCTAGTCCGCCATCTCGACCCTACACCTGGGCCTAGGCCAGGGAAGCCGCGATGAGCCGAAAAGAGGAGAGTGGGCGCGGTGTGCGGCGCGCGGCCCAGTAAGGTGAAAAGAGTGTTTTTCAATTCTATTTTCAAATAAATATAAAATACAATTTCAAACCAAATGTTGAGCAAGAAAATGACATTTTATGGAAATAGCCCAAAAATAAAAGTTGCTTAGAATTTAATCCTCTTCAACTTTGCTTTAAGGACCAACTAAAAATTATGCATAGATTTTGAATTGGAATGCAAAAGCTAAATATGAAGGGTTTTGACTATTTTTGGGAATATTTTTAAAATCAAAATTTGACAAAATTTTGAATACCAAAGTTGCTCCAAATTGCATGATAAATATTTCTAAGTGATTTGCATTTATAACCAAACATGTTTTATTGGCCTAACTAGCATAATCAGAGCAAAAAATTGTATTAATGTTTTAATCATTATTTTATGCAATACTAATGGATGCATAACAATGCTTATGCTCATGTTTTGCATGTGCTAAATGCAGGACTCGGTGGTCAGTTGCAGTCACGACGAGACTGTGCTCCCTTTGCTGATCCCATGGCGGTTGTGGTTCGGGAGACTGGACGTGCGTCGACCCGTGTCGCCGAGCCCCTCGCCCTCCCCCGAGTGGCTGTCCCAAAGTGGTTTGTACCCTATTCAGAGATCCTCCAACTAGCAAGAACCTAAGCAGCGTTGCTTTTTGTATGTAAGGCTCTTGAAGATCATCCGCACCGGCCTAGGCGACTCGTCGTGCGTTAGAAGGTTCACGGTCTTCACTGGACTCGAGGTTGGAGACTGGCAGCCATGGCGACGGGGAAGAGCTCCGCATGGTGAAGCACAGGTCCCTTCGATACAGCCTTGTCCCCCTGCTCTTGCTCTTGTTCCGCACGCATGCGCTGTCCGGAGATTCTCCGGTCCTGCCGTATTGCGGTGAGAACCGCGCAGAGCCGCTCCGTGCCCACTCCCTTCAATTCCTCTCACGTGCTTGCTTTTGCTTCAACAAGTTCTACCAGCCGCTGCCCAGCCTCCGGATGGCCGAATCACCTACTGCAGATGCCGATGGTTGTCGTCGCCGACGAGCACGCATAGGCGACCAATTTTTGCCACCAACAAGCTTGTACGAGGAAAATCCTCCGGTGTGACGTCCCTGGAGAGCACATAGCAATCGACGAGCCCAGCTAAAGTTCAGAGCTGTACGTGAGTCCTTCTCACATTATTTTAATATACTTCTCATTGAAATTTAGATTCAATCAGTGTCTCTCTGTCAGCTTTAATTCGACACTAAGGGTTAGGTATTTTCTTTTCTATTCTTATCCAATCTTCGTTATATTGCAAATTGGTTAGCTCGGGTTCTTTGCTTATATATATAGACACATATTTTTATTCTAATTAAGCTCATGGACACTATTGATCTGATTGTCGTCTTTACTGATATATGCATTAAGAAATAAGGAATGGATATTCATGAAGTTTGAATCTAATTGAAGCTAATGATTTAGTCTTTCTAGCGTAATAATTAATTATGTAATGATGTTTTTGAAAAACACGTGCCTACCACATGTGCATATTTGCTAGTATTGGTTAAAATTCCTAAAATTTGATCGATTATATATTATATATAAAATTAATATTTATAAAATGAAATAAGTATATATTATAATATTGTATCTCATTTTTTAGAACCAGAGGATACCCCATTTCCATTACCATAACGGAAATACAAAGAATTTAGGAGACCGAACCAGGAACAACCGAGCTAGAACTAGACAGATTCAGGGCAGAGAAGCTACGCTACCACCGATCAACCTCTAGCCGACTCGCCTGCTTACTACCAGGCAACGGACCACCAACAGTTCCACAGTAGCAGGGGAAACTAGAACAAACTTATTACACGGCCAGTTTGACGGCAAAAAAAAATAGAGTTCCCAGAGTTTGACTCGGCAGACAATAGCACTTCATCACACAGGGCATCAGTCCTCGGCCTACTCGCCATCACCACCATCTTGAAGTTGCCGACATTCGTCTGTCTTTGCCTTCTTGTTCAAGAGCTTTATGGCTATCTGCAACATCAGCTCCGCCCCGACGACCAGAACCTCCTTGTCTTCAGCTGGATAGAGCCCTGCCCAGTGAGACATGAGTGCACAGGCGTGACATATAATAGAGAGGGGGTTCTTCACCCATTTGCCTTCAAAACAGAGCTTGTTTCTTGGGCACTATTTAGATGCCAAAAATTTTGCCAAAATTTTTAGATTCCCCGTCACATCGAATCTTTGAACACATGCATGAAGCATTAAATATAGATAAAAAATAAAACTAATTACACAGTTTAGACGAAATGGACGAGACAAATCTTTTAAGCCTAATTAGACCATGATTGGACAATATTTACCAAATAACAACGAAACTGCTACAGTAGCGTTTCGCCAAAAAAAATTGCCAACTAAACAGCCCCTGGCTTTCCAAATTGACCAACAAATGGCCGCTATACCAAGTGTATGAAACTTTTCCCCCCTGGAATCCATTTCTCACACCACAGCCAACATTGGCTAATGGAACTAGGGATATCAGTAGCCCCAACACATGTAGCAAAAGTGGCCCAGACAACTTTGGCCATGTTACACTGAAAAAGTAGATGAGACACAGTTTCATCCAGAGCACAGAAATAACATTTTGGATCACCTTGCCATTTCCTTTTTATCATGTTATCCTTCGTTAGAATTGCATTATTGACCACCAGCCAAAGGAAGATTTTAATTTTGCTTGGAATTCTACTTTTCTAGATTTTCTTGTGATAAGGGCCAGAGTCAATTGGTTGTTAAGCAATCATACATAGCCTTGACAGTAAAGAGGCATTTCTTACCAAATTTCCAACATACTACATCATTACAGTCATTCAGTGAGATCTTACACATATCATTAAGGATCACCTTCCATTGTTCTGCCCAGACATCAACTAGCCATCTAGAGAAAGTTAAAGCATGAGGATTTAACATCACTTCTGCCAATGTAACATCTTGTTGCTGGGTCATCTTAAACAGATCAGGATAAAGCATAGCAATAGGTTGATCATATAACCAACTATCTTTTCAAAAAAGAATATTCTTACCATTTCCAATGACAAATTTTCTCCCTTGCAAATACAAATTTCTCACTTTCAACAGGTCAGCCCACATGGGTGAATCAGTTTGTTTGTGCTTAACAGAACAGATGCTATCATGTCTCAAATATTTGTATTTAATAATTTGTTGCCACAAACCATTCTCCCTATCATGTTTCCATAACCATTTACACAATAGGCTTAGGTTTATTTTCCTGATATCCTTGATGCTCAGGCCACCCTTTTTCTGGCTTTTACATATTTTTGTCCATCTTACCAAATGATATTTTTTTTCTTCACCCCACCCCCATGCCAAAAGAAAGATCTTCTTATCTTATCCAATTTGTAAATCACTGCTTTGGGGAGTAAATATAAAGACATGTGATAGATAGGGGTATTATTAAGGCTAGCATCAATGAGTGTTTTCTTCTCAGCAATAGATAAAGTTCCACCTTTCCATATACCAAGCTTTTTATGATTTTTCTCAATCAGGGGTGACCAATCTATGACATGCAATCTGCTAGGGCTTACTGGAACCCCCAGATATTTGATGGGAAACTTTCCCACTTGACAGTTAAAAATGCTAGCATAAGTCTGGTCTCAGTTTTCCTCATCATTTATGGTCATGACTTCACTTTTGTGAAAATTGATTTTTAGACCTGCCATCATTTCATACAAGTACAGTAGCAGTTTAAGATTTCTTGCCCCTTCAAGATCATGCTTTAGACAGATAATAGTATCATCGACATACTGCAGAACAGCTATGCCTTTATCAATTATGTGATCCACCAAGCCACAGAACTTATCATTTGATTGAGCTTTTAGGACCATTCTAGTTAACTCATCAGCTATAAAATTAAACAAGATTGGTGATAAAGGATCACCTTGTCGAACCCTCTTAAAACTCTTAATGTAAGGTCCAATTCTGTCATTAAGCTTGACACTAACTATGCCACCTGAAACAACCTGTGCAATCCATCTACACCATTTGGGGCAAAAACCTCTGGCATTCAAACATTCAAATAAAAAATTTCATTTGACTTTATCATATGCTTTTTTTGAAATCAAGTTTTAAAATCACACCAATCTGTTTTTTCAACTTAGCTTCATGTAAAACCTCATGAAGAATCATTATCCCACTCATGATATTCCTGCCTTTCATAAAAGCAGACTGATTGGAATGTATTAACTTTTCAGCAATCTTTTCAATCCTAATAGTCAAGGCATTTGTAATGAGTTTGTATATGGAATTCAGCAGGCAAATGGGCCTAAACTATTGGATTATAGAAGCATCCAATTTTTTTTGGTAGTAGAGTGATAATACCACATTGATCATGTTAATATTAACTTTTTCAGCATGAAAATCATCAAATAATTGTATGATATCTATTTTAACCACATCCCAACATGTTTGATAGAATTCAATGGGAATTTTATCTGGGTCAGCTGCTTTATTTGTTTCCATTTGAAAAAGAACATTCTTAATCTCATTTTCAGAAAAGGGTTTGCAAAGTTCAACATTCTCATCAATTGACACCTGAGAGAGTTCTGACCAGAGGTCAGGGTCAATTTGAATGTCATGATCATCCTCAGGGCCAAATAGATTAGTATAGTAATTGGTGGCATGCTGTAACAGATTATCATCTCCTTCAATCACAACTCTAACCTTTTCTAGAGAAACTATAGTCATTTTCCTCCTTCTCCCATTGGCAATTTTATGAAAGTAACTAGTGTTATTATCCTCTTTTAACAGACATTGCTCATGACACCGAGAGAGCCAATAATCTTCTTCTTGCTCCAAGAGAACCAAATTTTCTTTAATCAAGCCCATCTTCTTAATTAGTTGTTGATTTGAGAGGATCCAATCTCCTCCCAAGTTTCAAGTTCACCCAGCTTCGTACAAATTTCAGATCTTCTTTTCTTTAATTCTCCTTGAAGATTGAAACCCCAACCCTTAAAATATTGTTTAAATAGTTTTAGCTTTTGTTGGATTCTATCCAAAGCAGTTTTTGCCCTGCAGGGCCTATCCCAGATTCTTTTAACATTTGGCACAAAATCAGGATTTTTCATCTAACTTTTCTCAAATTTGAGTTGAATCCTCTTAGGAGTATTACAAGACCCCATAGAAAGAATTAGAGGATTATGATCAGAAATATCTCTGGAAAGCTTCTTGACAATAGCATTAGGAAAGAAATCCTCTCATTCTTTAGTAGCAAGAACTCTATCAAGTTTTTCCAAAATTAGGATCTCCTAATTATTAGACCAGGTAAATAGACCCCAAGTCATCACAATTTTCCTGAGCTCATGAAAATTTATAAGAGTATTAAACATGTCAAAGAATCTGTTTAAACTATGAGGTCTATTCCTTTCTTCCATATATCTAAGGATATTGAAATCACCACCAATAAGAAGAGGTTCATTGCTCTTAGAGCAAAAAGCAGATAATTCAGATAAGAACTCAATTTTTGAACTCATCTTGTACAGCTCCATAGACCACCAATAGATTCCATTTTACCTTATTAGTTTTGTCCCATAAATTAACTTACAGCATGAAATCTCCCTAATGGAAGGAGCCTACATCATAAAACTCAATTCTGATACCAACCAAGATCCCACCAGATCTACCCTTTGATGGATTACAAAGCCAAAGGTTGGAGGCATCAAATTTTCTAATAGTTTTATCATCACAATCTTTGATCATAGTCTCTTGTAATCCAATAAAATATAATTTATAATCATAAATGAGATTTTCAGAAAAGTAGCCACCCCTTTTTTCTTAAGACCCCTACAGTTCAAAAACCCTTGTAGTGTCATTTTTTCTTTCCTTTAGTAAGATTGAGAGAGGTAGCTTTACAAGGCCCACCACTTTTTTTTGGGGGATCACATTGTTAAGGGTTCATTCTCTTATTAACTGGGGAGATCTTAATATTTTTTTTCTTATTCTCCCTTTTTTTCCCTGGATTCCACAAGAATAAAATTCTCAGAATCAAAAGATTCATCATCAAGCCACACCAATTATGAAAAAGCATCATTATTATGAACAGTTTCCACATCATCAATCTGAGATTTACAATCTAAATCATGTTGTTTTTGATACACATCATTTCTAGCAAGCTCAAGAGTTTTTTAACAGATCAAAAGTTTTAAGATTATCAGAATTAACAACCACACCCATATCAACAGCTGAATGCAATAAATCATCAATAGGTAAAACAGAAAAGCTATTAGTATTAACATTGTTACCTTCCAAGTTTGTTTTCTTGGCCATCATATCAGCCTTTTCCATAGTGGAAATAGCAGTGTCTTTTTTGAGCCTTTCACTCCTCCTTCTTTCTTGAATTAAGTTTGCCTTAGCCACATCTTTGCCAGTGGAGATTGCTGCAGCTTCATCCTTGCCCTTTAATAGCCCTAAGACATCTGAGATCTCACACCTCTTGGATGTGCCCCTGTCTCCTTCACCACCAACTTGATAGCACTCCTTTGTCCCACACTCTCACCATAGGTCCCCTTGCATGAGTCGTGAACAGGTGTATGCTGCTTTACAGGAGAATTGGTAGGTCCCAATTCCACACCTCTTGACCTAAGAGAAGGCACAAGATTAGTGATCTCCAAGTCACAACTCTCCTGGGTGTTGATAATGTTATCATCAGGCACAAAAATTTTAGGAGACCTGGAGGCCTGATTTTCCTGCATCTCATCAGACTTACATTTGTCATCCTTTTCCTTACTGCAATTCTTTGTCAGATCAGCATCAGGAGCAAGATTCTTGAGATCAGAATATATATACCAGCATCAGGAGCATCATTGTTCATAAACTAGATTTGCTTGGATGTCTGCCCCTTATCACCATCTCCATCTTGATGTTCAGACATACCAGTCAACTTTTGAACTTTGATTGTGAAGGAATCACTGGCAGAATCATAATCATCAAAAGAATCAGGAATATGCACTTTACCTCCATCCTCATCATCCTGCCCATTTCTGTAAGCCTTCTGTGCGTCAACCATTAATTTTGTTTGGCTTCTTGGCTTGAAATCAACCTTTGGGGGAGCTGGCCAATACACCTCCTGTACTTTTTTTACCAGTGTCAGTAGGTGGGTCTTTACTGATAGATCCAGCTGGCTCAGAACTTCCAGCAGGTGTCATAACATGAGTATCAGATTTGGACTTCTTCATTGGGGGTTGCTGCTCATCACTAACAACAATCCCACTCTTTAACACTTTGGGACCAGATTCTTCAGCCATCTCCCTAGTGAAGCCAAAACCAATGATCTCCATACCAAGTGTTCCTTCAGCTGACTTGGGGACTCTAGCAACCTCTCGGCAAGCAATCTTCAACCTGACATAGTCATAGCAGTACCTTGAGCCTTCATCAACCTCAATAACTTTCCCTACAAGCCCACCAACCTTGGCCAAGGTCCTTATTGACCTTTGATCAGCAGGGATATTATTGACTCTAAACCAAGCAGACTGCAGTCTCCCTTTGGAGCCAGTGGAGGGAGCCCATGGTTCAATCTTGATTTGGGCTTCATTACACATAGTCAAATTCTTCAGATTGCTCCATTGTGATGCCATCTTTGCCATAGGAAATCTTAGAATAAACTTATCATCTGCAACCTGCCTTGCATGCCACTTCCAACTATCAGCACCAATGAGGTTCATGAATTCCATTTTAATTTGCCTAGCATTCACAAACCCACTGATGATGGTGATAACAGTAGTACTGGCTTTCTCCTTAGCAACACTAGTATCAATACACTCATCTATGTAGAAGAAGCTCTGGTCCTCAACTTGAGCTGCACAAAGTTCTGGACCAGCATTCCAAGGGACACATCTCTTGCAATCTAGTGTCTTGTGATTAAATCCACATATTTCACATATGATTCTACGACAATCCTTAGTGGCATGATTATACAGACCACATATCTCACATGGATGCTTTTGATTACCAGCAGAACTACCATCTTGAGCTTGAGCAGGAAGAGTTTTACCTTCCTTAGGGTTAGGAGCCCAGAGAGATTTCTGTTCTTCACTGACGCCTTTGCCTTCCCACTTAGAGTTGTCTTCAGCTTCAGCAGGTGCATCTGCGAGGTTTGCTTTCCCACCTTCATGGATCTCCGCCTCCTTCTGCTTCCATGTGTTGCTGCTCCCACCAGACCTTCCCCTCCCTCAATCTTGTCTTCCACCACCGAAGGCACCACGACCAGGGCCATAGCCGCCCCGTCAGTTGCCACGCGGATGCATGATCTTAACCACGGGAGCAGGCTCGGTCTGCACCACTCTCGCGTATGATCTCGGAGTGGAGCTCCCCCAGAGATGACCAACGAACTTTGCTAGGGTTTTGGGGGGATTTGGGTTGGGATTTGGGGTTGGGGATTTTTGACCATCTTGGACTGGCTTCTCGACAGAAAAGGGGAGGACGAGCGGTAACCAGACACAGAACTCGTGGTCACCTCCCTCCAGATGAACGACGCATGGAGCTTGAGCTGGATGTGGCCCTAGGATGTCGGGGACAATACGAACCTTAGGGGGCAAGCGGAACCATCTTGGTTCCCTGCTTTGCGCCCGCCATTGGGGCTTGTGTTCAACCGCTTCCCTTGCTTTTAGCTTGGGACCTCTGATTACTCGCCCATTACAGCCGAATTGGCAAGAATTTGATCTTCATAGCTTCGTCTGCAATTTGGTCAAACGGGAAATCCTGACGATGAGCAGAATACTTGAAATTCCAGTCAGCAGTATCAAATGGCAAGCCATATTTCTGCTTCCTCTGCTTCAGATGACAAGTCACCTTCAAGCTCGGGAAATCCCGCAGATTAGCCTTCGGAATCGAGACGCGGTTCCCTTGCGCCTCCTCATCCCGTGCTGAAAACTGGGGCTCCGAGAAGACGGTGCCCGTATCAGGAACATTAATCCTCCGCCATGCATCTAATCCCGCAGATAATATTGTATCTCATGATAGATCTAATAATACTTATTTAATATAATAAATATTGTTGTTGTTATTTTATATATAGTTAGTCAAATTTAAATACTTTGACATGATACAATGTTATAATTGTAATTTTTTCTAGATGGAGAGAGTATTCCAAATATTGTCATAATGTCATTATTTATTTTTGGTTTTTCACTAGTCAAAGATAGAGAGCGGACATGTACATCAAAATACATATATAAAGAGATAGAGAAACTGTCAAAAAGTGAAAAGATATAGAAAGCACTTTTATATTTAAATAACTCTCCAAACGAGGATTTTGAGAGTGAGTTTAAGAAAAACTCTTCGAGATGCTCGTAGCATCCTTACGAGCATTTGTATCTCGATTGTTATTAGAAAGTAATAGAGATGCAATAAAAATTGATAGCTATAAAATGAGATTTTTTTAGAATTACACGTTACAATGCAAACGCTCACAACACGCACGTATACTCACCCCTATGAACACACGTAGGCAAACCCTACCCCTATGAGCACCTCCGAAGGACTGAGCCGGCAGATCTCGAGATTCACGAAGTCACCACAGGCGTCTCGCTGTCGACGGGGACGTCGCCTACCACTAAAAGCATAGCGCTATTAAATACTAAAATAAATTCAGAAAAATATAAACACCCGTGCCAAGTCAAGGACTTAAATCAGGTAGGTAGGTTCCACTAGGATCCTAACCAACTGATCTATGATTAGTTCTTAGGGCAACTTATCAAGGCCTATTCAGCTACACAGATACGGTGTGGTGAAAAATTTTGGGCTTCCCCTGACCGCTGCAACAACACATGGGCACAAACTAGTCAAGCAAAAAAAAAAAGAGAGAGAACAAAGATAAAGAGTTAATTAAAGATTACAAGGGTCAGATGTTGCTGCCTTTCGATCTGCACTCTGCAAGAAACTGATGAATCTACAAAAAAACTAATGAAACCACGCTGATCCTTCTGAGAAGATAGAACAGGGGACAGGGGCACAAACTTTGGACAAGTTTTTACACGACCAGAGTCGGAACTTCCTACAACTTGGTCATGGCAATAGAACCATTTTTGTCAGGAGATCTCGTGAGATTTACTTGTCTTTGGTTGTTGTTTATAATATTGTACTACCTCCGTCCATGAAAAAAATAGACACTAAGTGTATTATTAGTGGTTAAAATGCCTAAAGTTTGATCGAATATATAGATAACAATATTAATATTTATAACATAAAATAAGTATATATTATAATTTGTATCTTATGACAAAATTTAAGGATACTTATTTGATATCATAAGTATTGTTGTCGTTGTTTTATATATAGTTAGTCAAATTGAAAATATTTTGACTTGTACTGTGTTTGAATTGTATTTTTCTTTCTAGACAGAGAGAGTATTCCAAATATTGTGATAATGTCATTATTTATTTTTGTTGTTTCGCTAGTCAAAGATAGATAGCGGAGATGCACTTCAAAATACATATACGGAGTATATAGAGATCATTTTTTTTATATTCAAAGTAACTCTTTAAATGAGTATTTCTATAATCCATACCTAATAATAAAGAGGTAAAATTTCAACCTATTTTTCGTCCATCCATTTTTATTGGTCCATCTCCCTCTTCCTACCAGACAATTTGAGAGTTTCCTTTGTCCAAACTTATATACAACCCGTGCTCATACGAGTTATAATAGCTCTTGTCTAGCGCGATACGAAATCCGATTCCAAAACATATTGGGTCGTGTATGTGGCTCGGACTCTTTGAGATAACTTGGATGGCTAGAATTCTAATCCTAAACTAAATAGAAATAGAAGTCCTAATCAAATAGAAAAGGAAAAATAGAAAAATAAGATAAATCTTACCCTGAATAGGTTTGTCATGGGCTGGTTTTGCAGACGTATATGACAACAATTATCTCATGCTCTCTCTCTTGGATCGTACAATTTCTTTCCTATTCCAATACGCAATTACCTCATGCCATCTCTAGATTGTACAATTTCTTTCCTATTTCAATATGCGGTCTTCAAATACTTATATATACAATTCCTTTCCTATTCGGACATGATTTTTTTTCTGTTTTTTTCTCACTAGGTAGCGTGCCCGTGCGTTGCTACGAGACAACTAAACTTTGTATTGAAAACACACGGATCACACGATAAGATAACGATACTATGAAATTAAATACTGGCATTAAAGTAACATTTAATCCAAAACGTAAAGTTTGGGAAATTAACATAATCACGAAGAGTGTGACGTCGCTGGCTTACAAACTCTATTGTATAGACCTTTTCGTACGTTGCAATGAGAACAAATAATGCGAGCATAATGTCCGGAATATCAATATTACAAAATGAATTTTGTGCATCGCTAAAATTCTCATTGATGGTTTGCAATTATCAAGGTATGCACTTATAGTATTGTACATTTGTGCATACACACATAAAAGTTCATATCACCGTAACAAGACTAGTTGATTCCTCAATCTTTTAGAACCATCTCGTCAGGTATACCCAAGCCACCCTTCTTCATATTTTAGATAATAGATGAGTGCCCGTGCGTTGTAACAGGAGCGAGAGTAATTGGTAGCCAAGTCAGAATCAATGGCATGCGGCAAACTAATATGATCGTGAGAAATCAAAATATTGTTACGTTAGATAGCAGATTGTGAGAAATCATAAAATTGTGAGAAAAAGGCTTTTCTTAATTCTAGACAGCATATTCATGTTCCTGTTTTTGGTACACATTTTCTGTGTCCTTTCTTGCCTTGTGAGATTAGTGGACACAAACATATGAGCATTTGCAAAATGAGGAGACATTGCTGACTGAATAGCAGGTAGCATTTTAGATGGATGGTCATTGCAGTCGTTGATCTACCTTCATACCTATTGCCGTACAGTGAACGACGTTAGGCCATGCAAAAAAAAAAATGTCTACTACTATACCACTTCAGTGATCAGTAATACAATGAATGCATAGAAAAAATAAGTTTGAGTCCGGCTAAAATCAGTTTGGTCAAAAAAGCAATGGTTCAGTTACAACTTGATTGGACCGCCTTTCGCAGTCCCAACGGCGAGTTGCAGTTACAATTTCTCCAAGTTGATTTTGTACCACAAGCTCCCCTTTGCCCTTTCTGTAAGATGCGATAAGACAAGTTACAGAAAGGTCCATACAGAGCTGAAGAGAAACAGCTAGTGATTAAACAATCATGAAATAATGGCCGACACGTAACAAAGGTCCAAGAACACCTAGAACGGGAAAGGACCTCTGAAGTGGTTGCAGCAAGCTGATGGGTTGATGGTTTGCTAATTTAGCAAGGATGAGAACCCAAAAAAAAGAACCAATAGAATCCTAGAACCATTAATCGCTCTCAGGCAGAGGTGAAAAGCATGGAGAGAATTCTTGCCATGAACACAATGCTGCCACTGCTAAGCTTGACACTATTTATGCTACCACTGCCCTTTCGGAGATCTGATGGTCCTCAATTAGTTATGCAATTTTTTGAACCCTTCGCTGATGTTCCTTAATTGGTTATGCATCAGGATTAAAAGAGCTAAGCCTATCGCTGATGGTTGAGCTTTTCATATGAATGATATATATCATGGTGTGAAGTTTCAATACACACCTGCACAAGCTTTTCAAAGATCTGTATTTTTAAACAGTGGTCTACACAAATTAGAAAAATGAAGAATACATTAACTGAATATTATCAAGGACTTGTCAGTCTGCATAAACAAGACAAGCGAGGGAAAAAACCTCAATGTTCCATACTGTCTAAATAATGTAGGCTTAAGTGAATTATGCAGACACAAATAGAGAAAAACCTCATGTTCATGAAATTTTTCTCCCAAAAGGAATAAGTTTGCACATATTACATATGGCTAATGACATCAATTTTGAGATGTAAGGTTTTATTTAGCTAAAAATAAACTTCACTAATCAACCTGATATACAAATGCCTATATTAGTACAAAAGAATAATCCCTGTTTTTTTTCCCCAAAAGTTGCACCAAAGCACCATGGTCCAAAGTTCCTGAAAACTACAAATCCCGAGAGAAGCCACATATGTGCACAAAATTTTGCCTAGCTCTAGACCGCATCAAGGCAACTTGAGTAACACAACATTGCCAAAAATAACAGTTGGTTGACAGCACGTCATTCTCAATCCACCAAAGCAGTATTGAATCCAAATCCAAACCCCAACTAATAACTCCCCACGCGGTCTGTCAGCTGCAAAACGAGAGTTCCCATGCGCCATCATGGAGCCCACAGTTTTCAGTTAGCATGCAAGTAGCTAAACAATTACACTCGCCTAGTAGGACCATATGCAATGGCTCTTCGTAAAGTTAGAGAGTAGAAGTAGTGTTAGAGTCATGGTGGTCGACCAGCAGTACGTCTTTTCAGTAGTAGGTTGATTTTTCAGGCGTACAGCACAGACATGGCTAAACACACAGGCGAGGTGCATCTATAAACATAATATATAACAAAATGTCTACTTATTTACATGGCATGTAAAATTAGCTAGGACTGAAAGAGGTGAAGGAAAAGGTTCAAAGCCACACTAATCAATTGATTGTATATTAGTTTTTTGTTTGGAGGCAACAAGCAAGGGCGTTGTGCAATGGTTCAGTAATCACCTCATCCACTGATATTTATATGGTTCCATCTACCGTCAATACATGTAGAATATGACTTCTAAGATCATTGAAGGATTACCTGACTGTCGGCAGTGATCGGAGGTATCCGTGAGTAGCCGACCTTGGGAGATGCAAGCCTGAAATGATGCAAGACTTCTGTAAAATCTAAAACTAAGAATCTCATTAAACTAAATGATGAAAAACATAAAAACGTATATTGAAAAACCTCAATGTGTAGATGATGCAAACATGAAGTATAACTCAAATTCAGATCCAGTCTCATAGGTGCTTTCCGGAGCCTTCGGCAAGAAGGCAACAACCAACAGAACTCTAAAACTGAAAACCACACAGTGTGCATAAATCATCATACATTTCTACTGCAAGAGCTATTTATAAATTATAACTGGTATAACAATTCACCAAAGCAGTTGCACCTAAACCCTATATCTGATAACTGTACCATGTAGTGGGTTGAATGTAAATTGCAACTGGCATATATAAGCTGCTTGACCAATAACCAATTATCTGGCAGCATAATAGGCATAACTGAATTATTAGAAAGGATGTAAGGGAACTCCACCGTGACCTGCCAAAGAGTAATTGTTAGTGGGACCCATTGTTAGCACAATGTTATGAACAATAACGAAATCTAAGGGGGGATAACACTCTGACAGGAATTACCAGAGAAAATGCAAAAGGCAATGCTGAGTACATCCCAGCAGCTCGCTCTCTGTATGATACAAATCTTTCGATGGAGATCACAGGCTGAACAGAAGTGGCCTTGGTAATTCCTATGAATAGCACCACTGCATACATGGCACCCATGGCATTGAATATATCATGTTGGGTCCCTAGCAATTACACATCAACAAAAATTGTGCTCGGTTCAGTTCACCAGAAAGAGAACCATGTGTAAGTATTCATATCAATTGTTAGCAGGAAAATCAATCAGGGAGCATACCTTCTTGAGCCGAATTTCCAGCAGATGGTCCCAAACATCAAGGAAATAATAACTGTGTAGAAGAATCTAACGGCGGTGTACTAAGGGTTCCTTCAGTACGGTAAGTTTTGCTTCCATAAGCAAGCAATATATTGAGATCATGGTTGAGCGTACTTCGTGGCAAAAGTAAGTTCTTTCGATTCATTGCTCGGTCTGCTCAGGGCCTCAACGATTTCTCTACAATAGCATAAACCCATGGCGAGGAAAAGGTGAATACGAAAACCTAAGGCCCTATTTGGTTCCTAGGAAGAGTATTTGAGAAGTAATCTAATAATAAAATGGGAAGCATTTTCTAGATATTGGTTTCAATTCATAGGGTCCAAACAGGCCCTAAGAGAATTTTAAAAAGGTACATTATATTACTGAAATAATTTTGATTGCCAATAGTATTCAGCAAAATCCACTCCAAGAATCTGCTCCATTTGAGTGCTTGTAACTTCCAACATCCATGCAGCAGGATTATAGCCGTCCCTGATTTTAGGCACTCCTGGAATTGCCTATTCCCGAATATGAGAGTGTAAGGACAGAGGCTTTGCTTAAGTTTGTGCAAGTCAGAAAACACATACTGCAGAACATACCTCAAAGAAGTCAACCAGATTACGCGATTTGGCGCCTAAGGGACCAGCATATATAAGCTGCCTTCCACGCTTCATGAATATAAGCTGAGCTGCATATGCAAGTTAAGCATTGTAATCATATTATACATAGTACTATCAGGGGGAAAATAGTAGGTTAAGTAAATGAGAACAATGGAACTTCCACCAATCAGAGTTCAGACTAAAATTTCTCATCATGATGATTGTTACTCCTAAATTAGATTTAACATCATAGTGTTTTACTTTGGAAACTGAAAGTCCATAAGCATAACTAATTAGTGGAGATTTCATCACAGATATGTAAGATTTTTAGAATGTTTGTCAGTATTAACCCACTCTCATGTTTATATAATCAGTAGCTTAGATAATAACTTCTCAGTTACTCCTTTTACCTCATCAAATGATTCAAATATGTCAATACTTGGCTGATGGATTGCGTAAACAATGGTCCATCCTGTATTAACAATATCACGCATTGTCCTCATTACAATGGCTGCAGATCTAGCATCCAATCCTGATGTAGGTTCGCTCATTAATACAATAGAAGGATGAGGAGCACAAGGGCTAGAACATTAAGAGGAAAGCAGATCAAAGCACACAGAATCGCAGGTGCGGATCCAGTAAAGGACATTGGGCGTGCACATATACCTCTGATATCTTTGAAAGGGATACATGTATACACTTGTAATTAGATCAGATCTGAATACAAATATAGCCAGGGTTCGGGTGCTCAGTTTCGCACAACTTGAAGGGAAGAGAAGGGTGGGCATACCTGTTGGTCTTCGTCGGGGTCCTTGTCTCCAACGGATGAAACCGAGAGAGTGCTCCAATGATTGATGTCAGAAATAGAGATCCCACCTTCTGATTCACCGCCGGGAACAAATCGGCGAGGATCCGGGCACCGTGCCGGATCTGCCGAGGCGAACGGTAACAGGCGGCGAGTCTGCGACGTTGCCCGACAGGATTGGGGCGTGGGCGCGTGGCCGGGCGGTGTTGCTCCATGCTCGGTTGTGTCCTGTGTCTGCGCTTGCACGCGCTCCAGTCGTGGGTCGTGGCTTCAGAGTAGGGCGGGCAGTTCGCCATGGCGGCGGCCAAACCCTCAAAGAAGAGAGGACGCGGGATGGGGAGGTTGCGGGGAGCTGCGCGCACGTCCTACGTAGCCCACTTGTCGGTGCGGGGGATCGCTTGGGTACGCAGGTCCACCTGTCGGCGTAGGGGATCGCACGAGGACGGCAGGCCGACGACACGAAATTTTTACCGCACGAAGAAATTGACTTAGGGCTTGTTCACTTCCAATCCCAACTCAAAATATTTCCTCTTTCACCCATCACATCAAGTCTTTCGACACATGCATAGAGCATTAAATATAGGTAAAAAAGATAACTAATTGCATAGTTTGTCTGTAAATGTCGGGACGAATCTTTTGAGCCTAGTTAGTCCATGATTGGACAAATTTTGTCAAATAACAATGAAAGATGCTACAGTAACTTTTCGCCTACTTTTCGCGAAGTGAACACACCCTTACTTTTACTCTTTTTAGTTGTGAGAGAAGGTGGTTTCCGATATTTGTGGTGATTTTTATTTGTTTCTCGTAAGGTGATCAGTGTTTTTGTTAAGTTTTGTAAATGGTTTTTTCATGAAACATGTAAACTAGAAGTAATGAGATAATCTCTAACGTACTTTACACATACATGATGATTTCTGATTTCTTTGACCAATTTTTTCTTCTGTTTTCTTCAACGTACTCTTGTCAATTTTTCATGCAGGATTATATTTATTTGATTCAAGGTTGGACTAAGCTCATTTAAATTTTACAAAAATTGTAGGATCACTGAGTAATAAATTGTACACCCCGTTACAACGCACGACCATATTTTGCTAGTAGAGAGTAAGTTTAAGAAAAAAAACTTTTGAGATGCTCGCAGGATCCTTACAAGCATCTGTATCTCGATTGTTATTAGAAAGTAATAGAGATGCGATAGAAAATTGTGATAGCTACAAAATGAGAATCTTGGGGCAACTTATCAAGGCCTATTCAGGAGTACATGGATATGGTGTGGTGAAAAATTTTGGGCTTCCCCTGACCGCTACAACGCATGGGCACAAACTAGTCAAGCAAAGATAATAAAGAGTTAAAGACTACAAGGGTTAGATGATGCTGCCTTTCGATCTGCACTCTACAAGAAACTGATGAAACCACGCTGATCCTTCTGAGAAGATAGAACAGGGAACAGGGGCGCGTCCTCCTCCTCGAACCACCGGTGGCTGAGCGCATCCGCCGCAGTGAGTCTCTTCTCTGGCACCAAACTGAGCAGGCCTTGCAGGACCTCGCGCCCGGCCTTGGACAGCTCAGGCAGGAACTCGGAATCTGACGCCAGGTCCATCATAGACTCCATCTGATACTCCAGGTCACGCGCCCGGTGGAGGACGTCGTCCTCCGTCTCCGCGTCCTTGAACAGGGGCTCGCCGATGAGTAGCTCGATCATCATGCACCCCAACGCCCACATGTCCACGGCGGTGCCATAGGTCCGCCGGGACCGGGACCCCCTCATCAGCTCTGGCGCGCGGTACCACAGCGCCGCAACGGTCTCCTCCGGGTACGGTTCACCACCGGCGGGCCTCGTCCGTGCCGCCATCCCGAGGTCGCAGATCTTCAGCGCGCCGCCGGGGCCGACGAGGACGTTGTCCGGCTTGATGTCGCGGTGGATCATCCCTGCGCCGTGCATCGTCTCGGCGCCGCGCAGGAGCTGGCGCATGATCGCGCGGGTCTCGGCGCCGGAGAAGCGACGCGGGAGGTGGCTCTCGAGGCTAGGCCCCACGAACTCCGTCACGATGAACACGTGGCCGGTGACCTCGTCGGCGGCGACTTCCTTCATCTGCACGATCGAGGGGTCGCCTAGGCACGCCTCCAGGCAGGCGGCCTCGTGGAAGACGGCGCCGAGGTCGGTCACGCCCTCGTCGTCCGGGCGGATCCACTTGACGGCCACCGTCTCGCCCGTGCGCTGGTCCTGCGCCTTCACCACGGTGCCGTAGGTGCCCTCGCCGAGCGTCTCGAGATTCTTGTAGTTGTAGATGCTCCCCAGGTTGTAGTCGTAGCGCGCCCGCTTCTTGCCGGCCACCGCGGGACAGCAGTTCGCCATGGGCGCCGGGCGCTTGTGGGTCACCGCCGCCATGAGATCGGTTCCAAGCTCCAACCTGGGCACGCGCTCGAGAAGCGAGAAGAGGAGAGGGCTCTTGCAACCGAAGGCGTGCGGCGTCGGGGCTCTCCAAAACTATATCGAAGTACACAGCATAGCGAATTGGTATCGAAGTCGGAGTCCGATCATTCGATCAAATCAATGCAGCAACGCCGCCGTCACATCTTCCTGAATCCAGCCCGGACAAAAACAAATCGAATAACAGACTGGATCTGGGATGGTGTTGGAGTGCGATCTTTTGGGAGGAGAAGGGAGGGAGCTTGGGCTTGGGATTTCTCTCGCCGCATCCGCCGGCCCCTGATTCACTTTCTTGACCATCACGATTTGGTGACATGGCCTATTCTTCTTTGCAAGACAATAAGGGAAGGCCGGGCGAGGCGCGGCCTGGTATATGAGTTATTGAGCTATACAAGCCTGCACTTTCAAGCTAATCAGCCCGTTTCAGCCAGAATCAGCCACCCATGGAACAGTATTTTTCTCTCACAGCAAATCAGCCATACAAATCAGTACCAGCCAGAAAACGAACCATCGAACAGGGTGAATATATACGGGAACCTTTTTCTCGAGAAGTATTCTCCATCTGATAAAAAATATACGATGTTTATGACTTCACCTCTCCTATATGTGACTGATTTTTTGGCTACAGAAAAATTATCTCTTGTAAGCTTTCATTGTTATTTTAATTGTACTAATTGATTGTAAGATTCTTGTTTGAAACTTTTTATAAATTGGACACCTAAAATATAGCAACTCCCATTCAACACACATCTATCATACTATTTTCTTTATCTCTAAACTAAATATTTTAAGAGCTATTTAATGTATTAAGCTTCAAGTTAAAGTTTAGCCAGATTTTTATATACAAGCATGCCAAGAGTAATCCAACTTTAATAGAAAGCCAACAAATCTTGTTTTTTAAAAACAAAGCAAAGCTTGCTACAGAGATAGCTAGAATACTAAGATTGCACAGAAGGAGAGCAAAAGTCCAAAGCTAATTGGAGAAAAGGAAGTTCATAGCTAATATTACTATTGACTAATTGGGGACACAAATACACCACTCTAGAGCAGAAAGGCCCTGCAACTACTCTAGGGCAAAAGGGGCCCTACACCACTCTAGGGCAGAAGGAGTCCCTCGCCACTTGACCAAAGACAAAGCAAAATGGACCGAGCATTCCCACTTTGAACATGTGACCATGATCTTTGGAGTGCTCATTGGAACCATATGGACGAGTAACTAGACTCAAGGGCCTACGCCCTTGTGTCTGCCCTCAACTAAACCCGTATGTTGAACTGTGTAGGTTAGAAGACAAGATATCGTGACAAGCTAGATCACTAGAAGATCATAGCGGGTACCTCTTTGTAGAGGCCACGATCTTTATATTTACTCTTATTAGAGCTTGTTCGTTTGATCATAAACCCAAGGGGGTTGAAAGGGATTCAATCCCCTACAAATAAAAATCCTCCTTTACCCCCTTGAATCCCTCCCATCTCAAGATCAAACAAACAGGGTCTTAATGCGCCAAGTACCAAGAGCAAGACACTATGCGATGATGATATTGGTCAAATCTGGCCCAAGCCTCTCAATGAGCAAAACAAGGGTGATAGTGGAACGACACGCACCGGGCGGGATACAATGATGTTTGATTCTACTACTCTACCCCTATGCGGACCCAAATGCCATTTGGAGGAGTCTTGAAATTATAGAAAAACCTTTGTCAATTGAATCAGTAACCTGAGATGGAGGCAATTTTTCCACAACACGAGCTATGTTGTATCCTTAGAGCAATTCCACTAGATCACATTTCCTTTTTCCCTTTGAAATCTTCTATATTAAAAACAAGTTTTTATGTTTTATTAGGAGAGGTGCATTGCAAAAGACAGAGAAACCCCTATAGTGTGGGGGATCAACATGTTATAGACTCAAGACAAAAAAATGTCCTCTCTCCACTGTTTCTTATCACTGTCCTCTCATGCTCTGCATTGAGCACACTGGACACAAGCGGTGGCAGCAGCCCAACGTGGGGACGAAGACTCGGCCCTGTGGTGGCAGCATGCTCGCCCGATGTGGTTGTCTGTCCGCTCGCCCAGTGGCAGCATGGCTAGCGCATCATGGCCACTGGCCACCCACTTGCTCACCCCGGCCCCTGCCTGCCCGCTCTGCCTCGGTGTGGCGATGGCGGCTTGCTCATCCAGTGGTCGCCTGTGCACTTGCTCGTGCAACGGCAGCATGGTTGGCACTGTTGAAATGTGATCAGTTCGGCTAATTCCGAACTTAAATATGAGATTAATTAAGCGTTAAGCTTTTGGTCCACCCACTCATAATTTATTTCCAACTAAATAAGAATTGTCGTGATCGGCGACAACCCTTAGAATTCTAAGGGTTCGGCCCCCTGGCCCACAGCGCAATTATAAAAAAGAAAAGCACCCCTGGCGTCACTATCTATCGAAATCACGTGACTATTCACATAACTGATCGATTAGGCGCTCGAGGGTTCAGGAAGGCCGTCTACCCACGTCCATCCAAGTATTGCAAGATCTACAATGCGTTCTTCACCAACTAGGAGCATCAAGCACCGATCTGGTGAAGATTAAGATCTACTTCATCTACATCAACTTCATCACATCTCCAGTGACACAGATGACGTTCACAAGCTCTGGTTAGTATCTAAGATTAGTTTCTGCAATAAGATGAGTTAGTGATCATGTTTAGGCTAAGTTAAAATCTGAAAGAAGAGTTCAGAAAAAAAAGAAGATTATAAAGGGGATCTGTTAGTAGACCTTGTTTTTTTTGTTCCTTCAATTTCTTCTAGCATTGATTTATAGGAAAAGATCAAAAGAAAACCACTTATCCACCAAACTGGTGGTGGTGGACATGCTCTTAGCTTCTCATCACTAAAGACTAAACTGTATTGCGAGTGGAAAGAATGAAAGTATGAAACATGTCGACTGAATATCTTGCTTTCCCGTCAAGATTCAAGAGGTTTGTGCTACGATTCCGCATTTCTACCAATCAAGCTTCCATTGCTGGAATGGCCCAAGCTGCTAGGAGATATATAGGAATACAACTCCAAGCAACGTAACGTCAGAGTTCTTGTTCATCACAAACAATGCATGTGCATGCAGAGATTACGCAGTGTACACGCAGAGCTTCATGTTATCACGTATGTATGAGTATGATAACTACATTTGTAATGGAACACTACTACACCTTCACCTATAGGGTGGCCTCCACTGCGCCCACGGACGCCGGCGCCTGCATCGCCACTTCCCGCTTCTGCTTGGTGCTCCCGGCGTCGACGACGCGGGATACCTCGGCGTTGTACACGTAGAAGCGGCACACGAAGAAGAAGGCGACGAGGTTGGCGCAGTTGAGGATGGCGAAGAAGGCGTAGTACTTGTCCAGCCGCGAGGCGTTGAGGTTGTTGAGGATCCACCCGGTTCGGCCGTGGCGCTCCGTGATGTGCGACACCGTGGAGAGCAGCGCGCTGCTGAGGAAGTTGCCGATGCCGAGGCTGGTCATGGCGTACGACGTGCCGAGGCTCTTCATGCCCTCGGGCGCCTGGTCGTAGAAGAACTCGATCTTGGCCACCTCCAGGAAGGCGTCGGCCACGCCCATGAGCACGAACTGCGGGAGCAGCACGAAGATGGTGAGCGGGATGGTGGTGTTCTTGCTGTCGTAGAGCCCGTGCTCGTGCGCCACCGCCAGGCGGTGCCGCTCCGTCACCGACGCGATGCCCATGATGATGATGTGGATGACGAGGCCGACGCTCATCCGCTGGAGCAGCGAGATGCCGCGCGGGTTCCCCGTGATCCGGCGCGCGAACGGCATGAAGACGCGGTCGTAGAGCACGACGGCGACCAGCATGGAGATGGTGACGAACCCCTGGAGGCTCGCCGGCGGGATCTCGAAGCGCGGGCCGATGTGCCGGTCCAGCGTCGTCCCCTGCTTGACGAACAGCGTGTTGATCTGCGCCATCATCGCGCTGGGCACGAACGTGATGGCCAGCACGGGGAGCATCTTGAGCATCTGCTTCGTCTCCTCCACCTGCGTCACCGTGCTGAGCGACCACGGGTCTTCTTCACCGCCGGTCCCGGTCTTCACCGCCGCCTTGCTCAGGACGTTGAGGTTGCGCGTGTGCGGGAGCGGGACCGTTTTCTTCTTGGCGTAGTACTCGTCGTCGAGCTCGTGCAGGTCGCGCGGGTCCAGGGGCACGGAGACGGCCAGCTTCCTGGCGGCCGCCACGATGACCCTGGCCATCTTGGCGAAGGGGCTCTCGGAGGTGGGCTTGTGGCGGTAGAAGGGCGTGCCGGCGGTGAAGATGGCGATGGAGACGGCGAGGCCCAGCGTGGGCAGCGCGTAGCCGACGGTCCAGCCGACGTTGTCCTGGATGTAGACGAGCACGGTGTTGGCGAAGAGCGTGCCGAAGAAGATGCTGAACATCCACCAGTTGAAGAAGGAGAGCTTGTGGCTGCGCTCCCGCGGGTGGGTGTCGTCGAACTGGTCCGCGCCGATGGTGGAGATGTTGGGCTTGGTGCCGCCCGTGCCCACGGCCAGGATGTACAGCGACAGGAAGAAGACGCCTAGCTGCCCGGTCGTCGCCTGCTGCACGCAGTTGGGGTCCGCCGTGCCGGCGCCGCACTTGGGCGGCCGCAGCGCCGGCAGCGACACCGCCAGCGTCAGCAGGATCATGCCCTGCGAAATGGTGGGCTTCAATTCAGTTTATCACAAGATTGACGGCCCACATATAAACTAAACATCGCTGTGGTGGGCTTTTTTTTATTCCTTAAAGATAACAAGAAGCAGACTGAAAACAACAGCTACCACACAAAGCAAGCTGCACAAGGAAGGAAAAGCACCAGCATCCAATTCCAAGAAAGAAGCGAACAGAGGAAACGGATGACGCTGAGACAAACAAAACGCCGACGAGAGGCGGCGGCGGCGGCGACGACTCACGCAGAGGTAGATGACGGAGGCGATCATGAAGGTCCGGTACCGGCCGAGGTGCGCGTCGGCGACGTAGGCGCCGATGATGGGCGTCATCCAGATGGTGCCGACCCAGTTGGTGACGTTGTTCGCGGATGGCACCACGCCCTGGTGCAGCTTCGTCGTCAGGTACAGCACCAGGTTGGACGAGATGCCGTAGTACGCCATCCGCTCGAATACCTCGTACACTGCGTTGCGTACGTGCGCAATTCCAAGACAAGAAAATCAGATACTAGTACAGTATGTGGAGGCTCTGTTTCAAATGCACCATGCACATATAACTACATAATAGTACATGTCAAGTGTGATATTCAAATGCACCATGCACATATAATAGCTACACACAACTAGTACTTCAAATGCACCATGCACATATAACTTCAAATAGGAGTACATGTCAAGCGCAATATGCTTATTTTCTCAGGCGTGGAAGGTTTGCACATCTTTACATTAAGATAGAGAAAATATTCAATACAACACGTTTTAATGGTACCTAAAGAATCAATAAATTGTACATGAGAGCATAGACCCTTCCCGTGTACATGTCAAGTGCGATATGCTTAATGACTTTGAAGCAGAGTTTCTGGTTAGTCAGACTCTGGCTTTATTTTATTTATTTATTTATTTAT
Source organism: Saccharum hybrid cultivar R570 (assembly GCA_038087645.1). NCBI lineage: Eukaryota > Viridiplantae > Streptophyta > Magnoliopsida > Poales > Poaceae > Saccharum > Saccharum hybrid cultivar. The sequence continues at coordinate 217,566 of JAQSUU010000049.1, read as the reverse complement.
TTATTTATTTATTTATTTATTTATCTCACTTTATATAACTGTTTGCATTTAATTCTGCACAGAACCAGAAGGGATCGGCAAACCAGGAGCAAAAACTCGACGACACGTACGAAAGAGATGGCATGCAAAAGATACTCCTTTCTTCCCGTAGCTGGACCCCAGCCTAGCCGACCTCTCCCGGCTCCAACGACTCTTGAGCTTAGCGTTTGTCAACAAACCACCACAAGGGCTGTCTTCCATACGTATATCTCAAGAAACGAATCTCCGATGGAGCAACTCCGTGTTAAAAAAGATACTCCTACTGTACTTCTTCGCAAAATAAGTCTCCATCTCGTATTCGAGATATCAAACAATATTAACTTTGACCAAATATATATATAAAAAAAAAATATTCGTGATAAAAGATAAATATTATTAGATTAATAACGTTATATATTTTTATAGTAAACCTATTTGAAGATAAAAATATCGATACTATTTTTTATAAACCTAGTTAAAATTGAGATTAGTTGACTTCTCAAAATGCGAGATAAAGACTTATTTTGGGACGGAGGGAGAACTGATTAAATGTGATGACAAAATCACTGAACAAGTAGGGCGTGTGACTCAGCCTCACAATTGTTAAAAGAGATTTCGTGTTGGTCTTCAACCCTTTCTTTCCCCCCATATATATATAATGTATGTATAAATAGCATCCTACTCTATGACAGAGGCACACGACATCTATATGTCTGAAAAAATTGGAAATGCACAAACAGAACACAACGGCACGCCTTCGTTGTCATGGGTAGCACAATACCGAGTCCAAATCTGATGGAAGCACGGCAGCAAAATCCTCGATTGGTACAAGGCTAATAATTCCAAACGCTTGGTGACACGACAAGCATCCCCTAATTCCCCAGCAGTTACCTGTGCTTTTCCTCTCAGCAAGCTTCAGAATCAATCAGCCTGCAGGGGAAGCTAGGACACTGTTGTTTACTGCCACAGTTCCAAAAAGAAGGGGGCATGCCCTGTTTGGTTGAACTTATGCACAATAAATCAGTGAACAGTACTTTTCAATCTGCTTTTCAACATTTTTTGCCCATGTGTGGACGCAGATTATTCGCGGCAAGCTGCTAATATACTCTGAGAATCTTTTAGTTCAACGATAAGCAAGAACTAAACAATGGTGATTATTCGCGGCAAGCTGCTAATATACTCTGAGAATCTTTTAATTCAATGATAAGCAAGAACTAAGCAATGGCCTTTCTTATTCACATATGCTTGAAGTATCTTGAGTTTGACTAACTATAAATAAAAAAAATATATATTTATGATATGAAATAAGTATATTAGATTTATCATGGGATATATTTTCATGTTATACCTATTTGTTGTCAAAAATATTACTAGTTTTACTTATATATTTGGTTATTAAGAATGCATCTAAAATTGTAGTCTTTTGTAGTAATAAGTTCTGTGGGCCTGAACTATCTATATGTGACATTTTTTTTGCGGAACTGACATTTCATTTCCTAGTATACTATGGTAGTATACACAGCCTCAGCTCAGCTTGCATGGAGACACCCCAGTGTGCCAGCGCCATAGATCTTTCATGCTCACAATGGCGTGTTTCGCGAACCACCTTGGGCGCTGCCGCTCGAAATGAAGAGGCTGATGAGCTAGATGCAACTATGCAAGTACAGGTCCGATGGCAGCAGATATGACCCTGTTCGCTTGACCTTATCAACCAGAATCAGTCAGTCATTCAACATTAATTTTCTCTCACAACAAATCATCAATAGCAGCAGCTGTAGAAAAGATCAGCCGAACAGAGCCTATGATTTGAATCGCCCAAGTGCCCAATCGGTGGAGATCAAATTAAGCAACCACGGGTTTGTTTGGATCACATTGATTGAGATGGACACTGGTCCACCCAAATTACCAAAGTTCTGGCTTCAGCGCGGTGCTACCAGCCTGCCTACCATCGATCCTATTCCTACCAACCGTCACCGTCAGGCCCCTAATTTTCTGTCATGTGCGGCCGCCAGAGCTAAACTACAAGCCTGTGCTAGTACTTTAACATTAGCGTGTTTAGTGTTTGTTTACCCAGACCAAGCCTGGTTTAAATTAGTGGGTGAGGAAAAACAGAGCTTTTGGTTCGTTTCATTTTGCGAAACTACTTTTACCGCCGTCGAATAACGCGATAATGGGTGTGTTCACTTCGCGAACAGTAGGTGAAAAGTTACTGTAGCATCTTTCATTGTTATTTGGCAAAATTTGTCCAATCATGGACTAACTAGGCTTAAAAGATTCATCCCGACATTTACAGACAAACTATGCAATTAGTTATCTTTTTTACCTACATTTAATGCTCCATGCATGTGTCGAAAGATTTGATGTGATAGGTGTAAGAGGAAATATTTTGGGTTGGGATAGGGAAGTGAACAAGGCCAATGTAATTTTCTTTATTTCAAACATGAAATAGATATGTTGGCTTCTACTGAGCCTCTCCATGACAGGCAGGCAGGTGTGTCGAGAAGAAGGCCGAGCTAGCTCGCTACCGCTAGCTAGCTTTGAGGAGCTCGGAAACACAAACCATGGCAGGAGCTTAAGGATTCATGATATATAGGGTAGCTAGCTGCTTGCGTACCTACGACGAAGCCGCAGGCTTTCCACCCTCCCCGCTTGGAGCGGAGCACCGGGTGGCCGTGGAGGTCCACCGTGCCGTCCTGCGTGTACTCGTCGGCAGCGGCCGCCTCCAGCCTCTCCTCCGCCATGGGTGGGTCGTGGGTGGCCGTGGCCTCTCCGAGCCGAGACCCAGACTCAGATGGATGGGTATGACAGGCACAGCTCCAGGCCGCTCTAGCTGTGTGAGCTCTGGCAGCTGGGCGCCCATTTATAAGCCCGGTCCTCCACCGGGTCAACAAGCGGAGAGGCCCGAGTGGACTGGGATTGTAGTGTAGGGACCTAAGTAGAGTACTTTTGAGTTTTCGTTCAAGTTTTTGTTGACTTCAAATATAAATCATTTATTTATGGGTTAATAAAACATATTTCATCTGTTCTAAGATATAAGGGATGTAAGTTATATGAAATTGAAATATCAATTCAATGAATCAATGCAACAAGTATATGTAAAATACATGATGAAGCCGGCAGAATACATCTTCTCCATGATGAAACCCTCATGTGGAAATTTGCTGAGGCAAAAAAAAAAATCCGACAGTATTGGCGCTCTTGATGTCATCGTGTAGTATATAAATTAATTTTCCCCTAATAATAATCTCTAATGGTCTACTAGGATTGGGTCGTAGGCGCATCTTGCGTAAACCTCTCATCTTCTTATTAATATAATCAACCTGGATCTTAAAAAAAAGGTATATGTGAAAAATCAATCCTGATTGGGTGCTCTAGTATTACGTTTCAAACAAGGCCCTGTTTTCTACTCCGGCCGACCAGCAGACGTACGTAGCATTGGGACGTGGCGTCGTGTGCAGGGCATCATCGCTTTGAGCATATCGTTTTCAGTCATAGTACTAGATAATTACTACAGAGAAACGATGACGACAAAATTAATCTGGGGGCCAACAACAACAACAAGAAAAGCGTTATATTATGATAATGATAGGGTCAAGGCATCCGGCGGACGGACGCTTCGCTTAATGGTCTAGGACCGCCTAGGCAACTCCTCCAGGTACTGTAACATTTCCCTACTCTCTCGCTTGGTCGCAGCCACTACTTCCACGGAGCCGTCCGTCCACAGCGATCGCATCCACTGCGTAATCCGCTCGCCGCGGCCAACGCGGCGTCCGCTTGCACCCCCCCGCCGGCCATCTCACCTCGTCTGTGCGGCGTCCTCCCCCCCTCCACCCCGGCAGCGCCCCTCCCCCTACTCCGGTGTTCTCACCCACCGGGAGCACCCAATACTCGTGGATCTGGTGGCCCTCTCCCCCACCCCGATGAGATCCAACGAAGCCGCTGACTCTCCCTTGCCCCGGCCGGTGGTGTCCTCCCCAAACCCGACAGCGTCTCCTCTTCCTCGGCTGACGGCGAGCATGGCGGGCATGCGGGCGTGCACCATCCCGCGAGCCTATGACACCGCAGTTGCCCACCAGGTAGGTTATGGCCGCGCGGCGATGCTGTGTTTCAAATGTTTTTGGACGCTTTTCAGATATGTTGCAAGCTCATGTTTTTAGTGTTTCAGTTGTTTTCAGAGTGTTTCAATTGTTTCAGATGTATGTTTCAATTATTTCAAGAGGATGTTGCAAAAGTAGATCGGGGCAAAAGTAGATCGGGATGTTACATATGTTGCAATGGTTGTACACGTATGTTGCAAGCGTCTATCCCCAACGTTTTATCTGTTTTTTTACACATATATTGCAAGCGTTTCCGATGCATGTCTCGAGTGTTTCATCTATCTTCTTTTGTACGTTATAAGTGTTGTATCTCGATGTTTCAAAAGTAGATCGGGATGTTGCACATGTTCAATGGTGTTTCAACTGTATGTTCCAAATATTTCATATATTTTAAACGTATGTTACAAAAATTTTATCTGGATGTTGCAAAAGTGGATCGGGGTATTACATGGCGCGGTCGGTGGCTGTCCCTGTGTGGGGCGTGTGGTGGGCACGGGTGCTAGGGCGAGACGCAGGATGTGGGGCATGAGGCGGGATGCAGGCGCATAGAGCAGCGCAGGTGTCAGAGTTGCATCCGACACGACGTCGTACTCGGACGCTAGCCATACCATTTATATTAGGGTACATGCCTATCTATGACTATGAGTGGCCGGTTCCTCGGGATTGGGACACAGCTGCCAAAGAGGCGCGCACGCTCCCACGTGGAGTATATTTCAGCAACGTGCACGTCAAAGTCAGGTGAGGTCTCCGCTTAGGCCCAAATGGACAAATGGTGGTCGCGCACGCCGATACTACTACTACAATTCAAACAGCAGCAGCCGTTCACTCAACAAGAACCAATCCCAATCCCATCAACGTCGTCTACATGGCCAAAAGCCCAAAACGACCGTCATTTTAGTAGACGAAGGCAATTAATTAAAGTGAGGGATCGGAACCTCAGCGATCGACGGCTAGTTTAGGTATCGTGCGTGCTTAAAAGGAAGAGCTCCTGCAAAAACTACCATGGGAGCAAAAGATGCCGGGCACCACATTTTGCGTGGGGGGAACTGGGGACTCCCATCCTAAAAGGCTCATATGCAGCTTTGTTGCATACATCTTCGTCTCGAATTTTAGATGCCTGCCACAACTCTCTTCCTCTTCTTTTTCTTTCTATATATATTTTTTTAGAAAGGACGGTAAAAGCTTTGCCGCGATTTATATTAGAAGAAGAAAATGAAACAAGAGTTTGTCCAGTTTTTTAGGGAAACTGGACCTAAAACCCTTACAACTAGGGATACAACAACTCACTGGAAACAACTCGGACACATCAACTGACCACAAACCACCAAGAAGCCACTACCTACAAGTCAAAGACGCAACACAAGAACCAGTGTCGGTACAAACAGTCCACTAACCAACACTACTTCCTCGGCCAAGGAACTCAACCACGCTGGCCACAACTAACATGCAAAAGGCTACAAAGACCACATGAACTCATTAAGCTAAAAAAACACCATGCATGCCTAATCAACAAGGAACCATTGAAGAGCACCAGAGTAAAAACAGAAGAGCGCAGGTAGATCAACAAGAGGCCATCAAATAAACCACCAGCTGTATACGAGAACTTCCATCAAACTTCTAACTGCTATTGAATATTTCTAGATTCCACTTTGGATAGCTTTGCCCCTCTTCTTCTTGTTTTTTTGCCCCACTTCAATTAGCACCATGAGGGCATCCATCTTCTCCTTGGTGAGTGGACGCTCAAAATGTTGTGCATAAAACTCGAACTGGTCAGCTTCCTCTTGTGTTGTTGGTGGTGATAAGTCTCCAAGTTTTTTTTGACAAGCAACTCCTCTGCAACTTGGATTGCTCCTTTTCCTTCTGTGGTTTTGGCTTTCTTCGCTAACCTACTGCTTTTACGTTGTGGGGTAATGACAGAGGGTCTTGGTGGTGATGGAGTCTCAGGTGGTTCAGATGTGTTTCCCATTTCATGGTCATTGGGTTCATCATCAGGACTTGCTTCTGGTAGCTGTGGGATTAGAGGTGCTGGTACAGATTTAGTAATTGAAGCTATGAACCCATCAATTGTAACTGCCCAAGCTATTATAGCTGGGTCTTGTGGTGTAGTGGAATCAACCTCATTCTCCACAATATTGGAAGGAACTTAAGGGATAACCGACTCCTGTAGTGTAGAAGAGCTGATATTTTGATCATTTTCCACACCATTACCATGTAGATCAATGTGGCCCAGAACATCAGCAACAAGCTTCTGATTGCCCATCTCTAGAGGTACGCTTCCCAAACTAGCACTAGGTCAGCAACATCTGCAGCCTCCTTTAAAATGTGTGCTGGTTCCACTGTGCTATCAATCTGTACTTCAGCATTTGTTGCACTGTCGGAGTGGCATAATGGTTCAACACCTGCAACTTCTAAATTTATCAGGTCAGTCACTTCTACGGTTGTTGGGGGGAGCTGATCTGTTATCTGTCTTAGGCTTCTCCAAGTTTGTCTCATTATAGTGGCATTGTGGATCAGCATTTGCCATAACCACTTCTATATCCATATCGGACGACGAGATCGAATCTTGACTGGTTGCAGCATCAAGCATTGCCAAGAGCATTTTCTTTGGAGTTCTAAGAGCTTGTGGAGTAATTGTTGGTGTCCTAGTGATGCGTGACTCAAATAACATGGGGTCACAGGAATAAATGCTTGGTCCAAGAGGGAGTGTGGTGAGAGTGTTATCCATGAGGTTGTAGCTGCTATCCTCCATGATCAACTTTGTCTTGTCAACCATGATCTGAGTGAGTGGCGTCGCGAAAGTGACATGCTTGGGTGTTGAACTCTTGCTGTCCTGTTTGCCCATTACTTTCCTCATGGTGTGTGGAGGTTCATTGTTATCAGAATACCAGAACAAAGGCGAGGAGGCCCTACTATGATGTCGGGGGTCCTCAACTTGTAAGCTTCCACCCAGGTGATATTGAGTTTCATCATCGCCCTGTTGATGTCGCCTCCCGTTCAACAGTTGAGAGAGGGATTCATGGTTCCCTCGACAAGCAGATGCCCTGTGTCCCTCTTCTAGACAGCGCCAGCACCTCGTCAATCTATTGCAAAAAGCCACTCGGTGCATAGTAGAAAGGCAATTGAGACAACGTCCTCGAACATGTTTGAGAAATCTCTGCCTCCTCTCCTCTTGCTCAACAGCTGGACGACAGTGGGTAGGTGAACCTCTTAAATCTCTTGACAATTTTCTTCACCGAAAATGTGACTTGGCTTTATCCATCCTTCTTCTCTATCAAACCATGGATACTCCTCTTGAAAAGGGCGTCTAGGATACTTTGGATGAGGAACTGCAGGCCCACAGTCCAGAGAGCGGAACTGATATGAGTGCCTGGAAGATGAAGAGGGTCCTTGATGCAGTCCCACGAACTGATGATGGTGCACATTATCCCTCCCAGATGATGCGTGTCGTGCCACATGCCGGTCGCCTAGATCTTCGTAGTGAGGTGCAGACTTGTGTGCTTGGTCAGGAAGGGAACTTTGATGCTTGATGGCATGGCGAAAATTTGTTTGCTATAATGCGACTCTGCTCAGTGATTTGAAATCCTTTGCCATGCTTGGTCTGAAGGTTGAGCTGTCCGGCATCGACGTGCAGAGTGGCTCGATGTGTCTCTCTCACGCGACCCACCGAGAGGCCTTGGTCCATTGAATGATCTTTAGCAAACTTTCCTTTCCCCTTCTGTTTGCTAGCTTCGATGTCTTGAACCAAACCTTTTTTCTCTCGCATTGTTGGCAGCTCGTTGAAGGAGGTCTTCCAACTGTGGATCTGGAAATTGCTCTCTCATCCTGCGTTGGTTGGAGAGACGGAGCTCGACCTCAATATCTGTATCTTCTTGGGGCTTCCTGGCATTGGATTGAATGCTAGCGTGGTCTGTCTTCCTGCCGGACGTGTCGACTACTCTGCTCGGCTCTGCAACTGAGTGCCCATGAGCTAGGAAAGGATTGAAGACGCTTCTGCCCGTTGCCTCACCTGAGCGCTCTTGTTGGTCCCTAAGCTTGTTCAAATCCGTTGCCAACTCTGGGAGCAAAGCCCATCCCTGCTCCTGTAGTTCTCGGTCGATCTTTGTTGGACTTGCCGGCTGGTGGCTGCTTTCTTCTGGCGAGGCATTGGGCGGCGCTGATGGCGATAGGGCGCCGCTGGCTGTGAGAGCTTCGAGGTTGCTGAGCCTGTGGTGCGACGAGGAGTGAGGCCCATCAATGGATAGATCGGGCGATGGTGGTTGTGGATCCGGTGGCTGTTGGCTTCGGGAGGATGGGGATGTGGCGGATCTGGGCGGGGAGGATTCCGTCGTGTGGGGGACGAGGAAGGGGAGGAGCGGGTCGGGGTCGTCCATCTCAACTTTGCTGTGGCTCCATTCTTTCTATATATATCAAAAGCGACTTTGCCGCAACACTGTTGCGGGCGTGCTAAGCACCACCAGTCACGGTTATTTCAACAAAGGGCCAGCAGCCCAGCAACACCAGGAAGGACACGTCCCGTTCACCTTGCGTGGCTCTCCGGATGGATCGCGATCGCGCTCGCGCCCGGCCATGCGTCTCCCAGCGAGGCGACTGTGGACCTCGCGGTCACGGGCCCCCTTTCTCTCGGCATCACGGACAGTTGCGCGACGGCGGCCGCGCGCGTGCGTGCGTGCCCACGCACTCCGTCGTCGTCCAAGCCTCTCGCCGACGTGCTCCCGAGTGAAATCAGCCGCGGGACCGCGAGGCGTATATCGTGCCGATTGCTGCGTCCCATGCGTTTTGCCGTACGTCCACGTGCATGGGACAAACAATGGTTCCATTCTGTTGTGCTAATAAGCCGGCTGAAAAACACGGTTGACTGATTTTGTGTGAGAGAACAATACTGTTTCGGCTTAAAAAATAAGCTAAAAAAATATAAATTATAAGCCGGATGAACAGGACTCGCTAGAATTTGTTCGGCAAGAAAAATCAGCGCCGTTTCGGCACGTCCGCACGCTCCCGAGTCCGGGGACGGAATACACACCCCTGTCCCGACTTGTTCGTGTGCTGGTATATCCAACAGGACTAAGTACCTTTCACCAAATCACCAGCAGTACAGTACTCTGTATTCATGCGCTTGCAGTCGGGTGGAGTCAAGTATCCAAGTCCACGACGTAGTAGAGTAGGCTCACCCGTCTTACCTGCTGGCTGCTCCTCCATCCAAGCCCGCCCATTGGCCCGAGGCGCAAGACTTGTCAACGCACGAGTTCATCCACCTCCCGGTCCCAGCAATGGTTTGTATCACCTTTGACTCGTGCGGCCGGCCATCGCCATTTAGTTGACCAAAGAGATGGGCGAACTTGGTAACCAACAAGAATCAACATCTTCTTCATTTGTCTCAGCGTCACACAAGCCGCCTTGGTAAAATCGGTTCTCTGGAGGAATCTAGCTACGGGCACACGTAGTAGTGTAACTCCGCCAAGCTTCGGCGACACGTGGCCTGTGACAGGAGGACTCCGAAGGATTCCGGCCGACCCGTCACATGGCGCGCCATTAAAAATCGGCCGATCCAATCCGATCCCATGTAGTGACCCGGCCCTACGTAGATCAGGACACGAGAGGAAGCAGCTTTTTACCTTTTACATGAGCGAGTGTAAATTATAGACTAATTACGAAACTAAATGTACAGATTGAGACTAATTTACGAGATGAATTTTTTAAACCTAATTAGTCCATGAATTGACAATGTTGCGCTACAGTAACATATGCTAACGATAGATTAATTAGGCTTAATAAATTCGTCTCACGGATTATTAAGGACTTCTGTAATTTATTTTATTATTATTATTATCCGAACACCAGAAAATGACACCCTGAACTTTATGCCGCGTTTAGATGGCAAAAAAGGCCCAAAAATTTTTGCGCAGTACCTGTCACATCGAATCTTTGGACACATACATGGAGTATTAAATGTAGGTAAAAAAATAACTAATTGCATAGTTTGTCTGTAAATGTCGAGATGAATCTTTTGAGCCTAGTTAGTTCATGGTTGGACAAATTTTACCAAATAACAATGAAAAGTGCTACAGAAACTTTTCCCCATAAATTTTTGGATCTAAACACGCCGTTAGTTCACGCCTAAAGCAACAACAGTGACTGTCGCTGTCATCCGAACGTTGCCTTCTAGAAGTAGTAGTAGAATCGGTTCGCGACCGCGGCAGCAGGGCGGCGTCACACCACGGGGCACGGGCACCGGGGCGGGGAAGTCGCGCTCCAACGTCGAATCCGTCCGCACCTTGTTTTATTATCCAGGCAAGCGAGAGGCAATACTATAACGACCATGGACGACCATGGAGTACTTACCCACGACGGCTGACTGATCTGAGCAGCCCACACTCCAACTCCACAGCGAGCTGCTGCTAAAAACACTTGTTTTATTATTTCAACAGAACCATGCAAGTGGGAGTAGCTTACTGGACTGATGCGTTGCAGCTGGTTTGATGCATTGACCTGCTCGCCCCCCTTCGCCAATAATCCTCGTCGTCTACATCTCGTGGGTCCGGACTCCAGGGTCTCGGTTATACGGAGTATTAGCATAATAATAATCTGGCTTGGCCATCAGTATTCAGTGACCATGCAAGTGGACACTCCTACGTGGTAGCTCTACCGGTACCACTACCGGAATCAGAGCGTGATTTCCGTATAACCAAGTCCAAGTGGGTGCATGCCCCTGGCAAACGTACCAAGTCCACATATGCCACTAAAAAAACACTCGTGATTTTTCAACGGTCGCGGTCGCGGGTGGTTTCAAGCATTGACCTCTCGCTCGCTCCAATCCTCATCCACGTCACAGAGACCGGGTTCAGCTGTTACTTGAATTAATTGAGCTAACGATGATCAAAGCTACACGCTTCTAGTCCACGTATCCATATTCAATATGTACTTAATCTTGTATATGACGGGAGCGAACAGCAACAGATACCGTACACTAGCAGCAGTGAGAACGCGGAACTGGATGGAGCACATAAAGTAAGCGGCCTAAATTAATTAGTCAAAAAGAAGTGGTCTTCCGACTTGATTCGTGACAGTAACCTTTGGCCCGAATTCCTTTTCTTTTTATTTTTCGAAACACGAACACAAAAGGTTATATACATGTATTACACTTATTATCCCCGTAGACGCATATGTATTCTAATAATCTAGCTATATCTGGGCAAATATTGAGTTGAGGAGTCGAATTCAAGTAAAAGAACAAAATAGCTGTAAATATCGCCACACATGTGTTGAGATAAAAGACTCAAATTCGAGTGGACATGTCCCACCACGAGAAGTTTCCTGCGGAGCTATGAACTGAATACATATACTTAGGAGTACCGGACAATAATGTAATCATTATAATAAGAGAAGATAGATTGCTCAAGTAACATGGAGAATTTTATAAGCAGATGTAACATTAAGTATATATGAGCTATGTGTTCGCGTATCGATCAACAACCTGTCAGCAGCAATCAGTGCCCGTTTTTCAATTGGTTGGTGGGGTTCTTTTGGGATACATGCGTTTGGACGATTCCGGGAGTATCAGCTATCTTATATGCGTAATTGTTTTTTTAGAGCGTACGCAGCATATATTACGATGTAAGGAAAACATACAAGCACGCGTACACATGCAAACGCATACGCAAAGGATACAGGGAAGAAAGCTTCCCCATCCAAACTACAGAAAGGCCCTCTGCAAAAAAGAAAATTACAAGGAAGTCCTTCAGAGCCAGCTATCTTATATGCGTAGTTGTTGCTTGCATATGTCCGTTGTAAAACCTTTCGTTGTTTTTGTTTTGTTTTTTTTTCAAAAATGAAATGAACATGTAGACGCGCGCACGCATGTCTTGATAGCTTGTGTATGAGTTTTTTTTACACTAGAAACAACTTTATTATTAGCAGCAGGTCCCTGCAATTAGGGAAAAAGGAGTTGAGAATCGACCTATTCACGAATTGTCAGATCTGTTTTCCTATCTCCAATCTCAAGAAAGAGGTGTATAAAAGTTGTAGATGCAGATCCCGTTTTCCTTTCTAATCCTCAAGAACAACACACGGCAACGCACAGAACATAAGTATATGAGGGGAGCCATCTCTTCATTAGTCATTTCACATATACGTGTGGTCCATTTATATAGATGTCTTTAGGGCATATATGGTAGCCATCATGACGTATATGGTATAAGCCCATTAGGGCATATATAGGATGAGCCCATCAATCCTCTAATTAAGGAATTCTTAACACTTCCCCTGGACGAATACCATAACAAATACATGTCTCATTAAAACTCTAAAAAACCCAATGGAAAAATATGGAGAAAGAGTACATTATTATCGCTTAATGCATTTGCATATTGTTGTCTCATTAAAAACCTTACATGAGAAACTTTAGGAAAACTCATCAAGGAAAAGAGTACAACATATGTCTTCAGGACAAATTGTGACTTTCTGGATCAAATTATGACATTTTGGATAATATCATTTTAAATTCTCTAGAATTCTGATCAAGGGTTAATATTTTAGGAAAGTTCTCCCCCTGAATCTTGTAGAACTGTCCCGCTATGCCAAAAATGCTTTCTATAGGAAGCATATGCGCATACATTACCAGGATCATTTCATAATCTTAATCTCATCTTACTTCTAGAACTCGTGAGGTAAAAATATGAAGTGTACATAAACAATAAACCCACTTTCATAAATGGTGTCATGATAGAGCCTTCAACAGAGGTTAGGAAGAAGTCACCATTAGAATAACACCTTTCTAGATATTGTTTGAGACTTTCAGAGTCTTGTGAATGACGATCAATATCTTGTAAATACTCCCCTTGATAATAACATTAGTTGAAGTCATTCATTCCCATGACACTAACCATTATTTAGAAATAAACATAGACAAGGATAGTGCAAATGTGATTACAATTTAGACTTCATAACGTTTGTCTCGCTATTCTTCAAGAATGTTGAGAATAAAGAATAACACAGAGGAATTTATTATTCTCTATCATGCATACATCAGGATGCATATTTATGCACTTTAAAGTTGCACTAACACGCATCTTCGAGATGTGACCAATAATCATTATTCTTTATATTATTATAATTTTCTCTATTCATAACAGTGATGACTTCTTTTGGGATTGATTCCATATTCTTCAAGAATCTTTATTTTTAATATATAGTAAGACATCACAAGTCTATATTTCTAGCATAATAGAGAAAATATTGCTAGTAACATCAAATATATCATATCATATCAGTTTTCAGAGGATACTTTAATTATTCCAAAACTTCATGTGGAGAACGCATTATATATATATATATATATATATATATATATATATATATATATATATATATATATATATATATATATATATATATATATATAGTGAAAGCTCATGAAATGCACATGTGCTTATATGGTATACATTTGTCCCTTTCAGTTCCTCTTTTCATTCTTATCTCTCAGGTCTTATATGGGTCTTTATTCCTATCAAGGAATTCACTTATTTTGGTGCATTCAGACTTATAACCATATATTCCTTCAAGAAAAAAAATCCTTCAGGGAGTTGTTATATTTATAGGGAAATCATTTCTCTTAAAGATAACATTGGTATGAGATTTTGATGCTGCTCTTCATGGATTTTTAGAATCCCATAACTACATATTTTGATTCATGCCATTAGCCAGATTCATTATATAGCGGAACATACTTTGTAAAGCTTATGCCAGAACTGGTCTCTATTAGGACCTTTTGAACCATCGCTTTTCACCACCCATGATTTCAATGATGACTTATAATTATCCGAACATCAGGTTCAAGATATTCACTTAGCGATTTTTGGTTCAACCTCAATTGCATATTTCATTTGACCCGCTATGAGAGCTTCAAACACTCTTGCCATGGACTTTGTTCCGAATCCAGGTTCTCACAAAGAGACTCATCTAGTAATTATAAAGGTAAACAAGTATCGACATATATTTTCTGACTTTAAACATTTTAATAATGATCTTCATTATTTCATAAAACAATAGATCCATTATTGTTCCATATTTTTTAGCTTTATAGTATGCGCGTATTGCTAGGATTTTCATCTTCAGGATGAACCTCATCATGAGTGACTCACCAGCAGGGTAATTTCTCTATAAGAGTATAAGAGGAGTTGTCACACATAATATGAGATTGCTTCATGAGCATATACTTTTGACTTAGGCCAATAGATCTTATTTGCAGGTGTCCCCGCATAATTTGATCAAAATGCCAATGTCAGATGGATATGAAATTAATCTCAGGTATATTCACATCTACTTCGGGTAGAAGCATTCATTTAGATTTTAACCAATTTAGTTGCTTCTCGTCAATACAAATAGTTATCTGGCATAACTCCATGCTATAATAGAGGAGTGTAACTAAACAACTAGTTTAGTTTGGGTTTGTGCGTTTTGATTCATAAATATCAAGGCATTTCATAATATGGGCATTCATCTCCCCTAATGCCGAGATATTTAATAGCATACTAAAAATTCTCTATTCACTAACTTCTAGTGGTGTATATGTATGCTTTAGTGGTGGTTTATTTGGGAAATATTACACACTTTAATATTAGGGGGTCGATTAATTTTTATGCAGCGAGCTTGGACTTTATTAATGCAGTTGCATGAATACTTCATGTATTTCCTTCTACATGAGGAGTATACTCAACTTCTTGGTGAGTCCATAACTTCTGGTGGATTATAAACTATTGTTCTACAAGTTCTTGGTTTCAACAAATGCATATGCAGTCTTCTAGACTTATCACCTGTAGTTACTGACGTAACCCATAATTTAGCCATAACAATCCTTCAATGGATAATGCTCACCAATTGTTATATAATTGACAATCAATCTGTCCATTACATATATTGACCTTCTAGGTCATATGCATGAGAAAAGACAATTAATGGTGACATTGTGCTTTTAGACGCATTAAGCTTGGTGTGCATAAGCATGATAGCAAGAATATGGCATTTAGCCATGGTTGCCAAGCAGAAATTTAGGATGCAGAATTATTTCATAGTCCGGCTCTTTTTGTTTATTGCCCAAATTTGACCCAATTACTCATACCATTTAGAAAAATTAAGTCATTATATTTATTGCAACATATTTTGTGTTTTATATAAAGCATGACTTAGATCAATTCATTGTTCAGCATAAAGAGAAGCTTTTAAATAGAATAGATAAGATCAAGAATTTTGTTTTATCTAGGAAAAGTTATTTTAATGCAAAGTCATTGACTTAAGCAAAAAATGGCTGCTTGGCAAGAGCAACAAAGACCAATATCCTTCTAGGATAGACTCTCAACTGATGGCACAACTTTGGTAAGTAAAAGATATACGTAAGAAATATCATTACTAGCATTGTGGTCATGATCCATGTGGCCTTTCAGAGCCTAGGATAGCTACTATAACCCATAGTTGGTTAATACCAAGTAAGCTTCTAGCTCGTTGTGATGTGGGATTCAAACTTGTTTACTTGCTTTCCATCTTCTGATAGTTGGCAGGTAGATCTTAATAAAGTAGGTGGGATGTGACATATACAGAGCTACTAGCCAATATATTGTCGCATAGAGTAGTCATGCCACATAGCTGCCACTTTCGTTTTTTTGCCTTTATGGGTCGCACTCCAATGTGATGGAATAAGGATCTGATCACGGACGGGTTATAAGCCATGCAGCGGTGTTAGTGCATACCTACATAGGCGGGCCGTGCTCCAATGCGACGAAAGTAATGACCTTAGCACGGACGGATCATAAGACAATTCGGCGGTGTTAGTGTACACCACAGACGGTCTCAGATAGCGACGATGAGAGCTATGATCATCACTGCCGAGGCCGAAATTGGATTGTGATGGGGGTTACAACGTGCCTGTGAAAGGTGCGAGTGTAGTAGTGGAAACTGAAATAGGAAGGTTCATGTGGGTGTGAATTTCTTTCTAGATGGAGCACTAGGGTGTGGACCAAATGTTAGAATCCCCCTTGTGGATCTGAACAATGCAGTTATCAATCAAAATCTCTTTGAGCTGAATAACAGAAGACCAGAAAGCCAACTTTGTGGAGACATTACGAGCCAACCAAAAACTTGAATTATGAAAGTATTTAGCTTTCAGAATCTCAGAGAGAAAACAGTTCTTACCGATGGCAATATTCCAAGCTGTGTGTAGAATGAGGCTGTGGTTGACAGTGAGAAAATCTTGTACCCCTAAGCCACCATCCTTTTTGGACCTGCAGATGTCAGCCCAAGATCTAAACTATAAAGGAGAGGTTGAGTTGTCTTCCTGTATACTAGCCCACCAGAATCTCCTAATAATAGTGGTAATCTTGGAGATTAATGTTTTGGAAAATAAAATTGTGGACATGTAGTAGATAGGAATAGATGCAAGAACATAGTTAACGTAGACTAGACGACCAACATGGTTGAGCTTGTTGGCTTTGATAGTGTAACGGATCAACGTAATTATACGAGATTAAGTCAGAAAAATCTTCCACTGAGGCGGTTAATTTACCAAACTTAAACCCGTATAACCCGAGATTCCGTGAAATCACGCGGGATTTCAAACCAACCAACATACAACCAAGATCGTACTGATTTAGCAGCCACAGTTCACATGATACATAGAGTTCACAATAAAAGTGGAGTATATCGGAGTTCAGAATAAAAGTTATTACCACATAGTTCAGAATAACATAGCGGAAATAAGTAGTTTTACACACACACTTAGTTCAAATACAGTGCCAGTAGATAGTCATGGTCCACAAAAGCAGTAGATAAGACGAACAGAGTGACCCTTGCCCAAGGTCCTAGTTGTCGCCCATCGCCGGATACAGACAGTTGGAACAGTACCCATAGTACATCTGACCATCTGCAACAACAATGGGAACAACGCCCTAAGTACGAGAATGTACTCAGCTAGACTTACCCGTCAAAAACCAGAAATAAAGGACACCAAGGATCATGCAAGGCTTTATAGATTGGACTGGCTTGACTCATTTGCGAAAAGCATAAGTTGTTATGAAAAACTATACCAGTACTTTTTGCATCACTTTTTAGTATAACCTATTCAAGCTAGGTAAGCACCTATTGCTAAAACAATCACTTGATTACTCATTAATAATCTAGATTACCATATCAGGTATAGCATTTCCAACATCATTCACTGAACCATCAGTGTTCCATTAATGTTACTACGATGTCATAGCTCGAGTCAAGTGCTCACTAACCGGGAGCGACGGCGATTCGAATCGAATTCCTATCCAACTGGAGATTTATTCCTCACACAAACCCTGTTTCCCCCGTCAGGGTCGCATAGATTACCAATGACATTTTTCAAGAAGCCGCGGGATAACAATCATGGATCGCACTACCCAGGGACCGCCCGACTGCCAGGACGCACCTTGGGCTCACTCTTCGCGTCCCCGTTACACCCACTTCAACACCAGTCTGCCAACCCGAGTTTATCCCGGCTCGAAAAGTGTCACTAGCTTCGCGGTCGAAAGGTACTTTATTCGGCCAGCTAAATATGAGGCATGCGTTCAACATGACAAGAGGGACGAGCAACGATCGGTCCTTAATCGACACAGACGGAATCACTATAGTCCAAAACCCTATAAGACTCCGTCCGGTCTCCGTTTATCCATCAACACTTGGTTACTTTTTATGATCACAATTACAGCTAACCATAATCCGGTATCCACCTATAGCTCGCAGGTGACAGGAAATCACCCGACTTCTACCGGTCTAAGCATGGCTAAGCAATTAACTCGTTCCTGACCTAACAGGGAAAAAGGTAATCCGGGGGCCAAGGTAATAATGCAACAACGGTTTCACTCAACTCCTATAACTTAATGCAACAATATATATAACTATAGTTCATGTAGTAAGGAACAGCTTTTATAAAAATAGGAGAGTTAAAATGCTCCGGGGCTTGCCTTTTTCGAACGAGCTAGGATGGTGGTCAACGCACTCTGGCAGTTCCTCGCCTGACTCTTCTTCCTCGGGCACCTCCTGTGTCTGGGGTTCCTGCTGATCCGTCCAAACTTGCTCCTCAGGTACTGCTACCTGCGACTCCTCCTGCGATCCTGTATGATGCAAGTGCATAAGCAAACATGCGAAGAATGCATCGAATTATGGTGGAGTGCTTTGATGACATGAGATGCAGATGAGCACATGGAATGAGCAGTTCGAATATAATTATTTCTTCTACAAGGTAGTCGACTTCATCCAAGAACATGTACCCTAAAACATGCACCTTATCCTTCTATTAGTTAGCCTATCATCTACACATACAAGTGAACCTAAGCTACCAAAGCTTACCAACCTAACTCATCCATAAAATCAGCAAGGCATAATGATGCTTCAAAGATACACCAAACATATTTTATTTCTCTTAATTTCTCATAAAGAATAATATTTTATTCCCTATTTAACTAGGGTTACACACCAACACCTATTTCTGGTGTAGATAAAAATCTACAAAAATTACAGTAGATTACTCTTACCCTAACTAACCTGCTACTAAATTTTCATGAGAATTGCATATGTAAAACTGCATGTACAAAATAAACAAGTTATAGCCTAAATATGAGCATGAAATTATTTTGTACTAGGAAAAGTATCAAACAACAGATTTCATATTTTTCCTATGTTACTAACAGTAAACTAACATACTACAAAAATTATCACATGCATGTTCTATACAAATTTAGCTCTCTACTAAAAATAACAAAGATTATCAATTAAAAGCATTTGAACTACACTTTAAAAATTTCTCACAGAACATGCTTCACTAATATTTTACCTAGAAAGTACATCACTAATAAAGATTAAAGCAACAAGAATCATATTTTTCCCTTCATTATTTTATTTACTACACATTTTCTAAGATATCAGTATTTATAACAATTAAATAAAGCTACACAGAAAAGTGTCACAATTTTATCATGAAATATTTTTAAACTGTAGATCTATTCAAGAGGAACATTTCAAGATTTGTTTCATCATTTTTGGAGCTATAAATCTTGAGATATGATTTTTCAAAGCTGTTTCAAAATTCTGAGAAATTATTTTCCTTAATTCTTTTAAAAATTCGCCGGTGAAAACGCTGAATACACCCGGTGCAGTGCACCCACACACGCTGACACGCGGGACCCACGGGTCAACGGACCCCACCAGCCAGCCAGAGCAGCGCGGGGGAGGCGCTGACCGGTGGCGTACTCGCCGCCGGTGAGGTCTCCGGCGACGGGGAGGGCACCAACGTGCTCCCCGCACCAAGACGCACCCAGCGCACCAACTCCGAGCGGCGCGGGAGCTCCGGAGGAGGCTCACCGGTGGAGATGGCGGCACGGCGGCGCGGGAGCTCATCGGTCGGCCAATGCAGGCCACGGGGGCGGCCGAGAATGCGAGCGCGAGCACCGCTAGGCGAAGGGGAAGCGGATGCTCGAGACCGGAGGAGGCATGAAGGGCCAGGGAGCTCCGGCCATGCGCGCCGGCCAACGGCGGCCATGGCAGCAGTGGAGGAGGGGGGCGGCCAATTGGCCCTCACCTGAGCTCGAGCGGCGGAGTGGAGGCGCGCACGCGGTGGAGGGAAGCGGGGCGGAGCTGAGGCTGGAAGGAATCGGCCGGAGAAGCAGCCACGAGCGTGAACGGCGGTGGCAGAGCTCCGGGAGCCGGTGATGGCGCGGCGGTGCGCTGCTGCTGCTGGCGGGGTGAGAGGAGGAATGGAGGGCGTGCAGCCGAGGGAGGAGCGGGCGCGGGTTCAAGGCGCGTGGCGCGGGGGACGCGGGGGCCACCCGGGGCGCGTGTCGCGCGGCGTCGCCGTCGCTCGGCCACGCGGCGGCCGAGTCCTGCCGCGGCGCTACGGCGCTGCGCGCGGGCGCGCGCGCGTGGGGAGGAAGCCGGCGCGGGGCGCGGGCCGGGCTGCCAGCGCTGCTGGGCCGAAAGGGTGGCTGCGGCCCACTAAAGAAGGAAAAGCATTTTTCTTTTTCTAAATAAATTTTCAGATTTCTATATTTGTTTCAAATTTGAATTTGAAGATAAAAAAGAGGTTTTCAGAATTTTGGCTCAAAATAAAAGTTGTTCAAAATTTAATTCTCTACAACTTTCATGTAGGGCACTTTTCAAAATTCTAAATAGATTTGAATTTGGGATTTAAAGCTAAATTTTTAAGTAAAGATTCATTTTTCTAGAATATTTTTAAAAGCAAAATTCGAAGGAATTTGAATTCAAGAGTTGCTCCAAAAATCATGTTTATTTATTCTAGATTATCTAAAATTGTAGCTACACAAAGTTTCATCACTCTTTAGCACTTAAATGCAGCATTTGGGTTTTGAGTAGTTGTTTTTCAACTCTAAAATAAAAAGGGTCTATATTGCATGCAATGATAACCATGTATGAGATGATTATGACTAGTGCCTTGGATGCTAATGCATGCTTAACACCCAGGGGTGTTACAGCCCTCCCCCTTATAAGAATCTCGTCCCGAGATTTTGAGTTACGAACCAATTATCGTAAAAATCTTTATACGCGGTTTGAAGATATTCTCCCGTTTCCCATGAAGCATCACTCTCATCATGATGGCTCCACTGAACCTTGTAGGTTGTTACCACTTTATTCCGAGTGACTCGGTCCTTTATATTCAGAACTTGAACTGGTTGTTCATGATATTCCAAGTCTGCCTTGATCCGAATACCCTGCGGTTCTATTCTCTCTTCCGGAACACGTAGACATTTCTTCAACTGGGATACGTGAAAGACGGGAAAGATCGAACTCATTCCTTCTGGCAATCGCAACTTGTACGCCACGGAACCCTTTTTCTCCATGATCTGGTATGGTCCGATATATCTAGCAGACAGTTTCTGCTTGATTCCAAACCGTTTCTTCTTCATGGGGGTAACTTTCAAATAGACATAGTCACCCACTTGGAAATCCAATGGTCTCCTTCTCTTGTCTACATAACTCTTCTGACGAGACTGTGCAGCTTGCATGTTTTGTTGGATAATACGGACCTTCTTCTCTGCCTCATCTACAAAATCAATTCCATAAAACCTTCTTTCTCCTGGCTCTACCTAATTTAATGGTGTTCTGCACTTACTGCCATATAAAGCTTCAAAAGGTGCCATCTTGATACTCTCTTGGTAACTGTTGTTGTAAGCGAATTCTACCAATGGTAACCAGGATTCCCATGAGCCTCTGGATGACAGTACACAAGCTCTAAGCATATCTTCAAGTATAGCATTAACTCGTTCTGTCTGCCCATCTGTCTGCGGATGGTAAGCCGTACTACGAATCAAACTAGTACCCAAACCTTTATGAAGATGTTCCCAAAAATGAGATGTAAACTGTGAACCACGATCAGACACGATTGTTTTTGGTATACCATGTAATCGGACAATCTCAGCAATATACTTTTCTGCATATTGAGGTGGTCGGAATGTCGTCTTAACTGGCAGAAAGTGAGCTGTCTTGGTGAGACGATCTACTATGACCCAAATAGAATCATGTCCCTTCTGTGTGGTGGGAAGACCGATGATGAAATCCATACTTATATCATCCCATTTCCAATCAGGTACAGACAAGGGTTGCAGAAGTCCTGCAGGTCTCATGTGAAGAGCTTTAACTCTACAACACATGTCGCAACGAGCAACGTATGCTGCAATTTCTTTTTTCATCTTAGTCCACCAATAACGGGGTCGCAAATCTTGGTACATCTTACTACTTCCGGGGTGAATACATAGCTTAGAATGATGGGTCTCATTCATCAACTTGTTCTTAAGCTCTCTATCCTTTGGTACCACCAGGCGATCCTTAAACCATAACACTCCTTGGTCATCCAATCGAAAGTGTTTGGTGGGTTCTCTCTTCATCTTCTCCTTGATATGAAAGATTCCCTTATCTGTCCTCTGACTTTCAATGATCTGGTCTTCCAAAGTACAACTGATCTGAAGATTATGCAACACAGCAGGATGTAGCAAATTGAACCCTTCTTCAAACAACGGTTGCACATCAATAGCATGTGATTTTCTGCTCAGTGCATCTGCTACTACATTAGCCTTCCTGGGATGATAATGCACGTTTAGATTATAGTCCTTTATCAGCTCTAACCATCGTCTCTGTCGCATGTTCAACTCAGATTGGGAAAAAATGTATTTGAGACTCTTATGATCTGTAAAGAGGTTACACACATTACCCATTAGGTAGTGTCTCCAAATCTTTAGAGCATGCACTACTGCTGCAAGCTCCAAATCATGTGTAGGATAGTTAACTTCATGCTTCCTCAATTGACGTGAGGCATAGGCAATGACCCTTCCATTTTGCATTAGTACACAGCCTAACCCATTCTTAGATGCGTCACAGAACACATCAAAAGACTTTTCTATATCCGGTTGGGCCAGAACAGGAGCAGTGGTCAACAACTTCCGCAAGGTGCAGAAAGCTGCCTCGCACTCCTCTGTCCATACAAACTTATGATCCTTCTGTAACAGGCTTGTCATTGGTTTGGCAATCTTTGAGAAATCCAGTATGAAGCGACGATAGTAACCGGCTAAACCAAGAAAACTACGAACTTCATGCACTGAGGTTGGTGACTTCCAGTCCATAACCTCTTGCACCTTACTAGGGTCTACAGAAATGCCATTTTCAGACAACACGTGGCCGAGAAAAGGAACTGTCTTAAGCCAGAACTCACTTGCTGAACTTCACATACAGTTGATGTTCCCTGAGTCTAGTCAAGACAATCCTGAGGTGCTCTGCGTGATCTTCTTCATTCTCTGAATATATTAGAATATTATCAATGAACACAATCACAAACTTATCCAACTCTGGCATGAAAACAGAATTCATCAGATACATAAAGTATGCAGGAGCGTTTGTCAATCCAAAGGACATGACAAGGTACTCGTACAAACCATATCTGGTAGAGAACGCAGTCTTAGGCACATCTTGCGGCCTAATCTTAATCTGGTGGTATCCTAATCTCAAATCTATCTTAGAGAACACTTTAGCTTTAGACAATTGGTCAAACAAGATATCAATCCGAGAAAGAGGATACTTGTTTTTAATTGTCACTGCATTCAGTGGTCGATAATCCACGCACATGCGTAAGGAGTTATCCTTCTTCTTTTTCACAAATAGAGCGGGGCATCCCCATTCAGACGAGCTGGGATGAATCAAACCTCTCTTTAGTAAGTCCTGGAGTTGCTTCTTCAATTCGGCTAACTCATTGGGAGGCATCCGATAGGGCCTTCTCGAGATCGGTGCTGTTCCCGGAATTAACTCAATGGCAAACTCAACATTTCGGTCTGGTGGAAGTCCAGGTAACTCATCCGGAAACACATCTGGAAACTCACAGACCACTGGAATCTGGGTTAGCAGAGTAGTTTGGACCGCACAAGTCGTGCTAGCTAGGTCTACCTTCCGAGGTAGGATCACCCGAAAAGTGCCTTCTCCACTTGGTTCCTTAAGAGAGATACTCCTCCCTCCAACATCGATTACTACCCCCATCTTACTCATCCAGTTCATACCCATGATCACATCCAAAACTAACCCTAGCATGACTATCAGATTAAGCTTATATTGCTGGTTTGATATGTTTAGGGTCACTCCCTGAACTATCTGATTAGTCAACAGATCAGCCCCAGCTGAACTGATTTTATATGCGCATTCCAGTTCAATTATCTTTTGCTCATGCCTCTTAACAAAAGCTTGACTTACAAAGGAATGAGATGGTCCGGAATCAAACAAGACTACTGTAGGATGATTGTTGATAGAAAACATACCAGCTGTTACCGGTTCTCCTTCTGGGATGTCATCCACAGTGGTGTGATGCACACGAGCTTGATACTGCGTCTGCTGTTTCTTAGGGTAGGGACAAAACTTCGCAAAGTGTCCGAGTTGGTTGCAGTTGAAGCACGGTCCCTTCACTTGAGCCACAGTTCCAGATGAACTGCCTTGTCCTGTCTTCGCCTGAGGCAATGCCATCTTGAATGGTTTCTGATTCCTCTGGGGTTGCTGAGCATTCTGATTCTTTCTTTGCGGTGGCCTAAACCTTGCACCTGGGGCAGGCGATCGATAAGCTAGACGGTTGGCCACTGGGGCTCAGGACTGGGACGAACCCGACTCGAAAGCTCTCTTACGGATCTTGGAAGCAGCATAAACATTATTGTTCTTCTCTTGCTTCAGACAGTCGCTAACGAAATCATTAAAATCAGTCCTCATATTTGTACCCACATGTTTCGTCATCTTGGGATTTAGTCCTCTCTTGAAGCTAGCGATCTTCTTGGCCTCAGTATTCACCATATCAGGAGCATAACAGCTCAGGTTATTGAATGCATGTAAATATTGAGTTACAGTCTTCGAGCCTTGATTCAGTGCCAGGAATTCCCTAAGCTTCATCTCGGTCAGACCAGGTGGAATGTACGTTCCACGGAAAGCTTCGGTGAACTCATTCCAAGTGATGTGAGTGTGGGGAGGAAAAGTGGTGCGGTGATGTTTCCAACACATTCCTGCCGGACCTTGAAGTTGATGAGCTGCATACTCAGTCTTCAACACTTCAGTCATTCTCAAGACACGGAACTTGTCTTCCATAGTATTAATCCACTCTTCTGCATCCAAGGGTTCTGCGGCTTCCTTAAAGATCGGTGGATGAGTATCCATGAAGTCCTTGAAACTGCTGTACTGATTTGCTTCGTGACCACCCGGGTTTATTTCCCGACGGGTGTTGTCTGTGATACTGCGCAACGCAGCTTCCATATTCTGTTGCATGCTCTCCATATTACGTTGACTTCCAAGAAATTGTGCGAAAAACTATTCCGCAGTGTATGGTGGAGGAGGCGGTGGTGGATCACGGTCATCACTAGCGGCTGCACTGCCACCAGCCTTAGCGGCACCATACACGGTACGACGAGTGTTCGACATCTGCATATTTCAGCAACAGTAATTATTAGGTGATGTTGTAGGAATTGCGACTGAATGAAAGATCATGCCGTACTGAAATTACTAGAGAGAATAAATTCATACAATAAAACAGGGGCATAATAAGTCATTCCAATTAACACAACACCACTAATTAGATTACTTAAAGCGCACACATCGCGTCCATTATAACCAGGTTGCCAGCATACATACACTGGACTTTTTGACGTTCGGATACCGCCACAAACACATCCAAGCTTTCCAACATTACATCAAAGCCTTAGTCTTTCTACTCATTATTACATGCCCAACGTGCCAACAAAGCAAAAGATCATGAAGATGGAACCTAGTAGCTACCGTAACAACTACTAGCCTACTCATCGTGGTCGCTGTCTAAGTCCGAGACGTTGGCTTCGTCGCCATTAGCAGCGTCGTGGTGCTCCCCAACTGGTGCTTCGGGCTCTTCAGGACCTTCGTCTTCATTCAAATCCATCTCTGCCGCACCAGGAGGAACATAGGGGTTGAGTTGATTGTTCAGCCGATGAACCTCCTCATGCAGATTGTCATTATATTCCTCTACATAAGCCAACTGTTGCTCTAGCTCAAACTGTCTAGCCCTCAACACATTCTCTGCGGACCAGGCTTCATTCCTCTGATGGAGCACATGAGTCAACATGCGCTCAGCGTTTCCGTTGGCGGTGGTCAGTCGCTCAACCTGCTCTCTCAGGGTACGCACATCTCCTTCAAAAACCACAGTCCTCTGGGTAGCCTGATCTCTCTAGCGAGTCAACTGAGCCATCTCTGTGTTGAGCCTCTCAATCTCGGCGTCGTGATCTCTCTGAAGCTGACGGCGGTCATCACGAGACTGACCAAGAGCACTAAACACACGCCTCAGGCTACCTTCCACTCCATCAAAGGCCTTCATCACTGCGAACATGGCACTCATAGCGAGGTTGTCACTGTTCTGTGCTTCTGCGGCACTAATTTCCAGAGATCTTCCTCTTGCCTGCTGCCACGAGTCAGTGGAGGGGTTGCCCCTCGGAAAGACTCCAACTAAAGCTGCTGCCAACTCCTGAGGAAAGCGATCCATGATATCCCTCAGGATCCCAAAGGCTGCCCTCTCAGCGGCTTCTTCAGGGGTCCTGCCAGTTGACTCAAAATGCCAACCGGTCCACTCAGAACCATCACCTCGAGGATGAACTACTGCTTCACAGTCACCAAAAGTCCTTTCCCCAACTGCTCATTCGACCAAAAGTAGCGGGGCTCCATTCCATCAGGATAGCCTACATCGCTGAGTACTCTCCACAAGAGCGTAGGCATCCCAAACTCTCCAAGAAAAGTGTGGCGCTGACGAGTGCGTGGAGCTAGCTGATGACGGGGAGCTCTGCCGGTGGACTTGCGAGCTGTCTGCTTGGTACGTGCCATCTGTAGCAAAAAAAATTTTATTACCGCGGTGAGAACAGATTTTTAAGTTGGCATTTTTATCGAAATGAGATAATCAACTTATAAGGGGAGGAACAATGCCATGAATGAAATGCACAACATGATACATGCACGTTCCGTACGTCCTCACAAACTTAGAAAAATAATAACTACTAACAGAATAAATGGTGGTATACCACGATCTCTTGTATCGTAACTAATACGTACTACTCGAAAGCGTTGTTATGTACCTGCAGAAAGTCACTTCAGCCCAAACCTCACAGTATGAAAATATGCAAGAAAGCAGTAAAGTAAGTTACTCGCTCTACACGCATCCCTAGATACGAGTATAACGGTAACAACTACCCGAATCATCGTCCTATTGACGGCATCGTCACCGCATGACGGAAGTCCCCACCATTTGAATACCCTTATACGAATATGCGCATGGCACGTACGTATTTCGGTATCACATAAGCACTCCCCTAGATCGGCAGTGTATCTGATCATGCTCTCACAACTCTCACTTACCAGGGCGTAGAGGAAACTGATCCATACATTACCACACAATTGAATGGCACTCATACAATAGCACGCCGTATGAGCGATGAAATTTCAAATATGATGCAAACCCCCAAGTTAGTACTTAATTAAGCCACCTAGAGTCCTTATTGGGCATAAAGGATATGACCACTGGCACACTCTTAAATTTAAAAGCTTAGTTGAAAACACAGTTTTGTTTTTAAATACCCATGTGAACAGTAACATGCTAAACCATGCTCCGATGCTAGCTGTAACGGATCAACGTAATTATACGAGATTAAGTCAGAAAAATCTTCCACCGAGGCGGTTAATTTACCAAACTTAAACCCGTATAACCCGAGATTCCGTGAAATCACGCGGGATTTCAAACCAACCAACATACAACTAAGATCGTACTGATTTAGCAGCCACAGTTCACATGATACATAGAGTTCACAATAAAAGTGGAGTACATCGGAGTTCGGAATAAAAGTTATTACAACATAGTTCAGAATAACATAGCGGAAGCAAGTAGTTTTACACACACACTTAGTTCAAATACAGTGCCAGTAGATAGTCATGATCCACAAAAGCAGTAGATAAGACGAATAGAGTGACCCTTGCCCAAGGTCCTAGTTGTCGCCCATCGCCGGATACAGATAGTTGGAACAGTACCCATAGTACATCTGACCATCTGCAACAACAATGGGAACAACGCCCTGAGTACGAGAATGTACTCAGCTAGGCTTACCCGTCAAAAACCAGAAATAAAGGACACCAAGGATCATGCAAGGCTTTATAGATTGGACTGGCTTGACTCATTTGCGAAAAGCATAAGTTGTTATGAAAAACTATACCAGTACTTTTTGCATCACTTTTTAGTATAACCTATTCAAGCTAGGTAAGCACCTATTGCTAAAACAATCACTTGATTACTCATTAACAATCTAGATTACCATATCAGGTATAGCATTTCCAACATCATTCACTGAACCATCAGTGTTCCATTAATGTTACTACGATGCCATAGCTCGAGTCAAGTGCTCACTAACCGGGAGCGACGGCGATTCGAATCGAATTCCTATCCAGCTGGAGATTTATTCCTCACACAAACCATGTTTCCTCCGTCAGGGTCGCATAGATTACCAATGACACTTTCCAAGAAGCCGCGGGATAACAATCATGGATCGCACTACCCAGGGACCGCCCGACTGCCAGGACGCACCTTGGGCTCACTCTTCGCGTCCCCGTTACACCCACTTCAACACCAGTCTGCCAACCCGAGTTTATTCCGGCTCGAAAAGTGTCACTAGCTTCGCGGTCGAAAGGTACTTTATTCGGCCAGCTAAATGTGAGGCATGCGTTCAACATGACAAGAGGGACGAGCAACGATCGGTCCTTAATCGACACAGACGGAATCACTATAGTCCAAAACCCTATAAGACTCCGCCCGGTCTCTGTTTATCCATCAGCACTTGGTTACTTTTTATGATCATAATTACAGCTAACCATAATCCGGTATCCACCTATAGCTCGCAGGTGACAGGAAATCACCCGACTTCTACCGGTCTAAGCATGGCTAAGCAATTAACTCGTTTCTGACCTAACAGGGAAAAAGGTAATCCGGGGGCCAAGGTAATAATGCAACAACGGTTTCACTCAACTCCTATAATTTAATGCAACAATATATATAACTATAGTTCATGTAGTAAGGAACATCTTTTATAAAAATAGGAGACTTAAAATGTTCCGGGGCTTGCCTTTTTTGAACGAGCTAGGATGGTGGTCAACGCACTCTGGCAGTTCCTCGCCTGACTCTTCTTTCTCGGGCACCTCCTGTGCCTAGGGTTCCTGCTGATCTGTCCAAACTTGCTCCTCAGGTACTGCTACCTGCGACTCCTCCTGCGATCCTGTATGATGCAAGTGCATAAGCAAACATGCGAAGAATGCATCGAATTGTGGTGGAGTGCTTTGATGACATGAGATGCAGATGAGCACATGGAATGAGCAGTTCGAATATAATTATTTCTTCTACAAGGTAGTCGACTTCATCCAAGAACATGTACCCTAAAACATGCACCTTATCCTTCTATTAGTTAGCCTATCATCTACACATACAAGTGAACCAAAGCTACCAAAGCTTACCAACCTAACTCATCCATAAAATCAGCAAGGCATAATGATGCTTCAAAGATACACCAAACATATTTTATTTCTCTTAATTTCTCATAAAGAATAATATTTTATTCCCTATTTAACTAGGGTTACACACCAACACCTATTTCTGGTGTATATAAAAATCTACAAAAATTACAGTAGATTACTCTTAACCTAACTAACCTACTACTAAATTTTCATGAGAATTGCATATGTAAAACTGCATGTACAAAATAAACAAGTTATAGCATAAATATGAGCATGAAATTATTTTGTACTAGGAAAAGTATCAAACAACAGATTTCACATTTTTCCTATGTTACTAACAGTAAACTAACATACTACAAAAATTATCACATGCATGTTCTATACAAATTTAGCTCTCTACTAAAAATAACAAAGATTATCAATTAAAAGCATTTGAACTACACTTCAAAAATTTCTCACAGAACATGCTTCACTAATATTTTCCTAGAAAGTACATCACTAATAAAGATTAAAGCAACAAGAATCACATTTTTCCCTTCATTATTTTATTTACTACATATTTTCTAAGATATCAGCATTTATAACAATTAAATAAAGCTACACAGAAAAGTGTCACAATTTTATCATGAAATATTTTTAAACTGTAGATCTATTAAAGAGGAACATTTCAAGATTTGTTTCATCATTTTTGGAGCTATAAATCTTGAGATATGATTTTTCAAAGCTGTTTCAAAATTCTGAGAAATTATTTTCCTTAATTCTTTTAAAAATTCGCCGGTGAAAACGCTGAATACACCCGGTGCAGTGCACCCACACACGCTGACACGCGGGACCCACGGGTCAACGGACCCCACCGGCCAGCCAGAGCAGCGCGGGGGAGGCGCTGACCGGTGGCGTACTCGCCGCCGGTGAGGTCTCCGGCGACGGGGAGGGCACCAACGTGCTCCCCGCACCGAGACGCACCCAGCGCACCAACTCCGAGCGGTGCGGGAGCTCCGGAGGAGGCTCTTCGGCGGAGATGGCGGCACGGCGGCGCGGGAGCTCGTCGGCCGGCCAATGCAGGCCACGGGGGCGGCCGAGAATGCGAGCGCGAGCACCGCTAGGCGAAGGGGAAGCGGATGCTCGAGACCGGAAGAGGCATGAAGGGCCAGGGAGCTCCGGCCATGCGCGCCGGCCAACGGCGGCCATGGCAGCAGTGGAGGAGGGGGGCGGCCAATTGGCCCTCGCCTGAGCTCGAGCGGCGGAGTGGAGGCGCGCACGCGGTGGAGGGAAGCGGGGCGGAGCTGAGGCCGGAAGGAATCGGCCGGAGAAGCAGCCACGAGCGCGAACGGCGGTGGCGGAGCTCCGGGAGCCGGTGATGGCGCGGCGGTGCGCTGCTGCTGCTGGCGGGGCGAGAGGAGGAATGGAGGGCGTGCAGCCGAGGGAGGAGCGGGCGCGGGTTCAAGGCGCATGGCGCGGGGGACGCGGGGGCCACCCGGGGCGCGTGTCGCGCGGCGTCGCCGTCGCTCGGCCACGCGGCGGCCGAGTCCTGCCGCGGCGCTACGGCGCTGCGCGCGGGCGCGCGCGCGCGGGGAGGAAGCCGGCGCGGGGCGCGGGCCGGGCTGCCAGCGCTGCTGGGCCGAAAGGGTGGCTGCGGCCCACTAAAGAAGGAAAAGCATTTTTCTTTTTCTAAATAAATTTTCAGATTTCTATATTTGTTTCAAATTTGAATTTGAAGATGAAAAAGAGGTTTTCAGAATTTTGGCCCAAAATAAAAGTTGTTCAAAATTTAATTCTCTACAACTTTCATGTAGGGCACTTTTCAAAATTCTAAATAGATTTGAATTTGGGATTTAAAGCTAAATTTTTAAGTAAAGATTCATTTTTCTAGAATTTTTTTAAAAGCAAAATTCGAAGGAATTTGAATTCAAGAGTTGATCCAAAAATCATGTTTATTTATTCTAGATTATCTAAAATTGTAGCTACACAAAGTTTCATCACTCTTTAGCACTTAAATGCAGCATTTGGGTTTTGGGTAGTTGTTTTTCAACTCTAAAATAAAAAGGGTCTATATTGCATGCAATGATAACCATGTATGAGATGATTATGACTAGTGCCTTGGATGCTAATGCATGCTTAACACCCAGGGGTGTTACAGCCCTCCCCCTTATAAGAATCTCGTCCCGAGATTTTGAGTTACGAACCAATTATCGTAAAAATCTTTATACGCGGTTTGAAGATATTCTCCCGTTTCCCATGAAGCATCACTCTCATCATGATGGCTCCACTGAACCTTGTAGGTTGTTACCACTTTATTCCGAGTGACTCGGTCCTTTATATCCAGAACTCGAACTGGTTGTTCATGATATTCCAAGTCTGCCTTGATCCGAATACCCTGCGGTTCTATTCTCTCTTCCGGAACACGTAGACATTTCTTCAACTGGGATACGTGAAAGACGGGAAAGATCGAACTCATTCCTTCTAGCAATCGCAACTTGTACGCCACGAAACCCTTTTTCTCCATGATCTGGTATGGTCCAATATATCTAGCAGACAGTTTCTGCTTGATTCCAAATCGTTTCTTCTTCATGGGGGTAACTTTCAAATAGACATAGTCACCCACTTAGAAATCCAATGTCTCCTTCTCTTGTCTACATAACTCTTCTGACGAGACTGTGCAGCTTGCATATTTTGTTGGATAATACAGACCTTCTTCTCTGCCTCATCTACAAAATCAATTCCATAAAACCTTCTTTCTCCTGGCTCTACCTAATTTAATGGTGTTCTGCACTTACTGCCATATAAAGCTTCAAAAGGTGCCATCTTGATACTCTCTTGGTAACTGTTGTTGTAAGCGAATTCTGCCAATGGTAACCAGGATTCCCATGAGCCTCTGGATGACAGTACACAAGCTCTAAGCATATCTTCAAGTACAGCATTAACTCGTTCTGTCTACCCATCTGTCTGCAGATGGTAAGCCGTACTACGAATCAAACTAGTACCCAAACCTTTATGAAGATGTTCCCAAAAATGAGAGGTAAATTGTGAACCATGATCAGACACGATTGTTTTTGGTATACCATGTAATCAGACAATCTCAGCAATATACTTTTCTGCATATTGAGGTGGTCGGAATGTCGTCTTAACTGGCAGAAAGTGAGCTGTCTTGGTGAGACGATCTACTATGACCCAAATAGAATCATGTCCTTTCTGTGTGGTGGGAAGACCGATGATGAAATCCATACTTATATCATCCCATTTCCAATCGGGTACAGACAAGGGTTGCAGAAGTCCTACAGGTCTCATGTGAAGAGCTTTAACTCTACAACACATGTCGCAACGAGCAACGTATGCTGCAATTTCTTTTTTCATCTTAGTCCACCAATAACGGGGTCGCAAATCTTGGTACATCTTACTACTTATGGGGTGAATACATAGCTTAGAATGATGGGTCTCATTCATCAACTTGTTCTTAAGCTCTCTATCCTTTGGTACCACCAGGCGATCCTTAAACCATAACACTCCTTGGTCATCCAATCAAAAGTGTTTGGTGGGTTCTCTCTTCATCTTCTCCTTGATATGAAAGATTCCCTTATCTGTCCTCTGACTTTCAATGATCTGGTCTTCCAAAGTACAACTGATCTGAAGATTATGCAACACAGCAGGATGTAGCAAATTGAACCCTTCTTCAAACAACGGTTGCACATCAATAGCATGTGATTTTCTGCTCAGTGCATCTGCTACTACATTAGCCTTCCCGGGATGATAATGCACGTTTAGATTATAGTCCTTTATCAGCTCTAACCATCGTCTCTGTCACATGTTCAACTCAGATTGGGAAAAAATGTATTTGAGACTCTTATGATCTGTAAAGAGGTTACACACATTACCCATTAGGTAGTGTCTCCAAATCTTTAGAGCATGCACTACTGCTGCAAGCTCCAAATCATGTGTAGGATAGTTAACTTCATGCTTCCTCAATTGACGTGAGGCATAGGCAATGACCCTTCTATTTTGCATTAGTACACATCCTAACCCATTCTTAGATGCGTCACAGAACACATCAAAAGACTTTTCTATATCCGGTTGGGCCAGAACAGGAGCAGTGGTCAACAACTTCTGCAAGGTGCAGAAAGCTGCCTCGCACTCCTCTGTCCATACAAACTTATGATCCTTCTATAACAGGCTTGTCATTGGTTTGGCAATCTTCGAGAAATTCGGTATGAAGCGACGATAGTAACCGGCTAAACCAAGAAAACTACGAACTTCATGCACTGAGGTTGGTGACTTCCAGTCCATAACCTCTTGCACCTTACTAGGGTCTACAGAAATGCCATTTTCAGACAACACGTGGCCGAGAAAAGGAACTGTCTTAAGCCAGAACTCACTTGCTAAACTTCACATACAGTTGATGTTCCCTGAGTCTAGTCAAGATAATCCTGAGGTGCTCTGCGTGATCTTCTTCATTCTCTGAATATATTAGAATATCATCAATGAACACAATCACAAACTTATCCAACTCTGGCATGAAAACAGAATTCATCAGATACATAAAGTATGCAGGAGCATTTGTCAATCCGAAGGACATGACAAGGTACTCGTACAAACCATATCTGGTAGAGAACGCAGTCTTAGGCACATCTTGCGGCCTAATCTTAATCTGGTGGTATCCTGATCTCAAATCTATCTTAGAGAATACTTTAGCTTTAGACAATTGGTCAAACAAGATATCAATCCGAGGAAGAGGATACTTATTTTTAATTGTCACTGCATTCAGTGGTCGATAATCCACGCACATGCGTAAGGAGTTATCCTTCTTCTTTTTCACAAATAGAGCGGGGCATCCCCATTCAGACGAGCTGGGACGAATCAAACCTCTCTTTAGTAAGTCCTGGAGTTGCTTCTTCAATTCGGCTAACTCATTGGGAGGCATCCGATAGGGCCTTCTCGAGATCGGTGTTGTTCCCGGAATTAACTCAATGGCAAACTCAACATTTTGGTCTGGTGGAAGTCTAGGTAACTCATCCGGAAACACATCTGGAAACTCACAGACCACTGGAATCTAGGCTAGCAGAGTAGTTTGGACTGCACAAGTCGTGCTAGCTAGGTCTACCTTCCGAGGTAGGACCACCCGAAAAGTGCCTTCTCCACTTGGTTCCTTAAGAGAGATACTCCTCCCTCCAACATCGATTACTACCCCCATCTTACTCATCCAGTTCATACCCATGATCACATCCAAAACTAACCCTAGCATGACTATCAGATTAAGCTTATATTGCCGATTTGATATGTTTAGGGTCACTCCCTGAACTATCTGATTAGTCAACAGATCAGCCCTAGCTAAACTGATTTTATATGCGCATTCCAGTTCAATTATCTTTTGCTCATGCCTCTTAACAAAAGCTTGACTTACAAAGGAATGAGATGGTCCGGAATCAAACAAGACTACTACAGGATGATTGTTGATAGAAAACATACCAGCTGTTACCGGTTCTCCTTCTGGGATGTCATCCACAGTGGTGTGATGCACACGAGCTTGATATTGCGTTTGCTGTTTCTTAGGGTAGGGACAAAACTTCGCAAAGTGTCCGGGTTGGTTGCAGTTGAAGCACGGTCCCTTCACTTGAGCAACAGTTCCAGATGAACTGCCTTGTCCTGTCTTCGCCTGAGGCAATGCCATCTTGAATGGTTTCTGATTCCTCTGGGGTTGCTGAGCATTCTGATTCTTTCTTTGCGGTGGCCTAAACCTTGCACCTGGGGCAGGTGAAAGGTCCTTGTTTGGTTTTGGTAATTGAGTGACAACTTAGGTGGACTAATATGTGGTTATGTGAGATACACAGGAGATTAGTCCACAAGTGATGGTGTCATGAAGGAGCTCATTGCATATGAGACATGACATAGAGTCATGTGACCAAGATGGAGAAGATCAAGATGAGGCTTGGCTCGAAGGACCGGTTGTGAAGGTGAAGGGCAAGTTGAGGCTTCGAAGCAAAGGACCATGCGATGGTGAACCTTGGGCAAGACTTGGCGCCGACGGACCAATGCAACGGTGAAGAGCAAGTGAGGTCAAGATCGATGAACCAATACGGTCACGTGATGATATGAAGTGAATCATATCATTTGGTGATTGGTTGGTGCATGTGTTGCATCAATGTCGGAGGAGATGGAGTGGAATGCGCAAGGCTAAGGTATAACCTAGGGCATTTCCATTTCACCGGTCATAGGTGTGTAGAGAAGTTTATGACCGGGTTTAGGATAAATGGCCGTACTATCAAGAGGAGCAAACTTGTTTGCATATCGGTCATCTAGTGCCACTTGAGCGATCTAACTGTGCATACGTGTTAGGATCGAGTGGCGAGGCAAGTTGAGTGCCTACTTCCTTTGAAAATGATTATGAAAATGCTAACACACAAGCACATGGAGATGTACACTTGATGGTGTTGGCACATTTGCAAAGGTGGCGTTGGTCACGCTGTGGTTTGCGGGTAGAGAGGGGTTTTGGTTCCTCTCTCTCTCCCGCCGAGCGTGCGAGCGCGGGATTCAGGCGATTTCGGGGAAATGAAATGCCCATTTTCCACTACGCCGAAAGTCGGAAAAGAAACGGAGGTGAACGAGGTCACTGAGGTGATCGGACGCTGCACCGGACGCTGCACCGGACGCTGCACCGGACGCTGCACCGGACGCGGTCACGATGTGACCGGACGCGTCCGGTCAGTACAGCGCGGTTTCTGGCGCGCGGGTGCTAGGGTTTGCCACCGGCGCGTCCGGTGACTCGCGGGACCGGCGCGTCCGGTCATGCACCCAGAAGGAACTGAGGTTCACAGAGGACGATCGGACGCGAGGCGCGTCCGGTCATACACGATCGGACGCGTCCGGTCGTCAAAGGAGCTTACTGGACTCACACCGGACGCGGGCACTGTCGCGTCCGGTCGTTGAGAGGAGCGCGTCCGGTCGTTGTTTCGCGGGCGCGGGTGCTGTGCGGATCGGCGCGTCCGGTCGTTCGACAGGCGCGTCCGGTCATCGGGACCGGCGCGTCTGGTCGTTGTCTAGGGCGCGTCCGGTCGTTGGTTTGACCGTTGGCGCAGTGACCGTTGGGGCATCGGACGCGGTGAGCGCGTCCGGTCAGTTACGACCGGCGCGTCCGGTCGTCCCGAAAAAGGACCCAGTGAAGGGGTAACGGCTCTATTTGACCGTGGGGTTATAAATAGATGCCTTGGCCGGCCGTGGCTGGAGTGTGGAGCACACTTTAGCCTTGGTGGCTTGTGTGGTAGTGCTTGGGAGCCCTCTAACTCACTCATGCTTGATAGTGTTCATCGGATCGAGTGAGAGAGCGATTCTAGTGCGATTGCATCGTGAGGTTGCATCGAGTGGCACTAGGTGTTCGTGTTGCAAGCCGGTAGTGCTTGTTACTCTTGGAGGTTGCCACCTCCTAGACGGCTTGGTGGCTTGTGGCTCCGTCGAAGCTCGCAAGAAGATTGTGCGAGGCTCCGGAGAAGCTTTGTGAGGGGGATTGTGCTCACCCCGCGGGGATCGCGAAGAGCAACTCTAGTTGAGCGTGTCATTGAGTTACCTCACTTGAGAGTGGTGTCTTGCGGTGCCTTGTGGGGCGTGCCTTGAGGGGCAAGTGACTTGAGGGTCACACCGAGGAACCATCCTAGTGTTGGTCGACACAACGGGGACGTAGCTTGGTGGCAACCAAGTGAACCTCGGGAGAAAATCACCGTGTCAACTTTGTCTACTCTTCTCGGTGGTTTGCATTCATGCAACACAAGCTTGTATTTACTTTCATATATACTTGTGCTTGTGTAGTTGCTCTCGTAACTAGTTTGCTTGTGTAGCTTGCTAGTTGTCTTCTTGCTTGTGTAGCTAGAAGCTTCCCCTTGCGTGACTAATTTGGTTTGTGTAACCTTGTTAGTCACATTGCTTAGTTTGTGTAGCTAAGTGTCTTGCGCTCTCTAATTTGGCATTAGTTGCCTTGTTATTGAGCATTGCTAGTGAGCTTAGGCTTTGTGCGCTTTGCTTACTAGAATTGTGTAGGAGCTCCCTCTTGCTTGCAAAGTACTAGTGCATAGGTTTGTGTGACCTTGCTCTAGAATTAAATAGGAGAGCTCTTGCTAAGGAAAGCACCTTAGTTGCTTAATTAGGATCTTTGTGAGGTGCTTGTGAACTTAGTTAGAGGGGTGAAGTCTTGGCTAGACCGATAAGTTTAATTCCGCATTTGTTTTTAGTTAGCCAACACGCTTAAGTTTTAGAAAGGACTATTCACCCCCCCTCTAGTCCGCCATCTCGACCCTACAAGTGGTATCGGAGCCGGGTCTCTCATTTGTGGTCTTCACCAACCCGAGAGGATGGCGGCTTATGGGCTAGATGTTGAGTGTCCACACATTTTTGATGGCACACACTTTGTACGGTGGAGAAATTGGATGACATGCAATTTTAAGTTTATTTCTCCTCAAATGTGGTGGATCGTAGATGTGGGCTTTTCCTTTGCAATTGATAAAAAGAATGCAACTCAAGCGCAAAGTAAATGCCTACATCTCGATAGCCAAGCTACTAATACTCTATATCGATCTATGGATAGTAGCATACTTTGTGAGATCATAAACTTCGAGTCCGCCCATGAAATTTGGGTGTTTCTAAATGAGAAATATGGGATGATCTCCAATAATGATGAGCCCAAGGAAGAGGTACATAAGGATGTTGAGCATGACCACAACAAGGTGGTTGTGGAAGATTGCTCCACCTCACGGTCAAGTGATGACAAAGATGATCATATCACAAGATCACTTGACATGAAGAATGATAATGCCACAAGTGATGCAAGCAATGATTCTACTCCATGCACACTTGATGGTGAAGATGATGGCTATGAGAGTGATGCTTCAACAAGCTCTTCAACATCACCACATTGTTCCATGTCACATGGTGACACTAAGGTATCTATTGGTGGTTTTGTTGTTGATTGTGATGATCCAAATTTTGAGCTTCTATATAAACTCTCAAAGGCCCTAAGAAATGAGATGGCAAAAACAAGTAAATTGAAAAATGAAAACTCATTTCTAAAAACCACATGTGAACAACAAAAGCATCTACTTTATGTTACTACTTGTTCACATGAGGAGCTAAAATTGGCTCATGAGGAACTTAGTGTTGCTCATGATAACTTGGCACAAGAACATGCTTTACTCACTAAGAAGCCTTGTAATGAAGAAATCAAATCTAGTGAGAGCTCATCATTTGGGTCAAATGATCAATCACACATTACTAACCCTTGTGATGTAGGCAAGAAGCATGTATCCACCTTTTGTGATGATTTATTAGATATGCCATGTTCTTCACAATTAAATGCTTGTTTTACTTCTATGTCTTGTGAGACTAACCTTTTGAAGGAGAACAATGAGCTTAAAAGTGAAGTGAAGAATTTGAGCAACAAGTTAGAGAAGTGCTACAACTCAAAAGTCACCTTTGAGCACATGATGAAGACTCAAAGAAACGTTGATGACAAAAGTGGCCTTGGCTTCAAGAAGAAAATGACAAGGGGTGAAAGAAAGCAAGAAAAGAGAATGAAGAGGCTACTCCAAAAGAAGCTCTCGCATTCCATGTGCTATCGATGCCATGAAGCGGGACATCTTGCTAATGGTTGCCCAAACATTGAGAAGCTCAAGAAGATGAAAGAAGAAGAGAGGCTAAAGCATGTCAAGTGCTTCAAGTGCCGCACTTGGGGTCATCTCACCTCAATGTGCCCAACCAAGCAATTGGTGAAGCAACAAGTAAAGCCTCAACCAAAGCCACCAGTTGAGCAAGAGAAGACACCCCAAGAGCAAATCAAGATCAACCATGAAGATGATGGTGACTTGATGAAGAAGAAGAAAACAAGAAGGGGTGGAAGAGGAAGGCATCCAATGCAAATCCAAGATGCCAAGATGATGAGCAAGATTCAAGATAAGAAGAGAGATTTGACTCACATCAAGTGCTTCAAGTGTGAAGATATGGGACACTTTGCCTCGAGGTGTCCTACCAAGCTTGAGAAGAAGGCTCAAGCAACTCATGAGAGGCAAGGCAATGAAAAGCATCACATGAGCAAGGAAGAAAAGGCTCAACCAAAGCGAAGATGCTATTCATGTCGGGAAAGGGGACACATGGCACATTCATGTTCCCTAGGTAATAATTCTAAGCCTAGTTCAATTAATAATACTAATATGCTTAGAAAGGATGTAAATGGTATCTCTATGGTTGCTATTGCAAAACATCCCGCTACTCATACTAAGGCAATGCCTAAGTATGTTGCACCTAACTTGAGAGGACCCAAACTTGTTTGGGTACCATCAAAGAGTGGATGATTGTTTGTAGGTACCATCGGTATTGGAGGCTTGATTCAATTGGTTTCTTTTTGTTCATCATATATTGAGTCAAGTTATGAAGCTCAATGCATATACAATCCCAATGCCAAGTCAAAATAAGTGAAGTCCAAGTGCTACAACATACAAGTGTCATGATCAAGTTGTGGATGATTTATTGGAATTATTTGATGGCTTATAATTTATTTGAGTAAAAGCTCGCTATGTGGATGATCATGAGCTAACCAAGGTATATCACTTGTTAATCATTTCATTTGGGTGCATATGAGTTGATTGAATTGGATAAATGTGCAATGTTGCTTGCTATAAGATGATTGAATGGATTAAATGCTTAGCAATCAAGTTTGGATTGATTTGGGTTGGATAAGTTCATGAGATGACCTTTAGTAAGTGGATTAAATGGATATATATCTTGTGAAAGTATTCAAACAAGTTAGTTTCAAGTTTGATTCATATTTGATGAAGTATTGCTCAATGTATTGAAATCTGTCCAAAATTTAAAATCTGAGCTAGCAGTGATCTTAGCCATGTTTGAGTGAACAAATCTATTTGGATAGGCTTGAAATTTGGTATACATGCTCTACACTTATGAAAGAAGATGCTGTAGAAATTTCATGAGAAGTGGATAAGAGATGCTTCGGTTTTGGAGTGCATCTTGTCAGCTATAGTGCAGCAGTTTTCAGCATGTAGCAGTGGTGGAAGATTTGAAATCTAGTAACAATCTAGAAGTCAAAAGAAGTTCAAATTTTTACAGTTGCTAGATGACTTAGTGAATCACATCTCCACCAAATTTCATGGCATTTAGATCTGTACATTGTGAGATATGAATTATTCTTTGAAGGGTACAGAATCTGCCAAGAAAAGTGACAATTATTGGATTAATCTAAAGTCACTTTGATTGAAAGGTCCTCAAGTTGGAAACTTGTTTATAAGTGGTTGAGGTACCTTAGTTTGGTTTTGGATTGATCTATAAGCATGAAAAGCAATGAGTACAAGAACATTTGATTGTGGAATGTACTTGGTGTACTTATTTGGTACTCAATTTGAAGATCAAGATCAAACTTAAGATGAAGATGAAGTTTAGGTTCTAGTGATGATTGAAGATTATTTGGTAGAAAGAAAAGGACTTAAAAAGGGATTCAAGGTTACTCATCAAAATTAAGTCCAACACTTGGATCAATCAATCAAAGGCAATTCAAGTAAGTGTCAAAGATGGTTCTTTGGAGAGAGGTCACTTCTCCCTGCTGAGGGGGCTTGCCGCCCATGGGTGGGTAAACCGAGCACCGGCTTGGAAGGCTAACATGGAAGTGATGAATTCAAGGGACATTTGAGATGCTTAATTGAAGCAATCAATAGGGTTGATCAAGAAAAGCAAGCAACACCCAAAAGAGAGCTAGTCATGGTTATAAAATTGGTATCATAAGTACTTCTCTCATACAAGCATTGATCAAAGAGAAAAAGCAAGCCAACCACAACAAGAAATAATGCACTTGATTATTAGTGGTTCTCATTTCATATGGGTGAAGAATGGATTTCTCTATAATGATTGGTCTTCACCAAGCTTATAAATTGGACTTCACATTGCTATTGGAGTAATGAATTGGAATCTATGTGACTATCCTCTACTCCAACATAGCAAAGGTATCATTGTAATGTGCATGATCATTTCATCCCTTACTAGTATGCGATTAGTGCATATAGTACATGCTTACTAGGATCATGCATAACAAATGAAATGTTTAATTCATAGCCTACCACTATTGCTTGAATTGTCTAAATGATCTAGTGGTATAAGTATGAATTTGTTCATGAGCTAGTGAACCTAAGTACTTGATCTAGTTTGGATTGCTAACAAGTGACAAGTACAACATTGGCAAGATAACCCTTAGCATGAGGAGTGAAGAAGCTTGTCATTGGATCAAACTGGACTTGGAATCTTAGGTAAATCAACATAGTTTAAGTCATACAAGAAGCTCATGACAATGATAAGAGTACAAGCACAAGACAAAAATGAAAATAGATATCTAGTTTGTTTCAAGTGGTATCTAAACTCAAATTGATCTTCCAAGTGGTATTCACTAGAGGTGTCTAGATCATCAACTTACAAGTGATATCTTACAAATGGTACTCATGAAGATAGCAAATGTTCAAGAAGTGAATATTATTGCCAAATCCTTCAAAGTGGATCCATACTAGAAAATTCTTTCAAATGATATCACATTCCTACTCATGGTATCTTCACGTGGTATCATTCATGCAAGACAATGGTTTCACAAGTGATCCTCAACTTTAAGTGATCAAATCAAGTAATGCTACCCTCATTTTCAAATGGTATCTCAAGTGAATGACACATGCTATGACATAGGGGGAGGAGCCCCACCAATTGGTATCAAGGTCAAAGATCCTATGTGGAATCTCAAGAGCAACCATAAAGTTTGTCATTCCAACATATGTGGTAATGTCCATCAAAAAATGCAATATTCAAGTCTCAACCATCTACCCCAAATATAAGCCTTCGTATCAATTGAGAAGAACACCTTTTATGGAAATTGATGACAAAGGGGGAGAAGTTGGACAAAGATATGAAAGCTTTTTGAGCTTTGGGGAGAGATTGGAAAGATTGGACATGGACATGGACAAAGAGGGAGCAACATTTAAGAATGTAAGGGGATCAAACATTCTTGGACATTCTTGGACAAAGAAAAGCACACAAGTAGGGGGAGCAAGCTCATGAACTTTGATTGATTACATTTGATATGTGCATAATTCATGTGCTTGCTTGCATTGCATAAGTTCTTAAATTCAATATGCATGCTTGTGTGGTGTATGCTAGTTATAGAACTTGAATGATGATTTGATAACTAGCATGCATAGGATATTAGCTAGACTTGTGATTATCATGCAAAAACTAGAACCTTGCTTATAATGTTGATCTCACGAGGTTTCTAGTGTTTTTGATGTCTAGCTACTCATGATGCTAAGGATGGTGGCAAACTTGTGATTTTCAAATGGTATCAAGCTACTAATTGGTATTGAGCTACAAAGGTTTATTCTATACACCTTAGCATCACTTAGTAGTGCAAACCCTCCCACAAATTTCATATTTATGCATATGTGCAAGCTTGAAACCAAACCATTTGAGCACATATGTAGGGGGAGTTATCACTACCAAGTCGGATTTTATGGTGCTTATCCAAATCTTGACATAGAGCTTAAAAGTTGGATAAGTAACATTAAATCCAAAACAAGTTAGCAATTTACACTTTGGGTGAAGTGCTAGCTTGAAAAAGCTTAATTTCCATATCTTTGTAGAGTTGTCATCAATTACCAAAAAGGGGGAGATTGAAAGGTCCTTGTTTGGTTTTGGTAATTGAGTGACAACTTAGGTGGACTAATATGTGGTTATGTGAGATACACAGGAGATTAGTCCACAAGTGATGGTGTCATGAAGGAGCTCATTGCATATGAGACATGACATAGAGTCATGTGACCAAGATGGAGAAGATCAAGATGAGGCTTGGCTCGAAGGACCGGTTGTGAAGGTGAAGGGCAAGTTGAGGCTTCGAAGCAAAGGACCATGCGATGGTGAAGCTTGGGCAAGACTTGGCGCCGACGGACCAATGCAACGGTGAAGAGCAAGTGAGGTCAAGATCGATGAACCAATACGGTCACGTGATGATATGAAGTGAATCATATCATTTGGTGATTGGTTGGTGCATGTGTTGCATCAATGTCGGAGGAGATGGAGTGGAATGCGTAAGGCTAAGGTATAACCTAGGGCATTTCCATTTCACCGGTCATAGGTGTGTAGAGAAGTTTATGACCGGGTTTAGGATAAATGGCCGTACTATCAAGAGGAGCAAACTTGTTTGCATATCGGTCATCTAGTGCCACTTGAGCGATCTAACTGTGCATACGTGTTAGGATCGAGTGGCGAGGCAAGTTGAGTGCCTACTTCCTTTGAAAATGATTATGAAAATGCTAACACACAAGCACATGGAGATGTACACTTGATGGTGTTGGCACATTTGCAAAGGTGGCGTTGGTCACGCTGTGGTTTGCGGGTAGAGAGGGGTTTTGGTTCCTCTCTCTCTCCCGCCGAGCGTGCGAGCGCGGGATTCAGGCGATTTCGGGGAAATGAAATGCCCATTTTCCACTACGCCGAAAGTCGGAAAAGAAACGGAGGTGAACGAGGTCACTGAGGTGATCGGACGCTGCACCGGACGCTGCACCGGACGCTGCACCGGACGCTGCACCGGACGCGGTCACGATGTGACCGGACGCGTCCGGTCAGTACAGCGCGGTTTCTGGCGCGCGGGTGCTAGGGTTTGCCACCGGCGCGTCCGGTGACTCGCGGGACCGGCGCGTCCGGTCATGCACCCAGAAGGAACTGAGGTTCACAGAGGACGATCGGACGCGAGGCGCGTCCGGTCATACACGATCGGACGCGTCCGGTCGTCAAAGGAGCTTACTGGACTCACACCGGACGCGGGCACTGTCGCGTCCGGTCGTTGAGAGGAGCGCGTCCGGTCGTTGTTTCGCGGGCGCGGGTGCTGTGCGGATCGGCGCGTCCGGTCGTTCGACAGGCGCGTCCGGTCATCGGGACCGGCGCGTCCGGTCGTTGTCTAGGGCGCGTCCGGTCGTTGGTTTGACCGTTGGCGCAGTGACCGTTGGGGCATCGGACGCGGTGAGCGCGTCCGGTCAGTTACGACCGGCGCGTCCGGTCGTCCCGAAAAAGGACCCAGTGAAGGGGTAACGGCTCTATTTGACCGTGGGGTTATAAATAGATGCCTTGGCCGGCCGTGGCTGGAGTGTGGAGCACACTTTAGCCTTGGTGGCTTGTGTGGTAGTGCTTGGGAGCCCTCTAACTCACTCATGCTTGATAGTGTTCATCGGATCGAGTGAGAGAGCGATTCTAGTGCGATTGCATCGTGAGGTTGCATCGAGTGGCACTAGGTGTTCGTGTTGCAAGCCGGTAGTGCTTGTTACTCTTGGAGGTTGCCACCTCCTAGACGGCTTGGTGGCTTGTGGCTCCGTCGAAGCTCGCAAGAAGATTGTGTGAGGCTCCGGAGAAGCTTTGTGAGGGGGATTGTGCTCACCCCGCGGGGATCGCGAAGAGCAACTCTAGTTGAGCGTGTCATTGAGTTACCTCACTTGAGAGTGGTGTCTTGCGGTGCCTTGTGGGGCGTGCCTTGAGGGGCAAGTGACTTGAGGGTCACACCGAGGAACCATCCTAGTG
The DNA here is from genome assembly GCA_038087645.1 of Saccharum hybrid cultivar R570. Taxonomy (NCBI): domain Eukaryota; kingdom Viridiplantae; phylum Streptophyta; class Magnoliopsida; order Poales; family Poaceae; genus Saccharum; species Saccharum hybrid cultivar. The sequence goes on along the minus strand of JAQSUU010000049.1, from coordinate 172,834 downwards.
TTGGTCGACACAACGGGGACGTAGCTTGGTGGCAACCAAGTGAACCTCGGGAGAAAATCACCGTGTCAACTTTGTCTACTCTTCTCGGTGGTTTGCATTCATGCAACACAAGCTTGTATTTACTTTCATATATACTTGTGCTTGTGTAGTTGCTCTCGTAACTAGTTTGCTTGTGTAGCTTGCTAGTTGTCTTCTTGCTTGTGTAGCTAGAAGCTTCCCCTTGCGTGACTAATTTGGTTTGTGTAACCTTGTTAGTCACATTGCTTAGTTTGTGTAGCTAAGTGTCTTGCGCTCTCTAATTTGGCATTAGTTGCCTTGTTATTGAGCATTGCTAGTGAGCTTAGGCTTTGTGCGCTTTGCTTACTAGAATTGTGTAGGAGCTCCCTCTTGCTTGCAAAGTACTAGTGCATAGGTTTGTGTGACCTTGCTCTAGAATTAAATAGGAGAGCTCTTGCTAAGGAAAGCACCTTAGTTGCTTAATTAGGATCTTTGTGAGGTGCTTGTGAACTTAGTTAGAGGGGTGAAGTCTTGGCTAGACCGATAAGTTTAATTCCGCATTTGTTTTTAGTTAGCCAACACGCTTAAGTTTTAGAAAGGACTATTCACCCCCCCTCTAGTCCGCCATCTCGACCCTACAGCAGGCGATCGATAAGCTGGACGGTTGGCCACTGGGGCTCGGGACTGGGACGAACCCGACTCGAAAGCTCTCTTACGGATCTTGGAAGCAGCATAAACATTGTTGTTCTTCTCTTGCTTCAGACAGTCGCTAACGAAATCATTAAAACCAGTCCTCATATTTGTACCCACATGTTTCGTCATCTTGGGATTTAGGCCTCTCTTGAAGCTAGCGATCTTCTTGGCCTCAGTATTCACCATATCAGGAGCATAATAGCTCAGGTTATTGAATGCATGTAAATATTGAGTTATAGTCTTCGAGCCTTGATTCAGTGCCAGGAATTCCCCAAGCTTCATCTCGGTCAGACCAGGTGGAATGTACGTTCCACGGAAAGCTTCGGTGAACTCATTCCAAGTGATGTGAGTGTGGGGAGGAAAAGTGGTGCGGTGATGTTTCCACCACATTCCTGCCGGACCTTGAAGTTGATGAGCTGCATACTCAGTCTTCAACACTTCAGTCATTCTCAAGACACGGAACTTGTCTTCCATAGTATTAATCCACTCTTCTGCATCCAAGGGTTCTGTGGCTTCCTTAAAGATCGGTGGATGAGTATCCATGAAGTCCTTGAAACTGCTGTACTGATTTGCTTCGTGACCACCCGGGTTTATTTCCTGACGGGTGTTGTCTGCGATACTGCGCAACGCAGCTTCCATATTCTGTTGCATGCTCTCCATATTATGTTGGCTTCCAAGAAATTGTGCGAAAAACTATTCCGCAGTGTAGGGTGGAGGAGGCGGTGGTGGATCACGGTCATCACTAGCGGCTGCACTGCCACCAGCCTCAGCGGCACCATACACGGTACGACGAGTGTTCGGCATCTGCATGTTTCAGCAACAGTAATTATTAGGTGATGTTGTAGGAATTGCGACTGAATGAAAGATCATGCCGTACTGAAATTACTAGAGAGAATAAATTCATACAATAAAACAGGGGCATAATAAGTCATTCCAATTAACACAACACCACTAATTAGATTACTTAAAGCGCACACATCGCGTCCATTACAACCAGGTTGCCAGCATACATACACTGGACTTTTTGACGTTCGGATACCGCCACAAACACATCCAAGCTTTCCAACATTACATCAAAGCCTTAGTCTTTCTACTCATTATTACATGCCCAACGTGCCAACAAAGCAAAAGATCATGAAGATGGAACCTAGTAGCTAGCGTAACAACTACTAGCCTACTCATCATGGTCGCTGTCTAAGTCCGAGACGTTGGCTTCGTCACCATTAGCAGCGTCATGGTGCTCCCCAACTGGTGCTTCGGGCTCTTCAGGACCTTCGTCTTCATTCAAATCCATCTCTGTCGCACCAGGAGGAACATAGGGGTTGAGTTGATTGTTTAGCCGATGAACCTCCTCATGCAGGTTGTCATTATATTCCTCTACATAAGCCAACTGTTTCTCTAGCTCAAACTGTCTAGCCCTCAACACATTCTCTGCGGACCAGGCTTCATTCCTCTGATGGAGCACATGAGTCAACATGCGCTCAGCGTTTCCGTTGGCGGTGGTCAGTCGCTTAACCTGCTCTCTCAGGGCACACACATCTCCTTCAAAAACCACAGTCCTCTGGGTAGCCTGATCTCTCTGGCGAGTCAACTGAGCCATCTCTGTGTTGAGCCTCTCAATCTCGGCGTCGTGATCTCTCTGAAGCTGACGGCGGTCATCACGAGACTGACCAAGAGCACTAAACACACGCCTCAGGCTACCTTCCACTCCATCAAAGGCCTTCATCACTGCGAACATGGCACTCATAGCGGGGTTGTCACTGTTCTGTGCTTCTGCGGCGCTAATTTCCAGAGATCTTCCTCTTGCCTGCTGCCACGAGTCAGTGGAGGGGTTGCCCCTCGAAAAGACTCCAACTAAAGCTGTTGCCAACTCCTGAGGAAAGCGATCCATGATATCCCTCAGGATCCCAAAGGCTGCCCTCTCAGCGGCTTCTTCAGGGGTCCTGCCAGTTGACTCAAAATGCCAACCGGTCCACTCAGAACCATCACCTCGAGGACGAACTACTGCTTCCACAGTCACCAAAAGTCCTTCCCCCAACCGCTCATTCGACCAAAAGTAGCGGGGCTCCATTCCATCCGGATAGCCTACATCGCTGAGTACTCTCCACAAGAGCGTAGGCATCCCAAACTCTCTAAGAAAAGTGTGGCGCTGACGAGTGCGTGGAGCTAGCTAATGACAGGGAGCTCTGCCGGTGGACTTGCGAGCTGTCTGCTTGATACATGCCATCTGTAGCAAAAAAAATTTTATTACCGTGATGAGAACAGATTTTTAAGTTGGCATTTTTATCGAAATGAGATAATCAACTTATAAGGGGAGGAACAATGCCATGAATGAAATGCACAACATGATACATGCACGTTCCGTATGTCCTCACAAACTTAGAAAAATAATAACTACTAACGGAATAAACGGTGGCATACCACGATCTCTTGTATCGTAACTAATACGTACTACTCGAAAGCGTTGTTATGTACCTGCAGAAAGTCACTTCAGCCCAAACCTCACAGTATGAAAATATGCAAGAAAGCAGTAAAGTAAGTTACTCGCTCTACACGCATCCCCAGATACGAGTATAACGGTAACAACTACCCGAATCATCGTCCTATTGATGGCATCGTCACCGCATGACGGAAGTCCCCACCATTTGAATACCCTTATACGAATATGCGCATGGCACGTACGTATTTCGGTATCACATAAGCACTCCCCTAGATCGGCAGTGTATCCGACCATGCTCTCACAACTCTCACTTACCAGGGCGTAGAGGAAACTGATCCATACATTACCACTCAATTGAATGGCACTCATACAATAGCACGCCGTATGAGCGATGAAATTTCAAATATGATGCAAACCCCCAAGTTAGTACTTAATTAACCCACCTAGAGTCCTTATTGGGCATAAAGGATATGACCACTGGCACACTCTTAAATTTAAAAGCTTAGTTGAAAACACAGTTTTGTTTTTAAATACCCATGTGAACAGTAACATGCTAAACCATGCTCCGATGCTAGCTGTAACGGATCAACGTAATTATACGAGATTAAGTCAGAAAAATCTTACACCGAGGCGGTTAATTTACCAAACTTAAACCCGTATAACCCGAGATTCCATGAAATCACGCGGGATTTCAAACCAACCAACATACAACCAAGATCGTACTGATTTAGCAGCCACAGTTCACATGATACATAGAGTTCACAATAAAAGTGGAGTACATCGGAGTTCGGAATAAAAGTTATTACAACATAGTTCAGAATAACATAGCGGAAGCAAGTAGTTTTACACACACACTTAGTTCAAATACAGTGCCAGTAGATAGTCATGGTCCATAAAAGCATTAGATAAGATGAATAGAGTGACCCTTGCCCAAGGTCCTAGTTGTCGCCCATCACCGGATACAGACAGTTGGAACAGTACCCATAGTACATCTGACCATCTGCAACAACAATGGGAACAACGCCCTGAGTACGAGAATATACTCAGCTAGACTTACCCGTCAAAAACTAGAAATAAAGGACACCAAGGATCATGCAAGGCTTTATAGATTGGACTGGCTTGACTCATTTGCGAAAAGCATAAGTTGTTATGAAAAACTATACCAGTACTTTTTGCATCACTTTTTAGTATAACCTATTCAAGCTAGGTAAGCACCTATTGCTAAAACAATCACTTGATTACTCATTAACAATCTAGATTACCATATCAGGTATAGCATTTCCAACATCATTCACTGAACCATCAGTGTTCCATTAATGTTACTACGATGCCATAGCTCGAGTCAAGTGCTCACTAACCGGGAGCGACGGCGATTCGAATCGAATTCCTATCCAACTGGAGATTTATTCCTCACACAAACCCTGTTTCCCCCGTCAGGGTCGCATAGATTACCAATGACATGAAATTATTTTGTACTAGGAAAAGTATCAAACAACAGATTTCACATTTTTCCTATGTTACTAACAGTAAACTAACATACTACAAAACTTATCACATGCATGTTCTATACAAATTTAGCTCTCTACTAAAAATAACAAAGATTATCAATTAAAAGTATTTGAACTACACTTCAAAAATTTCTCACAGAACATGCTTCACTAATATTTTTCCTAGAAAGTACATCACTAATAAAGATTAAAGCAACAAGAATCACATTTTTCCCTTTATTATTTTATTTACTACACATTTTCTAAGATATCAGCATTTATAACAATTAAATAAAGCTACACAGAAAAGTGTCACAATTTTATCATGAAATATTTTTAAACTGTAGATCTATTCAAGAGGAACATTTCAAGATTTGTTTCATCATTTTTGGAGCTATAAATCTTGAGATATGATTTTTCAAAGCTGTTTCAAAATTCTGAGAAATTATTTTCCTTAATTCTTTTAAAAATTCGCCGGTGAAAACGCTGAATACACCCGGTGCAGTGCACCCACACACGCTGACACGCGGGACCCACGGGTCAACGGACCCCACCGGCCAGCCAGAGCAGCGCGGGGGAGGCGCTGACCGGTGGCGTACTCGCCGCCGGTGAGGTCTCCGGCGATGGGGAGGGCACCAACGTGCTCCCCGCACCGAGACGCACCCAGCGCACCAACTCCGAGCGGCGCGGGAGCTCCGGAGGAGGCTCGCCGGCGGAGATGGCGGCACGGCGGCGCGGGAGCTCGTCGGCCGGCCAATGCAGGCCACGGGGGCGGCCGAGAATGCGAGCGCGAGCACCGCTAGGCGAAGAGGAAGCGGATGCTCGAGACCGGAGGAGGCATGAAGGGCCAAGGAGCTCCGGCCATGCGCGCCGGCCAACGGCGGCCATGGTGGCAGTGGAGGAGGGGGGCGGCCAATTGGCCCTCACCTGAGCTCGAGCGGCGGAGTGGAGGCGCGCACGCGGTGGAGGGAAGCGGGGCGGAGCTGAGGCCGGAAGGAATCGGCCGGAGAAGCAGCCACGAGCGCGAACGGCGGTGGCGGAGCTCCGGGAGCCGGTGATGGCGCGGCGGTGCGCTGCTGCTGCTGGTGGGGCGAGAGGAGGAATGGAGGGCGTGCAGCCGAGGGAGGAGCGGGCGCGGGTTCAAGGCGCGTGGCGCGGGGGACGCGGGGGCCACCCGGGGCGCGTGTCGCGCGGCGTCGCCGTCGCTCGGCCACGCGGCGACCGAGTCCTGCCGCGGCGCCACGGCGCTGCGCGCGGGCGCGCGCGCGGGGAGGAAGCCGGCGCGGGGCGCGGGCCGGGCTGCCAGCGCTGCTGGGCCGAAAGGGTGGCTGCGGCCCACTAAAGAAGGAAAAGCATTTTTCTTTTTCTAAATAAATTTTCAGATTTCTATATTTGTTTCAAATTTGAATTTGAAGATGAAAAAGAGGTTTTCAGAATTTTAGCCTAAAATAAAAGTTGTTCAAAATTTAATTCTCTACAACTTTCATGTAGGGCACTTTTCAAAATTCTAAATAGATTTTGAATTTGGGATTTAAAGCTAAATTTTTAAGTAAAGATTCATTTTTCTAGAATATTTTTAAAAGCAAAATTTGAAGGAATTTGAATTCAAGAGTTGCTCCAAAAATCATGTTTATTTATTCTAGATTATCTAAAATTATAGCTACACAAAGTTTCATCACTCTTTAGCACTTAAATGCAGCATTTGGGTTTTGAGTAGTTGTTTTTCAACTCTAAAATAAAAAGGGTCTATATTGCATGCAATGATAACCATGTATGAGATGATTATGACTAGTGCCTTGGATGCTAATGCATGCTTAACACCCAGGGGTGTTACAGATAGTGGTCAGCTTGGCCCTGAACTTCTAGAGGATAAACTCATAAGCTTTGGTTCTGTCATTGTGATTAAAAATGAGTGGGTGACCAAGGTAAATAGTGTTAGGAGTAAGGTCAGGGACAGGAAAGATATTCTTGACTGCTTGTTTGCTATGGTTGTCCACACATTTACTGAACATGATGGATGATTTAGAGAAATTGGGGGTTTGGCTAGAAATATTGCAAAAAGATTGAAGAATGGAGTTGATACTGGCAGCTTCAGCATTAGTAGCTTGACCACAGATAACCAAATCATCTGCAAAAAGAGTGAATGAATGCGAGGGCAGTTGGGACCAAGAGTGATGTCTTGAATGTTATGGTTGCTAGAGTGATTTTGCAAACATCTGGAAAGCTCATTAACAGCAATATTAAAAAGATAGGGAGAGAGGGGGCAACCCTGCCTTATACCATACTGGGGATAAAAAGTGGGAGTAGGTTCACCATTTTATAATAACAGAAAGATTAGTAGTTGAAATGTATTTGTAGACCAAGTTAATAAAATGTTCCTTGAAACCCTAAATTTTAAGTGCATTGATAATGAAATGCCATTCAATCCTATCAAAAGCTTTAGTAAGATCAAGTTTAAGGAAGAAAGTTTTATGATTCCAGGTTTTAAGGTTGAAACTATGAATAATTTCCTAAGCAATAATAATGTTAGAGGCAATATCTCTCCCTTGAACAAAAGCAACTTGTGAGGGATGAATAATATGCGGTAAGTGCTTCTTAATTCTTTCAACTAAAGATTTAGCAATGATCTTATAAACCACATTACAAAGACTGAGTGGCCTATAATATTTGGGGGGTGAGTGGATCATTAGTCTTTAGAATAAGAGCAATGTGGGTGCTGTTAATTTCAGCAGGAAGAGAACCAGCATGGTAGAAAGAGGTTACCAAATTAAAAACATCCATACCTATCCAGCCCCATGAAGATTTGTAAAAAGCAGCATTCAGACCGTCAGGACCCGGGGCTGCATTTCTTCTCATGTTCTTCACTATGCTGTGAATTTCCTACATACTTAGGACAGAGTTTGTGAAAGGATCCTCCATTACTTCATGATTGTGCTCAGTTTCAAGCCTCCATTCCTGCAATCTAGTTCCTAAAACACTAGAACTTTGAGATATGAAAATGTCAAAGAAATAGTTGTTGGCAGTGTAAGCAAGTTGTTCCTAGGTGGTAGAAAAAGAGCCATCAGGATTTTGGAAATGAGTGATGGTATTTCTCCTGGTCTTTTGATAATCGGTTGGTGGAAGAAGCTGGTATTTCTGTCGCCAAAGGCAGACCAGTTCTTTTTTGTAACACTATCTATGATAAGCTTCATCTTTGGTAAGAGTAGAATGATGTTGAAACTCAAGTTCTTTTTGGAGAACCAAATTTTGCAGATGGAGAGGGCGCATTTGCAGTTGAGCAATCTGGTTTTCAATGGCTTGGAGTTGATCAGAAATGCTAGGCTTACCTTTGCACAATCTTTGGAGATCTTTAGCAAGATAAAGGTTATAACATGGAAAGGATGGTTAACAGTTTTTTGCCAACTTTTCTTCGCAGTGCTATTGTAATAATCTTCCAAAACCCACCAGTTCTCAAATTTGAACGATTTATTCCGCTTGCGAGACTTGGCATTGAGAATAGCCAGAATGGGAGCATGGTCAGTCTTCATCATAGGCAAATTATAAACCATAGTATTAGGGAAAAGGGAGCACCATTTAGTGTTAACCAGAAACCTATCAAGACGCTCATAAGTAGGGGTCATGTTAAACCTTTTGTTAGTCCAAGTATACACCGGCCCATTGTACCCCAAGTCAAAGAAACCACAATCTTTCACTAGACAACAAAACTCGAAAATAATACGATCATTAGCAGGCCTAGGACCCAATTTTTCACTTACATGCATAATATTATTTAGATCACCCATACAAATAAAAGGCAAGCTCAGGTATTTTACAACAAAATTTTGAACTTGCTCCCAAATACTAGCGGTCTGGAGGTGATGGGGATCACCATACACACACACACACTAAACCAAACTTCTTCAGGAGTTGCTTATGTACACACAAAGCAAGGAAGAAGTGGTGACTAGACACTTGAACATCTAACTGAACATCATGCTTGGAAAGTAGCCACAAACCACCAGACTGACCTTGGGCTGGCACAATATGCACATCATCAACATTAAAACGATTAAGCAGGCCAGTTCTAGTAAAACGTGAATTGCGTGTTTCAGACACAAAAATTACCTGCACGTTAGTTGATCTGATCAACCGGGTGAGATGCAACATCTTTGGACTGCCAAGGTTCCCGTCCGCCCCCTGGCAGTTCCACGCGAGTATGCTCATGGCGCCCGTGGTGCCTTGCGGGCTGGCACCAAAGCCCTTGAAGCTTGACGGTGAGGATAGGAATCAGAGCGAAGCCCAAGTTGAAGACGTGGTCTGTTGGATAGGGCACCTTGACTCCACAGCAGGATTGTTGGTCGATTGGAGGTCGCCGCCATCACCAGGATGGATATCCACTTGCTCGACGCCCTGAGGCGAATTGCAAGTCTCGCCGCCTTCAAGCCCCAGATTTTCACTCTCAATTTCCATGGCTGAGGGTGCAGGGAGTTGCTGTTCTTGACCATAGCTTGTGTATGAGGTTGAAACTAATGGCAGCTAGCATTGAATTTTAGCTCGATGTGTATGAGGTTGAAACTACGGTTAATAAGCTAGTTGATACTGTTTTATGTGAGAGAAAAACACTGTATAATGACTGATAAGTAGTTCTAACGAACAGGGCGATAAGTCAGTGATATGACAACGGCAGTAACACAAGGGAAAGGACGACAATGACAGCTTGTTCCCCGAACTCGCTTTGACTTGTACTAAATACTTTGACGTGTAGATACGACAGTAGCCAGTGGCCTCTCGAGGTTACTAGTAATAACTATCCGATCAGCTAATCAGATTGACACACACCGATGTGGTTTGGAATTTCCCAAACTGATTCCATTTCTAGATGGAGCTAGCTAGCCCGGCCGGAACGGTAAGTCCACCGTGTGGAAGCGCTGATGGCATGAATGGCTCCCAAGTCGTCTTGGGCTATCTAGCTGGTCGCCGTAATACTGGCGACTTGACTTGCTGGAAGTATAAAGATTGGCAGTTTGGCACAGGTCGCATTAAATTCGCTTGGCAATCTGTTCGTGTGGAGCTGAAGAATTTGACTGACGACTGACCTAAATTTTGTTAGGGTCTCTTTTAGTTCGGTGAATTGGGGAGAAAAACACTGTATCAGAATTCCTGTAGCATTTCGTTTGTATTTGGTAAAAATTATCCAAATTTTGACTAACTAGGCTTAAAATGTTCATCTCGCAAAGTACAACAAAACTGTGTAATTAGTTTTTAATTTCATCAACATTTAGTACTCCATGTATTTGCCAACATTTTGATGTGACAGAGAATCTTCTTTTTGCATAGTGAAATTTGTGGGAGAATTGGAGGAACTAAACAAGGGCTAGATCAGATAATGCTACGTACAGTATTTATCCAGAACGCGTAGGCTGTGCAGAGTTGTAGACCATGCGTGCTTTTTGTACGCTGCATCAGATATATACATACTCCGTACACATCTACGGCCGTCTCCGTCAATGGATCCAGCGAGAAAATTAACTACTAGTAGCACGAATAGTAGAGAGCAGCAAACTTAGACGAGACGACTTTGGCTGCTTACGTAATAAAGAGCGACCGTAGGTTTGGCTGGAGGTGCATCTTTATGTATGGTACTGTCACGTGTATTTTTCAACTCTTAGCAGCCAGCCACAAGTCAAACGCAGAGAGTGACCCCCCACACCGGTAGTCAAAAGTACCACTAGTAGTAGACCCGAACCCACATTTGGCGCCGCGCGCATGGGAATTAGGAAGGGGCCAAGAGGAGATCATCAATATTCGCGGCCGGCCCCACCGGTCGACGATACGTTTCTTGCGAAACTTGTTTCGGGGAAAAAAACGAGTAGCAGATGCATGCCTAGCCCTCGACGTCACAACGATCTCAATAATTGGGTGAGATAAGAGTATATGCATACCTTAGAGAAAGGATAATAGCAGGCCGCAAGCAGACTGAATGCTGACGTAGAAGAGAGAGAAGCGAGCTGTAAGCTTACAACCGCTTAGACATAAGAATTGAAAAAATTTGTGAGAGGGACAGGTGGATCATGTATTAATACTGAAGAGTTTACTACTATATGGATGAGCTGAGAGGTAAGCTGTAAGATCCTTGTAGCCAGCAGCGGGCTGTATTATTAGATTTGCTCTTAGGTCAGTCTGGAGAGTTTTATTTCACTGTTTTTAAGACTGTTACATCAGCTTTGCATAATTGAATTGAGAAATGAATCTGCCTTACTCATTGGGGTTTTCATTTCACTTTATGGAGAACTTGCAGCATTTAATGGATGCAGATTGCTGTGATCAAATGTACCAAGCAACCCATGTAGCACATGCACAGATAGCTACGTTGCCACCACTCAATCTCTAGCCACCACCGAACTGAACAAAGTCAGCAACAGGCTGGCCGCTTACCTGCTGCCCTACTGAAGAAATACAGTGAGGCTGAAAAAGAATTAAAACAGAGACTATGGTACTCAGTTAAAAGGAATTAAAACAGGGACTATAGAAAGAGTAGGCACTGTTGACACAAAGAAAATTAAGAAACTAGCTGCTGCACTGCAGGTAACTGTTCTTCAAAATTCTACTGCCTAAGCCAGGGTACTGTTATCCTGCACAAAATGTTATCACAGGTTCACACATGCATCAAAATAGCTGCTGATACAGAAATAAAATTAAGAAACTAGCTGCTGCAAGTAGAAGCATATTCAAGTACCAAGTTACTGAAATGTATATCAGCAGGAAGGATCCAACTGAAGTGCAGGCCTGGTGCAGTTGGTGAGTGATAGCTCGCCGAGTCACCAGGTCCTGGGTTCGAAGTCGTCTCTCTGCAGAATTTCTGCGGGGGTAAGACTTTACTTCGGTTATTCCTTTCCTCTGACTCCACACGAACTCGTGTGGGAGCCTCTAGCATTGGATCTGCCAGAAAGGATCCAACTATATCCAACTATCTATTACAAATCGAATTTACAAAGGCTACTGCACATTCGCTACTGCTTCTAGCAATTCAGAAACTACTGATTTGCTACTGCTTTCTACTCTGAATCTGACTGCTAAAATCAAAGCTTGGAGAAATTAAAATTTCTGGACTATCGGATCTGCAACTAAAATGTCTAAACCGCATTGAACTGAAAATGATGGCCACTAAGCAGAAGCATTCAAAACTGAATGCTAGGCAAAAGCATTGCTACGAGTGGCTTCAAACTGAGACTAAAGTAAAGATAGCAGGTTTCAGATAGCAAGTGGATTTGTTGGCGGCCTTCTTGCCGCGGCGTGATGTTGGAGGCGCTGCTGCATCGCCCGCCATGCCGATCCTATCTGGCACTTGCCAACGCCGCCTCCGCTTGCTGATGCTGCTGCTGCTGCTGCTCGCGTGACCGCTTGCCGATGCCGCCCTCACTTGCAGATGCCACCGCCGCCGCCGCTGTCGCTGCCGCCGAGGCCGAGAAAAGGAAGGAGGCGAGAGCGGCCTGGGAAAAGGAAGCTGCACACACTGGACGGCAGGGAAGGAGGCGGCCTAGGAAACAAATCGGAGTTGGAGATTTGGATTCGGCGCATGAAAAGGAAGGGGAAGGCGGGAGCGATGCGGGGAGGGAAATCTGCGCGCGCTCGCAGGAGATCCCGCACGGATCGGATAAAATGAAACTCCACGCTCTCAATGGGTTTCATCCGCGTTTCATAGTTGAGGTTTTTACATGAATGTTATTATAAAAGTTGGTAATTACACATGAGCCATTAAAAAAAAGTTGGTGCCACTGCTCTGATTTTTTTTTTTTTGCCCTCCACGCCACTTCCGTCAGATTTGGCTCCGACGGTGTCAAACTACGGGTGTAAAAAGTCAAAAATACCCTCAGGTGTAAATATGCAATTAATTTTTTTGAGCATCTTAACGATCTCAAATGAAAAAACTCAAAACTAGAGATCTACAATATTGTGAAATAAAAATTATTTTCATTTTATTTCGTATAAAAATTATGATTTGATATTATTAATATGTCTTAGAAAAATCACATTTTTATACGAAATAAAATGAAAATAATTTTTATATAAATATTGTAGATCTCGACGAGATCTATAACTTTCTAGTTTTGAGTTTTTCATTTGAGATCGTTAAGATGCTCAAAAAAATTAATTGCATATTTACACCTGAGGGTATTTTCGACTTTTCATACCCAAATTTGACGGAAGTGACATGGAGGCCAAAAAAATTTAAGAGCAGTAGCACCTGAAAGAACTCAACTTTTTTAGTGGCTCATATATAATTACCAACTTTTATAATGACATTCATGTAAAAGCCTCTTCATAGTTTGGGTACGCATGCTGCTCGGGTTTCATCCGGATGAAAACCTGTTGAAACCCATTGAAGGGCCTTGCATGCATTGGCAATGACACTTTGGCACGCCGATTCGCGAAAGCTACTAACGATCGTCACAAAATACTTATCAACGGCAAGAACTGCCAGATATGCATGGTGAGTTCAGTTGATCGTCACAATCACGTCCTACGTTCGTCTAAATTACAGTCCGTTGTACGTAATAATCAAACGAGCCGATCGAGAAACGGCGCATGGACGAAGCTCTTATCATGGCGCCACCGCCGGCACCGGCTCCGAGTGCACTCTCGCGGTGACGCCGATGGCCTCCGTGGACTCCGCCCTGTACGAGTACCTGCAGCTCAGCGCCACGAACGCGGCCAGGTTCGCGGCGGCCAGCGCGGCGAGGAACGCGTAATAGCAGTCGAGGCGCGACGCGTTGAGGTCGTCGGTCACCCATGGCGTGCCCCTCCCGGCCGCCGTCACCCGCGCCACGGCCGACAGGACGGCGCTGCTCAGCATGCTGCCGACACCGTACGCCGTCAGGGACATGGCCGTGCCCAGGCTCTTCATGCTCTCGGGGGCCTGGTCGTAGAAGAACTCGATCTGCCCCACCACCAGGAAGGCGTCGGCGGCGCCCATCAGAACGAACTGCGGGAGCAGGATGAAGATGGTCAGCGGCAGCGGCTCGCCGGCCATGGCCGTGGTGGCGCCGTGGCTGTGGCTGTGGCTTCTCGCGAAGCTCAGCCTCCGGCTCTCCACTGCCGCCGTGGTCGCCATCGTCAGGACCTGCAGGACCAGCCCGGCGCCGATGCGCTGCAGCAGCGTGATCCCGCGCGGGTTCTTGGTGCGCCTCCGGACGGCGGGGACGAGGGCGCGGTCGTAGATCGCCACGCAGATGAGCATCGTCAGCGTGACGGCTGCACCGAGGCTGGCGGGGGGCACCCGGAACGTGCTGCCGCGCCCGACGCGGCGGTCCAGCGTCACGCCCTGCTTCACGAAGAGCGTGCCCACCTGCGCCATCAGCGCGCACGGCACGAACATGGTAGCCAGCAGCGGCACCAGCTTCGCGATCTGCTTCGTCTCCTCCACCTCAGTCACCGTGCACAGCGGCGTCCACCGGGAGGGGGAGGCGTCCTCCTCCTCCACCTTGACCGCCGCTTTGTTCAGGAACCCCATGGAGCTCGTTGGGTTCACGCGAAACCTCTTCCTGCTGGCGTAGTGCTCGAGCTCCAGTTCGTGCAGCTCGGTCAGGTCCCCAGGAACCGCGACGCGGCACTTCCACACGGCCGCGCAGACCACCTTGCCCATTTTCGTGATCGGGCTGCCCTGCCGTAGCTTGTGCCGGTACAGCGGCGTGCCGGCGAGGAAGACGGCGACCGAGGCCGCGAGCGCCAGCGTGGGCACGCCGTACCCCCACGACCAGCTGACGCTGTCCTGGAGGTAGACGAGCACGGTGGTGGAGAAGAGGATACCCGTGAACACGGTGAACATCCACCAGTTGAAGAAGGAGAGCTTCCGCAGCCGCTCTACCGGGTGGAAGTCGTCGAACTGGTCGGCGCCGATGGTCGAGATGTTGGGCTTCGTGCCGCCGTGTCCCAGCGCGATGGTGTACAGCCCGCCGAAGTAGACGCCCAGCTGCAGCGCCGACGCGCGCGGGCAGGTGGCGCCGGCGACGGGGTCGCAGGGCGGCGGCTTCAGTGCCGGCATGGAGACCGCCAGCGTCAGCAGCAGCATTCCCTGCATTTGATTCAGCAACAATTCAGACGCCATAGAATCTATGCTGCGTTTTCGTGGTCAGCCCAATTTGCAAATGGCCCGGCAGGCCCGCCAATAGCCCAACAATAATGATAGAGACCTTGTGAGAGCTAAAGCGGATCAAAAACGCCGAACGGGTAGCGTCGCGGCCCAGATTCTATGTAATGGGCTTCGATTGCGCTTAGGTTGGGTCAAGTCTTAGTAGGCCTTACCAAAAGGCTTACTTGGGCTATTGCTTGTGTGATTCTAACTATTTAGGCCCAAGTTGCGCCCGCAACAACTACAGCTATAATACAGTAGCTCTCTGAAGGATCGTCCAGAAAAAAGTAGCTCTCTGAAATCTGTATGTTTGTATGAAGTTTTCTACAACAACAACAACATAGCCTTTTGTCCCAAGCAAGTTGGGGTAGGCTAGAGATGAAACCCAAAAGAGACGAGAAACAGGAAGACACAAAAAGAGACATAAAGAGCACAAGACAAAAAGAGATATCATATTTACTGTTAATATAAACTGATAAACTTCAGTCATGCTACCTTCATCTCAATTTTGTTCTAAGTTAATTTGTCTAAAATTTAACCAAATTAATACAAAAGACTACTAATAATCATATTATCGAATAATTATCATTAGACAAAATACTCCCTCTGTCTGCACGACGCTTTTCAGTTTTAGATATAATGTTTGACCATTTGTCTTATTCAGTTTTTTTATAAATGATAAAGTAAATAAGTCATTATTAAAGTGTCTCTAATCATAAGATATCATAACAAAATAGATAATACAAAAAATTTGAATAAGATAAACAGTAAAAAAATGATGTCTAAAAAGTAGAAAACTATATATTTTAGGATGGAGCGAGTATATGTACTGGTGTCATAAATGTTAACAATTTTCGCTGTAAATTTGATAGTTTGACGTAGGACAAAACTTAAACATTAAATGCTTTTCTTTGACAGCGGAAGTATTTGACACAGTGTTTGGTTTCATCTACTAAAATTTAGTCCCTCTCACATCGAATGTCTAGACACATGCATGGAGTATTAAAAGTAGAGTAATTATAAAACTAATTACACAGATTGAGACTAATTTACGAGACGAATCTATTAAACCTAATTAGACTCATGTTTAGTCTTTCTAATTAGTACTTAAATACCCGATGTGACATCTACTAAACTAAAGTAGTATGAAGCCAACCGAACAAATCCAGGGTGCAAAGTTTTAGGGCGTCACATCAGCTGTTACGTCGAGGTGTCACATGGGAGTGTTCAGATAGTAATAATAAAACAAATTACAGAAGTCATTAGTACTCCGTGATATGAATTTATTAAGCCTAATTAATCCGTCATTAGCATATATTTACAGTATCTGTGCAATTAGTTATTTTTTTAGTTTATATTTCCTACTCCATGCATGTATCTAAACATCCGATGGGATAGGGGACTAAACTTTAGGGGAGCAACTAACCAAGGCCTTCCTAAACCTCAAATAAGTTCCTTTCTACTAATGTTAGCATCTGATGCGTTTTTTTAAGAAAAATGGAAGGCATCTGATGCTCTGCCTTCTGAACCTGTAGTTCACAATGTTGCTCACAAAGTAGTTGCTCATCAGCTGGTTGGAATGGATTTGTCCTAAAGTACTAACAAGCATTCATCATGTAATTATTGCGCAAACATGACAATAAGATCTAATTTATTGCAGGGCATTTTTTCCTCAAATTTTAACAGGAGCTTCATTCCCATCACTATGTTTTTTTAGGATACACAAAAACATGGGACACCAAAATTAACATCAGTTGCGCACTCTACCGTACATAAACGAAAAAAAATCTAACGGCTAGAAATAAAGAATCCAAGAATTAACTCGCGAACGGTTTATTTTTGAAACGGAATAGCAAACAAATGACTCAGGAGGGGTAATTACTAATTAGCGATAACGTACATACCAGTAGGTAGACGGCGGAGCCGGCGACGAAGGTCCAGTAGCGCCCGAGGTAGGCGTCGGCGAGGAAGGCCCCGAGGAGCGGCGTGAGGAAGACGGTGCCCGACCAGTTGGTGACGTTGTTGGCGGCCTGGACGGTGCCCTGGTGCAGCCGCTCCGTCAGGTACACCACCAGGTTCGCCGCCACGCCGTAGTACGCCATTCGCTCGAACAGCTCGTACACTGCATGCGCAGCAACAGCATAGATCCATGGCCCATGGGCACGCGAAGCAAATCCCGGCGGCGAAACATTGCCGCCGGCCGGCCGGCCGGAGAAACGAGAGAGCGCCGCTAGCTGACTCTGAATCTCTCTGACGACGAAAAATGTACAGTGCGTACCGACGATGAAGGTGCAGGCGGTCCAGCCACCGCGCTTGGAGCGGAGGACGGGGTTGCCGCGGAGGTCGACGGAGCCGTCCTTGGTGTACTCCCCTCCGCCTCCCTCGCCGTTCTCCATGGCTGAACGCAGCAGCTGGCTCAAGGGTCAAGTGTAGTGCTGTGCGGTTCTCTGGGCTCTGGCTGAACAGCTGGAATCTTTCTGATGCGTGCATTAAATCGTGTAGCTACGCGTGCCCTCCTACCGCTCTGCTCCCCCTGTTTGTTTGCATTCAAGACATTCACTGTGCTCTGCGATTTTGCACCGGCATTTACCACGATGCCCTCAGCAGCGAGCACGTAGTACAACGTACGGTAGTCGAGTAACGATGTGCAAAGGCACGGACGGAGAGCGCCCATCATCTCAAGTGCGGACCCGCGGCTTGCCTGTAACACGCCAGCCCATGTGCAGCATGTAACAGCAGTAAAGTTAGGCCACGTTTAGTTCCTAAAACTTTTTAAGATTTCTCGTCACATTAAATGTTTAATACATATATGAAGCATTAAATATAGATAAAAAAATTAAATTACACAGTTTAGTAGAAAACCACGAGACGAATCTTTTTAGCCTAATTAGTCCATGATTGGACACTAATTAACAAATACAAACGAAATGCTACAGTAGACAAAGCCAAAAACATTTTACGAACTAAACACACCCTTAGTCAAGTGGCCCATGTGTCGTCGCAGTTTATTGGTTTAGGCCCAGTTTAGATGCAAAAATTTTTGCAAAAGAACAGTAGATTCCCCGTCACATCGAATCTTTAGATGCATGCATGAAGCATTAAATATAGATAAAAAATAAAACTAATTACACAGTTTAAACGAAATGGACGAGACGAATCTTTTAAGCCTAATTAGACCATGATTGGACACTAATTGCCAAATAACAACGAAAGTGCTACAGTTGCATTTTGCCAAAAATTTTGCCAACTAAACAGAGCCTTAGTACCACTTTAGAAGTTTAGGAGGGTGAGGACCAACTATATAATTTTTCTGGTTACAAACATAGCACTTCCGGGTTAACCATTTTACACGAAGCGAGGATGAAAGTAAGAGATGTGCTATGCGTATGTAGGCCCATTCTACGTGCGAAGCTTGAAAATGGTATTTGGAGCATCAAACCTTGCTACACTTGCCCGTGAAGAAGTGTACCAAAGGGATGTTCGTAAGCTGCAAAGGGCTAGTAGTGAAGTTGGCCCATGTGACGACGTAACACCCAGCACATTCCAAACGTACCATTAACCCTTTTATACGAAACGAGAAAAAAAACGCATTCGAGTTAACCATTTTACACGAAACGAGGACGAAAACATAAGAAATGTGTTACGCGTATGCTCCATATAAACAGTTTTTTAGACGCGGCTAGTTACATTGCCACTTCTCCCGTTCTGCGGGCTGCGGCTACGCCATACTCCTATGTGCCTGTGCACCACCGGTTTGCAATGGCTTTGCGGTTCAGCTGTGCAAAATAACACGGTTACACAGATACGCTTCGAGAGGATTAGGGAACTGCAGCTAAAACACGATAAAACACACTTCACCACTTCGGAGAAACACACCAGCAGGAACAGGGAAAAAGGGAAATTCGAATATCTATGGGCGCGCTTGCCAGAGCCAGCTTACCTGACCTCACCTTGCCCTGCCGGCGCAAATGAGAAACTCGTCCAGGCCGGCAAGGTTTTTTTCCCCCCCTCCCCACAAAAGCAAGTGAAATCTTGCTAGCACAAACAACCGAGACAGCAGGCAAGAAAACCAAACGGCCATACTCGTTCGGAGATCTTGCTTGGCAAGGCAGCACAGTACTGGCCCAAGAAACCTAGGGCGCGTTTGGTTTCTCTGCTGGACTGGACACTGTGTAATCTGGCTGAGAAACGATTTCAAGCAAGCTAGTGCGTTTGGATTCCTTGCTTGCGTGCCATGGAACCTGTGATGGCCAGATTTGCCTCGCCATTGTGGGAGAGCCAAGACGGCTCGCTTGGCTGGGCGAGCGTCTCGGTGCTTGCGTCAGGAGGGCGAGGCGAGGCGAGGCGAGATACCAAACACGCCCCAAATACGCCCTATATGATCGCTCACCGACCGATGGGATATTGAATTACGAAGCAGTATCCACGTACGCATATGAATAGAAGTAGTTCTTCACCGACCAGCACTCACAACTTCACAAGCTTATTTTATTTCCCATGTTTGACAAAAAGAGTTCAGAGAAGTTGCATTCAGATTTGAGAATCAAATAAAAAAATCAATTTTGGATCAATATGTATAAAAATTGAGCAAAACAAGTAGAAAACCGGCCTAGACCGATTTGGCTGCCACGCTGCACATGCTGCTGAAGACCAAACCAGTCCAGACCGGTTTTGACTGGCTGTTGACCTAGGCCAATTTTAGAAATGGGCCGTCCGAGTCTAATTCTACTCAAATTCAATGGAAACACTTCTGATGTTGCAGAAAACCTGCCGATTATATCTTGGATATATTTCCTACTGAGATAAGACCACACACAATCGGACAACCACGGCCGATCGGGGTTAACCACACACAATTGATCAAAATTCAATCTACTACTACTTTCTACTACCTCTAGCTCTTCTAAACTCCTACTATCAGGGCCTTTCTCAATGAGATTCGTTGGTGTTCTTGGTGACCTTGCAGATCCTAGTGCAACCATGTTGTGCTCCTCCTCGACGAGTCTTTCCAAGAGATGTTCATGGGCTTTTTGGGCAAGAACGAGCATCAAATCTGCACGGTCGACCTCACTCTTTTGACCTCTCTCTCCGTTTCATGCTAGGACATGTGTGGCCTCAGGCTTGCTAGCCTTTGTTGGTGTGTGACCCAAATCGGAGTCAACATACTTTTTTTTGCAAATTCACTAGGGCAGAAAGCAATAAGATCTACTAGAAAGATGTCTAAAGACAATGAAAAAAAGGTGAGTGATATGGACAACATCATCTCGCCTTCATCTTGAGAAACTTCCCGACAAGCTTCGCTAGAAGTTGGAAGCGAAATTCCATAACGACCGCGAGTACATGGTCATCGTCGGCACTCTTACCAGCATTGTTGGAAAATCGACCACATAAAAATCAATCCACATGAGGTCGTTGGGTGAATCCAGTTACACGAGTGTATGTGCCTGAAAATGGTGCCAACTGGTAGGTACGGTTGCTACAAGTGCATTCTTGGAAACTCTGTCTGCCAGTCCAAGTCCATTGCTAGGTCATTATTCCAATGCTTTTCAAAAAGGTCATTATTATTCCAATGCTCCATATATAAACTTGAATGTAAACAGCCCGCATGACCAACTGATACAGAAAGCAGCAGTATGATTACTGGAAACAGTGGCTAAGTGTCAGCACTCCACCTGCTGACACTGATGCGGCTTCAGTATTGCCTGATGAACTTCCGACAACAGAAGCAGCTGAACCGGATGGGCTACAGCCAGGAAGACCGAAGAGGCCCAAGACGGTGAACCCGCGCTACTTTGGGCCGGACTGGAGGACCAAGTGATTTCGCTGCGTGGGCGTCGTGTGCGTTTCTCCATATATAGACTAGCAGCTTCTTGTGGAAGGGGTTATGAAAGCTATTGTAATGAACTTGCCATCTACTAAGCACTCTTCATCTGTTCTCGCCCAATTGCTTTTCTCCTGCCTCGATTCCGAATCCTCTTTCCCTTCCTGTTTCTGCTGTTAACACTAAGCTACATTCATGCGTCGGGATCTGGCGACACCGACGACTTCGCGGTTTCACCTTATACGGAGTATTTTTTGACCGGCTTGGACCCCAGAAAAATTTACGTGAGACCCCAGTGGCCCGGCAGGTGGCAGCCCAGCAGCAACAGTCAGAAGTCCTCAGCCCATCCGATCCATCAATCCCATACGCCCACAACTCCACATAGGGCCTTGTTAAATTGCAAATTTTTGCAATCTAGACACTGTAGCATGTTTCGTTTGTATTTGACAAACTTTGTCCAATCATGTACTAACTAGGCTCAAAAGATTCGTCTCGTGATTTACAACCAAACTGTACAATTAGTTATTTTTTTATCTACATTTAATGCTCTATGCATGTGTCTAAAAATTGATGTGATGGAGAGAGAGTGAAAAAACTTGAATTTTGAGGCACTCTAAACAAGGCCTAGGTCGCGCACCCTTTCAGCTCCGTAGACGCATCTTCCTGGCGGGCTACAGCCATATAGGTACCCCCACACAACAAATACCCAATTATGCAATTTACAATTAAATTAACGATCGTCTGAACATTGAGGTCTTAGGGTTTTTATTTTTTTCCAGCTATACAATCCGAACTCAGATTCTTTTTTTTTTCAAAAGCATGTATTGCACGTGCTTCATTAAGTGAAAGTTGGAATTGTTACACGCTCCATAGAGTATCCGAACTCAGATTCTCAGAAAGCAGTCTGTAACTTGCGTTCAAGCAAAGAAGTGAATAACGTTCTCTTTGATTCCATCCAGCAAGATGCCAGGTATTGATCTAGTAGTGACTTCTACAATATACGCATAGCTGCTATCTGCTTTAGTTTTTTATTATGTGACTAATCTAGTAATTTGATAGGAAATCAAGCAAAGCACATTGGAAGGATTCTTTAAAAGGAAATTACCCCCAGCCGGTGATAATGAGAATAATCATCGAGACACTTCAAGAACAAGAACATTTGACTTTTCCTTTGGTCTATCGGCTTCTCAAGCTAGTACTGGTTCTTCCTGTTGCCACTGCATCGGTGGAGATGTGTTTTTCAATAATGAAAATTATGAAGACAATACAGAGAACGCGTATCAGAGATGGATTTATGAATGATTGTATCATATGGTTCGTGAAGCCGGGATTTCTAACCACAATTCCAATCAAAGATGTGATAATTCGCTTTCATAAAATGGTGGATCGTAGTCGTAGAGGGAAACTGTAAGAGGTAACTAATGTCGTGAAGCCTTATTGTCACAATATGTTGTTGTTATTTTATCATCTATTTGATGTTATGCATGGTATTATATTATCGGACCCTATACCGACCCTGGCAGCCATTTCTCCTGGCTTCTGAATTCATCATTTACGTGTCGTTACTTATCTTGTTCTGAAAAACTCTGATCACACACAATGGCCACGAGCGAGGTGACTTTCATTTCATATTGCACCAAGTGGTCTGTTTGCCCTCTTCTCTAGTATTGCATCTGGCGTGACCTTATCCACACCTTTAAGCTTGTGTTGTGTAACACATGTGAACACATTTATAAGTTGCAGTTAACTGTAACACATGTGAACAACATAATTTTAAAGTAAAGATCTTACACCATCTGTAAAGATCTTACGCTTTGCAGTATAGATCACCTCATCAATCATGTCATCAAACAAAGGTACTTTAGAGGAAGAGGACGACCATCCTGGCGAACTGGGCCTTGGGCGTGGGCCCAATGAAGTCGAAGAGGCCCGCGAGGAGAGTTGCGTACTTGAGGCCGGGGAGACGGTGTAGTGGAAGAGCAAGAGATGAACAACGATGAAAAAGCGTCGGTAGCGTCCTGCCCGGCCCGGGTGGTGTGGCCCATGTGGGCGGCCGGCCGCGTCGCTTCAATGCCCAATGCCGATCTCCGCAGTTGTGCGGCGAGGGCGCCGCCACCACCACGCATGTCAACCGTGTCGGAAGCAAGGTCCGTAGAGCGCAGGTGCTCCGCTCTCCGGGCGGCAAGGGTTGTCCAGGAAGGCAGGAACTGGGCTCGCACTCCCGCACCGTGAACAATAGCAAATATGGCAGGTGCGGAGAAAGTTCTGAAGCTAGAAAGTTCAGTTGTCATTGGAGCCGTTCGGCTGTGCTGATAAGCCGGCTGAAAAACACTGTTGGCTGATTTGTTGTGAGAGAAAAATATTGTTCCGGCTCTAAAAAAGACGGATTATAAGCCGAATGAACAGGGCCAATCAAGAACGGGTGCTGTGGCTATTGGCTAGAGCTAGATTGCTTTGTACAAACCAAATATATGGTTCTGATCTATAAAACTGAGGAACTACAACTATGGATAGGCTTCGAAGCAGCAAGTGTTAGGTGGACAAACATTTTGAAATATGGATGTAATAAGGATACGATATGGGCATAGAAAGAAGAACTGTACAGTACACATCTGAAGAAAAACTATCCAAACAGCCACCCTGTGGTTTTCTTGTATTTCGAAAATCATGCATTTCAAAGGAGCAAGAAGTTAAAAACTCTTCCTTTTTTACTCCCCGCATCAATGCGCGGGCCTTAACCGTAGTACTAACTGAATTGAGTGACTTGTGAGCGTGTTGACTTTTGGATTTTCCAAAATACTACGAGGGTCGTTTGGATCCTTAGAATTGAATTTATTCTAATAATTATAATTTAGACACAAATTAATTAAGCTAATATGATTCTATATGCAATACATTTGTATATTATTATTAATCATATGAGGGAGATACTAATATGTTGTATTTCTATTGTCGTGAAGGGAGCTGAAGAACGTGCTATAAATTGAAGAGTAGAAACATAGTATGGTGATCTATAGAATCAATTTCTATCTCTCACCCTATGAATTTGAGATAGGTTTATTTATGAGCTCGAGAAAGTTGTGGAATGTCAAGTTCCAAGCCAAATAGCCTAATCCATTAAGGACCCGTTTGGATCCTTGAATTGAATTCATTCTAATAATTACAATTTAGACATAGATTAATTAAGCTAATATAGTTATATATAGAATATATTTGTATATTTATTATTAAGCATACAAGGGACATATACTTATATGTTACATTTATATTGTAGGAAAGTGAGTTAAAGAGTTTGCTATAAATTGGAAAATAGAATTATAACATAGTGATCTATAAAGGGCAGGCATGGTGCAGCTGGTGAGTGCTAGCTCGCCGAGTCACCAGGTCCTGGGTTCGAAGCCGTCTCTCTGCAGAATTTCTGCAGGGGTAAGACTTTGTTTCGGTTATTCCTTTCCCCAGACCCCACTCGTGTGGGAACCTCTGGCACTGGGTCTGCCCTTTTTTTAACATAGTGATCTATAGAATCCATTTCTATCTTTCACCCTATGAATTTGAGATAGACTTATTTGTGAGTTTAGGAAAGTTATGAAATGTCAAATTTCAAGCTAAATAGCCTAATCCATTACGTAGATTTCAATTCCTCTAAAATGAATGGATCCAAACGGCCCCTAAGTAAATTCGAATTCCTCCAAAATGAAGGGATGCAAACGGCTCCTAAGAAAATTCAGTGGTGTGTACCAATCTACGCTCCACGGTAGTATACATTTTGTATACGGGAGTCCTGGATATACAACTGAATCGGAGATTGTTATTTAATACTCTTACAGCATGAAATCAGCACAAGAGTCAGGCCACGAAGCAAAGTGCCTGAAGAACCAATGAAGAGGCTAGGAACATGTCATTTTTTTTTATCAGAATTTCAAAACAAAAGGGATTTTGTTCAGTTTCCACCAGAGCCATCACATTTATACCCAGAGAGATATGTCCCAATTAATAGACCTGTAAAAGCCCACATTACATCAACGGTGTGAGAATGCAGCACATACATAAATATTTGTAAACAACAATAGCAGCTTAATATTACAAGGTACTGTCAAAGTTATAGCATAATGGAAGGGATGGTAATGTTTGTCAAAATAGCCCAGAGTCTCATATATCCTTGTCATGCACGGTAACAGGTAGCCAGTTTCACCACTTGTCGGTTTACGCCTGGAAAAAGGGCATGAATAGAAGATCGCGTTAAATGAATGATTATAACAACTAAATCAGTACAATTGGACATAAAGCACAAAAGCATTACTCCATACCATCAAAGCAATAAACTGTTTTAGGATCACTACTAGTTTTCACTATTACTATAAAGCATTTTTGTAGATTTGCAACATGCCACTAGACCTCGAGCGTTGCTTCTTGCTCATTCCCATCACATATGGGCACACATTGTTGAAATAAGTGCCTGTTAGTGGATATATTCAGAAAAAAGGTATAAATTAATCTGTAAATATTTTAGTATCCTTTTCTCCAACAACATATAAACAACATACAGACTCATTGCCAGTCATTATCTGAAGGTCAAATACTTAAAGCTAAAATCCCACAAGTATGAATAAATCACAGCAAACAAAGAAAAGCACACAAATAGCATGTGAATTGCAACGCATAGCAACAAAAGAAAAGCTATCCTAGACCAAGGGGAAAGGAACAGTTCCTCTAATGTTACATTGTAAGCTTGGAATTCAGATTTTTTTTTTTACCAAACTTGGTATAGGAAACGAGGGATGAAGGACTACCTCGTTATGGTAGAACTTGCCGTTCATGTATTAATCCACGGACAAACTTCTATATCTCTGAATACTATTCCCCTGCTCCTGTAAGCACATAATGTAAAAAATTATCAGCTATAGGCCCAAAGTACAAGACTAATGGTAGCGAGACCCAAAGTACAAGACTGATGGTAGCGAGAAAGGGTGTAGAAAGGAAATGAAGCAAAATACACCTAGCCACATGCCACGGATTACGAATGCAGCAGCTGAAGACGTACAGGACGAGGGGACTAGGTCCCGGTGCACGGCCAAACAGGCTGCAATTATCGACTGCCGCTGACAAGCTGTCACTACCGAGGTGGTATTGCACAATCCTGCTGCCAGTGAAGTAGACAACATTGTCACCCTTGACCGTATGCAGTTTGGAGGAAACACTTATGTTCCTCTGTTCCATGAACAAGGTCTTGCCTCCGAGGCTTTTTATTGGGACAAACCTTTGCAGCACAAGGTCTGCTAGTTTGTAAACGAAGATTTGCGTCCCAGATAAATCAATGTAGTTACCAAGCACCAGGATCTCTGAACCACACTCTACCAGGCCTAAAGGATTGGGGAGCTTATCTTTAGGGACTGTGGCGATCAGCTCTGGCGGTGGCAGCGCCCGACCTCCGCCCGCCCCATCCTGCTGCACAGGTGGGTCGATCTGTAGAACATGGTGTACATCTTCTTCTCCGAGGGGAGTGTGCAGCACGTACACCTTGCCTTGGAACGACAATGGAAACCTCATTTCATGTTCCCAGCTCGACAGAGTCCATTGCTGGTCCAGGAGGGGTAGCAAAGGCCGCACGGCCTACCCCAGGAAGTGCAAGCATGACGGTCATGGCTCCGGCAGCGTCGAAGGAAACGGAAGCGGAGACGACTCTTGCAAGCTGCCTGATCCTGTACTGAGGAGGACAGACGTGGAGCTGCGGGCCCAGGTGCAGGAGGAGCGTCCCTAGGGGTGGAAGCTCGGAGACGTCGCCGGTGAAAGGGTGGAGGAGGCGGATGGCGCCGCCGTAGTCCGGGTCCGGATCCCGCACTAGCAGCAGGAGGCCGTCTGTCGCCGAGGAGCGGGACCCGGGCGCGGACCAGGGCACCCGTGTCGAGGTGGATGAACCGGGCGCACCCGCCCAGGTCTGGGCGGCCGGGGTAGATGCGGTGGCCCTCGGGAAACATCATCCAACGCCGCGGGTGGAAGCGCCGGTCGGCCAGGCCGCGGCCGCGCGGGGAGTCAGCGCCGGAACGCCAGCTGGTGCAGACTGCCCGCAAGCGGTCGTAGTCCAGCAGGTCGCCGCAGGGCGCAGGCCAGCACGCGCCAGTGCGCCACACCACCGCGCGGATCAGATCTTCGGGCAGCGACGCCCAGTAGCGAGGCCCGATGTCCCAGGTGCGGCGGCGGCGCTTCCGCGTGCTGGTGGCTCCCGGCGCCGCCGGAGGTGACGACATCTTGCTTGAGTTCGTCGATCCGATCCTGGCCCCCGTGTGATCGCTGATCCGATCCGATCTAGAAAGAGAAGAACACAGGATTGAAATTCTCGCTTATGCGACTTGAATCCTCGAATCAAACCTCAAAGCATGGTGACCGACCGGTCGGTCGGCCGGCCGGCGCGGTGCGAGGGTGAACGGCAGGGCGACCAGCCGTGACAAACCCTAAATCGGAAATGCCCCAGGCCACCTAGGCCTTAACGGTAGAATTTGGGGAAGGAAGCTAGAGATCGAGGTGGCGTCCGGCACTTCGGCAAGCCAGCAGGGTAGGCTGGTCATCCACACCGCCAAGTCAGCCAAATCTTTCCCTAATAAGTTATCTCTCCCTAACAAGTTTCTAAAGTCCATTGCTCAAATCATTTTTTAAGAATATCATGTTTCGAAAGAAATTGAATTCATTTGAAACCCCATATATATGCAGTAGTGCTTGTCCATACAAGAGTGACTTCTGACTCACAAACCCTTGTAAGTAGTACAAACTAGCACGGTTGGGCGCGCGCCGCCACGCCCGTGATGAACAGTGGAGAAAATATTTTAAATTCATCTGAGAAAAAAAAAATTGAACAGTGAATGTCGACGTTGTGTCATAAATAGTGTCGGACGTCACGTCATGAACAGTGCTGAACAGTCACAGAAGCGTTGGCTAACCTAAAAAAAACTTATGGTTGAGAGATACTATTATTACAGGATAGCACCAGCGGTTGCAACCAGGGGCGGAGCCAACTGTGTGGCAAGGCTTGGCAGCCGCCATACCTAAATTCTATACGGAAGACTAAGTATATACAGTATATATACTCCGTATATGTGAAATACGAGCCAGCCTGCTGGGTCTACTGGAGGGGGCTGGTGGGCCTGCGGTGATCGGCCTTCAAAGCAAAACCTATCGAGAGGAAACTAAACGTCAATTAGAATACGACGACGATGCGTCTCGTTCTATCAATTGGCTGCTCCGCGCCTCCACCTGTTCGTATCCTAGTCAAGAACGACAGAAACCCTAACGTCGTACGTCGGCCGACGGCCGTAGTGTGACTGCACGAACAGAGGCGGTGTCGTGGCAATCGGCAACTTGGTGCGGTGGCCGGCGACAGCATGTCGCAGGCTCGCAGCGATCCGCGACTGGGCACGGTGGCCGGCAGACAATCACGGCTATCAGCGACTCGGCGCATTGGCCGTCAGACTGCGGCTGCAAGTTTGCACGTGGACGAGTATAATTGCACAACGATCACGATGGCACCGTGAAAGAAGAAGAGCAAACATGTAATGAAAGGTATTTTACAATTTAGAATTGTATAAGTGGATTGCCTTTTAGCCGGTTTACATCTTTATCTAGTGAGGTATTTTAAGTGCTAATGTTTTACTTTTAGATTTCTATTATGTTCACTAATCATAAGTAATATATTTTTATATAGTGTAGCAGTGAGCTCTTGCATAATTGTATTATACGTATTTGATCTTTGATCTTTATAAAACCCGCCACACCTAAAATTTGTTCTCGCCTCCGCCACTGGCTGCAACAGCACGCGATCGTCAAGGTAGAGCAGCTAGACTGAAGCTGCTACTGGCTCCGGCGCGTTCGTTGGGCGGTGGGAAGTGTGCACGTCTCCGGCGAGGTGAAGAAGGGCGGCGGCTCGTCCATCGCATCGTCGTCGGAGTCCGCGCGGAGGAGCTTGGACGAGGACGGCCGCGGAGGCATGACCATGAGGCACGGCGGCGGGAGCTGCGGCGAGGCCGTCGTCGTCCGCAGGCTCTCGGTCGTCCTGGGCGGCATCGAGAGCACCCCCGTGAGACGCGCGTGCGCCACGGGGAGGTGCGCCACCGGCTGCCGTCTGGCCATGACGACGGATCGAGGCAGAGGCGCCGCCGCACCATGCATGGTGATTGAGTTTTAAAGCCACGGAACAGCAGTCCGAACGTCAAGTCGAGTCGGAGTCGGAGTCGGAGTCGGAGTCGGCAAGGGATCGGATTATGCGGTGGAGCCTGGGGAAGTAATGGTGGATTATGCGGCTTCGCCGGCCAAGGAGCAACGCCGCGCCTGGTGCATGCTCAGCACGCTGCACGCAAGGGGCAAGGGCCAATGCAAGGATTATATTGAGTGATTAACAGTTACTAGTTCCTATCGGGCACAAAGTAGGTCCAAGAGTTACAACGTATAAATAATGAGCTCAGTCAGCTATGTATCACTTTGGATCAAACAGAAATATTTTAGTGTTATAAAAATCAAAAGATGCAATCATATAGGCACACAAAGACACGTCAGCCAAAATTAGGGGGAATAAAACGACAATTAACAGCTACTCCATTCGTCCCAAATTATAAGGCATTCAAGAATCTTGAAAAGTCAAATGATCTCAATTTTGACCAAATTTATATAATACAATAATAATATCTATGACACCAATTAAGTATCATTAGATTCTTTATTAATTATATTTTCATAGTATACATATTTGATGTTATAAATTTTTATAATTTTCTCTATAATTTTGGTCAAACTTAAGATGCTTTGACTCTCCAAGATTCTTGGAATGCCTTATAATTTGGAACGGAGGGAGCAGGTCCAAGAGTTACAACTATAAACCATGAGCTCAGTCAGCTCTGTATCACTTTGGATCAAACAGAAACTTCAGTGTTATAAAAATCAAGCGAAGCAATCATATATGCACACAAAAGACATATATTTTGCGCTTCTAGAGGACTCGTTCCCGCTATGTGAGGCTAAGTTGTAATAGAGGGGATTCAACAATGACGCGAGGCGAGACTCGGGCCTTTGGATTGTTCACAGGGGAAGACGAAGATGCACCTTGTTGCTTGTGATAAGCTTGGCAATGACGACATGCGGTGGACACTGTTGGTTTGTGAGTTACCTCTATGTGTAAGTGGATTGCCACGGGTTATAGTCGGCTGGACTATTGTGTTATGGTTAGTTGGGTTTTTTCTATGTGTTGACCCGTGTGTATGTAAGGTTTTCAGGCCTGATTTGCCTTGTAAACTAGGCCAATTCTATTCTTCTTAATTGAAAAGAGCTGCTGCCATTATGTTTGACATAAACGTACTGTGCAGGCTCTCTAACATGCCTGCTATTGTGATCCTCTGACAATCCTTAATCGCTTGCATTTGCCAAACTAACCATCTTGAGCATGTTCCCGATCGGCCCTCCTTAAATCTCTCAAGGACCGTCCCCTTGACAAGCTCTGGTTTTTCATCTTGTGCACCCTTCATTTGTATCCCCCAACATTCAATAGCTTCTGGCCTAAATATGTTTGTCTTGGAAAGGGGAGGTCTGGTAAACGTGGCACAAGTAAATGAGTGCCCTTGATCGAAATTTGCAGATAAAAAGAGTCCGAAATAGTGTGGCTGCCCTCCAAAACCAATACCATTAGGTATTAGGTATCTTCTCAGAGCTGAAGTTTATAGAAAGCTAATGATGTAAGCTACCGTTTATGACTCTGTTATGGAGAAGCTGAGTCATATTGTGACAGCAATAGGGCCCGGACGTCCAGATGCCTGCCTCCGTCCGGACGCCCACGGCTACTCTGCCCTGTCCGCGTCAGCTCCGTTTCCCGTGCTCACATCCGAAGCGCTCGCATCAGATCCGCTGCCCATGCTGCTCTGATGACTCGCCCCCGCCTCTTTCCACACTGGCGTGGCACCCATCTCTTCCAGACTGTCCGGAAGAGTTGCCCCCGCCTCTTCCACAACAGCATCGCGCGCCCTGTGCCTCATCCCCACACCACTTGCGGCGCCCTGCGCCTCCTCCACGCGTCGGTGGCCGCGGCTTGGCCCTGCTCGCCCTCACGGACACCAACGCCGGCGGTCTGCACTTGCAACATGAAACATTCGAATGCAACATACATTTGAAACAGTTGAAACATTTGGGACATATGCTTGCAACATGTGTGTGAAACATATGCAACATCTAGATAAAACAATTGCAACATAAAAAATACTTACTGCAACATAAGACTGAAACATTTAGAATATACTATTGCAACATATGTGTGAAAACATATACAACATCCAGATAAAAATTATTGCAACATACGTCTAGAAACAGATGAAATATATTGAACAAACGCCTGCAACATACTTCTAAAACACTTGCAACATATACGACATGTGCAACATCCCCCGATCTACTTTTGTTACATCCATCAGAAACAACTGCAACATACCTTTGAAACGACTGAAACACCTGAAATATACATTTGCATCGTAGGGAAGGGGAAGCCGGGGCCGATCGGTTCCGACCGTCGGGGTCAGAGCCGACGGCGAGCGGCGGCGCACGAGCACCGCCGCCGCCGGCAACAGTGGGATGCGGGGCGAGGAGCGCCATGACCATCGGGGTAGGGAGAGCTCTGTCGCCGAGGTGAGAGAGGACGCCACCAGGGGTGGGGATGGCGTCGCACTGGAGTGGAGGAGAGTTGCCTACTCCCCTGCAACATCGCCACGCCACCTCTGTGGATCTCGCCAGAGGTGAGTGGATCTCGCTACCCTGCAACATCGCCACGCTTCAAGATACCAACATGTACTTTGCGAACAATAATTTCTCGGGTACCTATGCGATGGCTTCACGCTGAATAACTTCACAGTGAACTTTGAGTCATAGAGCTAACTAACAGAGCACACACTACAGCAAGATGGTGCTCAGCACAACTAAGCAAACTTTTTAGCAGGCTGCCACTCAGCGGAACTTCCAGTGATTGTTGCAGTTTACACATGTGACGAATGTTGTTATCGGGTTCATCAGCACTCCGAGTCTGCAGCTGATAGTAAGTTGTCTTCCGCTGGCCACATCTGCCACACTTGAACTGATCCGTCGTTGCCTTTGGTGCTGCTCCCCGCTCACAGTCAAACAGAGCCTTCTCTTTGATATGCATATTCTCTTGCTTCCTTGCATCACTAGCCATCACTTCACCGATGAGAACTCTTCTCCGGAAATCAGTGTTGTTTTCAGCCCTTAGGTTGAACATAATTGACCTGTATTTTGCCTTTTGAGTCCCAGTGGGACGTCCAAGCCTCTCAAATAGTGCAGACTCTACTGTCACAGCAACTCTGAATGGGTCACATGCATCAACTTCATCCAAGATGTTTCTCACTTCATCTCGGTCATCATTACTAGTCTATCTGGAAACCTTTGCAAAGGCTTCAGAAAGTAGTTCCCGAATTTTATCCCAGGTAGGATCATTGCGTTTCACAAGAGATGCAAGCTTTAGGGGACCATTGGGGGCAGATGTTGCCTTCTTTGTATCAGGAGTATTACTGACTTCTTTGGGTACCCTTTCGACCTTCACAAATTGAGCTCTGGAACCATTACTAGCGGTCTTCTCAACTTTGAGATTGTCAGGCTTCTGACCCCTAACATCCACATCTCTTTTCTCAACCTTCATGCTTGCCGTCGCTGATGCAGAATTCTTTTCAACCTTCATGGGCCTTGCTTTCTCAACCTTTCCAGAAGAGTCATTTTATCTTTCATTCTCTGAGCTGCCATTTTTCTTTCCTGACTCTTGAAGGACAATCTTTTTCCAGTACCCAAAAAGGTCTGCTGCCTGAATGCCTGAGTGAGGGTGCTTAGTAAGGGGTCGAAGACGTTTGCCAACCTGCGTCAAGACGAG
This sequence comes from Saccharum hybrid cultivar R570, assembly GCA_038087645.1. NCBI lineage: Eukaryota > Viridiplantae > Streptophyta > Magnoliopsida > Poales > Poaceae > Saccharum > Saccharum hybrid cultivar. Next base: position 140,392 of record JAQSUU010000049.1, on the reverse strand, counting down.
GATGTCGGTGTTGACGCGTATGTCGCCTCACAGTCCGGTGCGTTCGCGTTTGTTGTGGAAAATTCGAAGTGCAGCGCGATGCGTTCGGACGCCCCTGTTGCGCTCGTGACAGTAACAAAACGACCGAGGGAGTTGATGAGGAAGAGATCCAGGGGCATCAACCGAGCACTGCTGGGTTGCTCACAGTGCCCATCGTTCTCAAGGTATCACATAACCGCTTCCTAAATTCATCTTCCTTGACTCAAAGTTGCTTTCCTGGAGCGTCCCCACCGACAGTCTTAATGCCGTGTTTTTCAAATTTCACAATGTGCTAGCCCATGTGCACTTCTTCCTTGACTCGAACTCAGTCTTTTGCCGGCGCTGTCCATTCCACTGACAGTCCTAATGCCGTGCTATCCATGCACTCCACTGACAGTCCTAATGACGTGAATGTGCATGTGCTCCAGATTCCATGACCGCGAGTCCACGGTCGACGTCGTCAACCACGCTGCACTTTTTCTTAAGCAAAGCTCATCTTTATTCAAGCAAGAGATCAGTGATATCACTATCCACAAGAGAAGGGTCAGACCGGACACACTGACTAGTGAGCTCCCTTCCTGCTACTCTCAAGATCAACATGACGAAGCCAACCGGGCGCCTCACCGTCGTTCTCACGGTCCTATTCATGCTAGTAGCCTTCGTCCCGGCAGTAAGCAACGCCGCGGCGCCCTCGCAGCGGGACGCCCTTCTCGCGTGGAAGTCCAGCCTCGGCGACCCGGCCGCGTTGTCCACCTGGTCCCGCGCCACTCCCACCTGCTCATGGCGCGGCGTCGCCTGTGCCACAACGGCGGCGCCGCAACGATGCTCCGGCTCCGGGATCTTGGCCTCAGCGGCAGCATTGACGCCCTCGACTTCGCTGCATGCTAAGAAGAAAACATTGGCACAACCCCTATCCATCGGTTATCAAGTATGGCAGGCAAACATTGTATCTTCCCCTTGCATGCTAAGAAGAAAACAAACATGAAACAAAAACTTTGCAGACACATATTGAAGACAGACAAATTCAGATCAGCTGTAGACCAAGCAATTATACTGACCATCATCAATATCACTATATGATGTGTACTGTGGTGCTTGTGCAGCCATGCTTGCAACTGATAGGGGATTGTGGAAAAAAATTGCTCAGGTACCGGTCCCACACAGGATCCTCGGCTCCTGAGATAGCTGTCAAAGGGCACAGACACTTCCAGGATGGCCTTGTTAAGATGGTGTCCTCCAGCACCAAACACACTGTTGTGAGCATCCAGGATGGCCTTGTTAAATTGTGGGGGAAGATGGTGTCCTCCAGCACCAAATACACCGTTGTGTGCATGTCAACTGAGCCCTGCATTTTACAACAACTTTTAATTGAGAATCGGAACCAGGATTAAGCTTCACTTATATAAAACCATTGATTGACAAAGAATCAGATGTAAAATGTACCCCTAGCGCTCACCAATAAATAATCCAGCATTACTATGTAGAATGACAAGGTTGAAAAATAAAACATGCCTTGAAACTGCAGTACTAAAGTAAAGAAAAATTAAACAAATTGCAGAAATATACATATTAGAATTGGAGAGCCAAACAGTATTGTTGCCGCACAGCCCTTTGCTCCTCACGACCAATGGCAGACCCCTAGAGCCTGGATAAATCTGGCTTTCCCATAAAGAAGCAGGTGAGCTGCACTCTCTTGAGAGAAAGGAGATACCTAAGAATTGCTTGAGCAGCTGCGGCACAAGACCATAACGCAAATTAAACAATTGGTATTCACTAACTCTGAAAGTAGAAAAGAAGGCATGCCAAACCTCAAAGTGGTGCTCGATCACCACATCCACGTCGTTCTACTTGCCCACCAGTGCGGAGTGCATCCTGAAAATAGTCCTATCATACTCTGTCGCTTCCCTCTGGAATCAAGTGAGGAAACACATCACAAGTAGAGGACAACATTTGGTGCCGCAATGGGGCATTCCATCGAGCTAGACGTGTGGCCGCAGAACGCATGCAGGCTGCAGCGTCCGCATGCCACCAGACTGCCCACAATGGCCAGGCGCTGCAGAAAATGTTAACGATCGAATTCAGCGTTGCAATATATGGTAATGCTAGAAAGACAGTACAAATAAAAAAAAAGCAGGCAGATCTGAGGATTTTGTTGTGCAAATGACTGAACGTGGACTGAGCGATCTTCAATATTGGTGAGGCAAGAGCTTGGCGTCAGTTAACTGATAAGCTAAATAGACACAAGTATAATCAAAATAGTTAACTGATCATTGTTCTTCATTCCTGAACAATGAAAGTATACATTGTTCTTCATTCCTGAACTTCCTGAATATATTTCTGAATACCATCGCTGTGCTCAACTGTATCCGTGTTCAGGAACTTGAAATTCCTCTTGATGAACTCGTGCACCTCCTGCACCAAAACAATTACAACAGAGCAGGTGACACGCATATCATCCACATCCAGGCATCCGTTGAAACCACGTCCGGGATAGCCAAACTCACCGATCGATTGGCCTTATTTGCGTCAGCTACAGAACAATTGGAGACAAATCACCATCCCTCCCTCCAGAACACTCTCCAGGAAATTTCCACAATCAAAACACTCAGCTTTCAGATCGGCAGTAAGCCATAAAAAAGGGATCTGAAATAAATATAAAACACAAAATAATATCTTTCATCCTTGCGTACCTGGATCTACAACCAAAAGGGGCATGCCTTGCCTGGTGGTGCGTAGGGAGCAGGTGCTCAAGGGCGTGGCCGTGGCCGCCTTGGATCGCGGCACCCCGGACATCTTGGCCAGCTGTCGAGGGGTGTGCTGCCGTAGGGATCTCGCGCTGGCACCTTGCGGAGGATCACGCGTAGTGGGTGCGTCGCGTGCTGCCGCCCCCGCACGATTCACAGCGGCGTCCTCTGGCGGCGTCAGCGGGGTTCTTTGGCGGTGCCACTGCCCTCCTCCCCTCCCCGACTGCCGGCTCCCTTCCCCTTCCTTGTCGACGGTGAGGACTCCCCGTTGCGCTCCCTCGCGTAGGCCTCGCAAAGCAATCCGAGGAGGCACGGGGTATAGGGTTTGGGGGATGGTTTTGCATCGCGGAGGCGGCGAGTGGAGAAGCGGCGGCGCGGATAGGGAGGGAAGGGCGAAGGGAGAAAGCATGTTTTTTCGGAGAAATTGATTTGGAGCCGTAGGCAGGGATCGAACCCGGGGCGGTGTGGAGATGCAGAGTGCGGGGGCGAAGCGATTGAAGCGCGGGGTGCGTGAGAAGCCGGGTGAGCATCACACATCTAATCGTGGCCATCGGATTTGAATTAGGTATTTTAATAGCCCTTGATTTTAATAAAGACGAATTCATGTGTACATTTTTCTGTGTGCACAATAGTTAAAAGCTCTCAGCGGGAGATATTTTTCTAGAGAGACCTAGCATAATTTTGTTTGGTGCATTATAGTAGAGATGAGAACCGCCGGCATCGCACGCTATACCTGACCAAAATGCAAGTGCGCAGCTGCCCCTTTTCCCGTTCACTCCGCTTCCTCCCAGCCGTAGCACCGCATGTGCTCGCAAGTCAACCCACTGCATTGACCGCCAGCCAGCCGCGCCCGCGCGCGCCGCGGGCTCAAAGAGTCAAAGACCACCACGTGCTCTCCGCCTCACCGCCCCGTCTGGTCCTCCCCGCCCGCCTCACCGCACGAACGGGCACGGACACGCCGTGCCCCGCTCTACCACCAGGCCAATGCCGACGCCACCACCCGCCCCCTCCCGCCTCCTCCTCGCGGCCCCACTCCTCGCCATCCTTGCCCTGGCCGCCGTCGCTGCCAATGCCAATGCTGCGACGCCGCCGTCGCCGGCCGACTCGCTGCTGGCGTGGAAGTCGAGCCTCGGCGACCCGGCGGCGATGTCCACGTGGACGAACGCCACCCAGGTCTCCATCTGCACCACCTGGCTCGGGGTCGCCTGCGACGGCGCCGGCCGCGTCGTGTCGCTCCGCCTGCGCGGGCTCGGCCTCACGGGCGGCCTGGACGCGCTCGACCCGGCCGCGTTCCCGAGCCTCACCTCCCTCGACCTCAAGGACAACAACCTCACCGGCGCCATCCCGGCGTCGTTCTCGCAGCTGCGCGCTCTGGGCACGCTCGACCTGGGCAGCAACGGGCTCAACGGCACCATCCCGCCGCAGCTCGGCGACCTCACGGGCCTCGTCGAACTCCGCCTCTACAACAACAACCTTGTCGGCGACATCCCGTATCAGCTGAGCAGGCTCCCAAAGATCGTCCAGCTCGACCTGGGGTCCAACTACCTGACTAGCGCCCCGTTCTCAGCGATGCCCACGCTGGAGTTCCTCTCGCTCTCCCTCAACTACCTCAACGGCAGCTTCCCGGAGTTCGTGCTCAGGAGCGGCAACGTCACCTACCTCGACCTGTCGCAGAACGGCTTCTCCGGTCCGATCCCGGACGCGCTGCCGGAGCGGCTGCCGAACCTGCAGTGGCTCAACCTGTCAGCCAACGCGTTCTCCGGCCGGATCCCAGCGTCGCTCGCGAGGCTGACGAGGCTCAGGGACCTGCACCTTGGCGGCAACAGCCTTACTGGCGGCGTCCCAGACTTCCTCGGGTCCATGTCGCAGCTGAGGGTCCTTGAGCTCGGCAGCAACCCGCTCGGCGGGCCGCTCCCGCCGGATCTTGGCCGGCTCAAGATGCTGCAACGTCTCGACGTGAAGAACGCCAGTCTGGTCTCCACTCTGCCGCCGGAGCTCGGCAGCCTCAGCAACCTCGACTTCCTCGATCTCTCGATTAACCAGCTCTCTGGGAGCTTGCCGGCGTCGTTCGCCGGGATGCGGAAAATTAGGGAGATCGGGATAGCAGACTGCAACCTCACGGGCGACATTCCGAGGGGACTGTTCACGAGCTGGCCGGAGCTCATATCCTTTCAAGCGCAGACGAACTCTTTGACCGGAACCATTCCACCTGAGGTCGGCAAGGCGACGAAGCTGCTAATCTTGTATCTCTTCAGCAACAACCTCACCGGCGAGATCCCGCCGGAGCTCGGCGAGTTGGCTAACCTGGCTGAAATGGATTTGTCGGTGAATTGGCTCAGTGGACCGATACCAAGCTCGTTGGGCAACCTCAAGCAGCTCACAAGATTGGCACTTTTCTTCAACGCTCTTAACGGCGTGATCCCATCGGAGATTGGGAACATGACGGAACTGCAGATCTTGGATCTGAACAATAACCAACTAGAAGGTGAGCTGCCTTCCACCATCTCGTCTCTCAGGAATCTCCAATACCTCTCCTTGTTTGATAACAACTTGAGCGGCACCCTGCCTCCGGACCTTGGCAAAGGGCTGGCCCTGACCGACGTGTACTTTGCGAACAATAGTTTCTCGGGTGACCTGCCACGGTACCTCTGCGATGGCTTCGCGCTGAATAACCTCACAGCGAACCACAACAACTTCAGCGGCACGCTGCCTCCATGTCTACGGAACTGCTCTGAGCTGTACCGGGTGCGATTAGATCAGAATCACTTCACCGGCGACATCTCAGAGGCGTTCGGTGTCCATCCCATCTTGGACCACTTGGACGTCTCAGGGAACAATTTCACGGGGAGTCTGTCGTCAGATTGGTCACAATGCACCCGTCTCACATCTCTATTCGTCAATGAAAACCGCATATGTGGCAATATTGATGCATCCTTCTGTAGCTTGTCTTCTCTGAGGTCACTGGATCTCTCAAATAACCAACTGAGTGGGGAGCTCCCAAGCTGCTGGTGGAACTTGCAAGCTCTGGAATTCATGGATTTGTCTAGCAACATCTTCTCTGGAGAATTTCCAGGCTCAGCGACCTATGATTTGCCTCTCCATTCGCTTCATCTTGGTAACAACAGCTTCTTTGGAACTTTTCCACCTATTGTTCAGAAATGCATGAAGCTAAGAACACTTGATATTGGGGACAGCAATTTCTTTGGTGACATCCCGTCCTGGATTGGAACAGCTATTCCTCTTTTAAGAGTTCTCATGCTTGGATCTAACAATTTCACTGGTATTATTCCGTCGGAGCTGTCCCTACTTTCTAATCTTCATTTACTTGACATGGCCAATAATAACTTCATTGGATCCATTCCGAGATCACTTGGCAACATATCATCAATGAAACAACCATTCATGGTAGAAACTCTTCAAAATCACGATATTCGTTTCCAGCTTAAATTGGTACAGCAGAGCCGGGTTTCCGTGTTTTCAAGGAGGACTACTCCTGAACCTCCAAAGCCTCTGGATGAGTATCGAGCTAGAGTTGGCGTACTCTGGAAAGGCAGTGAACAAACTTTTCAGACAAGTATTGACTTCGTAACAGGCATTGATCTATCTGGCAATTCACTTTCTGACAGCATCCCCGAAGAGATAATATACCTTCAAGGTCTCAGGTTTTTGAACTTGTCAAGAAATAATCTGTCAGGCAGCATTCCACAAGGAATTGGCAGGTTGGATCTCTTGGAGTCCCTTGACTTATCGTGGAATGAATTTTCAGGTGTTATTCCTCAGAGCATTTCAAATTTGTCATGCCTTAGCACGTTAAATCTGTCCAATAATCACTTGTGGGGTGAGATACCCAAAGGAAGCCAACTTCAGACACTTGTTGATCCGTCGATTTATGGAAACAATTTGGGGCTCTGTGGCTTTCCTCTGAGCGTAGCATGTTCTAACGGAGATAAACCTGAGGTGATCGAAGGCCGTAAAGAAGTTACATGGTTATGTTACTCTGTAATTCTTGGCATCGTTTTTGGTTTTTGGCTTTTCTTTGGAGCTCTAGTTTTTCTGGAGTACTTGAGATTTTTGGTTTTTCAGTTTGCTGATAGCTTAGGAAAGGTTACGCAAAGGTTTGTCTACTCGGTGTCCGGATGAAAAATCTTCTTTTTCACACCTAAATTTTTTGTTTTCCTTTTATTCCTCTTTTTTCTTCCAGAAACTAGCATGTATGGAAGAGAATAAAATTAAGAAAGGGCAGAAAGCAGATGACGTGCCTTCTGATTAACAAATCCTATCAATATTTTTTTGTCACTTGTTGCAGTTGTTACAGTTTTTTTTAAAGGAAAATACCTGTGTGAACCAAGCAAAAACTAATGTAGTGTTTGGTTGGAAGATAAAGTGGAGCGGGATGGTCCCAACTCTGGTTTCTGAGACGGAATGAGAACGGGATGGATACATTGTCTGTTTGGTTAGTGGAATGGGATGATCCATGTTTTCTGTTTCGTTGGAAGAATAAAGTGAGACGGAGTGATCCCGTCTCATGTTTGGATGAAGGGATGGGGATAGAATATCTTGGTATGGTTACCTTCCACATGAGCGGGTAAAGTTACCTCCTTTCTTTTGTATTGACAGCACAATGATAATAAATAGAATGACTTACCATTGCTGTGCCTAACCATTGTATGACAAGAAACGGGCAATGTTAATATGCAAGGTGGGTTTTTTTTTGGAGATAAATGCAAGGTGGGTTGTACATGAGCCCGTGAATAAGTTTAATTTTGCAGAAAATCTATGTAACAACTCAATTATTTATGAACAACCACCACTTGATAATTTTAGCCCCATAATAGGTGTAGATCAAATGTGTCTCTCTCCATCTTATCTTCTCTCTTCTTCTTCCTCCGTCCGACCTCGACCCCGACAAGCCGCTCGTGACCGATTGACAGTGGCGGAACGACCGAGAGAGTTGACGAGGAAGACATCCAGAGCTTCAACCGAACACTGCTGGGTTGTTGCAGTATTCATCGTTCTTAATAAGGTACACGAAACCACTTCCTAAATTCATTTTCTTGTGTGTATGCTATATTATGGGTCACCGTCAGGCGATCAAACCAGTGGCAAATCGTGCGGCTGTGCACTTCTTTCCTGGAGGATCCCCACCGATAGTCTTAATGCCGTGTTTTTCAAATTTCACAATGTGCTCCTTGACTCGAAGTCAGTCTTGCCGGCGCTGTCCACCATTCCACTGACAGTCCTGCAGATGCCGTGTACAGTGTACTCCATGCACAAATGTGCTCCAAAATCCATGACCGAGAGTCCACGGTCGTCGTCAACCAAGCTGCACTCGGGATTCTCTGGCGAAGTGGCACGCCTCTACGGCAACGGCTTCACCGTGCAGCAAAACAGTAACACCTCCTCCAACTGGTCCGGTTCGGCCTTCTGCAAGCTGCTGTCCCTGCAGATACTGGACCTGTCCACAACAACCAGTTCACCGGAGAGCAACCGGACTGCTGGTGGGAGATGCAGGTTCTGCAGTTCATGGACCTCTCAAACAACTCCTTCTCAGGCAAGATCCCTGAAGCCCCGTCGACCCACAACTGTTCTCTATAGTCGCTCCATCTCGCCGGCTATGACTTCACTGGAGAATTCCCAATGGTCGTCGGGGGATGCCAGCACCTGAGGACTCTGGATATTGGGAACAACAGGTTCCATGTTCCTCTCTGGATTGGAAGCGGTGCTCCGCAGCTGAATATTCTTAGCCTGAAGTCCAACAGGTTCACCGGTGAAATTCCTTCAGAGTTTGGGAACAACAGCCTGACCGGATTAATAATACCAAGGGAGTTTGGGAAACTAAGTTCCACGAAGAATCCGGAAATTATATGGGTCGCTAGACGGCTCCACTTATCAGGATAGGATCGACTTTATCTGGAAGGGACAGGATCTGATTTTCCCCAAGATACTTGAGCTGATGACGGGCATTGATTTGTCAGGAAATTCTCTGTCTCACTGCATCCATGAAGAGTTAACCAACCTCTAAGGATTTTATTTCTTTTTGAAAAGACTCAGGCAGGAGAACTGCCGATTATGCCGATTATATTAAAAAGAAGATGAATCTAGACTGGGCAACAACAAACAACCTATTAAGAAACCGAAAAAAAACAACAACAATTCGGGCCGGTTGAATTGGGACATCAATACGCGTGTATCTCAAACTCAAGAGAAAAACAACTCTGTACGGTCGGATTGAGACATCGACACGAGTCAAACAAAGCCGAAAACTCAAAGAAGCCGCACACTGCACCGCCTCCAAACCACCATCGGCTGGTCACCACATTGTACTGTCATCCCCCGGATGACGAAGACGTCAAGACGAAACGCCATCGTCACCACTCGCGCTGTCATCGCCGACGAAGGCCCACATCGAGGTAGCCCGCTGCAAAGCAGAGTAGTCGCCGCAAGCCGCTGCGAGCCGTGTAGCCCTCCTATAATTGAATCCGCTTGCGCCGCCTCTAAAGACGTTGTCCCACGCCGGACTAGCCACTGTCAAGCAGGGCAAGCCGCCGTGGTCCGCTGCAAGCTGTCAACCTAATCGTTGTAAGGTCCAAATAGGCTAGAGGGGGGGGGTGAATAGCCTAATAAAAACTTCTACAAGAATTACTTAACCACAAGTTAGTACGAAAGGTGGCGGAGCAAAACGCACTAGCTCTAACTAAATAAGCAAGCCACCTACACAAGTCTAGTACAAGGCTATTCACTAAACACAACAACAACTAAAAGCTAGAAACTAGAAGTAATACGAGAGAAGAGCTTTGATTGATTATACCGCCGTGTAGAGATGAGATGTACCAATCAATCGATCACACAAGAGAAATCCTCGGGAAGAGAATGACACAAGAATTTATCCCGAGGTTCACTTGCTTCCCGGCAAGCTACTCCTCGTTGTGGCGATGCACCCACTTGTCGGTTCGCGAGCTAATCAACTATCAAGAGTTGAGCCCTCGGCGGGCGCCGCACAACCGCACACAAGATGGGGATCCTCCAAGCCACGAGCTCCACTAGAGTATCCAATTCACGAACTCCCGCGGGGAAGGATCAAGAACCCCTTACAACACTTGGTGAAGGCTCCAATAATCTCCAATTGCGAGCTCAATCACCTTCGCTGCTCCAAGCCGTCTACCGTGTCGGGAAACACGGAAGAGTAACAAGAAATCCGTAGCAACTCGAAGATCAAGTGCCTCTAGAATGCAACTCTCAAGCAATGCACTTGAATCTCACTCAATCTCACTCAAGATGTGCAACTATGCAAAGAGATGAGTGGAGGGGTTGTTCTCTAGCTCAAAGTATGTCTCTATATCTCAAAGTGTGCAAGAGTTTCCCTCAAACCCCGGCCAACGTCTATTTATAACGAAGGGGTACGCAGCTAGCCGTTACAGACGACTCAGCGAAAATCGTGCTGACCGGACGCTCCGGTCAGGGTGACCGGACGCGTCCGGTCACTACACGACAAACGTGAACAGTGCGCGTCAGAACTAGCCGTTGCCCTGACCGGACGCGCTGAACCGAGTGACCGGACGCGCTCAACGAGTGACCGGACGCGACAGTGCCAGCGTCCGGTCGCGTTCCAGTAAGCTCCAGCTACGACCGGACGCGTCCGATCGTACGTGACCGGACGCGCCGCGCGTCCGATCGTCACTCCGCTTCTCTCTGTGTTTCTGGACGCGTGACCGGACGCTCCGGTCCCGTGAAGGACCGGACGCGCCGGTCGTGCGCTTCTCTCTTACGCCCAGTTGAACTGACCGGACGCGCCCGGTCAAACCGAGACCGCGTCCGGTGCAGCGTCCGGTGCAGCGTCCGGTGCAGCGTCCGGTGCAGCGTCCGGTGCAGCGTCCGATCGCCGTTTTTCAGTGAAAAACAATTCGGACTTTCACCACCTTTTCTCGCCTCCGGCGCAATAGAAAATAGGCATTTCATTTTCTCGAAAACGCCTGAATCCCGCGCTCGCACGCTCGGCGGGAGGGAGAGCGAACCCCAAACCCCTCTCTACCGCTTAAACTCCACCGCCTTCGCAACTGTGCTAACACCACCAAGTGTACACCTCCATGTGCATGTGTGTTAGCATTTCACAATCATTTTTCAAAGCGTTATGTTAGCTCTTTACTAGATCCTAATGCATATGCTCAAGACGTTGATCTAGTGGCACTTGATTTCCGAGCTAACCGTGATTGCCCCTCTTGATAGTCGGCTATGTATCCTAAACCCGGTCAATCACTTCTCTACTCATCTTAGACCGGCAAAAGGAAAACCCTATGGTTATACCTTTGCCTTGCGCTCTTAGATCCTTCTCTTTCACTTGATCATCTTGTCCTTCATTTTATGTGCATCTCCACCATGATCATCATTTCATGTCCATGCACCATCTCTTTGTGATCTTGTGGCCACCACTCCTTGCCACATACACCTTCATCACATGTGTTGCTTATGCCTAACTCAAAACACTTAACACATGACATTAGCAACTTGGTGTCATTGATTACCAAAACCAAACTTGGGCTTTCAATCTCCCCCTTTTTGGTAATTGATGACAACCATCACAAAGATATGAAATGAAATCAATTTTCAATTTCGATAGTATTAGCTCCCCCTACATATGTGCTTCCATGAGTTTGGTTCAATTATGCACATATGTATGGATTCAAATTTTGGGAGAGTTACTACTATCAAATTGATGCTAAGGTATATAGAATGGACCTTTGAAGCGTGATACCTATCGGAGTTGCCTTTATATACCATCCTTAGCATCGAAGTAGCTAGACACCACTTGTAATACATCACTTGTAAAGATCATAAACACTAAAGTACTTTGTGAGATCAACATTAAAAGCAAAGGTGTCTAGATACCACATGTAAAGCTACTCTTAACAAAACATCATTCAAGTTCTATATCTAGCATACACCATTCAATCATGAATATCGAAATTAAACTTTGCAATGCAACATTTCATCATGTTAATGCACATACAAATGCAACAAATAATCCATGAGCTTGCTCCCCCTACTTATGTGCTCAAATTTAATTTCTCTCTTTGTGACTTTTCTTTTTATCTTTGTGACTTTTCTCTCCCCTGTGACTTTTCTCTCCCTCTTATTATATTTTATTTCCTCTTTGCAATAGCTTTGTGACTTTTCTCTCCCCCGTTGTCAACAATCACCAAAAAAGGTGCCTAGAATAGGTAATTTTAGTGAGAGACAAGTCAATCAATATGAGAGAGTCCAAATTATGGTTCAATCTAGATCACTTGCCTAGAATATGTAATTCAGTTTGATCCAAGGACAAGCTTCTTCACACCTCATAAAGTATAAGGGTTATCTTGACCATGTTGAAATACACATCATGAGCTCATTTTCTAGATTCAACACTAGGTTTGCAAGCCCACAAACATGTCATATGCTACCACTAGGTCAATCAAACATAGAAGCAATAGTGGTACCATATATACATTAAACTCATTTGATTTTCATGAATGAGCCTATTTGTCATGCAAATATGTCTATATGTTCTAAACATGTCCTTATCAAAGTATGGATGATATGCCAAACAACTTTACCTTGCTATGTTGGAGGAGAGGCATGTCATCTAAGAATGTAGGGGTGCACTCATTTCAAGTTGGAGAAGTCAAGTATGTTCAATTCATTCTTCAACTTGTAAAATCTCTTTCCATCAAGTGGCTTTGTAAAAATGTCGGCTAGTTGATCTTCGGTGCCAATGCTTTCAATGCTAATATCACCCTTTTGTTGATGGTCCCTTATGAAGTGATGCCTTATGTCAATGTGCTTCGTTCTTGAATGTTGAACCGGATTTTGTGTCATCTTTATAGCACTCTCATTATCACAAAACAAAGGCACATTCTTGAATTTAATTCCAAAGTCATTCAAGGTGGCTTTCATCCAAAGCAATTGTGCACAACAACTACCGGCACTAATGTATTCGGCCTCGGCGGTAGATAGTGCAACACTATTTTGTTTCTTTAATGACCATGAAACAAGAGACCTTCCAAGCAATTGACAAGTGCCACTTGTGCTCATTCTATCAATCTTGCATCCACCATAGTCGGAGTCCGAATATCCAATCAACTCAAAGTTAGACCCCTTGGGATACCATAGTCCAACATCATGAGTGCCCTTAAGATATCTCAATACCCTTTTGGTTGCTTTCAAGTGACTTTCTCTAGGTGAAGCTTGATATCTTGCACACTTGCACACACTAAACATCACATCCGGCCTAGAGGCGGTGACATAGAGCAAACTTCCAATCATAGACCGGTATTGCTTTTGATCTACCATGTTTCCACTATCATCAATACCCAATTGATCATTTGTGCCCATTGGTGTACTCATTGGCTTAGCATCTTGCAATCCAAACTTCTTGATCATGTCCTTGATGTACTTGCCTTGACTTACAAAAGTGCCATTCTTCATTTGCTTGATTTGAAGTCCAAGGAAGTAACTAAGCTCTCCAATCATAGACATCTCAAACTCATTAGCCATCATATTTCCAAATTCTTCACAAAAGTCTTGGTTAGTTGATCCAAAGATAATGTCATCCATATAGATTTGCAACACAAACAAGTCATTTCCAAGCTTCTTGGTGAAGAGAGTGGTGTCAACCTTTCCCATCTTGAACCCTTTATCACATTTCTTTTCAAACTTGCTCAATCTAGTGCCTTTCTTGAGAATATAGCATTTGCAACCAAACACTCTAAAGTATGCAATGTTAGGCTTTCTTCCATTCAATAGCTCATATGGTGTCTTTCCAAGCTTCCCATGGCAATAGAGACGGTTGCTACAATAGCAAGCCGTGTTTATGGCTTCACTCCAAAATGAATGACTCACATTGTATTCACTAAGCATTGATCTAGCCATGTCAATCAAAGTCCTATTTTTCCTTTCAACTACACCATTGGATTGAGGAGTGTAGGTTGGTGAGAATTGATGTCCAATACCAAGATCATCACATAAATCTTCAATTCTTGTGTTCTTGAACTCACTACCATTATCACTTCTAATCTTCTTGATGGTAGTCTCAAACTCATTTTGCACTCTCTTGACAAAAGATTTGAATAGATCATGTACATCACTCTTGTCATAAAGAAAGAACACCCAAGTGTATCTAGTGTAGTCATCAACAATCACAAAACCATACTTGTTGCCACCAATGCTAGTGTATGTTGTTGGCCCAAACAAGTCCATGTGCAATAGCTCAAATGCCTTTGATGTGCTCATTTCACTCTTACTAGGATGTGGATTTCCAACTTGTTTGCCGGCTTGACAAGCACTACATGGTTTATCCTTTTCAAAAGTTACATCTTTCAAGCCTCTAACTAAGTCATGCCTCAAAAGTTTGTTCAATTGTTTCATTCCAACATGACCAAGCCTTCTATGCCACAACCATCCCATACTAGATTTGCTAAGCAAGCATGATGTCAATTGTGTCTCACTATCATTGAAGTCAACCAAGTATAAGCTATCATGTCTAAATCCTTTGAATATCAAATTTGATCCATCAACACTTATGACTTCAACATCATCACTACCAAATATGCACTTGAAGCCAAGATCACAAAGTTGTGCCACCGATAAAAGATTGAAATCTAAGCTCTCAACTAGCAACACATTAGATATGCTCATGTCATTTGAGATAGCAATTTTACCAAGCCCCTTGACCTTGCCTTTCTTGTTGTTGCCGAAAGTGATAGCATCAAAACCACCATTTTGACTTCTATCAATAGATTTGAACATACAAGAATCCCCGGTCATATGTTGAGTGCACCCACTATCAAGCACCCAATGCCTTCCTCCGGCTTTGTAATTGACCTACAAGACAAGATCAATTCTTTTTAGGTACCCAAACTTGTTTGGGTCCTCCAAGGTTAGAGACTAAGCTCTTTGGTACCCAAATGACTTTCTTCTTTGAGCCCATCCATGGTGTACCGATAAACTTAGCATGAACACCATTTGTACCCTTGGTAAGCATATAGAAAGAATTAAACTTGATTGAGGATACATTTGCATTGGATTTCTTGTTCACGCAATGTTGCTCTATGTGACCAACTTGCTTGCAACTTTTGCAATAGCTACCATTGTTCTTCACAAAACGAGTCTTGTGAGGAGCAAAAGCGGCCTTGCCTTTCTTGGGGTTATAGCCCAATCCCTCTTTGTAGAGAGAAGCTCTTTGGCTACCCAAGCACATAAGCAAGCGGTCCTCACCACCATAAGCCTTAGCTAAGGTGTGATTGAGCTCTTTTACCTCCTTCTTGAGATTTTCATTTTCAACTATTAGTGTGGAATCACAAGTGAAACCGTCACTACTAGATGAGGAAGATGTGGATGTGCTACATGAAAGATTAGTGGGAGCAACAACAATAGGCTTATGACAAGATTCATCAATTATATCACAAGATATGCCTATGTTGCAAGTTTTAGCTTTCTCAACATTAGTTGGCATGTTTTCACATTTTTCAACTAGAGAGGAATGAGCTTCTTCAAGCTTAGTGTGAGACTTTTGAAGCTTCTTATGGTCTTCCTTTAGACTCTCATAAGATGCCCTAAGCTCATCAAGTTCTTGCATAAGGTTTTTCTTTTCCTTAAGCAAGCCCTTGCACTCCTTTCTAGATTCTTTAAAATGTTGAGTGCAATCTTCTAGCATAGTGATTAGTTCATCTTTGGTGAATTCCTCTTCATCACTATCACTATCACTATCACTAGCATTATCATGATCACTCTCATCATCGGATGATACCTTAGCGGCCTTAGCCATGAAGCATGATGGAGTGTCGAAGAGGGAGACCTTCTTTTGGATGGCAATGCTAGCATGTCCCTTCTTCTTGCTCTTGTAGTCATCATCATCATCACTTGAGGAATCATCACTATCCCATGTAGCAACATGAGAATCATTCTTCCTTTTATGAGAGCTCTCCTTCTTTTCTTGCTTCTTCTTTTGCTTCTTCCTCTCCTTCTTGATAGCATCTTCATCATCACTATCATAAGGACACTTTGCAATAAGATGATCCTTGCTATGGCATCTAAAGCATCTCATGTTATGCTCATTCTTCTTAGATGAGTTCTTCCTCCTCCTTGCACGATAGCCCTTCTTCTTCATGAATTTGCCAAATTGCTTGACAAAGAGAGCCATCTTCTCATCAATGTCATTACTATCACAAGAGCTTGAGTCTTCATCACTTGATGATTCAATCTTGGACTTGCCCTTGGATGTGGTGGCTTTGAATGCCACTCTCTTACGCCCAGTTGAACTGACCGGACGCGCCCGGTCAAACCGAGACCGCGTCCGGTGCAGCGTCCGGTGCAGCGTCCGGTGCAGCGTCCGGTGCAGCGTCCGGTGCAGCGTCCGATCGCCGTTTTTCAGTGAAAAACAATTCGGACTTTCACCACCTTTTCTCGCCTCCGGCGCAA
The DNA here is from genome assembly GCA_038087645.1 of Saccharum hybrid cultivar R570. Taxonomy (NCBI): domain Eukaryota; kingdom Viridiplantae; phylum Streptophyta; class Magnoliopsida; order Poales; family Poaceae; genus Saccharum; species Saccharum hybrid cultivar. The sequence continues at coordinate 124,178 of JAQSUU010000049.1, read as the reverse complement.
TAGAAAATAGGCATTTCATTTTCTCGAAAACGCCTGAATCCCGCGCTCGCACGCTCGGCGGGAGGGAGAGCGAACCCCAAACCCCTCTCTACCGCTTAAACTCCACCGCCTTCGCAACTGTGCTAACACCACCAAGTGTACACCTCCATGTGCATGTGTGTTAGCATTTCACAATCATTTTTCAAAGCGTTATGTTAGCTCTTTACTAGATCCTAATGCATATGCTCAAGACGTTGATCTAGTGGCACTTGATTTCCGAGCTAACCGTGATTGCCCCTCTTGATAGTCGGCTATGTATCCTAAACCCGGTCAATCACTTCTCTACTCATCTTAGACCGGCAAAAGGAAAACCCTATGGTTATACCTTTGCCTTGCGCTCTTAGATCCTTCTCTTTCACTTGATCATCTTGTCCTTCATTTTATGTGCATCTCCACCATGATCATCATTTCATGTCCATGCACCATCTCTTTGTGATCTTGTGGCCACCACTCCTTGCCACATACACCTTCATCACATGTGTTGCTTATGCCTAACTCAAAACACTTAACACATGACATTAGCAACTTGGTGTCATTGATTACCAAAACCAAACTTGGGCTTTCAATCGTGGGCGGCTGCCTCTGGCACTCACCAAGTCAACCCCGCCACCGAGATCCACGCACGCACCGTGTCGCTTCCAGCAACCTAGCTGCCTCAACGAAGGTAGAAGTGCCACACGCCAACTCCAGCAGCCATCAGAGCGCCTCCTTGCATCGGAACGATCGCCGCTGAGCGAGACCGCCTGCCGCCACTCCACACAGGTCGCCTTGGCAACGCAAATCTGCTAGCCACCACCTCCCATATTGGCCTCCTCGCCAACTCCATGGGCGCCATCCACGCCGGCCTCCTCGCCATCTTCGTGGTCGCAATTAGCACATGGTCTCACCGGACCGCCACCCTCCACTGGCAAACAGACGCCAAGCCCTCCATTCACCGCGTCAATGCACTCCTCTTGGCTGCCTTCCATCACCGTCGACACCAATAACTCGAATCCTCAACTAGGTCTCCGCCTTCCTTGCCACGACACCGACCGCTGCCACAGACTAACAGGGCATAGCCTTCCAAAGCGACACCTCCAGTGAGGGGCACGACGTCGTCGACACCGTCGTCGCCTGACCAAAAGGTCAAGGTTATGCACTCAGGAAGAACACGTCGCGCAAGGGGGAGGGGGCCTTTCGACAGACGCTTCCAAGGAAGTAAACGATGTCCGAAGGCGTCGCCATCATCGACCCAAAGAATGGGTAAAGCTTTCGCCATAGCCCCTGAACCCATGCATGATAGTGCCTAGCCCATGCTTGTTGCAGCAGACATATGCCAGCACCGAGTACCCCGCAGCCATGCTCGTTGTCGCCGGGCGCCTCGAGTCGCTACACGCTGACGCCGGGCGCTCCGGGTGAGGAGGCCACGGATCTACGCACTGGCAGCCCAGAGCGAGGCACCACCGCAGTCACGTCGCCGCTGCGTCGTAGCCGCCTCCTGGATACCAGATCCAGCCGAGGGGACGCCGGATCCGCACGCATCGGACCGAAATCCCACTGCCGGTCGTCGCCCGCCACCTCCGCTCCACCCAGACTGCCACTTTGACGCCCTCAGCACCATCATAGCCGAGTCCGACGCTGGAGGGCCGCGCATCCAGCCCCAGGTCGCCGCTGCCGCCAACTCGGCGGTTCCCAAGCCGCCGCGGCGGTCGAAGCAGCTGCGCCGCTGCACCCGCGCAGGCGCACTGGGTCGCTCCGCATGTCTCTCCCACATCGACGCCCGGGCCTGTGTCCACGCCAAAGCTATGTTGCTATAGATCCACGCCGTGGGCACCGGATCCGCGCAGAACCCTGCCTGCGGATGCTGGATCTAGCGGTGGCGGCGGCGGCGCCACCACCCCGCCATAGCTGCCCTCACGGCCAGAAGATGCCCCGCCGCCGCCCTCCTCGTGGTCACCGGCCTTCGGTGGTGCGCTCCGGCGGTAGCGAGGGGAAGAGGGGTGGGGTGGAGGAGCTCGGTGGTGGGGGGTGAGGGGCTCCACCCGAGCCGCTCAGGCGGGCGACGCGGGGTCGGGGAGAAGAAAGTGGGGATCACATGTTGACACTATGTGCAACATTTCTGAACCTGCCAAGAAACAATATGTCTTGTACCATTCCTAAAAACATTGGTAGCCTGAAATATCTCGAGTCCCTTGATCTTTCCTGGAATGAACTTTCAGGACCCATTCCTCTAGGCATGAGTAGTTTGCAGTACCTTACCACATTGAATCTCTCAGACAACCATTTGTTAGGCAAGATACCCACCGGGACTCAACTTCAGACACTCATAGACCCATCGATTTACGGCAACAATCCTGACCTCTATGGACCTCCTTTGAACATTCCTTGCACAAATGAGCCACTTGCATTTGATGAGAGAAATAGTGGAGAATGCAAGGACCCATGACTGTACTACTGTGTGATCGCTGGAATTGTTTTCGGATTTTAGGTGTGTTGTGGGATGCTCTTTTCCATTGCGTAGGTGAGGCGTTCTGTTCTCTTCTTTGCTGATTGCAAATACAAGATTATGCAAAAAGTGCAGCCTACTCTCTCCGTCACAAAATAAAAGCACAGCTAGGATTCAAATGGAGAAATTAATGTAGCTGAGAAATTACCATTCTACCCCTGAAAGGGTGCAGCTGACATCACTGGCACATGTGCAACGACGGCAAAGGGCATTCACGTGAGTCGCTGAGAGGCTTCTGGAATCCAGCCAGAGGTACTCCATCTGTCCTAATTTATTTGTCGTTTTCGGTTTTTATGCCATAAGTTTGACTCGATTTGTAGAAAATACGTGCAACATTTATATCTCCAAATAAATTTATTAAAAAACTAGATTCAAAAATATTTCCAATGATACCAATTATGTATCATAAATATTAATATTTTTAATATATATTTTTGTCAAAGTTGTTTCTCAGGAAGCAAAAGTGACATATATTTTGGGACGGAGAGAGTACATGTGTTGGGGTTTTTCTTTTTTCCTTTATTATTTTTGCCACAACTGAATACTATTTTATTGTCTTGGTCCACGTGTTGCTTGGTCCCACGCATCATGTTGTCTCTTATTTTGGTAAAAAAAAATCAAATCATAGATGTACATATACTATGGGACGGAGGGAGTACGATCAATTTCTTTCAAAAGAAGACTGTGATCCATTTTTGTAGCTATGTTTTCTAATAAGTTATGCAAGCTCAAGAATGGAAGTATGATATCTTCTCTACTATACTTGGCCCAATCTTCTCTTTATTTTCCCCAAGTACGACAGGAGATTTGATGCCTTTGTAGGTGTAATATTGAGAGGAATGCCAGAAGGATTTTAGTCAACTGTTATATAGCAATTTTTAATAAAAATGTATGCTCATTTTGTGCTACACAGTGATGTGGTCGATGTTGGTGCATTTTACTATAGATGATATCAAAGTTAGAGCAATTTGACTTAGGACAAAACTAATGTGACTTAGAGCGTCTCCAGGAGTTTGATATAGCTTCCATGCTAAACTAATAATAGATCTCACAAGTTAATAGAAGTAATAGCAACCTTAAATTTTGTCCTTTTCGTTGCCTATAATAGCTTCCTAAATAATTTTGCATTGGTGACTCCGAACTATTTCTAACCAACCAGTTCTTTTTAATATTGTCTTTGTCTCTTATCGCTTTCTCATTTAGAATTCTTTATTTTCTTAATTTACACATGCGTCCAATTTACTCTGATCTTCTGAGAAAAACGCTGAGGGGGAGCGTATTTGGAGTCCCTCTCAGTTGTGAAAATCACGAGTTGTAGATGATATTTAGCAACTTTTTACTTTTAAGGAGCTCTTTTACCAACTGTTAGAGGATATTTTTTTCTCTTTTTGCTAAAATATCAAAATAGGGAGTTGTTTTATAAAACTCCAAATTACATGCTAATGTATGAGAGTGATGAAACTATTAGGTTGTGAACTTGGTGAACTCTTATGTAAACTTGAATTCATTTACACAATGTATGTGATGGTGCACGATATGCAAAAGTGTGTGATAGTGATCCACTCGTGAAGTCGTGTTTTCTTCTCTTTTTCTTTTTCTTTTTCTTTTTCTTTTTTTTTAAGGAAAGTGAAGTCGTGCTAGTGGGTTATGATTGATTTTTTTTTTTGAGCAAAGTGGGTTATGTATTGATATTGCAATTGCGTGAGCTCCAGCCGTCGAGCCAAAGCCCATGAGGCTACGAATCACGGACCTTGGCCATGATTGGGCCGGATGAGGCCCAGCCGGCTGCAACACGCCAACACATCAAACTCGCTCGGGAAGTCTCTCCCTCCCCACCTGCAGCAGGCGGTTTGGCAGCAGGGCAACGCCCAATAAGCCGAGATTTACATGCTCGTCCATGGATGATCCGAATCCGATGATGGATGTGGTCCTCGGCGAACCATCTTGTCTGCAGAGGCCGGATTCTCTCCCTGAGTCGAGGCGACGTTAGTGCAGTTGCACAACGCGGGCGTCCGTGCGTCGTGGCTGCCTGCCCGCCGTGCCCGGTGAGTGCACGGATGTTGTTCGACGGAACGCCTCATCGACGGCGCGTCTGCGTATCTTGCGAGTTGTGACGTATCCAAGGCGCAGCACCAGCACGATGCGGGCCGGACGTTTCCGAAGTGCTAAATGGCTGAGGAAGTGGACGCGGAAGAGGTCGCGACTGGTTTGTGCACCCTCGAGTAGCCATCGTTTTCAAGGTACTTCTCACAAAACCCCCATCCTAAATTCATTTCCTTCTCGCTTTACGTTTCCTTCCACCTGCTCTCCTGCAGATTTGTGCCGGCGTGCACTTCGTTCTTGAATAGTAGTCGGTCGTTGGTCTCAGAGTGCCCGCCGTGGTCTTGACGGGCATCGATGTGTGCTCCAAATTCCACAACGACCGCGAGTCCATGGTCGTCGTCAACCACGCTGCACTTGTTACTTAGTCATACAAGTGGCCTCCGAGCTGAAAACTAACAACAAAAGATCCCCCAATACCACTAGCTTCCAAGGCTCAAACCCAGAGCTAGCCATGGCAGAGCACACACGAGGCTCTCAAATCTTTCTCATCTACCTCTGCCTCTGCCTCCTGCTACTATCCTCCTCAGTGCACCTGGCGATGAGCATGGACCTTGACGGCTACGACGACTTTGATGTGAGCTTCGCCGACGGCAGCTTCTCTGATGAGGTCGACTACGACGACTTTGATGTGAGCTTCGCCGACGGCAGCTTCTCTGATGAGGTGGCACCGGCAGACGACTACGACAACATTGATGAGAGCTTCGCCGACGATAGCTTCTCTGATGAGGTGGCACCGGCACGGCGCCTGTACGACACCAGCTTCAACGTGCTCAACAGCTCCTCCTCCTCCAACAGGTCCGGCGCGGCCTTCTGCAGGCTGCTGTCCCTGCAGATACTGGACCTGTCCAACAACCAGCTCACCGGAGAGCTGCCGGACTGCTGGTGGGAGATGCAGGCTCTGCAGTTTATGGACCTATCACACAACTCTTTCTCGGGTAAGATCCCTGAAGCCCCACCGACCCACAACTGTTCTCTAGAATCGCTCCATCTTGCCGGCAATAGCTTCACTGGAGAATTTCCAAGTGTCGTTGGGGGATGCCTGCAGCTGGCCACTGTAGATATTGGGAACAACAGGTTCCATGGTGATATTCCTCGCTGGATTGGAACCGGTGCTCCAGCACTGAAAATCCTTAGACTTAGTTCGAACAACTTCACTGGTCAAATTCCTCCGGAGTTATCACGGCTTTCACAACTTCAGTTGCTAGACTTGTCCCACAATAGATTGACAGGATTGATCCCAGCAAAGTTGGGAAACTTAGAGTCCATGAAGCATCCGAAAATTAATTCCAGTATAGGATCGCTAGATGGGTCCACCTATCAGGATAGAATTGACATCATCTGGAAGGGACAAGAGGTGCTATTCCAAAGAATACTTGAGCTGATGACGGGCATCGATTTATCAGGCAATTCACTGTCTCATTGCATCCCTGAAGAGTTAACCAATCTCCAAGGCCTCCGATTTCTGAACTTGTCAAGAAATAATCTGTCATGTGGAATTCCTGAACACATTGGAAGTTTGAATGTTCTTGAGTCGCTTGACCTCTCGTTGAATGAACTATCAGGAACCATCCCTCCAAGCTTGAGTAGTTTGGTATCCCTCAATACACTGAATCTCTCGAACAACAATTTATCAGGCAAGATACCCACTGGGAGTCAACTTCAGACCCTCACCGACGCATCAATTTACAGCAACAATCCTGGGCTCTGTGGACCTCCTTTGAACATTTCTTGCCAAGATCCGTCACATGCATTTGATGAGGGAAATGGCGGAGAATTCCAGGACCCATGGCTGTACTACTGTGTGATCGCTGGAATTGTTTTTGGATTCTGGCTGTGGTATGGGATGCTCTTTTCCATTGCGAAGTTGAGGTATTCTGTTTTCTTGTTTGTTGATCGCATGCAATACAAAATTATGCAAAAGGTGCGGCCTATCAATCATTTTCTTTCGAAAGAAAAGAGTGATCCATCTTCCGTACCAATGTTTTTTACAAGTGATACAAGCTGAAGAATGGAGTAATTATATCTTCCCTACTATACTTAGCAATCCAATCTTCTTCTCCACAGTACAGCAGGAGATTTGCTGCCTTTCTTTGTATGCTTTAAGATGTAATGTTGAGAGGAAGGCCAGAAGGATTATAATCAACTGTTATATAGCAATTTCAGTAAAAAAAACATTATCTGTTTAAGGAGATTTGCTGTATTTCTTTGTATGCCTTTCTGATATGATATGTTTAATAAGAAGTTCTTACTTTTTTGTACTTGATTCATTTCTACTACTATTATGAAAAGAATATGTATATGAAATTATTTTCAAGTGGCATAGATATACCCGTCATCCATTCAGGGAAAACGTATGCTGGGAGCTGCACTTCCATCGTCAAAAAGATTCAGAATTTCAGAGAGAACTAAGAACTTATCATGCACAACCAGAAAAGGGCAAGGAAAATAAAGTGACAATAGTTTCTCTTAGCTTGCTGCCTTCTGATATCTATATTCAGTTACATATTTAGCTCTTCGCATCAAATGGAGCAATAAATAATAAGTATGGCAATAAAGTAAAACACCTAAGTTGACTACAGAGTACAGACTAATTCTTGCAATTGGCGACTCCCATAATAATTTCTTAGTCAACCAGTTCTACCAATAAGCTTTCCTAGTTCTTGTCTTTTTTTTTTGACTGTCACCGGGGGGGGGGGGGGGGGGGGGGGTATGGTATTCCCCACCTGAATTTTATTTGGCCCTCGCGGCCCGCGGTAATGTTTACAAGATGAGAGAAATGGAGTTTACAGGCCACTCCTGGGTCAGCTTAGCGTCCTAGCGCGTCACGAAAGATCGCGCACCATTGATCCGCTACACACTTCTTCCTTCTTGGCAATATGGCTCTCCATTGCTCTGCTTCTCTCATACAGGCAAGCAGCAACTGTTGGGTGGATGTTCGCTCATTTCTGAAAACAAGTGCATTCCTCGTTTTCCAGAGCTGCCAGCACGATAGTGCTATGAACGCCCCAAACTCCTGCTGTGGTACGTTACTCGGTCGGTTGATCTTGTACAACTCCGTTACTGTGAAGTCCGGAGCCACGGTAACGCCGATCTTCGCCCAGAATTGCATGGCAATAGGGCAACCATTGATGATGTGCTCCGGGGTTTCATCAGCTTGCTCACACACTTCACACAGTGCCGTTGGCACGATGTTCTTTCGCTGCAGATTGGTTCGGCATTGTATCCGGCCTTGAGTCAGCAGCCACATAAACATTTGGACCCTCGGTGGCGCGGAGTTTTTCCAAATGAATGCAGATCCTTCGTTGGTTCCCTGGCTGCGAGCTTTGAGAAGCCTGTATACCATTCCAGAGTCAAGCCTCACATCGCCATTACTGAAAGGAGATAGCCTGTGATCCTGTTCATCTGATAGTATGATGTCGGACAAACTGGCCTGGAGCGTGTTGAGCTGCTGTGTAGCTAGTGGTGTCAGCCATGGAACCAAGAGTGTTTGTAGCCCACTGTCCATTACCTCCCTGACCGATGTTTCTTTCCGGGTGCAGTGACTGTACAGCGCAGGGTGGACTTTCTGCCAGTGCTTCATCACCAAGCCAAACATCCGCCCAGAAGGATGTAGTTGCACCATTGCCGATTTGGACAGTTGTTATGGCCTGGTATAGAGGAAGAATTGAGCGTAGCACCTCCCAGTGATCTCCGTGCAAATCACCGCTTAGAGAGGCAATGCAGGCCCGCTCCCTAACCCACTGTGCCCAAGCTGAATCTTCAGGGAAATGCAGTCGGTGTAGTGCTAGAACTTGAGAAACTTAAGGCTCTAGAACTGTTGGAGTTTCTGCGCAGGTATATATTGCTTCTGGTAGCCTTTTAGTTTGCTTACTTGGATCTGTCGGGACGGTTCAGAAAGATATGCCTGAGTATGCGACGAACATGTACACTTTCTTCTGCAGTGTCTAATATGTCCTGTAGTAACAAATCATCTTCTGTTGAAGAGGGGATAGCCAGCAGGGATGTTAAAAGGTCGCCAGGATGCGAGGAGCACAAGAGGTAGTTGAGCATTCAGACATGTTGAACAAACAAACAAACAAACAGTCAAACATAGAACCCTAAACTACCCTGGTCTTCCTCTCCTGCAAAAATTCTAGCTATCTGATCGTTACAGAGCAGCGCAAGTGCCACTGCCAGGCTGCCAGCCGATCCGAGCAGATGCACCACAAAAAGTTACTCACCTGCTGATAGCAAACGGGATTCCTCAACCACGTTGAGCACCTTCTGCACCAGCATGATAGATGTTGGGAAGAAGTTCAGAAGAGTTAGTCGGTGGTTGTACTGCAATTTTAATAAATAAATATAGGTCAAACTTTATATGCACCTGTAGGTTTTTTTTCCCTACAGGTAAAGACCATTTTCTACAATTATGTGGGCGCTGTAGCGAGCAGCACTTGTCCTGATTCCTGACTTCCATGGAAATATTGATGCAGCATTTACATGAAACTGTTCAAGTAGTGAGACATCTGTGCGGTATTTTTCTTTTTTGAAGGAAACTGGCAAGAGCTCTGCCTTGCATTTAAGTAGGAATAGAAGGTCACACACAATGTGCAGTATCATCTCAGAGAAAGCTCGTCATATTTGAGAAATAATAAGCAAAGTGGCTGAAGAACACCTCTTCCAAGTTACAATTTGTGGTTTTCCACTGCCTACCCTACAGCTGCATGTTTAGCCCCTTCGAACATCAGCATAGTAGCGAATTTAATACAGCTAACTTTGTGTACATAGAGACTTCTGAGGATTTCCAGAATAGTTTCGTGGCCTATCAGTATGGAAACTGAGAGAAAATTAGTCCTCTCAAACTGCATCCAAAAAAGCACAATAACTACAAATCTCACTTGTTGAGCTTCAAACCTTTTCACAGGCAAACATCACTTCTGGTAGTCTGTTAGCTTGCTTACTGTGATCTGTCTGAACGGTTCAGAAAGATAAGCCTGAGTATGCGCTGATATCTCTTGAGCAACTGATCGCATGGAAGGCCGCGATTCGGGTTTTGCCCGTGTGCAAGCGAGCGCGATGCTCACCACAAACACAATTTCTTCTGCAAGGTCAACCGTTGGAGGCTCCAACCGCTGGTCTAGTATGTCCTGGAGTAATAAATCTTCTTCTGTGGAAGAGGAGATAGCCGGCAAGGAGGTTAAGAGGTCACCAGGATGCTTCCCCATCATCACCTCCAGAGCAACCACTCCAAAGCTGTAAACATCGCATTTCTCTGTGACGTTCATCGTGTATGCCAATTCTGCAAGAGTAAAACCAGAGGTGCCACAAGTTAGGGGGTGTTTGGTTTGAGGTGTTAAAGTTTAACAAACACTGTAGCACTTTCGTCTTATTTGACAAAAAGTTTCCAATCTTGGACTAATTAGGCTTAATAGATTCGTCTCGTAAATTACTCCTAATTTGTGTCGACATGCATGCAATTAGTCTATATTTAGTACTTCATGCATTTGAGGGAACATTGATGTGATGGGAGTTAAACTTTAACAAAACGTAACCAAACAGGCCCTTAGTGTGCTGCGTCGCGATACATCATCAAGCAAAGTGCCTCATTGTTAATGAAAATATCTGAAAAAATGTTGCTTTTCGTAACATTATATTTCTTTTCAGCACTAGGAGCCTAAGAGGGATCTTATTTGTTACTGGTATATACTACTTAATAGTTCAGATCAGGGTGTTATGTATTCAAGTAAAATCTGTAAAACTATATGGTCCATGAATAGTAAGATGTAAGCAGATACAAAAAGATTACCTGGAGCCATGTAGCCATATGATCCTGCTAGAGAAGTCCAGTTTGTAGAAGCAGAGCCAAGCAGCTTCGCCGTGCCAAAATCAGACAGCCGCGGCTCAAATTCTGACTCAAGCAGGATGTTGTTCACAGTGATGTCACGGTGAACAATGGGCTGGCTACAGTCATGGTGGAGGTAGGCCAGGGCATGAGCAACCCCCTGGACCACCTTCACCCTCAAGCCCCAGTCCAGCTTCTTCTTGCCCTCTTCCCCGTACAATGTCTTCCCCAAGCTGCCCCTCTCCAGGTACTCATACACCAGGTACATGTAGTCTCCACTGGTGCAGAAGCCATGGAGCTTGACGATGTTCCGGTGACGGACCTCTGTCAGTGCCTTGATCTCGTTCTCGAAGCTCTTCTTGCTCACTTCTGATATGTCTCCTGTCTCAGCCACATGGAAGCGCTTCACGGCCACGACCTGCCCACTAGGGAGCTCCGCCTTGTACACGCTCCCAAAGCCACCTTTACCGATGCAGAAGAATTCATTGAAGCTATCGGTGGCATTCACGATGTCGAGGAATGTGAATTTCCCTTCCTTCTCCCAGATAACGGATTCATAAGGATCGTTTGTGCTTGCCTCCAACACTTTCTGTTCCCTGGGTCTCCTTCTGCACGCTAGGATGAGGCAAGCGACAATGCCTGCCAGCAACACTGCCCCAACTACTGAGAAAACTATTACAATGACTGTTCTCTTGTGATGTCCTGAAGCGGAGCTGCGGTCGCAAGAAGGAATGCCTTGCACATTGCCGCAAAGCCCTAGGTTCCCAATGTAAGCCTCAGCCGAAGAGTTCTGGAAAGCATTGCCTGACGGTATTTCACCGGTGAGCTGATTGTAAGAGAAATCAACAATCTCCAGGCTCGACATGCGAGAGAAACTTGCTGGAATTGAACCATTGAGCTCATTGTGTGACAAATTCAGTTTCTGTAGGTTCGCCAGTTTCACAAGATTTGAAGGGATAGGACCAGACAGTGAGTTGCTGCTCAAATCAAGCAGGGTCTGCAGCTGAAACAGGTTACCGAGCTCACTTGGTATCTGCCCTGACAATTCGTTCTTGCTCAAATCAAGGTAGGTTAGTGAGCCAAGATTGTCGATGCCCACTGGTATGGTCCCATTAAGCATGTTCCCCGACAAATCAAGTTTCTGCAGTTTGGAATTGTTGCCCAAACTTGTCGGAATCGGCCCGGAAAAGGAGTTATGGCTCAGGTTGAGATTGAACAAGAAGTTGAGATTACCCAGCTCAGGTGGAAAAGCGCCTGCCAAGCTGTTCGCAGCCAAGCTGAGGTCCTGCAAGCTTGTCATGTTCCCAAACGCCGCAGGAATGGCGCCTGATATGTTGTTGCCATCCATCTTCAGGCGTGTGATCTTGGTGCATTGTCCCCAGTCATCTGAAAGCCGACCAGTCAGCTTGTTCCCGGAGATGTCCAGGTAGTCCATGCTGGGGTGGACACCGAACACCTCCGAGATGTCGCCGGTGAAATGGTTCCCCTCCAGCCGCACCCGATACAGCTCGGAGCAGTTCTTCAAGCACGGCGGCAGCTTGCCGCTGAAGTTGTTGTGGTTCGCCGTGAAGTTATTCAACGCGAAGCCGTCGCAGAGTCTCTGCGGCAGCTCGCCGGAGAAACTGTTGTTGGCGAAGCTCACATCGGTCAATGCCAGCCCTGCGCCGAGGTCCGGTGGGACGGTACCACTCATGTTGTTGTCGAACACTGACAGGTACTGGAGGTTCCTCAGCAACGAGATGGTGGAAGGCAGCTCGCCTTCCAGGTCGTTGGTGTTGACGTCCAAGATTTGCAGCGCCGTCATGTTGCCGATCTCCGGCGGGATCTTGCCGGTGAGCTCGTTGAAGAAGAGCGCCAGCCGCGTGAGTTGCTTGAGGTTGCCGAACGAGCTTGGTATCGGTCCGCTGAGCGAGTTCACCGACAAATCCAGTTCAGCCAGGTTCACCAACCCGCCGAGCTCCGACGGGATCCCGCCGGCGAGGTTGTTGTTGAAGAGATACAAGATTAGCAGCTTCGTCGCCTTGCCGACCTCAGGTGGAATGGTTCCGGTCAAAGAGTTCGTCTGCGCTTGGAACGATATGAGCTCCGGCCAGCTCGTGAATAGCTGCCCTGGGATCTCGCCGGTGAGGTTGTTGGACGATATGCCGAACTCCCGCATCCTCTGCATCCCGGCGAAAGACGCCGGCAATCCCCCAGAGAGATGGTTAATTGAGAGATCGACGAAGGTGAGGTTGCTGAGGCTGCCGAGCTCCGGCGGCAGAGTGGAGACCAGACTGGCGTTCTTCACGTCGAGACGTTGCAGCATCTTGAGCCGGCCAAGATCCGGCGGGAGCGGCCCGCCGAGCGGGTTGCTGCCGAGCTCAAGGACCCTCAGCTGCGACATGGACCCGAGGAAGTCTGGGACGCCGCCAGTAAGGCTGTTGCCGCCAAGGTGCAGGTCCCTGAGCCTCGTCAGCCTCGCGAGCGACGCTGGGATACGGCCGGAGAACGCGTTGGCTGACAGGTTGAGCCATTGCAGATTCGGCAGCCGCTCCGGCAGCGCGTCCGGGATCGGACCGGAGAAGCCGTTCTGCGACAGGTCGAGGTAGGTGACGTTGCCGCTCTTGAGCACGAACTCCGGGAAGCTGCCGTTGAGGTAGTTGAGGGAGAGCGAGAGGAACTCCACCGTGGGCATCGGTGAGAACGGGGCGCTAGTCAGGTAGTTGGACCCCAGGTCGAGCTGGACAATCTTTGGGAGCCTGCTCAGCTGATACGGAATGTCGCCGACAAGGTTGTTGTTGTAGAGGCGGAGTTCGACGAGGCCCGTGAGGGCGCCGAGCTGCGGCGGGATGGTGCCGTTGAGCCCGTTGCTGCCCAAGTCGAGCGTGGCCAGAGCGCGGAGCTGCGAGAGCGACGCCGGGATGGCGCCGGACAGGTTGTTGTCCTTGAGGTCGAGGGAGGTGAGGCTCGGGAACGCGGCCGGGTCGAGCGCGTCCAGGTCACCCGTGAGGCCGAGCCCGGGCAGACGGAGCGACACGACGCGGCCGGCGCCGTCGCAGGCGACCCCGAGCCAGGTGGTGCAGATGGAGACCTGGGTGGCGTTCGTCCACGTGGACAGCGCCGCCGGGTCGCCAAGGCTCGACTTCCACTGCAGCAGCGCGTCGGCCGGCGACGGCGGCGTCGCAGCATTGGCATTGGCAGCGACGGCGGCGAGGGCAAGGATGGCGAGGAGTGGGGCCGCGAGGAGGAGGCGGGCGCGCGCGGGTGGTGGCGTCGGCATTGGCCGGGTGGCAGAGCGGAGCGCGGCTTGGCCGTGCCGTTCGTGCGGTGAGGCGGGCGGGGAGGGCCGGAGGGGCGGTGAGCACGTGGTGGTCTTGACTCTTGAGCTCGCGGCGCGCGCGGGCGCGGCTGGCTGGCGGTCAATGCAGTGGGTTGACTTGCGAGCACATGCGGTGCTACGGCTGGGAAGCGGCGTGAACGGGAAAAGGGGCAGCGGCGCACTTGCATTGCATTTGGTCAAGGCACCGTTTAGATGCCAAAATTTTCAGATTTCTCGTCACATCGAATTTTTAAACACATGCATGAAGTATTAAATATAGATAAAAAATAAAACCAATTACACAGTTTAGACGAAATGGACGAGACAAATCTTTTAAGCCTAATTAGACTATGATTGAACAATATTTACCAAATAACAATGAACCTGCTACAGTAGCATTTCGCCAAAAATTTTGTCAACTAAACAGCCCGCAAGTATGCGTGCGATTCCGGTTCTCATTCTCTCGATAAAAAATGTTTTTAATAAAAACGCTCAAAAGAATGTCTTATGTCGGATATTTATCAAGAAAAAATGATTACTATTATAAAATATGAATAATTTCTCACAAAATGACCATAAAAGTAGAGTACATCAGAAGCTGATATAGTTGTCTTCTTTCTTCGATTATTTGTCAGAATTTGAAAATTGCAATCAAAGAGCAATAAGATAAAAAGGACACCTACAAACGTCATTGCCATGCAAGACTTTGATGGCCCCAAAATCCGCTTGACGCTAGGAATTAGATTTACGCCTTGTTTAGATGCACCCCAAAAGTTAGAATTTTTTCACTCTCTTCATCACATCAATCTTTAGACGCATGCATGTAACATTAAATGTAGGTAAAAAAATAACTAATTACACAGTTTAGTTGGAAATCACGAGATGAATCTTTTGAGCCTGGTTGGTCCACGATTAGACAATATTTGCCAAATAAGACGAAAGTGATACTATTTATCGGGTTAGAATTTTTTGCAATCTAAACAAGCCCCTAGTAACAAGTGAAAAAACTCCCTAAATAAGTTTATAATTTTCCACCACTAGAGAACAGATTGTTGGAGAATCAACCCTTGTCATAGAACAGACAAAATGAATTGGTTAACATCATTGCATCAAAACCAAACCAACTATTGGTCGTGATAAACACACCGAACTGAATAGATTCCCAAGAGAGCCAACATGTCTGAGGGGGGAAAAACATACTCTAACTTGTACTACTCCCTTTTTAATATGCATTTAGATAACAAAACTTATTCCCACTAGAATTCTTGTATATAGGTATATTGGTGTGCTGAGAAGGTATGATGGTTCAATTACGTGATTTTTTGACCTGGAACAAAATGGCAAGCCTTGGTAAAGCTCGATTTGTCATCCCATTCCGGATTTGTGGTCGTTAGGGTCGCGGTCCTGGTCCAACCCAGGAAAGGGACGTCTATGCTATTGCTTGAGTTGCACAAGCAGTTAATTCGTGAACGACATTTGTGGATGCACGATTAAGGTTGTATTACTAGCTAGCTACCCTCGTCCAGCAAAGAGTGAAGTTTTTGTTTTGTTCTAAGTTAAAATATTTTAAGTTTAACTGACTTTAAAGAGTAGATTATCAACACATTTTTTTTGAAGGGAAGATTATATTTCAACACATATAACACTAAATAAATTTACTATAAAGATATATTGCATTATATATATGCATGAATCTGATTGTATCTATTTAATATCATAGATATTATTGCTATTATTATTTATATAAACTTAGTTAAACTTGCGTTTCTTTGACTTGATATATAAAAATCTTTGCGGGACTTTGGTAGTTACTGCTACTACTAGTTTATCCGGCCCAGGCCAGGACGAGCACAAATAAACTAGTTTCCAGCATGTCTTACAACTAACATACGGAGTACTTCATCATGTGATCATGTTCGAAAAGTACTAGAAACAAAAATCCATTGACACAGGAACCGGACAGGCGGACAGTAGTGTTATTCGCTGGCCCATTCTATATAAAAAAAACCGTAACTACCCCTTAACGTACGCCTAATGACCTAACCCAACCATCATCTTACGTCGTTCCTCTCGACGTGCAGTCAGTCACGCGCTTTGTTGTACTTATGCGGAATGATGGTCTCCCAAGTGTGGTAGGTGTCACATCAAATATTATATAGAATGTCGTGTTTGAATATTTATAAAAAAATAAATTACAGATTCTTTCAGTAAACTATGAGACGAATTTATTAAGCTTAATTAATTCGTCGTTAACACATATTTACTGTAGCATCACAGTATCAAATCATGAACTAATTAGGTTTAAAAAATTCGTCTCGTAAATTAGTCACAATCTGTGTAATTAATTATTTTTTAATTTATATTTAATACACCATACGTACGTCTAAACATATGATGTGATAGCGACCGGCCGTGGAACTAAACACCCCTTGTTCGTGGACGGGAAATTCAGCTAGCGTCCCCACCACATACACATACACATACACATACACATACACATACACATACGGTAGCGCGCACAGCTGATTCGGCGTTCCCAAATCGGAAACTAAACAAGCCCTTGAATTGGATTCTTCTAATGATCCTGAATTCCTGACGCACAGATACAGCTGCCGCCCCGCATGCTACGACGAACTAGTACTGTTCAGCTATTGTTTTTTACTTTCCATTTCCACCGGCAGATTCCCAGGCTCCGCGTGCCGACGTGAATGGCTGCAGGACGCGTCGGGACTGAAGATGGCAACGAACCCGATCCCCGATTCCCCGCGGGAAATCCTTCCATTAGGGGATGGAGATGGTGTAGAATTAATCCTCATGGGGATGGAATTGATAGAATTGTTCTCTCCGTTGGGGATGGCGGGGACGGAGATGGGACCCTGGTCCCCGACCCCGATCCCCGCATCCCCGCCCCGTGAAGCAGAGCATCAGCAAATCGCAGTAGCCAGCCAAGCCAGGGGCGCAAGGTGTAACACCCCAGGTGTTATGGTTGCTAATTAACCTGCCATGTCATCATATTGCATCGCAAAGCATCCATGATTAGGTCAACCCTGTTATGCATTAACTAAAATGAGTTTACCTTTCTAGGTTTGATGAGCTTCTCAGTGGTGTGATCTGAACCGAAAACCCTAATTTTGAATGCCACCGCAAATACTTAGTCCATGCCCTGCGTAATTTGAGGTGTGTGACTGTGTTACACACTAGTGTCAAGTGTAGGGTATGAACTCAAGTACGAGACGTAAAATGAAGCTCCAAGTTTGAGTTTGAATTGGAATCCAAAAACTTGTCGCGAGTTTTCCGATTCGAATTTGAATTCAAATTTGGGAAATTATTAAAAGATTTTCAAAAGTTAAATTGATCAACCAAGAGTGGCATTTGGTCAACCATGTCATGCTTGTCTAAATGATGCCCTTGGATGATGGTTTGATCATTAAATAATCACCTATTAAGGTAGCAACAAATTTCAATTGAAAATTCCTCCGAAAACCCTAAAATCCAAAACCCTGTTTTACCCCTTTTGAAATAATTCAAAATCTAAGAAAAATTTGCTAAAAAGTTTTAAACCAATTTTGTAGAACTTTTCAAGGGCTACAACTTTGGTGTTTTGAGTTTTCAAAGTTTTAGTGTAAAATGTGGAGCAATTTTGAAAAGAAGAAAATTTCAAATTTGACCCCTTTTTATCCCCAAACTCAAATTTCAAAATGGAGGCAGAATTTGAAATTTGTTTGAGTAGCAAAGTTGTAGGTCTTGGCTAGATGTACAACTTTGGTGTTTGGAGTTTTTGAAGTTTTAATATAAAATCCAAAGTAATTTCTAAATTACCAAATTTCCAAAAAGTGTCCCCTTTTGAATTTAAACTCAAATTTCAAAATCCAGTTCGAATTTGAAAAAGTGTTCAATACAAAACTTGTAGAGCTTTAAATTCTAAAGATTTCATATCTTGGGAATTTTTCAAGTTTCTACATGAATTTGGGAGTAATTTGAGAAAAATAGTTTGAATTTGAAAAGTTTGGGGGGGGGGGGAGCTACAGTGCTCGGCGAATCAGAGTAGGGCACCGCACGACATGGGCGCCGGCGAGCCGCCGGGCAGCTTCCACGACCTTCTCGCGCGCGCCAGGACCGCCAGCGTGATGTCTCGCGTCTTCCAGTGACCATCACCGTGGTCGTGCCCTATATATAGCCGAGTTCACCGTGAGTCGTTTTTCCTCTCTGTTTTACCGCCGCCGCTGCTTAGCTCCGCCGCTCGCTGCTGCCGCCGTTGTGCCGCCACCAGCCACGCAAACCGCACCGTCACGTTCGCTTCGCCCTCGTGCACCTCGTGGTCCAACTGTTCAAGCCTTTTTTTCTCACCCAAATCGCTGCACCACCATTTCCCGTGCCAACTCCGGCGACCGAGCCGCCTCACGTGGCCAGCACCCTCCACCGCCTCCTAGCGCCTCCTTGTGGCTTCACTGCGACCGCTGTAAGCTCCTGTTGCTCCCCGTGCTTTTGCTTTAGATGCTACCGTAGTGGATCGCCGGGACGCCGGTCACCGTGACCGCCGGTCCGCCATGGCCGTCAGGAAGGTCTTCTCGAAGCTATAGCGTAGCCGTTAGGTGTTAAAATGGATTCGCGGTGAAGTGTAGATGCCGTTGAGCAGCTTGGTTGGGTGATCGACGCCGTGATTGTCGGCCGGCCACTGTGCGGGCATGGCCGGGTCGCGGGAGAGAAGGAGAGAGCGGAGGAAGGGGATGACAGGCGGGACCGAGATGTCAGCGAGAGAGAGAGGGAGCGCGGGCGCGGTTGGGCTGGCCTGCTGGGCCGCGCGCGTTGCTGGGCCGCGCGCGTTGCTGGGCCGCACGGGCGCGAGCAAGCGTGGGCGCAGACGCGAGCGCGCGGGTAGGCCGCGCGGTTGGGCCAAGCCAGAGGGAGGGAAGGAGGGGTTGACCCGGAAAGAAAGTTTTTGTTTTGCTTTTTCAAAAATGTGAATAGTAATAGTATTTGTTTATTTCATTAAAAATTCTGTAGAGCTCCAAAAATAATGAAAATTTTTGTGTAAGCTTTTCAAGTTGTAAACTACTTAGGAAAAATATTAAATGCTAAATTTAATTACTTTTTGCAAGTTATTTAATTAGTTCAATTAAATATTAAATGCAACTTCCATAAATTTTAGTAATTAAATTATTAATCCAAAAATCATGAAATTTATTCTAACACTGTTTTAGGCCATGATTAATCCTTAGAAAAAAGTTTAAGCTCAATTAGATGAAGTTTGATTTATTATTAATTATGCCCTAATTAATTAAATGTTTAAATAGTTATTAAATTGTTAACTTTAAGTGTTGTGTGCCTTTTTGATTGAGTGATGACCTTGGGTCACTAATTCTTGGTGATCCTTGGCACCTTAATTTCATGATTGAGCTCGTTAGTAACATGTTTGGTAAGAAACGTTAGTATCGCTTAAGTTATCGCTATTAGTTAGCAGGTTTTACTGTTTTGCGACTGTACCACGTAGAAAAGTTGTACTCAAGTCGTAAACCGTGGCATATCATTATCAAGCATTATGTTATCACCGCATCATGTTAAGACATGTTATATACTCGTATAGTTCCCGCTTTCGAAGAAGTCGAAGTTGGCGAGCAAGTCTCCAGAGAAGAGTGATCGTCGGTGGGTTCCAGACCGGAAGTCGGAGTCTCCGAGTCTGAGTCAGTCGTCACGTCAGAGCAAGGCAAGCCCCGGTGCATTTAAACCCTACCTTGAGTTTTACAAATCTTTATTATTTATACTAGGGTTTACTGTATTAAGTGATTAGGAGTTGAGTGATAACCCAATTGCTGCATTGTCATCCTTGATTATTGTGATATCACCCTTGATACCTGTTTTACTGAAAATGCGTAGTATGCTTCGCTATGCTTATGAGTTAAGCTTTTTAAATGAATGTTTACATGGCCATGATGGCATACTTGATAAATATTGAAATATGAGAATAAACTTGTAAGATCGGGCGGGTGGTTTGGCCACTGCTAACTTGCATTGGGAAATGAGTCTCAATGTAGTGTTTTCGCCTTATCAGTTAAGGACCGTACGTTGTTGGCCCTCGCGTCATGAAGTTTTTATTAGTCTAGCCATGTACCCATGTCGGGTAAGTCTTACTTCGACTATTCCATTACGAGAACGTCTAACCTCGCACTAGGAGTGGAGAGATGGCGAGAGTAGCGTGTACCCTCAGGGCTAGAATTGGGCCGGGTTCGAGGAGTACTGTGCTCTCGAGTGGCGATGGACATGTTCTGGTTTTGAGTTACTCGGGTAAGAGTTGATATATGCAAGATTCGGTTCTACATATGTCATGTGGTTAGGAATCCCCAGCTGGGTAAATGAAGCGGTTCGAATCGTCGTTGCTCCACGAGAAAGGAGTCTTGACCTTGCACCAACATCGTAGTTAAGAACTGGAATCGAAAGAAAGAATGAGAAATGTCTTGATAAGAATTACTTTGATCTAGATTAGGATCACTTAGAATTAGTTAATGAACCATCAATGGTAAAAGTAAAATAATGAAGGTAAGGACTTACTTTAGTAAGCTTTTCTGCAAAAGAAATTTTGATTCTTGAATACCCGTACCTTGATTCCCTAAAGCTAGCATGCCCTTGGAGTCTTTTCTTAGTCGGGTAAGTCTTGTTAAGTACTCTCGTACTCAGGGTTTATTAAACCCCTTGTTGCAGGTGCAGTTCATGAACAAGTCTGCTTTAAGCCTTGTTGCATGACTATTGTGGCTGAAGAAAGTGACGACGAGTAGACTGTGTGGCCTCTGGGCAAGGCACTTCGTTTGTGTGATTATAATAAAGTTACTACTGATACTTCCCTACTACCGGTTTGTAATAATGTTACATAAGGTTTGAAGTTTGGAAATTGTGGTTTGTAAACTTAAGTTATTGTAAGACTTCCGCTAATTTACTCTGATGGTATTTTGAATAAACTGTTGTAATATTGCAATACTCCTGTGATTGGATCCTGTTCGGAGGAAAGCAGGCCTTTTAAGTTATGAGGAACATAAGTACGGTTGTTAGAGGTCATTATGACGATGACAGGTATATGTGGGCCATCATAATTAGGAGGTTCTGTGACAGCTGGTACTAGAGCATAATTACTAGAGTTATTGTAGTATTACTTTACAAAACTTCAAAATGATTTGGATCGAACAAACTTAATATTGATATTTTGGTCCAAATTGCTTTTAGCTTATCCCAATCTACTCTCTATAGTTTCTTTAGGTCATATTTGAAAGCTTCATAGTGAAGTATCATGTTATATTGCCCTAAGTTACAAATGTCGTTGCATGTGTTACTTAAACTTTTCTGTTAGTTCGTAAGTACGATGCATGCATCATGTTTAACTAACTTGCTTAAGTTACCTTCCCTTTTAAAGTGGTTTGGGTTAAGTAAGGTTCAATCCTGTTCATGCTAACCTTCAGATCCCTCCCATCTGTCCTTATCTTTCTAATTCTGTCTTACTCCAGGATGGCATGTGTGAAGATGACTCCTCACAAGAAAACTGGTCCGCAAGGAGTGCCACATCATCAGTTGGCAACCAAAGGTGATGGAGCGAGCAGTAGTCGCAATCCAAACCCGAACTCCCAATCAGAGGTCGCAAGGCTTACGTCAGAGATAGAGCGATTGAAGCGTAACATGCATTTTTGGAAGCAGTGCCAGAACGAGTCTCTGGAAAAGGAGACAGAAGCCAGGGCTCGTGTTCGAGAGTTGGAGCTTTATGCGACACACCTGGAGCAGTACAATACAATCCTGCATAAGGAAGTCCATAGGTTACATGACCTGATGAATCCCAATCATCAGCCCCACGCGGTAGAAGTTGATGTCGGTGCCATGATCATTCGTGGTGGGGAGGATAATGAGGAAGAGGATCCGAAAGTAAATGAACCCATGATGGAAAGTGGGGATGAGGCAAGTTATGTCACTGGTGCAAGTGCTCAGGAGAATGAGGATGGAGTGATAGTGATCAGTGATGATGATGAGGAGTGAAGTGTCGAAATGGATGGTTATGTAATATAGTAGTCTTTCCTGTTTTCTAAGAACCTTAGCAGGGTTGGTTTGCTTGCTTGCGAGCAAATTTGTAAAAAAATAATGTATAATAAGGTTGATGTGTGTACTAGTACCGTACTAACTGCTTTCTAATTTAATAAAGCAATGTAAATAAACATGGTTTGTGTACAACAGATGGACGATACTGGAACTTCTCAGGCTGGGGACAATGCTCCAAATCCCCACCATTTCCACCTACTCTGGCAGAAGCTATTGCAGCGCTGGTCAATGCCACTACTCTGTTGGCCCAGAATCAGAACAGAAATCAGGGTCGTCGGGGCCGAAACAATGGAGGAGAAACCACTTATGTGGATTTCACCGATACCCGTCCACCGGTGTTTTCAAAGGCCGATGAGCCGCTAGAGGCGGATGAGTGGCTCTGAACAATGGAGCAAAAGTTTGAACTTATCCAGTACATGGAATACTAGAAACTCGTGTTTGTAGCACAGCAGCTCAGGGGTGCCGTAGGGGCGTGGTGGACGAATCTGGTCGCCGCATAGCCCGCTGGCCTTCGTATCACTTGGCAAGAGTTTCATGATGCTTTCAGAGCACACTACATTCTAGATGGTGTCATGGCCATGAAGTTAGAAGAGTTTCTCTCTTTAAAACAGGGAAACCAGACAGTTCTTCAGTATGTTGGCAAATTCAATCATCTGTCATAGTATGCAGCCGAGTATGTGAACACTGATGCAAAGAAGAAGAGTTATTTTATGAGGGGTTTGAATACCAAGATTCAGGAAACATTGTTCACATGCTATAATGCCACATATCATGAAGTAGTCAATGTCGCTATTGCTTCAGAAGAGAAGTCCCGCATTCACAAAGAGTCAAAGAAAAAGAAGCAGGTGTTGTCCTGTAACACCCCTGGTGTTAGTTAGCCTCATAATACATTCATAATGCATGATCATGGCATCCTAGTCTCTTATCATGAGCATAGCATCATGTTTGATTAGTAAAAGTGTTGAAACATTCATTTGCAACATTTGAAACAATTGCAACATTTGTGGTTTTCTATGTGCTTCCTTTATGTGTTGCTAGGGTTTTGTGTAGATGACACTTGTGATGCTCTTACATGATCTCTAGTAGCTTAACTATGCATAGGACACCTAGTGGAGCACTGTTCATGTGGACCAAAATGATTAATTTGCCCTCTAAAGGGAGGTTTGACTTGGGGTGACCTACAAAGTGACTCTGTTTGACTGATTAGAAAGTCTAACCTAGAGACCTTGCATGGATGTGCACCCTTAACCAAAGTTGTAGCCAATTTATCAAGGAACAAAAGTCTCAATATGAACATCTCATGAAAATGCTTGGAACATGCCCTAACATGGCCCACAAGTCAGGTATAGGGGCTGTTTTTTTTCAGCACTGAAAAATCAGCTAAGTCTGAATTGGATTGCAGTTTTGAGGTACACCTCTTTGGAGCTTTGTATCTCTCTAACCGTGTTGTTTTAGGTCATGTGCTAGTAGAGTTGTAACAAGTACTCACGTAGCTCTAGCTTAAACCTTACTACGGCTTTCCCTAACTCGGACTAGATTAGGAGTTATACGTCGTTGAAATCTCGCTATCAGACACCACTTATCAGCACCGATTTCTTGTACCCTACTTCCTGGCCCTGTGCCTCTCTAACCGTGCCAAATTGGAGCAAGTGTTAGTAGAATTATAAGAAGATCTCTTGTATCTCTAACCTAAACTCTACTATAGTTTTCACTATTTCTAGCTGGTTTGAAAGTTATTAGTTGCCTAACTGGGCTTGTCAGGCACGACAATTGCCTGAAATGTCGTTTCAATTCGAAGTTCAGAGGTTTGAACTTGTTTCCGTTCGTGGCCAACCGAGGTTAGGAGCTCGACGCCGCGTGGCCAACACGTGTCGAGGCCGCACTGTCCTCGTGTGTTCAAGGTCGCCACGCCGCCTGGAGATCCTCAGCATGCCTTCATTCGCACTCCACCTCCCCTCGCCTCGCACGGCTCCGCCATAGCGCTACCGCAAGCTTCCTCCGGCAAATTCGCCGCCGTTGCTTTGCCATCGCCTCTGCCATCTTGAAGATAGACGCGCCACCCACTCCCCTTCACTCGGTGCACCTTTCCAGAGCACGTGACCGCAAGGTGAGCACGATTCAACCGTCGCTGTCGCTGCCACCGTGACCGGAGCGCCGCCGTGCTCTCGGTCCACCATGGTCGGCGCTCTGTAGAGCTTGGCATGGGCCGGCACCTCTCGTTTCTCGTTGCCTGCATCACATCAAAGGTGTAGCCACTCTTAGCTGCCCGTGCGATGGCCTTTCCATCGGTCGCCGCCGTCGACCCAGCGCCGCTGTCCGCCATCGCCATCGGCAACCGTGCTCCGGTGCGGTAGAAGTTGGGGAAAGGGTATGTCTAGCTGTGGGGGTGACGTGGAGATTATGTAGGAGCGCTCGGATTCACTAGAGGGGTCACCGGTGGCGAGCAATCGCCGGCCGGAGCCGCTCCCCTGTCTGGTGTCCCTGATGGGCGGGGCCCGCCTGTCAGCGCTGGATTTCCCCCTGGGTTGCTTGCTTGGGCCACCGTGGGCCGAGCCACGTTGCCGGGCCACACTGGCACGGGGGCGTGCGCGCGCGTCGCGGGCCGCAGTGGTGGTCTGGGCCGGCCCGAAGTAGAGTAGGGTTCTTATTTTTAATTTTATTTATTTTATTCATGTGCAAACTTCAAAAATAGGTATCTCCTGTTCTGGAGGTCCAAATAAGGTGCTTTAAATTTTGGTGTGCTCTACATAATGTCTAGTTTATTATAAAAATATAATGTGTGCCATGTTTTGTGATGAAATAAATAGTTATTAATTATATCTTTTATTCATGTAGAAAAAGGAGAAAATGATATCTCTTTCTGTGAAGCTCCAAATGACATAAAATTTTTATAGTGAACTTCTCATACCATGAATAGCTTCTGGTTAATTTTTCATGTAATTTGGATGTGGTTTGGTGGAGTTATATAATTATCTTGTTTGCTTGAATGGATCTTGTGTGAATTTTCAGAATTTTTCTATAGATCCAGTAAGGGTGAAACTTGGTGAATGTTTTTCTTATATTAGAAGGATTCTAGGAAAAATATGAAATCTGTTGTTTGATACTTTTCCATAGGGTTTCCTATTTATGCTAGATATAGACATGTCATCTATTATTTTGGATATATCAAGTTCTGCTCATCCAATTGATTGGAAATTTTTATGGTAGCCTACGTGAAGCATTAGGTGGCTACTGTAATTTTTGTAGATTTTTTATATATAGTTTTACTATATGTTTCTTTAATCACCTAATTAACTAAATAAATTATAAAAGAATATTAAATAATTTATTTAGAAGTTGGCACTATGCTTTATGATGTTCGTTTGGTATGCACAACAAGTTGGTAAACTTGGTTTGGTCCAATTGTGCTTTTGAATCGTCATTAATTATTTAAGTTAGTGAATCTGCCATTTCTGGACAGATTTGCTAGTTAAGAGAATTAACCTATGTTAATGATGTTTTAATGCTTGGTGATTTATAGAAAAGTTGTTGAGAATTTCATGAACTAGTTGCTAGTAAATTTTGGTAGCATTTGGACATATAGTTTAGAAATGACAGCTGTTCCAAGTTAGGTTCAGTTTTGGAAGTGCTCTCTGTCTTTTAGAATAGATTCTGTATGTATGCTATTTTAACTTGGTAAATGATGAAATCATGCTTAGATGTTTATAAATAAAATGTAGACAATTTCATAAGCTTTTTATAATGTCCTCTTTTAGGTCATTTAGATTTGTAGAACTCCACTTGTGAGTTTTCTTAGCTACTGTTGATATTATGTGGTAAATACTAAATTGCTGGAATCTTGTTATGTGTGTGTTTGGTCTTGACCTTGTGGAACCTAGTGGTTTCTTAGAGGAACGTGTTAATACCAGAGAGGAAATTTACACCTAATCTTGAAGTGATTTGATTAGGGCACCACATAACTTGGTTTTGTGCTTACAACGTTGCAATGTCATTGCATTCATCTTCACATCATTCATGCACGTCCATAAATCATCATGTCATTTTTGGATGCATACATGAAATTCATTGGATGCATATACATGCAATAGGTGTGCCGAGAATCGTGTTACAAGCGAAGTTCCGCTGGTTCAGAATTATTAATGATGGTTCAGAATTGATGATAATGATAATGATGGCCTTATTATACCTGCTATGGTTAATATTGTTTACTCCTAATAAAGTGATTGCTCTAGTACAGGTGCTAATCTAGATGACAGGTTAATGATTATTAACTCGATGCTTAAGCATTAATGATTACTTATCTGTAATAAGCTTTTCTGCAAATGAGTCAAGCTAGCCCACCTTATAAAGCCTTGCATACTCCTTGGTGTCACCGTTGTTTCTGGTTTTTGTCGGGTAAGTCTAGCTGAGTACCTTCTCATACTCAGGATTTATCCCCCCCTGTTGCAGGTAGCAGATTCGTACTTGTTGCTGCAAGTATTGTCTTCGCCATGTGGGTGTGAAGACTAGACCATATGGGCATGGTCTCTGTAGTATCTCTTCTGGTATGCTTTTGCAGGATGTGACTACGTACTGGCAGTATTTGATTTTAAATGGTTTTAGAAATTATGTTTCTTCCGCTAATCTTTATTTTAGTTTTGTAATAAAATTATTTATACTCCGATGTATGAGAGCTACTTACGAACTGTTGTAACAAGTGTTGTGTTATGTCGAATCACTACGATCTTGGTTGCTCTCGGTTTGGTTTGAAATCCCTCGTGATTTCGTGGACTACCGGAGTTATATGGGCTCAAGTTTGAGAATTTGATCGTTTCGGCGATTGTTTTTGAACTTGTGCTCTTATAATTTGGACGGTTCCGTTATAGCTGGTATCGGAGCAAGATTCAATAGTAAACACGTCATTTGTGTATTTAAACAAAAGCTTTTGTGAAAAATCTTAATTCTAATCTAAAGAGTGTCAGTTGTCATATCCTATATGTCCAAATAAGGAATATTAGGTGGCTTACTAAGGTACTAACTTGGGGGTTCTTGCTTATTTTTTGTTTCGTTGTCCATACGGCGTGCTATTGTATGGATGCCATCCGTTTGGGTGGTAATGTATGGATCAAAATACCTCTACGCCCTGGTAAGTGGGAGTTGTGAGAGCATGACCGTCTAACCATCGGTCTAGGGGAGAGTAGTTGTGGATACTCGCATACTTACATGTCCAACCATGTATCTATGAGGGTACTTAATTGTGGGTAAACCTATCGGTTAGCTTTGATACTAAAGTATATACATTGGGGGATGTATGTATGGAAAGTATTTAGTTTATTGCTTTCTTGTATGCTATATTGGGAATTGTTGGGCTGAAATGCAAATTTCTGCAGGTACACTAACAACGATCCCTGTAGAGCGACTAGTTATCGTTATTGAGAGAACGTGCGTATGCCACCGAACTATACGCTAGAAATTTTAAATTCTTCCTAGGTTTGTGAGGACGTACGATTCGTGCATGCACCATGTTCGCATCATACATTGCATTCTGCATTACTCCCTTCCTTATAAATTGCTTATTCCGTTCTTTAAAAAAAAATTCTTTCCTCTAAATAGTTGTCCCATAAATAGTTACATTTCTTTCATGAAGAATTGTGGTAGTCAACCAACCTAGTGGAGTGGTCAGTAGTGTCAGCCTTGAAACCAAATTCATACCTAGCCCGGGAAGGAAAACAAGATACAATTTCAAGATGTATCGCCTCGAGTTGGGATGTGTTTTGATCTGTAACTCGCCTCTCCATTGCTTCTACCCTTGTATCCATCCTTGTTTGCTACCCTCTCTTTGGATGATACTATTTCTACACGCCTAATTCCTGAAACATGAGGATTCCTCATGGGTGTGTGTTCGGTAATGGTGTTGCGATTAGTACTCCATAGTGCCACGATGAAACCAGGAGCCTCCTGTGGCGCGCGACACAAGGTTGTGCTGCTCGGCACGCGTAGGTATCAAGGGTTGCTAGTCATGATCCATTATGGAGCTACACCAATGTGTTATCTTCTCGTAAACCTTTTCCCTTGGATATTGTTCCCTATCTTATCAGAAGATCAGTACCTCAAACCAAGAGATTTCCTTCTTCTGAGATTGGAATTTGGATAGTTGGATATAATCTCTTCCTCCTGCCTATATAATTCGTCAGCAGCCTTCCGACGTCATCAAATGCTTACTAGTTTCAACTACTTGCATATGTCTTGTCAGCTTCGCTCTAGCAGTCGGAGTCGTGGCAATACAGGACTGTCATCATCTCCTCCGCAACCTACCTCTACTAAGTTGCTGCAAGTGCTTGCCGAAAGTTAGCGAGCCTTGGACGAGAGTATCAGAAACCATGTCCATCAGGAACCTGAGCCTGCCCAGTACAACAACTATAAGGATTTCTTGGATACTGAGCCTCCTATTTTTCGAGAAGCAGAAGAACCACTTCAAGCAGACGAATGGTTGAACACTATCGAACAAAAGTTCCGTGTGCTCAAGGTGGCAGATGATATGAAAACAGAATATGCTTCGCAACAGTTGCAAGGACCTGCAGGCATTTGGTGGTGTCATCATCGGAATACCCTGCCTGAGAATATGGAAGTAGTTTGGGATCAGTTCAAGGAAACATTTCGGGGACATTACGTTCCTGCTGGCCTCATGGCAATCAAGCACACCGAGTTTATGAAGCTCACCCAAGGAGACAAAAGCGTAACAGAATATCTACATGCTTTCATCAGCTTATCAAGATATGCTCTAGAATTTGTTAATATGGAGGTTAAGAAGATCGCAAGTTTTAAAAGAGGGCTGTGTCCCAAATTGATGAAGGCCATGTGCAATAACAAATGTGCAACTTTCCACGAGTTTGTCAGTGATACTATACTTCAAGAGAACTGTAATGCTGTGTACGTTGCTTCTAAGAGCCATGAGAAATCTCATGAATCTAATGCACCAACGAACAATACTCTGGTGGTGATTACACCTCAATATTATTCGCCTGGCATATCTACTCGATATCACCCATATCAGAAATAGGATCCGGTCAAGAGGAGCAGTATTAAGAAAGGAAAGCCTAAGGCACCGCCAAGTAACCGGCCATGTTGGAATTGCAAGATGTCAGGTCATTGGGCCAGAGATTGTCCTCTCCCGCAGAAGAAATCAAATGATAATAAGGCAGATGTGTCTAAAGGATGGGTTCGATACACCACGGTGGAATCCATTCCTACGGGTGAAATTATCACTGCTGGTGCATTTTTAGTGAACCAACATCCTGTAATCGTGCTGTTTGATTCAGGTGCTTCCCACTCTTTTATCAGTTCAACGTTTGCAGCCAAGCCTGGTATGAAGGTCGTTACTTTAGATAATAGTGGTTATAATATTAGTGCTGCCGAAAATAATATTTCAACCAACCAGTTGGTCTTAGGAGCAAAGATCGAGATAGAAAGACGTCTATATGATCTAGATCTCATGGTATTACCCAGATTGGGCCTAGATGTAATCTTAGGTATGAAGTGGATGAGTGAAAATGGTGTTCTGATCGATACCTCTACAAGAGTGGTTATGTTGAGGGATCCAAAAGATCAACAAGCTTTTCTAGTGCAACTTCCTCGAGATGTTAGTCCTCAGACTACAGTTAACGCTATGATAGCAAAAGCAAGAGAGATTACAGAAGTTCCTGTAGTGTGTGAATTTCTAGATGTTTTTCCCGATGAATTGCCAGGATTACCTCCAGATCGTGATCTAGAATTCAAGATTGAGTTAATTCCAGGTACCGCACCAATTTCTAAAATACCATATAGAATGCCGTCGAATGAGTTAACTGAACTCAAGACACAACTTAGCGAATTTTTACACAAAGGGCTGATCTGTCCTAGTTCTTCTCCGTGGGGTTGTCCTGCTATCTTTATGAAGAAGAAGGACCAGTCTCTGCGTATGTGTGTAGACTATCGACCACTCAATGCAGTCACTATCAAGAACAAGTATCCGTTGCCTCGTATTGATATCTTGTTTGATCAGTTATCTAAAGCAAAGGTATTCTCGAAGATTGATCTGAGATCTAGTTATCACCAATTTAAAATCCGTCCAGAAGACATACCAAAGACCGCTTTCTCTACCAGATACGGGTTATATGAATATCTTGTCATGTCTTTTGGTCTGACCAATGCTCCTGCACATTTCATGTACCTGATGAATTCAGTATTCATGCGAGAGCTGGACAAGTTTGTGGTGATATTCATTGATGATATCCTCATCTATTCTGAAAATGAAGAAGAACATGCCAAGCATCTAAGAATTATTTTATCCAGATTACGTGAACATAAGCTCTACATCAAGTTCAGCAAATGTGAATTCTGGTTAAAGAAGATACCTTTCCTCGGTCATGTATTGTCTGGTGAGGGAATTTCAGTAGACCCGACTAAGATACATGAAGTTTTGGATTGGAAGGCACCAACTACAGTCCATGAAGTTCGGAGTTTTCTTGGATTGGCTGGCTACTATCGTCGTTTTATCCAGGATTTCTCTAAGATAGCTAAGCCTATGACTCGACTACTTGAGAAGGATAGAAAGTTTGATTGGACTCCGGAGTGTGAGCAAGCTTTTCACACTCTACGGACCTTGTTGACATCAGCTCCTGTATTAGCGCAACCTAATATTGAGAAACCGTTTGATGTGTATTGTGATGCATCGAGTACTGGTTTAGGTGGCGTACTTATGCAAGAAGGCCGAGTTATTGCGTATGCTTCACGTCAGTTAAGAAAACATGAAGTTAACTATCCGACTCATGACTTGGAGTTAGCTGCTGTAGTGCATGCTCTGAAAATCTAGAGACACTATTTGCTTGGAAATATATGCAATATTTATACAGATCACAAGAGTCTTAAGTACATATTTACTCAACCTGAGTTAAATATGCGTCAGAGAAGATGGTTAGAGTTGATTAAGGATTATAACCTCCAGGTGCATTACCATCCTAGTAAAGCAAATGTAGTTGCCGATGCCTTGAGTAGAAAATCTCATTACAACTCTTTGATAGAAGAAGATTTTCATTTATCTCATCTCTTGCATCCTGTTGTACTCCATCATATCACTATGGATTGTTCTTTGAGAAGTAGAATCATTGAGTTACAAAAGACTAATACTGGTGTATTTCACCTCAAGAGAAAGATAAAAGAGCAAGAAACTAAGCATTTTCGAATCGATGAGAAGGGAATTCTCTGGTTCAAGGATAGACTCGTGGTGCCAAAAGATAGAGAACTCAGAAATCAAATCTTATCTGAAGCCCATTCTTCTAAGTTGTCCATCCATCCTGGTAGTAGTAAGATGTATCAAGACCTCAAGCTGTACTATTGGTGGACCAAGATGAAAAAGAAAATTGCAGCCTACGTCGCTAGGTGTGATCATTGTTGTAGAGTTAAGGCCATTCACCTGAAGCCTGGTTTACTCTAGCCTTTGTCTGTTCCCGGTTGGAAGTGGGATGACATTGTTATGGACTTTATTGTTGGATTACCAACCATCCAAAAAGGTTTTGATTCTATTTGGGTTATAGTAGATCGTTTGACAAAGTCTGCTCACTTTATCCCCGTGAAGAGTAACTATCACCCATACCAATATGCTGATATTTACTTCCAAGAAGTCGTACGTCTTCATGGAGTGCCTAAGTCTATTGTCTCTGACAGAGGACCACAGTTTACTGCTCGTTTTTGGGAACACCTACATCAGAATCTTGGAACTAATTTGGTCCATAGTTCTGCTTATCATCCACAGACGTCGGGGCAGACTGAGCATGTGAATTAGATTCTTGAAGACATGCTTAGAGCTTGCATCATCTCTTGTAATGGATCCTAGGAGAAATGGTTGCCTCTCGCTAAATTCTCTTACAACAACAGTTATCAAGAGAGCATCAAGATGGCTCCATTTGAAGCTTTATATGGTCGTAAGTGTAGAACTCCTTTGAACTAGGTGGAACCAGGAGAAAGAAGATTCTATGGTATTGACTTTGTAAAAGAAGCCGAGGAGCAAGTTCGTGCTATATAGAAAAATATAGCAGCTGCTCAGGCTAGACAAAAGAGCTATGCAGATAAGAGGAGGAAACCTATTGAGTTTAAAGTAGGTGACCATGTCTATTTGAAGGTGTCCCCTATGAGAGGAGTAAAGCGTTTTGGGATCAAAAGAAAGCTTGAGCCTCGATATGTTGGACCTTATCGGATTATTGAGAAAAGTGGAAGAGTAGCCTATAAGCTCAATCTACCTCGTGTAATGGGAACTATTTTTCTAGTTTTCCATGTTTCTCAATTAAAAAAATGTCTTCGTCTTCCTGAGGAAAGAGTAGAAGCGAGGCGCATCAAGCTGAAATCCGATCTTTCTTATGAGGAGAAACCGGTATATGTTCTAGATACTCTGGAAAGGGTGACTCAAAATCGAGTAATCAAATTATACAAGGTGGTTTGGAGTAATCACGGTGAACGTGATGCAACTTGGGAAAAAGAGGATTATTTAAAGGACAACTATTCCACTTTCTATGTAAAATGGTACGACTTTCAAATCTCGGGACGAGATTTTTATAAGGGGGAGGGCTGTAACACCCCTGGTGTTAGTTAGCCTCATAATACATTCATAATGCATGATCATGGCATCCTAGTCTCTTATCATGAGCATAGCATCATGTTTGATTAGTAAAAGTGTTGAAACATTCATTTGCAACATTTGAAACAATTGCAACATTTGTGGTTTTCTATGTGCTTCCTTTATGTGTTGCTAGGGTTTTGTGTAGATGACACTTGTGATGCTCTTACATGATCTCTAGTAGCTTAACTATGCATAGGACACCTAGTGGATCACTGTTCATGTGGACCAAAATGATTAATTTGCCCTCTAAAGGGAGGTTTGACTTGGGGTGACCTACAAAGTGACTCTGTTTGACTGATTAGAAAGTCTAACCTAGAGACCTTGCATGGATGTGCACCCTTAACCAAAGTTTTAGCCAATTTATCAAGGAACAAAAGTCTCAATATGAACATCTCATGAAAATGCTTGGAACATGCCCTAACATGGCCCACAAGTCAGGTATAGGGGCTGTTTTTTTTCAGCACTGAAAAATCAGCTAAGTCTGAATTGGATTGCAGTTTTGAGGTACACCTCTTTGGAGCTTTGTATCTCTCTAATCGTGTTGTTTTAGGTCATGTGCTAGTAGAGTTGTAACAAGTACTCACGTAGCTCTAGCTTAAACCTTACTACGGCTTTCCCTAACTCGGACTAGATTAGGAGTTATACGTCGTTGAAATCTCGCTGCCAGACACCACTTATCGGCACCAATTTCTTGTACCCTACTTCCTGGCCCTATGCCTCTCTAACCGTGCCGAATTGGAGCAAGTGTTAGTAGAATTATAGGAAGATCTCTTGTATATCTAACCTAAACTCTACTACAGTTTCGGCTATTTCTAGCTGGTTTGAAAGTTATTAGTTGCCTAACTGGGCTTGTCAGGCACGACAATTGCCTGAAATGCCGTTTTAGTTCGAAGTTCAGATGTTTGAACTTGTTTCCGTTCGTGGCCGACCGAGGTAAGGAGCTCGACGCCGCGTGGTCAACACGTGTCAAGGCCGCACTGTCCTCATGTGTTCAAGGTCGCCACGCCGCCTGGAGATCCTCAACATGCCCTCATTCGCACTCCACCTCCCCTCGCCTCGCACGGCTCCGCCATAGCGCTGCCGCAAGCTTCCTCTGGCAAATTCGCCGCCGTTGCTTTGCCATCACCTCTGCCGTCTTGAAGACAGACGCGCCACCCACTCCCCTTCACTCGGTGCACCTTTCCAGAGCACATGACCGCAAGGTGAGCATGATTCAACCGTCGCCGTCGCTACCACCGCGACCGAAGGGCCGCCGTGCTCTCGGTCCACCATGGTCGGTGCTCTGTAGAGCTTGGCATGGGCCGGCACCTCTTGTTTCTCGTTGCCTGCATCACATCGAAGGTGTAGCCGCTCTTAGCTGCCCGTGCGATGGCCTTTCCGTCGGTCGCCGCCGTCGACCCAGCGCCGCTGTCCGCCATCGCCGTCGGCAACTGTGCTCCGGTGCGGTAGAGGTTGGGGAAAGGGTATGTCTAGCTGCGGGGTGACGTGGAGATTACGTAGGAGCGCTCGGATTCACTGGAGGGGTCACCGGCAGCGAGCAATCGCCGGCCGGAGCCGCTCCCCTGTCCGGTGTCCCTGACGGGCGGGGCCCGCTTGTCAGCGCGCTGGATTTCCCCCCTGGGTTGCTTGCTTGGGCCGCCGTGGGCCGAGCCACGTTGCCGGGCCACGCTGGCACGGGGGCATGCGCGCGCGTCGCGGGGCGCAGTGGTGGTCTGGGCCGGCCCGAAGTAGAGTAGGGTTCTTGTTTTTAATTTTATTTATTTGATTCATGTGCAAATTTCAAAAATAGGTATCTCCTGTTCTAGAGGTCCAAATAAGGTGCTTTAAATTTTGTGTGCTCTACATAATGTCTAGTTTATTATAAAAATATAATGTGTGCCATGTTTTGTGATGAAATAAATAGTTATTAATTATATCTTTTATTCATGTAGAAAAAGGAGAAAATGATATCTCTTTCTGTGAAGCTCCAAATGACATGAAATTTTTATAGTGAACTTCTCATACCATGAATAGCTTATGGTTAAATTTTCATGCAATTTGGATGTGGTTTGGTGGAGTTATATAATTATCTTATTTGCTTGAATGGATCTTGTGTGAATTTTCAGAATTTTTCTATAGATCCAGTAAGGGTGAAACTTGGTGAATGTTGTTCTTATATTAGAAGGATGCTAGGAAAAATATGAAATCTGTTGCTTGATACTTTTCCATAGGGTTTCCTATTTATGCTAGATATAGACATGTCATCTGTTATTTTGGATATATCAAGTTCTACTCATCCAATTGATTGGAAATTTTTATGGTAGCCTATGTGAAGCATTAGGTGGCTACTGTAATTTTTGTAGATTTTTATATATAGTTTTACTATATGTTTCTTTAATCACCTAATTAACTAAATAAATTATAAAAGAATATTAAATAATTTATTTAGAAGTTGGCACTATACTTTCTGATGTTCGTTTGGTATGCACAACAAGTTGGTAAAATTGGTTTGGTCTGATTGTGCTTTTGAATCGTCATTAATTATTTAAGTTAGTGAATCTGCCATTTCTGGACAGATTTGCTAGTTAAGAGAATTAACCTATGTTAATGATGTTTTCATGCTTGGTGATTTATAGCAAAGTTGTTGAGAATTTCATGAACTGGTTGCTGGTAAATTTTGGTAGCATTTGGACATATAGTTTAGAAATGACAGCTGTTCCAAGTTGGGTTCAGTTTTGGAAGTCCTCTCTGTCTTTTAGAACAGATTCTATATGTATGCTATTTTAACTTGGTAAATGATGAAATCATGCTTAGATGTTTATAAAAGAAATGTAGACAATTTCATAAGCTTTTCAGAATGTCCTCTTTCAGGTCATTTGGATTTGTAGAACTCTAGTTGTGAGTTTTCTTAGCTACTGTTGATATTATGTGGTAAATACTAAATTGCTGGAATCTTGTTATGTGTGTGTTTGGTCTTGACCTTGTGGAACCTAGTGATTTCTTAGAGGAACGTGTTAATACTGGAGAGGAAATTTGCACCTAATCTTGAAGTGATTTGATTAGGGCACCACATAACTTGGTTTTGTGCTTACAACGTTGCATTGTCATTGCATTCATCTTCACATCATTCATGCACGTCCGTAAATCATCATGTCATTTTTGGATGCATACATGAAATTCATTGGATGCATATACATGCAATAGGTGTGCCGAGAATCGTGTTACATGCGAAGTTCCACTGGGCGTGGAACCTGAAGTTGAAGTCCATTCGAGAACTGGAGGTCCAGTCCGACGAAGCCGGAGAAGACGTGGGAATCGTTCTTGAAGTCGAACCTTGATCTCTCTTCTTTCGGTTAAGGCAAGCCCCGGAGCATTATAAGCCTCCTACTTTCAAAGTAATTATCTATATATACATGTTATATGTATTGTTGCATTACGTGATAGGAGTTGGTTGGAAACCCTTGCTGCACTGATAACACTCCTTGTCCAGCAATTCGAACCTTGAATCCTATGTAGACAGGATCGTATCTATACTTAGCCCTGCTAAATTAGACCGGTAGAAGTCGGGTGATGTCCTGTTACCTGCGAGATATAGGGCTTTGTCTGGTCACGGTTGGCTATATTTGCTATCGTGAAAGTGAACCATGTGTAATAAAATGAAATGAGACCGGGCGGGATGATGATAGTGAAACAACAAGGCATGGAGGTCTTGGGTGTGGATCTATCCCCGTCTGTGTCGATTAAGGACCGAGACCTGGAGCCTTCTATGTCATTTTGAACGCATGCCTGACATTTAGTTGGCCGACCTGAGGTTGCCGACCGTGAAGCCTAGTAGCTCAACTCAGGCTGCGAAGTCAAAAAGTGAAAGTCACCTCGGAAGGGAGCCAGAGGGTCCAAGGGCAGGTGAGTTAAAAGTCCTGAGCATCCTGGCCACTGGTATCCCCGAGAACGCGGCGCTGTTCGGGCCCACCCTGAGTTGTACCAAAGGTTATCTACGACTGCCTTTAGCGGGGTTTGCCGGGTGAGTGTCAGGAATACCCCCTCAGCTGAGTTGGAATCGATTCGAGTCGCCGTCTCTCCCGGATAGTGAGAAACTTGACTGGTTATCTCTAGCGTAGATACACTAATTATTAATGATGGTTTAGAATTGATGATAATGATAATGATGACCTTTTTATACCTGCTATGGTTAATATTGTTTGCTCCTAATAAAGTGATTGCTCTAGTACAGGTGCTAATCTAGATGATAGGTTAATGATTATTAACTCGATGCTTAAGCATTAATGATTACTTATCTGTAATAAGCTTTTCTGCAAATGAGTCAAGCTAGCCCACCTTATAAAGCCTTGCATACTCCTTGGTGTCACCGTTGTTTCTGGTTTTTGTTGGGAAAGTCTAGCTGAGTACCTTCTCGTACTCAAGGATTATTCCCCCCTGTTGCAGGTAGCAGATTCGTACTTGTTGCTGCAAGTATTGTCTTCGCCATATGGGTGTGAAGACTAGACCATATGGGCATGGTCTCTGTAGTATCTCTTCTGGTATGCTTTTGCAGGATGTGACTACGTACTGGCAGTATTTGATTTTAAATGGTTTCAGAAATTATGTTGCTTCCGCTAATCTTTATTTTAGTTTTGTAATAAAATTATTTGTACTCCGATGTATGAGAGCTACTTACGAACTATTGTAACAAGTGTTGTGTTATGTTGAATCACTACGATCTTGGTTGCTCTCAGTTTGGTTTGAAATCCCTCGTGATTTCGTGGACTACCGGAGTTATATGGGCTCAAGTTTGAGAATTTGATCGTTTCGGCGATTGTTTTTGAACTTGTGCTCTTATAATTTGGACGGTTCCGTTACATGTCCAGCTCATCAGGCGGCATTAAGAAGCGCCAAAGGTTTATCTACCACCCTCAGAATCATTTCCGCCATCCTTATCGTCCACCGCAATACCAAGCTCGATCATAGACGTTTATCCATCCTGCCGCAATCCAGCAATATCCACAACAGCCGAATGCCCGTATACAAGGCAGTACAACCCCAATTATCTAAGAGCTCCCGTACGACAACAACAACAGCCTTAGAGTAAGAATAATAATCTGAATGTCTAGAAGGGTAAGGGTGAAAAGAAGAATACGGGATGTGTATTTTACACTCAAGCAAGTGCAATTCCAGAGGGAGAACCTGTTATGATAGGTATGTTCCCTGTTGCTAATCATCCAGCAGTACTATTATTTGATTCTGGTGCATCGCATACATTCATAAATCGCACCTTTGTTACAAAGCATGATATTCCAATTATGGGAACACAAGAGGATTTCTTTATTCAGTCGCCCGAGGGACGACTGTGTACTAAGGAGATGGTACGTGAAGTACCTATAGAGTTGGGTGGGCATATATTTCCTACCTCAATGATAATATTATAGAAACAGGATATAGATGTAATCCTGGGTATGAATTGGATGTACCAACGAGGAGCTATTATAGATGCACTGCGCAAAACTATACGGTTGAACTTGCTAGATAATAAATCTCATCTTCTTATCCAACTTCCTATTCCAAAGAGAACCGTTGAGAGGATATGTGCAACTTCAGTGAAAGAAATTTGTGATATACCAGTAGTCTGTGAATTTTCAGATGTGTTTTTAGATGATCTACCTGGTCTGGCACCGGATAGAGAAGTAGAATTTGTAATTGAGTTAAAACTTGGTACTGCCCCAATATCCAGGAGAGCTTATAGAATGCTACCAAATGAATTGGCCGAACTCAAGGTTCAATTGCAAGAGTTGCTTGAAAAAGGTTTCATCAAACCCAGTTCATCACCGTGAGGATGTCCGGCTCTTTTTGTCAAGAAGAAGGATCAGACTTTAAGGATGTGTGTTGACTATCGTACGTTGAATGAAGTAACCATTAAGAACAAGTACCCGTTGCCTCACATTGATATACTTTTTGATCAACTTACGGGGGCAAAGGTATTTTCAAAGATCGATCTTCGATCGGGGTACCATCAAATCAAGATCCGACCAGAAGATATTCCAAAGACTGCATTCACTACTAGATATGGATTGTATGAGTATCTAGTTATGTATTTTAGCCTCACTAATGCACCAGCACATTGCATGTATTTGATGAACTCAGTTTTCATGTCGGGGCTTGACAAGTTTGTGGTTGTCTTTATTGATGATATTCTGGTATACTCCAAAAGTGAAGAAGAACATGCTGAGCACCTTAGGGTTGTTCTGACTCGTCTGAGAGGTCATCAACTGTATGCCAAGTTTAGTAAATGTGAGCTTTGGTTAAAGAAAGTACAATTCTTAGGACATGTGTTGTCAGCCGAGGGAGTAGCAGTTGATCCTGGTAAGGTGAAAGATATCTTGAATTGGAAACCACCAATCTCAGTTCATGAAGTCCGAAGTTTTCTAGGAATGGCGAGTTACTACCGTCGATTCATACCTAACTTTTCAAAGGTAGCCAAGCCAATCATGGAGTTGTTGAAAAACCAAACCAAATTCATCTGGTCTCTAGAATATGAGAAGACTTAGAATTCTAAAGAAGTCACTGACAACTGCTCTAGTTTTAGCACAACCAGATATAGAAAAGCCATTTGATGTATACTGTGATGCCTCTGGTATTGGCCTTGGTTGTGTATTAATGCAAGAAGGTAGAGTCATTGCTTATGTCTCGAGACAGTTGAAGCGTCATGAAGAGCATTATCCAACTCATGATCTTGAACTAGCAGTTGTGGTTCATGCATTGAAAATCTGACATCATTACTTGTTAGGTGATACTTGCCACATTTATACAGATCACAAAAGCTTGAAGTATATCTTTACTCAGTCAGAACTGAATATGAGGCAAAGAAGGTGGCTTGAGTTAATAAAGGATTATGATCTAGAAGTGCACTATCATCCTGGAAAAGCAAATGTTGTTGCTGATGCACTTAGTAGAAAGAATCATTGCAATTGTATGACTGTGAAGCCAATGGATTATAGTTTGTGTTACGAATTGGAAAAGTTAAATATTGGAATAGTCCATCAAGGTCAGTTAACCAATGTTACTGTGGAATCAACAATCAAAGATCAGATTATATCTGCTCAGAGAAAGAATTTCGGTATAGCCCACATCAAAGAAAAAGTTTGAACAGGTCAACAGACAAATTTCGGTATTGATGATACTGATGTGTTGTGGTTCAAGAACCGGTTAGTGGTACCAAAAGTTCCAGAGTTACGATAGCTCATTCTTGATGAAGCACATAATACAAGGTTTTTTATTCATCCAGGGAGTAATAAGATGTATCAGGATTTGAAACAGAGATTCTGGTGGACTAAAATGAAAATTGAGATTGCTAAGTATGTTGCCAGATGTGACACTTGTCGTAGAGTGAAGGTTGAACACTTGAAGTCGGTAGGAATGTTACAACCCTTACCCATTCCATCTTGGAAGTGGGAAGATATCAGTATGGATTTCATTACTGGTTTACCCAAGACCTCAAGAGGCTTTGATTCAATTTGGGTTATTGTAGATCGTTTGACTAAATCAGCTCACTTTGTACATGTGAAGACTGACTATAGAGCATCTAGATATGTAGAAATATATGTTGCTCGGATTATGAGTTTGCATGGAATACCCAAAACAATTGTTACTGACAGAGGTACTCAGTTTGTTTTGCAATTTTGGAAACAATTTCAAAAGTCACTAGGTACTAAACTTCTTTACAGCACAGCTTATCACCCGCAAACTGGGGGACAGACTGAAAGAGTAAATCAAATTCTAGAAGATATGTTAAGATCTTGTGCTCTCACTTATCAAGATCAATGGGATGAATGTTTACCGTTAGCAGAATTCTCCTATAATAATAGTTATCAAGATAGTATCAAAATGGCACCGTTTGAAGCATTGTATGGCCGTAGATACAGAACTCTGTTGCACTGGTCAGAACCAGGAGAAAGATGGTTTTATAGAGTTGATCTGGTAAAGAAAACGGAAGAAAAAGTCAAGCAGATTCAAAAGAGTTTAAAAGTTACTCAGTCTCGACAGAAGAGTTATGCTGACAAAAGGTGTAGACCCTTGATGTTTAAAGTGGGAGATTATGTTTATCTGAAAGTGTCATCCATGAAAGGAGTTACTCGATTTGGAGTCAAGAGCAAACTCGCACCATGTTATATTGGACCATTCCAAATCATTGAAAAATGTGGAAAGGTGGCATATAGATTAAATTTGCCTGAACAACTGTCAGCCATGCACAATGTATTTCATGTATCGCAATTGAAGAAGTGTCTTCAAGTGCCTGATCAAGTTGTTGATGTTGATGGAGTTAAACTTGAGCCAGATTTGACTTATTCTGAATATCCTATCTGAGTTTTGGATCGAAAGGATCATGTTACCCAAAGTAGAACAATCAAATGGTACAAGATACAATGGGATCAACATTCAGAAGAAGAAGCCACATGGAAATCGGAAGATTATCTGTTGGAGAATTTCTCCGAGGTCTTTGCTTCTATCTAGGTTGTAATTTCTTCTTTAAATTGTAAGCTATCCTTTTCAATTTTTTGTAATGTAGAAAACCCCCTACCTGTTTTGTAGATAAGTTCTGAACGTGTTGTTTGACACGTTTTCTTTTCCATTACTTAACTCAAGGCTTTAAATCTCGGGACAAGATTTCTTTAAGGGGGAAGGGCTGTAACACCTCGGGTGTTATGATTGCTAATTAACCTACCATGTCATCATATTACATCGCAAAGCATCCATGATTAGGTCAACCCTGTTATGTATTAACTAAAATGAGTTACCTTTCTAGGTTGGATGAGCTTCTCAGTGGTGTGATCCGAACTAAAAACCCTAATTTCGAATGCCACCGCAAATACTTAGTCCATGCCCTGCGTAATTTGAGGTGTGTGACTGTGTTACACACTAGTGTCAAGTGTAGGGTATGAACTCAAGTATGACATGTAAAATGAAGCTCCAAGTTTGAGTTTGAATTGGAATCCAAAAACTTGTCGCGAGTTTTCCGATTCGAATTTGAATTCAAATTTAGGGAAATATTAAAAGATTTTCAAAAGTTAAATTAATCAACCAAGAGTGGCATTTGGTCAACCATGTCATGCTTGTCTAAATGATGCCCTTGGATGATGGTTTGATCATTAAATAATTACCTATTAAGGTAGCAACAAATTTCAATTGAAAATTCCTCCGAAAACCGTAAAATCCAAAACCCTATTTTACCCCTTTTGAAATAATTCAAAATCTAAGAAAATTTTGGGAAAAAGTTTTAAACCAATTTTGTAGAACTTTTCAAGGGCTACAACTTTGGTTTTTTGAGTTTTCCAAGTTTTAGTGTAAAATGTGGAGCAATTTTAAAAAGAAGCAAATTTCAAATTTGACCCCTTTTTATCCCCAAACTCAAATTTCAAAATGGAGGCAGAATTTGAAAATGGTTTGAGTACCAAAGTTGTAGGTCTTGGCTAGATGTACAACTTTGGTGTTTGGAGTTTTTGAAGTTTCAATATAAAATCCAAAGTAATTTCTAAATTACCAAATTTCCAAAAAGTGTCCCCTTTTGAATTTAAACTCAAATTTTAAAATCTAGTTCGAATTTGAAAAAGTTTTCAATGCAAAACTTGTAGAGCTTGAAATTCTAAAGATTTCATATCTTGGGAATTTTTCAAGTTGCTACATGAATTTGGGAGTAATT
The DNA here is from genome assembly GCA_038087645.1 of Saccharum hybrid cultivar R570. NCBI lineage: Eukaryota > Viridiplantae > Streptophyta > Magnoliopsida > Poales > Poaceae > Saccharum > Saccharum hybrid cultivar. The sequence goes on along the minus strand of JAQSUU010000049.1, from coordinate 82,065 downwards.
TGAGAAAAACAGTTTAAATTTGAAAAGTTTGGGGGGAGCTACAGTGCTCGGCGAATCAGAGCAGGGCACCGCGCGGCATGGGCGCCGGTGAGCTGCCGGGCGGCTTCCACGACCTTCTCGCGCGCGCCAAGACCGCCAGCGTGATGTCTCGTGTCTTCCAGTGACCATCACCGTGGTCGTGCCCTATATATAGCCGAGTTCACCGTGAGTCATTTTTCCTCTCTGTTTTACCACCGCCGCCGCTTAGCTTCGCCGCTCTCTGCTGTCGCCGTTGAGCCGCCACCCGCCACGCAAACCGCAACATCACGTTCGCTTCATCCTCGCGCACCTCATGGTCTAACTGTTCAAGCCTTTTTTTCTCGCCCAAATCGTCGGACCACCATTTCCCGTGCCAACTCTGGCAACCGAGCCGCCTCACGTGGCCAGCACCCTCCACCGTCTCCCAGCGCCTCCTTGTGGCTTTACTGCGACCGCTATAAGCTCCTGTTGCTCTCCATGCTTTCGCTTTAGATGCTACCGTAGTGGATCACCGGGATGCTGGTCACCGTGACCGTCGGTCCGCCATGGCCGTCGGGAAGGTCTTCTCGGAGCTGTAGCGTAGCCGTTAGGTGTTAAAATGGATTCGCGGTGAAGTGTAGATGTCGTTGAGCAGCTTGGTTGGGTGACCGACGCCGTGATCGCCGGTCGGCCACTGTGCGGGCATGGCCAGGTCGCGGGAGAGAAGGAGAGAGCGGAGGAAGGGGATGACAGGCGGGGCCGAGATGTCAGCGAGAGAGAGAGGGAGCGCGGGCGCGGCTGGGCTGGCCTACTGGGCCGCGCGCGTTGCTGGGCCGCACGGGCGCGAGCAAGCGCGGGCGCGGACGCGAGCGCACAGGCAGGCCGTGCGGTTGGGCCGAGCCAGAGGGAGAGAAGGAGGGGTCGGCCCAGAAAGAAAGTTTTTGTTTTGCTTTTTCAAAAATGTGAATAGTAATAGTATTTGTTTATTTCATTAAAAATTTTGTATAGCTCAAAAAATAGTGAAAATTTTTGTGTAACTTTTCAAGTTGTAAACTACTTAGGAAAAATATTAAATGCTAAATTTGATTACTTTTTGCAAGTTATTTAATTAGTTCAATTAAATATTAAATGCAACTTCCATAAATTTTAGTAATTAAATTATTAATCCAAAAATTATGAAATTTATTCTAACACAGTTTTAGGCCATGATTAATCCTTATAAAAGTTTAAGCTCAATTAGATGAAGTTTGATTTATTATTAATTATGCCCTAATTAATTAAATGTTTAAATAATTGTTAAATGGTTAACTTTAAGTGTTGTGTGCCTTTTTGATTGAGTGATGACCTTGGGTCACTAATTCTTGGTGATCCTTGGCACCTTAATTTTATGATTGAGCTCGTTAGTAACATGTTTGGTAAGAAACGTTAGTATCGCTTAAGTTATTGCTATTAGTTAGCAGGTTTTACTATTTTGCGACTGTACCGCGAAGGAAAGTTGTACTCAAGTCGTAAACTGTGGCATATCATCATCAAGCATCATGTTTATCACCGCATCATGTTGAGACATGTTATATACTCGTGTAGTTCCCGCTTTCGAAGAAGTCAAAGTTGGCGAGCAAGTCTCTAGAGAAGAGTGGTCGTCGGTGGGTTCCGGACCAGAAGTCGGAGTCTTCGAGTCCGAGTCAGTCGTCGCGTCAGAGCAAGGCAAGCCCCGGTGCATTTAAACCCTACTTTGAGTTTTACAAATCTTTATTATTTATACTAGAGTTTACTGCATAAGTGATTAGGAGTTGAGTGATAACCCAATTGCTGCATTGTCATCCTTGATTATTGTGATATCACCCTTGATACCTGTTTTACTAAAAATGCATAGTATGCTTCGCTATGCTTATGAGTTAAGCTTTTTAAATGAATGTTTACATGGCCATGGTGGCATACTTGATAAATATTGAAATATGAGAATAACTTGTAAGATCGGGCGGGTGGTTTGGCCACTGCTAACTTGTATTAGGAAATGAGTCTCAATGTAGTGTTTCCGCCTTATCAGTTAAGGATCGTACGTTGTTGGCCCTCGTGTCATGGAGTTTTTATTAGTACTAGCCATGTACCCATGTCGGGTAAGCCTTACTTCGACTATTCCATTACGAGAACGTCTAACCTCGCACTGGGAGTGGAGAGATGGCGAGAGTAGCGTGTACCCTCAGGGCTAGAATTGGGTCGGGTTCGAGGAGTACTATGCTCTCGGGTGGCGATAGACACGTTCTGGTTTTGGGTTACTCGGGTAAGAGTTGATATATGTAAGATTTGGTTCTACATATGTCGTGTGGTTAGAAATACCCAACTAGATAAATGAAGTCGCTCGAATCGTCGTTGCTCCATGAGAAAGGAGTCTTGACCTTGCACCAACATCGTAGTTAAGAACTGGAATCGAAAGAAAGAATGAGAAATGTCTTGATAAGAATTACTTTGATCTAGATTAGGATCACTTAGAATTGGTTAATGAACCATCAATGGTAAAAGTAAAATAATGAAGGTAAGGACTTACTTTAGTAAGCTTTTCTGCAAAAGAAATTTTGATTCTTGAATACCCGTACCTTGATTCCCTAAAGCTAGCATGCCCTGAGAGTCTTTTCTTAGTCGGGTAAGTCTTGTTGAGTACTCTCGTACTCAGGGTTTGTTAAACCCCTTGTTGCAGGTGCGGTTCATGAACAAGTTTGCTTTGAGCCTTATTGCATGACCGTTGTGGCTGAAGAAAGTGACGACGAGTAGACTGTGTGGCCTCTGGGCAAGGCACTTCGTTTGTGTGATTGTAATAAAGTTACTACTGATACTACCCTACTACCGGTTTGTAATAATGTTACATAAGGTTTGTAGTTTGGAAACTATGGTTTGTAAACTTAAGTTATTGTAAGACTTCCGCTACTTTACTCTGATGGTATTTTGAATAAACTGTTGTAATATTGCAATACTCCTATGATTGGATCCTGTTCGGAGGAAAGCAGGCCTTTTAAGTTATGAGGAACATAAGTACGGTTGTCAGAGGTCGTTATGACGATGACAGGTACATGTGGACCATCATAATTAGGAGATTCTATGACACAAGGCCCATGTAAAAAAGGCCCATTAGCCCCAAAGTATATATACACGCTAACCCTAATTCTCACCCCCACACTCCACTGGTCCACCCCTATCCATCTAGATCCAGTATTCCAGTCCCTTCTCTCGCCGCTGCCTGGCTCTCTCTCTCCTTTTCTTGGGAGTCACGACCGCGCCGCGCTCAGCGATCCCATTCCCCAACGCCGCCGTCGCCTCCCACCCGGTTGGTTTGGTAGCCGCTATCTCTCTCCGAAGTCTGGATCCGTCCACCACAATCTTTTTGCATGTATTTTTGTTGTTCCAGCCTTCGTCCGGTTGCAATTGAACGTCTCTGTATGTTTGTTTTTTTTTTCACCTGCTGTTGCTGTCGTTTGATCCGTTCTGTTTTCTCTTGATGTCAGACTTACTCCCCCACTCCCTAGCGGTGCGTGCAGCGACACGACCGCGAGTGCGCAGCGCACATGAGCGCGAGGCAGCCACCAGCAGCTCGGTAGATCTTCACTCCGTCCAGGTCTCTAGGACTCCATCCTCCATCATCCGTCTCCCGCCGGCCTCGGAGATTCTGTACGTCCACGTGCAGCAGTCGCAGGTCGGCCTCGTTGGATCCTCACCGCCGCAGCTCGCAGGGACATGGATACACCTGGATCTGAATCTCCCATGAGCTCTGATGGAGAAGCAAGGTCAGAAACTCAGAAATCAAATCTCAGAACAATGTAAATTCGTAGTTTAGTTCATACATGTATTGCTAATGCTAGATCTAGTTCTGTGATACATGTATTGCTAGTTTTGTTCGTACGTGAATATAAAGGTTTATAAGTTATTCTAGTTATAAATCATCATCACTGCATCTTTCTATTATCATAATTGCTAATTCATGTCTTGCAATTGTTTGTTTGTAGGTGACAATGAAGAAAAAGCCACCTTTTGGACTTGTCTTCAGGAGATACAAGATGGAATGGAGGTATTATTTGAAAATTGTTAATTGACAATGCATTGTAGCTATCTTTGTTGCCACAAAATTGAGGACTTATTTATCAATTGACTATTGTTGCTTGCTGTATGCAGGGACTTGCACTCCTGTGAGTTTGGAGCTACAACTGTTCTTTTGGCAAGGCGGAACTTCATGACGGCCAACTAGAGCTAGACTACTATAATCTCTTTTGTGCTACTAACCTGTTGTGCAGCCTGTGCTTATCTTTTTGCTGGACACTTGGACACATATGTTGTCATGTGTATGTGCCTGTGTGTATGCTTATGTGCTGGACACCTGGACTCCTGGAGTCCTAGACATCTATGTTGCTGGTAGATCTTTAGTTGCTGGTATGTATCAATGTATGTGACTATGTGGCTAGAGCATGACCTGGACGCCTCGACACAGTGTGTCTTGCTGGTGAACTATGTTGCTAGATTGATTAGACTAATGAGTATCACATGATTTATGAATTTGTGATCTTTTATGAATCTATGAACCTTGCTGCTAGATTTATACATGTGTGAATCTGTCAACCTTGCAAGATTTATGCCTGTGTATGTTGTTTTATGCGGGGACAAAATCCCCGCCGGGGATCGGGGATGGTGAAGGAAGGCTCCCCGTGGTTGTTCACGGGGACGGAGACAGGGAAAATTCCCCTCCCCCCCCCCGCGCGGAGACAGGGATGGTGGCTTATCCTCCGACGGGGAATTCCCCATTGCCATCTTTAGTCAGGACTGTGTCCACTAGCCGTCCAGCCGACAGCCCAACGCATATGCGTGACGCTGATTTGTGATGATGATGCAGTAGTCTTCTTGGGCTCTTCCGCTCCACTCTTGGCTGTGTCTGTGTGCTTTGACTCGGAATACTGCGGCAAATCAATGAATCATCTCCCAACTAAGGCCTCGTTTAGTTACAGGGTATAAACGGATGTCACATAGGGGTATGTATGGGGTATTTGGATACTAATAAAAAAACAAATTATAGAATCCGTCAGTAAACCGCGAGATGAATTTATTAAGCTTAATTAATCCGTCATTAGCCAATATGTTATTGTAGCACTTTTATTATCAAATTATGGACTAATTAGGCTTCAAAGATTCGTCTCAAAAAGTAGTCGCAATCTGTGCAGTTAATTATTTTTAGTCTATATTTAATACTCTATGCATATGTCCAAACATTCGATGAGATAGGATGTAAATTTTTGAAGAAGGAACTAAACAAGGCTTAATAGAGTTAGACTAGCTGGTCCACTATGGACTGCTGCCAATACCTGATCTAGAGGCAGTACCTAGTACTACACTAGTACATACTACTAGATTATTTCAATTAGGGCACTCCTTATGCAGAAACCAGCATGGTTTCTATCCCTATTAATTATCCTGCCATGTAATCATTTTGCTGATGTGGCAAGCAGTTTTATGAGGAGAGAGGGAAAAAATGAAGTAACCGTTTCTAACTTAGACTTTGTTTCTTCACGCGCAACGAAGGAGTTGAAACCGTCGCAGACCGCGTTGTGAAGGAGTGCATGATTTCCATCGACAACTATGGATCCTATGCGTGCTGTCGTTGCCGCATGGCCGCCGCCGACCACGGTGCCTGTCCGCGAACTCGACCACGGTCTCAAAATGTGAGACCCAGCCCATGGGCCAGTTGGGCTAGGTTAAATTCGAAGTTACTATAGCACCGATTACTGTAGCGACGAAAAAACACTGTAGCATTACCGTTTAGTAGGAAGTTGGAGGAGAGCTGAGCCAGCTTACAAGCCTAGACATGAGAGGCTGTTAACTCCGAATCGATCTTTTTACGTGAAGCGAGGATGAAAGCGCAATAGAGTTAATTAGCAGGTGTGACTCATTCAACGTGTAGAGTGGGCCTTAGCCATCTTTCCAGGTCAGCGCGTTACAAATGGTAATTAGAGCCAACTCTCGTAGTTTCACAGTTGCGTATGGCTCGGGAGCTCGGTGTAACACCCTTGGTGTTATAGTAACTAAAAACATGCCATGTCATCATATGCATTGCAAAGCACCCATGATTAGGTTAACTATGTTATGCATCAACTAAAATGAGTTTACCTTCTTAGGTTGGATGTGTTTCTAGTTGTGTGACTCGAATCCGAAAACCCTAATTTCGAATGTCACCGCAAATACTTAGTTTATGCCCTGCGTAATTTGATGTGTATGACTGTGTTATACACTAGTGCCAAGTATAGGGTATGAGCTCAAGTCCAACTTATAAAATAAAGCTTCAAGTTTGAGTTTGCTTTTGGAGTCCAAAACTTGATGCAAGTTTTCCGATTCGAATTTGAATTCAAATTTGAGGAATTATTAAAAGAATTTCTGAAGTCAAACTGGTCAACCAAGAGTGACATTTGGTCAAATATGTGATGCTTGACTAAATAATGCCCTCAGGTGAAGGTGTGATCACTAAATAATCACCAATTAATAGAGTATCAAGTTTCAATTTGAAATCTTTCCGAAAACCCTAAAAAGGCAAAACCCTAATTTTACCCTTTTTGAATAAATCAAAATCTAAGAAAAAATTGGGAAAAAGTGTAAAACCAAGTTTGTAGATCTTTTTAAGGGCTACAAGTTTGGTGTTTCGAGTTTTCAAAGTTTCAGTGTAAAATTTGGAGTAATTTTGAAAAGATTCAAATCTTCAATTTGATCCCTTTTCATTTCCCCAATACAATTTCAAAATGGAGGGATAATTGGAAAATGTTTTGAATAGCAAAGTTGTAGGTCTTGCCTAGATGTAAACCTTTGGTATTTTGAGTTTTTGAAGTTTCAATATAAAATTCAAAGTAATTTTGAATTTATAGATTTCTAGAAAATGTTCCCTTTTCAATTCAAATTCAAATTTTAAAATCTAGGCCGAATTGGAAAATGGTTATAATGAGAAAGTTGTAGAACATTGAAAATTGAGCAACTTTTGTATTTACAGATTTTCAACTTCTGTAGGAAAATTTAGAGTAATTTCTAAAAATTCAGCAGTGGCATTTTTGTAATTAAATCGAACTTCAGCCAACAACAGGGCGACACCTCCTGCCCGACGCCGGCGAGCTTCGAACGGCTTCCAGGCGTGCCTTCGACCGCCAGTTCTGGCTTCAGCGTGTTCGCGACGTGCCACACGTCGTCTTGAGGTCGTCTTCGTCGCCCTATAAAGACCGAGCACCGTCGTCGTCGTGCTTCTCTTTTTCTCTGTTTTCGCCGCCACCGAAGCTCCGCCGCTCGCCGCTGCCTCCGTCGAGCCATCTCCAGCCACGCAAACCACTCCACCGCAATCGCCTCGCTCCCGCGCACCTCCTCGGCCCTGGGACACCCGCGTAGCCGTCGTCTTCTCCGCGCACGGTCGGAGCACCGCCACCACCACCCTCACCGTGACCCGGCCTCTCCGGTCCGTCTCCGTCTTCGCCGAGCGCACCGTTGTGATCACGGTGAGCTCCTGAGTGTGTTTCTCGCTTTGTTTTAGTTGTTACCTCACCGGTGGCACGTTTTCACCGGGATGTCGTGTCTCCGGTCCGCCATGGCCGTCGGGGAGGGGTCACCGGAGTGCGAGCTTAGGTGTTGAGGGTCGCAGTGAGTTCACGAGGTCGGTCGGGTGGCGCTGGTCCATCACAGTTTCACCAGAGCACCACCGTCGTCGAAGTAGTGGCCGACGGCCACCGTTGGCCATGGCCGGTGGGAGGAAAAGGCTGATGGCTGGGGTCGCCTCGTCAATCAGAGAGGGAGAATGGCCGGCCTGGCTTGCTGGGCCGAGCAGAGGGAGTAGGCCGCGCGCGAGAGAGAGAAGGGGAGCGCGCTGCTGGGCCGAGCTGAGAGGGAAGAGGAGAAGCGGCCTAAGTTGTAACAGAACCGTCCAAATTATAAGAGCACAAGTACAAAAACAATCACCGAAATGATCAAATTCTCGCACTTGAGCCCATATAACTCCGGTAGTCCAATGAAATCACGAGGGATTTCAAACCAACCAACATACAAGCCAAGATCGTAGTGATTCAACATAACAAGTCACATGTTACAACCATTTCACAAGTAATTGAATATACATCAGAGTTCAACAAAGTTATTACAACTTAAGTTCAAAAGTAGCAGAAGCAAAGTAATTTGAAACTAACAACACCTTTATTTCAAATATATGCCAGTACTAAGGTCGACTTCCAATAAAAGCATTAGAGAGAAGATAACTCAGAAGGATCATGCCCGTGATCACACTCCGCCTCTACGGCAGGAGTCAACCAACTCTTGCAGCCGCCATGATACATCATAACCTGCAACAAGTGGGGATAAAACCCTGAGTACGACAAAGTACTCAGCTAGACTTACCCGTCAGAAACCAGAAATAAGGTGACACCAAGGCTCATGCAAGGCTGAAATGAAGTGGGGCTAGCTTGACAACATTTTGCATAAAAGCTTAATATAGATGATCAATCATTAATGCTTAAGCATCAAGTAAATTATCATTAACCTGTCATCTATATTAGCACCTGTACTAGAGCACTCACTTTATTAGGAGCAAACAATATTAACCATAGCAGGTATAAATTGAGGAAACCTTTCCATCGTGATCCAATTAACCATCCGTTCAATTTAATTGAATCTACGTTGCCGCTGCTCAAGTCAAGTGCTCACTAACCGGGAGCGACGGCGATTCGAATCGAATTCCTATCCAGCTGGAGGGGTATTTCTAACACTCACCGCGTAGGCCTTTGCCAGGGTCGCACAAGCCACCTTTTCATATGATTCAGGAATCGTAGGTCCGAATGATGTCGCGACCCCAAGGGCGACACTCTGCCAGGTGATAGGGACTCTAACCCCCCCTTGGTCTCACGCCAATGTCCCCAAGCACATCCTTTCTCTCCTCCAAGAAGCAACCTACCATTCGATTCCCGGCCTGAACCACATTACTCGGCTTCGCGGTCGGAACGGCTTATCCGGCTAACTAAGTGTTAGACTGTGTTCAACATGACTCAAGGACGTACAGCGAATCAGTCCTTAAACGACTCAGACGGGGATAGATTCACACCCAAGACCTCCATGCCTTGTTGCTTCACTATCGTCATCCCGCCCGGTCTCATTTCATTTTATTAACACATGGTTCCATTCCACGATAGCAAATATAGCCAACCGTGCCATATATGAATATCCCTATATCTCGCAGGTGACAGGAAATCACCTGACTTCTACCGCTTAAAGCGGGGCTAAGCATCTACTCGATCCTATTCTATGTAGGATTCACGGATTCATATATCTGGACAAGGAATGATATAATGCAGAAAGGGTTTCCAACCAACTCCTACCACATAATGCAATAATACTTATAACATATATATATATATATATAATTAATTGCTTTGAAGATAGGAGGCTTATAATGCTCCGGGGCTTGCCTGGGATCCGACTCAAGTTAGAGTATGTCAGATGAGTTCGCTTGGCGAGCATCCTCTCATCTAGCACTTGCCCGATTCTTCTATCTTCGGGATGGATCCACCAACTCCATCTTCGGGTTTGGCTCCACCTTAGGTCCTTCACGTGCTTCAGCTAACGTACCTAAATGAGGTGCAACAATGCATATGTATGAATGCATAGAAGTGCAATAACAAAAAAATCAAACAAGCATACCAAAGTTCTCATAAACACCTAGAGCTAATTAACTTAACCCACAATAGGGCATAACATAGAAGATTGCAAATACATCAAGAAACAAGTCTCACAAGATTACAGGGTACCACTCAAGTATCATCAAAGATATGAGTCACATTTCAATACCCAAGCATGACAAAGTTAATCAAAGTACTAGAACTAGAAATTGCCATATTCTGGGCATCAGAACAGCAGCTAAGTAATTTAATCATAACTGGAGATCTACAACTCCAAATGACTTGCAAGAAGACATTATGGAAACCTTATGAAATTATATAAATTTCATTTATAAACATCACAGCATGATTCCAAAGTTTAACATGTCGAATTTACACAAATACCGAAACTGGTCTAACAAGACAGCGAGCAAGCAATTCTGTAACCTAACTTTAAACAGCTGTAGTTTCTAAACCATATGGCCAAATGCCACCAAATTTTTAACAGCAGCTAGATCATGAAATTCACAACAACTTTGTTATATCACACAAGACATGAAAACATCATTTGCATAGGGTAATTAACAATATCCTCAAATCTGTTCAGAAACCTCATTTGCAAGAAATAATTATTAACTTATATTGCAAACATATAATTAGACAAAACCAACTTTACCAACATGTCACACAAGACTAATGAACACCAGAAAACATAGTGCCCAATACTAAATAATTTCTTTTAATACATTTTCTTAATTTATTTAGATAAGTAGGTGGAATTATGACCACATCATAAAGATACTTAGTAAATTCTACTAAAATTACAGAAGCCTACACATGCTCCCAAAAGTCTACTGTACAAATTTCAAGCCATTTAGATCAGTACATCAACCTCTATGAAAAAGGCAATCACTATTGAAATAAATCATGTGAGAACAGGTAAAACCTAAAACTCAATATTTTCTGTGAATACCTGGCCATAGAATGAACCAAAATGATAGAGAAACATCATACTAAGGTAATGGAACAACATTTTCTATTTTATCATTTATATATTATTTATAAGCTATTTATCAAGCTATAAACAAGTTAAATCAATAACTTGAGCATACAGTAAGCAATGACCATGAAATTTATACCACAGTACATCCATAGCATAACAAGCCTACCATAAAAATTTCACATCAATTGAAGCAGCACAACTCAAGATATAAAAATAACAAGCAATATAATGTAATTTCTTATTTATCAAGGTCCAATCAAAACCCTAAGAAAACAATGAACAAATAGTGTGTTTAATATTTTTCCTAGCAAGTATATGTCATCACAAAATTAACAAAACAAGAATCACTATTTTAGGAGTTCTAAAACTCCAGATCTTGCTCTGGTTAGGTTTAAAGGCATTTCTAGAGCTCTTTTTCAACTTAAATAAACACATTAGAAAACATCTATAAACATATAGAATTTTATGACTCTACTGCATAGATCTCTTCTCAAGGTTTCCAAAAAGTCCCCATTTGCTAAATTTTGGATTTTCCTAGCGTGAGATATGAAATTTGGAAGGTTTACACAAAATCTGAAATTCAAAAACAGGATTTATCCATACCTAACCGAATTTGCTAGGCGCACCCGAAAACACACCCAAAACAGCCACTACTTAAACTGTCCCGCGGGACCCGCTGCTCGGTTGGGCCCGCCTGTCATCACACAGAGAGGCACTGAGAGAGAGAGGGAGCCGGAGGCTTTCTTCTACCTCCCGCCGTCGGCAGAGGAGGTTGGACGCGCGGCTCCGGCGAGGTGGGGTCACCGGTGGCGGCGGCTGAGGGCGGCACGAGCTCCAACGTGCCCTTGCGCACCCGCAGAGCTGCTCGGCTCAGCCCGAGGCAGTCCATAGCGCCGTGGCCACAGGAGCAGGCGGCAGCGACGGCGGCGGCCCGGTGGCAGCGGTGTTTGGAGGCGCGGAGACCGACGAGGACGGCCGTGTAGCACCGGGAGAACAAGGTGCACTTGCGGCTGGCACCAACCGTGCCCAGGGAAGGGCGCAGCGGCCTGGCCGCGTGCATGGTGCGTTGTGGCGGCCTGAGAAGGGGGCGGAACAGAGGACATCGATTCGGCCACCATTGGAGCTCGCTGGCGGCAAGGGGTGGCGCTCGAGCATGCCTAGGCCAGCACGCATCAGCTTGTGGCCACAGCTTGCCTTGTGACGGCTCGAGGTAGCATGGCCACGCAAGCCAGCGGCAACCGCGATAGGCTCTCTGGCGGCGGCCGGTCATGGCAGCAGCGGCCATGAGAGAATGGCAGCGACTACGGCCCCTATCAAGCGTGTACAAGGCGTAGGGGGAGTTTCCAGGCCGGTGACGGCGTGGCTTGGCTGCAACGCGTGAAGCCATGGGTGCCAAATGGCTCTGCCCGCGGTGGCCATCCATGGCGGCAGTGGCCACGGAGGAGCGCTCAAGCGCGGGAGAGAGCGGAGGAGGGCGAGCAGGGCATCGAGAATGTCGAGTGAGGGGGTGTCTCGGGCAGCTCGGATTCTCCTCATCGCGAGCAGAGGGCAGGGGCACGTGGCAGCCGCGGTGGGGCGCGCTCACGCGCATGGAGGACACGCACTAGACCACGCGTCGGCGGTTGAGGCAATTCATCGAGCACGTGGTGTGCGTGCGTCAGTCCGACTTGGAGGCCATGTTTGGGCCAGCTATGAGCCGAACTGGGCTATGGGCCTAAAAGCAAGATTGGAGCCCACACGAAGCTCTACAATTTTGATTAAGGAGCCATGGTCATTAGTGTTGTAGATTAGGAGATAATCCATCCCTAAATCACTAGTGTCAACACGTTAAACTAGGGCTCGATTTTTGGGGCTTTGCAATGCCAAACCTGGTCAAATTGGTCCTAAATTTTTACATGTTGTTCTCCAATGAATTATTTCCAACTTTCATTTTTGGACCAACTTAAGTTGCTTAACTAATTTCGGAGAACGCGGAATGCCAATGTCGATGACACTGGAATCAGGGCTTTAAATTTCAAAGTGCTGAAATCAGCCCTATTTCTGACTCGTGGGCCCTTTTTGAGCATGTTCCACATATTTTCATGACTTGACTCTTAAACAAAGTTTGTTCCTTATAAAATTCTCTAGAACTTTGTAAAAGGGTGCACAGACATGCAAAGCTTCGAGGTCAGACTTTTGAAATGGTCAAACGAAAGTGTTCTAGGGTCCATACACGATCAACCATCACTTAGAAGCACATTTAGGCAAAATGATCAACATGAACATTGTTCCATTAAGTGCCCTAAGTGTAGTTAAGGTGTTGTAGAGTTCATCTAGAGTAATTTGGATAATTTGCAAGGTTTGGTTGATGATCTATAGTTCCATTAACTTAATGGGACAGATTCCAATAGGAATGGAACTTATCATTTCATGTGACTTTTTGATTCCAAACTTCATGAAACTTTTCTAGGGATCAATATAGATAGGTACTAAGCTGAGACACATGAATATATTGCCATAACACCATCCAAGCATATATCTTTGAAAAGGGACCGATATGTAAAGCAATGGTGTAACATCCAACTTTAGGGTAGACTCATCTCCATAGGTTGACTTGGCATTGTCATCTCCACTTAATCTGTCCTGTTTAAGCTCAAACCCATTACTTAGTGAATGATAAACACCTGGGGTGTTACATAAGTGACTGTTTTTCGTTTTTCTTTTTCCAAAAATGTGAATAGTATTCAATTTTATTTATTTTGTTGTAAATTATTTAGAATTCCAAAAATAATGTAAATTTTTGTGTAACCTCTCTTTACTGTGTACTATTTAAGAAAAATATTAAATGTCCATTTTGTTTACTTTTTGTAAGTCATTTAAATAGCTCAATTAATTAATAAATGGATTTTCCATAATTTTTCTAGGTTTAAATCATTGTTCAAAAAAATCATGAAAATTGTTTTACCACTTAGTTATGATATAAGCTTCCTAAAATAAAAATTTGAGCTTAATTAGACCAAATTTATTTTGTTCTTAATTTATGCTTTATTAATTAATTAGTTAATCAATTAATTAGGGCTTAATGATTAGGGTTGTTTGACTTTGTGATTGAGTGTTGACTTTGGGTCATTAACACTTAATGACATTTAGCATTCTTAATTGATTGTTCAAGCTCTCTTAATTATGTTGTTAAGTCTTAATTAGTGTTATTTCATGTGATTAACGAAATTCTTTAATGAAGTCATTAACGTAATCGAACCCTAGGTTAGGGTTAGGTTAGAAACTTTTGTTATTCAACTGTACCGTAAAGGAAAGTTGTACTCAAGTTGTTAACCTTGTTATGCATCCATCGAGCATCATGTTTATTACTTCATCTTAAGCATACATTATCGTCGCGTGTAGTCCTCGTGAACGAGGAGGTTGCCGAAGTCGAATCCATTCCTGAAGAAGAGCCAACGTCCGTAGAAGTGGGATTTGACATTTGCGGTACTGAACCAGAGCCCGAGTTTCCCGTCGACCAAGGCAAGCCCCGGTTACATTTAACTCTTCCTTGCATTTTGAAAAGTTTACTTCACTTATATTACTGATTTATTGCACTAAGTGATAGGAGTTTAGTGATAACCTAATTACTGCATTACCATCCTTGATACTTCGATATCATCATTGTTACTATTTTTATTTGAAAATGCTTAGTATGCTTAGCCATGCTTAATGAGAAAACTTTAAAAATATTAAGCAAAGTTTGAAGGGTTGTTGGACAACCGCTTGGTGAATAATGTGATGATAATTTGGGACCGGTCGGTGGACTTGCATTGGAAAAGGAGTCCCCATGTAGTGTCTCTGACTGAGTCAGTTAAGGATCGTACCGTTGTTTGAATTGTGTGCGTCGAGACTTTGCAACTGATCACATGCTCCAGTAAGCCTAAGACCTCGGTAATGCCAACATGTGAATGCCTAACCGCGCACTGGGAGTGGAGAGATGCCGAGAGTAGTGTGTACCCTCGTAGCCAAGGGCTAGATTGGAGGTGTACTATACTCTCGGGTGGCGCTGGACCCGATCATGTTTTGGAGGATCCGAGTGAAGGTTGATATCTGTAGGTTAAAGTCCTACATGTGTCGTGTGGTTAGGGATCCCTAGCTAGGTTTAATCGATTCGAATCGTCGCTGCTCCTCGGTTAAGGAGACTCGATTCTCTGTTCAACATCGTAGTTAAGAAATGAAACTTTGGTCAGAGAATCAAAAAGATATTGAATGAGTTATATGATCTAGATTAGAACCACTTACATTCTATTGATAAATAATACTGAAATAAAACCTTGATGTTAAGGATTCACTATTAGTTACTTTTATGCAAAAAGAACTTTGATTCTTGCTGGAACCTCACCTTGATTCCCTTGAGCCTGCATTCCTGAGTCGTTTCACCCTGTTTTGTCGGTTAAGTCTTGTTGAATACTTTTGTACTCAGGGTTTGTTGAACCCCTGTTGCAGGTGCGTCTCATGAGCAGGTGTGTTTCGAACCTTGTTGCATGACCGTCTTTGCGGTAAGTGACGATGAGTAAGATGTTTGGCTCTTGGGCAGAGCGTCGCGTTTTGGTGCTTGTAATAACGTTAATAATGCTACTCCACTCTTACGGTTGTAACACTAAACTTAAGTTTTGTAAGTTTAAAACAGCGAGTTTGTTAACCTATGTTATGTAAGACTTCCGCTTTTGTACTCTGATGTAATTTATTATATAAACTGTTGTAATATTGTAATGCCTCTGAAATGTGATCCTGCTCGAAAAATCGTGGATGATTCAGGTTTCCCGAGGACACCCGATAGACTTCATAAGTTCTATGGTACACATGTACAGTGGTTAGAGGTCTTTAAGACGATAACAGGTACATATGGGCCACATTATTTAGGAGGTTCTACCACACTCGGACAGGTTGTGCATGGCTCCTGTGAGAGCATGACACTTGGGCCGAGGAGCTGGAAATACATACGTGGCTAGGAGAGTTGATCCTGAACATTTCTCCCGTATGGGTAAGCTGGTTCGATGGTGGGTGGATGTGAGACTCAGCCCATGGGCCAGTCTGAATCCAGGGGGTGCTGTAGCTGCAAAACACTGTAGCAGCAAAGTTTAGTACCATACTGGAAGTTGGAGGAGAGCTGAGCCAACTTAAAAGTCTGGACCTGGAAGGTTGTTAACTCCAGATTGATCTTTTTGCGCTAAGCGAGGACGAAAGCACAAGAGAGTTAATTAGCAGGTGTAGTTCATTCAACGTGTAGAGTAGACCTTAGTTGTCTTCTCGGGTCGAGGCGTTACAAACGAGGGTGGGTGGATGTGAGACCCAACCTATGGGCGGGTTAGGCCAGGCTAAATCTGAGTACTGTAGCAATGAGTACTGTAGCTGTGGAAACCACTATAGCGCGAAGTTTAGTAGGTGTGCCAGCTTAAAAGCCTGGGAAGCTATTAACTCTGGATCAATCCTTTTGCGCAAGCGAGGACGAAAGCGCAAGAGAGTTAATTAGCAGGTGTGGTTCATTCAACGTGTAGAGTGGGGCTTAGCCGTTTTCCCGGGTCGAGGTGTTACATTACCGTAGCATTTTATTCTTGTATAGTGTGAAATTGCACCTAAATTAATTATTAGCATACTAACCACCTCTAAAAAACTGATACCAACAATTTGTAAACATGGTTGAGGAAGAGGAAGAGGAAGAGGAAGAGGAAGGAGAGAGATATACAAAGAGGGAAAAGAAGATGAGAAAGAGAAGTAGCAAGCCTCCCTTAATTGTGCATCCTAGGTCCACCACTGCTAGAATTGGAGCAGCTATATACCATAATGGCAATCCATGCCACAACTTAGACTTAACTCAGGCACCACGATGTCCTTTCTTAGTTGTTGAATTCTAGTGCCTCAAAGACTTATAGACCCAAAAAAAATTCAGAGCCAACGTTTAGCCACAAAAGCATCATGATCTAGGTTATTGTAGTCTTTTTGAAAATGAAGTAGTGAATAAACAAAGCCTACTATTGTCCTACAAAAGGTGAAATAGAAAAAAAATATTATTGTTGTCTCATCTCATGGGAGGAGGCGCGGACACAAGGGATCCCTAAAAGTGTGTCAGAATGTATAGTCTCAATACATATTTGGTCGGGACTCCTGTTGGTAATGGTGAAGGATGGGTTTCATCCCCGAAACTATGTTGCTCTCTTTCTCCTCATAATTAACTTATCACGTCAACAAATTTGTTGTTCTGTTATAAATTTAACTGAGATTGAGACTCCGATGAAATTTCCACTAGGACTAACCTCAGCAAATGTATGATTACCTATCATGTTCTTGTACACCAAGTTTTCAATTTGCCAGAATCTAGAAGCCCACCATTTTATTGCAAAAGATAATAGCTGATTAATCTTTTACCAACTAGATTCTCTTGTGGGTCTCTCTCTCTCTCTCTCTTGCATACTAAGAGATTCTTCCTCCATTACAAATTAAAATCCATTTTCAATTTGTCCTTATTTCAATTTGCTTGGCGCCGGCTAAAATCTAGCAAACTATATCCAAATACACAGTATCGAATAAATTCACTACATATTTCATGTTGTACCTAATGAATCTCATTTGATGTTATGTAAAGAAACTAGATAAATTGGCTTAGGATATAATTCCAAAACGGCTTGAAGTTTAGAACGAACGAAATATTTATTTATGGCTTTTCGGAGCCTACATATGGTGGAGATGGAAAACGGCATGTGTTTCTTCAGAGTTGGGTGACCGGATGTACGCAGGTCAACTGTTCTACCGCGATCCACTCAAAAAAAAAAACTGTTCTACCGCGAGCGATGGACGTGGCGGCTTAATATATGCGCACTTGCACAGTATGGGCCACGTTGTCCATCGGGTAGGGGTACTGGGGTCTGTTGCACTTTAAGACTACCGCAGTGGATACTTAAAAGGATATTCAAAAGCTTTAGAGTACGAATATAGAGTAAAAATTGCTCCACTGGGTACTCTAAAACGATACTCTATCATTTATTTCACTCTATATTTAGAGTAGTACAGTGTTTACTCTATAGTGGACAGTGGCGAGCCCCACTAGTTAAACAATGGAAAAAATGCTATAACTCATAAACCAAAAATCCAAATTAAATTTCGATTGTACCATTAAATTCGTCTCAATAAATCCTTCAAAACTAGATCACACATGGATATATTTAGATAAAGTGACAAGTGGGTCCCACAGTGAATAGAGTGGATAGATGATGGATGGGTGTGGGAGAATTGATGAGAGAATAGAGAATGGATGGGTGTGGGAGAATTGAGTATAGAGAAGAAAATCTTGCTAACTAGGACGTACAGAGGATGAATATAGAGGTTTATGACTGCGGATAGCCTAAACATAGTGGTGCTGACCTCCGTGCGCTGCAGCCCACCGCAGCAGTCAAACACAAGATCCCAATCCCAACACGTCAATGCTGTGCGATCGTGACCTACTGTACTCGGCAAATTTTATTTCGCCGCCGTCGTTGCTGTCCAGCAACCAACGCCGCTGCATCTGCAATTCTGATTTCTGCATGCACGATGAATGCGTCGGCGTTGTGTACTAGTACTGCATTTGCTGCTGAGAGCAAGGCCAATAAGCTTAGCTATCAGCAAGTCCACGAAATCTTGAGACATGACAGTAATACAACCGCTTGACTCTTAGCTTGGCTATTAAAAAAATACTCACGTATTTAAGTCACTGAAGTACACCTTGACTTGGTGATCAACACTAAACACATCTCTGTAGCTACTTGTGTTACTGGCACGTTCAAGTCTATGGACATGTTCACAAATAAATCAAACAAGATGTCAGCTGTAGCAAATAAGCAATAATATTATTCGCTGATAAAATATAATGGCTCTTACAGCTAAGTTCACAGCATCACCATAGACTAAGGACACACAAACTTAGAAGGTTAAGAATAAAACATGGTCTGCAGTGCAACTAAAACTTGACTTGCACAGGCGTCAACCCGGCCAGCTGCTTCAGTCGGCAGGCAGAGAACACGTCGGTCCCGCCTGCCCCCACCCCCACGGTACCACCCTGCATGAGGCCGGGCACGCGCCGCGCCGCGCTCGTGGACCGGTCCCGGCCGGCCCAGGCCCACCGCGCGGTCTACGGAGAGAGGACGACGATCGTGGATTCGTGGCGGCGCTGCTGACCACTCCGTTGTCCGTGACTCGTCAGTCGTCGCACCTCGCACGCAGACGCAGCCGGACCCGGGCGGGGACGGGGACGAAAACCACGGCTCAGGACAGGACTCACGAGCGAGGTGGTAAAAGCAAAGGAGGAGGTCACTTTTTTTAACGTAAAACTGTAGGTGTTCTGTCTTTGCAAAGTAGGAAGTACACTGTACATATTTGCCTGCAGTCAGCAGTTACCTTTGCAAAGTACAGTAAGTAGACACGAGACATTTCCGCGCCGCCTTGGCTGCTTCTCAAATTTGGTGCTATGAGTGATGTGCAATTAGACGTGGTGATAGTCTGAGAGATTTAGGATTCAAATCATCAACATGGACAACAACTAATATGTACTCGATCGGTAAGTCCAAATTCTATCTTTCAGTACAAAATGACTATCCTATGCTTAAAGTTAGATCCTAGAATTAAACAGTTTGTGTTCGTCCTTTTAAATTTTAGTGAATTTGACTATAATTTATTGAGATAACTCGGTACAATTGCATGCTACTCTATGGAGACTTGTGTGACTAGATATACAAGTGTCCTCACATCGAAATTTAGACCCTAAAATTTAAAACATCATGTCCACACTTTACTTTTTTTTTGGCAAAATTGGTTGGAATTTGCTGAGGACTTAGTATGATTGCCGCTACTTTATGTTTATTGGTCTGCCTTAATTTTAGCCGAACTTAAATCATTTATGCCTTAATTTTAGCGGAATTGACTAAAAAATGGTTATAGATGATTTAGTAAGACTGTGTACTACTTTGTGGGGATTAGTATGACCAGATATGTATGCACATGGACCCTACCTCAAAAGTCGGATCCTAGAATTAAAAATCCATTGTTCACACTTATTTTTTTGCAAAATTTATTCCTGAAGTTTTTTGGAGATAAGTTGCTACTTGTGCAGATTGGTGTCACTAGATATATACGTGGGGGCTCACATCGTAAACTCGAAAAAGGACTTTAAAAGCCTGTCTATCTCTCGAGTCCAAATAAATCCAATGAACATTGTACCTTTTGAGTTAATCTCCAATATGTTTTGAATTTTATTGTATCAAATGATGGTGGACATTCAAATCCAAATAGCTAGACCCCAAAACAACTAAAGTCAAATTAGACTTCTAATTATTCAAATCTACTCCTACCTCTACGTGCAAGTGCAATCCATCCAGCCTATGAGTTGGGCATTGAATGCTGATGAAATGCTAGCATTAGTTTACCATCCAGAGTGAAAAGCACCAAAATATAGTATACGGCGGCACGTTGAGTTGGACTCGATGTGATTCAAACCATTGGAAAACGAACTACCCTAGTTAGGCATATGTTGAAATTCTCCTCAGCCCTCTTACCCCCAATCTTATTTGTCGAAGCGCCTTGGCAACAGACAGCCGCCCTGCCCTTTATCCGATCGAGCCAAACACAAAGGAGCCATGCGTTTCGGTGCTAGCCCCTCCGATCCAACCACGGTTCAGTTCCAGAGAGAAGCTCGCGCCTCTTGAGTTTTGACCATTGCCCACTGTAATTGTTGTGAACTAGTAGCGGGGCGCGCACCTTCGCGCGCCCGTATGGTTGGCCAGCATGCTGCTACGGTACTTAAACGGTAGGAAGAATTCTGAGGGAGAATGGTGGCGGCACAGCGCAGAATGAACCGTGGGGAGTCCTAGGAGTGAGCTTTCCCCTTTTTTTTGGTTTACCTCATGGGCATCTATTTTTCTTAGTTCCTATGTGTGCATGGCGAACCGAGATCATGAAAAAGTGGGATCGAAAACAGATAAGGATAGATAATTAGCATATGATTACATGATGATCATATTAGCAGCACAAAGATGTTGTTGAGCACAGATGTGGTTACACTACTACAATGACTATTAAGATGACTACTGTTGTGTGGCTCATATAAGACGCCTACATGTGCAGTGTCTGCTGCAGATGGGAGGTTTTCATACAGCAGCAAGCACATTAGTCAGTAGTCCCAGCTGTAAGTGGTTATCATGACCTAGGCTCCTGGATACGCTGCTGACATATCTATGTTCATCATTACATAAGAGGCAGGACGTCTACAAATTATACAGACAACAGACATCCATTGCTAGTTTACAGAAGCTAGAAGCACCGCATTCCAGTTTGGTTCTATACACATGAACAAAGCGCAAAAGCATCTGGTGGAGCGGCAGGGAGAGATATAGTCTCTTATCCATTGCAAAAGGTTTCTGCATTGGGCTATCACACTGTTACTATAAAGTTAACAGAAGCTTATAGTTAGCGTGAACCGTCGACGGTGAAGCTAACTGAATCTGTAAAGTAGAGGAGATCAATTTATTTGCCAGTGTGTATATGTATTTGTGGGGCCGTAACTGTTTACCTTTTTCATATAAGGTGCACTGCCCTACTCCTGTGACGCGCCTGCATCATCAGTCTAGGTGTCAGATTTTGCCCTGCAATATTTTCGGTATTTAGTAACGGATATTTGTATGTCTTGGGTCTGCGAGAAAGTAAGCTAACTTTTTTTGAGGGGGCTCCAAAGGAGTGGTGTCTTCAGTATCTGTGTCGCTAGGCTGAGTATTTTCTGGTTCGTCATCGCCTCCTGCAGTGTGCTGCTAAGAACTGTAGGGTTAGTGTTTGGAGGCACCATGAGCTATTAATGTGTCTAGAATTCTAAACCGTTGTAGCGATGACAACTGACCTTGATTGGTGAACTGTCCTCATGTAACAACCTTCTGCGAGCGACACTGTGCTTTGTTGTAGATCTAATAATAACACAGTATTGGTCAAGGGTGTGTTGCTATGTTTAGTAAGTGGCTCAATCATACTTGGCATGTACTGATAGCTGATGCATACAGAGAACTGTGTACCTGCTGCTATCGTCTTTGGGAGCATGATGGTCTATTTGTGAGGCAGGAACTAGAGTCTGTAGAACAGATGACCGACACGATGTTATATGTTGTATATTGATTCAAGCATAAATGAGTGGATGAATCTTAATGTTACTTACAGACTGTGCTGGATATTCAATCTGCAGGACCTCACTGTGAGACGGTGGGGTAGCGATGAGAGCAGTCGAACTTGCTGGCCTCTGCGGATCATGGTAAGCTGCAGTGGTCCTCTGTGTGGAAGGACGCTTTGAGGGCCTTTCTAGAACAGCTTTGACCTGATACTCTCGTATCTTAGTAGTCTGGCAGGATTCATCAGTGAGATCAACAGATAGAATATATGTCTTGTTCATGATGCTTTGTAACTGCTGTGGCAAGGCATCTCTTTTGTGGAGTGGGTTAACGACTGCCTCACACTCTTTCTGAATCATCTGGTAAGCTTCATCATCATAGGCTAGAAATGATGCCTCGCTAGTATCGTCCTTTCCTATGAAATGCAGTAAGTACCTGCATTTTTTTTGGTTATAGGTTAACTAAGCAATCCATGTATGAAGTGAGGTTGCGATCTTTTTGGGTAATTAATACCTAGGAGCGGTGTTGCTGCCTCCACATTTTGGGCACCTGTAGCTCCCATCTATCTGTTGGTCGGCCTTCTTCTTGCATGGCCTGCAGGCCATGTACCACCAGCTGCTGGTGTTTGTAATACAAACAACGGTTACAGCACACTTGAATGGTCCTGGTTCCTGTGCAGAGATTGTATGTTAGTTTCACTGTGTAATGGTTCAGGGGTTAGGCTATGTTAATGTTTGAAGATCCAGAGACTGTATTTAGAAAAGATGTAACCAATCATACACGAAGAGGTGAAAGAAATAGTATGCGGACTATGCACCTTTTCATCAAAGGGATCAACACGAGCAAGATCAGCTATCGTCTTCTGTGGAAGTTGAATGTCCTCAACTGGAGCTGGAATTTGCTCTTCTGTCGGTTCTGGTTCTTCGATGTAGACTGGTGTATTCTTGAACCTGTTAATGAGAGATCTATTATTATATCTATTTTAGGATTAATAGCATGTGGTCTATAGCTGAAATGGCTGTTACCTGTGGTGAAAAGGCTGCGCCTCTGGGATATTGGGGTTCAGGTAGCAGGAGCAGGCAGGACTCCCACTTAGGCATGGTTTATCTGTAACATGGCATTGCTTTATCATGAGTGCACTTCATAAGGCTTTTAGTGTGCAGATTTTACTGTGTGTATGTTTGCCAATGTGAACCAAGCATAGGTACAAGAACTTACTGTTGTTCATCAAATCCTCTCGTGGATAGCAACCAACGATAAGGCACACAATGAGGTTCCTAGCTTCTCTATCGTAGATATTGCTAATGTTGAAGCCTGTAGCTTGGTCGCCCCCACAGAGTAACTTGCATCACATTGTCACTACATAAGAATTAAGGCTTCAAAACAGAAGTGCTAGTAATCTATAACTGTTAATAACCATAACATGGATATACCTTAGATCCTTGATGTAAATCTCCCTAAGTGTTTTGGCCTTCTCTTTATTTTTGGGTACAAAGGTGTGTACTGCTTTATATTTGATGAGGTATCCAATGGTATCTTGAAAGGTAATGATGAGACTGTATCAGATATAATGTCCAGGATGGAACAAATGTCTGTAACTATGCAAAGGAGGTATTGAGAGATATAGTCTACCTGTGTAGTTGTAAACAAACCGGACTGGTTTTATGGCTGATAGCGGAGTAATCCTGTAAATATATTTAGGAATGGAAGTTGGAGGATTTGGCACCACCTGGACTGTTGTGTGCTGCGAGATGTTTATCAGTAGGTTCCTGTCTACGGCTCTATAACTTTTTTTTTTGCATTGTTGACAACAAATTTCTTCAGTACGTAAACTTTTCCAACGTCGAACAGGCATGCTTTTTCTCCAATGAGATCATCTGCAATTTCAGCATACATAGCATGCCCCTACAATTGCAAACATGTGTTTAATTATTAACCCAGTATTGGAGTGAGCAGCAAATGTAATAGGTAAGCATAATGCATAGATTTGTCCAATGTGTGATGGAAAATGAGTTCTTTCTGGTTCTAAGCGTATATAATCAATACCTGTGTATCTGCTAGAACCATGTCCACATATAGAGGGACGCCTTGACCACTGCTGTCATGATGAGTCCATTTTCTGATAACCCGGACAGTGATGGGACTGAAGCACCTACCCTTTGGTAGCTCGCTGAGGAACTTGGGACCTTGCATGGTGTATCTGTAGCAGTACAAGAAGCTGTCAGTCATGTATTTGTATAAACTAAACTAAATATAGAATTAGTAGGCACTAAATAGAAATCATAGAGGTTTCAGACTTTTTATGAAGTCCAACTGAATATAGAATTACTAAGCCTGAGACAGAAACCAGAGAGGCGCCATATTTTTTTTCTTGTTTTATTGCTGAATGGAAGCAAGCCATTTCATTACATAGTGTGTATACATATCCAAAAGCTTCTATGCATGCCATAGTCTGACTAAGACAGGCACGCAGGCCTGTTTGTACGAACTGCATATTTGTAGCTATACAATTCTATATCGTAGTGTACTGCAGAACTGCAGGCACTAAGCAAAACATATACAAAAGTAAGCGCCCTATGGTTGAGGAAGCGCAGATGCAAAGCTGCTGCCAGTTCGCGGTAGTTAGGAACAGTAAGCTGCCACAAATATGGCGTAGTATGGCGTGATGTAGCTGGTGCATGGACCCATGAAGCAAAATACCGATAACAGAAGGTTATGTGACAGTACACTGTAACAGCATGAGGATGTTATTAATAATATGCTATAGCCTATGCCTAGGATAGGTACTGCATAACTTCTTTATAAACAACATTCCTGGTCTGATCCGTATGATTGCCTTCTTCATCTTCAATATGGGGTTGTTTAGTTGCTGAAAAAGTTTGGGTTCGACTACTGTAGCACTTTTCGTTTTATTTGGTAATTTGTGTCCAATCATGGACTAATTAGGCTCAAAAGATTTGTCTCGTGATTTACAGCTAAACTGTGTAATTAGTTTTTTCTTTCGTCTACATTTAGTACTCCATGCATGTGCTGCAAGATTCGATGTGACAGGTACTGTGTAAACTTTTTTGGTTGCATGGGCAACTAAACAGGCCCTATATATTTTCAAACCTTGCTTCGTGGTTACACGCGAAACTGCGACGTACAGTTGGCCACGTGAGAAAACTGGCCTCTTAAGATAGACACCAACTGCTGATAGTGTCTGCCCCTGACTCTTATTAATTGTCATGGCATAGCAAACTCTTATTGGGTATTGGCGTCGCTGGAGAACAAATGGCCATTTATTACTCTTCAGAGATAAGGCTATACGCGGTATTGCACAGGTTTGGTTTGCATGTCTCCCAGTCATAATTGTTGCCTCAATTGTCCAATCTCCTACAGAGGTAACTATCAGTCTTGTACCATTGCAAAGTCCAGCTCTTTGATTTAGATTGCGTAGCAGCATGATAGGAACTCCTTGCTTGAGCACAATCCTATGATGGGGGAAATTATTTGCAGTGATTGAGTTTA
Organism: Saccharum hybrid cultivar R570; assembly: GCA_038087645.1. Lineage (NCBI taxonomy): Eukaryota > Viridiplantae > Streptophyta > Magnoliopsida > Poales > Poaceae > Saccharum > Saccharum hybrid cultivar. Next base: position 56,773 of record JAQSUU010000049.1, on the reverse strand, counting down.
AGAATTCAATTGGGTATAAGAGATCATAGGCTTCATGCTGAGCTGTGGACTTATCAATCGTATCAGAACTAAGGTACTCTTTCTCCTGACCATGCACTAAAGGCACCATGTACTGATTCACTGTATCTGTTAGCTCATTTATTGGAGTTAATATGGCTCTCTGTGCAAGGTACACAGGGTCTCTATAGCTTGTCTGAAAGTTAGGATAAACTGAGTGTATAAGAGCGGAAAGTTTATGGCCGTGTTTAGTTGGGCTAAATTGGCAGCACCAAAATCTGCACAGTGCAGGGCCAGACACTGTAGCATTTTGTTTGTATTTGTAAATTTTTGTCCAAACATTGACTAGTTAGGCTCAAAAGATTCGTCTCGCAAAGTACAACTAAACTGTGCAATTAGTTTTTGATTTCATCTACATTTAGTACTCTATACATGTGCCAGCATTTTGATGTGATGGGGAATCTTCTTTTTGCATAGTAGAATTTGGGGAAAAAATTGGCATCTAAACAGGGCCTATCTTCAGCAGGAAATAGAAGCAAGTCATGTGGGACTGTGATCCAGCTCGCTTCATCCTCTCCATCCTTTTTAGTACAGGGAATTTTCCCTTCTCCAACATCCAATATCCATTTACTGAATTCAGCCACTTCCTTTTGTTCATCAGGGTTATCTATTGAGCACAGCAATCGCATATTCTGTGTGAGGCTCATTATCTCTACATGAGACCAGAGGCGCGATCTAATTATAGTTGCAGAAATAACCTCCTGTTTTCCACCTCCTTCAACCACGGGTAGGATTTGTCTGAGATCACCTCCTAAGACAACAACTTTGCCACCAAATGGAATATGAGCAGCCTCAGGATTCTTGACTTTTCCAATATCACGAAACGTGCGATCTAACGCCTCAAAGCATTTGTGGTTAGCCATGAGGGCTTCATCCCAGATGACCAGACTTGTAAGGTCAATAAGGTCTGAAAGCATCGTGCCCCTACTGACATCACAGATCATGTCATCCTCAATCTCACAAGGTATCTTGAACCTCGAGTGAGCCGTACGGCCTCCTGGTAATAGCAGTGCTGCTACTCCAGAGGACGCAACAGTGAGGACAATTTTGCCCTGTAGTCTGAGATAGGCAACAATTCGATTCCACAAATATGTTTTTCTAGTTCCACCATAACCTGACACGAAGAAGAATCCTGGTTGATTTTACTGAACTCTGTGCACTATAGTGTTGAAAGCTTGTGTCTGGTCTTCATTAAGGGACAGAGTTGGGTTGTTCATATCAATAGATGGATCAGGTGGGTATGATCATTCTTCTTCGACAAGGCGATTGTATAAAGCAGGATAGTCAGCATGTGTCTTTGAAGGTAAATTAAAATCAGCTATGTCTCTACCACTCTGCGAGAAAAGTGTGGACAACTCATCTAAGAGGTAGTCTCTGGTCCTGGAATCAGGTAATGAATAATTGGGATCCCCAATCATATCTCTATACTGGTAGATGATATCATCTGATAGATGCCGCCACACTTTCTCAAATAAGCTGTTCTCATCACCTACTTCACAAAACAACACCATTGTGACAAATAAACTGCGTAACTGAGCTGAGGTGGCCCAGGCAGCGGCCTCATCAAAGGCATTGTACCACTCCTGGTCATCACCAAGGAGACCCCGTGATTTACATGCTTCTTTAAAGGTTGGATGATATCTCCGATTGTGGAATCTAAGATGGTCATAGCTTGTGGCACCTTTAACTGTTAGCAGCAACATTCTAAGATAGTATCGTTCACCAGCAGATGGGTGAACATAATGAAGGCGACCTATTTTACCATGCTGTTGCCTGCGCCTATTCCACTTTCTATCCTTTGCATCCCATAACCATTTGGAAGGGAACTGTGGATAAGCTAGGGTCCTAGCTTCCAGGAAATTTTGATTGCAGACAAACCACTGAGTTAGCATCGTCCTCCTCAAGAACTCTGAGCTCACTAATCTATCCATTTTGGCTCTGGCACTATAAGTGATGAAGTTTTCATTGGGAAGATGTACAGGCATTCTTTCTACTGGTGGATAATGCCTGTGAATATCATATCCAAAAATTCTCTAACATGCATCCTGTTCGCAAATATATCTACAATCAAGGTATTCTTTTACCTCATTGACAGTGGTTGTTTGCTGATCATAAGGTGTTTCCTGACCTTTTTTCACTCTTTGTAGATACGCCTTGCTGCAATCTGCTCCTTTAGTTACATATTTGAAGAGATACTTGATGAAAGTAGTCTTATTGCACCATTCGACATTTATATGAGCTTGATACTTTTTTAGCAGCAACATATTATATGGGACTACCCATCTATTATCCATGCTGCAACCACCTTTGAGAATAAACATTGCGTCTTGCCTCCTTTTGTACACAGCGAAACCCTTACTGTCGACCGTGGTCTGCTGCTGATATGGTTTCGAGAAATGTTTGGAACATCTGTTATTCTTCATACATGGACACCTAGGGTTGCTGGTGCCACAAGGTCCATGTGTCATGTGTTCTGCAACAAGAGCATAGCCAAGTGGATCCAACCTAGGATCAGGTATCTCTGCAGATATATATCTATCAATCATTGCTGGAGTTGGATTGGCTGTGTCACCTGAGGTCCACAGAATAATATGTGCATGTGGAAGGTCGCGTTTCTGGAATTCAACTGTGTGAAGGACTGCATTTAAATGGAGGTAGGTTGAAATGGTTAGGAAGCAATGTGTATTCACTAAGGCACAAATAGGTACATAGAAGAAGGCATACAGATGAATAGTATGTAGTTCTCGATATACCTACAGCACAGGGACCGAAAGGTGTACCAGCCTTAATATCATGCAGAAGTTCCTCCAATTTCATGTTAAACACTCTGACTATCAAATCATTTCTGTCAATGGGCTTTTGTCCAGCCTCAAAGATGGCCTCAGCAATCTCTAACCACTTAGGATTACATGTGAAAGTGATGAAAAAATCTGGAGGACCATATTCTCGACAGATAGCTATACCATCATGGTAGTTCTGTATCATGTAGCGTCTTCCACCAGTGTGCGACGCTGGTAGAATGGTCATATTTCCCATTTCACTTCCTTCTGTCGATCCTCTGCTAATAGTATCACAGATCCCTTGGATACTCTCCATCCTGATATGAGCCTGTTTCTGTACTATGTATCTTAGCCTGTTTTCATCCACACAAGCTCGAGCATCAACTTTGGCCCAACTTGATAATGCTCCATAGCATAAATACGGATTAGGTTCATTCTTTCTATAATGAAACATGTAGCAGTAATAGTCCTGCATTGTGACTCTGACATGAGCATTTTCTGTAGTCGGTGCCGCACCAGTGTAAAGAACACCTGGTTGCCAGCCTGGCTCAGCATACGGAAACAAGAGAGGATACTGTAAAGCCATAAAGGCTGGATGGAGGGCAGATATCTGTTCTAAATCGCCTGCTTCGCACTGTATGATGATATCCCTCTCAAAGGCTTATGGGGTGAAATCTCCAACCACAAGCATTGCCAATTGATCTGTAGCTGGTAGACTGTACTAAGGGGGGTCTCCGTCCCTGGGACCAACAATATGAATCACAAATTCTTCGGCATCATTTTGTGCGAGCCTATCTCTAGCCATTCTGAACTGCTGTGCCAATGAGTTGTGACCATCAAGCATATCGGCTAGGGACTGAATAATAGCTGGATCTAGATCAGCCTCTCTCCTGTCATCACGATGGAGTGCAGCAAGTCTATTCTGTATCTCGTTTGATGTATCATATACATAAAGCTGAATAAACTGCGGATTCTGACCTTCTGGAGGTAGCAAGGAACCAATACAGTGATGTATCTGCCCACAGATCTTAAAAACCGGTGGTCCTCTACCATCATTCATAGATCGATCGATGTTTGCTCCCATAGAAGTGAATGCAAACAAACAATTATACTGTCTTATGTTCTTCATTAACTTATTTGAGATGCCCCCCCCCCAAATTTCGCTAAAGAGGCCAACGGCTCTGGTCTAGGTAGAAAAGGTGCAATGACCACCTTGCCTCCTTTACAACATTTATTATAGATGACGGAATCAGAAGAACTCCGTGATTCTTTGCCTACTTTCTCAGCACGCCAAAAAAATAGCACGGCAATGTGAGCACTGCTGATCGGAACCTCCATAGTATGATCTTCCAGGATAGGAGACTGTTTGAAGAATAGAAAGTAGATAAAGGAACACAGATGAAGCATATGTGTGAGCAGGTGAAATTGAATGGCAGCAGAGAAAGGAACAGGAAACAGAAATTTTTTACAAGCTACCTTTGAGTGCATCGACAAACTGGCCATCAAATTGGCCACACTGGAGGTTAGCACAATATCTAGAGGCTGCACCTGTTAGGAGAGCATATGTGTGAGGTCCCCTCTGTGGGCCAGAAGAATGTAAGCAATGAATAGTGTGTGGCAATTATAAATACCTCCCCACACAAGACGGTGCTGCTGCAAGAGCTTTCTCCTTTTTTGTCTAGAAGTAGATGGATCAGAATTCTATATAGCATAGGATGTGCTGGATCCTGTCCACAGATTTGCAAGGCTTGGCTAAGAAGGACTATTGAACATTTTACATAACCAAAGCGGTTTATGCATGGAAGGATGCATACGTCCTCTGGTGCGAGGGGCTGACAAAGCGCTTGGAGCAGAGGCGGCTATACGCAATGAGGCATTTGCCGGCGTCCCTGCTCACAGATTTGTAAGGATTACCTAAGAAAGACTATCGAATATCTTACATAAGTAAAGCGGCCCATGCACTGGAGGATACGTACGTCCTCTGGTGCGCCAGCCTGATGAAGTGCCTAGAGCAAAGGTGTCTATAGGCACCGAAGCATCCGCTGGCAGATATAGATATATAACATTAAACATTATCATATTCATAAACATGAAACCAAATGGCTAAATATGCAAAATGTGGATGGGCACAGATGTAATGAGACTTTATGTATCTTTCTGTTTACGTACATGGAGATGGGTCGGTCGTGGTAGCTGAGTAATCCATGAGGCCAACAAGCTGTGTATCTTAACACGTGCACACAACAATGAAAGCAGTTGCATGGACAAAGCATAACAACAATCATTGACAGTGTAACATAGAGAGAGAGCACTCTGTAAAATCCTTTGTGCACACAGCAGTGGAATAATTACTACAAGAAATGAACATAGAACCCTTTCTTTTCTTACTGAGGTGAAGCAATCTACTAAATAAGTGTGATACGATCTCTGAAACTCCTCAATCTTTCAGTGTACTAAATTTTATGCAGCATATGACGTGTAGAAAAAAATAAGCAAGTGGAAAGCAGGAATCTGTAGGCAACACAGCATAACAGAGGTGGCCAACATATGAGGAACAGGAACACTTTTTATTTCATTGCACAGTTGCAGTTACATGAAAACAAATACGGAACATGTACCACCTAAGGGAACAGGCTCATTCTAGAAAGAAGACATGGTGGATTCTTGTGACATAAGGTTCACTTCATATAATAGATCTTCAGTGCATAGCACTAAGGGAGATAAAGGAATATTCTGATGGCATGAGGCTGCAAGAACTAATCTAGCAAGATGGGCGCCTCTGTTTGCAAGCGACAAAAGACGCTGGGCTAAAGACCTTAGCCTTATTGCCTGCGCATTATAGTGTGCAATTCTAAACCCGTACATTCCCTGCAAAGTTACAAGACCCTGTAACGCTGCTGCCTCGCAAGCTATAAAGTCATCTACAACAGCATCAGCCCAAAAAAACAACGTACGCGGCGGCGCACCAACCAGTTGGGCTGGTAGCTGTATCTCTACACCATACACATGAATCCCATCTTCAGTAATTTCGTGCACGCAACCTACATAAGGCAAGCAATAGCGCAGCGCAACATCCTTCAAGATAGCAAGGTATGTTAAATTGATAGGAAACATAGCCATTAGTGTAAAAAAATAATTAGCTGTATCTACCCACCCACTCTCCCAGCACCCTGTGCCTATAATCGCAAATCCAATTTTAGTAAATATAGATATAATAACTAAAATATAGATATAATAACAGGCCAAGGGAACCTACTAAAACCTTGTAAAACAGCACATATCACATGGGAAAACGGCCTCAGACATAGACATAGGTTACATGAAAGATTCAAATTTAGTCAGCTAAAGGGAAAACATAAACTGGTTGTAACTATATGCCTTCTGATATGGATTATGGAACAAAAATTTGTTAGTGGACAAAAAAAACAGAAATGTTAGCGAAGACCCAACTAGACATGGATCACCGAATTAGAAATCTGTTAGTAAGTATAGCCAATGCAGTAATAACTCATGGCTGAGTTGGATGGTGCTTTGTTTATCCTGCCTGGCATATGATTAAATTTTCTTTCACTTTGGTGAAGCATTAAGCCTTCCTATCTATCTCTCTATATATATAATGTATTCTCATTACCTACAATATCTTGAGGAAAATATTTTGAGTAGATGTAACAATGTAATAAAAACATAGGTTGGTGTCATTGGCCTCTGAAATATAAATTGACAACGAGGTTTTTTTTACCTGCATATGAGAATAGATCGGCAAATTCATGGGACTACATGTGCATCTGCAAACAAAGAGGTAAGAATTAAATTACCACCTTAGGTCCTGTCAGAAGCCAGTTTGCATAAGAAAATGCACGTTTTTTGTGGCAATACCTAAGGGCACATATAATTAATGTGGATCGACTATTCTTTTCAATAGAAACCAGCAAGTGCAGTACGAAGCAAATTTGAATAAGCTTATTGGAAATTAAGTTATGATAAGAGGTTGAGTGACCAGCGCTTTCATCGAAGATGCACAATGTTGGTTTCCTTAAAAAAAAGCATGTTCTAGGATACAAAGCTCACCATAACAGAAACGACAGTAAAAAAGCATTAGAGAAGGTCCAAAGGCACTGACCATGTTGGAGGCATCGGTTACAAAGCACCCATTGAAACCTCAGTTGTAGACGTTTTAAACATGCACACATGAAACAACGTAAGCAACTCTATGGTAGGCACATGCTAGCAGGCACGACAAATCTAAAAGAACAGATGTCAATGAAAGGGAAAGAACGGCCCAATCTGTAGCTAAAGCAAAGGAACAGACCAATTGGGAAAAAGCATAAATCAGGGAAAAGAAATAAGATCACATGACCACTGCACTGATTTTCATTGTAGAATTAAGTGGATTAAGCTTGTTCAAAGGGCTAGCAGTATACCATACTGAGCACGAGGGTAAAAATCTTATTGTTGTTGTCTGTCAGCTGTGAAGGGAATGTTTTGTAAGGAAATTAGGAGAGGGAAGAGGAAAACAAATCGAGAGTAAAAAAGAGGGGCCAGCCTGTCAGTAATTTTGGTAGGATTTAAGTATATTTGTATTCTCTAAAAGTAATGGTTATGATACAAGGTTGTTTGTCGATGAGCTCTACATGTGTCAAAATAGGGAAAAAAACCATCATATTATATAGTTCTTTTGCTAATGACTTTTATCAGCTAAATGACAGCTAGTAAATGAAAACAATCTCATTGATAGGGAAAAAGAAATACAAAGGAATGGCAAAGGACAGTACTTACCAAAAGCACAAGGCAACTGCAAAATATCAGGGATCCTTTGGATGGCAGGATGCGCTACTTGGCTAGCGAATCGAGAGGATAAAAGGAATTAGGTACAATGGATAAGTAACACGACCTTGTTAAGGCAAGGAATAAGTGTGAGCAACTAAGATACTAATATACAAACGAAGGGGACAAAACATTACTCACCAAAAAACCAATGCTTACTGGAAAAGCTTGTCAGTGTAAGTTTGCTGCTTTGACAATCTCAGGTGGCAAATCTTGGTTAGCCCCAAATCGATGAGACCCAAAACACACTCAAATCTCATTGTGTTTACGAAAGAACTCAGTTAACTGCACAAGGCCAACTACTAAACTTGGGCCTAGGAAAATGAAATAAGTTCACAGCAGAGCAATTCTGGTTCCAACTCCCTAAAAGTCTTCATGGTTAGTGTCTACACATGTAAATCCAAATAAAGCTTAGTAGGAAAACAAGAGGGTGAGAGAGAACCAAAATGAAACACAAAGAAAACATGCGATGACAGAAGAACAAATAAAAGCAGAGATAACAGGTACCAAAAACGATAGAACTGTTTTCAGCATAACGAGGAACCAAAAAATTAGTTCCCAAAAAGCTGAAGAAGTAGTGGCGATTTCATAACTGTTCTTGAAAGTGGCTCATCATCGCATACGCCAAAGTGGCTCAATTCATTAAGAATAACAAAGACGACAATATACATGTAATGGCCCGTGTGAATCTATATGCCAAATGACTCAGCTCAATGATATATCACTACAATTTGCCACCGTCACCGAGAATACTAAAAACTACAGAAAAGGAACCAGGGGACTGAAAACAGGGGACTGGTTACATCACAAGGTACCAGAAACAAGGTTTTTTTAGGACAAGAGCATAGTATAACAAAGCTAAAGAAAAACATAAAGCCCGGACAACAATTTTTTTCCAGTTAGCAGTCCAGTGCAGGAAATAAGATTGGATTGTAGGCTCAGAAAAGTAGGTCATCATTGCATATGCCAAGCGCCTCAGTTTACTAAGAATAACATAAAGGACAATATATATGTAATGGTTTGTGTCACTCCATATGCCAAATGCATCAATTCAATAAACTTGGAATAGAAATATCATAAAAGACCGAGTATTAGCCATAACATATGCTGAGGCCTCACCTCAAATGCAAACCAGACGAGAATGAAACGATGATAAAAGAGTGATAATCATGCCTGTTCTCATATACCATAGTTGGGGGAAAAAAGACACTCGTTTGCAGCATCATTGCCACGGAAATATAGTCAGCAAAAAGTACAAAATAACGATGGCATGGAAATATGCTCAGGTTTATTGGATGCACCTCGTAGGCACTATCATATGGTAAAACTGAAATGGCTACTTCATCAACAACAACATATTCTGTGGATAAAATAAACCAATCAGCACCATAGGAATTGTACCTCACAGGCATTGGCATATGGTAAAATTGGAATGGCTACATCATCAGCAATGACATATGCTCAGGATTAAAAAAAAATAAATCAGCAGCATTGGCCTATGGTTATATATGTTGAGAAGATCATAGCAGTAGCACAACGCATACAAACATGGTCAGACTGTTTTGGCAGATGAACAGGAGCCTCTTGAGTAAGGCAAATCAACCCATACACACAGAAAACGAAATCAAGGGGCAAAGGTTAAAGGGGAATTTTTTAGGTGACCGTACAAACACCAAGCAAGTTCAGGTAGGAAGAAATCGAGCGGAGCACAGAATCTGCCATGGAGACATGGCCTACACAGGAACAGGAAGATTTGAGAAAGAAAAGCAAGTAATTGGCTGCAGGCTCATAGTTTGGCCCGGGCCTAATCTATACAAAGAACCGGCTCCGAGGAAGCAACACCTGCAAATCCCGCATCCACCGACGCGGATGACAGAGGAGGGCAGGGAGGCGAGGCGCGTGCACTCACCAGAGACGGCGACCCATATCTGTGGCCTTCGTAGAGTCCCACGAGGAGAGCCGGCATGGGAGGGATAGGGTTTAAACGCCGTACCTTGAGGTGGCTTCCATCCATGGAGCCGGCGGGGGGTAACGACCTGGTGGCCGGCTCTCATGTCCCCGGCGAGCGCCTCCACGCGGGAGTAGGGCACTGCCGCCGGGGGAGGGTCGGCGCTAGGCCGCCGTGAGCCGTCGCACAGACATGTAGGGTTTCCTGTAGCACGGAAAATTGGCGGACCAGAGAGAGGAGGCAGCAACTGGGGGCGGGAGCAGCGGCGCCGGTGGCCAGGAACCGGTGGGGCCCCGTCGTGCGGCACTGTGGCTGAGGACGAGCACCGGCGGTGGGCAGGAGTGGCGTCGCACCGCAGGTCGGGAGCGCCATAGCGGGCCGGCAGATTTGGAGAGAGAGAGGGAGAGAGCGAGAGGGATGGATCGAGAAGGGTCGAGAAGCGTGACGGAGTGAGGGGAAAGAAGAGAAGGTGAGTATATATCGGTCACACGTGGATTCGAAGAAGCCACGGGAGGCCAGCAGAGACAGAGGAGAAGTCGTAGAAGGTACGTCGAAGAAGCAGAATCTATGAGAATCTGCTTCGGAAAGATCTCCGTAGGAGGAACCGTAGCCGTCGGATGGACAGATCGAACGGTGGAGGGAATTTCGGTGACGTGGACACGGTTCCTGAGCTTGGAGCCCGCGACGTTTGTAGATCTTAACTAGTGGCAGGGTGCGCGCCATCGCGCGCAAATGCAAGCACAAATTCGAAGACACGACAATGACAAAGCACCACGTAGAGGGTGGTTTGAGACAAATTAAATCATAAAAAGAGAAGACGGTAGCAGCACATGTACATTGATTCATATTATATTAGTACTACGACGACATTTGCTTGTTCTAAGTACTTAAATAGGTAGCTACATAAGTTTCATTCAGAAGCAAAGGGTTGCATTCTTGGAATCGTCGTGGAGACAGTAGCAGGCTGGATATTACACAGTAAATATGCTATAGAGGGAGTAGGTGAGTCTGTGTCTTGCTACCAAGCACCGCTAGATAGACGCAGAATAGCTTGGATATTATACGGCAAACAGGCCTTTAAACTGTTTTGTAGGGTACAACCATCTATAGGATTGGAAGCATTTTCATGCGCAAAAGGTTGATGCTGGCCCCTTGTAGATCACTATTACCTGCATTAGATCATAAGGAAACAATGTAACGGACAATGTTTTTTTGGGGTAAGTCCTAAGGAAATCTAGAAGATTAGATGAAGCTAAAACGCAATGTATATTTGATAGTTGCTGAAACTTTAACTTTACAAACTGTTGGATATATACACTGTACTGATGATGTACGGAAATGATCAATAATTACTGTGATGCACATAGAGGCTCAGACTGTAGATAAAGAACTATGAAGAAGAGCTCTTTGTATTTAAAGAAGTTGGTAAAGTATTTTGAAACAGAGTGCCTAAGAAAGGTACATGGGCTCAGTATGTATATTTATGGCACGTTTCAGTGTACCTTATTAGTAGATGATAAGGCAAAAGGAGTAAGACAAGGTGGCGTTGATCGTATAACTGTCCTCTTTTAACTGAGAGTTTTCCATGTACCGTCTACATGGATGGGTTGGTATATAAATTGGTAAAATATAGTCAGGTTTACTCTTTGCATGAAACATGTGAGCAATTGTTGATCAAAGCAACCGTAAGTTGAGTCCAACATATTAAAAGGTGGTATATGGTCAACTAATTAAATGGTAAAAATATGGTGCTGACCTCTTTGAGCTGCACATTGGTTAATCCCTCGGGATTTCAGTTCTAGCCCTGTCATTTTAATGTACATACTTGTTAAGAACTCTATACTCTTAAATAATTTTTTTGTTGCTTCTTGTTTTTGCTTCCTGCTCGTTTGTGGATTTACCTTTTTTGTCTGTGGCTGTGGTGGTGACCCTGTTGGATTGCTGATATCATCCTGTATCACTCCTGGTGCAGCCAAGCTCTCGTCGTCTGCAACTTGCTGCATAAATGGAAGCAGGATCATTTGCTGAGTTTCAGGTACGGCCAATTCTATGGTAGTTGTCAAAGAGCAGTGTATATTGTATAGATTTATGAGGCGTACAAATATATGTATATGTGTATATTCTAAAGGACATAGGGGAAAACATAAAAAACAAAACAAAACAAAAAACTTCATTTATATAACAGAGAAGAATTATAGGAGTCAGTATCATGGATAAATTGGTAGCTTCAAAAAGGAAAAGATATTGTTGAGATTCATTAGAGTATTATGGATAAATTGCTAGCTTCAAAAGGTTGCACTTGTCCAGAACTAAAGTTGTGTGGTTCTGACATCGCAATATGTAAAGTGTCATTTCATACAAATACCAATTCTAAAGGTGTACACTGCTGATTTATCCAACATTAGAAGCAGAAATGGAGAGTCCACATTCAGTGTAAGCATTTTAGTCAATTCATTCACATCTTGGATGCATCAAATCGGCAAATTGCTAACCTCCACCTCCTCCTGTTAGTTCATGCTTAACAACAAACTACATCTACAAGCAGATATCCTCAGCACAACACCCCATCAAAAAATCGATGTCACAGTGCATCAACATTTATACTACATGGAATCCTATTATTATTTTAATGAAGGGACATAATTGGGAAGAAGTTCAATTTCAATTACTCTATGGAATCAGTTTCTGTACATAATTATGGTTCAGGGCACAATACCATAAACGGTATCAAGCTCTATTGAAAATGAGCAAAACATGAACTGGGAAGCACTAAGAGAAGAAAGAAACTTACTTGCACATGTAATGGACCCAACACCAACCCTAGATGTGCTTGTACGAATCGAGTGGGATGTTTGTGCCTCTGCAAAATCCCCTTCATCTTGTCTCTTTGAGCGTAGGCTTGTAACAGGTCCGTCGTCCCTCCGACTGTCATCGTCGCTGTAGCCTGCATAAAAGAAGAGCACAAGCAGGAGAAATGTGGGAATGAGCATAAGCAGCAAAAATGTGTGTATGAGCAGAAGCAACAGGGCCACAGGGGCACCACCTGCTCCTGCATCGTCGCTATAACTCAAGCAATGGTCTGTCCGTTGTGCAGACCTCTGTACTCTTTTTGAGGCAGTAGATCAGAGCTTGGGAGGACAGGAATGCTAGAGAGTTCATCAGCATATATGAAGTTGACCATTGCCTGCATTTTGTTTTGGGGGGGTACAACAGTACAGTAAGGTGACATTTTCAATGAAATGATAACCTCTGTTTTTTTCAAAGTAAGAAGTCCAAACTGTCAAAAATCTGAGGCATATCACTGTAAAGGAACAAACTAAGATTAGTTCTAACCGATTACATATGTAAATTATGTTGTAAGTGCACAATTCTGAATATTTTGAGTTTCAGCACCAAATTAAAAAACTAATCCAACAAATATATGCATCCCTTCAAGATTGACCTGTATACAGATATTTTCTTCATGTGGAGAGATTATTGACGTGCGCATAATAAAAGATCAGAATGACCCTCCAAAGGTATGGTACATGGATACAATTTAGGCGTAGATTCCTCTTATCTATACTTGTTAAAATAATTTTACTTGGACATATAGATTTTGCCAAGCATTCAAATATGTTTCGTTTGACGTTTGCAATGGCTTTATGAGATTCTAAGTTCGGTATAATAGCATTAGTGCCTTTTTATATGAACTGGAAATGTAAAAACTGTACCTAATTTTTTTTGGAAAAGCCAACTGGTCAACTCCTAAATATTGGTTTCGTCAGAAAAATGAAATAGCTAAGAACTGATTGATCATTGGTTTTGATTATGTGAGCGATACTCTATGAAACATGTGCAGTGACTTTAGGCTGTCCATTCAACTAGAAAACCACACCTAGTGTATAGAAATAGATATGACTTTGCATGACCAGAAAAAAGGAATGAGCAGGAGCTGCAGAATCCTAAAACTGCATTGCTAAATTAACAGTTGCTGTAAAACTGGTTGCTGCAAAAGGATTGGCCAATTTATTGCCTAACAAGCTATTTTGGGCTCAAAGTTGATGAACTAAGTATGGACTAACAATTTATTGCCTAATAAGCAAAGTATTGCAGTTTTCAAGGATCCAACATATACCAAAAAAAGTTAGATTCTTTTACAGTGTACCACGTGTCCTTTTATCAGGAAAAAAAGTGCATCTTAGATGGGAAAAAGCATTTGTACATGAGGAAAAAGCTATTTTATAAGCATGCCCATCGGAACCTACATTGGAGCAATAGAAATGCGAAGCCTTACTATTGAAAACGTGATGAGATATGTGTTAGATTCTTTTGCACCGTACCATGTGGGCTTTTTTTAGGAAAAGAGAAGGTGCATCTTATAGATGGGGGAAAAACCAAAGTGAGCCAAAACTTTGTAGCTCAGTGGCATGCTAAGTGTATAAACAAAATTGAATTTTTAGCATTAAAAAGACCAAGGCAACATTGTTTGTTTTAAACGCAAACATGTTAACAGTGAAGGCTGAGAACACACAAGATAGACTGATGATAACTCAAGCATGATTTCTGTAAGTTAAAAAGTAACAATTCACCTGGCACTAAAAGTAAGAGCATGTCCTTTTTCTAATTCTTGTGCAGCTTTATCTAGCAAAGATCAAAGCCCTTAGAGCTCAGAGAATCCAGGACTTTGTGCTCCTGCTGAACAAAGACACAACAATAAGCAGGTAGAATGGACGCAGTAATGAAAAAATGCTCCATTTTCAAAAACAATTCCAAATGGAGCAGAGGTACATATTACAGAAGGAGCAGTTTCAATCTGATACTTAATAAACATGTTAGGAAAGAAAGGCCACACATCTAAATACAATCCGAACTGATGTTTCGTAAAATATGAGACCAAAGATCAATGATTTATTTATCTGAACAGGCTTGTCCAACAGTGAAAGTGGGAAGCATATTTGCATGTTTCTACAATCTAATAACTTGTCAGATGAACACAATCAAAATAAATGAAGTAGTGCATGCAGAAGTCGAAACCAATTCATTCGTTGTCCTTCTTAGGTAGGCGTACTATTCTTGTCAGATAGAAGCTCTCTGCAACAAGGCCAGTAGCCAAACACCTGATGTGGTATTGGTAAACTAAAGCACATTTTAGTGATCAATCTTAATAGTAAACTAAAGCACATTTTAGTGCTCAATCTTAATAGTCCACATGAGCACAAATAGGAGAGATGGGGAAGGAATCGTAAGGAATATTCTGGGCTGTACCTTGAGGAGCACAAGAACAACCATGATGGGAATCATCGCACAACATTGCTGTAATAGATAGGGACAAGGTCAATAGACTTCGAATCAGCAGCAGGAATATACTACGAACCTGAAACTAATCAATACACCATAGGATCGATCCCTTGGTGCAGCCGCCGCGTGCAGGCAGAGCAGGATGCCTGGGCACCGCGAGGAACCTCTACACGCTCTGAGATAGGGGGAGTTGGCAGGGAGAGAGAGAGAGAGAGAGAGGAAGTGACACGCACCTAGGGTTTCATGGAGCACAGGAGAAGGCGTGGTCCGGCGACCGGCGGGATGAAGCCACGCTAGAGATCACCGGCAAGGACGGATCAGCTGCGTCGTGGCTGGGAACGGTTGCCGTCGGCCCCCAGCGACCGAGGACGGCCAGCCGCCGAACCGGCGCAACACCCGGCGGGTGCCACCGTCGTCCTGCCCTTGCGGCGCGAGGGGGAAGGGCGTGGAGGAGGAGGAGGAGGAAGAGGAGGAGGGTGGGTACCGCCACGTCGGCCACCGCCGAGGTGGCCTGGTGTCGCGGTGGCCTCGCGCCGTCGCCCCGTTCGCGTCGCGAGAGAGAGAGCAAAGACGAGAGAGAGAGGAAGGGAAGAGAAGCTTCGGGAAGGAGAAGCTGAAGCTGAGTATATATTCGTTGCACCGGATTCGGGTGAGAAGGTAGAGAGAAGCCGAGGAGAAGTGGGGAAAGGTAAAGAGAACAGGAGAAGCCGGTGCCGGTAAAATCTGCTGCAAGAAATCTAGACCGTCGAAGGGGCAGATCGGACGGCCGAGGGATTTTCAGGTGACGTGGACAGCGGTTCTCTTCTAGGAGCCCGCAACGTTTGTAGAGTTAAATGTCGAAACCATTGGCGCCTTACGTATAACCGATGGGCCGAGTGGATACCATGCACACCTCGTAGTTTCTTTTTCGCTTCCTTTGCGTTTTTTTATTTTGAGAAAATTTTCGCTTCCTTTGCGTTGGTCGCAGACATACGGAGTACGTATGTCCAAGACAACACACCGCGCGCATTTCCCAGGTCTTGTTTAGATCCCAAATATTTCCCCAAATTGCACTATGCAAAAAGAAAATTCTTCGTCACATCAAAATGTCAGCACATGCATGAAGTACTAAATGTAGATGAAATCAAAAACTAATTGCATAATTTTATTGTATTTTGCGAGACGAACATTTTGAGCCTAATTAGTCAATGTTTGGACAATTTTTACCAAATAAAAACGAAATGCTACAGTGTAGCACAGTGCTGCACAGTGATTCCGCCGCCGCCAATTCCGGACAACTAAACACGGCCCCAGTCAAGCTAAGCTACTGTCTGTTTAGATATAATAATTCTTTGGCCTACCAACCATACATGCACGAAGTCTCCTTTGGCGCCTAGCTAGCGATATAACATTTCCATCCCCAAGAGGGCAAGACTTCCACGCTGTCTATCCCTACTGTCTATAGACTGGACAAGTCACTCTGACTTCCACGCTGTCTATCCCTACCGTCTATAGACTGGACAAGTCACTCTGACTCATCCAAGATTTTTATTTGCCTTTTTTTAAGGGGAAAAAAAGGCTCTGAGCAAGATCACTTGGACTGTGCATCAACGTACAGTAGATGTTACTCCGTATACTCAGACAGATGTCAGGCAGGCCGCACTGCGCAGCAACGCTAGCTAGGGCCTTATTTAGATACTCAAATTCACCCTCACATTCTACTATGCAAAAAGGAGATTCCTCATCACATCAAAATGTGGGCAAATGCATGGAGTACTAAATGTAGATGAAATCATAAACTAATTACACAGTTTTGTTGTACTTTACGAGACGAACATTTTGAGTCTAATTAATCAATTTTTGGACAATTTTTTACACTAAAAAACAAAAGCGGAACACTGTAGCAACAGCTCCCGAATCGGCCACCCGATTCGGGCATCTAAACAAGGCCTAGCGTGTGCAGCAGTGCAGGGAGCCACAAAACAAACCACCGCCGGAAGCCCGGGACAGAATTATCAGAACAATTAGCGCCGGACGAGGCGTCTGGACGTCTCGACGGACGGGGCATCCACACGCCAGCGCCTGTGAGTCGCTTCCCGCGCCATTTCGCGTGTTGACACGGGCCTCGCGTCGGCCCGACCGTTACTGGCATCGAGAAAAGAGGGAAGAGGGCGGCGGATGTTCAGCCGACGCCGGAGAAGGAAGAGACACCGATGTAAGGCAGCAGAAAAGTGAAGAAGGAGATGTGACATCCGATTTACTTTTAAAACATCTAGATGCAACACTTGTAATATACATCTGAAGACAGATGAAACACTTGAAACATGCATATGAAACACTTGCTGCAACACCAGATATACTTTTGAAACATTCAGATAAAACACTTGCAACATATATACGGAAACAACTGAAATACTTGGAACATACGTGTGAAAAACTTATAAAAACATATACAACATCTAGATGAAACACTTCCTAACCTATGTCTAGAAAAACAGATGAATCATTCGGAACATACACTTAAAACATACGTGTATAGCCCTTGTAACATCCCGATCTACTTTTGCAATATCTAAATAAAATATCTGAAACACTTAAAAAATACGCTTGCAACATGGGCTTTCAACGTAGTGTCATCTTGTTGCTCGGACGAATGGAGGCTTGTCGTTATGGAGTTCAACGGCGATGCGGTGGTCGAGGGCGGCGCATGGAGCTTGTCGTGCGGTAGCGGCGAGGGCAACTCCCCGACAGGACGGCTTCACACGAAGCTCCACCCCCCTCACCCGCTCGCCAAATTGGTGGAGGTGCGGCGGTTGCGGCGAGCGGGATGGCCGCGGCGAGCAGGCAGCGTGGCCGCGGCGAGCACTAGCGCAGCAAGGAGGCAGCGCGGTGGAGGCGGACAGGAGCGAAAGAGGGCATGATGGAGAATTTTATTTTTTTGGCAGGGTGATGACGAGAGGGAGCGAAGACGCGATAGCGAGTGGGAAAGACGCGTCCTTCCGCAATGACGCCCGCGTGGAATCATTGTCGTTATAATAAATTGGTTCTTTCTTCTGCCCTAATTAATCCTCCTGGTCCTCGCGCGGTTCACGGCGGTGACAGATTGTTTGACGAGGAGATCGCGGTCAGTCAACACTTAATACTAGTCGTATACTCTATCAATCAGCCACAGCGGCCGGTCAACTCAAAGGGTGCCAGGAAAACAGGATCGGCAGCCTAGGATTCTACGTAGGAATCACCACATGGTTGAGTAATCTGGACAGGGAGAGAAGCATGCTTAGCAGCGAGCTCTTGCACATGGTGACATGGAACAGGAAGGACAGGTTGCTTAAGAGCCGAGTCAAAACCACGGGCTTTTCATAATCGAATACTACTATACTAATCCGCTCTTCGGTGTTCCTTTCTGACTGTCCAATCTTGAGATGAAATCTTCCAACCCAATTTGCCTGTCTCTGGAAGGATAATGCCCATTTCCGTTATTTTGCTTGGCAGTTGGCACCAGCACAAGTAGGCGTTTTAAAAGAGAGGCCTTTACATGGCCGAAAGCTGGATGGGACACCAGGCCAAAGTGGCCTGATAAGCCTTTACTTCCATCGTACATCCAATTAGCACCAAAAGCCCAGCCCAAATATGGTTGCTGGAACCGAAATAATGCCAGTTATGGCTGTTGCCTTAATAACAAGTTTTTTTTACAATAGCCTTAATAACAAGTTGTCGGAGTCAAGATACCCCGGGCATCTCAAGGCACCGAATGGAGAGCCACTCGGGCAGCCCAGCTAGCCAATGGCGGATCCAGAAACGGACTGCGCCCCGGGCTAACTAATAGCAGCCATCGTGTAAGCGTTTGCTTTATCCAAACCCAACCCATATAATTTATCCAAACTCAACCCATATACTAATTAATAGTTGAGAAATGTGAAGGATAAATTGCATAATAATTTGGTAGATATCTCACTAGTTCTGTAGACTGTAGTTCACGGCTTGTGTGCTTGGCTGCTTGGCGCAGGCTAAATTATTGTTGTTGCACAGTGCCCAGCTGCAGCAGGACACTGGACATGCGTGGAGACTTGGGACTCGAGGGTTGTGCGGGTGCGACTGGGCCTGCAAGGCCAGGATTTTCAACGGGCGGCCGAAAGGAAAACTACATAGGGGTATTCACGTATTCTTAGGCTCACCCCGGGCTGCAGCCCCCCTAGCCCGGGGCCCAAATCCGCCCCTGCAGCTAGCCAAAGCCCAGCAACTATGGCCCGCTTAGGCCACTTAGGTCCCGGGCCAAACACAAGACACACGGCCCGACCTCTCCCCCGTCTTGACCATGGGAAAGGACAGGGAGAGGCCAGATGCCATCAAGTACGCCCGCTCTGACAGGGACAGGCATGCCTCGCTCACTTTGCCAGGACGGAGAGAGCGGCCATCTCTCTGGACGCGGAATCTCGGGGCAGACGTCATCCCCGTGCACCCCTACGCAAACAAGACAAGACAACACCACGAGGTGGTGACGATCGATATGACACCTCACCACCCAAATTCAGCTCGACAAGATGGACGTACGGCCCCACCCGCTATGCGATGGGTCACATGACCCCTGCCTTGTCCTCACAAGATCAACCATGTAACACATCTGGTGTTACGAGCTTGCTTAGCACCCCGATTAGGATCAAAAGAAAATAAGTAAACGAGTTCTCGGGTTTTAAAATCTTTTACCTCACGTAAATGATAATCGGATAATGTCGGTTAATTGGTTTTATGTTAAAACATGCTAACGAGACCCTAATTAGAAAATGGGACGATCAGTCGTTTTACTTGTTGGTGTGAAAAACAAATTTATAAACGAAAAATAAAAAAAGGAAACTTGAGCATGGCGCGTAAGTAAAAGTTTATGCGCAAGTTGTGTAGATGGAAGTGTAACTTTCATGTTTGGGGATAAATATGGTTAGCGAGTGTTTTCAAGCTCAAAAATTGAGTTCGAAATTCAACTCTACCTAAACTTTAGATCTCGTCTTTGGCAGAGCGAAGTAATGGCAATGCCATTTTGAAATTGAAATTCCAACAAAAATGCTTAAGCACTGACGTCGAGTTTTTCTAGTTAGTTGCCTCTAGGTACGTACTGGGATGTGGTATGAGCTGCAGTTAGTGGGGCGTCGCGCTGCTCGCGTAAAAATTGCTCGAACTTAGCTGAAACGCGTTGTGAGCTCTGTTTTGGTGCTCTACTCGTGAATTGGCATTCCAGTGACGATCGGACCTTGGCATTCCTGTATCTCCCTCTTCAGTCTCTCTTTAGTCATGACGTTTGCCCCGATGGGTAGCTGGTGTAGTCAATTTCAGGCTAGCGTTTTTGTTTGAACCTCAACCGAGTCATAGTAGGTGTTGGGCGCGCTTTAAAATGCGTGTACGGTCTTAGTTGGTCAGTCGGGCTCATGGTCACGGTCACCGCGCCTTCGACATCGCGCTGCCGCGCTCTGGCGTGCCATGCGCGCCTCCGCCTTGCGGCACTACTGCCACCTGACCGAACCGACCCGGTCCCTCCCCACTGTGGCGTGTGCCGCTACCCTGTGACCTTGCCCCCGACACGGCTGCGCCCTGTCGCATGGCTGGCGTGTTGGCTTGGCTGGCTTGTCCCGCTAGGCGCCATCGGAGGGCACTGCTCGGGTTGACCTCTCTAGATTCATGTACGTCTCCCAAGTTGCGGCCGTCGCCCGCTCGCCCACCCTCTTAGTCTCCTCCTCGTGCTCGCACGCTGCCTCGCTGCCACGCCGTGTCCACGCGCGCCATTACTTGCAACACGACGCGCCCTGCCTACCGTGCCCTTGCCGCTCTCTACTCGGGTTTGCCCCCCCCCACTTCGTGAGCGTCGCGCCAAGTCTGGTAGGGTCAGTTTGGCACACGTGTTGTTGTCATTTTAAATCGCTCGAGTTCACCGTGTCTTTCCTCACCATGACCGCGGCCAGGGCACCACGTCTCCGCCCTTGAAATTCTTCTAGCTCATGGTTTCGTGGCACGATCCCTCTTGGTGACATGTAGTTTAGGAAATTCACTAGCCAAGCACCCTATGTCATGTTGTACCGGGCCCTAGCCAAGGCGAATTTGGGGTTTTCGTGACCGTCGGTGGAGATCGCCGCCATGTCAAGGTGTTGGGGTAAGTCCTGGAACAGCGTTAAAAGATCCGATTGGTGGTGTTCCAAAGCTCGTGTTAACTTCCCCTATCCGGTGCTCATTCTCGTTTGTCCAGGGGGCGCGTCGTCGGCGCGCTGACGCGGTCGTGCCGCCCTGGAGTGCCGCCGCCCCGACTACGCGCACGTGGCCAGACCACCTTGACACCCCTACGTGTCAACCATCGCCTAGACCGTGTTCTTCGTAAGCTGCTAATGCTCTAGCACCGTTTTCTTTAGTCTGTTAGCTTCGCTAACTCACCGGAACGGGTGCGCCGACTTGGCAGTTAGTCCGTCAGTGAGGGCAACCTGGTAGGAGTCACCGTGTAGCCTCCTTTCGCCGCCTAGGGTTGTGTTTGCGCCTCGTGGTGCTCGTCGGCTCGTCGGGAGGGGGGTCAGGGTCCCTCTCCGGCGACCGGTGAGCGGGCGCCATGCCAGCCGGGGCCGTGCCGGCACGCGCAGGGGGCGTCGGGGACTGGCTCAATGTGAAGATAGGTTGGTTGGGGGTGTTTCTTGCAAAGCAGTTCTCTAGTGCAATAGTACGTGGTTGCGTCGCGTAGTATCTGTTTAGACTAGGGGCTATTTTGCTTAAACGCTAGCGCGTGCGTGGGCTCCCCGCCCTGGGCCACCTGCTGGGCCGGAGTGTCGCGCGCGGTCGCACCTCCACGCGGGTTACGTTGGGCCACTGGGGCAGGTTCGGTTATCGTCGGCCCATTTTGAATTCTAGGACGATTTCTAATTTGGTTCTAAGCGAAACTTGTAGAATTTAAATAGAATTCTGTAGGAGGCCAAAAAATGTGAAACCAATTGCGTTAGAACCCTAAAATCATGATCTATCTAAGGGTGTAATTGGTTCATGCAGTTTCATAATATTCTAGACCTGCTCTAATTATTTTGAGACGCTCAAAATTATTAAACGTGAACTTGTAGTAATTTTCATGGCAAAATGATGATAGCGCTAGCTTCGAAAATGTTACCTTAGCGTCATAGTATTATTAGCTGCTCACTGCTATTCTAGTAGCCGCAGAATAATTACATTACTAAGATAGCTAATAAGCCCTAGTTCGAATATAGATTTAATCGAAAAATGGATAAAGCAACACCTCGGGTTGTTTTACAACATTTGTCGGGAAAGTAATGTCTGGACCAACGATGTGGGTATGTTGCCTAGTGCGTAGCCATTAGAGTCAGCTCGTTAGCCTGTGAAGCGTATCGTGTTCTCCTAGTTGCAATTTTTTCGTTGTCCATTTACGTCTCTGCATTGCATTCACGAATTTCACAATAGGAACGGTGATGGATCGCAAAGTCATCTGGAGTAGCCGGAAGGATGGTGTCCGGAGGATCGTGCTGCCTTGACGGAATGCTAACTTGGTTATATTTTTACCCAGACAAGCCCCGGTGCATAACCCCTATTATTCTGCACTTTAAATTATGCTTGTGCATTAAGTTTAAAGGAGTTGAATGAAACCCACTTGCATATATATATATATATATATATATATATATATATATATATATATATATATATATATATATATATATATATATATATATATATATATATATATATAAGTCTTAATAGTATGATAGGATCGTGTAGCTTGCTATGCTATAGGGTTCCGGTAGAAGTCGAGTGATTGCCTGTCACTCGCGAGAGATAGGAATTATAATATTGTTACTATTATCATGTTACTATCACATGGAATATAAATGTATATAGATAATTAGAGACCGGGCGGAACGGGTTGGATGGACTTGGACCTGGTTGGACAACAGAGCGGGGCTCTGGTTGCATTGTTCCGCCTATGTCAATTAAGGACCGTTCGTTGCATGGACCCTGATCAAGTCACAGATTTATTGTCCTGAGCATATACTTACTTATGTGGGCGGAAAGACTTGTTTATCTCTTGTCATGGGTTCCGACTCTTTTCAGACCGACTTTTTAGGGTGGTCATATATATTGGGTTGAGGAGGTCTAAGCACCATACTGAGGTCGGACCTGCAGTGTTGGGGGCTTAGAGTCTAAGCTTGGACGGGGACCTGGACCCCTTGACAGGAGTGAAACGGGTTGGTCTTGCTTGTGCCCGGGGTACGAGCAAGGCGTGTGTTTTTGGGCACCCAGCTGGGTATATTGATTCGTGAATCGCCGTTTCTGTGTGACGGTACGACTTGACTACGCTCTGGCATCGTAGTAAGAACTGACAGTCAAAAGATAAAGAAAGGATTCCTTTTGCTCAACCCTGCTTGATTATAGACTAGGTGCTTACATAGAAGGTTGGATAAGAAATAAAATATGGCTATTAAAAGTAAGAAATTAAGGACTCACTCTTAGTGTTGTTTCTCGTAAACAAGAAACCCACAAGCCAAAAAGCCTTGCATAATCCTTGGAGTCTTTTTACTTCCTCCTGACGGGTAAGTCTTGCGGAGTACAATTGAGTACTCAAGGTTTGTTCTACCCTGTTACAGGTGGCAGGTGCTAATAAGCTGATACTTGTGTGTGGAAACCTCCTGGTGGGCTCAACGAGGATTTCCTTTGCGATGCGGAGTAGAATTATTTATTAAAACTCTCACCAAAAGTTTTACAAGGAAAATACTATTAACTTGTTATCATTTCATGCATTTAAACGTTCTTCATGTTAATGTTTAACTTGTCATTAAATGGTTTCATTTCTGCTGAACTCTGATAACATTTTATATTCCGCTGTTATAACCCATAATGAATTACTCTGAGGATGTACCAAAAGTGATGTAAAAAATAGCAAGGTTGTTGTAAGCTTTAGTCTCTCATTTGTGATCCTGATGTAAAAATGTGGATCTTCGAGTTCTCCCTTACGGTGTGCTCAACGGAATCACTTAGTTTAGTGTTCTCCCTTGGGTACTTAGAGTCTAACGGAAGACGAGAACTCTTGGGAGGACATTAGATTAGGCGATTCTGCCACAAACCAGGTTACTGGGAGCCAGCGCCGCGCTCTGGGAAGGCGACCAGCAACCCAAGAACGGCTACCTGCTCCCTCGTTGTCGCCACGATGCCACCTAGAGAATAGGGAACGATGACAGAGGCCACAGCATGACCACACCACGTAGGACAGTGTAACATCCAGTCTTGGCATACACGGGTCAGACCCACTCTGTCGAGGAGTGGTCCCACCTACATAGCAATCCGCTTGAGCTTTCATCCTCGCTTCGCTGTAAGGTCCAAAAGGCTAGAGAGGGGTGAATAGCCTATTTAAAATCTACAAGCTTCACTAAACAACCACATTAGTATAAAAGATGGCTAAGCTAATTCTAGCACTAGCTCAACTACGCTATGCAAGCCACCTATACAATTCTAGTGAAGCAAGGCTATGATCTCTAATACACACCAACAAGACTAAGTCACTAAGCTACTTTCTCCTATGTGATAAAAGCTACACTAAGATTAGTAAAAGAAAGTAAAGAGCAAGTGACTTGATTCTTATACCTCAGTCTGGGCGTTCGGTCTGACCGAACCAAACCGATCGGTTCTTTGGTCATTTCAAAAGTTCGGTCATCTAAAAACAAAGACCGATCAGTTAGTTTCAAAACTCAGGACCGAGCAAGTTCGGTCTCGGTTAGTTCGGTTCGGTCTCGGTCATGACCGAACTAACCGAACTAGACAAAATAACTACTAAATATTGTAATTTGTAGCAAATTTTACCAATATTTTTTCTATTTCAAGGCAAAAATACAATACAAAATACAGATTAAACATAGTGATAAGAGTGATGGTTGATATAAACCCACTAGAATAAATATTATATCACTAATAATAGTCTAAATTACACATTATGTCAACAAAATTCAAATATTCGGTTAGTTCGGTTAGTTTGGTTACCCGAGGGTAATGACCGAACTAAGTCCGGTTAGTTCGGTTACTTCAAACTAAAGACCGAACTTGTGACCGAAATTTTCGGTCTCGGTCACTTCGGTCTCGGTCTCGGTTAGTTCGGTTTAGTCTTCGGTTAATTATGCCCAGAACTACTTATACCAACGATGTGGAGAAGTAATGCACTCGAAGAATCAATCACAATGATCAACCACAAGATAAATCCTCGGCAAAGAGATGACACAAGATTTTTCCCGAGGTTCACTTGCTTCTCGGCAAGCTACTCCTCGTTGTGACGATACACCCACTTGTCGGTTCGCGAGCTAATCGACTATCAAGAGTCGAGCCCACAGCGGGCGCCACTGAAAGGTCTTGATGGCTAGAGGGGGGTGAATAGCCTTTCAAAATTTTCTACAAAGACAAGCTAAACAAGTTTATCAATATAACAAGTAGTGAGATGCGAGTTTTACTTAGCCTACGGGGTGTTTGCAAGCCACCTAACCAATTCACAATTCTAGTATATTTGCACTCAACCGCATAAGTCAAACCGAGAAGGCAACTACAACTACAACTAGCAAGCTACACAAAGGAGCTACTCTAGCAAAGCTAACTAGCTAGCAAAGATAACTAAGAAGGTAATGCGAAGTTGAGTTAGGAGAGTTTCACCGAGGGGCGAAGTATTGAGCCAACCAATATGATCAATAATGAATACCAAGACAACCGAACACCGGAATCAATCAATCACAATATAAAAGTGATGACACGAAGATTTATCCCGAGGTTCACATGCTTGCCGGCACGCTAGTCCCCGTTATGTCCCTCTTCACCACGTGGTTCGGTGGCTAATCGGTCTCACACCGAGCCTCTCAAAAGGAGCCACAAGAACCTACCAAATGGCAAAAGGTTGCAATGACACGAGCAATTTACTAACGTTGCCTTTGGCTCTTCGCCGAGGTAGGCACAAACCCCTCACAAACACCGGAGGTGGCCAAGAACAATCACCAACTCTTGCCAACACCTCCAAGCTGCTCCAAGCCGTCTAGGTGGCGGCAACCACCAAGAGAAATAAGAATCCTGCAGCAAATTAACTACCAAGTGCCAACTAGATGTAATGTCACAATGCAAATGCACTTGGATCACTCAATCTCACTTCGAATATGCAAAGAAGCAAGCGAGATGAGTGGGAGGGGAGTTGCTTAGCTCAAAGTGCTCACAAGTATGTCAAATGTTTAAGAGATTGAGCCTTGAGCCGGCCAACGAGTATTTATAGACGTACCCCTTCGAATATAGCCATTAGAAACTTGAAACAGCTGAATTCGTGCTGACCGGACACGCTAGTCACACTGACCGGACGCGCCGGTCGCACAACGGCTAGCTACGAAGCAACGACCGGACGCATTTGACGTGCAGACCGGATGTGCTAGGATCGACCGGACGCACCGGTCCTGTAACTGACCGAACGCGCTGGTCAAGCCTGAGCAGCGCTCAATGAAACAGCGACCGGACGCGCTGTAGAACTGACTGGACGCCACAGTGCCAGCGTCCGGTTGGAGTCCAGTAAGCTCCCTGAACGACCGGACGCGTCCGATCGTCAGTGACCGGACGCACCACCGCGTCCGATCAAAAACAGAAAAACGCGCAGACGCTGAACACTGACCGGACGCGTCCGGTCAAACAGAGACCGCGTCCGGTTCAGCGTCCGGTCACCTTTGTGACCTCCATTCGCCTCTGTTTCTTTTCTGACTTCCGACGTAGTGGAAAAAGGTCGTTTCAACTCCTCGAAAATGCCTGAATCCCACCTCACAAGCTCGGCGGGAGGGATAGAGGATCCCAAACCCTCTCTACCGCTCAAACTCCACCACCTTTGCAAATGTGCTAACACCACCAAGTAATCTCGTCAAGTGTGAGTGTGTTAGCATTTTCATAATCATTTTTCGAGGCATTATTAGTTCTATCCAAATGCATATGATTATGAAATGCACACCTAGAGGCACTTAGGAGTTCAATAGCCGCGTTATTCCCCTCTTTATAGTACGGCTATCTATCCTATAATGTAACCACACCCACTAGGTGTCTTGGTTACTAAAACATAACCCTTAAGCATATACCTTTGCCTTGATCACATAGGGTTGCGTCCAAAACCAAGTGTGGCCATCATGATCACCATGTCCATCTTGCCACCAACCTTGGAATGTACTAATCCTCATATGCTACATACAACTTAGGCATAGGATTAGTACTTAGGCATTGTCACTAATTACCAACACCAAACATAGGACTTTCAATCTCCCCCTTGTTGGTAATTAGTGACAAACCTTTCACAAAGATATTATGATAAAATTTTGATTGAACCCATGTCACATTGTCCAAGTATATTACCATGTGTAAGAATTATGAACATGTGATCATGAATTCAAATTGATAGCAATGGCTCCCCCTACATGTATGCTATATGTTTGGATTTTGGAAGCATACATGTTAGATAGGAAAGATTAGGAGCATTGACTACCAATAGGTGCTAAGTGTTTTAGATTATAGACCATTGAAGCGTGATACCATCGGAGTAGCGATAAACACCATCTTAGCATCTTGTGTAGTTAGATACCACTTGGAAAAGCACAAACATAACTAGAAACCTCGTGAGATCAATATTATAAGCAAGGTTCTAGTACCACTTTGAAAAACATGAAGCAAGAAAAATCTAACTACTTCCTATTCATGCTAGTACCTCAATACATCATTCAATTTATACTAGCAAGTTACCACACAAGCAAAGTATCAGATAAAAAGAAATGCATAACTATGCATCATACATATGAAGTGCACATGGAAATGCAACAATCATGCTTAAGAGCTTGCTCCCCCTACTTGTGTGCTCAAAATTTTAGTTGATCCCCTTCTTTTATCAATTCTCCCCTTTAGGTTTTCTCACCCTTGAATAATATTTTTCTCCCCCTTTGAGTTCTATCTGTGTGAACAATATTTTCTCCCCATTTGGTACCAATGACCATAAGGGACCAATTTTAGATAGATTATCATGTTGAATTATGGGGTGAGGATCAAGTTTGTGATTCAACCTAGATTGCTTGCATAAATAAAATGCTTTGGTTTGATCCAAGGGCAAGCTTCTTCACACCTCACTAGAAGGGTTATCATGCACCATATTGAAGCAAATATTTAGACAAGTTTTCTAGATTAAACACTTAGGATCACAAGCTACTTAAACAAGTTATATGCTACCACTAGATCATACAAGTCATGGAAACAATAGTGGCACCATATAAACTTCAAATTCATTTGATTTTCATGAATGAGCCTAGAACATGTAAATTATGACTAGATGCACTAAACAAGTCCTTAGCATAGAATGTATAACATGTCAACCAATTGTACCTTAGGGCTCGAGGGAGAGGCATGTCATATATGGGGTGCATCAACTCATGTTGGAGAAGTCAAGTATGTTCAACTCATTCTTTAGCTTGTGAAATCTCTTCTCATCAAGTGGCTTGGTGAATAGATCGGCTAATTGATCTTCGGTGCCCACACTCTCAATAGCAATGTCACCCTTTTGTTGATGATCTCTAATAAAGTGATGGCGAACATCAATATGCTTTGTTCTTTGATGTTGAACCGGATTATTGGTTAGCTTCACGACACTTTCATTGTCACATAGCAATGGCACATTCTTGAAATTGATTATAAAATCCTTCAATGTTGCCTTCATCCACAAGATTTGTGCACAACAACTACCCGCGGCGATGTATTCGGCTTCGGCGGTAGATAGTGCAATACTATTTTGCTTCTTGGATGACCATGAGACAAGTGATCTTCCCAACAATTGATAAGTCCCAGAAGTGCTCTTTCTCTCCACTTTGTCACCGGCATAGTTAGAATCCGAATATCCAACTAGCTCAAAGCTTGCACCTTTGGGATACCATAATCCAACTTCTTGTGTATGCTTAAAATACCTCAATATTCTCTTTGTTGCCTTCAAATGACTTTCTCTTGATGAGGCTTGAAATCTTGCACACATGCATACACTAAACATCACATCGGGCCTTGATGCCGTCACATAGAGTAGGCTACCAATCATTGATCTATATAGCTTTTGATCCACCATGTTGCCACTCTTGTCACTATCCAAACTTCCATTAGTGCTCATTAGAGTAGTGATTCCTTTTGCATCTTCCATACCAAACTTCTTTAGCATATCCTTTATGTATTTGGTTTGGCTCACAAATATTCCTTCCTTCATTTGTTTGATTTGAAGTCCAAGAAAGAAACTAAGTTCACTAATCATTGACATTTCAAATTCTTTTGCCATCATTTTTCCAAACTCATCACAATAATCTTCATTGGTTGAACCGAATATGATATCATCAACATATATTTGCAACACAAACAAGTCTTTCCCAATCTTCTTGGTGAATAGTGTTGTATCAACTTTGCCCATGTCAAATCCTTTAGATAGCAAGAAATCTCTTAATCTTTCATACCATGCTCTAGGTGCTTGCTTCAATCCATACAAAGCTTTCCTTAACTTGTATACATGGTTGGGTTTCTTGTCATCTTCAAAACCGGGAAGTTGCTCCATATACACCTCCTCTTGGATGTACCCATTGAGAAATGCACTCTTCACATCCATTTGATATAGCTTGATATTGTGAGCACAAGCATAGGTAAGTAAGATCCTAATTGCTTCCAATCTTACAACCTGGGCATAAGTTTCACCAAAGTCAAGACCCTCTATTTGTGTGTAACCTTGAGCCACTAGTCTTGCTTTGTTCCTTATTACTATCCCATCTTGATCTTGCTTGTTGCGAAAGACCCATCTTGTTCCAATGACATTATGATCCTTAGGCCTTTCAACTAGTTCCCATACTTTATTTCTCTTGAAGTTGTTGAGCTCTTCATGCATTGCATTTACCCAATCCGGATCTCTCAATGCTTTATCAATGTCCTTGGGTTCTTCCATTGACACAAAAGAAGAGTGAGCACAAAAAGATATCAATCTTGATCTAGTTTGAACTTCCCTTTGTATGTCACCAATGATGGAATCCAATGGATGGTCTCTTGCAATGTTAGTTGGTTGAAGCACTTGGACTTGATTGCTTGGATGTTGATGTTGATCATGAGTTGGAGATGATGAACTAGCCACTTGTTGATCTTGTTGCACTTGAGATGATGTACTAGCTTGATTTTGCATTAGAGAACCACTAGCTTGTGTAATTGGACTTTGGAGCACTTGATCTTTGTTGTCATCCACATCAATCACTTGCTTTGGCCTAATATCACCAATATACATTTCTTTCATAGCATTAGTCAATTGAGTTCCTCTCATATCATCCAAGTTATCTTCCTCATCTTGAGAACCATTTGTTTCATCAAACTCAACATTATGCACTTCTTCAAGTAAACCACTAGCCAAATTCCAAACTCTATAAGCTTTGCTAGTAGTTGAGTAACCAAGTAAGAATCCTTCATCACATTTCTTCTCAAACTTGCTCAATCTAGTACCCTTCTTCAAGATGTAGCATTTGCAACCAAATACCTGAAAGTATGCAATGTTGGGTTTTCTTCCATTTAAGATCTCATATGGTGTCTTCTCTAGAAACTTGTGGCAATAGAGGCGGTTGCTATAGAAGCAAGCCGTGTTGATTGCTTCGGCCCAAAATGAATGACTCACATTATACTCATTCAACATTGAACTTGCCATATCAATTAAGGTTCTATTCTTCCTCTCAACTAGGCCATTTGATTGAGGTGTATACTTGGCCAAAAATTGATGATTGATTCCAAGCTCATCACATAGCTCATCAACTCTTGTGTTTCTGAACTCACTTCCATTGTCACTTCTCACTTTCTTGATTGTGGTTTCAAACTCATTTTGCATTCTCTTGATGAACTTCTTGAATATATCAAATACATTACTTTTGTCCCCAAGAAAGAATACCCATGTATATCTAGTGAAATCATCCACAATCACAAAACCATACTTGTTGCCACCAATGCTTGTGTATGTAGTTGGCCCAAATAGATCCATGTGCAACAACTCAAATGTCTTGGAAGTACTCATAATGCTCTTCAATGGATGAGTGTTGCCCACTTGCTTTCCGGCTTGACATGCACTACATAGCTTATCCTTCTCAAATGTGACATCCTTCAAGCCTCTAACTAAGTCATGCTTCACTAACTTGTTCAATTGCTTCATGCTAACATGACCAAGTCTTCTATGTCATAACCAACCCATACTTGATTTGGTGAGCAAGCATGTTTAAAGTTGAGTGTCACTAGCATTGAAATCAACTAAGTATAGATTCTCATATCTAAAACCCTTAAAGATTAAATTAGAGCCATCAACACTAACTATCTCCACATCATCAACACCAAATATGCACTTGAAACCAAGATCACACAATTGAGCAACCGAGAGAAGATTGAAGTTCAACTTTTCAACTAAGAGCACATTGGAAATGCTATGATCATTTGAGATTGCAATCCTTACAAGAGCCTTTACATCACCCTTGCTATTGTCACCAAATGTGATACTATCAATGCCACTATCATTTGATTTGAGAGAGTTGAACATTCTTGAATCACCAGTCATATGTTGAGAGCACCCACTATCAAGCACCCAATGCCTTCCTCTGGCCTTATAATTGATCTACAAAACAAATTAATGTTTCTTAGGTACCCATACTTGCTTGGGTCCTTAGAGGTTAGTCACTAAGCTCTTTGGTACCCAAATGGCCTTCTTCTTTGGACCCACAATTGGTATACCAACAAACTTAGCATACACACCTTTCTCACCCTTGGTAAGCACATAACAAGAATCAAAAGGAATGTAATCCATTTTAGCATTAAACTTGTTGTTCTTGTTCATTTTATTACAATTAATCTCTAAATGTCCAACTTGCTTGCATCTATTGCAATAACGACCATTGCTCTTCACAAAACGAGGCTTTGGAGTAGCAAATGCCGCCTTGCCCTTCTTGGGAGTATAGCCCAAACCCTCTTTGTTGAGAGAGAACCTTTGGCTACCCAAGTATTTTAGCAAGCGGGCATCCCCACCATAGGCATTGCCTAATGCGCAGGTGAGATCATCCACCTCTCTCTTGAGAGTCTCATTCTCAACCACAAGTGATGAAACACTAGTAGTAGAGATAGAGTTGGTTGTTGTTGATGATGAGCTACATGAAGCATTAGTAGGACCAACAAATAAAGAATCATCAATAATATCACATGTTAGTCCAATGTCACAAGTGGCAATCACTTGCTCCTCCTTAGCTTCCTTCATGAATTTCTCCAACTTGAGGTCCTTTTCCTTGATGAGCTCAAGTAGAGTGGAGTGAGCTTCCTTAAGCCTAGTGTGAGTAATTTCAAGATCCTCGTGGTCTTCCTTTAGACACTCACGAGAAGCCTCTAGCTCATCATAGGATTTCCTAAGAGCTTTGAGCTCTTGTTCAATTCCTTTGCACTCCTTACTCTTTTTGAGAGCAACAAGCTCCTCCATCAAGGCATTATTTTCATTGCTCTTGGTAATGAGCTCTTATTCCAAGATTTTGTATTTCTTGGTGGTCCTCTTGTAGCCCTTGCTCATTTGATCTATTATGCCCAATATATCATCCTTGGAGTAGTCCTCATCCTCCTCATCATCACTCCTACAATCATCACTAGCACAAGAATCATCATCACTATCATCATATTTTACCTTGGTAGGCTTGGCCATAAGGCATGTCAATGTAGTGTCAAATATGGATGGCTTGTTGGAGAGGGCGATGCTTGTAATGGCTCGCCGAGTGGTCCTCTCATCATCACTAGAGCTTGCATCATCATTACTATTAGAGTTATCACTATCCCAAGTGACCACATAGCCGCCACCCTTCTTCTTCTTATTGATAGTGAAGCTCTTCTTCTCTTTCTTCTCCTTCTTGTCCTTCTTGTTCTTCTTCAACTTTAACTCCCCATCATGATATCTTTTGTCTTCATAGGGGCACTTTGCCACTATATGATCGGGGCTATTGCAATTGTAGCAAAGCACCTCCTTTGCCTTCATGAAGTCTCTTCTCTTTCTTGCACCATAGCCTCTCTTCTTCATGAACCGACCCATCTTTTGCACTAGAAGGGCCTTGGTCTCATCATCAAATGGATCATCATCATCAACAACCTTGCTCTTGCCCTTAGAAGAAGAAGCCTTGAATGCGGTGGTCTTCTCTTGCTTGAACTTGATCTCCTTCTTCTCATCTTCATCATCATCATCATATTGAGCATCGGTCATGACATCTCTAAGCACTTGGTTTGGAGTCACCTTGTCCAAACCCTCTCTTTGGATCATCTTTCTCAAGATAGCAAACTTCTTAGGTAAGTTCATCAAGAACTTATGTGAGAAGTCTTTGTCCTTAACATCTTCTCCTAGGCTCTTGAGATCATTGACAATAACTTATAGCCTATAGAACATCTCCGGTATGGACTCATCATCCTTCATCTTAAAGCTTGCAAACTTATCCTTGAGCATATAGACCTTGGCACTCTTTACCGTTGAAGTGCCCTCATATGTTTCCTCTAATCTTATCCACACTTCACTTGCCATCTCATGATCCTTGATTTGCTCAAAGACCTTTGCATCAATCCCATTGTAGAGAGTATTGAGAGCCATAGTGTTGCATTGGTTGTTGATACGGTCATTGTTGGTGAGGTTGTCAGGATCAATGATAGCATAATCATGGTGTGTCACCTCCCAAACGTTCTCATAAATAGAGCCAAGATATTGCTTCATCTTTCTTTTCCAATGATCAAAAGATGTGACACCATCAAAGAATGTAGGCTTGCCCCCGATATGGTTGAACACAACTTGAGCCATCTTACACCGAGGTTATTAAGCCTTGCAAACGGTGACCACGGCTCTGATACCACTTGAAAGGTTTTGATGGCTAGAGGGGGGGTGAATAGCCTTTCAAAATTTTCTACAAAGACAAGTTAAACAAGTTTATCAATATAACAAGTAGCGAGATACGAGTTTTGCTTAGCCTACGGGGTGTTTGCAAGCCACCTAACCAATTCACAATTCTAGTATATTTGCACTCAACCGCACAAGTCAAACCGAGAAGGTAACTACAACTACAACTAGCAAGCTACACAAAGGAGCTACTCTAGCAAAGCTAACTAGCTAGCAAAGATAACTAAGAAGGTAATGCGGAGTTGAGTTAGGAGAGTTTCACCGAGGGGCGAAGTATTGAGCCAACCAATATGATCAACAATAAATACCAAGACAACCGAACATCAGAATCAATCAATCACAATATGAAAGTGATGACACGAAGATTTATCCTGAGGTTCACGTGCTTGCCGGCACGCTAGTTCCCGTTGTGTCCCTCTTCACCACGTGGTTCGGTGGCTAATCGGTCTCACACCGAGCCTCTCAAAAGGCACCACAAGAACCTACCAAATGGCAAAAGGTTGCAATGACACGAGCAATTTACTAACATTGCCTTTGGCTCTTCGCCGAGGTAGGCACAAACCCCTCACAAACACCGGAGGTGGCCAAGAACAATCACCAACTCTTGCCAACGCCTTCAAGCTGCTCCAAGCCGTCTAGGTGGCGGCAACCACCAAGAGAAACAAGAATCCCGCAGCAAATCAACCACAAAGTGCCAACTAGATGTAATCTCACAATGCAAATGCACTTGGATCACTCAATCTCACTTCAAATATGCAAAGAAGCAAGAGAGATGAGTAGGAGGGGAGTTGCTTAGCTCAAAGTGCTCACAAGTATATCAAATGTTCAAGAGATTGAGCCTTGAGCCGGCCAACGAGTATTTATAGACGTACCCCTTCGAATATAGCCGTTAGAAACTTGAAACAGCTGAATTCGTGCTGACCGGACGCGCTGGTCACACTGATCGGACGCGCCGGTCGCACAACGGCTAGCTGCGAAGCAACGACCAGACGCGCTTGACGCGCAGACCGGACGCGCTGGGATCGACCGGACGTGCTGGTCCCATAACTGACCGGACACGCTGGTCAAGCCTAAGCAGCGCTCAATGAAACAGCGACCGGACGCGCTGTAGAACTGACCGGACGCCACAGTGCCAGCGTCCGGTTGGAGTCCAGTAAGCTCTCTGAACGACCGGACGCATCCGATCGTTAGTGACCGGACGCGCCACCGTGTCCGATCAAAAACAGAAAAACGCGCAGACGCTGAACACTGACCGGATGCGTCTGGTCAAACAGAGACCGCGACCGGTTCAGCGTCCGTTCACCTCTGTGACCTCCGTTCGCCTTCGTTTCTTTTCTGACTTCCGGTGTAGTGGAAAAAAGTTGTTTCAACTCCTCGAAAACGCCTGAATCCCGCATCGCAAGCTCGGCGGGAGGGAGAGAGGATCCCAAACCCTCTCTACCGCTCAAACTCCACCACCTTTGCAAATGTGCTAACACCACCAAGTAATCTCATCAAGTGTGAGTGTGTTAGCATTTTCACAATTATTTTTCGAGGCATTATTAGTTCTATCCAAATGCATATGATTATGAAATACACACCTAGAGGCACTTAGGAGTTCAATAGCCACGTCATTCCCCTCTTTATAGTATAGCTATCTATCCTATAATGTAACCACACCCACTAGGTGTCTTGGTTACTAAAACACAACCCTTAAGCATATACCTTTGCCTTGATCACATAGGGTTGCGTCCAAATCCAAGTGTGGCCATCATGATCACCATGTCCATCTTGCCACCAACCTTGGAATGTACTAATCCTCATATGCTACATACAACTTAGGCATAGGATTAGTACTTAGGCATTGTCACTAATTACCAACACCAAACATAAGACTTTCAGCCGCACAACCGCACACAAGATGGAGATCCTCCAAGCCACGAGCTCCACTAGAGAATCCAATTTGCGAACTCCTGCGGAAAAGGATCAAGAACCCCTTACAACACTTGGTGAGGGCTCTAACAATCTTCAATTGTGAGCTCAATCACCTCCGCTGCTCCAAGCCATATACCGTGTTGGAAAACATAGAAGAGTAACAAGAAATCCACAGCAACTCGAAGATCAAGTGCCTCTAGAATGCAACTCTCAAGCAATGCACTTGAATCTCCCTCAATCTCACTCAAGATGTGCAACTAAGCAAAGAGATGAGTGGAGGGGTTGTTCTCTAGCTCAAAGGATGTCTCTAGGTCTCAAAATGTGCAAGAGTTACACCTCAAACCTCGAACATCTTCTATTTATAGTGAAGGGGTACGCAGCTAGCCGTTACCGGACGACGCAGTGAAAAACGTACTGACCGGACGTGTTCGGTCACTATAGGACAAGCATGAACAGTGCGCGTCAGAAGTTACCGTTATCGTGACCGGACGCGCTCTAGCATTTGACCGGATGCACTGCACCTGGCGTCCGATCGGAGTCTAGTAAGCTCCCACCGTGACCGGACGCGTCCGATCTCACATGACCGGACGCGCCGCGCGTCCGGTCGGCTCTACGACCATTTCTGCCCCTCTGGGTGCCTGACCGGACGCTCCGGTTCCGTGAGGGACCGGACGCACCGGTTGGAAACCCTAACACTCGCGCGCCTGACAACTGCTGAGAACTGACCGGACACGTCCGGTCAAACCGCGACCGCGTCTGGTACAGCGTCCGGTCACCACAGTGACCGCCGTTCGCCTCCGTTTCTTTTCCGACTTCCGGCGCAGTAGAAAATAGGCATTTCACTTCCCCAAAAAGCATCGGATCCCGCCTCGCAAGCTCGGCGGGAGGGAGAGAGGAACCCAAACCCCTATCTACCGCTTAAACTCCACCGCCTTCGCAAATGTGCTAACACCACCAAGTGTACACCACCATGTGCATGTGTGTTAGCATTTCATAAATATTTTCCAAGGCGTTATGTTAGCTCTCAACTAGATCCTAATGCATATGCTCAAGACATTGATCTAGTGGCACTTGATTTCTGAGCTAACCGTGATTGCCCCTCTTGATAGTTGGCTATGTATCTTAAACCTGGTCAATCACTTCTCTACTCATCTTAGACTGGCAAAAGAAAAACCCTATGGCTATACCTTTGTCTTGCGCTTTTAGATCCTTCTCCTCTACTTGATCATCAAGTCCATCATTTTATGTGCATTCCTTCATGATCTTGTTCATCATTTCATGCACCAAATCATGTGGTCTTATGGTCATCTCTCCATGCCATTTCCACCTCCATCACATGTTGCTTATGCCTAGCTTAATCACACTTGATAGATGGCATTAGCAACTTGGTGTCATTAATTACCAAAACCAAACTTGGGCTTTCATTCGCTCAAAACGGTTAACCGAAGATTACTATGCGTCCCTGACCCTGGTATTTAAGTCGGCTGAACTCACTAGGATTCACAGTATGTACTAAATTTCTGGTTGCACAGTATTTCACGATGCTACAGGAACCAATGAACAGTACCCCCGGGCTACAGTATACCGAAACTGGCCTGTCCTGATTCGGTGAGGTAACAGGTTGCTACAGCGCCGAGCTATAGTATTGGCCCGCTACAGTCCCAGAGTCCGGATGTACAGTGACTCTTGTCTACAGCACTGGCCCCACTATCCCCCGAGCTACAGTACAAACGGCCTATTCTGCAAATTTGGCCCACTGGGTCCATTTTGGGCTGTTACAATCACCCCTCCTAAGGATTCGACGTCCCCGTCGAATGCCAGACCGGCTTACCCTTTCAGGACACTTAATTCAGGATCCTCCTCTCTTGGCCACGTTTGTGTGTTCCCGTGCCGGCGCATGTGTCATGCCATGCCATGTCCACGACGGGCCCACACGCATGCACACATCATGCCCGAGCAACTGATTCATCATGTGCCCGTGAAACCGCGAGAGTTGGCTTTGATACCAAATGTAACATCCAGTCCTGGCATACACGACCTAGACCTACTCTGCCGAGGAGTGGTCCCACCTGCGTAGCAACCCGCTTGAGCTTTCATCCTCGCTTCGCTCAAAACGGTCAATTGAAGGTTACTACGCGTCCCTGGCCCTAGTATTTAAGTCGGCTGAACTCACGTAGGATTCACAGTATGGTCCTAAATTTCTGGCTACACAGTATTTCGCGATGCTACAGAAATCGGTGAACAGTACCCGAGCTGTATACCGAAACTGGCCTGGGCCGATTCGGTAAGCAGTAATGGGCTGCTACAGTGTCTGAGCTACAGTATTGTACCACTAAGTACCCCCGGAGTCTGGATGTACGGTAACTCCTGTCTGCAGTAACTGTCCCCGCTACCCCGAGCTACAGTACAACGGTCCATTCCGCAATTTTGGCCCACTGCGCCCATTTTGAGGTTGTTATAGACAGTTGGTGAGTCACCACCATGCCAACAGTGCCGTCACGGCTGTCACTATAGCATCATGCCACGCCATGCCATGATGTGGGGAGCAAGATCACGTCAACCACGAAGACGACCATGCTTGAACGTACGATGACGCCAAGACAAGACAGGATGGATTGCCGGCCAAGTTTACTCGCTTCTCTCTCCCTCGGGCTCTCGACCACTCGGGTCGGGAGAACCCATCTCTCTACTGTAACCTAGCCCACGGACTCTATATAAGGGCGGCCGAGCCTCCCTTCACGGAGAGAGACCTCCAAGACTTCATTCGGACTCTCTTTCTACCAATTGCTCCTACCCCTTAGCTGACACACCCCCGTTGTAAGACCTCAGAGCACTTGAAACGAGGAACACGAACTCACTACCTCTCTTTGAGATTAGACGTAGGGCTCCGGCCTAAACCTATATAATTTTTTTTGTGCCTTGACTGCTACCATCGTCTTTCTAAAGTAACACAACACTCATAGATTCACTTGTTCGTTTACGAAACACCGACCCAAGTTAAGATGTCAAATTCCCAACACACACTCGACGTCTCGACGCATATACCACGCATGCTGATGCTACAGAAAGTAGCTGGGGCTGAAAGGGCTCTGGAGAAACAGTAAGCAACGGCTGATTGTAAAAGTTCGCTAGTTTCCAGCTTCTACACCATTCCATATTTCCATACTAGTTATCAGCCCATGATGATCCTTTTCAAGTGCGGCCATCTGATCACACTCATCGATATCCTGTTCGCTAGAACTTATCAGCCCGGTTTATCAGTCATGGTACAGTGTTTTTCTCTCACAACAAAATATCATTAGCCGCTTTATCAGCCGTAGAAATCATCCAACGAACAGGGTGACTTGGAGTCACACAGAAATTTCAGTGTCAGTGGCATGCATGGATTGACATGTCCAGTTTAATTCGTGGAAAGAAGCTGTTAGGTAAGGCCAGACCCACAGCAAGTGATTCGTCGCGTCAGAGATGACCCAACAATAAGATCCTGCTGGCAATCTCACATAATCTGAGCTCTATACGGATAACGAAACAGCGACATCTCTTCAGTCCTTTACCATGTGAAAAAGCCTTGAGCCAGTTCTTTATATGCCAGCATGCAAATGTTAGTAGAATTTTCAATTTGTCATAAAAAAAAGTCATGATCCCTTCACGTACCATCACTTCATCTTTTTTTTCCTTTTCGTTTTCATATGCGTGCCACTTTCATATAATAACAGAGTTGACACCACCAATGTCACGTAATGTCAAAGGCCTAACTAAATTCATCACAGCACCAAAAAAAAAAGGAAAAACTTGCAAGCACAGACTAGTACATACCTACTCCCTCAATTTTGCAGGGAGTTGATTATCCCCTTTTTCCGAGCACCTCTAATCTAGTGATTGACCTCTTTGTCGTTGAAACTGTCCTAAGTGCTCCTATATTACTAGTACCAGCTGGTAACAGCCTGAGACCCTGTCGACGCAACACGGTTTTCCTTTGCAAATAGGAGTACTATATCAACGTACAGTCGCCGTACATGTAGCGCACTGCAGGCAATAAATAAAACCGGCCACTAGAAAAACACACGGTTGCCTACTCACCTGATATGATAACTGATATATTTGTATAAGCATGGATCAAGTTGATGAAACCACAGGACATTGACAGGCGCTAGAGATGGACCGGCCGGATGAGGAAGCCAGCGGCCAACCAAGACCACGACCCAGCATAACATTTTTTTTTTTTGTGGTGGTGTTGGAGATGGACTGCCGGATTTGAACCAGATCCATGGAGCAGGCGCTGAAAATGTACCAGGGTCTCGCTGGAGCTCCGCGGCCGTGGCCATGGCCGTGGAGCAACCACGAATTGAGAAGAGGAAGAAAACAGTGAAGGAAAAAATTGAGTGTTCTCCGGGCCCAAAACACCCGAACGATGCAGACTCATTTTATAAACTTGAAATTACAAAATGAACCTATTGCTACATTGACAAGAAAAGAGAGAAGGACAAGTCTTTAAATCAAATATAATCAATTTATTAGATCCCTCCTACACCCGAAATTTATGAGCGTGTTAAAAGATTAAGATGTGTTAGATGAGCTTCTAACCCAGATTAAAGGTGTTGTAATAACCGGGGATAATATTCCTTCACCAAACACCAATTTATATCTAAAAATTACACCAAAATATTCACCATAAATCTAAAAGTTAAGTATACATCAAATATAAAAGTCAAGTATAATAAATCTAATAAAAAAGGCAACTATAAAAATTCACCGTAGATTTAGGATGACGAGAGAAAAGACTTTCATTTGAATCTTATTAGTCTTATTCCCTTCTATGCATGCCATTTAGATATATAGAAAGAAGAAAGGGGAAATGAAGGAAAGAAAAAATTCTGACGTGGGGGGAAAAGATTTTAATTTCACATGTGTGTCAACCTCTCTAATCCCACGCGTCAACTCTTCAGAAGCAATGCAGTGCAACGCCTGATCACATATTCACATGTGTGCTTAGCCGGCTTTGCCTAGATTCTGGAGAGGAAGAGATGGCGCGCCACCAAGAAAGAACGACGTCAATGCTCCGCCGCCGCCCAGCAGCAGGCTGCACCAGCCGCGCCACCGACACGTCGCGCCCCCGGCGCGCGCTTCTTCTCCTCCTCGGCCACCTGCTGCTCCTTTCGTCCTCCGCGCGCCCCGCGTTCTCGGCGCAGGGCGAGGCCGAGGCGCTCCTGAGGTGGAAGGACAGCCTACCGCCGCCGCGCCCCGCGGACGCGCTCGCCTCGTGGTCACTCAACGGCTCGACCGCCGCCGCGGCGCCCGCGCCGTGCGCGTGGCGCGGGGTGTCGTGCGACTCCCTCGGCCGCGTCGTGGGCGTCGACGTGGCCGGCGCCGGCCTCGCCGGCACGCTCGCCGCCCTGGACCTCCGGTCGCTGCCCAGCCTTGGCAGCCTCAACCTCAGCTTCAACGCGCTGACGGGGCGCTTCTTCCCGCCCAACGTGTCCGCGCCGCTGCTCAGTGTCTGGTCCATCGATCTGTCCTACAACAACTTGTCAGGTCCGGTCCCGGCCACGTTGCCGGCGTACATGCCCAACCTCGAGCACCTCAACCTCTCGTCCAACCAGTTCACCGGCGAGATACCGGATACACTAGACAAGCTGACTATGCTGCAGAGCCTTGTCCTTCACTCCAACCATCTTTCCGGCGGCATACCGCCGGTGCTTGGCAACGTCTCCGGGCTAAGAGACCTGGAGCTGTCAAGCAACCCGTTGGGCGGCACGATTCCCGCCACTCTCGGCAAGCTCCTGTCGCTGGAGCGCATCAACGTCAGCCTGGCCCGGCTGGAGTCGACGATTCCAACTGAGCTCAGCCTCTGCACCAACCTCACCGTCATTGGTCTCGCCGGGAACAAGCTCACCGGGGGCCTGCCGCCGTCGCTGGCCAAGCTGACCAGAGTACGGGAGTTCAACGTCTCCATGAACATGCTCACCGGCCAGATACCGCCGGACTACTTCACGTCCTGGACCCATCTCAGGGTGTATCAGGCGGACGGCAACCGTTTCACCGGCAGGATCCCCATGGAAGTCGCGACGGCGTCGAGGCTCGAGTTCCTCCACTTGGCGACCAACAATCTCTCCGGGCCCATACCAGCTGTCATCGGAAGGATGACAAGCCTCAAGGTGCTGGACCTCTCCGAGAACGGGTTCTCCGGCGCGATCCCCCGGACGATCGGCAACCTCACGAGCCTCGACACGCTGCGACTGTACGACAACAAGCTCACCGGAAGGTTGCCGGACGAGTTCGGGAACATGACGGCGATGCAGAGACTGTCCATAAACACCAACATGCTGGAGGGCGAGCTGCCGGCCGGGCTCACTCGGCTGCCGAACCTCCTCGCCATCGTTGCCTTCGACAACCTCTTCTCCGGCACCATCCCACCGGACTTCGGCCGGAACCTGTCCATCCTCAGCATGTCCAACAACAACTTCTCCGGCGGGCTGCCTCCGGGGCTGTGCAGCACGCCGCGGCTGCGGTACCTCAGCCTTGACGACAACGACATCTCCGGCACCGTGCCCGCTTGCTACAGCAATTTTACCAAGCTGGTGCGCTTCCGGCTGGCACGGAACCGGTTGTCCGGTGACGTGTCAGAGATCTTGGGATCGCATCCTGACCTGTACTACATTGACCTGTCGGGGAATTCGTTCGGTGGCGAGCTGCCGGCGCACTGGTCTCAGTTCAAGAGCCTCTCGTACCTGCACTTGGAGGGCAACATGATCACCGGGACAATTCCGGCCAGTTACGGCGCCATGACCGCATTGCAAGATTTGAGCCTCTCATCGAATCGCCTCGCCGGCACGATACCGCCGGAGCTCGGTGCATTGGCTTTTGCTCAAGTTGGATTTGAGCCATAACATGTTGTTCGGGCAGATCCCTCTGACGCTCGGGAATGCCACTGGTATGCTACGGCTGGACCTGTCCGGAAATCACCTCGACGGTGGCGTGCCGGTGGAGCTGACCAACCTTGCCCACATGTGGCACCTGAACCTGAGCCGCAACAGCCTCACCGGAGAAGTGCCGGCTCTGCTCGGAAAGATGGCCTCGCTGCAGGAGCTTGATCTTAGCGGCAACCCTGGCCTGTGCGGCGACATCGCCGGCCTGAGTTCCTGTCGCTCTGAGCCGAGTAGAGGCGGCTCCAGCTCCAAACGGTACCGCGCGAGGCTAGTCCTCGTCGTCACGCTGGTTTCCGCCGCGGCGCTTGTGCTCTCCGTAGCTGCATTGTTGTGCGTACTGGTGGCCCGAAGGAGGAGGCGAGCCGGACAAGACAGCCCCGACACGACGGCGAGCGGCGCCGGCGGCGCGATGGCTCTGACGGCTTCCGTATGGGGCAAAGACGCGGCGTTCTCGTTCGGCGACATCCTGGCGGCGACGGAACACTTCAACGATGCCTACTGCATCGGCAAGGGCAGCTTTGGGAGCGTGTACCGGGCCGACCTGCCGGGCCCCGGCGGGCACAGCCTGGCCGTGAAGCGGCTGGACGCTTCGGAGACCGGCGACGCGTGCCGCCGGGGCATCAGCGAGAAGAGCTTCGAGAACGAGGTCCGGGCGCTGACGCGCGTCCGGCACCGCAACATCGTGAGGCTCCACGGCTTCAGCGCCATGGGCGGGCACATGTACCTGGCGTACGAGCTGGTGGAGCGCGGCAGCCTCGGGAAGGTGCTGTACGGGCCCGGCCGCGGCTGCGAGCTGTTCGACTGGCCGGCACGGGCGCGCGCCATCGGCGGGCTGGCGCAGGCGCTGGCGTACCTGCACCACGACTGCTCGCCGCCGATGATCCACCGCGACGTGACGGTCAACAACGTGCTGCTGGACCCGGACTACGAGCCGCGGGTGTCCGACTTCGGCACGGCGAGGTTCCTCGCCCCCGGCCGCTCCGACTGCACCAGCGTCGCCGGCTCCTACGGCTACATGGCGCCAGGTAATAATGTAAAGAAGAAGTTGCATTTCACAGTGGCTGCGAGCGTCGTGTGCGATGATGTTTCGCTGTCTGCCGCGCTGACATTGCCATGGCTGGTGCTGCTTCTTTCTTGGCCGCATGCAGAGCTGGCGTACCTGAGGGTGACGACCAAGTGCGACGTGTACAGCTTCGGCGTGGTGGCGCTGGAGATCCTGATGGGCAGGCACCCGGGCAGCCTCATAAGCTCCCTGCACTCGCGGCTCCCGGACACCAATGGGTCGCTGCTGCTGCTGAAGGACGCCCTGGATCAGAGGCTGGACCCTCCCGAAGGGCAGGTGGGCGCGCAGGTGGTGTTCGCGTTTCTGGTGGCCCTGTCGTGCGTGCGGGAGGACCCCGAGGCCCGCCCGAC
Source organism: Saccharum hybrid cultivar R570 (assembly GCA_038087645.1). Classification (NCBI taxonomy): domain Eukaryota; kingdom Viridiplantae; phylum Streptophyta; class Magnoliopsida; order Poales; family Poaceae; genus Saccharum; species Saccharum hybrid cultivar. The sequence continues at coordinate 12,703 of JAQSUU010000049.1, read as the reverse complement.
CATGCGGAGCGTCGCGCAGGAGCTCTCGGCGCGGACGCGTTCGGTGCTGGACAGGTCGTTCACCGCGATCAAGGTCACCGATCTGACCGGTGCTCACGGATGATACCGCGTAGCATTGGCTCGTTTCTCAGCCTCATGCAAACGATGTCGTTGGACTCGCTATGTTCTTTGCCGAAAATGTTTGCAAGCAAATTGGGGATTTTTTTAAATCTTTTTTCAAAGAAATTTTATTTTGAATTATATCTCTCTTTTTTTAACTAACGCCAACTCCCCTACCGCGACGAAAACAGACTGCCGTGACGGGCTGGGTGGCCGGACAAGGTAAGTGTGGTAGCCAAACATACCCTGCCCGCTTCGACAATCACACCCGCAGGTTCGAGTGCCCGTACGGGTGTGGGTGCAGGTGTCTTCGGGTCGAGGCCTGTGATGATGTCGGGTCGGTTTCGGATGTCATATTTTACCCGTGGGTGATCCACGGTCCCGAAAATGTATATATTTTTTTTTTCAATTTTCCCTCTAATTAGAGATCTAAAATTAATGTTTGACAAATTCCTACGTAAAACTTAAGATGATTTTGCATGAACTATGTTGTCTACATAGTATGCACTAGACTAAATTTACGTTCACCTCATCAGTGATGATATATTGATAATTTTGGGTTGTTTTCTCTCAAATTTTATGATTTTTGTGTTGTAATTAGCTTCTTAATAACACACTCGCAGGTGACTTAACACCTACGGAATAGGTGTAGCCAAACATCACGCGCTACATCGAGAGCAAATTTTTTTCTCCGGAACTTACCCGACCCGTTGACATCTCTGTCCACGGCAGCACGACAGCTGCCTCGGCAGGGGCTGGTACAAAGCCACACGCGGCCGCGGCAAGCGATGGAGTTTTTGTCCGCGCGGACCAGAAGGGACTAGGGAGAGAGGAGAGCCCACGCGCAGCTCTATACCAGCCCTACGGCGGCGGCCAGCCAGGTGCGCCAGGGATGTTTGACTGCAACACTGGTAGCCCTGCCGCAACAGACGTGACTGTTTTTTGGCCAAATTTTTATAAAATTCAAAATTCAAAAAATTGGGCAATTGGTTTCTTGATTCTTATAATCGAATCATTCGTCCATTGCGATGCAGTGACGTGCGACAAAAGCATTTTCTACCGCAGAAATTCAAAGGCCAAAAACATACGAACTTGCCGCTGCTCATATATTATAAATAAATCACGTCTTCGATATAACTTCATAGCTCCAAATGTTAAAAATGGTAAAACAATTGTCAAAATTATTAAGCAAACAAAGCAGTACAGCCTCCAATAGGAGAAACAGATAACAGAGTCTGAAAGGTGTAGTCTGCGTTTCCCTACAATAGCTAGCCTTGGATCTTCAATCGTCATCACCAAATGTTGTCTTCTTTCCTGCAAAATTTCAACCACAGTTCCAAATCAAGCAGACACAACAAACGCAACTCCAACTGGACACAAATCAATCTGCCAAAATAATTCTTAACCCAAGCAATTGTTTACCTGTACTAAGGGTACCAGCGGTCGGTCTGAAAGGCGTACCCCGGCCACCACGGCCTCTGTCACCCCTTCCACCACGGCCTCCAAATCCACGCCCACGGCCCCCACTACGCCCCCTGTCACTCCCTCCTCTGCCACCACGCCCACCACTGAAGCCACCGTCACAGTTGTTATCAGGTCTCGGCTTCGCTTCATCGACATACAAGCTGTAGCCACCAAGGTCGGTTCCATTCAGCTCATATGCTTTATTCAAGGAATCTGGGTCCTTGAAATCCATGTATGCCATTCTGCAAACCGAGCAAAACGTCGTGTCAATAAGTCAACACTCCTGAATATCTTGCTGAAAAAAAATAAGGCCTTAACCTAAGTACTCCATCTGTCCCAAATTATAAGTCATTCCCACTTTCTGGCGAGTCAAAGCATCTCAATTATATTTTCGTAATAACATTTATGAACCAAATAAGTATCATTAGATTCTTCATCAATTATAATTAGGGTCGGAGGGAGTATAAAAGAATGATATGTTAAGAGCCAACTAACCCTTTGCTTGCACCAGTGTCATAATCCTTTGGAATTGAAATACGGGTAATCTCTCCACATGAGCCAAAATGTTGTTGGAGAGCACTCCGGATCTGGCGAAGGAATACCATCAGATATATAATGTAACAAGACATGGTTCAACAGAACACAAACGCAATGATAAGTGGACAAAAAAAGGAAATTCAAATTACCTGGTCCTCTCCACCAGACGTGTCAAAGCCCTTAATAAATACAGTGTTGCCTGACCTTTGAGCAGACTTCCTGAATGAACCGTTGTCCTTCCTGAGCAATAGACAAAATTATGGCCATACTGAATAATTGGTAACAGCTAACAGCAAAAATTTCATAAAAGCATCCCATACTGAATAACCACAGCACAGTAAATAAGATAGAGAACAACCCGCTGCTAGGAGTGTATGCACCCCTCTCGACAGCTATGTCAATCCTTAGAGGACGCCCCATCAGGTCATGACCAATAAATTCAAGTGCCTAAAACAAAGAAAGAGTTCAAGTGTCAGAACTTCCTCGCAAGTGGCATTAAATATAACTTGATGGAGAGAGGCGGTCTGCTCTTGTGACAGTTTAACTAATAACAGAACTTGCTAGCATCCAATACGGCAGTGACCAGTGAGGTGTTTTGCTCCTTTAACAGTTGAACTAAGCAGCATATAGATTAAAAAAATAATCAAGGAGATTGTTCACCTTTTGAGCAGCTTCAACAGTAGCGAATTCAACATGTCCATAACCCTTGAAACTCCCATCATCAAAAGTAGACAAACGAACATCTACAACTTCGCCAGCCTCCTCAAAAAATTCCTTACTACAGCATGTGGAGAAATGGTGTTAGTGGCAACACATTTGGAAAAAAATAAATTGGCACATTTAACAAACTTACACTTGTTCACGCTCTATACTATAGGCTAAATTCCCAACAAAAATAGTCTTTGAACCAGTAGCCTGACTTTGGCTTTTGGCAGGAGTTTTGGGCTGAAAAGATAAGACAGTTGTCAAACATCCATTTAATGTTTATTAATAAGTAGATAAAATTAGAGAATGGCATAGATCGCAGAATACCTCATTACGTGCCAACTTTTGCGTAGTGTCTACAGAAGTTTCCTGAGAATCAAAGAAACTGTTATATCCCAACTAAAAAAGATGCACAGAAACTCAGTAGCAAATTATGCAAAATTACAACCATTCCCTTAATTTTAGAACAAAAGGTTTCAAAAGCCAAACCTTTTTCTTAGGAGTTTTAGTTGGTTCACTTTCCTCCTCATCGTCAGAGCTTTCATCCGAACTTCCATCATCTTCATCGCTGCTGCTTTCTTTCTTTGAAACCTTAGTGGCAGCCTTGGCAGCACCAGAAGGTGCAGAATTCTGCAAGTACAAGAAACAGTAAAAAGGTGAGATAATCTTCAAAAGGCCGAGGTCTGACAAGAAACAGTACCTTAGACTTCTTTTGTGGAGGCTCCTCGTCACTTTCATCAGAACTCTCATCAGAGCTGCCATCAGATTCGTCACTGGACTAGAGAGAGAGAGAGAGAGAGTTTCTATTGAGTCCAATGTAATATGCACAAGAGCAGACAACTGAAACGCAAAAAGTATACTCCCACCATTTATTATAGCAGGTAGTATTTTGATACAAAAAGTTCAGAATTAGTTTTGGGCATTTATTCGAGTATTAATCAGCATGATACATAAAAGCATTTTGAATTACGAAACAACTATTTTGTACAATAAATATAGTACCAATTTGAATGTAGGTTGACCTTTTCAAATAAAAATACAACTTATTAAAGTGGCAGAGGGAGTATGAGTCAAAAAACAAGATTTTACAAGAGTTTGTACAATAAATATAGTACCAATTTGAATGTAGGTTGACCTTTTCAAATAAAAATACAACTTATTAAAGTGGCAGAGGGAGTATGAGTCAAAAAACAAGATTTTACAAGAGAGCATACTTCTTCATTCTTCTTATTTGTTGCTAGAGGCCTTTTCGCAGGGACAGTAGGTTTTTCAGGCTGTAAAGACGAGGGAGAAGAATTAAAAACTACACTAAAATTAACATGAGTGGAGAAGAAAGTGCCACCTACTTCATCAGAATCAGAATCTGACTCTGAGTCAGAATCTGAGCTCCCACTAGATTCCTCCTTTTTAGGAGCAGCAGCCTTGGCAGGCTGTACTGTTTTAGCATTATTATCCTGGCAAATATAAAATGAAGCTTTTTAAGAAGTGAATTAAGTTTGAAGACTCTTAAAGTTTTGTAGTAAGGTGACTACCTCATCCTCGGACTCAGAATCACTATCAGAATCAGAACTGTCACTGGATACTTCCTTTTTCTTGGCCACTACTGGAGCTTTAGCAGGAATATCCTACAGATATTGTTTGTGTCAGGGTTATTACTGATAAATTATGTTTGACAAAGAATAGCTATCGAAGATGCATGAATCAAGAAACAAGTGCAACATATGAATCCACAAATTAATTACGTCTTCTGATTCATCATCATCAGAATCACTGTCAGAGCTATCAGATTCTTGGGTCTTCTTTTGCACAGAAGCAACCGGAGGCTTCTTTAGGTTAGCAGCAGATTTCTGAAAAGCAAGAAAGCGAGACAAATGTCAGTGAGACCAGGAAAAAAGAAATCAAGGTAAGCTTACTGACTGCAGTAACCCTGCATAGAAATTACACAGTGGTGCCTGATTGTACATACATGGGTTTATCTCTACATGTGTTCCTCTTTATTATTTTTAGATATGAAACTTATAGCTGCCTAATTTTACAAAGAAACAGAAAACATTATATTATACAAATTTAATTGCCTCCTGTGCACATTAGTTTAGCAAATACTCCCTCCAGTCCCATTTCAAAGCTTGATTGGAGATTACTGACTGCAGTAACCCTGCATAGAAATTACAAGGTGGTGCCTGATTGTACACACATGGGTTGTATCTATACTTGCCGCTGGATATTCAATCCCCATATTCAAAAATCCACACCCGCATTAATTGGGTAGGGTATGGGTAAAAATAAAATGCCCATTTTGATTTGGGTGTGGGTAGGATAATATCCACCTTATTCATTCAGCCACCTTCAGGCATGTGCAAACTCCCGCTCAGTATCCACCGCGCTAATGCCCTGCTGCTAATGCTTGTGTTACTTCCCTTTCTTATCCGTTGGGTATTCAAAATCCATCGGGTATTATCCACTTTAGTACGCATGGGTATGGACAATGGGCGGGTGTAGGCTAATAGCCCCGTACCCTCCCCAACGGCAGCTATAGTTGTATCTCTACATGTGTTCCTCTTTATCATTTTTAGATATGAAACTTATAGCAGACTAATTTTACAAAGAAACAGAAAACATTATATTATACAAATTTAATTGCCTCCCATGCACATTAGTTCAGCAAATACTCCCTCCAGTCCCATTTCTAAGGCGTGAAACGTAAATATAGATACCAAGACGCTGGTGCGGAACATTGCGCTCGCGCATAGGATGATTTACTCTTTGACAGGTCCCGCAGCAAATTAGCCACGTCGCGCTTAATAAGTGGTTAGCCTCCAAAAGATGACGTTCCGACTTCTTTCTCTACAGGATTGGTGCATGGCGCCATGCAAATAACTCTTGGCTTCAAAGACATTAATTCCTGAGCTTAATGACTCTTTGGATACCGCATGCGCCTTATATAATAGTCTTTCTCCAAAACTCACATATGCCTTAGAAAACAGACTGGAGGGAGAAATACATCTTAGTTGTCTTCTTTTAGAGAGGTGTCCATAGCAGGAGTGAATCCAGTCCTTGTTATCAGGGTCAATGCACCCAAACGGAATTCTGTAATTCTTTAGCTAACATATTGTTCTTGCTCATGTTAACCTCACTAATTTATTTGAGCTGACCCTGGTGACATTGTGAGCTGACTCATAGGACATCTCATGGTTAGAAGGGTACTATTTCATTCATCTATGTCAGTATGTGCGTGCGGTGTAGGCGCTCAAGATGCACAAAAAAGAAAATTAACAGGATGCAAACCATCATTTAACACATAGCAGATGTAAAAAAAAAACAGCAACAACAGGATGCAAATGATTCATCGATGGAAAGAAAAATCCAAGAATAAGGATTCAAAAAGCAGTCAGGATTTACCTCGCAAGATAAAACAGGAAACAAATACTTACTTCATCCTCATCTGAGCTACTGTCGGAGCTGCTGCTATCATGCTTAACCTGTTTTGAACCATTACTAACAGCTGTGACAGGCTTCTTTGAAAGGACAGTGGGTTTTTTTGCAGGTTCCTCATCAGAACTGCTATCATCACTGTCACTGCTGTCATCACTGTTGCTACTACTGGCAGCTGGCTTACTTGAACTGGCAACTGGTTTTTTGGAAGGTTCCTAATTTAAGGAAAAATAAGTTTGTGTGTTGGTAAGAAGAAAGCCCGAAAAGCAAGTGAACAATGCTTACATCATCTGAGGAGCTCTCAGAGCTGCTGTCATCACTGGACTCCTGTTTAGCAGGTTGTGTACCTTTCTTTGGCTGAATGACCTTTTTTGGCTGGACCTTAACCTGCAAACATGTCCCAATAGAAATCAAATGAAAAGCCAAAATTTCATTCATACACTAGCTTCCTATTAAGCACAAGAGGAACTGCAAACTGATGTCATTAAACAAGTAATTTTTCTTTATTAGTACATATCAAGGGAAAAACAAAAGGTGCAAAACCATGTTGCTTTTCAAACACCGTTGCAATTGACAACAAAGGTATAGACAACGAGCAAAACTATATGCAAACATCTAACAAACAATTGATGTTAAATCTCAGTTCTTGATATTTGGATGATCATATCCAGGTACAAAAGAATGATAAGGATTTTTTTTTTACCTTTTCCTTGATGACATACATTTTTATGCAATTGGTTGCTTTGAAAATAGCATAAAACTTGTCTCACATATTCAATAAAAGAATTGCAACACCAAATAGATAAGTAATGACTCTACTACAACTGCTAGCTCTTGAGTCTAAGAGTATCAGAGAAAATAAATAAAATCAATTGGTAGCACAAAGAATATAGTAACAGTATCATACAATCAATTGAGAGTGTGACATAGTGAAGCAAAGCGATCTCCAGAGTTCAAGCATATAGCTTATGATTTTAACTAAGGGGAAACATCAGCCAAAAGTGAAGAACGTGATAGCACCTCCACTTCAGAATCTGAAGAATCCTCCTCAGAGCCAGAGCTGCTGCTCTCAACTTTCTTTGGAGGGGGCTGCTTCTTAACCGGCACCTCCACTTCAGAATCTGAAGAATCCTCCTCAGAGTCAGAGCTGCTGCTCTCAACTTTCTTTGGAGGGGGCTGCTTCTTAACCGGCACAGCCTTTTCAGATGCAGTCTTTTGCTTCTTGGCACTCACGGCCTTCTCAATCTCATCTTCTGCATTTCTCTTCCCTGCTCATAAGATTAAAAAAACTCTTGTGACACTGTGGTAAGTGTGGTACATACAAAGCAACAAGACAAAAACATAACTAGCAATTATTCCAATGCAACAATAGAGCTATCAAAAGCTTTACCCTTCTTTACAGATTTCCCATCTGGAACTGAGACAGCAGCAGGTGCGGCCACAACACTGGACTTCTTGCTTGACTTACCCATAATGCCTCAGCTAAGCTCCACAGAAAAAGAAATGGGGGCACTAATTTAAGAATAAGGCATATAACAATGCTAATACAGCACATGCAACAACAACAAATATGAATATGGCCATACTAACAGAGGCAGCAAACACATGTTAACAAGGGAAAAATTAAGTCCCACTACCTCGTAAATATTGGTCAATTTAATATCGGATGAAAACTAGAAACTCCCAATTTATTCGAGGTAATTAGTCAGCCCCGTACACACAAGGTAGTAAATAAAATGATAAATAAAAATATCAGCAGGTCATGTTGGGCAAGACTCGCGCTCCACCACGCACGCAGCAAATAAGCAAGCCGGCAGCGAATAGGATGGATTGGAGAGAGCTAAGCATTCGTATTCGAGGACTCGCAGAGACGCAATGATCCCGCGGAATCAACAATAAACCAAGCACTTTATCGAGGGTTAAGGTTCCTTACCGAACGTAGGGGATCGAACGACGGCGCTAGAAGAGGTAGGAGGTGACGGAGCGGGCGGCCGGCGGCGGCGCAGGGGGATGGGTAGGGTTTCCGGCGGCGGCCGGAAGGGTTTTTGATGGGTTTGGGCAACGCTGCCCGGCTTTTATACGAGGCAGAAGAGAAGCGCTAATTTTGCATTGCGTCCCCACCATTTTGCGTAAATATATATGAAATCACAGGGAGTGAAATGTAAAGTGGTTACTAGATATTTTCGTAAGAACCTGGGGCAGTGGGCTTTTTGGGCCATAGAGAGGCCGCGATGGTTCTTCTGTCGTCTAGGGGAAAGGTAATGGGCTGTCTTCGGAAATGCAGCCTGCATTCCTCTGCACCGGAGACAGTCTCGCTCTGGTGCCGGCGTCGAGGTCGACATGGATTAGGCCAACCATGCGGTTCCCTGATTTCTCGAGGCATCTTTGGTTGCAGGTAATTGAAAGTAGAAAATGGAAGTTTAGAGTTACAAGTTTAAATCTCATGTTTGTTTTGTGGGATTGGAAGTTCTAGAGAAAGGGCAATGGGAGAGTTTAGAGAACAAACTCCCATTAATTAAATCCTAAAAGGAGGGGTGATAACTGGATAGAAATTGTGCTCTTAATAAAAGATGAGTGGCGTCAAATAGGAGATATGAATTTTCTCTCCAACTTCCCTTTTCATTTCCTCTCTACAAACGAAACAAGAGATTAGGATTAAAAGTCAAATTCTCACCTTAATTCCCTTCATCAATTCCACAACTAATTTCCATGCCCTTTTCTATGCAGTTGACATAACGCACCGTCAAGGATTTTTTTTATGATGAATTTGAGGTGGATTTCACATTTTTATTTCTAATCTAGTCCTCAAATTCTTGCAACACTCCCTTGAAAGTGAAAGAAGTTTCAGGCCAAACACGGTGTTGTTGTTATATAACCATGGAGTTGTTAGTATGGACTAGTTAAAAATAACCAGACTTAAGGATACATTCTAGCTTCTAGATCCATAAAGGCTATCTGAAATCGAGCTACTAGTATCTTACTGCATGCAACGTAGCATTCCCGTGCTGTTCAAAAAATAATTACCGAGCTACTAGGAAAAAGAACAGCTTGTTTGTTATTGCTGATTCCATATTGTTCCTTCTTGATGCTTGTTATTGTTGATTGCTTTCTAAATCTTTGTTTAGCATACATGTCTAGATATATATTTTAAATTAAAAGACTTATCTAGCTATAGAGCTTAATAAATAAAAAATATATGTAGCGCTTAACTGATCTTAAACATTAGCAGATCAGTCCAGAAATGAAAGAGAATTATTTCATCTATCTAACAGTTATTATGCAATTTAAAGGACATTTCTACATGGGATTAAGAAAGCAAAAAGGTGAGTCAAGCACCACTGCTATTAATAAAACATCCTTTAGGTGGAACAGTATATGGAGTCTTTCTTGTCCACCAAAAGTGAAAACAATTTCTTTGGAGACTGGCAAATAATAGCCTCCCCTTGCATACTCATATCCTACGCAGGGTATGGACATTGACACATGCTGGTCAATCTGCTGGTGTTTTGATGAAGATGGAGGGCATTGCTTCCTAAAATGCAAAATGGTGAAGTAATATTGGGTATCGATGTCGATTGAAAATACTTAAGCCAAGCTTATAGAATCGGTTCAACAAAGAATGTTGTTCTGAATATTCTATCTCTAGTGCAGGAAACAAGGATGAAAGTGACAAGCCTCCTTTGGGCATGGTGGGATGCTCGCAATAATATAAATGCTGGAGAAAAATGTCTTTGGTAGAGGAGATTGTGCACATAGCTCCGTATAGTGGCGAGAGAGAGAAAAAAAACTTTGAAAGAGAAGGTACGAAACCTAAGTTTATGAAGATTAATTTGATGGTGTTTTTCTTTAAGATAGGAAGGCTAGAGCTTGGGGCTTTGCAGTGAGGGATCTGTTGACATCGTTTTTTTAGCACGTGTCAAGATGGTCAGGAAGGGCTAATCAGCAGAGGAAAGATTATTGTGTAGATTGATAGCTGATGAAAATGAGTTTGCTTATGAGTGGTAGCGGCGTATGGGTTCAAATTGAAATGTTGCCAATAAGGTTAAGGGTATTATTGTCGATGCCGATGCCGATGAAAGATGGTTTGAAGACTGCTGCCGATGAAACAGGGAATGTACCGATGGAAGGAACTTGAAGGCTGCTGCCGATGGAACAGGGATTGTGCCGATAAAAAGGAGGTCGATGAGAATACCATCGTGACTGAGGCGGACTATGGAATAAGATAGGAGTTAATTTCCTTATATACGTTTATTAGAGTCTGAGTTGTATCAAAGTCATGTGTTTCCATAGATTTGGATTTAGTGTCCTAGTCGTATTTGGTTACGTTTCTGTAGATCAGAATATAAATATAGGGTGAAGGGCAATGTAAAAAAAGAGATCAATCAATACATCAAAAACAGCTTTTATTCTTATTTACATCTACTTTCGACGACTTCGTCAATTTGCATATTTTTCTTTTTTACGAGTTCTCATCGATTCGGCGAGTTGCATTGCTCCAGTGCAATCTTCGGCGATCCTCGAGTTCCCGTGAGTACCTCTTGGCCGTGACTTTCGGGCGTATCGCTGTTGTCAGGACCAAAGTGCTCGTATCTTCATCCTTGTCGATTAACAGGTCAAATCGACTGACACGCTTTGGATATCGATTTCGGGTATTAGCCCTTTTGTGTTTGCAGATCTACTTTTGCATCAACACATCTTTTGGCACGCCCGGTGGGACAGATCTAGTCAAGATGCTTAATCCTGAGATCGATGCGGGGAACATCATCGCGGTAACAGAAGAATATCTTAAGGACGATCAGAAGCAGGCTATGGAGAGGGCTATAGAAGAATACAGACAGCTCTGCTTGAAGTCATTCAGTTTGAACAAAAGTGGACAAGTCATCCAGAAGCAAGACTTGTCGTTGCCTCGGCAAGTTACCTTTGATTCTAATCCGGGTAAACTTCAAGAGATGGTTAATTCTGCAGTGAATCATGCTTTAATTAATCATTCCAATGTGTTGTCCAATATTGTTCATAATGCTGTGATTCGAACTTTCAAAGAAGGGCAAGCGTCACCTCGTTACGTTGGGCCTGCTTATCATCAACCAGAATCAGCATCTGCTATTGCTCCATCGGCTCCCCCGGCCGTTGCGGGTATAGAGATTTCTTCTCTTCCAGTATCAGCAGGTTTATCTAACGTACAGTCTACACCGATGTGTCCGGATTCAGCATTATCAGGACGAGTTCAGCTTAATACAGATCTATCAGCATCGGTTTTATCAGGTCCTGCACCACAGAATAATCAGACTCCTGCTAATTGGTGGGGATATGGTATGCCTCCAGAGCCATCTGTTTTTAACCATGGATCACCTCAAGTGTTTGATGCAACGGAAAAAGCTCCTATGCTATCGGCCGGTTCACCGATAGCTCAAGTACCCCAATATACTACAGCAACTACTGTACAACCAACTCTAGGAGGTTTTTAGGTGTCTTTGGGTCAAACATGTAGTTCAAGTCCATCGGTAAATTTGTTACCGATGCAACAGAAGGCTCCAATCGTAAGTCAACTTGAAGTCCAGGTTTTACCTCAAGTTAGTTGTAATTATCCGGCAATACCAACAAGTTACCAACCATCGGCAAATTTTGTACCGATGAACGCTAATAATTGGCCAGGGCAGTTTCCTACTCAACATTCAGTTCAGCCAAATTAGCAAGCCACAGGTGTTCATCAAGGTCACATGCATGCTGGTTTTCAGAATCAAGCATCGGCAGCTCAACCGATGAACCCTTTTTAGCAGGTTAATGGACCACAGATAGTGACAAATATGCCAATTACTGGAGATCGTGGGCCACAAAGGTATGCAGAAGGGTATCAGCAAGTACCTCCAATGGAGATTCAACCATGTCGTCAACAAGATGTTGATGCTTTTTGGGCTGATAAAATAGCAGAAATTATGAAGGATCAGTTTAGGATCAAGCCCAAAGTTAATACCTATTCTTATCGGACTCCGTATCCTCCGGCATATGATTTAATTCCTCTTCCAAATCGTTACAAGGTGCCAGATTTCACTAAGTTTTCTGGGCAGGACGATACATCAACCATGGAGCATGTTAATCGTTTTATTATTCAATGTGGAGAGGCAGCTTGTAGAGATAAATTGAGAGTTCATTTGTTTTCATCATCTCTATATGGATCAGCATTTACATGGTTTATCTCACTACCACCAAATTCTATTATTACTTGGGCTGATCTGGAAAAGCAATTTCATAAGTATTTCTTTGCTGGAGTTCATGAAAAGAAGCTTACCGATTTGGTAAAGATGAAACAACGCAAATGATGAATCGGTAGAAGGCTTTGTGCAAAGGCTACGAGATGTAAAGAACAAATATTATAGTCTGGTGTTGGATGATCGGCAGCTTGCCGATTTGGCCTTTCAGGGATTGTTGCCACACCTTAAGGACAGATATGCTTCTCAGGAGTTTGAAA